>OW386540.1:24255400-27243240 GCA_936435175.1 Glyphotaelius pellucidus | reverse complement strand
GGAGTTTTTCTTAAAAACGCATTGCCAGAGGAAAATCGCTGCCCAAATTTTCTCCAGTTTTCGGACTCTGAAAATTTTTTCGATTTTTCCTTTTTTCGATTTTTTTAATTTTCGAAATATTTTTTTTCCAAAACGCTTGGAGTTTTTCTTAAAAACGCATTGCCAGAGGAAAATCGCTGCCCAAATTTTCTCCAGTTTTCGGACTCTGAAAATTTTTTCGATTTTTCCTTTTTTCGATTTTTTTAATTTTCGAAATATTTTTTTTTCCAAAACGCTTGGAGTTTTTCTTAAAAACGCAGTGCCAGAGGAAAATCGCTGCCCAAATTTTCTCCAGTTTTCGGACTCTGAAAATTTTTTCGATTTTTCCTTTTTTTCGATTTTTTTAATTTTCGAAATTTTTTTTTTCCAAAACGCTTGGAGTTTTTCTTAAAAACGCATTGCCAGAGGAAAATCGCTGCCCAAATTTTCTCCAGTTTTCGGACTCTGAAAATTTTTTCGATTTTTCCTTTTTCGATTTTTTTTAAATTTTCGAAATTTTTTTTTCCAAAACGCTTGGAGTTTTTCTTAAAAACGCATTGCCAGAGGAAAATCGCTGCCCAAATTTTCTCCAGTTTTCGGATTCTGAAAATTTTTTCGATTTTTCCTTTTTTCGATTTTTTTAATTTTCGAAAAATTTTTTTTCCAAAACGCTTGGAGTTTTTCTTAAAAACGCAATGCCAGAGGAAAATCGCTGCCCAAATTTTCTCCAGTTTTCGGACTCTGAAAATTTTTCCGATTTTTTCCTTTTTTCGATTTTTTTAAATTTTCGAAATTTTTTTTTTCCAAAACGCTTGGAGTTTTTCTTAAAAACGCATTGCCAGAGGAAAATCGCTGCCCAAATTTTCTCCAGTTCTCGGACTCTGAAAATTTTTCCGATTTTTCCTTTTTTCGATTTTTTTTAATTTTCGAAATATTTTTTTTCCAAAACGCTTGGAGTTTTTCTTAAAAACGCAGTGCCAGAGGAAAATCGCTGCCCAAATTTTCTCCAGTTCTCGGACTCTGAAAATTTTTCCGATTTTTCCTTTTTTCGATTTTTTTAATTTTCGAAATATTTTTTTTCCAAAACGCTTGGATTTTTCCTAAAAAGCACGTGGCCAGAGGCAAACCTCTGCCCAAATTTTCAAATAACCCAAACACTTACAAATACGCGTTTTTTCGCAGAAGCATTTTGTAAAAAAAAAAAAAATATATATACGTCCCCAGTGGTCAATCCCTGGCAAAAAAATTTCTTTCCAATTACGGATAAAGAGTCGAGTTCTCGTTTTTCTCCCAACGTAAGGTCACCCTGACACGACCCTATACACTATGGAAGTCCCTCAAGTCACGCTGGGTATAATTCCCCACATTTCTACGTCAAAAAAGGAAGAACTACTACAGGCCCTGAGAAGTAGAAAGATTTCTCCCAGGAATAAATCCAAAAAATGCCTTATTCAATATGCTTCTTTCTACAACAAAAAGTACATCAGGAAGCACGTCACGTTCAAGGAAGAACGTCTGGAGAAGAAACAACACTCTGTCGCAAGGTGCGCTGTACTTCTCTGCCAAATTGGCACCCCGTTTTGTAAAAACGAAAGATTCCCCAAAGAAAACTTTCGCCCAAGCCTTTCGTCCGGCATAAAACCGGAGCACAACGAAAGGAAATGTTTTTTTTAAAAAACCTCTCTAGCTCTGGCACAGTGGTGTCAACTGTAGCCAAAGTCATGGAAGAAATTATAATTCTCCCTTGTGGTTTCGTTTCATTTTATTTTATTTTTGTTTGTATAAATATCTCGTCATCATCAGTCATTCGCCTCTAATTGCTGCCCCAGGTGTCAAACCTTGGAAACATCGTTTTTTTTCTAAGCATGCACACCTCTACCTGAAATTGATCACTTCGGAGAAAGGAATTCCCTGTGGCTTACTGCAAGTAGTCAGAGACTACGTGCCCAAGGTTTTGTGCATCGTCACAACTAGCAGCATCACATTTTCACATCATCATGTCATACCTCGTCACCCCTTTTCTAAATGTTAGAAAAATCTTTTTGTACATTAAATATCGGATCCTCGCCAAAGTGCATCTAACCCTTATGTCATATGTAGTTAAATTAGGTAAGCAAACCTGTGTAAACCCACGGCGGTATCAGATGTTTGCTACCCGTTCTAAGTTTTTTTTTTCTGTTTTTTAAGAAAATAGAATGGCGCTCAATAAATAACCCTAATTGCTCTAGCTCTCCCCAGAACTGAATGTGGAGTCTGGAAAGTATCGTTATAAAAGGGACAACTTTCAACGTGCCTCTTCATTAACGATAAATTTTTTTTTACAACATTTCAGCAACATTGAGTCACCCTGGGTCTCAACTGCTCAAACTGAAATTTTGGGGTTGCCTTGTTGTGACTTATCACGTGCAAAGTACGAGGTCACAACAAGAAGCCGGGTCTCCAAGTGAACCACCCTGTGAACAACCCATCCCATTATTATAATTTTCATAACACCAAGGTGTGTCCATCGCAGTCTGTTTAAGTAAGTAAAACCTAGAAGGTCTTAAACACTCAAATCGGACCAATGTAAATAATTTGCCTTGTCAAACAATGATAAGCGCATGTCTTGTATTGTTGCTACCATCGTACGTGTAAGTACAACAAAAGTTGTACCATCACGATACGATACTCTGTGCGTAACCAAAAGGGTTGTACCACAAAGGATCTCTTTTGCGGTAAGCTTAGATGAAATTCACATTCCATCAGCACGCCAGAAATTTTTTTTTGTCCCTTAATTGTTGAAGTATAAAATCTTGGCCAGATCTTCAAATATGTTTTTGCCTTTGTGCAAGTCTTTAACGTACGCTAATATGGATTTATTATGCTACGGTATTGTTGTACTAAGTACATCAGTATGTCTCGCCGTCTGTATTGAATAGGTACCTTTATATGAACGTTAACCTTTGTTGCCATCATAGGTGGGAACCTTATAAAATCTGCCGTCATAGATGGGAATCTCAGAATATCTACTAAATGCGATACGGGGAGCCCGTTATAATTACTCTGTGGGTTTTTGTCAGAAATGTCATAAATACCTAGTCTTTTGCACCTCCCTTCAATACTGGGCAACCCAGTTGTAATTCGTTCATTGTTATCCGTGAAGACGTTATAAAACTTACTTGCAAATCTTTTGATTTTGCAATCTTGTACGCTATACGTGAAGACGTTACAATACTCACCATGTCCAACATTACCAAATATTATTGTAATGTGCCAGGATGACTGCTGTAGACCTTGTTTCACCTCCACCCAGAGGTCGAATTTCGGAAATAGCCGAGTCCCCAGCAGTTTTCTTCGTTCAAATGTTCCCAATTATCACCCTCCCCCTTCCTCGAAATTATCCGTGAATGGGGATATATGCGTTACGCACTTGGCGTTTCGTTTGTCAAATGGGACAATCTTCATACGCGGATCCTTTCAACTTCCTACTCCTTTCCCACTTTGTTATAACTAATCTTGTACGCAATGTTTTGTTTTTCGAAAGTAGAAAAAATGCTACCGTATAGACGTGAGCATAGGTCATGGAAGACCAACTTCTTTCGAATGGGGAATTTTGTTATACGTACAATCCCTCAACCACGTATTCTTGGAAATGTATTTGGTAAAGAAAAAAAAAACCAAAAGGGGTTACACAGAACCTGTCCTTGAATACGTACCTTTGTAACATGTATTAGGAATTAGCCACATTTAGTTAGCTCTCTCTCCGTCTCTCTCTCTACACGCCAAACAAATCCAACTTTTTCTCAACATGCACACTTGTTTCTCTCCAAACTTTTTTCATCATTGGTCTACTAGGCAGGTAAACTTCAAGAATTTTGTTCTAATAATAATTTTTGCCGGATTTTAAAAAAAAACCAGCAGCTCTGCACCCTATCTACACCTGCGCCTCTTCATGCTGCCCTCGCTACCGTCACGGAGGTCCCTTGCCTTCAATCCCTGCGTACCAAAAGCACCCGACCGCATCTAACATAACCTAGTGTGAGTCGTGCGTGTAGTTGCGAATTGTATCACCACAAAGAACCGACACTCAAAACAAACCCGAGCACGCCAGCTCTAGGTTGGTTCCTGTTCCTGCTGCCATTATGCAAATGTTCCTGCTGCATAATGCAAATGCTCTGCTGCCATTATGCAAATATTCCTGCTGCATAATACAAATGTTCCTGTTGCCCTTGTGCAAATGCTCTGCTACCATTATGCAAATGTTCCTGCTGCATAATGCAAATGCTCTGCTGCCATTATGCAAATGTTCCTGCTGCATAATGCAAATGCTCTGCTGCCATTATGCAAATATTCCTGCTGCATAATACAAATGTTCCTGTTGCCCTTGTGCAAATGTTCCTGCTGCCATTATGCAAATGTTCCTGCTGCATAATGCAAATGTTCTGCTGCCATTATGCAAATGTTCCTGCTGCATAATGCAAATGCCCTACTGCCATTGTGCTGATGCTCCTGTGCCCTTGCGCAAGTGACAATACCAACGATTGTTCACAAAACAATCCCACTACATACAAAAGCCAGTGTACCAGCCACCAATTGCGATTCCACTCTCCAGTACTTCAATGGTTTCGTACTGGCTCACCCACAGGATCCGGAAGCAGTTACCCTTTCGACCTCTGTGACAGGTAGAACTCTCCACACCACCTAGAAGCCTCATCATGTGTTCTCTTCCTCGTATTTTCTTAAAGGCCCTAGTGTCCCTTGAGTGTAATCTCAAATGGGCCAGGTTACTGTGACAAAGTAACCTTGTAACTTCAGTGAAACGTTCAACCACCCCAGACATCCTACGCAAACCACGTTCGCAAACATTAGCTCACAGACCAACGATACAATTTTAGAGTTTTTTTTTCTATCACTGCATAACCCTTGTACCTTTCTTCAACAGATCCTTGTTCTTTGCAACTGTATTTATGTATGCCACTGCCTTTATATACATTTATTGACAATTCCTTGTTACACCATGTATCTTCTCTTTTGTGTTCTGTTCATAACTATTCTCCAGCTAGGAATCTCTCTCTCTCTCTCTCTCTCTCCTCGTTTCTCTTAAATGTTTTTGGCACAAGTGCTGAAAAGGTAAGAGGATTTATTAGTCCTACAGCTCCATTACCACGTCGCTTTTATTGCGGCGAGGGGGGAAGTGTTACGTTACAAAATAGACCGCCAATATAGAGGCGCGCGCACTACCCCCTCCCGCGAGCAACAAACCGAGCGGCCGCTAGACGCGCCGCTCACGGCAAGCCCGCCAGTCTTCAGCAAGCGAGCTTACAGGGCCCACGTTCCGCGCGAACATGGGCGACACCAGTTCAGTTTCGCCGTTTGTGCACTTTCCGGTCCACGCTGTTGGCCCATAAACCAAACGTGAGTCAATTACCATGTTACCCTTTGTGTGCAATTAAATGTATTAGCCCTAGCCACGCGTGATAGAGAAGAGAGACGGACATTCAACCTAACTTTCAGCTAGGATCGTTCCTTTTATATATTATTGTGTCTCCTAGAATTGAATAAACTGTTTATGTGATAACCTACCGTGTTTTGCTTGACGAGGGAGGCCCTGGGGAGAATGGAGAAGCGTGAAGTTCCGAACCACAAGCACTAGCCTTGAGGTTACGAGGAATCCTGCTTGCACCGAATCCTGAGCTAGTTTTTATTTGGGGCAGATACAGCAGCTAATTTTATTAAATATGTGGGAGCTTTCTCCAACCCTGCCGATAGCATCAGCACGCCCGTTGACGCTAACAATACACTTAAAAAAATGTTTTTTTGTACTCAGACTAAGTTAGACTAAGAGTTAAGACGATTAGTTTCACCCAAGAACTTTGACGTAAGGACTGCTAAAACTACCGAAATAATATAAAAACTAGCGTTTTAAAAATATTTTGGAAAGAATGCCAGACTTACTTGAACAAAGAAACGCGATTGTTACATTATTATAAACCTTATCTTCTTGTGTTAACATACTGAACGAATTATTTAGAGTAAGATTATAGCATGTTTATATCAGTTATTTCTTAGTAAAAGAGACATAGATGTAATATAGCATAACGCTCACTTCTCATTACAACAGGCAGAATGATACGCTGGGTACAAAGCTGATATTTATTATTCTAGCCATAAGCAGATTTCCACAAAATACACTCGAGGACAAATATCCTAGGAACGGTCTTCTTGCAATTCGGTCACGGGGTCCTTTCAACCCTTCTTATATTTTATTGGAGGTCATTTTTCCCGCTGTCAGCGCTTTGGGATAAGGTCCTGGAGGAGATGGAGACAGACCGAAGACATACGGAGGTACCTACTTGAGACTGGACCCAAGGCAACCGAACTTTTTGATGGGGGGTCATTTGAACTTTAGCGGTGTGCGAACGAGCAGAAGTGTCCCGAACACTTTGCCCGTCGCGATTGAAATATTAATGTGGGAATTTTTTATGAGTTTTCTTAAGAGTTGTTCTTCTTTTAAGTAAATAAATGTATGAGCTGGAGTTTGGATAAAATGTGTGGAAGATATTTTTAGTAAAATGCAGACAAGTTTGTACAAGTGTCATAAGGAAGTGTTCGTGCATAGCTGTTGATTATCCACAGGGAACAGCAGAGAGGAACGTAAGCCGTAAAATGTGTTTTTTTTTTGCTTTTTAAAGCTAATGTGAAGATAATATTGTAAGAGACTGGACTGTATCTTGTAAATAGCTGGACTGTATCTTGTAAATAGTTCACTTAAATGTGTCATAAGCAAATATTCAAAACATTCTGCTTGGGGTAGATACAGAGAAAGCTTTGTATTGGTATAAACTTCTTTACGCACATATTTATGTAATTACCTGATTCATTACGACATGTCAGGTCTTTTCGTGGCGATCTTGGTGAATTTTTTCATATTTTTATATGTATATATATATACTCACTTGACAACACTGTTCTTTCTGTATATTTGATCTACAATCTACAACTTCAAACCAACGAATCCTCTTTTTACAATCTAGTTTTTTTTTAACATTCACATTGGTTTCATTGAATGATATCCTTAAGGATCTCATTGCTTTGAATGAAACCAATTTACACTGGAATTTTTCTTTTCCAGCTTAACCATTACTTATCATAATTATTTATTTATTTGAGAATTCACTTATTAAAAACCCTCTAAGAAGAATTTTAAAGTTTCATTGTCAAATAATTTCTTTTTTTTTCGTTAATTGTTTTTGGGGTGTTATGCCGTGTTGCGCTACCTTTTTCAACGTTACTTTAGCCGACGTTTCGGACAGCATTACAGTGTCCGCCATCAGGGCAGATGTGTGGTGATGGACACTGTAACACTGTCCGAAACGTTGGCTAAAGAAATAGGTACCGCAATCCGGCATAACACCATAAAAATAAATAACGAAAATACTTTTGGCTATGAAAATCTAGAATCATCCGTGAAATAATTTGTTTGTACAAAATTCTTCCAATTTATAATAAAGTCGGCACTATCAAATCCCCGGCTTAAATTTGATGTTCATTTACGTTTGCGAAATCTTAAAAAATTTATTATTAAATTAAAAATTAAAAAAATTATTACATTTTTAAAACATGAACATTATGACACACATACGTACGTTGTGTCACACCCTTCGTCTCTCTCACGATAGTTTATGTTCCTCACCAGGTGACCCTATTGCTTTGTGGAGAAATTCTTTTCTCTCTTTTTAAAATCAGTGTTAGCTTTATTTTTTTAGAAACTGGGTTTGTCTTCCATTTTATTTTCTTTTAATTTCAAAAGATTATCTTATTAACATATAAAAATGAATATTTATATTTTTGTCCATTATGCGTTCCTTAACCATTGATCCGATTGCGATTAGACTTTGCTGATTTGAAGCCCGCGATGGTTTATATATACAATAGTGAGCTCTGGCGTTGTAAAATTATTTCCTATACTTTTCCTCCGAATACAATGAAATTTTGGTGAAGTGTTGTGTGCACGCCCGCAAAGGTTTCGAATAATAAAAGGTGAACTCTGGCGTTATGAAATTTGTACAAAAAAATGCAAAATAGTTTTGCGGCAGGGAGGGAAGGAGGGAGGGGGAAAGAACTCCAGGATGGGGAGGAGAGACGGAAGGGGAACGGGGACTAATGTAAAAGGACACACAGGAAAAAAAAAATTAAGTGGCATTGCGACGCATTCTTCATAAATATATGCTCGCTAATAATAACTCTCGCTTTCAAAGCTAGTGAACTCGCTAGCTCTTTATAAATATTTGTACCAAGAAATATAATTTTTAAAACACATAAAATTTTACGTTCTATTCAAATTTTAGACCCTTTAATTATGCGCACTAAATATATTTAAACGACAAAATTAACGCACATTTCGATAACATCACGCATTAATTCAAACACGGCGATAATTCTTTCTTTTCACGCCAAATTGTAATTTGATAAAAAAGGTTAGGCATATTGATAAAGGCACAATTTCTAGCAATTATTATTTAATGAAGTTTGCACGAAATATTGTTTCGTTGACTATCTTAAATTAACTATCGAATCAATGGCATTATGAATTGTTTATCCAATATTATTTATGCTTAACTAAGAGGCTTTGGCTTATCAGAATAAATATTTGAGAATAATTAATTTGATTCTTATTTGTAATATTAATTGTACATTTATTATAATACCAGCTGGTACCCGGCATGCTTTGCTATGCCATTTAATAAAGAATTCGTTCCTTTCCCCTTCCGCCTTCCCTTCCTCTCCCGCGTCCACTTCCCCTCTCGCGTTCCTACTCCGCCTCCTCCACCTTCCCTCTCCCCACTCCACTCCCCCCCTCCCCCCTCTCGCACTCTATACATTCAGTTTTCAAACAGCTCTCGTGCCACCTAGTGCAAATTTCATAAAGCCAGAGCTCACTAGTAGTTTTATACAAAATACCGAACACAAGAAAAAATAAATATCCAATTTGGTTTTGGGTCACGCAGATTTTGCGTTCGGAAGTTATGCACGGTGATTTTTAGACATGGATATTAACTACGACTATACATGAACATACTGACAACTGAAATAAAATTTCTCGCAAATATATCAACATCGTTTCCACGGCAATGATTTTTTTTGCTTTTCTTCTGACGTTAGCATTAACTTCTTTTTTTTAGGGACAGAAAACTTATAATTTATTTTATATATTAATATTTATAATTTCATGACGCCAGAGCTTACCATTATATACAGCCTTTATTACTCGCATATGAGGTGTGTAAAAGCAAAGGCAGCAATCACCAAAATATCGGAAAAAGTTGTAAATGAAAGTTTCATAGTGATCCGAATTGCGAATCTAAATTCAATTTGCATATCTTGTTACTTATTTTAGCTTTCTCCCATCAAAATCAGAATTTGAAAAATGTATCAAAGGCAAAGATATCAATGTGTTTTAAGCCTTTTAAAAAAAAAAAACGTAAATGGAGATTGCTGCCTTTGCTTCTACACACCTTGTATAATGTAGCTTTCTATTACTGAAAGAATTTTTAAAATTGGTTTTTTTGGTTTACGCGTGAAAGCGTAACAAACAAACACACGCAATTTCGCTAATATTAATTCAGTTTATATTATAGTATAGTATAGATTAAACCAAAAGGCTTTACGTATAACTTTTTAAGATTAAGATATCTTTACGAAATGTGTTACCTGCGTAACACGTTTTACAATAAGATCAAAAAAGCGAAAACGATTTTCACAATTTATATTTCATTATTCATAATTTCTCCTTGCTATATATCATTTAAAGTATTATTTTTTTGTTATGTGCTATATTTTGACCGATGAAATGAGTGGCAATATTTATAGCTTAACTATGCGACCTACAACAGGGTTTGAACTACTTAATTATCACTTAATCCATTTAAGGTTCTTGAATAGACCTTGGAAGTTTAGTGTAATAATATCTGCGACACCCAAAAGCTTACTTCCAAAATCCCTTGCGACACTCCCAATGAACAACATCCTTGAAACTAATTTCCTGAAGGCCAATATTTTGAATAGTGCTAAGAAATAAATGAGAATAACAAAAATGCAAGATCTTCTACGTGATAGTTTGCCAAGCAAGCAGAAGCTATCTATTTACATTCTGCAATAGTATTCATTGTATGCTGAGATGGGAGGGTATAATAAAGAACACATTTTGACATGCACCAATACGCTTCTTGACCGGGACCTAACCTACGACCTACGAGCCTAGTTTCTTTACTATCATTTTACGACAAAAAATAAGAGACGAATCTTTTAGCAACCAAACTTTCTTTATTTAATTTTGATATATTAGTTTATATTTTACAGTACAGTTCAACAATGTTGGTCTCACTGGGTTGCTTACCCGTGCTGAGGCCTCCATTTTATAATTTATATTTTTTTTTATATCATGTGAATGCTATAATAGCATACTATTTGTGTCTTTGTCCAAAGCTCAATTACCGTCGAAATTTTTATAATTTCTTCATACGCTTGTCTAACTGGTCTGTCAGTTATATTTTTTGTTTGTTGAAAATTGTTTTTTTTGTTCAAAAATGTTGTTTAGTTTTAACTGTCGTTTAGTTTAGTTTTTTTTTATAATCGACGTATATCTAGTACCTCGAAACTGTTGAATATTTGCTTTGAAACAGTCAGTCTATGTTTTTTTAGTATTACCTTTAGGATGGTTTTCTATGCGATTTTTACATGATCAATAGCTGCGTTTGTTGCTTCTCCCCAAGCAATTATTCCGTATTTTATTATTGATTGACAAAGTCTAAAATATGTTGTTTTCATTTGATTTATTTTGTATATGTTTCTTGTGTTTAAAAAAATGTGTATTGTTTTCAGGAGTTTATTTGTGATTTGTTTGTTGTAATGTGTCTATCTAAGGTTTTGGTCAATTCTGATTCCCAGATGCTTAATTTGGTTTGTTTTTTCTAGAAAAGCAACCTAGGCAATCGCAGATTTTGCTGTCTATACATTTGTGTATTTTTATGGTGTATGTGTTGTTTTTTGTCTGTCCCGTGCTTTTTATAGTGTATGTTGTGAATTTTATTTTCGATGTGTTTAGTGTGAGTATGTTTAAGTCTAACCATGTTTTCACTCGCGTGATTCCTAAATTCGCTACGTTATATAAATTATTCCAATCTTTAGATTGAACAAGCAACGTAGCTGCTAACCATTGAACCGAGAAAAAACGAATGCGTCGCGTCGGTAGGTACTTTGTCTGAAGAACTTCTAAGGTTGTAAATAAATTTAAGCAATTCTACCCGTTTCACTTTGAAGGTCACCGCCGACCTTGGAAGGGCTATTCAAACCAAACTGGTGTTCACCTCAGCCCGGCAATACCCACTACGTCTGGCTTAACGTAGATTTATTCTCTGTCATAAACTTGCCGAGAACGCCTTCGCCGTAACGCCGAAATGTTAACGTTAACTTAAGCACAATGAGAGGGATGTTAGCATTCTAATGCCTTCCTTGAAGGCAGAAACTTGAAAAAATTATTCCAGGGAAAACTTTTACTTACAAAAATTATTTTAAAGAGAATTGAAACAGTTAAATATGTATAAATATTCTTACACTTTAGTAAGCAAAAAACTGCTTAAATATAATAATCTGACTTCTGATCGCGACGAAATATTGATTTTTTCGTTTTAAAAAACGTATTTTATACAACCTGCTGTTTTTCTTAAAAAAATCTTCAAAAGCAGTTCTTTTTCATCTTAAAATATTGTTGTCGTGCCTTGGTGTTATTACATCCATTAATTCTAAACAAATCCGAAATATGTTAGTAGATTTTGTCAATCTTATTATAAATGTACTTTTCGAAAATTTGGTTTTAAAAACTACTTTTTACGAGTATCTGTTACATTTTTTGTTGTTTAATGTACAAAAGGAAAAAAAAATACGCAATGTAAAATTTAAAATACGGAATAATGTCAAAAAATAATATTGTGGTACGTAGATACTATGAGGAGTGGATCACATTTTCTTAAAAACTAATAAAACTGTGTTTCGATGTTTTACCAATTAGGAGATTAGAAGTGAGTACATGATCCATGTTAGCATATAAAAAAGAGTAAGAAAAATACGATTTGATGGTTTGGACAGGTAGATGGAGAATGAATGGAAAACATGGGCATATAAAAAGTCGGAAACGCTTCAGGAGAATAAATAGTGCTAGTGCAAATCAATTATAAGTAGTGATAGTGCAAATCAAATACCAGTGAAAACTAGGTCAGTGAAAACAAGGAAAAATCATTTATATTTTGTTAAGAGATGAATACCCCCGGTTTGCGAATAATCTGAAACTTTTTAAAAATTCCTTACACCATCATAGTACGCGGAAAACGTAGTTTATTTCATGATAGAGAACTTGGACAGCCGAGGAATTGAACACAAAGAGAGTCTGGGTAGGAAACAGATGAGACGCTCATTTAGCCACTGGCCATTCGTATATAAAAATATTTGTTTTACCGTGTATTTTTGGATGTGTAAAGAGCGTATGTTTACACAAAAAGAGTTCTGTAACATTCTGCCATCTTTGTCTTTTTAGCAATGCTAGTAACTTCGTCATGATTACCTAGCTACCTGTGGTAAGTTTCTCTTTTAAAATTATTTTCCCTGAAATGTTTTAATAAACGTTAAATTCATTTAAATCATAGTTAAATCAGTATGATTATTTCATTCAAGTTTGATTAAAATAATCATCGGCATTGAATCAAGTTTTAGCAAACATCATAGTAAAACAAAACCAAAATCATAAAACCATTCTTATTGTCGTTGGCTGAGATCCGGTCGGATTTCATAGGATTTTCTCCAAAACAAAACGCTACTTTATTGATTTAGCTCACATATAAAGTCAACACTTTGGCTCAGAGGTAAACTACCGCATGTCCGCATGTCCGCATTTTAGATATTTTGACTTATAGCATTGCAAATCTAGAGGCTCATTTTCGAAAAGTGGCATACTGGGGAAAGACCATTATTGTCGATGGAAAAGGAAATAATACTATCACATCCACATCATTTATTTATTTAAGGAACATAAACAGTCTAAGTAACATAGTATATATATGTAAGATGACAACAAAAAACAGACCAATTATTAATGTTCACAGACAGTTATTTACAAACATAAAACTGAATGTAAACTAAAATATTTAAAAAACAACAACACAACTAAGAAGCAAATCAAAATAATAATACAAACGTTATATCAATAAAATAGGTATTTGGGTTGGGACGGATAAGGGGTGGAGAGGGATAAGGAAAGTTGCCATGCAAGTAATTATAATAAGTAACAATTAATTAATCGTCATGAATATGTGTTATTCGCACCTAAATTGTGAAACAAGGAAATTCTGTAGCGATATTAATGTGAATATGTCAGCAGGTGTGTCTATTTTTGCAAATTAATTGTTATCATGTTCACTTTCCATCGAGGAGTGTATATTACTGCTTATGTCCTTAAGACTCTGTTATAAGCGTTTAAAGAAGAAGGAAATATATATCTATGCAAAAACGATTGTACAAAAAAGTGTAAAGTGCTAATATTTAAAAAAAAATATCATTATTAATAGGCTTAACCAAAAATATTTAATAAAGCAAGAGAGAAAAATCTCTCGACAATTTAAAGAAACATTGTGAATTTATTCGTATAACTGTAACGTAACACATTAGTCTACGATTAAGTTCCTTCATTACTTAATTTGTCGATGGGCTCCTCGATTCACATGGACTCGTTGCCGAGTTTTGCCTAAAATGACTGAAGGTCAATGTGCGGCGTCATTAGAGTTCAGCAGCTCCACCAGATTTAAACTAGCTGTCAGCCGGGAATTAAATTACGTTATGTTAATACACAGTCACTGTGTTATAAGAACCTAAGCCTTTTTAATAAGCATCCAAATGGAGAATATAGGTCCCAATACTTGTTAAATTATGAATGTCTCTGGAGAAAACACAAGAGACCTTACAATAACGGAACCAGATTTTTTATGCATAGTTTATGTAGTATTTTTTTATGTATCATTTTCAGTATTGAGATTATTTTTAAAAAGAACACATTTTTTAAAGATATTTAATTGTAAATATATGGTTTAATAAATTGTTATAAATCGGTGGAAATTCGGAATGCGTGGTCTTTTGCACTTATCACTATAGTAGTTTTGTAATAAAACACATAAAACTTATTTCCACTTAGTTTATTTACGATCGTAACCGATTTCGGCCTGTTAATGCCATCTTCAGAATGGTACAAATGTTTCTTAATTATCAGTTCATATACATAACATAGGGGGAGAGGAAGAGGGGTAGTTTACAAGGATTTTATTCAATTTATATGGTTTTTCCAAATTTGTTGCCATGTCGTCTTTGACGATTGGATTTATAATTAGTTGGCTTTTAGCAGTAGACATAATTACTCCGGGTTTGTAGATAACTTTAATGTTGTAGAATTGTAGAGGAATACCTTACTTATTAATAATATGAATTATTAACAGTCCGTTTTATTCTTGCCATGTCCATAAAAATCTTACAACTTGTTAAGAGTATGATATTCTGTTTATGATATTCTGGATTAATAGTTGAATTTTATGGGGATACAGGTATTAGATTTAAGTAGGAATAATATTAAATTTTATGGACTCTTTTTAAAAAAAATACAAGTTTTACTTTAGAATATGTGGTTAAATTGTAGTTTATATAGGAGCGGAGATTTCGCATATGGTTCAAGTCGTTTATTTATTATGAAGATAAAATCTATTTTTTTAGTTAGGGGGTTATTTCTTATTCTCCAAGCTTATCTAATGTGTGTTATTTATTTCTTTATTAAATTATTATAAAGGAATTCCAACACGAATCAGTTTCAGTAAAAAAACAGAAATATTAAAAATGACAGTAGTTTAGAAGTTTGCCTTCAGTAAATTGTTGTAAGCTAGGTTCTGTCCCAATTTTGCCAACATTTATTATTCTCATATAACTTTATACCTACAATACGCTAAAGCAATTAAAAAAAAATCGCACATTAGGTTAGGTTTATGGTTGTTTGTTCTTTAAACAACCCACATACAAACTTAATACTAAAAAAGGATTAGGTGTGCTAAAATTACATTTTATTGCATGAAGATATAAAACAATTATTAGACTGATTTTAGAACTTCGAAAATCTTTTCGAAATATTTATCTTAAGGCAATTTTTTTTCATACCTCTTCAATTATTTTCTTACACCTTCTTATGTTCGCTTGTATTATCTTCTGCTCTTTACTTTTATCTCTCATATATTTTTTAATTACATTATCTCCACACAGGAGACCCTCAGAAAAATAATTCTTCTCGAGGCCTACGTCATCTTTAAAGATGCTGTGTGGAGGGTAAATTTAAGAAAAGAGGTAAAGAAAATTCTGGGAAAGAAAAGATACGAGGGGTGGGTAGAACTCTGTAGGTCAGTATGTTCAGGAGTGACGGACGTAGGAATCCATCCCACGCACTGCGGTGTAAGGCGGTATTCAGAGAGTGCTGCTATAAGAGGTCAAAAGGCCTCTCTCAACCTGACTCTTCCGATCCGGCCGGCCACGCAGTTGGTGGGCAAACACATTTGCCACCAAACTAAACCTTACCCCATGAACCCGGGTACCCTGTTAAGTCACCAAACGTAGCAAACCACTATCACAAGGGTGATCTAAAGCAGAGGTATCCAATAAATGGTTCCCGGGTTGGCGGTCCAACGCCCGCTCCCAAATTTATAGTTCTGATTATTTTTATGTTCTTTTGTAACTTTTAAATGAGTATTGTAAATATATTCTCTCTCCCGTGTGAACAATCTGAAATATCTCAGTTAAATTGTGTTAAATAGTTTGGACTTCCACGGGACGTTCATGAATCATAATCTTTCCTAAACATGACATTACAAGCACCATCCCACAACTTATTCATCAATCAACTCACACAAACATCAAGCCACTTTACAATCAAGACCTCCACACGCACAAATAGCACTATATATTGTACTCGAAATAGCAATAAAATCCGCCTTTTTCAAACATACACTACAAAATAAGGGATACAATCTCTGAACTATATTGCCTTCACACTATATAATTCGCTTCCAGATATATAAGTAAATCTAAGTAATGATTTAAATTTTTTTTTAAATATGTTTAAGGATAAATCTGTGTAATTTTCTTTGTCATTGTTCTGTGTTGTTTCTTTTTCTCTCCTTTTCTTTTCCATTTATTTATAATCATCCATATTTGTATAACCTTTAGCTTTTTTTTTGTTTTCTATTGTTATAGTTTCGTTTAACCTGACTTTTATTTTTCGTTTCACACTGTATATGAAACCTTTATTTTTAATGTCAAAATACCTATGTAAAATTTATAAAACTATTTCCTCTCTCCTATGGATGGAAAATTCTTCCCATCCTAAAATGAGTTCTTTAACTCAGTGGGATTCCCGTAGCAAGAAATAAATAAATTAAAAAATTGTATTTTTTTTTAAATAAAAAAATTGACCCTTTTCTCATAAAAAATTAATTCTGAATTCAAAGATCAATGTGATTCCTTTATGATTATGGAATCAATGAAAAATAAACTGTTTCTGATCTTCCGCGAAATATTTCAAATTTCGCATTGGTACAGTTTACCTCTGAGCCACAGAACATTGAACAGTGATATCTTCTCTTTGCTCCAGAACCGAGAAAAACAAATATGCCATCGTGGAAATTGACATTCATGAAATCACATCCAGGCGGTTTCGAGATAAGGAGAAATGCGATTGATTGCTCTGATAGAGATAATAGAGATAGCAATAAAGCGATATCATTATTTGAAGGTTTGATAATATCAATATTTCTATTGTAAGTAATCTTACGTTGCTTTTAGAATCTAGATTAGCTGCTTTCGAAATGAGAAAATAAATGCAGTACAAATGATGTTATGATTTTTTTCAGATTATTTCGGCTGGGCCTTGGAAGGATCATTAAAATCGATAAGTGGTTTAATAATAATGCGCAATTTTGTGACATATCACCTGAAGGGCGTTAAACAAAGCAAAATATAATAAACAAGTTTTTTTTTTCAAATTATAATAATGTCCTACCACAAATTGATTGCTTTCATCTTCGTACTTTTTCAAACTAATTAATGCCTTTTTTATTGAAGGAGGAGATAAGACTAATAATCTGAACGAAAAAATGAAAGAAAACAAGATATGTTCACAGTTACGACCGTTTTTTCTGTGCCTTGTTCTCATTCATATTTTCGTTTAGATTTTAGATGATTAGTGTTATCTTCATCAATGATTTATTACATTGATGGGAATAAAGTATATGTAATTGAAAAATCATTGTAATTGTAAACATTATAATTGAACAATGATCCTGTTGACAAACTAATTAGTTACGGTTTAACTGGATTGTTTAACGATCTGGTTTTAATATTGCCATAATAAAGTTTGGTTAGTAAAATAAATAATTATTGTGCCGTTATAAAATAAAAATTCATTATTTTTTTATGTGAATTTCGCACTATTGTCTCAACTAAGTGCTCCCAACCTCTTGGAACCAGTGAGACTATGGCATCCCCAATTGGGGTACATTGTGAGACTGAAGATAAGTGGGGAGGGAAAGGAGATGAGGAAGAGGAAGATGGGAAGTGCTTGGCTATTCAGATCTAATCACCGAACACGTTTAAAGCACGTTTTATTTCTGAACGATGGTCTAACACCAGGGCGATACTGATAGTATCTTCCACTATGAAACTTGCCGCAAATATAACTAATATTATTTTGATGATTAATTTGTGGATACACAAATCAATCAAATAAAATTTACTGTAATGTATCTCATTGTTTTACAAAAAATCATCCATCTTAAGTAGTAACGAAGTGGGTACAAATTGTTACTAGGTGAATTTTTGCATTATAATGTTAAAGTATTTTGTGAAAAATTTCCGAAAAATCTCAGACTTTTAGTCTGCAACACCAGCTAAACGGTCTCGCATTCACCCAAAATTGTCCTGCTCTAGTTTAAAGTTAACGTTTCCGATTCACCAGACAAATTTAAAGGGGAAGACCAGTTTTATTTTTGTACAATTTTATCTCCCATTATCATTGACACAAAACGCGCAAGGAAAGACTTTGCGGTCGAAAAATGATATTATGCTTTACGAGTAGGTAAAATCTAGGTAAAAAAAAATATCAACGCAACTGACATAAGTGATAGAGTTTGTATAGGTAGACCATCATATTATAAATATATATTATTATAAAATGTTCTAAATACAGACACTATTTCAATTTACACAAGAACAGAACCATCGTTATTATGTTCATAAAAGCTCTCGTAGGTTAATGGACCGAACAATTGGCTGAACGAACCAATACCAAAGATAAAAAAAACACATATCAGTTGTTTTAGATGAGATGTGAGTTGAAATGTTATCGAAGTTATTAATATTACTATATAAGTTATCAATATACTATTTAATTAAGGATGGAATAAAGTCTTCTCCAAAACAAAGAAAAATAAATGACTATTTTAAGGGATCCCCTGGCTACAAATTTTAATATTATAAACCTAGGTAATAAATACGTACATATTTGAGCAAAATATACTTTTCTGTTTTGAAAAAGATTTTGGTTTTTTATAATTTTTAATTTATTTTTCTTTATATCTTATTTTATATTTTTATGTGGTTTTACACCGACTTTTAACAGTTTCGTAATAAAATTGTTCAAAAAACATATCCGCGCTACTCGCCCGGTCCCCGCCCGCCACAAACACCATTTTTTTTATGTAAATAGATGTTCAACTAGTGTACAACTTTTATGTACAATATTTTTCAATCGTCGCGCGTCGCTTTATCACAAAAAAGCTTAAAAAAATATTGATCAAAGGTTGCACTGAAACGAAATATTATTCAAATTCGATGGGCGATTTATTCATATTTTTTCTATTTTACCATCTGAGGGGTTATCTAATGTATTCTGTATCGGTTTCCATTGTCATTTTAGAACCATCCCCCTCCACGTCTCATTCAGTGCTTCTGAATGAACGTTTCTCCGTTTATCGATCAGCTAAAGGGAGCAAAATGAACGATTTATTTTATGCCCGATGAGATTACACGAAAATTAGATTTGAAGGCGAAAACTTTTGACTGGCGTTGTCGTAAATTTTTATTAGCGATAACTCGACGCCGTGTTTAGACCCCTTTTATTCGATAACCATATTTAATGAATGAATCCTTTCGTTACTTTTTTCTTAACGATAATATTCGTGATTATTGAATCATTCTGATTGAGAGTTCTGTTTTTATCTTTTCCCTTGCTAATTTTATTGTATATAGTTTTTTCTCCAGTTTTTTTGTCTGGGGCGGATTCTTTCATATCCTTTTCGCAAACATTGAAATAATCTTTGTGTGACTGTTATTATAAAGATAAAACTGTTGTTGTGATAACAATTTAGATTAAATACCCTCTTTACCTCAATTTTCTTAAAAATTTCATCGGATTTATCAATTAGGTCTTTCCGTTAGTAGAATCTACTAGATGCATTAGAAGTTTTGGATGTATGGCTCTGCGCCAGTACAAATTAATAGATATTTCACATGAAAAATAATAAAAAACAAACACTCAAATATAGGCAACTGTTGGAACTTCTAGTATCACAAGTTTTTGCTAGATTAATTAGGATTATCGGAAAATAACTCAGTTTATACGCAAAACTCAAATTTTCATGAGTGATCATAAAAACATATATTTCTTCGACTGAATCGAATGAAAAAAAGACAGATCGAAAAAATATCGAAGGCCAAGGTGTTTTCTGATCGCAATATTTTAAAGCTATACTTTTCATAAGCGATTAAATTTTCAAACCAAAACACCTGATTTTGCAATACTTCGCAGTGCGCCTTCGTCTAAAAAACAAAAACATGTTCATTCTGAAAGACCTTTTTCATACCCTAGTCCTAGTCCATGCTTGTGCTTACTCTATGACCACATCGGAGTTCTCCGTCATCAATAATAATATTTCCATAAATCAAAACGCCAAAATCTCCCCCAGAAATACCCTTTTAGCAAACATCAAGCAATAGAACATTTTTGGGTGAATTTATTTTATTCTTCCCTCGTACAATTTTGGGAATGAAAAATGAATATAACATGAAACACAAGTACCTACCGATAAATTCAAAAAGTTACATAAAATATTCAATGAATTGTGTTTTGAACATAAAAAAAATGCCTGCCACCAAATTTCTAATGAGAATCAACCCAGACTTCACATATCGTTTCTTTGGGCAGCCCAAAAAACCACAATGATTAATTCTGGGGTGAGAGAATAATGGAATTTGCATTTTTTTCCGTTTAATTTTGTTTAAAGCAAATAATTTTAGCTCCAGGTCACTCCAGCTCATGCATTGGCTCGTTGAAATATTTGTTTATCTTAACAGTCAAGACAAAATCATGTTATGTTTTCCACAGTAAATTTTCAAATAAGGAATAAATATTTAGATAGGAGTGTGTTGAATTTCTGAAATTACCGGGTACTCACTACCAATTCTGTTAAAATTGAAATGTTGTTTCTCTTTTACAACGATTCGTAAAATTTTATTAGTGCATTGTTTTCTCTGTTCTCAATTTTAAAAATAATATTCAATTCTGGAGCAAAGTTCACATTGCAACACGATGAGCATTTCAAAGCAGCAATAGCACGGCGGCGAGCCAATCTAAGCCACTCGCAAAACTCTTTCCACTCAGCTTTTCTTTAATTATTGAACTCGAAAAAGAGTTTTATTAGCCATGTATTCGGAAATCAAAAGTAACTCGGGAAAGCAATGTGAATAATTGAACGAGTAAGAAAATCGAGGCAACTTTTCGCCGTTCCCCGTGTTCTCCATTTACGTCTTACCGACTTCTATGAGCACTCCCGCTGGAATCAATGAATTAAGGATTTCTGAGGACATGTTGGGAAGGAGGGTTTTTAATTTCTCTTGTTTTTAAACAATAAAAAATTTGATTACCTGACCGAAAGTAAATGCCAAAAATATGATTAATTTATTCAGTTTTGAACAAATTGCGCAGTGTCAAACAATTTTAGAGTTGTAGATACTTACTTCTTATTCAAGTGATTACCGCCCAATTCAAAAAAACTTAATTCAGAATTAGAATGGCTTTAGAGATAATGAATGATTTATATTTAAATTTTCAAAAAAATCGTATCCTTCCGCTTTTCTTAGATTTTCTCTAATCCAGCTCATTACCGAAATAAGGGATTCTATAATTCCAGCGACAGTTACAAGAAAAACATCTTGTCCTGATTTGTTCCATTCCATTGATTACCAACGTCATGTTTAAACAAATATATTTTTATTTAATTTTATTTTATTGGCGACTGTACAAAACACGTGAACAAACAAAATATTGTATTGTAGATTAGTATAACATGCGCTGGAGCTAAAGTAAATTATTTCATTTAGCTAGATGCATCTTTTGTCGTTTTTAGTGCTGTTTTTAAAGTTTTATCGTTGACCTCTTTCAGCTAAATCTTAATTTTTGATTTGAACTCATTAAACTTTTCTGTTCGTTTTATATCTGGGGGGAATGATGTTGTGGAGTTTTGATGCAACTTAACATAGTAATTTTTAAATAAATATGAATATATTGCATATTATCTAGGGCCTCGATACCGCAATAGTTAAGACCAACTTCCGAGAAGCGGAATGTCCCAGGCTTAAAACACTCACACAGTTTTCAACCGCTTATCTAGCACGTATTAATGTGACTGTAAATTGTCATTTTTTGAATAAGGTTAAATTAATCTGATTTTTTGGTTTACTATATTTTACCACTCGTATTTTACCACTATTATTTTAAAGTTTTGTACCGTTATGTTGGTACGTAAGGATGAGAACATGCACGACAGCCGACGTAGTCCAGCGGTAAGGCTCTTGACTCGCATTCCGAAGATCGCGGGATCAAATCCCGGCGTGGAAAATAAATTTTATTTGATTAATTTGTGTCATTTCACAATTTATTCATTCAAAATAATATTGAGTATATTTGTGGCACGTTCCAGAGTGGAAGATACTCTCATTATCGCCCTGGTGTAAGACCACCGTTCAGAATAGAAACGTTGCTTAAAATGGCTTAAGCCGTGTTTGGTGACCAGATCTGAATAGCTAGGTACTTCCCACCTTCTTCTTCCCCATCTTCTTCTCCTCCCCACTACCTTCAGCCTCACAACATACCCCAATTGGAGATGCCATAGTCTCCAGACGGGAGCATTTGGGACTCTTGCGCTGTATTCATATAAAAAAGAAAAAAAATCTTGTTTGCCATAGTTATTCTTTGGAAGTTAACTGCACATTCGCACTTTAGTGAAAATCACCCCTCTTGTCTGCATATGCGAATATAATTATTGTGATTGTTTGTTAATAGTTAATTTTTGTAAACACATTTGTATCTCTTCATTTTTCTTCCCCGTTATTCACTCTTAGGATTGCACTTTGAATCCCAAAAATGTTTTAGTTGTTTTTGTATCAATCGGTTATTACTCCTACCATTTATTAGTACCAACAAACCCATTTTAAATTTAAATTATCAGAAGGTCTTAAACAATCATTCGTGACCGAAATAATGCAAATTATTGCGAGTTATTCGTCCAACTTTACTTAATTTCAGTTGTAATTCAGTAATAATAATATAACAGTATCATGTAGTTGGCTAAGTGATCCGCGTTTTGCTCCATTCAATTTGATTTAATCCTTCCCCTGGCGTTTCTGAATCTCTTCAACGTACGTGATAGTTTAATGTTTACAGAAAGACTAGCAAATCCAAATGACAGAGTTAGTATACTCCATATAGATACAGTAGGAACGTGATATAGCTTTACGTCATGATGACATGTACGTAGATACTTAGCCTATTGTAATGACGTGAAGCGTGTTTGTGTTGATGACTATATTACCTTGTGAAGGGAGGAATTGAAAAAATGATAGATTTGTTGAATACAAATCTTCTTTCATTATTATCGATGGTGATCGGTGTGCAGGCCGCGGGTGAGTTTTTACGGAGTTACCAGCACAGAAACTGATGCGAACCGCCACAAGACCCCTTTTAAAAGTCTAAGGATTGGTTGTTTCACAGGATTTGAAAAATTCATCCCATTTCAAATTAAGTTTCCACGTTCTGTAAATATACTATTCCAGTTCTGTATTTATATGATTATTAGTCAGTTTTGTATGTTTTTAGGTTTTCACGGCCAAAAGTATTTTTGTTATTTATTTTTGGGGTGTTATGCCGTGTTTCGCTACCTCCTTCTTTAGCCAACAGCGTTTCAGACAGCGTTACAGTGTCTATCATCAGGCTGCATAAAACCATGCTGATTTTTTTTTTAATTAATACCAGCTCATAGAGAAATGGAGCTGTATTAATTAAAAATTGGGCATCACGGTATCGCTTCGACATACATAAGCAAACACTTTCACCAATATCATTTGCTCATCTGCCCTGATGATGAACACTGTAACGCTGTCCGAAACGTTGGCTAAAGAAGGAGGTAGCGAAACACGGCATAACACCCCAAAAATAAATAACAAAAGTTAGTCAGTTGTTTCACAAATGAAATAATAACAGAACTTGAAAAGATCCTTCAGAGAACTTGAAAATCAACTTCAAAATTTGATGATTTGTCCAAATAGTGTGAAACAACTCGTCCTTATGTTGCCGAGACACTTAAGTAAGAAGCAACTACTTGCATGAATACATTTTATCGGCCTTTTACGTTTTCTTACGTGCGAATACAAACATACTTTTGATGTTTTGATGTACATATTTCATCTATAAATTATTCCCCTTGGGAACTTATTAGATGAAGTGAATTTAGCAGTTAACAGTGGAATTTTATTAACAAATACAACTAAACATCGGCAAGGAGGCATGGGATTGACAGAGGAAGAACGAAAGAAGATGGAATGCAGTTGAAATCATATTTCTGAAGAGAGTGCGTAAAACCAAATATGAACCAATTAAAATTGAAAAAAATTAGAAGATTCTGGTCTCAACTCAAAGCAGGAGTTTTTTAAAATTTATTATCTAATTATATTTAAGGCGTACATGATTAACAAGCTCAAAAAGTGGTCATGCAAAGCTGCCACATGGCTGTTTGTAATGAGCTTCACTTTATCGAAATTCATATGAAATATGGAATATAATTAAGAATTTAACACGCATATATACCCAGAAAAATGTACTCATTCGCAAAATGATCTACGTTGTAGATTAACAACATTAACGCCATCAACTGGTCAAACCAGAAAGAAAATGTAAAATGCAAAATTGGTGTCGGGAAAATTTTACCTTCTTAAATTTGTAAAAAAATATATATATCGTACGTACTGTGTAACAGTTTGAAAAATAAACCCCAATCATCTTTGAAGAAACATGCAGGGGCGGATTTGTATTTTTCTAGCCACCTTTATGCCGCGTAAAATTGAGCTTAACAACAGCTTTCAGTCCCACGGTGACTGGTTCGTTTATGTATTATTGTTATCAAGTTAATATTCAATAATATAAGTATTTAATTTATAAAAATAGTTTATCTATAAATAAGTTCTGCTTTATAATTATTACAACACGTAACAGTTGTTTCGCCTTCTGAAGGCACTAATTTAAGCATTTCAAGCATACATAGATGTAGATTTTTAAATTTGATTTACTGTTGATTATTTTTATTTGTTCTCTCGGATAATCGTGACAACTACTGGCGCCCATTTAGTACATAAAACGTGATTGTGTTTCAATCCCTTAGATAATTGTTCTACAATTATATCGGGACCATGAGTAATATTTCTTCTGTATTAACTATTTAGTTTTTCCTAGCAGACTAAATACGCCCTGAGTTAAAATTATTTAAGCAATTTTTTTATAGAGCCTGAACCTTTGTTAACTTTTAAAGTAATACATAGATTCATTGTGTATGAAAGCAATTCTTTTGATTTTTCTGCCTTACTTCTTTGTAAGAGATGCATTTTATGAAATAGTAAGCAGGATATGTTTAAAAAGGTAAATTTAAGTAGCAGGCGGCAAGGAAATTACAACTGTATGTAAAATGCATTAAAGGAATCAATTATAGTTTACGGAGTAAACAGTTACATATTAAACTCGTGATAAATACTTAAATAAAATTGTGCAAATACAAAACTCTGTTTCCTAAAATGAATAACAGGCAAAGAAAAAATATATATCTGAAAGCGACCATAAAAAAAAGTGTTTACTGTGTAACGTGCTTCTTTTGCATAACAGGGTAGATCATCTATGTTAAAACTGTGTGAATTCTGCAATACCCAGAATACAGTGTGAAACGCAGAGCAGAAGAAAGGAGAAAGGAAAACCAGGAAAATACATGGCAATTATTAACTCGAGAGTAACGTCATGTCAAGAGACGAAAGAACCTAATAAATAGTAGGTGTATATTGGAAAATCGCCTAGCCTTGGTTATTACATCTTGGTTAGTAAATACCTTGCCCTTTATGTTCTAGTTGGCATAAAAACTCTCGTACGGAGTTGGTTTCTTAAATTTTATTACTAGTTTTAATTGTTAAGTGGTTTTGGTATGAAACCACGTGAAACTAGTTCAGGTCAGTAAATAAAACTGTGTTATGTACGTCTCATTTAATTTTAACCACCCGTTACCAACCAGTGAATAATTTAACATATTTTACAATCGTGTCAACCAATGAATTAAAAAGTAGTACGTACAAATACCCACCTCCAAAAAGTAATATAGAAACGTTTTCGTAGAAAACATTCATTAAGAGGTATGACAACGCATGTTAACAGGTATGTACATTACAATATTTGTATTTGAATTGAAAAAGGTAACTTTATTTGAACTACTTACTTGTAATATACTGATTTGCTTATTTCTAACATCACAAGAATAAAGGTTAAGGGGAACGCGGGCAGGACGCTTTTTGTCCATACAACGTGTTCCCCTATTACCTCTCTGGATGTTGATATTTACTAGAGCAATTTTTTAAATATAATATAGATATTAACCACTGGCGTGCCCCTACGTTTTGTTTTTATTTGATTAGTTACTTCTTATAGGAATTTAATAGTGTCATATATTTTCAATGAGTTCGGTCTGTTGGAACATTAATGTCGCATCATAGCATAACTACGCATGCATTATATTTCAAAAAGACTTTTATTTCAATCATTAGAAAATGTGAAATCTGTGTATGTTTTCTTTCACTTGAAAACATTCGTTTCTCCGCATTGAGAATTATTAAACTTTTCAGCCACTGAGAACTTAGCCGCATTTATAATGTATCAGCACACTAACCAAAGCCAGAACTGCTGAGAGTCCCCAATGCTAAATTAGCGAAAACAGGAACGTCCCGGAACCGCAGCAACTGTCAAACACCTGTGACGGGAACCCGCAGGTCCGCCCATTACAGCCCCAGTCCCGGGTGAAATGGGATCCCCGTTCGTGTCTCGACTTCCTAAAAGCAATTTAAATAGGACAACGGGTGTTCGATATCAGACCGGCACCAGACAGAGGAGAGAATTAATTGAAACATATTAATCCATTCATTCTGGATAGTAAATTTTAACGGTATTGGATCGGAACGTGATTTTAAGTTTTACGAGCCGGAGTTATAAGTTTTCACCTTGGTTGTTAAGTATTATTAATATTATTCAGTGCAAATTTATGATTTTAACATCATTCAGTATGTTACTTCTTTGTTTCTGTCGGTATAATTGTAATAACTCTATAATATTGTCTATGCCAATTTCTACATGATTTACTGTACTCGATAAAAGCTTTCTATCAAGCATACCTTAAACAATTATTGTCGCCGGGGTGGTTAGGAGGAAGCCACAAACCTAAAATGTAAGTATTCTTAGTGTATCTTGTGTCGCAACGAATAAAGGTAATAGGCATAAAAATCACTTGGCAAACAGTCTTGAGATCACGAATCCTAGCGAAAATTGGTTTTTATTTTTTTTGTAAATAATTTTATAAGAAAGAAAAAAAATAAATCAATGGAAACTGTCACCGATGTGGCATGAATTCAGATTCTTAAAAAATTGTTACTTAAATGCTTTCAAACATTTCTATCGAAAAATTTTTTTTGTTGTTTACACTGATATTGTTAATGGTGTAATTAACAATTTTATTTTAATAGTACTCGATGGAACTGGTAGGAAATGCTTCATTTTATTAAAAACATATTTTTTGTATACTTCAAAACCAATAAAGTTGCATTTAATCACATTCTAATTAAGCACCACAACACAACATGGTATCAGATGCGGGATTTGACTGACTAAAAATTATCAATTTAATTTAAATAATCGAGATATTTTGAAGTAACTTGAATTAACTGTCTTTAAGAATGTCAAATACTAAATGTATATGCTTTTCGTCAATAAATCTGCAATAGAAATAAGAACATGTTCACGAATAATTACAAAGAAAACAATCAAAAGTTTTGCCTCATTACGTCAAACAGAGATAAGGTTTTTGTATTTGGTTAAACAATTTAGGCTCAAATAATAATTTTATATAAGTAATAAAACCATGTGATAATAATAACAATAAGAAAAAAAATGCTCGAAAAAGAAAAAAAAAAGATTTAAAAAAAATCAAAAATCGGTAGCGGATAAAGTTATAATAGCAGTGAAAGTAATTTTTCAATTTAAGTTGAAATTTATAAATATTTCAATAATTGTTTTTAGATTTAAAGAATTTATTTTACAGTGAAATTTTAATTAGTCTTGTTTTTTAATGCACTGTTGATTTTCAAATGTTAAAAAAGGATTACGATTTTAATTCATTCTGCTTTAGAAGTGGCATGAAAATATATTTTTTTTAAATAAATAGACAAGAAAAAAACATATTGGTAAAAACGACACCGTTTTTAACAATGATTCAAAATCTCGAGGAAAAATATTTAAAACTTTACAGCTTACAGTAAACTCTTATTAAAGTAACTCTTCTCGTAAATTCTTATTAAATAATGTGTAACTAATAAACCGGAAATTTTTTTTGATGGATAAGTAATTGGTTTGTGGTTGGCTTTCTGGGAAAATCGAAAAATTTTCTCAAATGATGAAAATTGATTGATGAAAAGTATTCAATGTTATCGAATTAACGAAATAATATTGTAAATATCTCTCACGAAACCTAGCATTTGAAACATAAATAAAACCAAACCATTCACTTAAATATCGGACGGTTTTATTGAATATTCGAGATTACACAAAGAAATCAAAAGGTTTTCATTACAAAGATAAAATCTGTTAAATACGATACGTTTTAAATGTTTTTCTGTATAGCATTTGATCAAGAAAATTTTCATCGCGAAAAAAAGATTCTGAATGCCCATCGATTTAACGGTCGTATAACGCTTACAGTTAATGTAGTACTTTTCCAAGAACAGAAAGGCACTTGGTAAATTTTATAAACCTCTTTTTAGGCATGAAGCGCTTGTACTATTGATTTCATTCCTTAGGGATAAGTAAGGGATCAATAAAATGAAATTAGTTTAATAATGGCTGCTAATCTTCTCCCCCATTCAGCTATTACATTATGATTTTCACCCGCCTTGGAGATTTAGATTTTCTCTCTTTTCTAATATCGAAAAGGACATTCGAAGTTTGAATTGATTTTTAAACGTTTCGGAAACACAAAGAGGGTCCTTTATTTTTTAATGTAGCTAAAAAGTACGTAGTTACTAAAATCTTTCCTTAGCGATCGGTATTAAGAGAGAATACACTATTCTTAAAAATGAATATTACTTACGTGAAAACAAAACATTATGTATTTATTACTAGAAGATAATTACACAATTCCACTTAACATTCGACTGTTTTAAAAAAAAAAAAAATTTAACTAATTTTTATAAAAATAAAAGACCAAGATACACCCACAATCAATAATGTAAACGTAAACAGCAGTAATGACCTAATAATTTTAGAAAAAAAAACTTCAATAATGTCAGAATTTACCATTCCAAAGTACACATGGTACATATGCCACAGTGGTCCCAAAACCTAATCTAGCCACACAAAAATATTTTTCTATGGCATATGTTGCAAAAGGGTCAAATATAATATTTTTTTTCTTTAAATATTCATTTATTTTAACCACTGTTACAAAATTTTCAAATCAAAATTAAATATTAAAACAACGCGCACAGTTAAATGGTTCAAAAAATTTAATAACATTGTGCTTATTCTAGGTAATCAGTTTAAAAATATTATTTATAACAAAATAAAAGAATAAAAACAAATGGCATTTGTTGACGAACTACTGGCCGAGTCACTATCGTCACTATTGTTAAATGATAATATTCCTGTAGGGCACTGTCTACAGACTTCTACAGTTTCTTCGCTGGCACTTCTGAAATCGCAACAATATTAAGATATCATTGGGTTAGACATCGGGATGTTTTTTTGTATTGTGGCAATTTTGGATATGTCAGGATCCGAAATTATAAGTAGTGTATGAAACAAATCTTCATTTGCGTTGGAAAACGCTGTTTTTCGAGTATGAACCCCTCAAAAAAAATCTTTGTTTCGAGATTTCGGAGCTTCTTCTGACATTAATCCTATCGGAATAATGCAAAAACTAATGACGTCTCATAATTGACTTGAGATTTAAAGTATTTCTTTCGACTTAAATCAATTTTCTATGAATGATTAATGGTAACGAAGCGATGGGCTTCTATAGTAAATTTTTTTCGAGTCTCGTGAAATTATTTTTCTTTGTAAAATGTTTATATGTCCATAAATATTCCACTTTGCAGCACAATTCACCATTGACGTTCTTTTTTCTTCTAAAAACTTCAAAATATTCAAATAATAGATCATGGGTATAGGCTCTGTAAAAGTCAAAAGAGCACGTAAGAAAATAAAGATGAAGAATGGTTTTATATAAAAATTGATTCATTTAGAGGTACAAATTAGTACACGATTTTTAAAATCTGATCAAACTTTGACGAATAATTGTAAGTACTGAGATTGGTTTCACGATTTTTTAAGTAAAAATTAAAGTCATGTTAACTGGTCTAATTATTAAATACTTAAATAAATTAGAAAGAACGTACCATATACTTCAATTTCTACCTTTGCGTAATTTCTCTCCGATTTCAAATAACACAACTAACGACCGAACAGCGTACACACAGGAAAGAGACTGAGCGCAGGGCGGGCGACAAGCACATCCAAAGTGTCGTGTTTCAAACGTTGCAACGTACAGCGCGTATTGTTTTAATTTTTTTTTATCGATAAGAACATAATACGTTGGACTGTTTTCTATGTTGTGAGCATAATTTTGTACATAAATAAAAACATCGTTGAAATCTTTTTGTCTAGCCAGATTGTTCTAAGGGAACCACCGTGATGGTGCGACAGAAGTACAAACAGTATAGTATTTCTTCGTTTATTAAAACAATAACGTGGATTCTGAGTAATTAAAGCCACTTTAGAGACATTTTAACAAAAAATATTAGGCTCCCCTCCGCTTTTGCTTTGTAATTTCTTTGCCGGAAATCCGAGCGTTTATAATTTTTTCCTTACACATGTAAGTAAATCTATTTCACTAGACAATGTCTGTTCTGAGACGGGTAGCAATAATCTACATAATTTTCCAAAAATCAAAACTCTCTAAAAATTGTGTGCGTTGTTTTGTTAAAATATTTCATGTTGTATTGGAGTGTACCGAGATTTAGGCAAATGCAATAACAAATTAATATGTGGAAAATCGTCCATCTAAGTAAGTTAACGTCGTTAAGCGAATTGCGATTCTGCTAGGTTTATCTATTATACCCCAGCATAGCAATATAACCTAGCATAGGAGCGGTGCAATCCAGGCAGGATATTAAATTACGAATGCGGAGGGTGGAGGGAGTTGGCATGCTTCCTTTACGATGAGAAATGCGCTGCATTAACCTCTGAGTTTACCTGTTACCTGCACCAGCGTAAATAAGCAAGAGAGCTATTCTCATTTTATTTCTGGATATTAAAACCGGTTTTGCTTTTAGCCTCATGCAATTGCTTTTGAGTTACAAAGAAAAATTCTGTTTGTTTTTGATTGAACAGTTTACGAGAAGATCGGCAAGACTTGCACTGGGTCAAGAAATCAATGGTTCAAACCCTTGGTAAGATTAAATTAATTTATTATGGCTAAGATGTTTTTAACTTTTATGAATACGTGAACGTTTTCCAAAGAAAAAAAGTCGTAAACGCGATCCATAGACTTAAAAAATGCATCTAAGTCGCTAACAATTTACTCCGTTCGATCTTTGTGAAACGAAGATAGTTGAAATATGAATAAAAACCTCGTTAATTAATTAACCCTCGTATAGTGCTAACAATTAGGTTAGTATTTCGTTTCAAAATTTCCGTTTTACTAATATTTTTACGTAATTGCTTGGCATTTGATATTTTGTAGCGTCAATTCATAATTAAATCACCTTCAATAAATATTTATAATCTACACCTTCAGTTGAGAACGTACACCGATTTTTTTTTATTATTTCACTACCAATATCTCTTCTCTGTCAATAATGAAACCGTGCCAGTGACATCGATATAAAATCATCGTAAGTTAAGCCTACCCATTCGATTTGTATAGTTATTGATTTCACCTGCTAGAACTCTTGGGCCAGAACCGAGAATTTTACTGATCTCCTCGTAAATTGTCTATAGTTTCATTAAGTTGATGACGAATCTTAACAACCTAAACCTCTAGAATATATATTAGAACGGTGTATTTGTGTGTTTCATGTTTCTAGTGAAAGTTATTATTCTTCTATGATTAAATTAAATAGTCTAACATTGTAGAAAAAGATAACACAAATAATCAATAGAGAACAAGATACAAAAAAATAAAAAGATAAAGTTTTTATTTTATTTATTTATTTGTTTTATTTAAATTGTACATTTAAGTTTACAATTTCCTAATTAATTATATCAATTCATATTTCAAACTATATTTTTTCTTGTTCTATGTATCTCCTACAATACATTTTGAATTTTCCAATTGGTGCGGCCTTTAAAGTTTCTGGTAGAGTGTTGTATAACTTCATCCCTTTGTATAGTAAACTGTTCTGCGTATTAGTTTTGTCCTTTTTTTGTAGTCTGATTTCCTTGCAAGTCCTTGTATTATGTCTGTGGATGTCCTTGTTGTATATAATTTTGTTTGAGAAGTATTTTTTTTAAGAAGTATAAGTTGTTCACTATTTTATGGATAAATATCATCGTGTGCAGGGTCAACATCTGTTTCACGGTTAGCCAATTTAGATCCTTTAACATTTTATTTACTTTTGAGAAACTATTTCGTCGAAGTATTATTCTCATTGCCCTGTTTTGGAGAATTTGAAACTTATTTTGTTCTCGTTCATTACACAGGAAAAGGATAGTTGAGCAGTAGTTAAAGTGTGGAGCAATAATTGAATTATAAATAGTGACTGCAGTTTTTCTAGAAAATTTTTGCCGAATTCTTCCCAAAAAAGATACTTTTTTTCCAATTTTCTTTTGAGTATATTCAGCATGTTTGTTAAAGGTTAGTTTGGAATCTAATATAACTCCTAGGTATTTCATTTCAGTCACACTTTCAATAATTTCACCGTCAATTTTAATTTTGCTTTCACTGGATGTCTTCTTATACCCAATCACCATACATTTTGTTTTTTTTTTATTTAATTTAAGCTTATTTATTTTTAGCCATCTTGATACATTATTTAGTTCATTATTAAAAATATTTATTAGTTCTTCGTAGTTATCACCAATTAAGTATATTAGTGTATCATCGGCAAATAGTCGTACTTTGCATTTTGAAAATATTTTCACCGTGTCATTAATATAGTATGAACAATAGAGGTCCAAGGACCGATCCCTGCGGTACTCCTAATTTATTTTCCATTGGTTTAGAAAACTGATTATTTATTTTTGTTACCTGTTTTCTGTCTTTCAAATACTCTTCTATTAATTTAATGGATACAGATGAGAAACCAATTTCTTTAAGCTTTCTTATCAGTATATCACGATCTATAGTTTCGAATGCCCTTTGAAAATCCAAAAATATTGCTAAGATAAATTTATTACTATTCATTCCTTCCTTCTATTCTTCGACAATTACGTTTAGTGCTGTTTCACATGAGTTGTTGGATCTGAATCCTTATTGCTCTTGGTATAAAATATTGTGTTTATCTAAGGATTGCAAAATTTGTTCTTTTATTATCACTTCAAGAATCTGTTCATTTTTTGGTAAGGTGTTGATTGGTCGAAATTCTTCACATTTTCTGGTATTTTTAAGCTTTGGGACCGGTATAATAGTAGATAGTTTCCATGACTGTGGAAATTTTCCCTCTTCAATCATCTCATTAATAATATTTAAAAGAGTAGATCCAATTACTGGAAAAGCATCTCTTATTAAGCCAATAGTTAATCCATCTGAACTTTTCTTTGATTTAATTTTGTTTAAAATGTTAAATAAATATTCTGCATTTATTTTTCTGAAGAAAAATAATTTTTTTTTTTTGAGTGGTTACTCTCACTTGTGGGGTTAACATCAATGTTGGGGATTAATTTGTTAATTTGAGTGATGCTTTCAATAAAATATTTATTAAAGCTATTAGCCATGTTTTCTTCATTTATCTCTTTTGGAAAGATTACTATTTTTATGTCGTCTTTGTTTTCGCCATGTACTAATTCCTTTATGCTTTTCCAAATTTTTTTGGGATCACCTTCTTCTGAGTTTATTTTATTTTTTATATACTCATTATGCGTTCTTTTTATGTCTTTAGAGTATTTGTTTCTTGCTTTTTTGTAGTTATCCCAATCCATAGTACTATTAGTAAGGCATGCTCTTTTGTAAAATGTATCTCTATCATGTTGCATTATGCGAAGTTCTTTTGTGTACCATTTATTATTGTTTATTTTATGTATTTTCTGTTCTGGAACTACTTCATCAATAGATTTTTTAAAGTTTAATATCATCTGATCAGCTTTTTTGTTATATTCCATTTGATTTATTTTATTCCAATTAACAGTCTCTAAGGTCTGAATGAAAATTTCTTTATTGTATTTTTTGTAATTTTTAAATGATATTACTTGTGTTTCTTTACTGGACTATTTTTCTCTGTCGTTAAGTATAATTTGAATGATGCTATGGTTGCTAATTTTAGGGCTATCTAGTACACTAATGTTTAAGTTGAATTTATTTGACATTACCAGATCAATCGCTGTTTTCGACGTATTAGTAATTCGTGTAAAATCTTTGACTAATTGTTTCATCCCTGCAGCTTGAATAATAGATTTCAGTTTTTTTGTGTATATGTCTGCATTCGCTTTGACATTTATATTAAAATCTCCAGCTATAATGTTAATATTTTCATCTTGTAAATTTTCCATGCACCATCTTTGAAAATATGTTAAAAATTCGCTCTTACTTGTGTTTGGCGATCTATAAATAACAGTGTTTACACCTTTCTTAGTTCCTGGTTTAATGGTGATGGCTAAGATCCAACACTGTTTTTCAAATTGGTGATTAGATATTACTTCATATGGAACTTTCTTACTCAAGAGAATCATCACTCCGCCCGTATGTCGACTATGTGAGTCGCAGCGGATGGTATTATAATTTTCAAATTTAATTTCACTATCTTGGATATCTTCAGTCACATGTGTTTCACTCATCACAAGCATAAAAGGTTTCTTTTCCTCTAAAAGTATTTTGACCTCTTCGTAATGTGCTATAATGCTTTGTATATTCAGATATGTAATTTCATCTTTATCGTAATATTTTTTTAGAAAAAAAAAGTTTGCAACTGGGACTCAAGCCCAGAATCTCTCGTCTTACCGGAACAAACGCCTTACCAATTAGGTCACTGCCACCTCTTATCAAACTGTCATATTTGATTTTTCAAAAGAGAGTTGTTTTAATAAAAAAATATTTAGGCCTTTACAAAATGGTTAAAAGGTATTCCATTTAAATGAAACCGGATATATTTATCCATGACACTATCCAGGTTATAAAACCAGTTCTTAGAACACTTGTTTCCAATGAAAAGGGCGGTAGCCAATTATATGAAAAAAAAATTGTCGAATATAATATTGTTAATTCTAAAATTTTAAAAATGAGATTGACAAATATGATGGTTTGATAAGAGGTGGTAGTGGCCTAATTGATAAGGCGTTTGTCCCGGTAAAACGAGAGGTTTTGGGTTTGAGTTCCAGTTGCGACCGTTATCCTAGTGAGGCAGGTTACGAGAAACCTAAATTTATAATTATAAATTTCTCTTCTTCAAGTACCTACTGTTCATATGTATATTCATTTTCTGTTGTCAACTTTTGAACCATTGTAACATATTCTTTTTTAGTTATAAATCTTGCAAATTTTCATTGAATAAAGATATATTATTATTATTTTTACTAATTTTTCTGTGTTTTGTTTTCTTGCATACATTCGTTTAGATTATTGGTATCATCTTCTTCTTCAATTAAGTATTACATTGATTTGAATAGCCTTCAAAAGTTATAAAAAGAGAGTTGTTCTAAGAAAAATTTAAATTAAATAGTGTTCACGGTAGGTAAATTAAAAATGCTTACGGTTCAGGGAAAATTTGTTGGGAAAACGTATTTTTTATGATGCGTGTTTTCAATTTGCTTTTAGTATCGAGTCCCGCAATAAATAAATAAATGGTTCTCTGAACGTTCTTCTTTCATTTTTTCATATTTTCAAAGGAATTGCTTTATGTAAAAAGCGTGCAAGAACCAACAACGTACTGTTCCGCTTTTTGTACCGAGTACGTCATTTACAAAGGTTGGTTGTTAGTTTTAATAGCGATAGTTTTGAACTAAAATTTAGATTTTTTTCATTAGATACAAACAGTAGGCAAGTAAGAGGAAAAACAAGTTTTAAGGAAAGAAATTATCCTCAAAAAAGGCTGGATGGAAAGGTTAAAAATCCTCCTTCGATTTGGCCTGCCAATTAATTGGTAGGTAGACGCATCCTCCGCTCCTAGACCTAGACAAACCTCACCTCGCCTCACCCTACACGCGCACCCCTGCTAAGTCACCAAACGTAGCCCATCACTTGAGGTGGCATATGGCACAGGTGTTGGTTATCCAATAAATGAGGGGATGGTGGTATCCACACCCGCCTCCTATTGATAATTTTATTGAATTAAAAAAATTGTAATGATACTATCAGACGAATTTTTAATGAATGATAAACAAGAATTTTTATACTGAATTACTTATAATGTTCTGCATTATAACAAAGAAAACCTGCTATTTTTTATTTGTTTCTTAAAACATTACATGCCTTAGCATCATTTAACTAAACTACAACAGACATTTGAAATGAATAATTCAAAGCTTAAAACTAACTTGGGCTTCAAAAGCATTCAAAGAGAATTGTTAGCATATTAGCAAAAAGATTTTTTCTTATTTCACTTTGTTATTTCTTCAGATGCCATAAAGCTAATGAAAAACTCCATTTGAAATTATTAATTTTCAAATTTATAAACTTTCTCATTCATATTTTATTTCGAATGTTATGCCTGTGTCAGACTAAGCTATGTGCGCTCTATACTTTCGTGGCTTGGCTTATTTCAGCTAAGCTAAAACAGGCCATGTCCAAAAACGTTTGCTACTTTATAGCTTTTTCGGCGGCGTCGTAAGATACTTAGCCTATTAATATTTTAATAAACCTATGTCTTTAAGAACATTATATAAGATCCCATCAATTCTGTGTAAGAGGGTTATTTATCGGAAATTGAAAGCTAGCATTCGTTTTAACATCTCAATAAAGCAGGAAGGTAGACACAAATCTTTTTAGGTCAGTTGTATTTTCATAAATATTTCAGATTATAACAATTCTTGCGATGCGTGAGAACATTTTATTATAGTTAGTCAAATAAATAACTCCAAAGCATCGTGTAAGAAATTCATTGTTTTATTATTTCTGTTTTCCAATGCCATTTTCAAACTGTGGTTAGACCACTTTGAGACGATTTATTTGTTTATTTTTTTTTTTTTTATTTATTAAGGAGAAATTACAGAAACAGATGTAAATTGATAAGAATATACAAGACAACAACTAGAGAACTCACCTGCATCCAAACTATTCTATATTTCTCACAAATTGACTTTAATAGCAGATAAAAACGTGTACAAATATTTTTATGCACAAATAGGGAAAAACATAAGAATATTATTTTACAAATGGGGAGATGAGAGAAATGCGCAATATCCTTACAAAAGTTAAAAAACCATTTTTGGAGAAATCGAGATGGTAGGACAAAAAAAAATTATAACAAAATACATAAATAGGTAAAAAATAATGTTTTACAGAAATTAAAAGAAAGAAAAGTACTTAGAATCAAAAACGAAGTATGTCTAAAAGAAAAAAAACTTAGAATTATAAACGAAATATGTCTAAGTTGTTGTACTTTGTAGGAAAACAGCCTTCAATTTTCTACTCAAAGTACAGTATGTATCAAAAAATATGTCGGAATCCTTGAGGTTTTGATTTTGATTAAACGATTCGCACAGTCTTCTGATTGGATCCCTGACACCAGCATTTGTACGCGTCCGGCTAATGTGGAATAAGTCATTAATCCTATTTATAGGATTGTGTTTACCCCCGCCCAATTTCTAACTATAAGTGACCATAAGTGATCAGCTCAGGTATGGGGGCTCCATCGAAGCCAGAGTAAAGTTAGCCTCTCAAAAACTGTGCAGGGCCCGCAGATACTTTCATAGTACACAACTGCTAACCCTGTACAAATCGCAAGAATGCCCCACGGTTGAATTTGGCAGCCACCTCTGGTCTGGAGCTCCAAAATACCTGAAAAAAAGATCGGCACCGGTGCATAGTCGGGAGACACGTAAAACGCGCGCCCAACATATGTACACGGTTGACATTTGTCACATGAGAACGGGTTGTTTTTTCGACTCGTTCTTGAGTTCAACAGCTCGGCTATGGAACGATTTGCCGTCTTCTGTATTTCCTCCCTCCTACAACATGGGTATCTTCAAGACCAATGTTCATTCCTTCCTCTCCTCAAAAAACTCTCCACACAGCATCCCAGATGACAAAGGCCCAGAGGGAAGTTATTTTCCTCAAGGCCTCCTGTGTGAAGTTAATGTAAACAAAAATTCAATTATTAAGGGGGTATTCTTGTCTAGAAAAAAAAAAAAAAAAAAAATTTTCTTCATATTTCCAAAGTTTAAATCTTCAAAAATATCTCATTAAAAGGATTTTTCGAAATTCGCATTATTTTAAAAGTTATAACCATTTTAATTTCGCGGTTTAGACAGAATCTAATCAAAATCTAAGTAGGACAAAATTTTAAACACCTTTTTCTCAAAACCACTTTTTTCGTGACGGTTGACACGACATCTCAAGTTCTACTAGACCAATTTACTTGAAATTTGGTGTGAGCCTTCTCTATACATTACTTTATGGCATGAACCAGACTTATAACAAGATTTTAATTTTTACTATTCTAAAAAAATTCGGAAAGTCAAAAAATTTTTTATGACTTCTCCGAGGTTCATGCCAAAGCAGCATTTGTTTGAATTAAAAATAAATTTGTTTTTTTTTTCGGATAACTAGGAGGGTTGCAATCATGTCAACCAGGGTGCGCCATATTTTTGAGACCCCCAACATCAACACCCTGTAACTTTTAAATTTTTTCTCTTAATTTTTTATTTATGTGTTCTTTAATGTTCAATAAATATTTGGTAAAAAAATTGTTTCAAAAATATTATTGTTTTTTTTTTTGTTGCATCTGAATAAACACCTACAATTTATGCTTCTAGACTAGAATACTCCCTTAAGTACTGGTGATTTTCAAATGATTTTGTACCGGTTAATCCGATTTTCTGAGAAAATAATTCTGATGATGGATTCTCCATTGGGGACTTCCGTTGGGGACTCTCTGGGGATTGAGATTCTCTGTTGGGAACTTTGAAATCTGTTTCTGTGGTAAAATGTTCTTAACTATTTAATTACCAAGTGCTGTTGACTTATTTAAATGTGTTATATTGTTTAGATCTTGTTAATATACTGAGAAGTGGGAAGTTGATAAATTTCCTCACTTTATTTAATGTTATATTAGGATCATTGGTTCGTTTTTTTTGTTATTTCTAATTGTTCAAGTATATTTAATCTTAGACTCTTTCTCTGTATGTAAGTGTTTAGGTTGTTGTTAAGTGAAAAGTGATTATTCACTTAGAAAAGTGCTGTGAATATTGAATATGTGCTTTTATTATTATAATTTCGTGGAATGTTTTTTTCGTTATTTGTTTTTTGGGTGTTATGCCGTGTTGCGCTATATCTTTCTTTAGCCAATGCTTCGGCCAAAAATATTTTTGGCCGTGAAAATTTAAAAACGTATCGTTCAATGTTCTTTGAATCTAGTTGAGATACCCTTCCCGTCTATCCGATATAATATTTATATGGATATAAAGTCTGTCTGTACGATATGGTCGGGGTGGTCACATATTATTTATATATGCCACTGTTTTGTTTTCTAGATTTTTAGGCTTGTTCCTTTATTATATATAGTAAGGTTCTTAAAGCTATATTTAAAATTAAGTTTTGTTTTCTAGATTTTTAGGCTTGTTCCTTTATTATATATAGTAAGGTTCTTAAAGCTATATTTAAAATGCATTTTTAATTTTCTTCTACAATTTTTTCAGAAAGACTAAAAAATTTTAGAAAGGCTGATTTTTATAATTCTTTATTAATGTACTGGATATATAAAAATTATTCCTTTTTGCATATTTCTTGTTTTTTATTATTTTTTCAATGTTTTTTGACTTACAGCTTTTATAAAAAGCCATTTTTTTAAATTTTTTATTTCATCGAAGAATATTGTTGTTTTTTTAACATTTTCATTAAATTGCGTGAATACTCGCTTATACCTAGGCTTTAATAACGTGCCTCAATCCCAAAAATCAATGCTAGGCACGATAATATTCTTCTGCATGACTTCTATATCATATTTTACTTCAGATTTCTTAACCATTGGACAGAAGAGTGATAACTAATAAATGTTTTATTTTATCCAAAATTATTATTTTTAATCAAAAATTATTAATACACCTCCAACTGACAGCCCTGAAATAACAGATCTAATTAGTAATAATATTCTATTTATTTAATCATTCCAAGAAAATTTAACTTTGAAGGTAGCAATTTTCTCAATACTAAATAATTCTATTTATTGCCAATATTGCCAATTCCTAAAATTCAAAGATTTGCAAATCAAATGCAAATGTATGAATAGATATTCTTAATGTTGAAAACTTTGCTAGTTTCTACTTGCTAATAAGTTACCTTTATTTACATGTTTTTATTCTGCTTAAACATTTATACCTTAAGAGTTCATATTCTCTATTGTGGTTATAACACACATTAAATAATTGTATCCTATACATAAATACAAGTTTTTATCATAGATACATTATATATATTTTTTTATTATTTTCAGATTTCTCATTGTACTTTCAATAACAACTACCACTTCAGCGATATAACTTTTGTATACTCATACATTCTTATTTCGTTATGTTCCTATTATTATAATACTGATATTTTCCTACGTACCACTGTATACTTATAATCTCGTGTATCATTTGAATGAAAAAGCCATTTTATGGTGTTTTAATAAATAAATAAACAATTAAAAACCAATGCACATAATAAAATACGAAAAAATGTCCTTTAACCTTTTCTTAGTATATTCACAAAACCGAAACAATATAATACACTTAAATATAATCACATATCGGGGTAAATAGAATCATTTAAATAAGCCGTCTTAAAGTGGTCCAACCACAGTTTAGAAAATGGCATTGTTAGCCGAAATAGCTGTCACAATATTTAAAAAAAAATATTCATGCTGATCTTATAATAACATTTTCAAATCCTAAATTTTAAAAAAAGTTAGGAGTTCTACGATTTAATTAAACACATAAACAATTAATAAATTTATATTTTATAAATTTTGACGTGTTATGCTACCTCCTTCATTGGACAACGCTTCGAACAGCGTTACAGGGTCCATCATCAGAACAGATGTGAAAGCGCACAAATAACAAGTGCGCCTTTAATAATTAAAAAGGTATAATATACCTATTCAAAACTCCAGGACAGAGTTGAAAGAAAATCTTTTTTCAATCCATACTTACTTTTTGCGTCTTATGTAAAATATTAAATTTTTGTTGATCTCACCATATTACATCTCACAACGTACAAATTTTGATATGTTATAAATATGATTTTGATGTTTTTATCGTGTACAAAATAATTTGAAGAGTGTGATTGCCAATATTTTCAAAATTTCTAATCTAAGTCAAAAGTTCGCAAAAGTAGTGATAAAATTTCATTCCAAGAAAAGTGCAATCGCAAGATAAAAGACCAATTAAAAAAAACTTTCTTTGTCATCGTTAATATCCACGTTCATCTTCTTCCTCTTGAAGAAAGTGATATTCGATATAATTCATGATTTATTATCAATACCAGAACTGACCGTTATATATAGCTGCTCTAGAATATAGTTTTATTTCTTCATTTTTAAGATTATTCATCTACTTTTATTTTCAGTGGGGGAGTCTCAAACATTTTGGCCTTTTTAAATTCTCTTTAAATTCACTTTTGTAAGAACGTTTTTCAAACTATTTGAATATTCCATCTGTCATGAGCAAGCTTTCTGCAGGTTCCAAGGTTCGTTTTTTTCCAAGAAGTGAATATTTCAAAAACAGTTGTTACAAAGGAAATTAAAAATAGGAATAAAATGTTGAACTTCTTTTGAGCTTCAGAAAATAGAAAGTAAAAAAAAAACTTTGCATTTTAAATGATCTGGGACAAGGTAGGTATTAATTATTTGAACAATTTTGCTAATAATTATTTTGTGTATAGATGAAAAGTTCAGTTCGTTTTGGGGTACTGTAATATTGAGATATTTTTATTTCAATGTAAATTTCTGGCTACACCATTTTTGTTTAAATCACTTTTAGAGAGCAGTTTCCTTCAAGGGGTGCTTTACAAATAATAGCTCAGAAAAGTAAATCAACGTGTCATTAAAAGCATATTAAACATATTTGTAAAAAGCATTAACTTTGTGGCTCGCCATAATTTACAATAAAAACACATAAATTTGTTTTAGACCACTTTTATTTTATAACACTCTACCGGTTTCGGAAGACCCTTCCTTCTTCAGGAGAATATTGTAACTTACAATATATTGTAGTTACAATATTCTCCTGAAGAAGGAAGGGTCTTCCGAAACCGGTAGATTGTTATAAAATAAAAGTGGTCTAAAACAAATTTATGTGTTTTTATTGCATATTAAACAGTTACTCAAAATGAGAAAAATAACAAATTCATCTCTACATATTATATAACAAAGTCCTCTGCCGCGTCTGTTCGTCTGTCTGTTCGCGATAAACTCAAAAACTACTAAACAGCTTTTCAAGCGGTTTTCACCAATAGGTAGAGTGATTCAAGAGAAAGGTTTAAGTGTATAATTTGTTAAGATTTTGTCATCATACTAATATTATAAAAGCGAAATTTTCTATGAATGTATGTGTGTTTGTTACTCTTTCACGCAAAAACTACTGAATGTATTTTAATAAAACCTTACAATAATATATCTCTTAGATCAGAATAACGTAAAGGCTTTATACAATGGTAAGTTCTGGCGTTATAAAATTTGAATAAATGAAAATATGTGTATTTCATATATTTTAGCGGTAGGGAGAAAAGGCAGGTGGAAGGGAAACGGGGGAGGTGGGGTTTGTGGAAAGGGAAGAGACGAGAGAGGGGGAAGGCAGGGAAGGTGGAAGAGAAAAGGGACGCATGGGAAAGGACGTGCAGGGAGAATTTATTTCCTTGAATGGCATTGTTACGCATGCCGGGGACCAGCTAGTATATACTAAATAAAGGAGAATGTCTGAATGTGGTGGACGAGCGGGCTGGCAAGAGGGTGATATGGATGTGATTTTATAATTATAATTATATATATCCTTATTGAATGAAATTTGTAAGATTTATAACTAAAAAAAGTACATGTTTTAATGGTTTATAAGATACAAAAGTACAAAAATTAACAACAGAAAACAATAAACATATGAACAGTAGATACTTGGAAAATATAAATTTATAATTATAAATTTAGGTTTCTCGTAACCGGCTCACTAGACTAGCCTGTGTTGAGGTAGATATTTTAAATCAATTTATAATACCCACTTGTGAACATACCTATACTTAAAAAAAATATAATCACACAATAGATAGGTTGCATTAATAATAACAGCCACATTGGTCCAATAATAACAACATTGGTTTCATTGCTAATTCCGTATTTGGGTGAGTGCAACGGTAAAGGCCCTACCATTATTTCTTATCCAAATTTTTATGTTATTTTTGAAATTTTTTTGTGAATCACATTTCTATTATTCTAATTGGAGGAATGTTGTTATGTATGCAAATATACATTTTTATGCCGAGGTTGATGAAATTTTGCACATTTGATTTCGAAAACTTTATGTTAAGCCCGGGCAACACCGGGGACTTCAGCTAGTATAAAAATAAATAATTCATATTCAAGAAAAGTAACTAATTCATATAAATTTTCAATGAATATAAGGTTTTCATAAAACTGTTGTACACAGTACACGTATACTGTACACCAATATATTTTTACAGAGATTTACTAATTTAAAACACATACAGAGACAGTTAATGAAAAATATACAAGTAGTAGAAATAACAAATAGTAGAAGTAAATACATAACATGTGTATGATGTCACATTTAAAGCAACAACATGAAAAAAGTGACATTATTTTGCATCATATTATGCAGTTGATAAGAGTGTCATTTACTGATGTCAATCCACCAAGAATAAAGTAAAATAAGAAATTATTCCGATCTCCCATTTTCAGATAAGAGCAACTGGGTTGCATTTTTTAATAATAGTAATAAGAGTACAAGACGATCATAATTTTTTTTATATTCTATTTTTACACATGCCTCGTGCTGTGCCTTGACTTGTGGATAACTGAAAATATGCATGTGTATTTTACGGCATTTTCCATTTCATACTAAGTGAGTTTAAAAGTATCGTAAAACATCAATACTTTGAAAGTTCACTGCCTCCTCAACACGTTTTCGCTAATATCCAAACAATTTCAATCATGTACCTACTTACAACGTAGACTCCGTGTGTTTGTTACCTGTAACTAACCTTTGCTAATTACACAGTTGACCGAACACGAACCGAATCACGTGATGGCTCACCCCGATCTACCTTACAACTGCCACAACCGAGCAACTAGGACACACGAACCTACTCTTATAGGTACATTCTGGGTAGAGTGCGGTACGTTCAACTGCTGAGAGTAATGTATTAGCCCGACATTCTGTTCTCCGTGTAGCAATAGAGGAAATAAATTTATTTCTTGGGACGATCTTTTCACCGTTTGTAAGAAATGTGTACTTATTATAATTCTAAAACAAAGTACTTATAGCAACAAAAAATAATTTATTGAGTACTAGAGTTGTTGACGCAAATAAACATACCTTTTCCTAAATATACCTTTACATTTCTTCATATCCTATTTATTCACATAAACCTTCCCGAGCTGATGATAATACCCAGACTAGTGAACGAAATGACAATAATAATTTATGTCAGTCTATTGCTATGTGACGTGCTATTGTTCACAATGATATCTCGGTGCATTCAATATCAACTGATAAAGAAGTCTATTTTGTAATTTTCTGTGCAATAGTCCGTAGTGATCTTTCGGTGCATTCAGTAACTACTATTAAATCAGCCTATTGTTATATGCTGTAAAATGATCCACAGAGATCTCTCGGTGCATTACACATCCACTGTTAATAAAGTCTATTGTTGATTGCCGTGCTGTGACCTTGCTCCCTCAATTCTTAACTATATTGACCATCATAGGAAATTTGTTCAGGAATTCTTTTGTTTTCTCAAGTACTTGTGCGGTGATAACCGCTAGTGGTGTCCCTCAGAACCGTGAGATCGACCAAGACGAAGGATTTATCAGCCGAACAACATTGAGTGAGTTGGATCCTATCCAATTCCACATTTACTATCCCGTATATTTGTGTTAGCATAAAAGTACGAGCTGGTGTTAGAAAAAATTCAGCATGTTCCGGATGTGACAAGGTCTATGTAGGCCATACAGAGCGAACGATCTCCAAAAGGATTTCGGAACACTTTCGTGCTTGTAAACTTGGCCACCCAGACAAATCGGCAATCGCCGAGCACTTACAACTTACAGAGCACGCCTAATTACGGAGGCAATTGAAATCCATAAAAACCCCATCAATATTAACAGAGACGACGGAGCTAAGCTCAATAGTTCTTGGTATCCAGTAATTGACGGCTACACCAAAGCTAAACGCAAAAAACCATGCTGAATTTTTTCTAACACCAGCTCGTAGAGAAATGGAGCTGGCAGCACGGTATCGCTTCGACACACATAAGTAAACACTCACCAATATCATTTGCTCATCTGCCCTGATGATGGACACTGTAACGCTGTCCGAAACGTTGGCTATAGAAGGAGGTAGCGAAACACGGCATAACACCCCAAAAACAATAACAAAAATATAATAAAATTTAGTCAAACCATATGAAACAATGATGTAGTCTGATAAGAGAAACAATTATTCAATGTTATATAAAAGGAAATAATAAATATCTCTTTATTTACAAAATATTTAAAAAATTATCTTAAAATTAAACAAAATTCTTGACGCGTAATTTGGCAGGCGAAAGTGTGTATAACATATATTCAAACGTCCGTACGTCACCGTTTCATATGTCACCCCGCCACCCTGCTAGGATCGGGGTGCGAAATAAACTTCCCTTCCCCAGTAAATGACCCGGATCTCTTTACGGTCCATCCGTCGCAGCTTCCTCTGGAGGACCTACCCGGACTGGACTATCCCACCCTCCCGGCTTTAACTGGATCAACATCCCTCAACATGGCTGACCCTCGAATAAAATAGACTCGACCCTCTTAGGGGATGGGCAGATTTATTATTTGTTATTCGGACGATTTGGTTCTCGTGTTTGTACAATGAATGAGACGGAGCTTATTTACATTTTTCAAAGTCAAAGTCACTCGTGTTGTTATAAAATATTTATTTAACCTTTCCTCGGCAATTATTATTTCAAAATTTATTATGTTTTTTCGATGTTATTTTTCATTTTGTTTCTGTATTTTTTACAGTCCCGTCAAGTTTTAGAGATACGTAATTGTGTTATTGTTAAATATTTTTTGTTCTGCTGAGAATATATACAACTTTTTCAGCTAACAATTTCAAAGCATCCTTAAAAGTTTTCTTTGAAAAAATAAAAGTTGACATATAAATTAAGAATTTATAAAATAACTTACGATCGCATTGCGAGAAATGATTCAAAAATTGTTAAAAAAAAAAAATTCTTTTGAAATTTTTTTTAAAAATAAGTTAGTTCCAAGGATTAAGATCTGAGAAATAAATTGTTTCTGTTGAATTATTTCGAATTTACCTTTGGTTGTAGGTAATGTGGTTTACAACATTCAGAAAAAAAATTGTACAAAAAATTGTTCAAAAAATTGATGAATGAAGCTCCATGTGATGTACACCATATTGACAATGATAAACACAAGGAGTATCTTATTATATCTTTGTGATTGCAGCTGGGAATAATGAATTAATAATATCTTCGTTTTTCTTTATTTTAAGTGTTTGAAAGATGTAACTAAACAAATAGCGCAATAATAATAACCAGACAGTCACATGTTGTCAAATAATTCAGGTAATTCGAACATCGAAAAAAATAAATGTCCGAGCAAAACATTTTTCGTTAATTAGGTATTCCAAACAACTAATGTACTTACCAATTCATCGGAAAAATGGAATGAAATTATTTCAAACTTTGAAAATATAGGTGGGCGTTATTTAAAACACATTACATTTCCCTTTCGCTCGAATTCGAGCGATTATAAATGCTATTCAAAAACATGTAGGCAGATACAAATATTAATTTTGTGATTGGTATGGAAACCACCGCCTCAGGTCACCCGAATTACCAAACTAGCATTTGGTTATTTAGCAGGGGTCCCGGGATCATGGGGTGAGGTTTTTCAGAAACTTGGCGGCGGATGCGTCTTCTACCGAGTGCGTGGCGGGCCGGATCAGGAGAGACTGGTTTAGGAAGACATTTTGAACTCCCCAGCCAGACTTTCTCTACTCATCAGCCTCGCACCGCTGTGGGAGGAATGGATTCAAACGTCCACTACCCCTGTATGCATTGACCCTCAGATTCCTACCCACTCATCTATATCTTTTTCTTCCTTCCTTTCATTAAAAATACCATCCACTCAACATCCCCAAATTTTGTCTTGTCAGTGGTTGAGTGAGCATTGCGTTTGGGTTCACCAGGGCGTCCCGTGTTCGATTCCTCGGCTGGCTAAGTCCTCTATCACAACACAAGCAACATTTTCGGCTTTCTGTGGTGGTGGTAGGAGATTTTCAAACATTGTTGAGTTATTCGTAACCCGGGAATGTTTGTCTTTCTTTAAAAAAATAAAAATTATATATATTTATATACGTATAATCCCTGAGTATTTTTTTCCTCAGCGTCCTGTGTGGTGCCATTGTAAAAAATATATATGTATTAAAACATAATTCGATTATTTGAGAGTTTTGTTATCTAAGATTTGAGTCATGTTTCCATAATGCCCATTGCCATCAAAAGCTTTAAGTGCTTTCTTCCAAGCTTAAAGTGAGTCCGAAATACAAGAGCTAGGTACAAGTTTGCGAACATTAGCCGTTTTGAAAATCATTATTCAAACAATATTACGTTTTCTCACTAAAGTGATTTTCTTATCTCTTCCAGCCGCGATATTAAAAACATGTTTTGGCCTCACACTGGTTTTGCGAGTACAAAATATCACGTTCAAAGCTTTTAGGTTTTTTTAAACATTGTAAACATTTCATTTTTTTTTATAATTTAATCTGTCTCTCTTACTATGGCATGGTTGGGATATTTAATTTGTTGTTTTATTATTTCATTTTTTTGCATTAGCTCCACACAGAAGGCCCAGAGGAATAAAACATCCCTCAGGGCCTACGACATTTTTCAAGATGCTGTGTGAAGGGTCTTTTCAGGGAAAGGAAGAAAAATAAATTCTGGGAAAGAAAAGGGTATGAGTGGCGGATAGAAATCTGTCGATTAGTGTTAGGAGCGAAGGGCGTGCGAAACCATCCCTCCCACTGCGGTGCAAGGTGATGGGTCTAAAAAGTCCGGCTGGTGAAGTTAAGGTCAGGTCTCCCTCAACCAGTCCCTCCGGATCCGGTCCACCACGCTGTAGATGAGCAAACGCATTGGCCGCCAAGACCTAGACAAGCGTGAACCCGGGCACCTCTGCTAAGTCACCAAATATATTCGGTATTATTTTACCTTGCCTGCCTCACTGGGAATAATCCTGAATCGAATCAAGCAATTTCACAAATATTTTATTTTAAAAAGGGATTATTCAATAACATGTGAAGCAAAAAATTTTAATGACAGAATCAATAATAATGCCATAATAATTATTCATAAATAATTCATCAAAGTTTGGTAATTAAACATAAATTGATTGATTGCCGTAATGTAGTACCATATTATGAATACGAACCAAATTCGTTTTTAGAAAATGAATTTTATAAAATATATTATGATAAAACTATACTAACAGACAGAACGATTCGTCATAATAGACCCGATATAGTTTTACATGACAAAATTAAAAAAATAACTTATATCATTGATGTCGCTATTCCAAATTCCTGTAATATTCAAAAATCTGTTTCTGAAAAAATTAGAAAATATACAGATTTAGGAAATGAGATTAAAAGAATTTGGCATTCTCGGACTAAAAAAATATTACCATTTGTTATTTCGGCTACTGGCATTATACCTAGCTCTCTAATTAAAAATTTAGGCTTATTAGATTTGTCAAAGAATCTTTATATAAAAATGCAAAAATCAGTCATATTAAATACATGTAGGATTACGAAAGATTTTTTAAATATTTATATTGAGGGATCGGTAGGATTTATCGGTTCAGTTAAGAGTTCTATCGAGCCGAACCCTCTGATATGAAAATATCTGGAGTCGGTGAAGTATTTTCCCATATGGTCTCTGGTAGGTTGACGTGTTGTTCTTGTATAGTTTTGTATTTAGTATACATACAATGCAATTACATCGCGTGAATTGACTAGATTAGCATTTGTGGAAAAGTGTGTGGAAAGATTAAGTTTTTCCTGTGAGGAAGATTTAACCCGGACATAAAATCTAGAGGACAAAAATAAAAATACAGCATTAAATTTTTTTGAGTTTTATAACAATATCTGCCCTTACTTTAGGTGTGAGAATGACTTGCTAGTATGGTAGTTGTGAGTTAGTGGTAATTATTAAAAAAAAATATTTAACGAAAGCTATTTTATAAATATGATAAAAAAAATTACAGATAAAGCTACTATATAAATATGATAAAAAAAAAATAAAAAAAAATTACGTTGTAAAAGAGGCGTTTTTTGGGTTGGAATTTTAATGCTACATTCGACAAATTTCTATTCCAAAGTAAATTTGTTTTTTGTAATTTTAATTTAAGCCCAGCAGAAAGCTTTTTTTAATAATTTATATTTTTACACTCAAATAGCAGATATTTTTATAAATCATCAGAATCTCACAACTAATTGCCAAAGTTCCCATCAAAATCAATTTTCAATGGCCTATATTTCGTAAGATGAAACTCAAATACATATATTAGCACATATCCGTACAAAATATTTGCTACACCTTTTGAATAAAAATTTATTGTTTTGTTTGGACAAGTATGTCGGTCAAAAAATTAAGTGTTGTATGAAAGTCTAAGTATAGGGGCCAGCACTCAAAAACTTAGTTTTCGAAAAGGTCTTATTATCGGCTTGGCGTAATACTAGCACCAGTAAATTCAAGTATCAAACGCTCTATTTGTTGTGATAAATACAACTTTTTTTCCCTTTTAATTAACATCACTCAAAAGTTTTATCTAGGATTGACTGGGAACGATGCTAGTCATCTAATTTTTTAATAATTTTAAAGATCTTTAAGTCATCAACGAAGTACAGAATCATTGGAAGCGACTTAAAATGTCAATTAAATCTAAAGAAAATATTAGTGGGTCTAAAGTAGATTACCACAGTAATCTAAGTAATTAAGGACATATAATATTAATCAAATAATTAAAGCGTATAATAGCTGTGATGTTTCCAGATGGTGCCGAGATAAAACAACTAAATTACTCAGAAACCCCAAGAATAAAGTTCCTGGTCTGAGTTCTTAATTGTTCAATCTCCACTTTAAAATTAAAATTTAACCCATATATGCCCAGTGGGTCGTTTTTGACCCGAAAAACAGACTCTAGAAAAGTAGCGAATTGTTGAACGCAACTGCTTGTTATCGATGTCTAGCGCCATCTATCGATGGGTGAAAGTACTATCTTCTTAAACAAACATACAGTTTTGCTTATCGGTCAAAGTTATAATTTCTGGTGACAGTTCAATTCATGACTCAGGTGAAGTTGGCGAAAAAATCCGGTTTTGCTGAGAATAATGTAAGTTATATATTTTTCTTTGTAAATATACCAATTATTTTGATTATATTGCAAAATTAGATAGTTTACTTATCTAATGCGAATGAATGAATCCGAAATAAATACGTGATATCACAGATATAGTTGTCGAAACTTTTATGGGTCGATATAAATTCCAATATAACTATTCATAGCTCTTGTAAAAATTATACTGACAACTGCAACTCATCTAAATGCACAAAAATTTCAAAAAAGAACTACATTAAATATTTAGGCATAATAATAGACCAACATATTAAATGGACAGAACATATTGCACAAACTATAAACAGAATACGTAAACTTTTTTACGTATTCCTCAAACTAAGAAATATACTTCATAAATCTATACTACTGAAGGTTTACTATGCATTAGCCCAATCAGTTCTGCAATACGGAATAATAGGTTGGGGAGGAGCGTATAAAACCAACTTAGCCCCACTTGAAATAGTACATAGAAGACTTATCAAAATTATACTAAAAAAACCTTTAGACTATTCAACTCAAAAAATATTCGAAGAATTCAAAGTTTTACAAATAAACAGAATCTATCAAAAAAATGCATTACTCCAAATCCATAAAGACAAACTAACAATAAATTCATTTAGCACCAGGCCGAGAACAACAGGACAAATAATAATCCCTAAACTTAATACTACAACGGCCCAACACCACTACACATACTCAGCCATAAAATGCTTTAACGAACTCCCTAAAGATATTCAATCCGAAAAAAATTATAAAATTTTTAAGAAAAAAATTAAAATACATTTCACCAGTAGGTAATTTCATGTTTGTGTTATATTACGCCCACTTATATTTTCAATGTGTACACAGGTTTTATATTTTATAATTTAATTTAAAAAAAAAAGTTTCTTCCTGAAATAGTGCACAGGTATATAATTTTACATACATGTTGTTTTTATTTTATTTTTTCATAAATACGCTCATGGTAGCATCAATTAAACATACATCAAAATATCAATTGTGTTAGTACTCCCTCCCTAAACACGAGAAATTCTCAATTAGAGAGGTATTATTACCACCATTAAAAAAATATTTGCATTACATGTACATAATTAAAAAAATAATTGTACTTATACCTAACTTTGTAAAATTGTAAAAATGGAATAAATAAATAAAAAAAAAAAAAAAAAAATACCCCTTGGGCAGAAGTATATCCATTTTTTTTTAATTTATAGGAATAGAAGATCCCTTTGATATAAACGACAAACTATTATCCCTACAAACGACATTATAGAGGTGTTGGAAAGTTTGAACTTTGACGATGAGATACAAGGTGGGGATGTTTTTATTGACCCACCTGGCGATGGCAGGGTCTCGGATGGTGATTCTGGCGATGAAGAAGGTACATTTTTCCATCATTTATCCCGTCAACAGTTACTCGCACCTGCCAGTTTTACTTTGAGGCGTCCACTTGCTGAGAAAACCACGTATAGCGATCATGAAGAATCTGACAATACATCACCGTTGTCACGTAGGGCACGTGGAAGGGCACGCGGACAAGCACGGGGAAAAGCACGTGGAATTGGCAGAGGAACCGGACGCAGAGGATCTATCAGCACACCATTTGAAAGAGACAGTCACGAACTGGCTTACGAAAGGAGGCGTGGAAGGAGAATATAAAGGACAGCAATGAGAGGAAAGAAATGGTACACTCCTATTCTTTTTTGGCTCATCGATATCGCCGTGAATAATGCTTCACTTTTAGCTCGCCAGTACCGGTCCGACACCGACACATTGGAGTTTTGACGAAGCATTGCCCGCACTTTGTTGCAAAATAATGGAACTGAAAGACCTAAATCTGGACAGTCGAAAGATCCAAACGAGTGTACCTTGTACGGTGCGAAACCACAATGCGGAGCACATTATCGAAAAGGCTCTGCCAAGACTTCGCTGCGCTTTTTGTAAAAATAAAACTGTGACGGCGTGCAACAAATGCGGTGTAAACTTACATGCAAAATGTTTTTCGAACATTCATTCGTAATTTTTATTTCAAAATGTTTTTTGTCTGTTTAATTTTCTAACAATTTCGATAAATAAATAATAAATAAAATAATGGCATTTTTATTCAACTCGAATTTTAGGTGATGCATTTGACCATGGGGTCGTTTTCGACCCATCAAAAAAATGACCCTTTCTCCACTCCCACCTCAAAATTCAGTGAGATTCTTTAAAACAATCCTTCAGGGACCCACATATCCTAAATTGAAAAAAATCGGAGACCAAAAATAGTTCTGGGCATACGTGGGTTAACTTTAAATTACGTTAAGTTTAGATAGTTAATCACTTAACTAAGAATTATTTAAACTATTGAGACCTCTATCTTAACGGAAATAGCTTTAACACCTATCATTATGTTTCATTGAAATAATGAAAGAAAACCTTCTCCTCCTGTAAATTTTCTAATAATTGTTTGGACAATAAGTACTAAAGCGACGAGTTGTTCAAAATTTTAATTACCAAGTTTTAGTTTACTAGTGTTTTTGAACTACTAAATTAAAATACAACACATTAACTGCAATAAAATATGATGTAATCAAGTGTTTTCATATCTTGTACAGCGCTTTACCATAAAGCTTATTATTCATTTAAATAAAACTGGAAAGCAGAAAATTTATGCAAACCATTTAAACAAGCAGGGAAATAATTTATTCCCGACTTGTTTCGTAATAATTTGAAAGTTATCTTCTATGTTCTTCTTGGGAGCCTTAAACGTTGCATTTACACATTAAGATACGACCTCTTTTTTCAACAATGCACAAAAGGCGACACTGAGAAAACGGTGCATTACTTTAAGTGCATATCTTAAATTAAGCCACTGTTTATTAGGATTTTTAAATGGTAACAAAATGTACATTTTTAAATCTGAGTTCGTTCTCATAAATCACTCATCGTTGCCCGAGCTTCATACTGCTTCAAGAAGTTGGAAATGGATATTGGATAATTATATAACGTTTTTTTATATATCATTTAAATAGTGATTATCCTATGGTTTTGGTGTTTAACTTTGCAAAACAAAAATCATTTTCGAAGAAGGTGGAAAAGTATCGGTGGAAGGGGAAACAAGGTTAAAGCTATTTCAAGCAACGCAATTCGCATGTGTGTTTTCAAGTAATTTTCAGTTAAACAATTTGCAACTTTGTATCACAAATGACTCGAACGTATGTATCGTGAAATTGGGCTGAAATTCTAGTTTCGTCGTTCAATTTGTTATATTAAAATCTAGGGTAAAGGGACTTTTCGTTAATTAAATAAATAAATCAGTTTCCCGTGCCGTTTAAAATTTCGACCGAATTCCGTTTTCAGAAATGACTCGGTAGTCATCTTTCTGCGTAATTACGAAGGCCTATTGAAAGGCAATTTAAATAATCAAATCCCTTTCGTTCGAAACAAAAGCTTTTTTGATTCTTATTTAGGGCATAAGGATATCTTGTAAACATTTTTAGTAGAGTTACGAGACTTCATTTACATTGGGTTTTAAACAAAATAAGATTCACAAAATCGTCGATGTAAAAAGGACAAAAGAGAATGTTCTAACAGATTTTTAAGTAAATCGTAATACTCAAGGTGAAAATTATTTTTAGGCGCTCTTTCACTTTTCTAAAGACTTTCAAAATTAATCAAGAAATGTACATTCTTCAGAGTAAGACTTTTTATAACTTTGAGTAAGTTTTTCCTGTGATTTTAAAAACCCAAAGCTCCGATACACGTAAATAATACTTTTGAAGCGTTAGATATTCAAAAAGGTTAAGGTAAAGAAATTATAATAAAACATACAATTTTTTCGCAATTTGGGAGCCGAGTATGGGTACCGCCGCCCCGGAAACCATTTATTTGATAGCCAAAACTATACCATAGGTCACCCCAAGAGGACTTAGCAAGGGTGCCCGGATTCATGGGGTGAGGTTTGTCTTGATCTTGGCGGCAGATGCTTTTGTCCACCTACGGCGTGGCGGGTCGGATCGGCAGACACTGGTTGGAACTATTTTGCGGCAGCCACAAAAACATTGAATGCTTTTAATTTTTTACACAACCAATTATTTGTTCACACTTCGCACAACTGTGTTGAACTAAAGGAATCCTTTTTATGAAGTGGTACATAAATTTTAATAAAAATATCTCAAATATGTACTAATAATTGGGAGGTGGGTATGGGTACCTCTGCCCCGAGAACGATTCATTGGATAACCGACTCCTCTGCCGTGGGTCACCCCGGGTGGTTCGCAACGTTTGGGACGTAGCAGGTTTGACTGAGTTCATGGGGTGAGGATTGTCTAGGTCTGCGGCGGATGCGTCACCTACTGTGTTGCGGGCCGGATCGGAAGAGACTGGTTGAGAGAGACCTTTTTTCCTCTCCAGGTAGACTCTCTCTATCCAGTGCACTGCAAGTGTAGGGATAGATTCGTGCCTCTGTCACTCCTGGAACCCTACCCACCTTTCAAACCCTTTTCCTTCCCAGAACATCCTCCTCTTACTTTCCTTAAAAAGCCCTCCACTCAGCTTCCTCAAAGCTGACATAGGCTCTAAGGTGAATTACGAGTATATTTCTCGGGTCCTCCTGTATGGAACTAACGTAAAAAATAATAATAATGATAACCATTTTTGGAACTGTAATGAGGTGAATTAACAAGTGCTTTATTAAAATCTCTTGTCAAATGTCCTAAGTAGCATTTAAAGAAACATTGTATTTTTTATATATGATTTCCTAAATAACAGAACAAAATGTGTTTTTACTAATTTTCGAAGGTTACTTGCGATTTTTTTCTACTGAGGGAATTTTTTATAATTACCGGTTAGGATTAGCAAATGTATAGATACTATCTTCGAAATGAATATTTAATTTGTTAAGAACTAAAAACACATAACGTTCAAAGAAAATATGTTATAAATCGGAAGAAACTCGGAACACCGGGCCTTAAGAGTCTATGATAACGGCTGGGATAGGGAGTTTGTAATTAACCCTCTGATGTAGTTTTATCTGGAATTAGATGACATAATAAATGCTGTAGTTACTTTTAGGCACATCACGTTTAATTGCTCAAAAAGAAAGAAGAGAATTGTTATACAATTAGTACCTACCTATATATTTTTTCAAAATCAATATATTGCGTAAATACTTACTTTTAAATATGTACCTAATATTTGTAAATTTTTTTAGCATGTCAATTGATGATGAATTTATGACTAGCGAGTTCCGGCATTTTTTTTTTTTTTTTACAATTAATACCGCACAAGAGTCCCAACTGCTCCCGTCTGGAGCCAGTGAGACTATGGCATCCCCAATCGGGGTATGTTGTGAGGCTGAAGGTAGTGGGGAGGGGAAGGAGATAGGGAAGAGGAGGGTGGGGAAGTACCTGGCTATTCAGATCTGGTCACTAAACACGGCTAAAGCCATTTCAAGCAACGTTTCAATTCTGAATGGTGGTCTTACACCAGGGCGATACTGATAGTATCTTCCACTCTGGAACGTGCCGCAAATATACTATTTATTATTTTAAATAAATAAATTGTGAAATAACAAAAATTAATCAAATAAAATTTATTTGCGCACGCCGGGTTTGAACCCGCGACCTTCGGATTGTGAGTCGAGAGTCTTGCCTCGGGACCACGGAAGCCGTCAGGCATGCGTTGCTATACCATTTAATAGAGAAATTGTTTCTCCCTGCGTGTCCTTTCCCATTCGTCCCGTTCCCCTTTCGCCTTCCCTTCCTCTCCCGCGTCCCCTTCGCCTCTCGCGTTCCCACTCCCTCATCTCTGCCTTCCCTCTCCCCACTACCCTCGCCCTCTTCCTCCGTCCTGCGAACCCTTCTTCCAACCCTCCTCCCAAGCTCCCCCCCCCCTCTCCCAAGTTCCTCTCCTCCCTCCAAAGTTTCCCTCCCGCCTCCCGGATTCGCCTCCCCCTTCCCGCAAATCCCCCTCCCGAGTTTCCCTTCTCCCTTCCGAGTTCCCCTCCTCCCTTCCGGGTTCCCCGCCCCCCTTCCACATTCCATACATTTATTCTCGGTGCACTCAGTTTTCAAACATCTTGCGTGCCACCTATTGAATTTTTTTTATACAAATATCATAATGCCAGAGCTTATCAGTATACATATAAACCATCGCTGGCAGACACACATCAAATCCCCGAAGTTTCATCGCAATCGGATGAACTGTTAACAACGCATAATTTCATGATGCCAGAACTCACTATTGTATATAGCAAGAATTGCGGGCTTGCGCACATCAAATCCCCAAAGTTTCATCGCAATTGGAGAAATGGTTTAGCAACGCATAGCATACATATATATATATATATATATATTTATACATAAACTGAAGCATATTTTCATTTTCATATATAGATATATTATAGATAACTAGATTTTACCCGCGGCTTTGCTCGCATGGTGTTAGAAGGAAATTACTGTAGCGCTTGCACTTATCAATTATCCCCTCCCCCTTCCTGCCCCTCCAACCCCCCCCATCACCCTTCTTCCCCCGCCCCAAACCCCTCCCCTTCACTCCCTTTCCCTCCCTTCTCCCCCCACCCCTTCACGCATTCCATACATTCATTCCCGGTACATTCAGTTTTCAAAGAGCTCACGTGCCACCTACATTTCGTAATGCCGAAACTCACCAGTAGTAAAAAAAAGAATTAATCAATTTGGTGCAGTCGTTCCGAAGTTATGCGCGTACAAACATTTCGGAGATTCATTTTATATTTATATACTTAGATAGATGTTAACTACGACGCCTAAAATGTCAAAATCGTTTCCACGGCAACGATTTGTTTTCTGACGTTAGCAAAAACTCGCTTTTGTTGGCGACAGAAAACGTAAAATAAATATAATATATTAATTTTTATAATTTCATAACGCCAGAGCTTACCATTATATACAGCCTATAGTCCTTGCATATATTTTAGCTTTCTATTGGTGAAAGATTTTTTAAAATCGTTTTATATTTTTATGCGTGAAAGCGTAACAAACAAACACACGCAGTTTCGCATTTATAATATTAGTATAGATAAATGTCATAGTGTATAAAGCACCTTGACTGGAAAATGTTGATGGCAGAATGCCAAAAACCATGGTTGGGAATAAACGAAATTAAATTGAATATCATGTAAAGCTTGATGTTAACGCCTTAACCCTTAAGTGACTTGGATCCATGGGACCCACGTTGAAACTTCCATTATCTGCCTCTCTCATCGTTTTCACCACTAAGCTCTCCACGTAGGTACCTTCCTATATCCTGATTGAGATCACGCAGGAGGATAGCCGTCTCTCGCACAGCAGGAGTTGAAAGTCTATTTACGAGAGTTATATGGGTCTCAGAGATCCACTTCGTAACTAATGTAATTATTATTTTCTTCAATAAAATTATTTTTCTAGTTTCATTGCCAAGATGGCTAGTCTAGGCTAGTCAAGCCTGATCAAAACTAGTGAAAACCACGGAACAAATACTAAACACTACATTTACCTCAAAGCTGATACTATCAAGGGTTGGCTGTTATTAGAGGAACTGTAAAACAAAAAATAAATTGAAAGTGCAATAAATTGATCATGCAAACACCTCTTTCCGGAATTTCTGGAATTTTGGCTTTGAACATTTCCTTATTTGACATCGTTGAGTAAGCAAATATATTAAGTTAATTATTTTTTGCAGTTTTTTCCGCCCAGCGGACCCAAGGCAAGGCGGGCGAGGATGCCCCCCCCGGCGAGGACAAGACCTCAGGTCCCCTGGACAACTCCCTGGGCGGGGAGGGGTCGCGGGGCCCGGGAGCGGGGGCGGTGCCAGCCGGGGGCTCCAAGGCGGGACCCTACTTCGACCTCAATGCCTCCAAGAACGTCACCGCTCTGTTGGGGAAGACGGCCTATCTCAACTGCCGGATCAAAAACCTCGGAAATAAAACGGTAAGATTTTAATCTTTAGTTCTTCTTCCCATCTCTTTCTCTTCTCCACTCATTTAGTCTCATAACATATTCAATATTATTGGAGATGCCGTAGTCCCAGCTACAGAGAGTTGGTACTTGAGTGGTATTATGCCTGGATCACACGCACCGAGTAGATGGGCGAGACAGCAAAATGATTCTAGGCCGAGAGAGTTGGATGGACAAGTATTTTTCAATTTGGCACCGAGTCAGTCTGTCAATTCAGTTGCGACTCTGCAGAATAGCGTGACAATGGATCCCAGATGCTAGCGACCTGAAAGTGTCGAGTGGCGAGTACGCAGCGAGTGAATGTTTATACCTTCCGAGTGGGCAAGCGAGTCAGTGCGTGAGGTGCGGGAGTGGGCATTCGGCCTAGTAAATAGAGCAGGATTCGAGTGACTGTCTCGCCCTTTTACGCGGCCGAGTAAAAGGGCTAGATGAGCACTCGGTGATGTGTTTTCACGTACCGAGCACTCGACCAAGGGCACTGTCTCGCCCATCTACTCGGTGCGTGTGATCTAGGCACTAAGGTATGTGTTGTGAGCAGTAATGTGGAAGCGAAAATAGTAAAATAAAGAGAAACAGGGTGAGAGACAAATGATATATTGTAGATAAGGACAAATTTTTCCGAATGTCTTTTATCCATATAAAAATGATAAATTAATCACACAATTACCGAAATCCATGTAAAAGGTAAATACCCAGTCATGTATAATAAGCGTACTGAGAATATTTAACGATAGGTGTCGTTATCTGTTTTATACAATCATTGAGAAAAATTATATCAAAACTCTCAAAGAAAATGTCAAAGAGACAATGACTCAGAAAATGAAAAAGTAACGTTAGCTACTGGGATTCAAACTTATTATTATATTATTAGAATCACCGACAATAACATTAAAGTATATTTTGCCTTTCAAATAATACGTAAATTTTTAATCTCGCCTCAATATAAATTGAAGTAACTGTTTTCAAGGTACTAAACTAATTTTGGTGACTTCATCATTTAAAAAATATTATTTTATCACTTTATTTTGGGCGTGCAACGATTTGAATCCGATGTCCAATGACTGTGCCAGATACTACTTTTAATTTGGCCAGTGACCGCATAAAATGAATGATAACAAAATCTGTTCACATGGAAGTCCGAAAACGCGATTCGCGTAGGCCTGTACCGCTGTCACGACCTAGAATGGTATATTATTTATTCGATAAAATACATAAATTACGTTGGTTCTCTTGTTGCCTGATTGGATGTTTCAAAGCGCCAATTTGAAGCAATTAAGGTGTGTGGCGAACACATTGCTTGCACCTGCTTGAGCTCACGCCAATAATGTTGTCAGACTTTGTGATATTAATGTTGTGGGAAGGAAGGTGGAAAAAACGTTACACTGGCTGACCTCACAGGCAAAGTGGCGCAAATGTGTATTTAATGATAATTTTAATATACAGTTGAACTCCAGCGTAAATAGCAACAGAAAAAGTAATTTATCTTTTTCATAAGTTTTGAAGTTCATTTCCCACATTGTACAGAGCCACTTTGAGTTCGGGGTTGTCAATTTCGGAGGCAGGTATGGGTATGGGTACCGTCGCCCCCAAGGTATTAACTAGATAATTAAAATCCCTGCCATAGATCACACCCCTAGTAGTTCGCGATGTTTTGTAAATCACTTAGTAGGGATGCCCGGGTTTATGACGTGAGGGTTGTCTGGCTCTTATCGACTCTTTTCCCACCTACCGCCGGATCAGAAGAAACTGGTTGAAGGAGACCTCTCGAGACGGACTCTCTCGACCCATCGCCTTGCACCGCAGTGGGAGGGATGGATTCATGCGTTCGTCACTCCAGGACACATTAACCACCCCTCATATTTTTCCTTCCCATAAATTCGTCTTCTTTCTTTCCCTAAAAAGTCCATCCACACAGCATCCCCAACGATGACATGGGCAATGAGGATTTTTTTTTCATCAAGGCCTCCTGTTTGGAGCTAATGGAAAAAAACAAGGGTTAAGGTATTAAAAAAAATCGTTTATAGAGAAATATAAAGCGGAGGCTACATGTTTTAAAAACGTTATTAATTAGCAGCCTAGCCTCTGTTGACTTTTATGAGAGTGAATATCAAAATAACAAGCATTCCCGAAGTAAACAAAAATTAAAACTACCACGTGAATTCACAAGTTTTTATATGAGTTAGTTAACTTCATAGAAGACAAAAGTAATGTATGAAACACACCCACCAATATAAATATAATCAAACTATGTATTTTATTTGCACCCAGTCTGCCATTATTGTCTTTCTGTGAACCCTGAACATCACGTACGCCAGATAGATACACAAAACCCAGGAGAAAAATTAAATCAAATTAAATGGAGCGAAACGCAATCCCACCAACTACACGGCAGTTGTGTGTAATTATTTTTAAGTTTAAACGTAGTTCAACCGGAATTGAACCAATATTTTATTCAATAAACGCACGAGTTACAAATTTTTTTTTGAACTTATTGGATTTTGTTGATTAATTGTTTTCCTAAACAAAACGCTATGATCACATAAAATACTTCGGTATTATTTGAATTCATTGGGTAATGTTGATTAATTACTTTTCCTAACAATACGGTACAATAACATAAAATAATTTGGTATTTTTTTTAATTTATTGGGTTTTGTTGATTAATTACTTTTGATTAATCTAACAATACGGTACAATAACAAAAAATACTTTGTATTATTTGAATTCACTGGGTGTTGTTGATTAATTACTTTTAAGAATAAGGTAATTTCTAACAATACGGTACAATTCCACAAAATACATTGGTATTATTTGAATTAATTGGATTCTGTTGATTAATTACTTTTTAGAAATATGCGGTTAAATTACTTAAAATACTTTAATTTAATGCATTGGGTTTTGTTGATTAATTACTTTTCCTAACAATACGGTACAATACCATAAAATACTTTGGTATGATTTGAATTCGCTGGGTGTTGTTGATTAATTAATTTTAAGAATAAGGTAATTTCTAACAATACGGTACAATTCCACAATTGAATTATTATTTGAATTAATTGGATTTTGTTGTTAATGCATTGGGTTTTGTTTATTAATTACTTTTTCTAACAACACGGTACAATTAATTACGTAAAATGCTTAGGTGTTTTTTTTTTTAATTTATTGGGTTTTGTTGATTAGGTACTTTTCCTTGCGTTAGTACAATAGTATGAAAACTTTTGTGTTATTTGAATTTATTGGGTTTTGTTGATCAATTACTTTTCCCAGAAATACGGTTTAAATAGATTCGAACCTTTTTTAGATAACTTGGTTAAAAATAATAAAATAAATTTATATAAGAAACCGTCAACCACAAAAACAATTCCAGACATTTGCCCGTATTGGGTTGATGATCTATAATAGACGTGTTTGATCAACACACTTTAAATATTTATATAACTTGTGATGCTAACTAAATACATGATTTAAAAATGAACATATCATTTTTCTACTAAATGAATAATTATTTAGTGTAATGTACAACGTATATGACTTTCGCGAGTCCGAATTTGTCCAAACTATTTCCTTGTACTCCTTTATTCAAAAGTTCGTGGCAAATAATTTTATCAATCCTTGAATTTGATGGGCATATTAAATTTTATATTCATGAAATCTTTTATTTCTGCAAAACTCTACTCATTGCTATATTTCCCACACACTTTCTTGTTTTTCTGATACAAAAGTAGGGTTTATTGTATTGTTTTTATTAAAGACCCCTTAACCTCTTCGGGCCTTCTACAGGAAAACTTAGGGCGGTGAACAATTGGCCTATTCAGAGAAGAAAGCCTTTCTCGGGAAATGTATAATGAATAACAATTTCTTGTGGAAATGAAAGATAATAATCAATGGTTAAATAAAGACAAAATTTGGAAGAAAATAAACAAAAAAACCTTTAAAAAATATAAGAAGAAAAATGTCTATTTGACCTATAAACAGTATTGCGCCTAACGGGTTATTTTCTGTTGACAGTGGTATGCTTTCAATTTGTCTGATTTTAAGTTTTGCAAAATAGCTTAACATGGGCGAAGAATTGGGGAGTAACGGACAGTTTTGAAAGGTGTTGACTTTTTGGAAGATAGTATAATTAATTTACATTATTAAGTAGATTGGAAAGGTGAATTGAAAGGTGATTTTTGCAATTTGCGAGGTGGTTATAAGTACTCCCGCCCCGGGCACCATTTATTGGTTAACAAAACCCCTGCCGTCACTCCAAGTGGATCGCTGCGTTTGGTGACTTAGTAGGAGTCCCATGTTCATTTGATGGAGGTTTGTCCCAATCTTGACTGCGGATTCATCTGCCCACTAACTGTGGCAGGTCGGATTGGGAGAGATTCAACATGCGGCTGGTGAGCAGACGCATCCGCCGCCAGTATTCAGACAAAACTCACCTAACGAACCCGGGCACCCCTGCTAAGTCACAAAACGTAGCAAATCACTTAGGTCAACCTGAGGCGTGTTGCGGTACCTCCTTCTTTAGCCAGTGTTTCAGACCGCGTTACAGCATCTGCCCTGATGATGAACACTGTAACGCTGTCCGAAACGTTGGTTAAAAAGGAGACGTCGCAACACGGTAAAACACTCCAAAAATAAATAACGAAAATCGTGTCAGCATGTATTCTTTTTTTATCTCTCTAGGTTTTTAATCCAGCTTTTTATTTAAGTTTTTAATGTTTTTGTGATTTTTAAAGAGAGTGGGATTATCCTAAGAGGTGTTGGTTATCCAATAAATGGTTCCCGGGGCAGCGTAACCACACCCGCCTCGTACAACTTTTTTTTCTTTCAATTTGAATATCCCGGCGTATTAATCCCGGCACTAACACTTGGAAATATTTACACTAACAATATTTTTTCCGCTAACAAAATTATTCGCGTTTTCATTTGGAAAAATTATAATAATTTATATTTTGTGAGTGGAGCGAGTACAACATTTATGTGATAACTTAATCAAAAGCGTGTTTCGAGCTTATTCTGATTAAAGCACGGACTTTAAGCGAAGGAGCGGCGAGTGCTAACCTCAACGAGAGATTTAATTTCAGTTCCCAACAGCTGGAAAAATATGCCACCATTTTGATTTATAAATCTACTTAATGAGTTCCACGTAGCGGCGCCGAGTTGCTTTTCAATTAAGCTTTTTTTAAACTTTTGTAATTTTCAACATTTTAAACAAACTTTAAGGAAGAAGCATTCCGAAACTCTGTTTACGTACAAGCAGTAAAAAACGCTCTCGTGAGGAGGATTGTTCATTTCAGTTATGAAATTTTGATTAGTTTTTAGGTATGTGAGTATATAGTTATTATTTTTATCTAAAGACATTATCTAATGACTACATATCATTTTGAGGTAATTTTCCACGAAAATGGCGCTTTATAAATCAGCCAAATATTATTTTAATGTCGTTTTACTAGCATTACTAATTTACTGAAAATATTTTAAATACTAAACGTGTGTTGCGGTTGCGGATATATTAAAAAAGAACACATGATACTAACAGATATAATTTAAAATTAATATAATACTTAGTTTTTACCACTTTTATTGTTTACAAAACCAACATGTTTCGTGAGCTATGCTCACTTCTTCAGGGAAGAAAAAGCATAAAGAAGCATTAAGCACGAAAAGTGGTAAAAATTAAGTATTTTATTAATTTTGAATTAAAATGGTGCCACAAGATAAGTTTGCTGTGTTTGAAGAAGAGATATAATTTTATTTTATTTTAAAGATTAATTTACTTGATGGTGGATAGCGAATACGGTAGCGATTCGCGAACAGTTGAATTTGCGGCAATCTGAACCAGAATGATTCCGTTTGAGCTCTCTCGGCCCATCGTCGCGGTGCTCGAGATTGGTGTCAATCGCATGTCCACTATTGGTGAACGCGCCGCCAGTGGGCGGTATTCTATTGTGATTTCACTGCTGTGTTTGCTGACCACAACTATTTAAATGTACCGTTTCATCAAAATAACATTTTACGTGCAAAGACAAATCATTTCAGGCTTTACACTTAAATTTACTTTTTCACTTTATATCCTTGACCTCTTTGTTCAATATCCACCAATTCCATCAAAGTGGCCATTAACCTTTCCATTACTGTGGGCTTCGTGTTGGTCTTAAATCGACACTGTTTAAAATTAAACTGCGCCTCGCCTGCCGAACAAGCTAATAATTATTATTCTCGGATTTGCCGAAGAAATCAACGGAAACACGCAATTCTCAGAAAGCATTATTATTGTGAATTTGTACAATGAGCTTTTCAGAAGGTAAACGATTTGGAATGATAAATATTTATCCCCATTACTCAGACGCCGAGCCATCCGTCTCAGAATTATTACACGTCTCGGAACATTAACGATTTAATATAAAGTCAAATTCATTTTAAATAAACATCTGCTTGGTACTGTGCCTACGTAATATACCTGTTACTATACAGATCTGTCAACTATTGAAATGGTGTAATGCTGGTGTTATTTTCGATAGGAAATAATATTCATCTTTCAGGGATTTTTGACGACGTATTTTTCCTTCTTAAGTTGCAAACAATAAATCTATTCAGATGAATTTTAAATTTTTTTTGTGGAAACGTTTTTGTACTTCGAACTTGCTGCGAGCATTTAAATATTGATGAATTTATTCGTTTAATAATAATAATAAAAATGTCGACGTAGTTTTGGTTAATTTTTCAGTAAAAACAAAAAAGAAATGTTTGTATCACTCGTCCCTCCACACTGATGCACTTTGCGACGGATCACGTGTTTCGCTATGTTTAGTCGTTTACCGTGCTGCTGGAACGACACGGAGTGCGTTTACGTGACCCGCCAGGCTGTACCCAACTAAACAGGTGTGTTGGCAAAATACATAATATTTTTTTTTTTTTTAAAGAAAGGCAAACATTTCCGGGTTACGAATAACCCAACAATGTTTGAAAAATCTCCTACTACCACCACAGGAAGCCGAAAATGTTGCTTGTGTTGTTCATTCCTATCACAAGTAGGTAGGTTATCAAAAAAAAAATCTTCCTTTTTTTTAAGGGTTTCTGTAAATGACACAAATAATTGATTAAAAATAAATATATAAGTTAGGGTAATGTAATGCTCGCATTTACAAATACATTTTTTTAATATTTGTTTCAGAATTTGGCAACGTTCAGCCGCATCCTATTTTCATTACATTCTAAGTTCTAATTTCTGGTTAAGGTTTTTTCACTAGTTACCTATGGTCCGTTGTCTATTTTGAACAAACACGAATTAAACATTGATGGTAATTCTTTATACCTTGGCACGTAATTTTATAACGACCTTTTCTTCTGGATACCAGGTGAACCGTTTGCGGTTCCAGGCTGTTTTATTTAATAGTTTACTTACCTAACATAATCGCTAAGGCTTTATAAATTTATGAAGCTTAGGCCTAAACAGTGAACACACATAATTATTGTCTCCATTCGTACCACAAGCGGGATTAACCAGCTCCCTGTTTTTTTTTAAATAGCAATATGAGTACGGAGAGAATTATTATACAGGATCTATATCTTTCATATTTATGAAAGGCAATATTTATAAATGAAGAGCAATATAATTTTCGTAGACTGTAAAATATGTACATCCTTAAGGCTTTGACAAAGTTCAAAAGATATTTCATGGCCACAGTAATTTTTTGCGAACTTTCAGATGATTGTCATCAGAACTTTAATTTGAATTTCTTATCTGTGCGATTCATTCAATTTTCAAGTGAAGGATCAATTATGACTGGCTCTCTTTTATTGAATTGTCAACTAATGAAATAATTATACGGATTTGTTATTTTTAATTTAAATTCTAAATATGTATCGTTAGTCGTGCTTCACGACAAAATTAAATTCACTGATTTGTACCGAAACGAAAAACTTATGGATAAATATTAATGGAAACGTTAGTAAAAAGCTGCAGGGTTAGTTTTAATGCACAGTTTCTGAACTTTAGTGAACTAAATGAAAATTTTAACCATCAGTCAAAGTAACAAGGATATTAAATAGGACCTTTGTTTTCAATATGTTTTTGTTAAAGTAATATTGGTTTCAAGTATACTTTTGTTAATAGTAATATTTGTTAGTGTGGCCAGTCTAAAACGCAGAGTATTCCTTACTTTGCATTATTTTTTGGTGGGGAAACAACGTCAATTAAATTTGAAAATCAGAACAACTGCACAACTTCCGGCTGTATTATATTTCGCGTCGTTGTAGAATCTGTCCGCTTTGTTTCTTTAAAAATGTTTGTATGAACATTTAAAAATACATGACAACCTTTTATAATAAATATGACATTACACGAAAAAAAAATAATTCACTTTCCAGTACTTGTAATATCTTCTTGAATGTGATGTGTCTCAAATTTTACGAGATTTTTCCACATGCGATACTGGGCCAAAAGTTTGGGATTGAAATGTTTTTAACTTTCGCTGCAAGACATTTTGGTTGAGGAATTCAACGCCACTACCATCATCTTCTGTAATATGATGGTAGGGACGTCTTTTGAAGCGTGATTTATAATTATTAACATAATAAATGTTGAAGCGCGAAATTTCGTTCTTACCTCCAATAAAACTGTTAAATGTCAAAATGGCAGAGTAACTCTAATGTTACTGTCGAATCATGTCGAATGTTTGCAAACTTGAAAAATTATGACATTTATTTATTGGCTCCCTAACATAATACATTAAATGTTTATAACAGTAATTTACATTTCCAATACAATTAAAGCATTGATTTAAATTATCGGCGAGCATACCACTCATTACAACATTCTTTGTAGAAAAGAAAAAAATTGAAAATAAAAGCAAAAATTAAAAGTAACGAAAAACAAGCCCTTAAGTTGATTAAAAAATGCATTTTTGTGATATTTTACTATAGCAATATCAATAGCTATAGCAATAAAACTAATTTACTTAATAAACAATTAGATTTGTCTAATAGCCCCATTTTAAAAATATTCCCACTACCCCCGCCCACTTTCACCCCTCACTCGTAACCACCTCCACTCCACGCCCCCACTTAAGTTAATGTTCTTTCTCCCTCTTCTAATGTTCTTATAAGTACACTGTAATATCTGTATTATATTTTGTATATTTTTATTCATCCCTGAAAGAGGTTCAGGTCGAACCGAAACCGGTTGGAGAAGAATATAATAAAGTGGAATAAAACAAAGTTATATCATTGTATTATTATCATAATATAGCAATATCTTTTACTGTTACATTTATTCTAGCAATCGTTGAAATAGATGGCCCTAAGAAAACGACTAAAACTCTGTAAAGATGTTCTTAAAAAAACTGATTTAAAATAGTAACCTACTCGAAAAATATAAAATGATCGTGTGCTTTTTATTGAACAATGAAGAGTGTTTGTAAATGTTGATGTGGCAGTTTATAGAAGAGCTCAGAAAAAAAACACCCATGAAAAAGAAAAAAATCTGTAAAGTCTTCTTAAATTACCTAAAAAGTAATCCTGAATATTGTATTAAATTATTGTTCTTAAATTACCTGAAAAGGTACATCAAATTTTATTTTACTTTCTAATCTCTTAAATAGCTGCTATTAAAATGTATCAATACGCGCTTTTCTTGAGTCGTCTTTCTAATATCATCGATTTGCAAGAACATACATAAAGGAAAAAGCATTAGATACCAAAAATGCAAAATGATTATTTCCATCATGTACTAAACATAAATATTTATGAAACGTTTTCCCATATTGCAAATTTAATATAAAGGCTTAACCAAAAATGTGAACGAGCATGTTCTTAAGTGGAGGCTTTATCCGTCGGGGGAGGAATATTTTTACGTTGGAAAGTAGGTTAAAGCAATAGGGCCCCCATCATAATACAGTTCCGATGTTAGCGTACATACTTATTAGCTACTTAGCGATACAAGCACAGGATTTTATCATATTTCCAATAAGCAATTTATGAAAAGTGATTTACTGAACGATTGAAAATAGCAATTGCAAAATTATCTGCATGAAGCCTCCACTATTGTAAATCTTAGATTTGAGTCATTGATGTTCAGTTGGATTCTAAGCCATATGATAAAGACTCTGCATATAGAAATTACGGATCAGAGGCAAATAGATCAAATATTTATCCAGTCGAATCAAGAACCTTAAAGCCCAGGGAGCTGCAAGTTTAGTAAACTAATCAACAGACATGAGCAATCGCACCGGATGAAGGAAACAGAAATTACAAATAGAATGCTTTTAGGTACTTATCTGTGTTGTGATGATCTCGCCTTGGCCTAAGGAATAATAAATTTAAAAAAAAACTCTGAATTTGATGATGGAAGGTCTTACGATTTCATACAACCAATTAAAGATTACTAGGGATGAAAAAATGTAAATCACAAATAGTACACAAATGGTTATATATGGCTTTTAATGGTAAACACATGACCAGCCCGGCATAACTCGAGGTGTAAGAAAGTGGACGCTTCAAATTGACAGAATAAATAAGGGTAATTTTATTTACGACTTAGACGAAAAAATTTAATCACCGACAATTTGCACACGTGTGGAGACCTGGAGAAATGTTTGTGAATGTCCTTGTTGTATATAATTTTGTTTGAGAAGTATTTTGGTAACAGATTGTTCACTATTTTATGGATAAATATCATCGTTTTCAAGGTCAAAATCTGTTTACGGTTAGCCAATTTAGTTTCTTTAACATTTTATTTACTTTTGAAAGTCTACTTCGACGAAGTGTTATTCTCATTGCCCTGTTTAGGAGAATTTGAACGCTCGTTACACGGAAAAAAGGATAGTTGAGCAGTAATTAAAGTGTGGAGCAATAATTGACTTATAAATAGTGATTGCAGTTTTTCTGGAAAGTTTTAGCCGAATTCTTCCCAAAAAAATATCCTTATTATATATTAATTTCATAAATGTTTTAACTTAACTTACAATGATTAGTTACTGCTCTCTGTCATTCAAAAATGTAGTGTAACGATGGGTATTCCTTTAAATTCAAACATTGAATATTCTTTCAACCGATTTCATTTTCCCCATAACTTTATCTTTGTTACTTTTTATGTGATCTGATATTGGCTTTTTTATGAGCGCACAGTGTATTTATTTACCAGTAAGTAGGCCAAAAGCTGCGGTTGAATTTGACGTAGGCGGCTGTATGATGTTTTGCATAGATATGAGATTTCAGGATAAAAATGCTGCAATGACGGAAACACTTCAAAATAGCTTTCATAATGCTTTCTCATTTCCCACGCTAACTATTCATGAACGGTAGTTATTATGTTGTGTAGGTACAATAGTGAGTGCATTATTATCTGGCGGATTTCTTGTTAAATTGTAACAGAACTCTCTCAGTATGCCTTTATTATATTTTGAGAGTTATGGAATTAGACATTGCCCACTGGTTTGTAGAGCATTTCTATAAACTCATAATATTTTTCGGACTTGATTTAAGATTTTCACAAGATTAAAAGTATTATCGTGATTATTTTTGGGTTAGGCTTTTTGCAATATTTGTTCTGGAAGTCTAAACGTATCGAGCACGCCTAATTACGGAGGCAATGAAATCTACAAAAACCTCATTTTATTAATAGAGACTATGAGGTGAGTTAAATAGTTCTTGGTATCCGATACTTGACGGCCACACCAAAACTAAATGCTGTAAACCACATTCATTCAACTCATTGTCGTATTAAAATAAAGACTTCAAGAGGATTATCGCGCGCAACACAATATCACTTCTGCGTACTGTTAGCGTCAGCGTGCGTGCTGATGCTATCGGCAGGGTTGGAGAAAGCTCCCACATATTTAATACAAATTAGTTGCTGTATCTGCCCCAAATAAAAACTAGCTCAGGTTCGGTGCAAGCAGGATTTCTCATAACCTCAAGGCTAGTGCTTGTGGTTCGGAACTTCACGCTTCTCCATTCTCCCAGGGCCTCTCTCGACAAGCAAAACACGGTAGGTTATCACATAAACAGTTTATTCAATTCTAGGAGACACAATAATACATAAAAGGAACGATCCTAGCTGAAAGTTAGTTTGAACGTCCGTCTCTGCTCTCTATCACGCGTGGTTAGGGCTAAAACATTTAATTGCACACAAAGGGTAACATGGTAATTGACTCACGTTTGGTTTATGGGCCAACCGCGGCTTTACGCGCTTGTTCTCTCAGTCTCCGCAGCGTCCATGCGTGGACCGGAAGTGCACAACCGGCGAAACTGAACTTGTGTCGCACATGTTCGCGCGGAACGTGGGCACGGGAAGCTCGCTTGCTGAAGACTGGCGAGCTGCCGCTCGAGAGTTGGTCTAGCGACAGCTCGGTTTGTCGCTCGCGGGAGGGGGTAGTGCGCGCGCCTCTATATTGGCGGTCTATTTGTAACGTAACACTTCCCCCCTCGCCGCAATAAAAGCGACGTGGCAATGGAGCTGTAGGACTAATAAATCCTCTTACCTTTTCAGCACTTGTGCCAAAAACATTTAAGAGAAACGAGGAGAGAGAGAGAGAGAGAGATTCCTAGCTGGAGAATAGTTATGAACAGAACACAAAAGAGATGATACATGGTGTAACAAGGAATTGTCAATAAATGTATATAAAGGCAGTGGCATACATAAATACAGTTGCAAAGAACAAGGATCTGTTGAAGAAAGGTACAAGGGTTATGCAGTGATAGAAAAAAAAAACTCTAAAATTGTATCATTGGTCTGTGAGCTAATGTTTGCGAACGTGGTTTGCGTAGGATGTCTGGGGTGGTTGAACGTTTCACTGAAGTTACAAGGTTACTTTGTCACAGTAACCTGGCCCATTTGAGATTACACTCAAGGGACACTAGGGCCTTTAAGAAAATACGAGGAAAAGAACACATGATGAGGCTTCTAGGTGGTGTGGAGAGTTCTACCTGTCACAGAGGTCGAAAGGGTAACTGCTTCCGGATCCTGTGGGTGAGCCAGTACGAAACCATTGAAGTACTGGAGAGTGGAATCGTAATTGGTGGTTGGTACACTGGTTTTTGTATGTAGTGGGATTGTTTTGTGAACAATCGTTGGTATTGTTATTTGCGCAAGGGCACAGGAGCATCAGCACAATGGCAGTAGGGCATTTGCATTATGCAGCAGGAACATTTGCATAATGGCAGCAGAACATTTGCACAAGGGCAACAGGAACATTTGTATTATGCAGCAGGAACATTTGCATAATGGCAGCAGAGCATTTGCATTATGCAGCAGGAACATTTGCATAATGGCAGCAGAGCATTTGCACAAGGGCAACAGGAACATTTGTATTATGCAGCAGGAACATTTGCATAATGGCAGCAGAGCATTTGCATTATGCAGCAGGAACATTTGCACAAGGGCAACAGGAACATTTGCACAAGGGCAACAGGAACATTTGTATTATGCAGCAGGAATATTTGCATAATGGCAGCAGAGCATTTGCACAAGGGCAACAGGAACAGGAACCAACCTAGAGCTGGCGTGCTCGGGTTTGTTTTGAGTGTCGGTTCTTTGTGGTGATACAATTCGCAACTACACGCACGACTCACACTAGGTTATGTTAGATGCGGTCGGGTGCTTTTGGTACGCAGGGATTGAAGGCAAGGGACCTCCGTGACGGTAGCGAGGGCAGCATGAAGAGGCGCAGATGTAGATAGGGTGCTGAGCTGCTGGTTTTTTTTTTTTAAAATCCGGCAAAAATTATTATTAGAACAAAATTCTTGAAGTTTACCTGCCTAGTAGACCAATGATGAAAAAAGTTTGGAGAGAAACAAGTGTGCATGTTGAGAAAAAGTTGGATTTGTTTGGCGTGTAGAGAGAGAGACGGAGAGAGAGCTAACTAAATGTGGCTAATTCCTAATACATGTTACAAAGGTACGTATTCAAGGACAGGTTCTGTGTAACCCCTTTTGGTTTTTTTTTTTTTTTTTACCAAATACATTTCCAAGAATACGTGGTTGAGGGATTGTACGTATAACAAAATTCCCCATTCGAAAGAAGTTGGTCTTCCATGACCTATGCTCACGTCTATACGGTAGCATTTTTTCTACTTTCGAAAAACAAAACATTGCGTACAAGATTAGTTATAACAAAGTGGGAAAGGAGTAGGAAGTTGAAAGGATCCGCGTATGAAGATTGTCCCATTTGACAAACGAAACGCCAAGTGCGTAACGCATATATCCCCATTCACGGATAATTTCGAGGAAGGGGGAGGGTGATAATTGGGAACATTTGAACGAAGAAAACTGCTGGGGACTCGGCTATTTCCGAAATTCGACCTCTGGGTGGAGGTGAAACAAGGTCTACAGCAGTCATCCTGGCACATTACAATAATATTTGGTAGTGTTGGACAAAAGAATACACTGACATAAAAGTCTAATCCTCTACGTGTATTGGGCAGAAGATTAGGGGTCGTTTTATTCTCCTACTTGTTTGCGAGAAATGACAGACCCTTGCTCAAATCTCACAAACCTGGGGATTTTCTTTGTTCGTCTCCCAGACAACGAGTTAGGTATTTTTGTGTCCATCAACTTAACTCCCACGACACGATGCCCCATAATCATGAGTGAAGCGTATGATTAGTCCTTTTGAGATAGTAGATAGTTCCTGGGTTCTTGTGACAGGAAGTCCACGGGCATATTAATGATTACAAAAAAGGGGTGTGGACTACATTGAGTAGTTCACACATAAAGGTTTGATATTATTTCGTTCGCACGATTCATGGTGAGTATTATAACGTCTTCACGTATAGCGTACAAGATTGCAAAATCAAAAGATTTGCAAGTAAGTTTTATAACGTCTTCACGGATAACAATGAACGAATTACAACTGGGTTGCCCAGTATTGAAGGGAGGTGCAAAAGACTAGGTATTTATGACATTTCTGACAAAAACCCACAGAGTAATTATAACGGGCTCCCCGTATCGCATTTAGTAGATATTCTGAGATTCCCATCTATGACGGCAGATTTTATAAGGTTCCCACCTATGATGGCAACAAAGGTTAACGTTCATATAAAGGTACCTATTCAATACAGACGGCGAGACATACTGATGTACTTAGTACAACAATACCGTAGCATAATAAATCCATATTAGCGTACGTTAAAGACTTGCACAAAGGCAAAAACATATTTGAAGATCTGGCCAAGATTTTATACTTCAACAATTAAGGGACAAAAAAAATTCTGGCGTGCTGATGGAATGTGAATTTCATCTAAGCTTACCGCAAAAGAGATCCTTTGTGGTACAACCCTTTTGGTTACGCACAGAGTATCGTATCGTGATGGTACAACTTTTGTTGTACTTACACGTACGATGGTAGCAACAATACAAGACATGCGCTTATCGTTGTTTGACAAGGAAAATTATTTACATTGGTCCGATTTGAGTGTTTAAGACCTTCTAGGTTTTACTTACTTAAACAGACTGCGATGGACACACCTTGGTGTTATGAAAATTATAATAATGGGATGGGTTGTTCACAGGGTGGTTCACTTGGAGACCTGGCTTCTTGTTGTGACCTCGTACTTTGCACGTGATAAGTCACAACAAGGCAACCCCAAAATTTCAGTTTGAGCAGTTGAGACCCAGGGTGACTCAATGTTGCTGAAATGTTGTAAAAAAATTTATCGTTAATGAAGAGGCACGTTGAAAGTTGTCCCTTTTATAACGATACTTTCCAGACTCCACATCCAGTTCTGGGGAGAGCTAGAGCAATTTGGGTTATTTATTGAGCGCCATTCTATTTTCTTAAAAAACAGAAAAAAAACTTAGAACGGGTAGCAAACATCTGATACCGCCGTGGGTTTACACAGGTTTGCTTACCTAATTTAACTACATATGACATAAGGGTTAGATGCACTTTGGCGAGGACCCGATATTTAATGTACAAAAAAGATTTTTCTAACATTTAGAAAGGGGTGACGAGGTATGACATGATGATGTGAAAATATGATGCTGCGAGTTGTGACGATGCACAAAACCTTGGGCACGTAGTCTCTGACTACTTGCAATAAGCCACAGGGAATTCCTTTCTCCGAAGTGATCAATTTCAGGTAGAGGTGTGCATGCTTAGAAAAAACGATGTTTCCAAGGTTTGACACCTGGGGCAGCAATTAGAGGCGAATGACTGATGATGACGAGATATTTATACAAACAAAAATAAAATAAAATAAAATGAAACGAAACCACAAGGGAGAATTATAATTTCTTCCATGACTTTGGCTACAGTTGACACCACTGTGCCAGAGCTAGAAAGGTTTCGTTTGAGTGTCCCAATGAGTGACAATCGTTTACGAGAGGCCGCTCATTAGTGACGAAACAAAAGGGTTGACTTCCATAGTGATCCATGTCACGGTGTAGACGAATGGTTGCTAGGAGTCACGGAATAACCGTTGGGGTTATACGGGCGTGGCAATGGAGTTTGTTTCCATGTTCCCACTTTTTACAATGTCCTTTATGTGGTAGTTACCTATGTGTTTACCAGAGATGTCGGACAATCGGTAAACCAGGTCTGAGATTTTCTTTAGAACTTTCGTCTTTACAAAACGGGGTGCCAATTTGGCAGAGAAGTACAGCGCACCTTGTGACAGAGTGTTGTTTCTCCTCCAGACGATGTCTTCTTCCTTGAATGTGACGTGCCTCCTGCGAAGGTTATACCTGTCGGCGCTCTTTTGGTGGGCCAATAGTAGAGCGTCTGTTACTTCACTATAGATAGCGGAGAGTTCCTCCAAGCGGTGGGCGTAATTTGCTGCGGGGTCTGCTGTGGAGGAAGGGACGGGTGGAAGGCAATTGTCAGGGTGTAGTGAACCGTGAACTACTTGTTCCATGCCGTGTTTGAGAAAAAATGGTGTATAGCCTGTAGCGAGGTTCACCGTGTTGTTCATGGCTGCTTGTATTCTGTCTAATTTTTTGCACCATGTGCGTTGGTCTTTGCCAACCAAAATTGCCAGGGCCGTGTTTATGGTTTGGTTGTATCGTTCAACGGTGTTGTTCTGTGGGGTGTAAAGGGTGTTGTAGAATACATCCTTTATACCATATTTAGACAAAAACTCTTTAAATTCCAGAGCTATAAATTGTTTACCATTGTCGCATATTATAGTACGAGGGGTACCGTAGGGTATGAAAATATGTTTTTCCAATAGATTGGTTATTGCTGCTGCAGTTGCCCTTTTCAGAGGAAACAACCAGCAGTATTTGGAAAAGATGTCCACTACGCTGAGTATATGCATGTAACCGGCGTAGCTTCTAGGGAAGGGTCCAATGAGGTCCATAGAAAAGGATTGAAGTGGTCTATCGGCACGCTTGGGGTTGCCCATTAGACCAGACGGTGGTGCCGTACTGTGCTTGTATGCCTTACAGATGTCGCACTTGGAGATGTATAAACGTACTTGTTTGAATAGACCCGGCCAATAATATCTTAAAGATATTTTTTTGAATGTTTTGAAAGTTCCAGGGTGTATGGAGTCTACGGCACTGTGGTTATCAATAATAACTTGTTCTCTATTTTCGAGAGGGACTACCTTTTTCCAGGCATAGTCCTCTAAGATTGACAGTGGAGGCTTGCAGTTGCGATATAGTTGTCCGTTCTTAATCATAAAATTCGGGAACTTTTGTGGGTTGTCACTGCATCCTCTAAAGATTTTTTGATACCATACGTCTTTTGTGGGGAGACTAGAATTGGGTAATTCGGCATTTAATGTTGCTATCTCGATCCTAGAAAGGGCATCCGGGACGATATTATCCGCGCCTTTACGGTGGATGACATCGAAAGTATATTGAGATAGGCGGGACGACCAGCGAGCCAATCTCCCGGAGGGGTTGTCTAGCGAGATCAGCCATTTTAGGCTGCTATGGTCTGTGACGACGGTAAACTTACTGCCCTCAATGTATCCGCGGAAATGTTGAATGGATTCCATGACTGCTAACAATTCTCTCTCGGTAATCCCGTAGTTTTTTTCGTGTTTATTTAGGGTACGAGAGAAGTATGCCACGGGGTGTTCGCCGTCCGTAAAATTTTGAGTGAGGACTCCTCCGATTCCGACGTTTGATGCGTCCGAATGGATCGTAAAGGGAAGATTGAAGTCGGGGCAATTCAGTACTGGGGCTGATTGAAGAGCCTCTTTCAGGGAGTTGAATGCTGACTCAGTCTCTGCAGACCAGGAAAAGTTACTGGTACCTTTACGGATTCCCGTGATTTTGTTGAGCGGCGCCGCGAGAGTTGAGAAGTTTTTTATGAATCTTCTGTAGTAACCGGTGAGTCCGAGGAAGGCTTTTACCTCTTTTGCATTTGTAGGTCGGGGAAAATTTGTCATAGCCGCTACTTTTGTGGGGTCTGTTCTTAGGCCTTCTTCGTCTACTATGAAACCCAAGTATCGTAGGCGGTGCCTGCAGAATTCCGATTTCTTCAGGTTGATAGTCAAACCGGCCTGTTTGAGTTGTTGAAAAACCTTTTCTAGAATAAGTATATGTTTTTCAAAGGTATCGCTAATGATGATCAGGTCATCCAGGTAGCAAAATAAATTGTTATCAAACTCTGGGCCAAACAATTTATCCATGAGTCTTTGTAGTTCTGCTGGGCTGTTTTTTAAACCGAAGGGTAGTCTTTTGAAATGGAACATACCCCTGCCAGGCACCACGAAGGCAGTCTTTTCGCAGGAGCTGGGATCCAAAGGTATCTGCCAGAATGCTTTGCTTAAGTCTATGGATGAGATGTATTTAGCGTTTCGAAGTCTGTCCAGGATGGAGTTGACCAAGGGGAGCGGGTAGGCGTCTGATATTGTACATGCGTTGAGGCGTCTGCTGTCGAGGCAGAAACGGGCTGAGCCGTCTTTCTTTGAAACTAATAAGGTGGGGTTGGTCCATGCGCTGCGGCTGGGTACCACCACTCCCAGTCTTAACATATCGTCCAATTCTTTTTCCAGCGTTTTCAATTTTTGTGGAGCTAGGTTGTAATACCTTTGTTTGATTGGGGGGCCTGTTGTTTTTATATGGTGTTGTACTAGGTTGGTTAAGCCTAAACCGCACCTTTCGAAGGAGATGGATTCATACTTGTTGATCATTTGATTTAATTGTATTGTTTGTAAGGGGTTCAAGTTTTCGTAGGGTATTACCGTACGGATTTCGTTTACTTGGGGAGTGACGGAGGGGTTGTTAAACAGTTGCGGGGCAATTTTGAAAGCCATCCAAAAATCCACTCCCAAGATGAATTTCTGTGTGATTGTAGGTACAACTAGAAACTTGATCCAAACTGTTTTTTGGTCGCAATTGATCGGCAGGGTTAGAGAACCGATGACGAGTTGTGAAGTGTTGTCTGCCGTGGTAACATGTGAAGAATGTTTTCCCATTTTAAAACCACAGTTTGTGAATAAGGTGTGGGCGTTGTCGCCCAGGCAGCTGACAGAGGCGCCGCTGTCTAGGAGACCTGAAAAACCCACGTTGTTTATGGAAAAATGCGCGAAGGGTCTACCGTCTATTGCCTGTTTGCAGCAAACTGTAGAGAGGGGTAAGGCCTGTTTAAAAAATTTGACGTGTTCCAACCACTCCGACCATTCCTTTGGCCTATGGGAGGGATGGCCCGGGGGGTTGGGGTCTAGTTTTTTGTCTTCCTGGCTGTCCAATTGGGAGGGGGTCTGGAGAAATCCATAGGGGGTTTGATGAATCTGAGATCCGGGATGGACGTTTCGGTATTGTCTTGGCGTGGTCTTTTGCCAAACTTCCTCCCTTCATCTCTTCTTGGAGAACGATCGACGGATCGCCTTTTGTTAGAATGGGTGTCTTTGGAGGATAAAAGTTTTGCTTGTTTAAAGCAGGCGGCTTGGGAGTGACCAATCTTGTGGCAAAAGGAGCAGGATTTCTTCTCGTTGTGCTCCGGTTTTATGCCGGACGAAGTGCTTGGGCGAAAGTTTTCTTTGGGGAATCTTTCGTCTTTCTTCCGATCCTGGTATGCCTCTAGTAGCTGGCAGACATCTTTCAGTTGCTCCAGCGTGGCAATTTTCTGAGAAGTAATGATGTTTTCGTATCTGGGGAGAAGACCGTCGATTAAAACCGGGAGAAGTTCCGCTTCAGGGACAGGTTGGGTGAGCTTTATATTGATGGCCTCTGCCCTCTGTGTGAATCTAGCAACAGGCTCTCCGGAGTGCTGCTTGATAGCGAGTAGGGATAGCCTGACTCTATGTTGGGCCTTTTTTTCTCCGAAACTGGATAAAAGTGCCACCTTGAGTTCCCTCCATGAGTTTGTTTTTCTCTTATGTATCCTGTGCCAGGTAAGCATTTCAGGGGCGATGAGGTCTATGAAGTTCCTGTGTAGAATACTTTCGGGGATTCCTCTGACTTGGGCTGTTTCTTCTATTCTGTTGATGAAATCCTCCACATCCGTGAGTCCGTTGTATTTCGTCTTCCAGGTTGTCAAATCATATATTTTCGTCTGTTCCTGGGCTTGTACCACCAAGGGTTTTGCTTCGGAGACTGTGAGGGAGGTAGAGATGATTTCTGAGGTGTCTTCCTGTTGAAACTGCAACTTCCTGATGTACTTTTTGTTGTAGAAAGAAGCATATTGAATAAGGCATTTTTTGGATTTATTCCTGGGAGAAATCTTTCTACTTCTCAGGGCCTGTAGTAGTTCTTCCTTTTTTGACGTAGAAATGTGGGGGATTATACCCAGCGTGACTTGAGGGACTTCCATAGTGTATAGGGTCGTGTCAGGGTGACCTTACGTTGGGAGAAAAAACGAGAACTCGACTCTTTATCCGTAATTGGAAAGAAATTTTTGCCAGGGATTGACCACTGGGGACGTATATATATTTTTTTTTTTTTTTTTTACAAAATGCTTCTGCGAAAAAACGCGTATTTGTAAGTGTTTGGGTTATTTGAAAATTTGGGCAGAGGTTTGCCTCTGGCCACGTGCTTTTAAGGAAAAATCCAAGCGTTTTGGAAAAAAAAATTTCGAAAATTAAAAAAAAATCGAAAAAAGGAAAAAATCGGAAAAATTTTCAGAGTCCGAAACTGGAGAAAATTTGGGCAGCGATTTTCCTCTGTCCATGCGTTTTTAAGAAAAACTCCAAGCGTTTTTGGAAAAAAAAAAATTTCGAAAATTAAAAAAAATCGAAAAAAGGAAAAATCGAAAAAAATTTTCACAAGTTTTCGTGGAAGTAATTTGTTTGAGAATTCAACAATATCTTGGGGGCATGGTTTCATTACGCGGCTTCCTATAGCCTGATTTTAAACAGCACCAATTTTTTGGTATTTACACGCGAATTCCCTTCGTCTTTTCGACAAGATATTACCTTCTTTGTCAATTGACAAGGTATTATAGTGTCAGATGTCAAGGAATCCACGTCAACGCGAATTTAGTATTTTTTGCATTATTCGAATGTGATTCGGCATGATCCGGTTTCATCAGACGACAGAGTCAAAAATACTTAATTGTCAAATGACAGAAAGAATTTAAATCCACTTGTTCCCTAGGTGTCAGCAAGTGTCCGTTTAAGAGACGTACCAGCGTGCTGCAATATAGTATATTATTAAAAATATTTAGCACTTTCGAGACCAAGCGGATGATTTGTTTATCATGTACATGATTTTAATTGTTGAATAAATTCTTCTTTAATTTGTGTTTATTTCCACTATTCACTTGTATTGAAAATAGCAATTTTAATCGGCCGACACTTTGTAATCACTGTATTATTCGCAGCGACAACTTCCTAGGTTGGGCACCTTGCGTTGGAATACCGGTAATATTTTGTCGAGTGACGAGTCACAAATGATAAAATCGCGCCCGTAATAATTTAAATTGTGATTCGAAATTACGTTCGCGCCGAGATTCCTGTTGGAAGTGCTAGACAATTGGGAATAAACAAAACATCATAATAACATTTCAGAGTTTACAATTGTTGCTTGGGAATGAGGCCGTGGTGGAACAGAAAAAAATTTAAATGGCCCCACGTTTAGCGCCAGTGTTAGCGTCAGCGTGCGTGCTGATGCTATCGGCAGGGTTGGAGAAAGCTCCCACATATTTAATACAAATTAGTTGCTGTATCTGCCCCAAATAAAAACTAGCTCAGGTTCGGTGCAAGCAGGATTTCTCATAACCTCAAGGCTAGTGCTTGTGGTTCGGAACTTCACGCTTCTCCATTCTCCCAGGGCCTCTCTCGACAAGCAAAACACGGTAGGTTATCACATAAACAGTTTATTCAATTCTAGGAGACACAATAATACATAAAAGGAACGATCCTAGCTGAAAGTTAGTTTGAACGTCCGTCTCTGCTCTCTATCACGCGTGGTTAGGGCTAAAACATTTAATTGCACACAAAGGGTAACATGGTAATTGACTCACGTTTGGTTTATGGGCCAACCGCGGCTTTACGCGCTTGTTCTCTCAGTCTCCGCAGCGTCCATGCGTGGACCGGAAGTGCACAACCGGCGAAACTGAACTTGTGTCGCACATGTTCGCGCGGAACGTGGGCACGGGAAGCTCGCTTGCTGAAGACTGGCGAGCTGCCGCTCGAGAGTTGGTCTAGCGACAGCTCGGTTTGTCGCTCGCGGGAGGGGGTAGTGCGCGCGCCTCTATATTGGCGGTCTATTTGTAACGTAACAGTACATACACACACATCATCACAATCTACTTGGCGACACGTTAGCTTAAGAAGGAGGAAGGACAGCACGGCACAATAACCCAAAGAATAGTGGCGATAATATTTTTCATAATTTTTTTCACAGTTTATAAGACCCTTCACTGAAAATCAATTTCACAGCCAAGTGGTGTAAAGCATTTTTTAATTCCAAAATGATCGCATATGACTTGGAAACGACAGAATTTAAGCAAATTCTGAAAACGAAAACGATGGATAGAAAACGAGACGAAGGCTAAGTGAAAAACTTCAGTGAAACGCTAAAAATTACAATTTTGCTCTTATTGAAGAGAAAATCACACAAATTAATTGTACAGGAGAGGTAATAGAGACAAGTACATGCAAAATCACAACCCATGGGAAGATTGGTGACATATTATACCAGGGAGTTATCGCACCTCAGAGCTTCGATACTAACGTCACTCCTGCAACTAGTAGTTTTTCCGAGTTGAAATCTGCCTTAATTTCAGCCAACCTCTGTTAAGAGAGAGCGTTCAGCAAATGTTTTTTGATATTAATTAATCATATTTTTGTTTTGATACTGACAATACGTTGTGAAATTCCATTAGAATAATTTAAGAAAACGGAAATTAAATTGATTTACACTTATTTTATTTGTGACCGCAACCGGTTTCAGCCTGGTAAGGCCATCTTCAGACTGGTACAATTGTTTCTTCATCTACAATCTATATACATGACGTGTGGGGGAGAGGGAGGGATATAGTTCAAAAGGATTTTATTCAATTTACAATGATTTCACAATTTGTTGCTTTGTTGTCTTTGACGCAAAGATTTCTACTTATTTGATTATTAGCAGTAGACAATATTACCTTGGGTTTGTAGATTACTTTAATATTATTCGTAAAATACCTTTCTTTTAAGTAAAATGAATTATTAACAACCCACTTTATTATATATTGAATTGTCATTTTATTTATGACGACATGGATTTTTTTTTTTGATAATTAGATTTTAAAGGGACATACGTTTGAAATTGGAGTAAGAATAATATTACTCATAATGGTCTCTTATAAATAAACAAAATACTTGAGAACGTGTGTTTAAATTGCGATGAATATAGGAGCGGAGATTCAGTAAATGATTTTAATTTTTTATTTATTGCAAAGTGAGGGTCAATTTTTTCAGTTAGGTGGGTTATTTCTAATCGTCAAAATGACAGCAAAAAGTTTGCAAAACCCATAAAAATTTAATAAAATCCTTTTAGACTACCCTCCTCCCTTTGCTCCATATGTTATATATACTTTTTTTTCTCTTCATCATTGATACCAACTTACAAATAGTGGTACGAACTTACAAAAGTGGCTTTTCTTACTATGTTGTTCACAGGTTTTTTATTTTATTGTTTCATTGGAAATAAGGTTTATTTAATTTGTAGACATCTTCTTAATTTGAATATATTTCACTTTTTATTTACCTACCATTAAACATTTTCAATGTGCCTCTTTAAGTTAAATTATTTACATATATTATATAAATATATTTTTTTTTCATTTTTGCAACATTGTAACATTTAAATATTGCAGTATTCATCGTTTTATTTTTTACAATAGCTCCACACAAGAGGCCTGAGGTAAATAATTTCCCCAGGGTCTTGGTCATCTTTGAGGTTGCTGTGTGGAGGGTCTTTTAGGAAAAGGAAGTTCTAGGAAAGAAAAAAAAGGTATGAGGAGTGGGTAGGCTTCTGGGATCGGTGTATCCAAGAGTAACGGACATATGAATTTATCCTTACCTTGCAAGGAAATGATCCGAGAGTCCTGATGAGACCACATAAACCCGGGCACCCCTGCTATGTCACCAAACGGGGCGAACCACTTGGGGTGACATACGGCAGAGTTGTACATAACTACAAATGTCTTGACACAGGAGCTGTCTTTTTCATGTTGTAGTTATACTTGATCCTATGTTATATTATGTAAAAGCCGAAAGGTTAAAGTTAATATTATAAATAAATAAAAATATATATGTAAGCTGTATATTTAGAAAGAATTTCGAACAATAGATTAAAAAACAGTCTGAAGATGGCCTTGACAGGCTGAAATCGCATCGCTAATAAATTAAGATCTAATCACAAATATATTAATTGAAAATAAGCTTTATTATTGTTTTAATACATTTTAATATTTTTTTATCATTTTGTGTTTATTGTACCAAAAGTAATGTAGACATAAAATATGTAGATTGAAAGACATAATAACATTATTATTCATATCCCCCCACCCATTATTTATGATCGAACGGAATAAACACACAGAATTGGTATGGAAATCCATTCTTGTATAAGAAATTTCCCAATGGCCTTTAATAACATAGGCCATTAAACAACGCCGGTATCCTATAACTTCTAGGGAGTGTTTAAAAATAAAAATAGGCTTTTAACCTATATAAGGGATTTTAGGGCCCTCTGCATCCGTTGCTCGGGCAGACGTTAGCACCCTAACGGCCGTTCCCCGCGCTCTATGGTTCGGAACTCAATAATTACATCAGGGGACAGGGCCGCCACAAGGGGTGCAACCGCCTATGTGCGAAAATATTTATTTTTTACATTAGCTCCTAGCAGGAGACCCAAGGAAAAAAATCCCTCAGGGCCTATGACATCTTTGGGGACGCTGTGTAGAGGATCTTTTTAGGGAAAGGTATGAGAGGTTGGTAGAAATCTGGGGGTCAATGTGTTCAGGAGTGTCTGACGCATGCTTCTCTCCCTTCTTCTCTCCTACAATGCAAGGCAATAATGAGTCGAGAAATTCCGGCAGGAGAGGTCTAGGTTAGGTCTCTCTCAACCCATCTCTCCCGATACGACCCGCTACGCAATAGCTAAGCAAAATTGCTTTAAAAATCATTTCTTGAAACATCCATCGTTTTTATCCATTTCAACGATTTCAAAGACATCGGAACATTGAAATCGTCGGACCATTGCCATAATCCCAAATCTGCCCAGAATGTCACAGAATGAGACATTCTGGGCAGATTTGCCACACAGTTGTTGGTTACGGTATTAAGGTATTAAGGTATTTCGTTTGCGTTTTACTTAATATTTAAAGATTTTGTTTTTTATATCAATTTAGAAGAAGAAAATGTTAATAAATCTAAATAATAGATACAACAGATGCGAAATGCCGGCAATAAAAAACACGTCTGAACTTGTCCAGTACACCCGGAAATAACCAATGTAGTCTTTACCAACGAAATCAGTCGCGGTAGACACACGATCGCTGTCATGTCACCGAACGCGTTACGAAATAATCTCATTTCTCGGTGTCAGCGGCGGTGGTCAAACGCCCTTCGGATCCATGGAATATGTCCATGGTGGTGTAATCAAGCGGTGCTGCCCTTGGTTCAGCCGCCCTTGTACCTCATGCGCCTCACACACTAGTCTGCGGCACCTCTGGTAATATGACTCGGAGGGAAGGGCAAGGGGAGAGCGAGGAAGGCTCGACGGACCGTCATCCGAAAGGGGTCAACCATAATTCCTGTGTGCCGGTATTTATGGACGCTAGGCACGCTGGATAGCTGGCTGCTGGATGCGAGACATATACGTGTGTGCTATGCGCCCACCGACCGGAAAACACGTGATTACATTCGGAATCACGTCATTATATTTTGTAATTACGTTTTGTTTTTATTAAGTTGGCGCGATTTTTTTTAATGGTCGCCGAGAGATTTCAGGATTTTTCGGCCTGAAAGATATATTGCGCTTGAATAATTTTTCGCCATTTGTTCAGCCACCGCTCAGTTCATGCTTTTCTCTACAAGTTTATTATGCCAATCTCTGTAGGCAGGAATATTGTTTTTTGTTCTTTTATTGATTGTATACGCAAAACAAAAATAAATTATCAAAAAGTAAGTGATTTTTTTTTTGTATCGCACACCAGTGAAAACTTAATGGAAAGGAATGGTTTTTTATGTAATGCTAAAAATTATTATTGATCGGTCAGTGGCTGGGGTGGCATCGCATTTGGGTCCCACCCAGGCGTCGCGTGTTCGATTCCTCAGCTGACAAGTCTAACATTTTCCGCTTACTTATGGTAGTAGTAGAAGATTTTCAAATATTATCGGGTTATTCGTAACACGGGAATTCATGTCTTCCTTTTAAAAAAAAATTAATTATATATAAATGTGAAGGAACGCCTATTTCCTTGTATTGAATTCTGTGTATAACAAAAACTAAATAATCGTTGAAGACAGTATTGGTGGCTCTCAATCGAAAATTTGAAACAATAAAATCAGACAAATATTCGGTCGCATCTAGAAATTGAACCCAGGACTGGGGCTTGCCGGCGCTCTGCTCTAACCACTGAACTAATTTGACCCTATTCTTTTCGGTCATATTTAACTGTACCATACTTCGACAGAACTACTAATTATCTTCATTTTCGTGAGGTTTGGTTTGCTATCTTTATGTATGGTTGCAAGATTCTTCCCGAATTCAATGTAATCTAGGTAGTGTCTTTGATAAATATATACTTTTCTTTTGTATAAACCCACAACTTTCTTAGGACTTCTTTGTAGAAGTAGGAACAGTTAAACATGACCGAAAGGGGTAGGGTCGAACTTGCTCAGTGGTAAGAACAGAGCACCTGCAAGAATAAGGTCCTGGGTTCAAATCCTAGATGTAACCGAAACTTTTTCCCATTTTTCTTTTTCAAATTTTTGTTTGAGAGCCGCTAATATTGTATTCAATAATTAAATATTACAAAATGAGGTTTTACTCATCAATTTATTCCAAAAATGCAAACAACTGAATGCTTTTTTATTCTAAAAAGTTCTTGTTTTATTTTAGGGATAGATGTTTAAACATGCACAATTTTTAAATATTTTACAAATTTTACGTATCAGAGTACTCGTAATTATAATGAAAATGAACAAACTTTTAAACTCTCGTTAGAAAAACGAATAAATGACTGAACTAATTTGCATTTTCAAAATTATCAGCAGTGTTTTTAACTCACTTTCTTTGTTTTAACTCACCCAGTTCAACATCCCTTCTTGCAGTCACCGAAATAATGAGTTGTTTTACCTCAATTAACACTCTACTAATTATGAATACCATTCTCCTTTGTCCAGAATGTCACAGAATGAGACTTGTTAAATAAAGTTAAAATATTGAAATTTTTGGTATGAGTCTGAATTTAAGAAAAATATATATATTCTTAAATTTTTCTTTATTCAGTACATCGTTTATTACATTTTTTGATGATTTATCGAACACCATACTAGTGTTGTGGTGTTTTTATGACGACTCTATCGAAACCTTGTCTAAGTTTTGTCTTTTTAAACGAGGTTTGACTTGATTTCTTTTTGTACATGGTTGTCATTGCTCTATTCTTTTATAGTATATGAAATATGACTTCTCTCCTTTTTCTGTTATCTTTGCTTATTCCATTTGCATTTTTTTTTTCATTAGCTCCACACAGAAGGTCCTGAGGAAAATAAATCCTTCAAGGCCTATGTCATCTTGGGCGTGCTGCGTGGAGAGTATTTTTAATAAAAGAAAGGAGAGGAAGTTCTGGGAAGGATTGTTTCTGGGAAGTTCTGGATCGGAATCTGGGGGTCAATGTGTCCAGGAGTGACGGACGTATGAATTCATCCTTCCTTCTCTCCCGCTGCGGTGCTAAGTGGGCTGAATCCTGCTGAAGAGGTCTAGGTTAGGTCTCCCTCAACCAGTTTCAGTCATGCAGTGAGTGGGCAACGACATTCACCGCAATTGGACAAATTTTTCCTCACCCTACGAATCCGGACACCCCTGCTAAGTCACCAAATGTATCAAAAAACTTGGCCCCTTTGGAAGGGGTGTTGGTTATCCAATAAATGGTTCCCGGGACGGCAGTACCCATACCTACTCTTTTGATGTTTTATGTTATTTAAGGACAATTTATCTGTAAAATAATAAATAAATTTTACGGTCTATTAGAGCAATAGAATAAAGTTTTAATTTCACGAGAATTTTTTTTATTTACTAATAAAAAATGGAAGGTCGATGTTAGACGTAGTAGAGAAGACGACCCACCCAATACTTGTTTTGACTTGCCATAGCTGTTACAGACAACAAGCACGTAAAATGTATCATGTGCATAAAAAAATATAGTTGTCAAATAATTTTATTTCTTCTAAATACCTACGTACGTACTCCCAGCCGATACCCTCTTAAATTTAATCTTTTCCAGTTTCCTCGGCCTCCCAACTCGTACTCTCGGGAAACTTGTCCAGATAATATATTTATCTAGCGGGGATACATTAGCCAACATGAAACCATCCGTACGCTCTAAATGGCCTTAATATGGCAATGAATTTAAATAATTCATTGATCCAACCAAATCCTTTAATCCACGTTCAGCGTAAACGCGGCTCTAAACAGATAATCCCAAATGGATAAAAATATTTAAAGGTTTATCGGACATTCCCGTAGATTACAATGTCGTTAATCTTCGCCGTTATTTTGATACGTTGGATTGTGTGCTTGTATTAAAGGGCGGTGTGTTTTATTTATCAAATTGAAATATAAAGGCTTTCCTTTATTACTCACGCGCTTAAGAGCAAAGTGATATCAATTATGTTTTTTTCAAATGGTTTTTTATTCGAAATTTTGATTATGACAGCAATGATTTTTGTTTTAATTAGAGGTATTGTTATATATTTAGAAAGTTGGATTTTACTCTGTAAATCTGTTAAACTGAATCAAAGCATAATAACTTGTTCTGCTTAAGATGAAGCCATACTAAATAATTCAATATCATACAAAATCATATGTTTTTGTTTTGAAATTTTAATCGCTTTGAAGTATTATAGATGCTTCATTTAAATACTGCGCGTAGAACATATCTTAGCCCTTTAAAATATTGGTCATTTTTTTAATAAGTCTTTTAAAAAGCCTAGAAAAAAAATAAAGTATCAGGTCTATAAAAAACACTTTCAAGTGCAAACAAACTCTTATACTTATAATGTGGCAAATTCAGTTTCCTTTATAATAAACGCAAAAAAATGATATTTACGCCCGAACTTCAGAGAATAAAATAAAATATGCATTTTCACGTTGTTATTTCACAATACGGTCGGCAGTCGACGAATTTGGATTTTCAAAGTGAACTCTTTGCCGTCCACTGAAGAACTACTGACTTGCCCAACCATTTTCTGTCATTCCGTCCTCGGCCAGAGTGGATAATAAACGTTAGGCTCCATATCGCTTGGTTCCGTGAAATCAATTTTAAATTTCCGTTTTATTACAATAAACAATGCGTAAAAAAGGATTTAATGTTTTTTTCAGGCCTTTACAAAATCAACCTGTAATAAAAAAAATCTCAAATACTTTTTCTAACCTTTCCTAGTATTTTTAAACTCCACCCATAAAGGGGCGTGAATTCCGATTTCAATTTTTTCCTAGATCATTGGATCGCCTTAACATTTAAAACTGTTTTATTAACATGTTTCAAAATAAACTAATTTTCTTATTAAACTAACTTTTTTTCCATTGAACTGTAGAACGTCAAGGCATTTATTTCTATAATGCTCTTTTATATTAGCGAAACTCAATCGAAATCTGAAAACAAAAAAATCCGAAAAAGATTCGGTCACAGCTACATTTTTAAGCCGTATTAGAGTTTTCACTTAACGTCTTTACACTTCTTAATCGTTTGCAAACAAACACATTTGTATAATTTAATTACATTCTCGTTTCTTTTTACGCATGTCTAGTCTTCCTTATTTTATTGTTACACAATCGAAATACATTATACCTAAAACACATTATATGCCGTTGTAATTTATATTTAAAATGTTCCTACAGACATTTTTGCATTCATTTTGACAATAAATACATGTAATCTGTCTAGCACCATATAATTGAATAAAATTCTTCTGAATCAAAATTTCACTTACCCACAGTGTTCCTGTACCCTAACCTACCCTAAATTACTATCAATTTGCGTTTTACCCCACCTTACCGGGGTGTAATAAGTTTGAAGGTCCAAAGATCTGTATCTGAAAGGGGCTCGGTCCTTAAATTCATTCTCCCCCGTTCTTATTCTCGACCGCGTGGCCCCGACATTAAAAATTAGTGACATTTAGTGCCGCTATTACCTGCCTGCTTCTTGGCCCGGGCGCCAGGTGGTGTAGCGAACAGCCAGACCACTAGAATTTACATCTCAGACTCTATACACCGTAAAACCTGCTGTAATGCCGTACATCTATGGCATAGTCTTTGAATTATGCGCTGTTGGCGGGGAAGTTTACCAAGTGAGAAAATTGTGAAATAAGACACGCTAGAGAGGGCCACTAAACACACACACAATACAACCCATTTATCCATGAAAAACTCCTGTAAATTCTACATGGAAGAGAAAATAAGTGGGTTTTTCTATCTGCAAAAAATGCAAAAATTTGACAAATTGGCTCAACGAATTTTATTTTAATACTATGACTTTTCGTTAAATTTAATTCGAAACATTAATTTCCCTATTTATCATTGAAGAAGAAGAAGAACACTAGTAATTTAAACAAAATTATAAAAGAGAACAAAATACAGAAAAATAGAAAAAGATAAAGGTTGCAACTGGGACTCGAACCCAGAACTTCTCGTCTAACCGGAAAGGGCGCTTTTACCAATTATTCAGTCATTGCCACCTTCCATCAAACCATCATAATTGTCAATCTCATATTTTCAAATTTTAGAGGTAATTTTATTATTTTCCACAATTCATTCCATATCACAGGCAACTACCTTTTTAATTGGAAACAATCGTTCTAAGAACTGGTTTGTAATCTAGATAGCGTCTCGGATAAATATATCCGATTTTATTTATATGGAACGTTTGACTTTTTTATAAAAGTCTAAATGAATATTCAATTTTTTATAAGAACATTCACTTTTTATAACTTTTGAAAGACAAATAATATATTGAATATTAATAATTATTATTAAATTGATAATCGCTTGGTTCCACCTACCTACGCTTGATTTGAAAATTGAAAATAGTTTTACAAGTGTCTGCATTTCATTTTTTCTACTTATAATTTTGTCGATTGAATTAATTCCCACCAAGCAAAAATTTAAAAATTTTCTAAATCATTTAAGAAATTTATCAATTAAAATATCACTAATATTCACTAGTCATTCATACCACTGAAATAATTTGGTACTTTACAAAGGATTAGACATTCGAATAAATCTTTGTAAATGTAAATTAAATTGTGATTTCTTACCCGGTGTCATCTATTATGAATGAATTAAATTGACTTTCGGTTTGTAAGTCTAATTCAGTTAGAGATATGTTTGAGAATTCACAATGCAATGTGTGTAATGGCTCTAGCGAAAATATTAAAATGTTATGTCTCCCGAGTATAAATAATAAGATTCTCTAAGAGTAATTTGTTAAGATTATCGGCGTTCATATTTTTTTACAGACAGGCATCGTTGTGCATTTTTACCAATCGGCATCGCTGGTAAGAAATAATAAAAATATTCAAAAAAAAAAAAAAGTTTACGAATAATAAACGGTTATAACGTTAAAGTGGGTAATCGAGGAGAAAGATAAATCGATCTACCCAAATTCGTTGATTTGAGTAATGAAATGCTCCTGAAGAAATTCGGTCATTATTCCGATAACGATAATTTGAAAATGTGAGTTTTTAGTTTTGCTCTGTACTCAAGCGAGCTGTCAATCTTTCGCAAACATGAAGGGAGTTTGTTCCAAGCTGTTGAGCCTGCTACTGGAAGAGCCCGGTCTCCAAAATTGGTGTTGGGAATGCGCAAAGGTACTGTGAGGTTAAACACCGTTTGGAATGCACAATTCATGGTATGGTGGCGTCATGTCATGTATTGCTTTAAAAACTATCCAGTAAAGCTTGCATTGGTTTCCCCATGACCCTCAAGCCAATGAAGGTTCTGCAGATGTTGTGATATATGGGGATGTTTGGAAATGCTGATTATCAGCCTTGCTGCAGCATTGAAAACTGACTGAAGATTCTCAGACTATACTTTGTACAGATTTGCATAAATTCCATTGTAATAGTGACGACAGTCGTGAAATTACGTAAAAGAAAAGCAACATATTTGCGGCAACAGCTGAAATATTTCTGCCCTTACTATTTAGTTAATCTTGGATTACACACTGGCCTCAGATTTTCACCCCTCATACAATTGGTCCTTCCCAAATCTTTCTCCCCCTCCTTTTCCTAAAAATATCTTCCACACGGCATTCCCGGATGACACAGGTCCTGAGGTAAATTATTTTCCTCAGGGCCTCCTGTGTGGAGCTAAAGTAAAAAAAAAAAAACAAAATTGGAACTCCAAAGAAATGACACTACGCTTAAAAATTCTCAATAATACAAAGGTAACAGTATTACATTCTGTTAAACATTGATTCAACAAATCGTTCGAGTGTTCTGATTTTCAGTTTTTAACCGTAATAACAATAATGTAATTTATTGTTAAAGTGCGAATTTGACACATCTACCGTAACTCTCATGCTTTGTTGGTTGGTCATACTACTGAGCCAGCTGCAGTTCTACCCTCAGCGAGACTCATATTACTTGGTTAGAGAAAAGCCCGGGCCTGGTATATGTGTACGTGGCATTTGATATTCCCTAACCTAGTCCAACGGGCCGCCCGTTACTTTCCGGGAAACTTATGGCCGGGCGGCGGTAATTTATAGCACTTTGTAGTTAGTTTTGGTGCCAGGCCTAACACTGCCGCACTCTGAAGTAGTGCCATAAGCCAGGCTAACCTGCCAAAATGTTCATAGGTCTGGAAACGGTTCTTTCTTTTTTTTTTAAATTTAAAATGCTGGATGTAACAGAAATGCGAAATAAAATATTTAAATTTTTTATATGAATACCGCACAAGAGTCCCAACTGCTCCCGTCTGGAGCCAGTGAGACTATGGCATCTCCAACTGGGGTATGTTGTGAGGCTGAAAGTAGAGAGGAGGGGAAGGAGATGGGAGAGAGGAAGGTGGAAAGCAATAATATTTTCGAAAGATTATTTAATAAGGTAAGTCTCTAAGTCAGCAGTAAATTGTTAAGAACGTATGAAATTTTTTAAATTTTTTTTAAACCTCCTCTATTATTATCATTATTATTATTTTCTTCAGGGCCTTCACACAGGAGGCCCTGAAGAAAATAATTTCAACCCACCATATGTATGTTGGGCACGCGTGGCGTGTTTTCTGACTATGCAACGGTGCCGAAGGGATCAATGACGCCAGTTCCTCGGAGCATCTTCCATTGAAATACCGGTAGAACAAGGATAGCTTTCCCACCCGACGCCTGTGCTCTAAAGATTGCAATCCGTTTGTTAAGTTAGGACAATCTATCAAACGGACCGCCCATTTCTGCACAGAGTAGAGGGTTTTTTTAAGGTATTTGGGACTCCAGAACAGAGGTGGCTGCCAAATTCAACCGTGGGGCGCACTTGTGATTTGTACAGGGTTAGCAGTTGTGTACTGTTAAATCTGTACATTAATTTTCTTCCACGATATAACAATTTCTAAAATTCGTGTTATATTTATGAGGTTACTTTAATTTTACGTAATACGGCAATTCAAATTTTATATAATACGGCAATATTGTGCATTCTCAAGAGCAGATATGAGCCGTTTAATCTTCCCAGACAAAGTGAAGGTCCGGTTGTGCCGAAATCGGTTTTCGTTGTTGTATTATACTCGGGTTATGGCCCCAATGAGCTATATCTCATTTTGCCTCATTCCTTTGAGTTTGTTTCCAGATCCCGCAAGGATTCTCCTGTAGCTGTAAAGGTTTTTATTTTTTTTTTATTTATTAAAGAGAAAATACAGATACAGATGTTAATTGACAAGAATATACAGGACAACAACTAGAGAACTCACCTGCATCCAAACAATTTCTCACGAATTGAGTTTAACAACAGATAAAAGCATATACAAATATTTTTACGTATAAATAGGGAAAAACATAAGAATTTTATTTTACAAAAATAGAGATGAGAGAAATGCGCAATATCCTTACAAAAGTTTAAAAACTATATATTTGCAGAAATTGAGATGGTAAAACAAGAAAAAAAATAATAAAAAAATACATAAATAGATAAAAAATAATGTTATACATTTTCGCATAAAAATTCCCTCTTTTCTTGGGTTCTCTGAAGGCTCCCAGAGTAAATAGTCCACCGAGGTGGCCTTAGTTTTCTCTCCCATTCTTCCCTTGTTCCCTGAAGGCCTCACGAGAGAAGACTCTACTTAAAGGAGGTGGCCTTAAATTTTTTCCCGCTCTTTTGTTCCCTGAAAGCCCCACTAAGGAAGAGTCCACAAAGGTGGCTTCAAATCTCTTTTCTTCTCCCTCTCGTTTACCTGAAGGTTTCACGAGGGAAGAATCCATGTAAGAGGTGGCTTTAGATCTCCTCTTCACTTCCTTAAGTTCCCTGAAGCCCCAAAGAGGGAAAATCAGCCAAAGTGACCAAGACCCCAAGAAGAAAGAATCCACCTCAGCTCTCCTCTACTCTCCTTGATTTCCTGAAGGCCTACGATGGAAGAATCTATTCCCCCTTGGTTTTCTGAAGGGAAGAGGAAAGAGTTCATGGAGATGGCTTCAGCTCTCTTCTCCATGGTTTTTCCTCTTGGTTCCTCACAACACCCGAGATTACCGGCATCGGTGCACGTTTTTTGTCTTGTATTGAATTCAAAATTATTGAAATAAAAATGCCCAAATTCAATTACGATATTTGTACGCTCATAGAAGTTTATAACTTTTCTCATAGCTTTAGAAAGTAAGATAAATGAGTAAAATTAATTTCGAAAAAGCAAGTTTATCTGAATCCAAATCATCGTGAGAGCATTCCTTTTGAAGTTCCGAAAGTACGTAATAATAATTCACGTGTTTATTACTAGTAGTTTCCAGACACATGGACTCTGTTGTCTACCTAAGTGTAACAAACTAGGGCTTGGCCACGGCGCAAAATTGACGTTAAATGCTCACACGATTGGAGGAGAGATTGTAAAAATCGCGCCTCGACTGCTTCTGTAAGTGTGGCCACTGGCCGGCCAAAGTAGCTGATTTGTATTTACAGGAAGCTATGAAAATTCTTAACGCGATTAAATAAATCACAAATTATACGAGCGTTATTTTTTTTAACATTAATTTGAAGTGGACTGGTGGGTTTATAGTTAGGAACATTTCACGCTAACATGCAACAGAACTTTCAAATCGTTCAACGCTTGATATTTGTGAAATCCAATTATCTAAAGCAAATTAATAAAAAAATTATGAACTATCCATTGAAAAGCATTAAAAATATAAAAATAGCTCGACTTTCACTAAATACTACCTGACAGTTCATGAATTTGAAAATAAAATTGTATTTTGTAATTAATCAAATAAAAATTGTTATTACAAACTTAACTTCTTTCGTACACAATCGACCAACAATTTTCTTATTTATTCAGGAAAATTACAATTTATTAATGTATTTATTATTTCACAATTTTCTTCATATTAGGGTCCCTCTCATTATCGCCCTGTTGTAAGATCACCATTCAGAATTGGTATGTTGTTGCTTGAAATGGCTTTAGCCGTTTTTGGTGACAAGATTTGAATAGACAGGCACACCTTTCTTTTACCCTTCTTCTTTTCCTCCTCACTCTTTCAACCTCAAAACATACCCCAATTGGGGATGTCATAGTCTCATTGGCTCCAGACGAGAGCAGTTGGAACTCTTATGAAGTGTTCATTTATAAAAGTCGTTGATCCAATCGGGATATCCCATTTTTCCTTGGACTTTCAGGACGTTTTTCACCCACTAGCGCGTCAAATCGTTCACCGACAACAGTTTTTGTTCGTGGCCAAATTGCTTATTGTGATATTTGCTCAAACAATCTATGTATCATTTTATTAAACTTATACATTACGCTAACATTGTGCCATAGTTGGTCTCCTGGCTACTAACCCCTATTCAGGATTAATACAATTAATTACTCAGTAAAGTCAGAAAATTCTTTTGTAATTGAAAACAGTTTTGCACAGAGAATTCTTGGCATCATTTCCTTTGACATCAAATATAAGTGTGTTTCTACTGCAAATATTTACTGAGCCGTACATTAATTAAAATAAATATCGTGAGAAGAGAAATGTACAACAAATGAATGAACAAACAGCCGCAATGATTATAGCTCATAATGCTGTTACTGTTCGTGAGTATTTTGAATAGTATTAACCATTGATTTGCTTACTTTATTACTTTCCATTTTAATAAAACAATTCGGAACTTTAATTACATTTTACAAAAGTCCTATATCAAAATTATATTAACTCGTGTGTGCCTTTTTTCGTTCAGAGCTGTAATTTCCTCTTTCCTGTTGGAAATTTTCCCGTGAGCGTGTGGCGTGTGTCATGCGATGCTCAGTGAGCACTATACATAGTTTCACATAAAAACCGTAAATGTTGAACCAAATCTTTGGAAAAATAATAAAAAACAATGTAAAATAGCAAGAATAAAAGTTTCATTTATAGTTTTATGTAAATACGTATGTGCTGCTGTGGAAAATCATTACCTTTCAAAACTAGAAAGCTACCTTTTCTGGCTCGAACTTTTCACGGCACTATCGGGCTGAATTTCGTGACGACAACAGTTAAGACTTAGAAGAGATGAGATGTTGAATGGAGGGGAGGCAATTTTAGATAAGTCTTTATGGAAGAGAGTATATTTGGGAGGGACAACCAAACAATGTGAGATCTCAAGTTCCCACACACACCACGGAAAATACAATTTAAGGAGTCAAGGACGTGAATTTTAAAATGGTGAGAAGGAACGGAACAATGTCCAATTTTCATTCGAATAAGTGAGAAAATCTCTTTCTTGGAAAATTGGAGGAACTTTTTAAACCCACGGTTTTGATGAGTTTGTCCTTTGTATAGGGGGATAGCTGGCTCCCTTGGACTGACTAGCATTCTGCCTATAAATTGCAGGATCTATCTTTGAGGATAGGAAAAATGTCATATAGAGGAATGTTGTTTATAAGGGTAGCTTTATAATTGGGATGGAAGTTCCTTGTTTTGCCAAGAAATCCGCAACTTCGTTATCCATGATGCCAACTTGCCCAGGAAAATAATGGGTGTTAAGTTTGAAGATCTTAACAATGATACAGATATCTGTTTGTTCGGAAGCGTCCAAGCTCTTTAACTGTCAACGTTAGCGTTGCAAAATGTGGCCAGTTTTTTTTTATTTATGTGTATTTTCTTTGGTGGTTTTCTCTTAAATCAGCATAACCATTGTAATAACTGTTAATCCCACTACTAATTATTTTTACCACAGGTATTCTACAATACTCAGCTCTATCTTACAATTAATCATATATTAATCATATAAAAAATAGCGACCTGTCAATTTGACTGTCCTAGAGCGGGAATCCTTCCTAATTTGACATTCAAAAGTTTCTTGTAATGTTAATGTATTTGATAACAAATAAAATAAATTTAAAAAAAGCTTAAAAAAATCAATTATTGTCAAATCTGTTCAAAATAAGATAATTTTTTTATTGATTTCATTATTTTATAAATGAATATTTGAGAAATGTATGCTTACCAAAAAAAAAATCATAAAAGCAAACTTGATCCGTTTGATATTGAATTATTTACAGGTTTATGCGAATAACCTTATACATCATTTTACAATACACCGTTATGTTGTAGTGAAGAATTAAAAAACTATTGTAATAATGTAATATTATTTTAATAATCACTTCGGTTGAGAATTGTTCTACAAGTAACCACACGAGGCTATTGAGAGTATTAGTAAGCATTGACAATAAAATAGAGAAGTTATTCGCAGCCAGGTACCTGTACCAACATATACACATATATTTAATTAACCAATACCCGTTTGAAATTGGGCCAGCGCAGCGCAGGGTATTGATTGGCACGCCTAACTTTGAAGCCGCCGTCTACGCCATCTGTAGGTAAACCGTTCGATATGTAGTAAAAATTTTTTGTACTACTTTTATTATCCAAAAAATATTCCATACTGGAAACTTTTCTTCATTCGGAGAAAAAAATTGAAATAAGTGAATTTTCGTATCAATAAGAAGGTTCTTTTTATTTATTTAAGAAATGCAAGCATTTCCGGATTACAAATAACCTGACAATCTTTTTTATTTCTTCAAAGTAGGCAAATTTACCATTTCATTAAAACCTGACAATCATTTGAAAATCTCCTACTACTACCACATTGAGTGGAAAATGTTGCTGTATCGTGATGCCTCCCGAGGAATTGAACTCACAACGATGCAGATGCGATGCGATCTCAGCCATTGACCGGTCTCCTTTAAATAAAATTATGTAATCACAATTATTAACATTTAATCTACTTTTGAATACATTATTACTGCTTCAGAAAAAAAATTACTGCTTCAGAAAAAAAGGCTGAAAACATGTTATGGACGATATATTTAACATTATAATAATAGAAATCGAAGTATATGTATGAGAGTTGTTCGGAAAGTACCCGTTTGGCAATAAATAAAAATAAAAAAAACACAAATTCAAATATTGTCATACGTGCCTCTTAAAACCACAGCCTTTCACCATTTTTAATCAGAGTTGTAATTTGAATTCGAGCACTTCTTCGAGCGTTACGTCAATTTGAAAATCCTTCTGCACCAAACTCGGCCGCCTGGGAATGTAACCAACCAGTAACAGCCATTCGAAGTTCTGTTGTTATCGAAGTGCTGGGCCCCAATCCAATTCTTAACCCTTTGAATGGCAGAAGACCATATTTGTCCCAGCTCAGACGCGTCTCGTAGAAATCGCTGTAACTCCATTATCAGAGTGAGAATTATGATCTAAACAGTGCTAAAAAGAAAAAACATCACGCTTTTAGTCTAATTTAAAAAATAACGACAAAAAAGTAAAATGTACACCTTTCTGAATCCAAAGTTTTGAATCGCAATTTGAAAAAAAAATTTGAAACTTTGATAATTTTTTATCAATTATTTTTATATGAAAAGACAAAAAAATGAGCTGACAGTAACGTTTATAATACATTTTTCTAATAAAATATGTATGTGTTTTTATTTTTTTCGTTATTTGTAATTTTAGTTAGAAAAATGTAATTTAAGTTGTTAGGCGAGCCATTTTTAAAACTTATTTATGTTTGCTTGAAAAAATTTTATATTTAAAAATTATATTATAATTTTTTTTATTTTAACTTTTTTATGAGTAAAACCTCAAACTGTAATATTTAATTAAATGAAGACATTATGAGCGAAACTCAATCGAAAATGGAAACAGAAAAATCAGAAAAGGATATTTACACCTCTGGGACTCGAACCCAGGACCTCCCTACTTTCCGGGTCGGGGGGAGTAGAAAGTAGGGAGGTCCTGGGTTCGAGTCCCAGAGGTGTAAATATCCTTTTCTGATTTTTCTGTTTCCAGATTTTCGATTGAGTTTCCGGGTCGGGGGGAGTAGAAAGTAGGGAGGTCCTGGGTTCGAGTCCCAGAGGTGTAAATATCCTTTTCTGATTTTTCTGTTTCCAGATTTTCGATTGAGTTTCCGGGTCGGGGGGAGTAGAAAGTAGGGAGGTCCTGGGTTCGAGTCCCAGAGGTGTAAATATCCTTTTCTGATTTTTCTGTTTCCAGATTTTCGATTGAGTTTCGCTCACAATGTCTTCATTTAATTAAAAAAATAAAAATTATATGTTTATTTTTTAATTAAAAATTTTGAAAGCGTATTTTATCACCTTTTAAACACAGTTTTTAGTTTCGGGATATGTTCAGAAATATTCCATTTATTTGCATTTCATTGTAAAGCAGAAAGATTTTGATCATCTGAAAAATACGCCAAAATTTTGAAGGGTTTATGAGTGATCAAATTATGGAAATCATTCCCCGTCCTCTGGACAATCTGGACGTGGCTCCATATGAATTCTCTGTTAAAAATATGTTTATTTTCCCCACAGATGTTACTGCAGGTATCCTGGGTTAGACATCGCGATATCCACCTGCTGACGGTGGGAAGGTACACCTACACATCAGATCTTCGGTTTAGAGCCATCCACCTTCCTCATACGGAAGACTACACACTTCAGGTAAGAATGCACATAATTGCATGAAGAGTACTTGATCACCGTAAAAACATACACTTCTTTTGAATTCCTTTTTGAAATGTTGCAGAATAGAATAAATTTGTTCTAGAACTAATTTAAAGTATATTAAAACTGAGTGTCTTAAAATAAACTTTTCTACGGCATCTAAATACAAAATGTAAATTACGTTCACTATTTCCATAACTTCTAATAGATACTAAGTCCCGCAAAAATTTTCTGCTGAACAGCTGACGTTCAGCTCTAGTGCCCTTCAATTTAATTGAAGGAAAAAAACTCTTGCCAAATTTACCAATCCACGATTGATTATTCTTTCATTAAAACCCTAAAAATTATAGTACGTACATAAAGAAATAATATCCTAATTTTACGAAAACATTTAGATTTCTTTTTCGAATAATCTTTCATTCCACAGAAATTATTTTTAATGCTTATTCTACATTTTATGCCATATTTCAAAATGTTTTGTTCGGTCGTCGTGAGTTCCGAATACATCTGTAGTAAATGTTTGTCACTGAATGTAAAAAAGCGCTTATTGCATGGATTTTTAGTTTTTTATAATAAACTAAAAATACTTTCCATTTCAGAGTACTTCAGTCTACAAATGGAATTTGAAAGCATATTCAAATATGAAATATTGAAGGAGATAAATGAAAGCAGATTAACTGTTCAGTAACGATAATTTATCAATTGTGCTGATTATTTAAATTTTCAGATCAAATATCCACAACACAGAGATTCTGGTATCTATGAGTGTCAAATATCTACCACTCCTCACATGAGCCACTTCATTCACCTCAACGTTGTTGGTGAGTAAATGTTTTATTATAATATGAGATACGAGTGAATATTCCTCTAAATTACAACACTCGAGACACGTTTTGCTATATCTGTTACCAAATTAAACGTTCTCATTAACCTAGTTTTATCTCATATTCTATTACGGTCAGACATATTAAATAAACAGATTTAGAAAGAGATAATATCCAAATTTCTCTTTGCACTTAAAAGTTTACCAGACTCTCCCTTATCTTAATATGTAAAAGCGAATGTTTCCTTATTTGAACCTTATGCATTCCTAAACCATTCTTCAGATTGCAATGAAACTAGAGAAGAAGGTTTCTGTATATAATGGTGAGCTATGACGTTCGAAACCCGCAAAGATTTCTATAGCTCTGGCGTTATAAGATTTGTATAAAAATTACAATTAGTTTGAAAAATGTGTGAATTTCATATAGTTTAGCGGAAGAGAGAGAAAGCGGAAGGGGGGAGGGTAACAAAGGATGGAGGGGGGATTCACGGAAGGGGAATTCACGGAGGGAGGGGAAGAGGGAAAAGGTGAAAGGGGAACTTGGGAGGGGGAGGGGAACATGGGAGGAGGTAGGATAACGCAATAGCGGGGGCTCGCGGTAGGGGAACTGAGGCGGGACCGTGGACGTATGGAACGCAGAACGTACATACGCAGGGGGTCGTGGAAAGATTAGCGGGAGGGGTTGCAAAGAAGATATGGTAGTTGAAGGGGGTAAATCTTTGAGTGGCATTGCAACGCATCTCGGGTACTTGCTGGTTTTTTTTTATTCTATTTTTATTATTTAAAGAAAACCGCCAAATAATTCAACCTGTCAAGATCTGCCAGTTTGCCGGTTTGATAGTAACCTTTGTAGTACGTTTGTTTTTTCGTGGGACTTTTTTAGTTCAGAATAAATTTGGTAAATTAGGATAATAGGAAAATACTTAAGCATTTGGCAATGTTTACGTAAAAGAATTAATGCGTTTAATTTCGTTATATGTTCGTTTGTATTAAAACGATCTAAAAGAGTCTTTCATCTTCTTTCAAAATTAGTATTTCCTTACTCCTCTAACACTTTACTACTAAAATATGGGTACTTTACTCTTTACCAATCCCTATTATTTACGATATCATCATTTTGAAAAAATACAAAAAAAAAAATTACGATACCTCTATATGAGAGAGTTCGGTTTTTACCCATGGCTGTTTCCGACAGCATTTATCTCGGGAATGCTGGGTATCTGAAGCCTTAGTTCCAGAAGAGATGTCGCATTACTGCTGATGGCATATAAGCTTCTAAATGGTTTTATATCGGTACCAGATATTCTGACTGAAATAGGATTCTATGTCCCGGATAATTTCACGCGAGGTCGCCATCACAGGCTTTTGATTCTTCCCAGGTGCAAAACTAACTTACCAATGGTGATGCCCCTGGGAAGACTTACTAGGTTAATTAACTGCCTTGCAGGAAATGTGGATATTTTCCACATTTCCTGCAATGATTTTAAGCGTGAAATAGCATTTATTAAATAAATGTTTTAACTGTAAACGTAATGATTGTGTATCTTGTACAACCGATTTTGCCATATATTGGTGTGATGCTGTTTTTGCTAATAAATAAATAAATAAATAAATACATTTTGGGTGGCTGTACGCAATTCATTAATAATCCTCTACAAAAAGTACAAAAAAATGGTAATACGCATTATCAACAAGCGACCTACAAGATACTCCTCCGTACGACCCTTAAACATACGTCTATTACATCTAAAATGAATGCTAATGCGTTTAAAAATAACACTTTTTCATCACAATCACATCACCAGAATTATAACCAACCGATACTGCAATGTACATACACTACATACTACGACAACACAAAGACAATTCATCTACCTAGCTTCTAAAATCTTCTAAATCCGAAACCCAACTCCATATTTTCAAAACTCAAATAACCCTATGAATAATTTTATCTGCAATACATTTCAATCATAATGCCATGCATTCACACCCTAACCACTTAATCCTCCTTCATTCATATATCGCATTCCCTATTTAATTAATTATCGTATAAAATATTTATAATGAAACTGAAATGTGTAATTTAATAATGTTTGTTATCAACCAAATTATGAATAAATTTTACATGTTAACATCTCGCGTTTATTGACGTATCGTAATTTATAATAATGCTTCTGAGGACAAACGTCCTTCCAGGCTGAAAGCTAGATTTAATCCGCGCCCTGCGGAACTGACAAAATATAATCATAAAGGTGGTCGCCACCCCTTTGGTTTGTTACACACACTATTTCTATTATGTGTAAAAAATTTCAGCCCCCTATCTTATATACAAGGGGGTGCTCATCAAATTTGAAGTTTCTGACCAAAAGTTCAGGATTTTAAGTAAAACACGTAATTTAAGGTTTATTAATATTACAAGTATTTTAATCAAATAAGTACACAAAGTGTTTAAATGTGAACGAAATTTGGTAACAAAGCAATAATTAACATAACATTGGTCAAATTCTTTCAAAATAATGTTTGTTAACTCCTTTTTGGATGTTTCAGTAGAAACGATTTTTCTATTTTGTTCAACGATGTGAAGTAAAAATTGCTTTCCTTCCTCATTCTTAGTGAGTATCGTGTTGTAATCTTCAAATAGTTTAACACCTCTCTCCGCTGTATCATAAACAACACGTAAATTTTTGACGCAGCTTTGCCTTGAAGGTAATCAATATTGTCATTCTAAGTATCAGGGGGTAATTGCAAGAAAGAGTGCTTGATATTAAAAACTGACAGCGTTTTCAATGTTCTTTGTGTTGCAAAAGCTTCTAATGTAACCTCTGAGGCAAGCTTAGCAGAATCACCTCGTACTGAACGATTACAGCTTTCAGAATTTATTTTTGAACAATGGCCTGTTTCAGTATCAGACAGCTTGTCAGAAAACAAGGCAAATGCAACTAGTTCATCTGACAAATACCACAAGTGACGCTCTAAGACACCCCTAGCTGCTATACTGATTTTGGAAATAATGGCTTCGTACAATTTTAAGTTCTTCCAAAGTAATAAGCTATTTACTGGTGCATCTGCTGCCAAAGGCTCTTCGATCCAAACTTTGGTATAGACGAGCACACCAAAATTAACAAATTGAACAATTTTTTTTTTCTCTCTTGGTTAGTTTGAATGCTTGTAAATTATTTCGAAAGAGAAAAATCTTCAAAGCATACAGCAATTTTGCCATCCAACGAGCATGATGAATCGGACCTGGAGCGCTCCAAAATATCTTCGCAGGTTCAAAACAATCATGGTGAGCTTTATTAGCTCTTCGTAATCATCACGAACTTGTTTATCTCCAGATAGAGCCATTTCTCTCGCATCTTCAGAAGTTTGTTTCCGTTTTAGAGAACGTTCTTTGACCTTTTCTAGTTTCTTGACGATTGAGTACGTCTTCTTACGTTCTACTCTTTGATCGATGAGAAACGCTCTGCCTTCCGCAATTTTTATCAAATTCAAAGCGCTTGCATGGGTAATATCAAAAAGTTTGTCTACTTCTTTTGTAAACAAATACTCTCTTTTTCTTTGTGCTTCAGAATTTCTTCCTTTATTTTTCATCAATAGCAGCCAGTTCTCATGAAACTTAATCAATTTTTCAATGCAGTGCTTTTGTTGTCTGGTCGGAATACTAGATTTACTCCATACTTCCATGAGTTCTTGAATAAGTACATGCAAGGAATCTTTCACATTTTTGGATTCATTTAATGTGGTGATAATGGAGTAAAACTTGCCGAAGAGTATGAAGTTGGTTAAGCATCACAATGGCTTAATATCTCGAACCCCAATTTATTTTCAATACCTCGAACCCCAGAAAAATTTCGTCTTAGATGAACACATTTTATTGCACTGATTCACTCCACAGCCTACTAAATAAGTATCAAAACTATTAAAATTTCTCTATAGAACTCTTCAGTAGTTTATTTTAATATTTATTTAATTGTTTAACACACGAAATTGTGCTATAACAAAAAGTAAAAATTAAACATTTTACACAAAAAATTCAAAAACAACACTCGATTGAGCACCCCTTTCTACTTGATCTAGCTCGCTGAAATTTTACTATTTTATTACTATGAATACATGTAACAAATTCACGGGGTGGTCAAATGAAAAATAAAAAATAAAAAATAAAATTTTTTGGACCACCTTAATAATCATTACGTGCATTTGCCTTCGGTACAACTCGGCAACGAGACCATGTGACCCGAAGAGCCCACAGACCACTGTAGTACGTAGGAACTAAATCATAGACTAATACATTACAAAAATTATGATAAATTACAAAAAAAAAAAATATCCGGATGCATTCAAAAACAGCAAATCTATTTGAAATTCAAGTGGGGTTATTTGATGACATGGTTATTTTTAAAACAGGAAAAGTAGAAAACATTAATACGTAAAGATTTTTGAGCTTTGAAATCGTCACCTAGACAGACCCGTCTGATTGTAAAGATAAAGTTATTACCCCCGAAGCTCTAACGGGAAGTAGAGTAGTAGAACAGCAGTGTAACCATACTGACCCATCATCCAGTACTAATTCAAGTACTTACCTATGCATAAGAACTTTGCAAATAAACCTAGCTGTGACTAATGGCTTTGAATAAAATAAAACGTGGTCGTAAAAAGCGCCGTGAAATAAAATTCGGCAATCAACATAAAGTATGTTCCAAGCAAAGCAGTACAATGTTATTCTACGCCGACTGAGCAGCAATGACTTGAATTATTTCGTGATTAAATTCTTAATGCAAATGATGAAAGCAAAACATTTTCGTAATGTGTAGTTCAACCCTAAAGTTCACAGGAATGAAAAAGATTTTTTCGCCGACCAGGCATTGAGAAAGAAATTTATTGTAATTTTAGAAGAATTTTACGGTTTCATTTCTTTGCCGTGTAGGTTTTTACGGTCGGATTCTGTCTTGAACAAGCTTTTATTACGCAGATAATAATGCGAGGACTTCCTTACCTTTTGCAATAAGGCTTTGCGGGGTGCAAATAACAAATTCATTTTTTGACATTGTATTTAATTGCAAAATTTACACAAAAAAATTATTTTACTTAGGATGGGTTGTTTCAAAAAATTTGATGGATTCATCAAATATTTGAAGTTGATTTTTACGTTCTGTGTAAGTTCTATTCAAGTTCTGTTATTACATCGTTATAGGACAGTTGCTTCACAAAACTGAAATAATCACAGAACTTGAATAGAACTTACACAGAACGTGAAAATCAACTTCAAATATTTGATGAATCCATCAAATTTTTTGAAACAACTCGTCCTTAGATTTACAACTTTTTTTAATAGAATGACGAGTTTTAAATCCATAGAAGTCATAGTTGTAGTCAGTTTAATATTCTTCCGTTTCTCCACTAGAGTGTTATCTGGTTAATGCTATATTCGTCGATAATGTCCTGTCCATGTAACTAAGTGTAATATTTGTCTTATCCACAAGCAAACACTATATGTTGTATTGGGGCTCTTCAAGTATAAAGTGTTCCTTTTCACAATCTAGTTTATTATTTTATTAGCGTGTTTGTAACATATTATACTACTGGGTCACACGACTGATCTTAACTAGCTACGAATTGTATCTGAGCTAGCTGGCAAGACCCCAGTGGCAGAGCCATTCGGGCACCTCCCGCAGCATCTGTTGGAACTTAATAAAAGCTCTAAGACTAACGGCATCTATTGATATCAACAAAAAAACTAAATGTCTTTTCAAAACACTACACTAAGTTCTAAGTTATCATTTAAAACATGGAATTATATTCATTCACGTGAGCACTCAGGCCTTGGACTTATTGAGCTATTTTCATTAACCTTATCCGTTTGACAACCACATTCTCTGATAAAGTTCACTTTCACAAATCAATGTTCCTTCGTATTTCAAATTCTTAAACTCCAAACACCACAAACAAATCCTCACCACAAACAAAACGCCACGCAAGTGTTTTTTTAATATGGTTTGAAATGTTCGACGAATACTCAATGCTCCGCTGCTTAATTTTGAAGAGACAATCATTTTATCTGAGAGCAGTAGTCACAACCAGCTGTGGACCATCAAAAGGCCTCGAGAAAAAGCCATATGGACCACGGGTAAGTTTGTAGATTCTCACCTTCCCTTCCTCACTCAAGCATTTAGGCAATTCAATATCTAGATGTTTTACCGTACCCGCAAATGAACCGATATTTAACTTACCCGCGTAACCATCCAGGTTGTAATTAGTTATTTGGCTGTCCACTGATTCCACAATTTGTCAATAACATTCTTAACCCTTAATTTACCCGGTAGGTCCCTGGGACTCCATTGAAAACTTTCAGCTCTCATAAAACTGTTAGTTTTTGGAATTACAAATTATGCGTTCCAGTACCTTCACAAGTGACGCGCCGCGCCGGGGGCGAGTGGACGTCGATGTGCGAGGTTCCGATTGGTAAGTAATCACGCTAGTGGAGTCCGTGGGACTCCACCGGGGTATTAATGTTATAGTTTTAGCCTATTGACGGTATTGAACAAAAAAAGCAAAAAAAAAATAATCTTGTTATTTTTTTTGCTTTTTATAAGAATTGATTATGTTTTTGTTATATTTCTTTAAAAATTACTTTGAAAAATTGTTTTGTTTTTGAAATGTTGAGATTAGAAGTTAGGTCCTAAGTTCCTTCATAAAAAGCTGTGATTCTGTTATTTTAAATAAAAATCTATGCCATTGTAAAACCAAATACATAATAAATTAATAAAACAAGCATTTCAATTAAAAAAAATGTTTATTTCATGTTAAATTTACGATTTTATTTCCGGGAGTCCTGTGGACTCCACCGGGTAAATTGTGTATGTATGAAGTCACCGGGTAAATCAAGGGTTAACTGCAGTTGCTTTAAATATTAAATTAATTTAAAAATTAAATAATTACTTCATAGTCAATTTGCGCTGTAGCGAATGCTGAATAAGCTACCACTAATATAGACAAATCTCGAAGACTTTGACGCAACGTTGGCATCACCAATTTTATTTTAACGATCGAATAAAGCAATGTTTATTTTATATTTAATCAAAACATTAATAAACATGAATAAATAATAAACGGTGTTGTAAAAAAAATAAATTTGCTGTCATATTTCAATACTCTTAAAAAAAAATAATAGGTGCACTCAAATAGAAAATATTATATCATATATATATACGAGTATATACAATACGGCACGCCGGAACTATCTAGATTGAGTCTGAATACATGTACTTTCTCCCTAATTTGGCCAGAAACATTATCCAACACGACCCAATTAGGGGATGTTTGGTTATTATCTCAAGAATAGTACGAAAACCGAATCAAGGGTAGTTCCTGAAGGTCGGAAATTTCTAACACCAACAGTAGGAAGCAATAAAGAGATAAGGGTTGCTAAATTCTGTTGGCGTAGACTATGATAAATTCGGATGGTGATAAATCCTTATTTTAAAAATACAATGATGTGTAAGAAATTAGTTTGCCTTTAAATCAGTCTATACAAATACGACTAATTGGTGATACATGAATATACATATTTTTTCGATCTTTAAGTAAAGAAGTAGGCCACACAAAATGTGTAAAAACATATTGTGAGCGTGGATAACTAAAAATGCTTCTTTCTAAGAATACAAGAATAGGATTGACTGTGGCTTAAGTATGTTTAAATTTAATTTAGATTTAGTAAATATAAAATTGTTTTATCATATTTTTCAACTTGGATTTTTGGACTTTTGGGTGGTGGGTGTGGGAACCGCTGCTCCGGTCCGGGAATCATTTATTGGATAACCAACATCCATGCCGTAACCAACATCCATGCCATAGGTCATCCCAAGTGGTTCACTACGATTGATGGCTTAGCAGGGGTGCCCGAGTTCATGGGGTGAGGATTGTCTAGGTCTTGGCGGCGAATGTGTTTGCCCATCTACTGCATGGCGGGCCAGATCGGGAGACACTGGTTGAGGGAGACATTACCTTAACCTATCCAGCCTGAATCTCTCTATCCTTCGTTTTGCACCGCAGTAGGAGGGGTTCCACTTCCCCATATCGGGGGTGGGATGGACCTTGTCCCCGCTATGTCTCTAGTGTCGCGATCCTGGAGCGGAGCCTCGCTGACCACCCGCGCCACCCCTGTGGACTGGTGCCGGTCTGAAGGACGACAGTGGGTATTTGGGGACCTTCCGCCCTTCCTCCGACCACCCGACGCTTTTGTCCCCAGGGTCTTCGGGCGTTTCACCCCATTCTCCTATTTACTTTCATCGTGGCACCACCGGGAGGTCGGCTAAGGGACGCGGTAACCAGGTGCCGCTCTTGTCTACCTGATCACCGACACACTATCACCAGGACTGCCGGGTGGAATGCGCCGCATCGCCCCTTCTTCACAAACCTGTGAACTTTTTCTATCTCCTTATTGTTTTCATTTTTAATTTTTTTTTACTGTTCATTATGTACATGCGCTAGGATAGGCAAAATGCCTACTTCTTGTTTTCTTTCTTTTTCCTTTTCTACCCCTGTTCCAAAGTTCATAAGGTAAGTCACCTGATCTTTCGTTATTACTAACACTTGCATGTGGCGAGCACTTGCATACTGCTCACTAACAACGTATGCGGGGACTTTGGAGGTCTAGAGTCTTGAATCTGAGTAGAGCCGTTTACAAAATTAGAGTCCTTTGAGGCCTTGAAGGGGTAACCATCTGTTACCTATACCAGGGCGGGAAAGAGGGTGGGTCCTCCAAAGTAGGAGGGGTGTTTTCACAGGTCCATTACTCCTAGACACATTGACCCCCAGATTCCTACCCACCCCTCACTCGTTTCTTTTCTTTACCAAAACTTACTCTCCTTCTTTTCCCTAAAATGACCCTCCACAGCATTGCAAAGATGAAATAGGCCCTGAGGGAACGGTTTTTCCTTATTCCACAATAGAAGTTTGAAGCTAAAGTAAAAAAAAATATACGTTTTGCAACTTCAAAGTCCATGACGTAAATGAAGTTGCCAGCAAAAAAAGTTCAAAACTCACCGCCCTTTAATAATCACATCCTGGAATAAAGACCTTATTATTATTATTATTATTATATTATTTCTCACATCCTGGAATAAAGACCTTATTATTATTATTATTATTATTTAGTTTTTAGTGTTGATTACTCCATTAGTGATTTTCTGCAACATTTATAATTGCAATTATGAAACAACATTGAATTTTGTAATTGTTAATATATTCTTGAGTTTTGTATTAACCCGGGTAACAGCAACAATTTCTCCCTTTAAACGGTTAGATAATGCCTTCGCAACAGGATTCTACTGTCAACACATTAGAGGTAATAACAAATAACTAGGTTCATTATCAACAAGCAATGTCTCTTTCATATTATTAACGATATCGATCTTCATCAGCTTAAATTGCGTACGAAGAAAACGTAGCATCATCTACCATAATCTCGCTAATAGGCAAACATACGTGAGTAAATATTAATAACTAATTAATTTCAATGTGGCTGATAATTATTATCAATATTGTTTTAGTTTAGATTTTAGACTTAGATTATTTCAATTTTAATTGAATTAAAATATTAAACTTTATGACACAAAAATAGGTTGCGTGAACAAGGAGTTTGTGTAAATAATATTAATAACGAAGATGGTATGTGGTTGGGCATTTACTCAATACACAGCTACACGTACCTACATACATCTACATACATCATAGACCCTGTGCTTGTAGTTAGTATTGTCACATGTTCCTTCCTACCCATCCCTGTATACCTGCCATTTTTCTTTACCCACATTTATTTATTTATTTATTTGAGACACAAACAGGATATTTATAGAACATTATTTTGGTCAATGTAAAACAAATCAAAATATAAATATAAATATAAATATCCCTAGACTAATGTGTCTGCAGTGATCACATTTGCATATACACAGACACATGAAAAACAATGTAAGTTTATTTATTCATAACTCAAAAAACTTAAATAGAAAATTTGAAATACATAATAAACTAGTTAAAAAATTGGCAAATGAAGATATTAATATCTTAAAATCGTGGTTTGATAATAACTTACTCACACTTAACCCCTGACGAGCCAGGAAAAAACGAAAAAACGTCAACTTTAACGTATTATTTTGCAGGTTAATTTTATGCCATCTAATGTAATTTTTACTGAAACACATTCCTTGAATACTAAACTATACATAAGAACAATATTACTTGCGTTTATTCAATGAATTTATACTTTTTACTACGTTTCAAATAACACGGAAAAAACGAAAAAATTTCGCGATGTTTTGACTTTTACGTAATATTTTGCAGGTTAATTTTTATGCTATCTTATGTAATCTTTACTGAAACACATTCCTTGAATACTAAACTATACATAAGAACAATATTACTTGCGTTTATTCGATGAATTTATACGTTTTACGATCATTTCGTCGCCCGCGACGCGAGACTTCACAGCCGCCATTTTGTCCAGCCGGGCGACGCGCAGCCTCGCAGGCCGTGTCATAAACAATCTCAAAGAAATTATATCGCTGCTCTAGGTGGGTTCATGGTATCTTATACCTTATGAACAAGAATGCCCCAAGCGATTCTGACCTTCTTCTTCACACGTTTTCTTTATACATAAGGGTTAAAATCGCATAACAAAATTATTTTTTAGTGATTATTTTGGTTTGCGTCGATTGATCACCGGTGATCGAACGGCTAGTAACGAGTTAATGCAAAAAAAAACAACATATGTCTTATTTTCCTTACAGAAAATACCTGATCATAAAGTTAATATTGTAATCCACGATGAAAAATATGATAATGAACACTGTAAACAGCATAATCCTAATTGTACTGTAATTAACTCTTCTTATAAAATTGAATATCTCGGTGTGATTATTCATCAAAACCTGAAGTGGAATAGTCACATTTCAGAGCTAGTGAAGAGATTAAAGAAATGTATGTTAAGTTGAGAAATATTTTAAATGTAAAAATAATCAAAATGTGTACTTTGCACTTGTTCATTATTTACTTATCTATGGAATTATAGGTTGGGGAGGATCTTACAAAACAATCTTAACTCAGTAAAAGTTTCGCAAAGAATCGTCATTAAAGTAATCAATATATATTATAAAAGAAAGTCCAAAAAAACGTGCGGCTTGCTAAAGCTCAAAAACGAGTCCCGGTACAATCAAATGAGTAATATGGTGTGGTAGATCTCTATCTCCTCTCCAAGATGACGTTTGCCGTTTTTACATAAAAGGCGTGCTTTTGAAGATACAAGGGCTGGAAGTTTCGCCCTCTTGAAATTTCTAGAACAGTCTTCCGGAAAGTTTCAGGAAGTTCCGTAGGGCTCTAGAAAGTTCTGGAAGGAGTGGCAGAGTATATCGTGGAATGTTCGGGAATAGGAAATCGGGAACATTATTGTGGAACATTCCAGAACACTCGCGAAGCCGGATAACCCAGCTAGTATTAAAAAAAAACTACCTTCTCAAAAGAATCACCTTTTAAATTGTTTCTAGTACAAAATGTCGATGACATATAAAGAAAAAAAATAACAAAAATTATCAAGAATATTACAAACTAATGAGAAATGAAAACCATTTTATCACACCTTTTTTTTATAACAACTCAAATGCAAAATCATTATATTTTCCAAGCCATAAAAAAACTATAATATTTTATGAACTGAACTGAACTGCGCTGTATCATCAACCATGTATGTAACCCATATTTTATAATATTTGATAGAAAATATTTAAAGTGTTTGTTAAAAAATTATAAAACATTTTTTTTATTTGCACAAATCGTGGAGATATTTCTTAAAACAAGTTAAATTATTTGCGTGTGGGATCTAGCAAGATCGTTGTATGATTGAGACATTCTAGACATGGGATTAAAGTATCCCGTATTATTGCTAAAAATTTCGGTCCAAAATATGTTAAATTTTCTGATAGATTTGAGCCTGGCGTATAACTTGATTTCGCAGACTAAGTTACTATTTACTCGATTATTCACAATTTTATAAGGCATTAAGAGGTCATTTATGTTTCGTTTTTTAAATAGACTCTCTAAATTGAAATGTCTAAGTTTTTGTTCGTACCCGTCTAGAAGATGGTAGATACCTGATCGGTAAGACAAAATCCGTGTAAATTTTCTTTGGACTGATTCAAATCTAGATACTTGATACACATCAGTCATTAGTCGACCCTCACCGCCTAAACATCTCTGCATATCGCCCATATACCGCTTACCGCACATCGCAAACCGAATTCTGCATACCGCGACTAATATAGTCATATAAGTGCACAATAAACCCAGCCAGGATAAAAGCGCAGTAAGTCCTTTTTTTCCTTTCCTTGAGCGTATTATCTACTTGTGCAGTGGACTATCACACACATAAAACACGCATCATTCATGGTCCTTCGACATACTCAAAACCGCACAAAAAACGCTTCAATATGTATGATTCTTTGAACACCATCACTTAGCGCACTAAAAAAATGAAAGAAAAAATCATAACCTTACATATAAAAAGTCCAAAGCAATCGTTACGGTTTTCAAATAAATAAACGAACTCATGCAAACATCCTCAATATAGCTAAATTGATGAAAAATAGAAATTAGTCGAAGCATAAAGTACCTGGACTATCTTCACAGACGACCTGAAAGACATCGAAGATGTGGAAAGACAAAGAAGAGCGATATCCGTAGTAGCAGTTAGGCTGTCAAGGCATTTTCACTTTTGCAGTCCAAGCGCAAAAGGAATACGTTTCAACGCATTCTGAACATCGCTGTACACGTCAAAACTCTGGATTGCATCCCAATGGTATAAGCTAAAAGTAGCATACAATAATGCCTATTGCCAACTATTCCGCCTACCGAGATACTGCAGCGCTACGGAAGGACGAGTGCGCACTTTCAGACCATTTCTCCGCCACAGCATGGAATGCTTATGACACAGACTACGCCAATCGAAGAATGCAATCATTACTGCCATGACTACCTGGATGGAGTTTCCCCTGATGGCTTTCTGGAGACGGAAAGCGGTCAAATATCCTCCAAACGGCTAATTGCTTTCATTTTTGTGTTTAAGATTTTTTATTTTCATTTTTCGTATTTTTCAGGCTTATTCTTTTGTTTTATTTTACTGATGTGTTGTTATTTACTTTTTCTTATTATTTGTCTACTTTCTTTGTGTTATTTTGAAATATGGAATATATTGCATTTAACTACCCCTGGTTTTACAATTACATTTAGGTGGCGAAAACCGTTAAATTCAAGGAAAAACTTTAAAAATCTCAATTATTCACAAATATCAATTTTGACCGTCTCCTTGTTATTCAACACTCAGCTCGTAGCAAGCACATATTTTAATACCAATACGTTTTTAAATCAACCACAAATAAAAAGAATGTGATTTTTTATAAAAAGAATACGAGTATTACTTACTATAAAAATAATATAAAACAAGCAAAAAACACGTTTACATTTTGAATTGACGGTGCCCAAATAATTGAAAATGTTTATGAAATAATCCATGTCAATGTGACGTATTAATTTGGAAATTTGTAGTCCATGACTGTACTGAAACCATTCGGAGTCAGTTATTTTTACTCGTAGGCTATTTTTGTAGCACGGTGAGCATAACGGTAAGTTTATCTTTTTAAACAAAATTTATGATTAGTGAAAAGAGCTGTACAATAAATATAATGGTTTTTATCTCTCATTTTAAAAATTAAATATTAATAAAAACGTCTCCGTTCTTCTTGGTTATACATTGCAGTCACAGACACTGTTTAACTACAAAGATAATATTTGTTTAGCAAAGCTTTTAGAGATTTCTCAGTCTTGAAGTTTGCTTTCCGCCAGCACTACTTTCATCGCATTTTCTCTGAATTACAAACTGAATTATTCCACTTATTTAATTTCTCATTATGTACCTACCCCTTTTCAAGTTCATGCCGCAAAATTTGTGGGGTACTTTTAGGAAAGGAAAACTTTTAAAGCAAATATTATTTTGCATCAAGTTTTATTGGATCGAAACAAAAAAAATGTCTTCTAAGCTAAATTTGCAATGATATATTTCGGTCCAACTAAATGTTTATCTGGAATGTTGTATTTTGTTTTGAGGAGTTTTATTTCACATGTACATTTGTTACCTAATTTTTATTTATTTGCTACCGGTTTTGACACATCCGTGTAATTTACTAAATGTAAATTATCATTATAATAATGTTCCCCTGTTATGTTGACTCCTCCTCCAAAATCACCCCTCCCCCTACCCTTGCTTAATAAAATTTTATCATTTCTGTACTTGTTTTAATTAAAAGTTAGTTTTTAGATTGGTGGTGAATGACACGGATGTGTTGAAACCGGTAGCAGATAAATAAAAATTAAGTAACATATGTGCATGTTAAATAAAACTCTTCAAAACAAAATTTCTAGAAATTGTTACATGGTTAATTCTCATGATGTATAAAAAATGTAATGTTGTATTTTATATTTCATTATAAGTACGTTCTAAAAGAAGCTGGAGTAAGGTTTTTTTATTAATAAATAATAATTTATTCATCTCTTATTGCAAAAGTGAGCTCTTCATATTTTAGGTTATTTGTTTATTTCAATAGATATACGACCTTTTGTCCAAATCCAAAAACAAAAAGTTTTGTGAAACACTGGAGCGTAATGGAATTTTTTTCATCTAAGTAATTTATTTTCCTTAGATTTTCAAGCCCTCAGATTTGCGTAAAATATGGTCAATCCAAAGTAGTTTATGCTTTTCACTGTGTTGACAATTTCCCTGTCTGTGCATCAAAGGTTTTGGCTGAGAAAAAAATATTGGAAAAGTTACCAGTCAGGAAATGATAAAACCAGATTTTATACCTTGTACCAATAATTTGCTCAGTCGTGATTCAAACTTTTCCTTTATTACGAAAATACTTGAAAAGCTTATTTACGGAGCCAGCATTGACCAATAAATCAGGGAACGTAATCCTAAGGCCTTTAAATCATAAAAATATCTGTCGAAAAAATCTATTTCTTCAGCGGCGGGGAGGGAAAAGACAATCTTGGAAAAAATAAATTACTCTTGACTGCGAACCATTTAGCGAAGGCGGAAGACAGCGCCAAAATAGTTGGTGAACCCTGCTGGTTTAAGCAGCACCTAAACAGAACTACCCTTACCATAGGGTGGTTATGTAATATTGAAAATAAACTTGAATTCTAAAATTTTAAAACTAGAATTAATGTGTTCTGATGATCTATGAAAAGCGAATAGTGTAGAAATTAGTTAAGCTTATTCGATTCTGCTCAGCTGCAAACTGTAGACCTGTTACCGTAAGACAAATACATTTTTTCTATCGATTTTAATAATCTAATAATAATAATTAAGCAGAAGGCAGAAAGAACACTGCAAATTCGTACTACTAGAATTGGCTCTGGTCTGAACTTTGTTGCAATTCAAACTAAAACTTCTTTGGCCAAAGAAATTATTTTTATCAGGCTCCGCTCATTTTTTACAGCTTTCCAGAAAATATTAAGTCATCTAATTCCTTGGGCACTTTTAAAAAGATTGTTAAATTATTAATGTTAGCCGAGGATTGCCAATTGATTTTTTCAACTTTGTCCTTTCTAAATTATCAGCTAAATGATTATGTTTATAGTAATAATAAGCCAAATTAGTTAATTAATTAATTAATTAGCATTCTTCTGCCAAACTTAAAGCATATTATATTATAAACATATATTTATTATTTACAACTTAATCGTTAAAACAAAAAAAAAAAAACAAAAAACTTTTTTTTTTTACTTTAAATCAGTCCTCAAAACTATGGTCACCCTAAAAGTCTACATAATTTCATTAATGTACTACCTAGCGCCAGCAGTTTAGTAATAATCTCAATCTGTAAGAAATACAACAATATTATTCTTTCAATATCTGTATAATTTTGTGTTATTTAGTTAATTTGTAGAATTGTTAGCCTCAACACAGGCTTGTCCTAGTGAGGTTGCAAATTGATTTGTAAACATTTTTACCTGCAATGTAAATAAACAATAAAAAAATTAAAAAAATAATGCATGATTTCAGAAAAAAAAAATAACAATGACGTGAATTTCATGGACCGATCTGCTAGAATTTTACACCGACGGAATTACATACATGAGAGAAGAAATTGTAGCCGAGCAAAAGTCACCAAACCACAACACACATTTTTGAGATACTGTAAATTTCAAAGCTAAAATACTTTTAATTTAATATGTGGCTTTAATGTTTATGTAACGATTATTTCAAGCTTTAATCTATCCGCATATTATAATAGTAGATGCATATAAAAGCATTCAAATAAGACTTTTCTCTGACATTCAAAATTAAATATATTTAATGATAAGTAATGAATAACAAAAAAAATGATTTAACATTAAAAAAGCTTTAGTTGAAGCAATTAAAAACACCCTGTGCTTCGATCTTTCAGCTTCCCGCGTTCTTTTATTTCTCCAAGACTGAGCAAAAAAAACTCTTTTCATTTGAGATAATACAACCGGCTTATTTGATAAATCGCTTGTACTGTGTGGGGGGGGCGAGAATAAAAACAGACCAGATTTTTACGTTAATTTGATTTGAGTCGCCATTAATTCTGGAACCGTTAAAAGTGCTTTATGAGTCTTCTTCTGTTGTTTGTCCTGCCCGGTCTTTGCGACTTTTCTCTAGAATTGTTTTTGAGAGATAAAGAATGACTTTTAACCGCTTTTAAACGTCGCTGAAATGTGTTTTTGCTAGCGGACATTTTGAATTACTTAAAGTCGACATTTTGGAAAAACATATTATTTCAGTCACCAGTGTAAATATCAATAAATAAAAATGATTTTAAAATGTTATTTACGCTGACAGTAGAATTAACTGCCTTTATTTAATAATGAATGTGAAAAATCACGGAATATATTAATAAAGATTTTAGAAAAATTAATTTTTCTGAATATTATACATTAGGCAGTTGTCATCTTGATGTATGCTTGCAGTCAAAGTATGGCACAGTTAAAAGTGACCGAATTGGATATCGACACCTTAGCTCAGTGGACAGAGCACTCGCCCAGAAAGTAGAGAGGTCCTGGGTTCGAGGTTCCCAGAGGTGCCAATATCTTTTTTCTGATTTTTCTGATTCCAAATTTTCGATAGAGTTTCGCTCATAGTGTCTTCATTTAATTACATATTACAATTTGAGGTTTTACTCATAAAAAGTTAAATAAAAAATAATGTATTTAATAATGTTATGTTCAGTTTTGTTAGTGGTTCAGTAAATAAATTTGCAATAATTTCAATGCATAAAAAACGAAAAATATTAAAAGTTGTGCAAAAATTGAATTAATGTTTGAAATACGGGAGATTAATAATAACTTAATAATTTTGTAACATTGAAATATACAAACAAAAGCGATCGGTTTTGCCTCAAAATAACAACATAACCCAAGCAGAAACGAGATAATATTATCTGGTGAATTTTGCAAACAGAAGGAAGCTCGCATGGCAGAATCGCAGCTGAGGAAACAGAAATAACAGACCGTCTTCATCAGATATTGGAAGGAAAGTTCCCGCAGTGTACAAGGCAATGTTTGCCGATATACTTCACAAGTTAACGGCTCTTGTAACCCCCACGTGGGGGTTCATAGGGGAGGCTGTAGTGACGTCACCGAGAGCTTTCGTTATCTTATCCAGCGACTCTCGACTGAAGAATGTGCAAGAGTGATTTTATTAGAAGTGAACAAGTTTTTTTTATGCGATTTATTGAATTCTCCAATAGAGACACGAAAATGAATTGAGATGAATGTAAGCAAAGACATATTTTGGTATTAACCTGCCTTTTCTGACCCATTATCTCCGTAGTCACTTTTCACAATTACTCCTGGGGCCACATTTGTGGAGGATCTTTGTAACGATAGGAAGAAGTGGAAGTTCTGTGAAGGCAAAAGGTTTAAGGAGTGGGAAGGTATCTGGGAGTCTGTGGATCTAGGAGAATTGGGCGGATGAATCCATCACTCCCACTGTGATTCAAGGTGTTGGGTTGAGAGAATTCGACTGGAAGGGTCAATCAGCTGGTGGGCAGTCGCCAAGAACTCGACAAATCTCACCCATGAACCCGAGAACCCCTGCTAAGTCGCCCTGCTAGACGATTTTTGACAGAGGTGATGATCTTCAAGTTTTGCCTCAAATTAATTTTTGAAGTTTTGTTAGGTGGCCAGGACTGAATAGATTGTTATTTTACCACCTTTTTTTCCCTATCTCCTTCCTTATCTCACTACTTCAGACTCATAGTATACCTCAATTCGGGATTCTATAGCATGTATGGCTTCGGACAGTTGGGACACGTAGTCACGTGAACCTCTCTTAATTTTGTTCCATCACTAGCACGACATATTTGTCATTTGTAATTTGAATTTGAATGTTCATTTGGGCCATTTGTCATTTGAATGTTCAGAAAAATTTAATGTGAGTATGGATGTATGTAATTTTGCCAAGTCGAAAAGGAATTAACGTATACTATCATGCATACCTGCTGAAGTTAGTGCATATTATCCCAGCACGCCTAATTTAATTCCGCTTTTAAATTATGCGGTTGGATTGAATAAACACAAAGAAATAGCCGCTAGAAAATAGCATTTGATATATTTTAATAAAAACAAATATATAACTTTTTTCCACTTTAATTTTATTGACCGGAACCGGTTTCAGCTCGTTAGAGCCATCTTCAGACTGGTACAAATTGTTCTTCGTCTACGGTCTATATACAAACATATGGGGGAGGGGTAGAGGGGTAGAGGGGTGGTCTACAATGATTTTAATCAATTATATTTATCGAAGAAAGCAAACACTTTGTGGCTTGACATTTTACAGAATGAAACAAGTTCTTTGTTTTAAACCACTTTATTTAAATTTATATTCGTCGACCGGTTTCTGTCGAACTCGACCTTCTTCAGGACAATAAATATATAAACTGTTTATATGTTTATTGTCCTGAAGAAGGTCGAGTTCGATCGAAACCGGTCGACGAATATAAATTTAAATAAAGTGGTTTTAAACAAAGAACTTGTTTCATTCTGTCAATTATATTTATAACATTTGTTACTAAGTCGTTTTAAACTATGTTAACTTTTAATTGTGTTATTTTATTTCAATTTGGGAGACGGGTACGTGTAGCACCACCTCAGGAACAATTTATTGTATCTTATCTATCTGTCATAGGTCACCCCAAGTGGTTCGCTACGATTGGTGACTAGCAGGGGTGCCCGGGTTCATGGGGGTGAGCTTTGTCTGCGGCGGATGCGTCTGCTTACTTACAGCGAGGCGGATCGGATCGGGAGAGACCAGTCGATGGGGACCATTATTTTACCTCACCAACAGGACTTTCTCGATCCATCGCCTTGCACCTCAGTGGGAGGGATTAATTAATACGTCCATCACCTCTGGACCCACTGACTCCCAGATTCTTTCCCACTCCTCATATATTTTTCTAACCCATAACTTCTTCTCATTCTTTTCTTTAAAAAGATCCTCCATACAGCATCTTTAAGAATGACATAGGCCCTGAAAGAAATTATATTCCTCAGCGCATCCTGTGTGGATCTAATGTTAAAAAAAAATACCAATTTTACCACGCCACACAGTTCCACCCAAAATCCATCGCACATGGCAGCCTCCGTGATCGAGGGGTAAGGCTCATGACTCGCAATCCGAAGGTCGCAGGATCGAATCCCGGCATGCCAGTTATTTGATTAATTTGTATTATTTCACAATTAATTCATTAAATATAGAACATTGTTTGCTTGCGGCACGTTCCAGAGTGGAAGATGCTCTCAGTATTCTGAATTCTGATTTGGAATTAAAACATTGCTTGAAATAGCTTTAGCCATGTTTGATGACCAGATCTGAATAGCCAGGTACTTCCCTACCTTCCCCTCGCCCCATCTCTTTCCCTTCCCTACAACTTTAAGCCTCAAGAATTAAAACTTTGCTTGAAATGGCTTTAGCCATGTTTGGTGACCAGATATTAATAGCCAGGTACTTTCCCAAGCTCTTCTCTCCTCATCTTCTCCATTACTTTGATTGGGATGCCATAGTCTCACTGGATCCGGGCGGGAGGTATTCACGTAAAAATATCATTTATTTCAAAAAAACTGATAATACGATTTTTTCAGCTTTTTCTCGTTTCTTTTCCCTAAAAAAATATATTTACCTCTTCTGGGCTTCTTTGTCTACATACTCCTTTAATAAATTCCCTTTGTATTGAATGTGTCATGAGCCTAGCTTACTGAGTCGTATATCACACACTAGTCGGTACCGCCCTATGGCCCTATAGCCCTACAAGCGCGGGGATAGTTTTTCATTATCTCTATTTCTCTACTTCTAAATACAGGATGTATCGGTAATACCTCATTCTATTAGTTTTAAGAAAAGTAATGAAATCCATTTTTGGAGTGAAAATGTATCTCACTGATTTTTACGTAATATTAGCCGTTAGAGATAATTTCCGCATCTTACGGCCATTGTTCGCAATCCTACTGATCGACTGATCAGTGAAATTTTGGCTCAACACTCCTCATGTGCACAACTATGCTCTTCCAAATGCAACTATCCTATCAAGCTAGGGGACCAAACCACTGGATTAACTTCTGTGAAAAGTGGGCGGGGCCACTCAACTTAAAGAATGTTTGGAAATAAGCTAATCGAGCGTTACTAAACTAACCACTTAACCACCTGCAAATTACGGATTTTCCTTTGATATGATGGGGGTGAACAGTAAATCATTCTTCCGATTTCCAAAGCTGCCAACTGGAAAAGATAAATATTTTTAAAAAAATCATTTAAACGCACTAAAATATACTAGTTAAATTTAAGAAGAAAAAAAAAGTTTTATTTGGTTCCATCCATTCATTTGAAATGACTTTTTTGATGCTTAGTGTGAACCTATGGTTCTTTGACAACTGGATCGTCTTAATCCATAGTGAACTAACTCACTTTTTGCAATTTCTGAGTTGGAGCTTGAAATGAGGGTCCCAAATCATCATCAAGCTTTGTCAGAGAGAACCAATCACGGAAATACTGTCTGGACTAATCATAGACAGTTTTTCTCTGTTTGTGTACAAAACATATGAATAATATTAACATATACGTAAATGTGATACAAGTCTTCCCCATCTTCTTATCTCTTTGTTTGTTGTATGGTAGAATATTTTGAATTTATTTTTCACTGGAGATGCGCAAAAAAAAAAAATTTTTTGTAAAGATCTGTACAGAAGCGAAAAAAAAATGTGTTATAAAATACATACATTTTTACACTTAAGACGTCACTAAATGGTCCAACACTGATTTTAACTTATGTTTATGGAGTCCTATTATAAAGTAGGCTATAATTTTGTGGAGTACTTTTATAGTAAACGCTCATGCTAGTGACTTCGGCTATAAATTGCCGGCTTCTTCTTCAGGATAGCTTGGGTAAGGATTTGCGAAACGAAACACAGACTTCACGAATGTCGTAGGACAACTAACTGATTGGACCAGTTATTGCCCTCTTTGTTAGGTTAAAAGTGTACAACGTCTGAACGTGTAACTATGGTTAGATATTCTTGCCTCTGTGAGGAATGCAAGGAAGTCTGGATTAAATAAATACTGCGTCACAACGCCTAAAATTAATTGCTAAAGTTCCACGGTTTGTCGTGCGAGTAATTTAACCTTTCAAAGGCAAAAAAAATGCGTGTACGGTGATAAAAATGTTATCAAGATAAATCATATTAGAAAGTGTGACGGTACATCAATCTGCTGTCTGATATAGTTGAGTTGAGGTGATACATATTATATAAAAATATCATTCAAATGTACATAATATTTTCAAAGATATATCGGTTTAAAACAAATTCAGTTTTCTCGAACGGGTTCTTGTGTGAAGTGTGTACGTCAACACTCTTATTAGATGAATTGAAAAAATCAAAAGGTAGTTCTTTACACAAACGCGATGTTGCGGAAGGAAGGATGTAAGGTAAAGCGACTGATTCTCACGCAGTTGACATGTGACCAAGTATTTCGCCATTGTTCGTTTTTCCTCTCGGATTCGCACCATTGCACGGAATCAACGATGCTTGTCACTCTGAGCACGCTCAAGCACCGCCAATGGATTGTTAAATAGTCGATACATCTTTCTCTGAACTACTGGGTTAACCAAGTATTTCGAGGTTTTCGGGAATCAGAGAAAGCCATGTATGAACTATGACTCAAAATCTGATGTTAAAAATTCTTTAGAGAATGCCAGTTATATAGATTTTTTGGGCTTTAGGAAATACATCTTAACATTATGGGAGGCGGGTATGAGTATATTGATCGCTGCCCCGGGAACCATTTATTGGATAACAAATACCCCTGCCATGGGTCAAATCAAGTGGTTCACTACGTTTGGTGACATAGCGGTGGTTATCGGGTTCATGGGGTGAGGTTTGTTAAGATCTTGGCAATGGATACGTTTGCCCACCGACTGCGTCGCGAGCCAGATCGGGAGAGAGTTGATGAGGACATATTACCCCTCTAACCGAATTCTTCCGACCTATCGCCTTGTACCGCAGTGGAAGGGATGGATTCATACGTCCGTCATTTCTGAGCAGAAATATAATGACCGAAAGTAAGACAACGGTTTACAGCGCAGTTCACTGTGGGACTTTTCTGCGCGGCGGCCTGAAGTGGCGAGGGGCACGTCCCGCTCCGAACTCTGTGTGTAAAGGGTACTATTGACCCCAGATTTCTACACACCCCTCACACATTTTTCCTTCCCAGAACATTCTCTCCTTCCTTTACCTAAAAAGATCCTCCATACAGCAACCCCAAAAATGACATTAGATCCGAGGTACATTGTTTTCCTCAGGGCTCCTTTGTGAAGGTTATTTAAAAAATAAATACATATATTGTAATTTAAATGTATGGCAATAATTTTTTTAAATTACTTTTTGAAGGTTATACCCGTCAATGCAAGATAAATATTTTTGAACAAGAAGATAATACCAATAAATCTAAATGAAATATGATAAATAAAAAGATACAGAAAAATGTAAAGGTAATCGAACCATGATCTAATTTCTTACGAGGACAAAAATAATTTCCTTACTTTTTAATTTTTAATAAAATTGAATCATAATATAACTTATTCGAAAATAAATTATGTGTTATAACAATATTAAAAATTGAATATCTTAATTGAGCGAAATTTGCATGATTTATAACTAAAAAAAGTACGTTTTTAGTTATGTTTTGAAGTTTTCACGGCCAAAAGTATTTTTGTTATTTATTTTTGGGGTGTTATGCCGTGTTTCGCTACCTCCTTCTTTAGCCAACGTTTCTTAGTACGTTTTTAGTGTTTGTTTACAGTGGTTTATACATAAGTTACATTACAAAAGGTAAACAACAGAAAATAATATATATAAACAGTAAGTACTGTTAGTGGCCGATGGGGGCTCACCTTACCTTATGCCGACGGCCAGCTCACGTTTGTGGGGCATGCAGGAGAGTCCCACCTCTTCAAGGTCGTAGGTCGGTAAAATTACCTGGGTACATGTTATTTGCCAAACCCACCCCGTGTCCCCGATCAAATGAAACAGGTTGGTATGGGGAAACATAATTATATTGACAGTAATTCTACGTCTACATCATTGGGCAAGTACATTACACAAATCACACATACGAGTAGGGCGGTTACATAATTATTTCCTATTAACAGAAGTTCTCTCTCTAACAGTTCCCCCTGGAGACGCAGTGTTTATAACCCGGGGATTCTGATGATCGGACACATTTAAATAACAGGGAGGAAGTAACATCTACTCACAGCGGTGTTCAACGAGCAGGTGTAACCGCGAGGGTAACAGCCTCAGGTCAGCTATCCATTGCCTCGAAATTAGTGGTGGGCAAGTCGGGGTCGGCCCTAGCCATCTTGATGCCGACGCGAACACTATGCAGAGCGTGTCGGCATGACACAGCCAGCTGGTAGAACGGGTCGCGGGAGAATGGGAGAATGCAGGAGCTCACTTTCCCGGGCGGTTTCGCGGGGAGGAGTATGCGGTTTGTTTGTGCAGGGGGGGACCGTCCCGCGCGCAGCTGTAGGAACTGTGACGTCATAGTGCGTATCGTAACAGTACTTGAAGAGTAGAAAATAGTAATAAATTTAAATTTCTCGTAATCCACCTCACCAGGCTATAGTTATGGTCATGGTCGCAAATATTGGTGAATTTCTTACAATTCTTACTCCTGCAAATTTTTTGATGTATTTCTCGGTGGAAATTTGCCAACATCTTAAGTTGAAATGCAGAGGTGAAGCGAACGCGACATGTTTACCTGCTAACTTGGGTGGATACCTATGATTGAATACGGAAATTCTTTCATGTATCGTTTTTCTGCAACGGGAGCATCTCAGGCATTGCGCATTTGTGAAAATGCTATAAGGTGCAAGAATCTATGAGTCGTCTTATTATAACGAGTTCATTTTCTGAAAAAGTGGATGTTGTAGAAATGAAACAGAAAATACAATAATACATGCTGTAATAATGTTAACATTTTTTGTACTACTTGCACAGTACCGTTTTTGTCAAAAATGCCGAAAATCGATTGTGTTTTCTAAACCTTATATTTCAATTCCTTTGACTAAATTATATTTTCAAGAAAAAACTTTTTATTAGTTATTGAATGCAATTAAAGCACCTGATAGCTGTGTTTGAAGCACAAAATCTTTTCCACTTATTTTTCTTAAGCTAATTGTTATGTATCATTGTAGAAGAAGATAATAACAACAAATCTAAATGAAATATATAAAAAAAGAACAAGACACAGAAAATAAAAAGCTAACGGTCGCAACAGTTATGAACTTAATTTATTTCACTTTAATATCTTGCTTGCTAATTTATTTCAGTTGAAAACACACTTTAATGCAAATAATTTTCCCTGTGTGAATATTACGCGGTAAACTGTGGGTGGTAAACTTTCCTCGCGGTGAATTACGGTCGATGAATTTTCCGCGGTGAAATGTGGGCGGTGAATTTTCCCAAAACCGTTTATCTCAGCCGGACACTCGACGCTTAGGGTTACGCCACTTCTGCCCTGACCGTCCCATTAACAATGAAATAGTTTTTTTGTTTGTTTCGTCCTAGGCAAAGTAAAATCTGTTTCATAATTTAAAAATAAAAAGAGAGAACATGGGTTTTGAAGAGACCGGCAAATAGTTCCACAGCCGAGCTGTTGAACTCAAGAACTAGTCGTAGAATGACCTGTTTTCATTTGACAAATGTCAATCATATTTATGTATTTATTTATATAAATATGAGTATGTAGGTCGTGCGTCTGGGGTGTTTCCTTACTGTGCACCGGTGCCGAAGGGGTCAAGGACGCTAGGTCCCCGGAGTATCTTCCATTGAAATACCGGTAGAACAAGGGCAACATTCCCACCCCACGTCTGTATTCTAAAGATCAATGCAATCCGGATTATTCAAAAGGACCGCCCATTTCTGCACAAAATCGATGTTTTTTTTTTAGGTATTTGGCATTTGTAACAACGTAATGTTGGACTTTCCGGTTTCAAACACAGACAACTGATCATAATTAAATCACTGATCTTAACTGATGAATCATTAAACTGATCATGATGTAAAAACGTAATGTGGGACTTTCTGGTTTCAAAAATAGACAACTGATCATAATTAAAAAACATACACGCTATGGTAAATTTTACAAAAATACATAATTTTTTTTAATATTAATAAATTGAGAGCAAATTTCATAAAATTCCTTAATCAAACTAAATTCGCGTAAAAAATGTACAATGCGGGTTTTGCTTTCAAAGACCAGTCATAAAACATCACTCATAATTTATTTTGATACACATTCCATAAATTGTTTAACATTTTTCGACGCCTGATAATATTATAGTGATAGGCGTGTCAATTACGTAAACTCTGACATTAAAACGCTTGTAGCCGGCATTCCGTATTCATTAGACATTTATTGAACGAATAAACATAATTGAAAGTTAACGTTGATGTAGGAGGGTCCCTTCATACATATTATTCAGGTCGTTTTGCACTACGTCTTACCGTCTGGTGTTTACCTATGTACAGACGTATCCCGCCCTACATCCGGCGGGCGACGGGCTATGGGCTACGAGCTACGTGAGAAGTTCCCGGCGCAAGACGTGCTTTTAGCCCACGAACCTCCGTTACTCGTCTCATAGTACGTACCTATCTACATGTACGCTGTATGGTATCGTTATGTAGAACGGAGGCTTCTCGGCTTGTTCTCGAGACGACGCGTGACTGGTTAACACTATATTATAACTGTGCAAGTCGTAGAATTACGACAAATGTAAATATATGTACTATTATGGTTGATACTGCATTTAATAGAAAACAATGCAGTAAAACTCTCTTCATTAAAGCTCTGTTGTCATGAAGTTTGCATGGATTTTTTTTTGTTTTTTTTTTTGGCTCATGGGCGTTCTTCGTGATCCAAAAATTATCGGCCTAAAATTTAATCGTTTTATCGACATTTTTCGAAAAAAAAATGACAATATACGATGTCAGGCAGTGTAAGAGACAGAGCGCATGCTAAATGGGCTAGAATCTTAAGGTTCTAAGTCAGTGGGACGTTTTTTTCCATTCAAATCTATATGGAAGGCATTGCTAACGTGTATTATCTTTTCAGTAACAGACAAGAAAGCGTCTTGAGAATATAACTTTTCAATAAAAACACATAAATTTGTTGTAGACCACTTTTATTTTATTACACTCTACCGGTTTTGGAAGGCCCTTCCTTCATCAGGAGAATATTGTAACCAATCCACATAGAGATAGAATATTGTCAGACATACAAATTTAAGGTGTATGAGTGGGAGGTAGGCGAGGGGGTAGGGGTAATTGTGGGATTTCCGGGAAGAACAGAGCGGTTCACTGGAAATAAATCTAAAATGGGACTAAAAGATAAATTAATTTGATTATTCAAAATACTACAATTATTATTTAGGGATTTTCAAATTTCAAGTGCATCTAAATTATTTAATTTTTTGCTTTTATTGCTTTGGTGAAGAATTTGAAATAAAATCCAAAATCCCCAAAATCCTAAATAAGAAACTTAAACTCATTTCAACTAATACATTTTTATTTGGTACACCTTAAACTAATAATAATAAAATAATAAATCCCGTCCAATGGCGCAGAATCTTATATATATATATATATATATATATATATATTGGCCTCTTCCCGTAGTGTGTTGATCCAGTAAGAAGTTATAAGCCAAGTTGATCCACCTTTAACACCCTATAACTTGGCTGTGATGGAATACATCTGTATGATTTTGCAACATTATTGCATTAGTTACCAAGGTTGCCATTTTGCAAGAAAAAATATTTGATGTACTTATCATAAAATTTTAAAAATTTGTATGGGAATCGCTTGCAAATTAACATGCTTTGTTGATCTGTCGCTTGTAAATCACCATACTTCGTTGATCCACATAATCGTATAACTTATGTACCTATATTTCGTTTTACAGTTCTTTTGCTGATCCGATTTAAATGACCAATCAGAGAGGTTGTGAAGGAAGCCTTCTGATTGGTCATAAAAAACATGTACCTATATGGAGTTTTACTGTTAATTGGTTGATCTGATATATAATGGCGCATTCTAGGGCTGCCACAGAGTTGTGACATTATTCCAGGGCTGCTACATACTCTAAATTATGTATTATTATTATTTGACAATAAATATTTTCGATAATACGAAATGCGGCAAAAAAATTCACGGAGAGGGAAGAGACGAGGGAGGGGGAATGCGGGGAAGGTGGAAGGGAACGGAGCGCACAGGAAAGGAAATGCAGGGAGAATCAATTTGAGCGAGTGAGTGAGTCAGTGAATGAAGGCGCCGATACCAATTATTCCGCCGCCCCGGGAACCATTTATCGTATAACCGACACCTCTGCTAAAAAGTTAATAACTAAATAAAATGTTTCCATGACAGTCGATCCGGCAACAATTGCCCTCCCCCCCAACAGTTAGCCCGCTGACAGTTTATCCCCTGACATTTGATCCCCCGACATTTGATCCCCCGACAGTTGATCCCCTGACAGTTGATCTGACGGACGGTTGATACCTCGGACAATTGATCCCCTGGCAGTTTACCCCCCGACAGTTGATCCCCCGACAGTTAACCCCCCCCTGACTGTTGACCCCCCACACCGACTGTTGACCCCCCCCCCGACAGTTGATCCCCCGACAGTTGACCCCCCCCGACAGTTGATCCCTCGGACTCGGAGGGATCAACTATCGGCGGACCAATTGTCGGAGGATAAATTGTCGCCGGACCAACCGTCGTGAAACCGCTTTTTTCAATGACACTGAATGTATAGAACACAGTAAACCACATTTTAAAAAACATTTTTTGTTCTTAAAGAAAAAAATTACATAAATTGAAATTAATTACATAAATATCAAATCGAAGTGGGCGATATAAATGTAAGACAATTTTGAAACAATAATTTTACAAACTTAAAGTCATAATATATTAGTTTAATATAACGAAAATCTATAAATATAAACATTTTGGTTCCGTATGTTTGCGTTCGCTAATCTTGGAAAGTAATAAATGGATTTACTCAAAATTTCTACAGAACATTAAATTTTAGCAGAAGAGTGTTTCTATGTACACTGGTGAGCTCTGGTTTTATGAAATTACTATAAAAACATAGTAAGTGGTGCACAAGTTGTTTGGAAAAGTGAGTGTATATCATGTATTTTAGCGGCAAGGAGGGTAGGCGGGAGGGGGAGGGGAATCCGGGACTGGCGGACGGGAATGAAGGGGGAAAGATTCGCGGGAGAAAGGGTCGAAGGAGGGGGGAAGTCGGGAAAGTGGACAACGGAGGGGGGGGGGGGGGTCGCGGACGGAGCGAAGTGGAAAAGGGGAGTGTGAAAAGCGAAGAAGGTGGAGGGGGATCGCAAGAGGGGAAGAGGAGGGGGGGTAGGGGAACGGGGGCGAATTGAAAAAAACACTCAGGGAGAAACAATATCTTTATTTAAGTGGTATTGCAACGCATGCCGGGTTCAACTAAGAACGGGGACGCAAGCGAATGGACGTGCAGGGAGAAACAATTCATTTCTTTGAATGGCATTGCAACGCGTGCCGGGAACCAGCTAGTATTTTTAACAAAATAATGCCTTAAAAATAAGTTAGCCATATTTATTTATTTACACATATTCGGCATAACACGTGCGATTAACATAATTAACATAACATTTAAATACCTAGTAACTAACCTAATAATTTTGATAATTTTTTATCAATTATTTTTATACGAAAAGACCAAAAATGAGGTGACAGTAACGTTAACAATACATTTGTCTAAGAAAATATGTATGTGTTTATTTTTTTTCATTATTTGTAATTTTAGTTAGAAAAAGCGTAAGGTGAGCTATTTTTTAAACTTTTTTATGTTTGCATGACAAATTTTTATATTTAAAAAATTATATGTTTATTTTTAACTAAAAAATTTGAAAGCGTGTTTCATGACCTTTCAAAAACAGTTTTTAGTTTTGGGATATGTTCAGAAATATTCCATTTATTTGCATTTCATTGTAAAGCGGAAAGATTTTGACCATCTGAAAAATACGCCAAAATTTTGAAGGGTTTAATAGGTTACTATAGGTTAGGGTTATCGGCTACCATCGCGTCATCACGTGTCGATCACGTGATGACGCGATGACGCAGATCGTTTGTTTACATCCGCTCCAACAAAGAACCGACATGTTTTACCTTGCCTTGCCGATATTTCGTCGCCTCATTTGAATAGGGTTCTAACTGACATTTTTTTCAAAAATGACCTTTGATTGCCAAAGCATTTTTTTTGCTCATTTCTATACCCAAAATAATTTTCAGAACCATCCGTGTTGTATTTTCGTTGATATGTGTATGACGAAGTTCTAACATCAAGCATTTTCAATAATAATTCATTTTACATTCTCACTACACTTACACTCTCTATTTTTCTTGTATCTGACAGTTGATCTTAATTAAGAGGCGCATTATGGTTCGTCACTTTATTTGGATAGGGTTCTAACTGTGTCTTCTCTATCATTTTCTAAGGTTTCTAAGTTTCCAAAGACGAATTTTCGTAATCTATTTAACAATTTTAGTTAAAGTATTTTAGTTTATCGTATTTAGATGGAAAATATTTAAATAGGACGTAGCTTGGAATTGCATTAGTGAAATGTAATTAGAACCTTGTGCAATGTATTATTATGCCTTAGCTGGTTGTACAGGGTTTTATTTGCATGTTTAGGTATGTTCTAAAAGGGTAAATATGCGTCATATTTAAATACTTTCCTTCAAAATATGTTCAATTAAAATACGTTAAACAAATTTCAACTTCAAAATCAGAAATTGGTAAATAGATTATGAGAAATTGTCTTTGCAAACTTTGACACCTCATATCTCAGAACAAGGTGAAGTGAAGTTAGAACCCTATCAAAAGTTGCGTTCTTTTTTGAGTGTATTTCTAGTAATAATTTATACTAGTAATAAGTTATTTTGTTTAAGTACAAAATGTAATTAATAATTAATTAAAACATAATTAAATAAATCCTTCGGTACCGGTAGAAGTGAAACCTTCAGAAAACGGAAGTAGACAATTTTCATTAGTGAAATATATTTTTTTATTATTTAATATTAAGAAAAGAGAAATGCGATATTAATTCTTTTAATGCAGATCGATAACTTAATAGTTTTTCTAGGATATCCCAAATTATTGAGTATTTGCTTTACAAAACACATTAAATACAGCGTAAAACTTTCGATAGTAAAAGTTCACATTTTTTAAGTGAAAATTTCTTTAGCACCGTTGTGATTTGAAACTCAATGAAACGAAAAATAGCGAAAAAGAGACAAAAACATCCATTAATAAGAGTTACCTTGCGAGAGAATGAGATAGTATATTCGGTCTCCTCTTTGTGACGGCTCTACACAAGGAAACATGTAGAAACATGTCTGAGTCCAACTACAAGAAAGCGGAGTATTTCTAGTATTAATTTATTCTAGTACTAAGTTATTTTATTTAAGTACAATAATTAATTAATAATGAATAAATACATAATTAAATAAATCCTTCGGTACCGGTAGAAGTGAAACCTTCAGAAAACTTAAGTAGACAATTTTCATTAGTGAAATATATATTTTTTTATTTAATATTGAAAAGAGAAATGCGATATTAATTCTTTTAATGCAGATCGATAACTTAATAGTTTTTCTAGGATAACCCAAATTATTGAGTATTTGCTAAAAAAAACAACTTATATACAGCGTAAAACTCTCGTTAGTAAAATTATACTTTTGGAAGATTTTTTTATTGATTCGTGTACAAACCGTGCTCTAAAGTAAGAATCCAAAATTTCAGTGTGTTTGGTGCCATAGGGCTAGAGTTGTGACCGATTCCAAGTGTAAAACGTGCCCAGAAAAACGATGATTTTTCTAACAACTATATATTTGGAAGATTTTTTGATTGATTATTGTACAAACCGTGCTTTTAGGTAAGAATTCAAAATTTCAATCTGTTTGGTGCCATAGGGCTAGAGTTGTGACCGATTCAAAGTGTAAAACGTGCCCTAAAAAACGATGAGTTTTCTAACAACTATACTTTTGGAAGATTTTTTGATTGATTCTTGTACAGACCGTGCTTTATAGTAAGAATCCAAAATTTCAGTCTGTTTGGTGGATGATGGCCCAAATTATTGAGTATTTGCTAAAAAAAACTAATATATACGGCGTAAAACTCTCGTTAGTAAAATTATACTTTCGGAAGATTTTTTTTATTGATTCGTCTACAAACCGTGCTCTAAAGTAAGAATTCAAAATTTCAATCTATTTGGTGCCATAGGGCCAAAGTTGTGACCGATCGCAAGTGTAAAAACTAATACCTACGAACGATGAGTTTTCTAAAAACTATTCTTTTGGAAGATTTTTTTGATTGATTCTTGTACAGACCGTGCTTTTAAGTAAGAATCCAAAATAATCGTCCTGTTTGGTGCCATAGGGCCAAAGTTGTGACCGATCGCAAGTGTAAAAACAAATATCTCCAAGCGATGAGTTTTCTTAAAACTATACTTTTGGAAGATTTTTGATTGATTCTTGTACGGACCAAGCTTTTAGGTAAGAATCCAAAATTTCAGTCTATTTGGTGGATGATGGCCCAAATAATTGAGTATTTGCTAAAAAAAAACAAATTATATACAGCGTAAAACTCTCGTTAGTAAAATTATACTTTTGGAAGATTTTTTTATTGATTCGTGTACAAACCGTGCTCTAAAGTAAGAATCCAAAATTTCAGTGTGTTTGGTGCCATAGGGCTAGAGTTGTGACCGATTCCAAGTGTAAAACGTGCCCAGAAAAACGATGATTTTTCTAACAACTATATATTTGGAAGATTTTTTGATTGATTATTGTACAAACCGTGCTTTTAGGTAAGAATTCAAAATTTCAATCTGTTTGGTGCCATAGGGCTAGAGTTGTGACCGATTCAAAGTGTAAAACGTGCCCTAAAAAACGATGAGTTTTCTAACAACTATACTTTGGAAGATTTTTTGATTGATTCTTGTACAGACCGTGCTTTATAGTAAGAATCCAAAATTTCAGTCTGTTTGGTGGATGATGGCCCAAATTATTGAGTATTTGCTAAAAAAAACTAATATATACAGCGTAAAACTCTCGTTAGTAAAATTATACTTTTGGAAGATTTTTTGATTGATTCTTGTACAACCGTGCTTTTAAGTAAGAATTCAAAATTTCAATCTGTTTGGTGCCATAGGGCCAAAGTTGTGACCGATCGCAAGTGTAAAAACTAATACCTACGAACGATGAGATACTTTAGGAAGATTTTTTTTTATTGATTCTTGTACAGATTGTGCTTTTAAGTAAGAATCCAAAATTTCAGTCTGTTTGGTGGATGATGGCCCAAATTATTGAGTATTTGCTACAAAAAAAAAATATATATACAGCGTAAAACTCTCGTTAGTAAAATTATACTTTTGGAAGATTTTTTGATTGATTCTTGTACAGATTGTGCTTTTAAGTAAGAATCCAAAATTTCAGTCTGTTTGGTGGATGATGGCCCAAATTATTGAGTATTTGCTACAAAAAAAAAATATATATACAGCGTAAAACTCTCGTTAGTAAAATTATACTTTTGGAAGATTTTTTTGATTGATTCTTGTACAGACCGTGCTTATAAGTAAGAATTCAAAATTTCAGTCTGTTTGGTGGATGATGGCCCAAATTATTGAGTATTTGCTACAAAAAAAAAATATATACAGCGTAAAACTCTCGTTAGTAAAATTATACTTTTGGAAGATTTTTTTTGATTGATTCTTGTACAGACCGTGCTTATAAGTAAGAATTCAAAATTTCAATCTGTTTGGTGCCATAGGGCCAAAGTTGTGACCGATCGCAAGTGTAAAAACTAATACCTACGAACGATGAGATACTTTTGGAAGATTTTTTTTTATTGATTCTTGTACAGATTGTGCTTTTAAGTAAGAATCCAAAATAATCGTCCTGTTTGGTGCCATAGGGCCAAAGTTGTGACCGATCGCAAGTGTAAAAACAAATATCTCCAAACGATGAGTTTTCTTAAAACTGAACTTTTGGAAGATTTTTGGTTGATTCTTGTACGGACCGTGCTTTATAGTAAGAATCCAAAATTTCAGTCTGTTTGGTGGATGATGGCCCAAATTATTGAGTATTTGCTAAAAAAAAAAACAACTTATATACAGCGTAAAACTCTCGTTAGTAAAATTATACTTTTGGAGGATTTTTTTATTGATTCGTGTACAAACCGTGCTCTAAAGTAAGAATCCAAAATTTCAGTGTGTTTGGTGCCATAGGGCTAGAGTTGTGACCGATTCCAAGTGTAAAACGTGTTACGTTACAAAATAGACCGCCAATATAGATGCGCGCGCACCATCCCCTCCCGCGAGCGACAAACGGAGCGGCCGCGAGACGCGCCGCCGACCGCAAGCTCGTCAGTCTTCAGCAAGCCGGCTTACAGGGCCCACGTTCGCGTGAACATGGGCGACACCAGTTCAGTTACGCCGTTTGTGCGCTTCCGTTCCCCGATGGACGGTGCGTAGACTGAGAGAATCAAGTGTGTGAAGCCGCTGTTGGCCCATAAACAAACGTGAGTCAATTACCATGTTATCCTTTGTGTGCAATTAAATGTATTAACCCTAGCCACGCGTGATAGAGAAGAGAGACGGACATTCAAACTAACTTTCAGCTAGGATCGTTCCTTATGTATTATTGTGTCTCCTAGAATTGAATAAACTGTTTATGTGATAACCTACCGTGTTTTGCTTGACGAGGGAGGCCCTGGGACAATGGAGAAACGTGAAGTTCCGAACCACAAGCACTAGCCCTGAGTTTACGAGGAATCCTGCTTGTACCAAATCTTGAGCTAGTTATTATTTGGGGCAGATACAGCAGCTAATTGTATTAAATATGTGAGAGCTTTCTCCAACCCTGCCGTTAGCGTCAGCACGCACGCTGGACGCCAACACTGGCGCCCAACGTGGGGCCATTTAAATTTTTTTTCTGTTCCACCACGGCCTCGTTCCCAAGCAACAATTGTAAACTCTGAAATGTTATTATGATGTATTGTTTATTCCCAATTGTCTAGCACTTCCAACAGGAATCTCGGCGCGAACATAATTTCGAATCACAATTTAAATTATTACGGACGCGATTTTATCATTTGTGACTCGTCACTCGACAAAATATTACCGGTATTCCAACGCAAGGTGCCCAACCTAGGAAGTTGTCGCTGCGAATAATACAGTGATTACAAAGTGTCGGCCGATTAAAATTGCTATTTTCAATACAAGTGAATAGTGGAAATAAACACAAATTAAAGAAGAATTTATTCAACAATTAAAATCATGTACATGATAAACAAATCATCCGCTTGGTCTCGAAAGTGCTAAATATTTTTAATAATATATAGTTTGCAGCACGCTGGTACGTTTCTTTAAACGGACATTTGCTGACACCTAGGGAACAAGTGGATTTAAATTCTTTCTGTCATTTGACAATTAAGTATTTTTGACTCTGTCGTCTGATGAAACCGGATCATGCCATGCCATGCCAAAATCACATTCGAATAATGCAAAAAATACTAAATTCGCGTTGACGTGGATTCCTTGACATCTGACACTATAATACCTTGTCAATTGACAATGAAGGTAATATCTTGTCGAAAAGACGAAGGGAATTCGCGGGTAAATACCAAAAATTGGTGCTGTTTAAAGCCAGGCTATAGGAAGCCGCGTAATGAAACCATGCCCCCAAGATATTGTTGAATTCTCAAACAAATTACTTCCACGAAAACTTGTGAAAATTTTTTTCGATTTTTTTTTAATTTTCGAAATATTTTTTTTCCAAACGCTTGGAGTTTTTCTTAAAAACGCATTGCCAGAGGAAAATCGCTGCGCAAATTTTCTCCAGTTTTCGGACTCTGAAAATTTTTCCGATTTTTTCCTTTTTTCGATTTTTTTAATTTTCGAAATATTTTTTTTCCAAACGCTTGGAGTTTTTCTTAAAAACGCATTGCCAGAGGAAAATCGCTGCGCAAATTTTCTCCAGTTTTCGGACTCTGAAAATTTTTCCGATTTTTTCCTTTTTTCGATTTTTTTTAAATTTTCGAAATTTTTTTTTCCAAAACGCTTGGATTTTTCCTAAAAAGCACGTGGCCAGAGGCAAACCTCTGCCCAAATTTTCAAATAACCCAAACACTTACAAATACGCGTTTTTTCGCAGAAGCATTTAAAAAAAAAAATATATATACGTCCCCAGTGGTCAATCCCTGGCAAAAAATTTCTTTCCAAATACGGATAAAGAGTCGAGTTCTCGTTTTTCTCCCAACGTAAGGTCACCCTGACACGACCCTATACACTATGGAAGTCCCTCAAGTCACGCTGGGTATAATCCCCCACATTTCTACGTCAAAAAAGGAAGAACTACTACAGGCCCTGAGAAGTAGAAAGATTTCTCCCAGGAATAAATCCAAAAAATGCCTTATTCAATATGCTTCTTTCTACAACAAAAAGTACATCAGGAAGTTGCAGTTCCAACAGGAAGACACCTCAGAAATCATCTCTACCTCCCTCACAGTCTCCGAAGCAAAACCCCTGGTGGTACAAGCCCAGGAACAGACGAAAATATATGATTTGACAACCTGGAAGACGAAATACAACGGACTCACGGATGTGGAGGATTTCATCAATAGAATAGAAGAAACAGCCCAAGTCAGAGGAATCCCCGAAAGTATTCTGCACAGGAACTTCATAGACCTCATCGCTCCTGAAATGCTTACCTGGCACAGGATACATAAGAGAAAAACAAACTCATGGAGGGAACTCAAGGTGGCACTTTTATCCAGTTTCGGAGAAAAAAAGGCCCAACATAGAGTCAGGCTATCCCTACTCGCTATCAAGCAGCACTCCGGAGAGCCTGTTGCTAGATTCACACAGAGGGCAGAGGCCATCAATATTAAGCTCACCCAACCTGTCCCTGAAGCGGAACTTCTCCCGGTTTTAATCGACGGTCTTCTCCCCAGATACGAAAACATCATTACTTCTCAGAAAATTGCCACGCTGGAGCAACTGAAAGATGTCTGCCAGCTACTAGAGGCATACCAGGATCGGAAGAAAGACGAAAGATTCCCCAAAGAAAACTTTCGCCCAAGCACTTCGTCCGGCATAAAACCGGAGCACAACGAGAAGAAATCCTGCTCCTTTTGCCACAAGATTGGTCACTCCCAAGCCGCCTGCTTTAAACAAGCAAAACTTTTATCCTCCAAAGACACCCACTCTAACAAAAGGCGATCCGTCGATCGTTCTCCAAGAAGAGATGAAGGGAGGAAGTTTGGCAAAAGACCACGCCAAGACAATACCGAAACGTCCATCCCGGATCTCAGATTCATCAAACCCCCTATGGATTTCTCCAGACCCCCTCCCAATTGGACAGCCAGGAAGACAAAAAACTAGACCCCAACCCCCCGGGCCATCCCTCCCATAGGCCAAAGGAATGGTCGGAGTGGTTGGAACACGTCAAATTTTTTAAACAGGCCTTACCCCTCTCTACAGTTTGCTGCAAACAGGCAATAGACGGTAGACCCTTCGCGCATTTTTCCATAAACAACGTGGTTTTTTCAGGTCTCCTAGACAGCGGCGCCTCTGTCAGCTGCCTGGGCGACAACGCCCACACCTTATTCACAAACTGTGGTTTTAAAATGGGAAAACATTCTTCACATGTTACCACGGCAGACAACACTTCACAACTCGTCATCGGTTCTCTAACCCTGCCGATCAATTGTGACCAAAAAACAGTTTGGATCAAGTTTCTAGTTGTACCTACAATCACACAGAAATTCATCTTGGGAGTGGATTTTTGGATGGCTTTCAAAATTGCCCCGCAATTGTTTAACAACCCCTCCGTCACTCCCCAAGTAAACGAAATCCGTACGGTAATACCCTACGAAAACTTGAACCCCTTACAAACAATACAATTAAATCAAATGATCAACAAGTATGAATCCATCTCCTTCGAAAGGTGCGGTTTAGGCTTAACCAACCTAGTACAACACCATATAAAAACAACAGGCCCCCCAATCAAACAAAGGTATTACAACCTAGCTCCACAAAAATTGAAAACGCTGGAAAAAGAATTGGACGATATGCTAAGACTGGGAGTGGTGGTACCCAGCCGCAGTGCATGGACCAACCCCACCTTATTAGTTTCAAAGAAAGACGGCTCAGCCCGTTTCTGCCTCGACAGCAGACGCCTCAACGCATGTACAATATCAGACGCCTACCCGCTCCCCTTGGTCAACTCCATCCTGGACAGACTTCGAAACGCTAAATACATCTCATCCATAGACTTAAGCAAAGCATTCTGGCAGATACCTTTGGATCCCAGCTCCTGCGAAAAGACTGCCTTCGTGGTGCCTGGCAGGGGTATGTTCCATTTCAAAAGACTACCCTTCGGTCTAAAAAACAGCCCAGCAGAACTACAAAGACTCATGGATAAATTGTTTGGCCCAGAGTTTGATAACAATTTATTTTGCTACCTGGATGACCTGATCATCATTAGCGATACCTTTGAAAAACACATACTTATTCTAGAAAAGGTTTTTCAACAACTCAAACAGGCCGGTTTGACTATCAACCTGAAGAAATCGGAATTCTGCAGGCACCGCCTACGATACTTGGGTTTCATAGTAGACGAAGAAGGCCTAAGAACAGACCCCACAAAAGTAGCGGCTATGACAAATTTTCCCCGACCTACAAATGCAAAAGAGGTAAAAGCCTTCCTCGGACTCACCGGTTACTACAGAAGATTCATAAAAAACTTCTCAACTCTCGCGGCGCCGCTCAACAAAATCACGGGAATCCGTAAAGGTACCAGTAACTTTTCCTGGTCTGCGGAGACTGAGTCAGCATTCAACTCCCTGAAAGAGGCTCTTCAATCAGCCCCAGTACTGAATTGCCCCGACTTCAATCTTCCCTTTACGATCCATTCGGACGCATCAAACGTCGGAATCGGAGGAGTCCTCACTCAAAATTTTACGGACGGCGAACACCCCGTGGCATACTTCTCTCGTACCCTAAATAAACACGAAAAAAACTACGGGATTACCGAGAGAGAATTGTTAGCAGTCATGGAATCCATTCAACATTTCCGCGGATACATTGAGGGCAGTAAGTTTACCGTCGTCACAGACCATAGCAGCCTAAAATGGCTGATCTCGCTAGACAACCCCTCTGGGAGATTGGCTCGCTGGTCGTCCCGCCTATCTCAATATACTTTCGATGTCATCCACCGTAAAGGCGCCGATAATATCGTCCCGGATGCCCTTTCTAGGATCGAGATAGCAACATTAAATGCCGAATTGCCCAATTCTAGTCTCCCCACAAAAGACGTATGGTATCAAAAAACCTTTAGAGGATGCAGTGACAACCCACAAAAGTTCCCGAATTTTATGATTAAGGACGGACAACTATATCGCAACTGCAAGCCTCCACTGTCAATCTTAGAGGACTATGCCTGGAAAAAGGTAGTCCCTCTCGAAAATAGAGAACAAGTTATTATTGATAACCACAGTGCCGTAGACTCCATACACCCTGGAACCTTCAAAACATTCAAAAAAATATCTTTAAGATATTATTGGCCGGGTCTATTCAAACAAGTACGTTTATACATCTCCAAGTGCGACATCTGTAAGGCATACAAGCACAGTACGGCACCACCGTCTGGTCTAATGGGCAACCCCAAGCGTGCCGATAGACCACTTCAATCCTTTTCTATGGACCTCATTGGACCCTTCCCTAGAAGCTACGCCGGTTACATGCATATACTCAGCGTAGTGGACATCTTTTCCAAATACTGCTGGTTGTTTCCTCTGAAAAGGGCAACTGCAGCAGCAATAACCAATCTATTGGAAAAACATATTTTCATACCCTACGGTACCCCTCGTACTATAATATGCGACAATGGTAAACAATTTATAGCTCTGGAATTTAAAGAGTTTTTGTCTAAATATGGTATAAAGGATGTATTCTATAACACCCTTTACACCCCACAGAACAACACCGTTGAACGATACAACCAAACCATAAACACGGCCCTGGCAATTTTGGTTGGCAAAGACCAACGCACATGGTGCAAAAAATTAGACAAAATACAAGCAGCCATGAACAACACGGTGAACCTCGCTACAGGCTATACACCATTTTTTCTCAAACACGGCATGGAACAAGTAGTTCACGGTTCACTACACCCTGACAATTGCCTTCCATCCGTCCCTTCCTCCACAGCAGACCCCGCAGCAAATTACGCCCACCGCTTGGAGGAACTCTCCGCTATCTATAGTGAAGTAACAGACGCTCTACTATTGGCCCACCAAAAGAGCGCCGACAGGTATAACCTTCGTAGGAGGCACGTCACATTCAAGGAAGAAGACATCGTCTGGAGGAGAAACAACACTCTGTCACAAGGTGCGCTGTACTTCTCTGCCAAATTGGCACCCCGTTTTGTAAAGACGAAAGTCCTAAAGAAAATCTCAGACCTGGTTTACCGATTGTCCGACATCTCTGGTAAACACATAGGTAATTACCACATAAAGGACATTGTAAAAAGTGGGAACATGGAAACAAACTCCATTGCCACGCCCATATAACCCCAACGGTTATTCCTTGACTCCTAGCAACCATTCGTCTACACCGTGACATGGATCACTATGGAAGTCAACCCTTTTGTTTCGTCACTAATGAGCGGCCTCTCGTAAACGATTGTCACTCATTGGGACACTCAAACGAAACCCTTTCTAGCTCTGGCACAGTGTTGTCAACTGTAGCCAAAGTCATGGAAGAAATTATAATTCTCCCTTGTGGTTTCGTTTCATTTTATTTTATTTTTGTTTGTATAAATATCTCGTCATCATCAGTCATTCGCCTCTAATTGCGGCCCCAGGTGTCAAACCTTGGAAACATCGTTTTTTTCTAAGCATGCACACCTCTACCTGAAATTGATCACTTCGGAGAAAGGAATTCCCTGTGGCTTACTGCAAGTAGTCAGAGACTACGTGCCCAAGGTTTTGTGCATCGTCACAACTGGCAGCATCATATTTTCACATCATCATGTCATACCTCGTCACCCCTTTCTAAATATTAGAAAATCTTTTTGTACATTAAATATCGGGTCCTCGCCAAAGTGCATCTAACCCTTATGTCATATGTAATTAAATTAGGTAAGCAAACCTGTGTAAACCCATGGCGGTATCAGATGTTTGCTACCCGTTCTAAGTTTTTTTTTCTGTTTTTTAAGAAAATAGAATGGCGCTCAATAAATAACCCTAATTGCTCTAGCTCTCCCCAGAACTGAATGTGGAGTCTGGAAAGTATCGTTATAAAAGGGACAACTTTTAACGTGCCTCTTCATTAACGATAAATTTTTTTTACAACATTTCAGCAACATTGAGTCACCCTGGGTCTCAACTGTTCAAACTGAAATTTTGGGGTTGCCTTGTTGTGACTTATCACGTGCAAAGTACGAGGTCACAACAAGAAGCCAGGTCTCCAAGTGAACACCCTGCGAACAACCCATCCCATTATTATAATTTTCATAACACCAAGGTGTGTCCATCGCAGTCTGTTTAAGTAAGTAAAACCTAGAAGGTCTTAAACACTCAAATCGGACCAATGTAAATAATTTGCCTTGTCAAACAACGATAAGCGCATGTCTTGTATTGTTGCTACCATCGTACGTGTAAGTACAACAAAAGTTGTACCATCACGATACGACACTCTGTGCGTAACCAAAAAGGGGTACCACAAAGGATCTCTTTTGCGGTAAGCTTAGATGAAATTCACATTCCATCAGCACGCCAGAATTTTTCGTCCCTTAATTGTTGAAGTATAAAATCTTGGCCAGATCTTCAAATATGTTTTTGCCTTTGTGCAAGTCTTTAACGTACGCTAATATGGATTTATTATGCTACGGTATTGTTGTACTAAGTACATCAGTATGTCTCGCCGTCTGTATTGAATAGGTACCTTTATATGAACGTTAACCTTTGTTGCCATCATAGGTGGGAACCTTATAAAATCTGCCGTCATAGATGGGAATCTCAGAATATCTACTAAATGCGATACGGGGAGCCCGTTATAATTACTCTGTGGGTTTTTGTCAGAAATGTCATAAATACCTAGTCTTTTGCACCTCCCTTCAATACTGGGCAACCCAGTTGTAATTCGTTCATTGTTATCCGTGAAGACGTTATAAAACTTACTTGCAAATCTTTTGATTTTGCAATCTTGTACGCTATACGTGAAGACGTTACAATACTCACCATGAATCGTGCGAACGAAATAATATCAAACCTTTATGTGTGAACTACTCAATGTAGTCCACACCCCCTTTTTTGTAATCATTAATATGCCCGTGGACTTCCTGTCACAAGAACCCAGGAACTATCTACTATCTCAAAAGGACTAATCATACGCTTCACTCATGATTATGGGGCATCGTGTCGTGGGAGTTAAGTTGATGGACACAAACACACCTAACTCGTTGTCTGGGAGACGAACAAAGAAAATCCCCAGGTTTGTGAGATTTGAGCAAGGGTCTGTCATTTCTCGCAAACAAGTAGGAGAATAAAACGACCCCTAATCTTCTGCCCAATACACGTAGAGGATTAGACTTTTATGTCAGTGTATTCTTTTGTCCAACACTACCAAATATTATTGTAATGTGCCAGGATGACTGCTGTAGACCTTGTTTCACCTCCACCCAGAGGTCGAATTTCGGAAATAGCCGAGTCCCCAGCAGTTTTCTTCGTTCAAATGTTCCCAATTATCACCCTCCCCCTTCCTCGAAATTATCCGTGAATGGGGATATATGCGTTACGCACTTGGCGTTTCGTTTGTCAAATGGGACAATCTTCATACGCGGATCCTTTCAACTTCCTACTCCTTTCCCACTTTGTTATAACTAATCTTGTACGCAATGTTTTGTTTTTCGAAAGTAGAAAAAATGCTACCGTATAGACGTGAGCATAGGTCATGGAAGACCAACTTCTTTCGAATGGGAATTTTGTTATACGTACAATCCCTCAACCACGTATTCTCGGAAATGTATTTGGTAAAGAAAAAAAAACCAAAAGGGGTTACACAGAACCTGTCCTTGAATACGTACCTTTGTAACATGTATTAGGAATTAGCCACATTTAGTTAGCTCTCTCTCCGTCTCTCTCTCTCTCTCCTCGTTTCTCTTAAATGTTTTGGCACAAGTGCTGAAAAGGTAAGAGGATTTATTAGTCCTACAGCTCCATTACCACGTCGCTTTTATTGCGGCGAGGGGGGAAGTGTTACGTTACAAAATAGACCGCCAATATAGATGCGCGCGCACCATCCCCTCCCGCGAGCGACAAACGGAGCGGCCGCGAGACGCGCCGCCGACCGCAAGCTCGTCAGTCTTCAGCAAGCCGGCTTACAGGGCCCACGTTCGCGTGAACATGGGCGACACCAGTTCAGTTACGCCGTTTGTGCGCTTCCGTTCCCCGATGGACGGTGCGTAGACTGAGAGAATCAAGTGTGTGAAGCCGCTGTTGGCCCATAAACAAACGTGAGTCAATTACCATGTTATCCTTTGTGTGCAATTAAATGTATTAACCCTAGCCACGCGTGATAGAGAAGAGAGACGGACATTCAAACTAACTTTCAGCTAGGATCGTTCCTTATGTATTATTGTGTCTCCTAGAATTGAATAAACTGTTTATGTGATAACCTACCGTGTTTTGCTTGACGAGGGAGGCCCTGGGACAATGGAGAAACGTGAAGTTCCGAACCACAAGCACTAGCCCTGAGTTTACGAGGAATCCTGCTTGTACCAAATCTTGAGCTAGTTATTATTTGGGGCAGATACAGCAGCTAATTGTATTAAATATGTGAGAGCTTTCTCCAACCCTGCCGTTAGCGTCAGCACGCACGCTGGACGCCAACAAACGTGCCCTGAAAAACGATGAGTTTTCTAACAACTATACTTTTGGAAGATTTTTTGATTGATTCTTGTACAGACCGTGCTTTATATTTATAGTAAGAATCCAAAATTTCAGTCTGTTTGGTGGATGATGGCCCAAATTATTGAGTATTTGCTACAAAAAAAAAATATATACAGCGTAAAACTCTCGTTAGTAAAATTATACTTTTGGAAGATTTTTTTGATTGATTCTTGTACAGACCGTGCTTATAAGTAAGAATTCAAAATTTCAGTCTGTTTGGTGGATGATGGCCCAAATTATTGAGTATTTGCTACAAAAAAAAAAATATATACAGCGTAAAACTCTCGTTAGTAAAATTATACTTTTGGAAGATTTTTTTTGATTGATTCTTGTACAGACCGTGCTTATAAGTAAGAATTCAAAATTTCAATCTGTTTGGTGCCATAGGGCCAAAGTTGTGACCGATCGCAAGTGTAAAAACTAATACCTACGAACGATGAGATACTTTTGGAAGATTTTTTTTTATTGATTCTTGTACAGATTGTGCTTTTAAGTAAGAATCCAAAATAATCGTCCTGTTTGGTGCCATAGGGCCAAAGTTGTGACCGATCGCAAGTGTAAAAACAAATATCTCCAAACGATGAGTTTTCTTAAAACTGAACTTTTGGAAGATTTTTGGTTGATTCTTGTACGGACCGTGCTTTATAGTAAGAATCCAAAATTTCAGTCTGTTTGGTGGATGATGGCCCAAATTATTGAGTATTTGCTAAAAAAAAAAACAACTTATATACAGCGTAAAACTCTCGTTAGTAAAATTATACTTTTGGAGGATTTTTTTATTGATTCGTGTACAAACCGTGCTCTAAAGTAAGAATCCAAAATTTCAGTGTGTTTGGTGCCATAGGGCTAGAGTTGTGACCGATTCCAAGTGTAAAACGTGCCCTGAAAAACGATGAGTTTTCTAACAACTATACTTTTGGAAGATTTTTTCATTGATTCTTGTACGGACCGTGCTTTTTAGTAAGAATCCAAAATTTCAGTCTGTTTGGTGGATGATGGCCCAAATTATTGAGTATTTGCTAAAAAAAAACTAATATATACAGCGTAAAACTCTCGTTAGTAAAATTATACTTTTGGAAGATTTTTTTATTGATTCGTGTACAAATCGTGCTCTGAAGTAAGAATCCAAAATTTCAGTGTGTTTGGTGCCATAGGGCTAGAGTTGTGACCGATTTGAAGTGTAAAACGTGCCCTGAAAAACGATGAGTTTTGTAACAACTATACTTTTGGAAGATTTTTTGATTGATTCTTGTACAGACCGTGCTTTATATTTATAGTAAGAATCCAAAATTTCAGTCTGTTTGGTGGATGATGGCCCAAATTATTGAGTATTTGCTACAAAAAAAAAATATATACAGCGTAAAACTCTCGTTAGTAAAATTATACTTTTGGAAGATTTTTTGATTGATTCTTGTACAGACCGTGCTTTATAGTAAGAATCCAAAATTTCAGTCTGTTTGGTGGATGATGGCCCAAATTATTGAGTATTTGCTAAAAAAAAACTAATATATACAGCGTAAAACTCTCGTTAGTAAAATTATACTTTTGGAAGATTTTTTTATTGATTCGTGTACAAATCGTGCTCTGAAGTAAGAATCCAAAATTTCAGTGTGTTTGGTGCCATAGGGCTAGAGTTGTGACCGATTCCAAGTGTAAAACGTGCCCTGAAAAACGATGAGTTTTCTAACAACTATACTTTTGGAAGATTTTTTCATTGATTCTTGTACGGACCGTGCTTTTAAGTAAGAATCCAAAATTTCAGTCTGTTTGGTGGATGATGGCCCAAATTATTGAGTATTTGCTAAAAAAAAACTAATATATACAGCGTAAAACTCTCGTTAGTAAAATTATACTTTTGGAAGATTTTTTGATTGATTCTTGTACAGACCGTGCTTTTAAGTAAGAATTCAAAATTTCAATCTGTTTGGTGCCATAGGGCCAAAGTTGTGGCCGATCGCAAGTGTAAAAACTTATACCTACGAACGATGAGATACTTTTGGAAGATTTTTTTTGATTGATTCTTGTACAGACCGTGCTTTTAAGTAAGAATCCAAAATTTCAGTCTGTTTGGTGCCATAGGGCCAGAGTTGCAAGTCGATGGGTCGAGAGAGTCAGGCTCAAAAGGTTAAAATGCCTCCCTCAACCAAACGTTTTTGACCCGGTCCGCCACGTCGCAGGTGGCCAGACGCATCCGCCGCCAAGACCTGGACAAACTTCACCCCATGAACCCGGGCACCCCTGCTTAGTCACCAAACGCAACGATCTTCTTGAGGTGACCTATGGCAGAGGTGTTGGTTAACGAGTTAATGGATCCCGGGGAGGCGGTACTCCGTATTCTAAGATTGATACCCCCCCCGCCCTTCCCAGTCCCCTGCAATTCTTCGTCTACAATTATACAATTATTCCTTACTTAAGTCATTTCTTCACCCCCCCCTACCCCCTCCCTACCGCCACCCCCTACCCCCTCCCTACCGCCACCCCCTACCCCCCTCCCCCACCACCCATCCCCGCCCTTCCCACTCCCATGGAATTACTCGTCTACAATTATACAATTAGTCCTTACTAAAGCTATTTCTTCACCCCCCCCTACACCCCCTTCACTCCTCCCTACACTCCTTCCATACCCCCCCTACCCCCCCCCCCCTGCGGCGGTATAATTCATTCACTCAATCACTCAAATTAATTCTCCCTGCATGTCCTTTCCCGTGCGCCCCGTTCCCTTACACCTTTCCCGCCTTCCCCCTCCCTCGTCTTTTTCCTCTCCGTAAAATTTTTGCCGCATTTCGTAATACCGAAAATATTTATTGTCAAATAATAATAATACATAATTAAGAGTATGTGGCAGCCCTGCAATAATCTCACAACTCTGTCGTAGCCCTGGAACGCGCAATATATACTAGATCAACGAATTAACAGTAATGTTCCATATAGGTACATGTTTTTTATGACCAATCAGAATGCTTCCATCTCTGATTGGTCATTATATAAGATCAACATAGACAAAACGTGTAAAATGTATATGCCACCGAAAAATGGGCGTGGCTTACAGCAAAATCTCGATGACTTAAGTTGATCCATAAGGATCCACATATGTATGCCAGCTTCGGTAATAGATCAACTTATCCGCTTGGATCAACAAGAACAAACGGATCAACTAAAAACTGGTCTACCGTCACGAAAGATCAACTTAGTACGAGAGGGTATAAATATATATATATATATATATATATACAACTTTTCCTCACTCAGTACAAAACAATTGCCTACCCACATTAAACCCGCGTTCTATACAGATAACAATTTAGGTAAATTATTAAAAAACACTTAGATAGAGATCATAAATTAAGCCACTCAGGCATTTATCAACTATAGGTAGAATGTATAGGTAGAAGGTAGATAAGCATTCTACATAGAAATATACACATTAGAATCACGGAACATTAAAGATGCTTAAATAATAATAATTTTTCAGAATTTGCAAATCATCTTATTTCCACGGATCACACTTTTAAAAAGGACACAGGGGTTAAAATTCTTCACCGTAGCTATAAAAGCAAAAATTAGATAATTTAGAAGCACTTGAAATTAGAAAATCCCTAAATAATAATTGTAGTATTTTGAATAATCAAATAAATTTATCTTTTACTCCCATTTTAAATTTGTTTCCAGTAAACCGCTCTGTTCTTCCCGGAAATCCCATAATTACCCGTACCCCCTCGCTTACCTCCCACCCACACACCTAAAATTTGTATGTCTGACAATATTCTATGTCTATGTAGATTAGTTACAATATTCTCCTGGTGAAGGAAGGGCCTTCCGAAACCGGTAGAGTGTAATAAAATAAAAGTGGTCTACAAAAAATTTATGTGTTTTTATTGTAAATTATGGTGAGCCACAAAGTTAAAGCTTTTTTTCAAATATATAACTTTTCATTTACATTTTTCAAAAAATTTTGTATCGTTTTACATTACGGTGATATTACCTTTATTATGAAAGTTAAGTAAGCAGACTGTCGTTAACTCAATTTACAAAGTAACTGTTTCACGCGTCGATTAACAGCACATTGAACAAACAGCCTTAAATCTGATTTGACGCTGAAAAGCTAACGCAATTCCACGTAAAGTAGCGTAATTAACGTTACTTCGCGGAGATTCAAATAAACAAACTCGACTTGCTCAAGCAGAATAATCCAAAGGTAGCACGATAATGCTAAACTAGTTTGAAGGTCACAGTATTGCGTTGAATTTACCTACAAAACTTGCGAAATTATTTCAACCAAGCATAAATTTAAAAATATATTTTCTTATGTTCTGGTTTATACAAATGTTGTATACCGGAAAATAAAAAAAATAAAATCTTCCACAATTTTTGTAAGTTAATATATCTACAAATCTTACAGAACCTACCGAGATCTGTTGGCAGTTCCAATTCCCGTTTCAATTGATGAAATTAAATATAGACAATAGACATTATTCGCAAACATTTCCGAAGATGTCTGAAGTATTGATTTTTTGCTGCTGAACAATTGTGTTTGCGGAATCTGTGTACAGAAAGAAAATACGTGTTTTATAATAATGATGTCAATTTAACCTTACTCTTGGTGTATTGACTATTTGTATGTAGAAAGGTAATAGTGGCGCCTTTGCAACAAGCTTCTCTTGCCAACTGTCAAAATGGGGATTAAAAAAATGTTTTTTTTTATTTATTTTTTTATATTAGCTCCACACAGGAAGCCCTGTGAAAATAATTCCCCTTATGGCCTATGTCATCTTTGGGGATGCTGTGTAGGAGATCTTTTCAGGAAAGGAAGGAGAGGAAGTTCTGAGAAGTAAAAGGATATAAGGGATGGGTGGGAACTGAGGGTCAGAGTCCAGGAGTGACGGACGTATAAATCCATCCCTCCCACTGCGGTGCAAGGCGATGTTCGGAGAAAGTACAGCTGGAGAAGTCAAAGGCACTCCCTTAACCACTCTCGCCCGATCAGCTGGTGGGCAGACGCATCTGCTGCCAAGACCTGGACAAATCTCATCCCATGAACCCGGGCTAAGTCACCAAACGTAGCGAACCACTGGGGTGACCTACGACAGAAGTGTTGGTTATCCAATAAATGGATCCCGGGGCGGCGGTATCCAAACCCGCCTCCCAAATTGCAAATTGCGTTTTCGCATTTCTTTCGACCCCACATATAATCGCTGTGTTTGATAATACAAAATATTATTTTTGAAAAACTCTTTCATATTTAAGTAAAACATATCGATATAATAATGTAATTAAAAATATTAAAATTTTGAACCCCGAAAAAGTTTTTATAGTCGCTTTTCCGATAGTTTTTATCATGTAAATTTAATTACCATAACACAAAACTAAAAAAATAATATTCAATTAGAAAAGGTATTATAAAAGTTATTGATTAGTTTAACATAAAAATATGATTCAAAAAATTTCCGAACCTTGACGGATATTCGTCATATGCTCGATGTTATTTCAAAGATTTACTTAAAAAAATTCGAGAACATCTATGGTAAACTTTTAAATACAAATACAAATTGTCGTGTTCTCTCTTTCTTTTCAAATATGACACTTTTCAAATATGAGATGCCATGACATTCAAGACAGGTTGGGAGAAATATCTCCGAAAATTGCACCAAGTGTTGAAATAATGAATATAATGAAACATTCTAACAAAGCGATAGACAAGAATGTATTGTGAGTTGAAAGTTTCATTTATGGTAATTTTTTCATGAAACGGAAGCGATCGATACTTAAAAGAGACAAACACATACATCTTTAGGATTTAGCCTATGAGAAAATGGAGATAGCAATAAAATATTTATTTATTTCACTGGTACTCGGTTCCAATAAAATACAATAAATCCATGGTCCCACGCGAGTCTTCTTTGGCCTAGTGGTATATAGCGCCTGACAAGACAGACCTTTAGCGGCAAGACATTCAGCAAACCAAGGGTCAAATCCTACATTAATTTTTTTTTTTTTGTAAAATCAACATCCTATTTTCAAACCACTCCAAAATGAACAGGCAAAGAAAACACAAAAGATTGCGACATCCTAGCGACTCTGAAGAAGAAAATACAAATACTAATAAGATGAGCCTACCCACTCTTATCTACTTAGTTTTCACTTCTACCGCTTGTGAATCGCACACTCTGATTTTATCAGTATACCTAACCGCCATGCAAAAAATTACCTACCGGTACACAATTTTTCGTTTGCTTATTCTATTCCTACAAATCTGCTGTTGTCAAAAATTTGTAAACATTTGTTTTCCATTTTTTGTGTTAACATTATAATTCTGAGTAATGTCATTTTGGTTGATAAATCAGCATTACAAGGATTACACGTTACAAGGTGTGCCTGTTCTGTGTTAATTTTTTTGTTACACGGGCGTTGAGTATTTTGACCCCACTCTTATAAATAACCGCTTCCGTGCGACCTTTAAGTTTTATATAGATTTCACCACACAAGCCCTTCAATAGAGAGCCACTCGTTCTAAAATCCTGTTTAAATGCTACAATAACCGGACTGAATATACGAAGCACTCGCTTGTACCTAGATTACATTAAGTTAGTAATAGATATGCAGATGTGGCAGATCTATTTAACTGCACGGGAGACGGTACAAGAAGGCTATAATATCAAATATTTATTATCAGTATTAATTTTATTTGCACCATAAAATTTTATATTTAATTGTATCTCCGGTGTCATTTCTTGATCAAAAATCACAATGAACTGTTGTACTCTTTTTGTATTATTTCTAATTTAACTATGATTTTGTGTTAGGTAATTCGTGTTTATGGTTTATGAATACCGTTTATTTTGAAGAAATAAATATCAAAAATGATTTTTTTCAGTCCGTGATTCTAACTCATCATTATAAAGTCGTCGGAATATGACAACTTTAGTTCAAGAGGTAAAATAATGAGGTGCAGTTTAGTTAACTCTTTTTAATCTAGTTACTTTGTGATGGAACCTTTCTCATTAAAACACTATTTATTACAGTGAAATTTTCGTCACCCCTAATGAAGGTACGGTTTTGCCAGGTACGGACAATTAAAATTTTTATTTAAATTATTGTACAATAAGGAACTCCAGTGAAAAATATTATGGCTTTAAAAAAATATTTTCATATAGACCAATATACGCTGATTCTGAATATATAAGTTTTATTACATAATATTTAACGTAGAGTTTTTTAAAAAATATTAAAAAGTCCATTTTAAAACGTCATTAAAACACCCTATTGCTGGATTTTGGCGGCGTGACGTCACCGCGCCGCGTCACCTGGGTCAAAGTTGTATAGAAATCAATAGAAATGAAGACGCAAGCCGTTCGGCATTCCATGTTATTGGTTTATAGAGAATTTGACATATAATAGTTTTTGCTTTTATAGAAACATTATTTAGGCCTTAATAATTCAGTATCAAAAATAAAGTATCTCTATTAGTTTATCTATATTATTTAAAATATTCAAAAACTTACTGTACAAAAAACGATCGTATTCCCTAGTAATGTCTATGAAAACGCTCCAATGCTGAAATTCAAAATGGCGGGAGTCGAACAGCTGTTCCCTACAAGATTCATGCTTCGGTTAGTCATGATGACGTCACACTAGATTCGGTGGTTTTCGGGGATCTTGAAAAATTAAAACTTTGACATTTATTTTAACTATAAAAATAAAAATAAATATGCAGTTATTTAAGTTAGAAGGTCATTCATAAATTTTTTTTTTAAATTGGACTGGAATTCTCTATTGCGGATACAAACATGATGTAACGTAGTGTTGTAGGGTTCCGGTTTATTGAATTAAAGTTCAGTTCTTACTGCAAATTTGCACGCTTTTAAAGCGTTAAAGTCGAATCAGTTCAAAAATAGTTAGGAATCATGACAAGAGAATGTTATTATTGACTGAGCGCAACGCAGTCCTGTTTTAACTAGACCGTTAAGTTTGGCATTTCATCTATCTGTAAATTTGTTTTTGTGTTTCGTTTTCGAAAAACTGGCTAACTCAATATACTCAAAGTTAGCCAAAGATTATTTTTTCAATCGTTTTTTCGTCGTGTTTATTTAAACTTTCTTATTCGTTTTTTTAAACATTATGGATTAAAACTGAAAAAAAGAATTGTCATTGTGGTAGTGAAGTTTAATCAAGAAAGAAGAAATGAAATTTATTTGAAAAAAAAAAGTTATATGAAAATTATGGTGACTGGACAACTCGGAAAGAAACCAACTCATAAGAATCTCAAATAAGTAATTTAGTGGGTTAAAAATATATATATAAAAAATGGTTAAATAGGTAACGTTAGGTACGGGTTATCGGCTGATTTAAAAAATATTTTTTTCATAGCTTTTAATGATTTTTCAAGGTGTTGAGTTGGCATGGAACCGAAATTTAAAGCTTACAATTAAGTAGGTGGGCGAATAAGCCGGTATGTACTACAAATCTTATTATTTAGAGAAAATGTTGGTTTTTAATTAAGACTTATTAAATACTAGCGAGTTCCTGGCATGCGTTGCTTTAAAGAAATTGTTTCTCCCTGCGAGTCTTTTCCCATTCGTTACGTTCCCCTTCCGCCTCCCCTTCCCCTCCCGTGTCCCCTTCCCCTCACGCGTTTCCTCTCCACCTTCCCCGCCTTCTCGCACCCCTCTCCCGTGAACGCCCCTCCCGCGATCCCCTCCCCTCTCCCGCGCTCAATATATTCAGTCCCGGTAGCGTATTTCCAAACCCTATACCGGTTCAGTCGCGGCAGCGACATTTTACATTTTAAATACACCTCTTTATTGGTTATTTTTGATCACTTTGCAAAAAATTTTTTTTCTAAAATTAAGATAAAATAGTCTTTCCAATGTGTGTATTAGAAATTAATAATTTTGTTTCTAAATATTTATAATAACAAAAATTGTTCTAAAATCTTGATAAAATTATCTTTCCATTGTTTTTATTAAAAAATAATAATTTTATTTCTAAGTATTAAAATTTTGATATTGAAAATGTACCGCGACTGAATCGGTATAGGGTTTGGAAATACGCGTCCCGGTACTTTCAGATTTTCAAACAGCTCTTGGAGAACCTTGCAATATTGCAATTTTTTGCAAATTTTAATTTTTCATGTACAACAAACATAATTTTTTTTTTATATTATAAGAACAATCAATCAAATTTGGTACCTTATATATTATTAATTTTTGATTAGATTCAAAGTATTCGATTTTTATTAGTAGGTACCATAGGTGAGCACTTTGGTGAAATTTATTAATTTAAAGAGTTTATTCGAACATCGAATTTTGATTTAACAATCGATGGTTTGCAAAATGTCATTCTCAAATTTCGACATTTTTGACAGTTTCATAAGAGTTTTTGTAATGATTGAAAAAACTTTTTTGTTTTATTGTCTTGTAGTTGTAACAATTCAGAAACCAACGCGAGGATGAAAAAAAAGTATTTTGAAATTTTCAAACATTTCCAATCCTTAATATTGCAATGCACAGACAACTCTCACACAGAGAAACATAAATTGATTTTTATATGTAAATAATAATAAGATAAGTTTAGATAAATACTTTGTTGGACGCTAGGTCTAATAAACTGTTTACAGAACTACTGGTTTATTTGCCAAATAAACAGATATGATATTTGCCATTAACTCAGCATCACTAAAAGCAACAAAGATTTTACACCTGCGTTCAATTTAATGACTCACCACTAAAAAGAGACTGTTCTCGAACATTTTTGGACCGTATTGTTTGTGTGTTTTAAATGGGTCTATATTATCTTCTTTATTCTCTAGTTCAAGCTTACTTTTCGTGCAATTTAATAGACCATTTCATTTTGTATCGTCTCTCAAACTGCGTATTGTTCATTTGTTCCAAGTTCTGCCGGCGTAATGTTGGGGCATGTTGGAGCATGTTCGGGTATGCTCAGGCATATTTCATTGGTTTACGTATCATAAAACTTTATGTCATGCTCTGGTAATGGCAATGGCCGCAGACCCAGATAAAAAAAATATATTTATTGCTGTAAACAGAGAGTTTCGCCGGGTGAACGACCCATTCTACTGAAGTGTGCTGAAAAAGAAAATGTGCCTGGAAATAAGTACTCGTAAATGCATTAATAATTTTAATTTATATGCTCTTTCAAGTCATACCAATGTAGATTGACGGCTTCCGCGAAAGATTGGTTACGAATCTCGGCTATTATCAAGTTATTTAATTATTTATAAGAAAAACTCTCTTTTTATAACTTTTGAAGATTATTCCCATCAACGTAATATATCATTAAAGAAGAAGATATCACTTATAATCTAAATGAAAATATGAAAGAAAACAAGACACAGAAATATAGAAAAAGACAATGGTCGCAACTGGGACTCGAACCCAGACCTCTCGTCTAACCGGTCTAATATGGAAAAAATAACTATTTTAAGATAATATTGTTGGTTCTAAATATTTGAAATATGAGATTGACAAATATGACGGTTTGACAGAAGGTGGCAATAGCGAAATTGGTTAACGCGCACGTCCCGGTTAGACGAGAGGTCTGGGTTCAAGTCCCAGTTGCGACCATTGTCTTTTTCTATTTTTCTATGTCTTGTTTCCTTTCATATTTTCATTTAGATTATAAGTGTTATCTTCTTTGTCAATGATAAATTAAGGTAATTTAATTTAATTAATTTGTATTTTATCACATTTTTTCCTTTAAAAATAATGTTGTATATTTGCGGCACCTTTCAAAGTGGTAGATATTTTCAGTGTTGCCGTGATGAAAGATTCATAATGGCCGTGAAAAATTTTCGCCGTGTTTGATGATAAGATTTGAAAAGCCCGGTACTTCCCCAAGATCCTCTTGTCCATTTTTTTCCACTACCTTCAGCCTCACAAAATATTTTATATAGGAAATATAATTGTCTCGCTAGCTCCAAACGGTTAGAAGTGGTTGAAACTCATGTGCGGTAGGCACCCAAAAAAATAAAAAAGACCAGCTAGCGTAAAGTTCCACGGCGTCATACAATATGTACACGTTACAATGCAAAAATGAAAACTGATGAGTAATTGCCAATTCAGAGTTGTATGGCGTTCAATGTTCTCTACAAGATTACACACACATTGAAAAATCTCCATCTGTTAGTCAGCATCAAACATTTTAAACAGTTTTAAAAAGCGAAATTATTTTCCAAATCGTATCGTATTTCCGGAAATAAATTTTACTTTTGCACGACAGGGTAAAATTGGCACTTGGCTGTACGTATCGTTATGAATGTCATCAACCGTATTATATTTTGCAAATTGAACTACAAAAATATACCCACATTCGTAACTCAGCGTCCTCCAAACAAACGAGCTTTCCCCAGTACACCCAGTCTGACTGCCGTAGTTGAGTATGATGATGTAATTCCCAGCCAAACAGCGGTGATCGTCTTTTTTCGTGCTGGGAAAGCGTAAAACTCAGTTTCGATAAGCTAGAAGTAAACAAAATTGATTTTTTAGGCACGACACAAACCATTTGAGGCTGATTATCGTATCCACTCACGTATATGTGGTGAAATAAACCTGGAAACATTCGGATTCAAGCATTTACGATATTCTCGTTAAAGCACAATTCAGCGTTGGGTCGATTTACGAATTTTGGTTTGCGTGAAATTCATTTGTATATTCATATCTATTAAAGCAATGTTGTATTTATATTATACACACATTTAACCTTTACAATAAGTAGCTGCATACGAAGTTAAGCAATTTATTGTACCTATGTTAATAAAGATCTTCTTTTAATTTAATGACTTCAGGAAGAAAATAAACGATTCGGGAGGCGGTTTTGGCTAATAATAACCAAAACCCCAGCCATAGGTCACACTAAATGGTTCACTACGTTTGGTAACTTAATAGGGGTTCTCGGGTTCATGAGGTGAGGTTTGTCTAGGTCTTAGCGGCGGATGCGTTTGAATCGGGAGAGACTGATTGAGGAAGACCTTCTGAACTCTTCAGCCGGACTGTCTCCACCCATCGTTTTCCACCGCAATGGGAGGAATGGATTTATACGCCGGTTACTCCTGGACTCATAGATTCCTACCCACCCCTCACACCCTTTTCCTTCGCAGAAATTCCTCTCCCTCATTTCCTTAAAAAGACCCTCCACACAAAATCTACAAAGATGACGGATTTTTTCCCTCAGGGCCGCCTGCGGGGAGGTAAAGTAAAAAAAGCAACAACAAATTTTATTTTTATTCATTGAACTTAACATTACTAATTCAGTGTGCCTGTCTCACTAGAAAATCCTGTGTTGAGAGTAGGTGCAGTTTACCACAAAAATGACACCATTGTAAATATACCTAGCCTACACATATAAAAATATTATTCTTCTGGACTGCACCTATAAAAAGGTTTTCATAAAATCTTTGATGTTTGATTGGTCTTGGTTTTTTATTAAACAATTGATATTTTGTCTTACGACCAGTGGAAGCGAATTGCATAGATTTATTGCAAATTATCTAAAATTTCTTTGACCAAAAGCGGTTTTAGTGAAAGAGATGAAGAGATTTTCGGGAGTTGTCCAAAACAGTTAATAAGTTTTAATTACCACTTAATTTAACCTTGCAGCCTTACTTAAAATAATATTTTTTTATAAAGTTCCATGTTAAACCATAGTGTATATATACACATAAATTTTCGCTGCCCTTCTCCTTTCTGTATGTTTTTTCTCATTCTAGATATCAGTTTTTTCTTATAATAATGCCCAGATAAATCTTCCGGCAGGTGTCAAAAGACTTAATAAACGAGTAGTTTTGTATCACCGGGTTACTTTATTCTCTAAATAAAATATTAGTGTCGATCAGTGTTTAGGCACCGCATATTTATTCTTATTTTAATGTGTACCTACATCCCCCCCCCCCACCTCCCTCCCTTTCCGATCCCTTTGTCACCTGGAGAATGGTTGGTGCCGGTAATTAAAAGTACAATTTCAACCGCTTAACAAGCAATTTTCTTTGAACTGTTCTTCACCACGTTAGGCACCAAAAAAACGATCCGAATTCACGAAGGAGTTTTAGTGCATATGAGAGAATAAGAGGAGATCCACCACAAGGTAGACCATTTCAATATTCCAGTGGCGTTCTCCCAGCTGTACCATTATTTTCTTTTCGCTCCTAAATATCATTCTTTCATCTTTTGGTTACCGAAATCAATTTTATTTCGTGACCTGGATTGCAGTTTCGAAGAACTGTCGAAATAATCACGAACAATAATTGAATATCCAAATATTTTAAGACCATTTTTACTTATCTATTTTCTAATCCGCCCATGCAACCATTAATAAAAAAATGGTTCCGTGACTTTTCATCCCGCGACAAAATATCCTCGACAGAATATCTACTTAAACCTAACCTAACCTTACCAAATAAAAAAATAGTCAAAAAAAATAAATACATTGTAAGGATAAGGTTTTTTTTTAAAAAGCAAAATGGGACAAACATGATACAGACATCCTGTAAAGACAACAATTTTTTGTAAAAAAATGTAAGATGAGGTTAGGTTTTAGTAGATATTTTGTCGGGGATATTTTGTGGCGTGATGAAAACGCGCAGTACCGAAAAAAATATTGTTAATATTAGAATAATTTGTATCTATTAGTATTAAAATAATATTAATAATAGGTTCCATGACAATTCAGAATCACGTTTTTTCATCACCCCTATAAAAAGTCATTAAAAGTTATGAAAAAAAAAAAAAATAGCCCGTAGTCCAATGGTTTTGGTATGATCGGCTTCCATACTTATTTGTTATTCTTGTAGATATGAGGCCCTTATTATCAGTGAGTCTTGTGGTGTGATTATGCATCGATTGCTTTTTGTATTTGCTTTCTCCTTCATTGTCCATTAAAATAATGTACCAAAGAGAACCCTTTATTGGAAGTAGGCCCTCAAAACCAAACAGTTGTTTTAGATTACTTCTTTGTTTGTGAATATTGGGTGCTACTATTTTTTTTTATTAAAGCAGTTGGTAAATTTTGTATAAATTTAATATAAGTAATGATTGTGTGCCTAAGTTCGTATTCCATATCTAAGAATAGATTCGACGATAGAAAAATAAATAATTTTGAGAGTACAGTGGGGCAAAATTTGTTTTAATTTATAAAATTTACTCGCTAAAGATAGGAGCTGGTTACAAATTAAAGCCACTTGTTTATCCCATTTAAAATTATTATCTACTATTAGTCTTATTATTAGTATATTCATTTACAAAGTCAATTGTTTCACAGTAGCAAATATTTTCAATTTTTCTATGAATACATTCCGAATTATGAGCAATTATTTTAGGTATATTCCATATTCCCAGGCTCGGTGATCTTATATACATACATTTGGTGTTTTTGACATTTATAATTAATCCATCATGAGACCATTAACATTAAATGTTCTTACTTTATTTGGCAGTAGATGCTTTTTATTTTATTATTTTAATAAACGACAATTAAATTTCAATGTGTTAATTTGTTTGCTGCACAAAATAAGACTAAAAATCTTGGTGGCAAAAATAGGAACCGTCAGTAGTAGTCAGTGGCCCGCCAGTGATTTTCAAATCGTCAATTTCGCCCAACTGTTAAAAAGGTCGGGCAGCCTTGGTCTAACCTAACGTAACCTATTTAACCAATTTATTTTAAAATATAGTTTTTCATCACTCTTAATGACTTTTAAAATGAGGAATTGAAGTTTTATGTTCTGAGTTATCCGGTCACCGAATAATAATATGTACATCACTTTATGACAAGATCTAGTTACAACAAAAGAAATATTAAATATATTATTTACTGTGAAGGCGAATACTTTAAAGTTCCAAGGCTAGCTACCTACTGTTATAAAAACCCACCTACTTTAAAAAGGAACGGTGAAAACATTTTAACATTAGAATAATAATTATTATTACACTAAGCTCTCACATCAGAAAAAATTTTTTTTGAAAGTTTCAAGGGAGCAAAAACATTATGTTGAAAGAAACGCAAACTTCTGATACTTTTAAATGCTTATTAAATGAATGTTTTTAACAAGTAACAAGTTATATAAGTTTGAAGTTTTAATTGAAACATTGACTACAAACTTGCAAGGACAGAAGTAACTCAAACACCATGAAGAATGCTCGTGTAGGGTAGTGCTCGTATAGCTTGTGTAGGGTATTATAATATAGAAGTGTACATTTATGAACTTGTGAGATCGTTCTGTTTGTCAGACGTAATTCTCTCCTATTTTGAGCGATGGTAATAATGAATAATTATGAACGTACATACGAGGGTGTTGGATGGAATGTTCATACACATTCACTAATAAAAAAACAATTATAAAATTATGAAAGTCACGTATTTATTGGTAAAATAAACAGTTTTGTATTGAACAATATTAATTTTTTATCGTTCTTTTTTAAACAAAGGTATTTATTATCTATTTTAGATTGTATTGTAGATGTTAGAAATATTTTATTGTTGGTGCCATAAATTAAAAAAATAATAAAAGCTACTCGATAGATGTCACCAGTTAACGAAATGTGGCTAGTTGGGTACTCGGGGAAGTAGGAAAGCAGACGTGTATTTGCTAAAATTGTATAAGCCCACCTCACGGATAATATGGAACGTTCGTGTTGTTCAAATTCGATACATGGATAATACGGAATATTCCTTTTTTCTAATAGACAATCAAATATGACATTTGTCGGAAGTATCAATCTTATAAAATAAATTCCCATCAAAATAAAAACAGAAAAGTACCTAATTCGATTTGTTCATGGGTAGAGATTAAGCTGCGAAGGCTGGATGTCATCATAATTTAGATATACATCCCAGGTTTTGAATGGTTTGTTTGGCAAAGCAGGGTTTGTCTAACGGGAAACATGTGTAATTATTCTAATGCCTTTGTTTCCTACTTCGTGTTATTCCTGGGTTGAGATTTAAACTGTGAAAGCTGGATGTCATCATAATTTAGATATACATCCTAGGTTTTGAATGGTTTGTTTGGCAAAGCAGGGTTTGTCTAATGGGTATGTGTTAATTGTTAATTATTCTAATACATTTGTTTCCATGTTCTTCTGTTAAAAATACGGGTGCAAGCTTGTCAATAATGCATTCACTTCATAACCCGAATAAAGTATTGTTTTATATGGCAATAATAATTTTTCCATGATTGGTAGCATTGATTGATGATTGATTGTCTATGAAATGTAAACCGAAAAATGATGAAAATACGAATGGCGTATGCCGCGCGAGTGAAATAATTTCAACAAAATTTAAATGTAACATGCATAATTTATGCAAAGTTTTCCGTCTTCCCTGACGTAAATAATCACTTTTCGTGATTATAAAGCTAAATTTAATTGTTTGAATAAGAAATATTGCGTATTAACCAGTAAGCGGAGTAAGACATAAATAATATATAATACATTATAAATGTATAATCTATATATATTAGAAAATAAAATTATTAATTTAATGATCACTAATGTAAACGTACGTATTTATAAAATATTGATCATTAAAATCTGTTGGCTTCCCAAGAAAAACGGTGCTTTAAAAAGAAAATTGAGGTTTTTAAGTAAACAAAAACGAAGAAATTTTTCCAACAGTTTTGTTGAAAAAATTCAAAGTTTTTCATAGTCGATCAGAAACAGAACTGAATTTTTTTTTGTTTGAAATGTGCAAGCGGTTATTTCGACACCAGAACTCTCAATTCAGTCCAACCTGAAGGCAACCTTAAAAAGTTTTCAGAAGAGCTTTACGATTTCTTTGTGAAAATTTCTATTGAAAGAAACCCACGAGTGGCTTCCACCGAAAAACATTGGCAAAATCGTAAAAATAGTTGAAAATTTATTTATTTTGGAAATATTTATTGCATTTTTTAAATTAGCAATTATTTAAAATTAATGGTTAAAGCTGCAGACAAGCTGTCACGTGACAGTTTTATAGGACTAACTATTTAATTTAGCAAACACTACAATTTTAATGTTTTTTTACGAATACCTAAACATGAACGTTTCTTCGTTTTTCCTGTATGCGCTTCTATACTCTTCATCCGATTGCAACGAAACTTTGGCGATTTGTTATGCGCACGCCCGCGAAGTTTTTTGGCATTATGAAATTATATTACCTGTTTAACTCTTTTTCCATCCACAGACAAATGGTTTTAATGGAAGATCAGCATAAATTACAAAATTGTAATATTATAACATGTGCTATTTTTAAGATCAATTAAAAAAAAATATATATGTACAGGATGTAAAAGCACGTACCCAAGGGATTTTATCCAGCGATTCCAGAGCACATTTGGAGTAAAAAGTGTTGATATCATTTTGATTTTTTTTTCTATTAAAAACATAAAAAATATATATATTTCTATCACACGTCGCAGCTGACTAGTTAGAAGAGTAGCGCGTTTATAGCCTAGCAAACTCTTGATGAGCGTTGCGTCTCACTCAAACAGCTCATTATCGCTCAAACACATCACGACAGGATATATCACATAGCGTTGGGAACAGTAGCGACATGTAATTGAAAAAAAAAAAGTTTTAATAGAAAAAAAATATCGTCGGACACCAAAATCACAACTACATTTTTTACTTCAAATATGCTCAAGAGTCGCTGGTTAGAATCCCTCGGGTACGCCTTGTTACACCTTGTATATCCTGGTGACCGGATAACTCAGAATGAAACCAACTTTAAAAGTGATGAAAAAAATAAACAAAAATTTTGTTAAATAGGTTACGTTAGGTAAGGGTTATGGGCTATTATAATTTATTTTTTTTCATAGCTTTTAATGACTTTTCAAAAAGGTTTTGAGTTGACTTTATTCTCAGTTGGCATGGAACCATATATCGTATAACCTATACCATTCATCCGATTGCGATGAAATTTGAGTCGTTTTTGGTTTTCTGCACGCCCGCGATATTTAATCTATCAATGACGCCATTAAATAATTTTTGGTTCTGTTTCTGGTGCCCCCCAAGACGTGATGCCCTAAGCAATTGCTTAATTTGCTTATGGGTTAATCCAGCACTGCGTATATCTTATACCATTCATCCGATTGCAACGAAACTTGGGTCATTTTTGGTTTTCTGCAGGCTCGCGAAGGTTTGTATATATAATGGTGAGTTCTGGCATTGTGAAATTTGTGCAAGAAAATGTAGTAAGTAGTGCGCGAGTTGAGAAAATGTTTGTATTTCAAATAATTTTGCGGCAGGGAGTGAAGGTAACAATGATGAGGGGGGAGGACAAAGGAGGGGGAAGGCGGGAAGGAAAAAAGAAGCTATTTTAGCTCCACTCAAGAGGCTTCAAGGAAAATATCCCTCAGGGTCTATGTTATCTTTGGGTTTACTGTGTGGAGGGTTTTTTGGGATTGGAAGAAGAAGAATTACTGGGAAGGAAAAGAACATGAGGGGTGGTTAGGAATCGGGGGGTCAATGTTTCCAGGAGTGATGGACGTACGAATTCGACTTTCCCTCTGCGGTGCAAGGCGACAAGTCGAAAGGTCTCCCTCAACCAGTCTCTCCCGATCCGGGCCGCCACACAGAAAGTGGACAAACGCACCCACCGCCAAGACTAAAACAACCTCACCCCATGAATCCGAGTATCCCTGCAAAGTTACCTAACGTAGCGAACCACTTAGAGTGACCTAGGATGTTGATTATCCAATAAATGGTTCCCGGTTCGGCGGTACCCGTACCCAACTTCCGAATATTGAATAAGAGAAAATTATAAACATTATTTTGAACGATCTACTACTGTTCACATGACTACTCGAAATTAGTTTTAAATCACATGAATTCGAAGTTGGACTTAAAACGTTTATTTTTCGTTTGCTTCTTGCTCTTTTAAAACACGAACGAAAGCCCTAAATGGACTAAGTTCACCATTTGAGTCGGGGCATGTGTTTCCGTTTGTTGCCGCCTGGGAACCTGGTATCTGGAGCCTGGCTATAGAGAGCGTATGGAACCTTTGTGAGATAATTTGATAGACATCAAAGGGACCCAATTTTCAAATCGATTGAAGAGCTGAACGTCTCAGCATTGGGACTAGATAGGGGGTTCGGGTTCTTCCACATCTTGTATTCTCGAAATGGTGTATTCAAATTGAGACTGTTAGCACTAGCTTTATCAATTTGAGAGGCAGGCGAGGGTACCTCCGCTCCGGGAACCATTTATATCACATCATCTTAGCAGGGGTTCACGGATTCATGAGATTAGGTTTGTCTAGGTCTTGGCGGCGAGCGTATCTGCTCAACTTCTGCGTGGTGGGCTGGATCGAGAGAGACTAGTTAAGGGAGGCTTATGGACCTCTCCAGCCGAGCTTTCTCGACCCATCGTCTTACACTGCAGTTGAAAGGATGGATTCATATGTCCATCACTCCTGGATGCACTGACCCCCAGATTCATACCCACTTTTCATAAATCTTTCCTTCCCAGAACTTCATCTTCTTCCTTTCTTCAAAAGACCTTCCACACAGCATCCTCTAAGATAACATTCCCCAAGTACCCAACTCCTGATTAAGATAATATAGAAAGATTATCCGTATCTAGTGAGGTGGTTTATACCAAAAATTTTATTGTATTCGAAAAATATAAGTATAAGTAAATATAAGTACACTTATTTTTTCTATGAAAATATTTTTTCATATGACTGATAACAAATTGAGTTTAAGTAAGTTTTTTAAGATATTATTTTTTTACTAAGATTTAGAAAAGCTTCAATTCGAGCAACTCGAGCTTCAAAAAAGCTTCAACCAGGTGCGCTATTGTGTCCCCATTTTAAGCTCATTAGACAGGTGTAGGAGAAAGTTAATATGATTGAGAAATTCCTGGCTATCTAAAATCTAAAACCACGCAACATTTTGATTCCGAGTTGAGGTCTTGAAAGGATTAAGGTGAGACTTAGTTCCACTAAAAATAGTGATTATCACCTTCATATCATAGCTTACGAAAGTTATTTTTATTATGATAATATTTGCTGAGTTTTCAGTTATTTGCTACTTTTGTTGTGATCTTTCATAGAAATGGTACGATTAGCATAATCCAAATACAATTTTATTATCGACATGTTTGCAAAATCTTCTCTACTTGAATGCAGCCCGCAGGATAGATCACCATTTCTACGTTGTACATCAAAAACGATTTTCACATCAATGGATTATAATATTAAATAATCCTTTACAGCCGTATCAATTACGTCGTATCACGATTAACTTAATATAACTTAATTGAAAACGTCTTATCTATAATTCATATCAATGATTCCATTTTCCCGTTATTGTAGAAATTTGCTAGATAAACACAACGTATTCGGAATCAAAACACTCCGCGCTTGAATTATTATCAGAACAAATCAATTTATCTAGGGACATGATGTTTGTAAGACAACCCGATTATGTATTAATTATTGAACACGAATAAAGAGATGTGATATTTCTTTACTTTAATTCTACACAGAATTAACATACACAAAAGATAATTACTAAAAAAGAGTAGTTTTTTATGAAATCAAAGGGCGAAAATTGTTGCAAATGTAACAAAAAACTAAGAAACTTTTGAGACGACGCTTCCCGGCTCAAAAAGAAGAAGATGGAGAGATTTGTAATTACGAATGTTGGACAGAGCGCGCTAATATTTTCAATGACAAAATTGATGCGAAAATTGGGAAAATGCTCAATTAAACATGACCCGTTTAAAATAGAGCAAAAATCTCGTGGAAAGTATCTTAAGTATCATTTAAAGAAACGTTGTGAATTTTTTCATAAATATAACTTGTAAAATAATAGAAATAGACTATTTTTTTTTTTTTTACGAGAAAAACTCTCTTTTTATAACTTTTGAAGGTTATTCCCATCAACGTAATATATCATTGAAGAAGAAGATAACACTTTTAAATCTAAATGAAAATATGAAAGATATTAATATATTATTATTAAAGGTGGCAATAGCGAAATTGGAAAACGCGCCGTCCCGGTTAGACGAGAGGTCTGGGTTCGAGTCCCAGTTGCGACCATTGTCTTTTTCTGTTTTTCTGTGTCTTGTTTTCTTTCATATTTTCATTTAGATTTAAAAGTGTTATCTTCTTCTTCAATGATATATTACGTTGATGGGAATAACCTTCAAAAGTTATAAAAAGAGAGTTTTTCTCGTAAAAAAAAATTAAATATTCATTTAGACTTTCATAAAGTCAATAGTTCCATATGAATAAATTCGGATACATTTATCCGAGACGCTATTCAGGTTACAAACCAATTCTTTGAATGATTGTTTCCAATAAAAAGAGTAGTTGCCTATAATATGGAAAAAGAACTAGTTGAAGATAATATTAATGATTCTAAATATTTGAAATATGAGATTGACAAATATGACGGTTTGACAGAAGGTGGCAATAGCGAAATCGGAAAACGCGCCGTCCCGGTTAGACGAGAGGTCTGGGTTCGAGTCCCAGTTGCGACCAATGTCTTTTTCTGTTTTTCTGTGTCTTGTTTTCTTTCATATTTTCATTTAGATTTAAAAGTGTTATCTTCTTCTTCAATGATATATTACGTTGATGGGAATAACCTTCAAAAGTTATAAAAAGAGAGTTTTTCTCGTAAAAAAAATTGAATATTCATTTAGACTTTCATAAAGTCAATAGTTCCATATGAATAAATTCGGATACATTTATCCGAGACGCTATTCAGGTTACAAACCAATTCTTTGAATGATTGTTTCCAATAAAAAGAGTAGTTGCCTATAATATGGAAAAAGAACTAGTTGAAGATAATATTAATGATTCTAAATATTTGAAATATGAGATTGACAAATGTGACGGTTTGACAGAAGGTGGCAATAGCGAAATTGGAAAACGCGCCGTCCCGGTTAGACGAGAGGTCTGGGTTCGAGTCCCAGTTGCGACCATTGTCTTTTTCTGTTTTTCTGTGTCTTGTTTTCTTTCATATTTTCATTTAGATTTAAAAGTGTTATCTTCTTCTTCAAAGAAATAGACTTGTTTTAAATTATTTTTGGAGCATGCATTACGGAGGGAATTTCATATAATTTGCGTTTCGGCGTGAAGAGTTTCTAGATATTATCTTCAAAGATAACATATATTTTTTAAGAGCTTAAAAACTTCAAATGTTTAAGGGAGGTATGTAAGACATCGGTAGAAATTCGGGTAGCGGTGGCTTAAGGGTCGAACTCTCGACGCACAAGTATGAATCCGACGCTTTTGACCACTCGGCTCATCTGTCTAAAATGGTATTACTATGGTATTACTTTTTGAGGTGTTATCTCTTTGCGAAATTTTATCAAGAAGAATTTTTTTGTTGGAGAACACATTTTAAAAACATATTATGTTTAGATTTCTTTATTAATTTTATGTTTATTATTTTTGTTTGCAAAGATTCGAGTATTCATTATCAATTTTATCACAACAACAAAAATACAATTTTATGGTATAAATTATTTTTCATTTTTATAATAGTTTTTTTTATAGTTCAAGAAACGTAAATACAGAAAAATATGATGGTCCCTAATGCAATACATAATTTTATTTTTAACTTATTAGTTTAAACCTTTCAGCGGGCTCAAAAGCATTGATATAATTTTCAACTAAAAGGACGCTTGCTTGTTCAAACGGCTGATCTTGATCTTGAAGTCCTCAAAAATCTAAAACCGTCTTAAGTTTAGGTCATCAATGGCTAATAACCTGTAGATATACTTTAATTAGATTTCTTAGGCACTCTCGTTACAAGATGCTTTTTCGGGGCGCTTGAATGAAAGAAATTCTTCAGTAATGAATTACTTAATTGAATCAGTGAATATTTAATGTTAAACAGCCTTACGTAAAGCCTCGTATTTAACAGGTCTATGTTTTACCCACACTGAATCCCTCTTCTCTTATCTAAACTATTTATAATAATTATAATACCGCTTTCTCATCATTTATGTATTTATTTTAATTACCATATTTGTCTTAAAGGTGACACGCTTTATCAAAACAACTTTACCTTAACCTAAGTAAAAGGGTTTAAGCAGTATAACACCTTTATAGAACAGTGCCTAATCTATTAAAGGATAAATAATTACAATCAATACCTACAACATGAATGCATTAATTCTTCCATATATCATATTAAGTATCTCAAAGAAGAGGTGCGGCCGGGAAATTAACCGGGATTATTAGATATGCTTTTATGAATAAATAAAAATGATAATTAATATTCGCGACTGAAAACGTGTTATTCAACAAAAATCTTAAAGATCACTTTTAGTAGAAATTAGACTATAAAGGAAAAAATAAGTAGAATTTAATAAAACATGTGAGGAACAACTACTTACAGATGTGGTAGTAATTTTATGTGTATGTAATATTACTATTACATACACATAGACCTAAAAATTACTTTTTAGGTTGCCATTCAGAACCACCAGTTAGATTAACACAATAATGTGCAAAATGATACACGTTGATTTATTTAAGGAATGATATTGTGATGTGATGATATTCACGATGATGATGACCACGATGTGATGATATTCCGCCCTTCTTTTCCACAAGGAAATGTTTCTTAATATAGGAATTTCAAACGAGAAATCCAGACAAGGTTTTAGTTTTGTTTTATTTTTCTAGTAGGCACCTATTTTATACTGTAAAACCCGGTAAGTAATTTTCTTTTAATAAAATTTTTAAGTCTTCTTTTCAGAATTCGCACGAAATTACGCGATGCACTCATAACGAATGCAGCCAATGTTACAGTTAAAAGTAACAGCTTGCAGCAGAAGCTGGGAGGTAATTTTCTCCTTTTTCTTCTGGAGAACCTCCACAAAGGATAAATTAATGCACTCTTGGCTTTTTTACAAAGCGAAGGAAGAAGGCCACAGCATAATTGATCTCAATGACATTAGACTTTAACGTTATATTACTTCTGCAAAGAAGTATAAGAGTAAATAAAATAAAAAGATTAAAAAATAAATAAAAGGAGTAAAAAATACACCCAACTGAAGAGATGACGAATGTTTTCCACTCTGGATTTTAATGGACATTATAGACATTATTTACGATAATATTGAACATAGATTATACTACAATTTGGAAGGCGGATATGGGTCCGCCGCCCCAGGAACCATTTACTGGATAACCAACACCCCTGCTATAGGTCACCCCAAGTGGTTCGCTACGTTTGGTGACTTAGCAGGGGTATCCGGGTTCATGGGGAGGTTTGTCTAGGTCTTGGCAGTCAATGCGTTTGTCCACCTACTGCATGGCCGGACTGATCGAAAGATATTGGTTGAGGGAGACCTACCCTAGACCAGCTTGTCTCTCTCGACCCACCGCAGTTGGAGGGTTGGATTCATCTATCCGTCATTCCTGACACGTTGATCCCCAGATTCCTACCCACTCCTCATACTATTTCCCTTCCCAAAACTTTCTCTCCTTCCTTTCCCTAAAAAGGCCCTACACAGAGATTTCTCAAAGATGACATAGGCCATGAAGGAAATTATTTTTCTCATGGCCTCCTGTTTGGAGCTAATTAGAGTTTGGAGCTACCGAAAAAATTGAATAAATTCTACAATTTCGATAATCGGATAATTTCTTAGATCCCGCTCAAAAATAAACAATATTTATTGGGTGTATGTCGTATACGAGGTTCCAGTACACAATATTAATAATTTTGTTGTCAAAGCAAAGAGGTGACTTTGAGGTATTTTCAAAAACACGTTAGAAATAAATTTAACTGAAACAAAATTAAAAAATACATTGCTCTTTGAATGCCTGCAAGAAATTTGTTGGGGTGTGATGTGAGGCTGAAGGTAAGGAGATGTGAAAGAGGAAGGGGGAAGTACCTGGCTATTCAGATGTGGTTACCAAATACGGCTAAAGCAATTTCAAGCAACATTTCAATTCTGAATGGTGCTGCTATACATTGGCAATACTGATAGTACCTTTCAAATCAATCAAATAAAACTTACTTGCGTACGCCGAGATTCGAACCTACGACCTTTGGTTCGCTAGTCGAGAGCCTTATCCTTCAATCACGAAGCTGTTGTTCTTATCTCTCCATCTATATATCCTTGTTCATATTTATTAATTTTTATGACACGTTTATCCTGACGTAGAGAGCATTGGTATCGAAAGATTTTGATCTTTTAATTAAATAGTGGTGCATGTGTCGCAGGTCACCGTGGTCCCGAGGCAAGACTCTCGACTCACAATCCGAAGGTCGCGGGTTCGAACCCGGCGTGCGCAAATAAATTTTATTTCATAAATTTGTGTTATTTCACAATTTATTCATTTAAAATAATATATAGTATATTTGCGGCACGTTCCAGAGTGGAAGATACTATCAGTATCGCCCTGGTGCAAGACCACCATTCAGAATTGAAACGTTGCTTGAAATGGCTTTAGCCGTGTTTAGTGACCAGATCTGAATAGCCAGGTACTTCCCCACCTTCCTCTTCCCTATCTCCTTCCCCTCCCCACTACCTTCAGCCTCACAACATACCCCAATTGGGGATGCCATAGTCTCACTGGCTCCAGACGGGAGCAGTTGGGACTCTTGTGCGGTATTCATATAAAAAAAAAAAAGTCAATTGTAAAATCAGGCATATCATGATGCGCCTCAGGCACATCACGATCTACCGCCATTTTACGATGTGACAGATCATGATGTGGCTAGGCGCGTCATGACCTACCTGCCTGATCGTACGATCGGCCTACGACATGTACAAAGCATTTTATTTTCCTAAAAATATAATTAATAATAGTTCATTATAAAATTAGAAACGTTCTGGTAAGACACCAAAACCTCATCATAAAGAATTTTTTAATAGCATTGGTTTTCTTACGTTTTCTTTCTTATCTAAAAAGTTAAATACTCTTACTTAAAACAAATTCCCTTTCTTCTTCAACTTACGGTTTCAAAACACCCCGCAATAATGTCAAGGTCGTGTGGGTAATGGTTGTTAGAGATGAAATGAAAGCCGTTCTGTTGATTCACTATGTCTTAATTGTGTAGACAGTGGTAGTGTGCGTTTATCACGATGGGTTTCATAACGCGTAGGTCACATTACAGCGCGATGCGGATGCGAAAGTGAAGGCTTCTGATTCCATTGTATTTCGGATTGCATTACGATAGGGTGCATGCAGGTTATATCATGGTGCGTGGCGGGCGGAAACTTGGTGGTAATGTGGCCAGCTGGTGGTAAAGATCTCGGATCTTTCTAATCCCCCAGCAAGATGCGAAAGAGGTTAAAAACGGCAAGGCAAGAGGCCCGAGATGCGAGTGAATCTCAATGGCGAGCGCGCGGCGGGTGTGGTGGGTGAGTACTAGACTGGACCGAATAACTAGACTGACTCGAGTAACTAGAGTGACTTGAGTAAGTGGAGTGGCGTGAGCGCAGCAGCGGCGTTTATATAAACAACGAACGTTTACTAAAGCATCGAAAATTTTAACATCGTCCCGAGTGTCTGACGCTGCGTTGCACGTTCTCGCATAGTCTCGCAGCCGAGCGCTAACTCGGCCACACAGCAGTGGCGGTGGCAGGTTAACTGAGCTTGTTGTGTTGCGTTTGGTGTAACAAAACAGTTTAGTTTTGTTTTATATGTGTACTATGAACTTGCGTTCCTTGAGAGTTATTTTACCAAAGTCATGCATTTTCTTGAAATAAATTAGACGTATCTGTATTGTTGAAAACTTACTATTTCTGCTAGCGTATTTTTGTTAATATTCTTATTCATTTTTCGCCTTCTTATCCTAAACCAGAATATTTTTGAATAGATCGATTATTCGGTATCCTAAAAATGATTCGTAAATCAGAAGCAATGATAATATTAATCTAACTAATGCTTCCCATCCATCAATACTTCGAATATTTCAATGACATTATGGAAATGGTATGCATTATCAGTTTGTATTTATGTGTGTCTGGCCAACCTAATTCCGAATATCGGAAGGATAATTTCGCCTACAGGAAAAACATCCTCGATAAAAACGCCATAAAACGTATAAAACCCGCTTCAGCTGTTTGTTGGTGTCCATAAAATGAGAAGATTTACTGCAAATATTTTATACACTTGGCCCTCTATTTTTTACATGTTTCGGCTGAAAATTTCTCAAATGGCGGCTCGTATCATTTAAGTATCTACTAATTCCAACGATAACATTTTAATTGTGATATTAAGTACCTAGGCAAATTTTAATCGTCTAAATACTAATCACCATAATAAAAAAACACAGGAAATCCCTCGTTAGGTAAATTTTGGTATAGCAGAATTCACACAGGTTTCCTTGAATTTCAAGTTCTAAGCAACTATTTTCAGCTAACTGTGTCACTTTTCAAGATTTGAAAACAATCACACTGCATTTTTAAATTGTTTAATAAGAACAAAATATTATTGAAATTTTGTCAAAGCAGAGTAGTTATATTAATACTGGTGTCTCATTAAAGGTACCAAATCTAAAAACATAATACAAAAGTGAATTTCATGTACATACACTGACATAATTACACACTGACGAAATTACACACGTAGAGAATTATAAATACTTAAATTAAATCTACTAGAATACCACATTAATTACATTTTTTTTTATTTTAAATTAAAGGTTTTTATACAATTTTATAATATAACCAAAATATTCACAAACTTCCAAAATTTTTCATAAATTTTTAAAAAATCCACAAATATCCACAATAACTTCTATATTTATTTCTATATAATTTAGATTTTTCGAATTTCTCTAAAGTGCACAATATTTTAGTATGTAACCATATCCCATTGTATGTACATATTCACATATAGATGATCCAGAAGTTTCAATTGTTCCCATTATATAATGTTATATAACCTATTGCATAATGTTATTCTATTTCTGTCATAATTAGTGTAACTCGCTCATCAAGCACAAGAACTAGCTTCTTCTTTGGTGAGACTGCAATTTTAAAGAATTTCTGAACCAATATGTAATTTATATTAACCCACTGTTAACTTACATATCTATATTAAATAAAAAAAAAAATTAAAAAAAAACTTGTGAATCCACAAATATCTACAATAACTGTTTATTCGGACAATCCTCTATTTTTTGTCCAATTTTCGTCATTTATTTAATTTTTCCTTACATTTTCACGCAGTTATTTTATAATATTCTACCATTTTATAATAACAATATGCAATATATTATGGATTTTTCTACAGTGCTGTTTTCGTGAAAATTTCTAGAAAATCACCTCCAAAGCGCGTAAAATATTTGTCCAATTTCCATAAATTAGCAAAATGACCAAGTAATTTTTAAATATTTTCTTTTGTAATAAATTGAGCTTAGCCAAACCAAAAGCCGCCCGCCAGTTTTACCGCGAACAACAGTTCTGCTAATTAAATAGTTCAATGTATCGGCCATATAGTAATAACCTTTCAAAATATTTTATTGAAACAGGTTTTATGCAAAATGTATTGTTTTGGCTTCGTAATCAAATTGAAAGAGGCAAAACAAAATAACGAGATTTTTTAAAACCTGCACCGTTGGGAGCCATTACAATGGGAAGGCTGGGGAGTTTTATTGCCGTCGAATTCTTGATATCTTTATTTAGGGCAAAATATCACCCCTCAGAATTGCCTTCTTCCGTCATTCTTCGTTGGAGATGCTCGAAGTGTAAATAAATCTTTGAACTCATAAATCTGTCTCTTTTAATTTATATTATTTTCTGTCGTTCCAGAGATCGCGTGTTTTTATGATGATTGTGACTTGTATTGCAAAGGCTGAATCCTTACCAAAAAGTTTGTCGTTGTTGACAAAATAATGTTTCCTTAAAAATGGTTCCTTTATTAAATTTATTATCTCTACTAAAATTAGGACAATGTTCACTGTGATGAACAAATTACTTTATTTCACTGTGGGTGTGAGTAAGATTAAAGTAGGTGTAATTCCCTAAGTGTGTAATTTCGTCCGCGTGTAATTATGTCAGTGTACATTAAATTCACTTTCGTATAATGTATTTAGATCTGCCACCCTTAATGAGACAAAAATATTTATATCACTACTCTGCTTTGACACAGTTTCAACAATATGTTGTTCTTATTAAACAATTGAAAAATCTAGCGCCGTGTCTTTTACAGAAAAATATGTTTTCAAAAAAAGTGAACATTGTCAAATCCTTACACTGTGGTGGACATTTTCAAATCGGATGTATTTTAGGGTGACCGGCCAACTCGGAATGAAACCAACTCAGAACCATCTCAGATAAGTCATTTAGAGTGATAAAAAAATATATATAAAAAAATGGTTAAATAGGTTATGTTAGGTTAGGGTTATCGGATAATTTAAAATTATTTTTTTCATAGATTTTAATGACTTTTCTAGGAAGTGTTGAGTTGACATTATTCCCAGCTGGCATGGAACCGTATTTTAGTGCTAACTTTATTTTCTGCCACCTGAAACAGACGGCCGGCGTAGTCCAGCGGTAAGGCTCTTGACTCACAATCCGAAGGTCGCGGGATCGAGTACCACGAATAAATAGTGTAACTAACTCAACTTTGTTTTACATATTAAGATATTGCTTACAATTTTTCATTTATATCTTATTTGATCACTTACATTTGGTATTTTTTGCCGTAGTAAACATTTGAACTTTTTTAAAGTTTTTGATCCAGAAACCCAATAAAACAGTAATTTAAAAATTATTTTTGACATATTTTCCAAATTTTTGACAAATTTTGAGTTAATGAGTATATTTTAGTAGAGATAATAAATTTATAAGAAAGGAACCATTTAAAGGTAAAATTATTTTGTCAACAACAACAAACTTTTTGTAAGGATACAGCCTTTACAATACAAGTCACAATCATCATAAAACACGCGATCTCTGGAACGACAGAAAATAATATAAATTAAAAGAGACAGATTTATGAGTTCAAAGATTTATTTACACTTGGAGCATCTTCGACGAAGAATGACGGAAGAAGTACTTGTTTATCTAATGCATGTGAATATAAAAGAAAATACAGAACAGAACATTTACACAACGAAAGACGCGACTTTGTTTGTTCCGTGGCCCTCTTAAGGTAAACCAATTACTGTTTTTTTCTAAAAATAATGCCTTGTCCTTGTTTCAGAGCCTACGACGGAGATAATTGGGGGTCCAGACCTCTACATAGACCGCGGAAGCACCATCAACCTGACTTGCGTGGTACTCTTCTCCCCTGAAGCTCCAGCGTACATCTATTGGAATCACAATGACGCGGTTCGTATTACTAATTAATGTATAAATCTCATTGGTAAGAAGATTACATTAATAATTCAAAACAAAACACGAAACAGAAAAAAACGCAGAAAACGAAAAAAGATAAGGGTTGCAACTGGGAATCGAACAATGGACCTCTTTCTTACCGGAACAGTACTTTACCACTGAGCTATTGAGATATGATTATTTTTTGCCATTCTTATAGATTTCATATTTCAAATTAAGAATTACCAATAGCATTCTCGATTAACCCACATTTTTTTGATTTTTACGGATGATGGGGATACCTACTACAAAGTTCAACCCGAATTATATATTTTTTTTATTTATTATAATTTTTTTAAATAATGTGTCCTTACTAGGGTACCTCGTTTTAAGGTCACATTGTTCATGGTTACGTGTTTGATTTACAATTAAGTACCCACGTTAAAATATAACGAGAGGAAATTATAAAATAATATCTAGGAAAAAAACATAATACACTGTTACCATCCATTATTACTGTTACTATGATTACTCACCTTTTGGAGGTTAGGTGCATCAGGCCGGATTGAGACTCTATCTCAGCGCCGTGGGGAAAGGCGATTTTACCTTGATAGATGGGGGTGTATTTTAAATCAAACATCGGTTTCACTTTGGAAATTAACATATGACGTGTATTGTACCGAAAGCAAATGATAACAAATAACAGAGTGACTCACCCCGAGGACCGTATGCAATCTAACCTAACTAACGTTCCCTGCACTTCCTAGTCGATCCGCAACTCATCACAACGGGATGGCTAGGATTAGCCTGATGACCAGCCTGATCGTCATCCTTCAGTCTCCTCCGCGGCAAGGCAGGACCTCCTTCATGTAATGTGGATTTCCGGAGACGATCTGATCGTCATCCGAATTAGGGCCAATTGGAATTCCCTTCCAGCGAGGGTACGGGGCGCGCCAGGGAGCACGAGGGGACTTCCGAGGTATTACGGCTCGCGTTGATCTTCTTATCACCCAGCGGAGCGCATGTCCGGGGTATTTCGTGCAATAACGGAATCGATCTTACAGTCGACATTCGGCAGGTGCCCGCAAACGTGATCGGTTCGATGCAATTAAATAACCGATCGCCATGATATCTTGCGATGAATCATCCGGATCCGCGGTTGAACTATATCGGCACATTAAACTTAGTTGCACAATGATTTCTCGATATTCGAGTAGGATGGAACTTTAGTAACACCGGCACCCGTTTGTTTTTTCAAAACATTACGTCCCTTTTATATTTTCACAATAAAATGCTAATTGACTGTCCCAGCTATGATGTTGCCCAATCATCATCGAAGCGAGAGTGAGTCTTCTTCTTTTTCTTTTTTCCGGAACCGGAAAACTAACGCCCCCTGTCCTCGGTGTTGCCCGTCCCCTCGTTGAAAAAAACCATAGTCACCAATTAAACGGGTACTTAATAGTTCGTGCTGCTACGGATCAATGTTATAAAGCAGTGTTCATAAATGAAAAATTTAATGTTATAAAGTAGTGTTCATAAATGAAAAATTTAATGTTAGCAGTGTTCATATTTTAAAAATAAAAAAGATAATAATTTTAACACTGCTTCATAACAATACCCCCCGCGCCACACAAATGTTTGCCCTCAAACATGTATCTTCTAACTAATATATTCCTAAGCTATTCTGGTTATTCCTCAGGGTGTTCTAAAAAATAAATTATAAAATTTGCATAAATAAAATGTGAATCATCAAATGTGGTAGGCACACCACGTTATACATACGATTGATTATAGCAAAATCTAATAAAGAGAGAAAAAAAAATAGAAATAAAGAAGAATGAGTTCATTATGATTCCAATCGCACCCATGTTGTCTGGCAATATGGTGGGTTCACAATGCAGTCATTCAAATCAACACTTAAAATTAGAGAAACTTAATCTAAAGTACAAGGTGAACTAATGTTCCGTGAACGGGGTCTGCAAACACCCACAGCATTGAGAATACTGGGTGAAGAACAATTGACTTTATGTCTTGGACTGCCGTTAACGTTACATCTACAGCATAAACATAATTAATTATGTAAGTATAAACACTAATCAGTGGACAACACATCCTTAACTTAAAATAAACCTTTGTGTCCAGCACATTAATTATACACAACCATACGCATTAATGCATCATTGACCCATAATAGGGTTTTAGAAAGCCATTTAGGCAACACTTTAGGGAGGCAAGCCAACCCTCACTTTTCACTGAGTCTACTTCTCCATTGGAGATAAAAACACACTTCGAAGAAATTCTATCTACTCTACCTGACCTCGTTATTGGGTAAGTTTTTCGAAGAGAATTTATACAATAAGACAAAATAATCAACCTTGGAAAGCATTATTTCGTAATAGTAGAAAAAACTTTTAACCTTTACACGCACGCAGGTGTGTAAGGTGGCTTAATCTAGTGAAACTGTCAACAACCAATCTTATAGATGTGGTGCCATTAGTAATAGTATACATCCATTGTTGTAAATGGTGCAATCGGTAATAGTATACATCCATTGTTATAAATGGTGTAATCGGTAATAGTATACATCCATTGTTATAAATGGTGTAATCGGTAATAGTATTATCATACTAATTGATAGATAAAATTACTTTTACTTAATAAAACTAAAGTTATAGAAGGAAAAGCATAATATTTTTATGTCGATATTGTATAAGAAAATCATATTTGATTATCCTTAGATGTAAACAACCATCGCTTATGAATGGTGTCAAAAATTAACAACTATTGCCAATAAATGGTGGCAAATGTAAGTCAACAACCAATGCTAATGAATGGTGCCAAATGTAATGTGTACAAACCTCTGCTAGAGGATGCAATTGGTAAGGTAACATGTTTGTTAAAGACAAAATATTGAGGTTACCCATAATCCTATCAATATATAAAAGCAGATTGTTGTGCGCCGCTCAAGACGCTTATTCATAAATAACAAAATATTATCCCGAACAAGGGAAAAATGATAATGAGAAAGAGAGAGAAAAAAAAAAAAATTTTTTTTTTTTAATAATAACTTGTATGGTAATAACCAATTTATAAAATTTTTGTATCAAAATGAATTGAGGCAATTAGTACGAGTAGTATCTTCACAGGCACTGTGTAAGATGTTTGAGTATACTTGTAACATAAAATTAACACTTAAGAATGAAAATTTGAAACTTGGAACATAAAGAAATGATGGGCTATCATTTCTGTATGTTCTGGTTATAGTTTCATCGGGCTTATAATATAACAAATATGAATAGGTCATAATAAAATATGCTTGGAATACAGGAGGATATATTTCTAATATCGTCATATATTCCAAGTTAACATAAACTTAAAAGTAAATAACACGAAAAGTACCATGTTTAAATTTTAACTATGCATATGTTTTCCATGTACAAGCATTTCACAGATTCAAATACAAGGGTGTATTCAGAATTAAAGTTTCAAATCAACTCGAGTGTTGTACTAGAGTCGAGAGGAAAAAAAAATATATATACATATATCTACCTATATGTATATCTATTATTAGAAAGCGTTGAAATGTAAGTTATTTAAAATTCGGCTTACTGACAACAAAAGAAAACTGGCCACAACAATTCGGTTGATCAGGCCGGATTGAAGTGTCCGAGCATTTTACCATTGATAATAAATGTAGTCCTTGTAAGGATGGCCAGACCTCACAAGGCACTGATGATAATAGGACTATACGGGAATGTTGTCCAATTTAACGATGTCCTTTACGTGAAAGTCACCGGTTTCCTTACCATTTAAGTCGGCAAGTGTATATATTAAATCTGATTTTTTCTTTACTATTACATTTTTAACAAAACGTGGAGCTAACTTCTGTGCGAAGTAATTTAATGCATTAGATTGGACGAAGTTCCTACGCCACACTACGTCTCCAACCTGGTAAGTAACGTGTTTTCTACGTAGATTATAGTGATTAGCTCCCTTTTGGTAAGCCTTAAGAAGTGCGTTTGATACTTGTTCGTAAACCGTGGACAATTCTTTTAACTTATGTGCATAAACCTTTTGATGAGTGGAATCATGCGTATTGGACTCATTATCCGCTATCGGGTTACGATGCAAATCTCCATCCAATATTTGTTCTCTACCGTGCATTAGAAAATAAGGTGTGAAACCTGTAGCACAGTTAACAGTATTGTTCATGGCTGATTGCACTTGAGGAAGAAATTTTGACCAAGTTCGGTGATCAGATTCTACCAAAATGGATAGTGCCGTACCTAATGTTTGGTTGTATCTTTCTACAACATTATTTTGGGGAGTGTATAAAGAATTATAAAAGGGGGGAGATATGTTATAGTTTTTTAAAAGTTCTTTAAATTCTTTAGATATGAATTGTGGTCCGTTGTCACAGACAATGGTACGTGGTACGCCATGTATGAGAAAAATGTTTTCTTCTAAGTTTTTAATAATGCTTTTCGCGGTGCCTTTGCGCAGCGGGAACAACCAAGTAAACTTAGAGAATACATCGACACATGACAATATAACCGTGAAACCCGCATAACTTCTAGGCAGAGGACCTACTAAATCCAGAGATAGCATTTGCATCGGTCTCGTGACCTTTTTCGGGTTCACCGACATACCGTTGGGCGCGGCTGTACTAATTTTGTGTGCTTTACAAATAGAACATTGATTAATAAACTGTTTTACCTCTTTGTACATGTTTGGCCAGTAGTATCGGAGTTGTAACTTTTTGTACGTCTTAAAGACACCAGGGTGACAAGATCGAGTTGACTCATGTGACTCAGATACTATCTTTGTTCTATGTTCCTGAGGAATTACTTTTTTCCAAGCTGTGTCGTCTTGTAAAGCTAACTTAGTCTTAGTATGACGATACAATTCGTTATCTTTTATCTGGAAGTTTAGAAACCTTTGTGGGAATTCCTGACAACCCTTCCAAATATTTGAGTACCATTTATCATTAGTTGAATTCGAATCTATACTCGAAATTTTAGCAAGATCCATTCGCGAAAGGACATCTGGTACGATGTGTTGAGTACCCTTGCGGTGGATAACATCAAAAGAAAATTGTGAGAGTCGAGAGCTCCAACGCGCGAGACGACCACTAGGGTTAGACAATGACCCTAACCATTTTAAACTAGAGTGATCCGTGACAACTGTGAAATGCGCACCTTCTATGTACGGTCTAAAATGTGTAACGGAATCTAACACTGCTAAAAGTTCTCGTTCTGTAATACCGTAATTTCTTTCGTGTGTGTTCAAACATCGCGAATAATAAGCAATCGGATGCTCTGTACCCTCCAATATTTGAATTAAAACTCCGCCTATTCCAACCGAACTCGCGTCGCAGTGTATTGAAAATGGTTTAGTGAAGTCAGGACAGCTAAGGACCGGGGCTGTCGTAAGTGCTTGTTTTAGATCATTAAATGCATTTTCAGCTTCTTGTGTCCAAATGAATTTACTTACACCATTTTTTGAACCAGTAAGTTTTGATAGAGGTGCGGCTATGCTAGAAAACCCTTTTATAAAACGTCTAAAATAACCGCAAAGTCCAAGGAAAGCACGGATTCCTTTTGCGTTTTTGGGGACTGGAAATTCTTTTATACATTCTATTTTAACCGGATCAGTGCGAAGACCTTTGGAATCTACCATATACCCTAGGTATTTGAGCTCGGCTTTACAGAACTCAGATTTTTTTAAGTTAATGGTGAGACCTGCGTCTCGTAGCCGTTCGTAAACTTTTGTTAACAGTTTAAAGTGTGACTCTAAATCTTCTGACACTAAGATTAAATCATCTAAATAACAAAAGGCATTTTCATCGAATTCAGGCCCAAAAAGAGCGTCCGCCAGTCTTTGGAGCTCACTGGGTGCGTTTTTTAGCCCGAACGGCATCCGAGTGAATTCGAAGAGTCCTCGACCTGGGACAACAAATGCTGTTTTCTCACACGAGTCTTTATCCAAAGCAATCTGCCAAAAAGCTTTACTAAGGTCTATTGAAGAGACAAATCTGGCACCACGAAGTTTGTCAAGAATACGAGAAATGTATGGGAGCGGGTACGAATCCCGAGTAGTGACATTATTAATTTTCCTAGAATCAAGACAAAATCTACCAGTGCCATCCTTTTTTGTAACTATTAGGACTGGACTAGACCATGGAGAGCGTGAAGGACGAATGACTCCTAATTTGAGCATTTCGTCTACTTCCTTATCTAATTGCTTCTGTCTTGCCGGAGAAAGAGGGTAGTACCTCTGTTTAATCGGAGGCCCTGTAGTATGAATTTTATGTTTGACTAAATGAGTTAAACCTAACCCTTTTTTTTCATATGAAATGGATTCAAATTTTTTTATTATTTTTAATAGATTTCTATTTTCTGAGGGAGACAAGGATGAGGCCGGTCGAATTGCCCTTACCTCATTAATTTGTCCTGTCTTTTGTGGGTTGGGCGCCATTGAAAACAGTTCCGGTGCGATTTGGAACTGTCTCCAAAAGTTTACTCCCAAAATATAATTTGGGGATAACGAAGGAATGACGTAGAAAATAATGTTTTTTGTTATTAAATTATACGTCACCGGCAACGTCATTGTTCCTAACACTTTTTGTTTCGTACCGTCGGCTGTTGAAACATTAAAGTCAATTTTTATTAAATTAATACCCATCTTTAAAAAATATTTGTATGTGTCTCCTCCTATACACGAAAGTGAAGCTCCACTATCAAGTAGTGCTCTGCAATGTTTATCTTTAATACAAATATTGGCGTACGGGCGATTATCTCCTTCGATCTCAGAATCCCGTGGTAGTGGGCCCACTACGTCAGAATCCGAGACCGAAAGAAACTCTCTAACCAGTCGGAGCCAACTCTGCCACTCACGCTTCCCCTGCGCAAGAGAAGGTGCATGTCTAGAGCGGCTCCGTCCTAGTTTTCCGATTCCTTATGTGTATTATGTTTATTTATAGAATTTATTTTGGAGGCGGAACTGTCGGAAGCTTTCTTCCTACAGTCTGATTTTGTGTGACCTATTTTTTTGCAATAGCTGCAGACAATCTTTCTGTCCGAAGGGACCTTAGAAGGATGGCATATCTCCTTATTTTTATTATCAATAGAATTATAAGATGAATTTTTTTGAAAGTGTGTAGAAGAAGTATGATCGTTGTTCACATTAGAATTATGAACAAAACGACCCTGGCTATTAGAAGTGTAAACCGGTTTAGATTGAAAGTGTTTTGATTGATTATTAAAATTATTCGGAAGAGAGTGATTGCTGGCAAATCTATTATTGGAATATGTATGAGGTTGTTGATTATTATATTTAGTATTGTAATGTTTACTACCAGCATAAATTTTGCCTGTATAAGAGGGGGAAGGTGAAGGTTGCTTTTCTATTTCAGGAATTGAGAATGATTCTAATTTATTTGTAGCATTTACTAGTTCCTCAAAATTGTTAAAGTCCCTAGACGCAAGCAAATTAACATACATGGGGAGCAAAGCTCGCATGCATAATTGGAGTAATTCAATATCTGGTAATTTAGAATCGAGCATGTTATTCTGAGCCTTCATTCTCAAGGTGAACTCAAAAGCAGTCATACCGGTAGGTTGCTTCATGTTAAATAACTCCTTTTTAAGTGATAATTGTTTATGTTCCCCTTCAAATTGTTTTATTAATAGTGTCTTCAGACTATCCCAAGTTAGTTCGGGGGTATAAATGGATCTAAACCATAATAAAGCCAAGCCTTCTAAAATATCCGGAAAACATTTTACTATATTCGAATGTAGAACGTTTCTTGTCCTGCATTTCTCGTCGATGTGTAGAATAAATTCTCGAACACAAGTTGACCCATTAAATTTGATATCCCAATTATTGATCGTGTTTGTTGGAGGATGTGATTCGTTATAAATAATTTTAGTATATTTAATGACTTTGGAACTTGAGTCACTGTCTTCGTCCGTGTTCGATGTTTCCTCATGTTGTTCCGTGATTTTCGTAACTTTTATGATTTTATTATGCCTTCTGGCTTGAGTACGCATTTCCTCTAAGGTGTTTGCCGGTATTAGATTTCTTGTAGTTAAATCCATAGATAAATCTTCTTTCGATTTGCCATTAATATTCTCGATAGGCCCTGACATCGTGAATTTTTATTCGTAGAACGGAAAAAGAGAGAAAAAGAAAAAAAAAAAAAAAAAATTTTAAATTTATAAATTTTTCACAACCCTGATCTTGTTTGAAAATTATTCTAAGTTTTTTTTTTTTAAATTATTAATTGTGGCAACCTTGTTTTTAAAATTATTATTTTTACGGGAAGAGAGAAGAAATTCGTGGCAACCCTGATATTTAAAATTATTTCAATAAATGTTTGTAAAGTAAAGCTGTTATAACTAATAAAAACAATTATTATAACATAATATTTCGGGGCAAATGAAATAAAATGCTAGAACGTTTTTCAATTAGCAAAGAATTTAACATGAAATTGAAAGGTAAACAATAGAAAACATAAACATTATTTTGACAGAACTGTCACGTTAAGAATGTAAACAACATTATTTATGAAATGTCTGATTGAAATTTGAAAATGTCAACAATATATTATTTTGACAGGTAACAGCTGTTGCTTTGGTAATAGCTGATATTATTTGGAAAGAAATCATTGATGTTTTGATTATAAACAATTACTCTCAATTATAAATCTCGGCAGTACGAATTGTTATTGCAACAAATGTCAGAAACATAAATATGTAAATCCTTTTCTAGAAGAATTATGTATGAGTGATCGCGGTAAATCAACATTGATTTCTTAATATAAGACTGTAAAAGTTGATAAACTTTGTACGGTGACATTTAGAAACAATAACAGTAATTATATTTCTTTGCAAAATACTTGCACATGGATAGCATTTTTAACATTGACGTTATGTTAAATTCCAAATACCAAGGTAAAATAAATCGAGCCCAAAACACGTTGAGTGCGCCATTGTTACCATCCATTATTACTGTTACTATGATTACTCACCTTTTGGAGGTTAGGTGCATCAGGCCGGATTGAGACTCTATCTCAGCGCCGTGGGGAAAGGCGATTTTACCTTGATAGATGGGGGTGTATTTTAAATCAAACATCGGTTTCACTTTGGAAATTAACATATGACGTGTATTGTACCGAAAGCAAATGATAACAAATAACAGAGTGACTCACCCCGAGGACCGTATGCAATCTAACCTAACTAACGTTCCCTGCACTTCCTAGTCGATCCGCAACTCATCACAACGGGATGGCTAGGATTAGCCTGATGACCAGCCTGATCGTCATCCTTCAGTCTCCTCCGCGGCAAGGCAGGACCTCCTTCATGTAATGTGGATTTCCGGAGACGATCTGATCGTCATCCGAATTAGGGCCAATTGGAATTCCCTTCCAGCGAGGGTACGGGGCGCGCCAGGGAGCACGAGGGGACTTCCGAGGTATTACGGCTCGCGTTGATCTTCTTATCACCCAGCGGAGCGCATGTCCGGGGTATTTCGTGCAATAACGGAATCGATCTTACAGTCGACATTCGGCAGGTGCCCGCAAACGTGATCGGTTCGATGCAATTAAATAACCGATCGCCATGATATCTTGCGATGAATCATCCGGATCCGCGGTTGAACTATATCGGCACATTAAACTTAGTTGCACAATGATTTCTCGATATTCGAGTAGGATGGAACTTTAGTAACACCGGCACCCGTTTGTTTTTTCAAAACATTACGTCCCTTTTATATTTTCACAATAAAATGCTAATTGACTGTCCCAGCTATGATGTTGCCCAATCATCATCGAAGCGAGAGTGAGTCTTCTTCTTTTTCTTTTTTCCGGAACCGGAAAACTAACGCCCCCTGTCCTCGGTGTTGCCCGTCCCCTCGTTGAAAAAAACCATAGTCACCAATTAAACGGGTACTTAATAGTTCGTGCTGCTACGGATCAATGTTATAAAGCAGTGTTCATAAATGAAAAATTTAATGTTATAAAGTAGTGTTCATAAATGAAAAATTTAATGTTAGCAGTGTTCATATTTTAAAAATAAAAAAGATAATAATTTTAACACTGCTTCATAACAATACCCCCCGCGCCACACAAATGTTTGCCCTCAAACATGTATCTTCTAACTAATATATTCCTAAGCTATTCTGGTTATTCCTCAGGGTGTTCTAAAAAATAAATTATAAAATTTGCATAAATAAAATGTGAATCATCAAATGTGGTAGGCACACCACGTTATACATACGATTGATTATAGCAAAATCTAATAAAGAGAGAAAAAAAAATAGAAATAAAGAAGAATGAGTTCATTATGATTCCAATCGCACCCATGTTGTCTGGCAATATGGTGGGTTCACAATGCAGTCATTCAAATCAACACTTAAAATTAGAGAAACTTAATCTAAAGTACAAGGTGAACTAATGTTCCGTGAACGGGGTCTGCAAACACCCACAGCATTGAGAATACTGGGTGAAGAACAATTGACTTTATGTCTTGGACTGCCGTTAACGTTACATCTACAGCATAAACATAATTAATTATGTAAGTATAAACACTAATCAGTGGACAACACATCCTTAACTTAAAATAAACCTTTGTGTCCAGCACATTAATTATACACAACCATACGCATTAATGCATCATTGACCCATAATAGGGTTTTAGAAAGCCATTTAGGCAACACTTTAGGGAGGCAAGCCAACCCTCACTTTTCACTGAGTCTACTTCTCCATTGGAGATAAAAACACACTTCGAAGAAATTCTATCTACTCTACCTGACCTCGTTATTGGGTAAGTTTTTCGAAGAGAATTTATACAATAAGACAAAATAATCAACCTTGGAAAGCATTATTTCGTAATAGTAGAAAAAACTTTTAACCTTTACACGCACGCAGGTGTGTAAGGTGGCTTAATCTAGTGAAACTGTCAACAACCAATCTTATAGATGTGGTGCCATTAGTAATAGTATACATCCATTGTTGTAAATGGTGCAATCGGTAATAGTATACATCCATTGTTATAAATGGTGTAATCGGTAATAGTATACATCCATTGTTATAAATGGTGTAATCGGTAATAGTATTATCATACTAATTGATAGATAAAATTACTTTTACTTAATAAAACTAAAGTTATAGAAGGAAAAGCATAATATTTTTATGTCGATATTGTATAAGAAAATCATATTTGATTATCCTTAGATGTAAACAACCATCGCTTATGAATGGTGTCAAAAATTAACAACTATTGCCAATAAATGGTGGCAAATGTAAGTCAACAACCAATGCTAATGAATGGTGCCAAATGTAATGTGTACAAACCTCTGCTAGAGGATGCAATTGGTAAGGTAACATGTTTGTTAAAGACAAAATATTGAGGTTACCCATAATCCTATCAATATATAAAAGCAGATTGTTGTGCGCCGCTCAAGACGCTTATTCATAAATAACAAAATATTATCCCGAACAAGGGAAAAATGATAATGAGAAAGAGAGAGAAAAAAAAAAAAATTTTTTTTTTTTAATAATAACTTGTATGGTAATAACCAATTTATAAAATTTTTGTATCAAAATGAATTGAGGCAATTAGTACGAGTAGTATCTTCACAGGCACTGTGTAAGATGTTTGAGTATACTTGTAACATAAAATTAACACTTAAGAATGAAAATTTGAAACTTGGAACATAAAGAAATGATGGGCTATCATTTCTGTATGTTCTGGTTATAGTTTCATCGGGCTTATAATATAACAAATATGAATAGGTCATAATAAAATATGCTTGGAATACAGGAGGATATATTTCTAATATCGTCATATATTCCAAGTTAACATAAACTTAAAAGTAAATAACACGAAAAGTACCATGTTTAAATTTTAACTATGCATATGTTTTCCATGTACAAGCATTTCACAGATTCAAATACAAGGGTGTATTCAGAATTAAAGTTTCAAATCAACTCGAGTGTTGTACTAGAGTCGAGAGGAAAAAAAAATATATATACATATATCTACCTATATGTATATCTATTATTAGAAAGCGTTGAAATGTAAGTTATTTAAAATTCGGCTTACTGACAACAAAAGAAAACTGGCCACAACAATTCGGTTGATCAGGCCGGATTGAAGTGTCCGAGCATTTTACCATTGATAATAAATGTAGTCCTTGTAAGGATGGCCAGACCTCACAAGGCACTGATGATAATAGGACTATACGGGAATGTTGTCCAATTTAACGATGTCCTTTACGTGAAAGTCACCGGTTTCCTTACCATTTAAGTCGGCAAGTGTATATATTAAATCTGATTTTTTCTTTACTATTACATTTTTAACAAAACCTGGAGCTAACTTCTGTGCGAAGTAATTTAATGCATTAGATTGGACGAAGTTCCTACGCCACACTACGTCTCCAACCTGGTAAGTAACGTGTTTTCTACGTAGATTATAGTGATTAGCTCCCTTTTGGTAAGCCTTAAGAAGTGCGTTTGATACTTGTTCGTAAACCGTGGACAATTCTTTTAACTTATGTGCATAAACCTTTTGATGAGTGGAATCATGCGTATTGGACTCATTATCCGCTATCGGGTTACGATGCAAATCTCCATCCAATATTTGTTCTCTACCGTGCATTAGAAAATAAGGTGTGAAACCTGTAGCACAGTTAACAGTATTGTTCATGGCTGATTGCACTTGAGGAAGAAATTTTGACCAAGTTCGGTGATCAGATTCTACCAAAATGGATAGTGCCGTACCTAATGTTTGGTTGTATCTTTCTACAACATTATTTTGGGGAGTGTATAAAGAATTATAAAAGGGGGGAGATATGTTATAGTTTTTTAAAAGTTCTTTAAATTCTTTAGATATGAATTGTGGTCCGTTGTCACAGACAATGGTACGTGGTACGCCATGTATGAGAAAAATGTTTTCTTCTAAGTTTTTAATAATGCTTTTCGCGGTGCCTTTGCGCAGCGGGAACAACCAAGTAAACTTAGAGAATACATCGACACATGACAATATAACCGTGAAACCCGCATAACTTCTAGGCAGAGGACCTACTAAATCCAGAGATAGCATTTGCATCGGTCTCGTGACCTTTTTCGGGTTCACCGACATACCGTTGGGCGCGGCTGTACTAATTTTGTGTGCTTTACAAATAGAACATTGATTAATAAACTGTTTTACCTCTTTGTACATGTTTGGCCAGTAGTATCGGAGTTGTAACTTTTTGTACGTCTTAAAGACACCAGGGTGACAAGATCGAGTTGACTCATGTGACTCAGATACTATCTTTGTTCTATGTTCCTGAGGAATTACTTTTTTCCAAGCTGTGTCGTCTTGTAAAGCTAACTTAGTCTTAGTATGACGATACAATTCGTTATCTTTTATCTGGAAGTTTAGAAACCTTTGTGGGAATTCCTGACAACCCTTCCAAATATTTGAGTACCATTTATCATTAGTTGAATTCGAATCTATACTCGAAATTTTAGCAAGATCCATTCGCGAAAGGACATCTGGTACGATGTGTTGAGTACCCTTGCGGTGGATAACATCAAAAGAAAATTGTGAGAGTCGAGAGCTCCAACGCGCGAGACGACCACTAGGGTTAGACAATGACCCTAACCATTTTAAACTAGAGTGATCCGTGACAACTGTGAAATGCGCACCTTCTATGTACGGTCTAAAATGTGTAACGGAATCTAACACTGCTAAAAGTTCTCGTTCTGTAATACCGTAATTTCTTTCGTGTGTGTTCAAACATCGCGAATAATAAGCAATCGGATGCTCTGTACCCTCCAATATTTGAATTAAAACTCCGCCTATTCCAACCGAACTCGCGTCGCAGTGTATTGAAAATGGTTTAGTGAAGTCAGGACAGCTAAGGACCGGGGCTGTCGTAAGTGCTTGTTTTAGATCATTAAATGCATTTTCAGCTTCTTGTGTCCAAATGAATTTACTTACACCATTTTTTGAACCAGTAAGTTTTGATAGAGGTGCGGCTATGCTAGAAAACCCTTTTATAAAACGTCTAAAATAACCGCAAAGTCCAAGGAAAGCACGGATTCCTTTTGCGTTTTTGGGGACTGGAAATTCTTTTATACATTCTATTTTAACCGGATCAGTGCGAAGACCTTTGGAATCTACCATATACCCTAGGTATTTGAGCTCGGCTTTACAGAACTCAGATTTTTTTAAGTTAATGGTGAGACCTGCGTCTCGTAGCCGTTCGTAAACTTTTGTTAACAGTTTAAAGTGTGACTCTAAATCTTCTGACACTAAGATTAAATCATCTAAATAACAAAAGGCATTTTCATCGAATTCAGGCCCAAAAAGAGCGTCCGCCAGTCTTTGGAGCTCACTGGGTGCGTTTTTTAGCCCGAACGGCATCCGAGTGAATTCGAAGAGTCCTCGACCTGGGACAACAAATGCTGTTTTCTCACACGAGTCTTTATCCAAAGCAATCTGCCAAAAAGCTTTACTAAGGTCTATTGAAGAGACAAATCTGGCACCACGAAGTTTGTCAAGAATACGAGAAATGTATGGGAGCGGGTACGAATCCCGAGTAGTGACATTATTAATTTTCCTAGAATCAAGACAAAATCTACCAGTGCCATCCTTTTTTGTAACTATTAGGACTGGACTAGACCATGGAGAGCGTGAAGGACGAATGACTCCTAATTTGAGCATTTCGTCTACTTCCTTATCTAATTGCTTCTGTCTTGCCGGAGAAAGAGGGTAGTACCTCTGTTTAATCGGAGGCCCTGTAGTATGAATTTTATGTTTGACTAAATGAGTTAAACCTAACCCTTTTTTTTCATATGAAATGGATTCAAATTTTTTTATTATTTTTAATAGATTTCTATTTTCTGAGGGAGACAAGGATGAGGCCGGTCGAATTGCCCTTACCTCATTAATTTGTCCTGTCTTTTGTGGGTTGGGCGCCATTGAAAACAGTTCCGGTGCGATTTGGAACTGTCTCCAAAAGTTTACTCCCAAAATATAATTTGGGGATAACGAAGGAATGACGTAGAAAATAATGTTTTTTGTTATTAAATTATACGTCACCGGCAACGTCATTGTTCCTAACACTTTTTGTTTCGTACCGTCGGCTGTTGAAACATTAAAGTCAATTTTTATTAAATTAATACCCATCTTTAAAAAATATTTGTATGTGTCTCCTCCTATACACGAAAGTGAAGCTCCACTATCAAGTAGTGCTCTGCAATGTTTATCTTTAATACAAATATTGGCGTACGGGCGATTATCTCCTTCGATCTCAGAATCCCGTGGTAGTGGGCCCACTACGTCAGAATCCGAGACCGAAAGAAACTCTCTAACCAGTCGGAGCCAACTCTGCCACTCACGCTTCCCCTGCGCAAGAGAAGGTGCATGTCTAGAGCGGCTCCGTCCTAGTTTTCCGATTCCTTATGTGTATTATGTTTATTTATAGAATTTATTTTGGAGGCGGAACTGTCGGAAGCTTTCTTCCTACAGTCTGATTTTGTGTGACCTATTTTTTTGCAATAGCTGCAGACAATCTTTCTGTCCGAAGGGACCTTAGAAGGATGGCATATCTCCTTATTTTTATTATCAATAGAATTATAAGATGAATTTTTTTGAAAGTGTGTAGAAGAAGTATGATCGTTGTTCACATTAGAATTATGAACAAAACGACCCTGGCTATTAGAAGTGTAAACCGGTTTAGATTGAAAGTGTTTTGATTGATTATTAAAATTATTCGGAAGAGAGTGATTGCTGGCAAATCTATTATTGGAATATGTATGAGGTTGTTGATTATTATATTTAGTATTGTAATGTTTACTACCAGCATAAATTTTGCCTGTATAAGAGGGGGAAGGTGAAGGTTGCTTTTCTATTTCAGGAATTGAGAATGATTCTAATTTATTTGTAGCATTTACTAGTTCCTCAAAATTGTTAAAGTCCCTAGACGCAAGCAAATTAACATACATGGGGAGCAAAGCTCGCATGCATAATTGGAGTAATTCAATATCTGGTAATTTAGAATCGAGCATGTTATTCTGAGCCTTCATTCTCAAGGTGAACTCAAAAGCAGTCATACCGGTAGGTTGCTTCATGTTAAATAACTCCTTTTTAAGTGATAATTGTTTATGTTCCCCTTCAAATTGTTTTATTAATAGTGTCTTCAGACTATCCCAAGTTAGTTCGGGGGTATAAATGGATCTAAACCATAATAAAGCCAAGCCTTCTAAAATATCCGGAAAACATTTTACTATATTCGAATGTAGAACGTTTCTTGTCCTGCATTTCTCGTCGATGTGTAGAATAAATTCTCGAACACAAGTTGACCCATTAAATTTGATATCCCAATTATTGATCGTGTTTGTTGGAGGATGTGATTCGTTATAAATAATTTTAGTATATTTAATGACTTTGGAACTTGAGTCACTGTCTTCGTCCGTGTTCGATGTTTCCTCATGTTGTTCCGTGATTTTCGTAACTTTTATGATTTTATTATGCCTTCTGGCTTGAGTACGCATTTCCTCTAAGGTGTTTGCCGGTATTAGATTTCTTGTAGTTAAATCCATAGATAAATCTTCTTTCGATTTGCCATTAATATTCTCGATAGGCCCTGACATCGTGAATTTTTATTCGTAGAACGGAAAAAGAGAGAAAAAGAAAAAAAAAAAAAAAAATTTTAAATTTATAAATTTTTCACAACCCTGATCTTGTTTGAAAATTATTCTAAGTTTTTTTTTTTTAAATTATTAATTGTGGCAACCTTGTTTTTAAAATTATTATTTTTACGGGAAGAGAGAAGAAATTCGTGGCAACCCTGATATTTAAAATTATTTCAATAAATGTTTGTAAAGTAAAGCTGTTATAACTAATAAAAACAATTATTATAACATAATATTTCGGGGCAAATGAAATAAAATGCTAGAACGTTTTTCAATTAGCAAAGAATTTAACATGAAATTGAAAGGTAAACAATAGAAAACATAAACATTATTTTGACAGAACTGTCACGTTAAGAATGTAAACAACATTATTTATGAAATGTCTGATTGAAATTTGAAAATGTCAACAATATATTATTTTGACAGGTAACAGCTGTTGCTTTGGTAATAGCTGATATTATTTGGAAAGAAATCATTGATGTTTTGATTATAAACAATTACTCTCAATTATAAATCTCGGCAGTACGAATTGTTATTGCAACAAATGTCAGAAACATAAATATGTAAATCCTTTTCTAGAAGAATTATGTATGAGTGATCGCGGTAAATCAACATTGATTTCTTAATATAAGACTGTAAAAGTTGATAAACTTTGTACGGTGACATTTAGAAACAATAACAGTAATTATATTTCTTTGCAAAATACTTGCACATGGATAGCATTTTTAACATTGACGTTATGTTAAATTCCAAATACCAAGGTAAAATAAATCGAGCCCAAAACACGTTGAGTGCGCCATTGTTACCATCCATTATTACTGTTACTATGATTACTCACCTTTTGGAGGTTAGGTGCATCAGGCCGGATTGAGACTCTATCTCAGCGCCGTGGGGAAAGGCGATTTTACCTTGATAGATGGGGGTGTATTTTAAATCAAACATCGGTTTCACTTTGGAAATTAACATATGACGTGTATTGTACCGAAAGCAAATGATAACAAATAACAGAGTGACTCACCCCGAGGACCGTATGCAATCTAACCTAACTAACGTTCCCTGCACTTCCTAGTCGATCCGCAACTCATCACAACGGGATGGCTAGGATTAGCCTGATGACCAGCCTGATCGTCATCCTTCAGTCTCCTCCGCGGCAAGGCAGGACCTCCTTCATGTAATGTGGATTTCCGGAGACGATCTGATCGTCATCCGAATTAGGGCCAATTGGAATTCCCTTCCAGCGAGGGTACGGGGCGCGCCAGGGAGCACGAGGGGACTTCCGAGGTATTACGGCTCGCGTTGATCTTCTTATCACCCAGCGGAGCGCATGTCCGGGGTATTTCGTGCAATAACGGAATCGATCTTACAGTCGACATTCGGCAGGTGCCCGCAAACGTGATCGGTTCGATGCAATTAAATAACCGATCGCCATGATATCTTGCGATGAATCATCCGGATCCGCGGTTGAACTATATCGGCACATTAAACTTAGTTGCACAATGATTTCTCGATATTCGAGTAGGATGGAACTTTAGTAACACCGGCACCCGTTTGTTTTTTCAAAACATTACGTCCCTTTTATATTTTCACAATAAAATGCTAATTGACTGTCCCAGCTATGATGTTGCCCAATCATCATCGAAGCGAGAGTGAGTCTTCTTCTTTTTCTTTTTTCCGGAACCGGAAAACTAACGCCCCCTGTCCTCGGTGTTGCCCGTCCCCTCGTTGAAAAAAACCATAGTCACCAATTAAACGGGTACTTAATAGTTCGTGCTGCTACGGATCAATGTTATAAAGCAGTGTTCATAAATGAAAAATTTAATGTTATAAAGTAGTGTTCATAAATGAAAAATTTAATGTTAGCAGTGTTCATATTTTAAAAATAAAAAAGATAATAATTTTAACACTGCTTCATAACAACACGCTTTAATCTTTGTTAGGTTGCAAATTTGTATCTTTTCTTCCTCCCCATGTCCATAATTCATATCTTAATGCTTCTTTTGAAGTCGGTAATTTTTTTAATGGTTTTTATTGCACAAAACATTGTGAAATATACTGCCAGAGGATGGATACACACGTTGCAAATAGTCAATATATTGCACAATGTTTTGTGCAATAAAGTATTGTGCTGTACATAGATAGAGTATTGTGCTGCAAATGTATTGTGCTAGAGGACACACAACGTTGCAATATTATTGTCAACTAATTGAGTTTACAACTGACACTTCTACAGTCAACAACTCAACATGTCTAAAATTAAAGTATGTGTGGCCATTGCTTTAGTCATAGCTTTGAAAAAGACGGAAAACGCAGATGGATGAAAGAATGGTCTAAAAAAAGAAATAAAAACACAAACACAATTTGTTAGGTGAACTAAGAATATGTAAACCAGCTGATTACCGAAACTTCCCGCGGATGGACGCTACTTTATTTGATGAACTCTTGAGAATGGTTATACCTGAAATTCAAAAAAGGGACATTATAATGCGAGATGCTTTTCCAACAAGCCAACGTTTGTTAATAACATTACGTTTTTTAGCTACTGGAAACATATTTGAGGATAAATTTTCTGTCTTATTTTTCACTTATTTTATCATTCGTAGCCATCTCGATCATAAACCTATTGTAAACCTATATCTCTTTATGATGTTCACTGCTTGACTGCAGAGACAGAAATGAACCATTATTGTGCAATATTCAATATTTATAAGATAAGATCATATTGCACAATAATTATCTAACTATTTTTGATTGGCTTAATATATTGTACAATCCTTAATTATAACCTACCTTATGTAATATATTTACCGTAATATTGAACATCTAGGGGCCGCGACAATGATGGCCAGAGTAGTTTTGGAATGGTAGAAAAACTAAGTGAAAAAATATTATTATTATTTTTATAAATCAATGGAAAATTCTTTCAACTGGATACAATAACGAGTCGGGAGTGCCTCAGATAGACACGGTACGCTCTATTGATTTGGTAGGTAGTATTCGTTATAAGATTATGAAAAGTAATAGAGTAATGCGAATGTGCCAATTAGAGTTGTATGGCAATCCATTTGTATCTGACTTTGCCTATAATGGCGTTATGATTAGTTAACAAACATTCACCAAATTCTTTAATGCTACTGCGTCTTCGTTATTCGTACAGTGATTTTTCAAGAAAAGTGATAATAATTACTAACAGTACGCTCGAGATCCCGTCTTTCAAAAAAATATTATTAAAATAAAAATCTTAATGATTTTAAGTTCATCCCATGTTTTAAAATCATGCAAATAAAATGCCTTTGTAATCTGTAACTGATGGTTCTTTAGTTTTTTTTTGTGAGGTTTTTAGATCTCAGTTAATTCCGAGCTTCAGTCAAGCTGTCAAAAATCCTTTGTCTAAATGATCCGCGAAATGGAGAAAGAATTTCTGCATCACTCCGTCGCCGGAAGGAAGGGAGCTGTGTGCACAAAATGGCCGCCATCCATCAGATCTGCCACTAATGGTGTCTCTTCTTTCTGGGATTTTATGAAAGTAATTAGGGGTGCGCAGAACCTCAACGGTCTTCTTTCTATTCTAGTCATGAATCACATTTACCGTTACTTTCTCGGTGTCAAATCATAATACTTCTTCCATTCGGTTAATGCCACCGGTGCTTAATCATTTCCAGTGAGCTCCACTCTCACAGTCTCTCTCAGTAAAATGCCTTGGCCTTTTCTAGTTCCTTTTCTTGGACTAGATGCGCTTGGAGTGCGGCAGTAATTAATACACATTATTTGCTTCATTTTGCCAGTATCCTCGAGAGCTTTAAAGAGAATGGAGTGAGATATTACTGCATCTTACTTAAGGAAAGAAATTGAATTAATATGCGATGTTTCTCTTAACCCTTTGAGATCACCTTTAGTTTCTAATCATGCAAAAATTGTTTTTTTTTTACATTAACTCCACTCAGGAGGCCCTGCGAAAAATGATTTCCCTCAGGACCTCTCATTTTTACGGTTGCTGGGGCCTTTTTTGAAAGCAAGGAGTAAATCTGGGCTCTTGAAGACACCAAAGTTGTAAGAGGGAGGAAACAAAGAGGTCGAAAAATCGGCCGAGGCTATTCATACTCCAAGAGGAGGAGGCTTGGCAATCAAAAAAATATCATGAACTGTAGGTACTGTCACCCGCGTAACAATGAATTGGTGCACACGTCAAAAGCTTATTAAGTTCTAGTAAATATTGCTACTTGAAATGCAAAACAAGTGTGATCTTATTAAAAATAACGGATGCCAGTCAAAGAAAGAAATTGTTTCATCCTGCATGTCCTTTCCCGTGCGTCCCCGTTCCTTTCCCGCATTCCCCTTCCACCTTCCCCGCTTTCCCCTTCCCATGTTACCTCTCCCGCGAACCCATCTCCTTCGTTACCCTCCCCCTTCTGCCATCCCTCCTTGCCGCTTTTCAAACCATTCGCTCACCACCTGTAATAAATTTTTCATACAAATTTCATAAAGCCAGAGCTTACCGTTATATATAAACCTTTGCGGGCGTGTGCACAACAAATCACCATAGATTCATTGAAATCGGATGAATGGTATGGCAGCGCATAAAATAGGAACGAACAAATACTGATTTTTTTTATATAAGATTACAAAATAAAAATAAATAAACTAAAAATTACATCTTTTCAATGTTAAACATCATTAAAAAAACTTCTAAAAATAAAAATGAAAAATATTTTGTAAAGCATTAAAACATATTTTTTTTTTTTTAAATTACTTTATATTATACAAATATTTATATAAAATTATTTATAAAAAAAAAATAAAAAATCGTAATATTAAAATAAAATGTTTTTTTTTATTAAAAGTACCATTTTCATCCTTCTACGGACATTTTCAGACTGGACCAGTCTGTAGGATGAAACCGTTCCTGGTGAAAATAAATAAGCGGAACTAAGTGCAAAAGTCTAATTTCAATTCTAATACAGTTTAGCTTAGTTAGGTTTGTGCAGGCTAGGTAAAGTTATACACATCAGTTATTTTGGTTGTTTAGTTCAGATTTTGTAGGTACCACAATAATTCAATGCATATTAAAAAGCTGAAAATTGACACTTGGGATGACCTACTGTTATTTTAATCAAATAAGAGTATTTTCTTGCAAAATCTGTTCTTTAAACCAAATTGGACAGAGAGGGTTAAATGTGAAGTTAACTTGATGGACTGTGTACTATTCTTCGTGCATTTTTTATCAAACGAATAATAAACTTGGCGCCAACTGGGAAGTTAGTTTAACCAACACTTTGCATTCTCAAGTGGGCACCACATATGTTCCACGACCAACACAGGTAATGCGATCTTGTAAGAGAAGGTTTTCAACTTTTCACCGGTAGAACTTGAACTAATCACCAAGGGAGTGCCTACGAGCAAGCGCATACTTTAAATTGAACTTTTAACAATATGAGAAAAGTTACGAAAATTCTTGTTGTGTAAAAGAATTTTATTCCTTACTGACCGAGAAAAACGAAGCAATACTTTAAATTTCGATGCGGCCTTTATATTATTATTATCTAGAATCTAGATATATTATGATCCTTGGTGCCGGTATGCACAAAGGGTCAATATATCTCTTTAATTCTTTCCTGTTTTATTTTTATTTGTAGCTATGATAACAAATAAACACCTACTTATTAAGTAGGTACTTATTTGTATTTTTATTATCCAAAATTATTATAATATACACCAACGATGTGCACAAAATCATATATTATGCGTGAAGTGGACTACTTGCTACTTTGCTACAACACAGCCGAGCTAGCATAGCATGTGGGAAAAATTGTCAAATCATCTATTTTTTAATATATACTATAATATAAGAAATAAAAATAATATTAGAACTTAGTAGTAGTAATGTAAAACATGTCATCGTACTTAAAAATATCTTAAACAAAAAAAAATAAAAGGAAATATATTGATATTCTGGTACCTTCAAGAATGGCGAAGTGTTTTGGAAGTTTTCGTAAATTATTCATAAAGCCTTGTTACGAGATTTTTAGTGAATATAAATTGCACATTAATATTTGAAGACTAGAAGAAAAGCTATATTTTCGATACTTTGCTATGTTAAAGTTTAAAAATTCTAAGTCAGTGTTTAAAATCAAATAATCTATTTATTACATAATATGTTAAGCATGCAAGCGAAATGTTTTACTCTGTAATTTTGTTAATATTTCTTTTACCAGATCATCAGTTACGACTCCCCTCGCGGCGGAGTGAGCGTGATCACGGAAAAGGGGGACACCACCACCTCCTTTCTGCTGATCCAGAACGCGCGCCCCTCGGACTCCGGCCAGTACCAGTGCAACCCTAGCAACGCACAATCCAAGACCATATCTGTTCATGTACTCAATGGTAAGGGCACATTACAAACAAACACTTCTTTGGCTCAATGGTAAGGGAACATTACAGACAAACACTTCTTTGGCCCGAAGGTAAGGGAAAATTACAAAAAAAAACACTTGTTGGGCTCAATTGTAAGGGAATATTACAAACACACACTTCTTGGGCTCAATGGTAAGGGAACATTACAAACAAACACTTCTTAGGCTTGACGGTAAAGGAACATTACAAACAAACGCCTTTGGGGTCATGGTAAGGGAACATTGCAAGCAAACACTTCTTGGGGTCGAAGGTAAGGGAACATTACAAACAAACACTTCTGGGGTCAATGGTAAGGGAACATTACAAACGTACACTTTTTGGGGCTCAATGGTAGGTAAGCAATCAATTTAATATCAATATCATACTCTCTTGTAAGGGATCACATCAAACAAGCGCTTTTTGTGCTCAATGGTAAGGGGTCATCACACGCACACTTTTTATATTATGTTCCGGGATGATTGCAATTGTGTTCATTTATAACAAATCATATCAATAATACGAAATCATTTTATTAAACAAACCTTTTTTGTGCTCAAAGATAAGGGACCATTACTCACAAATATTTTTTGGAATCAGTGGTAACGAAAAATATCAAGCAAACAGTTCTTGGGATCAGTGGTAAGAAATCATAACAAACAAACGGGATCATATTAGTCTGTGCGCTTGGTGGTAAAGAGACACAAACAAAGGTTTAGTGATCATATATTATCTCAGTGAAAATCACCATACTCCTTAATTTTTAATGTTCATTACAAAAGGATCATTTTATTAGATAAATTTTTTTTTGGTAAACCTAAGGAATGTGGTGGTTCTTATGCTGTACTCTTAGTGATAAGGGTCACGTTAGCCTTACGCAATGCAAACATTTCATATCGAGAGATAGGTTCCTATAATACTTCAGCTATTCCTCAGCGTATTCACATCTCAAAGTTAAATCACCTGAGCGAGTAGTGCTGTTTTTATTCGCAGCTGTAAAGGATCAAAATACTTTCCAGGAAGCAATAATTGTGATGTTTTACGGCAGGTATGAACAAACTGTTCATTAAAATGTTTCAATGACTGTGTAACATATCAATTTTGCTTTTAAAAAATAAACAAGCATATTATCCAGAAAAAGAAGTAATCAAAGGCAAATAAAGCCTTGAAAGTCTAAAGTCATGGTGCTTGAAAGAGAGAGTACAAAAACAGTGTGCATTATAGTTGTGAATGATGAATACTTGGAGCAGGTAGATGAGTTTGTGTATTTGGGAAGTATATTTACAAGAGATGGAAAGGCTGATAGAGATATGGAAAGAAGGGTAAATGCAGATAACTCTATTAATGGAAGACTGGATGCTGTTGGCGCTAACAAAAAACTGTCCAAAGAAGCGAATTTAGAAGTCCACAACGAATTTAGAAGTCTGGTACTTACCATGTTGTATGACAGTGTGCCATAAAACTGACAGAGGAAGGATGAAAGTAGACTGAATGCTGTAGAAATAAGATCGAATGAGAAATGTGGATATTGGCAAAGAATGCGAGGCTGATTTAAGTGAAATAAGTAAGAATAAAAAAGGGACCCTCAGATGTTTCGGGCATGTAGAGCAAACGAACTAAGAAAGAAGTGTAAGGAGAAAATACGAAGCAAATATGAATGATAGAAGAAGTCGAGGACGCTTAAGGAAGGTATGACCCGATCAAGTGAATCAGATACTTGAGACGGGTTGTCACGAGTCGGAATAATAAGTATGTATGAGACGATGCATGAATGTGATTGAGAAAAATACCGAGTTGTCCGGCGGTCCATCCTCTCTGCTTATCTGTTAGTTGGTTGGTTAGTGCTTGCATAATTTTCAAAAGCTTTATAAGTACAAGGCAAAACAGTATCGAAAAGATACTCGGTTACTTTCTTACCCTTTCTACTTAGATCCTTGGCTGTAATATTATTTTCTGATATTCAATTTTGGCTATTTTTTGTTCATTAAATTTTAACCACTGCGTTTTTTTCTTTGCATAGTATACAATGGTACCTATCACGTCTAACTGAACATAAAATGAATTAATGTGGATTATACATTAAAAGTTACGCTACTTAAAGTCATTTTGTGGTACTTATAAATAATTTTAAGCTCGATAACAGTTTATCAATTAACCCTTTTCAATGCCTGGGGACTCGTTCACAAATGTACATTAAACAAATAATATTACCTTGCGGGTGACAACATTATGTCAAAAGCTTAATAGTTGTAATTATAATAAAGCCAGACATAACAAAAGTTGTATCAGGATACACATGAAAAGCCTCACGCATTACGAAGCAACCTTTTCTCATAAAAGTTTGTGAGTAGTTTCCATTAGGAGGCAGTGCCGAATCAAGCCCATTGGAAGCCTCTCGGCAGTTGTAATGTTGGCGCACCCCTTCAATATTATCTCATATTCGATCTTATCACATAGGAAAAGAGCACCACATGCATTAAAAAAATATTTGTCATCGCGTATCATCACGATATCCTCATCGCGTCCAAAAATTAATTAATAAAAATAATTTTAACCTCTTGATATCTTTAATCTTTAAAATTGGTCGTCATTATATTGTCCCTAGTCAATTCGGAATCGTCATATTCGTGCATAAATTAAGGGACATATTCGGGTATAAATTAAGGGATGTACTTGACTTACTTTAACAAAAAAATGTCGAAAAAATTTTGGCCACCGGTGATTTTTTAAAAATTCTTCTTCAAAATTTATCAAAAAGTAAATCTTTTACATGTCGTCACTGGTCACTCAGCTGAGCAAACAAACCCTTACCCCGACCCAAACTGTCCAATAATTTCACATTTTTTAATCCAAATAATATCAGGAATCATTGGCTGAGAGGGAATAACTATGCAAAACCGGAAATTTATCACTAAAGTCAAATTTTAGACATATTGACTCGTTTCCACAAACAATTTTAAATTGATTTCTAAAGACTGTTCTTTTATTTTTTTTAATGTTTATTTTTAGTACAATAAGGTTTTACCGTAGGTCGTTGGCAGATTTGTTAAATTTAAAAAAAAAATGTATTTCACAACATACATTTTAACTCATATAATCATGCAGTAAAATAAATCATTATTTGGGAAATCAATTTAAGTTATTTAGAATTTTTTAATTTAAGTTCAAATAAAATAAAATAAAATAGATTCGCGCCCTTGTTTTGTGACGAAAATACTTCAGTTTATCTATTTATTTACGGTCTTACGGACTTATATATTAAAAAAAAATTACATTATTATTTTCCTTAGACATTACTGAAAAATTATAAATACCTATCATCAAAAAATAATTACAAAAAATTCATCATTTTAATTGTTTTATAATCACGAGTTTGAGCATTTTGAATGTAGGTATTTATCAAAGCAAATTTTGAATGAAATAAAATCTACATTGAGTTATTATGTTAAAATGCTGGTATGGAGAATAATATATTTTTCTCATCGGAACAGCCCGCAATGACACGATCGCAAGATCATCGCTTGACGAAATTTAAATTCTCGGCCGCTGGTTAATAGCTCTTAGATAAGTCAAGTACGTCTCTTAACACCCTTTACAGTAGGTACCTTCCTGATAATTTACCTAGAACAAAAAAGTTTATGAAATCTTCCTTGGGAGCCTTGGGCAAGCCGGGATAGACTGAATTTTTTTTTTTTCTTTTTGAAAACATTTAATTTTTTTTTGTTATTATCCGTTTATGTAGCGGCCCTTAAAAAGAACGGGCCCATGTGCAACTGCGCACTTTTCCTTACGGTTAATCCGGCACTGTCAGGAGGTATATATGTTCAACAAGCGCAATAGCAAACAGCAGTAACAGTTCAACAAAGAACGGAACAATTACCCAGATAAAATGATACACTTGATTACTGCGCCGTGGAATTAGGACGATTACGGCGGCTAAGTACGGTACGGCAGTGCTGGAAATTACCGCCGTTTTAGTTCAAACACAACGGTTTAAATTGGAGCTTGACAAATGAGCCGCATATTTTGCTCGGCTAATCCGCGGATGAGCGCTAATCCCGCTACCTGAATACCGAGGCTATTTTTGAAACGTCCCCTGATCTTCTCACTCAACCCTGACATTGCATTCATCATCTCCATTTGCAAAAATATGCACGGAAAATAAAAACCCGCTTTTGGTGCCATTTTTGGGGATGATAAAATTGTGAAACATTTTTGTATTATATTAGATTTATCAAAACTAGTTATTTTATATTTTCGTCATCTTAATTTAAACGATTTATTTTCTTGCCCAGCATGTCATAATAATTATTCATGTTGTTGACTTGCAGGAAACTGTAAATTTGAAAGTAATAAACGAAATTATTTCAATTGCCTAAATTAAAATCACTTTGTATACCTACACCACTAATTTAATCAAAATTATCAAGAAGTTTCGAAACCAACGATTTCTTTGTCAAGATAAAATTAACAAAAGACCAACAAGTATAGACAAATAGGTATCTTAAAAAAAAAACATAACAAAGAGCTGTGAATATTTAGTTAAATGCATCATGGAAAAAATATAAAAAATAGAATAAAAAAATCATTTTTGTATTTTGCAATAATTGCTTTTATAATTTCGTATTAAAAACTTTTATAAAATAAAATAAATAAATAATTTTGATTTAAGGGGGTATTCTAGTCTAGAAGCACGAAATGTAGGTTTTTTGAGGTGCTGTTAAAAAACACAATAATATTTTTGTAGCCATTATTTTACCAAATATTTATTAAACATTAAAGAATGACATTTTTTTAGCAGTTTTTTTGATTTTTCCAAATTTTTTTTGAATAGTGAAAATTAAAATTTTGTTACAGTTTTAGTTCGTGCGATAAAGTAATGTATAGATAAGGCTCACACCAAATTTCAAGTAAATTGATTAAGTAGAACTTGAGATATCGTGTCACGTCTTCTATCGTGTTAAAGTACTTTTGAGAAAACATGCTTTTAAAATTTTATTCTATTTAGATTTTGGTTAGATTCCGTCTAAACCGCGACATTAAAATGGTTATAGTTTTTAAAATAATGCGAATTTCGAAAAATCCTTTCAAGGAGATATTTTTGAATATCAAAACTTTGGAAATATGAATAAAAAAAAAATGTATACTAGAATACTGCCTTAAAGCTTTAATCAGTGTTAAATCAGAAGAAACTTGGTTTTAAATTTGAAAAGATAAAAGTTTATACTGAAACGTGGCTAAATGTAAAATGAAAAACAAAAATAATATGATATGAGAATCTGTTAAATATTTATTTTCCAAACACCGATGAGAAATTTTTTAAATTTAACAGCTGCAAAATACTCATTAAATCATTTATTAAAAAATCAGTTTATTGGTCGCTTTTTTTACCTTGAAAGCCAATTGAAATTTATAATATTTTCAGCAATTCATGAGCACGTAGAGAAATATTTTTTATTATAAACTGCGCAAAATATCAACAACAAAAATAAACCAGTAAAAACAACCAATTAATTGAACAAATAAATTCTTAACTACCCTATACTAAAAAATTGCGACTAGTTACCAAATAACTAAGGTCAGTTACACGTAAGAAGTGAAACATCCGGTCTTTGACCTGCTCATTTATGACACTAACTTTTAAGGTAAATTTTAAAACTTTTGTCGTTTTGTCAGCGAAACTGGCTCCCGGAGAATTGGTAGTGAAAGGCAAATCGTAAATGATATTTTTGGGCAAAAAACGTCTTTAAAATAAAAATAAAAATAAGCTTGAAAGGGCAACCAGACGTGATATAATAATTGTGTCATGATCTAAAGTTTCATTTTTATTTTAAGTACCTACTTGGGATAAAGTTTGTATTATCATTATTTAAGAAACTCGTTGCTTAGGATCGTGACCCCCGTTCCAATTATTGTCTTTTTGTTTCTTAAAATATTTATTTATTTAAAAACATACGTATCTACCTATTTCGTAACATGAATGCCTGGTCACGAGGTTATACGTACAAATTCTCATTTCCACAACTTTAAAAATATTTTAAATTTATTTATTTTTGATCGATACAATCCTCCACTGACTCATCACATAATTTTTTCATTCATTTTGTCCATTATAAAAATACGCATTGCACTCCATTTTATTGTCGTGTTGTCATACTTTATTGCATATTATGATATTATTTCTCTAATATATTATGTGCCCTTTTCACCAATGATCACCATTATCATAATGAATAGTGCTCCATTATATACTCCGTTGCATAATTTTGTAAACATTTAATTATTGTTCACAGAATTTTATTTTTTCACTTCTATTTAATATTTGTATCTATCAACTCATAACTCACACCATATCTTATTTTGAACCATCGCAGTGTGCTTCATCGCATGTTTTTCTACATATTATAGTTTATTCCATTGCATAATTTGATACAATTAATTTATACTTTATTGCATAATTTGATAATCATATTATTAAGCGTAAATATGCAATGTTATCATAATTGCATGACCGTTAATGATTTTTGTATTTGAAAACCATTAAATTATATTTCACGACATATTATATCTATTATATTAATGCTCCATTGCATAATTTTGTGACCATTATATTAATGCTCCATTGCATAATTTTGTGACCATTATATTAATGCTCCATTGCATAATTTTGTGACCATTATATTAATGCTCCATTGCATAATTTTGTGACCATTATATTATGCTCCATTGCATACCTACTACAATTCTCATATAGACAAACGGTTGTCCGTGCTATCAGGGGAGTATCCGGCCGCCATGCAGAGGGGTGGTCAGTCCCTCATACTGTCTTCCCAGGCGCACCACGTGCTGCTCTTCGCCTCCCTGCTCGTTCTGCTGTCCTGATACCTGGTACTTCATCAGCACTAAGGACAGCATCCCCTAACTACGGCTGGACCCTCCGTGTTCACCAAAAAGTTTAAAAAACCTTCCTTAAACCGTTTACTGGATGAGTCTTAAAAAAACTATTAAGTATTGTAAGTGCGACTGATTTTCACTCGAAATCGTTTTATTATAATTTGATCTTAGAAATGTATAAAAAACACAATTCTCTATTATTTGAATAAAAACATAAAAATTACTGACAGATAATAGAAACACAGCGAGATATGGCACGGAGACCAAACTGCACGGACTATCAAAGCGGTGGAGCCAATGAAAGTTATGCGTTTAGTGTGTAGATAGACATATGGGCGTGGCTTTGAATAGATGTGATATGCAGTAGTATGGGTAAACGATGTGCGGCGCACGATATCATACTACTAATAGTTCGTGGCCTATCTCTCTTGTTTCTATTTTCTATGAAAACACATGATAATAATTAGGTATTTGAATTTTCAGCACATCATGATATATTACTGTTACTTTATTAATACTGAGTGAGATTAAAACTTGCTTATTTAAAGTTGTGTTAAAAAAATATGTTTTAGAATTGTATAATATATTTAAGATGATGTGTAAATTTTATGAGCAGTATTAAAGATTTTTACCTATATAAAATCGTTATAGTTAGATTTATGTCTAATTCTCGCATTGTATATATTTGTTTTTAAATTTATCAGAAAATGTTTTATCCTTTAATATGAATTACCAATTAAATGGATGTGCTTTTATAAAACCTATTTTTTAAAACATTAATGGCTTCGTGTAGGTAGAAATTTAAGGTCAACTCTACGGTTTTATTATTTTGAAACAGGAATTAATATCTAGTAACCTACATACATAATATCAACCAAAATATTTTTTATTGTCAATAATTTGATTTATATTCTAAATTTAAAAAAATGTTCTCATGACAAACTTCTGCTATAGTTTTAAGAGGAATATAAACGCTAGAAATATTTCGACTCTCATGCCTTCAAAATTTAAAATCGAGCGTCTTATTCGCACGGAGCAAGTAAGCGTAAAAGTGGTTTTTTATTTTTTTTTTGCATAATTTTACAAGAATGATAAAAAGTTAGAACATACAAAACCTCAAAAATAGTCTTAGCCATAAAGGGGTAATTTTTTAAAAAAAATTCTCGTTTTACTTCATAGTTAAGTCATGCAAAAACATTTTTTTTAGTGGTTTACGCTAATATTTTTTGTCATATAAATAATAATTTTATTGTTATTCCAATACAAAGAAAAGCTAGTAAAAGCTTCAATTTATCCGTAACATATTTTTTAATGTTCAACCGATTGGTCGTAAAGATTAATCTAAATAGTATCTCAACAGAATTTCACGGATAGCTTCATCTTAATTAACCTAAAGATCATTTAAGCTATTTGGTATTGATTTACTTGTATAAGCAAATGTATACTTTTATTTGAGATTTTTTTCACTCCTAAATGCAGAGATGCGAAAGTTTTTGTAATCAAGATTTAAAAACCTCACTAAAATATTCGAAAATTTATCAATCATTTGTCTACCATTGTGATGGTGAAAAACGAAAAAAAAATCTTTCGAAAGTAAGCTTTCACCGTAAAGTGCTGCTCATAATTGCTTATTCATTTTGAAAAATTTGTAAGCATGCTTAGAAAAAAACAACGACCTATACGAATCAGATGCTGAAGAACTTCAAGTGGAACTAGTACTACGTAACTTATCAATAGTTGATTAATTCATATTTGATAATTTTGATTAATTTTATTAATTTACTATGCATCGTTGTCTATGCATTTTTTCTACTTTTCATTATTTTTTTACCTCTCCGTGGATGAATCACATTCAGGGATATCGAATAGTTCAAAGCATTATACCAAGACATACAAAATGATATCCAGTCATTCTGACGTAAGCACTTTTAAATTGAACCCTTACCAACCAGTGACATTTATTTTATAAAGAAAACAAAGAAGAGAAGTATGAGAATGTACATTTTACTGTAAAAGCCCGTTTATTGGTAAATCTTTGGTTTTACTAGTAAATCTTAGGATTTACCTACGTGGGTTGAACCAACAGTGGACTTTTGCCATTAAAAGTTGGTAAGTCTTAGAATTTACTGGAAAATTTTAAAAAGACAGTAACATATATATATCAAGAAATCTACGACTATGGCATGAAAGCATTTTTATTGATTTTGTTTATGCCTTTATTAAAAATTTCTGATAACAAACTGATACGTAAAAACTTGCGTATAGTTTTTAAAATAATTTAAATAACACCTGTGAAATTCTGAAAATTTAACAAGAACATATGTTTTGTAACCTAGCGCAGACTTGAAATCATGAGATCATTTAAAAAATATTTTTCAAACATATTTAAAATCATTATTCTGAATAAAGTGTGAGATTTCAATTATCTGAAGCTTCCGTAATTCAAAATAGCTGTCTAACATTACAATAACACAATAAAAGGCTAGAAGAACTTAAGACGTCGTATTTCATTTAAAATAATAAAACTCAATGAAATATGTTTTTATGAAAAACCTTCCACAAAATATGTAAGTATGTTTTTATTGGTTATTCAATTACCTACATAAGGAATAAAAATGTAAATAAAGCATGCAATGCTAGTTGCAGTTTCCACGTACATGTTAAATAGGAATTACAAAAAAAATTGTGTAAATAAGAGAAAACTTAAAATGTTTACTGTAAAAATGTAGGTTTAATTGTAAATTAAGTTAATACTTATTTAAGTTATATTTAGATGTGATCAGTGTACATTCAAATAAAACTACATAAACGATTCAGTAAAATATTTATTAAAGCTTTAAAATAGTATTTTTGTCCAACTTATTTTAATATCAATTAATCAATCTTTAATGGTTTTATTCTCTTTTATTTTCATTGGACAAAATCAGTTTTACTACACTTCAAAGTTTTTTTTTTCAGTGCGCTGTTTATTTGTAATTTTATTATATTTTTCTAGACAAAAATTAAATTTCTTAACGTTACCAATTTTATGTCTGGACGAACAGTGTATTGGGTTTTTTATGTTTGAAGTTATTCACGTACGAGTAGGTACCTCCTTGTAAACTAAAAAGTTGTAGGGGTTGAGTTGTTTTTGAATTGTGATGATAAAAAGTTTTTATTGTGTTAAAAAAACTAAGTATATGAAATGTTTTGGCAAACAATAAAACTTTGGTTTTTATTGAAAATTTGTTTTACTTTTGTTCTGAGAAGTTTCCAACATAAATATTTAACTTGCATATATTTATACCGCTGATTTGAAGTCTTCGTGAAAAGGGTGAGTTGATAAAATAATACTTTAAACTAAAATAAGAGCTTGAATACATTTCCGATTGAAGAATATCGACTAGGAATAATCATTTCGACGGTCCCAAAGAACAATTTCGGATCTGATAAAATTTGAAAATCGTCTTGTTGGCTCAATTTAACGTCTTTCGATGAATTTAAAGTCTGTTTTTTCGAAATTTTCAATTAAATGTAGCGTAATACATGTTTATTTCTTATTAGCTTTTTTTTTATCTCATAAACAGTAAAAACGCAAAAGGGTAACTTTGAAAAGGCCCTACTGCAAAGCTAAAGAATCGCACGTCCGACATTGTTCTTCGAGACCGTTGATTTGTATCTCGTGTATTTTCGTTTTAAAACTTTATGAGTAACCAAATTATACCACAAAAACGTCATTAGAACCTATCTTAGGGATTTTTTTGTATGAGCTCCACACAGGAGGCCATGAGTAAAATAATTTCCCTCAGGGCCTATGTCGTCTTTGGGGATGCTGTGTGGAAGGTTTTTTAAGAAAAGGAAGGGGGGAGAGTTCTGGGAAGGAAAAGGGTCTAATGGGTGGTTAGGAAACTGGGGTTCAGTGTGTCCTGGTCATCCACCTCCAAGACCTAGACAAACCTTACCCCATGAACCCGGGCACCCCTGCTAAATCATCATTGGTTGAGGAAGAAATTTTTACCTCTCCAGTCGGGCTCTCTCGACCCATCAACTTGCACTGCAGTTGGAGGTTTAAATTCGTACGTCTGTCAATTTCGGAGACCCTTATCCCCAGATTCTCACCCTTAACCCATCACTTTTTTCTTCTCAGAAATTCATTTCCTTTCTTTCCGTATAACGACCTTTCTTGTGTGGAGCCAGTGTAAAGAAATGCAACAATTCCATATTACTTTCCTTTAAACCACTATTACTTGCTATTATTAAGGTATTTTTGTGGAAAATGAGTTTGTTCATTTTTCAGCATCTCATCATTGGCATTAGGGGCCATCCGTAAATTACGTCACAAGAATTTCATGATTTTTTTATCCCCCCCCCCCCGTCCCCCGTCCCCCGTCCCCGTCCCCCGTCCCCCGTCCCCGTCCCCCGTCCCCCGTCCCCCGTCCCCCGTCCCCCGTCCCCCGTCCCCCGTCCCCCGTCCCCCGTCCCCCGTCCCCCGTCCCCCGTCCCCCGTCCCCCGTCCCCCGTCCCCCGTCCCCCGTCCCCCGTCCCCCGTCCCCCGTCCCTGTCACACATCGTCACCTTTGTGAGATCCCCTCTCCCCTAGTGTGACGTCACATATATTGCAATTTTAAATCAATTTTTTGATAATTTAGATTTTTACATGTGACGTTTGCAGTTGCTGATGACCCCTCCATACCCCTTGTCACACTTCTCTACTCCCCCCCCCCCCCTTAAGGTGTGACATAATTTATGGATGGCTCCTTATAACCATCCATAAATTATGATCCCTGACCGCCCTTAGAAAATGTTTCTACTTTTAACCATTCTTCAAACTTACGATAAAGAAGTAGGAACAAAATTTTTTTTTTCTTATAGTAAGTAAAATGATAGATCCAACATTATTCCGGATCAGAACAAACAGGATTAACAGGAGTAAGTTTTCGGGTTACACTAAAAATAATAGATTGTATTTTTTTTATTATTTATTAATTGTTAAGGCTAGACAACACAATAGGACACCACATGACTTTGTAATTCATATCCATAAATCGTCACACACGTACTCTTGTATTTTTCCTTACACAGTCTTTTTACATAATAATGTTTTCCTGAGGCTTTCTCGTATTCTATTTTCACCCATTTGTACCACACCCCTCTAATACTGACTTCTTATTTTGTTCATCAGCAAAACATGCCTTCCCATAAATCTCTTTGACAATATTTTAATAAAATATTCTTTGTTTGGGAACTGAATCTCCTATAATGCGAGATACCCGCATTTCCATAAATTTAGTACCATCTTCTGCGCCGAAACACAATCAAATCAACAATTTCATGCTCGTGCCAAAAACACTTCCAAAGACGTCATACACATTACTCGTAGAAGATCTGGCATTCTTACAGTCGTGGAACAAAAAGCCTTGAATAAACATCCCCAAATAGGCAAGGCGGTCCAACATCCCATACCCATTCTTATTCCTATTCTCACCCCCCAATCCTCACGTTCTCTGTACTCCATTCAGTGTTCACCCTTACAATTCTAAAAAACATGGGAAGCAAAAAGGAACCACCCCGACCGTCTTTTTATAGTCCTAAAGAGATGGAACAACAGGCTGATTGCAAAGTTGATGCATAAATTATATTTTGTTTTCAGTTCTGAACCAACAATTCCACGGTTTTATTGCCGCTGTGAAATTACCTACCTCGAGTACTTACTATACTTCTGTCACCACTTGTTATATTGTATGTTTTTATTTTGGCGAAAGCTCCACACAAGAGGCCATGAGGAAAATAATTTCCCTCAGGGCCTGTGTCATCTTAGAGGATGCTGTGTGTGTGTATTTTTAGGGAAAGAAAGGAGCGGAAGTTCTGGGAAGGAAATAGAAGAGGGGAGAGTGGAAATCTGGGGGTCAGTGTGACTAGGAGTGAGTATCCATTCCTCCCACTACGGTGCAAGACGATGGGTCGAGAGAGTCCGGCTGGAAAAATCAAAAGGCCTCCCTCAACCAGTCTCACCCAATTCAGCCACGCAGTAGGTGGGCAAATGCATCTGCCGCCAAGACCTTAACAAACCTCACCTCATGAACCCAGGCAGCCTTGCTAAGTCATCAAAATTTGCGAACCTCTTGAGGTGACCTACTGGGGTGTTGGTTATACCCGCCTCCCAAATTTAGTGGGTAGTGTTTTTTCATTATTATATGACGAATTAATCATTCTTTATAGTAAGTACCTACAAGTTTTCTTTTTTAGTTTTTAAAGATCCGAGTACAAAAAATGTTTAAAGGTTTTTAAAAGAGTTAATAAATAAATTTTAATTGATCTTTTTAGAAATTAAATTCAAAAGCACAATTTGTCTTGAAATACGTTGCTGTGCTAGAACATCTGTTTTAACATGTGGTATTTTGAACATATTGTAACGACGACTATACGTTTTCAGACATGTTTTTACATGTCTGAAAACGTATAGTCGTCGTTACATCGTTGTTGCCATAGCATTCCGAAGGGATTGAGTGATCAATAGTGTTATGTTATTAAGTTTTATTTATTAATCTTAATGGTACAACACATACACACAATTCATAAAGTTTTTTTTTTAATATGTTTCCGAAAAAAAAAGTAGAGAAAGAAGAAAAAGAGAGAAATCGAGAAAAAGGATATCAAATATTATTATTGAGAAGTATTATATTATAGGTATAACCAAATATAATAATTGTGAATATAATATTGATCTCTCATCTATCGCAAGCCCACCAGCGGGCCCAAAAATTATCTTTGTTTTTTATTGCAATTTTAACCCGTATTATAAAGAAACTGTATGAGGTCAAGGTCAGAATCGCTTGTTTATTGCTCGAGTATTTTATTGTATTTTTGAATTTTGAATAATTTGTCTTCAATTTTATGTTAACACTGACAGACTGTAGCCGTCATTCTGACGGCTGCCCGAAGTAATGTGTTGAAATAATGCTTAATAATAATTGAAATTATTTGATTTTTTTTACATTTCATTATTTATCATTTAACAACTAAGGTGATAAAAACGGTTACGTGTCTTATTTATTTTTGAAGATGTAAGACAAAGACCGCCGCCGTCAATGTGACGGTTTAGGCTAATATGTTGAGTTTGTTTACAACTTTCTTCACCCAAGATTACAACATACCTATTCCACCTAGTTTATGATAGTACTTATATGTCTGTCTCTTTCTTCTGCTATCGCGTATCATTCAAACTCGAACTGTATTTTGATTGATGACTGATATTTTTATAAAAAGATCACAAAAAACCTCGCCCAAATTAATTTTATGGCTTGTTGGAGAACCAAAGACAGAGAACACAAATACCATAGTTGGTCCAGCTGGGTTAGCACCTGAAGAACTGTCAGAACCATTTATTGGATACACACCTCTGCCACAGGTCACCCTGAGAGGTTCGCTATGTTTGGTGACTTAGGTTCGCTATGATTGGGTTTGTTCGGATCTTGGCGGCGGATGCGTCTGCCATATAACTGCGTGGCAAGCCAAATCGGGAGAGACTGGTTGAAGGAGATATTTTGACCTCTCCAGCAGGTCTCTCGGAACATTGCCTTGCACTGCAGTGGTAGGGATAGATTCGTATGTTTGCCGCTCCTGAACGCACTGACCCCCAGATTTCTACCCACCCCTCATACCCCATTTCCTTCCCAAAATTTCTTCTTCTTCCTTTCCCTACAGATACCCTCCACACAGCATCCCTTAAGATGACATTTGCAGTGAGGGGAATTATTTTCCTCAGGGCTTCCTTTGTGGAGCTAATATAAAAGAAAAAAGAAAAGAAATCGGAAAATTAAATAATACATATAAGAGATGGCAGTGCCAAATTAAAAATAAATATAAGGAAAGGCAAATAAATGACACGTGTGATAATGATGTGAATTATAAGTAACCCGTTTACGGAAAGTGCGTTCGATTTCATAAAAAACTTAACAAATTGATAGTATACAAACATAACAAATCGTCGCCTTAGTTCGTATTTGTCCAACAGACCATTAGAAAATTTTACATGAGGAGAAGGTTTTCTTTCATTATTTCAATGAAAAATTATGACAGGTGTAAGATAAAGCTATTTCCTTAAAGGTTAAGGTCTCACTAGTTTAAATAATTCTTAGTTAAGTGATTAACTATCATTTTTAATACTTTATTTGTAATTTTAAAGTGGAGATTGAACAAAAACTAAAATGGTCTGTTGGACAAATAAGAACTGAGGCGACGAAATGCTTGTACTAAAATTACAGCATTTTGCACTCCCGTGTTTTTTTTGGAGGCCCCGAGAAAAAAAAACCCTCAGGGCCTGTGTCATCTTTGGGGATGTTGTGTGGAGGATGTTTAAGGGGAAAGAAAGGAGAGGAAATTCTGGGAAGGAAAAAGGTGTAAGGGGTTAAAAGGAAAATTGAAGTATTCAGAATTATACGGACGAATAAATCCATCCCTCCCACTGCGGTGCAAGGCGACGAGTCGAGAGAATCCCGCTGGAAAGGTCTAGATTAGGTCTCCCTCAACCAGTGTCTCTCGACCCGGTCCGCAGTAGGTAGGCAAACGTACTCGCCACCTTGATCTAGACAAACCTCACCCAATGAACCCGGGCACCTCTGCAAAACCACCAAACGTAGCAAACCACTTTGGGTATCCTATGGCAGAGGTGTGGTTATCCAATAAATGGTTCCCGAGGCGGGGGTCCCCATATCCACCTTCCATTTTGAAAAAGGTGATCAGCCGTCAAAATGACGGTCATGGTATATATTATAAGTAAGGATCAGTACCCGGTCTTTTTAGTGTTTTTACGGGTAATTGCATTTAACTTTGATATATTAAAAATAATTGATTTTGATTGATTACTTTTCATTTCTAGGCCAAACCTATTCTATGCCTCAACCAAGTCCATATTTCGATGCACGAGCCTCATTGCAAAGATTATAAAAGAAGATCTTTTGTATTTGGTTCCGTGTTTCCATTTACAGGTATACCCGAGGTTCCGAATTTGTTCCAGCATACAGCATACTCCAGCTACTTACTGCACTACTCCAAAACACCACCACGAGGAAATGGTACATTGGAAAGAGACAAGATAGAAAATGACAAGACAAGACAGTGACAATGACAGACAGCACAAAAACACACGTCAGTAATATTATGATTTCTAAGCAATGTCCTGATATTTTTTTTTACTTTAGCTCCACATAGGAGGCCCTGGGAAAAATAGTTTCCTTCAGGGTCTATGTCGTATATGGGGATGCTGAGATGAACCCGGACACCCCTTCTAAGTCACCAAGCTTAGCGAACCTTCGCCTTGCCGGGGCGCTGCTCTACCAACTGTGTAAGTGTGTCCTTATCCGATTCGATCGTAATTAACTAACAGATTTCGACTAAGAACTACCAACATTATCTTCATTTTCTTAGCGCATATTTTAATGGGCTGCAATCTTTATTTATGATTGCAAAATTCAAACCCGAACTAAATGCTATCTAGATAGTGTATTAGTAACATATATAATCTTCCTTATTTTTCAATCCAAAGCAACAAATGTTCAATATCGTGCAAAATTTGTAATATCATTATTTTTTTCGTTTTTTTTAATTCCCATCTTTGGCTCAAGTAAACTAACACAGTTTGGAAGTAATTATATAATTTAATGAAGTTCAACACCTTTGTGAAAACGTAACATTTTGCCACAGTTTGCAAAAATAACTAATAAATATTACATTAAACAAATGTTTAATGTATTTGCAACACAGCAAATCCGATCATACGATTTACTTGATGTGAATTTAGATTTATTTTGGAGCAGTCGAACTCGCTGTCGCTATTTGGCTTTCCTAAAAATTAAGGGCCAGAATTTCACAGAATTCGAACAATTCATCAAATTTCAAAGTTCGTTTTCAAGTTGCATTAAAGTTCAATTCTAGTTCTTTAATATGAATTTAGATTTATTTTGAAGCAGTCGAACTCGCTGTCGCTATTTGGCTTTCCTAAAAATTAAGGGTCAGAATTTCACAGAATTCGAACAATTCATCAAATTTCAAAGTTCGTTTTCAAGTTGCGTTAAAGTTCAATTCTAGTTCTTTTATAAATTATGTTTTGTGAAACTAATGACCTCGTAGTGAGATAATAAAAGAACTTTAATAGAACTATAACAAAACTTAAAAAATGAACTTTGGGACTCGGTAAATTTTTCAAACTCATCGTATTTCATTAAAACTTCTTCTTAGTTCAATTTAAATATTATTTGGAATACCATATCTCAGTCTATGGATGACTTTCTTCCACTTTCAATTTGAATAATTTTATGGACTAATTGAATATTGTTGCCACCCCCCCTCCCTCCCCGGAGGGAGGTGGGAACTAAGTGTGCAGTTTACAACCTAAAGAAAGGTCCTTGCTATTGGAAAAAACAGTGTTTTTGAAGGGTGATTGCCCCTGTCATTATTAATTGGTTAGTAAGGAAAAGAACAGTGAAGCTTTTTAATTCCAAGTGCCGTGGAGCCTAAATATATTTTAAGGAACTCGGATCAGACTAATAAATATAATACGTTTTAAATCCGCTTTTTTGTGATACTGTAATAGAATGTATCGAATAGTATTAATACGTCTGCGTCGGCGTAGTTGAATTTCAGAACCCAGTTTTGAGTGCATGTTGACGCACGCTGCCGTACGCGTCGCGCCACAAATAACATCTGTGTACGTGGTATTTCAAACAAAGCAACCGTTGTAATTCAGTTATGAATTCAAGAATTCGTCACAAGATATCGCCACTTTCGTCAGCGGGTCGGATGGGAACGTTTCCCCCCTAGGTAAAAGTGCTATGAGTTAATATTGGTATTTCTCCAGATATGGAAAGATTGACTGTTATACATAGTTGTATCAAGCGGCTATATATTGTACGTCATTGCCTGTCTCAGCTACTTTGTACCGGTGACTATCACTCGATGACAGTCAATCCAATGAACAGGCTATTTTTGAAATCAGTTCCTATTGGATTTACAAAACGGTCACCAAGACTAACTGGGCGAAGCCGAACCAAAAGCCGCCTGCAGGGCCTAGAAGTAAAACACTGCGGAGCGGGTTTTTAACTACTAGTCGAATATAATATGTGACTTTTGAAAAATATAGGACTCGAGGCCGCCCTAGATAAGAATCGATGGGAAGGGAAGTTGTTCAGGGAGGTCTTCATTTATCGGAAGAGAGCCACTAAATAAGTGACTTATAATATTTAAATTTATGCAATACAGACTGACAATAAAAAATTGTTCGTATTTTATCTAACATGGTAGATATCTAAACAATGCAGCACACACCAGATTCTAAAATCGGTGGGCGTGCTTTTGAAGGGTCAGGATCTAAATCCTGGAATGAACTAACACATAATTTAAGGATGATCACAGACTCAGCAGAATTTAGAGCTAAACTTAAAACTCAGCTTTTCAGACAAGAGTATCCATAAAGTCAAAAACCTTTCACCTTTGACATTGTAATACCACAGCCCGAGACATTGTTAATAAAAATGCCAGCAAACACAAACTTGTAAGTTTTTTAAGATCATTTTGTAAAAATTGTCCAGTTCTAAAGAGTCCTAAATTCTCCAGTATTTCATGATCAATATCTTTTGGAAACTTATCGTTTTATCAATATTATATCAATAGTATCAGCATATGTAAAATCATGTAATGTTCAGTGTTTTAAATATAGCGCTCTACGCGTGCAAATTCGTATCTTCTCCAGGCATAAACTTTTTAATAAATGTGTGATTATCGTAATAAGTAAATACGTTTATGTATCTGTTTGTAAATAATAAAATTAGATAGAGTCTAAGAACTCGTATTAAATTATACAGCGCCCTTGAGCGCCTCAACAAAACCGGGCACCTACAAATAAGATGAAATTTTTAAATATTTATATTGAGGGATCAGTAGAATTTATCGGTCCAGTTAGGAGTTCTACCGAGCCGAACCCTCTGATATGAAAATATCTGGAGTCGGTGAGTTATTTTCTCATTTGGTCTTTGGTAGGTTGATATGTTGTTCTTGTATTGTTTTGTATTTATTATACTTATATAATACACTAGCGTGGATTGACTAGATGATCATTTGTAGAAAAGTGTGTGAAAGGGTTTAATTTTTCCTGTGGGGAAGATTTAACCTGGACATAAAGTCGAAAATAAAATATTATTTAAATCAACATACATACTACTGATAAATTGATTGAAAATTTTAGTACCTTTTTGCAGATTTAAAAAAAAGAAAACGGAAGAAGAAAATCGTCCGAAAGAATGCAATGCTGGTGATCAAGATAAAGAAGTACCTAATTAAGGAACGCTTAAGACGCGTTGCTTCGCAGATATTGAAATGTTACATAGTCGCCATTTTTTTTTAAGAATTAGCATTTTTCAGTGTTTACGAACCTTTCAAAAGTAAAAAAAAAAACATAATAGCGCTGTATGGCCATTTGAATTTCCGTAAAACAATTGGCCTTTGGACTTTTGGACTTTAAACTTTGGAGAGTGAAATAAAGGAAAAAATTATTAACCTAAATGCACATATTGTTGGATCTTTGAAATTAAAAGACAAGACGATCAAGTAATTGAAATGTAATTATGGAATGATTGTCTTTAATACACACACCCTTTAACTGTGACATGATTAACATAATACATGCATTAAAACACCTCAAACATACGACATGGTGATCAATCCATTGTCCATATGGGAGCAGTTTATATAACTGTCTTCCGGAAGACAAAAAAAAAATAAAGAAAGTTGAGCGTTCAAAAAAATCCATCTGCAATGGATGAGGTTATAATTTCCGTCAAGACAGGGCTACGATCCTAGATTTCTGCTTTGTCATACAGTGAAAAAGCGTGATAGTTTTCCATAAAAATATTAATAAAAACGTGAAAAAATAATAAAACTGTTGGTTTGCTATAAAAATACTTCAGTGGTATAAATACCTTGGCACAAGCCGAGTAACGCAGAAATCCTTCAAATGCGGAAGCGTATTTATGAAGGGCGTAAATTAGTAGACGCAGCTGGTTTATTTCCCAAAGGTGTAAAGGGGGCATTTAAAATTGCTATTCCGACCAATAAACATGACGACTGTGGAACTGAGCTCTCGTTTATTATAAATTTTGCTAAAAATGATCGTTTTGCTATCTACATACCTACCTTGTTTGAATAAATTTGTATTTACGACTGTACACCATTATCAATTGTCGTGTATTAAGTAGGAAGCAAATTATTTTTTTCTGGATTTTGAAATTTTTTTTCACTTTAATCTCTCGGGCCTTGGAACTGTCGGACGGTCGAAATATTTCCACTTTGCAACAAAATCTAGATAAACGAAATATAAAAAAAAACTATTCTTGAAAAATGATGAGATATGCTTTCAAGTTTTATAATTTGGAATAAACATAAAAAATTACATTCAACATATAAAAATGTTGAATGCAAACAAAAAAGTTGAGGTAAGTTTAGGCTTACCTTACGTTTCTTAAAACTAAAATTACTGATGACGAATATAAAACACACATATATTTTGTTAGACAAATATATTATAAACGTAATGGTCAACTCTTTTTTGTCGTTCGACATAAAAATTATTATAAAAAAAAATTCCAGATTTTCATAAGTTTTTTCTCACACTGTCGGAATAGTAAAGGTATTTGTTTAAACTGTTGTGGTTTACTTTTAGATTTGAATACAAAGCGTGGAGTTTTCTCTTTCTAACACCTAATCATATTTCTAACCATGATAGTGAGGGAGACGCAACGATGTCTACGAAACCAATATTAGTTGTTCTTAAACCAAACAAATTAGCCTGAGGGGTTAAATAAAAATTTCATAACCCCTTTATTTTTAATTTTTTTTTCATATGAATACCGCACAAGAGTCCCTAACTGCTCCCGCCTGGAGCCAATGAGATTAAGGCATCCCCAATTGGGGTGTGTTATGAGTCCGAAGGTAGCGATGGGGGAAGGAGACGGGAAAGAATAAGGTAGGAAAGTACTTGACTATTCCGATCTGGTCACCAAACATGGCTAAAGTCATTTCAAGCGGAGATTTTGAATGGTCGTCTTACACCAGGGCGATATTAGAAGCATCTTCCTCTGTGAAACGTGCCGCAAATATACTTTATATTATTTTAAATTAAGTAATTGCGAAATACCACAAATTAATCAAATAAAGTTTATTTGCGCTCGCCGGGTTCGAACCCGAAACTTTTGGATTGTAAGTCGAGAGTCTTACCTCGGGACTAATGAGGCCGTCAATATCTATTATTTTTAGTTATTACTATCAAGCAGTTTATAAAGACATCTGCTTTATTAGGAGAGTTTTTTAATAATTCATTATATTGTGTAACCAGGTTCGCGCAGAGTACAGCTGAGCAAACAATCGCATAGAAAAAACACGTGAAAAGGGTTTTAAAAATAAATACTTTTTTGACAAAAAAAAATTTATTATTTTCAAACAAAACCTTTCAACATTGAGCAAGTAATAAAATCAGTAAAAACATCTGCTGATTGTTGAAAATGATCATGCATTTCCAGTATTCTCTCTTGGCAACAGAACGAAATGAATCAGGTTTGATATATTCCGGGCGATTGCATGTTATCAATATGGATAACAAACAAATGAAATAAGGGAGGACGGTTAAGATAAGAAGGGTTGGTGGGTCCTATCAGTGGGACAAAAATCGTTATTCATCCAAATAACCATTTGGATCACCCAAAAACACACCCTATTAACTCCGCCCGATGGGTCGCTACAACAAAAGAAACTAAATGTTCTATGTATTTTATTCGATAAGGTTTCGCTCTTTTAGGATATAGGAAGAAGAATAAATTTCAAAACAGGGCGGTTACAAAAAAAAAATCATAAAATATGTTTGTTATTTTTACATTTTTTAGTGGCGCTCAACCATCATCGTAAAATGTTTAATTTTTATTCGCATCATTAGATGGTTCATTTCAACACATTTCAATTTAGAGAGCGAGTATGATTACCGCTACCCCGGTAACCATTTATTGGATAACCAACACCTCTGCCATAGGTCACCTCAAGTGGTTCGCTACGTTTGGTGCAAGACGCGGACAAATCTCACCTCATGAGCCCGGGCACCCTTCTAAGTCACCACACGCAGCGAATCACTTGAGGTGACCTGTGACAGAGGTGTTGGTTATGAATAAATAATTCCCAGGGCAGCGGTACCCGCCTCCCAAGTTTCTTTATTTCGTGCTCGACATTGAAAATACGAGGTTATTTTCTTTGGCGTTTGCCCAGAATTCGTCGTGTGATTTACTGTAAGGGAAAAATCGGGTGCCCTCCCTGTTCATGTCCATATTGCATCCAATATCTTTCACAGAAGGCGAGGACTTCCAAATGGTGAAGACGCTGACAGCTTGAGATAAGTAATTAGAACGCTTTGTTCGTGCAACATTGCTAGGCTGCTTTTGGCATTGTTGAATATTATGCACTCTGACGTATCATAATCTTTTTACATCCTATTTCCCACCAATTAAACTTCTCATTCATCATTCTTATGTATTTTGTTTCAAAAATGAATGTAGAATTATTACGTTCACAAAACATTAAAAATATTTATTTTCTACTAAAAAAATTTTACGAAACAACTCATAAGAAATTGTCACCTGCTAAAACGATCTCCTTTTTATTATACTAGCTGAAGTCATCAGCGTTAACCTGGCTTTATTCTGCTATAAGATGATGAGGTGATTTATCAGAATTTCATGTAATCAGTGAGCTTTCTCTTGTTTTCAGGAATAGGTTAGGTTAGGTTAGATTTGTATTAAAAAAAAAACACCCACAGACACTCGTTATATACCTACAAGTCCCCAGCGTTACCAGGGCTTTATGCAGAGTTTATCGAAATCAGATGAAGACAGTATTTTTCATTGAAGAAGAAGATCAACGCTCATGTTCCGGTTAGACGAGAGGTCTGGGTTCGAGGCCCAGTTTTCACCATTGTCCTTTTTCTATTTTTCTGTGTCTTCTTCTCTTTTATATTTTCATTTTGATTATTATTGTTATTTTCTTCTTCAATGATATATTTAATTGATGGGAATAACCTTCAAAAGTTATAAAAATAGAGTTTTTCTTATAAAAAACAGTATTTTTCTCTTATGATCGTCAAATGTGCAAAATTTATTCAAGAAAGATCAAAATTCAGCTTAAAGGTGAAAAAAGGCGAAAAGGGGGGGGGGGGGCATTTTTTTGTATGAATACCGCACAAGAGTCCCCAACTGCTCCCGTCTGGAGCCAATGAGACTAAGGCATCTCTAATTGGGGTATGTTGTGAGGCTAAAGGTAGTAGGAAGGGAAGGAGATGGGAAAAAGAAGGTGGGGAAGTACTTGGCTATTCAGATCTGCTCACCAAACAAGGTAAAGACCATTTCAAGCAATATTTCAATTCTGAATAGTGGTCTTACACCAGGGCGATACTGATAGTATTTTCCACTCTGGAACGTGCCGAAAATATACTTTATATTATTTTTAAATGAATTAATTGTGAAATAACAAAAATTAATCAAAAAAAAACTTTGCGTACCTCGAGTTCGAGCCCGCGGCCTTCGGATTGTGAGTCAAGAGTCTTACCTCGGCACCACGGAGGCCGTCAAATTGTAACAGTTACGGAGTGTAGATTTGTATAAAAACATAGCCAGGCCGGTAACCCGGTGTCCACCCGACACTATTTTTTTACAATATAATATAGATACCTAGATTATGAAAAAAAAACGTTAGAAGTGATAGTAAATAAAAATATTTTCATAATGCGGTGATCAACCTCTAAACTCCGGAACTAAAGCCTACAATTTTCTATAAAACCTCAAGAAAGCTAAGAAACAGCTGCTACACTAATGTTTTCATTATAAAAACTAAATCAGTATGGTTCGTACACTGGGGTAAGTTCCATCTTGTATTTATATTAATTCAAGCGTTCGCCATTGTGCGAAGCCGAACCTTGTAAAATAAAATACATCACCAGGGGCGTACGAGAAAGATATCGACAGTAGGGGCAAAAGCCGTCCGCAGTGGCGCATCGTGCGACACAATCAATACTGCCCCCTACCCCGGCCCAACCCATTAAATATACACACTACGCTACTACACTGCGCATCGACTGACCAATGTATGGAGATAATAACAATATTGTAACAGATTGATACTTAGGTACTTTAAAGCGAGAAATTACGTGTTTTTTTGTATTATATGTTGAGATGAAATAATTCAGGATATTTGTGTTTGGACTCAAATTCATATTTATTTATTAGTTCGCCAACAGAAATCTTAAAATAATTATACGGTAATTCAATTACAGGTGAGTACACCATTTATCACAGCATGATACAATTTAAATTACGTTTAAATTACAAGTACATAAGACAAAGAAGACCAAAATCATACACATTTAAGTATACAAAGAGCCATTTCGTTAATAGGCATATAATAACCATAATTACAAAGTGGTTAAAAATGAGGTGATCATAAGGTATACGCAAGAATAAGTACCTTCTGAAGGTATTGATTGAATTCGAAAATATACCAAATAATACATGATCGCATTGTTTATTATACGGGGTGTTTAGGGACGTACTAGACTTATTGTGGTGATTGTTGTATGTACGATGATATGTGAGAGATCGTATGCATGAAGAGACAGCAAGTATGACTATATAAGGGATGTGAGTTGTTCTTCTTTTTAACTTACATTTTTACCACTCCGTCACATTTAGTTTTTACTATAAATGAATCTCTCTGGATCTCAGAGGGGAAACTGTGGCAAGGGGAGAAGGAGGCCTAAAATGCTTATTAGGGGTGACAAACACGTGACAGAATTGTCGTACGACATAAAAATTGTGGGAGACAGGTTTTTGAGATTTTTTGAAATATTTTATTAAACATCATTAAAAATAATAATCACTTTTACTTGATAGGTACTCCTATAAACTCCTTTTGGAGTTTAAAAATAGTTTTATATTTTTTGTCGTCATATCATTTTTTTGTAACATTATAGAATACACGCAAGTCGAGGTGGCAGAAGGTAACTGTGATTTGTATGAAATACACTTCTATTACGAGGAGTTACAACTCTGTGACGAAATTTTTACTACAAAAATATAAATACATATTTTTTTAAAACGCACACAGTCGTTACGTCTTTAGTACAGTAGATTTTAAAGTAATTATAAAATAATAATATTGGTAATTCTGTTGAATTTTTCTCCACTGACTTACCCATGTACTTTGTCCATTGTGTCTCTTCACGTGATATCTCCTCTTGATACAACATAGGCACTTGTTTGTACATTAAAACTCAGTAAGAAGAACCGACCTCTATTATTTGATCACCACCAATATAAAACCCGTGGAAGCCCTCGATCAGGGCAACCTTGCACCACCCCCGGTGCAAATCCACCACAGTTGGCGCAGCCGAAAAAGGTTTCTTACTACCGTTGGCGCAGCAATAAAAAGGATTCTTGGACATGAAAAAGGACATTAGGGCAGCATATATTGAGAATTGTGCAGCCAAAAAAGAAGCTACCCACATTGATTCTTCCTGGAGGAAGCGTCAGAAGTTTTTGGGGCAGTGGCAAAGAAGAATCACAGGCAATGACTGGATATTTCCGAGAGCAGTAGAATATTTCTTCCTGGAAGAAGAAAATCTGAGATGTGGCAGTCGAATCTGGTTGTTACAATTCCACAGCCGAGATCGTGGACGAATAATTGCAGTAATAAGTCCACAGTGGAAAGCTGGAAAAGCAGAAAAGGATCGACAAGCAGAGGAGCAGTGTACACCGCGAAACGGGCGGAGGAGTAGCAGCGGAGCCAGGATCGGAGGAACGGGCGCAGAAAGGCGGCCATTTGCTGCAGCAGCATCAATTATCGGGTTTCGTGAGTTAGTGCTGCTTGTTTGATTATTTTTTGGTTCATTGAGTCATTGTGTAAGGATGGAGTTGAGTCTAACCAGGTTTTGTCACCTGAGGGACAAACTGGAGACGTTCTTCATTTTGCAAATTCAAAGACAGACTTGAGAAAAATTTAAAAGTTAGTTTTTCACTCAGCCGAGTGACCAATCAATCCTTCACCCCGCTCTTAACTGTTCAATACCTACTGATTTTAATGTTTAAAAAAAATGTCGTCGGAGATCAAAATTTTATTTACATTTTTTAATAAAAATAACATCCGGAATCATTGGTTACAAAAAGCTACGTACGTTCCTTAGCACCCAGTTTAATCAAATCATTATTGATCTTTGTTTGCAAAATCTTTTATTTCTGCGATAAGTACAGACCCAAAGAGTTTACATTGTTTCAGATGCCGTTATTTTCACTTGTAAGTTATATTGTAGATATAACATTACTTTATCATTAACTAGCTTCTCCTTCTGGTAGTTTTCCAATCATTTTGTCAAGTTTGAGAATGCTGTATGGAGAGTCTTTTTAAGGAAAGGAAGGAGAGAAAGTCCAGTGAAGGAGAAAAGTTCAAGGGGTTGCAGAAATTGGGGGTCAGTATGATCAGGATTGATGGACACATGAATCCATCTCTCCCAAGACCACCACCAAGACCTGGACGGACCTGTGAACTAAATGGATCACTTGAAACTTCATGTTGAATATAAAATTCATGTTTCCCGAGGCGACACCACCTCCCTGTAGGAGGTTTTTTTTGTGAATATTGCACAAGAGTTCCAACTGATCCCAATCATCTGGAAACAGTAAGTCAATGGCAACCGAAATTGGGGTATGTTGTGAGGCTGAAGGCAGTGGGGAGGGGAAGGATATGGAAAAAAGGCAGGTGGTTCCTGGCAATTCAAATTTGGTAATCATAATAGTTAAATATTTTTTAATTTAATGTCTCTATTTACACATTGCATTACATATATGTAGATATATTATGCAGGAGTGTAATTTAAAATGCATATTCATTAGAGGGCTTTTAATTCTAGTAATTAACCTATCGATAAATTTCAATTATTAAAATTACAGTCAAAACACTCAATCGTACCCACACTGCTTGTAATTTGTAATTTACATTTTCCATTAGCCACGTACATACCTACGTCGTTATAAAAATGCTAGAGAGCTTGTGTGCGAATATCGACAAGCGCCACTCTATCGAGAGGTTTTTATTGGCGAAGCTTTTTTGTTGGCTTATATGGAATATTTCGCTGCGCCTGCAAAATACTGCCTTTCCAAATACGTGACCGTCGACTGAAATATTATTGCTATGCTGAATAAATGTCGGTGAGGGGGACCTAGCAACATAATATTACAACATATTTTGTGTATCTTTGATGTTTTTATGGGAACGTACAACATCGTTTACCTTTCTACCTAAACTATATTAAAATAGTACCGTATGTTGCCTGGAATCCTGTATACCTGAAAATCTCTACGCATATAATGTTATTTTTGAGTTTATTGAGAAATAATAACTTTAGGACTGCCGCGTCTTGTTAGTAAAAATAAATAACTCGATTACAACGCTTGTGCGGCTTTCAAAGTGTTGGAAGTTTCTGATAGTTATCAATGTAATGATCATTAGTGAGTTTGTGGTTTGAGATGTTATTAAATGAAACGCTTGGCTTGTAGTAACTAATTAATTTAATTAAATTTATTTGCCAACCGGTTTCGCTTATCCCAAGCTTCATAAAAACTTTAAACGTTTACAGTTTTAGCTTGACAAAGTTTGACCCAAGCAAAACCGGTTGTAGCCTAAATAAATTAGTTTAATAATAATAACAGACATGAATTAATAAATCCCTTCCCACAACCCCTACTTTCCCACCTCAAAATTCTGCCAAAGTTCCCCTGTCTTCACACTGTACAGACAGGGGTGTTCTTGTTTAGTGTGTATTCATAAGTTTTTTTCTTTTATTTTTAAAAAAGAAAGACAAACATTCATGGGTTACGAATAACCCAACAATGTTTGAAAATCTCTTACTACCACCACAGAGTGCCAAAAATGTTGCTTGTGTTGTGATGGAGGACTTAGCCAGCCGAGGAATCGAACACGCGACGCCTGGATGGGATCCAGACGCGATGCCCACTTAACCGCTGATCGGTATATATATATATATATATATATACAATTCATATCGAACGCTTTTTGGATTGTCCTGGTACTGCAGTGCCATCGAGATGTTTGAAGATTTGAAGAAGGATGCGTTCCCGGATTCCGAGCACTAATGAAAAAACGGATCACCAACTACAGAACGCGACTAGCCTCGAGCGAAAATAGTATTGTGATGGCAGCATTCCACTTCTTGCAGGGTCCCATCTACAAGCGATGGAGCCACTTCCTGAGGAGATAGATTATAACAAAAAGGTTTTTTTTTATTTTTATTATTATTATTATTTTCTTTTAAATTTCTTTAACCATGTAAATATTTTTTTTTATGTATCCTTTTTATATCTTGTTATCATTACTTGATTATTATATATGAATAATATGGAACTCGTGGGAATGCACCACCCTCCCCGAGATCTGGAATAAATGATAAAAAAAAATATATATATATATATTTTTTTTCTTTTTGACCCATAATAGCTCTTTTGCCTTCAAGAGAGATTATTAAACTAGCCCTCCGAAGACGAAACAGCTATCACGGTCGAATTTTGTTTTGAATATGTAGGTAGGATAGCCCACGTACATAAATAGTCATTATTAAACGCAAGTGTATTTTTTTACAAAAATTAAAATCGTGTTTTTCTTTACAAAGTACCTAAAACCTAAACTATTGGAAGTATTCTCCCACCAATCATTGAGCATATACAATCCTTGACTACATCTAATCCGGGGGTCGTGAGACAAAATTACGACTATTATTTGATTAATTGGCGTTATTTCAGAATTTATTCATTCGAAGTATAGTACATTTGCGACCCGCCAGAGTGGCAGATATAATCAGCATCTTTCTGGTAAAAGACCACCGTTCACCATGAAATCATTGCTTGAAATGGGTTTAGCCATGTTTGGTGACCAGATCCGATTTGCCAAGTGCTTCTCCACCTCCCTCTCTCCCCAATTTCCTTCCCGATCTCACTACTTTCAGCCACAAATAAACCCACTGGGGACGCCATAGTCTCACTAGCTCTAGACGGTTGGAAGCAGGTGAGATTCTTGTACGGTAGGTACTCATATTATAAATAACCTTTACACTAATTCGCTCCTCGGGGTATATTCCACCCTGCGCGGTACGAATAATCCATCTATGTATGAAACACGGTGAATGGAGCGTAAATGTATATTGTGTATTCAGACCATTGAAGGGTTCATTTGGTAGAAGTGTTTTGGAGGCGTGTGCCCTAATCAACTTTGAAATATCCCTTATATTTGATGAAAATGATAAAACATTTTCAACGATCGATTGGAAGTGCGTTGTACCTTACTTCAAATAAAATTGATCGAAAAATTAGAATCCGGAAATCGTTTCTTCAGCAGATAATTAATTACGGTCTGATATCAGCTAACCAGTTTCAGGCCTAGAAAGTGAAATGTCTTTTGTCTTCTTTCAAATCGATATAGATCACATTAAATGTTTTATTTTACTAGAAATTGTCATCTATATAGACGTATTTCGTGATTCAAGGCTAATCAGACCTTAAATTTAACATACGAAAAGTGTTTCACCATGCTTAAGAATGGTAATCTGCGATGTCAGGCGAATGCAAGTGATATAGAGCGTGTGCTTAATGAAACATTCGTTTCCATTTATTTTCAATATTAACGAAGTTCAACGCTTATGTTACTTTTCTTCTACATGTAACTTTATAATTTTCTTCTCGTTTTGTTGTAAAACCTTAAATAAAAACTTGACTTAATTTATAATTCATTCACAAAACCATGTACAATGTAACCTTAGAACGGATTACCTCAGTAAGGTCCCATTTTTTACGTTTTTTGTAAAAAAAAAATTCAAATTTGCATGGAAGGCACTACCAGTTGTCTTTTGAAGTGTAAACTTCTTTAGCACCGTTGTGATTTAAAACTCGATAAAACTAAAAATAACGACACGAAAAAGAGACCAGCGCATACATGTATAGGATTTAGCCTGAGAAAGAATGAGATAGTACAATTGATCTCCTTTTTGTGCGGTGCTTCGTAGTCTCCCCACTCTTGTCTACTTTAGTTTTCGGAATGTTTCACTTTTACCGCGTGTGAATTACACAATCTGATTTTTTTATCTATGTTTTGCCCGAAGTTAGCTGATAATTCTTTTTTCTTTCGAAATTAACCAATATTTTTCAAATTTCGAAATTATTTCATCAGTGGAAAACCAATTTCAATTTTATTTTATTTTTTAATTAAGAAAGACAAACATTTCCAGGTTACAAATAACCTGACAACATTTGAAAATCTCTTATCACCACCACGGTAAGCGAAAAATGTTGCTTGTATTGTGATGGAGGACGTAGCCAGTCGAAGAATCAAACACGCGACGACTGGGTGGAACTCAAATTAGCCACTGATCGGGCAATTTCATTCGCATCTGTGCGAGGTGTTTAAAAAACGTGTGTAAAGTGTAGCGTTTTAGTTTTCTATCAAATCAGTATCTAGGAATTTCGTGATCCGTGGATTAGACTATTGTGTACCTGCCTACAAATGAGTTTTATGTCCGGTTCGTTTTGTTTCGGGCCATCCCAGAGGTAAGGCAAGGACGTTTGCCGAAAGCGGTCACAAGGTACCTAAGGCATACATATTTTATGCCTCCTATCAACACATACAATACAACACACATACATGCATAGAGACACACAATGAAGAAATGATAAATGCTTTCGGAGCTTAACAAATATTTCTCAACTAACCTAACACTAGTTAGACACTAGACGGCCTCCATGGTTGAGTGGTTACAATCTTTGGCCGGAGTCGCGGGTTCCGGAGGTCACGGGTTCAAACCTCTGCGTACACAATTAAATTTTACTTGATTTCCTTGTGTTATTTTTTAATTTAATTAAAAATAATATCTATTAATTGCTTCTTTATTATTCCACATTTTGGTTACATTTTTTTAAAGGTTTAGTTATAAGCAATGGTTTTAAATGGTTGTCAAACTGAATAAACTGAAAAGTGTTATAATTTAAAATTTTCAAAAATAATATTTTGATTTGAAAGGTTTTTTAGGCATGTTTTAAATATTGAATTTGTTAAATTAAAATTCCGATATTATTTGCATATTCGTCTGCTAAACTATGCAGGCGCGAGATCGACGAGTTTGACACACAGTTTGTTTATGAACAGTGACAATGAAATAGGTCAAGTACGCCCCACGGTTGAATCCGTCAGCCACCTCTGGTCTGGAGCTCCAAAATACTTGAAAAATACCCTTGACTCTGTGCAGAAACGGGCGGTCCGTTTGATAGATTCTCTCACCTTAACGAATGGATTGCAACCTTTAGGAACTTGCGTCATTGACCCCTTCGACCCCAGCATCCCAAATGACTAGGCCTCATGTGTGGAGTTAATGTAAAAAAAAAAGGTTCTTAAGGCTAGGGTGTCGAGTAGGTACTCTTAAATTAACTAGTCTCAGGAGTTCGTAACAGTCGAGCTCCGAATTAACAATTTTCAAAAAGAAGCGTCGCTTATCCTTCGTCAATCCTCAAGTAATGTATATTCAAGGCATTTAATAAATTAGATCAATGGTAGGAGGTGGATTTGGGTACTGCCGCCCCTGGAACCGCTTATTGATAAGCCAACACCCCTGCCGTAGGTCACCCCAAGTGGTTCGCTCGTATAGTGATTAGCAGGGGTGCCCGGGTTCATGGGGTAAGGTTTGTGCAGGTCTTGGCGACTGATGCGTCTATTTATCTTCTTCCGCGCAGCGGGCCTACTCGGGATAGACTGATTGAGGGAGACCCTTTGACCTCTCCAGCCGGACTGTCTCAACCCATTGTCACATAAATATTGTGTGACTAGTGCAGTTCTTGCCTATTTTGATATTTTGTCTATGGTTTTTTTTTTGGGAGACTGGCAATTTTTTGGGCCAGACAAATCGTTTTTTTGTTTATGGGCACTTCCTCCCGGACAGCTTTGGGCGAGCTGTTTGTGAATTAGTCACTCACCATGGAGGTGTTTTAATTTCGTTAAATCATGTGAATCCAAGTAGATTTTTATCTTAAAAAAACGCGGGGTGTTTTTTCGTAACACGAGTAGTTCGTGTACGTTATTATTTTTTAGTGGTTGAAATGTGAATCCCACTTTTTTCCGGTGTTGGCAGTTGGCCATTTTGGTGGAAATGTTTTTTTGACATTATATTGTAAAGTGATTGGTCCTAGCTGTGGCGAGAATAATATGCCATTATGTCCCCGCGTCGCGAGGTCACGGATTGCTGACAGCTCTTCCGAAATCCGTAAGTCTTGGAGACTGGATGGGCCACGTGCCTTTCGGATGAAGATTGTTGAGACAGCCTGAGGCTGGAGACGCTTCTTGGAGGTGTAGCGGCCTTCTTCCCAAATAGAAGGATATAACTAACTCCCTGGATTCCACGCCGTCCCTGGTTGTTGAGGCCGGAAGACCCGTCCCGGGACCGTTTCTCCCTACAAACCAAGTTTTCGGTCGTCATCCGGTGTTTTTCTACATTCGGCTTTGTGTAGATAGTTTAGCGTGTCCAGGAGTCCATCTGTTATGTTTTTGTTTTGTATTCCTAACCTTACATTGGTATAAATTTGCACTCCTATGTTTGTTTGTTTTGATGGCTACAATATAGTTTTCTAAAGTTCATCTTCTTTTATTTACTGATTACCTACCTACTAGACAGAAAACTAGTCCCTTAATCCTGAACTGTGGTCTCTGCTCTGCCGTATAAATTTACATACTGATTATAACCATTACACCATCACCTTGCACCGCGGTGGAGGGGATGGATTTATACGTTCGTCACTCCTGGGTACATTCACGCCCACCCTACGTACGTAAATGTTTCTTTCCGACATTGTTTCCCTAAAATCCCCCCCACACAGCAAAGATGACAAAGAGATCGTGAAGGAATATTTTTTTTTCTTCATGGCTTCCTACGCGGAACTAATGCAAAAAAAGAAAAAACTTAACATTTTGAAATGTGTTTTTTATGTTGAGGTAACCAAAGGAATTACTTATACTTTATTTGACTACGAACTAATGAGTCAAATACATTCTGGTGCCCTCTCTTATCATAAGTTGGTATTCATTAGGTCAATTTTCAACTGCTATAGATCAAAACAACTCTTCGGAACTGCATTCGTTCCAGTCACGAAGATAATTAACCAAGTTTTCTAATTACCTGGAGTAAATGGATGATGATTCTCAAATGTTTATCGGTGAATTGACTCTGTACATTGGAGGTTATCCACCACTTACCTACCTTGGTTTAAGTAACAGAAGGTTACTCCTTGAAGGCTTTCGCAAGGATTCTAATTTTTTTGAAAGAACGAAGCTACATTTAGCTACGAATGTAGACCTCTAATGTTCCTGCATTCATTGTTAGTAAGCAGTATGCAAGTGCTTACATAATAAATTTGTTACAATGGTGATAAGTGCTGATTATTGGGTTATTTTTTTGCCATTTAAATTGTGTGAGTGAATTGTTTTTCAATGTTTTCTTAATTTTGCAATCGGTTTAATGAATTATCTTCTGTAATATTTAATTAAATGAAGACATTATGAGCGAAACTCAATCGAAAATCTGGAAACAGAAAAATCAGAAAAAGATATTGGCACCTCTGGGACTCGAACCCAGGACCTCCCTACTTTCCGGGTTGGGAAAACCAGAGGTGCCAATATCTTTTTCTGATTTTTCTGTTTCCAGATTTTCGATTGAGTTTCGCTCATAATGTCTTCATTTAATTAAATATTACAGTTTGAGGTTTTACTCATAAAGTTAAAATAATAAATAATAATTATCTTCTGACTTTTTTCATTATACAAGTTTATTTCGGAGCTTTTTTATTACTATTAACTTTTTCTTGTTGCATTTTAAATTAAAGTTGGACAAATTCAGTGGTTCTCAAAATTTAACAAATAAAAAAAATTCAATAAAGTCATACGTCCGCACGTATGCGGCGAAACTCTGTCTGGATCGTCCTAGTGCCGCCGTACGGCGATACTTCTCAAAGGGTTAATGTCACGGAAATATGATAGAAAGCAAGACTTTGACAAGGAAGGAATTGTATCTTGCATATAATGCAAGCACCTGCAAGTAAAAATAGGAGAAAAGACAAACATGGTTAGATTTTAAAAAATCATGGCTCTGCAGTCGGGAGGGTTCCCTCTCTCGTCATCTGGCAGAACCAGCAAGAATGTGTGTGGCGGTCGGTCAAACCATAACAAGACAGGGCGTCCTCACCCATTAGCCAGTTTCTTGGTTGTACCTCGAAGAAAGTAACTGGGAAGTAAGGGCAAAATTCCCAAAGACCCTAATGATCAAAGCGTCGAGTTGTCGGAGGCAAAGCGGAAGGTCGCCCGTCCAAACGATACCCACAGATGTTTCTGGATTGGGTGCAGATGATCTGAGAGGGCTCCGTTCCAAGGATGTTTGGTGCCTGACTATGCAAGGACGGGGCCTAGCTCACGCCCAAGTGGGGAAGTAGACAATGCAAAACAATTACAGTTCAGTTCAGCCATTGAAACGAAGCAACATTGCAAAATTATAGTACATAACTGAAAAAAGAAAGGAAAAAAAAAGAAAAAGAAAGGAACAACAAAAAATAAATAAAAATATAACATAATAACAAACAATAGTTAGAGACACAGTTCTTAGATAAAAAATAATGAATAAAAACAGATAAAATTGAGTCACACAGCACTCAGCAGAGTTCTATGCAACAATAAGTCGAAGAATAAACAATGTATAAAAACAAAATACAGATAGTAAAACATAAAGTATAAAAATGAAGATGTATGGAGTAAGATACAAAAACATAAATTCCGGGTAGTAAAAATGGTAGAGTTATAAAAGGAAGTTTATGATTTTAGGAGCAATTACACCTGACATCTGAAACAACAATGATATTACAGTTAATCAGCGGCTCTTAGAACAGGCCATCGCTCAACCCAAACCTTTGCAAACTTCCTCAGGCACTCAAAATTTACCTTATTTGAAATGAGATCAGCATTCCATGCTAAACCATCTAGCATTTCTTCTCGGGAACCCGTCAAAATCTCGCAGTGCCACCACATGGTTTGTATCGCCACATGCGCAGTTAGGATATGGAGATAGGGGGAGGCTATGCAATCTCCCCCTAAATTCTCCGCCCAGACAGTAATTGTGCCACATGATGATTCTTCGTAATAAAGGCCCCTTTCATTCTGAGTTTAACTGACGGAAAGAAGAAATATGTCCATCTTCACGTATTCGACCTATCCCATCATTATTGCCATTCTCTCAGCGTTCTTTCTCGCATCTCTGTAAGAAGATCTGGGAGAGACACCGCTCCACCTGGTATTAGTTCAATACCAAGATGGGAAGCGGGTCTTCCTCTGGTTAGGCTCTTTTGATTGACTCTGTACAAAAATATTTTTTGTTACATTTCAAAGCAGAATTAAGTCCTACGGTAAATAGTAAAGTCAATTGTATTTAAATGCACAGAGCAAACGCCAACAAAGCGTTTCCACGAATTCGATTGGCGGAATTCAGATGTGCAGTAGAGGGAATGTGTGTGAACTGTGAACTGGAAAAATGATAGTTATTCGGTAAAGCATTGTACCTACGTACCTACGTAGGCGTAGGCTGTACAATGTGCGATGTATAACACAAGTGTCTAACGTATTTCTTTATCGAATTATTGGCCTGATTTTGGCCTATGTTTCCAAACAAAACTGTGTTTCAGCGTGATTACGAAATTCAGATGGAATGGCGATATACAATTTCAGGCAAGTATAAGAGAGAGAGACCAAGTGCTACATGATCTAGAACCAAAAGGCACTAAGTCAATGATACATTTGTTTCCATTCAAATTTGTACGAAAGGCAAATCTATTGTTTTATTCCGTTGGTCAATATAAAATAAGTTTCGATGTCGCGTTGTCTTACTCGTTGTACATTACTTTAGAGATGGATCTGAACATTACGATATTTTAATACTCTACTCATGGAAACTTGTGGAACAAATATAGTTGTTTTTAATCATCATCAATATATTAATACGTGAAGCCAAAACTTTGTACCCCTTTTTACGAAAATTGCGCGGATGGAGGAGTATGAAATTTCGCAAACTTATAGTTTATATGAAGGAGGAGTGCAGAATGCTAATATTTTTTTAAAATAATGCTTATAAATAGATTAAATCAATAACATAAACATTACACACACTACCATGTATTTGACACACACACTCGCGTCTTTACTCTATTGTTTATTGAGTCTATGGTCAAATTGAGAATAGATTAATATTGTTTGTCTTTAATATTATTTGTCTATGGTCTTACTGAATGTCAAACATAAAAAAACATTACAATTATGGTCGAATTTCGACCATTGAGCGACCACTAGTTATTTATTAATACCTATACATATTTTTATAAATGTAACTTTATAATTTTTTTTTCATTTGGAAAAACATACATCTAAAATAAATTGTCGTTAAACAGCTAGATCTAGTCTTTCGACGGGAAAACAATCCATTTTTAAATTTAGGATGGGTACCTACACACAATATACAACATCATTTTTTTAATGAAGACAACATTAGCGACTTTAAACGAAAATTTGAAACAGAAAAATCATATTACCACTTGAGCGATTATGGTAGAAAAATGAACCACTTTTATTTTTCCATATAAATTGTTTAGATCTTATCAATAATTATATAACTAAATTTTATCCATACAGTTTTTTGGTTTTGTTAAATAATGTAAATCACAATAATACCCACAATGTATTTTTGTTGTTGTGAAAATCCATAAAAAAAAGATTCTCAATGTTTACTAATGTTAACCTTATTTTGTATTTGAGTACCCCATAATAGTCCCATCTGCTAACAACCACGTGGAGCCAGTGAGACCAGTGCATCCGCAATTAGTGTATATTGTGAGGCTTAAAGTGGTGAGGAGGGGAAGAAACCGAGGAAATGGACCATGGGGAAGTACCCGGCTATTCAGATCTGGTTGCCAAATACGACTAAAACCAGAAAGCAACTATTCTATTCTGAATGGTAGTCTTTAAATTTCACCGGCGTGCGCACAACAGTTTCATCTCAATGGGATGAATAGGATAGGAAATAATTTCATAGCGCTAGAGCTCACCATTGTATATAAAATTCATCGCGGGCTTAGGCACAAAAAATTACCAAAGTTTCATTGAAATCGGAAAAATGGTACTTACCTGTACGAAAAAAGAAAATAAAAATTTTATATGTAAAGATTTTTAAAAAAAAACATTTCATTTTTTCCTTCAACCAATCAGCATCAACAACGATAATCATCTAAAAAAAATCAAAAGAAGTAATATTTTTGTATATTTTTTCAAAAGGCAAATATTACGAAATATCGATAGTCCCATCACCACTTGAAAATGGCATTTTTACTCTCAAGCTACATGCCTTAACTTGATAACGTGTTCTAATTTCCATTTACTAGTGAAATTAAATTCCATTTGTTTTGAAGTTCACTTCGCGTGTTTTTGCGCAGTTGCATTGAACAAGACGGCATTTTGAATAAAACGGGACAAACTGTACTCGGTGACAACACAAAATCAATTAAATGAATGAATTGTTTCCGTATTCAAACTATCCTTATTAGATAGTAGTCCACCTACGGTCGAGCGGCCGTGATAGCACATCTTGCTTTTCTATATCTTTGAATATAATTAATGCTTGCACACGCATCGGTCCGTATCCGGTGCATGTATAAACATTCATTATAAGCTACACAACACTGCGAGTCCAGCAAAAAAAACGGTCCATTTACCGGCGAAAATAACGGACGTATACAATCGGCCTTTTTTTTTACATGAGCTCCACACAAGAGGCCCTGAGGAAAATAATTTCCCTCAAGGCCTATGTCATCTTTGGGGATGCTGTGTGTAGGGTTTTTTTAAGGAAAGGCAGGGGAGGAGAGTTTTGGGAAGGAAAAGGGTTTAAGGGATGGGTAGGAATCTGGGGTTCAGTGTGTCCTGGTCATCCGCCTCCAAGACCTAGACAAACCTCACCCCATGAACCCGAGCACCCCTGCTAAATCACCAAACGCAGCGAACCACTTGGGGTGACCTATGGCAGAAGTGTTGGTTATCCAATAAAGGTACCCGAGGCGGCGGTACCCATTCCCGCCTCCCAAATTGGCCTAAACCCCAGCATTGGACATTGGAGACAAACTTTATGATATTGTAAAAATATAACCTTGAGTTTATAGTTTCTACCGTAGGTAGAGCAGAATCGTCGATTCGCTCGGAGTTCTATCGTAGGTACCTACTTAGAGATATATAAAAGATGTTAAGTAATATTATTGTATTATTACTAATATAATAATTAGCCTGTCCCTGTGGGTTGGTAGGAACCTATACTTTTTATCGTTGTTTTAGAACGGTGATTAGCTACCCGCGAGTCCATTTTGTGAAGCCCGAGAGCCTTTTTGTAATACCCACTTGTCCCAAATAAAATGTTAAAAAATATTCAAATGTTTCTATTCAGTTTTGCTAAAGAGTTTAATGGAAAACTAGAACGTTTCTTTAATGTTTTGAATCAGTCGAACATGATGATAAAAATTTTCTCATAAATTCTTAAAAAGATAAAATTTTGTAGTTCAACCTTAAGTCTACACTTAACGTCAAGCTGTGTGTACGTACCGTCTGGGGCCCGCAAACCAATTTAAAACGAAAAAATTAGCCCGCCGGCTGAAAAAATTGTTTACCACAGCTTTATAAGTTATTGCTGCCCTCATTTTGACAGAACATTGCTCTAGCGGGGCTTTTTTCAAATAAGATGAAAAATCTGTGTAAACACATTTTTTTATGAATACCCTATTATTGTAATAAACAAACTTATTTTCAAATATATGTCCGATACTCAAGCGTTTACTATCATGAAATGCAGTTTCGTAAACATATTAAATATCTCTTACTTTATCCCGTGAATTGTAAATATGTTGCACAATTAATATTTGCATTGCTTATTGCTTTGATAGATAAATAATAATATTTAGTGTTACAAGGAAATTAGCCCTGACTACCGTTATTTCAAAGGAACACTATAAGTGCAAATTTACAGCATAGCTTTGCATGTCATATTGACATTTTCTGTCTATTCCTTTGGGAAAACGACACGGTATGCGGACCTTAGTGAATAAAACATATGCTTAACATGATTAAGCGTGTGCATGTGTTGGCTTGTAATTATATTAACTGCGGACAAGTACAGACAATATTTACTTTCATGAATTAGTACCACGCGTTACCCGCGCTAATCCGCCTGCCTTTGCACGAAGAGCACTTCGGAGGCAAAAGGTTCAAGGAATACCTTAGTCTAAACTAGGTGGTAAACAACACAGCACGTTCCAGAAAATTGTATTACTTATACATTTCAAATGATTTTCTTGTAACTTTATGTTGAACCCTTCGTGTTGTAATACTAACAATTAGAGGTACATTACTAATTTCTAAAGCGCTGTTTTTGTAAAATGTTACCATAAGGGCGCGTTCCAAAGCTGTAAACTTTAAATAAGTAAAAAGTTATATTTAAATTGGGTTACGTTGGCAAAATTTCTTTTCCTTAGATTAAAATAAAGTGTTTCAAAATAAATAAAATCTTAGGTTGTCGTTCTGAAAACAAAATTGAAAAAGATAACAAAAATTTTTTTACAAAATAATAAAAAGGTGTTCTAAAATGGGTTTAATGGTTTGCGATACAACATTAATGAATTGATCTTCAAGTAATACCTATCTGACCGGTGACTGTCTGGTAATTATCTAACAGAACAATCATAAATACTTGTTGCAACGCAGTTTACAATCCATGTTTTGAATGATTAAAACATTAAAATATTATGTCACATCACATCACATCACCCCTCACCAATTTCAAGGTCTTCGATTCGGCAATTCGATTAAAACAAGTCGTGTGCCGATCGCGCACCGGTGCGCGCCCTATTGCCGAATAAAAAATTTTTAAAAAAACTTTTTGATATGCAATTTTAAACCTTATGTATAAAGAAAATGTATGAAAAAAAAGGTCAGAATCGCTTGGGGCATTCTTGTTCTTGACGTAACAGATATAAGGAAAACTTCTAGCCACTCAAATAATTGTCTTTGGTCATTTTAATGACTTTGGAAATGGGCATTTCTACCGCGATTCGAACTGTCAAACTTTAAGCGTCGCGTGTCATAAAAAGATCGATAAACCTATCAATTTGTCAAATAAACGCAAGTAAAAGTGTTTGTAGGTGTAGTTCGTTGTTCAAGGAACGTATTTCGTTAAATATTATATACCATAGCATAAAATTAACCAACAAAATTTACGTCAAAAGTCAAAACATCGCGAAATTTTCGAGTTTCATCCGTAAAACCCCGATGCACTCAACCGGTTTAAATATTACTTACAAATACAAATACGGAAGCATGCGAACTGTTTACTGCGGATGGAAAATGAATTTTCCTAGATTTCACCGTTTATCCCATATTTTTTGGTTTAAAAAAAATTTAAACAAACCTCTAAATTCATGATTTCTTTTAATTTTTAAAAATCACTTACCTAAAAGTGGTTAGCCATCGCTCGAGTGTATCAATGGCATTTTAAGACTGAAAAAAGTTAATTTTTTATTTTTTTATTTTTTGCAAGTCCTGGACCACAAATTTACGCAACCTTAACCCATTATTACCACAAGAAGAATTATAAAAAGTATTATTTTTAAACCAAACACAAATATTTTTTTAATGTGAGTCTAATTAGATTAGAATCTATACAAGGTAAATTTTAATGTTTAAATTAGAGTGTGCGCTGAGGGCAGTCACTGAAGTTAAGAAACATAAAGTTTAAATGAATTTGAGATTCAAATAATATTGGAAGCGATTCTGGCAAGTGTCCGATATCTTACGAGAGAACAATCAATGTATTTAAATGGCTGAATGTTCATTATAACTTTTATCTACACTATCTTAGTACTTAAGTACTTCATTATTCTTGAAGGATAAATTCTTGGTAATGAAACAAAACAATTCATAATTATCTGATCAATCGGTAAAAATGTAAAGCTTGACTTTTATAATATGTGACAGCGTTTTTTCCGACTTTGCAACAATCCTTGTGAAACGATCACTGTAGTCGTTCTGCTGTTATAGATAAACTTTCAGTATTGCTCTTGTAAAATAACGTGTAAGTCTTCTGACATTCAGATTTGGACATACAAGCTGACCCCAAATGTTTCTAGACTTGGACATTCTTGACGGCTCTGATCAATTCGAATTTCAAAGCCAGCAGTTATATTTAAGTCATTAGCACACCATATCAAATACGAGTAACCTACAAATTTCCGTTGCTTTATTTCAATCTCGTTCACGAGATACAGCCTGGGTTCTCTCTGCTTTATAAATTCTAGTCGTCTATCAATAGGATGAGCAAGAGCTAACTTGAGTGTAAAGATTGTGACTTTGTATATCTGGTGAAGTAATTGGAAGGTACCAAATGGAAGTAAACTTATTTGTATAGCCAGTAAATCTTATTAACCAAGCTCTCCTATCTTCTTTGACCTTAATTTTTCCCAACTTTCATTGATTATACTTCACAAAATTTAATTATTATGATCTGCCACAACAATTGTACAATTGTTCAGAAAATTCTCTTGCCAATGAAATATTTTAATTTGAGAGAAGATATCAGCCTTGCCGTGGTAAATACCACTATTTAGAATCGAAACGTTGGTTTCACTGGCTTCAGCCATGTCAAATCTTATTTTTCTTTAACTCCTTCCCCTTCCAACTTCCTTCAGCGTTACAATATATTCCACTAATTGGTGAAGCCATCATTTCACTTGATCCGGGTAGTTCAGAATTTTGAACGGTATTAACATAAATTCACTGGGTTTCTTTTTCCGATGTCTTCCAATGGTTCTTGTTCCAGAGATTTTGCGCACCAACATCTTTTACTGACCAATTTATATTATGTATTTCTCAATAATTCATTATTTGATTGGACATGATACTCTATAAATAAAAAATCTAATTTAGATGGACATCTTTTATGACCGATGATTTTTTTTTTAAATTTATATATTTTTTTTAACAATTAAGATTATATACATATATTATACACGAAAGCCAAATGGAAAGGGGTCACTTTTATTTAGCATAAAATACATTCTTTCTTTTATACATTTCCCTTGTAATAAACGAATTATTTTTTTTTTTATGACATAATACAGGATTTTCTATTGTGCTTTAAAATGTTTCGCAAAAATGATCCTTTCCTAAAAAAAACTTTAACGGTTAAAGGTTTCACAAAGGGGTGTTTTTAAACACTTTCAATAGCCATCTCCGTTGTCGATTATTTATTTAATCACTCCAACCCTTTCATTGTTACCGAATGCCCTTAGGGCAATTAAAGCAGAATTAATGGATACCTAAGTGTGAAAATCTTTTCTCTGTTTTATTTTAATTACGTTGGAAATCCGATAACTTAACCTGCTGGTTTCACAGCGGCTTAAAGGAGGCTAATCAAAATACAATGATTGTGTCAATTCAAACGTAAACAAGCCTATAAGATTTTTGTTAAAAAAGCCTTTAACACAATGATATAGACCTTTTCACTTAATGGTTTTAAAGAATTAGTTGGTCCATTTACCCCGTGGGAATAGATTTTGACTCACTGGACTGCTGCCCCTAATGGATTTGAGTATAATATAGAGGAAACAACACGTGAGATCAAAATATAAACTGAATTGATATTCACTGTACAAATATTAAGCAAAAGATTTTTAAAACAGCTTGTCAGTGTTAAGAGCCATTAACCAGCGGCCGAGAATTTAAATTTCGTCAAACGATTACAAAGGTTCGATTTTGAAATCGTACCTTTGTAACGGTACAGGCCGGTTCCGATGAGAAAGATTAATTGTTCTCCGTACCAGCATTTTAACATAATAACTTAGTATCGATTTTATTTCATTCCAAATTTGCTTTGATAAATATACACATTCAAAAATGCTCAAACTCATGATGATAAAACTATTAAAATTATATTTTACTACTTTGTATTTATTTTTTGATCATAGGTATTAATAGTTTTTTAATTATGTCTAAGCAAAATTGAAATGTTATTTTTTTTTAATATATTAGTTAAGACCGTACATATATAGACAAACTGAAGTATTTTCGTCACAAAATAAGAGCGCGGATCTTTTTTTATGATTTTATTTGAACTAAAATTAAAAATCTGAAAAATAGGTTTCCCAAATAATTTATTGATTTATTTTACTGCATTATATGATTTGAAATGTTTGTTGTAAAATACAAAATTTTGTTTGAAAATTTAACAAATCTGCCATCGACCTACGGTAAAACGGGTAAAATCTTATTGTACTATAAATAAACATATTTTCTCAAAATTGAAATAATAGTGTTACGAGATAAAAGAAGTCTTTTGGAATAAATTTATATTTTTTTGTGGAAAAGAGTCAATATGTCTAAAATTTGATCTAAAAATGTCATATTTCTGGTTTTGTCTGGTTATCCTCTCTTAGTCAATGGTTCTATTATAGAAGGGCGATACTGGGAGTATCTTTCACACTGGACCGAAGTTCAAATAATACATAATAGTTTAAAAAAATCACTGTAAAATTTTCCATTTGTCATTTTGATACTAGCTTTTTGAAGAAGAAAAGAAGTTTAGGTAGAAAAAAGTAACCAAATATGAAAAGCCATTTTGTTTTTTACGCATACAAAACAAATATTATGAATCAAAAACTTTTAATGATAATTTCATTTATTTGCATTTAGTAACTTATATTATATTTATTAATGTAAAGTTCTATAATTTCTCAAACGAAATCAGAAATAGAGGTAATTATGAAAAACTGTTAAAAATCAACCTTAACTTATATGAGACACTTTAGGAACTTTGGTCAAATATGTACATTGTATAAAATGATTATTGCAAAGTACTTGCAAAAATCACAAATCCAGGTATCGAACTCTGCACCAGCTCAATCATTATGTGCCCAGATTCTGCATATGAGGCATTTTGGGTTTTGAGGTTTCTCCTCGGGTATCTTCAGAAAACAAAACCTTCTCACCACGGACACAGCACTCGCTCGACTGTCAAGTTGAAACCTGTTTGGCGTATAATGATTGAAAAAGATAGATGATCACTTTTTATAGTGTCTAGGAGTATTTGTTTACGAGAAATGCCGGTTTTCCATATTAGGGAAACTATTCCATATTTGGTAACTTTCATCTACTGATCACTGTTAAAGGTTGTCAAAACAAAGTTATTTTATCTTCTAAACATAAACGTACAAGTTTTTTAAGTGTGTTTAAATTGAAGTTGCATCTTAAAAATGAATATGATAAAGCTTTGAAACAGTTCATACAAAAACTAATGAACCCACCATTTCCTAGTCTGCGTGCGCCATTATTTCAAGGAATTCCCGGTCCGCCCCTGGCATCTCCATTATTCCCCGTGGGCGCTAGGGAGGAGAAAGGGGTCGGGTCATTATCTCGGGCCCGACGTGCCACGGCCGCATTTCTCGATACGCCACTGGTTAGCATTTAAACGAAGGATCAGTAGTGCTTCGTTAAAAGACGATAATTTTTGCATCTCTACTAATGTAATTTTTTTTGATGAAGCAGACCTTTCTTTGAACTAGTTCAATATAAAAATATGTTGATTTGCTTGTAAAATTCTGTTGTAAAATTCTCTAAGACACTCTTTAAAAGTTAAGCTACATTTAAGTATGCGTTGTTTTAAGAAATCTATAAAAATAACATTAACTCATCAATTTTTTTGTTTCTTTTTTACACTAACTCCAGGCAAGCTTATTTCCCTTGGGCCTACGTCATCTTTGAAGATGCTGTGTGGAGGGTCTTTTTGAGGAGAGAAAGGAGTGAATATGGATATTGAAGGGACCCGTGTTGTAGGAGGGAGGAAACACAGACGCCGGCAAATCATTCCACAGCCGAGCTCAAGAACGATTTGTAGGAGCGACCTGTTCTCATGTGTGACAAACATCAATCGTGAACATTTGTTGTGGGCGCGTTTGGCGTGTTTCCCAATTGCTCTTCAGCGCCTACGTGAGACTATAGCATCCCCAATTGGGGTTTGTTGTGAGGCTGAAGGTAGTCGGGAGGGGAAGGAGGTGGGAATGGGTAAGTACCTGGCTATTCAGATCTGTTCACCGAACACGGCTCAAGAAATTTTAAGCAATGTTTCAATTCTGAATGGTGGTCTCACCTAGGGAGATACTTAAAGAAGCTTCTACAATGGAACGTGCCGCAACTATAATTAATTTGAATGATTGAATTGTGAAATAACACAATTCAATTAAAAAAAAATCTCGCGCATGCCGGGACCATGGGTAATTGTTGACAATAGATGCTGCGTAAAGAATCTTTTTGGGGAAAGTAGGAAACGAAGAAGACGGAAGAAAAAGAGTTTGCGGGTCGGCTATGAACCTGATGATCATTGTGTTTCCTGAGGATCTCCCTCCCACTGAGGTGCAAAGCAATTTTCCGAAAGAGTCCGGCTAGAGAGGTCAAAATGTTTCCCTAAGACATTCGCTCCCGATCCGGCCTGCCACGCAGACACATCCGCCGCCAAGATTCGGACAAACCTCACCCCTGAACCCCTTTTAAGTCAACAAACGTAGCGTAACTTAGGGTAATCTATGGCAGAGATGTTGATTATATAATAAATTACTCCTGGGGCGGCGGTACCCATTCTCACCTTGCAAATTGTATGTTTTGGTACTTACTCTCGTTAATGTAATTTTTATACTCTTTTTCCAGTATGTTGAATAAGGATAAATCTAAGAAACAATAAGTTCAATTTAAAAAAAAAATTTAACGAAAGTAACGATTTTGTTTAATTTTTGATTATCAAAATATTTGAAACTAGACATAAAAATTTGGATGTGTGTAAAGTCGGTTTACGGACGATAATTTTACGTGATAACGTCAAATAATAATGGAGTGGAAGTGAGATAGATGGAGTGGAAGAGAAATAGCTGCGTCACAAGCCGAACGCTTGTTCCGTGCTCTCGCCGCACGCTCGGCACAGGCGGAACGTGACAATGAGTCATACTTTTTCATGCGTGAAGCCAGCGTTCATCGATTTTTAAGACGTTATCACGTCAAAAAATATTTAACTACTTGTGCGATTTTAACGTGGCTTCTAATCAACGTTAAAGACAAAGCAGATAAAAATATGGTTTTTCTTTTTTTTCCTTTCTATGAATTCATTCAAACCATCTTACTGTCAGCTTCATTTATTCAAAGGCAAGTTCTGTTTTAGCCTGTCTGTCTAATTGTTATCCCCTTCAGCACACGCTATTCAAATGCAAATGATCTCAGTTATAAAACTGACGTTTAAAAAGATTTCAACATTTTCGCGAACTCGTGAAGATTTTTTGTAGAAATAAATAAAAGCAAATGATTTGACTTCCATCTCATTTCAAAGAAACAAGAAATAAAATCTGTATTTTGTATTCCGATGAAAGGAGAATAAGAATCCTTGTGGCGGAGTCGAGTCTTTCTCCGAATTCATCTGGTAATGTAATAAACAAATTTCTAGTGAAACGAATGGTCAGTTACCCACTATTTCATCACGTCTGTGCCTTTACGGCTCCACCGCATTCGTTCTTATCTGGAATGGTGCCTGTACCTATCTTCAAAACACAGGTAAATAACTCAAGTCAGAGAATTAATCCCTTTAATATCCAATAACTCAGCGAGAGAGTCTCAATCCCAGGTGAGCAAAACCTTTTTGCCTTGCTAATAATGAAAAAGTTTTTAACCATAATACTTTATTTTTCTAATGAAAACAAATAACTTTGTGTACACCACTATATAATTACCATTATCGACATGTTTCAAAAATGACCTTTGTTTACTGACGAAGAAAACATAGTTTTTGAAACATATCGATAATGTTAACGATATAGTGGGGTACACAAAGTTTTTCATTAAATTAATAATGTCGCCACAAAGTGGATTTGCGAAGTTTGAAGACGTCTTTATTTTGTTGCTTAATTAAATAAAGACAATATTAGCGATACTCAATCGAAAATCTGGAAACAGAAAAATCAGAAAAAGATATTGGCACCTCTGAGACTCGAACCCAGGACCTTTGGCTTTCCGGGCCACTGTGCCGATTACTGCCGCAAAGTATCGATATCCGATTCGGTCATTTTTAACTGTATCATTCCTCGACTAAGAACCACCAACATTGTCTTCATTTTCTTAACGCATATTTTATTGGCGCTATCTTTATGTATGATTGCAAAATTCAAACCCGAACTAAATGCTGTCTAGATAGTGTCTGGATAATTTTTTATTCATTTTATTTTTAATATGCGCAGTGGCCCGGAGAGCCGAAGGTCCTGGGTTTGAGTCCCAGAGGTGCCAATATCTTTTTTCTGATTTTTCTGTTTCCAGATTATCGATCGAGTTTTGCTAATATTGTCTTCATTTAATTAAATATTACAAGTTGAGGTTTTACTCATAAATTTAAAAATAAATGTTTTGTTTTTGTTATTTTTTCCACGTTTTGATTATTTTTTGTAGATGTAAAAGAGCTGTTGGTTAGTAACGTTTTCTTAGAATGTACTTTCTTTTACTCTGTGCAATATTTTCTATGAAATATTGCCTTATTTATCAAAATATTTAAGACGTTTCTTTCACAAAATATAAGGCCCAGTATTATTTTAATCAAAAGCAAACCAGATCACATAAAGGGAGATGTAATTTTATTTCAACCTTCGCGGTAAAAGATGAATCCGCATTCTTCATCTGTCGGTGTAATCGTGCCAGAATTTTATTGGATTGCACATGTGGTACATGTCATAACCCCTCATCATTGACTGAGCGTTGAGAAGCCTTGTTTTGATTCTACCGTTTTTCTTTTCGTCTATCTATAGATTGGTTTGGACGTCCGTTTCCATTTCAACGTGATGGCCTTACTAATGGTTGAGTAAGGATTCGTTTTTCAACTGTAAAAACTTTCTTATTCGCATTTTTTGCCTACCTTCCTAAAGAAAGTTGGAAAAACGAATCGTCATTAAAATACTTTGAACAAACTGAATAACAAATTATTCCTTATTTGAAATTTAAAAAAAACTTTACATTTAAATGATGTTTTTATGGCTCATAATAAAAAATGTATGAAGTACCCATTATGTTTCTTATGATTTCCGAGGAATTTTTGGTTTTGATTTAATATACAAGATTAAATTTGTAACATATTTTTTAGACGCGAGATCAACTTTTCATGGATTTATATCATTTGTTTTCATTTCATTGCCCGACACCCGGGTGTTTATTGCCTTAGTTTTTCCATTTAAATATACTTAACATAAGACAATATCTGTTCTGAGACTGGAAAATACTAACTTTGTATCCCGTTTTGAAATTATTTCAAAAGATGAAATTACGCTAACAGGTTGACTTATGAAAAATGTATTTAGTCATCCAATGATTTCAACCACTGTAAAGGGATGAGTCCAATGTGCTGGAAGTAAAGCATGGTGGCAGCGGGAAGAATCTAGCAAAGGGATGAATTTTTCAACCCTAGGTAAATGTCCTTGAGGAGTGCCTGACTGTAATATAGAATCTGACTTTATCAAATAAATTTCGGACAAATATAGGATTTATGGAAATGTGTTTACGTGACCTTATTCACTTCAGAGATTTTACCTTTGCTTTATGCTACCTTAGATTGAAAGGCTGTTCGGCAGGTCATAAAGGCGAAATATATATCACAAATGGCGGAAAGATTCCCTGTAACAGGAAATTTTCTCAAACTATGGATACCGTTAAAAAACATCGGAAAGTCGTTGTTGATGTTTTTTTTTTACATTAACTCCACACAGGGGGCCCTGAGGAAAATAATTTCCCTCAGGGCCTATGTCATCTTTGAGGATGCTGTGTGGGGGGTGTTTTTGAGGAGAGGAAGGAGTGAACATGGGTCTTGAAGAGACCCATGTTGTAGGAGGGAGGAAACACAGAGGCCGGCAAATCGTTCCACAGCCGAGCTGTTGAACTCAAGAACGAATGTACTAGAATTGTATACATTATAATGGACATTATATTTAAAACACTAGACATTGCAAGATTTTACATTTACCCCTATCACTGTTAGTAGGTATGACATTAATTAGAAGATAAATGGCAAAAGTACTTATTAAAAAAGTGGCAAAAGTATTATATTTCTATTCTTTAAAAACCATCTAGAAACGCACAACTGGAAACGGTTCGAACTGGCTACAACGTTATTATGATGTAGAAATGATACTGGCTGGTAAGACGGCGGTCGCTGACATTGATCGGTCCCAACGTGACGGTGACGTCGCTAACGCCTTATTCTCGAATAAAATCGAACACGGTGTCAAAAATGGCGATTTAAGTATTTTAATGTAATTTAAGTATTTTACGTTTTTTTTCTGAAATATTAGAATAAAATAACGTAACGTAACGTAAGGTATTATTTTCATAAATGCAGACTAATTAAAGATGTGGCAGATGTAATTAAACATCATTGACTACATGGTTCATATTCAAGTTTCATTGATTCATATTTGAGATTTATAATTTCAAAACCCACTATATCCAATTTTTCGCCAAATTGATTTGAGTATGACATCTTGTTGCGAGGAACAAGATGAACCTAAAATTGAGTTTCAAAAACTCCATTATCACGACCAAAAACCGTGTTAAAACTGCGAGTGAGAAACAAAACCCGCTATATCATTCAAGAAGTTACTATCAAACCCGTTTTATCGGAATTCAACCAATCACGGGCAGTTATTTTGGCGGGTTTAGAAACTCGCGCGCCAGGTCAGTTGAATTTCAAAAGCCTCTATCTATCTTCTTTATCTTCGTGTCCCCCCGACGTTGGCGATCACTCTGGAAAATGTCTCTCTATCTTGTGCTGGCCGGAGTAGCTCCTCCGCACTTCTAATGCCAATCCACTCTCGTATATATCGTAGCCAAGACATTTGTCTCCTACTAGGCCCTCGGTGACCTTCTATTTTTCCTTTCAATATTAATTGGAGCTCTATCTATATCGTGAGAAAATCACGAAGTGAGTATCAAAACCCGCTCTATCCATTTTATTTATCGAACTTGCTTAAATATTGCTAGACATATATTGAAAAATGAGCACTCTTCGAATTTATATTACTCCAATTCATTATTTAAAAAATTAAAATGCAATTCTTTAATAACGCTAGAGATGTGACAGTTTTTTGCGGTTTTCTCAGAATCAGTGAAAGTTGATACAGTGAATACAAAAATTAAGTCTCATTGGTTAGTATTCAAGTTGCATTGGTTCGTATTCAAGTTTCATTGATTCTTTACAAACGCTTTGCTAGGCGGGACCTTTATAAATAAATATTATTGCCCTTTTCAGAGTTAAAGTTGAAAATTGATATTATTGATATTGACAATTAATCAATATTGTTGTATTAACAAAATAAAAATTTATAATGGCAGTAGAATAACATATGTACGAAGCCGGTACACAATTAAATTTCCATTTACGGAATAAGTTATATTTTACACATCGATTGTGTGTGACTTTGGTTGAACAGGGTTCTAACTTCTTTTTACCTATTCTGAGATATGAAATTTTGCCAATAAGATTTCTCGTTATCTATTTAACGATTTCTGATTTTGACGTTGAATCTGATGGAAAGCATTGAAGTTAAACATATTTAAAAAGAAATAATTTGAATAGGACTTGTACTTAACTTTTATTCATACACCGTGTTAATAGAACTATATACTACCACCCTTTACCCAAGGCAACTATTCATTGTTTATGGTTTTAAGTATATTTTCCCAATGCCATTCCAATATAGGACTACGTAATAATTAAGTTTATTCAATTTTTATTGGAGCATCTCGCTTTTTACAGCCTTCAAAATTTATTAAACTAAAAAATGTTACAAAAGATTAAACCTCAAAATCAGAAAGTGTTAAACAGATTATAATTTTAACACCTCAGAACATGGTAAGGCAAAATTAGAACCCTATCCAACTAATGTGACGAACTGCACTACGCCTTGTAATTACGATCAACTGTCAGATACAAACAAAATTGCAATTGGGTAAGAATCAAGGTGATGTTAAAACCTTGTTAAATAATTGGAAGTTTTAACGGAAATACAAAACAGGTGATTTTTTTTTCTATGTATTACAGTATTTACCTATTAATTAACATTTTTACATAATATATCAATTTTGAAAATATTTTTACATAATGTATTTTACAATTGTATTATGTTGGGTGTAAGGTAGGTTTGTGAAGGTGAAACTGTGGATAGGTATTGTTGTATTTTTCGTGAACACCTCACTAGGAGAACCTGTGCTGAGGTGTTTACGTGTTTATTTATGTTTATGTGTGACAAGTATTTATGTGTTGTAATAGAAAGTTTTATATGTATTTTATTTTTTTAATTTTAATAGTTATTGTACATTGGTTATTTAGAAGAGAAAAGAAGTATTTATATATATTAGAGGAATATAAAATAAAAGATATATATATAAACATACACATATACACATACACATGATTCTGAAAATGATTTTGGTTAAAGAGATTTGGTAAATGGTTTCACATTCAAAGGTCATTTTTGAAAAAAGTGGCAATTAGAACCTTGTCCAACTAATGTGGCGAGTTAATAATAATAATAAGAAAAATATTATAAACAGGTAACGTTTCTATTGTGCGAATGAATGGTTGATTATTATAAAATTAAATGGAAAGAGTCGGATAAAATTTTGATGAATACCCATGTATTTTATAACTGTTTGACTGACATTCCTTCCATAGCAGATTGTAATAGAGTTTTCAGTTATTCATAATGTAAATATTATATTAGTTAACCAAGCTTTAACTTCATCATAAAGTTTGACAAATAACATTTTCCATTCCAGGTATAATTTTTCAATTACGTAAAATTTATACCTGAATATTTTTTATAAGTTCTGAGAAATATTCCAAGCATGAAAAATAAATACATTGAATTTGAATATATTTTATGCTTCGCAGGCAGTTAAAAAATTATCAAGAATAATTGATGTGGATTAAGATCAAAGTTATATAATTACGAAAGTTTATTTTTTTAACTTAAATAAACCCAAGAAATTTAATACTATTTTGATTAAAATTTAAACAAATTTCTCGGTTTTATATATTTAGTGTCAATGTTTTTCAACCTTTGCACCATGCCTTCCCCTTCCCCTCCCCTCGATGATAAAAAAAAAATAATTCAAAATTTAATGATAACCTTTGAAAAAATTCAAACAAATATATGAAAATGTTAATTTGTTAACGTTTTCGCGCCTCAGGCCTATTTTTTCGGAAAGTCAAAATATTTCTAATTTGCAATAAAATTCAAATAATCCAAATCAATCTAATTTTTTTCTTTTTATGTAAAAATAATTAATAAAAAATTCCAAAAGTTTCTTAATTTATTTTTTAAATTACGGTCAGAAACTTTAGTTTCATAAAGATGTATATTATAATAGTTTTTTTTTTATTATTTACTTATTTATTTATTTAACGCCATAAAAAGCTTTTACATTACAACGATACATAAAATTATAAGTAACAGTGGTAGTATTACGGTAGTGGACAAAATAAGAATTAATGAGACGTTTTCGGTAAACTTTTCGATTTGAATACAAAGCATGGTGTTTTCTCTTACATTGTTTCGACCATATTTATAACCATGATAATGAGAAAGACAACGATTTCTATGAGACCTACGTGAGTTTTTCCGAAAACCGAATAAAGAAGCCCGAGGGGTTAACAGAGCTAATATTTAATGATATGGAGAGTTTAAGGAACTTAACATACATTCAATGCGCCCTTAAGACTTATATTAATAATCGGTGTACATTATAAATGTAAGTAAGTTTTTCCTACCGTTTGCATTGAGTAGAAATAATATAAAATTGTTAATCTTCTTCAAAAAAATAAATGTTTTTTTCGTAACTTATGCGGTACCTAAACCATTCATCCGATTGCGATGAAACTTTGGTGATTTATTGTGAACTTGCCTGCTAAGATTTCTTTATATAAAGGCGAGCCCTAGGGATACGAAATGATTTCCTATACCATTCATCCGGTAGCGACAAAATTTTCGTGGTTTCTATATACATATAATAGTGTTATGAAAAACGTATAAAATTTTTACAATAAATGGCGCGTGAGTTGCTTAAAAAATGTTTATATTTCATACATTTTTGCGACGGTAAGTTAAGGAGGGAGGGTGAGCGGAAATTCGGGAGGGGGTAGAGGAACGAGGGAGGGGAAGGGTGGGAAGCCACATATCCTGGTACCATTTGGTAACCTTTGGTAACATGGTAACTTTTTAACGTTTACCAATATTTTTTTTTTCGATTTTTGTTTTCGATTTTTGTTTTAGCTATGTTTTTTATATGTAACTATATGATTATGTGTATGTATGTGGGTATATATATGTTTACATGTGTGTACATGCATCTACATGCATATATATGTACCCGTCTCAGAACAGACATTGTCTAGTGAGGCGGGTTACTTACTGGTTTGTATACGATATTTTATGTCAATAAACTCCTGGATTGCCGGCAAATTGAAAAAAATAAAAATATATATCCAGACGGATAAACAAAAAATATTGTGTACTCAAAAGGACTTCAATCAACAAAATTTAAACTACCAAAAAATATATTTGTCTTTAAAAATGTATGAACGCAAAAAAAGAAACAACTTCTTAATAAAACAATTTTTGTGGCTAAAATTATCTGTGACAATTTCATTTGATATTTTTTTTTTAATTTAAAATTATTTATAAAATAAATTAAAAATACTTTTGAACTTGAAATCCTAACCTGTGACTCCGTTTGCAAACCGATGTTTATTACATATATTCATGGTGATGTAAGAAGCCGATCCGCTACTAGAGAAACCGAAAACTGGTTAGCGACTCAATTCACGGTGTAACTCAACTTTGCGATTTCAGTAATTGTGTCAGTTTATTTAAGATCAAACTAATTTATATTAATTTATGAAAGACCCGCCGCTTTTTTAATAGGCACAGATTTTTAAAAGTACACTACTTTTAAACTTAGTTACCACAAAAGACACCGGTCTCAATCGCGGCAGGTAGAAAAATATGCATTTTAAATTTACATTTCATAAAAAAAAAATTGTACGTAATTTCACGTCACGGCTGACATTTCATGTTACTTTTTTCGCAAACAGAATGATTTCCAGCGATTTCCAGGGGTACCAATCGATAAATATTTAAAAAAGATTGCCATATCGCAATAATCACATATATTCGAGGAAGGTACTAGTATAATGCAATTTTCGTATGAAGGTACTAAAATGGTGCAATTTTCATGTTCTGAATAAATAATTGAGCATATTTAGGATACACGAATTAAAATCAATGTACTATTAATTAGGTTAGGTTATATTAGGTTTGGTTAGGCTAGGTTGGGTATATAAAAAGGCGTTTTTAGACGACATCCAGAAATTAATTTTTGGCAAGTTTAAATCTGTTGTTATAATAAAAATGTATTAAAATAACACATACCCGTTAGACAAACCATTCAAAACCTGGGATGTATATCTAAATGAAAAGAATAACGCGTGCGCGTTCTTTATTTTCGTTCATCTGTCTTTTATTTTGCAATAACACATACCCGCTAGACAAACCCTGCTTGCCGTACAAACCATTCAAAACCTGGGATGTATATCTAAATGAAAAGAATAGCGCGTGCGCGTTCTTTATTTTCGTTCATCTGTCTTTTATTTTGCAATAACACATACCCGTTAGACAAACCCTGCTTGCCGTACAAACCATTCAAAACCTGGAATGTATATCTAAATGAAAAGAATAGCGCGTGCGCGTTCTTTATTTTCGTTGTTCCTGGGATGTATATCTTATTGAAAAGTAAAAAATTACATTTTATTATTTATTTGCATTATTATCTTTTGAAAAAAATAGGCGTAATGATTTTTGCGATATGGCAATCTTTTTTAATATTTAACAATTGGTACCCCGGAAAACGTTCGATTTGTGAAGGAATTCAACAAGAAATGTCAGTCGTTAACGAAAAATTGCGGCGGTTCTTTCATAATTTATCTAATTTATTAATAATTTATCAATTGTCGACCTTAATGTATAATAATTATTTATCAACAACCTGAACAAAATCGATATTTTCGTGATCTGACATATCGCAATTACTCGAAAACTTCACGGGCCGTGAGGCGCTACCATGGCAACCTGTCAGTCAGTCAACATGGCCACAGAAACAACACACACAGTTGCCTGTGGGCGGACCGCCAATGAAATTTGCAAGTTTCTTTCCTGTTGGAAAACGATTGAGTCGCAAACGGGTTTTTTTTCAGTTTCTGCATGAGTGGATGGCCTAAGAATACACCCATTTTTGGCTTGTGGTTTCCTCAAACGTAATTTTCACACATAAACGGCGTTATAGAAGTAATCCAATCATTATTTTCATTTTCGTAAGATCAAAAAATCAGATAAGCAAAATGCCCGCCTTTCACTCTGTGATTTGTCGTGATCCATTTATGTTATTACATTTATTTGATTTCAAATGGAGTAGACCGGTAATTTAAATTGACTTTTTTATCTGAAGCAATCGTTACTAAATCAATTTTCATTTTATTTAATTTTTAGGATAGAAAATTCGCCATTCCTCCTCTTCCTTTTGTATGGTGGCTAGTGATGTGTGGGTGGTACAAATAACAAATACAAATAGTTTATTTATATGTAATAGTAATCGAGCTACACCGTTTTTTCGAGTGACGCTGGTGTTTAACAATTGTAGGTAAATAATGATTAAACACGCATTTTTCCGAAACTTTTCAGAAAGAGAACAGTTGTCGGCGCAATCGCAATCAACCTCCTGAACAAATTCGATATTTTTCTGATCTGACATGTCAAAATATGACAAAATTTGACAGGGCGTGAGCCACTAAATTGGCAATCTGTCAACAAGGCAACTGAAACGCGACTGCCGCGGTGACTAACAGTGCTGCTAAAACTTCCGCAATTTTATTGTCAACAAACGAAGTTGTTGTCAAACATAAATAAACCACTGAAACATACAGCAATACATCATTTTTTCCTTAGAAATCAACTTTTTTCTTGAACATGATTAAGAATTAGTTTTTGGGCGATATTAAATAGCTCTATATTAGGTTTCTAGGCAGGATCCCCAGCACACCATATTATAAGAAAGTAGAGACTGGATTTACGCAATTTATTTTTAATTTTTCCCCTTCTACCTAGCGTAGGTCGAGTTCTTTAAAGATACAGTTTGTGATGGTTAAATCTGGGTTAGCTCAGTAATGATGTATTAAAAAATATAAAAGAAAGCATGACTTTAAGCGTCAATCCTACAAATTAATAAAATGTGTTATGTTAACAAAATAAAAGGTTTATTGCAATTACGAAGTTGTACATACAAATTTTTATTTTGTGGATTAAGCTACTAACTAGTAAAAGAACATCTCAGGGATGGATTCATACTCAAAGAGTTTGTTCCATCAGGTTGTTAATAAAGACAAGGTTGAATATTCACGTGCGTGAATAATGTTAGTGTTACAAGCTATTACCAGCCAAGTAAGGATCATTTGTGTTTTCCGAAAGCGTCGCTTCGTCCAGCCATTTTCCAGAGAAACAGCCACGCGTCCTTTCCCCATCACTTATCAAAAACTAAAACTACATATTGCTTGTTCAAGCATTAACGCTGTGATCTCTAGTCCTGGCACTAAATGGCTCTACCAACTCAAACAAAAAAATAACAGAAATAAATAAATTTAAAACAAAAGTTAAAATATGGATGAGAGAACAAAGTGAAAATGAACTATCAAACATACTGAAGACCATGTAAAGACAACTGGATACTAAATACAAATGTGGAAAAACTACAGGCCGCCTCAGAACAGGGAACCCTAGTGTGGAGGACTGTGAAAAAAATAAAAACTTTATAATACCTTAATATAATACAATTTATAAATACATTATGTACAAATTTTGCTATAGATACTAATAAAATTTTTTTTTTTTTAAAAATGGATTTCGATTTTGTTGAATCGATATGGGGTCAGTTGTTTGATCCGCTGCACGGTTAGCCTCCTAGCATTATTTACCAACATTTCGACATGATCGTTCCATCTTAAAAATTATCTCTTTTAACACCTAGGTATTTGATGTTGCCAACATGGGGCTGTAGTTACATGTTTGAGAACAATCATGTGTAAATAATCATGTTGCTAGTAGCAGAAGGCTGACTTTTACGAGTATATATGAAATGCTAAAAGTGAAATACCATATTTGGTTTTTTGTATGTTCAAAGTTAAAATACTCTTATTCAGCCGACTATTTACCACTCTTGAACCTGTTAATTATTTTGAATTTCGCACTTCCTAAAATTGCGGGACGTTTATTTTCTTGAACACTAATAACGTAATGACCAAATCAAAACAATTTATTGTTTGCACAGTTCGTACTACAGAACCTGCAGGCTTTTATTTCCTTGAATTGCCAACGTTCTGTACTATAACAATGAATTTTTCGCAGAATTCTGTGGTTTCGATTGCACCCCGGCCGTTAAGCGAGTGGTTAATTCAGGACGGGAAATTTTCATCCAATTAGTGGAGTAGATGTCGCGACGCATACAGAAGCGCCGTAATTGGTCGGAAATGGAAATTGGACTGAACTACTTGCCACTTTTGTGGCGGGGTATTTTTATTATTTCTCCTTTTTTAAGTTTTATCTCTTTTACGCAAGCATTTTTCTATAGTAATGGCTTGTTCATCAACATACGCTGTTTTTTCCTTGGAGAAAACTAATTTTACCGTGAGATTTTAAGTAAAGAGTTTGGTCTCCACCACGGTGCGAACAAATTATAGCCTCTCTTAAAAGATTTGAGTTTGTTTATGGAAAAAAATATTTATTCATATTCGTGTAGCGTATGTAGGGGCGAACAATTAATTGATCTTAATATTTTAAAGCATAACTCGTAAAAAACGTTTTTTCTTAAAATAATTAAACTAGGGCCATTTGTGGAAGAGTAGACTTCAAATTCTTGTAAGAATCAATTTAAGGTTTTTCCGGTTTTTGGACAGTTACAATTTCGTGTTCAGATAATTTTTCTGATATTAGCTTGATCACATATATATATAATCACATGTGACGTACAAAATGATTATGTGGAACAATAATCATGGAATTTAAATTATATACGGGCTGTCCAAGAATTAAAGACCGTTCCTTATTTTCGGCGACGTGGACGTTATTTTTCAAAGTATGGTGGCATGACTTTCTCCTAAAAACAAGCGGTGATCTGGCTTGTTAGCTGCTACAGTGCGATGTTTGCATTCATTTGCGATCGACGCTCTGCTGTCGAATCCCGCCGACCGCGAGGTGCGCTCAATTATTCGTTTTCTCAACTAAGGGGGAGTCTAAGTTGAAGTTCGTAAGATCACAATCGAGATCCCAGACGTCAAAAGTCTACGAAACAAATGATATTGAGTGAAAAATGGCGTATGAAAAATTGCTTGCTCGTTGGGTTCCCAAAATGCTGAAGAGCAAAATCGAGTAGAAAGTACTCGGACCTCTTTTTTACAGTTTTTTCAACCAAGGTGAAGTTTTTTGGGTTGAAACATTAATCCAGTATCTAACACCGGTATCAAAAATGCAACGAATACAATAGTATCAAAGTGCATCTTTTTCTTCACTTGAAGGAACATTTGGCCGGAAAACTTTTGGAGACGGACTAGGACGCGGAGGGAGAGGTGATAGCATATTTGGTCAAGGACCTAGTGCAACGGCTCACCAAGTGCATCGATCAAAACGGGGACAACGTCAAATAATAATGAGGACATGTACCTAAAATGTTATATGATTTTTTTGTAAATATAATTTTTTCATGATTTTTAAATTAGAACCGTCTTTGATTCTCGGACAACCCTCGTATAACCCATGCAAAAAAATTATATTATACTGACATTTTGAATTGTTGTTGAGGTATATTATTAAAGCATTCTCATAAATGTATTCCATGCAGTTGAACACATCTGCTGATTTAATTGTAATGGGTGGCGTTGATAATTAATTTCTTACTTCACTAGTGATATTTCAATGGCAGCTTAATGAAGGGAGTAAAAACTTTGAGCACAATAATTATTCCAGGAATATTCAAACTTGGACAGCGCAATCCAATAAATTATTCATAAGACTTTCCAGGATTTTGCGGTTACACTGAAACTATTTTAACCAAAAATACTACAGGCTTGTTTTGCAGAAAGTGGCAATATCCCGCCTGCCCGGGGCCAACGGGTCTACGGCATCACTAAGTTTGGATATTTGGTGAAGCCGGAGGAAGTTTAGAAAGAAAGGAGACATAAAAAAAAGATTACGGGAGGAATAAGAAAATTTATGAAAGTTTTTTTAGTTTTTCTTCACTTTTAAAAGAACTTAATTGACAATGCTCAATTCAATGCTCAATTATCACAATGCTCATCTCGCGAACGTATGAAATAACGGTCCATCCATACAGATGAACGTTTTTATTGGCATCAGTTCCACACAAGAAGTCCTGAGGTAACCTCGGGTCGTTTTTGGGGATACTTTGTATAGAATCTTTTTACGAAAGGAAGGAGAAGAAGTTCTGGGAAGGAAAAAGATATGAGGGTGGATAGGAATCTGGGGGTCAGTTCACCCAGGGGGGGCGGTTCCATCCCTCCCACTGCAAGGCGATGTTCCGAGAGAGTCCTGCTGGAGAGGTCAAAAAGTCTCACTCAACCATTCCCTACTGATCCGGCCTGCCACGCATTGGGTGGGCAGGCATAACTGCCGTCAATACCAGAAAAAACCTAGTGAACCACAGTTGGTGAGTGAGGTGATATTCTCTTAATACAATGGAAATAATTACTTTTGTACATTGTAAATAATTCACTTGATTCGATGGAAATCATTAACTTAATAAATGGAAATCCTACATTCAATGTAGTAGAAATCATTCATTAAGCCATTGGAAATCATTACTTTAATAGTATGGATTAATTACTTCTATGAAATAGAAACCAAAGACTTAATACGGTAGAAACCCTTAGTGGAAATCAACTATTAGTAAAGTAGAAATCATCACTTTAATGCAACAGAAATTATTAATTTAAGGCAGTAGAAAGTTATTGATATCAATAGAATGATTTCCATTAATTAAATGGTATATATTAAGGGGTGTTCGTTATCCAATAAATGGTTACGAGGCGGCGGTACCCCTAATTGCTTCCCAAATTGGATGTTGCCTTTTGATTTTTTTTTTTCAATTTAAAAATAGGTAGATGCCAGGCATTTCAATCATTTTATATAAAATAATAACGTTTAGTTGGTCAGAGAGAAAATGCACATTTTTTTTGTTTGAAGGTGCTTAAAATAAAGCGAAAACGTTAAATTTGACCAATATGCTTTCATTTAATACCAACGAAGCCTTGTATATTTTGGTAACCTAAAATTCATCAATTTTTCGGGAATCTGCTTATTGCGTATACATTTGAAAAGGCACTTATTCATTCTCCCGATTTATGAATATAAAACAATATTAACATTTAATTAAAATCTGCATTTTATGAAACACCTTTTAATTATGCTAATACAGGATGAAGAATGGTTTGAAGCAAAAGCATTCTGCGGTGTGGGTGGGTGAGGTTGGGGTGGTTTAGTACGTGGATAATTAGCCCAGTCCAGTAGCGGAATGGAGGCTGTAATGCGAGGGGTTGTGAGCGAATCCCTTTAATTTATTTCGCCCTGGCTGGTTTATTTAATTTATTTTTTCATTACTCAGAAGAGAATGATTCATAATCTTCGTTTTTCTGGCCGATCTGCGAATTTTTTTAATCAACCAATGGATTACACTTGAAAAAAATATACAAATGTTTGGTTGAATGTTAAAAAAATTGCCAAAGTTTAATTTAAACAAAGTAAAAAGTAACAGCAACTGTTAAAAACACTAAAAATGATTTTATGTTGTGTGAATCTTTATTTATGTGAATATCGCACAAGGTCTAATCTGCTACCAAGCAACTGTCCAGAACTATATAATTGAGTTGTGAGGTTGAAAATATGGACAGAGGAAGGAAATGGGATAGAGATAGTCTGGGAAGAACCAGGATATTCGGATCTCGTCACCAAATACTCCAACAAACATTTTAATAAACGTTTTGATTATGAATGGCGGCCGTCTTTCACCAGAACGATACTAAAAGCATCTATCACCCTGTAAATATTGGTTTTAGAAGATTTTCTAGGGGTGTTAACTGAACTAGCCTTTCTTAACTGAACGATTAGAAATGCCATTCTAAGAAATTGCAAATAATAATATGAAATGAAGAATATTTTTTAAACAAAAGATTTTAAAAATTGCCTTTACGAGATCATAAATATATTCTGAATTCGTAGGTACCTCCCTCTCAGATTTTAAATGTCAAAACTTGCTTATAATAGACGCCAGACTGGATTTTTTGTCAAAAGCACTTTTGAAGATTTATGTCATTCGCATAATTATTAAAATACTTTCGTTATATAATACTAATCAAGCATAATTTTTAAGACAAGGCATTATGATATAATTTTTCAAAAAAGAGTATTTTTTTACGTGAGCTCCACATAAGAGGCCCTGAGGAAAATAATTTCCCTCAGGGCCTATGTCATCCTTGGGGATGCTGTGTGGAGGGTTTTTTTTAAGGAAAAAGGGGAAAGGAGAATTCTGGGAAGGAAAAGAGTTTAAGAAGTGGGTAGGAATCTGGGGTACAGTGAGTCCTGGTAATCCGCCTTCAAGACCTAGACAAACCTCATCCCATGTACCCGGGCACCCCTGCTAAATCACCAAACGTAGCGAACCACTTGGGGTGACCTATGGCAGAGGTGTATTGCCATCTTTATTAAAATCGAGTTTGCCAATCATAATATTGAAGTTGAAATTTTATATGGACAACCTTCGTAGGCGATCGGTTGCATGCATAAATAATTTGCATGTAGTTGGTAAGTATTATTTCATTACAAATTCAACTAAAATAATGCGAACGAGTATTATAGTTACAGCACATTCTAGTGTAGTAGAGACAGTCAGCAATCCTTTTGTAAAAGAAATTACTTTCGAAAAGTTACCCAAAATGACTTTAGCAGACATTTAAATGACATTTATAATTATTTGCTATGATAAATCATATAAGCAAGACTACGGGCTTACAGGTTTATTAAACAATATTCAACCGCATAATTTATATTTAAACAAGAGAATATTTATCAGAAGATGGGGAGCAAACTCTGGAGGAATTTGCGGGCAATCGGAAACAGAATGATTTGCTTTTCGGTTCAGTGTCGCCTCGCTGATGTTAAAAGGTCGGCGTCTGCTATTAGCGTATGAGCTGCAAATAGAAGTTAACTTTCGTGAAAGCTCTGCATTGTTCGCTTGCCACAGCAGTATTTAGTGGCCAGATCTGAATAGCCAAAAAATGCTGTCCAATCGATATCTTCTCTATTTCTCTACTCTCTACATATCCTTCAGCACGACTGCGCACAGTGCACAATGCATACCCTAATTGAGGATGCCAGATTCATGTCATATTAGATTCCAAACTAACCTTTAACAAACATGCTGAATATACCCAAAAGAAAATTGGATTGGAAAATTGGAAAAAGGGTATCTTTTTTGGGAAGAATTCGGCAAAAACTTTCTAGAAAAACTGCAGTAACTATTTATAATTAAATTATTGCTCCACACTTTAACTACTGCTCAACTATCTTTTTCCTGTGTAACGAACAAAATAAGTTTCACATTCTCCAAAACAGGGCAATGAGAATAATACTTCGGCGAAATAGATTCTCAAAAGTAAATAAAATGTTAAAGAAACTAAATTGGTTAACCGTAAACAGATTTTGACCTTGAACACAATGATATTTATCCATAAAATAGTGGACAACATATTACCAAAATACTTCTTAAACAAAATTATATACAATAAGGACATTCACAGACACAACACAAGAACTTGCAAGGAAATCAGACTACAAAAAAAGGACAAAACAAATACGCAAAACAGTTTACTATACAAAGGGATGAAATTATACAACACTCTACCAGAAACTTTAAAGGCCGCACCAATTGGAAAGTTCAAAATGTATTGTAGGAGCTACATAAAACAAGAAAAAATATTGTTTGCAGTGTGATATGACATAATTTATTAGAAAATTGTAAACTTTAATGTACAATTTACTAAAATAAAACTAATAAATAAAAAATTATATTGACATTAAAAAAAATACGAAAAATTGCACAATGGTATTAAATTTTTGGGGAGATTCTAAAATTTATGATCGAATTTTTAGAGTTTGTGCTTCAAGCCACATTAATTTCAGATTAATAATTAAATTTCGGGCAAACATAAAAAAATCCAACGTCTATTACGTTTTGCCCAATGCTCCGCATATTTCGTTCGAATCTCCAGGCCCAAGGGTGGTACAAATCCCGGTGCAAATTTGCCAGCAGCCGGAAAGTACATCCGAACCAGTATCTGGTTTGCTTTATTCGCCATATTGTAGACTTTGCTTTAGTTGAACTTTGGCTTAATCGTCAGTAAAGATTTTCCATGTAAATAGCTGCAGGATAAAGTTTCTGACAGGTAAATTTTACCTACATAAATACGGTCAGAGTTACTAGTTAACCCAAATTGTATTGAGTAAAGTAAAATAGTTCACGTTAGAGAGTGCTGGTTCTTGGTTTTGAACCTTGACCTTTATTGAGATATTTACATCAGATTAAATTAAAAACTGTTTACTGTTTGTTTTATCTTCCTTGTGAAACAATGGCATCAGTAAAGTTTCTTGTTTGTTTTTTTTTTTATTACTTTTATCACCCACGGTGGTTTGCCAAATTGGTGATTTAGTGAATATAACTATATTTTGTTTGAGAAAGTGTCAAACTCATTTGTGGTTCAAAGCAATTTGACATACAGTATTTAGTTAACTAATGCCGGCACCAGAAGGCGTATATGTACAGATTACCTGCATCCGTTCAGGCGATTTCAGGACCTGAAATCCGCGCAGTCGAGAATGACACGAGCTTGATACGCGCAGTTCTAGATAACTGTGCAGTTATTTTTTCAGGTATGCCTACGCAGGCAAAACTTTTGGATTTTTTGCGATGACGTTGTGACTTGAAGGATTTCGAACGGATTAGGCTATCAATTTCAATGCTTGTAAGTACCCGTATGAACAACTGCTTCTCAAAAATAAAATTGCTGATTCTCATCACTCAAAAATTGTAGTTAATATGAGAAAACACAGTTTTCGTGCCTCGTGACTTCTTAACTTACATAAACGATTCATGTTCATTTTATTTTATATATTCTTATATTATTTAATTCTTAGAATTCTACAAGTACACGCAGAACTTATTAACAACATTATTAAAATGGATTTACTTTAAGGGGGGGGGGGGGTGGGGGGGGGTAAGGTTTTAAAAGTCATTTTTAATTTATTTTTTTCTAAATTTCGAGATTATTGTGTCAAAATTTAAAGTAAATCGGAGCAAAACTAAAGAAGATACAGCATTTCAAGCAACCGGCCCTCTCGCTCTATTCAAGTATATTTCGAGTTTAAAAAAACTTTAAATCGATTTTCTCGCGAATAAATTTTTAAAGTTCGTGAACACTATAATTCAAAATTTAACCGATTTTTTTTAAATTTTGTACACTGTTTGTACACATAAATCAACAGGTAGTGACGAAGAGATTTAAAAAAAAAATCCATTTTATAATAACAAATTCACCGAAAATTTTAGCAAAAATCGCATTTTTGACTTCAATATACTACAAAAAAAAAATAATAAAAAAAACGCTTTGTCAATACCTGTAAAAACATAAAACCTTCTAAATTCATTACAATTTTTTTGTTTGAAATGATTAATTAACGAGTTATGATGTTCACCGCATAACACCTTTTTTTCGAGGCACCTCCGGAGATTCGCTCTCACGGACTTAATTTTATATAAATATCCCACTACAAGACTTAAAATATTTTTTTTTTTATTAAATATTCTAAAATTAGAAGACAAACGTAACATAAACGACTTAACCTTTTTATTCAAAATACAAGACCCTAAATTCAACTGTTGCGAGCTCCTGCAACTCATAAACTTATCCATATCCACAACAACAACAACAACACGACAAAACACACTATTCTACTGCAGCATTCATAAGCGGAACTACGTTGCCTACTCTCCGATACAACGATTTCACACTTTGGAAAATCAGTACTTAGGTGATGTTGATATATTATTTAATATCAAATTGGCGAGTTTTATGGATATTTTAAAAAATATATTCCAAGTTTCTAAACACATTTGTATTTTTATGACTCGTGTGCATTTTTTATCTAATTTTATTTGTCCTTTTTCTTTATTTGTTTCATAATTATCTGTAATGAATTAATGGTACTACCAAACGTGTAAAAGCCCTCTTGACGTTTAATAAATAAATAAATTTTACATTTTTTTTTAACGATCTTATATAAAAAAGTGTCTACAAGTATGTTGATAAAAACCGGTTCATTAAGTCAATTTTATGCGCTAAAATGTTACGCAAAACTGTAAAAACTCGATCCTTCATTCTCGAGAATGATTCTCATGTGACATAATATGTTTTTACATTCCATGGCAGGATAGAGGTTCGTTATAAACTCAAAGAGCAACCTGTACTGCTCTTTACCTGTATTGGTCTTGCCGAACATATCAGAATATAATCACACTTGTCCGTGAACTAATCGTCCCTGTAATGATATATAGCCGGGAGCGCTCGCCGCAGCGGCGCGGCTGTGTGCCTGTGCGCGGAGTCGGGACTGTTTGAATTAGTCAATTCTCACCTGATTCGCGGAATTGGAACAATCTCCCATCAGTTGCAGCGGCTCGATTAATTGAATGCTGCGTTCACGCTCTCTGTATAAACTAGGTGCAACTTTTCCTAATAGACTTGATATCACATTTCATGATTAACGTTTGACTGAAATCCTCTGAGTGGATTCCAACTAAACCGAAACAGATCCAACAAACGCAGATTATTATTTAGAAAGTACACTAACGTCTGCGGGAAAATGTAGTTTTTATTTATTTAAACCAACCAATCCAACAAAGTGTCCAATTCAAAAATATGTGTAACATGAAATCAATGTATTTATAAATAAAGGTGTCGGGGGTGGGTTGCGTAGCTTTGATTTTTATACAAATCTACAATTTTATTCCGAGATCGATGAAATTTTGCGCATTTCTTAATTTGGGAGGCACGATAACATTTTTTTTAAATTGTGCCTTTTTATCGAAGATGGAATAGATATCCAGGAACATTTCTGTATACTTAACTCAAAAATGCTTTTTTTTTTCACTTGTGAAGACTTTATTTATATCTGAAAAATAAAAGTTACATGTTCAAATATTCTTTTTTGTTATTTTGACATATAAAATGTATTGCATGGCACTACCCCTGCATGCATTCTGGAAAGAATCATTATTTTTATCTTAAAAGGAATAGTACATACTTTGATTGAAGCAAAAATAAAATATGACTTGTAATATATGTATTTGCTTAAATTAGATGCAGACCACGATTTGGACATTATTCAGACGAAAATTGAATGGATTTTGACATTGACATTTTGAATTTTGGTACTCATAATTATAAGAGGGCTGATAGAGGAAAATCATTTTTTTTCTGTCTAGACAAAGAATTATGAATTTTTGAACTGGCAGAGTTACACCGAAGAAAGTAAATCAATCATTTGTTTGATGGTTGCGTATGCGTGATTATGTCCTGAAGATGTTTGATTTATTCCTATTACTACCGTAAAAAGCCGAAATTGTTTAAAATTGTTGCTCGTCGTGGTGTTTAAACCCGACAACAATTTCAGCTCTGTTTTTCCGGCTTTGTACAACTCGGCTACAAACCGGTTAAAATACCTTCCGATCGTTTTACATATTTTCCAGCTTTTCTTCATGCACAACCATGGAACTTTTAAGAACCATAATATTTGTTTTATCGACTCAGCTTAAACATTTATCTATTATTTACTATTTATATTATTCAATAAATTTACCTTAAATTGAAACTTGAACCAAACACAACTATGGGCTATTTAAAAAAAAAATAATAATTCATCAAATTTTTTAAGTTAATTTTCGCGTTCTGTTTTGATGTGAAAGTTTTATTCAAGTTCTGTGACAGTTAACAGTTTTATGAAGCATCTGGTATATAATTTATTTATTTATTATAATGAAGTAATATAATTTTCAATGCTGTAAATATGTTATAAATTAAACAATAAAAAAAATTATATTAATATTAAAAAAAAAAAAAATTAGAAAAAAACTTTAATAGAACTACCATAGAACGTTAAAATTCCTACCTTTTAGATTTTTAGAGTTTAAACTTTTAACAATAAAGTGATAATATTTACGTACGCCTACCTATCTAGAATGGTTTGTATCTATTGATCGGCCGTGGCACTAAGTGCCGGAAATAACGCCAACATTTGAGCGGCAAGTGTTTCGTGCTACGAGTAATGTGATTATGATCGTGTCATTGTAACGTTTCAACTGCGATTTCAATAAGTGCTCATTTCTACCATTTGTGTGCTTTGGAAACGTGAATCCGACTTTGATAAGATCTCTTTCGTTTTTACAAAATCTAAGTAAAATCAATTGAAAATCTTTAATAAATGGGATACTTTTGATTCTTTCGCTTTTGTCTTTTGTATTTTGGAACGGGGCCTACTCTCTATCTTCCACAACGTCCCTGCGGCAGGTTTAGCTACGTCACAAACGCGTATTAACCCTCCTCCTATCGTGCTAAAAACTCCCTAGTGCTCCGGTGCCGTACATTAAGTATATGTTTATATGTTGTAATTGATAAATTCAATACATAAATGTATTGCGGAGGAATACCTAAAATACGAACACTTTTTTTTAGTATATTTACAGAGATATTTCAGTAATTACAGACCGTGTTCGCTTAATTGACAGCACCCGCTAATGAAGGTTAAACCACAAACGTGCGGGTTTATGAAACCGAAAGATAGAGAGTAGGCCTGGTTTTAATTTAATATTTATTTATTTATTTACGCCTTGGCGGCTTTTACGTGTTACATTGGTAAGTTGTACAGGAGCATCATAACAAGTAAGTACATAAATAATAAACTGAGAATAAACAGGCACATCACAAGTAGGTATAAAAAAAGGAAATTGTGTAAAGGAGTTGAACAAGCAGATTCGTATTTGGGATCAGGCTTACGTTTATCAGGCTTTAGTATAGATTTAGGAATTATTGTCACAATATTACTCAAAACATGATTCCAATGCAGCTCAGGTACTAGAAACATACCTGCGGTGTAAAATATTTTTTAGCAATTAATATATATAATATTAAATTTTCTGCAATTGTAAATGTAATTTAAAGTTTTCTTTCTGTTATTATAAGTGTAGATACGTAAGTTTGTTATTATTAATCTAAAAATAAAAGGTACACGACAATTACATATATAAAAGAAGTAAGTAGGTCCTATGAAGTACTAGATGTTAAGGGTTTTTTGTCAGTAAACAATACAGGTATTTAAAATCGATACCCGATATTGTAAGCGGGAGCGATTCCTTTACGGGAAGGAGACCGTTATATTATATGCGCTAAAACACCGAACAATTTCAACGACCGTTATATAAAACGACATAAAAAACGTTATATTTATACCGTTTTTTATAGCGTTTTTCGTAAAAACAACCACTCCGTTTAAACATATGATTGTGCGAAGAATAAAACAATGCAAGCCAGTAATGACATCGTTCGAATTATAAGATTAACGTAGAACAAAACAAATACTTAGAACATTCAAAATCTACTCATATTTTTACATTTACCAAAATGTATGTTCCTTTCGAAGCCTTTGTAACTATTTAGGGTGGAGCGGTCTAGTATGGAGATTTTTTTTCGTAATATAGAATTTGGCAAACGCAGGTTCGGTGCTCCGTTATGTTACGACATTGCCACCATTTTTAATGTTCTCCCAATTCTCAGAAGTGCTCATAATAAAGTTTTTAAAAAAGTTGTGTTTATTTATTTTCCTATGATGTAATTGTAAAGTAACACTGTAGCAACAGTTAAATTTTTCACCTCCAGAGCACTCAATTCTCCCGCCCCAAACGTGTTTCAAACGCAGTGATTTGATCTTGATGAATTTTCCATCATATTTAGCGGATAAGGGTTTCCTCAAAATGCACTAGGGCTTCCCCTTCTTTGGTAACTTAGAGAATGATTGTGCTTATTGTGGGTATGCATTAGACCTTTGTCTTTTTGGTGTTCTTTGTTTTTCATAGTGCACGACGGTCGAGTTAGGGTTTACGTCACATTATTTATTGAGTGCTGCAGTAGAATATTCAACTGATTTTTGATAGACTATTTAAAGGTTTATAATTACTGTTCTTTGAACTTTGAATATTACGGCAATGTGGCATCTGGGTGAGAATAACTTTAGAATGTTTTGCCTATTTATGAAGATGTATTACGATATTTTTGTGAGTGCACCATTCTGCATCATTCCAAAAAAACAATTTTTTAAAGAATTATACGAAAAAATTTCTTGTGAAGTTGGAGTATATCTGGAATTGAGCGTCGTTCCCCGTTATAAACCGTATTAGCACTTTGTACGTATTATGTAATAAGTTTTGTAGTTTATTAAAATTGTAAAAGAAAAATTATAACAGCTTACTGTCAAAAACTTTTCAGAGAAAAAATTTCAATTTTAACTCCTGTTCGTGTGAAAAAAAGCGAAAAATTTCTATCAAGGAATTAAATTTCTTACTGCACACACTACAAAAAAACATGAATTTATTGATAAGACATCATCTTGATGATTTTGAGTGCAAAAACAAATTAACTGATTCCTTCTTGCAGTTTGAACTTCAGAATCCTAAAAATGTACTTCGGCTTCAATTCCCCCAAGAATACGAAATGAAGCATAATTAAAAAATATTCAGCATCATTCTGACTATGCTGCGGTGAAAACTTTCCCTGTTGTGGCCAGAACATTGGGCAGATATTGTTTATGCTGAATTACAATTGGATGCAATGGAACTGCAGTCAATACAAACTATAAAGGCGATGTGATTTTGCGTTACGTCTCAAACAGCCTTTACAGTGGATTGTCAGTTATACGCAAACAGGCTCATTTTGCAGCTAATTTTCAACTACATCAACAAAATCATGACTGGATCGCAAATTTTCACAGGAATAATGGAAATTTCTAAAAATAAGTGTTTACATCTTCCTGCCGTAGAGTTTAAAGTCATTCAATGTTCATTGCCAAAGGAAAGGAACAGGATTAAAGTACAGACCAGCTGCATCTACTGAAATGCGTAAAACTATTGACTCCAGATGCCGCAATGAAAACTTATCAAAAATAAATCCCGGTAAAATTGTACATTCCCGGCGACTCACCAAAGCAAAGCGGGTTCTTTGGCTTTACATTTCTACTCTAAAACCATCAGAAAATTTGCTGCATTTTACGATAGATTATGCACCTATGGGGTTCAACGTTAAGACCAAACCAATATGTATTTCCGGTGCTAGGCGTTTGCATGAAACAAAAGTGCTTTCACGATATTTGTCCAGTGATTAAAATATATTATTGATCCAGCAATCCAGCAATGGTTTTTTGGGCGTCACAAAAATATATTGTAGCCATGTTGGCGTTGAGAAGAATATTGAAAGCCGGCAAATGAAAATGCAATCTATCATTGAAGAAGAAGATAACACTTTAAATCTAAATGAAAATATGAAAGAAAACAAGACACAGAAAAAAAAGACAATGGTCGCAACTGGGACTCGAACCCAGACCTCTCGTCTAACCGGGACGTGAGACACGAGAGGTCTGGGTTCGAGTCCCAGTTGCGACCATTGTCTTTTTCTATTTTTCTGTGTCTTGTTTTCTTTCTTCTTTCATATTTTCATTTAGATTTAAAGTGTTATCTTCTTCTTCAATGATAAATTACGTTGATGGGAATAACCTTCAAAAGTTATAAAAAGAGAGTTTTTCTCATAAAAAATTGAAAATGCAATCAAACGATTTTCGTACCTTCAAACTGCGTGCTTTTGATTTTTTGGTAGATGGTTATATTTGGTAGATGGAAAATAATTTCCCTCAGGGCCTATGCCATCTTTGAAGATGCTGTGTGGAGGATGTTTTTGAGGAGAGGAAGGAGTGAACATGGGTCTTGAAGAGACCCATGTTGTAGGAGGGAGGAAACACAAAGGCCGGTATGGTATGTGTTCCGACTATGCACCGGTGCCGAGGGGATCAATGACGCTAGTTCCTCGGAGTATTTTCCGTTGTAATACCGGTAGAACAAGGACAGCATTCCCACCTGACGCCTGTGCTCTAAAGATTGCAATCCGTAAATCCGTTTGTTAAGTTAGGAGAATCTATCAAACGGACCGCCCGTTTCTGCACAGAGTCGAGGGTTGTTTTAAGTATTTTGGGACTCCAGACCAGAGGTGGCCGCCAAATTCAACCGTGAGACGCACATGCAATGTGTACAGGGTTATTAGTTGTATACTATTAAGGTATCACTACGCCCAGTTTCTGAGAGGCTACCTTAACTCTGGCTTCGACGGAGCCACCATTCTCCTTCGATAAGCGGGTCACTTAGAGTTAGATTTAATAAAAACAAGGTTAAATTCACAAAACCTTAAAACTCTTTTTGACACCAAAACGTAGAACATTTCATAGTAACTTTTGCAATTTTAAAGTTTTTCAATGCAGTAAATAATACGTATACATTTTTTTCTTTCCACTATTTGTTCCATTCTACCGAACGCATGCATTATATGTAAAATAAATGTTAAACACAAATTTTACGTGCGTTGTATTTCGCGTTTATGTACAATAAATATCTGGGTAAAATCGTGAAAATGATAAAATATAAAGTTTTGGCGATATCTGGGAATTGTTAATACCAATTTTTTTTTTTCAAATATGAGGAACATCTTTCCCAACAATGCCGATTTCTAAGAGTTTCCGTACACCAGCCAACTACACATAACCGGTTCCCCTTCTATTTTCCCTTCTACCACCTGAATTCCGTTACTTTTAAATAACAGAAGTAAGAAAAAAAAATACATACAAGAAACGTAACAAATAATATTAAAATGTCGAAAATGGGAATAAGAGTATACAAAATGGGAAAAATAAAAACTTAATGAAATAAAATAAAAAATTTAATGCATATTGAAAACTTTAATTAAAAAAATTTCAAAACTATTTAAATGATGAAAATAGTTTCATAACGTAGTTTCGAAATTCATTCTAAGGAAATAGGCCGTAAGTAGCGTGAAAGAATAAGTAGGTTTTATAAATAATATAGAATATTTTCTTGTAAGTACTAGAGATAGTCGCACGGTCAATGGCAAATAGAGTTTGATACTCACAGAAGATTATGACTTATAACAAAATGTACAAGTTGAATCTTCACCATAAATCTTAAGGTTTCGTTCTTTAAATAATAACTATAGACCTTAATTTTAATCGAGTATGGGAAAAATGACAGGTGTTTTCAGTAACGTTAACTTAAAAGTATTAGCATTTCCATTAAGCATATACCTGCAGGCGAGAGATTAAATCGAAAAAACGTTTTTTTTTAAATTTTCGTTCATACTTTATATTAGCATAACATTAATGTTTCCACGCTAAGATGAACCTTTTATGAAAAAAAACACCCTTAACTGAAGCAACGGTTCCAAGGTTCTAATAACATGATTCTATGTTTTTAAGATTTTCCGTAGATAAATTAAAATTCTGTGAATTTCATGTTGCATCGGGATTCTTCAGGGATTACTTCGTCTAAAGAATTAAGACGGACTTGTAAGAATTTGCTTGGAAACAGGAAACTTGGAAAATTTGAACGGATCCATAATTTTACTATATGTACCTAATAAATATATAATGAGGTCAGTGGAACGGTGGTAGTAAATACTGAACACAAAAAATACCTAATTTTGAAATTTTTTTATTACCTAGCGTAGTTTTTTTTAATACAAAAGTGTAAAGCTTTCTTACAAATAAATTTAATATTATGAATGATTATAAGATACACAAGTCATTCCATTAAAATTAACGTTTTTAACAAATCAATAACATAGCCTTTTTACTGATGATCTGGATTCCTCATTTTTTCAAAGAAATAAAGATTTAACTAAGCGGTTAATTTATACATGTGTTGTACGAGACAAGCGGTAGCTTACGCACAGATACTGTAATCAAAAGGGTACTGGAAACTACTTGTCACCTCAATAGCCTTTCAGAGAATTAAATGAATTTATTTGGACCAAATGATTTTGAACACTTTGAAAGAAATTAAAGAAGAGCTCAATTTAGTACTAAATAAAACACTTGAAAATATTACAACTTTGAGACTTTGGTTTGTAAGAGACTTGTTATTTCTTCGTGGGTAGTTTTAGAACTGATTTGTGATCAGATGTGGCTATTTATAGGACCAGTCCGGGTTGAGTTGAGTTTTGGAGCCAGATGTGGAAAAATTGTATGCCATAGTTCTCTCCAAGTCTCAGAAACTATCATCCCCCATCATTTTTATTGCGTTTATAAGAAAATATATAATTTTACATTTTAGACCCAAACACAACTTTTTACAAATAAACATTTTTTAAAGTGCAGAAAATACAGGTGGATGTATTTGTATATGTAAAATAATAATCTGATATCTGAATCAGATTATTATTTTACCACACGTTCATTTTTTGCGTCTGATATGTATTAACTGGTTATAATAACGATCAATTTCTCGTAATTTAGTTCGAAATGTCAGATTAGAATCGTAATAATTTCCTATTTGAAATTTTGCTACTGACTTTGGCCAATAGGACTCCGCATCTAGTTTGGTAGGTTGTGGATGAAAGACAAAGTAAACAGTGAGACAGTTCCTCAGTCTTGATCATTTCATCATCTGGAGGCTCCGGTTGAAGAGTTAGGCTTATTATTTAAACGTGATTTAGAATCTGTTATTGGAATTGTTTGAATTATTTAAAGGGATTTAGAATATGTAATTAGGGTTATTTAAACGTGATTTGGAATCTGTTATTGGTGTCGCACGTAACATTTATAACCAATTACATATTTTTTTGAAATGTGTAAAATGTATCGACGATGCAGTATTGTATATTAACGTAAATTCGAATTTTGATGTTCCAAATATACGTTGTCTGGTAATTTCCGGACACATTCTAGTTGAATTACAAATGAAGTTGAACTGAGAAACCTATAAATTTCCTCATAAAATTTATAACAACTAATAAATATTTCATAATTATATAAACAATTATAACAGGAGATACTCCATAATACATTTCATTACAAAATATCATCACAATTTATTTAATACATTTTTAATGTTTTTATATTTATTTTCGTTACAATTGAAAATTTGTACATGAGAGAGAATGATATTATATGTTTATCACAGTTTTATAAGGCAAGAGAGAGAAAGATGGAAATATGGAAATCAGTTTGAACCGATTCAGAGAATTGGAAGAAAAGGGATTACTTTCACTTTTGTAACGTTGGCAGAGGATTTAATTTTTTTTAAATCCTTTTCCGGCTCCCTGCTTTTAATCAGACTCGCAATATTCAAAGTGGGGATTTTATAGTACCAACGACTCCAAACAGTTATTTTTAACATTAATTAACATAGCACACGTTCCTTGTAAAACTCGTTTCAAAATTTGACTATGTATTTTGAACCAGACGTTTAATTTCAACGTCATTCCAGAGAATCACGCGCGCCGGTTCATTTCCCAAATAGTTGAACTTTGCGCCGGGCCGAAGTATTTTTAGTTTTCAGCTAGCGGGTCATATTCACCTGGCGAACTGAATGGAAGCTTTCAACATATGAAAAAGCTCGTGAATCGATCCGCGATACTAAATAATTAATGAGATCTCGTTCATTCAAAGAATATTAATGTATTTTTAGTTGACAAAATTGAGAGTTTTTATTCTAAAGAACTTATATGTATAAAATTAATTATTCGATTGCTTGAGTACTCAGGAGTAGCAATAATTATTAATAATAACATTACCAAGGGACCACCATTCCGAATCGATACCTTGTTTGGTTTAACCGTGTTTGGTGACGAGATCTGAACTAATTCTCTATCAAATCTCCTTCCCCTTCAGTCCTACCTAATTACCATTTGTTGTGTGATGTAATAAGTCCTATAACACACAACAAAATCCCACAAGCTTTAAATGATTGGGAGCAATTGTGACTGTTGTATGGTAAAAAACAATAGCAAAGCACATGTACGTTTCTCAAAAAAGTTGGAATGTCATAGTTCCAATGGCTCCAAATCAGTTATGTATAACGTGAGATCAAACATATTTTTACTATTCATTGAAGCTATTAATTTATTTTATATTTATTCCATTTTATTTATCATTTAAGGAACATCAACAGTCTTATTACTAATAAAATGTTCAAGGGGATGACAGACAAACTATTAATGTTCACAGATAGGTTGGTTTAAAACATAAAACTAAGTACTTAATGAACGTAAACTAACATTTAAAACGAAGAAATACGTAACAAAATAAGTAAAAATAAGAAATATTAAAAAATAACAATTATATGATAAAACATATCATTTGCAATGCATATCTTCTAACAACAATTTTACATTTTTTAATCAAACTAACACAAGGTTAGCAATGGTTTCTACTCTACTTAAAATACGTAATAATTAAAACGTAGGGAGGTCCCTCATAATATTTTCGATGGAAATTTCTGGAAATTAGTAAAACATTTCTATTTTCATATTTCTTTGTGAGTTCTCACATTAAAAAAGATCAAAAAGAATTGATTAATAAATTATCTGCATGATCATTTTTAGCCCGGACGCGAACCAGATAAAAATGTTTGTGACATGATGATGTTCAATGCAGATTATTGTGGAATGAGTAAACTCTTGATAATTTTTAATTACCAAGATAAATAAATACTTGTGCATAATTTAAAACTTATCAGTTCATGAAGCTGCCATTTATGAAAATAAGTTGTGAGAATATTAGTTATTTATAATCACAATTTGTTAAAACTATTAGGCTTCGTCAAAGCATGAAGGATTTTTCAAAGGGGTTTACGCAAAATAAATGAAAAATGCGCCTTTTTATATTTTGAAGGTCAAATAGATTTCACTAGGCAATATGGCCTATGATTGATTTTATGTTTTTTTGTCTCAAAAGATTTGAATTGATCTTGAATTTATTTTAGTCTAATGACGTGCTTTTTTCACGACGCCAACCTAACATGCCTTACTAGAGTTAATGTTACATAACGCAGATTTTTTCAAAAAACATATGAGACGAGATTTTGTAAGAAGCAATAATTTTTTTGGTTGGTCGTTTTCTAGTCAGTGATACAGTTGCAAACACGACGGTTTTCTTTGTATGTACTTAAACGTCATGCGTGACCTGCTTTTTTTTCGATTTAAGCCCTCATCTCTGGTCTGGAGTTCATATGACAACCTTCGACATTTGATTCCTCTTACTAAGAAAAATGAATGGTAGCTATTGTTCCAGAATTTCAAAGGAGGCTGCCTTGAGTAACTAGCGCAATTGACAATTATAACGAAACAACCGTTCTATGTCAGAAAACGAGGGACAAAAAAGATTAAAGACTTATACATTATTGCTGCATTGGAAGAATCTACTGGCAATCATATAATACAGTATACTGATACTTTCCCTCTTTGGTTCAATATCACCATCATCTGAGAGGTCTTCAGTGATGGTGTGCCCAAGTTTTTAACGTTCTTTGTTAATTTATGTTTTCCTTTACATCTTTTCAGGATTTGTACAGGTACATCTTTTCGGGATTTCTTCCATGGTGGAATGCGGTTAGTTCTTCTTAGCGTTGCATATCATGTTGTGGTCATTATCTAATATCACCAATTTTTCAATTTTTTAGTCAATGATATTATAATCTTTTCAATGTGCGTACATATACATATACTAACACGTATTTCCCATCTGCTGCTAATTACTTACCATTTTTTTACATGAGCTCCACACAGGAGGCCCTGAGGAAAATAATTTCCCTCAGGGCCTATGTCATCTTTGGGGATGCTGTTTGGAGGGTTTTTTAAGGAAAGGAAGGGAAGGAGAGTTCTGGGAAGAAAAGGGGCTTAAGGGGTGGGTAGGAATCTGGGGTTCAGCGTTTCCTGTCCATGAATCCGGTTACTCCTGCCAAATCATCAAACGTAGCGAATTGTTTTTATAATATACAAAAATTTATATTTGTAATATATGAAAAATGAAAATTTAAATTTAAAAAAATTGTAATAGGTGGCACGCGAGCTGTTTGAAAACATAATGTACTGGAACTGAATGCATGGAACGAGGGAGAGGGGTTGGCGGAATGGAGGTTGGCGGGATGGGAGTTGGCGGGACGGGGGAGCGGGAAAGAGGAGAGGGAAGGCGGGGTAGGTGGAAAGGGAACGCGGTAAAGGACATGCAGGGAGAAACAAATTATTTCTTTTAATATGACATTACATGTGCAGTTCACCTGCGGGAGAAGTGAAACCTTCAGAAAACTAAAGTAGACAAGAGGGGGGGGCTACGAAGCACCAATTATTCCATCTCGTTCTCTCGCAGGCTAAATCCTTCAGATGTAGTCGATAGATGTGTTTGTCTTTTTTAGTGTCGCTTTTTCTTTTCATTGAGTTCCAAATCACAACGATGCAAAATAAGTTTTCACCTCCAAAACAAGTGCGATATAATTAAAATGATTTATTTTTGGGGTATTATGCCTAATTTAACCCTCCTCTTACTTTCGAGTAAATCAAGAAAAACTTGAAGGCTGAGGAGTTTTTCATGAATCCAGTTATTTTATTTTTTTACACTATCTTGTCATTCTAATTTTATTACCTAATACAATTGTTATTTTCAATTTCGTGTTTTAATTTTCATTGGGGCTGATATTGGAACTCACTTTCAATTACGAAAGGTTTTGTAACTCACCGAGTTAAACACGAAGGGTTTTGGAACACACATTTTTTGTATTTGGTGAAAAAAAGTCGGGGACGCCCGAGGATGGCTAAATGGAATGGCACTGGAATGATGCATAAAGTCGAATTAAAGACGATGTAATGTATTTTTTTTAACAGTAGATAAAAATTTGGTGTACAAAAATGAAATAACGTATACAGTAGAAAAAGGCAGGACGCCGCAAGAAGACAAGGCAATTTTAAGTGAAGCAAGTAGGTACTTATGTACAGTTTGTTTAGGAGCACATAACGAACAAAGGTATTGGTTGTAAGGAAAATGTATGACTTCGAAGTAAATGGTAGAAGACGTGGAAGACGAGCGAGGAAGACGTGTCGCGATCAAGTGAAACAAATGGGTTAGGTTTGTCCGGTTCTTGGCGGCGGATGCGTCTGCCCACCAGCTGCATGGCAGGCCGGTTAGCGAGAGAGTGGTTGAAGAAGTCCCTTTGACTTCTCCAGCCGTACTCTCTCGGAACATAGCCTTGCACCGCAGTTGGAGGGATGGATTTATATATCGGTCTTTCCCGGAGACACTGACCCCCAAATCCCTACCCACCCCTAATACGCTTTTCCTTCCCAGAACTTCCTATCCTAAAAAGACCTTCCGCAAAGCATCCCCAAAGATGACATGGGCCCTGAAGGGAATTATTTTCCTCATGGCCTTCTGTGTGGAGCTAATGTAAAAAAATACTTAATAAACTTTTAACATTTTTAACAACGTATTTCCACCAATTATACTCAGTTTTCATTTACAATAGAATTCACAATCTCAAAACTTTAATCCAAACTATTCATAACCCCACACGGTACACGTCGGCTATTACTATAGTTTTATACACACCGCTACATTTTTTAATCACTATTAACAACTGATGAATTTGGCAGCCATCTCTGGTCTGGAGCCCCACAATATTCGAAAAAACCCTTGACGCAGTGCAGAAACCGGCGGTTCGTTTGATAGATTACCATATTATTTAACAAACGGATTGTAGTCTTTAGAGCACAGGCATCAGGTGGAAATGTTGTTCTAGTTCTATCGGTAGTTCAATGGAAGATGTTCCGAGGAGGTCATTTATTCCTTCGCACCGGTGTATAACATTTATACTAAGTTGGCATTATTAATCTCATCAAAACGGGTCGTTTTTCGATCGACACCAGATTTACCATTGAGTTCAGAAGGTTATTGCGCTATGATTTTCGTGTTTCCTCCCTACTTCAACTTGAGTTTCTTCAAGACAAACCAGTATTCACAAAGTCGTCTTCTCAATAAGACCCTCTGCACGGAATTCCCAAAGATTACATAGGCCCTGAAGAATTTTCCTCAGTGCCTCCTTTGTGTAATTGATGTTAAAAAAATACTTGTATCTTTATCCATGTTGAAATTTTGCTTTGTACGGTATAATTTAAAGTGCATTAAATAAATTGCATTATTTTACATATTTGTCTATGATGATAAGAATTTGGGCTATTTTGGTATGGGGATGGGAAGGAAATGGGGAAAGGAAAGGTGGGAAAGTTTCAAGCTATTCATATATGGTCACCAAATACAACTAAAGCCATTTAAAGCAACGCGATTGGTGGTCTTTCACGACTTTCACCAAGGCTTTGCTGTAAGTATTTACCACCATGTGTGACTCATTGTATTCATACAATTATTCTCAACACTTTCCTTGTCATATTCCTAACTTGATAATTAGCTGAATGATACTTAAAATCTTAAAATTTCAAAGCCAAACATATCAGTAACTAAATCTAACTTATCCATCCCTTTTATTCCGAACATCAATTTTACATTTAAATCTTTGCAAATGCTTTCAGAATCGCTTGACGTCACTTGTATTGCAGTAAATTCAAATCTTCCAGTGGAAAAGGACTTCAACCTACGTCACGACTTTTTAGCCAATCATTGCTCTACCCCCTCGACGAGCCAACCTTGTTAAATACATTTTCTACGAACCTTGTATCTGAGGTATCAAACTTTCCGCATACTGTTGTAAAAGGGGCAGGTACCTAGTAGTGATTACCTACTCACGTGCCTGCGTAATTTGCTTTGTGCCATTTGAAGACAATAAATGACTACACACAACTTGATGCCATTGTAAACTGTAGGTACAGTCCATTGTGCTGAATAAAGAGCTCCGCACTTGTCGAAACAAAGCACACAAAACAAATCATTGACCATTGTTTCTGGCCAAATGCAAATGTGATATTCCGGTCCAGCCACCGCCATCGGGCCCGGCCTCTCGACCATGTCAGCGGCTAGTTGCTTTGGGAAAAGGGTACTTGGGAACATGATTTTAGGGTACAGTATGGTATAATATGGTACAGGGGACACACAATGAATTACAAATTTGGAGTGGAAATCTGATTATAACAATGCAGATTGCAAAATTTGAAGTATATTTGAAATATTTTGTATTTAAAATTTGTGTATTTGAAATTAATTATTACGTTTTTTGAAAATTGTTGTGAATTTAAAAACATTTGTGTTCAGTATAACATTTTTTTAAATTAAACGAAACATATATAAACAGATATAATCAGATAATGCCCGCGCAACGCGATGACGCTCCCAACTACCAAATAAATAATAATTAAATTAACAGTCAAAAGAGCAATATATTGTTTTGAAATCAATTGTGACTATTGTGTATTCGAACCAACCTATCAAAGGATTAGCTATTTTGATGGCGTCGCCCAGCTGTCTGTAATGATATTTTTATTATTATTGTCTTTTGAGCACTATAGTTACGTTAATAGTAAAATCCCTGCGCCAAGCAATCGCTTGCATATTTATAAAAAAGCAAAACGAATATACTGTCGATCACAAATATCCTCGTACATTCCTTTAACCCTTTGCCGGAAACATATGCAACTTCTTTAAGATGAAACTATACGTGAAATCCTACTTAGATACTATTTAGATTTATCTTTACGACGAATCGGTTTACATTATGAACATGAAGTTTTTACTAGCTTTTCTTTGTATTGGAATTACAAAAAAATTATTTTTTACATAACAAAAAATATAAGCGTATACCACTAAAAAAAATGTTTTTTCATGACTTAACTATGAAGTAATATAAGAAACATTTTTTTAAAAATACCCTTTTATGGCTAAGACTATTTTTGAGGTTTTGTGTGTTCTAACGGCGACCACATTTTCATTCGTATCGTGAAATCTAACCCGCAATCGAATAGCCAAGCTATTAATAGAAAAAGAATAGTTACTCTGCGAACGTGCATTTATATCGCGCCACAAATAACATATGTGTACGTGAAATTTCAAACAAAACTATCATTGTAATTCGGTTTTGAATTCAAGAATTCGCCACTTCCGTTAGCAGGTCGCATGGGGACGTACCCCAGACAGTTATAAGTGCTACGAATTTGTAAATTTGTAGTATCTCTCCCGATATGGAAATATTGATTTTAATACTCAGTTGTGAATAAAAGTATCCAGCAACTACTCGAATATCTATATCATTGCCCGTTCGGTTACTTTGTCCCGGTGACTAGCTCTCACTAGATGACAGTGGATCCGAGGGACGGACTATTTTTCACCAACACTAACTGGGCGAAGCCGAACCAAAAGCCACCTGCGGGGCGAGTTTTAAACAAGCTAGTCTAATATTAATTACACGAAAATCGTGAGAAAAAATAATTCATAACAGAGTCACATGGTTGCTTTTTCGATTGACGAATAGCTTAGGTTTTTGATTTTATCTTAGATATAGTCATAACTTTATAGAAATAGCTAGAATATAATATTATACATAAAAAAACACATTGACGGACACTTACCTACCGGAAAATGCCGTAAAAAAGATCTTCGTGATACGACACATTCTATCACATATCTTTTGTCAGACACGCGTTTTATAGAGCCTATGAAAATTAGTTTTAAAAAATATCATCTTTGGGAATAACACTATCAAATGAAATATTAGTGTTCGCATTGTGATAGAAATAGATAGGCTAAATAAAAATGCTATTTCATTAAATACAAAACTTGACTTCCCTTCCCAGTCTGTTGTACGTACGTTGCGTCGTATCACCTCTAACACGACGTCAGTAGACGTTGTGTCATAATATCACGTTTCCAAAATGCCGTCAATAGACGCTGTGTCCTCGAATTCGTTAAAATGTAGACACCTACCAATTTATCGCTTTCTACTTTATACCTACATCTCAAACCTCCATTACCTGATGCCTGTGCTCTAAATATTGCACATTGTTTGAGGAAGAGGGAATCTATCTAAGTACCACTCATTTCTGCACAGAGTCAAGGGTTTTTCATGTATTTTGGGGCTTCCGACTAGAGACGGCTACCAAATTCAACAGTGGGGTGCACTTGCGTTTTTTTAGGTTCAGCAGTTTTGCACTATCAAAGTATCTGCGGGTCCTGTACAGTATGCCCAGTGACTGAGATGCTAACTAGACTCTGGCTTCGATGGAGCTCCCGTACCTGGACTGGTCACTTAGGACGTGTCACTTCACAGAATTTGAAAAAATCATCAAAAATCACGTTCTGTAAATTTATATTCAAGTTCTGTTATTATTTTACTGTGGGCCGATTGCTTCCCAGAACTTGGATGGTAACAAACTCGAATAGAACTTGAATTTTAAATTTGAAATTTGATGAACTGTTCAAATTTTGTGAAACTATCCTGCTTTAGAGTTACTTCAAGCATATTAATGAAGGGCTTTTTGGGAAGAGGATTACAATAAATCATTGAAACAGTCTTTAAAATTTCTATTTTTGAAACTGATAATTCATGGATGGATAATCAATGGAATTCCATTATAATATATTATAATAAAAACAAATATAAAACTTTTTTCCACTTTAATTTTATTGACCGTAACCGGATTCAGCTCGCTAGAGCCATCTTCAGACTGGTACAAATTATTCTTAGTCTACTTCTTCGTCTAGTTCTTAGGGAGTCTTTAAAAGACAAGCTCTGTTACTGTTATATTATTTTGATAACCACTGTAAACATTTACGTGATTTTCATTTATAAATATATTTGACGTTAAATCGACGGCTCACTAGCGAACACCGCCGCCGAAAAGGCTAACTTATTAGGCAAAATGTTCGCGGATAATTCAACCCTCGACGATCAAGGTGCTGTCCCGACGTCGGTTCCTCACTGCGGTTTTCGTATGAAAAAGCTGAGGATCCGGCATCGGGATGTAATCCAAGTCTTACGAGGGCTTGATGTTAATAAAGCTAGTGGGCCTGATGGAATACCTGCCCTGGTATTACAGAGGTGCGCTGCAGAAATTGCTCCAATTTTAACGAAGCTCTTTAAAATGTCCCTGAAGTCTGGTATTGTGCCCTCTGGTTGGAAAAAAGCGGTCATCCATCCTATTCCAAAGAAGGGTGATCGCTCCAACCCGGCCCCATAGCGATCACATCAGTTTTGTCCAAGGTGATGGAACGTGTGATCAACGACAAACTGCTCACATATCTCGAGAAGAACAAAATCATTAACGACCGTCAATACGGATTCCGGCGGAACCGCTCGTGCGGTGATCTTCTCGCATATGTGACGCATGTTTGTGGGCGGTGTCTGGAACGTTTCGGTGAGACCCAAACGGTCGCACTGGACATTTCCAAGGCCTTTGACCGGGTTTGGCATCGAGGACTTGTCAACAAACTGCCATCTTACGGACTTCCCGTATCCCTGTGTACGTGGATTGCCGACTTTTTGAGGGAGAGGTCAATTCAGACGGTTGCTGATGGTTTCACCTCTTCCTCGCATCCAATAAATGCTGGCGTCCCACAGGGATCGGTTCTGTCCCCGACTTTGTTTTTGTTGCACATCAACGACCTTTTGTCATGTGCACCAATTCATTGTTACGCGGATGACAGTACAGTCCATGACAGCTTTTCGTTTGACAAGCCCCCAAAGGGCACACAAACTTCAACGGCTCGGAGGGCTTTGAAGCAAAGAATGGATGGTTACCTTGAGAGTGTTTTCTCTTGGGGTAAGAATAACCTCGTCGAATTCAATGTTTCAAAGACCCAATCATGTCTGATTACGTCTAAAAGGGATCGAAATGAAAATCTAGTCTCCTTCAACGGAAGCAATCTTCCGAACAGACCTTCCGTTGATATGTTTGGTGTAACTATAAGTGACCAGTTCAGGTATGGGGGCTCCATCGAAGCCAGAGTAAAGTTAGCTTCTCAAAAACTGGGCGTACTGTACAGGGCCCGCAGATACTTTAATAGTACACAACTGCTTACCCTGTACAAATCGCAAGTGCGCCCCACGGTTGAATTTGGCAGCCACCTCTGGTCTGGAGCTCCAAAATACTTGAAAAATACCCTCGACTCTGTGCAGAAACGGGCGGTCCGTTTGATAGATTCTCCCATCTTAACGAACGGGTTGCGATCTTTAGAGCACAGGCGTCGGGTGGGAATGCTATCCATGTTCTACCGGTATTTCAATGGAAGATGCTCTGAGGAACTAGCGTCATTGATTCCTTCGGCACCGGTGCATAGTCGGGAGACACGCCAAACGCGCGCCCAACATATGTACACGGTTGACATTTGTCACATGAGAACGGGTCGTTTTTTCGACTCGTTCTTGAGTTCAACAGCTCGGCTATGGAACGATTTGCCGGCATCTGTGTTTCCTCCCTCCTACAACATGGGTCTCTTCAAGACCAATGTTCATTCCTTCCTCTCCTCAAAAAGACCCTCCACACAGCATCCCAGATGACATAGGCCCTGAGGGGAATTATTTTCCTCAAGGCCTCCTGTGTGGAGTTAATGTAAAAAAAAAAAAAATCTACTGGATGGTTACCCAACCTAGATAAATTAACTCACACCGCCATCTGTTAGAAACTTTTGGAACTTACAAATAATTACAAAGCATTGTACTATAACAAACACTTAATGAAAATTTAATTCGCAATAATATAAATTGATGTCAAAAATCGAGTTACAAACTCTCCTTTCTTTAAAGTTGGACCAAATTATACAGAGTAAGTCAAATTTCATCAAAATTGGTTAAATGGTTTCGGAGTTTATCTCGATCAAACATCGTGACGCGAGATTTTAATATATATGAAGATTTTAAAATGCATTAAACTGAACAATTTTGTAATTTTTTTTTAATAATAAAAAGAACAAAATAGCAAAATAAAATATTTTTAATCTGTGAAAGTGTTAAATTGGAAAGTTGGAATGAGTTATTTATCTTTTATGCTTGCATTATCGTATAGGTAGAATCGCCAAGCTTAATTACAGTAACTAAGCTTGGTGTGTTTTTATTTTACGATCCACAATATGGCTGCATTTAATTTTATTTATGAAAGCGTAGAAGCATGAAAGCGTTAATTCCATATTAAATAAAGGGATAAATACTGCTAGCAGAACCCGCAATCTTTTTAATTGCTTTTACATTTGTTTCGTTCATCTTTGAAAATGTTCTGAGTATGTTGTCGATCTGAAAATTATTAATAAGCTGCGGAATAACGTTGCCTCAAGGTTGCGGATTATCCCAAAATAGTTATATGAACACTAATCACGAACTATTCAATGCAGTGTTCAAGATTATAATTGAATCGTTTATTCCAGTCCAACTAACAGGCTTTCTCCATTGATATAGAATAAACCCATTTTCACGTTTGAACAATTTTCACGTGAATAGCTTGAAATACCGAAGTTATTAATACGTTATGTTTCATATTAATACTCGGAATTTTCTTAATTATATTACTAAGGTTCTAATCGGAATCATCTGAGAATTCAATTTCAAGAAATTGCTGTATCGAACAATCAAAAAATATTTTACAAAATTGTCCAATTTTTGGAGAGTTTATTGAATATTTCAAAGTGACATCATTCGTGTTGAAAATGTTATTAAATCTGGACCGTGATATTTTGAGTGGAAGATACCTTCAGTGTCGCCCAAGTGAAAGACCTCAATTTTTTAAGACAAATCTTAATAATCAAGTACTTCCTCACCTTCCTTTTCTCTATCTCCATCACTTCCCCGCTCCTTTCAACCTCACATCATAACCCCATTGGAAATGTTATAGTTTTACTAGCTCCCGGCGAGTAGCTGGGGGAGTTGGGAGTCTTCGCAACAACAATAAATTCTCCGAAATGCTTAGATCTATCACGACTGGCAAGAACAAATTTAATTCAAAAGAATCAACCCTTCATATAAATTCGTCGCTGATAAAAAATAATCTAGTGATTTGTCCATTCATAGATTTTTCAAAACAATAAGTTTCGAATCAATTTCATTTGCGTTTATTTCACAGCAAATTAACAGCCTTAGACACAGAGGTGGGGTGTGCTATGAAAAAAAAAACACACTTTAAATTAATATTATAAGCTTTGAATAAAAAAGTTATATTCAATTAAAGTCAATAGTTCCATATGAATAAATTCGGATACATTTATCAGAGACGCTATTCAGGTAACAAACCAATTCTTAGAATGATTGTTTCCAATAAAAAAAGAGTAGTTGCCTATAATATGGAAAAAGAACTAGTTAAAGATAATATTGTTGATTCTAAATATTTGAAATATGAGATTGACAAATATGACGGTTTGACAGAAGGTGTCAATAGCGAAATTCGATAACGCGCACGTCCCGGTTAGATGAGAGGTCTGGGTTCGAGTCCCAGTTGCGACCTTTTTCTTTTTCTATTTTTCTGTGTCTTGTTTTCTTTCGTATTTTCATTTAGATTATAAGTGTTATCTTCTTCTTCAATGATATAAAAAAGTTATAGTTTAACTTCATTGTTCAACCCAAATAATAGCACCTCAATAGAAATTGATATTTCACTTAAATATAATACCTTTAAAATTTTCGAACACAAAAAAAAATGATATAAAATCAAAACATCTCTGCATTATCTTTTAATATGATTATTTAATTTGGCGTATTTTTATAAGTGTACCTGATACCATATAAATACTTTTGAATCACGAATCACGATTGGTTTTTAAAAATTATTAATTTAAAAAACTAACATGTTTCACTTTCGTTTATCATCTTTTAAAAATATGCGTTGGTGTTTTAATTTCACGGGAAGAAAAACATGGAAATATGTACCTGAACTATGAACTGCGGTTATTTTAAGAATTCACTTAATTAGTAATTTTCATCTCCCACTCTCTTCTCTTTGAAAAACAATCACAAGAATAAAGTAATAACTAAATTATTATTCTATTATCTTACATTTATACAAATTTTAGTGAAATTTAATTATCAGATAATCTAAATTGTTTTATAACTTTTGAGTACGTGTGTTTTTCATAAACTGTAAAATATATACGTTTTTAGATTTTCACGGCGAAAAGTATTTTCGATATTTGTTTTTATGGTGTTATCGCTACCTCCTTATTAAGTCAACGTTTCGGACAGCATTACTGTGTCCATCATCAGGGCAGATGTGTAATTGTGAGAAATTCACACAATTACACGTCTGCCCTGATGATGGACTCTGTAACGCTGTCCGAAACGTTGGATAAAGAAGGAGAGAGAGAGAATAACGAAAATGTAAAATATAGTTTCACCACAAATGTGATGGCAGATAAAGGACGAACTATATGATTTCATTTTTAGAATGTTCGGTTTGTGTTTTCGAGAAAATTATGGCAGGCCACATTAATTTATAAGTTCACAATCTTCAAAAAATCACATGATTCTGATGAATATATTGATAAACTATTAATTTATTGACACTCTTATGAAAATGAATCCAGATTTGTGGCTAAAGCTCTCCCTGTTCTTCAAATTTGAAAGAAGATATTAAAAAAAGGTATTTGCTTAGTACTTTTAATGAGCTTTGTTTCGAGCAAAACATGACAGTTAAATCATATTTACAAGAACGTACACATTTATTTTATTAATTTGAATATGAATAATGTTTGGATCATTTCTATGGCACCATTTTCGTGAGAAAATCACCTTAGAGGCGCTTTTCAATTTAATTTATACATTTAACATATACCCTATCACTTACACTTATAACTAAGATTATTAACTATTGTTTTACGGCCAAGACTTAAAAGACAAAATGCATGATTTTAAAAATTTATAAATATTTTTTTTAACGACATAATGGGTATTTACACAGTACTGTTATAATATGACTTACATTGTGGCTTAAACTAGAAATTTACCATTAAAATACTTATTGAATTTTTGTTTTGTTTTATTTATTTTTATATCAAATTTAATTTTTAGAACTTCATTTTAATTTTAATTTGTTTTATATATTTAATAATACAATTTTTTGTATAAAAACAGTTTATTTATAAACAAGTTCTGATATAAGTTAAGTTCTCTCTCTGAAACAGCTGTTACGCTTTTTTTTACGATTTTTTTTTTTAATACTTATTTATTTTTACATGTTGTTACATGCCCATGCTGTGGTTAAGTTATAAAAAATACAAACACAAAGGGTGAATTCCTATTTTTAAAAAAAAATACAAAAAAAACTTTTATTTTTCAAAATAAACGTACGTTTTGAATGAGAGTTTTATTTTAAATTAACATTTTATCAACGTTTTCTGAAACGATTGCATTACAATGAACTTGGGTGTCAACATCCTTTGAAAAATTAGCTCGGAATGTTATTTTTCCGTTATGCATTTTGATATATTCACGTTCAGTTATAATAGGTTCATTGTATTTTTATATGTTGTAGGTTGGCCAAGATGAATTTTTTAATCATTACGATGAACTTATAAAAAATTGCCAAAGTCATCTCTAAAATCATGAAAAATTGTTTTCATGGCGTGTTTTTTATAAGTTGGAACAAAAATTAATAAAGCAGCACATATCCGTACTAAATCTTTGGCCACAAAACAAAACTTTTGTCTTTTGAATGAAAAATACCGCTCAGCCATCAGTTTTATTATTAAGACACCTCGTTGCTTTGTTGTTTCGTCTCCTATTTAGATTTAGTAGAAATAGAAATTCATATTTTGTAATAAAAGTCCTCCCATTTAATGATATTTCTAATGTTTTCATTAATATTAACATAATTTGGAGGGTGTTGGTTTATCTAATGCTTGATGACTTTAAATTAATATTGTTGGATGCGCATTTATTATAAAATGATTTTCAGTGTCCGTAATCGTATACGCGCATAGGCGTACACGTGATTTATAGATTATACATGGACCTACAAGTAGAAGGTATTATGCAAAGAATTTAATATACCAATAAAGAGAGGGACGAGTATATTTAGTAACACGTTTCGTATATGGCAATCTATTGGAGCACTTCACCCTGAGTATTTTCCCCTTTTCGAAATTCAAATCTCTAAATGCTTGAAAGCCATTCATCTGTAGTAAATTGAATCAAATCCTCCTGAAGAATAAACGGCCCGTTACCTCCGCCATATTGCAGACTCTTAATTCGTCCTTGTCATGAAAACTCACATCCCACACCTCCTCTCCTGCCCTCTTCCTAGCCCGGGGAACTTTATTTGGCTTTTTCGTGCGCACGAGCTTCAGACTTTTCTTAATTTCCTGTGTATGCTCCATAATATTTGCAAGACTTTCGCATGTTCATTTAGCGAACAAAATCATTTTTCAACGTAATAACGCAGAAACCAACCAGTCCACAAATAAGATATTGTTATCATGTTGACGAAGTTAGGTCAATTCTATGTTCTTCTAAAACCAGCCAAACCGCTTTCATGCTGAAATTCGGTGACCGGACAACTCAACAATGTGCAACTTCAGCACTCCTCTGAAAAGTTATTAAAAGTGGTGAAAAAAAACATGGTTACTTTAGGTAAGGTTACGGGCTACTGAAAAAGTCACTTTTATTGACTTATCAATGAGATGTTGAAATACCACTTTGTTAAGTTGTCACGAAACCCTAAAAATCGTAGTAAACGCCTTCCAAAATATTTGTTGATGACAAAAAAACGGTTGATTTTAGCAAAATACCTGACATTCAAACAGTAACATTTACCTAATCAGTAGCGTGTTCTCGGCGCTCGTAAATACATTCATTTAGGGTAATTAGGAGCTCTGGCTGTTTTCTGCAAAATGCACATTTTACATACTAAGATCAGACAGGTGATTGAAGAGCTTACATTCAATAATATGTATTATACAGATGACAGCCAGACATGTGTTACGGAATTGGTATGGGTCCTTTTTTAATTTAGATTTATTTATTTACAACTTCTTCAAGGTTAAACATGATCAAATAAAATAATTTATACATTCTTCAATATTACACAGCCCGGTTCCTTCAATCCTTAGCTTAAGAAAAAGCTAAAACATTATTGTTGTTATTCGTACGATCGACGATAAAAATGAGAATAAATAAACTGAAATCATCTTTTTATATTAAAAAAGATCTCGTCCACAGAAGCAAAAATGCTTTCCATTTAAAATGTGCATTATCGACATGATTTGTAGATAATTAATTTAGATAAAGAAACTACAGATGTAACTACAAACTCACAAACCTACCTTACACCCAACATAATAAAATTGCAAAATATATTATGTAAAAATGTTTTCAAAATTGATCTATTATGTAAAAATGTCAATTAATAGGTAAATACTGTAATACATAGAAATAAATAAAAATAAAAATAAATAAAAAACTAACTGTATTAATTTATACCCTTTAACAACAAGAAAAACACCAAATTACCCAAAAAATCTACATTGAAAGCCACATAAGAAATTGGCATTTATTTATTATTATAAGTTTTGGAAGTAAAACCATTATCGGTGTTGGGTTGATTTGATTATTCAATCTTTACACAAAAGTGCTTTTTATCTCAGTTGGAGTTTTTGTGGCTGATTGCTTTCTGCATAACTACATTCATTTTAAAATCATAATTTAAGTTGGAAAATGCTTGAAATAATACTAATAAGCTTCATTGTGTGTTCAGTTGGGGAATAAATTAAAACCTTTTGTTATGTTTATGAACTTTGATGGTTTCGCTGAGGTAAGTTATGCTACCTACGCCTATACTACAAACACACTAATGTGTACTTAGCATGCCTGTGGGTTGTTTAACGTTGGGTATCAAAATATAAAATTTCTATTCCAAATGAATTTTTAATCTAATTTCTAACGTAGGCCTTACGGTTATCAAACAAGCCGTATGTTAGGTACAATTTTAAAAAGCAACTTAATATTAGGTTTTACTTTGTGAAGCTGATGTAAAATAAAATGAGTTTTAAAAGCTAAAAGTTTGAATTTTATACTAAACAAAAGAGTCAAGTGTGTTGGCTGAAGGCAACTAATCAATTGATTTCCCTTTCCCATCAGCATCGCGACCTTAGTAGATTTTACAAATATAATGCACGTACCTACGTTCTGGCTACAATGAATTCATGTCAGTACAAATACCCTTTAAGGTGAAGAAACCATCTGAAACAGCTAGTCTAGACTCTAAACCTAAACGATAACACGCACGCAGAATGTATGTCTGCAGAATGTGAACAATATCTTCAACTTGATATGTAGTGCCTCAACAACCTTCGAAACCACAGGAGACAGCGAATTCTCTAAAAAAAAATCCTTTTCTCAATTGTTTTATAATATTTACAAGTTCTTACTGTTTCTGTCACCAGTTTTCGTCTACTACATAGTTCTTTGAACTGTGAATTTTATTCTATCCAGTTTTTTTTATGGATGTACTATTTAGTGAAAGAAGAAATTTATAGAAATTACAGCTTTGCTTGAAATATGACGGCCTTCGTAATTGAGTAGTTACAATCCATGGCTACGAATCCGGAGGTCACGGGTTCCGAACCCGGCGTGGGCAAGAACATTTTATTTCAATGATTTGTATTATTCCACAATTTATTAATTTAATTATTATACCCGTATAGCATATTTGGGGCACGTTCCAAAGTGGTAAATACTTTTAGTCCTGCCCTGATGAAAGACCACCATTCAGAATTGAAATGTTACTTCCCCACCTTCTTCTCCCCAATTGCCTTCTCCTTCCTACTGCCTTCAGTCTCACAACATATACCAACCGGGGATGCCAGAGCCTAACTTGCTCCAGACGTTGGGATGCAGATACTCTTGCACTGTATTCACATAAACGAAAAAATATTGCGGTAAATTTAAACAAAGTAAAAATATTTGGATCACCGAAGCCTTTCCGATTTTGGTCATCATTTTAATTATTTTTAGACGAAGATCTTTACGACGAATCGGTTTACAGGATGAACATAAAAAAATATGCTACGGATAAATTGAAGCTTTTACTAGCTTTTCTATGTATTGGAATTACATTTTTTTTTAAAATCATTTATTCCAGATCTCGGGGAGGGTGGTGCAGTCCCACGAGTTCCATATTATACATATATAATAATCAAATAAAGATAACAAGATATAAAAAGGATACATAAAAAAATATTTACATGGTAAAGAAATTAAAAGAAAATAATAATAATAAAATAAATAAAAAAAATTGTTTAATCTATTTCCTCAGGAAGTGGATCCATCGCTTGTAGATGGGACCCTGCAAGAAGTGGAATGCTGCCATCACAATACTATTTTCGCTCGAGACTAGACGAGGCTAGACAATAAAATTATTATTTACGTAACAAAAATTATAGGCATAAACCACAAAAAAAAATGTTTTTTCATGACTTAACTATGAAGAAATATAAAAAACTCTTTGTTAAAAATACCATTTATGGTTAAGACTATTTTTAAGGTTTTGTATGTTCTAACTTTTTTTTTCATTATTATAAAATTATGCCCGAAATAAATAAAAACCACTTTTCGCTTACTTGCCTCAAAAAAACGCGCGATTTTAAATTTTGTAGGCATGAGAATTGAAATATTTCTAGCGTTTATATTCCTCTTAAGCCTAGGTGGCCTAGAGGAAATCAGTTCTCTGAGCTCGATTCCCATTTCAAAAACACGTAAGAACGTGGCAACAAATTTCTGTCACGGGAGTATTTGTAATGTTTAAAAAAAAATCATATTGTTTTATTTGTATTATTATTTTATTTGAATTTGTTTGTTGAAGCAAGCGCACAGAGAGGTTTTCAAAGAGAGAGCGTGCCGGCCGTACGCCGTCATCGGATCCTGCCCGGGCTCTTTCACTATGGGCTCGGCAAGAATTCCAAGAATTACGCCCGAGCAACGGCAGCGATAACGTACAACCGCTATTAATCCCTATAAATACGGGCCACAAACCCTTTGAAAATCAGATCGTCATATTGCAGCCATGCAAAACATTCAAATATAAACACATACGTTTGCACGTTAACTTGTGCATTTTAACCTTAGAAATAAACAAAAAAAAATAAATGAAAAATTAATTTTGTTAAAATAATAGCACCCAGTAAATCACCCTACTGTTCCTATGTTATGTTGACTCCTCCCACAATTCCCACTCTCCCCCAAAAATACCCCTCCCACCCCCGCCCAATAAAATGTAATCATTTTTATACTTATTTAAGTTAGTTTTAAGTTTGCTAATGAATTACACGAATGTGTAACCGGTGGCAGATAAATTAAAATTTTAGTAACATTTTATTGAAAATAAAACTCTTCAAATCAAAATGTCTAGAAATTGTTACATAGTTAATACCCAAGAAATACAAAAAATTTTCTGTTGTTTTTAATAATAATGTATAACATAAACATTACCGCACTATGAAGGATAGCTGTTAGGATAATATTTAATTTTAATAGAACCGAAAAAAAAATTTTTTTTTTTACTTTGTTCAAATATTTTTGCCCACTATGCCAGGGATGTCGTATTGTCACGATAAAAGTACATATATTAAAATGTTCAATTCATCAATGAATTCGAATCAATATTATCATAAAGTCTAACAAAGGGTGAAAGTCAACCACATACGCTAAGTTGCTGCTTCCTAAAATCCCGGATAACTCAGGCAGGAGGGTTATAGTCCCTTTTCCCTTTGTCGAGGCTTTTCTGACGATAGACGATTCGGTATCCGGAAAAACATCCCCGATGGCGGTTGCCGGTTGTTATGTGAAGCTGTTTGCTTGGCCGAGGCACTACACGAAATTTGGGATATACCGACAGTTTATGCATAACATTATCTTCGGGATTATACGAATTCAACTACAGGCTGCTCTCTATCAAACATTTTATATTTAATTTTTTAAGAACCATTCTCTTTTTATAACTTTTAAATCTTATCCTCATCAACGTAATATATTATTGAAGAATAAGGTAACATTAAGTGCCTTCGGAGACACCGAAAATTTTTCAACCTCCTGAACAAATCGATATTTTTCTGATCTGACATATCGCAAATTACTCGAAAACTTATCAACATGGCGACTGAAACGTGACGGCCGTGGCGACTAGCACTAGTCACCGCGTCGCCCTTGACAACTTAAAAAGGTCTTAAACTGGTCTTTAAAAAGTTGTCTGTGCCGACCGCCAATGAAATTCACAAGTTCCTTTCCTGTGGATAGCGATTGAGTCGCCAACTTTTTTTTCAGTTTCTCCATGAGCAGATGGCCTAATAATTTAAACAATTATTTGAAATGTGTCTCTAATATGTCTGATTTTATTTATATGGAAAACCCGGTGTCCTTTTTGTAAAAGTCTAAATGGATATTTAGTCTTTATTTTACACTATCTAGTTTATAAACCAGTTCATCGAACACTTGTTTCTTATAAAAATGGTAGCTGCCAATAATATAGAAAAAAAAAATAGTTGATGATAATATTTATTTATAGTTATTAATTCTGAAATTTTAAATATGAAAAAAATAGTTGATGATAATGTTATTAATTCTGAAATTTGAAATATGAGATTGACAAAAATACATTTAAATAAGAGTCTCAGTAACCGAATTGGTAGAGGTGTTTGTCCCGGTACGACGAGAGGTTCTGGGTTCGAGTCCCAGTTAAGACCACTTTTTTTCTGTGCATGGTCTGTTTTCATTAAATTACTAGTGTTTTTTCTTCTTAAATGAGAATAAATATTTATTTCAGTTGTGGTATTGCATAAAAACGTGGCGTTCAAGGTAAATTCGTGATATTGAATTGGTTTTAGTAATGAATAAAATTTTTAGAGTTTAAATGAATAATCTTCTTTCTTCGGATCGTACTGTTTCACCCCCAATTGGTGTTTGTTGCGAGGCTGAAGTTAGTGGGAAGGGGAAGGAAATTAAGGAGAGAAAGATGGGGAAGTAATGTTTCAAATCTGAATGGTGTTCTTTTACCAGTAACGTACCACAAAAATACTGGTTAGGATTTTAACTTAATTAATTGAAAATAACACAAATCATTTATATAATTTTTTTTGCCCACGCCGGGATTCGAACACGCAACCAACGAAATGCTAGCCGAGAGCCTTATCTCTCGATCACTGAAGCTGTTATAAGATAGATTTTTTTTGCGGCACGTTCGGTAGTGAAAGATACTCACAGTATCGCCCTGGTGAAAGACTACCGCTCAGAATTGAAATGATGCTTGAAATTTCTTTAGCCTGGTAACCAGATGCATCCCCATCTTACTCTTCACCATTTCCTTCCCCAAACCTTTCAGCCAATCCTCTTTCTCATTCCTACCTTAATATTGAGGATGCCGTAGTCTAACTACCTTCTTTTAGCAGGGACTAGTCGTGACTCCTGTGCGGTAATCACCTAAAAATATAATAACTAAAATAATAAAGTGGTCATGATTGTCACAATTTTGGGACTTGAATCTTAAGCATGGACGTTGATATTCAACTATCATTGAAGATCATCCTAGATTGGGTGAGGGAAAAAGAGGTCACCAATAGAAGTGATGGGCTGACCAGTGAAAAAAGGCCTTGAAAAAGTAAGAGTGGCTAAGAATTATGGAAACTTTTGGTCGATGATAACCAAAAGTGGACGCAAGAATTAAGTCTTATGAAGAAGTATAAACATTTTTCCATATTGCACCTTTTTAGAGGTCTAGCACGGTCGATCAACAAAACCCTATATCAATACGAAATTGACCAAATCCGTCATCTATGGTCAGTTATCAATATTATACGCACGCTGATAAATTTTAGCGCGGTCTCTTTAGCATCAGATAATTTTCGGTTAATTCTCAATATGCACACATTTGAATGATTTCGTTCTTTATGCAATTTTAATGAACGTATTGAAATAACGAAGCTCTAAGAAATGAAAGAAGTCTTATACACTTAAACAATTCATCTAAGACGCAATCAATTTATACCGTTCCATCTTTGAGAGACGAAAATTGGCAATGCATATTTAGGTTAGTATTTCGTATAGGCAATTCAACTTAGGCAAATAATTAATATTGTTACGTACATTGCTTGACATCTGACATTTCGCAGTGTCAATCCACAAAAAATACCTTCAGTGTCGCCACCGATTTCTTATTTTTTTGTCAATATCGGTAAGATTGTCAACGGTGAAAGCGTGCTCGGGACATAAATGTAAAATCATAGGAAATTGCGCCTATCGATCCGAAATGTGCTCGGGACAGATGTAAAATCATTGGAAGTTACGCCTTTCGATCCGTTATCGTAAAGTTATCGATTTCAACGAACTAGAAGCTCCTGGTGCGCTTGCCATTGCAACACGCTGTATGGTCGTGAAATTAGTGCTTGGTTATGCAAGCAGAGATTATTGGATACGTCAATCGGTGTTATTCGCAGTTGAACGCGTTAATTAACTTGTTACAGCGGCGTCGACATGCAAGCGCGCTATGTAATATCTCAACAGTAGATGCTTAGCTTAGATGCGGGTGTTTCATATAAGTTTCAATTTGGTAGGTGGATGTGGGTACCGCCGCCCCGGGAACCATTTTTGGAAAACCAACACCATGACTGAGGTTTGTTCGGAACTTGGCGGCGGATGCATTAACTGCGTGGTAGGCTGAATCGGTTGACTCCGGTTGAGGAGGACCTTTTGACCACTCCAGCAAGACTCCCTCGACCCATCGCCTTGCACCGCAGTGGGATGCATTCACGCGTCCATGCGAACGATTCACAATTCACGCGAATTTTTGCGTACACCACTCCTGGACACATTGTCCCCCAGATGCATGTCTCATGCCTTTTTCCTTCCCAGAACTTCCTCTCCTTCTTTTCCCGGAAATTAAGCCTGTGGAATTTTTTTTCCTAAGGGCCTCCAGTGTGGAGCTAGTGTAAAAATTAATTTTAAATATATTCCTGGCGTGTAAAAGGGTTTTAAAGTTTACACCGTCGATAAACGACCATTAATTTATGGTAAAAGGTCGTTCATCAGCTGTGTAAAAGTGAAATTACATATATTGGTAATTGGGTAAGTATGTGTAGCAAAAACCATTATTGTGAAATTAAAGTAGGTATATTATGTACTGAAAGTATAAATCTATGCATAAAGCAAATCTATTGAACAAACAAAACATTAGAAAAATCAAGCCATTTTTTTTTTAAATTCTTTTTTTATGTATTTTATTTCAGATAAAATACATAAAAACTACTTTTTATTGGAAAATACCAGTTTGAAGATTGTCTATTATTTGCTTTATTTTAAACCGATCATTCGAATTAACATATTCGTTTAATGATAATCTATACATCCATACTAATATTATAAATGCGAAACTGCTCGAGTTCGTTTATGACCTTTTCACGCATTAACCAATAAAAAGACTTTAAAAATTCATTCACCAATAGAAAGCTAAATTATATGCGAAGACTATAGTCTGTATATGATGGCAAGCTCTGGCGTTATGAAATTAAAAATATTAATATATTATATTTGTTATACGTTTTCTGTCGCTAACAAAAGCGAGTTTCTGCTAACGTCAGAAAAAATCGTTTCCATGGAAACGATGATGATATATTTGTGGGCTCTAAGCTGGTAGATACTAAGCCCCCTGGTCAGCTACTGCTCCAGAAAATTCAAATATTAGAATATGTTTTGTTTTTTTGGACAAGCTTCTGTTCTGGAATAAATGTCAGATAAGAGTTCCTACATTAAAAATATAACGATTATAAAGACTGAATAATAAATAGTGTAATTTTTTATTATATTAACAAACTTCCAAATATTTAATTAAAAATAAACATCCGAAATGTTTGTAAGCGCATAAATTCCGAACAAATGAACAAAATTGGATAATTCTTTTTTTTTTGAGAAATAGCTTTATGAAATTAAAGTGGCTGGCGAGATGTTTGAAAACTGAATACAAGGTAATGAATGTATGGAATGCGGGAGGGAGTGGGGTGGGGAGGAGGGGGCATAATTGATAAGTGCAAGTGGGAGTCGAGCTGACACCGAGAGGAATCGTGGCCCTGCCCGGTTTGCTCAAAGCGATGCGCGAAAGGACGCTGAGTGTATGGCAAGAGCGATGGGATACGTCGACGAAGGGCAGATGGACTTTCTCCTTTTTCCCTTCAGTTAAAGTCAGAATGGAAGGGTCACACATTAAACTGGATCACTACATGACGCAGATGCTTTCCGGGCATGGGGAATTCAGGGGTCGGCTTCACAGCTTGACCCTTTCTCCCCATCCAAACTGTGCGTGTGGAGATACTAACCAGGACGCCAGGCATATACTGTGGGACTGTGAGTTGATGAAGGAAGCACGAGAGGAAATGTTGGATGGCTTGCGCGGAATAACAAGACCAGCGTGGAACGCTGACCTTGTGTCGAACAAAGAGAATTTCGAGTGCCTGAAAAAGTTTGTTAAGTCTTGGGTAGAAAGATGGTCTGTACTTAGAGTCGCCGATCTAGACTAAAATCATCTTTGTTTAAGGTGCTACACGTATTGTTCCTGTCTCCCTCGGTATCTTCTCATTACTTTTCAGTTAGTGTACACGCTTGAACAATATTACTCTTGTGACTTGTAAATAACACCTACACATATCCAATATACGCTTTTTTTTTTCTTTCTGTTCTTCTTGTTTTACTTATTTTTTTGTTTTTGTTTTAGCTTTCGATTTATGTTTCAGCTTTATGATTTATGTTTTAGTTTTATGATTTATGTTTTCACCTCAACAGGTCACGTCCCATCATGGTGAGCGACGGTAGTGATGACACCATCGCTCAATATATTATGAATTCTGCTCTCATACTATAATTATGTTTCACATATATATGCTCTTATTATTTTTTACTTTAAATTAGCTTTGGTTTCCGTAATTTGGAGACGCAACTGTACATATATGATGTATCGTCGTCACCCCAGAAAAAGGGGGTGGGATAGACCCCGTCCGTGCATACCTACTGTCAGGCGAACACACACCGGAGCGGTCTTCCTGCGATCCTCCTGCGCCTCCCCTAATGATATGCGTAGGCCTGAGGAACAGCCGAGCGGTCCCGGCGTCCTTCCGCCCCCCTCCGACAACCCGACGCTCATCTCTCTCATAGGGTCTTCTAAAACTTTTTCTCCTTTCCTACACTTCTTCGAGGCAAAATCGGGGAGCCGGCTAAAGGGCGCGGACTTCGGGTTCCGTCAGCGGTTGGGCCGATAGCCATGCACATTGTCATTGGGACTGCCGGGTGGTTTGTGGAAAACCTATACTGTTATGATTGTAAATACTTGCATTACATTATTACTGTTATATTATTTTTTTTTCTTTTTCCATAATTTCCCGTATTCCAGGCTTCCTTAACCTTATTATTATTTTTCTCCTCTCCTCTTATTTTTATTTTTACTATATACCTTTATATATTTTATATAGAATTTCAGAAGAATTATTCCACGGGCTGCCACTTTTTTTATATTATGTTAATGTAAGTACTTGCATACTGCTTAAAAATCCCGTATGCATGGACATTGGAGGGTCTAGAGTCGATCAAATAAATGTAGCTTCGTTCAATAAAAAAGTAGAGTCTTGACGTGTGCGGTGAAGGAGGAAACCATATGTTTCCTTATAACGCCGTGGGAAAGTGGTGGGGTCCCCTCCAATGATAAGTGCAAGCGCTACAGTAATTTCCCGTAATACCATGCGAGCGAAGCCGCGGGGAAAAGCTAGTATAACAATAATTACGAAAAAGAACGCATTCAAATTATTCCTGTCGTATATCAAAGATTGCCCCACACAAAAGGCTCTGACGAAAAAAAATCTCCTCAGGGTCTATATCATCTTTGGGGACGCTGTGTGGAGGGTCTTTCGGGGAAAGAAAAGAGAGAAAGTTCTGTGAAGGAAAAAAGTACGAGGGGTAGGTAAAAATCCGGGGGTCAGTACGTCCCGGAGTGACTGGCATATCAATCCATCCCTTCCATTGCTGTAAGCCGATGTTCCTGCTGGAAAGATTACAATGTCTCCCTCAACCAGTCTTTCCCGATCCGATCTACCATGCAGTTGGTGGGCAGACGCATCCGCCGCCAAGGTGTGGGCAAACCTCACCCATGAAGCCGAGCACAAGGCGCGGTCCCTCTATACATACTGTGGATGCGGCACTTCCCTTCCTTTCAAGGCGTATAATAAATATTATAAATATTGTTTTTTATTTATTTCACATTAACAAAAGCTTTGGGCTATTTTTTTTTTCTAACGGTAAACAGTAAAATACTGCAATTTAATGACATCGTCCCAACCTCAATGGCCGAAAACAACAAAACAAGAGGCGCGGACCGGGCCAAAATACTAATATGTATAATACCATTCTCGATGCTCGTGTGAGTCGTGTGTCGAATGTCGCGTAAACGCACCAATACCAGCAAGAGCGGATTCTCTGCTTCATTCCGCATCCACGATGTTAGAAAAAGTTTGATCCTCGCGCATGCATATTTAGCTCTACCTGCCGAAATTTGTCTGAAGCCGGATACGCATCCCATGGGAGCATTCAACGTGCAGAAAACGACTTTAATGCGGGTAGTTATAGTGCACAGAAAAGCATAACCAAAACGCGTGAATTTAATTCGGTACTAGATTACGGTACGGTATTAGATTTGTTTGCGCGACCATTTTGACAGTTTGGCTCTTTGGCTTGGCAGTTTGGCTTGAAAAACTGAAACCAATTAATACATTGAATATCTATTTAATTATAGAACTGTTATAGTTGATGTGAAAACTGAAAAACTGTAATAAAGGATTTAAAGTGCTAATTTGACATACTATTTTTGTCAGTAATCTTATTCGTGGGCTAGTCTATAGATATTTATATTTGATATTAGATAGGTATATACTTCAGCATCCCTTATATAAAATTTCACCGATTTCCGCTGCCGGGCACCCCTGCTAAGTCACTACTCGTAGTGAACCACAAGGAGGGGACCTATGGCAGAGGTAAGGTAGAGAAGTTTTTCTTGTTAGTAAATTCAAATTACGTCAAAATTCATAACATAATGATGTTATTATAATATCAGTTGAGGTCAAATCTTACTAATCCAAACTGTTAATTTCTAAACCTTGGTCTAATTCCATCAGCTATCGAAAGGTTAAAGGAACCAAAGTGCATCTTAGACACCAAGTTGGACAGCTTTCTGGGTATTAGGTCCTAATACTAGACTTAATCTCCCCCCTGATCTAAGCACATTTAATACATCCTAAGATTAGAATTTAGAACAATACTAACAGCCAATTTCTTTGGAAAATCATGCCATATAAATAATTAAGTTTCAAACCTTTTATCGTAGCCGACTGCCATACATGAAATATTTAAGCCGCCGCTACACGAATTTCTACCGATTTCTTACGGTTAAAAAAACATGTTATTTTTGAAGATAATATCTAGATACATTATACGCTGAAACGCAAATTATATGAAATTCCCTCGATAGAAAAAAATCGCAAAATATGCTCCAAAAAATTTTTAAAACAAGCCTATTTCTATTATTTTACAAGTTATATTTGTGAAAAAAATCACAATGTTTCTTTAAATGATACTAAAAATACCTTCCACGAGATTTTTGCTCTATTTTAAACGAGTCGTGTTTTATTAAGCATTATCCCAATTTTCGCATCAATTTTGTCATTGAAAATATTGGCGCGCTCTGTCCAACATTCGTAATTACATATCTCTCCATCTTTTTCTTTTTGGGCAGGGAGGCGTTGCCTCAAAGTTACATTTTTTGTGAGGTATCGTGGAACGATTCATTATTTATTTTCAAACTGCGGACGGAAATTTTGGTTTCGTAAAAGTGTACATTTTAATAACTTTGCAGTCAACTTTTAGATTTGAATATTAATTAGTGTTTTAGTTTCCATCACAGTTTAGATCATATTTCTAACCATGAGTAAGGGAGACCACGGTTTCTATATGAGTTCAGAAAACCGAACAAAATAAATCAGACTGTCTTTTAAATTTTTGATAATTGACAGATTTACAACTGCCAACTTAAACCTATAACCGTTTAACCATTGCTAGACAAAACTTTATTTGTAATATCTACATGGAAAAGAAAAACCTGTTAATTTCAACCAAGTTAACACTAGTTGTAATGTTAAGTGTAATAATTACAAGACGGTAAAACTATCGTTTTATTATTCGAATTAATGCAATCACATTTTTTTAAAATGGTGTAACAAAAAAGTTAATTTCAAGTAAAATTACACTTATCTATCGGCACGTCAAATGCATAATAAAATTAAACAGGTCTAATAATTATTATTAATATATATTAATAATAATAATAAATTAGTATCCTACCGGCGCGCGGCGCCAAATGTAGTGTGGCTGCTCAATTAAAATATAGCTGCGACAATGTTATTTATACTTTTGTTCGGTACCGGTACAAAAAAATATGGACTCCGACATTATCAGTATAATATTTAAGGTATTACCCCTAAAGACAAATTGAGCTTTTGAAACAAAAACTCGCCTTTGATACCCCCCGTTCCCTTCGTACATTAATTTCAAGCATACGTTCACTTGCTATTCAATATAATTCCGATCTACGTTCTTACATCAGGTACACTTGTTATTATTATATTGAGTACCTACTTTATCACTGTATATTTAAAAATAAATTGATTTTATCAATCACAACTACTTAAAAATAAATAGATCACACGCCTACCATGTTTGAGTTCCTGCATAACAAGTGCATTATTCCAACGTTACAAACCATAAGCTCCTCCATTCATAGGTCAACAAAGTCAAGGTGCAAGTTATTTGCTGCAATTGTGCTTATGCAATGCATTCACAATCCTCTTGTGATATTCTCAAGCAGTTATTTTAATACGGCATAGCCATACTGCCGCTGCAATTCATACGAAGTTCGTTCGAAGTGCGACCAAGCAAAGCCAGTCTACATTACATTAAATTAACTTAACGATGCCATTAATGGGAACACAACATGCATCCCTTTAATGCGCAGGGTCATCGCCAAATTGCACATAAATAAAGTGGCTGTATTATTTAATAATACTTAAAGTGAATTGTAGCGGTGGTAATCATTAATTTTGGAGTAAGTGGAGTACCTTTCTTTTGTAAGGTAGTGAATTAGGATTCTAAATAAGCAGAGTCAGTGAAACTTCGATATCGCTATTGGAGAAATGTTGAGGCATGATGAGAATGAGCTGAATATGTTAAGAAAGAAGAAAGCATGGATGGGAAGAAAGTGTCATTTTTACATAAATACACCTATGGTAGATTTTGTTGATGACCGGACAACTCACAACGAAATCTCTTTTCTTATTTTTTATTTCTTTGTTTTCCTTTTTTGTTTTTCTCTGCAGGGTATTTATTATATTTGACCATTATTACATACGACTATGTTTTATATTTCATTTTGATTATCATTATTTCTGTAATCACCACAAGCGTTTCCGTATAGTATAAACTTAACATTAATTTCTCATGCTGTGAACATTTCTAATTGGAGTGTTAATATCTATGTAATATACCAATGGCAATTATATTATTGTAATAATTGTTAACACTCTGTCAATGTTTCAAACAATAAATAAATAAATCAACCCACTTCCTTCGAAAAGTCATAAATGATGAAAAACAATATATAAATTGGTTAAATAGGTTACATTAGATTAGGTTAAGAGCTATTTTTTTCATAGCTTTTAATGAGGTGTTGAGGTGACTTGTTTCTGAGTTAGCATGGAACCGGGTTTTTAAATTCACCCTCATTGAAAGAACTCATTTTAACCCCTCAGACCTAGTTTGTCAGAAGGTCAAAATATTTCCACTTTGTAATAAAATCCAAAAAAATAAAAGATTTCTGAACACACCCGAAAACTAAAAACTTTTTTTTGAAAATTGATGATATAAGCTTTAAATTTTTTATTTTATTTATTTATTTATTGACGCCCTGTTGGGTTTTTACATGCCACATACAAATTTCTTTTAAAACAACAGTATAACATAAATAAAAAAGATTATAAAATATAAAAATAAAGCGCAAACTCAATATAATAAATAAGAACTAATGCTAAATCCACATGGATAACTTTAGACAGCAAACAACAGCAAAAACATTTAAAAAAATCAATTTTTTGCTAAATTACTCGTTGTTAGCATCTCGAACAGTGATTCCCAAAGTGGTCCGGGTGGACCCCCAGGGGTCCACGGGAGACTTCTTGGGGGTCCACGATGGCGTGACAAAAAAGAAAGGGGTCCACAAGTTGTAAGTGGGGGTACACGAATGGTCTCAGATCACACTACAAAAATAAAAGTTTTGAAAATGGCTCACCATACATTTTTTCTAATTACATTTACTGATTACCAAAAAAATAAAACACACATATTTTACTAGGCAAATCTATTACAGACTCACTTTCTTGTCATTTTATGTAAAAATTATTAATAAAAAATTCCCAAATGGAGACAACGATTTCTATATTAGTTATTCTATTGAGATATTCCGAAAACCGAACAAATTAGACTGAGGGGTTAAGAATGCCTGTTAATTGAAAATTTTGCAAATCATTAAAATATTTTGAGAACACAGAACTTAAAAATACTCCATATTTACTTGGAATATAAGCTGGATATTGCGGAACGGTATTTTAGTATCAAAATCACCATTGTGAAAGACCACATTTAAGAATCGTAATGTAGCTTGAAAATAGATTTAGCTGTGTATTGTGATTAGATCTGAATATTTCAACCCAATTTTCCTCATCCACTTTTCCTTTCTTTTTATTTAGATATTATCAACCCAGTATTAATAGAGGCAGTTGTCTCTTTTGCTCAGTATTCGGAGGAGTAAGACAGTACTGCAATAGTTTGGTAAAATACCTATTGTTACACATCATTTTTCAATTATTAAAGATTCCGTAGTCCGGGCTCCAGGCAGTTGGGACTTCTGCGCAATATTTACATTTCAAATACTTTTCCCTAATGCCTTTCTTAAAAAATAACACTAGCCCAGTCATAATATTATTCAACTTTCTTATATTAAGGGTGAACTTAAAACAATTCATAATCTGCTCGTTCGTAGACGGAAGTAATTCAATTATTTTTGAAAAAATAATTTTTCCAAGTTGTGCTGTGAAATATTAAGGTTTGTGAAATATTGTTTGTTTGCGCCCATGATACTCAAAATGATTTTGAAAATATAGTTCTGCCCTAATAAAAACACGATTCTTCCAAGAGAGGCGCGCAAACACAATATTGGATTCTACTTCTTCTTTCGTAAGGTGGGGGGTCAGAGAAGAACATCTATTGTTACCGCGCGTGTAAGGTAGTGAGTGCAACGAGTGATGCAGCACCCAATATTAAGAGAGTCTCCGACTACTAATTATGCTGCTACGTAAGGGGCCGAAGACCAACAGGTCTCCCGGCCAAGGGCACTCACTAAATATTGGATTGAATCACAAATACAAAATTTTATTTGTATATCTTTCTTGAAGCATGTTTTTATACGAAGAAAACTAATTATTTAAATTCATATTGGGTATATTAGGGCGCAAAAAAACAATTACATCATAATATTTTACAGCGTTTTGCAAAAAGGCTTTTTTGATAAAATAATTAAATTACAATCATCTACGAACTAGCAGATTACGAATTTTTTAAAGTTTAACCTTAAACTGGTAATTAAAAATATGATCCAGAAATTTGAGACTGACGAAAGGAGAAGTGTAGTGCATCCCAAATATTTGTAAGGTAAAAGTTACAATAATACTTCAAGTTTGTGTTTTCTTCCAGCTTTCTTTATTTCTTTGCTTTCTAATATTTCCCAAGCTTCGAATAGCTGCCGCTAGTTCCTTCGTATCTGCGGCACTGTGCAGTAGTTTGATTTCTCAGAGCACTGTGCAGTGAGTGCGGTGTACCAACTCCGCATATCCAGCGCATGTCGGGGCGGTTTTCACTGGCCGTGACGTGAAAGCTATCAGTGTGTCAAGCACATTATTTATTCCGAGAGCACCGAAAACGTACCGCAAGTCTTAACACGACGATGCGAAGTGATGCATTATTATCAAATGCATTTATTGTGACCAAAAGTTTTGCTGGATATGAGTTTAGTGCTTCACGATGATACTAAAAGTATTACAAACACGACAAAAAAATTCTGAAAAATTTACCGTTTTAACTGGTACTCGAACGTGAGACCTTCCGCTAGCAGGACATCTGTTCGAATCACTAAGCTCCTATAACATTTTCAGATTTGCTGTATTTCTAAGATTACATGACAAAAAAATACTATCCTTCATATCTTCCTGTTTCGCCTCTTTTTCTTGGTTACTTGACGAAATTAATCAGTTAAGGTCCTTTAACTTGTGTAATTCCGTCTTTATGTAATAATGGAGTATAAAATTGGTGAAATTCAAGCCTGATTTCAGTTTTTCTTGGAGATACATCGAATAAGTCAAAGCGTTCCCATGGACGATTATTTTGTAAAAAAAAATTACCAGCTTCGTGCGATTAAAATATATTAATCGGAGTTCCACTCGTAATGTTACCATATCAATTATGTACTTATATCAGGCCTGTTAGTAACTGCTTTTTAAATATATACTTATTAACATTTCATCAATTTACCATCTCCAATGGGCTGGCGATATATACAAAGGGAAAATTCTTAAAAGGTTACTGTTGCCCTCTATAGAGTCTATAGGGTCAAAATAAGAGTTATAAGGTTTGGAGCTTTACTAAACCCTGCTGTCATTTTTGTTAATCACTGGTTATATAATAAAGCAGTTTTCTGCTTTCATGGTAATATAGGGTATTACTACAGTGCGTAATTGTAAACGGGAAAAAACATTTCTTTCTGAACTAACAGGAGATCAAGCCGGCACTCATTTGGGTACAGTTTAAAAATTTCAAATCATAATGTCAAGACATTTTTAGTCTAAACCGTTTTAGCATTCTTATTGAGATATCTTAATAACTTTATTTAATTATTATATTTAAAATGAAGTACCTAAGTAAAACACATTGTATTAACATGGTTTCACGGTGACCCTGTCTTGGGCCATCAAATCTCAAGATGAACTAAGCACTTAAACGAAATATGTTTGTCTCAACCTTGGTAGCGTTGTTTTTACTTCCCTTCACCATGCGTTAAAACATCCCCTAGTTTCCGAGTAAGCACCCTGAAGATAGGACTCGCTGATATGACGACTATGTCCTTGAGACTTGAGACTGCGGAGAGCGGGAGAGCACTGAACTGGAAATCTCTGGAAGTGTCTATGTGAAAAAACTAAAAACATTCTAGTGTTGGGCACTTGTTGTGATCTTTTTGCAGTAATAATGTTGTTAAAAAATTTACAGAGAGCCTGTATTATGTACAACTGCCTTACTGTCATAATTTTGCTTTCCCTTTATAATAACTGAGATGGATACATAAAACTTTTCTTAAACATTATTTTTAAAATTAATTTTTGTGCAATATATAAAGGCTCTAAAATAGTCTTGTAACAAGAGCCCCAACGAATAACATTATACGAAAGCATTGATTAAACAAGAGCATAATATACAGTTTTTAGTGTAACTTTGTCCAATATATTTCTTAGAGTCTTGAAGATGTAGGCTAGCTTTCTTATTTTGTTTATTACTATAGTAATGTGAATATTCCATTTTAAATTTTTATCAATAATTAAGCCAAGATATTTGATATTGTCTACCCTTTCCAAAGATTGACAATTACACTCCTGCACACAACAATGTATTTTTAAAGAACGGTCCAAAGATGGTTGATTTACAGAAGAAATACTTCAGTCTACTTTCATTCTTTCTCCGCCAGTTCCATGCTTCACTGCCATTCATCATCATAGGTACCAGCACTCCATTATGGACGGCTAGCTTTGATTCTTTGGACAGCTTTTTGTTGTCGCCAACGGCGTTAGTCCTCCCTTAATGGAATTACCGACATTTCCCTTCTTTCAATATCCCTATCAGCCTTCCCATCTTCTTTAAACTTACTTACATTCATCATTAACTCATTCTTCATTTATATTTCTTTCATCCTAGACACGAGAGACTGTAGATCCCATCCCTTTCAATTCTTGCATACAATCCTTCACATTAATAGAAAGTGCTTCGTGGTCTCTCCACTCTTGCCTTCTTTAGTTTTCTGGGGGTTTCACTTCTACCGCGTGTGAATTTACACACTCTGATTTTTTTTCAAGGGCAGACTTATAAAAAATCACGAATAGTCTGAATTATTGACCAATAATTTCAAAATTGAAAACGGCAATGAAAATAAATATCGGTCCAAAATAGTATAACTATATAGGTAGGTTATTTATCGTTTGTCTGAATACTTGAAGCAAACACTTATTTTTTTTTAAATGACACTTAAATTCTCTCCTGAATACGAGGACAACCTTCACACCATGTTATATAAATATTAAAATAAAATAATGCAGGCATCGACCAAGGATCGAAGAATGCAGGCTATGTTTGCGGCAAGTTCGATGATGTAAAATTGTATATATTGTAAGCTCTCAAATATAAAATTTAGACTAAGGTACCTTGACATGACCATCACCGCGTTTGGTGACCAGATCTAATTAGACAGTAGGTAGCTACCTTCTACTATTTCTATTACAATCTCATTCCCATCCCCAAATAGCGATGCCATAATATTGTATAACATCAAACACTGGCTTCAAGGAGTTGATACTGTTGTACTGTATTCATTTTATGTGATCAATAATGTTTGAAAAGAAAATTGGAGGCCCTCGGGCACATGGACACACTCGCAACACAATTCTATCGGTTTATATAATCAGTGTGGAAGTAGAACTCGCGTGCGATATCATCTCGTTCGCTGTCACTTGGCTCGAGCCTTTCTGAATGACATTTATGTTGTATAGTGTATACGCTCTCAGAAAGTATCTTCGCCACTTAACGGCTAGATCAAGAAAGTATAAAGAGTCGCACAATAACAATATTTTTCGTGTGCTGTTGTTAATAAAATGAAATATTATAAACGTCTTTCGAGAGAGTTATCTCAATTCTTCAATATGAAGAAAATATATATTACATAGGTAAGTTAGTTCAATGAACTCAAATTTGCTTTTAAATTAAGAGTGCAATTTTCAAAATTGAAATTGATTTGTGTGATGAATTCAGACAAACAATAAAATAGGTACCTATCTTTACATTAAATAATAATAATAATAAAGATTCCAGGGTGTGGGGAGGTCTATCGCATACATCCCATATAATTGTATGTATTTATATAATTAAACATATTTTAAAAAAACAGAATTTTTTTTAAATAATGTACTAAGTAGGTACATAGAATAGGAAAAAACAATTAAATAAAAAAATAAAAATAAATAAATAATCAATTCTATGTAGAGCGTGGTCTGGGGTGAGCTCGGGCCCAGCGCTCACTCAGAAGTGGGGTTTGGTGGTGGAATGCTGCGGTCACCAATGTATTGTCGGAAGCCTTTAGCCACATCCTGGCTCCAATGACCCGATGTCTCATTAGACCGGCGAATCCGTGCAATCCTAGTTCAGTGAACATTGTCGATGCACTCCTTTATCTTCTGAATCCAAATATTATATTTATATCTACACGCATCATTATATTGGAACCGGAGTCGTTCCATCGAGGTGGTTCGGTAGTTACACCATGTTTCACATGTATATAGATTAGAGCAAAATACATTGAACAATGTTTTTTACATGGTTACTGCATTGGAAAAATCTTCGGGCAATCATATTGGACAATACACTGATACTTCTCCTCTGTCGTTCAATACCACCATCATCCGAGAGGTCTTCAGTGATGATGTGATCGAAGTATTTTACTTATATCATTGAAGAAGAAGATAACACTTATAATCTAAATGAAAATATGAAAGAAAACAAGACACAGAAAAACAGAAAAAAACAATGGTCGCAACTGGAACTCGAACCCAGACCTCTCGTCTAACCGGGACGTGCGCGTTTTCCAATTTCGCTATTGTCCACCTTCTGGACGATAACACTTAAAATCTAAATGAAAATATGAAAGAAAACAAGACACAGAAAAACAGAAAAAAACAATGGTCGCAACTGGAACTCGAACCCAGACCTCTCGTCTAACCGGGACGTGCGCGTTTTCCAATTTCGCTATTGTCCACCTTCTGGAAAAACGCGCAGACGAGAGGTCTAGGTTCGAGTTCCAGTTGCGACCATTGTTTTTTTCTGTTTTTCTGTGTCTTGTTTTCTTTCATATTTTCATTTAGATTATAAGTGTTATCTTCTTCTTCAATGATATAAGTAAAATACTTCGATAACCGGGACGTGCGCGTTTTTCCAGAAGGTGGACAATAGCGAAATTGGAAAACGCGCACGTCCCGGTTAGACGAGAGGTCTGGGTTCGAGTCCCAGTTGCGACCATTGTTTTTTTTTCTGTTTTTCTGTGTCTTGTTTTCTTTCATATTTTCATTTAGATTATAAGTGTTATCTTCTTCTTCAATGATATATTACGTTGATGGGAATAACCTTCAAAAAGTTATAAAAAGAGAGTTTTTCTCATAAAAAATTGAAGTATTTTACATTCGTTGATGTGCTTATTTTTTTCTAATTGAGTTGTACGGGAAGCATCTTCTCGAGATTTTTTCCATGGTGGAATGCGATTAGTTCCGTCTTCTTGGAGTTGTACATCATGTTGTGGTCATTTGCATATTCTTCACAGATTTTTAATATTATTCTCAACCTTTTGATCGACGGAGCTAAGAGAATAATGTCGTCCGCATAGCTAATGTGATTTAGGCATAGATTATTGTTACTACAGCCCGCTCTGGTGTCCAGACTATTTGATAATTCATCCATGTATTGTATATATTGAACAGGATTGGGAACATACACCCCCCTTGCTTTACTCTGGATCGCAAGTATATCGGTTTGGAGTACGTATTTGCCCACCGTACAGCGGTGTGGGAGTGCCATCGGGATAGTGTGTTGATATACGTGGTAGGTATATTTCTAGCTTTCAATTTCTCCCACAAGGTTTTATGACAGACCCTGTCAAACGCTTTACTTAGATCTAAGAAGCACCCGTGTACAGTAGTTTTTCGTTTTTTGTAAAATTCTTTTACTTGTTTTGCAGAGTAGATTGCCATATCAGTGGATAATTTGGTCTTAAGGCCCATCTGATCTGTTTTTAGAATTGAGTTTACCTTCTATTTCATTCAGAATTACCCTTTCAAATAGCCTTGCAATTAATTTCAGCAATTAATTTTAAACATATTTATTTCGGTTGTCTGTGATGTGCGTTAATCCAGCATGTAAGTTTTGTCAAATAAGATTACCTAAGATTAGAAAATATTTTTAAAATAATTCAATATTAGTAATGTGTATTTCTTACGGCTTAATTTTTGACAGATTTCGCCATTTTTCCAGTTTACTTACGGTGTTTATTCGTACAATTATAACATTTTATTTTTTTTTTTAAAAGAAAGACAAACATTCCCGGGTTACGAATAACCCAACAATGTTTGAAAATCTCCTACTACCACCACAGAAAGCCGAAAATGTTGCATGTGTTGTGATGGAGGACTTGGCCAGCGGAGGAATCGAACACGGGACGCCCGGGTGGGACCCAAACGCGATGCCCACTCAACCACTGACCAGTCAAACATCCTAAGGGTTTTCAGGGTCTGCGCTGGTAATATAATGTTTTAACAAAAGAATATTTCAATTGTCATGTTCGTCAAGGCACAAACGAGAAACCGGATAAAGGGCGCGGACGTTGAGATTCTTTCACGGCAGACCGACCACCATACGCATTTTCGCTGGTACTGCCAGATGACGAGAGATTTATCCCACCTGACATTAGCGTTTTTCGTGTCACAATACTTGTTTTCTTTTTCTTGCAGCAAACGCAAGATGCCATTATCCTGCGAGCAGCCGTCTTTTATGTTTATCTGTTTTCTTTTTTAATTATTTTATCCATGACTTGCTTTATATTATTCATTTCATATATTGCATTTTGTATATTATGTAAGCACTTACATACTGCTTCCTAACACCGTATGCTGGGACACTGTAGTTCTTCATTCAAATTTAAATGTAGATTCGTTCATTAAAAAAAAGAGTCCTAGCGAGAGCCTTGAAGAAGTAATTATCTGTTACTTATACCAGGACGGGCAAGTGGTGGATAACCTCCAATGTCACGTAAGAATAGGAACTGATTATTTGTCGAGAATTTAGACTGATTTCGATCAGATTTCGTGATTTTCATGGGTCTGCGCTATTTAGCCTTCACCTGCCAAATTTTAATCTTTGAAAATACAAGATTTTTGGATCTTCACAAGAGTGATCCAATAATAAGAGTAGTTATTAATAAAAACACACGCATTATCTACGCCCACTAATTAATTTTGGTTTTAAAATCGTCCAGGACAGACAAACAACCTAAATCGGTAAGGTTGGTTACTAATTTGGACAAACTATGTATTTAATGGATAAAAGATTAAATATTCGACAATTTTAGGGTACCAGATACAAGCCTAACGTAAATATAAAATCTGAAAAATTTTAACAAAAAAAAAAAACATTAGCTCCATATGGGAAAATAATTTCCCTCGTCATTTTTAGGGATGCTGTGTGGAGGGTATTTTTAAAAAAGGAAGGGAGAAAGTTCTGGGAAGGAAAAAGGTATAAGGATGGGTAGGAATCTAGGGGTCAGAATGTCTAGGAGTACCTAACGGACGTATGAATATACTCAGTTTTGAATAATAGTATCAAGCGACTATATATTACATTTGACGTCATCGCCCGTCCCGCTCTCTCATCTCTTTAATTATTTTATTTGAATTTATTTGAGTGTATTATTTCAGTTTATCGATTTATTGAATTTTATTAAATTATAAAATGAGGACTTCAGCATGGGTGAAGAGCCCAGCGTAGCCCACATTTTAATAAAACTGGCATATCCTAGTGAGGCATCAAAAAACCCAATGTAAACATACTTTATATAGATAAATAAATAACAATCAAAATTTTAAAGTATAAAATTAAAAAATTTAAAATGGGATTGGATATAAATATCTACTATTCTGAAAAGTATAAATATTTAATATAACATTATATTTACAATATGTAAATTGTACACGGACAGTAGGTGTTGAAGCAATCTACAATTATTACCCCTACAGATAGCACCTTCGTTGGGTGTCGTTTAACGTCTCCTAGATGCGAATTACCGCCTTAGCCGCTACAGCCAAACTATCAAAATGTGAAAGTTTTCAAACCATTTTAAAATAAAGGTATGGGACAAATTTCGGCGCAGGTTTACCAACGTGTTTACGCACATCTCCCGGGAGGGTAGGTACTTAGTCGTGCGGTAAAATGTACCAAAAAACAAATTTGAACAAGAATTCGGTAAATTTTTTAAACGTGGGCTCGATTCTACCACCAGACACTTTTATGCTGTTCTTTTTTATTAATATAGGTATTTACCTACGTAAATGATATCTGCGCAGGTACCGTACGTTAATTTGGTACCCACTCTCGGCAAATCTTTTTTCTGAGAAACAAAATTGATAAAATTTTTCGTGTTTTATGTTATTATTGTACAAATTTGTGTTTTTTTTTTGCCTCGCCAAAAACGGGCGAGCGAAACAAAAAATATGTATTTAGCTTGGAAATAAATCAGAACATTTTATGCAGTGAGAAAAAATTATTTCTAATTGTTTTGAAACCTGTAACCAATTTTACATATTACATATATAGTGGCACGACAATTGGCCCCCCGAAATGGTTTTTACAATAATATTTAAAATTTTTGTGCATTATTTACCAATTTCAAACGTAAAGTCGTCTTCAAAAATATCCTTAAAAATAATTTGGTACGACGATCAATGAATTTGTGTCGATTTTTGTACTTGTGCGCTAATATATACAGCACGTAGACAAGTAGATTTTTCCTTAATGGTTTTTGAATGAAAATGTGTTTTATACTTTGTTATTCGGCGGTACATTTTCTCTGCATATCCCTTAGTTTTATTTTGTGTGATTAGGGGCCATCCATAAATTACGTCACACCTAAAGGGGGGGAGGGGAGTAGAGATGTATGACATTGTGTGAGAAGAGGTATGGGGGGGGGGGGGGGTCATGAGCTGTGACGTCACATATAAAAAACTGAATTTTGATTATTTTTAGATGTAAAAATTGCAAAATATGTGACGTCACACTAGGGGGAGAGTGTCTCACAAATGTGACAATGTGTGACAGAGACGGGGGGGGGGGGGGTGGTACAAAAATCATGAAATTCGTGTGATGTAATTTATGGATGGCCTCTTAGCTTTATTGTATCTTACCTAAACCGACTGCATATTGAATATACGTACGCTGGGGGGGTCGCAACTTTCGGCGGATCAACTGTCGTGGAACCATTATGTAGTTTCCCTGCTAAAATTTTACCTTATTGTATAAATTGTATTGTATAAATTTGACTGAAGGTCTTTAAAGTGGGGCACTAAGTGTTTCCAAGTTAATATATTTTTTTATGTGAATACCGAACAAAATTTCCAACAACAACTGCTCCCGACTAGCCAGTTAGACTACGAATTAAGGTATATTGTGAGGCTGAAATTCGTGTTAGAAAGTTTCATTTCTAAATAGCGTATATTCTACTCTGGAAGTTTTAAAATCATATAAATTATAAATTATTTTAAATGAAAAAGTAGTGACACGATAAAAATCATATTTAATTTTATTTTTTAATCTTCTGCAAAGATAACGTATGTTTATGAGTAAAATTTTAACTGTCTTAAAAACAAGTATACCCACGAACTGGCGATGCCTATGTGGGATTTTTTTGGTTATTCTGCAAATTGTATTATTCTCTACTTTTTTAACTGTTTTTTATGAAAAGCTTGTATTATAAAATCATACTAACTGTACCAAAAAATAAAAATAAAATCATAAAAAAATTACTTGCGAGGCCGAGATTACCCGCGACCTTTGGATTGCTAGTAAATAGCCTTACCCCTCGATCACGGAAGAGGTCAAAATTTGGAAGAAGCCATCTACTAAAACCTCTTTTTTCTTTATACTTACTTGTACATTATGGTCTATATCTATAATCTATCTTGTACATTATAGTCCTTACCGTGAGGTGTTTATTCACTTGTATATTAAGGACTTTACCTATATGATAACTTGTACTTTATGGTCTATACCTATAAACTAGCTTATACATTATGGTCTATTCCTAAATACTTACTTGTATATTATGGTCTTTACCTATATACTCACTTGAATATTAAGGTTTATACCTATATACTAACTTGTACATTATGGTCTTTAGCTATAAACTAACTTATACATTATGGTCTATACCTATATGCTTTTTGATTAAACTCGACTTTAACTTAGTAGGGTGACAAACATAAAAATTTCTGCTAATTTACTAGGAAATTAATCAAAACATAATAACAAGCGTATGCAATCTTTGATTTTCATTGTAAGCATCCATATATGAATAATATAAATAGGTTGCCTGTAAGGGCATAAAAATTTTATAATGCGTTCGGAAAGCGAACTGTCAGGCATAAAAATAATTACATCGTTACGTAATAAACATTACTTGTATACTCTCGTGGGATTTCGACGAGTACAAAATATTTGGGCCTTCTTGTAGATTCCCAACTCTAGTGGGATCTCCACATAAATCATGTAGAGGAGAAAATTACCCCCACAAATGGTGTAATATATAGGCTTCAAGGATTTCTACACATTTCTTCACTAACCTCAGTGTAGTACGCCAAGGTACATTCACACCTTTCCTATTTCTACTGTATCTGGGGCTTTGCTTCAAAGAGACTGATAGCTGACCTGCAGATGGTTCAAAACTCAGCTCTTAGATATGTTCTTGAACGTCCATGGGACACTCATGTCAGGGACATCTATTCAATTTCCGGTATCCTTCCAACCACAATCCTTCCTACACATGAGGTCAAAAGCACCATCGTCGATTGTTGAGTAATTTATAAACTCAACAATCAATTCACACTAACATCACGCCCCTTTACGATCAAGACATCTACATATACGATACTAATAATAACAATAAAATCTGCGATTCTCGGACACATAATACAAAATACGGGTTATATTATCTGAATTATTGGCTACACACTATATAATTCGCTTCCAGATATGTACAAAAACATCCAACAAAATTTAAAAAAAAACTAAAAATAATGTAGTAAAAGAATCTTTTTAAATACATTTAAATATGAAATTTACTTATGTTTTGCTGTCTTTTTTCTTTTTGTTCCTCTCCTTCTCTTTTTTCTGTATTTGTAATCCTTGCTTGTTTCTTTATTACATCACTGCAATATATAAAAAAATCTTTGGTTAAATTGAATCATGATCATATTATAATATTAAAAAAAAACTTTGAATTAAAATTTTTCAAATCTGTTGTTTCAAAACACGTCATCTCTGTTCTTTGTGGGGAAAAATTCATTAAAATTTCAGCAGAAAAACAACATGTTTACAAAATAAAATTAAATAAGAAAGTAATCAACAAAAGTTAAAATAAAGAAGCGCTTTTGAACAAACCGAAGAAAATATGAAGAGTTTTTGAAGGCTTCCAAATAAAACTGTTTTTATGCATTTACTTTGTTTTGGAAGAATTGAATTTTTATTTTTTTAAAAGGGAGGAGGGGAAGTACTTGGCTGTTCGGATCTGGCCACCAAACACGGATAAAGTTATTTCAAGAAAAGTTTCAATTCTGAATAAATTGTGGTATTCACTACTTGCACCAGGGCGCTACTGAAAGTAGGTATATTCTACGAGCAAACGTGCGGATTATATTACAGTGCACTAAATGTGAAATAAAACAAATTAATAAAATAAAATTTACTTGTACAGATTGCAAGTCGAGAGTCTCACTGTCGTCAAAGATTATTTTGTATTTCTAAGCAAATATAATATTTAATTTAACAAAGAGGAACTTCTGGGAATAGAAAGGGAGACAGCTTGTCTTACAAGAAATGCGAAAACGTCGGGAAAAATAACACGAGACCGAGAAATGATAATAATTTGAAATTCTCATCTTAGACAGGTAAAAAAATATTATGTTCTAAGTAGATTACTTCTGAGACATTTTTAACTTTATCTTTTGACGAGCGCGGACGTCAGACTTCCGTCTACTTTATCTATCCCTTCTTGAAAATTACTGCCAAAATGAAGGAAAAATAATGAAAACATGATTGTTTTCAATGTGTTTTGATTTTCGCAAGAATCTGAGAATACGGTGGAAATAACGAGATAGAATATAAAATCTGTTGAAGTATTTCCCCAATATTTTCAGACAAAACTCATAGTTCAGTGAACCCGAAATATCATCAAAAATTAAATTATTATTCGAAAATTTTTACAATGGCGATAAAACTAAATTTGTCTAGCTATTTTCAAGAAACTCACTAAAAAAAGAAGTAAAATTTTACCACCTGTTCAAAAACAAAGATGAGTTTTTTATGTAACTAACTAACTGCCAAATGGACAGTTAGTTAGTTACATAAACAATTAACAATTCAGTCTTGCCACACACCAACTGTTGTTGTATCCTTATTGATATTGATGCATAACAGAATTTGAGATTCAGGACAAAGAACTCATTAGTATTTTTCAATATTGAGGAATAGTTTATTTCTGCTCTAGCCTCACAAGATTTAATTGTAATTCGTAAGTTGAGATTAGTAATAATTTCATAAATTTTATGATCTTTAGCAAATAAAAGTAAATAAAGAGCAAATAAGATCATTAGCAAAAAAGAGGTTCCTTAAAAACTGTAGTTATGTCGTTGATAAATAAGGAAAACATTACAGGTCCTAAATGTGACCCCTGTGGAACGCCAGTGAAGATTTCAAACCGGTGTGAAAAGTGCGAATTGAGTTTGACCGATATTTTATTTTATTTACATAACTTTCAAACCATCTCAAAATATTTCCCGGTATTCCAAGAGTTCTCAATTTGGTAGGCGGGAATGGGTACCGCTGCCCCGGGAACCTTTATTGGATAACCAACACCTCTGCCGTAGGTCACCCCAAGTGGTTTGCTACGTTTGGTGATTTAGCAGGGGTGCTCGGGTTCATGGGGTAAAGTTTGTCTAGGTCTCAAAGGTGGATGACTAGGACACACTGAATCCCAGATTCCTACCCACCCTTTAAACCCCTTTCCTTCCCAGAACTCCTTTCCCCTTCCTTTCCTTAAAAATACCCTCCACACAGCATCCTCAAAAATGACAAAGGCCCTGTGGGAAATTATTTTCCTCAGGGCCTCCTGTGTGGAGCTCATGTAAAAAAAAAGTTCTTAGTATATGTATAGAATATTATGTGAGAATGTGTCGAAAGCCTTACTAAAGTCGGTGTACATTACGTCTGTTTGAATTTGCTTGTGTATAGTATTAAATAAATATTCCTGATAGATCATTAATGTAGATCTTGTTGATATGAAACCATGTTGTCGATTTGAAATGACTTCAGTGATCTCAGGAGTGAGTTAAGTGCACGAATGTTATCATTTGGGTTCCAGACGGAAGAACTGTACTCAAATATACATCTAACAAAGACAAAATGGAAAAATTTAATACATTTAACAATATTGAAATTCCTCAATATCCCAACCAAAAATCTCATAATAATATTTGTAAGCCCTTGTTTGAGATTTGTTTAAAGAAATAAAGATTATGTGGTTAACGAATTAAAGATCAAAAGTGTAATACATCATACACACTGTGTAATATTACACAGAAATGGGATAGATCTACGTCTAAACTTGAAGCCCTTGAAATAAAAAAGTCCTTAAAAATAAACTAAACTAATTTACTTAATAAACAATTAGATTTGTCTAACAGCCCCATTTTTAAAATATTTCCACAAAACACGCCCACTTTCACTCTTCCCTCGTAGCCACCTCCCCTCCTCGCCCCCACCTTAGTTGATGTTCTTTCTCCCTCTTCTAATTTTCTTTTAAATGCCATGTAATATCTGTATTATGTTTAATATATTTTTATTCATCCCTAATGAAGGTTCAGGTCGAACCGAAACCGGTTCTATAAGGAAATAATAAAGTGGAATTAAAACAAAGTTATATCATTGTGTTTATTATAAACTATTCGTATTTTATTAATTAACGTATGTTTATTTTTGTGATAATATCAACAAAATTACTTCACATTGCTCTGTTACTACCTTCACACTACCTTAAGGGGAGTTTGGTCCAGTCCGATCCACAAAATTTGCTATTTTTGCCCAAACACCTTTCTATACATGTGAAGAATACATTCCAAAAGTTATAGCATCAAATGCTACCTTGAAATTTAGTTAAAATGCAGAATCTTCAAAAACAGCAGTATTTCGAGAAGGCCTACTATATGCTCCGGAAATCATAGATAAGCTTAAAATAGCGGTAAGTATTGAAAAACTTAGACTTTTTACAAGCGAAAACTTTAAGCTTTTATTTTACTAGATGCCTTGTTTTTCAAGTTGGCTAGAATTGAATTTTCATCCGATTCACTTCATTCAAAGTATAAATTAAAGATTTTTTTTGAAAAAGGCAATTCACCCTAAAAAGAGTGCTTTGTAAAAAAATGTGTGTGTATATGAACCTCGACTTAGGAAAATGATTATTACAGGACAAAGTTATTACAAAATAAATGCCAAATTTGTTTTCAAGAAGCAGCTTTTTTTAAATTTTTTTGAATTTCATGTTTTAGATAATTTCCAAAGAATCCAAGTTTCCAGCCGATTTGATCGGACCTTCCACTAGCAGCTGCTTTGTCTATATATATTATATATACAGATTTTCTAATCAAATTTTCGATTTTTGTTTTTTCTTTTTCAAATTTACTTTTACATGTAACAAAAGTTTTGTGAACAATAATAAATTTTTTTTTTTTGTTATTGTTTTTGGGGTGTTATGCCGTGTTTCGCTATCTCCTTCTTTAGCCAACGTTTCGGACAGCGTTACAGTGTCCATCATCAGGGCAGATGAGTAAATGATATTGGTGAGAGTGTTTACTTATGTGTGTCGAAGCGATACCGTGCTGCCAGCTCCATTTCTCTACGAGCTGGTGTTAGAAAAGATTCAGCATGTTTTTTTGCGTTTAGCTTTGGTGTAGCCGTCAATTACTGGATACCAAGAACTATTGAGCTTAGCTCCGTCGTCTCTGTTAATATTGATGGGGTTTTTATGGATTTCAATTGCCTCCGTAATTAGGCGTGCTCTGTAAGTTTTGGGTCTTCCCAGGACTTCAGGAACAAATCCAAAGTAATGGCCGGTTTCGATTAAGTGCTCGGCGATTGCCGATTTGTCAGGGTGGCCAAGTTTACAAGCACGAAAGTGTTCCGAAATCCTTTTGGAGATCGTCCGCTCTGTCTGGCCTACATAGACCTTGTCACATCCGGAACAGCTGAGTTTATATACTCCATCTGTTTCCAAAGGAAACTTAGTCTTTGCCGACCTTAGTAGGTCTTGGATTTTCGTCGTGGTTCCGAAGACCGTCTTGATGTTCTCTTTTCTCAACAGCCTGGCAATTCTGTCTGTTACATTATGGACGTAAGGCAGGAAAGCGCAGCCTTTTGACTCTTGTTCACCCCTGTCTTCGTTTCGTGCTGATTTGGCTCTTATGATTTGCCTTGTCTGCCTTGCTGGGTAGCCATTACGCTCCAATGCATCGGTGAGTTTGGTCAGTTCTAATCCGAGTTTTGGCTCCTCACATATTCTGGTCGCTCGGGTTACCAAAGTATGGATGAGACCTCTCTTCTGAGCGGGGTGATGATGCGAATCAGCGTGGAGATATCTATTTGTATGTGTTGGTTTCCTATAAACTGTATGTCCTAGGGTACCATCCTCTTTTCGCATCACCTCCACATCCAGAAAAGGCAGGACTTTTTGGTTATTTTCCAGCTCCATCGTGAATTTAATTTTGCTGTGTAGTGAGTTGAGATGGTCCAGGAATTCGTTCAGTTTCTCTGTTCCGTGAGGCCAGATGGCGAAGACATCATCGACATAGCGCCACCATACTTTAGGAACAGCCGAAGCTGTGTCGAGTGCCACTTCTTCAAACTTCTCCATAAAAAAGTTGGCTAGAACTGGCGACAATGGACTGCCCATCGCAACTCCCTCCACTTGCTCGAAAAGTTCACCCTGAAAAGCAAAATAACCTGTTTTGAGGCAGTGTTCAAAAAGTTTGCAGATGTCATCCTCATAAATCTCCCTGAGCAAAGTCATGGAGTCTTCTAGAGGAACATTTGTAAAAAGAGACACTACATCAAAACTGACAAGGATATCTCTTTCATCAGTCTTTACCTTCTTGAGCTTACTGATTAGATCTGTGGAATCTTTAATCCAAGATTCAGTTTTCCCAGTTTGCATCTGCAACAATCTCGATAGGTATTGGGAAAGTTTGTACGTCGGTGCACCAATAGCACTGACAATCGGTCGCATTGGGATATCCTTTTTGTGGATTTTCGGAAGACCGTATAGGGCAGGAGTTCTGGAGGCTTTTACGAAAAGCCCAGATCGATCCTCTTTCCTAATACTGGAAGCTTTAACTAGTTCCCTTGTCTTCAGGTCAATCTTGTTGGTGGGGTTGTTTTTTATTTTCTTATAGGTGCCAGCATCGCACAGGAGGTCTTCCATCTTTTTGATGTAGTCTACCGTATTAATCACGACAGTGGCGTTGCCTTTGTCGGCTGGCAGAACCAAGATTTCCTCATTGGCGCGCAATTCTTTTAGGGCCGCAAACTCTCCTTTTGTGATGTTTGGGCGGGGTATTTCTGCCCTTTTCAAAATATGGCAAGTCTCTTGACGTATGTCCTCTGCTTGCGTCTCTGTCATTTTGTGGACTTTCATCATTGTATGTAATGCCGTCTCTACACCACATACGATAGATTCTATAGGTATCTTTTTAGGGGCAACTGCATAATTCATCCCCTTGCTACACCAAAGCTAAACGCAAAAAAACATGCTGAATCTTTTCTAACACCAGCTCGTAGAGAAATGGAGCTGGCAGCACGGTATCGCTTCGACACACATAAGTAAACACTCTCACCAATATCATTTACTCATCTGCCCTGATGATGGACACTGTAACGCTGTCCGAAACGTTGGCTAAAGAAGGAGATAGCGAAACACGGCATAACACCCCAAAAACAATAACAAAAATACTTTTTGGCCGTGAAAACCTTAAAACAATAATAAATTTTATCTTCGAAAAAAACTACTCGGCTGAATCAGACTCCCCCCAAAGGTACTTATTTTTTATTCTTATTGTACTTACACTTATTGAACTCGTATGTCAAATTTTTCATGATAATGAAACTACGTATCTGATTTTAACTTTCATATTCAGTTTATTATGTTTTTAGGTACTGTATACGTACTTCTGAACAAGACTTGTTCTTTTACTTGTTAACTAAGTTACCTATAATAATGTATATTTGTAAAAGCCTTCAAGGCGTGAATAAATAAATAAAATAAAACAATCTCTTTAAGTTTCCAAGTACTGCTAGAAGTTTTATCCTGGGGCTAACTGTTAAATTGCATGGGATTAAATACTAAACTTCTAAGAATTTTCAAGTCAAATGTTAACTACAGTTGCAAAACTAAATTGCTGGCTGAAGTAAATTATTACAGCCTGCGGTTAATGATAAACATATTATAAACTTATAGAAATAAGAGATTACCCCCTTTTGACTTTGCAAGGAGTATTATGTGGCCGAAAGATATTCGCAATAATTATTACACCAACACTTCATAAACTACCCATAAATTTAGCTTCGGCATCATTTTGGAACGATTTATGATATTTCATTGACTTTAAAATACTTTTTTTAGCTAATTTATTCTATCAGTTTTTATATTATGAATAATTTTTCTTTTATCACGCCGTATTGCGCTTTCTCCTTCTTAAACCAATGTTTCGAACAGCATCACAGTGTCCATCATCAGGGCAAATAAGTTTGTGTTTATGTATTATCTGAAAAATAGAACAAACACTGGAGCGCTAGGCACTCAAAAAGTGGATAGATAGCTTTCACACTTGAACGCCAGACCTATTTTTAAGAATATTGAACCTTCCCGCGGCCCGAATATTCTTGATTAAGTTAATACTTTCACCGATAATAAAAATCCAGCAGCGAAACGTTTGCACTGAAAATAGCAACTCAGTAGAAACACAGTTCGGGTTTTTTTTCACGGCAATCGTAAGTAGCACCGTGAAAAAATAAACCGAACTGTTTTGCACATTTAAATAAAATTAATATGTTAATCAATATTTCTTTTCTCTGTAATTTTAAATGATTGCCTAGAACACTCTTGAAGGGTGAAAGCCAGAAATGATTGAAAAAAAAATCGTCAATAACCATTCTTCTTTCGCAACGGCATCTATTTTACTTTGATAATCCTAAATTTAATCCAGTAAGTCAGCTGTCGGCAGTTTTGGAAGCGGGCCGAATCAATATGTAGGTAATTTTTTTGGGGGGGCCACGCGATCGATGACATCACTCCTGCAAGGCTACTTAATCAGTGCGTTTGTGACTGCCCGTCTAATCGCCATCGTGCTTCATGTCGTGCCTAGCAGCTAGCAGCATCGTATAGTGCAAAGGTTTCCAAACTTATCTGAAGTACATTTTTTTTTCAACGATCCCCGCCCCCCCCCCCCCCCCCCCCTGCATAAGAAAAGTAAGACGGAGAACGGAAAAAGCGCTTGAAAAAAATTGGATAAAAATTATGTTTTGGAATATCACGTCGGCGTCATGACGATACGGTTGGTAGCGTGGTGGTTATTGGTTCCTACTGGTTGCTGGTTTGATCCTTTACTAGTTAGTCTTCCATCATTGTAGCAGCCAAATTTTCCACTTATAATAATGGAAGTGGTAGATTTAGGTATGATAGCAGATAGCACGTACGGAAAAAGTGCCGAATTTTTTTTGAAGTGATCATTATGTATTTTTAAATATCACCGACGACAAGTTAGTATCATTTTATACAGTTATTGAATCCCACCCGAGGGTTGCTCTTAAATTAGTTTTTTGAAGAAAACTTCTTTTGAAAGGTTTCTACTTTGTGATGCATTTTTTTTATTTTATTAAAAGACAATATTTATTTTATTAAAAGACTTTGTTTACTTACATAGTTTATTTTATACTCATCCTACACTCTACATGTTTCATGAGCAATGTACATTAGGCTAAAGAAGGTGGTAGCGTATCACGGCATAGCACCCCGAAAACAAATAACGAAAATACCTTTAGCTGTGAAAATCTAAAAACTTATTTTATATGTACATAAGTATTTTATTTAGAACAACGTATTTAGAACGTATTATTTAAAACATTATTTAGAACATTACTTAGAACATATTATTTAGAACTACTATTATTGTTGTTATTGTACATTAGTAGGAGAACTAACCTTAGTACTTTGCATTTTGAAATATCACGACCAACAAGTTAGTATCGTTATATACAGTTATTGAATCCCACTCGGGGGTTGCTCTTTAAAACTTCATTAGTATTTTCTTCACACAAACTAGTTTTGAAAAAAAAGATGATTGTGAACTATGGGCCAATAGTATGATGGGAAGGAATTATAATAATTACCGTCCCTGTGGGCAGGAAGGCGGTTTTTAATAATACTTCAGTTGGAGCGATTTTTTTTTTCAAGGGGGAGACGGTTTACAAGTAGTTCCCGTGAGCACTTAGGCCATAGGCCCATTGTGCTATCTCCCATTTTACCTCAATCCTTTAATATAAAGACCAGATATATAAAGACCACTACCTTGAAATCGAAACAATCCGAAGAAAATTTCCTGGCTCAACCATGATATTGACAGGTGACTATAATCTGCCAAATGTCACATGGGACATAGACAACAATAAAACTTCTTGCACGGACAACATCAATCACGGTTCTCATGAGATTATCGAGATGTCAAATTTTCTAAATCTACGGCAGTTAAACTATGTATTCAATATTAATTCTCGCCTTCTTGACTTAGTATTTTCCAATTCCTTATTTGTTCAAGTATCCGCATCTACCGAATCTATCCTCCCAATCGACAAATACCACCCTCCTCTTACAATTGAATGCAAAAGTTCTATAACAAGAAAAAACCATCTGCATCAACAAAATTGAATTTCTTCAAAGCTGATTATAACCAAATCACAAATCTTTTATCTTCAACTGACTGGAACTTTTTAGACTTTGAAGAAAACATCAATGTAATGGTTGATAAATTTTACTTAATTTTTAATAATTCTATTGATTTGTTTATACCCATTTCAAAAATTAATGTTCATAGCTACCCAAAATGGTTCAGTAACGATCTCATTAAAACAATTAGAGACAAAAAAATTGCTCATAAAATTTATAAATCATCACGTGATCCCAAAGATTACGCAAAATTTTGTGAACTCAGAAAGACCGCCAAAAATATGTCCATGTTATGTTATAAAAAGTGCATTGACAACTGTGAACAATTAGCTCTTGCCAACCCTCAGAACATTTATAAATTTTCAAAAATGCTTAATAACAACGACTCCGGTATTCCCTCTAACATGTATTTAGATAACAAAATGGCCGATAATCCCCAAGAAGTTGTTAATCTGTTTGCCGAATTCTTCAGCAAAGTCTATGAATCAACAAACAACTCCCCATTGATCAATGCCACAACATCCAATTATAACCAGATCGACTTCAATCAGTGCAAATTTGAAGAAAGCGACATTAGAACCAAATTAAAATCTCTCGTCCTAAACAAATCGGCTGGCCCTGATAACATTCCTCCAATCTTTTTATCGAAATGCTTATCAGTTTTAACTTATCCTCTTACTAAAATCTTTAACTTGTCTATAAAAACTGGCACCTTTCCGGAAAAGTGGAAAACAAGCTTTGTGTCTTCTATTTTTAAGAAAGGTGATAAATCTGATGTATCTAACTATAGACCCATATGTATTCAGTCGACAATCCCTAAAATATTCGAATCTGTACTGCTCTCTTAACTTTCGCCTGAGATTAATAAAGTTATATCACATCTACAACACGGTTTCATGGCAAACAGGTCTACTCTTACGAATCTCATGATCTATCAGGAAAAATTGTTTAATAGTATGCACAATCATCTTCAAACTGACGTAGTATACACCGACTTTAGCAAGGCTTTCGACAAAGTCTCACACAAAATTCTCATACATAAATTAAGATCCTTAGGAATAACGGGGAATATTTTGAAATGGTTTGAAAGTTATCTACACAAAAGAAAAATATCAGTCAAACTAAATTCACACTTTTCAAATCAGTTCGAAATATTCACCGGAGTTCCACAAGGGTCACATCTGGGCCCAGTGTTATTTTCCTTATTTATAAATGACATAACTACCATCTTTGAAGGAGTTATGATACTCTTATTTGCGGATGACCTTAAAATATATAAAACAATTACGAATCTTAACGACTGCTGTATATTACAATCAAATCTAGTGAGGTTACAAGAGTGGTGCGCCCTTAATGAACTGTTCCTCAATATTGAAAAATGCCAAACAATTACTTTTGCGCGAATCAAAAATCCCATTAATTTTCAATATAGCATTAACAACATTTTCCTGAAAAGAGTAGATCAAATCAAGGACCTCGGTATTATATTTGATAGTAAGTTAACTTTTGTTCCTCACATTAATGTAATAACTAACAAGGCCATGAAAAGTCTGGGGTTCATCCTGAGGACGGTTAAAGAATTTAAATCACTAAATTCGTTTAAATTGCTGTACACTGGGCTGGTGAGATCAAATTTAGAATACAATTCAACCATCTGGGCTCCATTATATAAGACACACCAACTAAGAATTGAAAGAGTACAGCATAAGTTCTTAAGATTTATTAATTATAAACTCGGTATACCTGTCGAAGATCTAAATTATGTATATTTAATGGAATTAATATAAGCGATTTAGCGTCAAGGCGCGTAGCGAGCGATTTAGTTTGTCTTTTTAATATTTCGAATGGCAGACTGGACGCCCTTGATTTAATCAGTAAAATTAATTTGAGAATACCCACGCGCGATACTCGCTCTAATGCGATTTACCTTGTAACTAATTCTGCTTGTAATTATTTTGTTAACTCTCCTCTGCAAAGACTCCATATACTCGGTAACAAATATTCCTCTATAGACGTTTACCGTCATCAATCGATGTCAAAATTTAAACTCAGTGTATTAGAACAATTAAAATAAATCTATTAATATCATGCACTATATAGCACCTTAATCGAAATATTATGGTAGCTATGTTTCGATAAACACGTAATAAATACTTTAAAAAAGTTTGCTAATTACAAACATAAGTATTGACAATCCTATCGTATTTCCCTCTTTAATTAAAATAACAATATCACATTAATTTACTTACCATATATTCTATGTTACCTGCTTTGTGTCAACTATTATACTTGGTGTTATCTATATTTTGTATATCTTTATTTTGTTTCTTATATTTATATTATGTTTATATTATATTATGTTATTTCTTATATTTTTCCAAACACATGTTCTGCACTATATGTAAAAGCCCTATGGGCGTTTAAATAAATAAATAAAAATAAAATAAATAAATAACAACCCAGTCCCTTTAATAAAGTTCACCAGGGTTGTCACTGGATATGTGGCTATGTCCTCTGGTTCTACTCTATGTTCGAGCCTAGTTCCCACCAAGGCAGGACATTGGCACCATAAGTGAATTGAAGTCCCTTCATCCTCTTCACATTTCCTGCATCTGTTGGTTTTTTCCATTCCCAATGTCTGCATGTGTCTCCTGAGATGGCAGTGTCCCGTTAGTAGTCCTACCAGTTCCCTCAGCGAGTTTCTGTCCATATTGAGTAGTTTCCTGGTTCGTCTAGGGTCTGGTCCTTTTATGAGTACTTTAGATTGTCTCATTCCAGGTGCCCTCTCCCATTCTTTATAGTGCTGGAATTCGACCCACCTATCAATATGTAGTTTTGTGTGGCAAGCTGCTATTCCTACGGCCGGTTGATAGTTACAGTGATAATTTAAAGTCTGATTAATTACGATTGAAAAAAGAGATGTGATGTGAAAAAACGATCGAACGTTTATTTTATATAAGTACCCTAATCGTAAAATTTCTAGATAAGATAATAATGTGAAGTATTATAATAAAACATGACATTTTAAGTTTACGTTTATTAATGGTTCTGAGTTGGTTATTTATTATTTGTTCTGAGTTGGTTATTTATTATTTGTTCTGAGTTGGTTACTTATTACGAGTTGTCCGGTCACCATTTTCTTGGTGCTCCAGTAGATAGTTGAGGTTATTTTTTTTTTTACATGAGCTCCACACAGGAGGCCCTGAGGAAAATAATTTCCCTCAGGACCTATTTCATCTTTGGGGATGCTGTGTGGAGGGTTTTTTAAAGGAAAGGAAAGGAAAGGAAGGGGAGGAGAGTTCTGGGAAGGAAAAGGGTTTAAAGGGTGGGTAGGAATCTGGGGTTCAGTGTATCCTGGTCATCCCCCTCCAAGACCTAGACACACCTCACCCCATGAACCTCATTATTCCGTGGTTCGTCCATTAATTCCCGTAAGGCCGGTATTTCAGTACAAAAACTGATAAAATTGATGTAGTTTCCGACGTTTAGTTTTGGATACCAATAACTGTTAAGCCCGTCGTCCTTATTAATATATGGATTGTGTGGAATTCAATTGCCTCTGTATTTAAGCGTGCTCGGTGCGTTTCGGGTCTTCCCCGACATTTTGGATAATCGGTATTGTAACGCTGTCCGAAATATTGGCTAAAGAAAGAGGTAGTGCAGCACGACATAAAAACACAAAAAAAAATTAAGTTACACTACTGGTGGCCATGAAAATATTAAATCATATCTGTAGCAAATATATTATAAAAATAAATGACACCCCATTAAAGAGATAATCCACAGACATGCAATTTATATCGATTTGAACTCATTTCGCAAATTACTATTAGGCCTTTCGGCACCAAGCCCTCAGGGAGACCAATGTTTTTTTTCCCTTCAGTGTGGCAAATGCATTCTACTTAATAACATCGAACAGCAAAATCAATGACAGGTTTGCAATCCAGAAAAATACTTTTTACAGTGGTTGTCAAGTCACTCCACAACCTCGAGTTTATCTTTTTCTATCATTGATTACGCCTTGTTTTGTCCAGCGTTACAAAATTTTCAAATAATTTAGTAAACTAAGGTCGGTTTGATTCACAAGATTTTAATAAGTCATCAAATTAAAAAGTTAATTTTCGATTTTTGTAATTATATCATCATTATTCATGTGTTAAATAATAATAGAACTTCAATAGGATTGCTACAGAACTTGAAAATTCAATTCGAAATTTTTGTGAATTGTTCAAATTCTGTGAAACAAACCATCCTAAATCTAGAACAGAAATGTTTAAAAAAAGCAGATGGAAATAGAAAATATTTAAAATGTTTAAAAAAGTTCACCTGCACTATTGTTTTCTCAAACCTGTTTTCAAAGTTTTTAAAGATATTGATCTACCCTACTTTAGAGTAATAAACAACATCAGAGTAAAATTCGAAAGTAGCGAAGATAGAAAGAGCGCAGAGGGTCTGCGGACGTGAAATATATAATTCCGTAGGTAAACTATTCATATAAATCACCGGAGAACGCCGCCTTCAGGGAATTTCAGTGTGGTCCACCGTAGTTGTATTCTCTGCATCCCTGGCACTCCGGGTGGAAGATCTATATTTGTTATGCCAGATTAAAATGTTTTATTGGATGAATTGAATGAAACTCTGTTGGCCGCATCTGCCGCCCTGCTTATAGACTTGGGCGGAAGCTTATTTATCGATATTTCATATCGCGCTTTGTAAAAAAATCATTTTTCTCCGTCGTTTTAAAATGTCCCGGAAGGGGAAACGTACAGATGTTTTTCCGTAATGCAAATGTAACGGATGCAGGTCTGTATTATTTCCGGACGCTGCGAGGGGAATCTCTAAACAGGATCCAGGTTGCTACTCGGCACAAGTAGGTACTACACTCCGCCATGTCTAACAAGATCTACGTATGTTTATTTTATTCGTTCGTTCTGCAGGTGAGTGTACTTTCATACGGGTTGAAGGTACACGCTCTACGGAAATTTGAAATAAGGCCTGCATAACATATTCAGTTTGTGATGACATGTTAAGATATTTTAAAATACGTACCTTTATTTGGTTGAGTACATACCTTTAAGCAAAGAGCATTTGAAAAATGGGTTAAAAAACCAATAAATGCCATCAAATTTTTCGTTTCAAAATCAAATATTTTATGGTGGAAATGCAAAAATTGTCTTCTTCACAATTATCCCCTACCAAAATAGGTTTCTTGCAGCCATGGGCGCCTTCAAGCGTTAGTATTTTTTTTAATACATAATATTATTTCGGGTTACGTAGTAATGCGTTCCGTCGTCCTTCACATAACATGAATTTAAATGCCTATTTTTTTAAAAATTAAATGAAGACACTATGGGCGAAACTCAATCCAAAATCTGGAGACAGAAAAATCAGAAAAAGATATTGGCACCTCTGGGACTTGAACCCAGGATCTCTCTACTTTCCGGGCGAGTGCTCTTTACCACTACTTCGACTAAGAACCACCCATATTATATTCATTTTCTTAACGCATATTTTTATTGGCTGCCATCTTTATGTATGATTATAAGATTCAAACCCGAACTAAATGTAATCTATATGGTGTCTGGATAAATTTTTATCCATTTTATTTAATATGCGACATCTATTGACTTTTCTGCATGTCTAGGATGAATATTATATATACTGAAAAAGGCCAAAACCAAATGTTCTTTTATCTTTTAAAGCTAAGTCAGTTGGCCCCATAAAACAAATTAGACCGGTCAAATAGCGATAGTTTAATTGTTTTGTCTTTAATAATTAGCGGCTCTTGAATTTCCGTTTTGCCTCCGCATTCCGCCTCCTAATTATTAGGCTTGCGTCTGCGTCGTTGAATTTCAGAACCCAGCTTCGAGGGCACGCCTTACCCACCGTACCACAAATAACATATGTGTGCTTGGAATTTCAAAAAAAGCTACCATTGTAATTCGGTTTTGAATTCAAGAATTTGTCACAAGATGTCGCCACTTCCGTCGGCAAGACGCATAGGGACATATCTCTCCTAGGTATTAGTTCTACGAATTTGTGAATCTGGAGTATCTCTCCATGGATATGGAAAGATTGACGGTAATACCCAGTTGTATCTAGCTTCCGTATATTACATATGACGTCATTACCCGTCCCGGTGACTAGCATATCACTTGTTGACAATAGATACGAGGAACAGGCTAGTTTTGGAATCAGTTCCTATAAGATTTATAAAATGGTCACCAACACTAACTGGGTGAGGCCAAACTAAAAGCCGCCCGCAGGGCTTAGCAGTAAAAACCTGTGGAGTGGGTTTTTAACTGCTAGTTATTATTATCGTCTTAGTATTGATTATTAATTTTTGGGACTGATTGTATTATCTAAAAAGCTAATGTGTTAATAAAAAACTAAGTTTGTAGAGTTTTTATTTGAGAAGTCTTAGAACTTATATTTTTTGTAAAATCTTAAAAATTAAAAACGGCGTTTTATTTACAAAATAAGAAATAAACTTTATTATTGATAAGAGCATGTTTATCTTCAACGTACCTTATAATATGTGTATCTTTTTAGGTTATGAATAAAGGTTAACATCACAATAGAGTCATTGTCTACCTAGGTAGACCTTTATGTAAAATTTCATATAGCAACAAAAATACGGTAATCCCTAATTGGATGAACATGACTTAAGCATTTGCTTGTCTCACAGGATAAAGAACCTTTTTAACACCATAAATAAACATCAAACACAAAAATGTATTGTAAATGTGGCTTTATTGTCGATAATAATAAGAATGATATCTGTCCTTTGTACTTCGCATTGAACTTGACATTTCCTGCTAGTAACTTCCTGCCCCCTATTGCCTTTGTTAAAATTTAACAATAAATGTAAAAAGAGCATTATCCAATACTCGACATTTCTCGTGGTCGTTACAATAATGAGTAACAGTCGTAAAAAGCTGAAAGCTATATCTCCGGCCAAATGCTTCCCTTATTTAAGGTAAAGGGGACGTTTTTATTCTGAGCCTTCTCCCGTGAGGAAGTATTAGAAACATTTATTTGGAAGAATGAGAAGGGGAAGCCTGAAAGAGAGAAAAGGGTACCGGAAAAACATGTCGGGGTGGATTTTTGGGGCTTCCCTTAGAAAACAAGCGCTACGGAAAAAAAATTATACACAAGGAACTCTTGTTCGTCATATCAGAGTTTAAGTAAAAATAGTATTTTTTTTAAATTTAAAAATCAATTTTGGTGTGTGTTGTAAGTATGATTATCAAGTTCTGCAAGCATTTTGTTTTTATTATTGAAATAGCTGTTTCGGCGTTCAAGGCCTTTATCAAATTATGGTCATGCCATAATGAGACGACTTATTTATATGATTTTATTTACCCTCATTCCATTTTTCATTGAATGCAGTTTTAAGTCAGTTATTAATTATTTCATTTTATTTTTTTTTTTTAATTTATTTATTTATTTTATAAATCAACAATCCAGTCCCGCTAAGCCAATTGCAATTGGCTTGACAGCAGGTGCTTATAATTACTTACAAATATATTTAAAGTTATAATTTACATCTTTTATCTACAGTTTAAACATTTTTTCATAAATTTTATCATTAGTATCAAAATAAATATTCTTTTTCCAATAACCAATTTTTCAACATATATTGAACCTTATTCATAGAATTATGTTGCTTTATATTGTCAGGTAATAAATTAAATATCTTCGGTATGTTGTATTCAAACGTTCTCTGTCCGTACTTATTATTAAATTTCGGAACTATTACACATCGTTAACACATATTAACACAATTACACATCGTTTTTTTTAATGTGTACGAACTGGAGTAGAAATTTATTTATGGGAGTATTTGTTTAAATATTTATTATTTCCATAGATACTCACTAATTTTTTACAAAATTTCAACACAACAAGAACACTTTCGAACATTTTTCAGGTGTCTTTTATTTAGAACTAGGGAGTTCCCGGCATGCGTTGCAATAATAATAATAATATTTGGATGATTTATATAGCGCCGTTTTTGTGAAAAATCACCTCAAGGGCGCTATACAAACTTACAATATATTTCTTAAATCTAGAAAAACTACAAACTAGACGAACAATTAAAAACAACTAGACTAAAAATTGAAAAAAACAACATGACTAAAAATTGCATCCACCGGTTCGTACTTAAATATATGTACAATGTCTCGAACAATGAACGCGATGATTTTTAAAAATGCATACAGGACCATACTTACCTGGGAGGTCGATTGAAATTAACACTTGTTTATTGTCTATTAAGAAACTTAGATAGAGTTAGCACGCCGAGGACATTAACCTTTTCGTCCCAGAACGAAAAAAATCACACATGACCCGAAGGGGGGTCACTCGGGGACCCCAATTTGTTTTGCTTATTAAAGGGTGTTAATGACATATTTTTTCGTAATTTGTTATGATAATAATTAGAAGGAAGTATATTCATCGTATTTCAGTAGTCATTTTAAAAATCGTTTGATAAATAAAGTCATAATTAATATTCTAACGAATTTAGACCATAGCGTGTATTTTTCCATAGAAAACAGAGAAGGCGGGCCGATAGCCAGCATAACACCTTGTTTCCGAATCTCGACTGGCGATTGGCGTTCACCGGAAACGATTCAGACCGAATGATCTTTGAAAGGCAAGCGAACATTATAGCATTGTAAAAAGAGCAAACGAGATGCGCAGTGTAAACGAACGCGATCTAGTCCTTTCCACTAACAACTTAGAAATTACTTGCTATCACTTAGAATTATCCCGATACATTCAGCAGATAAGAACGGGGTACGCCCGAACAGAGGGGAAGGGGGGCGGGTGGCACAGATTATTCGCCGGAATTTGTTATAAACTATTTAATTTTAAGAAAAGTAGTAATGCGATATTAATTTTTTTAATGCAGATCGATAACCAAATATATTTTCTAGGATTACCTAAATTATTGAGTATGTGGTTTAAAAAACAACTTAGGTACAGCGTAAAACTCTCGTTAGTGTAAGTGCGTTCCCCTGGTCCGGTACGGAAGTGTTAATAAAGAAATTGTTTCTTCCTGTGTGTCTTTTCCTATTCGTTCTGTTCCCCTTCCGCCTCCCCTTCCCCTCCCATGTCCCTTTCTCCTAACACGTTCCTCCTCCCCCTTCCCCGCCTTCCCACGCGGCTCTCCCGCGAATCCGCCTCCCGCGATCCCTTCCCTTCTCCCGCGTTCAATATATTCGGTCCCAGTCCAAATTCAAGCTCGCGTCCCACCTACTGCATTTTTTTTCTATAAATTTTCATTTTTCATACATTACAAAGATTCTTTTTTGTAAATTATAAGTATCAAACGGACCGCCCTTTATACAGATTCAAGGGTTTTTTCAGGAATTTTGGGTTCCAGACCAGAGGTGGCTGTCAACTTCAACAGTAGTCGCAGTGGCAATTTATACAGGTTCGGCAATTGTGTATTATTAATGTATCTGCGGGTCCTGTACAGTACGCCCAGCTTCCGAGAGGCTTATCTAACTCTGGCTTCGATGGAACCCCCGTACCTGAGCTGGTCACTTGGAGTTACACCAAATCGTCGTCTCAGTTCGTATTTGTCCAACAGACCATTTTAGTTTTTGTTCAATCTCCATTTAAAAAATAAAAATAGAGTATAAATTAATATATTTAATCACTTAACTAAGAATTATTTGAACTTATGAGACCTTTACCTTAACGGAAAGAGCTTTACCTTTAACACCTCCTTGTTTCATCGAAATAATGAAAGAAAACCTTCGCCACCTGTAAAATTTTCAAATGGTCTGTTGGACAAATAAGAACTAAGGCGACCAAGTATATCAATGGAGTGTATTACATTTATGAGCCGTTATATATATACGTACCTTAATTCTATTTAGTTTCGCTGTAGTCGTTAAATCCATCCTCAAATTGAAGTAGTGGCTAAACCTACGGATAGTACAATCAATTTATATTCCGGCAAACGGTAGTTTTTTGCCGCCGGCATTCTTATCTTGAGGAGGGGTGGGGGTTGCTTTTGGCGGGAAAATTGAACGGGTTGCTGATCAAATGAGGGGCTGGAGGTTTTGGGGGAAGATAAGGAAGTTTGAAGGGGTGGATGGAACTTCTACCTCCGCATTTCTCCCGGGGGCTGCAGGCTCGTGCTAGTGATGGCGGTGCTTGGTTGTTCTCTCTTTTTACTGAAAAGAAATTCTGTGAACGCACCAATAACTAAAAAAGACATTGATAATGTTTTATATTAATTCATCCATGCAAAAACAAAATACCAATCTTTCTAAACAAAAACAGATTTCCTACATGTCAAAAATATTGGATTTCCATCCGTAGTGGATTTTTTTAAGAAACATTGATTGAACAAAATCGACTGTGAAACGATTGGAGGGCTAAACGTCTGAAAAATTAATATAATACTAATAAATATAAATGGAATATGAAAAGAAAAAGACACATCAAAAAGTACACAGCTTGTTTATCTGAGACACTATCTAGGTTACAAATAAATTCGTTAGAGCTTTGAGATTATTTAAAAAGTTAGCATTAAAAAAATACGGGAAAAATAATACTGTTATTTCTGATTTTAAATATGAGATAAAAAAATAACATTTAATAAATATGTCCCATGTAACAGCGTATTTCTCCGGTAACTAGCTCTACATTAATTATGAATGTATAGTTAAATAAGTGCAGTTTTCTACATACCTCTCCACTGTACTTTCTCCACTCTGCCTTCTCACCGGTTCGGGTCGCTTGGGTCGGAACAAAGGTGGATGAATTTAATTTTAAGGATTTTAAATTAATGGAATTTAATTAGGTTTGGCCAAGTACATACATAATCTTAGATATACTTAGGTCTACTTACATCTAAATCTTAACTAGTTGTCATATGGTTCGGGGTCGCTTCTCATTGTTCATTTCGTCATTGACATTTGTTCCTGTAACTATCTTCGTTTCACTGAGTTCTCTGCGGGGACCTTAGTAAGGCCGAGATCCTCGATGGCAGCTAGCTCCTGCTATTCAGCAGCTTAGGCCCTCCTAGCTGAGTCTCCTGAATCTGAAGTCTGTAGTCGCCCGCACCACTTCGCACTTTGGCCCCTGGTCGCGTCTGGCAACCGTATAGCTAATCACAGTACTCACATAGATACAAAACATTCATACAGCGTGTTTCGTTTTCGGCTTTAAAAAAAAACAATTAATAATTATTTCACAATTGTGAATTCGAAGCCAAAGCGTGTTGAAGTCCGTTACATAAAACTTATTTTGTTTTACAACATTGTTATTGAAATACTGAAGTTTATCAAAATAAAGTTTATAAACTAAATGTGATAGTTTTCAGGATTGAATTCAAATGGGTATTCATAAATGACGTCATGGTTAAAAAATATTGTGTTAATTAAAAAGATTAATTTATTATAATATATATACTTACATAATATTTTATAAAATAAATAATTCACAAGCCGCCACATGCTGCCACATGCCGTTACACGTTTAAAATGCATGGATTTTGTGGTAGGTGTAGGTCTAATGGTGTAGGTTTAAAAACTAGTAATTATTTCACTTGCGATATGAAAGGATATGTATGTTTCCATCACATTACGAACCGAATGAATAGGACACTCCATAAGTGCACTAAAACAATATGCTATCAGTGCCATAAAAACTTGCTGTCTCTTCTACACTAGTTACAATAAGTGGGCAATAATAATAAACAAGCAAGACAGAGGGTCCCTTCGGGTAAATAGGCGTGGTTTGAAGACACACGGATACACCAATACATCAATTCTAAGCAGTTTTATTGCTTTCAACTGAAGTTGTTTTACCTATACCTACTTCATCTCAAGCCCAGCTTTACATCGCTGGGCGGAGGAAACCATATCTTGCGAATCACTTCCTTGAACTCGAATTTCACTTAGCGCCTCCGTACATGGAGCTACTTACAAGCTATTCGAGCCTGATGCGCGAAGCACGCGCACCGCTCGTGGGTACCCATCATACAATTTTGCTGGTGTTCGTACACGGCGCTACGCGACGGATGTCGGGTTGAAATCCTACCGACGGTGCTGGTAGCGCGCTACACGTTGCAGCATTCGTGTCTACTACTTTCGTTTGACGTTTGACAGAAATGGCGTCTGAACATGAAAGTAATGTTAGATTTGTTTTGGAAGTGGAAAAAAATGCGTGTTTATAACTTTACATTACCAGAATACGCAAGAAAGGATTTAGTGGAGAAGGCTTAGATTAATGTTGGAAAAAAAGTCATTTGACATCGTTCGACATCGTGTTAACTCCACGGCTGCACGTGAAAAATGATCAAGTCTGTATAATTCGGGTAGTGCCGTCTACGGTAAACAGCTTTAAAAAGTATTATATCTGCAGGGTACTTGTAGTTGTGTCACAATCACGTAGTTTGTAAGAAACTCCATGCCGGTGCGCCCTACGAACCCCTACTACCCGTGGCTCTACCCCGCATTTCTCCCTTCTTCCGTTCCTGTCCTTGCGATCCACATATATCAACACTTTCTTTGTCTTGCCAATGATATTCTTTTATAAGATAAGATTATTAATTCAAATTTATTTGTGACGAAATTTGATTCGTCACATCCAATGACCGAGTAGTTGTATACGTTTGTCCCGGTAAGACTAGAGATCCTGGGTTCGATCCCGTTACCTTTAAATTCTTCTGTTTCAATCGAAATATTCGTTTTCATATTTCGATTCGATTTATTGGTATTGTTTTCTTCTTCAATGAATTGGAAGTTATCTGCATAAACATGACTAAGTTCGAATACTTATCTGCTCTAGAAGTTGCAAAAGGACATAACTTTACTTGGGTTAAGAAATGTAACAAACATGTAGCAAGGATGGAAGATCTCCAAACTCTGAAGATGTATATCTTTATAACCATTCTGCAGAAAATCCTAGTTTAAGGTATGGGTATCGATATATAATAGCAAGAGATAAGCCTTCCTACGCCTAATTTCAATCGAAAAATAACTAAAAATATCTAAAAATAACACCTCCTGAGGGTAATTTCATTTTACAACTCCACATCGAATTTCTTTGGCCCAACGCGAAATGCAAGTTCTCTACAGTGTAAAACAGAGCACAAATTTATCGCTAAAATTCGTGTTGTAATTTGATATAAATAGATATGAACTTTTTGTACAAGCTTCTAGAAGCATAAGCAAAACCAGAGAAAATCGTTAATTTTATGGCAACAGTGCTTAATTTGCCGTAATTTGTTGCATGACGTAGTTGTTTTGCTAAAAAGAATGTTAGATTTTTATCAATTTCTACCTTTATCGATACACAGCCTCGAAACAATCTGCGAGGTATATATATTTTTTAGATATTCACATAGATGATTAAATTGTTTATGATGAAGTCCGCGAGAGCCCCTTACCTAAAATATTTCTGATTACCTCAATTTCGTATTTGAAAAATTATCTTCACAAAGCTATTGAGCGTTTGGACGAATTTGCTGGGCAACAAATTTGCTCTGCGCAGACCAACAAAAAGTTGAAAGCAATGCCTTTGTCGATATTTCGACTGCAAGATAAGACACTTTCTTTTTAATAAATATTTTCTTAAACCAATGTTGTATGTTTTGATGTTAATTTTAAAACAATACTTGCAATGTGAAAACAAACATCGCATTCTAAAACGAAGCTGAAGAAAGACAATAGGAAATAGGCAGGAGTGGAAGCGTTTCCCATAAGCGGAAAAATCTGTTCACGCTCGATGTGACGTGAATGTTTTAGGGTTAAGCAAATTGGATTCCGATGTAAAACCGCTTAGAAAGTAGTGGGGTTTAATTTTAGCTTCAGTTCGGTAGATCAATGTTGTCATGTCAATTAAATAAGGCTTTTAGATACAATAGATATAAGTCACAAAACAACAACAGTTATAATAATTCTTACATTAATAATAAATACGTACACATGTCGCGCTTCCATCAAAGGTCAATCTTTTCAGACCAAATTATTTCGATAATCGCTCAAACAAAACGTATCCTCGAATCCTAAATAGTAAACACTATTTGAGTTTTAAATATTATACTTGGGCAAAGTTTTTAAAATCTAAATGCTTTACTGATTATATAAACATTATATGATATCTACCTGCCTGCTCCATCGTAGGTACTTACCAGTACTTGCCTGACAGTCGCAGCTGTTCCACTAAAGACGACTAGACTGGAAAGAAAATTCAAATATTTAGAGTTTCAGTAGAAGCTAGAGACTTATACTGACCTTGTCATGAACCTAAAAGGTACTAGAAAGAGCATTCTTGCGGTTCTGTGTCTATGTTTACACATATTTTATGTCTATGTATTAACTTGCCAAATCCATGGTGAGGGAAAATTGACTGGCAGCCATCTTGTAAGATAAACTTTTGAAATATAAAATGAACTGGTTGTATACTGTTAAAGCACATAACGTATTTTTTTAAAGAAATTTTGGAATATTGATAAGGCACTAAATTGGACATATAGTGATAAAATTAAGTTGGCAAAGGTATTTTTCATACACTTTTTCCTTTCGCCCCGCAACTTAAAATTGTTCTCTGTTATCTCCATCCGGGGCCTTTTGGGTTCATGCATTAAGTAAACTTTATTTCTTTAGCAATCCTCATTATCTTTCTATTGTTCGGCTTAACATATCGTCGCCTTAGTTCGTTTTTGTCCAACAGACCATCAGAAAATTTTACAGGTGGAGAAGTTATCATCTTTCATTATTTCAATAAAACATTTTGAGAGGTGTTTAAGATAAAGCCTTTTTCGTAAAGGTAAAGGTCTCATTAGTTTAAATAATCCCTAGTTAAGTGATTAAATTTACTTTTTTACACTATTTTTAATTTTAAAGTGGAGATTGGACAAAAACTAAAATGGTCTGTTGGACTACAAACTTTCTGTCCTGCCTTTCCTCAAAAAGACCCCTCACACAGAATCTGCAAAGATAATATAGACACTGAAGAAAATCATTTTCCTCAGGTCCACTTTGTTCCATTTTGTTTTAGTTCATATAACCTATTTGTATTTTCGTGTGCTTATTTCTATGGGGTATTATATTCGTAAACTTTTATAATATTATGTGGGTACCGAATCAAATTAAGCGGTTTAATTGGTTTAATCAAATTAATGGGTTTTTTCTCATGATTACAGTAAAAACTTTTTTATTTAAAACCAATTTAAAAAAAAAAACTGTTTGAATTAAATTGTAGGTATTTATAATCTTTTAATCTAAATAAATGAACTCAAAAAAGAAACATTATTTCTACTACTAAAGAAACATTATTTTAGTAGGAGAAATTCATATTTTGTCGTATATTCATATTCATATATTGTATAAATACTATTCGTAACTTCGAAATATTTGAAAAGGGATTTACATCAAAATTTGACACCAAAAACCATAACAATTCTTTTTAAAACTACCGTACAAAGTATTTTTATCTTGATCGATGAAAATGCCCTATGCCAGCGGTCGGCAATAAATATAGTATCAGTAAGAATGTTATATTTTTTTTAGGGCCACGCACCTGCCCACACTCGTGCGCGCGCGAGCCTGCTCAGTCAGTGCGCTTGCGATTGCCTGACTGATCGTCCGTCATCATCATGCTTTTTTCGTGCCACGAGCCACGACCAACCAGTTGATAGCGTGAGAATTATTGGTTCTCACTCAGGCGTTGCTGGTTCGACCCTATACAAGTTTAGTCGTCCATCATTGAAGAAGCCTAGAATGATGAAAGTGGGTTGATTTTGACATTTTGAGATTATTTGTGTATGTAAGTATGATAGCAAAATCGGATAAAGCGCCGCAGGAAAAAAAAATTGTTATCATTACCTGTTTTGAAATATCACAACCAACCAGTTAGTAGCGTGATAGTTGAACCGGGGATTACGGTTTCTTAAAAAACATACATTAATGTTTTCTTCACAAGAACTAGTTATGAAAAAATATATATATGATTGTGATCGATGGCGCACCAAGAATGGAAGGAAGGAATAACCAATAAGGCCAGTGGGCCAGAAGGGGGCACGTCGCGGGTCAGATATTGCCCGCGGGCCACCAATTGCCGATCGCTGCTGAACGCTATCAAGCATAATTACGGATTCATATCTCCATAGTTGAAGATTCAACTTTCACTAAAGTAATCAGACCAAAAAATAAAGTTTAAGATCTAATTAAAATCAAAATAATATTGAAATATACCTAACTGTAAAACAATTTTTTGCGTGACGACCTCTGTAGCGCATTCGACTTTGTGAAGTCGCGGTCAAACCGGTCGAATCGGTCAAATCTCACGCGGCACGAAAAGTTCGGGAATCATGCAGTGTAAGTTCGTTCATTATAGGTGTTATTTATGTACAGTAAAGTTATCAAAAATAATAACAAGATATAATAGGTACTGGTTATAGTAATTGGTTTTCCAATTCGGGAGGCGGGCAGTGGTACCGCCACCCCGGAAACAATCCTTTCAATCTTTCAATAATCAACATAGAGATGTGACATTGGGGTGACCTATGACAGAGGTCATAGGTCACCCCAAGTGGTTACTAAGTTTGTTGACTTAGCAAGGGTGCTCGGGATGCGTCTATCCACCAACACGAATTCAAATTGGTTGAAATGGCTTTAGCTAGGTGTCTAGTTTGGTGACTAGATCTGAAAAGTGAGGTGTTTATTTTTTTTTTCAAAAGAAAGACAAATATTCCTAGGTTACGGATAGCCAAACAATGTTTGGAAATCTCCTACTACCACCACAGTAAGCCGAAAATGTTGCTCGAGTCGTGATGGAGTGACGCGACGCCCGGGTGGGACCCAAACGCGATGCCCACTCAACCACTGACCGGTCTTCCCGGTATTCCCACATTACTTTTCTTCATCTCCTTTCCCTCCAGACTAACTTAAGCCTCACAACGTTCCCCAGCTGGGGATGCCATAGTCTCACCGACTCAAGGCGAAGCATTTGAAACTCTTGTGCGGAATTAAAAAATATAAATAAAAAAAGTGTACGGCGAGCCGGATGTGAAAAAGCCAGTTGAGGGAGACCCTTAGTTGCCTCGCATCGCTTAGAGAGCAATGGATACATAAATGTGTCACTCCTGGACACGCTTCTACGTATATTCCAATCCAACCCTCATAACTTTTTCATTCCCAGAACTTTCTCTCCATACTATCCTTTAAAAGACCCTCCAAACAGCATCCCTAAATAATCTAAAGACATCGGCCTTACAGCCCCCTGTGTGGAGTTAATGTTAAAAAATAGCACTAAGAGTTTAATTTGTATTTGGTAAAATTACACCAGTAAAAGTTCCTAAATAGGTACCTACTAAGAATGTTTAAGCATATCTAAATGCCTTTGAATAACTTTTTGTGGATGTGTGATTAATCGGCAAATTGAACTAAACCTAATAAATTTGGCTCGTGCTAAAAACAGCAAACCAAAGTCAGTTACAAAAACCCCAAAAGTGAATACACCGCAAAAAGTAAAAGGAACACGTAGAGAAAAAGAAACATTGTAAGTAAGAGTAAAAGAAAATTTGTTATCTTTCCAGTATTGTAGGCGAATCCAGTTAAAGAGCCACGCAAGCTCTGTTAATAACGCTTTAACGTCGCCGAAGTAACGGCGTTATCTGAAAGCGAATCGCAACGAAAAATTGCGGCTACGAAGATGAATCGTTAATATTTTTCCGTCGATATCAATTTATTGCCGGCTCTAATTATTGCGTGTTAGATAGATTTTTCGTATCCAACAAATTGACAATTAATTAAAAAAAAAAAGCAGTGGAACTCTAAATTTGTGTTTTATTAAATTATTGTTTTAATCTGAAACATTTACCTCGGGTGGTACCGATAGAACAAATAACCTTTCTTTACATAAAATTTAATGATTTCAAGTTTTCTTTCCAACGATTAAATATGGTGAATATTTTGAACAATTTATTGATAAACAACAGTTTACATTAAAAACATATAAATAGAAACGTAAAATAGAAACTGACGTAAAATATTTAATTAAATGAAGAGAATAAAAGCAAAACTCGATCGAAAATCTGGAAACAGAAAAATGAGAAAAAGATATTGGCACCTCTGGGACTCGAACCCAGGACCTTCCGAGTCTCAGAGGTGCCAATATCTTTTTCTGATTTTTCTGTTTCCAGATTTTCGATTGAGTTTGGCTTATATTGTCTTTATTTAATTAAATATTACAATTTGAGGTTTTTCTCATAAAGTTAAAATAAAATAAAATGACAAAATCGTTCATGGAAAGGATGTTAAAATCATTAATATATTTTTTTAATGCCAAAAGGGGTTGTTTATATAACTTTACTTTTAGATTTTGTATTTGGAACATTCTTAAATATTTATAAATTGTAATATGTTAATTTCAAGCTGAAAAAAATTTGAAGTTAAAAAAATTTAAAAAAAACATATTTATTTAGGTAATTTATATTGTCGAAATATGTTTGTGTTTTATTTCTGGGAAAACGGAACAAAATTTTAGTTCATGCTTTGAAAGGCAATTATTTGTTCGAAATACACGAGATGCAATTTAAATTTTGGTAAGAAATATGTCTTCAACAAACTAATTACGTAACTTATCAATATATATATATTGGTATCATTTTTACAAATTCAAGTAAGTACAACAACACGGTACAAAATTTGCAAAAATTACGAAAAATTACGAAAAGAGTAGACAGTGAAAAATTTATTACGTATTTTTTTTTTAAATAATAATTTAGTATTGTTATGCAAAAATGACACATCTGAATGAAATTTGCATATAGCTGTACATTTCAAAAATAGTTGTAATTTGTGGCGTTTGAATGAGAGATATATTGCGTTTGCATTTTATTTATCGTTGTGAGTTGTTACTGTAAAAAAATATGAGAGATATAAAAGAGATGTAATTATGTAAAAGACGGGAGAGCTGACGAGGAACAAAGGGGTTAGATACTTCTAAGAAAGGAGTATTCAAGATTGCAGGACTTTGACGTTTACATTCAATATTTTATGCAGTCAAACAAAACAGGATACTTGAACAAATGCAAAAAACTGCAAGCCGATGCGACCACTAATAACGTAGTTCGGTATGTAGGTAGGTATGTTAAAACTAAGACTTCAACTAACACCTTTTCTGACTTAGCTTTTTATTTGAATGTTTATTTTTTGGAAACTCACGCGTGTAAGTCCAATTTTCAAAGCTGGAGACAAGGCTGATATCAAGAATTGCAGACCTGTAGCTATATTGTCAACTATACCAACAATATTTGAAATGATTATTTATAAGAAATTACATCACCAAATCGTGCCGTTTCTTGGAGAAAACCAACACGGTTTCATGCCGATAAAATCCACGGTTTCAAATTTGTTAACATTTTCGCGATTGGTGGCCGTTGGATTTGATTCGAGACATCAAACAGATGTAGTGTATACGGATTTTGCCAAGGCTTTTGATCGAGTTGATCATGATTTTACTACTTAAAATGACAAAATTGGTTTCGATCAACAAACACTTATATTCTTCGCGTCCTATTTAAAATCCAGAAGACAATATGTAATAATAAATGGACATGAGTCCAAACAATACCCGGCATTATCAGGTATTCCCCGAGGGTCAAACCTTGGTCCTCTGTTGTTCCTTATACTTATAGATGACATTCAGGTATGTATAAAATATTGCAAATGTCTTCTATTTGCGAATGACCTCAAACTTTTGATGGAAATAATCTGTCACCAGGACTGCTTAAAAATGCAATCTGACCTTGATGCTATATCAGAATGGTCAGCTAAAAAAAAATTAGAAATCAATATTAAAAAAATGTGTACAATGACATATACCCGCTCTCAGAAGCCCGTAGCTTTTGAATACACCATTAAAGGGAAAACGCGACAAAGATCTTGGTATCGTCTTTGATCCCAAACTGACATTTTCCGATCACATATCACGGCTCACTCCAGCACGCTACAAATTCCTGGGTTTTGTCATCAGAATATGTAAGCAATTTTATGACCCAGATGCAATGATAGCCATGTTCGATGGCGTCATAAGAAGTAAGCTAGAGTATGCTAGTGGTGTGTGGACTCCGCACCAGACTAAATATATGCTGGAACAAATCCAGAAAAAAATCCTTAGGTATGTCGATATGCGAAAGCACGGAACTTATCCGAGGTTCATGCACCATATAGAGTTACTTGAGGCGACAAATAGATTTAGTTTGGAAACTAGACGTTATGCAAATCTTGCAATTCTTAGTTCTAACATAATGCATAACTATATTGACAGCCCATTCCTCCTGGAATGCTACGGTTTATACGTGCCTGAAAACTTCAATCGTAGTCGTCGACACGACTTGTTCAAAATACCATACGGCAGAACAGATGTTCTAGCACAGCATAGCATGACAAGAGGAATGGTAGTGTTGAACGAAATATCAAAAACACTAGATATATACAACTCTTCTTTAGATAGCCTTAAGATTTTTTTGTATAATGATCATCTTCTTAGGTGTTAAGATTGTCAAAATGAGAAAATTGTACGGTAATTGGATTATTTATCTGTTGTACAATTAAAAAAAAATATATATATATATTATAAAATTGTTTTCATATTGTTATTCATATATGTACTCTTCAAACTAGAACAACAATATTTTGGGAGGCGGGGATGTGAACCGCTGCCCGGGAACCATTCATCGGATAACCAACGCCTCTTAACTTAGCTAGGGTGCCAAGGTTCATCAGGTGAGGTTTATCTATGTCTTGGTGGCGGATGCGTCTGCCTACAAGTTGCGTAGAAGGCCGGATTGGAGGGGCCGGGTGAGGGAAACCTTTTGACCTCATCAGCTGGACTATTTGACCCCGACGCCTTGGATCACAGTGAGATGGACGGATTCAAATGTCACTCCTGGACACACTAACCTTCAGATTCTCCTCCTCATACCTTTTTATGTACTAAATTTTTCTCTTCTTACTTTTTAAAAGAAATTATTTTCTTCAGTGCCTCTTGTGTGGATTCTACTAAAAAAATAATATTAGTGTTTACATTTTCCATAATTAATAGATTTAATACTAAAATTTATCCGTAACTTCAAAATCTCAACAAATCTAGGTACGCCGTACGCCGATCATCACACTACAATCTACCATACTATTTTTTTATGAAAGCTGTAAACATGTTGATTACAAAATCAATATCTAATTTATATTCATAGACTTTTGCCAGGGTGGGTAGGAATAAAATATACACCAAAGCTTTATAGGTCTGTACAGTGTCAAAACGTAAAACAATGCGACGATTGAATGGCATTGAGGGAATGGAGCAGAAGGTAATTGCGGCTTTTACATGCGCTCTACTTTCACAATACGATATAATTTTAAACTATTTTTATTTTTATTCAAATTTTTTGAGCTCAACTAAGAAGATAGCTACCACGCTTTAGATTGATAATTCTTTTAGGCTGTATGAATTTTACGTTTCCCAGTGAGCTTTCAACACAATTATGAACTAAAGTTGAACTCAAGTGACCAATAAATAAAAAAAGGAAAGTATCAATTAATAAAAAGTAAAATTTGACGGTGGCGTAAATATGAACTTACGCTATATCTTTATATTTTAATCTGGCAACCACATCCCTGCTATTGTTATGTCATAGACGACAGCGCTCTCCTTTTTCACCAACATACGTGTAGCACTTTTCATTCGTATCATTCTACATTCTACAACTGACGGCCTCCATGGTCGGTGGGAAGTCTCTAGACTGACAATCTAAAGGTCGCGAGTTCAAATCCTGGTGTGTACAAATAAATTTTATTTGTTTGATTTGTGTTATTTCGCAATAAGTAATTTTAAAATAATGTGTAGAGTATATTTGCGGTACGTTCCAGAGTGGAAGATACTCTCAGTAACGCCCTGGACCACCACCATTCAGAATTGATGGCTTTAAATGGCTTTAGAGTGTTTGCTGAACGGATCAGAATGGCCAGGTACTTTCCCACCCTCTTTTTCCTCGTTGCCTCCCCCTACCCACTACTATCAGTCTCATAACAAACTCCAATTGAGATTCCAGCGGGAGCAATTGTAACTCTTGAGCAGTATTCATATTAAAAAAAAAATCTACCGTCCCATACGAAGCTAGGGACAAAATAATTGTATTTTTTTTATGAACTACACCCAAATAATTAATATTACTGCAAGTTCAGGGGAATAATGCTCCACGCTTATTAATAAAAATTATTTCTAACAAATAGTGAACCAGATTCCTTCCTTCAGCCTTACCACATACCCACCATGATAATTGGAAATACGATAATTGCTAAATAAAAAATGGTCCGAAGGGCTGTGAGCATTTCAGACTCAGTGCAGTATTCACATTTATAAAAAATGTTAATGTGTTGGTAGGTTGCACGTTCGTGAGGTGGTTTGTGATTCTACAATTTCTAATATGACATTCTGGTATAAAATAAAACCTTAATATGACATTATTATTTTAGCCGCTGTAAGGTGGGGAGCATTAGCAGGACTACCTGCTTGCGTTCTGCTGAGTAATGCCCAACAGAAAGTGACATTGACAACATAGACAAAGGTGTTTTTTTCCCTCGCGCAGGATAAAAATGGGTAAAACGTGGAAACTTGAGAAGGTGAAAAACGACATTATTACTTACCGGGAAGCCCTAACGACATTCAAGATAAAATACGTCGAGCGGGTTTATTGAGTTTGAAGTTGAAGTTTATGCTAAGTGGAGTAACTTTGGAGTAGAGGGTCAAGTTTGTTGAGAGACCATTACAGGGTATTATTATAACTTATAGGTACTAACTATCTAGGTTATTCGATAGCTCAAGTGGTACTTAGTACAATGGATAAACTAGTTTTATCTATTCTTACGAATGGAAAGGATTCCTGAAAATTAGTCCAGAATATAATTTCGCATCCCTAGAACAACATCGCCATGTTCCCAAACCTCACGATCTGGGAAAATGGCGTTTGGTGTTTTCAACTTTCTTTATTTCTTTGTCTCAGCATAAATTAAAACTTAACTGAACCAAAATATCAGGATAGCGCATACATGTAGGGTATGTTTGTGAAAATGTAAGTAGTTTCAATGTCCCTCAACAGATGCCGCTGGAGTACGTCGTTTCAATGTCTCTCAACAGATGTTGTTAGAATAGGTAAACGAATGTAGTTTTAAGATGTCTCACCAAAGGTCAGTAGTAGTACTACATGAGAGAGAGAACTGTCGAGCAAAGATTTCCGATAGACAGACGAGCAGCTCACTGCGCAGCGGTCCACGCCGCATATCAACACAGAGCACCATTTAGAACGGACCTTTGAATCCAATTAGTCATTCATTGGAAACAGTAAAACGATAATAAACTATTTCAACAAACCAAGATATTATTGAAAACTATCGATCAACAACTGGAATCCAAATCAGTGGATAATCCTGTACATAAAATAATGATTTATGAACATGTGATTTTAAATTTGTACAATAAATTGTTATTTAAAAGATATTTTCAATTGTGGTTGTGATGAGTTCCAACCTGCCCCAGTAATACTGCCGCATTTCTAAATGTTTTTTTTTTTTAAGTTTTCTTTATTCATTGACATTGTTTGTTACATTAATTTTAGAATTTTTCGACCACCATGCTAGGCACATGCCCGTGTTGTGGTGGTCGCTATTACTGAGACATTCACTAAGTAAATTGTGGCTTTTTACTTTGTAATTCTACTACGATGACCATGCCTTTTTTAAAAGTACCAACATTTTTCCGAATATGGTTGTGTAAAATTTTGTTTAATGCATAAGTAATACAAAATTCTGGCATTACAAAGTCTGATTTTAATTACGGCAGTGTCGTTTGAGATATTTTGAACGTTTTGAGTTTGCAATACAGCAATAATTCGTATAACTTACGAAGAGTAATTTTTGGTATAGATATGGCAGTCTTACATTTTCATAAATATAGGATAGACAGTTGATTTGGCACTCACAGCTAACGACCGGAATTTTTGGTTCTGTGGCGGTTTTGTTTGAACGATATGTAAATGTAGATATGGTCTTGAGCATTATAACTCACCACACAATCCCACAAAGTCGTCACTTTGATTACTATGTAAGTTTTTCATGAAAGGCGTAGGCAGGTTTTTTTTTTTAAATATGATTTTCAACTCCAATCGGCAGGCCAGGCAAAATAATTTCCTACAGGGCCTGTGTCATCTTTGAGTATTTTAAATGTCTTTGAGGGAAGGAAGGATATGGAAAAGCGAAGGGAAATAAAAAAAGGTGTAAGGGGTGGGTAGAAATCTGGGGGGTCAGTTTGTCCAGGAGTGACGTGAAGCCCTTAATTAATCCAAGCGTGGACGTAATTAATCTAAGTTTAAACGCACATATTTCAAATATAATATCGCGCCCCTAAAAAAACATCGCCACAATCCCGAATGTCACCTTTTGGGTAAATGGCGTTGGTGTTTTTTTTTACATTAGCTCCCCCCAGGAGGCCCCGACGAAAATAATTCCCCTCAAGGCCTTTGTCATTTTTGGGGTGTGGAGGGTCTTTTTAGGAAAATAAGGAGAGAAAGTTACGGGAAGGAAAAGGAAATTAGGGGTGGGTAGGAATCTGGGGATCAGTGTGTATAGGAGTGACGGACGTATGAATCCATCCCACTCACTGCGGTGCAAGGGGATGTTCCGAGAGAGTAGGCTGAAGAAGTCAAAGGGACTCCTTCAACCACTCTCTCGCTATCCGGCTTGCCATGCAGCTGGTAGGCAGATGCATCCGCAACCAAGAACCAGACAAACCTCACTCCATAAACCCGGGCATATCTGCTAAGTCACCAAATGTAGCAAACTACTTAGGGTGACCTATGGCAGCGGTGTTGATATATATTATTATTATTATAAATGGTTCCCGAGGCAGCGGTACCTGCCTTCCAAATTGTTGTTTTCAATTTTCTTCATTTCTTGGTCTCAACATAAATTAAAACTTGTATGTATATGTATTTGAACACTTATGTAGTTTAAATGTCCCTCAACAAGTGATGTTGGAGTATGTAGTTTCAATGTCTCTCAACAGATGTCGTCAGAATGGGTTGTCAAATGTAGTTTTAAGGTGTCTCATTCTCACTCATGAATACATCCCTCTCAGTGGTGAGCAAGGCGTTGGTCGTGAGTCCGGCTGAAGAAGTCAAAGGTTCTCTACCAATCAGGCCCGCCACGCAAATGGTGTGAAGACGCGTCCGCCACCAAGGCCTGGGCAAACTGCATCCTATGCTGATATATCATCAAACGTGGTAAACTACTTGGGATACAGAAAGAAGACACCTTACCCCATGACTGCGATACTTACTTGCCTGGTAAGACGAATTACTGATCGCTTTCATTGTACTTATCATTATTTTTTATTCAGAAGCTTTTTTTATCGGAAGTTAGCTATCATGCAGGCTGCAGCCTGGAACAACGTGCACTCATACCAGTCATTTAGATTTATAAGCCATTCAAGTTGTAGGAACTACGATTAGGAACAGTAGTAAATAATGATTTTTCAATACTGTAAACACTTAATCTATACACCGGCACACGACTTCAAACCGTTCACGCCGCAGAACGAGAATCTGTGAGCTCATTCCGTGCCTACCATCAGCTTCAATTATGACGTAAAATCATAGTTCCTACATTTTAATTCCGTGTTTTAAACTTCTGATATAGCGCCGCGTGTGTAATAAAATGTTACAATAAACTTAATCGTCTATTGAACAAACAATCTTTCATTTTACATTAGAATTATAGAATCCCACTGCTGCCATCTACACGCACGCACACACCAATCGCTATAAAGTGAAGCTTCTTCCTTTGCATGTTTCATCAATCTTTCCCTGGGTTATCAAATTATTGTCTTATAATGAAATATTACTTGTTAAATTTGCTTCGTAAAAATACCAAGTTGATGTATTACTATAACTAAACGTTTTCAGAGTACGCTAGAGCCAACTAGTTCGTGTAGAATACAAGACCTCAGCGCGGGTTGAATTATTAGAGGAATGTGTAAGGGGCACTTGCGTATTGTTAAAAGTCGGTCGATATGCAGTCATCGAGAAACATATTGCATTACTTGAAGTAGGTCACTACTCACTTCCTAATTTGTGAATGTAAAGGTACTGCGCGTTTTCATCCCGCGACGAAATATCTCCGACAAAATATCCTACTGACAAAACATCCTCCAACAAAATATCTACTGAAACCCAACCTAACCTAACTTAACCTTATTTTAAATCTTACTATATTTGAACAATAATTTAACGTCTTTACAGGATGTCTGTATTATTTTTGTCCCATTGTAACATTTTTAAACAATTATTTATAGTTTCTTCAAACTTTGCCAATTCACTTTGTCGCATTGTTTTTAATTAAATGAAAACAAATTACTTTTCATAACACCACTATTTAATTAATATTATCGACACGTTTCAAAATCAAAGTTTTTTCTTCAGAATAAGAGATTAATATAAAAATAATAAAAGACAAATAAGTATAGACAAATATCAGATAAATATCTGCCAGTTCCTTGCCCCTTTGCAATATATCAGGGTTGGTATTAGCACTCCATTGTGGACTGGTAGTAATTTTTTTTCATAATATTAGTTTTATCTATAAGTTGGGTGCCTGGGAAAACATAAGTGAAATCAACAAAAAACTATAAACATAATATAATATATGAAAAGATCTTACCAGCATATATTTGTTTTGATGGTGGGCTGATTATCATTGACTGAATTTTTTTAATTCTTTTTTTCCACAAATTTTTATCTAAAATTTGAAATATGATTTTGACAAATATGACGGTTTGATATAAGGTGGTGATGGTGGAATTGGTAAACGCGCAGTTAGACGAGAGGTTCTGGGTTCGAGTCCCAATTGCAACCATTATCTTTTTCAATTTTGCTGTGTCTTGTTCTCTTTCATATTTTCGTTTAGATTATTATTATTATATTATTCTTCAACGATATTTTTTAAGTTCTCATTAATTTACGTGTCTTGAAACATCACGACCAACTAGATACCGTCGCGTCGTACGGTTATTGCATCCCACTCGAGCGTTGCTCATTCTTTAAAGAAATACTGATTACTTTATATTACTTCAAAGCTACTAGATTTGGAAAAAAATTGATTGTGACCGATGATGCACCAAGTACGATGGTAAGGAATATTTGCACTACGGGCTAGATGGGAACACTTCACTGAGAAGCCACATATGGCCCGCGGGCCACCAACTGCTGATCGCTGGTCTGTACCATACCAAAGCTCTTACAAACAGTGAGTTTACGTTTTTATTATGATTTTAAAAGTTATTTATAGGGTTTTTCATCATTTCATCCACTATCGACATTTATGTGAAATCGTTTTATTTCATTATCGATACAAATGAATGTTTTTTATTATTATTTGTGTGCTGAAGGTATGGAGCGGAGTGGAAAATAATTGATTCAGTTTAACTCGATACAATCAAAGCGTTCTTTAATGGCAAATGGGTATTGGAAACTCATAAATAAAGATGACTGGTGAACATCGATACATAAAACACTAGAAGACCTTTTCAAATAAGAAAACACAATAAGAATTGAACTCTCTTCTATTGGATAAATACTCGCATTGAAGGAGGGTCTTGATTTTATTTCGAATAATAGGGTTAAAGCAATAAGGGGTATAGAGAAAATTCAACATTTAAACATGCAGTTTTAAAAAAGTTAAAATAATAAAAATACTAATTTTAAGAGATTATTAATTATGGCTCTAGAAACTTTGGTTTGTTCTAGATAACGTAACAATTTCGGAGGCGGGAATGGATAACGCCGCCCCGGGAACCTTTATTGGATAACCAACACCTCTGCCATAGGTCACCCCAAGTGGTTCGCTGTGTTTGGTGATTAAGCAGGGGTGCCCGGGTTCATGGGGTGAGGTTTGTCTGGGTCTTGGAGGCGGATGACCAGGACGCACTGAACCCCAGATTCCTACCCACCCCTTACACCCCTTTTCTTCCCTTCCTTTCCTTAAAAAACCCTCCACACAGCATCCCCGAAGATGACATAGACCCTGAGGGAAATTTTTTTCCTCAGGGCCTCCTGTGTGGAGCTAATGTAAAAAAAACCGCTGACCGGTCAATGGTTGAGTGGGCATTGCATTTGGATCCCACCCGGGCGTCCCGTGTTCGATTCTTTGGCTGGCTAAGTCCTCCATCACAACACAAGCAACATTTTTGGCTTTCTACGGTGGTAGTAGAAGATTTTCAAACATTGTTGGGTTATTCGTAACCCGGAAACGTTTGTCTTTCTTTAAAAAAAAAAAAAAAATTCGTAGTAAAATTACTACGTAAATTTGGTAGTAAAATTTCGTAGTATGTTGAGAAAATGCAGGAGTGTTTGTCAGTAATAGAAATAAGTACTAGATCTATAAAAATCAACACGTCTGTAGGAAAACTTTGGCCATGTTGCAGAGTGAATGATGGAAGGTGCTAAAACATTAACATTCGCCACCTAGATATTTAAAAAAAATATTTTTTGTTCGTTCTCGATTTGAAAAAACTGACGAAGGTTAGCAAGGCATATTGGCCAGCATAATTTATTCTTCTTTTCGTATCTAAGTTTAAAAAATACTTTTTCGCGTGACTCTACTAACATTATCGTGCGACCTCTAAGTGTTGCCCTCGAGAAAGACCACCATTCAAAATCAAAATTTTAAAATGGCCATAACTTCTCAGGAATCGAGCTTATTTTGTCATAAAGTCAAAATTTTCCTGCTTTGCATAAAATAGAAATAAATGGAATATTTCTGAACATATCCGTAAACTAAAAACGTTTACAAATATTAGAAAAATTTAAAAAATGGCTCACTTTATGTCTTTTCTATCTAAAATTAAAAAAAACACATGCATTTTATTAGGCAAATGGATTATAAACAACGTTATTATCACCTCACATTTTGTCATTTCAAAAAAAAAAAAAATAAATCTGGGTACACAGATACTTTCCCATCTTTCTTTATACCATTTCCTTCCCCGCCCATTACCTTCTGTTTCCTGCACAAGTGACTATTGTGCAGTAAGTATTAATATAAAAATAAAATAAAATTATTTACCAATCTTGCATTTTCTGTTTCGATGGTCGTAAGCGATTAATCACTTAAGATAATAATATGTTTTATCGACTTTCGAAAATCGATAATTCGATTATACACATTTTCAATGGATAGGTGTTGTTCGAAATGAGGTTAGAATATTATTTCCGCTCGAATGAACAACGGCTAAACTTCTGTCGTAATTTACTCCCATTATGAAATATTACTTCAGAATTTGTAGCTTTTGCAGAAAGTACTTAAGTAACTTACTAGAGTTATAAAAATATTGAGTGCGTCTGATATCTCGAATGCAGTGTTTAAAATCCATGCAGGTAATACTTTCATATAATTGTTTTGATGAAGACTAGTTGAAAGTAGGTACCTAACTCGACTCGATTTTAATTTGTAGAATTTAATTTTAATTACAAGTTTTTCTTTTACGTTTTCAATAATTTTATAAATCAACTTTTAAAATGCCACGTATTTACAAACAAATCCTGTTGCTTGCCAATTGCCAATTACGCGTGACTGTTGTTTTGCAGGCATTATCAAACTGTGGTTAGGCCACTTACGGATGTTCTATTTGTATCAAATCTACAGGTTTATTTAAATAAAATTGCTTTTAATTTTATTAACACCAATTTTTTCTTTAATTCCGTTGGTTTAATATTTAATTTACTTTATAAATAATTTGACGTAATCATTACACTAACGTCTATACGGTTGAAATTTAAGAATCCGACTACGAATACAACTCGGATGCCGCACCATACGCAACACCGTTTTCGTAAGTGGAGTTCATTAGAAATCTACTTTCGTAAATTAAAGTAATGCCAAAAGAAGGCGCCATTAACGTTAACAGCCAGCGTGAGGAACGTTGGCTGGTAGTCTACTATTGGATTCGTGCTTTTGTGAATCTTTTCGAGTGTGGAGAGATGGATTTTATGATGATTATTGAAACTGGCAGTTGTGAATAAAAATATCACGTTATAATTTCTACCACGAGTTTCATTGTGTTAAATGACGTCATTGCCTGTCGTGGTTGCTTTGCCCCTGTGACTAGCTGTCATTGGATCCAAGGAACGATTAATTTTGGAAAATGTTCCTATCGGATTTTTAAAATGGTCAGCTGGGCGAATTATTCACCACCTATGTTTTGTCTATCTATACTTATTTTTCTGTACTTATTTGTCTAAACTTATTTGTATATTATTTTATATAGTTCAGTATACATTGTGTTCTGATGAAGAAACCACTGGTTTTGAATTGATATTGTTGTATTAAATTCTTGTGTAAACACGACGGTGGTATGCGGACGGCCTCCGTGGTCGAGGGGTAAGGTTCTCGACTAGCAAGGACAAGGGGTCCAAATCCCGGCATGCGCAAGTATACAAATGAATGATTTATGTTATTTCATAATTTTATTAATTAAAAAAATATAAAATATATTTGCGACACCTTCCAGGGTGGAAGATATTACACAATCGCTCGGTGGTGTTTGACCACCACTCAGAATTGAAACGTTGGTTGAAATGGCCTTAGACGTGTTTTGTGACCAGATCCAAAGAGCCCAATACCCCTCTACCCACCTTTCCTACCGTCCTCCCCACCTTCGTCCCCTCATTACTTTCAGCCTACAACATACTGATGCCATAGTCTCACTGGCTTCAGATGACTGGGAGGAGTTGGGACTCTTGAGCGGTGCTCACGTAAGTTTTTTGGTTTCATTTAATCGGCGATGTTCTTATTTTCCTGTTTCATACTTTTATATGTGTTGTTATCTCACAATCTATACCTCCAACACGTCTTGGAAGGAGATTTTTCTTAGGGAAGAAGTAGAGTTCTTTTGGTTAATATGTGATTTATTAATACTTCGTATATTACAATTGGTGACTACGGTTAGCCGACCTAGCTAGGGCTTTAATTGATCTGGCTCCCACTGCCTTTTATGGGAACCTCGGCCTAATCTCGGAACTAACCTCGGCCCTCTGGCTCGGTTTTTTTGCCTGTGTCAACTTTGAAGAGGTTCTGTGGAAGGTCTTTTTGAGGAGAGGAAATAGTGAACATGGGTCTTGAAGAGACTCATCTTGTAGGAGGAGGAGGCCGGCAAATCCTGTTTAAATGCTACAATAACCGGACTGAGTATACAAAACACTCGCTTGTACCTAGATTACATGAAGTTACTAATAGATATGCTGATGTGGCAGATCTATTTAACTGCATGGAAGATACGTTCAAGAGGGCTATTCTATCAAATCTTTTCAATCAATATTAGTTTTATTTGTACTATAGATTTTTGTATGTTATCGCATCTCTGGTGTCATTTCTCTTTCAAACGCCACAATTATCTGTTATAATCTTTATTTACTGTTTCTAATATGTTTCTTATGATTTTGTGACATGTGTGTATACCGTTGATATTAAATAAATGTTTATACCGTTGATATTAAATAAATAAATCATTCCACAGCCAAACTGTGGAACTCAAAAACGAGTCGTAGAAGCGATCTGTTCTCATCTGACAAATGTCAACCGTATACATATATTGGGAACGCGTTTGGCGTGTTTCCTGACTAAGCACCGGTGCTAGAGTGATCAATAACGCTAGTTCCTCGGAGCATTTTCCATTGTAATACCGGTAGAACAAGGACAGCCCACCTACCTGACGCCGACGCTCTAAAAATTGCAATCCGCTTTTTAAATCATCAATTTTGTTTAAGCTGGCGTTCCATATTTTATTGTAAAAATATCATAATTTTAATAGAGATTTTAATTAAAAATGTTAAATTTCCAACAAGAATTGACATCCCCTGCCAGAAACCCATTATGAACCAGCCCTGACTCCATCCATCGTGCAGCTGAAAACAGCCCATAAAGTTCAGCGTGTCCACCATTGTGTGGGGGCACAACAGCGCACAGGGAACAGGGTAAAGCCATACACTGTAGGTAGATATAGAATACAGAGTACAGAATACAGAGTACACCGTACCGTACCGAGTACACGGGCGGCGCGCTGGCATTATCCCAGTACTGGGAAAATACATACCACGGCAATTCGGCTCGCTGAAACTGAATAACAAATTTCTCTTAACGCTCTCAGATTTCTGAACTATCTTCATTGGGAAGGGATGTGTACCTGGTAAAAAATGTACAAGTTGTGACTCTGTAGAATAGCAATTTATAGAATTGCATTGCGAAATGTTTTCAAAATCAAATCAAAATAAAGAGTGAAAAAAACCTGCGAGAGATGAGGAAAATAATGTAGGAAAGCAATTTGTGGAGGCACTTTATTATAAAAGTGCTTTATCTCTGTAATCCTTTAAAGAGATATTTGTCTTTATTATTGGTACTGGATCGTGTACTTTGTTATTTTATTAAAAGATTTTCGTTCTTTGAAATTATAGTGACTGATTATTGTTATTACCCTCAATATAAATATGGTTGAAGATGAAACACGTCCGTTTAACTGGCTAGCTAGGTTTTATCTGACGAACTCTCGCAAAAAAAATACTTTCCCTTTTCTAATCGGCTGTGTTCAGCATACGTCGTAACCGACACCATGTGACTCGAGCATAGCATAAGCAACATAACAATGATAGAACTGATCATAACTAATGCTCTGATATATTACATAAAACTATGCGAACATAATATGTAGACGGTTGATATTTATCACGTGAGAACGGGTCAATTCTTCTACTCGTTCTTGAATTCAACAAATCGGCTGTGGAAAGGTTTGTCAGCCTCTGTGTTTCCTCCCTCCTACCTCCCTCTTCAAGACCCATGTTCACTCTTTCCTCTCCCCACGCATCATCCTTAAGTATGACCTAGATTCTGAGCGAATTTTTTTCCCTCAAGGCTTCCAGTATGGAGATGGTGTACACATTTTGTTTACTGCATTTAAAACGCACCGCAAAATCAAAGCAATAACAACTGTCAAAGCAACCGCGATACATTACACGATATCTCCCATGAGCCGGCCGGCCTGGCCAACATCGTGCTCGGACAAAATATCCCTTGTGCTTGATTTCAAAAACATTACTGAATTAATATTTCAATTCGCCTTTAAAAGATAGATAAGGAAAACAATATGTGCCTATAAATGCGCTCCAAGCCCTACACAACTAACAAGCAACCATTAAGCCCCTATCAGTCGTTGAAAATCCACAACGCCTCGATCAGCAAGGATTAGACTTATAAAAGCAGATTTATACCAAGAGCAACAAAACTTGCCATCTAAATTATGCTTCATTGATGTTAAACAAATCAATTTTTTTTTTTTAAATCGGCAATTCAACCTAAAAAGTGATTTGTGCACATCAATATTCGTCCTACCCCTTGACCACAGAGGTCGTCAAAGGACGATGTGGAATTTGAAAAGGACAACTTCCAAGTAAGAGTATTTATAAAATGCGTGACCGGTGTTTCTCCTTAAATTCCCATTGACTTCATTGTCAATGCCTTTGAAAAGCGAAACAGCTGTCCTACCAAAAAATACAGCTAGCCAATTTTAAAAATCTTAAGCAAATTAAAATATCTCAAATTTAAGCATTCTTCCCTTAGCCTTAGCACTGCAAATTCGGACTGAATTAAAAAAAAAAGTTTCACTGAAGCCTAAAAAGAAATGAAGGACGACAGGGTTTTCGTAAAAAATATTCATAGTCAAAACCAAAAGGAGAGGTACACAGAAAGGATTTAAATAGAAATTGTCACCTTGCTCAAATTATGTGATATTGCTAGTAGCGTCTGAGCTTGCTGGAAAATAATATATTTTATTTTTAGCCTCCTGTTAGAATGAGAAGGACACTAACGTCATTCTCATAAAATACATTAGTTTATTTCCTTTGCAACTTTAAGTATCAGAAACAAAACGGGGATAGCGTTGCCTGGAGAAGTGTAGAAGTATTAAGCACATCCAATGCAGGCACGTATCCCAGGCACATACATGTGTATCAAACCCAAGCTTGTCGAAGAACTCGTTCTAGCCTCGAAGAATGCAACATCAAACTCGTTATGACTACAACACTCTATTCCAAGTGGTAATCAACCCTACGAGTATGGAAGCGTTATACAAAAAAATAATTGCCTCCCAACACTTTCACGCAATAAACGTACATACGTAATCACTATAAATACTAAAGCAGGCCCATGAAAATTCACGGACAGTTTGAATTCTTGACAAATCAGTTCCAATTTTGAATAAGGTTTGGAATTTTTTTTTTTTTTTTCAATATATTATAATATATTATAGGTAGGTACTTTTTCTCCTATCTCAATTCTCCAAACACTTTGAATTTTGGAAATGATATCACTTAAATTCAAAGCAAATCCGAGTTCTAAAGTCACAACGGTATTTAGTATTTTTAATAATAATGGTGCTGGCGCAGATTAATGAAAATAAATGCGTCTTTTATGATGCGTACTTTAAGGGAATTTTCGTTATGGAAAAATAAAAATAAATTAAATACTGTTATTAAAGAAACTTAGAAAAAATGTTAAGTATTCGGAAAAATTCATTCAATTTTATTTTAGAATAAAAATTATAATTAAATATCTGCAAAAAGAGAAGATATGATTTTTTTGAAAAATAAAAATAATTCTTTTCGCTCTCCTGAAAAATTAGCATTTTGTCCTTGTGAACATTTCTTATTTCCGTGAAGGATGGTGACCGGACAACTCGGAATGAAACCAACTCAGAACCATCTCAGATAAGTCATTTCAAGTGATAAAAAAATATATATACAAAATTTGTTTAATATATATATATATATGTTTTTATATTTTATATATTTTGTACCTACATACTGTGGATCAAATTCGATAATACTTTTACTTTATATTTATTTTTGTGCAAGTATAATTTCGAAAATATTCTTATATATACGTAAAAGCCTAAATAGACGTAAATAAATAGATAGGTTTAGTTAGGGTTATCGGCTAATTTAATTTTTTTTTTTTTTTTAAGTTTTTAATGACTTTTCAAGGAGGTTTTGAGTTGACTTTATTCTCAGTTGGCGTGGAACCGTGTAGCATATGTTGAATATTTTTGTTTGTTTTTCATTTTCTTTTCATAAAAATCTGGTTCAATGAAAGACGAAATATGAATTTATAATGAAAAATAGGTTTAATTAAATAATGTTAATGTGAGAACAAATTTCAAATTCCGTATAATTTAAACAGTATTACAAGTTTAATGTTAAGTTTAAACAGCAGTGCAACTTTAGTGCCCAAACTTTAATTTCTGTTCAGTTTGCAATATCAATTTCAGCCTTCTAACTGTTCCGAGTTCATGTTTGATAACCCAAAGTTGTAAGCCGTTACTGGGTCGTGAGTCGTAAATGTTGCTAATTGTATCAAAACTTCATGTAGTATCAGTGCCTAGTGTACTTTAACCTCTTCCTACCCGAATTGGCAACCATCTTCTAAATAGGAACGCAGCTCGTTTCATAAAAAAATTAATACTAAATTAAGTAAACCTCTTTTTAAAACAAAAGTTATGGCATAATATTATCTATTTGTGAGACAGTTTTGCCGTTTTTTAATTGCAGAATATTCCGCTTTTTCAAGATTTAAAGTCAATAAAAATAAGCGTTAAGAAAAAGAAGATAATATGGGTGGTTCTTAGTCGAAGTATGGTACAGTTAGAAGTGACCGAATTGGATATCGATACCTTAGCTCAGTAGTCAAGAGCACTCGCCCGGAAAGTAGAGAGGTCCTGGGTTCGAGTCCCAGAGGTGCAAATATCTTTTTCTGATATTTTGTTTCCAGATTTTTGATTGAGTTTCGCTCGTAGTGTCTTCATTTAATTAAATATTACGATTTGAGGTTTTACTCATAAAAGTAAAAATATTAAAAAAAAAATATTCATCCTAGACTTGCAGAAAAGTCAATAGATGTGGCACATTAAATAAAATTGATAAAAATTTATCCAGACACCATTTAGTTCGGGTTTGAATCTTGCAATCATACATAAAGATGGCGGCTAATAAAAATGTGCGTTAAGAAAATGAAGATTATATGGGTGGTTTTTAGTCGAAGTATGGTACAGTTAGAAGTGACCAAATTGGATATCGACACCTTAGCTCAGTGGTCAAGAGCACTCGCCCGGAAAGTAGAGAGGTCCTGGGTTCGAGTCCCAGAGGTGAAAATATCTTTTTTCTGTGATTTCTGTTTCCAGATTTTTGATTGAGTTTTGCTCATAGTGTCTTCATTTAATTAAATATTACAATTTGAGGTTTTACTCATAAAAGTTAAACTAAAAAAAAACAATAATACTGTTTTTTGGCCAATATTCTCAAATATTGTTAGATTCATTAAGGTTGCTTCCGGGTTCGCTCTTGCTAATGGTTTATTTAGTTTTATTGCGTAACATAATATTTATCTTCATACTAGAAGTAGTCGTCAAGATGTCAGTGTTAGACTTTGGTTCATTTTCCCTTCCGTTTCTGCTTCATTGTAACTCTCACCTTTATATATTTATCTCCTGTTTTCCAATGTAAAATTTGGTCCATCGAACCCGGTGTTTGTTTGTTGTTTAATTTTGTTAGACGAAGTTTGTGGCTTCTGTATGTTTCATGTCGCCTTGGGAGTGGAAGGAAGTTTTCGAACCCGGCAACGATAAGGTTAAGGACTTTGTCGTTATTGATCAAATGAATTTAATTTTCGGGTTGGGTTCAATGACAGCTACTTCAAACTAGGGGCACGTCCCGCGTTTATGGGAGATATCGGAGGGGCATAAGGACATTGATTATTTGGGTAAACTGTAGACTTTATCATTTTCTGTAGGGGGTAAGACTTGCTAAGGTTGTGGTTGCATGTAGGTTGTACGACCTTTATTGTAGCTTATCAGTAAAGATCTTGAATCGAAGATAACAGGTTCACATCTCTGCGAGACTAAATGAAATACATGCGTACTCTGCGCAATTCAATTTGATTTTTGCCTAAACTATTGTGGCGTATTTTGATGTCCAAGCAAGTAACTGCAGATAAATTTCACGTTTGTATTAAGTGATTTAACGGCGCTTTAAAATCATCAAAATTCAATTTATTATTGCTAGTTCTTGATTTGATGGGGGCCTCAGCGTGTGTAAACCACCCAGTGGGGCCAACATTATTAAATTATACTGTAAAATGTAAAATATTATTTCAAAATAAAACATTAAATTTAAAAAATTTAGAGTGAATCCATATATAAAAATCAAAATATGCTTGCTTGGGTGTATAAGTTATGAGTTGTAGTTGTAGCGAGCTAAGGAAATGTTTGAAACTTTCAAAATACCTTCTATCTATCCTCTCGATTTTTTTTGGATTATTACAACCACATGACAATAAATCTGAAAAGTTTTTAAATTTTTACAAAAACTCTTACGAAACTGTCAAAAATGTCACAATTTGAGAATGACATTTGCAAAAGAATGTAAATTTAATCTGAATTTACTTTTCGAAACTAGAAATTAATGAATTTATTTGAAGTACTCACCTATGGTACTAACCAAAATCGAATACTTTGAATCAAATAAAAAATTATATTTATGTTAACATTAATCAAATGTGGTAACTATGTTAGGTACCACATTTGATTGATTGTTCTTATAATATACAAAAATGAATGTTTGTCATAGAAAATTTGTAAAAAAAATTGTGATAGGTGGCAGTGCTTAAAAACCTGAATGTACCGGGACTGAATATATTGAAAGCGTAAGAGGGGAGGGGATCGCGGGAGGGGGATTCGCGTGTGAATAATTAGGAAAGGCGGGGAAGGTGAAGGGTGAAAGCGCGAGGAGAAGGGGCTATGGGAGGGGAAGGGGAGGTGGAAGGGGAGCGGGACGAATGGGAAAAGACATACAGAAAGAAACGATTTCTTTATTAGCGGCATTGCAATGCATGCCGGGAACTCGCTAGTATGTATGTAAGTTCGATTTGAATTTCAGATGATTTTACATGTACAGTATTTTAAAAGATAATTTTATTTAAAATAAGTATGTAACGTTGCAAGATGTTCAAGTTTTACACTCATTTACGAAGTTTAGCAATCAGCCATTCCAGTAATGGAAAGTTATATGGGAACAAAATGAAATTGGCTTTATTGAACGATTGTATTATTTTACCAATAAATTTGTAACTGTTTAGTTAATTGGAATCCAAAATATCTACAGTATCGACGCCCCGATTGTACAGATACTTTTGCAGAGCTATGTGTAAAATACGAAGAGAACACATCCCAATTATGAACACGAAAATTATGTAAGCCTGTGTTTACAGAACTTGTATATGTTTTTAACATTACCTTTAAAGTAATAACACTGCGCATAAAACTGTCTATATTTTGTATAATTTATGGAAGAACACGTCAACAAAAACACAGAAAAAAATATTACATCAACACAAAAAAGGTTCTACAAATGGTTCATATCCAACGGACGTGTTTCGTTTTAATTTTTCGTATTTATGTTAGTTCTAAAAACCCACACCATTTGCGGAATGATATTTTTAATTGGGGAAAGTTGCACAATTGTAAAGAATTTCATAATTGCGCCTCTTGTTTTGATTTTGTATAAGTACCTATTTTGCCATATTTTTAAAGCATTGCTTTATTTAGTTTATTCTATGGCTAAAATAAATATTTCTTTTTAAAAGATACCTTCATGCGAACCATAAAACAGTTTTTTTTAAATTAATAATTTTGATTATACTCTTGTAATGTTTTAACGAAATCTATTTATTAAATTTCATTCGATTGTAATTCATATTACGAAAACCGTTAACATAATTTTTCACGACCGGTTTTCGGTATAGCTAACAATTATTACAAGAAGATTTTTTTATTCGATTCCCCTAGTATAATAATAGTGTTTTGTATCATTGAAGAAGAAGATAACACTTATAATCTAAATGAAAATATGAAAGAAAACAAGACACAGAAAAAAAGAAAAAGACAATGGTCGCAACTGGGACTCGAATCTAGAATATTAGCGAGTTCCCGGCATGCATTGCAATGCCGCTAATAAAGAAATCGTTCCTTCTTCTTCAATGATATATTACGTTGATGGGAATAACCTTTAAAAGTTATAAAAAGAGTTTTTATTATAAAAAATTGAATAGTGTTTTGATTTAAAACGTTGCCTGAAATGGCTCTACCCGTATTTGGTGACCAGATCTAAATAGCCTCCCCTACGTTTTTCTTCCCCACCTCCACCCCTTCCCGACCACCTTCAGCCTCACAACCTACCCCAAATAAAGGGCTATAAAGGGCGTTAATAAATAAATAAATGAGGATGCCATAGTCTTACTGGCACCAGATGGTTGGGTGCAGTTGGGATCTTTTATCATCCTATTCTACCTCTTGCTCTTCTTCTTCCCCATTTTTCCGTCAAATTCCTTCAGCCTCACAAAATTCTCAAAATCGGGGACATCATTCATAGTCCCTTTATCCTATTTTAGAGTGTTTTTTTTATTATGTGTACTGTGTTTTAACATGTTTTACCGGGTTCTTACGAAGTTGTACTATGTTTAACTACGTTAACTTTGTTTTATCAATTTTTATCACCTTTAACCATGTCTTAACATGTTTCATTTTAATGAAGCGTGTTTTATCTCATTTTACTACATTTTCCCGTGCTATGTTATGTCTTTAACAAGAATCACAATGTTTTGTCAGATTTAACCATGTTTTTCCAAATGATTCTAAGTTTAGTCATTTTTAAAGACAGAAACCTCAAATATGCCAATACTTGGACGGAAATTGCAGAAAATTAAAAAAAAACACACACACACATAAAAAAACATAACTACCAGTGGCAGAAGTAATCACGTCTCTCGTGGCTGTTCGATTATTACGGAGATGCCAATTAATTGGGGATTTCCTGTCACGACCAATGCACATCAAACTCAACATTTTCTTTTAAATCTTGGTTAAAAATGATAAATTTCTTCTGACATCAATATTCTCGTTCAAAATCGAGGGGAAATATTAAACATTCTGAGATTGATTTATGAATGAAAGATGACGTTAGAAATAATCTGCTTCCCGTTTTGTATATCTTTTCATGAATAAAGTTATGAGTCTGCTACCAGCGAATGCACACAATCTATTATAAAATTTATCTTTGGTGGAAGAGAAAATAAAAAATGTTGAATCGTGTTTTCAAATGACAAAATCGTGTTTTCTTTTAAAGAAATTAAAAAAGACACCTTCCTAGAAATAAAAAAGAGCATGGAAAAATAAAATAAATTTACACAGTGGCCACCACATTGAATTTCTAAAATATGTTCTGGTTTATTTTTTTAATAAATTTGAAAATGTTTTTCCTAGAATAACGATCTCCCTGGCACAGCGGAGTGAATGAAACTCAACATTGAAATGGTAATTTATATGTTTGTGTAAATAAATAATTCAAATATTGGGAATGGTAATTAAATTTATTTCCTGTTGAAAATATTATATTGTGTGTAGATACCTACTTATCGCTTGTTTGAATACTTTAACCAACAATATGTTCCAATCTGTCTCTAAATAAAACTTAAATTCAAAGCAAATTTGAGATCATTAAGTGAGATTTCATGAAGAAAAATTTCAATTAGGAATAACTCACGCATATTGCAAACAACGTAAATAAGGTTCTTTGATATTATGGTAGGTATTTACACAAAGATTAATGCCGCTGAATGGCGTTAGTAAACAAATGAACAACACACAAAATTTGATAACGCTTTGCAATAATATAATTTTTCAAGGAAGTTTTAGAATCTTAATTCAAATAACAGAGTAGATTATGAAATTCTTCCAATGCGTGCTTTCAACCATGGGGATATAAAACTATGTTTTTTTAGTCCACATTATTTTTAGATGCATCCCTTTAAAGTTATGACCGTTCGCGCCCGCCGCATTCATCGCGGCTCGGGTTCGGGGCTTGCAGCTCCCGGCTTACACTTTGTCTATTTAACCCTTAAGTGACGTAATACTTTCCAATTTGGAAGGCGGTTATGAGTATCGCCACCCCGGGAACATTTATTAGATAACACTCCTGCCATAGGTCTCTCCAAGTGGTTTGGACTTAGTAGGGGTGCCCGAGTTCATTAGATGAGGTTTGTGTAGGTCTTGGTGGTGAATGTGTTTGCTCACCTATAGCGTGGCGGGCCGGATCGGGAGAAGCTGATTGAGGTAGACCTAACGTAGACTTACTATTACAGACAGGACAGTACTTATTATTTTGTTATTTTGAAATATGCACAAGTCAGTTGTCAACTTTACACAACGAGGGTAGAAATTACAATGAATTGCAAGACATTCAAAACACAAGATAATATGACAATTATTACACTGGTCACAATAATGTTCGAATAAATTTTATTTGAAAGTATTAAATTTTATTTCAAAACTGTATTATTTCTTCAAAAGAACAAATGAGCGCCATCTCTTGATTGATTTGGTCGAGCATGATGATTTAGCAGTTTTTTTAACAATTCATTACAGTGCCTCTTGTAATCCAAAGAGACCGCCAGTTTTGCAATATAGATATTTTAATTCTTTTTCGAACAAAAACAAATAAACATATAACAATGCCTAACCAACATCTTACACGATCTGGGATTGAATCCTCAATTAATACTTCGTTTGACAGTTCCTCCAATCCGAGTTGGACACATCAAGCGTTGGCCGCTTGATTATGTCCATTTCTGAGCTATGGTATTTAAAATTCATGATCCAAGGTTTTTACTCGCTAATATGACAATTTCACTGGAAAAATTGATAAAAAAAATTGTAAATGACCTCGCGGGTCCCAGGACTCTTTGAGAGGGCTATCTTCCTATGTTATCTCAGTCAGAATGGAGGACGGTACTGAGAAGCGCTGGGTTTAGTGGTGAAAAGGATGAGAGAGGCAGAGGAGTGAAGTTTCTATGTATCCACGACATCACTTTAGGGTTAAGTATGGTAAAAACCGCCTTGCAAACATTGAAAAAGCCATCATCGCACACCTCCCATCGAGATCTGTGCCCGGCCAGAAATATGTTGGGAAAAAACCTCTTTGCATACTCCATTAACCCACTTCCGAATAGATCCTCGCACTCCTCCTCTCCGCAGACCAGGCAGGGTTGTACTGACGGGATACTTAATGCCCCGTCTATGATCAAATTACAACTAGCTGTTGGAAATAACAGCGAGATGCCATTAAAGCCCAACACTATTGACGCAAACTTTTCGTTTTTCTTATAGTACATAATATTTACGATTCCCTGGTCGGTGACAGAAATCAAACCGCAGTCTTCCAACATGTGATAAAAATAATTATAATATTTTTAAAACTTACTAATTTTAAAAATAATTAAGTTCTGTGACAGTTCTATACAAAATCTATTATCATTTATTTATGTGCTAGCTGTTTTTAAATAATAACAGATCTTGGTTTGAACTTTCATAAAACTTAAAAATTAACTTTGAAATTTGCAGAATTGTTCATATACTGTGAAATAATTGGCCCTTAGTAGGTACTAAGTCTGCGGTCTGCCTCTGCGGTTTGCAATCTGCCGGCAACCCTAGAATCGTATCTTAAACTCAGTCAACCGACTATGATGTATTCCTTTAGAAGTTTTAAGTTTATAAAAGGCCACAACGGTAAACATTCAGTGAAAGATGATCGTTTAGCTTGTTGTGTATCTTCTTACTTTATGGTTTTCCTACGGATGTTGGCTTTTTTTTTTAAATCGTCAAAACCTACACTAGTGTTAGCATTTTTTGCGGTAGATTTTATATTCCACGGTTCCATCACGTACACAAATCAACTGCTACCTAGAGTATGTGGAAATAGTGTTTTGCCTTACAATGTACAACCATTTTCAGTGCGAAATTTTAGGTCTAACGGCAGTTTCCGTCAACCAAACTGAACTTTACTTAAAACTAGCTTTTGCCCGTTGCAGGCAACTAACGGGTTAAAACACAAAGCGATTTGACGCGTGAACGTGGATGAAACAAGAAGTGTGTGTTAAATAAAATAGGTGAAGAATGGTGCGCCTACAAAGGACACGGGTAGTTGACAGTCCAATTTTGTACGTCTGCTCTCGTTACTTAAAATGTAGCTCAAACCTACTCGGTACTAACAAAATTATGTCTAACATTATAATATAGAAAGAAAATATTTAATTGATACACATCACGCCATTTATCCGCAGTGATAGACAAAGTCGAATAACCACCACACTTTTCTTTACATGGTCTCATCTCAATTATCATACCTTCTTCCGTGCATACTTTCATGAATCGGGGTTGACTTTAGCACCCTATCATGAACTGGTAAATTATAAAAAAACCTTCGAAGAACAACAACAAGTATTTTCACAGTCTTTTTCTCTACAAATTCCTTTTTGTAGGTGGACTGTAGATAGTTTTGTTGGTGTTTTTTACAAATATTTTCATGATTTCCTCTCCTCCACGTTTATTGATTGATTTGTTGATTTTCTCTTCCCCATCATCATGATTTTTGATTCCTTTATCTACATTCTTAAGAAGCCGTGTATTGTTGTCGTTGTTATATAAAATTGTTTTTTATAACTTTATTTGGAAGGCCGTTATAAAATTTTGTAACATGGAACTTACGTTTTTTCTGGCCAACCGATGTATTTAATTTTGGAATATTAAGTATGTAAATGTGAGGTTTTTAGTCTTGTAATATTGAGGTAAGTTGGTCAGTATCATTTTACTGTTAAATGTGATAAGGGAATTTTTTAGAAGAGTTTTACAATAACAATTTACGTTGTCATTTGTTCCACCCCTGTCTGTGGTCGGGAACCCCTCCCACTTGCGCCATATTTTGCATAGCGGCGACGCCATATTTTGTGTTTTTTTTTGTTATGCGAACCACGTGCATTTAATCACTGCAGCCGGCTTAGCTCCCCGCGAGTGCTTCCCGAACAAGTGTTCACGACCAAGCCAAATTTATATGCACCCGCTTATTCATTTTCAATTTTCTTGCAGGGAAATGTTATTATTCTGAAAGAGAAAAAAGCCGTTTGAAAATTCGACAGCACAAAAGCATAATACGGCATTTCTGAAATGAATATCAGTGTTTTTTTTTCATTATGAGAATTTGTTGAAATAAGTTATTTGTCATCTATCAATTTTACACATAAAAAATCAAAATATGCTTGCTTGGGGATATATAAATATATCCCCAAACAAGTGTGTTCGATTCCTTGGTAGGCCAAGTCCTCCATCACGGCTCAAGCAACATTTTAAAATTTATAAAAAAAAGTATTTCCTATGTTTTCCTACATTTTAGTGTTTGGATGCCTTACACAAAATGTTGAAAAATCAAAGAGATTTAGTACTAATTCCTTCTACGTGGGTTTTTTTTTATTTTTTATTATTATTAAGTTAAAAGAAATATAATATTTCGCTTTCTTAACTTAAATACAGAGCATACATAATATAGTGGTAAGAAGTAATATTTTTAATTTTGTTCCAACATCTTAAGTTTAAATTGTTTTTTTTAAAGGTTTTTATATACTTTTCCGTTTTTAGGTTATCTGGAAGGAGATTATATGTGATAAGGGCATATAAGGTTCGATATCTTTACGAAATAATAGGCGAGGTACACATTTTGTAGATTTTTTTAATTCTATTTGGGGTCATTTTCATTATTATCATTCAAATCTGCTAAATAACTTTTGTAGTTTATCAAATGGTACATGGTTAAGTTAATAGGGTAGTTATATATTTTTTAAATTAGCTCCACACAGAAGGCCGTGAGGAAAACAATATCCGTCTGGGCCAATGTCATCTTTGGAGATACTGTGTGGAAGGTTTTTTAGAGAAAGAAAAGAGAGGAAGTTGTTGGGTAAAACATACTCTACAGAATGCTTTCTTAGTATTCTGAAGCGTATTATACCCCATTTTGTAATCAATGTTGTGATAATTAATTTGTGATAGTATCAACCATGTTCTATGTAATTGTATTTGTGAGCGCTTTGATATGAATCCCTGTTGAAAAAATTAAAAAAGCTTGGAGTCTTTTAATTGAATATGAGTCACTGTTCTCATGCAAAGTTTCTGTAACTGCAAGTATGTGGAGTTTTTCAGCTCTGAAAACATCGTCCACCACCTTTTGTTTGTTATTGAGGGATCATGCTTTCCAGGAACCAATCGCAAGCTGTCTGCTTTTATAATTTATTAAGTTGTGGAATTTATCAGAATCACGTAGGAATTTGGTCGCTAGGTAATCAATTCAGGCGAAGAGTTATTATTATTTCTATTATTTTTATTAATTGTTGGATTTGTCCCTTCCTGCATAAACATTTTGTTTTTTGTCCCCCACGGCACCCCCTGTATCTAAATTTCACATTAGAATTTCACGTAAATTAAAAATTATCGCGGATATTTTACGCTATATCTACATCAAAAAATTTGAGAACTTCCCAAGATTTTCAAAATAAACTCGGAGCGCTTTAAAAAGCAGCCGAGAGCGCCTCGAACCCGTTTGAAAACGAACCCGATTATGTTATGTTATGTGTTAGAAAGGGAGCGGACAACCGATATAGTATTTTAACTCGATCTTTCGACTGCTAATCAAACAATATCCAGGCTACTATCGATGAAAAATACATTCTTCTTCTACTAGTTTGCTTTCCATTCAGAAGTTGGATATCATCAAGGTAACACCTTCAGTCTGCAAACTGCACTCGCACCAGTCACGTATATTTCGAAGCCAATAAATGCAGCATCTTCCTCTTCTACATTTTCAATTAATCTTTTCTTGGGTTATTCATTTGATAAATATAAAATTTTTTTTTTTTTAATTTTTCATAAAATTTTGTAAAAATACATTTTAATCCCATTTTTTTTATATGAATACCGTACAAGAGTCTCAACTGCTCCCGTCTGGAGTCAGTGAGACTATGGCATCCCCAACTGGGGTATGTTGTGAGGCTGAAGGTAATGGAGAGGGGAAGGAGATGGGGAAGAGGAAGTACCCAGCTATTCAGATCTGGTCACCAAACACGGCTAAACCCATTTCAAGCAACGTTTCAATTCTGAATGGTTGTCTTACACCAAGGCGATATTGAGAGTATCTTCCACTCTGGAACGTGCCGCAAATATATTTTATATTATTTTTAATGAATTAATTGTGAAATTTGCCACGCCGGGATTCGATCCCGTGACCTTCGAAAGTTTACATTATTGTTTAAATTTACCCAAAACAGACTGGGTAGGTACTCAAAATCACTTAAACCCATCTCAACGCCAATCAGGCTTATGGTTACGTCGTAATGGGTACCTAATTGAATATTCTAACTAAAACATAACTAACTAAAACTAGCCGATTTCATCGGCTTGGATCGGGCTTAACACATAGTTTTTTTTTTTTTTTTTTCAGATGTAAACCGTCATTTTCCTCTCATTTTAAACGTCAAGAGTGTAAAATTTCATCATAACATTCAACAATATCGGAATAAAACTATCTTTTTTTAAAACAAAAAAAAAGCCACACTGACTGTCCGCCCGACCGCCCGACCGCCCGACCGCCCACCCGCCACGGACACTCTTATTTTCTATCAATAGATAGATAGACAAGTTGAATTCCCCGGCGTTGCTGGGACATTTCACAGTCTTTTCCGAAATCTTATGCATACAGTGATATTTTTCTTATTTTGTAGGTCATTTTTGCACATTTTTATTAATCTCGGAATAATATTATAGATTTGCATACAAATCAAATTCACGTAGCCACACTGCGGCCGCTCGTCCGCCTGCTAATTAAGTATATAAAAACAGAAAATTTCACAACACATCATTTAAATTATTGAGATTACCAATTCTAATATTAAATTGTTTATATCTAATATTTAATTGGTGGCCAATCGCATTCGGAGCATTGACAGCAGGAAATTTAATGTGAAATGCAAATGAAACTATCAACAGACAGAGGGCGCGAAATGCCCGGTAAACAGACAAATTGCATTAACGAATTGCATTCCGCCCGAATAAACACAAAAACACATTAGCTACATGATGCAGATATGCACTCTGATTAAAACAAAACATGCTGATGCACATTGCACGATGCACTAGATTGGCCTGCGGTTATAAATTTGATTTGTGCGATCCGTTGAAATCAATTTTGATGCGGTCCCTAGTGGGTCAAGAAATCCAGCGTAGATTTGCTTGCATTTTATGGAATTTCGAACCTTAAAAAATGTTCCTAGCATATGAACATATATTTTACTTTCTTGGCGAGGAAATAAAATATCTATTTTAATCTTATTCTAGCTTGCCTAGTTCGCTACTTGCAAATATGTTTATCTTATCTGCAAAAAAGCGCATCGCAAATTTCCATGTCAATATTCATAATTCCGATTATCAAAGTTATATTACAGTATTTATTTATAGAAAAGCCTCACATGATTTAATTTTTTTGAAGAATTCTTATTTAGCTGCAAAATAAAATAAAATTCAAGAATATCTTAGTATATCTACAACATTTTTTTATGACATTAGATTCAATTTGGGAGACGGGTATCCCTGCCCCGGGAACCATTTATTGGATAACCAACACCTGTGCCTTAGGTCACCCCAAGTGGTTCGCTACGTTTGGCGACTTAGCAGGGGTTCCCTGATTTATGGGGTGAGGTTTATTCAGATGCGTTTGCCCACCAGCTGCATGGCAGGCCGGGTCGGGAGAGAATGGTTGAGGGTGTCCCTTTGACTTCTCCAGCCGTACTCTCTTGGAACATCGCCTTGCATCGCAGTGGGAGGGATGGATTAATACGTCTGTCACTCCCGAGCTCACTATCCCCCCCAGATTCCTACTCTCCCCTCATACCCTTTTTCTTCCCAGAACTTCCTCTCCTTTTTTCATAAAAAACCCTCCATACAGCATCCTCAAAGATGACATAGGCCATAAGGGAATTTATTTTCTTCTGGGCCTCCTGTAAAAAAAAAGTTAGAAAAAACCTTTATCCTTTTTTTTAATAAATATATAAATACAATATCTGGTCAAGAAAGTACAATTTACAAAAAACATAATTTTGCTAAAAACATGTAACAGCGAAAATAGTGGCGGTACGGCGTGCGATCGGTATTTTAACCCTGGCGTTACAAGGGTTAATGAATAATTTGAAACATTTTTCACACTTTTGTTTTTTGTTTCAGTGTATCACCATTGTCTTCATATTGGTAAACTAGTCTATATAAATTATCAGAATAAAAAAAAAAATTTTGATTATTTTGGCCTCAAATCCAAAATTAAGTTTTGAATAAAAAGAGTTGCGCAACTATTCCCTTTAAGGATTATTGCAAGAAATGCACTACCAAATATGTTCTTATTGCTTTGTATATTTTGGTTATATATTATGTTTATTATAAAAGGCACTAATGTATAAACGTAACTTAATTTAATTACAATAATCTAATATTATTCGAATATACCCACGCGATACAATATTCAAAATTAAACATCAGTGTTCCAATTTTTGTCAGGAGACCTTATCTAATGTTTTATGTGTCGATGACAGACATATTTCATGTACATTGCGCTGTCATTCCTTACTCAACCAAATAACGCATTTTGATGTTAATTCATCGTGTAAACAATACAATTTTACCCATTGTGTAATTTCAAAGTCTAATCGTTGACTGAAACCAAACAAATAATTACAAAGTAACCGGCGAACGTGAAACCTTTTGACTTTGCCAAGGTTGCTGATAAACAATTTGCAAAGTGGACCTACTCTGTTTTCAGTCTAGCAAAGGTAACTTGATGAAAAAGGTTTATTGAAACAAATAAATGTGGCCCCGGCCTCCGTCGCCCTGGGAGCAATTTATTGGATAATTAATACCTTTGCCGTAGGTCACCCAAAGTGGTCCGTTACGTTTTGTGACTTAGCAGGGATGCTTGGGTTCATGGGGTGAAGTTTTTCCAAATCTTGATGGCGGATGCTTTTGTCTATCAACTGCATGGCGTGCGGAGTCTGGTGACCTGAGAGTAAAGAACCTCTTGATCTCTCCAGCAGGACTCCCTCGGAACATCGCCTTGCACCGCGTGGTAGGGATAGATTCATACGTCCATTACTCCTGGACACACGGACCCCCAGATTACTACCCACACTTCATACCTCCTTCCCAAAACATCCACTCCTTAATTTCCTGAAAAGACCCCCCACAAAGCACCCCAAAGATGACATAGGGAATTAGTATACGTTGTAACCAACGTAAAAAAAGAGGGGAAATCATCCAAACTTCGAATACTTCGATTTTATAAAATTTAATGATTCATTTCGTTATTATTTGCATTTCAAACTACACATTCCTTTTTGTCCTGAACAAGTAAGTAAATAAAACATGTTTGGTTTCGAAAGGATAAGTTAAGTTGACCGAAGCTCCCCAGTGTTCTTTGTTTTTGTGGAGGGGCCATTGTTTTGGATAAAATATGTTGAATTTACCCAAACAGTGCTCAAGTTGTTTTTATTTGTGTTTGACCCATCATATTATTTATACACGTATTTTCAGGTACCTAAAATTTGTATCCGAATAGCGAAAATAATTTAGCAGTCATTAATAAATTATCTCAAAGAAATTGCCAATTCGAAGTCGAACGAAGTTTTGCGCAGCTTGAATTAAAAGTGATTTTTAACTCGTTTAAGACTTGTATGCATTTTAAACAATACACTCGTACTAAAAAGATATTATTTTTGTCGTGACTTAATTTAACTTTCTATGTACGTCTCTCTATATTTTACGTATTAGCGGTTTGTCTCTTACAAATAAATACATTCCGGAATACATCTAAAGATAAAACCAATATGTTTTTGCTTGATTGAAGTTGTTACTAACGTGGCTGGGATCAAAACGTAAAAAACCAATACACATTAAAATAACAAGTATATCTAACAGCTTTCACATAAACGTTCCGGCATACATATCCTCACGCTAGGTTTACAATGTAATACCATCTCTTCTAACAAAAAGCACGACAATGCGGTCTTGATAATAATAATAATAATTGGATAATTTGTAGAGCGCCGTTTTTGTGAAAAATCACCTCAAGGGCGCTGTACAGCATATTAAGAATTGCTAGGTTCTATCTAATTTAACTATTTACAAACAGATACAGAAAAATACTTACCTGTCAGGTCACTTCCGAAAAACACAGTTTAATTAGAAAGTTAATGCTTGCAGAAAATACGGCTTTGCACGTTGAGGGCATTATATTAAAAAAAAAAAATGGACGTGGCATGATTGTACATTATTTGCTACCGCCATCACGGTTGGCATTATATTTATTAAAAGATTAGTGGCAAAAGTAGAATTGATATTTATATTGAGAAGACTGGAGAATTTAGGAGTCTTTAGGGCTGGAGAATGATCATGAAATGATCTTTACTAACGCTTTTTTTTTATTTCTACAAATTAATTATTTATTATGTTGCGAGCATTAAAGATGAGGGTGAAAAGTTTTTGAGTTTATGGATGCGACTGTCTGAAAAGGTGAGTTTTAAGTCTTGAACACCCAATAAAGTACTAAATGAATCTGTTTAATTTGAACTTTGTTATATAAAAATCATTTTCAATCTGTATCAATCATAAGGTAAACAACAAACACGTGTTCATTTTATAATATTATTTTAAAAATTTAGTTTATAAACAGCTGGTGGTGACAAGAATTCCTTGGCTGATTGAAGATCAGTTTAAATTTTGATTTGTAGAAATTAAGAGTTTGTTTTACTCTTTAGAATATATTTTTCCTTAATGATTACAAATTTGACAATTAAGGTGATTTTCAAAAGAATTAATATTCTACTCTTTCATAGATGACGCGCGTATAATTATTTTAAAATTCTTTATGCTTTAAAATATTAAGGATAATTAATTGTTTGCGCCCATACATACGCAATATGAATATGAATAAATAGTTTTGTCAATAAAAAACTCAAATTTTTCAAGACAGGCTGACAAATTCAATATTGGATTTCATCACCAATGCAATATTTTATTTGTCAGCCTTTCTTGAAAGATTAAAGTTTTTTATTGACAAAACTATTTATTCATATTTATATTGCGCATATACGGGTGCAAACAATTAATTTTTCTTAATATTTTAAGGCACAACTTGTAAAAAGCTTTTTTCTGTAAAATAATTTTACGCGTGCCATCTGTGAAAGAGTAGAATATGAATTCTTTTGACAATCACCTTAACTGCAAAATGGATGATACTGATAAAATATACAATTCTCATGTAGATATTTTTTTTTGTCTAACACACTTACATATATTTTTTTTGGCATTAGAAAGTCCTACTTTGTGGTTAGACAGATATTTTTAAATAAAACAATTACAGCCTCACTAAAAAACGCTTTTATATTTTATTCAACTGATGAAATACCACATTTGTGAAAACCTTACTAATAAAAAACTGATAGAAAAGAGTTCAGGAAAATGGTATACATTGCTTATCCAGCCAAAGAGGTTAGTTTATCTGTTGTATACAAACGATGTTAGAAATAATAATTTCTCGTCGAATTTCGGAATTTTTCCAAGGTATTTTCAAAAAGCATTTTAAGCATTTTTGTATTTTTATTTTATGGTTTTACTTAAACCTATTTTAAATAAACATTTTATAGAAAACAATATTTCTTATGTCTAACATTAAAACAAATACCGTTTCATAAACTAGATGAGAATTTTTTTTTCAATGTTTGTATTTAAAATATTCTTTGGTAATTAAAAAATGGGATATTTTAAGCTTCAAACAAGAAAAAAGTTGAAAAAATCTTACCACCCACATTTTTAATTTAAATGCGGACAATTCAGAAAAAAATAACCTTGTCCTTTTGTTTAAGGAATTAAGAACAACCAAAAAAACTAACATTTTGGTTTCATTTTTGCGCAAAATAAAAGTTGACATCTTGAATTCTGTATTTATTTAACATGCAAGGCATTTACGTGTTTTTTTTTTAATATTGTATCAGATTTTTCCGGTAACAAAACTAAATTCACAACGCGAAAGGATTAATGGATTAAAACTAACAAAAACTATTACTAATATAACGTATATGTAATTATGCTAATATAATAGCAAATTGATCATAAAGATAGAAATTATCAACAAAAACATGTCATGAATCACGTAACAATCATAAACCAAATTGACATTTTGCCGACAAAATCACGCGCACGGTGCATGCGCCAGTGTTGGTTAGTTTTTTAAAAAGCAATGTTGCCAGTTTTTCGCAGCAGAGTTAAAGATATTTTTTATAAATAATATTTCAAAATTTAAACTATAGTCTTTATTCAAGGCATAACTAAACCTTCGTTTAACAGTTGGGAAGTGTTATTTTTATAAATAAAGCTGTACGTGTTTGTTTTATTTATCAATTATCATTAGTTTGAAAGACAAAATTTTGTTACTATTTTGTTACTATGAATTTCAAAATTATTTTGACAAATAAAACCAAAAAAATGCCGAATGAAAATGTTAATGTTGACAGTACCAAGTTTATACAATTTCACCAACAGTATTTTAGTCGACGTAGAAAAATATAAATATATTTTTGCTCGTATAAATCTAAAACTTTAAATTTATGTAAAACAAACGAAAACTCTTTGGAAAGCTTATTGATTTTGCGCAAAACTTTAAAGTTTTTCAATGAACCACTTTTGTAATAATCCGCATCATTATATAAATTATCCAAAAGTTTTCATTTCGCCTTAGGAGCCCAACAATGGAGCATTCCAATAATTTGTTGAACTTCAAACAATGTTCCACTGAAAGCGCTCGGCATATCAAAAAGCTCTGTGTAGCCGGCTTCGTTATTTTTCCACTTGCACTTTCGGAACATCGCTACCAACCACGGAGTATAAATTCCACCAGCGTACATCATGGGATTTAGATTGGAGAAAGCGAACGAAGCCCCGTTCCGTAATTGCATTACCTGCAACTTTCTATTGGCTTTCAGTTTAAACTCTAATTTAGTTCGGCCCGGAGCTAAAACCCCTACGGTCTCAACTGCGATGCCGATAATCATATTTGTTTAATTCGCTCAACTAACTGACCGACCTTCTATCGAAGGTATAAATTCACCCTTTATGCTCCGATACTTAACAAGTAGTAGTCAACATATTATTATCATGAATGCAAAGATAAAAAAAAAGAAATTTAATGAATGCATGAGAAAGAGTATTAAAAATACATATTTTTTCTGTGTAGTCTTGCTGTCACTGTAGTTATGATGGCTAACCGAGTTTTTTTTAACCACGTAGGAAGCCCTGAGGAAAATAATTTCTATCAGGGCCCATATTAGGGGATGCTGTGTGAAGGATCTTTTCAATTTAATCACTAAAAACATTTCTTCTAAACAAATGTCATTATACTCTTAATGAAAGCCTTATGTAAATTAACTCTGTTTATTTTTTATTTTTATTTTCTCATATAATGTAACATGTGATTGTTTGGTTTATAATTTTTGTATTTTTTAGTTAGCTGGAAGATATATAATGTATCTATAAGCTACACCTTTTGTACTAGTTTTTTTGTGCAATAAATGGTTTTGAATTTTGTACAATGAAAGGGAGGAGAAGAAGTTCTGAGAAGGAAAATGCATGAGGGCTGGGTAGGAAGTTCTGAGGAGGAAAGAGAGTAGAAGAATTTCTGAGAAGGAAAAGGTATGAGGGGCGGGTGGGAACCTGGGGGTCAGTGTATCCAGGGGTGACAGACGTATAAGTCCTTCCCTCAAAAGGCCTCCCTCAAGCAGTCTCTCTCGATCCGGCCGCCACGCAGAAGGTGGGGAAACGCATCCGCTTTCAAGAACTAGACAAACTTTATCTCATGAATACGGTCGTTAATCAAAATAAAATAAAGGTTAATTCAAAAAGACGATTGTCTGCTTGATACCGATTGTTAGAAGAAAAAAAAATTCCGTTCAGTTTGATCAAATTGAGTAAAATAATAATTCACAAAAAAACGTTTTGCACGTAGAAGGTTTAAAGTAAATTTCGTGTGGCTTGAAAATTTCAGCTATGCCCGCATTGTTTCACACGAAAATGCTGACTCCAAAGCGGAGTTCATTGGATAAGTCATGGGGTGCAATGTGCAGTGCAAACATTCAATAGATCTATGTAAGGTACGGATTTATCTTATATCTAATATATTGTCGTTTGGCATCGAATTCCGCCATTCTCGCTCAAATCAGTTTGTCCAGGAGAGAAAAACAAAATTTCATACCTTTTTATTTTTTGTAACCTCAACCATGTCAAAATTCAATTTGTAAAATGGTTCGGTTGAACTTGGGCGACTTAATGCGGCGTAATGTAAATTAATGCAAAACCATTTGTTTTGGGTTGATAAATGGATCGCTTAGAAATATTATGAATGCTTTATTTAAATTCTTTATTTAAATTCTAGAACACATCTTGGCCATAGTGCAATTTTTAATGACTCTTTTAATATACCTAAAAGTTTCTGGATAAAATATATATAGATATATATGAGGGTAAGAAAGTGTATTGTATAGGTTAATCAAATAAGTAAGACTCCGTACTTACAAGTTTATTAAACAAAAATTCAGCACCATAAATAATATTTATACAAGATTACTTATTGAGAAGTAGGATGCGAACACGAAGCAATTCGCGAGCTGTTAGATCGGCGGCAATCGGAAACAGAATGAATCCTCTTTTAGTTCGGCACCCGTCGCTGGGTTAAAGAGATCCGTGACCACTATTGGAGTACAAACAGCCCTTGTTCGATAGCCACAAATAGAAGAATTGCAAAATCTTTTACTTAAAAATCGTTCGCTGGGTTTTTTTTATTGTACAATGAGGAAAATTATTTTTTTGGATAATGATTGGAAAAAATTTTAATAGTCCATAAAATCAAATAAAACCTGCATTTTGGCGACTTTTTTTGCATAAATCAAAACAGGCGGCTGGTGTTAAGCGCCAATTTTAACCTAACTAACTAAATAATCTTTTCTCTGCAGGAGTAGGCAGAGAGACTGCAAAATAACTTGGTCTTGGCGTACACTCTTTACATCGTTCACATTCATACATCATCTCATGCATACGATACTCTTATTCTGACTCCTTACATGGCCTGACTCGCCTGTCTGATTCACTTGATCGTGCCATGTTTTCCTCGAGCGTCCCGACTTCTTCCACCTTTCACACTCCTTTCATCGTTCATTCGCTCTACATGCTTAAACTAGCTCCATTTCTTAATCTCACTCATTACGCTTACACAAGCCTTGCACTCTTTTCTTTATATGAATACCGCACTAGAGTCTCAACTCCTCCCGTCTGGAGTCAGTGAGACTATGGAATCCCCAACTGGGGTATGTTGTGAGGCTGAAGGTAATGGAGAGGGGAAGGAGATGGGGAAGAAAAAGGTGGGAAGTGCCTAGCTATTCGGTCACCAAACACGGCTAAAGCCATTTCAAGCAACGTTTCAATTCTGAACGGTGGTCTTACACCAGGGTGATACTGAGAGTATTTTCCACTCTGGAACGTGCCGCAAATAAACAATATATTATTTTTTAATGAATAGATTGTGAAATAACACAAATTAATCAAATAAAATTTATTTGCCACACCGGGATTCGATCCCGCGACCTTCTTTGCGTATCTCCACATTTCTCACGTGAAAATTCTTAGTTTTACCACATATACGGCTCAGGGATCAAATTTCTTCAGCCGTCGGTCTATTTTCATCCTTTCTCCGCCAGTTCCATACCTACCAACCATACATCAGGGTAGGTACCAGCACCCCATTGTGGACTCATGCGTTAATGCATTTACCCTTCTTTCAATATCTCTATCAGCCTTCCCTTTTCTTGATTATATATATTCACCTCAAGGTGAATCGCCTAACCTCATAAAAACTGCACTAAAATTATGGGCCGCCTGCGCGGCCTTTAAACAAACAGAAAAATTCTGTCATCACTTCAAAATTGGATGTGGTTTGTATCAATTATGGAACAGTAATTCTACTCTGCTTGTGCTTTGAAACCAGCCTTCAAGCCGTGTTCAAGTCATCAGTATTGTCATTATTTTCTGCGCCTAGACCAGGCAGATTGAATAATCATGGTGACATAACAAAGCCTTGCTTAACACCCTTTGTGATATCAAACCACCCCGTAAAATCACCGTTCACTGTAACATATGCGCATTATGTGCAACACTTCCCTTGTGAAGACGCGATTACCTATATACGATTCGTGCTCGCTCCATACATGATTACCCTTACCGTGTGTAGCATTTTTCAACTTGTTTTTGTAAATAATGCAGACCAATTTTCTTAACCATGCAGTCAAGGGATCTCTATTATAGATATTGGGTTTTTTATTAAAAAAACGTGAACAACGCACATGGTCCAAGCTGTTCTCGACCCCCTGGAGCCAATGAGTATATGGCTATTTAGATCTGATCACACATGACTAAAGCCATTTTAATCAATATTTCAATTTTGAATGGTGGTCTAACACCAGCGCGATACCGAGAATTGTGAATCAAGGCAAAATGATTCAATACTTGCACAAACAATTCACTTGCGCACACCGGGATTTGAAATCGCTATCTTTTGATTGCTAGTCACTATCTTGATCACAAGATCGTCATCAGATAAGCAATAACAAAATAAATTCATGAATTAATTCGTTGAAATTTAAAAAAATCAATTCATCATATATTAAATAAATAGTGATTTTGAAAACACTAACCAAGTACGAATTAATTATAGTCGTTAAATTCTCTTACATGGGTAATTATTTATGGCAAAGCAAACAACACGTGCATCTGATGGTGTAAACTTATCCCATCACTTAATTGACAATTTTATAATAATAATTAAGCAAATATTAAAAATTGTTATAAAAATTTATATTATTTTTATTATTATTGAAAGAAATTGGCAACTATAACCAAAAATAAGTTAATAATATAATATTGTTAAGTTTGTTTGGGTGTTAGAGTTTGTAAAATAAAATATTTGTAGATAAGTGCATAGCATTACATTATATGTAAAGAATAGAAATGTGTCGTTATAAATTGAGGTTACTTTTAACCGATCTCACTACGCTAGCCTGTTTTGAGGTAGTCATTTTGAATGTTAATTTATGCATAATACTGTACCCATACTTGTTAAAATATTTTCACTCAATAGTTTGGTTTCATTAATTATTTCAAAGTATGCCGCTAAAGGGCTTGTCATTTTCTTAATAATTTTTTTTTACGTTAGAGTTATAGTTATTCATGTTATACCAAAACCTTAAGAATATTGCTTTCACTGGTTTTACGTTGTAATTTTTTATCAGCTGATAAGCATGATCGTTAAGGCCTTCGCTCACGGAGAAACTGAAATGAAACCAGTTGTCAACGCAATTCGAAATTCGTGAGCGCTACCATGACAACCTGTTAACGAGGCAACTGAAAAGCAATTGCCACACAAGCAAAAGTGCTGGTGCGTTGACAACTGGTTTGATTGATTGATTTTAGTTTCTCCGTGAGCGACGGCCTTTATGCTTGACAATTGATCACAATCTGTTCGAGTCCGGAATCAGTTTTTAACAGGGACCGTTAAAAGGTCGAACAGTCATAAAGACGTTGATTGACCATGTGATGCACATCGAAGGTGATAAGAGTGTAAAACACTTCAACCTAAGAAGTTGACAAATCTGCATATTTACTTCATGTATAGTAATTTACTGTCATGGTTATTTATGGACAAATATTATAGGACTTTGTATTTATGCATGCATAGAGTATCGAGTAGTTCAAGTTAAGAGGAACAGAAGTAATTAAAATAACTCAAATTCGATATAGGTTTTTACCAAACCTTTTGATTAAATAAAAGTTCTTTCAGTTTTAAGGCCTTAAAGTGAAAAAGCCTCGCAGGCGTTTTTCAAATAAGAACTGCAAGTTTCAAAGAACCAAAACAAAACTATTGTATCTCTTCAAATCCAGTGTGGTCAGTTTTAAAACATTTCTATTGAATTACTTTCCGGAGAGAAGAGAGACTGTTGACAACAGGTCCTGTGGGCCCTGGGCAGGGGTTGTGGGGCGGGGGACGCGAATTCCCCATTTCCGTCACGCCCCGGCGCTTCCCAATACTGTCACAGCCGCCCTGGCCGCCTCCGCTCTAGGCTAGACCCAACAATTCAACCTCTTACACGGGACAATCGAGTTTCAAAACACAAATATACGACCATCAGGCTTGAAAATGCCTAGACTGGCATTTAGGATAGCGAAAAGAACCACCGTTCTGATTCTGTTTGGTAATCATTATTTATTTATACCCTCCGTTATTTCAATTATGATTTTAACAAAAGGAAAAATTTTGAAACAATTTAATGCACCTTTGCATTATTTTTTTGCTTTCATTTATTGCCACCATAAATAAAATAAGCGCCAAAGTTGGCAGAAGAGTAGCTAGTTTTACAAAAAATTTACACTGTGACCTATATTCTCCGTTTATATATTCTATTAAACCAAAAAATTATTAGAACAACCCCAATTAATACCATACGATTATTGTAAAGCAGAAATGTGATCAAAGAAATTTAATTCTATAGATATTAGCACAGTGTTTTTTATCTCTGATTTCTGTTATTAGATTTTTTTATTTATATAAACGCCCAAAGAGTTTAACCATATCATATTGCAGTGCATTTTTTTTTCCTTAGGACCTTAGAGTTGAATAAAAAAGCAGATAATGCTAGGGTAAAATTTTAATAAAACGGCAAAAAATAAGACATGACTCTATATGTTACCTTTTTCATTAACTTTTACGTTTTTAGGAAAAAATCCTTTGAAGTGTGCAAAGTGAAGGATGCCTGTTTTAAAAAGATTCATTTAAATCAGATTCAAAATTGCAACAAATAAAACATCACCTCACATTATTTGAAGTGTTTAAAACACGAACAGGCCACTTAAACGATCCGATTTGCAGAAACCTATTCGGACTTCGCAAGTCAGATCATGTGAAGGCAAAACCGCCGACAAAGAAAATAATACTAACAAATCTAAACAAAATATAAAAAAAAGGGGCAGAAAAAAAAGCTAACGGTCGCAACTGTGACTCGAACCCATAATCTAATGTCTTACCTGAATCAACGCCTTAACCAATTCGGCCGTAGATCTCTTATTTTTAAGTAATTTTTGTCAATCTCATATTTTAAATTCAGAATAAACAATATTTTATAAGACTGTTTTTTCCCATATTTTTGGTCGCTACCAAAAGCATTTATTCGTTTTAATCCATTTGTCCATAATGTCAATAATTATAATTCGGCTAACAGTTCAACGTGCTGGTTTGCAAGTTGGATCGTGTGTATGGCGTAGACATGCCTATTTATGAATTCATCGTTATCATGCTCATATTCCTGTCTGTCATACATTTAGACACACGTCCCTCACATTTACTTATTTTCCACACATATCTTTTACTTTCCAAGAATTCCTCACTGAAGAAGCATTTTAGATTGGTAGATACCAATTAAAAAAAAAAATTATGAGATAAGAGAAACAAAGCAATTCGGGTTGTTTCCTTCTATGTTTTTTGTAGAATTCCACTAGTGTAATCTCTACCTTTGGTTGAAAGGATACTTCGTCAGGGTTTGAAAACATAAAAATAGTGAGAAGATATTTCGTCCGAGTTTCAATAATGCATGGCTTTCAGTTTTTTTCCCCCGCTTTCCAGGAAACAATCGGGAATCGTTACCGCCGGGAAATTGAAATGTGGATCAATGGTTGGAATTTAATGTTAGCATTTTCACATTCTGCGAATGGACAAGGCCGCGTTAATTTATTTCACGTATTTTTTCGAATGGTTCCTGGTATTTGTGCTTTGGAAAGGGTGGAGATGATTTAAGGTGCTATTCATGAAACAATAGTATCTATTAGGAATCGAATAATTATTATCGGTACCTACTCTGGTGGCAAAATTAGCAGCGCTTTTTTTCTTTATTTTAAAAATAGTTTTAAAAAATTAATAAAACAATGTGTAGGAACGATATACTTGCCAAGTCACTACCTGGCAAGTAAAGTAACCATTTTGATCCTTGTGAATGAATATTCGTGTTTACATAACTTTCAACCGCAAAGTGATCGAACTTATCTTTTTCGCTCATGGGAAAGTCTCACACGAATTAAGGTTCAATAGCGTTATTGCGTTGACCGATTAAAAGCTGAGTTGATAAATGCGTCGGTTTCTATCCAGGGGCTGTGGGTTAAAACACCCTGCTGGCTAAGTCCCCCATCGTTGTACAATCAATTGTTTTGTCTTATACTGAAGGAAGTTAGAGTTTTTCAAATATTGTCAGAAAATTTTTCCGGGAAAGCTTATGGATAAAAATATGGATTTACATTTTTTTCTGTACACGCGGTCGTTTGTTAAACAAAATACCTACCCTTTTTTTGTTGTTCCGCTGTCGCTTCGGTTCTTTCAAATTTCTTTTTAAAAAGAAACAATAAATATAAACGTTGGTAACCATTTTTTTTTTAATTTCGAAAGAAGCGAAGGGTACAATCATACATTTCCTTTATATGCAATATAAAAAATAAAATAGATCTGATGTTGCAAAAAATAACTCAAAAGCTATTTTAATTTTTATACTATTTTTTTTAATTCATTCATTCATAATGTTCCTATCTGCCAAATCAGAACAATAACACATATTTCAGTTGCAAACTTAATCAAAAATTGAAAATGAATGCACAACTGGACCGTCAACACAATTATTTCTAAACAAATTTACCTGTGCATTGTATTATTAATTTGGGAGTGTAATCTCCAGCCAACTTGATAAATGTTATTAACAATGCGTTCAACATTTTCATACTTACTTAAAACCGTCGTGAAAATTTTATTTAACGATAAACGACACTGTATGTGAAAACAGTACTTATAAGAAATGGCAAAAAAAGATAATTCATGGAAAGATAAATATAATATACATTGCGTATCCAGTCGAAGAAGTTAGTGTATCTGGTTTATATACTTGCTTTGTTTATAACTTCTGAACGGATTTCGGAATATTTAATGTCCAATATATTTCTTACTGACAGTCCAATATATTTTTAGTTCACCACAAAATCTTAAATGAAACCATTTTTAATGCAAACTCCTAAAGTAAAATGGCCTGTGTTTTTATAATGAATTAAAAAAATAAATAAACTGTCGTTTTTTCTCGATCACGCATTTTTTTTAAATGCTTTTAATTCCCAAAAATAAACTGTCATTTCGAACGGATATTTTGAATATCTAAAAAAGCTCAATTCTTTGATTACCAACACATGTATCAGACATGTATGTTATAAAAATGTTTAAAAAAACACCACTTTTCAATTTCCCGACTAAAACTAAAGAAAAAATACAAATAAGTTTTAAATATCTGCACCTTAGGATAAACCACGTAAGTCCATAGCAATTGCTACGAACTTACGTAGTTCATCTTTTAAGGTACAGATATATTAAAAAAATATAAAAATAAATTCGCTGTTATATGAAATAAAAACACGATTCAAGAAGAGATTTACGGAAAAAGTATCTATGTATTGTATAACTAAACATCGGTGGGTACCTTGCTCACAGCCGGCGCCTAATTAAAATATTCACAACTGCGCATGCGCAAACACTCTTTTACCCGTTTGCACATTATGTTTCATCCTTTTTTTATTACTTACAGATGGATTTTTTTTATTGTACGGTCTTTGTACAATGTTTTACTAAAATATCGTTTAACGGTTGTGAAGTGATTTTTTTTAGCAAGGCTGATTATGTTTAAATATTTCTTTTCACTAAAGCTATCACGAAATTAATTGGCGTGTCTAAAATTATCTGATCAATAAGATATTGTTATTTACTGCATTTTTAAACACAGATGCTTTTGAGCACGTAGTCCCGATTTGGGTGGCGCCGTCCCGGATAACATTTATTGGATAATCAACACTCCTGTCATTGGTCACTCCAAGTGGTTCGCTACTTAGCAGGGGTGTCTGGGTTCATGGGGTGAGGATTGTCTAGGTATTGGCGGTGAATGTGGTTGTACGCCTACTGCGTGGCGGGCCGGATCTAGAGACACTGATTAAGGGAGATCCAACCAACACCTCTCTAGCCGGATTCTCTCGACCCATCGCCTTGCACTGCAGTGGGAGGGATGAATTCATACGTTCTTCGCTTCTGGGCACATTGATCACCATATCCCTACTCACCCTTCTAACCTTTTTCTTTCTCAGATCATCCTTTGCTTCATTTTCTCCCATAGCGAAAAACCTTCCATAAAGCGTCTCCAAAGATGACAGAAGCCTTGAGGGATATTATCCACCTCATGTTAAAGGCCTTCTTTGTAAAAATCCATACTAATATTATAAAGGCGAAACTGCTCGAGTTTGTTTATGACGCTTTCACGCGTAAAACTATAAAACGATTTAAAAAATTCTTTCACCAATAGAAAGCTAAATTATATGCGAGGACTATAGGCTGTATATAATGGAAAGCTCTAGCCTTATGAACTTATAAATATTACCTTATTATATTTTTATACGTTTTCTGTCGCTAACAAAAGCGAATTATTGCAAACGTCAGAAAAGAAATCGTTACCATGGAAACGATGTTGATATATTTGTGGGCTCTATTCTGGTAGGTACTCAGCCCCCTAAGTACTGGTCAGTTGCTGCTCCAGAAAATTCAAATATTAGAATACGTTTTGTTTTTTTTGGACAAGCTTATGTTTTGGAATAAATGTCAGATGAGAGTTCCTACATTAAAAATATAATTCATAACGATTATAAAGACTTTATAATAAATAGAGTTATTTTATATTATTTTTTCAAAATTCCAGATATTAAAATAAAAATTAATCTCCAAAATGTTTGTAAGCGCATAAATTCCAAACGACTGCACCAAATTGGATTTTTTTTTCTTTGAGCTCTAACATTATGAAATTTAGGTGGCACGCGAGCTGAATGTACCGGAATGAATGTATGGAATGCGAGAGGGGTGGGGGGAGGGGGAATAATTGATAATTTTAAGAGCTACAGTAAATTCCCCTAATACCATGCGAGCGAAGCTTGTAATAAATAAATGAAAAAAAAAGTTTCAGATTCTTCCGGATTGAAAACAGAACTTAGTATTTAATTAAGAAGAGGCAAGAAAATTTAGAAAAATAGCGTTTCTATTTATAATATTAAGAGTTATCATTCAGGCATTCAGTTATCCCCTGTAATCTAGGAAATGTTTCTAGTATTTATATAGGAGTGTACTTTGTACGATGATAACTGCACCGATGATAGATAATAGAGTTACTGCAACATTCTATTACGTCCATTCCGTACGTTCTCAACAATCTTCTTTGTACCTTTGAACCTTGTACGCGCAACGTCGGATGGAAGGAAAACTAGATAGATAATTATAAGAACGTGCTTAAGGAATGTAAAGAGATAAAAAAAATTTAAAAAAATATGTCCATTTGATAGTTAATCAATATGAATTTTACTGTCAAGAGATATTTTAACCAGAGAAAATAATTGAAATTAAGTTTCTTTTTTAATCATTTAATCATTTTAATTACAACAAATCACTTCGTATAACACCAATAATTTAATCAAAATTATCTACATATTTCAAAATCAAAGATATTTGGTTAGCATTACATAATGTTAATTTTATCCTGACAAAGAAACCTTTGGTTTTGAAACATTAAGACAATTTTGATTCAATAAGTGCTGTTTTACGAAAAGATTTGTTTTCATTTAATTAAAATAAATTTGTTTTAAATTTCCGTACTCCGCTAACTTCTAAATAACATCGTTTCAATTTAATTACTACAATAAACCACTGCTTACTTCGGGAGAAAGGAAAACGATGGATTAAAATTAAATTAAATTTCATTGAAGAAGAAGATAACACTTTTAAATCTAAATGAAAATATGAAAGAAAACAAGACACAGAAAAACAGAAAAAGACAATGGTCGCAACTGGGACTCGAACCCAGACCTCTCGTCTAACCGGGACGGCGCGTTTTTCCAATTTCGCTATTGCCACCTTCTGTCAAACCGTCATATTTGTCAATCTCATATTTCAAATATTTAGAATCATTAATATTATCTTCAACTAGTTCTTTTTCCATATTATAGGCAACTACTCTTTTTATTGGAAACAATCATTCAAAGAATTGGTTTGTAACCTGAATAGCGTCTCGGATAAATGTATCCGAATTTATTCATATGGAACTATTGACTTTATGAAAGTCTAAATGAATATTCAATTTTTATATAATTAATTATTAATTTTCTTCAATGATATATTACGTTGATGGGAATAACCTTCAAAAGTTACAAAAAGAGAGTTTTTCTCGTAAAAAATTGAAAATTAAATTTCAATTAAAGTTTGGAATTTCCCGTGTGTCGACCAGTTACTAGTATAATGTGACGTTTGCCGTAAGTTAACGCTTCAATTTTCACACGCAAAAAATATTTAAATAACCCAACCTGTGTACTTAATAACCAATTTTTTAAATTTTTTCCATCTTCCCGACTTAAATAATTGTTTCTTTGTTGTACTAATGAAATTGATGCGAAGTGTTATTTTAATAATTTGGTCGTATTTAGAAGTAAATGGAGTACGGAAATTTAAAATTTTTAAAATGACTTCTTCTACCATCATTGTAAAATCTTACCAATAAGATTGGATCTTAACGCTTTGGGTCACTCACAATATATTGTATGTTTGCACGAGCTTTGAAATCTGACCAGCATTCTCTCGAATTCAGAAAAATACTTAAACCACAGGAACCAATAATTGTATTTGAATTTGCGCTAAAAAACTTTTTTATTTATTTCTTTCGCCCTTCCTCGAGGGACGGGTGGTTTCCCGCGATGGCCCACTATCGCGCAGTTCTGGATGACTAGTCGTAGTACCTACCCTGCCAGTTATCGCGGGATGGGGGGAGGGAGGGGCAAGGGGGTCGGCCACTAACGCCCCCAATAAATCGGTTTAAAACTTCCCCCATAAGTCCCGCTAAAGCCCGCAGACTGAAGACCTGGCCCCGGGGAAGATCCGAATAGCAAAACAAGAATAAGATTTTTTTCAGCGGGATTTCTTGAAAAGTCCTCCGACGCAATCTCTTTTACTGTTTGTACAGGGTGAGCTTACTGGAAATACATTCTCTTGAAAATTGTTGAATAATGCAAGTGCATCTTTGCAACTGTTGCATTTAGAAGAAAATATGTAACTAACTAACCAACCATCTTGCCGTTTTTCCGCAGGAATAGGCAATTATTCTTCAAGATTGTTTCTCCCAAATGGCTTAACTAAAATTATGTCATTATTTCTACTTCGACTACTTTAGAATTTCTGTAAATAATGTTCCAACTAGATTTATGTGAAAATTAACTAGTGAAAATTTGTCTCATATTTGCAATAATTATCATAAATAATTTTTCAATTATTGTTGTTTTATTTAATTAAATTAAAACTTAAAAAAACATTGTGAATTATTTATACATACAATTGATGAACAACTATGTTTGTGAAAACATTACCAAAATTGAGAAAAATTATTTCAGGCAAAGATAATATATACATTGCTTTTCCAGCAAAGAGGGTAGTTTGTCTGTTGTATGCACTATTATGAAAAATAATTCATCATCAAATTTCGGAAAAAGCGCTACAATAAGTTTATTATATCTGGGAAGGATTATTTTGAAGGAGACAAAATAGATATTATTTGGTTTTAAATCCCAAAAAATAAATAAAAATGAACTGACATTTCAAATGGATTTTTCGCATCTTAAAACGTTCATTTGTTTGATTCGTTTACCAACATACGTTTTAGACATTATTGTTATTAAAAAACATCACTTTCAAGAAATACTCTGATAAATAATCTCTAATAAATTGTTAATTTTAACGGCACATCCCCAATTAAAAATAATTCATCATCGAATTTTGAAGGGGATTGTTTTGAAGGGGACAAAATAGATATTGACAAATTAATAAATATTTTTCTCGAAAAATAATGTAACCTTTTTTTTAACAAATCTCGAATATACTTGTTTATTAATCATTTTTGAACGAATTTCGGAATTTTTCCAATATATATTATCGTAGATGTCATATAAACAAATAACATTTTAAAAACTAAATAAAATGAAATATACTGTAATGTTTAGGAATTGAAAAATTTTGTTTCAAACCAGAAATTTTTTTTTTTAAAAAGATGGCTTAACGTTGAAGTATTTATAAAAAAAAATAAAAGAAAGACTTTCTTGGGGAATTTTCAAGAAAACTGTTACTTAACTTTTTTCTCGTTCATTCATTAAAAACAATATGAACATTTGAATTTGCTTTTAATTCCCAAAAAATAATCTTAAATTAAACTCTGATTTTGATACACGCTTGCACATCTAAAACATTAATTTTTTGATACGTTTCCGACACGTATATTAGACAATAATATTATAAAAAAAACATTTCTATCCAGAAATAAATGAGACCATAAAACTCAATTTAAGTATTGGTATAACGGTATAATCCCACTTTCTGATGACCACACGAAAATTTAATTTACAACAACAAATTACTGTACAATTTTTTGACTAAAACTAACGAAAAATAATAAAATTACGTTGTAAATTATATTGAATTATTTGAATAAAATAATAAATTGACCGTTTTATGAAACAAAAACACGATTCATGTAGAGATTATAAACAAATATATTTCTATGCTCTAGGCACAAAAAAAAAATCACATTTGCGCATGCGTGAATTTTTTTTAATTTGAATAATATAGTTGGAGATTTTTTTATAAGTATATTAATCTAATCTAAAATTGCAGTCTTTGTACACCTTTAAAACACCTTTTAACGGTTGGGGAGTGAAATTTTAGTAGTGAAGCTGGTATACAATTACTTATCTAATGAAAATTATCAACGTGTTTTGATTAAATAAGTGTGTTCAAATGGATTTGTTTTCATTTAATTAATAATGATGCCACAAAGTGAATTTGCGATTATTGGAGAAAACATGTAATTGTCCTCATGAAAAGAATAAATTATAGTTATTAGTATTCCAAAACATAAGCTTATCCTAAAAAACAAAACATATTCCAATATTTGAATTTTCTGGAGCAATAGCCGACCAGTAGGTAGGGGGCTGAGTACCTACCAGCATAGAGCCCACAAATATATCAACATCGTTTCCATGGAAACGATTTTTTTTCTGACGTTAGCAAAAACTCGCTTTTGTTAGCGACAGAAAACGTAAGAAATAAATATAATGTATTAATATTTATAATTTCATAACGCCAGAGCTTTTTTTTTTACATGAGCTCCACACAGGAGGCCCTGAGGAAAATAATTTCCCTCAGGGCCTATGTCATCCTTGGGGATGCTGTGTGGAGGGTTTTTGAAGGAAAAGGGGTAAAGGAGAGTTATGGGAAGGAAAAGGGTTTAAGGGGTGGGTAGGAATCCGGGGTTCAGTGTATCCTGGTCATCCGCCTCCAAGACCTAGACAAACTTCATCCCATGAACCCGGGCACCCCTGCTAAATCACCAAACGTACGTAATATGCTTACCATCATATACAACATATAATTCATATGCTGTATATGATGATATAATTCATATGCTGTATATGGTCTTCGCATATAATTTGGCTTTCTATTGGTGACAGAATTTTTAAATGGTTAATGCGTGAAGAATTGTTTAATGGTTAATGCGTGAAAGCGTAGCAAACAAACTCGAACAGTTTCGCATTTATAATATTAGTATGGATTGATTACGATAAAACTTGTAACTGTGTAACTTGTGTGTAACTTAAAAAAAAAGTATAACTAATATACAAAAACTAATTAGTAAATTTTAACTGATTTCATTCCCAAGTATATAACATCGAATTGGCCTTGCCAACATTGTACAACATTTGTTTTACCTTATTCGGGAAAACAAACAGATTTTACATAATACGTGTTTACTGGATTACACAAACTTTTCGAATAAAGTAGATCACAATTATAGGAATTACCAGGTAGAGATATCTGCAGTTGAAACGGAAATTCCAAATTGTATGTTTTTAAACTCATAAAGCTGAAACATTTCACAGCTCACACTATTCATCAGTCGCCTGCAATTTTTAGAACCACAAAAACCCAAAATTCAAAAATTCAAAACACTGACCCCAAAAGCGGAGGGCAGGATTTAATTGCCGCGAAAAATTCCATCTCCTCGCGGCCCGGTTTATATGGGTGACGCGTCGAGCGCGACACGTGATCTCGCGGAATGGAATGTCAGCGCCACATCTCGCCACAGCCCGGAGCAGCGCCGTAGAATGCCATACAGCGAGATCCAGCGAAATCCAGCGAAATCAAGCGGCGTGCAGCTTCATACAGCGCCCCCTGTGGCAGGGGCGGACCGACCAGAGGAATACTCGGAATTTCCCGGCGGACCGATATACAGGAACCTCTGGGTCACTGGAAAAGGTCAGCATTATCCAGAATATAGTTTTTAATTTGGAATGATAATTCCGTTGCGGGCTACATGTTGCTACATTTAGCGCTTGTGTAAAAAAGGAGAGAAAAAAAAAATAATTGTATAATTTGTTTTAAACTGTCATCTGAGAACAGATTATTTGTTACTTTACTTTTCTCCTGGCGAATTGGATGGATCAAGACATGCATTTACAGTTTCATACCCTTAAATATAATATACCCACCTACCTAAAAGAACCATTGTTGTGTTGCCTGTAATATATTATTCTAATAACACTTTTAATTAACATTATTAGATTACACCTCAATCTGTTTCTTATAATCTTCCGAATCATATTTTGTAATTCTAATCAAATCCTTGTGCTGTCGTAAAACGTTATAAAAGTTGCTTTTTCTTTCCTAAATACGTTCAATAAAGAACACATTTAATTAAAATAAATACCAGGAATAAATAATAGCATCTCCAATAACACGTGTTTACAATTATGTCCGTCTGCATGCGGAACCACATTTAAATTTCTCTAATAAACATTGTTAAACTGAGTGACCTGCCTGGTAAGAATAGTCCCGTTCATTATCTGCCGGTGTTTAATATTAGTAAAAAAACATGTACATTTAAGAATTTTATTGAAACGTAGAAAGCCTATTGGTATGTACATAGTGTACATACCAATAGGCTTTCTACGTTTGATCCACGAACGCCGGATGCAATATGTCAGTCTTAGGTTCTTATAATGGATTGCCTAGTCTGTAAGGTAATAAGATACATTAAAAATATATTTATTTGTACAGAGCCTGGAGTTGATGTTTTACAAAAATGGTGCTATACAAAACATCCAAATTATTATTATCATTATTATTTTTATATTGAAAAAGCTCCCACAACCGCAAAAATAATTGGTGGTAAGAGCTGTAAGTAGTTTGTGCGTCAAATCTACTAGATATCCTAAATTTAATCAAACTTATTGTGATAATTGCTGTATGTACAATGGCGTGAGAGAGATCGTATGCATGAAAGAGACAGCATGTACGACTATATAAGGGATGTCCATTGTGTCTCTTCTCTTGGGTGACCGGACAACTCGGAATGAAACCAACTCAGAACCATCTCAGATAAGTCGTTTAGAATGATATTAAAATCTATATAAAAATTGGTTAAATAGGTTATGTTAGGTTAGGGTTATTGGCTAACTTAAAATTATTTTTTTCATAGCTTTTAATGACGCTTCAAGGAGGTGTTGAGTTGACTTTATTCTCTGTTGGCATGAAAACCTTCTCTTGAAATCTCCTCTTGATACAACATTGTATACTAGGCACTTGTACGTTCATTAAAACTCAGTAAGAAGAACCGAACTATTATTTGATCACCACTAACATAAAATCTGTGGAAGCCCTCGACCACGGAAACCTTGCACCACCTCCAGTGCAAACTCACTACACTGTTTCGATTAGCAAAAATGATTGCTATTAAAAATAGGTAAAGGAATTCACAATAAACTATTTCAAAATATGAATTGCACTTGTTAGAACGATTTTCACACGCAATAATGTTTTCAATTTCTCACGGGTTTTTTTTTTATCCGGCGGCTTTTTGAATGTGGAATGCAATTATATTTGAAGAAAGATCCGTTTCTTGTTTCGGGCCTACTTCGATTGCCGATTCATCCCTGGAGAGGAGTCACGGATAGCTTTTTAGCCCAAAATCCAGATAGACTCGCGTACCACGAAGAATTGCGCGCCAATGCGACTACCGCTGGGTTGGTCCAATTCGTTTTTTCGGTTCTCGAATTCAATTTTCTCGCTACTAGAATTTTTGCGTGTTTGTTTATTAATGTTTTAATTTTGCTTGACCTTTTGGTTCACCTGTCACTGCAAATTTTCCGGTGATATATTGGGTAGGGACAAACCTTTTTTTGAACCTTTAGGCAGTGTTGATGGATTGTTTAAAGAATTGGAAAGAAAATTGTTTGAAAAAAAATTTGTTCATCCGGTTAAATGAAGCTTTCTTGTATATATTTTTAATAACGAACATCGATTTGAATTTCACTTTTGATTGTTTAAATAAATAAAATGGAATCTTTTAAGCGAAAATTAATCCATTTTCAGATATCCGATCAAGCTGAGACTCGGCATACAAACTCGTTGTCGATTACATGCATTCTATCGAAATTTAGTGGCAATCACACACACACAAGCGGAAAAAAAGTGATTTGGAGAAAAATGCGTTTGAAATTTTGTTCTATTTAGATTTTGGTTAGATTCCGTCTAAACCGCGACATTAAAATGGTTATTACTTTTAAAATAATGCGAGATTCGAAAAATCCTTTTTAAGAGATATTTTTGAATATTTAAATTTTTAAATATGAGTAAAAAAAAAAGTTATTTTTTCTTGACCAGACTACTGCCTTAAGTATAAACGAGGGAAGGGGAGAATTTTGTTGCAATTTTTTTAATCAAAAGGATTTTTTTTTTTTAATTTTAAGAATTTTTAAACTTTTTTCATGTTAGCTTTTTTTCATGTTTGAACACTTTTTTCATGTTTTTTCTTAACGTACTTTTATTTTAAAACAGTAAAATACATTTTAAATACAATAATCTAGAATTTTATTTATCTTGTTTTTAAAATGATATTTGTATTCATGACATCTTCAAAAATAACAAATATACAGGACATTCAAAATATCTTGGAAGAAAACTTGGAACCGAAATTCGTTGAAAAATTATTAATAAACAAGTCTAAACAACAGATAATCCATACTATTTGGCTGTATAAATAATGAATACATGCTTCCGTGAATTATTTTTGCCAGTTTTTAATTCCTAAGGTTTTACATAAACGACCATGAATGTGGATGAAATATACATGACGTTTTTAAGAATGGCTGCTAGGCTGAAGTACCTATGTTATATATTTAGAACTCCCATTTTCAACCAGCCATGTCACTTACAATTAAGGGGCACATATACTAGGTCTAAAAAAGTTCGAAAAATTTGTCACAACGAATAAAAAAAAATATGAAAAAATGTTTTGATTTTAGGATAAAATGACTAGTTTTATACTAAACAACATCTTAAAGAAACGTTTGGAAATACGTATTTCTGTACTGCCAAAATTAAAAGCACATAAATATTTTATGTAATGCATATTTTTTAACGTCTGCTTATTTTAATCCAGTTCAATTCTATTTAAAAGCGCTTTACAAAGCATTTATAAAACGGTTAATAAATAAACAAAGTCATGCATAATGCATATCGTGGAGCAATTAAACGTAGATGCAGTTGTAATAGTAATAATTGTCCTCAATTAACTCTCGCATAATAAAGCTTTTACAGCCCATTTATATAATTACAGATTTACTCCGGTCAAACAGTCACGTGCATTAGCCTGGAATGTTGATCACAGAAATTTTACAACATTGCTGTGAATCCCGAACATAAAAGTTCCTACTGCAGTTTTATTAATTTTTTTATCACTAGGCAAATGAGCAACTGGGAAGATAAACGTAAAAGATTTTATAAAATTTTGCATCACAGAAAATTAAAAAGGCAGTTTCAGGCAACTGTTCTCCAACAAAGCACAGGTACACACTAAATATATTAACCGATTTGCATTTTTTGTGTACACACTGTGGTGTGCATTATGCAACTTCGCATATTTGATTTTTTACTGTTCCATCAATTTCTCGTTTAATGCTCCAATTTTATACCTGCAAATTTGTTGCCCTCGGTGTTCAATTCCCGAACGGACAATTCACACCACTGTTTGTACCACGACCTGCATATTTGCCAGTAAATCACAACGGGCGGTGGCAAAATGGACATGGCACGGAATCCGCAAATTACCACTCCAAATTTCGTTGAAAAATGTTAATATTTGAAACTTTTTGTGACTTTTTGATTTATCGCCTGGGATTCTTGTAAGGAAAGATTTTCAATTATCTTAAGTAATTTTTATGAAAATAGGTAAGTCTTATTGTTGGAGAGCGTTTTTCATGTGTCTATTATATGTGCCTACTTGAAGTGAAGTGACAAAACTGCGCTATACAAATGTAACGTAATTATTATTATAATATTAAAATTTTAAATTTTTTTTGTGTAGGTTTTGAAAATCATTAGCAACACAATAGCATATCTCTAGCACGGCATGATCTTGACTTTATCTTTTTTCGGACAATATATTTCCGGCGGTGACCAGACAACTCGGAATGAAACCAACTCAGACCAATCTCAGATAAGTCATTTAGAATGATAAAAAAAATATTTATAAAAATTGGTTACGTTAGGTTAGGGTTATCGGCTAATTTAAAATTATTTTTTTCAAAGCTTTTAATGACTTTTTAAGGAGGTTTTGAGTTGACTTTATTTTCAGTTGGCATGGAACCATTTCTGGCCTAGCATTGCTAATAATTTCAATTTATTGAAAATGTCTAGAATACCTTAAATTGACATCCAGAACGTATAGTTTAAATCTAAAGGGGCATTTTAATGATGATTCAATTATTATAGTAATGACTTGCAGTGGCACAAACTTTAAGCAAGAAAGGTTCTTAAAATAATAAATTGCATCATTTGCACGGTAGATGCATCTAAAGAATATAAATAAACTATAATTTATAACTTTTATTAGAAAGTAAAAACAAAGTTTTTTTCCTAACTGCACACACCACTTTTGAAAAGCCAAATTTAAAAAATTTACTTGACTGATTTCATTCTCTTCTACCTACATAAATCTTGTATAAAATGAATTTTGACTTTAGCGAAAAGCTTTTTTCAAAATTTATAAAGGGCTCCAGTCAAAAAGTCACTTAAAAAAAATGTTGACACGGGAAAAACCACGCATAATAATTAATATATTTTTTAAGACATTTTTTTACCTTCCGATTACTTTTTACAGGAAATTAAACAACTGGCCTATTCAGTAGGTACCGGAAAGTATTTTTAAAAAAATACAGGAAAACTGACTAATTCACTTTTTAAAAATTTGAATAAATAATCTTCAAATACAATCAATTCAAAGCATAAATCAACTAAAAGGGAATCAATGGTTCGTTCAGAAGCGGAAATTCGAAACATGAAATACAAAATACCTTATTAATATCTTACTCTTCTTCGCAGAAAAATTGAATTAATAATTCCTCGAAGCCTTTGTTATGATTATATATAAATTATGTTGTCAATTAGTTTCCGGTAGAGTTTTGAGCAAGTTAAAGATTTCCTTTGTGTAAGGTGGGTGTCTGCTAATGGTCCAATGTTAAAATTACCGGAAATATTAAATAGATATAAATATATCGGAAAACAAAAGAAAATCTTGTGTGAGCAAAAGAGTCACAGTTGGAAGCCTTCGTCAAATCAAATGTAGCCTTTTTACAATATGAGCTAACTTTACTTAAACTAACCGTCACTCAATTTCCTTTCAGATGCATTCAGATAAAATAGTGCGCCTCAAATTTACGTACGGCTTCATTCAAATACCTTTTTGACCACATGGGTGGGTACCCTTATATTAAGCTGTCTATTGATACATAAGCCCTCCAATAAAATGCCATCCTAAGGCTTTTCTGACTTATTGTATTCTCTTTCTTTAATTTTATGTGAATACTGCACATGAGCCCTAACTGCTCCCGACTGGAACCAGTAAGACAATGACATCTCCGGTTGGGGTACGTTGTAAGGCTGAAGGTAGTTGATAGAGGAAGGAGATAGTGAAGAGAAAGGTGGGGAAGACCTTGCTGTTCAGATACGGTCACCAAACTCGGTTAAAGCCATTTGAAACATTTCAATTTTTGTCTTACACCAAAGCGATACTGAAAATATCTTCAACTTGATTAATGCCGCAAATATAGGTACTAAATTATTTTATTTATTTATTTATTGATCAACGCCCCTTTTCAGGGCTTTTACAAATGAATGTTAATAAATACAATATTTATTGTACATAACTGAACTGCCTCAGTAACAATATTTTATATTTGTCTATACTAATATTATAAAGAGGAAGGATTTGATTGTTTGTTTGTTTGTTTGTTTGTTTGTTTGCAACGAATAGGCTCCGAAACTACTGAACCGATTTGAAAAATTCTTTCACTGTTGGGAAGCTACACTATTCCCGGGTAACATAGGCTATATTATATTTTTAAAAAAATTAGGGATCCTTACTAAAACTCCAATAATGTAACCCAAGGTGTAAAAAAATTACCTAAAATATTCTTTACATCGCGTGCGCTGCGAAAACTATTGATGATAGAATAAAATAATGTACTACGACTTTGCAGAACACATTATTATCTACAAAAAGTGTCGCGACAGCATATGTCTAACTATTATAGTTATGCCACAATAAGTGTTCTTTTATTTTAAAAATTTAATTGAAATGCCGCCGCTAGAAAAGACTCTTTATTTGTATCTTGGTATTAATTCTTATCAAAATAAATTATTTTATATTCGAGACTGCTTTAATGCCTTTATATAACTTTTTGAATTATTCAATTCGAACATCCCATTTCAAAGTTATCACGAGTTTAAAAATGTAAGTATTATACGATGTAAGCGTCACTGGGGAACGGACCGTACGGGAGGACACCAACAAACAATCAAATCTTTCCTATCTTATATATAAAAATCAAAATTTGTTTGTTCGTATTTTATGCGCTGCCATACCGTTCATCCGATTGCGATGAAACTTTGGTGATTTGTTGTGCGCACGCCCGCAAAGGATAAAGGCAAATTCTGGCGTTATTAAATATGAATTAATGAAAATGTGCGTATTTCATATATTTTAGCGGCAAGGAGGAAAGGCAGGGGCGAGGGGAACGGGAGAGGTGGGGTACGTGGGTGGGAAAACGAGGGATGTGAAGGCGGGGAAGGTAGAAGGGAAACGCGAAAGGGGAAGGGGACTCGGGAGGTGAACGGGGACGCACGGGAAAGGACATTCAAGGAGAATCAATTGATTTCTTTGCATTGCAACGCAAGCCGTGCTTTGTGCTTTGAGTTTTGGCTTTAAGCTTTTAACTTTAAGCTTTGAGCTTTGATTTTTGAGCTTAAAGCTTTGAACTTTATGCATTAAATGTTAAGCTTTACGTGTTGAGCTTTAAGCTTTGAACTTTGAGCTTTATTTTTAAGCTTTGTGCTTTGAGTTTTAAGCTTTGAACTTAAGTTTAGAGCTTTGATATTAAGCTTAAACTTTGGCCTTTAAACTTAAAACCTTGCCTAAAGCTTGAGCTTTAAGATTGAGCTTTAAGTTTAATGTTTGAGCGTTATGCTTTCGGCTTTAATCTCTGAGCTTTAAGCTTTGAGCTTTGCGCAAAGCACAAGGCTTAATGCTAAAAGCTTAAAGCTTAAAACTAAAAGCTCCAAACTTAAAGCTCAACGCTCAAGGCTTTAATCACAAAACTTAAAACTTAAAGCCCAAAGCTTAAAGCTAAAAGCTCAAATCTAAAAGCTCAAAGCTCAAAGCTTGAAGCTAAAAGCTTAAAGCTCAAAACTTACAGCTCAATGCCAAAATTTCAAAGCTTCAAGCTCCTAGCTTTAAGCTCAAGGCTTTAAGCTCAAAGCTTTAAGCTCAAGGCTTTAATCACAAAACTTAAAGCTCAAAGCTTTAAGCTCAAGGCTTTAATCTTAAAGCTTAAAGCTCTAAACTTAAACCTCAAGCATAGTGCCCAAAGCTTATGGCTCAAAGCTTAAAGCTCAAAGTTTTAAGCTCAAAGCTTGAAGCTCAATGCTTTAATCTCAAAGCTTAAAGCTCAAAACTTAAATTCAAAGCTTAAAGCTCAAAGCTTGAAGCTTAAAGCTCAAGGCTTAAATCTCAAAGCTTAAAACTCAAAACTTAAAGCTCAAAGTTTGAACTTCAAAGCTTAAAGCTCAAAGCTTAAGGTTGAAGCTCAAAGCTTAACCCTTCAAAAATTTTAAAGCACAAAGCTTGAATCTCAAAGCTTAAAGCTCAAAGCTTAACCCCTCAAAAATTTGGCGTATTTTGTCAAAAGGTATAAATGTTTCGATATATATCGACTTTTCAATAAAAATTCAAATAAATGGAATATTTGTAAACGTATCCAAAAACTAAATACTGGTTTTGAAAGGTGATGAAATACGCTTAAATAAATGGTATTATTAGAAATTACGAAAACATTTTTTAAATACAAAATTTTTTAATGTTAACTTTAAAAAAAATTAAAAATGCTCAACTGACATTTTTGATATTAAAATTACTGATCTATAGAAAATGTGTTTGTTTCTGTCTATGTGTGTGAGATGTTTTGCGTTGCTAAACCGTTCATCCGATTGCGATGAAACTTTGGGGTTTTGATGTGCGCATGCCCGCGATAGTTTCTATGTACGATTGTGAGTTTTGGCATCGCTATCATACATTGCTAACCGTTCATCCGATTGCGATAAAACTTTGGGGATTTGATGTGTTTAAGTCCGCGATGGTTTCTATACGTGTATAGTGAGTTCTGGCATCATCTGGGACGAACGGGAAAGGGTTAGTAGAGCGAATTTTTTTCTTTACTAAGTGGCATAGCATATGCCGGGAACTCGCTATTGTATTTAAATGCCTGTGTCAGAATTTGGTAAATTGAATTATGTAATAGAAAGTACCTACCCTAAAATTCTAAATCTATACTAATATTATGAATGTGAAACTGCGTGTGTTTGTTTGTTACGCTTTCACGCATAAACTAATAAACCGATCTTAGAATTTTTTTCACCAATAGAAAGCTACATTATATGCGAGTAATATAGGCTATATATATTGGTAAGTTCTGGCGTTACGAAATTATAAATATTAATATATTATATTTATTTTACGTTTTCTGTCGAAAATGGCGAGTTATTGCTAACGTCAGAAGAAAAGCAAAACAAATCGTTGCCGTGAAAACCATGTTGATACAGATTTTTTTAATTCGGGCATTGTATGTAATACTTATCTCTAAAAAATGAATCGCCGAAATGCATTTACGCGCATGACTTCCGAACGACTGCACCAAATTGGATTTTACTACTGGTGAGCTCTGGCATTATGAAATATGCAAAAGGTGGCATGCGAGCTGTTTGAAAACTGAATGTACCGGGAAAGATTGAATGAAATGCGGGAGGGGGACTCGGGTAGGGGGTTCGCGGGAGGGGGAGGAGGGAAACCCGGGAGCGGGAGGGGAATCTGGGTGGGGGAACCTGGGAGGGGGGAGGGGAGCTTGGAAGGGGGGTTCGCGGGACGGGGAAAGGAGTAGTGGAGTGGGGGGAGGGAAGGTGGAAGAGGCGGAGTGGGAACGCGAGAGGGGAAGAGGACGCGGGAGAGGAAGGGGAGGCGGAAGAGGAACGGGACGAATGGGAAAGAACACGCAGGAGAAAACAATTTATTTATTAAATGGCATGGCAACGCATGCCGGGTACCAGCTAGTTTAAAGATAAACTGAAGATGTCCACGGACTTGGTGTAATTGTTTCCTTCCATTTATTAGTATTCTGGGTAAAGAGGATTGAATTGATTTGTGAAATAACACAAATCAATCAAATAAAATTTATTTGCGCACGCCTAATGCGAATTGCTAGTGTCACGAGCCATACTTCTCGACCACGGAGGCCGTCAAAATGCATGTATCGTTATGTTGGATGCTTGTGCATCACAATGTAATTTTATCCGATCTGTATTTTTGCTACGTAACAAATATTTTTTTCTTGTTCATTTACTGCCTTACTACTTACAACAATAATCTGTTCCTTTCATTAAATCTAGAACAACACAAAAATAAGCTAGCGGAGACCTGTTTTAACTCGATTGCTTTACATTCCGTCTGCAAATTTGTTTTACGTTTTATGTTACAAAAGTTACTCTTAGTATCGCCAACCATTAAAGCCATCCATTCAGAATTGAAACCATAATTGAAATGGCAAAGGCTGCGTTTGGATCAGATCTGAATAGCCAGGTACTTCCCCACCTTCTTCTTCCCCGACTCCTACCCATCCTTTTACGTTCAGCCCCACAACATACCCCAATTGGGGATGCCTTACTCTCACTGGCTCCAGATGGGAGCAGCTGGGACTGTTGTGAGGTATTCACATAAAAAAGAAGAATTATTGACTACAATTTATTAAATTAGCGAAAATACAAATTAACTCTTTTTAAGGGAGGTGTAGTGTTCACAGAACTATTAGCATAAAAATATATTATAATAAATGTTAGCATGCCGCCGTCCCAGGTAGTAACTTATTTTCCTGGAAATATCAGATACCCTGTTTCGAACATAATGTTTATGACTTGATTATATTATATTGATTAAACACGCCGGCTTTGTGATATTCAAATTCTCCAATTCGGCGCGAGTCCAATGCCTACAAAATACTAATAAAATTCTACTCGCTGTAAATATTGTTAAGTCTGTGATTAATATACTGTTCATAAAAACGTATATTCTGTTTTCAATATGAAAATTACGTAAACAGACTATTCTGATTAAGTTAAAAGAGTATTTAGATTGATTTTTTGTGTGATATCAAGTATTATTCTGAAGGTTTTAATATTCAATGTGAAAGTCAAGTGGGTTGTTCTTCTTTTTAACCTTCATAACTTTTACCACTCTGTCACATTTCCACCCAAAGTGAGGATTTTTTTTTTACTTTAATTGAATTCTCTCTGGATCTCAGAGGGGTAATTGTAGCAAGGGGGGAAGCCTAACGGGGGTAACAAACACGAGCTGCGTGTATACCTATTTCGAATGACAACCCACGTGACAAAATTAACGTATTAAACATCAGTTGTAAAAGACAAGTTTTTCAGATTTCTTTAAATATTTTATTAAACACCATAAAAAATAATAATCGCTGTTATTTGATAGGTTATATCTTTTGCAGTTTAAAAATAGTTTTATATTATAAGTCCCGCCACCTATAAGTTTTATATTATAGGTGGCGGGAGACAACTGTGATTTGTATGAAATACACTTCTGTCACGAGGATTTACAACATTAATAAAAAATAAAATTTTATTTATTTATTTATATATATATATATATATATATATATATATAACAAAACCTACGATACATTACAAAAGGGTGCTTTGTCTGTCCAACTGGGAAGGATTCCCGTTTCAGGACAGCCAAATTGCATATTTAGTCCGTAATATTCTTAACAAAGGAATGGTTTCCTTCAAAATATCACAAGGATGAGGTTCTGCCCAGACAACTTTTGAGAGCATTAAGGATGGGCGTACGCTGAGACATCGGTCGCGCAGCATGTTCAGCGCAGTTGTGCAATGCATGAGAAACATGCACGTCTCAGCGTACGTCGCTCCATACACTTCCATACAACACAAAATCCAAAACTATCTTGCGCTGAACATGCTGCGCGACCGATGTTTCAGCGTACGCCCATCCTAATAATTGCATCCGTCTTTTAGAGGAGAATGGTTTGTAATTGCAAAGATGTGATTTTTTCCAAGGCCATTTTGGAGAACATTAATAATTGCATTTAAAAAAAAATGAATGGTTTCTTTCGAGAGTTCGCAAGGATGAGATTTGTTCCAGGTCATTTTGGAGAACATTTACAATTGCATAATTAAAAATATAGTATTTAACTATTATTTTTTAAACATTTATTAAGTATTAGAAATTAGACATCAGAAATTGAATAAAAAAATTAGAAATTAGACATAAAAAATTATAAATCAGAAATATGTTTACACATTTATAAAATATTAATTATTTTGCCAAATATTTTTTTTATTCATCCTTTCTTAAATCCTTTTTTAATAAATTCTTTCAATTTCTTTTCTTTCTTTTATATTTAGCATTTTTTGATGACTACATTTCTTTTCTTGGAAGGATTTCGTGTAGTTAAATATATGAAAACAAACCCAAACAAACAATGTAAAAAATAATGAAGAAGTAAGCTAAAGATTGTTTTTTATAGTAATAATTGTGATATCGGTACACACTAAACGACCAATTTTCACAATAAAAACGTCAACAGAGAAAATAAAATATATATATTATTTTAATGGTGCTAATCAAGCAAAACAAACAATTCGAAGTGACATGTACGTAATATCTCGTTTTACGCCAAGTCATTCTCATTAAAAAGATATTCGAGAATAGGTCAAGAATTCACACACGAAGATAACTTAATCAGGGCCGAATTTTAGTACCATCAACTGATAAAGTTATTTTTTTTTTTTTAAATAAAATTATTTTCACTTAATTACAATATATAACAAATTATTTTATTTTATATTGATTTAAATAATGTGTCGAACCTAATCACATAATTACTTTATTCTGATCTATGAATTAATAAAGAAAGAAAAAAACAAAGTTGAACAATAACAATGCCCTTATTCTCCTTCCCCTCCCCACTACCTTCAGCCGCACAACATACCCCAATTGGGGATGCAATAATCTCACTGGCTTCAGACGGGAGCAGTTGGAACTCTTGTGCGGTATTCATATAAAAAAACCACTTTGCTGTTATTTCAATTTGCTCAAGTTTTATCAAGAGGTATAAGTTTTAAGCTCAAAGCGTTAAGCTCAACGCTTTAAGCTCGGTCTTTGGCCAATATCAATAAAGCCTATAACTTAGAGTATTAAGCTCATAACTTAAGCATGAAGCTTTACACTATAAGCCTTAAGTAATAATTCGTGTACAAGGCAATTTTGGCACAGTTATAGGGGAAAGTGTCCTTAACAACATACTAAAAGTACCGGAGGGTGGGGGTGGATCTAAGGGTGGGGGGAGGTCTATAAAGGTCCCTTTTTTCAGTTTTTCGTTAATAACTCGAAAACTACTGCCTTTAGCGAAAAAGTATCCGCGTATTAAATTATAAACATACTTTTTTTTACAAAAAAGGTTCTATAAATTTTTTTGCTAGGATCAATATTTAAGGAGATATGGAGGGGAGAAAATGTAAATTTATTTTAAAAAACAGGTTTTATTGCTAAAAATTAAATGTTTATTGATAAAAACGAAATGTTGTTTGTTAAATATGAAATGTTTATTATTAAAAATGAAATGGAAGAGAAGAGAGAGATATTGACTATGCTGACCAACATGGAGGAACTTACTCCAAGCAAAGTTGAAGAGAATGCTTCCTTGGTGTCAGCTTTGAGTAAATTTCAGAATCATCTGGAATCCCTCAAGGATAATGGGCCTACCGCTGCTTTGTAGGTTCAGTACTTCCACCTGGTTACCCTGATGAAGAAACGAAGAAGGAGAAGGAGAATCATTTTGGCAATTGGAAGCTGTTGAAGTTGTCGCACCGAAAACAATTTGGTCTCCACATTCCCACGGCCTCGAGAAGCAAATATTGATTGATGTGGTGCCAATCCAATGAAGAGAACTATAAGTCCACATCCTCCCCAACTATTTCTACAGTTGGATTTTAAGCAACTTATCCAACCCGCACCTCACAATAGTGCTGTCAGCATCCTTTTCAGTCAAGGCTTAACGCAGGCATTTGCCTAGTATGGTGGTCGAAAAATCCCCAATTCATGTAACAAACAACTCAAAGAATAAAGAAACTTTAAAAAAAAAATGTTTAGCAATTTTTTAAATAATTTTACATTTTCCCCCCTCCATATCTCCTTAAACATTGATCCTAGCAAAAAATTTATAACACTTTTTTTGTAGAAAATTTTATGTAAATAATTCAGTACACGGACATTTTTTCGCTAAAGGCAGTAGTTTTCGAGTTATTAACGATAAACTGAAAAAAGGGACCTTTAGAGACCCCCCCACCCCCACCTTAGCTCCACCCCCACCCTCCGGTACTTGTAGTATTATGTTAATGACACCTTCCCCTACAATTGTGCAAAAATTGGCTTCTACATTAATTATTTCCGCTATTCGGTCTTTTTTGGTCTTCGTTGCCTGGACTATAATGTATCCCTATCCGATTGTGTCATTTCTAATTGTATCATACCTTTCCTGAGACCTACATACCTTTTTATTTAATAACTCTTTATAACTCTTAAAAACTCTTTATTTTCTTAACGCATATTTTCATCGGCTGCAATTTTTATGTATTTTTTTTACATAACTCCGCTCAGGAAGCACTCGGGAAAATAATTTCCATCAGGGCCTTGTCATCTTTGGAGATAATGTGTGAAGGGTCTTTTAGAGGAGAAGAGAAAATGAACATCGGTCTTGAAGAAGCCTATGTTGTAGGAAAGTGGAAACACAGAAACCCGCAAACAAGCGACCCGTTTTCACGTGACAAATGTCAACCGTGTACATTTAATCTTGGGCGTACGCGTTTGGCGTATTTTCCCACTACGCACCGGTGCCGAAGGGAATAATGAGGCTATTTTCTCGGAGAATATTCCATTGTCAAAGCGTTGAAAAAAAAACAGCGTACCTACCTGATGCCTGTGCTCTAAAGATTGCAATCCACTTGTTAAGATAGTGGAATCTATCAAACGGACCGCTCTATTTTGTACAGAGCCAAGGGTTTTTTTCAGAAATTTTGGGACATCAGACCAAAAGTAGCTGCCAAATTCAACAGTGGGGCGTATTTATACATGGAGAAAAAAGAAAAAATCAATAATCGACAGAAATTTTGCCTACTACGCCTAAATTCACGAAAAATCTACCAAGAGCGCAAAAGCATGAAGAGGTATATATTTGAAAAATAAAATAATGAAAATTCCTAACCAAAATATCATTGCATTGCCTTAAAATATTTGCGGTTGTGTAGCGACTAAAATGTTGTAAATTAATGTTTAAAGATGCTGTAATCAGTAATAAACTTTAGCAGTATATTAATAATTCTCACGTCAACAATTCTATTTTGGTACTGAATTTTATTTTAGTGACGTAGCAACACGATTTCAATTTAAGGCTGTTGCATAGTACCTTCCACGAAAGTTGTGACGCGCGTCTAGACTAATTTACGTAACAAGCCTTTTACTTGGAAAATGTTGGAACGTTGTTTCAATTTATACACGGTATTTCGTTTCATGTCAGTGATCACTGGCGTAGCAACAGCTTCCCAGACGTAGATTTCATTGCTCTGGCAGAAAATTTTCGCAGAGAAGTATATTGAACATTCATGGAAACAATGTTCTCACATCACATGATGTCCACCTGTGAACTACCGTCGATTTACAAGAAAATTTCATTAAACCAACTTCGAGTGAACTATAATATTATGCTGTTTGGGGTACAGCGCTTCTGCAGCGCTTCAACTATGTTTGCGGAAAGCTGATTTATAGCTTCGCCCCTCTCATAAGAAGAAGGTTATTGATCTCAAAGAACGACTTACACAACAATTTTTTTTTAATATTTTCAAACAGAAAAAAATGTAAATACACTATAAATTCGTTAAAGATTACAATACATAGTATAGTGTCATTTATATTGTTAAGCATATAATTATTTTTATGTTTTTATGCGAATACCGCACAAGAGTCCTAATTGCTTCCATTTGGAGCCAGTGAGACTTTGGCATACCCAATTGGGGTATGTTTTGAGGCTGAACGTAGTGGGGATGGCAAGGAGATAGGAAAGAAGAGATGGGAAAGCACTTGGCTATTTAGACCCGGTCACCAAACATGGTTTAAGCCATTTCAAGTTAAACGTTTCCAATATGAATGATGGTCTTACACCAGGGCGATGCTTGGATGGTGTCTTCCACTCTGGACCGTGCCGCAAATACACTACATTAACTGTTTAGAATAACTTTTTAATTATTTATGTACGAAATAACACGAATTAGTCAAATAAATATTTGCGGTTGCCGGGGTTTAAACCCGTAACCTTCACATTGATAGTTTAGAGCCTTACCTCTCGAGCATGTAGGCTGAAAGTGGTTATCGATTTAACATATGTTGTTGAATATTCGTTCTCATGTTTTTTTTTATTTACATTTTTTTTTACATTGGCGTATCGCACAAAACTTTAAAATGGGTCATAGTATTCCTAGGCAGAACTCATACCCATGTAATCATGGAGCATTCAAAATTAACGTTTGTCACAACATGCTTCTTATAATATTGACGGGTGAGAGTGACCATTCTTATATAATTGAAGGGACCTTTATATAAGATTGTATTGATATCCAACAAGTATCTACAACGATAATTCAGATGTGTACATAATATTTTATTTGTATGCATAAATTAATAATTAGGAGGAATGGAAAAAAAGCGAGTTATAACCAAAAATATATATTTAATGTTGTATTTAAAGTTATTTGTTTTCCTTAAATTAATAATGACGCCACAAAGTGAATTTGCGAATTTTGAAGAAAAAAAAAATATATATATTTATTTACGTGCACATATTTACTTGTTCAGTTACTAAAGTAATAATTATGAATACATATATAGAAATATCGAATTGTATTTCTAAAAAAAGACCATATTTTGATCCCATGTAATGCCTTCACTATCGCTTGAGGGGCCTGTCTAGAGTAGTCAATTCTAAATGTACAGACCAATAGGATTATGACGTTGCTATGTTCATATTTATTGATTTCTTCACACGCGAGGGTCGTAAGTATCACTGCTGCCAAACTGCCAACTACTAATAATATAGACCAGGAGACGAGGAAGGCAAACCCTACGTCATCGAGTTCACGGATGAAAGTACTTTGTAGTGATAATGGACATTTAGAAAGCCTTAAAAAAGCTGGTCTGCCGGTGCGCCTTTGGCAGGAGCCGCGCAGTCATGGAAATAGTGAGCAATTTTTTCGAAAAAAATTACTGGAGCTTTTACCTTATACCTTAATCAAGAATAAACTTTATACATCGTGTGAATTGATAGGGAAATAACCAGACTGAAAAGATTTAGACAAGAGTTTTTCGTTGGTTTCGAATTTGTATTCGATGTAGCTGGGCACGCGAAACCGATATGAAACGGACGAGGTTCGGAAATTTCCGTCGTTTTCCGGACGAACGCAGCTCTAACGGCGACGATGCAGTGGTTTTTCGAACGTAGCCTACCTAGCCTCCCTCGGTGCAACACTAATTCTAAGCAGAACTCCTTCATTTATCGCGCATCTAACACTTTCAACACACACTACACATAATTTGACATTTTCAACTCTGCACCACACTATTTAAAGTCACACAGGCGGTCTATCGATACCTCACAACAATAATAACTACCCATATAATGCAACCTCTACCTAATGAACTTCTTTTTTTTTTATTTAAAATTTTTATTTTTTGCTTTGCATATTTTTATAACTATACCTCAACTTAACCGATCCCCCCCCCATTCTAACCCCTCCCTATTCCCACCTAAATAACTTATTATCATTGTTTCTTGTAATATGATTTTTATTATCTGTCATATCACTTCTATATAATACTCGGGTGGAAACCTGTAAATGGTATAATTATTGTGACTTAATTACTATTGCTCTGATATTAATGTAAACTGTTGGTCTCCCAAATAAAATGAAATAAAATAAAAATAAAACTTCCAACCACTAAGGACTCTTAGGCAATTTTAAAAGGACTATTATTCTTATAAATATGTATAATAAAATGGGCACGCGACAGCGGTGAGGGGCACCGCGGCAGGTTTTGCAAGTTGCTTGGCGTCGAAAGACTCGCCCGACCGATAGGTACACTTAGAACTTTCAAAATTTTTTTTTATCATTATCACCTATTTTTTTAAAATATGGCTTTCTTAGTTTTTAAAACCATGAAATAAAAATAATAATGAAAATAATAAAAAATACTTAAATACTTAAAAATCGTACATAAACACCTGCCAGGCTGCTGGTCTGGATGATCTAGACCAAGGTCTAAATCTTCAAGGGTCGGCAACCTGCGGCCCGCGAGCCGTCTTGGTGCGGCCCGTAAGATTCTCGCCACAACGCATGTGACGGACGACATCATACACAACCGAATAAAAGGGAGCGAAGAGATATTGATACAACTTCAAACTGTATTTGAAAACCGGTTTGCTGATTTCAAAAAGATCGCACGCAAGATGGAGATTTTCGAAAACCCCTTCGCAGTGAATATCGATAAAGTACTCGTACCAAGCGATTTGAAAATCAACGAATTTTGAGACAAGGATTTAGAAAAGTTTGCTCAGAAAGTAATCACAATGTTTTGTAATACTATTTGTGAGCAAACTTTTTCAATTCTGAATTATCGAAAAACAAACACTGTTCTTGGTTATCGGATTCACATTTAGACACAATATTACGCGGCTTCACTTAAATTAAATAAAACCACAAAAATCTCTTTGATTTTATTAACTACAATAATTTTATTAAAAATTTACAACAAGCGTGTTATATTTAAAACTAAATTTTTGTACATAAATATTGTCGGTATTTTTTTTTTCATTGGCTCCACGCAGGAGGCCCTGAGGAAAATAATTCCCTTCAAGGCCTATGTCATCTTTGGGGATGGGAAGTGGAGGGTCTCTTTAGGAAAGGAAGGAGAGAAAGTTCTGGGAAAGAAAAAGGTATTAATGGTGGATAGGATTCTGGGGGTCAGTGTGTCCAGGAGTGACAGACGTGTGAATCCATCCTTCCCGCTGCGGTGCAAGGCGATATTCCGAGAGAGTACGGTTGGAGAAGTCAAAGGGACACCCTCAACCATTCTCTTCCGATCCGGCCTGCCATGCAGCTGGTGGGCAGACGCCTCCATCGCCAAGACCCGGACAAACCTCATCCCAAGAACTCGGGCACTCCTGCTAAGTCGCCAAATATAGCGAACTACTCGACGTGACCTATGGCAGAGGTATATCCAATAAATAGTTCACAGGGCGGCGGTACTCATACCCACCTCCCAAATTGAAATAGGTATACTGTAAAGGCATGTGACCCAAGTGCGGCCCGCGTTCATCCCAATGTAAAATATTTGGCCCTTTTACAACAAAAGGTTGCCGACCCATGATCTATTACTACAGTTATTACAGTTATCTACAGTTATCGTTGGTTTCATTCGTGTACTCGATGACGTAAAATTTATTATTTTTTATCCCACTTTGACGCCGGCTACCTGCGAACGCGCCAGGCTGCCGGTTGGCAGATCTGCTTTTTTTCTCATTTACTAATCGACTTTTATCGTATGAAACTATTCCCGTTCGTGAACTCGACGTCGTAATTTTATCGAAAAAAATCGCTCACTATTTCCATGACTGCGTGGCTCCTGCCAAGAGGCGCATCGGCAGACCAGCTTTTTTAAGGTTTTCTAAATGTCCATTATCACTACAAAGGAATTTCATCCGTGTACTCGATGACGTAGGGTTTGCCTTTCTCGTCTCCTAGTCTAATAGTAGGTAAATTGACAAGACTGTTTCGTGTTGTCTACATGACACTTAAATTTTATTGATTTTGAAATAGCTTTATTTGATGTTTCAATACTGTAATTTTACACTGTTTTACACTCCCGTACGTGCTAGATTACTTGACCGTAAAAAAGTGGATACAAACGAGTGGATGCAGAATCGCTCCATAAATTTGATGAATTTTCACAATAGTAAGAAAGTTTAAATGATACATTTTTTTTTAATTTTTGGTACCCAATTGACTTCAATTAATCGTTATTATTAAGTTATGAAAGTATTTTAGTTTTTTTTATTATAATTTTGACTGCTGTTTCGGCGTTCAAAGCCATTATCAAACTGCGTTTTAGCAACATTGAGATGACTTATTTGCATGAATTAATAAAACACCAAATGGGTTTAAAAATTTTCATAAAGTTGGCCATAATATGTTCACGATTAAACCAAACCACTCACTAAAACGGACTTTTTGTATTCAGAATGTTTCGACATTAAGGATGGGTTGTTTCAAAAAATTTGATGGTTTCATCAAATATTTGAAGTTGATTTTCAGGTTTTGTGTAAGTTCTATTAAAGTTCTGTTATTACATCGTTATAGGACAGTTGCTTCGCAAAACTGAAATAATCACAGAACTTGAATAGAACTTACACAAAACGTGAAAATTAACTTCAAATATTTGATGAATTCATCAAATTTTTTGAAACAACCCGTCCTAAGTAACTGCAGATATGCCAATATTTGACAATTCTTTTTGCGGTGGGGATTTTTAATGTCACAAACCATACGAGGATAGAGGAAACAAAAAAGGCGTGATCATGGACAATATAATTTTCTCCAGATTTATTAGCCTAAACAACGCTTTTGTATGACAACTCGCTACAAAAATAGAACCTGCTTATATTGTATTCTTGAATTTATTGTTTAAAATGCTTAAACATGTTATTATGAGTTTTTTATATTTCTGTAATAAGCAGAAAATTTACAAATTCAATCCTGTCGTAGGGAAAACTATTAAATTTTTATTAATTTTTGTTGTATTTATTTTTCTACATTTTTATAATAAAATGCTAAAACATTTAATTATGAGTAATTCATTTTTCTGGGTAATTTCTAAATTGGATACATTTGTAGAAAAGTGCGAAAGCACAAATTGTCTTCCATTCTTTCGAAGGGATTGAAGTTTCAATTATTTTTAGTTTCTTTTCACGACAGTTGGTTTGTTCACAGGGCAACGAGTTTTCATCTTTCAAAGCGCCGCCGTCAAGAGAAATTGAGCTGTAAAGAAAGGTACTTAAAGGCTCATTTTCCATTGTCAGATATACGATGAGCGAAAATTTTGATATTTCAAACATTTTTTTTTTAAATAATATTTTAGATTTATAAATTCGGTAGGCTCCAAAAGAAAGTAATATTTTATATGGGCCCGCTTTTTTTATTCTTCTATCCTTGTCTATGGTTTGTGACATTACAAGTCTCCACTGAAAAAAAGACTTAAAAAATTTTTTTTTAAAGAAAAACAAACATTCCTGGCTTACGAATAACCCAACAATGTTTGAAAATCTCCTACTACGACTGCACTCCTTCTACAGGTACTAACCCTCCTCCCAAATTAAAATAAAATATGCGATGATATAATTAATAAAACACGACTTTTGCGAAAATATTTTTTTTTTGGACTATTTAGTTTTACAATTATCACAAGGTAGGTAATAAAACTTATCATCATCTTCTTCTTCCCCTTATCCTATTCGGGTAGGGGACCCACTGTATCAACAAGGCGCCTACATGCGTCCCTGTCTTACGCTGATTGTGCGGCCTCCGTCCACGGCAATTCCATCCTCTCTTCTCACAGTTTCTGGAGTTGTTTCGCCCAATTGTGTCTGGGGCGGCCCACTGGACGACTACCCTCTGGAATCGCACTCAGTATTTTCCTAGGAATTCGGTCATCAGACATTCTTAGTACGTGCTTTGTTAAATCAGTTGTGATTTTCTATGAAGAGTAACAGCGGTTCAATGTTCATCTCGGTTCGTCGAGTTTCTTATATAATCCCATTTCGTAACCCCTGCCACTCCTCTCGAGCACCTCATTTCGTCAGCATGGACTCTAAAGCTTGTTCGTTCGTTTAGCATCCATATCTGGTGACCGTAAGTAAGCGTCGGGCGGTATATCGTTTAGGTAATAAAACTAAGATAGATAATGGCAAAATACAATAAAGATTATAAAATGACAATATAAATAATTTCTATAGAAAATGGAAAAGTTTCTGAAGTAGAATTTTAGACCTTGCATAATAAAACGTTATTAACGATGATCATAGTTTCATTCGACACTTTCGGCTTACTAATTCACCAGGCTGAATTTTATTATTTACAAAGTAACAAGTTGGTTTATTAGAATTCACTTACAGTTAATATTGTAAATCCCATAAAAGCTTTCATCGGTTTTGTCGCACTTGCTAATAATTTTCCGACTATCAAATCAAATACCCGAATAATGTGAAAATTTACTGTTTTATCTTTGATGTTATTATTAGACGAGAATTAAGGGAAACTTTTGGCAAACAATTTAAGGGTTTCTGGTGAAAAAATGATAATATATTAATATTGTCAACGCAGTGACATTACTACAAACTTCATATTTTTTAAAAACATTTTGGCATGGACACTGTGTTGTAAAATTTTCCAGTCCGATCAATAGTGGTTCGTTTCCCGACGAAGAAATTTGTAAAATAATGCAGACAAAATATTATTTCAAAAGTTAATTACAACAAATTTTCCTGCGTACATTTAACCCGCGTTCTATAAAAATAAAGAAAAAATTATCTATAGCACCAATAATTTTTTTTGTTTGTTAATAACATTTTGATAGCCGAAAGATTAAATATTTTTTACATTAATTACTTAAATTTATTTGACACCACCAATACGTTCCAATAGAACTCGCTAGAAAAGTATTGTGACAATAACAATCCACTGCAGTATAATAGCCGGAGTTTAAACGTGCATTTATTTGTACAAAATTTTGAAAAATAATGTCAACTACTCAATTAAAGTACATTTAAAATATCATCATATTAATCCTTTCCTACCTGCCTTCTCCGTAGTACTTACCCTGATGTTATATATTTTAAAATTATACACTTTTTTATTCTTTTGTACTCTTAATATACTTTTTTATATTTATTTAAATGAATTTATATTCCTTCAAAATAGGCAAATTTACTTTGTGGCGTCATCATTAATATAATGAAAAACAAATAACTTTGTGTAACAACCACTATTTAATTAACAATATCAACATGTAAATATCAACATGTAGAATTTATATTCTTTAATTTTGTGTTATTTTATATTATTTTGTAGTGTTTTATATTATTTTACATTTTATTTTATTTTTTATTGTTATACAGAGAATGTGAATTACATTTATACATCTATATTTTATTTAAGCTCGTCATTGGTCAGGTAAACCTCATATATATATTTATGTATATATATATATATATAATTATTAAAATTATACACTTTTATATTCTTTTATACTCTTTTATACTTTTTTATATTTATTTATATGAATTAATATTCTTTAATTTTATGTTATTTTATATTATTCTATAGTGTTTTATATTCTTTTACATTTTTTTATTGTAATACAAAGAATGTGAGTTACATTTATTCATCTATATTTTACAAAATATTAAATTTAATCTCATCATTGGTCATGTATACTTCATCAGTAGAGAGATGCTTTTGTGACCGATGAGAGAGCCACAATTCTTACTTAAAATGTATTTTATAATATGTTTTGAATTTAATTTTTTTATTTTTTTATTGTTTAACTTTATTTATTTAATTATTGGTCGATGATACAGCCAAATTCAGAAGAGAGATTGTTATAGTTTTTTTATGGCATGGTAAATATAATGGTTTTGCATTTGAGTTGTTTTAAAGTTATTATTTTATATTTTTCTATATTACATGTCCACTGTATATAAAATCGACCACCACAACACGGGCATGTGCCTAGCATGGTGGTCGAAGAATCCTCAAATTATGTTATTACAGAGCAATGAATAAAGAAATAAAAAATAAAAATATCAGGTAAATTACCAAAAAAGACTGAAGGTAGCCATCATAAATTAAACCGCTTCTGCATTTACAAACTTGTTGCAATTACTGTCTATCGTTCTAAATAAGACAACTGGAAATGTAAATATTAGAAACAAGGATTACTTTAGATGCTTAAAAACAGTTATTTCATCTCCACTAATCATATTTTTAATGACATTGGGGTTAAAAAAAAATTACGATAATATTAATGGCAAAACATTATAAAACTTAGAATCATTTGAAATTGGAAAATCTTTAATTAATATTTCTGGTTTATTGAATGAACAAGTAAATTTGTCTTGAAGTTATTTTATAAACATATTTCCAGTAAGCCAGTCTGTTCCTCCCTTATAAACCCGTCAATTACCTCTTTCCCTTTGTGGACCTCCCATTCCAACACCTAAATATTTAATCTGGGAGTTTTTATAACTTACATATTAGTTTTAATATTCTCTTGACGAAGGAACGCTTCTTCTGAAACAGTTAGAGTTGTGTTAATATAAAGTAGTTTAAAACAAATTTTTCTCTACTGCCCACTTTCCTTTCCCCATTTCAGCCATTCAACCGCTTTCTATAAACGAGGATGATTATAAAATGCATGATAAAAAAGATATTTCTCTTTGATTTTGTCACTAATTCTATTAATTAACACAAAGAAAAAACTTTTCGTTGCACGGTTGAAGAAAAATTATTCCTGATTAGAGACAATATACACATTGAAACAATATACACATTGAAACAATATACACATTAGAGACAATATACACATTGAAATTTTAGGAGTTATATTTAACTAGCTTTATTATTATACTAGCTTTTCCCCGCGGCTTCGCCCGCATGGTATTCACTGTATTTGTATTTGGAAATTACTGTAGCGATTTCACTTAGCAATTTTACCCCTCTCCCCCTCCCCCCACCCCTCCCGCATTCCATACATTCATTTTCAGTACATTCAGTTTTCAAACAGCTCGCGTGCCACATAAATTTCATAATGCTAGAGCTCAACGAAAAAAAAAATTATCCAATTTGGTGCAGTCGTTCGGAATTTATTTATGCGCTTACAAACATTTCGGAGATATATTTTTTTATATAAATATGTGGAAGTTTGTAAATATAATTAAAAATAACACTATTTATTATATAGTCTTAAAAATTGTTACGAATTATATTTTTAATGTAGGAACCTTAAAAATAAAAAAAAAACACTATTTATTATATAGTCTTAATAATCGTTACGATTTTTTTTTTCAATGTAGGAACTTTCAAATTTATTCCAAAACATAAGCTTGTCCAAAAAAAACAAAACATATTCTAATATTTGAATTTCCTGGAGCAGCAGCCGACCAGTACGTAGGGGGCTGAGTACCTACCAGCATAGAGCCTACAAATATATCAACATCGTTTTCATGGCAAGGATTTGTTTTCTGACGTTAGCAATTACTCGCTTTTGTTAGCGACAGAAGACTTGAAACAAATATAATATATTTATTTATTTATAGCATCTTCACAAGTTTATTCATTTAAGCATGTTATTATTAACCCCACTAGGGTTCGCCTGTATCGGGGTTAATAATTTTACAAGTTATTCAAAATAACACATAAATATTGGTCATAACCAAACGGTTGAAAAAGCAAAATACTAAAATTAAAATTTTTAACCTCACTTGGACGTAGGTTAACAATTTTATAAAAATACACAAAATAATACAAGTATTGAAAGATAATATTGTCACAATAATATTTCTCGCAGAATATAGGCCTCTACTAAGCTGTAGGGACTAATATTTTAAATGTAAACAAGTAGGGTGACCATGTTTTGAAATCAGCTTTGAAATAATATTTTTTTTTGTAAGCTTAAATATTAATATTTATAATTTCATAACGCCAGAGCTTACCATTATATACAACCTTTAGTCCTCGCATATAATTTAGCTTTCTGTTGGTGAAAGAATTTTTTAAGTCGTTTTATTGTTTTATGCGTGAAAGCGTAACAAACAAACTCGAGCAGTTTCGCATTTATAATATTTCGATCAGTCCTGTACATTACGTAGGTTATTCCCGGTCTTCCTTCCCCCTCCCTAATTTACAGCCCACCTCCCCCTAACTACTTTCATCAACATATTATATCCAAAATTATTATGCCAAACTTCCGCCGGTTCCAAGCAAAAGCAAATCGTTATCATAAATATTTCAAAACACACGTAATTACATTATCATACGCTCGAAGCACTCTTGTTTTCAAATGCAATACATATTTTCATCGTCCCACCTGAAATTAGCTTTCACTCTGATATTCTGAACGGCTCTTCTGTACTGCAATTACTCACACGGCTGCTCGCTTACTTTGTGACTTAGTACCTGTGACCTCGCAAACGTTATCATGATCCCCGCCCCCGCCCCCACCCAACCCTCCCGCCCTTGCGAGTACTCTGCTCACTAGAAATTGGTCTCCATTATGACAAAACGTAATTGCTTACAGTTTTTCATATGACATCGTGTTGCAATTTCAACTAAGCCATGTAACAAATTTAACTAAAAGCTTCTACCTGGCTTCGCATGAGTTTTAAGAGCGCATCTGAATACTTTACTTAAATATTTTACTAAAGTACTTTAGAAAATATATGTTATTTTTTGATAATTTCTATTCAGATGCCGAGTTCAAAAGTATTTATATTTTATCCCCCGATAGAAAAACGGTGACCGGTTGATTCAGAATCATGCAACTTCAATACTTCTTTTAAAAAGTCATTAATAGTCATGAAAAAAAATAAAAAATTGTAAAAAATTGGTTAAGGGGATATTCCAGTCTAGAAACCCGGGCGTTTTTTAACGGTCGATAAAAACAACATTATTAATCGTAGTATATATCTTTTATAATTTATATTTTTTTACATTTTAAGAATTCATAATTTTTTTTTTTTTAAATGTATAAATATATATTTCACAATGTTACACGCTGTTGAAGTAGAGGGGGGAGGAAAAGAGCTTATTCATCTTTTCGGCGATTTCCACCCTTCTAGTCATTTGTCGAAGAATCCTCAAATTATGTTATTACAGAGCAATGAATAAAGAAATAAAAAATAAAAATATCAGGTAAATTACCAAAAAAGACTGAAGGTAGCCATCATAAATTAAACCGCTTCTGCATTTACAAACTTGTTGCAATTACTGTCTATCGTTCTAAATAAGACAACTGGAAATGTAAATATTAGAAACAAGGATTACTTTAGATGCTTAAATACAGTTATTTCATCTCCACTAATCATATTTTTAATGACATTGGGGTTAAAAAAAAATTACGATAATAATAATGGCAAAACATTATAAAACTTCGAATCATTTGAAATTGGAAAATTGGATATTCCAGTCTAGAAACCCGGGCGTTTTTTAACGGTCGATAAAAACAACATTATTAATCGTAGTATATATCTTTTATAATTTATATTTTTTTACATTTTAAGAATTCATAATTTTTTTTTTTTTAAATGTATAAATATATATTTCACAATGTTACACGCTGTTGAAGTAGAGGGGGGAGGAAAAGAGCTTATTCATCTTTTCGGCGATTTCCACCCTTCTGGTCATTTGGAAAATATAAAAAAATATGGATTCTTCATCAGTACAAATGTCATTAAAGTAGGAACCAAGATTTTTTTTTTTTAAATTCTCGCAAAATGGCGGCTATTCAAAAAAAAATTATGATTTTCAGTTATTTTACTCCGAATTTTTAAAAATAGTAAGAATTTAAAATTTTGATTGTTGAAGTAGAGGGGCGAAAAAGAGCGTGTCCATCTTGTCACGGTTTCCACCCTTCTGGTCATTTGAAAAATATTAAAAAATATAGATTCTTTATCAGTACCTACAAATGTCATTATGGTAGGAACCAAGAAAAATTTTAAAAAAATTTTCGCAAAATGACGGCTACTCAAAAAAAAGTACCTACTTCTTGACCCTCACACATTTTTTCTTTATAGTCGTTAGTATTAATTTGGGAGGCGGATATGGGTCTTGACGGTGAATGTGTCTGCCCACCAACGGAACAGGACGGATCGGGATGGACTGGTTGATGGAGATCTTTTGACCTCTCTAGCAGGACTCTCTTAGAACATTACTATGCAAAGCAGTGGGAGGGACATGGATTCATACATCCGTCACTCCTGGACACACTGACCCCCAAATTACTAAATACTTTTTTCCTTCTTAGAACATCTTTTCCTTCCTTTCCTAAAAATAAGCTCCACACGGCATCCTCAAAGATGACGTAGGCCCTGGGGCCAATTATTTTCTTCAGAGCCTCCTGTAACAATTTTTTTTTCAAAATTGGTGTTTATATGTCAATGATTCAGAAAAGCGGAAAACCAACCTATGAACATATTTTTGTGAAGATTTTTTCATGAATCTGAAGCAATTGTCATTGTTCTGTTGTGTTCTCTATACAAACCTTCCATTTTACAAATCCAACATTTATAATATCCCGTGATTTTTCATGGGTCTGCGTTAGTATTTCATAAAAATAATTGTAATGAGTTTAATTTCCGTTAAATTACGTACCGGTTCGTTCATTCAACATTTTCCATAACATTCCATTAATTCTAAAAATAATTTCAATTTTCAAACAAGTGGATTATGTGCCGTGTTGGATGCAGGGATTGTGCTTATGACGTCATAGGGATGTCACATTGCAGATGGCCGCTCCAGGGGGGGGAGGGGATTAGGGGGTGGTCGGACGACTGAACAATTTCCTGTGTAATTTAGTTCCCGCAAGGGCGAGCTAGGTACGCCGTTTCCTGCGAAGGAGAATTGCGCGTGTATTTCTACGTATTTGAAATTCAAATTGAAAACGATGTTTTCCGATTTATTTTAAGTGGTGGACTAAAGGTACGTTCGTGTTTACTGGATTACTTAATAGGGAGGTTGTAGTGGCATGCCGTGACTTTTATTCTGATGTTTTTAAATTTTCAAATACACTGGAACTGCTTTTTTACGTGAACCCCGCACTAGAGTTGAAACTGCCCGAGGTCAGTGGTATCATACCAATTGGGGAATGTTGTGAAATTCATGGGAGTGGGGAGGGAAAGAACATAAGGAAAAAGACGTTTCTGAAACACCTGGCCCTTCAGATCTGGTAACGAACTGCGGGTAAAGCTATTACAAGCAATCGACATATTAATTCTAATTTTGAAAACGACAATTTAAATATATTTTAATTAAAATATTAAATAAAACGTAAATGATTTATCGGTTGTCTAAATTTTTCACAAAATTATTTCGAATTTTTATGATTGAAAACGAAACTTAAATTCGTAAAAAAATTCTAGAGTTCATTGAACCAGCGTTACGTAAGACACATGCATAACCGAAATTAGTATTTTTGATTTTATATTGACTGACATCCCACAAAATTTCTGATTGTGGTATGATGTATATAAACTAATAGTATTAAAGTGAGACAGCAACGTTTGCTCATACTTTTTCCTTCCTGATAAACTGATAGTATAATGAGAAAGCAACATCTGCTCACACTTTTTCCTTCCAATACGTGCACTCCATTAGCATAGACGTCATTAAAACTCATTTGTCGTTTACAGTAGAAATCGCCTGTCGTATATGTATACAGATGACATCTTCTTGCATCCTACAAATGAAAATAAACTGCTAGATATTGTATTTGTTAATCCTAGTGATTATAATTACTAAAGTGTTGGGAACTTCCAGATAAGATCGAGGTTCATTTGGATTACAGGTTGACTGACTGGACTCGATTTCATTATTCTAGTAGAATCTAAGTTACTATGTCGCTCCGAGACTGATGGTGTCTGCCCGACTACCTGATGCCTTTGGCTGTCATCGGAACCATTCGTACATTAGACATGAACGACGATAGATGATTATATTCTAATAGAATACTTAACTGACATCTATTGAGATACCACTAAATTTCGTATAACTAACGACATCTATTGAAGGATGTTGAAACTACGTGACTACATACAAGCATTGTAAATACTTACTGCTCCCATAAAATGTACTAGTACTCCACTAACGTTACACTCTGAAAAGTAAAACAATGAGATTGCTTCCCGATCGATCACTGCCGCTCGCAAAAAAGCGAAAAAAAATAAAACTGACATCCCCTAGGAAACGTCGGACCAGAAAAAACTGATAACAAAAGCCCCGCGGTCTGTGCGCCAACACGAACCTGGCGTCGATTCGTGCGGAGCTTTTAATGTCCCAGCTTAAGTCACGTGCGGCGAACGTTTACCTGAACGAAAAGTTTCCGATACATACCCCGCCGATAAGAGTAAAGCGAGTGCCAGTAATTGGACCTTTTTGTCAAATAACGACTGGAAAAAGCGCTGATTGATTGCGACTGACAGCGGAAAGTCCGCCTTTATCTATCTCAAATCAATTCTTTTCGGGAAGTTTTAAGGATAGCTTCGAACGTTTGAGATTTTGAGCGTAAGGTGATTGAATTTATTTGTGACTGATTGCATTTTTAATTGGAGATGTCTAACTTTAATGTGTAATGACGGGTCAGTAGTTGAGCTGGCATTGCGTTTGGGTCCTATCCAGGTTTCGTGGGATAAATTCAACACAATCATCACTATACAGCAATATTTTACGCTTAGTATGATGGTATGATAATGTTTATTTATTTTATTTATTTATTAGTTTTATTTTAGTAAATTGTACATTTAAGTTTACAATTTCCTAATTAATTATATCATTTCATATTTCAAACTATATTTTTTCTTGTTTTATGTATCTCCTACAATACATTTTGAACTTTCAAATTGGTGCGGCCTTTAAAGTTTCTGGTAGAGTGGTGTATAACTCCATCCCTTTGTATAGTAAACTGTTCTGCGTATTCGTTTTGTCCTTTGTTTGTAGTCTGATTTCCTTGCAAGTCCTTGTGTTGTGTCTGTGAATGTCCTTGTTGTATATAATTTTGTTTGAGAAGTATTTTGGTAACATGTTGTTCACTATTTTATGGATAAATATCATCGTGTGTTAGTCTTTCTATGAAAAAACTGACATTACTATTACTTAACCCGGCGTTCGGACAGTTGCGTCAATTTGACCCGCGCCATTTTAAAATTAGCTTATTTCTTAAAATTTTTGTGCGACCTTGCCATACTTCTCAGTAGCTGGAACAAACAATCTCCCCTTCCCGCTGGCTATCGCTGTTTAGTGATAGCCAGCGGGAAAGCCAGCAGGTTTAGTGGCCGCAACGGTGGATAGACGTGGCTAAACACGAAAAAGGTAAATATGACCCAACCATACACTTCGTATCGTAATTTCGGGATATGAGTTAGTCTTACATATTATAATGCAAATGATAACTTGTTAGATTAACTCACGGGACTGATGTATTATTTTTAGTCCTACTATATATTTCATTCATATGTATGATATTAGTTCACATTTTGAGAAAAAAAATTATGTTTTATTTAAATTTTATAACTTTAAGACAGAGGTTGTCTATTTTGTTAAAATTTTATTATACTTTTATAAAAATGTCATTAAAAATAGTTTTATATGAAGCTGTTTTATTTTACCCAAAATCTCGCAAACAATATAGTTGTTTTATCAAATTATTGCAATATGTTACTAAATTTCTTTTAAATATTGAAATCATGGCTAGTTTTTTATTCGGGTCTCCTAGACCCAACCCTACTATCGTTGTTACATATTTTGACTGTGCTGACGCCGGGTTAATCATCGTACAAATTTTAAAATCTTTAATGTGTTAAAATAAGATATTACTTTACGTACCTCAGTCATAATGGCATTTCAGAATTAGTTTCAATTTACATATAAATACTGTAACATATCTATGAACTATCTTTACCATGTGTGTGGAATTCCCTCACCAAACACAGGAGGCTTGTCTCTTTATGATGAAACACTGTACCCAATGAAAAAATTGTACATCTGTTGTAAAAAACATATAAATTAAAAAAAAAAACAAAAACTTCAAAAAAAACCTCACCTAACCTAACCCAACCTGTGTACCTACAGTTCAAACAAAGTCCTTACAAAGGGACATCTCTAGAATTGCGGGTAAAATAATACTTACAAATGTTTCAACAATTCTTTTTGCGTAAAAAACTGTCGTTATCAGAAACACTACCAAATACTCAATTGTCATATTACGGGAATCTATCTAGTTTATTGAAGGCCAGTACATATGAACGAGTATTAGAACAGATAAAGAAAATATACACCGTGTTCCACGTTCGTTCCGCGAAATGATATTGGAGGTGGTGTGATGAAAATTTAACAAAAAACAAGAAATATTTTTTTCATTAGAGCCCAAATAAAAATAGTGAAGATAATTTTTTTTTTTTGGGTGAGCGTTCGGATAAATACACCGCTATTATTATTATTTTTCCGCGCTCGGTCAGCTGTTCTATTGCTATGTTAAAAATAAAATACATCGATTTTTAATTTGCTACCTTTGCTACGATATTTGGAATATATTTCCAAATGAATAACCACCTGTCACTGGGCATTTACCTAAAGCCTCGCAGATGCAAAACACAAACATTTTCTTAAGCGAGGTCTCCTTCGACCGTGAACACGAATATTTGCTTACATATTTGCTTGAACATTGCTATAGACGTTTGCAATAGAGACGTGGCCTTACACTTTTTTGTATGCATCTGCAGTAAGGCCCCATTCCCATCTAATCTACTTAACACGTCTATAAACATTGGAAATGGGGGCATGGCCTTCCTGCAGACATATACAAAAATGCGTGAGGCCACGCCCCCATTGCCGATATCGATAGTAATGTGTTAGCAAATGTTTGTGTTTTCGGTCTCAGGAGACCCCGCTTTATCTAAAAACTTGCATTGCAACATGCAAAAGTAAAGCTGCTTAACAATTAATTGTTACACTTAAAACTTTTTATTGAATAAATAAATTAATTATTAGACTTGTTTTGTAAACTTTTCAAGAAGTTTTTCCTTGATAATGAAAAACCCCCAGCGTTTCGAGGTGGAAACGTCGGGGGTTCTTGATTATCTTATATTTTGGGGTAAGCATGGAAAATGGAGTTTAAAAAAAAAAAATTGTTCATAAGCTACAATTACAGTGACAGGAGTAATCACATTAATGTCGTTGTTTTTTCATGTGAATAAAAGAGTCCCGACTGCTTCCAATCACCTGGAGCCGGTGAGACTATGGTATTCCCAATTTGGGTATGATAGTGGGGAGGGGAAGGAGATGGGAAGAGGATGTTAGGGAAGTAAACACGCCAAAAGCCATTTCAAGTAACGTCTCAATGCGGAATGATGGGCTTACACCAAGGCGATACTTTCCACTCTGGAACGTGCAGTAAATATATCTTATATTGTTTTTAATTCAATCAAATAAAATTTACTTGCGCACGTTTTTCGGATTGCAATTCAAGAGCCTTGCCCCTCTTCCACGGAGGCCATTGATTGACCGGTCAGTGGTTGACTGGGCATAGCTTTTGGATCCCACCCGGGAGTCCCGTGTTCGATTCCTTGGCTGGCTAACTCCTCCATCACAACACAAGCAACATTTTTGGCTTTCTGTGGTGGTAGTAGGAGATTTTCAAACGCTGTTGGGTTATTTGTAACGCAGGATTTGTCTTTCTTTTTATAAAAAAAAAAATGTTTATACGCCTTCCAAATAGTACTTTAAACTAAATAATATTATAGGAGAGAGTTTTGTGTTTCAAATGGGCGAGATTGGAGAAGAACAAAGGAAAAAGTCAGTGATTTTATAAAATAAATACAGCTGTCACTTGCGTTTTGCAGACGTAGGATGCCGTCTCTACGAGAATTGTTAACCTCTCCACGAGTATGGACGAAATGGTTCGTCGAAGCAAAAAAATGCTGAGAAGAGTATGGACGAAACGTTTCGTCAGCGGCTATTATTCAAATACCGTCATATTTAATGAAACTATTTGACTTGAAGTGGCTTCTATTGACATCTGCGCGTTGTTTTTTAAAGTTTTGAAAGACATACCTACAATACCAACTTCACAGTTTTAGTTTTAAAATTCTTTTTGTGTCATTTAGCGATCGTCAGAGGAAGGAAGCAGTTTTTTTGTATGGACATTTTTTTTTCGATGTTTGTTTATTTTTGTGGATTGATGTCTACGACGTTTTAATTCAAAATATGATATTATTTTTAGTAATTCTATGATAATTTATAAAAAAAAACATTAAAAAAATGAACCAAAAAAACTCACTCCTTCTTTTGTTCACCAAAACTCACTCGCGGAAAGGTTAAAATTCTAAATATCATTTATGTCCGGTGTCCAAACCGTGTATCATCCTCCCAAAAACTTCATAAACTCTTTTTTTCTTTACCAACGAACCAGATGCGAGATCATCATTATTTCCATCAGGTATCCGGCTTTAAAGTCGCCATTATAAAATATGAACTTGATCCCTACTTCCAAAATGGCGTCACCTACTTTGGGGAAGATTTAATAGGGTCTCGGCATGTAATGGCGCCTAACTGATGAATTAATGGTGTCGTTAGTGCGTGGTTGCCTTAGGAATGTATCACCATCGATATTCGAAATCCACCTCTAGGCATACTCTTCTCTACACCTTCTGTTTTCCCTGCCAAAGAATGCCAATGAAATGAGAAATTTAATAAGAAATTTGTAATAAAAATATTTCAAAATATGTTAGCGTTGGGGTTCACGTTGTCGTTTTCGTACGTCACTGTCGTCACCTATTAAAATTGCGGAGTGACTAAATGAACGCTTATTTCAATGTTACATGATATTTTAGTCTACCTGCAATTACAACACAGATGCTTTGAATAAAAATAAAAACAAAAGGATAATACGAAGAAATCAAATCTATTCCATTCGTTTAATTTATCATTTATCTATCTTTCTGTATTAGCTCCACACAGGAGGCCCCAAGGAACACAATTTACCTTTTTTTTTGGAGACGCTGTGTGGATGGTCTTTTTAGGGATAGATTTTAGATTTTTAGATTTTTAGATTTCTGAGAAGCAAAAATGCATGAGGGGTGGGTGTCGGTGTGTCCAGGAGTGACAGACAAATGAATACATTCCTCCCGCTGCGGTGCAAGTCGATTGGTCGAGAAAGACAAACTCGAAGGGTCAAAGAGTCTCCGCAAACCGGCCTCTCTCGGTCTGGTCCGCTACACAGCTGGTGGACAGGCGCATCCGCCACCAAGACCTGGGCACACATCACCCGATGAACCCGGGAACACCGGCAAAGTTGTCAATTGGGGTGACCTTTGGCAGGGGTGTTGATTATCCAACAAATGGTTCCCAAGGAGGCGGTACCCATATCCGTCTCCCAAATTATTAAAACTATTGTTAACTACTTATCAAAACTAATTTTGGTTAATGTCATTCAGAATGTGTCAATAATTAACCAATAATAAAAATAAAATGTCATACTTACATAAATTTTCAGTACATTTTAAAAACGATCAATAAACTTCTGCCGCTAATGCATTCAATGCGGTCAATCTCACACTTGTGCCGCTATACTTTAAAAATTGTAAAAGAAAATTGTACCAATACTGCACTATTGTAAGAAAACATTTTTCTGTTGCAAGGCGGGTATGGGGGCCGCCGCTCCGCAACACTTCTGACATAAGCCACTCCAAGTGTTTCGCTACGTTTGGTGAATTATTAGAGTTGCCTTGGGTGGTGTTGTGAATCTTTTCTAGGTCTTGGCAGCGGATGCGTTTGCCCACTTACTGCGAGGCGGCTGAATCGGGAGAGACTGGTTGAGGGGGACCTTTGACCTCTCCAGCAGGACTCTCTCAACCCATCACCGTGCACCGCGGTGAGAGGGATGGATTCATACATTGATGTGTTAGTGGGTCCAGGAGTGATCCTGGACCCACTAACACATCTACCCTTCATGTATTTTTCCTTCCCAGAACTTCCTCTCTTTTATTTTCTTACAAACACCCTTCACAGCTTTCCTAAGGATGGCAAAGGCCCTAAGTGTGTGGAGCCAACGTAAAAAAAATTCTTGTTTCTACAACCTTCTGTTAGAGGCATGTCCACCCTATTACTTTTGCGGTCACGAGCCTTCCTGGTGTATCTGCAGAGCTTTATGTATTGTATCGGGAGCTCATCACGTTGTGGGCGGTTGAGTTTAATAGTGGGTCGTATAAAAATATGTTGAGAATAATGGTTACGGCTTAACATGAAAACCATTTAAGGGTTGTACACGATATCGTTTTTCAAAGCGTGACATTTCAGGTCAGATATGCTTCATACTACTTATTAGATATGAAGACTACACAAAAAAAACGAAACGCAGTAAATAAATTTAATGAACCAATTTTTATATTATATATTGAAATTACTTATTATTTATTTTTGCGTTTATTTTGTAGAACTTCTTTGATTTTTAAAAAAATTAATGCTACTGAAATAAAATATTGTTATATTTTAGTTTTACCAGCATTTTAGTTTTTTTTTATTATTGCGACAGCTGTTTCAGCGTTTTCAAAGTGTGGTTAGGCCACATTGAGACCATTTATTCATGTGATTTGATTAACCCCCCAATTTTATCTTGAATGATTGGTTTATTATCGATTAAACTGGTTTTCTGAGAAAAAAAATGACAATAGAGTATCTTCTCTTCTCTACGGGGTGCTTTAAAATTTATTTACCCCACATTCAATATTAATGCGGCAGTACTTGTACTTATAATACTAATAAGCTCAAAGCTCACATTTTAATTAATTCCGACGAATTTTTAATCATAATACTTTTTTTGCTTTACCGATATCCGAGGATATAAGTATTTTTTTATTTAAAATTAATAAAAAACAGTACGTTTCCATTAATATATTTAACATACAACGATTCTAAAATTTTATAATCCGTTTTTTCAATTATAAATTTAGCGGTTAGCATCAGATTTTATTTTTCTAGATGATGAATTAACATCGTTTAAAGAGATTCGTTGAGAAACATCTGAAATATTAGTAACATGTTCATCAGAATTATTTAAAATAAGTCCGGCGGAAAGATCAAATTTCCCAGTCTGCTAAGGCGAATTAGACCGTAGGTCCGTCCAATACGCCGGGCCGCGCGCGTATATTTGTGTTCACGCTTTCTTCACTTACGTCGTTAAGATTCTCATATTATTTTAGAGTGTTTGCTAGGACAAATTGGACAGTGGGTCTATTTAATACACCGGGGCCGCGCGTTGCATAAGTGTGTACGCGCCTTCTTTACTTACGTTGTTAAGATTCTGACTATATTTTAGGGTATTGTGTCGTCTCAATGTGATAAAAACAATCACAAATAAATAATCGTTAATATCCGCAATCACAAATTTTGAAAAATCCGGTTTTTTTGTTTGAAAGTGATCGTGATGAAAATTATTAAAAAAAACTACTCAATTCGCCTATTTTAAAGAGATCAACTTATATGTCCTTAACAAGTATACTCGTGGAAGATCCCATGCACTTTTTTATGCTCCAAAAGCGTGAACTTCTGCCCACCAGAATGCGCCAATAAACAGAGCGACTCAAATGCTTAACGATTTTGCGTCGACCATCGACATTTTCAATGTCATTTACAGACAGTTCAGCAACTTTCGACACAAAATAGTAAAACTGGCCCCGCTATATAACCATTTTACGGAGAACTGAAAAACCGTAGAGATGAAAAATAAATAAATAAAGTACTTTCAGAACTTAATAATAACATTATTAAATTTGATTTACATAAAATAAAAAATAAAAAATAAAATTACTGCCCTAAGAGGGTAAACGCGCGCACCACGGTATCGATTCTATGGTTCCATTCCAACTCAGAATCAAATCAACTCAACACTTTTTTGAAAAGTCATTAAAAGCTATGAAAAAAATATTTTAAAATAGCCATTAACCCTAACCAAACGTAACCTAATTAACACATTTTTTCATCACTTTTGATGACTTTCAAACGTGATTTTGAGTTGATTTCATTCTGACTTGTCCGGTCACCAAATTCTACAAAAGTAAATCCACACTTCGCCACAATCTAAACATCAGCTCTGATGATGGACACTGTAATTCTGTCTAAAACGTCGTCAAAAATAAAATAATACGCAACATATGTTAACCCGAAAATTAATCATGATACATTTCAGGTAACTGACTAATGACATGTGCTTATATTTATAACGTTTATTAACATGTTTGTTTTAAATATTAACTTCTTTTTTTAAAGAGTCCCAGCTGCCGTCTGGAGCCAGTGGAACTAGGTCATTTCCAAATGGGTATGTTGTGAGGCTGAAGGTAGTGGGGAGGGGAAAAAGATTGGGAAGAGGAAGATGCGAAAGTACCTAGCTATTCAGATCTGGACAACAAACAGTTGCAACATTTCAATTCTAAATGGTGGTCTTACACCAGGGCGATATATTTCACTCTGGAACGCAAATATACTTTATTTTATTTTTAATTAATTCAATCCCGCGACCTTCGGATTGCGAGTCAGAGATCAAATATAATTTGCCTTAAGGCCTTTGTCATCTTTGGGAATGCTGTGTGGAGGGTGTTTTGGGGTTCTTCGTTGTTATATATACAAAGACGTAGAGCCGACGAGCGAAGAAAAGAGTAAAAGGAGAATACGCTCTCTTGCTAGAAGTCGGTGTCAGTCAGGAAAAACTTACCACAACCAAGTGATCAAATACTTGAGTCGGGTCATGTCGAGTCAGAATAAAAGAGTACGTGTGAAAGGGTATTTATGAATACAGATGATGCAAATAGTATGTGGCGGTCCGTCCGCTTTGCCAGTCTCTACGGGGATTAATAAGATAGATATTCTATGAAGTCTACAATAAAATTATTTTGACACAAAACAATTACTTATAATAATACTCTTTTTTTCTTTTATAAATACTGAACAGTTTTCACTTTTATCAAAACACCACATTATCAATTGCTTCTTGAATTCCCCGACGTTCACTGGGCTTTATGCAGAGTTTATCGTAGACAGTAATTTTTCTTTTAATTTTATACGTTAAGGCGCCGTATTCCCGCTCAAAAAGAATAAGATGGAGTGATATGTAATAACGAATGTTGGAGAGAGCGCGCTAATATTTATAACGATAAAATTAAAGCAAAAATTGTGAAAATGTTTAATAAAACACGACTCGTTTAATATAGAGCAAAATCTCGTAGAGAACGTGTAAAAGAGCATTTAAAGAAACATTGTGCATTTTTTTCAAATATATTACTTCTAAAATAAGTGAAATGAACGTGTTTATAATAATTTTTGGAGCATGATTTGCGATTTTTTTTGTATCAATAGAATTACATAAGACAATATCTAGACATGGAGAACGTCTAGATATTATCTTCAAAAATAAATTTTGTAAGAGCTTAAAAATGTCACATATTTAAGGGAGATAATATGTAAGAGATCGGTAGAAATTCGGGATGCGGCATTTTTCAAGAAGTGTCAAAATTCCCCTGTAAGGGCTGGGAAAAGGGAATGGTGGTGATTTGTCGAAATCTCATATAAATAGTTACCTTTATCTTCCTTTGAAGATTAAGTGTGAAAAATTTCACCAATCTCGGAATAAAACTGCAGATTTGTTTACAAATCAAATTCTCGCCAATCTTCTTAACTTTAGATTGCGTTTGTTTCAAAATAGCAAACCTTTGACGACAATTGTAGCAAATAAAATAATGATTAGTACACAAAGTTAATGGTTTTTCATCCATAATTTGATTTCTACAAAAATAATAAATTAATATGATTATAAATAAACAATAAATCTCTCGACAAATGCTTAAATTGCATTTAAAGGCATACTTTCATATTTGTTTTTAGCTATAACATATTAAATAATATAACAAAGTGTGTTCTCAATCTTTTTCATATAATAACCGTTTTGGCTCTACAAATGTAAAGAATTATCTTCAAAAACAACTTATATTTTTTTTAGGACGGGTTGTTTCAAAAAATTTGATGGATTCATCAAATATTTGAAGTTGATTTTCACGTTCTGTGTAGGTTCTATTCAAGTTCTGTTATTATATCGTTATAGGACAGCTGCTTCACAAAACTGAAATAATCACAAAACTTGAATAGAACTTACACAGAACGTGAAAATTAACATCAAATATTTGATGAATCCATCAAATTTTTTGAAACAACCCGTCCTTAGGAACTTAGAAACTGAAAGTTTTCAAAAGAAATATGTTATAAATCGGTAGAAATACGGAATTCGTGTACTGAATATGTGTCATCAAGTCGCGTTTAATAAATTACACCCTTATTTAATAAATGTACTTTAAAATAAAACCAAGCTAATTGGTTCAGCGAGTGCAATGATAAAATGCCATTTGGGAGCCTTATAAAGTTGTCTACGCTCAATCACCAGCTGATGACTTGGAAAACATCATAATGACGAGATTCCGTGAGGTGTTTGACGACTTAATCGTGTATTTTCCTCCCGTTTACGTGTTCACCAACTTGTTATTATCATTACTTCTATGAAAACATGCTAAAAATAAAAGCTCATTTGATTTTTAGTTTCAAGGGATGGCAAACGTTCATTCATTTTTTAATGATCATTTTGTTTAAATTGCTGTAAAATTAGTTGTATTATGAAACACATATTTTTCGACACAATAAAATTGTTTAATTCCACTTATGAGGAACGTATGCGCGGCCCATTTCTGCAAGTTTCGTACAAATCTTAAATTTGAATTTGAGATCCAAATACTCAACCAAACTGAAAAATTATTTTTGTAATCAAGAGGTATATCAAATATCTAATACGAATGTGAGCTATTTCATTTATTTTTGCTTTAAATTTTAAGAAAGGGGCCAATTAAGATTTAAATATTTCATGATTTTAGATGCAACTCCTCTTATTATGTGTTCGCATACGTTCCTTTTATTATGTGTATTTCAGAAACTTACGACGTTGTTGCTAAGTCCCAAGCTTGTTTGGGCTTCTGTGCACACTCAAAACGGTGAACCGATTATTTTTTCTTTCTGCGATCTTGGTTAGAAATGAAAACTGAAAAAATAACATCTCATCAGAAGATTAACGAAGAAACTGTCCAAAATTATGTACCTTATAGGTTTTGAGTGTTTACAAGTAATGGTGTCGTGAACATTGATCCGACAACAATTGGACCGCCGAAAATAGATCCCCCTGGAAAGTTGATCCCCCGGACAGTTGATCCGCTGAACTGTTGAGCCCTCTGCCAATTGATCCCTCAGACAGTTGATCCCCTAAAAGATTATTTCAAGTAGTAAGTATGCAAAGAGCATATACGAACGTAAAACCAAAAGACGATATACTATTGTTAGCAGCATATTTAAATATTGCCGCCTCACACGTTTGATTCGCTCATCCGCTGCCAGAGGTACTGCTAGCGACTCTGGCGGCCAACAGGGAAACTACTCCAGCTACTGCGGTTGGTAAAAGAGGGAACTACTAACTCCCGCGGATTGGCAGGACTGGCGCAGAGCTACCAATAGAATGGGCATTCAACGGCTGGGAAAATGGCGCAATATAGTTGACGATTGTTGGATGTTATTATTATTGTCATATACCGTGGAGACTATATTTCAAATTTATTTCATTCTAAATATATAATTAGCGTTTTATTATTGCTTACACTATATAGATATATTTCCTAATCAAATGTAAGTATGTCATTTTTTTTGGCCGTATATTTATTAACTGGTACAACAATTTTACTATTTTGCTCTCATTAGAATATTGGTAATTGATCGAAAACCCTGCCATCATAATAACAGTACATTTTTTTAAATAATTTAATTACCTAACTTAATAGTAGAGGTAACTTCATCTGCACATGTATGAAAATTTTGTTTTAAAGATATGTTTAGCAATGTAAATTATACATCACGCGTAAATTAGTTTAGCTTAGTCCCAATTTGCTTATCCCAAACTAAAAGTGAATGAATCTCTAAAACAGATTAAAAATAATCGCCTTGTAAAAAATATTGTTGGTGGGTACCTCGCTTGGCTGCATTTGAAAAAAATATGTTTTGGATCATTTTAAATTTTGAAAATGTCGCGCAATGAAAATAAATTATTAAAATGTTGACGAAACATCGCTAACGGATTCTCCGTTTCAACCATTTATCCCCGAATTTGTTCCTATTGCCAACAAATGTAGTAAATAACCAGGATGCCAGTCTTAACAAAGCTTGCTAAGTCCTCCTGGTCAGGTTACTTGTGTGAGATAAACAATGCCTAAAGGATCTTCTGACGTAATTACATTTACATTGCGAAGACAATGGAACTTAGCAGACACGTCTGCGACCGCAAGGAGACCAAGGAAGCGAGGGTACGTGAAACCTAGATAGTATATCTGTAGAGATGTGCCTTATCTATTTCGATATAAGTGATTGAAGGTTAATCGAAGGGATTTGAATTTAGAATCTGAAGTAATGTTCAAGAACTTAAACCAATGAAGTGAGGTTACTTGGAACGCAGACACTAGAGATGTGCGTAATCAAAATATCTACTTCGTAATTAACGGTTATTGACGGTTAACCAAATAGACTACTAATTTAAATTTAGCATTAGACAAAATGTTCAATAATCAAAACCAAGAAAATGAGGGTACGTGCAACGTTGACACTAGAGATATGCGTAATCGAAATATCCACTTCGATAAAAGCGATTCTCAAGCAAAGGTCAATTGGATAAGAATAAGAAATAATATTCCGTAAACCTAGACCAATAATATGAGTAAACGTAAAATATAGACACTCGAGATGCGTGTTATGGAAATACTCACTTAGAAATAAGCAATTACAGGTCAGTCGAATGAAACAGAATATAAAAATAGTGATCGAGAACTCACACCAATAAATGAGATTAAAATGATGTAAAAAATGCAGCAAGTTTTGAAAGCATCTGGCTATGCAGTTCTAATCTAAAACATATGTAAAGCATGCATTTTTTCGATTCTGAATGGGTCTAAATTCTAAATCGATTCTGAACGGTTTTTTCATGCCGGGCTCTGGACAAACGACCACTAGCTCTAGAATAAAATAATTTTACACTTTGTTACAGATAAAGGTAACCAAAGAATATTTGTATACCCAGTATTTAAACGATTACAAATAGTTATATCGACTGAAAAGATCCGAAACCATAAGCTTCTTGTGCCTACATTATTTGCAGTTAAATACGTCCTCCATCTCCGCATATGTATTTCCAACTTCTCGTTATATTAGAAAATTTCGCTATCGAGGGATAGATGACAACTTTTACAGCAATTTTTCATGAAAATAAAAGGGTAACCCCAAAAATAAGTAATTATTTGTAAACATCATTCAATCATTCGATTACATAAAAGTTTTGCTTTCCCATCACTAGATGACACCTCAAAATAATGTACGGTATTGTATTCTCCCGGGAACAGTATTAAACTGAGCTACACATTACCCGGCTTTTCGTCCCGGGATAAATGTTCTTGACAGTTTCTGAATGATTGATACTTCATACTTTCCCTCAACATCAACTTTTAAAGACGAGAAATTTAAAGTGTGCGCAACGTCTTCGTAGGTAGTGAAATATTGGTTCGTCTAACGGGGAATGTGGGAATTCAAAAGCAGACTATTTTAGAGCGGAGCGTATTTAGAAGTTGAGGTTTTATCTCCACACGGCTCGTATCTTATACCTTAAGCCACAATTGAAAATATATCATGCTAGAAATCAGTTTATGTCACTTTTGAAAAAGGGATGTCTTATGTGGTACCAAGATAACATTACAAAACAAAACAGTATATGCGTTGTACTATAATATTATCGAATCGTTTCATAATAGCTTCGTTTTAAAAATAAATGTAGAGTCTTGATGTGAGAACCGATAGAGCGACCAATCTGGTCCTTAAAACGGTTCGGGAAAGTGGTGGGTGCCCTCGACTGTACTATAATATTAAAATTGGCCGAAAAATAGTCAAAATTAAAAGCTAACTTTTTTTTTTATTTTGACAAGTTTCACTACCTTACTTTATCCAGGAATCTATTTTTCTCATTTGATGTTAAGACCAACTGTTTTATATTTTGAAAAAATTTTCGATGGGAACCAAACTTCTCTAATCCACAATAACTCAAACTTTAGATAATTAGTGGTTGTTTTAGATTCGATGCCAAAATAATCACTGCAAGTGGCTGATAATGAAAATAATATTTTCTGACTGTATTTGGCCCTGACAAATAATGAGTTATTACTAGCAAGCCTAAGTTTTTCTGTGGGTTAGACAAGTCGGGTTATCAGAGAATTTGAACAATTTATCAAAATTCGTAAGTTCTATTCAAGTTCTGTTCTGTTATCAATTTTAGAGGCGGGAGCGGGTACTGCCGCTCTTGGATTCATTAATTGGATAACCAACACCTCTGCCAAGTGGTTCGCTACGTTCGGAAGCTCGGGTTCATGAGGCGAGGATTGTCCAGGTTTTGGCGGCGGACGTTCCTGCCCACCTACTGTGTAGTGGGCTGGATTGGGGGGGACCTATTTCTTTTTGCCTCTTCAGCAGGACTCTTTCGATTCATCGCCCTGTGCTGTGGTAGGGATGGACATTCATGTCCATCACTCCTAGACACACTGACCCTCAAAATCCTACCCACCCCTCATGCCTTTAACCTATCTAGATCTCTCTCTTCTTCCTTTTCTTGCCTTGAGAGAAATTATTTTCCTCGGGGCTCACTCACTAAAGAAAAAAAAAAATATATATATATATATGAAAGAACTGGTCGATAATGATGTAATAACAAAACTTGAATATAACTTTACAGAACTTGAAATTAACTTTGAATGCTGATGAATTTTTCAAATTTTGTGAAATAACTGACCTTAATTATCATTCACACAAATATGGATTGAGCAATTTGGCGACTTGTTTTTCGAACGTTTAGTGAAGATTTCGAAGTTTCACATGATGTTATTGAAATGGCATTTTTGTGTGAAAAAATTGATGTTGAGATAATACTATATAATACGTTAACAAATTCCAGGATCCCAGAACTTGTAATTCAAGAGTTTTTACTGATTTATATCGTACATTAGATATAGAGAGATTTATTTTTGTTTTGACGACAAGCGAAATTGATATAAAATTGATTTGTGACCTCTCAATCCTCACCATTTGAGATTTTTGATGCTTCAAATATCTTCAATAAAAAAGGTTGTCGCCTTAAATTTTTCATGTACCTTATTAACTAATACTTAAATTTACTAATATTTCAGTTCATTTTTCAAAGTTGTGGCAAAATAAATAGCGCCTTCTCAGTATCGGTTAGAGCTGCGTGTATTTTGCCGAGCACAAGTTGGCGAATAGGAAATTTTATTGCAGAATTTTACCACGCAAATATTTATAGATCGCAGTGAAAATAAAATTTTCATAAAAAAACACGTCATGAATATGAATCGGCGTCATTTCAACCTAGCGGCGACAATCACGGCGGGCCCTGAAATTCAGAAGCTTTCGGTTTCAATAAAATCTAATATTGCCGTAGAATTGAATTATTAGCTTCAATTGCGATGGGAATTGATTATTTCCAGAAATTTTCTACCTTAACATTACCTTATATATTATTTACGTAAGAAAATTGGGTATAATTTCGCCAAATTTGGTATTTTATTTGACTATTTTAGGGACGGTTATCGTGATAAAAATAGTATATCGCTTTGAAAGGTTCGAAAAAAACTTATTTTATAAACGGTTTCTCATAATACGTTGTCGTGCGGATAGAATTTCAATGTGTTACACGATGCATTAAACTGCTTATCACCTTTTCTTTCCAGCCAGCAAGAGCTGCGTTGTTATGCCTGTTTTTTATTTTATTTTTATTTTTCGTTTTAGAGATACCTACCATCAGTATTGCCCTGGATAGAGACCACAAAATGATAAAGAATCGATTTTATTGTTTGATGTACGCTAGCACAGTTATTTTGCTTTCCAATTATCATAAATAATAATATCTTTTTACGGGAGGTGGGGAGGATAGTGCAATCCCATATACACGGTGAATTTTAAGAATATAAACAAATAGAATAAAAAAAAATTATTATAAGGTAATCGATGAGTGAGCTTGGGCCCATCACTCACTAAGGAGTGGCGCTTGGTGCTGGAATTCTGCATTCACCACCGTGTATTCGGAGGCCGTTAGCCGCATTCTGGATCCAGTGAATCGTGTCTCATCAGGCCGGTGAATCCATTCTGTAAACATTGTCGTGTACCTTTTATGTCAAAATATAATTCTGCAGGCGTTATTTGTACAAACATACATGTTTTTTTACGTTATTGTTGCATTGAAAAAATCTTCGTGTGATTGCATTAGACAGTGTATCGATACTTCTCCTTTGTCGTTCGATATCACCATCGTCCGAGAGTTCTTCAGTAATGATATGCCCCAAGCGTTTCACTCAATTGGATGTTTTTATATTTACCTCAGATTTTTTTAAGTAGTGGAATGCTATTAGTTCCACTTTTTTGGAGTTGTAGGTCATGTTGCGGTCATCATTTTTACAAATTTTTGATATTTCATCCCCTTGATCGACGAAGCAAAATAATTTGTATAAAATTTCCTTCGCACAATTCATCTTGACACCCCCCCGAAATCGGAAAAATAGTAGACCAAATAGCTGAAAGTAGTACGACATATTTATATATGGAAACCATTTACCAAAAATGTGGAAGGAAATTAGAAGCGAGCGAAAACGTAATGGATGCAAGTGCAATAATAAAAAAAAACTTTCCCACAGGAACACGTACCAACAAAAAAGGCTGAATAAAATTTACTTTCTGGTGATTTTATTTTACAGAAAGCGGATTTATAAAAAAGTACCTAAAAGAACTATTATTTATATTTTTTCCACGAAAAAATGTCTGTCGTTGGCAGCAAAGAAAAAAAACAGGCATCTCGGAACCGCCGAGCACGCTTACTTTATTTTATTCTGCAGTCAGTGCATTTTTATGGAAGTCCTAACTCTTATAATGTTTTTATCCGGCAATTTGTATTATCTGTTCCAAGTTATCATCTACTTTATGATTGCCGCCGTAATAGCAATGTATTTGGCAGATGCAGATATGAGTGATAAACACGTAGCAAAATGCTGTCTCAGAAAAAAATACCACCGTTCAACTGGCCGAAGAAGGTTTCAGAAGAAAACACGTTCTCGATCTAAGTAATCTGTTTTTTTTCACTTAAGTTCACCATTGAGAAAACAAAAACACAATATTCACCAATCTTCAATCTGATCTTAATTGTTGGCGTAATAGTTGCATAAGTTTGGAAACCTTTAAATGTAACGTTATCGACTTCTACCTACGTCCACATGTAGCACACATGTTTAATGAGTTAAAATGTGTGCAAAGTTGAACAAATAAAAGAGAATACTTGAATTTGGAGCATTGCATACATATGTTCAAATTCTTCCTACAAAATTGACTTTCTACAAACCTGTCATATTTATATTTACTGCTTCAACAAAGCAAACATATTTCCTCTTTCACGAAAAAGTTGCTCTTGGTACCAGCTAATTAAGTACACGCAACTATTTACACTCTACACTGCGCTCCGTAGGTATCTTTATATATTCTCTTGGTTTTATACTTGGCCATGAGAACTGAATATCAAAATTTATTAAAAGACAAAATTAACCCAGAAAATATAGATTAAAATCAGTCACTATTATAATCCAGCATAAATCAGGCTGAATTTGCCTTTTCCTTTTCCCAGATTACGCGAATACCTATTATTTGATTAGTAAAACTGACACTCAAATGACAAATTACGAGTGCAAAGCCCGATTAGTAATTTATCTCAAAGGAATAATATAACCAAGTAAGGTTCAGGTAGTGGATCCTTGTGATTTTAGGCTTGAATTATTCTCTTAAAAGTTCTACCACAGATAACAGGTTTAAACGAAATCATAATTTCCTCTAAAGTACAAGAATAATCAATGACGTAGATTATACTTGGTCGATGACGCAGTAGCAATTCTTAGAAATTAGAATAATCTCAAAGCCATTGATTGACGTCTCCATCAAGAATTAGGATAGAAATAACTGTTTCATAAAGCTTACCAAAGAATTCTGTATGTATCCGAAACGTAATCGTGTTAGTTAATTTAGCTCTTTTTTTTTCAAAATTTGTACATCTATGCGTACATAGTGGTGGTGTCACAAATTATTTTTAGCATATAATATTGTGAAGACTTAAAAATAGTAATAAATTAATTTTATAATAGAGAATTTATTGAAAACCAAAAGCCAAAAAAAAAAATCAAATGGTAAAACGAATTATTTTCTTAATACATTTTAAATTACATAAACTTGCCTCGCAGGAGTCGCAATAACTTTTGGAAGATACTCAAGATGATTAAAATATTACAAAACGCATGAAAACACAAACTAAGAATATGTTAATGTTATACATTTCAAATTTTTATTCAAGAAATATTGTATGCTTAGCAAAATATTTTGTAGAAAATACAAAACAAATTCAAGGAAAAAATACAGCGATTAAATTTAAAAAAAAAATAACATTTCAATCTAATTTTAGCTCCCGCATTGGGGAATAAAAAATAGTATTTCTTAAAACAAAATGCAAGTTTGTAAACGAAACCACATCAAGGAAGATTATTCAACGGATTTTACCAAAGTTAATAATAAAAAACGTTTATTCATCAATATATTTTTTTACAATATTACACATTTTGTTCTTTTATCAACGAAAACTTCACTGTTCAGCTTCAATTCTGTAATTCTGTATTCTGGAAGCAGCTGGTTTTCAGCAGTGCCTCCAATACATAACATAATGATAAATTAATACTCATAAAATTTTTACGTCAGTTGAAACGCATGTTCGATTATTTTTTACGAGTCCTTGGACAAATTCTTCCAAACTACAATAATCAATTCGCAATTTTACATAATGGCGGGTACTTACTGTTTACCAGACGATTGATTTGCGATATTGTTTAATTTTGTGTTTAAGCATCCATCAAATTACCATTAAATTGTCAACAACAACATAAAATTCAAGGAAAAATCTATAAAACCGGTTAGAATCAAACATTGCTAATGGGGGAGAGTTAGCTCTTTCATCTGTGAAGTGAGTTTGTCATAAGAAAGTAACGCAGCAACAAAAAGCGTAAGTAGGGGTGGAAGCTTCATTGGCCACGTATTATGGTGGATGGTAGGGAGGTTCGTAAAATCTTATTACAACATGGGATCATAAATTCTCTCATTTATTTAGCGGTGAACCGTGCGAAAACTAACAGACTTCTTATTCTCGTCATTGCAGTGCCGAATTGGGAACTTATAAACGTTTCGGGACAAAGTAACCCCGACACTCAATGACGTCATATGCAATGTATAGCCACGTGACACATTCACAACTCTAAATATTATCGTCAATCTTTCCATATCCGGAGAGATTCTCAAATTCACAAATCCATATTACTTTTACCTGCCAGGGGCACGTCCTCACGCGAACTGCTTACGTAAGTGACCTATACGTAACCTTGAACGTAAGTCGCGAAGTGTATTTTCTAATCCTTCGACGAATTCTTGAATTTGAAGCCGAATAACAACGGTAGCTTTGTTTGAAATTTTACATACACATATGTTTTTATGGCGCGGCGCGTACGAATTTTGAAGAAATAAAGTATACTTTAAAAAAAGATAGTAATATATTGTGTTAAATATTTTATCTTAAAAACAGCCTTGTAAACGACTCAGAGGACACGGCTTATTGAATGAAATTAAATAACATTTGTCCGCCTCAGCAGAAGACCCTCTAGTGAGAAGGATTAAAATAAGTTTTTATATTTATCTACACCATATTTTGTACCTTCACGAGTATATTCTTAATGTATAGTCGCTAATAAACAAAATAAATTATAATAAAAATAAATTATACAAAATCTTCATGGCACACCTGAAACCGTGGAAGCAATCCAACTTTTGCCGGAAAACCTGCAAAGGATAAAGATTTGAATATTTTGCTAACAGAAATAAAAACTTTGAAGGTCTTATTGGTTGGGAGGTACTCGAACTCTCTTCTGGGCAAAGTTATTTGTAATATTTTGCAATCGCATATGAAGAATCCCATAAAAAAATCGTGCCTATCCTTAAATAAAGGAACTGAATTTATTTTTTTTATGTTTTATTTTCTTGATCATTATTTAGATTAAGGATAAGACAAAAAAGGGCCGTCGCAAGGAACATCGTTTAACAGAAATAATTGCATGCCGAAAAAATATGTGTAAATGATCTAAATAAACAAAGCACTCCACAACGATAACCGTTTCGACAAAATAAAACAAAATTCCAATCTAACTCCGTTTCTACAAAATAAAACAAAATTGAGATAAAAGAACGAAATAAATAATATCGTCCAGTACTGGCCTTGTGAAAGGAGTATCCAATTTGCTAATGTCACGTACTCACATGCTTTGTTATTTACAGCCTTTCTTCGATGAGGGTCAACTACTATAAATAGTACACTAGAATGGGTCAACAAAAAATACATGTAAATCATTTTGTTTTCGCCCGTTTTATGGGAAAGGTATTTCATCATCATCATCGAGGTAGACAACTTTTGGTCCAGTGTTAAACAAACAGTCCTTTTTTTGGTTCAAGATTTCTTCCAATCAATTTCAATGATTATCAAGCTTGTACCAGGTTATTGTTTGATAGTATCATATCAGCGGATTTTTTTTGGTCTACTTGAGTATTTTCAGCATGTTTTCATCTTCATGTCCATCTGTTTTCCTGGAGTCAACAATGTGATCAGCCCATAAATTTTTAATGGTTTTTTTTACACTAATTCAAGACCTTTATTTTTGTATTATCAACTGTAATTTGTTTTCATTATTGAATATATTAGAAAAAATATTTTTAAATTGAATAGTTGGAATGTGACATCATTAAAAATGCTGTGCGGAACACATGTTTTGAGCGGAAGGAGTGAAACTTTAGAAGACCCGTGCAGGACGCAACATGTCTTTCCATTCGAAAGTAATTGAGATAAATACTGTATCTGGTGCAAAATTTCAAATATTCTCAAATCACTAAAATTAGTTTTTTATCTAAATAATGTTTTCTCCCTTTTAGAAAACATGCTATTTATTTCCCCTATTTTTTTACTTTTATAACATAGTTTCACGCACAGCCTGAGTCTTGTTAATGACTGGAGAGAAAAAAATTTAATAGTTTTGTGGTTATTTTTTCATTACTTTTCCTTAAGGTTTTCTCTGAATTTATTCCTTCCAGTTACTACAAACATACATAAATTGAAGGTCGAATAGCTCCCTAAGCCAGGAAATTCATAACCTTAAATGAATCCTCCGGGGTAGAGTAGCAAATCCATTATCGATCATATTTTCCAGCGAAAATTTCATTTCTTAACGATACTAACACATTCCACAAGCCGCCGCAATTGCTTTCCAAAAGTTACACAAGACCCTCAAAACGAAATAATTTCAACTTAAAATGCTCGCATCAAAAACATCATTCGGAATATGTAATTCAATTTTAGTTCGAAGCGAAATACTCGAGAGGAAATAAAATATTATTCTTTGTCTTGAAACACGGACGGAGAATCTTTTGATTATACAAACAATGTGTAGTAACTACTTCGTATTCAAAATGAAATGAAAAAACTTATACTCTAAATAAATCAAACCCTTGTTGATCTGTTTTCTCAGATTCGAAAGTATACAAAACCATGGATTTTATTAATCGGGTTGTATTATTCGTAAAAACGAAGTCTCTTAGAGTGAGTGAAATAAGTTGCAGGAAGAAACAATAACTACTGTCAAAATAGGCACACGGGTTTTTTTGCCACCGACTAAGGACTGAATGGTTTATGGTGAGGAAAGGCTATTATTATATTCATTTTACAACTCTTTTTAACCTCTCCACGAGTATGGACGAAACGGTTCGTCGAAGCGAAAAAATGCTCAGAAGAGTATGGACGAAACGTTTCGTCCGCGGCCCTTATTCAAATACATCATATTTAATGAAACTATTTGACTTGAGGTAGCTTTTATTGATATATGTAGTTTGTTGAAGTTTTGGAAGACATACCTACAATACCAACTTCACAGTTTTAGTTTGAAAATTTTTTTTGCGTCCTTTAACGGTCGTCAGAGGACGGAAGCAGTTTTTTTGTATGGACATGTTTTTTTTCGATGTTGGTTTATTTTTGTGGATTGATTGCCGACGACGTTTTAATTCAAAATGTTATATTATTTGTAGTTAATCTATGATAATTTTTAAAAAAATATTTTTAAAATGGACCAAAAAAAAACTCACTTCTCACGTAAATTCACTCGTAAATTTCTCGCCAAAATTCACTCGCTGAGAGGTTAACGTGTAAAAAAAATGTAAACTTAGTGTTAAAATATGCAAATATTAAATAATAAATAAATAAATACAAAATAAAATAAATAAATGTGTAGGACTTTCGTGATTGAAACACAATAATACAATAATTTGATGGTTAGTCAGAATCTTAAAGAGCGCTGTAAGTCGTTTGTAAAAAACAACTACGGTCATGGGTGAGTCATCTATACTCCTAATTTTGAAAAAACCTACGTTTTGGCCCAGTAAAACATGATACGGGTTATGTTACTGCTAAATAACACATGTCTTGATATCTTTAAAATAAACCTTGATGCTTTAAGGGGAGCCGGTGGTCTAGTCCCTGTGAATTCGAAGAGTTTTTAGGATGTTTTTTTTTTTTTTATGAAAACAATGTACAATGCTATTCAAACTTTATAGATGTATTGTATCACTTTAATAGTGTACAAAAATATTAAAATTAAAAAAAATATTAAAATTCTTAGTAGTTAAGGAACTGCGCTGAAGTGAATAAATATGGTCCTGGGTGGTGGGTCAAGTTTTTGCTCTTTCACTTATCAATAAACAAAAAAAAAGATTTTGATCAGTATGAGTGTAGTTATCGCAGGATCTTGATTTAATTTTTTTAAGTTCTAGCGATAGGTTCTGTTGTACTGAATAACATAGTAAAATTTGAGACGAATCGGCCGAGTAGTTTTTTTTTGCCTCACACCGTGCAGAAAAAAATAGTTCCGAAATAAATGAGTTTGAAGTTTCGCCCGGCCCTTTTACCTGCTTCTGCGCTGACCTGCTAAATGGGTTGTAGATCTAAATATATCGTCAATACCATTACTAAAATTTTACAGTATATTTTTAAAAGATTATACTTTCGAAATATCGAAAAAAAATTAATTCTAGACCACCGGCTCCCCTTAAGGGGTAATGCAAATAATGATTAAAAAGTATGACATGAAACTTTTGTGTTTTGTGTTGCGTATACATTTGCAAATCGAAATGCGAGCCTAGCCACTAATTGTGGGAAATGAACTAAGTTAGCATCAGCAAGCTGCGTTTCGCGCTATTTGCCATTGTTCGTTCCTTTTCATAATGCGTGGTTCGGTCCGGCAGTTCGCATGTGTAGCGCTGCCTTAGACTTAAGAATTTACCTAGTCATGTTCAGGTACCTATTCTTGTTCTAATATATTATATACAATGACTGATGACTGATACCGGCTTTACATAATCTTTCATGTGAAGCAACATTTACAACGCCAATGAAAGTCTATATTTTTTTTGGTTCTTCGTGGTAGTTTTTCGTGAAAATGGTACATGGCACGAAAGTGTTTTTATAAACGTATTCCAGAGCGAAACAGCGTTACCAGCTTTTGCCATTGAAGTGCTCATCGATTTTCAAAACAAAATATGAAAGTTTGACACATTTATATATTAAATCAATGAACACATATAAATTCAAGTGATGCTATTTGAATATGTATGTTTTGTAAAATTTTGGAAAAAATATTATTTTCTTAATAGTAATAAAAACATTCATTTTTTTATATCACTTCAAGTGCGCTTTGCTGCTTAAACTTATACATTTCTTACATTGTTGTCCAATTCTGGATCAATGCAAAACTGGACAACATTCTGGAATAAACTTTTATTTACATTATCATTTTTATTCAAACAAACTGTAAACAAAATTCTTGCTTGAACCGACTCTGTATTTTTAAAAAAAAATATGATATCATTTACGAGATGAATAAAAATAAAAATGTCATTAAAGATTATTTTCCTGAAATCTGTTATTAATTTAATTTGTTTTATGTACACCCCGTCCTTTGATTGTATTATAATATTATGGATTTGATTTTTTACATTTTTGTTAATTTCTGTGGGAAATCCATAATAAGGAACTCTAGTCCAATTTTTTTTTTTAATAATGTCCTTCTAACTTAAATAACTGCATATTTATTTTTGTTATTAATAGTTAAAATAATTATTAAAGTTTTAATTTTTCAAGATCCCCCGAAAACCACCCTATCTGGTGTGAATCGTGTGACGTAATTATGATCAAAAGTTTCAGTTATTTTCAACAGGTGTTTGTGTTGTGTTTTGTGTGGAAAATCAATGGAGGTGTCAGAAGTCGAGGCATTTTTTATTCAAGATTAACTGCTTTAACCTTTTCGTCCCGGAAAGAAAAAAATCACACATGATCCGAAGGGGGGTCACTAGGGGACCCCAATTTGTTTTACTTATTAAAGGGTGTTAATGACATAATTTTTTGTAATTTGTTTTGGTTATAATTAGAAGGAAGTATATTCATTGTATTTCAGTAGTCATTTTCAAAATCGTTTGATAAATAAAGTCATAATTAATATTCTAATGAATTTAGACCATAACGTATATTTTTTCCATAGAAAACAGAGAAGGCGGGCCAATAGACAACATAACTCCATGTTTCCGAATGTCGACTGGCGATTGGCGCGTAGCGGAAACGATCCAGACCGAATGATCTTTGACCGGCAAGCGAACATTATAGCATTGTAAAAAGAGCAAACGAGATGCGCAGTGTAAACAAACGGGATCTAGTCCTTTCCACTAACAACTCAGAAATTACTTGCTATCGTTTAGAATCGTCCCGATACTTCCAGCAGATAGGTACGGGGTAACGCCCGAACAGAGGGGAAAGGGGGCGGGCGGGACAGATTCTCGACCCGAATTTGATAGAAATTATTTAATATTAAGAAAAGTAGTAATGCGATATTAATTCTTTTAATGCAGATCGAAAACCAAATATTTTTTCTAGGATTACCCAAAAATTTGAGTATGTGGTTTAAAAAACAACTTAGATACAGCGTAAAACTCTCGTTAGTGTAAGTGCGTTCCCCTGGTAGGGTACGGAAGTGTTAATATAAAAAAAACATTAGGTAAAATGTCAACATATCATCGATACTATTATTCTACATCGCTACTATATCTGTGACCGCACCTGATAAACAGTTTACTAGTGTTCCACAATCTGCATTATTAATATTATATTTAGGCGTATTAGACTTCCCCACAGTAGAGTTTGGAGAGGCACTTCAGGCCACCGCGCAGAAAAGTCTCACAGTGAACTGCGCTGTAAGCCGTTTTCTTACTTTCGGTCTTTACTTTTCTGCGCGGCGGCCTGTGATGGCCAAACAGCTGTTCGTCGCCCACCATTTTGAAATTCAGAAATGGAGCGTTCCGACAGGCAATACAATTGTTTTTATACAGTAAAAGTTCTTGAATATTTTAAATAATCTAGATAAACTAATAGAGGTACTCTATTTTTGATACTGAATTATTTAGGCCTTAATAATGTTTAAAAAAAAACAACAACTTTTATATGTCTAAATCTCTATAAACCAATAACACGGAACTTTGAATGGCTTGTCATACATTTCAATACGAATATGACCAGGTGACTGGAGAATTATGGACGCAGTGACGTCACGCCTCAAAAATCCATTAATACCAACTTGAGAGGGTGTTTTAATGACACGTTTTAAATGGAATTTTTATTATTTTTTTTAAAACTCTATGTTGAATATTATTTAATAAAAATTTTATATTCAGAATCAGCGTTTATTGGTCTATATATATGAACATATTTTTTAAAAGCCGTGATATTTTTCACCAGAGTTCCTTATTGTTTGTATTCTTGGTATAATGTAAAACATTATGAAAAAATTCGTATGTTGATTTCTCAAATATTAAAAAAATATATATTTGTCACTTCATTCTGTGATCATTTTCTTAAAATGACTCCTACAGATCTCCTTAAATACTGATAAATAAAATAATATGATACACATTATAAATTGTGTATATTATTTCATATAGTACACAAGTAGATGTGTTACTCATTTTGTCGTAAGTAGGTACCTAGTTGTACCTACAGTGAATTATTGGTTTAATACGATCAGGAGGGCGGGAATAGGTACCGCCGCATAGGAATAATTTATTGTTTGACCAACGCCTCTGCTATAGGTCACTCCATGGGGTTCGCTACGGTGACATAATTGGGGTGCCTGGGTTCTTGAGGTTTGTCTAGGCCTAGGCGCCGGATGTCGGGATCACACAACACCCCAGATTTCCTCTTAACTTTTTCCTTCCCAGAACTTCCTCTTCTTCATTTTCTTAAAAAGACCCTCCACAAATCATCACAAAAGAAGAGGAAAATTTTCCTTAGGGACGCCTAAGTAGATGTAATGTTAAAAAAATGCAGTGGTCGATCATTACATGCCAAGTTATGACTCATGACCATAACTAATATCTAATAGAATATATTAATTCCCTTCTTAAGGGCAATTGAGATTATCGTGTTTTGATCTTTGGAAATCTAATTAGATTTGTGGACTCGATTAGATAATATTATTCAGATAAATTGAAGCACGTTACAAGCAGCATTAATACTCCTTAGACCTGAACAAGAAAACGTCCAATAGCTTCCTATAAATCAACGAAAATGGATGAAAGCAAAGATATCCGATTTGAATTATTCAAACACTAGTTCAGTTTCAAAGATTACAAAATGATAAATTTGCCCAAAAGAAACGACGAGAATATCAAAAATTTATTCGCGTTTGTTTTTGCAAATAGCTGAAATGTAAATTCATTCTTCCATTCCACGGAAAGGTTGAACAAAGCGAAACACGACAAAGGAAGCCTCATTAAATATCTGAGTAACGTCGGGGAAGATACTAAAATGTTTACATTATTTTTTAAACGAATTAAAAAAATTTAAACCCTTAGAACGAATTTTGCTTCTCAAAATCTTTTTATATGCTAAGGAAACTTGTTTACAAATGCGTTACGTTTAATTTCTTTAAACATTAATTTCTTTAAACATTTTTTACATTAATTTGCTTTTTTTTAAATCTAATGTGGGTATCTTTAACGGTGTTGATTGCATATAATATTGTACAACAATCAATTTGTGAAAAATGTACAGGCATTACCTACTGACCCATTCCTCACTCAAATGAAACGTCGCCGGACAAACTGCATCACCAACGGGTGATAAGAAAAAAAGACGTCATCCACAGGTGTGATGAACGGACTTGTAAGAGCTTGACTCTAAGACTTGTAATATTTGTCTGTACTGGAGATATTTGAAGGGGTTCATCAATTTCCAAAGCTAGACAGTCTGGCTGTCAATGGGAAGAAATTTTGAAACTCCTGAAGATGATAAATTTTGGGTAAAATATAACATTTTTTAAGTTCAGTTTTTTAATTGCGTTCTCCAGCGATTCGCCTGCTGTACAGAGGGGTATATGTGATGCAAGTCCCGTATGCTGCCTCCGTGTGGGAGCATTTCTTAATAAACTCGACTCTTAAACGGGGCCAGCGGACTCCCCTGTTGGCGCTCTCGGGCGCTTATAGGACTGTAGCCTCAGATGCATTACCGGTTCTGGCCGGCATTCTGCCGATTGATCTTGAAATTAGGGAAATATTGATAAAAAAGGAACTTCTTAGAGGCAGGGCCGCTGTACACCTGGGAGTCGAGCTGACACCGAGAGGAATCGTGGCTCACCCCGGCTTGCTCAAAGCGATTCGCAAAAGGACGCTGAGTGTATGACAAAATAATGCGATGCAAATATGCGATGGGATTGGTTGAAGAAGGGCAAATGGACTTTCTCCTTCTTCCCTTCAGTTAAATTCAGAATGGAAGTGTCACACATTAAACTGGACCACTGCATGACACAGATGCTTTCTGGGCATGGGGAATTCAGGGATCGGTTTCATAGCTTGACTCTTTCTCCCCATCCAAACTGTGCGTGTAGTGATACTAACCAGGACGCCAAACATATACTGTAGGACTGTGAGTTGATGAAGGAAGCACGAGAGGAAATGTTGGATGGCTTGCGTGGAACAACAAGACCAGCGTGGAACGCTGACCTTGTGTCGAACAAAGAGAATTTCGAGTGCTCTCCCTCGGTATCTTCTCATAACTTTTCAGTTAGTGTATACGCTTGAACAATATTACTTTTGTGACTTGCAAATAACACATACACATCTCTAATGTACTTTTTTCTCTCTTTTCTTCGTGTTTTACTTACTTTCTTTTGTTTTGTTTTAGCTTTATGATTTATGTTTTCACCTCATCAGGTCATGTTCCATCATGGTGAGCGACGGTAGTGATGACACCATCGCTCAATATATTATGACTTTTGTTCTCATACTATAATTATGTTTCACATATATATGCTCTTATTATTTTTTGCTTTAAGTTAGCTTTGGTTTTCGTACTTTGGTGGCGCAACTGTACATATATGATGTATCGTCGTCCCATCAGAAAAAGGGGGTGGGATAGACCCCGTCCGTGCATACCTACTGTCAGGCAAATACACACCGGAGCGGTCTTCCTGCAATCCTCCTGCGCCTCCCCTAATGACATGCGTAGGCCTGAGGAATAGCCGCGCCGTCCCGGCGTCCTTCCGCCCCCTTTCCGACAACCCGACGCTCATCTCTCTCATAGGGTCTTCTTAAACTTTCTCTTCTTTCCTACATATATTTCTTCGAGGCAAAATCGGGGAGCCGGCTAAAGGGCGTGAACTTCGTCGATAGCCATACATATTGTCATTGAATCTATCGATGTAGTTGATATTAATAAAAAAGAAAAACCTTTCCTTCCATTTTTTGAACCGGGTCAAGAATATCGACTAATTCTAATTTCAAGCAATTTCGTTTGTATCTGAAATTTCTTATTGTTATACGAAAATACAAATAAATACCTTTTAATAATAACTCTCTTTTGTTAGCGACGGAAAACGTATAATAAATATAATATATTAATATTTTAATTTCATAACGCCAGAACTTACCTTTATAACAAGCATATAATGTAGCTTTCTATTGGTGAAAGAATTTTTAAAACCCGTTTATTGGTTTAAGCGTGAAAGCGTAACAAATGAACACACGCAGTTTCACATTTATAATATTAGTATAGACGCCACATCTTTTGACTTTCCTGCAAGTCTGAGATAAATATTAATTTTCATTTTAACTTAATGGGTAAAACCTCAAATTGTGATAATTAATTAATGAAGACAATATTAGCGACATTTTTCTGTTTTAAATTTTCTGTTAAGAGTCGCTAATATTGAATTCTAAAATAAAAATAAGTATTGTTTAATTATTTTTTTATGTGATATTCAGGTGACAGTTAATAATGTGTTTTTGGGTGATTTTAAAGTTTTATCACAAGTTTTTTATTTATTTTTTAAAACCTTCCAAACCTCGGTGTATGATGCTCATAGTATTTACTGCCTAAGAGTACGTGAGTGGGGAGTGGATTCCTCGCCACGGAAAGACAACACAGCCTGGCCGAGGGGAGGAAGGGACAAGTATACGCCCGCTCCGCTGCTGCGTCGTTACCCAATTATGTGTGTGTCAACCTACCTTATATCATAAAGGTAAATCTCATCTCCAAATTAGTAAATCATATCATTTTCGTTTATTACATTATGTTACATGTATTATGATAATAATTAGATTCATACCGCCATATTTTATGAAAATTTAAAGCTTGTCATTATAAACAATGAACATCACGATGAAAAGAAGCTTAATATTGCTGAAATCATATTATAATAAAGAAAAACACAAGAAGGGCCGTGTGGGCGTTTGTAGTGATCCAAATATTTGCTTAATATGGCTTGAATTTCCAATACAAATCTGTATTCACGAAGTTCGAATGGGATGGAGATCTACGGTGTCAGATGAGTGTAAGTAAGACTGAGCGCTGGGCTTTTGGGCAAAATGGAAGAATCGTTTCCATTCAAATTTATACCGAAGGCATTTCTAGTATTTTTCTTTATTCTATGGCTGAATATATTTGAAATAATTCTAAAACCCATAACTGAGTTTCGTCATCTTTCTGGGTTGTTTTTTTTTTAATTCGTGCACCTTTTTGCGGTGAAATCTTCCAATGCACAGATGTGATTTGAAACTCAATGAAACGAAGACGAGCAACACCAAAAAGAGACTAACACATACGCATGGGAGTAGGCATGGAGGGGCAAGGTTAGGGCGTTTGGATGGTTTTCGGGTGGACGGTTTTTCCTTTTTCCGTTTATATTCTTTGTATTCATAGATCCATATGTTGTAGAAACCTACTTTTTTTTCGGTACCGACTCTAGATTTTTATTTTTGCCCCACCGTAAATCAAAACCTGGCTACGCCCATGCACATACATCTATAGGATTTAGCCTGTAAGAGAATGAGATAGACTAATCGGTGTCCTCTTTGTGCAGTGCTTCGTAGAATAAACTTTAAAATATTTTTTAAACTAAGTAGCAATATTATAATAAATAAACGACGGCCTCCGTGGTCCCGAGGCAAGACTCTCGACTCACAATCCGAAGGTCGCGGGTTCGAACCCGGCGTGCGCAAATAAATTTTATTTGATTAATTTGTGTTATTTCACAATTTATTCATTTAAAATAATATATGATATATTTGCGGCACGTTCCAGAGTGGAAGATACTAATAGTATCGCCCTGGTGTAAGACCACCATTCAGAATTGAAACGTTGCTTGAAATGGCTTTAGCCGTGTTTAGTGACCAGATCTGAATAGCCAGGTACTTCCCCACCTACCTCTTCCCTATCTCCTTCCCCCCCCCCCCCCCCCACTACCTTCAGCCTCACAACATACCCCAATTGGGGATGCCATAGTCTCACTGGCTCCAGACGGGAGCAGTTGGGTCTCTTGTGCGGTATTTCATGTAAAAAAAAAAAAAAAAAAAACCCTACAATTATACATCTCCTGGTTCTCCGCGTTCGACTCATTCTCTCAAAGATTAGTTTTCTAAGAAGGTTTGATTTCTACCGCACGAGAACTGCACACATGTTTTTTTTTTGTTTAAGAAAATCAAATGTAATAATATTATGAAAAGTTTGCATTATTGTAACAGCTGTTTAGGCATCCAAGGCCATTATCAATCTGAATTGAACACAATACAAATAAATAACAAGGTTTTTTAACTTTCTCGCCTCACTAAACAATCTAAAAACAAATTATCATATTTATTAAAAATGAAAATATCATAATTTGAAATGTTATATTATATTTCTAATAATTTATAAAAATAAAATATATTTTTTAAACACATTACGAAAAGCTTAGATTAAACAAAAAAAAATGGTTGTGATTTTTATCATTGCTATAATGTCTTCACATCCTTTTTCACCATATCAAGTGCTAACCTTAAAAGATATTAGTTTTAAGGAATACGAAACACGTGAACCTACAACCTACCTAGCCTTACATTTATTTAAAAAAAAAACTACTTACCACACTCCACACCTTTTTTTACAATTAACTCCAGGCAGAAGACCATCGGGAAAATAATTTCTCTAAGAGTCTGTCATTTTTGAGGATGGTGTGGGGGGTCTTTAAGGAGAGGAACGAAGAGACTCGTGCCAAAGGAGGGAGGAAACACAGAGGACGGCAAATCAAGCCGCCAAGTTGTTGAACTCAAAAATGAAATCTAGACACGATCCATTCTCGTATGACAAATGTCAACGGTGTCATCGATAACCTAATCATATATAAACCCTGAAAAATGTGTGATATTTTTTGTATGTGAATACCGCACAAGAGTTCCAACTGCTCCCGTCTGGAGGCAGAGAGACTGTGGCATCCCCATAATTGGGGTATGTTAAGAGGCTTACGGTAATAGGGAGGGGAAGGAGAAACGAAAGAGAAAGGTGGGGAAACACCTGATTGATCCGTTCACCAAACATGGCTAAAGCCATTGCAAGCAAGTTTCAATTCAATTGTGAAAAATCACAAATTAATCAATTAAAATTGGCCGTGATGGTATTGTATTATTTCTCTACTGCTGTCAACAAACAATATGTACTACCTCAAGGTCGTGAGATTATTCTTTTCCCTAAATTGGAGTCGGTAAAAAATATCGGTAGGCACTCAGGGTGGTTTCGTGATGTGTTATCAGCAATAAAGACAACATACTCCGTGCCTTAGTAAAAGAGCTTTCAAGGCAAGAGCGCCCGCACTGAAAGAAAGCGGTCTTATAATACAACCAAGCCCCGGGGTAAAATCCGAAACAGGCAATTCTGTGATGGGAACAAAGGATCTTTTATACACATTAAAATAAACGAAAGTGAAAGTGAAAGGGGGGGGCGGAATGGGGGAAAACTGTCGTGGTAATTCAAAAATTAAATTATTGTAGATTCTTAGAAAAATTATAAACGTCCGTAACAGGGCTTATAATAACTTAGGTTGGGGTATTTTTAACTCTTGTCACTTTTGATGACCAAGAAATGAAATTTAAAAAAAAACTACTTTGCCGATGAGTCTCAAATTTTACTACGTTATTTCGTACACCAGTACCTATCGCAGGAACTAAAACAAAGTTTTTACGTTCAATACTATTTTTTACATACAAAATATAATGAAAAAACAGTCTGTTTTCTGAATTTTAATTTCAACAACGCACCATTTCGTCAATTTTTTATATTTATTTTTTATTCTAGTTCCTGCGATAACTACATTTATGATGATCATAAATATGTTTTTTTTTTGTTTACGGATAAGTGAAAGAGCCAAAACTGGACCCACCACTAACGTATTTATGAGTAGGGTAACTTCAGCGCAGTTCCTTCTACTTAGAATTTTTATTTTCTTTTATTACAATATTTTTTTATACTATTAAAGTCATTTAATACATCTATAAAGTTTGAATGGTATTGTTCACTAAACTCATTTTTTTTTAAATCCTTAAAAAATCGTCGAAAATATAGGGGCTAGACAGAAAACAAACATCAAAACAAAATTTTCATTTACATTTGTTCCTGCAAATAACGTTAGGAACCGCTGGTTAAAGTAAGTCAGCTAGGTACCCGGTCATTTTCGTGAAAATAAATAAGAGATTGATGTTTGAAATCAATATTAAAAATATTTAATTTACCATTAATACTATGACGGCCGGCGTAGTTCAGCGGTAAGGCTCTTGACTCGCATTCCGAAGGTCGCGGGATCGAATCCCGGCGTGGCAAATAAATTTTATTTGATTAATTTATGTTATTTCACAATTTATTCCTTTAAAATAATATATAGTACCTATATTTGCGAAACGTTCCACAGTGGAAGATACTCTCAGTATCCTCCTGGTGTAGGACCACCGTTCAGAAATAAAACGTTGCTTGAAATGGCTTTTAGCCGTGTTTCGTGACCAGATCTGTATAACCAGATACTCCTCACCTTCCTTTTCCCCATCTCCTTCCCCTCCCTACTACCTTCAGCCTCACAACTAACCCCAATTGGGAATATCTCACTGGCTCCAGACGGGAGCAGTTGGGACTCTTGTGCGGTAAACTTGCATTCGAGGCGCATATCGATATGATTGTGAAGAAAGCCCTTAGAATTAGGATACTTATGCCGTATTGGAAAAGAATTCAAAAACAATAAACCCTTAAAATATCGTATTTTTCGTATGTTCGCAGTCATCTTGAATTCGCTTTTCAAATATGGAATCCTCAATAAACGCATTGAAGCCATCCAAAGAAAAATTTTCCATCATTTAAATTTCAAGTTTTTATATTGGTTACCATACGTAAATAGCTCGATGGACATTTATGGACTTAAATCGTTAAAAATTAAAACAAATTCTGCTAAAATTACCAATGACTTTAGTGGCTCCCAAAATCATTTATCGGGCATACTCGAGATTTTTATAGGGTTAGCAGCTGGTCCCTATGGAAGAATCTGCTGGCCCTACATAAGAGGCCCAGTTTTTTGGATGCCAGATTTATTTTGAAGCCAGATGAACCCAAATGTCTGTTTTAGCGAACATCGCTTCACAGATAACAACAAAAACCTCTCTGTGATCTTAAATATTCTAAGGCTTAACATTATTGTAAAACGCTTCATAAATAATATTTATTACCACATGTCTAGACAAAATGAATGGTTAGCAGACAGTGTTCATGCCTGAAACGATAAATTTCTGATTTTATCATTCGACATTTGTCGATGTCACATAGGATCAAGAATATTTTTACAATTCACAAATGCAAACGAGGATTCATGCAACCTTCTTAGTACGGGTTAGATGCTACTGTGGCAAACGCAGTTAGCATAATAAACCAATGAGGAATATTCTGTAAGAATTCAAAACATTTAGATCTAGGTACTCGTGCACACGTACAAAAATTATGTAAATCTTGGATATCTTAGCCAAGCGACAATTACAAAAATATTAAGATGATTTTAAAAATATATAAATATGATACCGAAAGAAATCGAAAAGTGTATTTTGCTGGGTGCAAGTGCTGTACTCGTTTTTACGATTATTTGCGTTTAATAGCTCAAATCTTCGACTCTAGACTTTGTTATACTATTTCAAGAATTTGGTTGCTAGTGTGGACGACTAATAGAAAAAAAGTGTGCAGTTCACACACGGTAGAAGTGAAACCTTCGGAAAACTAAAGTATGGGGAGGCTACGAAGCGCCGCACAAAAAGGAGACCAATAGGCTTCGACGCACTGCACAAGGAGCAGTATTGTATTGTATTGTAGTATCTTTTTATTGTCGCTTTTTCGTTTCATCGAGTTTCAAATCACAACGGTTTTATAGAAATTTTCACTTCAAAAAAGATTTTTGTGACTATTTGCGCCCACAGTATGAAAAATGTTGGCTGCAAAAACCGTAGCCAAATTAATGTGGTGCCTACCTACATCAAACTAACGAATGTTAATTAGAGAAAAGTTTCACCCCGGAAATGACGGTAAATTGATTTTAAGGCATTTTAACGAAGAGGAAATCTCCTTAATTCATTCGGGGCCCCCACTCCAAGTTTAAGGATACTTCACCCAACCTGGCTGTAAAAAGCCTTAATTTACACGGAATACAAATTTCACCCCAAGGCCAATTGAAAAATATGCTAAACTTGACAGATTTAATTTGCTACTCTTTAACATTTACACTTTTGTGGTTCCAGAGTGGCTAATTTTAAGGGTGCGATATGCATAACGAAACGTGGTCAGTTTCAAAATGTGCTTAAACTAGCCTTGAAGTTTACTCTGACCACAAAATTAAACGAACAATGAACCGACGAAGGCAAATTAATGTGTAAACACGGTGAACGCTTTGATAAGCTCATTAAATACTTACTCAATCTCCAATAAAGACTTTTAATTAGATAAAAAAAAATCAACATTAAAAATCTTGCATTCTTATTTGGTTTGAAGTCAAATCAAATATAATACTTCCATCTGGTTCCTTCATTTTAAAATCTACTCGGATTCCTTTGAAAATTTTTAGCGTATATGTCTTAGATATTTAATTACTTATTCACTCGGTCTAGTCACAGAATCCATAAATTACAACCATTTTATAAAAGAATTAAAATTATTAAAACTCTCAGATGGAAGACTTGTTTCCGACTTGACATTTATTTGAAAAATTGTTATTGGACCGGATTTCCTCAGCTTACCTTTCATACGCTATCTAGGAATACTCGATCAAAACATAATTTTAATTGCAACAATTTTAGGACCGAGTCATTTAGATATTCGCTTGTACCAAGAATGCGTGAAGTTGTAAATACTTACAAACTGCGTGGAACTTAGTTTCAATAAGGCAATAATAACGTACCTCACAAATAAATAATGTTACAATAATATTTATAGAAGTTTATGGGAAACTTTACCGAAACCATTAGTTACACCATAGAAGTCTCTGAAAAATTATCCAAAATATAATTCCCCGCAGCCCAAGATCTCCTAGTGAGGAGGACTAGGAATATAATTTCTGATATACCTAACAAGCTTCATATAAAAATGTTAAAAAAAATAAGTTGTTTCGTAATTAAAAAAATTAAAAATATTGACGATTGTTTTTAGCATATTTTTGAACGTGTTTAAATTTTCTACAAAATTTATTTTTGTTAATACTAAACCACTAAATTATTGGATACTCGTACATCACCTGTTTGTAAAAGCCCGTATAAATAAAAAAATACTTTAGCTTATTAAATGCTTTTAAAGATATTTTGAACATTTACGAGCTCGTGGGTTGAGAAGTACAATTTCTTGTCAGAAACTGAACCTCTAAACAGTCAATCAGCCTGTCGATGACATCGGGAGCCTCTTGGATGAGCAAAGATTTGCGTTTGGGAAATAGATGTAGTGGAAATTCTTATACTACATATGTGCGCTGAGTACATGCACACTCACACAATTTTAAAATCCCAAGACTTAATTTTATGTATTATTCGTACAAAGGCTGTGACTGCACACTACTATTGGATATTAGTTTTTTTGGCTTTCTTGTCGACCAGTTTTTGTGGAGGCTTTGAAAAGTCCGGTGGGGGTTTGACAAATTTATTATCGGAAGTATGTACCTAATCTCTCGTCATTTTAATTTATCTAGGTAATAGTCACGCAGGTTTTCATGAGGTCGGGAGCGGTTTTTTGAGGAATGCCTTTTGGGTGCTCTGGCAACCTGAGAGTCTTGGAGTTTGGCCAGTTTAAAACAAATAGATTGAGAGTGGCCGGTTTTCTTGCAGAAAGAACAAATTTTCCTTTCATTATAATCCGGCTTTTGGATTGATATAAGTTCGAAGTTTGGAACGGGTGAAGAAAGTCTGACATTTATGGTTTCAGCTCTTTGTATATAATTGGCAACTCACTCATTTAGAAGTTGCTTGATTGAAAGAAGTGATAGTTTTATTTTATGCTGAGCTTCTTTCTTTCCGAACCGATTATGAGAGCTGTCTCAGTTTAGGCCGCGAATCTGCTTTCCTTTACTCTAGCTTATGCCACGTAAGTAATTCAGGCGTAATGAGGTCGGTGAAGTTTTGGTGCAAAATTTCTGTGGGAATTCCTCTGATTTGAGCAGTTTCCTCGATTCTGTCAATAACATCTTCCACATTAGTGAGGCCGTTGAATTTAGTTTTCAAGATGTTAGATCACTTTTGAAATGCTCCGAGATTATAGGTGCAACTGGTTTAACTTCGGAGGTGACGGGTGTGATTATGCTGGGCTTGGGAAGAACAATGTTATCCTTTAGGTTTAGTTTTCTACATATATTTTTTTGAAGAAAAGAGCATATTCTGTCAGTGATTTGGTGGTTTTACTCGATGGAGATAATCCTCTGTCTCTTAAGGCTTTGAGTAAATCCTTTTTGTTAGATTCGTGGATATTAGGTATTATACCCAGGTCTGGTGAACCAAGAAGGCTGGTTATTTCCATTTTGATACGACAATTATGTGTATGTACTAAGAGTTAGTTTTTATTTATCGTTGGAAAAAAAATTGCCCAGTGGGGATCTAATGGAAGCATAGTTTTTATTAATACTTTTACTGTTATTTACTTCCAGGATTTTGTTTGAAGAATGAATATGTTTCACTTTTACAGACGCTTTTTGAAAGAAAACTTGAAAAACTTCCCAGTCTCCCAGATGAGGAAAAAAAATGGCCAAGATTTTGTTTGAAAAATGAATATTTTTCACTTTCACGAGGCATTGTTGTTTTTTTATGAAATAGCCCCTTTCTTGAGAATCGAACAAGGATTCACCGCTAAGACATAAAATTGTAGACTTGCGATGACGTGTGATTGCTGAAACTGTAGGAATTTACAAAAAATGTGTACGGCAAATTTTAAGTAACAATTTTAACATGCAAAAAGTGTGTGCCAAAATGATTGAACAACAAGAATCTCACAAAAGTGTCCTGTTCTGATACATTGTACTACCTTACGTACTCCCTTATTCTTGGGATCTTGCAACTTGATCTTGCGTTACTAACTGTTTCTTAAGGTGAAATCTGCATTAAAAGGAACAAGATTTGAGTCCGTTGATGATGTGAAAGAAGAAGCGGCACCCGTCACGAAGGAGCTGACAGAAGAAGACTTCCAATACTTTCGAGCATGGAAAATTTGCATGGAGCGGCACAGGGAAAGAGGAGGAGTGTATATTTAAAGTCATATAACCTCCCAATCGATCGATTTTTTTTTTAAATTTGCTCTGAAAATTCCAACCTGGAATGAACTTGAACTTTGGAATCTATTTATTCGAGAACAAAATCTGAAATCAAAAAACGTATGCCCCAAAATTGACTTCAAATATGATATTGAATCACCTTTTTACAACACTGGATTCCGGAATTTCGCAAAATGCGGTTTATTTTATCACAATGAAGTTTTTCTACAAGCAGGGCATATTTTGAAAAGGGATTCAGACGAGAGTCGATCTGGACCGAAATATGTATGAAATCAAAATAAAATATTTTACAGCGTCAGTCTCGTTATTTAACAGCCATACCTCGTATACAGAATCTAGAATAGGTGTACATCTTAGGTATTTTATTTAGTCATTAGTAACAGATAACGTAAGAAATAAGTACGTGTTTTATTGTTTTTACTATGTTCTGCGCTATGTTGAATTCAATAAAGCAAATCATTTAGTTTCAGTAAATACCTTGTGATGTAATGAAGGAATCATCAGTGCTGCGTTGGTCACGTGGGTTCTATGTTTTCTTTTAAGGGGTCAAAGACGTGGTTGCGTTATATTTGAATATTCATAGGTGTCGCCCTAACAGACGAAGAGAAAAACTTTGGAACGTTTCGAGTGGGAATCAGTATGATATTGACACCTGTCGTTTAAATTTGAAGCTTGCAATGTAGACTGCTTAAAACAAAAGAAGAGTTATTAGACGATAGAGATAGGGCATAGGGTTACGCCCATCAGGGAGTAACACCAATAACGGACTCGAGGACCGGAACAAAGGGATTTCGGACTTTGGACTGGGCAATAAAACGTTTAATTAATGATCCTGATGTTCTCACGAAGTATGGAGAGCAATGAACTTTAGATAAACAACCGGTGCATTGCGGCCATTGACTCGAATTTGAATGTAAACATTCAGGGCATTACGGAGTTGACAACCATAGAAAACGAGTGGAAATGTTAACTTTAAATATAAAAAAATGCAAACTTACGTAAATGAAAGAATTATATAATTAGAAATGAGGGTAGGGAACACAAAAAAAAAGTTATGACGGAAGAATTTCACTGAATTAGTGTTTATATAAAATTACAAATGATTTAATTGATAGTCCGGTATTATTTGGATTGATAAGCTTCCGAATTCCACTTCGTAATACTAGAAGTCAGGATTTATATTAGTGCAGGAGTCTTGGGACTAACTACCATATGTATTCCTCATTGCCCAGAATACTAATGGATGGAAACGATTATACCAAGTCGGTGGATATCTTCAATTTATCTTTGAATAAATATAGATTATTTTATTAAGGCAGTTCGGTTATGTGCAATAAATACGAAATAATAACCATGCACTATTTGTAAAAGCCCAGGAAGGGGGCGTTTAGTAACAAAATGACTTTATACCGTAGGCACTTCAGACAAAGCATATTGTGCGTGGTGACTAACAGTCGCTGATCTGAAGGAAATGAACAAATTGAACGAGAAGGGGCGTGGGTGCAAGTTGACCATAATTATTAAAGCTGTGAAAACAAGGCTGGTGAAAAGAAAAAAAAAAGAAAAAGGGGCGAATTTCAAAATAAAATTCTATTAAAATTAATATATCGTTGCTCGGAGAGGAGGGTCTAGGATCTAGCATCTCGGAAACATTTAGAGACAAAAAAAAGGGGATTAACAGCCACGTCTGGGGCCAAGGGATCATATGTCACGTAGCTACTTATTAGCGAGAGAAAAAAAAGGGAATTTTGCGCAACATAAGGCTAGGAAAGTACAGTGGGACAGAGGAACGATCACGTTGAAATGAGCTTAGATAAATGGTTGTCGAGCTCTTGCACTTTATTGTGTTTATAACAACAATTTTTCTGACATGGTTTTTAGGCAATTAGGAGATTTTATTGCCCTAAAGGGTGATCAAGAAATACACGTGGCTTATGGATTATTTACTCTAAGAAAAAACAATTAAAACTAACGACCGAGATATAAAACATGATTAATTGCTTGGACTTGTTTAATTTTCGAAATGTAAATAACGATTAGACGAAATTGATGGCTTTTCCTGCAAGAATGAGATGCATTTTAGGCGGGGCCCCGAGGGTGCAATAAAATTGACGGATATTCCAGGGTCGGACTTTGGTAGTGAGTAAAAGAAAAACGGAGATTATATATAAAATTCGAGTAGCTGGTAAGATAGATTTTATGTTGAAAGGCTTGGTGGGAAAACATGTGTAGAGAAAACAAAATTGCGAGTGTTAAATGCGAAATTGCGCAATCAGGGGTGTCATCAGAGCGTTGCGAGGAAGATACCATCTCGGATCAGGCTTTGACTAATCATAAAGTTATAAGGGAAAGAGGAATACTCTGGGAAGGGGAGAGCAGACAAAGATAGTAATAAAGGAAACTTTGGGGAACAGAAAATTGTGAAGATTGGGTGGAAAAGTAAAAGAAGTGGGTGTAAACGACAAAAAAAAGCGTAAATACGGTCTAGAAATGTAATGGATATACATTCAAGGAGAACGTAGGTGCCTAGAGAAAGAGATAATTATAGAAATCCCATAATCAAGTCGGAAAAGTAGCGGTATCTGCGTTTTGCAAACGCCTGTGCAAATTCGAGATCTAGATTCAGTACGTCACGGACGGACACTTTCCAAATTGAAGGAAAACGGGACAAAAAAACAGTCTCATATGAATAATAATTTTGTATTCTGAAACAAAGGGAAGAAGTGGGCGATCTATAGTACAATCTCTAAGTTCGGATCTGGTAACTATCTTATGAAGAGTGCGTCCGATGGGTAGTGGCTAATTATTGATTTAGCATTGTAGTGAATTGAATGTTCCGATTCTCGAGTTGATATAGCTTATTATCTCAGACCATTGAAATTACGATTAAGCTCTTTTGGAGCTGAGGGACCTATTTAAAGCCTTGCAGGAGCTGTTTAGTCAGTCGGTTTTCGAGTACGGGAAGGATCCTGAAGTGTCCTAGTGTGTCGCGAGAATTGTCTTTGTTAGTATTTTTGAGTTTATCAGTTAATTTTCCAGGACTTAGAAAATATCTGAAAAGATACTTACTAATAACTTCAGTGTCTTCAGGACTTAGAAAATTTCTGAAAAGATAATAGTAAATTCAGTGTCTTCAGGACTTAGAAAATTTCAAGGAAGTGCTTCATTTACTTTGAAATATCTCTATCTTAAAGCAGTGAAATTCTATAAAAATTTAAATTTAAATTCAGTGAATAAATAAATTTAGATCTAAAACTTAGCGTAAAAATTTAAAATAAAAATTTACTTTCTTTATCAATCCGGTTTAAACAATGGTGGTTTATTGTAGTAACTTATCCGTGTTAAATCCAGTGCTAAATAACAACATCGTTAAATTCAATTTATCAAGTTAACCGTTATTGGAATAATTTATATATTACTAAATTAATATACGGCACCTTAGATAACGTAATCAACTATACTTTTATCGGGTTATAAATATTATACATCAGAGGTGTTTATAAAAAGTTATTAAAAATTTTGAAATGTTTTAAGTAATAATAAAAAAATAAAAATCGAATGATCAAGTTAATCACGTTTGATATAGTTTAAAAAATAATAACGTCGTCAGAAATAATAACATAAAATAAATTGTGGCGTGAAGTGTTTATATAAGTTATTAAAAACTTTGAAGTGTTTAAATTAATAATAAATAATAAAAATTGGACGATCAAATTAATCACGTTTAATATAGCTTAAAATAATAACATCGTCGGATATAATAAATTCAGTTAAATAATTTAATAGTAATAAATAAATGTAAAGATTGAATGACCAAATTAATCACGTTTTGAGATAGGTAAAACCTTGTATCGTCCGAAGTAATGAGAAATTGTTGTTTTAGTAATGAAGATTTCAGGTTGGATTCCGATTTTTCAAAGAGCAGTGTTATACCCTGTGGAGCTTTGAATAACAAGTCGGAGAAAAGTGAGTCAGTTTTCCTTTAAAATTTTCCAGGAGCATGACCAGCGAGAGACGGAGAGCAGGGTGGTGCCAACTCGATTTTCAGAGCTCGTCTCTGGATAAAACAGACTATTTGTTTGTGTGTATATGTGACCGTATTTATGAACTAATATCTATGTATATCTAATATTATTACACTTAATTTTACAGGAGGAAATGGGATAATCAAGATGTAGTTTACTATCAACTTAGGTGGCGTATAGAAAGCCGTGCTCGTGTATATTTTAGCGTGTTTGGGGGAATAAATAAATGAAATCAGGTCGCTCGGGAACCACCGAACAGATAATTAAACTACTTTTCTATAATGTTCGTAAGTTGAACCAAATCAAGTAACTTAGGTATTTTTAGAAGGTATATAAAATACCTAACTATAGCAATCATATGTTGAAGGGGGATAAAAACAAACAATTAACTGTGTCACTGGGTCAGCTATAAATACAAGGTCGTGTTTACTTAACTGAGAGTACATACTTGTTGAAATAAAAGTGCATACCGATGCTCATTCACCAGGGTAGTAGGTCGAAGCGTTATATAAACAAACAATTAACTATGTCACTGGGTCAACTATAATTACAAGGTCGTGCTACATAACTGGGAAGTACCCGTTGCTTAGTGGGTTAGTGGTGTCATAAGTGGGGACGTTTTACCAATGATATTTTAACATTGTATATGTTTTGGATTATTTAAAGAAGGGCGGTTATTTATTATATTAGACAATGGACGTGACAAGTGTCAGGGACGACCAAATGTAGGGTCGGTCGATTAATGAAGTCAATCAATTGCATGATTGATTAATTCTTTTATGTACCCAATTAAATTAATTACATTCAAAACTTTATATGGAAAAAAAAAAAATCAAGTTGTAAGTTTTCAAGCATATTCTATACTTTACTATTAGACGGTTGATAAATCACGGGAAAGCAACTTTGTCGAAGAAACTTTTAAATCTTTGGGATAATTGCAAGTCGAGTCAAACATGGGAGTTGACCTTTCATGATAAGGGTCTCAAAAGAAAAATGAAACAGAGTTAATGAACTCTAAAATAAAATCATTAAAACAAAACAAATCAATCCTGGAGTTCGGTAGCTCTCCAAAATCAAACTACCAGTATAAGATCTTAATTTATTGGTTATTTATTGTTATACTCCAATATTATTAAGTATATATCTGATCATTGGCTGGAAACTCACAACTTCCTTCACGAAATTCAGGTCCCCAATGCGGTGTACATAATGTCGCATTGTGGATTATAAACCTCACCCAAAGTATGTTTACATATATATCTTTCTATGTATTGTCCATTGAATAGTGCAAATTCGTTTTAAAGTTAAACGCCTAAGGCCTGGAGGTCGTGTTGCACCTTTTCTGGACGTGATAAAAGGCCTAGGAAACCTCGTTATCACAAAACACCGTGAGTATATGATTGTACCGAGGACGAAACCGGTTCGCCTTCAGTAAAAATTAAATCCCAGGAGGAGTCGGAATCTGGGGGTCATCGGGCTCTTGGGGAGACTTGAAAGTACCGCACGAGGGTGAGGAGTCACTAAAACGCGATAACTGTAGGTATCAATTAGTGACAGCATCTGTGACTGTGGGATATTCTTGTTGAACTGGGATCACCTGGTGTACTTGTTGGAGGATACGGAGCCAGATTATGCCAGAAAAGGGTTTGTTCCTGATTCGTCCACTGTACAATAACTGGGGTACTAACCAACTAAATCATGATTGTATTTTATAAACTTATAGCTTATAAACTTGGAGCCGAAGGATGTGGACTAAATGATCGGAGTAAACATTGTACTAAACATCACTAACTGATTCATTGTCTTGTATACTTGTTTTGAAATTGCTTGTAATTTGGGGTACTGGCAGGTAATATGTAGGCCATACAAAATGGGTAGGGACTCCATATTGGGGTTTAGGTCATTCAATCGCGTTTGGAAAAGGAAATCAAAATTAAATTAGTCTCGTAATTAAATAATCAATTCAGTCTCTCTCGATTCAACGCTTCACTAGAACCAGGGTTACCACAAACAATAAAAATAATTAGATTTCTATATCATGAAACAAAAATCAATCACAACGTATGATGAAGTCTACTTATAAAAATTTATACGTGTAATTTTATGTTCATGTCATAAAAGACGTATACAAAGTTAAGTACACATTTTATTCAAATGTAAAGTACTGGGGATTAAAAGGAGCATCCTATAGTTATCGGAGGGGTCGGGAGAAAATTTCATGAAGGCTTATGTGGATTAGGGGAGGAATTTTCCATCCCCATACTCCGCATATAGAAAGCCTTAAAAGAGTAAATTATTTGATCACAGTCAGAAGAAGGGTTTAGGAAAGCTCCAACTCTTTAGCTATCAAGCATGAAAGAGGGGAAAAGAGAGAATATTACAACTGGTGCCGTGACCAGGAGATTGAAGTTATACCAGTTTGAACGAGGGAGATTGAGTTGGTTCATTGAAATAAATAAATAAAATTAAGTGTATAATTAAAATGTGAAAAAAAAAAATTTTTTTAAAAAACGTCAAACGGTGAACTTATAATAATCCGAAATAAATCTATTGGTATTGAAAATTAAAGTTAATTCAAAACAAGTGGTGAAGTGTCTATTGAAATACAAACTACATAAATTACAACACAAAATATTAAACAAAAGTGAAAAAACGTTACTTAAACGGAGAACGCGATGTTATCATCATTTTATAAACAAACAAATCCCGCCAGCCTCGTTATGTAAACAAACGCAATCCTCAAATGAATTTAATAAATATTAGAATTGGGTCGGGAATTTACATCTCCTTAATAATACATTGTTATCATTACGAACACGGTTGTTTATAATAAATATCATATGGACGGAGTCAAGACGACAGGTTGGGCGCGATGCAATTAAACGTTAGATAAACATGCGAGGTCATAAAAGAGTGCATAATAGTTACGCTTCATACAAAATTGCTACGGAAATTGATAAATTCAAATTAATAAAAATTTGGGTTTGTTATCAGTTGTTCACAATGCCAACATGTTTCGTTAATTAATATGTGTAACCTAGGTCCACTACTTCATAGTCTATTATATAAAATAATGATAATCAGTAGGGGAATTTTGCAAAAACTTTGCATTGATATTGAAAAAAAAAAAATTATTAATAAATAGGGTTTTCGATATGCTGGACTATCCTTGGAGCTCGTTATATTGAATGAATTAATGTACGCGAGATAAGTAAATAACATTGTACAAAAGTTAAGTTTTATGATATTCAATACAAAACATTTTAACTTTGAAATCGATAATAATGTGAGGACAGGTGTCTTTATTGAACGTTGGCTGTTATTCAAATACCTGCTTTAATAAATAACTTGAAAAAAAAAAAATATATATATTAGATAAATCTTGAATAGATAAAAACAGTGTTTTATCTCCTCAATATAAACAAAACATAATTGAACCGTTGAACGTAAACAAACGCTGTCGTAAGAATTTTATTGTAAATAAACAAACGCGGTTACCAAAGAAGGGGACATCTCTTTACAAAATAGACAGAACATTGTTATGATTATGTTTATCTGAGTCATCAAACAGATAAGTTGATAGGTATCTCTATGAAGAATTTAGAAATGATCATTTGATTCGTGGTTATGATTGGATCATAACAACGACATTGTAATCGATCGGATATATTATTGTGTAATTTTGTCTAGAGAATAAATCATTCGAATAAACCTTTCAAAAATATTTCCGGCTTGCAATAGAGTTGAGAATAGAGGAGAGTTTTAAAAGCGGTTCACCTTTCGTGATCTGAATAATTAAATCTTATTTAATTTAAATTGCTGTTGACAACAAATTTAAACACGTATTGTTTGATAAATGGATGTGTTGTGAACGGTATCGTCACTTCATTTTGCCATTTCTTGCAGGGGTAATAAATAATAAGTAAAATAAAATAAATTCTTTCTTCAAAATAAATTAAAATTAATAAAATTAATTAATAAAATAAATTCAATTAACGACCAATTTGCGATGAGTGAACCGGGGAAAGGAGAAAGTTATTCGAAGGAAGTAATGGGTGATAGCAGTGAAATGTCTCCTGAGATGGACCTACGCGAGATTTTTAAGCGGTCCCGGGCTTTAGAACTTCGGGTTGAAAATATGGTAGCAACCGGAGAAAGCAATTCAACGGGTTCCGGGGAAAATAAAGGCGAAATATTGCAAAGAGAGGAGATCCGAAATATTCATGAGGCGAAATTCGTTACAGGGAAAGTGAAGAAAACAAAAAATAAACCAAAAAGAGAAAAGAAAAAAGAAAAATTCGAAACGACAAAAAAATAAAGAAAAATAAAACGAAATTGAAAAAAAAAAAAAAAGAGGGAACAAAAGAAGGAGAAACGTACATTTAAGGATATAACATTATTTAACGTATAAAAGATAAGATATAAAGTGTAGAATAGGTGTATAACGAAAAAAAAATTGTCGCTGAATTTAAGAGTTAAAATATATTAGTAACCCGGCAATACACAAATTTGAAGAAAAAAGAAAGAAAAAAAAAATGGTCGGAAAACGCAGGATGGGAAAGGAGGCCATAGTAACTGCGATTGGTGAAAGTAATGTGGCTGGGAGTTCGGCTATGAATGTCGGGGATTTAACAACCATCATTCAAGCAGCACTAGCGCCGCTGGTCAGCAAAGTACAAGAGATAGAAAAACATCTAGGGAAACCAACGGAGGTGGCGGAGGCAGAAGGCGATACTATATCAGCACCTAAAAATGTACTTCAAGTGGTGGAAATGCTACCGCAGCAAGAGAGACCGTCATTTTCTGGAGGGAACCAGAACCCCATCACCTTCTTAGAAGACCTGAAGGAATACACGCGAAAGGTGAAGCGTACAGACCCATTAGTTGTCGTTCGGGAGAACTTGAAAGGAGAGGCAAAAACATGGATGAAGTTGTATAGTAAGAGATGGCAGACGATGGAAGATTTCGAGCGAGACTTCTTGGCGAATTACTGGGGCGACCTAAAGAAGAACGAGGTGCGTCGTCGTCTTGCGGAAGGGGTGTATGACTCAAAAGGGGACAAATCTATGTTAACTCATTTTGCTAATTATTGGGAACTAGCAAAGGCTTTAAAAATGACGGAGAATTCGCTGGGGGTAGTAGACGAGATAATGAGACACTTTCCAAAGGAAATTCAAACGCTCTGGTTTTCGGGACAGTCGGGAGACGAAATAGTTGCTGCAGAATTTCTTCGGAAGCTAGATACGATGGTTTGCATCCCGGAGGAGCGAAATCTAAAGAAGAGAAAAGGTGAAGGGAGCGACCGAAAGGATAAGTACCGTGACAGATACCATGCTATGAAAAGGAGAATTCACGCCATTGAGGGAGCCGCCGAAAACGTAACCTGCAGTAAGTGCACCGAAGCGGGCCCAGCATCCAAAGAAACCTCGACAACACCGTCAAGTGGACAGGAAATTTGCGTCGCCAGCGGTTCGGGAAACGGACGTGGGTTGAATCAGAGGTCCTGATGAATTCGACTCCAACGGAAAGAGGAGGGACACCGGCGCCGAGGCACAGCACAGCACTGAAGATTATGATGAAATGGGGTTGGGATGTTTCAAAGGGTTTAGGAAAGAATAACCAAGGGATGACTGTACCAATAAAAGCTGAACGGAATGTGCGAAGGCGTAAGGACGGAGCGGAAGAAACGAGATCGGAAGAGGAAATGTGTGTGGAGGCTTGCGTTAACTTACTTCAACAAACAACGGATGATTGGGGTCAATTGGGAATGAATGAAAAGGAAATGAGTCGGGAAATCAGGGGTTTTAACAGTATTTTTGAAGACAGGGAATACAATGAGGTAGAAAAGGGTAGCACCTTACCACTATTACCGGAGGCCAAAGCATATATAGATAACACCGAAGTTCATTGTCTAATCGATACTGGTAGTCAAATAACGTGTGTAGGTCAGGAATTTTACGATAATAATTTAAATAATCAGGAACTTTACCCTATCATGCCGGTGACCGCCGTGCAAGTTAAAGTAGCTGTCGGAAACAAGAGTCAAAGAATTAATAGATTAGTCTTGGTACCACTACGATTTGAGGACGTGACCATAAATACACCGTGTTTAATAATACCGAAATTAATTAGGCCAATAATATTAGGTATCAACTGGTTGGATGAGTACGCAGCTGAATTTAAATGCGGGGATAACAGAAAATTGAAAATCAAAACGGCAAACGGGAGGAAAAACATAGAACTAGTAGATTCATTGGTAGCACATATAATCGGGAATATTAGTGACCAGAATCCAAATTGCACTAATGGGAAAATAAATGTAATTGAAATTGGCCCAAAAATAAGTGGTACTTGTCTCGAGAATAAGATAAATGAGTATGTGTCCGGACTTAGTTTAGAACCAAAAGGAAAGGAGGGCTTAAATAAAATTTTAAATAAACATAAAAATATATTTGAAGATAGGCCGGGCTTAACAAACGTATACACTCACGAGATAAAGATGACAGATGAAACACCTTTCGTTAAGCGGTCTTATCCAGTGCCTTTCGCATACCGGGATAAAGTTGACGAAAAGATTAGAGAATTAGAATTATTGGGCATAATTAGCCGCGAAGCCACCCAATTTTCCAGCCCTTTGACGTTTACACTAAAGAAAGATGGAACCGTTAGGATACTTTTAGATGCTAGATTCTTAAACACTAGAATGCAGGCCGAAGTAGAAAAGCCACCTCTAACATCTGAAATTATACAAAAGTTTCACGGGGTTAGGTACTTAACTACAATAGACTTATGCAGCGCTTACTTTCAGATACCTTTGAGCGAAGAGAGTAGGAAGTATACAGGGTTTGTTTATAACGGAAAATCATATGTTTACAATGTACTGCCACAAGGATTGAAAACATCAGTCGGGAGTTTTTCTAGGGCTATGGATAAAATTTTGGGTCCGGGGGTGCGAGAGTATTGTGCAAACTACCTAGACGACTTGATAATATACACGTGCGGGAGCCAGGAAGAACATTTCGAACATTTGGACGCGGTATTAGAACGGCTAGGGGCAGCCAACATGACTTGTAAGCTCGAGAAATGTCAGTTTCTGTTTACAGAGGTGCGAATGTTAGGGCACATTATAACGCCTTACGGAGTACAGATGGACCCAGAAAAGATAGAGGCAATAAAAAAATTTCCGGTACCAAAAAAGGTAAAACAAGTTAGAGCTTTCCTCGGTCTGTGTAATTATTATCGCAGATTCGCGAACAAGTACGGAGAAACAACGCGGACGCTGTGTGATTTATTGCAGAAAAATCGAACATGGAAGTGGGGAGATACAGAACAGCGTGCATTTGAAAAGATAAAATCACTATTTTTAGAGTCAGTAATATTGCACCACCACGATCCGAATAGCACATATTATTTACAAACAGATAGTTCAGGGTTTGCAATCGGAGGAGAATTATACCAATTAGATGAAGAAGGAAATCACCACGTTATAGGATTTATCAGCAGGGCGTTAAGGGGACCGGAATTAAAATGGACTACATCAGAGCAGGAGTTATGGGCGATTATATATGCCTTACATAAATTCGAGACATATTTAAGGGGAGTAAAATTGATTATCAGGACGGACCATCAGGCATTAACGTTTTTGAAAAGCTGGAAGATGTATAGTGGTAGAATAACTAGGTGGATATTATACTTAAATCAATTTGATTTCACAGTGGAGTACGTCAAGGGGAAGGAAAATATAGGTCCGGATATTTTGTCTCGCTATTCTTGTGACGCGAAAAAAGTGCAGGAGGAGAAGAATGCTTGTCCGGAAATAGCGGCTTTCGTTGTAAAAGGAAAACAACAAATACGAAAATATTTAGGAAATATAGCTACCTTACAAAGTCAGGATCCGTTTCTGGGTGAAATATTGGGGATTTTACGAGACCACAGGTGCGGGCCACCATCAAAAGATGTTAGCAGATATTTGAAAAATTATAAGAAAATTGGAAAGACCTTGTATTACACCACAGGGCAAAATAAGACGTTATTGGCGGTACCACGTGAGTTAACCGAAGAATTAATTAAAATGATACATTTAGAAATTGGGCACGGGGGAATATTTAAGACAGGTTCAGCTATGGGTGACAGATATTTCTGGCCAGGAATGAGTAAAGATGTAAAACGGATAATTAGGGGATGTCATTTGTGTCAGTTGGCTAAACGAGAGATTCGACCAACTGTAGGACCGAGTAAATCGATAATGACGCAAGAAATAGGTCAGATAGTAATGGCGGATTTGTATGGACCGTTACCTAGGGGCATAGGAGGAGTAAAATTCATATTTGTGATACAGGACTCATTTAGCAGATATATCAAATTATACAAGTTGAGGGTTGCGAGTACTAAAACCGTGCTAAACTGTGTGGAGGATTTTAATAAGGTGATACGAATAAATGCTATGTTGACGGACAACGGTTCGCAATTTACATCAAAGAAATGGGAAAATAGTTTAAACAGATTAGGAATACGGATCCTACATACTTCAGTGCGAAATCCCGGGCCGAATATAACCGAACGCGTGAATAAGGAGTTAGGTAGAATCTTTCGTATTTATTGTCATGAAAAACATACTAGGTGGGTGGTGTTTTTAAAGGAAATCGAACAAACATATAATAACTCAATACACTGCTCGACGGGGTTTTCACCAAATGAGATAGCGTTCGGAAAGTCACCAACATATAGTTTAGATAAATATACGCAAGGGTGCGAGAAACCAACGAAAACGATAGAAGAAATTAGGCTGACGGCTCGGAAAAATTTAGAGAAAAGTGCTGCAAACCGACAAAAATATTATAATCTTAACAAGAGACTTGTAAATTATGAAATAGGAACCATGGTTAAATTGAGAAAGTTTACGCAGTCAAGTTTACTGAAGAAGCACATCAAGAAATTCGCGCTACTTTACGACGGACCCTTCGTTGTAGCTTCGAATCCCTACTCCAATACGTATACCCTGGTTGACCCAAAAACTCGGGAAATAAAAGGGGACTATAGCGCCATTCATTTAGCCAGATATTATACAAGTGAGGAGAGACAACGACCAAGTTTAGAGTTAAAGGAAATCAGTGAATAGATCACAGATATCACTAATGCTTTGATAGTCACATGTTTTAGAAATTACGAAAAGAAAACGTGTTAGGTTACGATCAAATTGGGGAAAATAAATGCTTAATGCTGTATTGTCATTGCTGCTCGCGAGGGGTGGGTCATCTTAAAGTCTTTATGGATTGAGTGTGTAAAATTACTAAATAAGCGACAATTATATTCGAATACGATAGGGTAATATATGTGTTTAACTTAAATTGTAAAATTATAGATAAAGGTTTTGGCATTTCATGACACATGTTATTGAGTAGGAAATTTTGTCGCGATCTTGAGCCTATAAAAATGGGAGGATTTCAAAAAAATATATATATCACACATAAAATTTAATTGGAAGATATGGTAAATTTAGGGTAGGATGCGATGTTATAGGATAGAAAAAAAAAAATAAATAAATAAATAAAAATAATTTTTTAAAAAAACAATGTGTAGATCTAGGAAACAAGGGGACACGGGAGATGAGGATTATGAAACAAGATTCTATTAACGGGATTCATGTAAGCGGTAAATAAGGATAGGTATGGACTAGTTTAAACTAATGAAAATTAAATAAAATTTATTAAGATTGTTCGTTTAGAAAGAAAAAAAAAAGGGAAAAAAAGGGGGGGGGGAAACCTCAAAGCAAAGAAGGTTAGTTAAGGACGTTGAAAGAAACAAATATTATAGTGGGAAATGTTAAGGTTAAGATATCCTGTTTGAATGATTTATAGAATATAGATTAAAGGTTAAATAGGTTAAAATAAAGAAGAAAAAAAAAAAAAAAAAAAAAAAAATGTATATTCTTATGAAAAAAAAAATATATATAAAAGAAAAGGGAAAATGTATACCATTGATTGGCGGACTGGGTGAGGTCGTGTGAATACACATATTTCACAATCGAAATTACAAAATTTTAAATAACAAATTGCACACCAACAGACCACCCGCTTTTCATTCGGTCAGATTAGGTCCGCGAGATTGTAAACAATCTTTATTTTGAACCTTTGTACAGGAGGCCTAAGTCAAATAGAGTAGAAGGCCACTCTAGACACGCGAGTCGAGGGGCGTGTCCTTTCCTTTTTCCTTTCTTTCATTTCTTACTTATCTAAAGCAAGAAATTTTGAAAAAAAAAAAATTTTATAAAATAGAATAAAATCCAGTAGTCTACGCGAAAAAAAAAAATAAATAAGAAAATATAACAATATAACAATGGTTCAAGTAAGGGTTGTAAACAATCAGAAAAAAAAAAAAAAAAAAAAAAAAAAAAAAAAAAAAATCGGTAGGGGATGGGAGGAGATCTAAGCGTCAGGGAAGTTAGAAGAAGAAGGGCAATAGTCGTATATTGTGAGGAGGGGGACATAGGAGAATTACAGAATGAGGAGGGAGGGTAGCTTTCCTATATTTGAACACAATTTCGGTGTCTAACGAAAAAAAAAAAATAAATAAATAAATCAATAAATAAAGAAATAAATAAAAAAAAAAAAAAAAAATAAAAAAAATTTACTAACGTTATCCACAGCAAATTGAGTTCAGAGGAGGGAACTGTGATGTAATGAAGGAATCATCAGTGCTGCGTTGGTCACGTGGGTTCTATGTTTTCTTTTAAGGGGTCAAAGACGTGGTTGCGTTATATTTGAATATTCATAGGTGTCGCCCTAACAGACGAAGAGAAAAACTTTGGAACGTTTCGAGTGGGAATCAGTATGATATTGACACCTGTCGTTTAAATTTGAAGCTTGCAATGTAGACTGCTTAAAACAAAAGAAGAGTTATTAGACGATAGAGATAGGGCATAGGGTTACGCCCATCAGGGAGTAACACCAATAACGGACTCGAGGACCGGAACAAAGGGATTTCGGACTTTGGACTGGGCAATAAAACGTTTAATTAATGATCCTGATGTTCTCACGAAGTATGGAGAGCAATGAACTTTAGATAAACAACCGGTGCATTGCGGCCATTGACTCGAATTTGAATGTAAACATTCAGGGCATTACGGAGTTGACAACCATAGAAAACGAGTGGAAATGTTAACTTTAAATATAAAAAAATGCAAACTTACGTAAATGAAAGAATTATATAATTAGAAATGAGGGTAGGGAACACAAAAAAAAAAGTTATGACGGAAGAATTTCACTGAATTAGTGTTTATATAAAATTACAAATGATTTAATTGATAGTCCGGTATTATTTGGATTGATAAGCTTCCGAATTCCACTTCGTAATACTAGAAGTCAGGATTTATATTAGTGCAGGAGTCTTGGGACTAACTACCATATGTATTCCTCATTGCCCAGAATACTAATGGATGGAAACGATTATACCAAGTCGGTGGATATCTTCAATTTATCTTTGAATAAATATAGATTATTTTATTAAGGCAGTTCGGTTATGTGCAATAAATACGAAATAATAACCATGCACTATTTGTAAAAGCCCAGGAAGGGGGCGTTTAGTAACAAAATGACTTTATACCGTAGGCACTTCAGACAAAGCATATTGTGCGTGGTGACTAACAGTCGCTGATCTGAAGGAAATGAACAAATTGAACGAGAAGGGGCGTGGGTGCAAGTTGACCATAATTATTAAAGCTGTGAAAACAAGGCTGGTGAAAAGAAAAAAAAAAGAAAAAGGGGCGAATTTCAAAATAAAATTCTATTAAAATTAATATATCGTTGCTCGGAGAGGAGGGTCTAGGATCTAGCATCTCGGAAACATTTAGAGACAAAAAAAAGGGGATTAACAGCCACGTCTGGGGCCAAGGGATCATATGTCACGTAGCTACTTATTAGCGAGAGAAAAAAAAGGGAATTTTGCGCAACATAAGGCTAGGAAAGTACAGTGGGACAGAGGAACGATCACGTTGAAATGAGCTTAGATAAATGGTTGTCGAGCTCTTGCACTTTATTGTGTTTATAACAACAATTTTTCTGACATGGTTTTTAGGCAATTAGGAGATTTTATTGCCCTAAAGGGTGATCAAGAAATACACGTGGCTTATGGATTATTTACTCTAAGAAAAAACAATTAAAACTAACGACCGAGATATAAAACATGATTAATTGCTTGGACTTGTTTAATTTTCGAAATGTAAATAACGATTAGACGAAATTGATGGCTTTTCCTGCAAGAATGAGATGCATTTTAGGCGGGGCCCCGAGGGTGCAATAAAATTGACGGATATTCCAGGGTCGGACTTTGGTAGTGAGTAAAAGAAAAACGGAGATTATATATAAAATTCGAGTAGCTGGTAAGATAGATTTTATGTTGAAAGGCTTGGTGGGAAAACATGTGTAGAGAAAACAAAATTGCGAGTGTTAAATGCGAAATTGCGCAATCAGGGGTGTCATCAGAGCGTTGCGAGGAAGATACCATCTCGGATCAGGCTTTGACTAATCATAAAGTTATAAGGGAAAGAGGAATACTCTGGGAAGGGGAGAGCAGACAAAGATAGTAATAAAGGAAACTTTGGGGAACAGAAAATTGTGAAGATTGGGTGGAAAAGTAAAAGAAGTGGGTGTAAACGACAAAAAAAAGCGTAAATACGGTCTAGAAATGTAATGGATATACATTCAAGGAGAACGTAGGTGCCTAGAGAAAGAGATAATTATAGAAATCCCATAATCAAGTCGGAAAAGTAGCGGTATCTGCGTTTTGCAAACGCCTGTGCAAATTCGAGATCTAGATTCAGTACGTCACGGACGGACACTTTCCAAATTGAAGGAAAACGGGACAAAAAAACAGTCTCATATGAATAATAATTTTGTATTCTGAAACAAAGGGAAGAAGTGGGCGATCTATAGTACAATCTCTAAGTTCGGATCTGGTAACTATCTTATGAAGAGTGCGTCCGATGGGTAGTGGCTAATTATTGATTTAGCATTGTAGTGAATTGAATGTTCCGATTCTCGAGTTGATATAGCTTATTATCTCAGACCATTGAAATTACGATTAAGCTCTTTTGGAGCTGAGGGACCTATTTAAAGCCTTGCAGGAGCTGTTTAGTCAGTCGGTTTTCGAGTACGGGAAGGATCCTGAAGTGTCCTAGTGTGTCGCGAGAATTGTCTTTGTTAGTATTTTTGAGTTTATCAGTTAATTTTCCAGGACTTAGAAAATATCTGAAAAGATACTTACTAATAACTTCAGTGTCTTCAGGACTTTTTTTAGGACGACAAAATTTCAAGGAAGTGCTTCATTTACTTTGAAATATCTCTATCTTAAAGCAGTGAAATTCTATAAAAATTTAAATTTAAATTCAGTGAATAAATAAATTTAGATCTAAAACTTAGCGTAAAAATTTAAAATAAAAATTTACTTTCTTTATCAATCCGGTTTAAACAATGGTGGTTTATTGTAGTAACTTATCCGTGTTAAATCCAGTGCTAAATAACAACATCGTTAAATTCAATTTATCAAGTTAACCGTTATTGGAATAATTTATATATTACTAAATTAATATACGGCACCTTAGATAACGTAATCAACTATACTTTTATCGGGTTATAAATATTATACATCAGAGGTGTTTATAAAAAGTTATTAAAAATTTTGAAATGTTTTAAGTAATAATAAAAAAATAAAAATCGAATGATCAAGTTAATCACGTTTGATATAGTTTAAAAAATAATAACGTCGTCAGAAATAATAACATAAAATAAATTGTGGCGTGAAGTGTTTATATAAGTTATTAAAAACTTTGAAGTGTTTAAAGTAATAATAAATAATAAAAATTGGACGATCAAATTAATCACGTTTAATATAGCTTAAAATAATAACATCGTCGGATATAATAAATTCAGTTAAATAATTTAATAGTAATAAATAAATGTAAAGATTGAATGACCAAATTAATCACGTTTTGAGATAGGTAAAACCTTGTATCGTCCGAAGTAATGAGAAATTGTTGTTTTAGTAATGAAGATTTCAGGTTGGATTCCGATTTTTCAAAGAGCAGTGTTATACCCTGTGGAGCTTTGAATAACAAGTCGGAGAAAAGTGAGTCAGTTTTCCTTTAAAATTTTCCAGGAGCATGACCAGCGAGAGACGGAGAGCAGGGTGGTGCCAACTCGATTTTCAGAGCTCGTCTCTGGATAAAACAGACTATTTGTTTGTGTGTATATGTGACCGTATTTATGAACTAATATCTATGTATATCTAATATTATTACACTTAATTTTACAGGAGGAAATGGGATAATCAAGATGTAGTTTACTATCAACTTAGGTGGCGTATAGAAAGCCGTGCTCGTGTATATTTTAGCGTGTGGGGGAATAAATAAATGAAATCAGGTCGCTCGGGAACCACCGAACAGATAATTAAACTACTTTTCTATAATGTTCGTAAGTTGAACCAAAATCAAGTAACTTAGGTATTTTTAGAAGGTATATAAAATACCTAACTATAGCAATCATATGTTGAAGGGGGATAAAAACAAACAATTAACTGTGTCACTGGGTCAGCTATAAATACAAGGTCGTGTTTACTTAACTGAGAGTACATACTTGTTGAAATAAAAGTGCATACCGATGCTCATTCACCAGGGTAGTAGGTCGAAGCGTTATATAAACAAACAATTAACTATGTCACTGGGTCAACTATAATTACAAGGTCGTGCTACATAACTGGGAAGTACCCGTTGCTTAGTGGGTTAGTGGTGTCATAAGTGGGGACGTTTTACCAATGATATTTTAACATTGTATATGTTTTGGATTATTTAAAGAAGGGCGGTTATTTATTATATTAGACAATGGACGTGACAAGTGTCAGGGACGACCAAATGTAGGGTCGGTCGATTAATGAAGTCAATCAATTGCATGATTGATTAATTCTTTTATGTACCCAATTAAATTAATTACATTCAAAACTTTATATGGAAAAAAAAAAAATCAAGTTGTAAGTTTTCAAGCATATTCTATACTTTACTATTAGACGGTTGATAAATCACGGGAAAGCAACTTTGTCGAAGAAACTTTTAAATCTTTGGGATAATTGCAAGTCGAGTCAAACATGGGAGTTGACCTTTCATGATAAGGGTCTCAAAAGAAAAATGAAACAGAGTTAATGAACTCTAAAATAAAATCATTAAAACAAAACAAATCAATCCTGGAGTTCGGTAGCTCTCCAAAATCAAACTACCAGTATAAGATCTTAATTTATTGGTTATTTATTGTTATACTCCAATATTATTAAGTATATATCTGATCATTGGCTGGAAACTCACAACTTCCTTCACGAAATTCAGGTCCCCAATGCGGTGTACATAATGTCGCATTGTGGATTATAAACCTCACCCAAAGTATGTTTACATATATATCTTTCTATGTATTGTCCATTGAATAGTGCAAATTCGTTTTAAAGTTAAACGCCTAAGGCCTGGAGGTCGTGTTGCACCTTTTCTGGACGTGATAAAAGGCCTAGGAAACCTCGTTATCACAAAACACCGTGAGTATATGATTGTACCGAGGACGAAACCGGTTCGCCTTCAGTAAAAATTAAATCCCAGGAGGAGTCGGAATCTGGGGGTCATCGGGCTCTTGGGGAGACTTGAAAGTACCGCACGAGGGTGAGGAGTCACTAAAACGCGATAACTGTAGGTATCAATTAGTGACAGCATCTGTGACTGTGGGATATTCTTGTTGAACTGGGATCACCTGGTGTACTTGTTGGAGGATACGGAGCCAGATTATGCCAGAAAAGGGTTTGTTCCTGATTCGTCCACTGTACAATAACTGGGGTACTAACCAACTAAATCATGATTGTATTTTATAAACTTATAGCTTATAAACTTGGAGCCGAAGGATGTGGACTAAATGATCGGAGTAAACATTGTACTAAACATCACTAACTGATTCATTGTCTTGTATACTTGTTTTGAAATTGCTTGTAATTTGGGGTACTGGCAGGTAATATGTAGGCCATACAAAATGGGTAGGGACTCCATATTGGGGTTTAGGTCATTCAATCGCGTTTGGAAAAGGAAATCAAAATTAAATTAGTCTCGTAATTAAATAATCAATTCAGTCTCTCTCGATTCAACGCTTCACTAGAACCAGGGTTACCACAAACAATAAAAATAATTAGATTTCTATATCATGAAACAAAAATCAATCACAACGTATGATGAAGTCTACTTATAAAAATTTATACGTGTAATTTTATGTTCATGTCATAAAAGACGTATACAAAGTTAAGTACACATTTTATTCAAATGTAAAGTACTGGGGATTAAAAGGAGCATCCTATAGTTATCGGAGGGGTCGGGAGAAAATTTCATGAAGGCTTATGTGGATTAGGGGAGGAATTTTCCATCCCCATACTCCGCATATAGAAAGCCTTAAAAGAGTAAATTATTTGATCACAGTCAGAAGAAGGGTTTAGGAAAGCTCCAACTCTTTAGCTATCAAGCATGAAAGAGGGGAAAAGAGAGAATATTACAACTGGTGCCGTGACCAGGAGATTGAAGTTATACCAGTTTGAACGAGGGAGATTGAGTTGGTTCATTGAAATAAATAAATAAAATTAAGTGTATAATTAAAATGTGAAAAAAAAAATTTTTTTAAAAAAACGTCAAACGGTGAACTTATAATAATCCGAAATAAATCTATTGGTATTTAAAATTAAAGTTAATTCAAAACAAGTGGTGAAGTGTCTATTGAAATACAAACTACATAAATTACAACACAAAATATTAAACAAAAGTGAAAAAACGTTACTTAAACGGAGAACGCGATGTTATCATCATTTTATAAACAAACAAATCCCGCCAGCCTCGTTATGTAAACAAACGCAATCCTCAAATGAATTTAATAAATATTAGAATTGGGTCGGGAATTTACATCTCCTTAATAATACATTGTTATCATTACGAACACGGTTGTTTATAATAAATATCATATGGACGGAGTCAAGACGACAGGTTGGGCGCGATGCAATTAAACGTTAGATAAACATGCGAGGTCATAAAAGAGTGCATAATAGTTACGCTTCATACAAAATTGCTACGGAAATTGATAAATTCAAATTAATAAAAATTTGGGTTTGTTATCAGTTGTTCACAATGCCAACATGTTTCGTTAATTAATATGTGTAACCTAGGTCCACTACTTCATAGTCTATTATATAAAATAATGATAATCAGTAGGGGAATTTTGCAAAAACTTTGCATTGATATTGAAAAAAAAAAAATTATTAATAAATAGGGTTTTCGATATGCTGGACTATCCTTGGAGCTCGTTATATTGAATGAATTAATGTACGCGAGATAAGTAAATAACATTGTACAAAAGTTAAGTTTTATGATATTCAATACAAAACATTTTAACTTTGAAATCGATAATAATGTGAGGACAGGTGTCTTTATTGAACGTTGGCTGTTATTCAAATACCTGCTTTAATAAATAACTTGAAAAAAAAAAAATATATATATTAGATAAATCTTGAATAGATAAAAACAGTGTTTTATCTCCTCAATATAAACAAAACATAATTGAACCGTTGAACGTAAACAAACGCTGTCGTAAGAATTTTATTGTAAATAAACAAACGCGGTTACCAAAGAAGGGGACATCTCTTTACAAAATAGACAGAACATTGTTATGATTATGTTTATCTGAGTCATCAAACAGATAAGTTGATAGGTATCTCTATGAAGAATTTAGAAATGATCATTTGATTCGTGGTTATGATTGGATCATAACAACGACATTGTAATCGATCGGATATATTATTGTGTAATTTTGTCTAGAGAATAAATCATTCGAATAAACCTTTCAAAAATATTTCCGGCTTGCAATAGAGTTGAGAATAGAGGAGAGTTTTAAAAGCGGTTCACCTTTCGTGATCTGAATAATTAAATCTTATTTAATTTAAATTGCTGTTGACAACAAATTTAAACACGTATTGTTTGATAAATGGATGTGTTGTGAACGGTATCGTCACTTCATTTTGCCATTTCTTGCAGGGGTAATAAATAATAAGTAAAATAAAATAAATTCTTTCTTCAAAATAAATTAAAATTAATAAAATTAATTAATAAAATAAATTCAATTAACGACCAATTTGCGATGAGTGAACCGGGGAAAGGAGAAAGTTATTCGAAGGAAGTAATGGGTGATAGCAGTGAAATGTCTCCTGAGATGGACCTACGCGAGATTTTTAAGCGGTCCCGGGCTTTAGAACTTCGGGTTGAAAATATGGTAGCAACCGGAGAAAGCAATTCAACGGGTTCCGGGGAAAATAAAGGCGAAATATTGCAAAGAGAGGAGATCCGAAATATTCATGAGGCGAAATTCGTTACAGGGAAAGTGAAGAAAACAAAAAATAAACCAAAAAGAGAAAAGAAAAAAGAAAAATTCGAAACGACAAAAAAATAAAGAAAAATAAAACGAAATTGAAAAAAAAAAAAAAAGAGGGAACAAAAGAAGGAGAAACGTACATTTAAGGATATAACATTATTTAACGTATAAAAGATAAGATATAAAGTGTAGAATAGGTGTATAACGAAAAAAAAATTGTCGCTGAATTTAAGAGTTAAAATATATTAGTAACCCGGCAATACACAAATTTGAAGAAAAAAGAAAGAAAAAAAAAATGGTCGGAAAACGCAGGATGGGAAAGGAGGCCATAGTAACTGCGATTGGTGAAAGTAATGTGGCTGGGAGTTCGGCTATGAATGTCGGGGATTTAACAACCATCATTCAAGCAGCACTAGCGCCGCTGGTCAGCAAAGTACAAGAGATAGAAAAACATCTAGGGAAACCAACGGAGGTGGCGGAGGCAGAAGGCGATACTATATCAGCACCTAAAAATGTACTTCAAGTGGTGGAAATGCTACCGCAGCAAGAGAAACCGTCATTTTCTGGAGGGAACCAGAACCCCATCACCTTCTTAGAAGACCTGAAGGAATACACGCGAAAGGTGAAGCGTACAGACCCATTAGTTGTCGTTCGGGAGAACTTGAAAGGAGAGGCAAAAACATGGATGAAGTTGTATAGTAAGAGATGGCAGACGATGGAAGATTTCGAGCGAGACTTCTTGGCGAATTACTGGGGCGACCTAAAGAAGAACGAGGTGCGTCGTCGTCTTGCGGAAGGGGTGTATGACTCAAAAGGGGACAAATCTATGTTAACTCATTTTGCTAATTATTGGGAACTAGCAAAGGCTTTAAAAATGACGGAGAATTCGCTGGGGGTAGTAGACGAGATAATGAGACACTTTCCAAAGGAAATTCAAACGCTCTGGTTTTCGGGACAGTCGGGAGACGAAATAGTTGCTGCAGAATTTCTTCGGAAGCTAGATACGATGGTTTGCATCCCGGAGGAGCGAAATCTAAAGAAGAGAAAAGGTGAAGGGAGCGACCGAAAGGATAAGTACCGTGACAGATACCATGCTATGAAAAGGAGAATTCACGCCATTGAGGGAGCCGCCGAAAACGTAACCTGCAGTAAGTGCACCGAAGCGGGCCCAGCATCCAAAGAAACCTCGACAACACCGTCAAGTGGACAGGAAATTTGCGTCGCCAGCGGTTCGGGAAACGGACGTGGGTTGAATCAGAGGTCCTGATGAATTCGACTCCAACGGAAAGAGGAGGGACACCGGCGCCGAGGCACAGCACAGCACTGAAGATTATGATGAAATGGGGTTGGGATGTTTCAAAGGGTTTAGGAAAGAATAACCAAGGGATGACTGTACCAATAAAAGCTGAACGGAATGTGCGAAGGCGTAAGGACGGAGCGGAAGAAACGAGATCGGAAGAGGAAATGTGTGTGGAGGCTTGCGTTAACTTACTTCAACAAACAACGGATGATTGGGGTCAATTGGGAATGAATGAAAAGGAAATGAGTCGGGAAATCAGGGGTTTTAACAGTATTTTTGAAGACAGGGAATACAATGAGGTAGAAAAGGGTAGCACCTTACCACTATTACCGGAGGCCAAAGCATATATAGATAACACCGAAGTTCATTGTCTAATCGATACTGGTAGTCAAATAACGTGTGTAGGTCAGGAATTTTACGATAATAATTTAAATAATCAGGAACTTTACCCTATCATGCCGGTGACCGCCGTGCAAGTTAAAGTAGCTGTCGGAAACAAGAGTCAAAGAATTAATAGATTAGTCTTGGTACCACTACGATTTGAGGACGTGACCATAAATACACCGTGTTTAATAATACCGAAATTAATTAGGCCAATAATATTAGGTATCAACTGGTTGGATGAGTACGCAGCTGAATTTAAATGCGGGGATAACAGAAAATTGAAAATCAAAACGGCAAACGGGAGGAAAAACATAGAACTAGTAGATTCATCGGTAGCACATATAATCGGGAATATTAGTGACCAGAATCCAAATTGCACTAATGGGAAAATAAATGTAATTGAAATTGGCCCAAAAATAAGTGGTACTTGTCTCGAGAATAAGATAAATGAGTATGTGTCCGGACTTAGTTTAGAACCAAAAGGAAAGGAGGGCTTAAATAAAATTTTAAATAAACATAAAAATATATTTGAAGATAGGCCGGGCTTAACAAACGTATACACTCACGAGATAAAGATGACAGATGAAACACCTTTCGTTAAGCGGTCTTATCCAGTGCCTTTCGCATACCGGGATAAAGTTGACGAAAAGATTAGAGAATTAGAATTATTGGGCATAATTAGCCGCGAAGCCACCCAATTTTCCAGCCCTTTGACGTTTACACTAAAGAAAGATGGAACCGTTAGGATACTTTTAGATGCTAGATTCTTAAACACTAGAATGCAGGCCGAAGTAGAAAAGCCACCTCTAACATCTGAAATTATACAAAAGTTTCACGGGGTTAGGTACTTAACTACAATAGACTTATGCAGCGCTTACTTTCAGATACCTTTGAGCGAAGAGAGTAGGAAGTATACAGGGTTTGTTTATAACGGAAAATCATATGTTTACAATGTACTGCCACAAGGATTGAAAACATCAGTCGGGAGTTTTTCTAGGGCTATGGATAAAATTTTGGGTCCGGGGGTGCGAGAGTATTGTGCAAACTACCTAGACGACTTGATAATATACACGTGCGGGAGCCAGGAAGAACATTTCGAACATTTGGACGCGGTATTAGAACGGCTAGGGGCAGCCAACATGACTTGTAAGCTCGAGAAATGTCAGTTTCTGTTTACAGAGGTGCGAATGTTAGGGCACATTATAACGCCTTACGGAGTACAGATGGACCCAGAAAAGATAGAGGCAATAAAAAAATTTCCGGTACCAAAAAAGGTAAAACAAGTTAGAGCTTTCCTCGGTCTGTGTAATTATTATCGCAGATTCGCGAACAAGTACGGAGAAACAACGCGGACGCTGTGTGATTTATTGCAGAAAAATCGAACATGGAAGTGGGGAGATACAGAACAGCGTGCATTTGAAAAGATAAAATCACTATTTTTAGAGTCAGTAATATTGCACCACCACGATCCGAATAGCACATATTATTTACAAACAGATAGTTCAGGGTTTGCAATCGGAGGAGAATTATACCAATTAGATGAAGAAGGAAATCACCACGTTATAGGATTTATCAGCAGGGCGTTAAGGGGACCGGAATTAAAATGGACTACATCAGAGCAGGAGTTATGGGCGATTATATATGCCTTACATAAATTCGAGACATATTTAAGGGGAGTAAAATTGATTATCAGGACGGACCATCAGGCATTAACGTTTTTGAAAAGCTGGAAGATGTATAGTGGTAGAATAACTAGGTGGATATTATACTTAAATCAATTTGATTTCACAGTGGAGTACGTCAAGGGGAAGGAAAATATAGGTCCGGATATTTTGTCTCGCTATTCTTGTGACGCGAAAAAAGTGCAGGAGGAGAAGAATGCTTGTCCGGAAATAGCGGCTTTCGTTGTAAAAGGAAAACAACAAATACGAAAATATTTAGGAAATATAGCTACCTTACAAAGTCAGGATCCGTTTCTGGGTGAAATATTGGGGATTTTACGAGACCACAGGTGCGGGCCACCATCAAAAGATGTTAGCAGATATTTGAAAAATTATAAGAAAATTGGAAAGACCTTGTATTACACCACAGGGCAAAATAAGACGTTATTGGCGGTACCACGTGAGTTAACCGAAGAATTAATTAAAATGATACATTTAGAAATTGGGCACGGGGGAATATTTAAGACAGGTTCAGCTATGGGTGACAGATATTTCTGGCCAGGAATGAGTAAAGATGTAAAACGGATAATTAGGGGATGTCATTTGTGTCAGTTGGCTAAACGAGAGATTCGACCAACTGTAGGACCGAGTAAATCGATAATGACGCAAGAAATAGGTCAGATAGTAATGGCGGATTTGTATGGACCGTTACCTAGGGGCATAGGAGGAGTAAAATTCATATTTGTGATACAGGACTCATTTAGCAGATATATCAAATTATACAAGTTGAGGGTTGCGAGTACTAAAACCGTGCTAAACTGTGTGGAGGATTTTAATAAGGTGATACGAATAAATGCTATGTTGACGGACAACGGTTCGCAATTTACATCAAAGAAATGGGAAAATAGTTTAAACAGATTAGGAATACGGATCCTACATACTTCAGTGCGAAATCCCGGGCCGAATATAACCGAACGCGTGAATAAGGAGTTAGGTAGAATCTTTCGTATTTATTGTCATGAAAAACATACTAGGTGGGTGGTGTTTTTAAAGGAAATCGAACAAACATATAATAACTCAATACACTGCTCGACGGGGTTTTCACCAAATGAGATAGCGTTCGGAAAGTCACCAACATATAGTTTAGATAAATATACGCAAGGGTGCGAGAAACCAACGAAAACGATAGAAGAAATTAGGCTGACGGCTCGGAAAAATTTAGAGAAAAGTGCTGCAAACCGACAAAAATATTATAATCTTAACAAGAGACTTGTAAATTATGAAATAGGAACCATGGTTAAATTGAGAAAGTTTACGCAGTCAAGTTTACTGAAGAAGCACATCAAGAAATTCGCGCTACTTTACGACGGACCCTTCGTTGTAGCTTCGAATCCCTACTCCAATACGTATACCCTGGTTGACCCAAAAACTCGGGAAATAAAAGGGGACTATAGCGCCATTCATTTAGCCAGATATTATACAAGTGAGGAGAGACAACGACCAAGTTTAGAGTTAAAGGAAATCAGTGAATAGATCACAGATATCACTAATGCTTTGATAGTCACATGTTTTAGAAATTACGAAAAGAAAACGTGTTAGGTTACGATCAAATTGGGGAAAATAAATGCTTAATGCTGTATTGTCATTGCTGCTCGCGAGGGGTGGGTCATCTTAAAGTCTTTATGGATTGAGTGTGTAAAATTACTAAATAAGCGACAATTATATTCGAATACGATAGGGTAATATATGTGTTTAACTTAAATTGTAAAATTATAGATAAAGGTTTTGGCATTTCATGACACATGTTATTGAGTAGGAAATTTTGTCGCGATCTTGAGCCTATAAAAATGGGAGGATTTCAAAAAAATATATATATCACACATAAAATTTAATTGGAAGATATGGTAAATTTAGGGTAGGATGCGATGTTATAGGATAGAAAAAAAAAAATAAATAAATAAATAAAAATAATTTTTTAAAAAAACAATGTGTAGATCTAGGAAACAAGGGGACACGGGAGATGAGGATTATGAAACAAGATTCTATTAACGGGATTCATGTAAGCGGTAAATAAGGATAGGTATGGACTAGTTTAAACTAATGAAAATTAAATAAAATTTATTAAGATTGTTCGTTTAGAAAGAAAAAAAAAAGGGAAAAAAAGGGGGGGGGGAAACCTCAAAGCAAAGAAGGTTAGTTAAGGACGTTGAAAGAAACAAATATTATAGTGGGAAATGTTAAGGTTAAGATATCCTGTTTGAATGATTTATAGAATATAGATTAAAGGTTAAATAGGTTAAAATAAAGAAGAAAAAAAAAAAAAAAAAAAAAAAAATGTATATTCTTATGAAAAAAAAAATATATATAAAAGAAAAGGGAAAATGTATACCATTGATTGGCGGACTGGGTGAGGTCGTGTGAATACACATATTTCACAATCGAAATTACAAAATTTTAAATAACAAATTGCACACCAACAGACCACCCGCTTTTCATTCGGTCAGATTAGGTCCGCGAGATTGTAAACAATCTTTATTTTGAACCTTTGTACAGGAGGCCTAAGTCAAATAGAGTAGAAGGCCACTCTAGACACGCGAGTCGAGGGGCGTGTCCTTTCCTTTTTCCTTTCTTTCATTTCTTACTTATCTAAAGCAAGAAATTTTGAAAAAAAAAAAATTTTATAAAATAGAATAAAATCCAGTAGTCTACGCGAAAAAAAAAAATAAATAAGAAAATATAACAATATAACAATGGTTCAAGTAAGGGTTGTAAACAATCAGAAAAAAAAAAAAAAAAAAAAAAAAAAAAAAAAAAAAATCGGTAGGGGATGGGAGGAGATCTAAGCGTCAGGGAAGTTAGAAGAAGAAGGGCAATAGTCGTATATTGTGAGGAGGGGGACATAGGAGAATTACAGAATGAGGAGGGAGGGTAGCTTTCCTATATTTGAACACAATTTCGGTGTCTAACGAAAAAAAAAAATAAATAAATAAATCAATAAATAAAGAAATAAATAAAAAAAAAAAAAAAAAATAAAAAAAATTTACTAACGTTATCCACAGCAAATTGAGTTCAGAGGAGGGAACTGTGATGTAATGAAGGAATCATCAGTGCTGCGTTGGTCACGTGGGTTCTATGTTTTCTTTTAAGGGGTCAAAGACGTGGTTGCGTTATATTTGAATATTCATAGGTGTCGCCCTAACAGACGAAGAGAAAAACTTTGGAACGTTTCGAGTGGGAATCAGTATGATATTGACACCTGTCGTTTAAATTTGAAGCTTGCAATGTAGACTGCTTAAAACAAAAGAAGAGTTATTAGACGATAGAGATAGGGCATAGGGTTACGCCCATCAGGGAGTAACACCAATAACGGACTCGAGGACCGGAACAAAGGGATTTCGGACTTTGGACTGGGCAATAAAACGTTTAATTAATGATCCTGATGTTCTCACGAAGTATGGAGAGCAATGAACTTTAGATAAACAACCGGTGCATTGCGGCCATTGACTCGAATTTGAATGTAAACATTCAGGGCATTACGGAGTTGACAACCATAGAAAACGAGTGGAAATGTTAACTTTAAATATAAAAAAATGCAAACTTACGTAAATGAAAGAATTATATAATTAGAAATGAGGGTAGGGAACACAAAAAAAAAAGTTATGACGGAAGAATTTCACTGAATTAGTGTTTATATAAAATTACAAATGATTTAATTGATAGTCCGGTATTATTTGGATTGATAAGCTTCCGAATTCCACTTCGTAATACTAGAAGTCAGGATTTATATTAGTGCAGGAGTCTTGGGACTAACTACCATATGTATTCCTCATTGCCCAGAATACTAATGGATGGAAACGATTATACCAAGTCGGTGGATATCTTCAATTTATCTTTGAATAAATATAGATTATTTTATTAAGGCAGTTCGGTTATGTGCAATAAATACGAAATAATAACCATGCACTATTTGTAAAAGCCCAGGAAGGGGGCGTTTAGTAACAAAATGACTTTATACCGTAGGCACTTCAGACAAAGCATATTGTGCGTGGTGACTAACAGTCGCTGATCTGAAGGAAATGAACAAATTGAACGAGAAGGGGCGTGGGTGCAAGTTGACCATAATTATTAAAGCTGTGAAAACAAGGCTGGTGAAAAGAAAAAAAAAAGAAAAAGGGGCGAATTTCAAAATAAAATTCTATTAAAATTAATATATCGTTGCTCGGAGAGGAGGGTCTAGGATCTAGCATCTCGGAAACATTTAGAGACAAAAAAAAGGGGATTAACAGCCACGTCTGGGGCCAAGGGATCATATGTCACGTAGCTACTTATTAGCGAGAGAAAAAAAAGGGAATTTTGCGCAACATAAGGCTAGGAAAGTACAGTGGGACAGAGGAACGATCACGTTGAAATGAGCTTAGATAAATGGTTGTCGAGCTCTTGCACTTTATTGTGTTTATAACAACAATTTTTCTGACATGGTTTTTAGGCAATTAGGAGATTTTATTGCCCTAAAGGGTGATCAAGAAATACACGTGGCTTATGGATTATTTACTCTAAGAAAAAACAATTAAAACTAACGACCGAGATATAAAACATGATTAATTGCTTGGACTTGTTTAATTTTCGAAATGTAAATAACGATTAGACGAAATTGATGGCTTTTCCTGCAAGAATGAGATGCATTTTAGGCGGGGCCCCGAGGGTGCAATAAAATTGACGGATATTCCAGGGTCGGACTTTGGTAGTGAGTAAAAGAAAAACGGAGATTATATATAAAATTCGAGTAGCTGGTAAGATAGATTTTATGTTGAAAGGCTTGGTGGGAAAACATGTGTAGAGAAAACAAAATTGCGAGTGTTAAATGCGAAATTGCGCAATCAGGGGTGTCATCAGAGCGTTGCGAGGAAGATACCATCTCGGATCAGGCTTTGACTAATCATAAAGTTATAAGGGAAAGAGGAATACTCTGGGAAGGGGAGAGCAGACAAAGATAGTAATAAAGGAAACTTTGGGGAACAGAAAATTGTGAAGATTGGGTGGAAAAGTAAAAGAAGTGGGTGTAAACGACAAAAAAAAGCGTAAATACGGTCTAGAAATGTAATGGATATACATTCAAGGAGAACGTAGGTGCCTAGAGAAAGAGATAATTATAGAAATCCCATAATCAAGTCGGAAAAGTAGCGGTATCTGCGTTTTGCAAACGCCTGTGCAAATTCGAGATCTAGATTCAGTACGTCACGGACGGACACTTTCCAAATTGAAGGAAAACGGGACAAAAAAACAGTCTCATATGAATAATAATTTTGTATTCTGAAACAAAGGGAAGAAGTGGGCGATCTATAGTACAATCTCTAAGTTCGGATCTGGTAACTATCTTATGAAGAGTGCGTCCGATGGGTAGTGGCTAATTATTGATTTAGCATTGTAGTGAATTGAATGTTCCGATTCTCGAGTTGATATAGCTTATTATCTCAGACCATTGAAATTACGATTAAGCTCTTTTGGAGCTGAGGGACCTATTTAAAGCCTTGCAGGAGCTGTTTAGTCAGTCGGTTTTCGAGTACGGGAAGGATCCTGAAGTGTCCTAGTGTGTCGCGAGAATTGTCTTTGTTAGTATTTTTGAGTTTATCAGTTAATTTTCCAGGACTTAGAAAATATCTGAAAAGATACTTACTAATAACTTCAGTGTCTTCAGGACTTAGAAAATTTCTGAAAAGATAATAGTAAATTCAGTGTCTTCAGGACTTAGAAAATTTCAAGGAAGTGCTTCATTTACTTTGAAATATCTCTATCTTAAAGCAGTGAAATTCTATAAAAATTTAAATTTAAATTCAGTGAATAAATAAATTTAGATCTAAAACTTAGCGTAAAAATTTAAAATAAAAATTTACTTTCTTTATCAATCCGGTTTAAACAATGGTGGTTTATTGTAGTAACTTATCCGTGTTAAATCCAGTGCTAAATAACAACATCGTTAAATTCAATTTATCAAGTTAACCGTTATTGGAATAATTTATATATTACTAAATTAATATACGGCACCTTAGATAACGTAATCAACTATACTTTTATCGGGTTATAAATATTATACATCAGAGGTGTTTATAAAAAGTTATTAAAAATTTTGAAATGTTTTAAGTAATAATAAAAAAATAAAAATCGAATGATCAAGTTAATCACGTTTGATATAGTTTAAAAAATAATAACGTCGTCAGAAATAATAACATAAAATAAATTGTGGCGTGAAGTGTTTATATAAGTTATTAAAAACTTTGAAGTGTTTAAAGTAATAATAAATAATAAAAATTGGACGATCAAATTAATCACGTTTAATATAGCTTAAAATAATAACATCGTCGGATATAATAAATTCAGTTAAATAATTTAATAGTAATAAATAAATGTAAAGATTGAATGACCAAATTAATCACGTTTTGAGATAGGTAGAACCTTGTATCGTCCGAAGTAATGAGAAATTGTTGTTTTAGTAATGAAGATTTCAGGTTGGATTCCGATTTTTCAAAGAGCAGTGTTATACCCTGTGGAGCTTTGAATAACAAGTCGGAGAAAAGTGAGTCAGTTTTCCTTTAAAATTTTCCAGGAGCATGACCAGCGAGAGACGGAGAGCAGGGTGGTGCCAACTCGATTTTCAGAGCTCGTCTCTGGATAAAACAGACTATTTGTTTGTGTGTATATGTGACCGTATTTATGAACTAATATCTATGTATATCTAATATTATTACACTTAATTTTACAGGAGGAAATGGGATAATCAAGATGTAGTTTACTATCAACTTAGGTGGCGTATAGAAAGCCGTGCTCGTGTATATTTTAGCGTGTTTGGGGGAATAAATAAATGAAATCAGGTCGCTCGGGAACCACCGAACAGATAATTAAACTACTTTTCTATAATGTTCGTAAGTTGAACCAAAATCAAGTAAATTAGGTATTTTTAGAAGGTATATAAAATACCTAACTATAGCAATCATATGTTGAAGGGGGATAAAAACAAACAATTAACTGTGTCACTGGGTCAGCTATAAATACAAGGTCGTGTTTACTTAACTGAGAGTACATACTTGTTGAAATAAAAGTGCATACCGATGCTCATTCACCAGGGTAGTAGGTCGAAGCGTTATATAAACAAACAATTAACTATGTCACTGGGTCAACTATAATTACAAGGTCGTGCTACATAACTGGGAAGTACCCGTTGCTTAGTGGGTTAGTGGTGTCATAAGTGGGGACGTTTTACCAATGATATTTTAACATTGTATATGTTTTGGATTATTTAAAGAAGGGCGGTTATTTATTATATTAGACAATGGACGTGACAAGTGTCAGGGACGACCAAATGTAGGGTCGGTCGATTAATGAAGTCAATCAATTGCATGATTGATTAATTCTTTTATGTACCCAATTAAATTAATTACATTCAAAACTTTATATGGAAAAAAAAAAAATCAAGTTGTAAGTTTTCAAGCATATTCTATACTTTACTATTAGACGGTTGATAAATCACGGGAAAGCAACTTTGTCGAAGAAACTTTTAAATCTTTGGGATAATTGCAAGTCGAGTCAAACATGGGAGTTGACCTTTCATGATAAGGGTCTCAAAAGAAAAATGAAACAGAGTTAATGAACTCTAAAATAAAATCATTAAAACAAAACAAATCAATCCTGGAGTTCGGTAGCTCTCCAAAATCAAACTACCAGTATAAGATCTTAATTTATTGGTTATTTATTGTTATACTCCAATATTATTAAGTATATATCTGATCATTGGCTGGAAACTCACAACTTCCTTCACGAAATTCAGGTCCCCAATGCGGTGTACATAATGTCGCATTGTGGATTATAAACCTCACCCAAAGTATGTTTACATATATATCTTTCTATGTATTGTCCATTGAATAGTGCAAATTCGTTTTAAAGTTAAACGCCTAAGGCCTGGAGGTCGTGTTGCACCTTTTCTGGACGTGATAAAAGGCCTAGGAAACCTCGTTATCACAAAACACCGTGAGTATATGATTGTACCGAGGACGAAACCGGTTCGCCTTCAGTAAAAATTAAATCCCAGGAGGAGTCGGAATCTGGGGGTCATCGGGCTCTTGGGGAGACTTGAAAGTACCGCACGAGGGTGAGGAGTCACTAAAACGCGATAACTGTAGGTATCAATTAGTGACAGCATCTGTGACTGTGGGATATTCTTGTTGAACTGGGATCACCTGGTGTACTTGTTGGAGGATACGGAGCCAGATTATGCCAGAAAAGGGTTTGTTCCTGATTCGTCCACTGTACAATAACTGGGGTACTAACCAACTAAATCATGATTGTATTTTATAAACTTATAGCTTATAAACTTGGAGCCGAAGGATGTGGACTAAATGATCGGAGTAAACATTGTACTAAACATCACTAACTGATTCATTGTCTTGTATACTTGTTTTGAAATTGCTTGTAATTTGGGGTACTGGCAGGTAATATGTAGGCCATACAAAATGGGTAGGGACTCCATATTGGGGTTTAGGTCATTCAATCGCGTTTGGAAAAGGAAATCAAAATTAAATTAGTCTCGTAATTAAATAATCAATTCAGTCTCTCTCGATTCAACGCTTCACTAGAACCAGGGTTACCACAAACAATAAAAATAATTAGATTTCTATATCATGAAACAAAAATCAATCACAACGTATGATGAAGTCTACTTATAAAAATTTATACGTGTAATTTTATGTTCATGTCATAAAAGACGTATACAAAGTTAAGTACACATTTTATTCAAATGTAAAGTACTGGGGATTAAAAGGAGCATCCTATAGTTATCGGAGGGGTCGGGAGAAAATTTCATGAAGGCTTATGTGGATTAGGGGAGGAATTTTCCATCCCCATACTCCGCATATAGAAAGCCTTAAAAGAGTAAATTATTTGATCACAGTCAGAAGAAGGGTTTAGGAAAGCTCCAACTCTTTAGCTATCAAGCATGAAAGAGGGGAAAAGAGAGAATATTACAACCTCAATCATTCTTTTTATTCTTCCGAATCGTGACCACGACTACAATTTTCATGGTGGACAAGGCTCCTCAACTCCTTGCGGTTGTGATACTTGGTCGCTCCAGCGCATTGTTGACTCTCCTCTGCTTCTTCTGCCTTGCACTTTGCCAATGACCATGAATTTCTCCAAATTGGAGTCCTCAGTTTGTCGAGCAACGTGTTCAAAATATCTTAAAATGCATTGTCTAATGTGACTGCATAGGTCTTCCAGAATGGATACATTGGTCCATCTAGCTGACTATGGAATCCTGAGCATTTATCTCTAATTCTAGCGCCTGGGACTGTAAAATTAATCTCATGACGCTGGACATCCTAATGAGGCAGGCACAGCAAAAAAAATACTAATCAGCTGTAGATTTTTATTAAATACAATAATCAAAAATTATTTTTAAATCTAAGGCACTGTCTTTATATTTGTTCGCAAAATATTAATTTACTGATTGGTTTATTTCTTGAGTTAAAAACAACATTTTCCTGAATATTGCAATCCTTACTTTCGGGAACTTTTAATAAATTACTTTTTTAACAACGGGATTTTTTTTTAAATACCGTTGTATAAATGATTATTAAAAAAACAAATGCATTCAATTCATAAAACTAGTAGATAAAAACATTTGATTAATTAACAAATTCTTTTATTATTTCTGTAATTATTCAGTTCGTCGGCTACGATTATCATGAAAAATACCTACTTTAAATTTCAGTACAATTTCAGCAAAAAAAACATTTATTCAGAAAAGCGTGGATAAATTGCAGTATTCACACATTTGAATGTATTCCATTAACGCTCAACACTTTGTTTTTAGTGTAATCCTTTTACGTCGGTACTTGACCATAAGCTAAAATGCAAAGTTGTACAAAAGCCGGTTTTTCGGTGTCACTAAGCAAACAACAAACTTAATTACATCTTGTTGACTTAGCAAAAACCATCCTAACCAAACATAATATTATTATGTGGGTTATTATAATGACAGTAGTTGCTCAAATTGTCTAAATCATGACACGTATATTTTTTTGGAAAATTGTCTGATCTGCCGAAGCAGACGACAAAATGGTGTTTTTAAATAAAAGTAAAACAAAACAAACGTATTTTTTTTAAATTAATATAAAAAAAGTGGTTTATTTGCTCGTGATTCAAGTAATTATTGATTTGATGTTCAACTCCGACGTATTTGATGATTAAACGTTCCCCGGATCTGTGATTCCGCCCCCTGTAGACCATAGCATATGGCGGGACCCCTTGTTCTGGCCATCATTACCATAGATTAGCCATTCAGGCGATGGGGTTAGCCGCAGGTGCTAATGCACTGGTATTCTAATCACGTGACCAGCCTCCCCCTTCCCTTCACCATTTCCCTCCGGCAATCTTCCTCTCCCCTCCCTCGCCTTGACCAGAGAGGAAGCCTAATACCCATTTGTAGAACCAATAATGAAAAGAGAGTTCATGCACAAAACAGACTCGTGTGCCTTTGGGTTACGTTATCGTTAAAATTGTAACAAATTTAAAAATTTAATGTGCATTTCGATCCACATGGCAGTAAATAACCAGCATAACCAGGTTTATTTGCTGTAAACAAACAATATACGCGTACATATCTTACATCAAAAGCACACAATCTGTTTATGCGATCCATTAAAATATCTTGAATTGTTGGTTCGAAAACTTGAAATTTGCTCAACTATTTATGAAATTTTCAAGTCACTATGTAACTCCAATAAAAAATAATATGAATTGAAAATTTATACTCATTTAGGTCAGTATTCTTATTCATTAGTTTTATTACATAAATTCGTAGAATTAATAAATCGTCATTTTTAAAAATACTATATAAAATACTATCCCGTCAAAACGCCCCGCTTAGTTGGCAACACTGCATTAGTGGTTTCTACAGTCACGCCGCAAGTATTCGCGTATTTAAAACTCTGGTATTTAAAAAAAAAATGTAAGTTTTGTTATCAAAAATGTATGAATCTGTTAGATATTTTTGAATGTACACCAAACTGAATTACTGCTTTTGAAAGCAGATAAAGATTCTTTCAGATTTAATGTTCGTACAGTTTTGCATAAAATGTATTTTATACTAATGTCAAATCGCGAAATGCTCCGTGCTTGAAAAGGCAATGCTTTGCGAAGTGGAATCTATGCAAGTAAATAAAAATTAATAATAAACACGATGGTATAATGTATTCCCACAATGTGTTTGCTACATGTGAAAATTTAAAAATTAATATATTTCTTTTGTAACGATTTTGTTGAAAATCTTGCAAAACCCAATTTAAAAATAATCTTTTCATAAAATGTGCGAATTTTTGTTGTTGTGGTTTGCTGGGCCGGGCCAGATTTATGAAGTGACGTCACACAATAGGGGTCGGGCAGGCTGATGTGGGTCTCATATATTATTCAGGGTCCATCAAGTCCCATTAATCATATGGGGTCTGATGAAAAGCGCACCTCCCTTGGCAGGGCCAAACTGGTTACTAACATTTCTACCTTAACATTATTTTTCATATTTCGTCTATACTTTCACCACGCAAAGTCCACAAAATATATAAAAAAAGTCCACAAAATATGTGAAAAAACAAAAAATTAAGTCCATTCCAATCTCCCCTCTGTAGGTAGGAAAAAATAAAAAAACACTGGCGAAGACCCTTGAAAAATCAAGGGATTCTTTAATTGTGGGGTATGTAAAACTGAAAAAAAAAAAACTAAAAACGGAAAGTATTTACAAAAATATTCAAAAACATTCTCAAATTTTGGGACGCGGACGGTCAGAAATTAAATATTCAAATGAACAATGAACATCGTTAGTTTATAAATATTTAAACAAGAGAAAAATACATTTAAAATATAAAATTATTTATTTATTAAATACTAGCTGGTACCCGGCATGCGTTGCCATGCCATTTAATAAATAAATTGTTTTCTCCTGCGTGTTCTTTCCCATTCGTCCCGTTCCCCTTCCGCCTCCCCTTCCTCTCCCGCGTCCTCTTCCACTCTCGCGTTCCCACTCCGCCTCTTCCACCTTCCCTCCCCCCACTCCACTACCCCTTTCCCCGTCCCGCGAACCCCCCTCCCAAGCTCCCCTCCCCCCTCCTAGGTTCCCCCTCCCAGATTCCCCTCCCCCTCCCGGGTTTCCCTCCTCCCCCTCCCGCGAACCCCCTACCCGAGTCCCCCTCCCGCATTTCATGCATTCTTTCCCGGTACATTCAGTTTTCAAACAGCTCGAATGCCACCTTTTGCATATTTCATAATGCCAGAGCTCACCAGTAGTAAAATCCAATTAGGTGCAGTCGTTCGTAAGTCATGCGCGTAAATACATTTCGGCGATTCATTTTTTAGAGATAAATAGTAACTACGATGCCCGAATTAAAAAAAATATATATCAGCATGGTTTTAACGGCAACGATTTGTTTTGCTTTTCTTCTGACGTTAGCAATAACTCGCCATTTTCGACAGAAAACGTAAAATAAATATAATATATTAATATTTATAATTTCGTAACGCCAGAACTTACCATTATTTATAGCCTATATTACTCGCGTATAATGTAGCTTTCTATTGGTGAAAAAAATTCTAAGATCGGTTTATTAGTTTATGCGTGAAAGCGTAACAAACAAACACGCGCAGTTTCGCATTCATAATATTAGTATAGATTTAGAATTTTAGGGTAGGTACTTTCTATTACGTAATTCAATTTTACCAAATTCTGACACAGGCATTTAAATACAATAGCGAGTTCCCGGCATATGCTATGCCACTCAATAAAGAAAAAAATTCGCTCTACTAACCCTTTCCCATTCGTCCCAGATGATGCCAGAACTCACTTTACACGTATAGAAACCATCGCGGGCTTGCACACATCAAATCCCCAAAGTTTTATCGCAATCAGATGAACGGTTTAGCAACGCAAAACATCTCACACACATAGACAGAAACAAACACATTTTCTATAGATCAGTAATTTTAATATCAAAAATGTCAGTTGAGCATTTTTAAATTTTTTTAAAGAAAACATTAAAAAAAATTTAATTTAAATTTTTTTTTTTGTAATTTCTAATAATACTATATATTTAAGCGTATTTCACCACCTTTCAAAACCAGTATTTAGTTTTTGGATACGTTTACAAATATTCCATTTATTTGAATTTTTATTGCAAAGTCAATATATATCGAAACATTTATACCTTTTGACAAAATACGCCAAATTTTTGAGGGGTTAAGCTTTGAGCTTTAACCTTAAGCTTTGAGCTTTAAGCTTGAGCTTCAAACTTTGATATTTAAGCTTTGAGCTTCAAGTTTTGAGCTTTAAGCTTTGTGATTTAAGCCTTGAGCTTTAAGCTTTGAGCTTCGAGCTTTGGGCTTTAAGCTTTGAGCTTCGAGCTTTGAGCTTTAAGCTTTGAATTTCAGTTTTGAGCTTTAAGCATTGAGATAAAAGCTTTGAGCTTCAAACTTTGAGCTTAAAACTTTGAACTTTAAGGTTTGAGCCATAAGCTTTGAGCACTATGCCTGAGTTTTAAGTTTAGAGCTTTAAGCTAAGAGATCAAAGCCTTCAGCTTAAAGCTTTGAGCTTTAAGTTTTGTTATTAAAGCCTTGAGCTTAAAACTTTGAGCTTAAAGCCTTGAGCTTAAAGTTTTGAGCTTTAAGCTTTGAGCTTCAAGCTTGGAGCTTTAAGCTTTGAATTTAAGTTTTGAGCTTTAAGCATTGAGATTAAAGCCTTGAGCTTCAAGTTTGAGCTTGAAACTTTGAGCTTTAAGCTTTGAGCCATAAGCTTTGAGCACTATACTTAAACTTTAAGTTTAGAGCTTTAAGCTTTGAGATTAAAGCCTTGAGCTTAAAGCTTTGAGCTTTACGTTTTGTGATTAAGGCTTTGAGTTTAAAGCATAAAGCCTTGAGCTTAAAGTTTTGAGCTTAAAGCTTTGAGATTTAAGCTTTGAGCTTTAAGTTTTGAGCTTTAAGCTTTGAGCTTCAAGATTTGAGCTTTAAGCTGAGCTTTTAGCTTTAAGTTTTGAGTTTTAAGCTTTAAGTTTTGTGTTAAAGCCTTGAGCTTAAAGCTTTGAGCTTAAGGCTTTGAGATTTAAGCTTTGAGCTTTAAGTTTTGAGTTTCAAGCTTTGAGCTTTAAGCTTTGAGCTTTTAGCTTTGACTTTAAGATTAAAGCCTTGAGTTTCAAGCTTTGAGCTTTCAGCTTAAAGTTTTGAGTTTTAAGCTTTAAGCTTTTATCATTAAGCCTCGTGCTTTGCGCAAAGCTCAAAGCTTAAAGCTCAAAGCTTTAAGCTCAAAGCTTAAAGCCGAAAACATAACGCTCAAACATTAAACTTAAAGCTTAAAGCTCAATCTTAAAGCTCAAGCTTTAAGCAAGGTTCAAAGTTTAAAGGCCAAAGTTTAAGCTTAATATCAAAGCTCTAAACTGCTTAAAACTCAAAGCACAAAGCTTAAAAATAAAGCTCAAAGCTCAAAGTTAAAGCTCAGTACACAAATCTCAAAGCACAAAGCTTAAAGCTCAAAGCTCAAAGCTTAAAGTTAAAGCTCAAAACACAAATCTCAAAGCACACAGCTCAATACTTAAAATTCAATATCAAATCTTAAAGTTCAAAGCTTAAACAACACGTAAAGCTTAACGTTGAATGCATAAAGTTCAAAGTTTAAAGCTCAAAAATCAAAGCTCAAAGCTTAAAGTTCAAAGCTTAAAGCTAAAACTCAAAGCACAAAGCACGGCTTGCGTTGCAATGCAAAGAAATCAATTGATTCTCCTTGAATGTCCTTTCCCGTGCGTCCCCGTTCATCTCCCGAGTCCCCTTCCCCTTTCACGTTTCCCTTCTACCTTCCCCGCCTTCCCACCCACGTATCCCACCTCCCCCTCCCCCTGCCTTTCCTCCTTGCCGCTAAAATATATGTAATAAGCACATTTTCATTAATTCAAATTTAATAACACAAGAACTTGCCTTTATCCTTTGCGGGCGTGCGCACAACAAATCACCAAAGTTTCATCGCAATCGGATGAACGGTATGGCAGCGCATAAAATACGAACAAACAAATTTTAATTTTTATATATAAGATAGGAAAGATTTGATTGTTTGTTGGTGTCCTCTCGTACGGTCCGTACCCCAGTGACGCTTACATCGTATAATACTTACAATTTTAAACTCGTGATATCTTTCAGATGGGATGTCCGAATTGAATAATTCAAAAAGTAATATAAAGGCATTGAAGCAGTCTTGAATATAAAATAATTTATTTTGATAAAAATTAATACTAAGATACAAATAAAGAGTCTTTTCTAGCGGCAGCATTTCAATTAAATTTTTAAAATAAAAGAACACTTATTGTGGCATAACTATAATAGTTAGACATATGCTGTTGCAACATTTTTTGTAGATAATGATGTGTTCTGCAAAGTCGTAGTACATCATTTTATTCTATCATCAATGGTTTTCGCAGCGCACGCGATGTAAAGAATATTTTAGGTAATTTTTTTACACCTTGGGTTACAATATTGGAGTTTTAGTAAGGATCGCTAATTTTTTTAAAATTATAATATAGCCTATGTTACCCGGGAATAGTGTAGCTTCCCAACAGTGAAAGAATTTTTCAAATCGGTTCAGTAGTTTCGGAGCCTATTCGATGCAAACAAACAAACAAACAAACAAACAAACAATCAAATCCTTCCTCTTTATAATATTAGTATAGAAATCAAATAATTTGGTTCCTATTTTATCGTATTCTGAATTGTTCCTTCAATTATTTCAAATTTAAAAAAATGACCCTCAATATGTAAAGCAATTCCATGAGCTTATTCGTGCGAAGTTACAGACAGAATGAAAATCAAAATTATTATTTGTATTTAGTTTTATTAAAAAAAAACCAAAGTCGTGCGTCACAAACTGTTTACTCCTCTGTTCAAACATAAATATTTTTTTTTTAAATTCACACTGAAGGCTTCCCTCAGAATGCTGTGTAGGGGGTCTTTTGGCGGGAGAAATTAGTGAACTTTTTAGAAGAGAGACGCAGTTAATAAAAAAAGAAAACCTAAGTATAGAACGTTTGTTTAGGAATCAAAGTGAAAAAGACACGAAAAGTTCGAATGTCTCGTGCGGTCGTGTCAACGGTGTGCGAACGTTAGTTATGAGAATGCCTGCCCTAATTCCAGCACCTCCTGTTTAATTACCGGTAAGGCATATATAGAAGATGTCTATCTGCAATTAAAGGTTAAATACGAAACCCAGTTCACGTCTGCCGCCTGGTTCCTTTCAAATCGCCAAGTAGCCGATAATGCCCGCCCACGTAATGGAAGTTGAGCAAGTGGCGAGCATTATTACGATCATCTCCGTGGGCCATCTTGCAGCCGATGGAAGCTGAATAAAAATTGAATATTAGTTTGAGGCTGCGAGACCACGTGGGTTCCGGGTGGGAGTGGTGGGTTGTGGGTGAGATGTGGGTGGTTACATCCCCGCCACTGCAGCTGTCGTTAGAGGCTGTTGACCCACTTGGAACGGTGGGTAATGTAATCTTCGAGCTGAATATGAATCCTGTAAACCTACTTTAATCCATTGTCTGGTGTCACGTTTCACCACAAATCGATATTAATGCTTATAATGTTCTCTCACATGAGGAGATCTGAAAATAATGCAAGGCCAAAAGATAACTACATAGAAGCGCACAAGAATAAGAAAAGGAAGCTCACGTAGTGCTTGGACCCTTGTTCGTCTCTGGAGGCCTGGAGTCGGAGAAGCAAGCTCCTCGCATGACTTCTTTTGTTATCCATAACAAAAAGGTTGATCGCACAATAAGTTTGAGGTTATACTCTGAATAAAATACCTTTGATAATTACCTTTTTTGGTTGATTATGACAAGTTATTATAATGTCAATATTTAACTGGTCACTTCTCAGTGGTTGTTGTGAATGTTTGTAAATTAATGCAAATTTTAAAATAATCAACGTTGGTGCACTCAACCACAATGGTAAACCATTAAAGTGGTGAACAGTGCCTAATAACTACCGTTGGACCTCAAATAATAACGCTGAACATCCAATTAATATTATTACCTTTACCAGAATTTATTAGTACGTTAAGGGCCAATTGTTTCACAGAATTTAAATAAATCATCAAATTTCAAAGTTAATTTTGATGTTCTTGAAAGATTTTATTCAAGTTATGTTACTTTATAATTATGTGACAGTTATTTCACTTGAATAAAACTTTCATAGATTTTGAATTTTAACGTTGCAATTTCACAAATTGTTCAAATTGTATCCGATATGGAAAAAATGAAGAGTACTGAAAAGCTGTTCATAAGGATTTATTTTAATAATGATCAGGTTTCATCTATGTACCTAGATAGATCGCTTAATCGGAAATCCCGACGTCTTATAATGATTGAATAACTTTAGAATTCTATTATTTCCTCCGTTTAGACGGCCTCAATGGTCGAGGGGTAAGGCTCTTAACTCACAATCGAAAGGTCGCGGGATCGAATCCCGGCGGGCGCAAATAAATTTTATTTGAATAACTTATGTTATTTCACAATTAATTCCATAAAAATAATTTATAGTAAATTTGTGGCACGTTCTAGAGTGGAAGATACTCTCAGTATTGCCCTGGTGCAAGATCACTATTCAGAATTGAAACGTTGATTGAAATGGCTTTAGTCGTGTTTGCTGCCCTGATCTGAATAGCCAGGTGCTTCTCCACCTTCCTTTTCTCTCTCCTTCCCCTCCCCACTACCTTCCGCCTCACAAAATTTCCCGATTGGGGGATGCCATAGTCTCACCGTCTCCAGGTGGGAGCAGTTGGGACTCTTGTGCTGTATTCACACATTTAAAAAAAGATTAGGTAGACATTACATACTTGTAGTTAACCGGATGGAAAATTTATGCGTTGAAACCAAAGATATTGAAATACAAGAGATATGCTATGATGGCTGCCCGACTATCGGCGGTCTAAGGTCGAATGGTCCTAGTTTGAATACGGAATCTAGTTGATTTTCTGAAGGTGTGCAGTAGTATTACGTCGCCTCGGTTCTTATTTGTCCAACAGACCATTTTAGTTTTTGTTCAACCTCCACTTTGAATTGAAAATAAAATATTAAAAATGATAGTTAATCAATAAACAAAGAATTATTTAAACTAATGAGATCTTTACCTTCACGGAAATAGCTTTATCTTACCTATCATAATGTTTCATTGAAATAATGAAAGAAAACCTTCTCCTTCAATAAATATTTCATTTAGTCTGTTGGACCAATACGAACTAAGGCGACGATTAATTAACTAGAATACGGAAAGAATTCGATCATTTAATTGATTTTTTGAAGATGTGCAGTAGTATTGGTTAAGAATATAGGCGACACCAGAAAGCACAGTCCCGCCCAGTTACGACTGCCGATAGCACATCTCTTAGATTTAAATATATTTGGTTGAAACTCAAAAAATAAATAAATACTTTGAATTTGGTGTGACAGAAATCAAACGATTTTTTTTAGATAAACGAATTAGACTTCAACCGCTATATTGCAATACAAAGCTTGACAAATTGAACAATATAGAGGTAGCTTTGGAAAGCCCACGTTTCGAATAGGCACTAGACTGTAATTATAATGACAATATTCATCTAGTCACTGTTTGTGTGTAGTTTCAAAATTATTGTAAAATGTATAATAATCAACTACTGGTCAAATATTAATTTTGCACATCCCATGGTCATTTTAGCAATGTGGTCGAAGTTTGATACGGACCACGAATAATGCTCTTAGTAGTTTACTAATTCAATTATTATCATTTGTCATAAATGTAGTATTATAATAGATCATGATTGTGTTCACTGTTCGCCGACCGCATAATGTTCGAGCTTCATTTGCTTTCAATCAGGCTGATCAAATTCCGTTCAACGTCGGTGGTGATGGAATCTATACACACAAACGGAGGCTTCTTAAATACACAGCCTGTAATATTGTGTGCAAACATTCCCACAAGGGAAATAAGGTATGAATTAAACCGTAAGTAAATAGCATGATTCCATTGATGAAGCAATTGCAAGACTGATATTTGCACCACTAACAAGTTCGTAATGTCGTATGGTTAAATAGTATGGTACTACAACAAAACTAATTGAGCGAGTTATAAATCACAAAACTGTTGAATTTACTATTTGAATCTGGGTAAAAAGTTGCATTTCGGATAAAACATGTGACCTAATCTAATCATACCTATTCTTATCTAAAATAATCTGACTTAACCACGTTCATCATTGTGCTTTTCCTTTTAATTTGTCAAAATCGATTGTTTGTTAGTATAGAGTTCATCTGATATTGCGTGCACAAAATAACGCCAAAAAAAACAGGATCACTGATATTATCATAGTTACGACCTCTTCAATTATATAGCGCTAAAAGGTTCAAACGTAGCGTTTTTCGAACTTCCATTTAACCAATATATATTGTGTTTCATTCCCTGCTTATTTATTCCACCTTTTGGATAGAATTACAATGTTTATCAGCAGGACAAATGATGAACATTGTCTGCCATTGACACTGTCTAAACGTTGGCTAAAGAATAAGGTAGCGCAATAACAAAAAAGACTTTTGGTGGTGAAAATTTTAAATCATACCCAAGTTTTGCTTATTTAAAATATAATTATATTGAGTCATTTTTTTAATCTGCATACTTTCTGGGTTATAGTGTTTTGCCTTGAACCCGAGCTAACGCCAACGTTCGATGCAAAAAAAGGTCGAGCATGTCTCAACGTGCAGACAACGCATCGAACATTTTAGTCACCCGTCTTAATAAGATGAAACCATGCATTAATGCAAAATCATACAAAATCACATATTTTTGATTTGAAAACTTGATCGCAGAAGTATTATAGATGCTTCAATTAAATATTTTGTGTAGAACATATCTTGGCCTTTGAAAATTCGTCTTTTAATATGCCTAAAAAAAGGTTTTTAATATGCCCAGGAAAAATTAACTATTAAATCTCTAAAAAACACTTCACAAAATAAAGTAAAATATGCATTTCTGCGTTGTTATTTTTAACATCAATCAAGGCGGCCGGTTCTCGACGAATTTGAATTTCTAAAGTGAACCTTACGCCAAGGACGTAACAACTATCATTTGTCACACCTATTTTGTTTCAGTTCCGCCCCGCCTGCTATGGAGAATTGACGTTCCTAGACTTCGCGTCGCATGGTTCCATGAAATCAATTTTAAAATTCCTTGTTAATACAATAAACAATGCGTAAGAAAGGGGTTAATGTTTTTTACGGGCCTTTACGAAATCAACCTGCAAAAAATCAACTCTTAAATACCTTTTCCAGCCTTTTCAAAAGCTTTTTCTCAAGTCTTGTCAAATATTTTTAAATCTCGCCCAGAAATAGGCGTCTATTAGATTAGATCACCTTAAGTCCGATGCGCTTGCTGTCTTTGTCTCTGTCAATTTGAGAACAGAAATGGGTATTCGGAGTTATTCTTGCGATCTTATTATTCCGTATGGTGAAGAGGAGTACTTTTGGCATACGAAGTCAGCAAATTTTGAGATTTGACTATAAATAAACCACTTACATTTGACCATATATATCCGAGTCAACTGAGTGGAGTCTTGTGTCGAGCTGTTTGAGCAAATTAACGCAGAGTTCCAATGCAACATGTTCGATTGACACAAACCATCGAACATAAACGGACGTGGCTACAAGACTTTTGAGTAAGCAGCCGCTTTCTAATATTCAAGTGAAATATTTATTTAATAATTTTGCGTTATTAATCATTTCAATTTCTCTACATCAACTAGTTCAACTTAATCAAATCTAATCAAAAAACTCAAATAGATTTTGGACACCTATTCTGTTTGGAAATCCAATATACCCGCAAACACCAGTTTTCAATAGCCCATTTTTGGGACTGATAAGTGTTTGAATTGTAAAATGTCCGCGCCGAGGGTTTTGAACGTATTGGCTCCGATAATTTATTCATTTGGTAGTGTTGTATAGAATCCTGTGAAACAACCAGATTCTTTTGTTGGTCCACTCGTAACACGATTCCGTGGTTTCCCCAACATAGTTGATTCACCGGGACCAATCAAAACGTGATTTTATTAGCGAAACACAATACTGTTAGCTTCTACCCGAGATATGTACATTTTAAATCCGATTTTATGCTACACATCTAAGTGATGAGAAGCTTTATTTTAATTAAATATGTGTTTTTTTATATGTGATTACCGCAAGAGTTCCAACTGCTCCCGATAATCTGGAGTCAGTAAGATTTTGGCATCCCCAATCAGGGTATGTTGTGATGCAAAAGGTAATGGAGATGGGAAGGATATGGGGAAGATGAAGGTAGGGAAGCACACGGCTGTCTTCTGGAACGTGCTATTACATTACCGTGGACAGAGAGCCCTGAGAAAAATAATTTGCCCCTATGCCACTTTTGAGGAAGTTCTGCGTAAGAAAAATGTATGAGAGATAGGTAGGAATCTAGGAGTCGGTGTGTTCAGAAGTGAAAGACGTATGAATCTAGCCCTCCCGCTGCATGACAACGGATGGGTCGAGAGAGAGACCAGCTGGAGAGCTGAAAGGATCTCCTTAATTCAGCCTCTCTTGAATCGGCCCTACCCACTGAATTTTATTATTATTAACCATAATATTTTAAATCAAAATTTTTTAATTTTTTATGAGAAAAACTCTCTTTTTATAATTTTTGAAGGTTATTCCCATCAAAGTAATATATCATTGAAGAAGAAGATAACACTCATAATCTAAATGAAAATATGAAAGAAAACAAGACACAGAAAAACAGAAAAAAAACAATGGTCGCAACTGGGACTCGAACCCAGACCTCTCGTCTAACCGGGACGTGCGCGTTTTCCAATTTCGCTATTGCCAACTAGTTGGAGATAATATTAATGATTCTGAATACTTGAAATATGAGATTGACAAATATGACGGTTTGACAGAAGGTGGACAAAAATTTTTAACTTAAAAATAAAAATTTATTACCCTTAAATTTAAAAATCTACACAGTTACTACACATTGCTTTGTAACTACTTTCATAGTACCTTCTTGAGTAATTATTTTGTATTCCTGTTACTATACGCACTTATTTAACTGCTTTTAACAAAAAAAGAGTACGTATTACCATCTCTCTCGACTTAAATGGTGGTTTTTTGTAGTAAGTTGAATAGAAGTGTTGTTTCAAAAATATTTACGTATGAAATATGTCCAGTAATTCTGAAATCTTAGCTTGTCAGTAGGTTTCTATAAATACACAATTACCTTGTCAATAAAATATATCTATATATTGTCCGAGATAAAGAAAAGCTATTGGCGAAATCTTTTCATTCTAAAATGCGAAAATCTTTAAAGTAAACATTTAATTTTGTGATTTCCTCGATTTTGATCTCTTCCCCGATCTGTTTGCTCTCACTATAACTGATTGCCATTGAAGGGGTTAATTTATATCTACTCACCTTTCAGGGAGGGTTTTTCATCTGCCTTGTATTATTCAGGCACAGAAACCCTTATATTTGAAAACATCCCCTTGCTTTCCGTTAGCGTTAAAGTCGACATTATGTCTCCGGTTCTTATGAAACCAACTAGGCTTTCATTCAAAAGTTACTCTCAAAAGGAATCAGAACTCTCTTTCAATTAGGTTTAATTAAAACCCTGTGTAATTAATTTAGTATTGTCGCCATTTTCCTCCAACAAACGCTCCGTTCATTTAGGTTGTGAAGAGGAATCTCCATTTCATATTTATTTATTTTGTGTTGTTTTTCTTTTTAAGTCGTATTTATTTTATTCTATCAACGCTATAAAAGGAATCTGAACTGAGAGAAGAAGAAATAACATAAATTTATTTTCATAAAGAGTATCAGATATATTATGAAGGAAAGACAGTATCACAGATTACGAATATTTTTCGTCATTTCATCCATGGTAACAACGAATGAACACACTCCTCTACACACTGTTACCAAAATTCCTACCCACCCCTCATTTTCCTTTCCAGAACAACCTTTCCTTTATTTCCCTAAAAAGATCATCACCCAACATCCCCAAAGATGACGTAGGATCCGAAGTAAATTGTTTTCAATGTTTCTATTTTTGAAAGTGACCGGTTTTAGCTCGCTAGAGCCATCTTCAAACTGGTACAAACTATTCCTAGTCTACGAGTATATACATAACATATAAGGGAGGGGAAACGGGGTGGTCTACAACGATTTTAATCAATTATATTAGTTACTAAGTCGTTTTAGACTGTCGAATTTCTAAAAATGTTCATAAATTCAGTAGGCTAAATTACCTTGGGTGTGTAGCTCACTCCAATATTGTTCAGGGAAAAACCTTACAAGTAATATGAATTATTAATGACTTAATTTTATTGTCAAACCGTTATTATATTTATGATGCATGGAATTTTTTTATTGCTTTTTGAAGGGATACATGTTTGCATTGGAGTAGGAATGGTCATTATATTAACTAAATACGTATTTTAATTTCGAAATTATTATGAAAATTACAATGGATACAAAAGCGGAGACTAAGCAAGTGATTCTTTGCTTATTCATTACAAAGTTATGATCTATTTTTTTAGTTAAGTGGTAAATATCTTAAGATTCTAGTCTATCTAGTTTATGACCTTATTACAAAAAAAAATTGTTTTCTTCAGAGCCCACTTTGTGGAGCTAGTATTAAAATGGGACTTAGCTAGCAGGTGATAGAACCAGCGATGCATGGATAGCAACTTGACACTTCTGACTGCTAATTGTCAAGTATAAAATACATATAGAGGCCTTATAATTGAGATTAAAAAAACCACGTGGTTTCACTTGCAGTAGACAAAAATCGTAGCAAATTCATCATTTTAATTATTATCTTCTAATTATGCTTCCGGTAGCTTTCATCAATCAAGCGACCACTTAATCCAAATTGCAATTTCAAACCTTCTTCGTGGGCATCGGTGACCAAAATGCGATTTTTTTCCAAATAAGAACAGTAAGACTTGACAGTAAAACAGTCAAGTCCCTTAACCCTAACACGCCGTACACGCCATCTTATTATACTGTAAAATAAATAAAAAATAAAAGACACCTGGAAATTGATTGGTTGCTGATTAGTTGTGAGGATTATTTAAATTCATTCAAGGTGTACAACTCGTTAAAACAAATAAAAAATTAAATTTTAAAAAACCTTTTGATTTCTGTCGTACACGATTTTACAAAAAAATTTATGTTCATTATTTCTCCGAGTGTTTTAATTCACTAACAAAAAATTGACCGCGGCCACAACAATAAATGTAGGAAATTTACGCAAAGCTTCGGTACGTGATTCACATTCAAGGCTGTATTTCTTTCAATTATTATGACGACATAAATTTCAAAATTCGCGGTTCGACAATTTCACGAGAAAATTAAATTTCAGCCGCCTAGTGACCCACTCTCGGCCGAGGCGACTGAAGTGCTAAATGATGGAAGTGTGTAGTTGGCGTGTCAGTGTGCCTGAAGTTTTATCAATATTGTAAGTGAAATCGATCAAAGTTTTTACTTATCGAAATAATATATTTAACAAAATAAGAAATACGGTTAAAAATTGTGGAATATTATTTTATTTATTTATTTTTATTTATATATATATATACATGAATTTAATATTTTTTTAATGGCACCTGCACCATTGACTTGCACGTATTTTTTTTAATTTTTTTTTTTAACAATCGTATTAAATCAAATTGAAATATGTATTTTAAATTAAATAATAACTATAATATCACATTTAATTAATTTAAAAATGTAACGTTTATTTTTCTGGTTCTGATGATTACAGTAAAAGTATAATATTTTAATTATGGTCGTAGGTAAATATTATTGTTGAAGAAGAAGTGAACTTATAATCTAAAAACTTGATGAACTTATAATCTAAACGAAAATATGAACGAGAACAAGACACAGAAAAATGAAAAGATATCTAACGGTCGCAACTGGGACCCGAATCCAGAATCTATCACCTTACCGGGAAGGGGGCTTCTACCTTTTCGGCTACTGCCATCTTCTATCAAACCGTCACATTTGTCAATCCCATATTTCAAATTTTAGAATTAACAATACTATCTTTGACAAATTTTTCCCATACTATAGGTAACTACCTTTTTCATTGGAAACAATCGTTCTAAGAACTGGTTTGTGACCAAGATAGCTTCTCGGATAAATTTATCCGAATTTATTTTTAAATAGAACACATAATGTCTTTTTAAAAAAGTCTAAATGACCATTCAATTTTTTATAAGAACAACTGTCTTTTTATAACTTTTAAATTTTATTCCCATCCACAGGCAAATGCTTTTAATGGAAGACCAGTACTACTTTAATATGTACCATTTTTAAGATAAACAAATAAAAAAAAATAAAAAAATGTAATATATCATAGAAATTAGTCTAAAATAATATTGTTAATTCTAAAATTTTAAATATGAGATTGACAAATAATACGGTTTGATAGAAGGTGGCAGAAGCCGAATTGGTAGAGGCGCCCGTCCCGGTATGATAAGAAGTTCTGGGTTCGAGTCCCAGTTGCGACCGTCATCTTTTTATTTTTCTGTGTCTTGTTCTCTTTCATATTTTCGATTAGATTATTGCGCTACTAAATACTCTTAAGGTATCACTAGGATCGCCCAACCAACTTTGCATATTTTAAACCATTACGAAATATTTATTTGTAACCACGAAACGCTACTTTTATTGTTATTTATTATTTATAGATCCACCCTACTACAGATTAATCTAGTCAGTGGCCAGGGTAGGAACTGATTTGCATAGCGTTACGGTGGAGAAACTTTGGAAAAAATGTACCTACAGTTTTCATATTTTTTTATGCTTGAGAGATGATTCGCTTTTTTCCATTCTAGATTTCCTATAAACTTGAGCCAGTGAAACTATGGCATCTCCGTTTATCATGTCGTTATGGAAAATGAGGAGGGAAGAGATGTTTTAGGAAAAGATTACAATTATTATAATTATTTTTACGATTGTTATAAGTTTTAGTTAGTATTATTTGAAGCAAAGAGAGAATTAGACACAGAAAAATAAAAAAAGATAACGGTCGGAAACAGGAACTCGAGAATAGACATATTTCAAAATTCAGAGTAAACATATCTTCGACTAATTTTGTGAAATAATTTTATTTTTTATAATTTTTTTTTCATGTAAATATATATATATATATATATATGTCCAAGACACTAGGTTAGAAACCAGTCCTTCGAAAACTTGTTTCCAATTAAATACGTAGCTGCCAATAATGTGGAAAAAAAAATAGATAACTTATTATCTTCTTCTTCAATGATAATAACCTTCAAAATAATAAGTTAATAAACTTCAAAAGTTATAAAAAGAGAGTTGTTAAGAAATAAAAAAATTGTCATTTATTTTAAAAAAATGTAAATGTGTATAACAAAAATTAAAACTAAAATAATAAAAACAATAAACGAGAACAAGAAATGAATTTAATTTTGAAATTTGAAAACCCTTACGAAGTTTTTTTTCTATAATTTCCTCTTAATATCTAAATCTAATCTAATTTATTTAAGCTATGATTTTTTTTATTCTGAAAGCAGATCAAAGAAATGCGTTTTCTTACAAAGAAGTTAAATCAAGCATCCCTTACATCCTATACGATCCAACATTAAAAACACAATCAAGCCGATTCCTCTGACGTGGATAAGGGCGAGTTGTAATGTGCCTATGGCGTGGTAAGACTACTACATCACATAAGGGCATTTGCTGAATATTCGAGGTTTTATTCTTACTCAGAGTCTCAGTAGATATAAACGCAAGGTTTTGTTATTTTTCTTCCTTTTAAGAACTGCTTAATCCAATAATTGGAGTATTAAATCAAAGAAGGGAAAAAAGGTTCCGAAATAACTTGGAAGAAATGAATCTGTGCTATGATTGTATGGTGCTAATCGAAGAAGTTGAGAAGTGTTAAGTTAGTAACCATTAATATTTTCTTTGTCTTCAAATGTTTTTTCCTATCAAACGTTTTTCCTATCAATGTTTTCCTCTACCTTGTCTTCAATTAATTTTCCCCTGTATTATCAGATGGGATATTCCCTTAAAGCTGCCCAAGTTGATAAAAGAATATTAATAAGGATCATTAAGATGTTTTAATTTCTTTTTTGTTTTAAATATCTGTGGTAATTCTTTAAATTGGCGATTTATTTTGTAATCGTCATGAAATATACATTTTGAATTTCGGATTAAAAAATTGCTACTAAAAAAAATATGACACTTCCCCTAATCATCACCAAACAATCATTGTGTGTCGTTTAAATTGTTATTTCATAATAAAATACTTGTGCGTTTTCCATCACCCAAAATGTTGTTTTCGTCGGACAAAAAAGTTTCTCGCAGTAGACTGATAATTTGGTAGAATAATAATTCAAGCAGTTGGTTTTCTGAATCACGAGAAAGACATAACTGTGGTTTTCGTGCATTTGTCCGCAAACTTGTAAGTTAATAAGGCATCTTTTTTTAAATGAAAAATTTGTCCCCACCGTCAATTATTGTACCTACATTTTCAAGATAGGAACGTCGTGAAAATTTAATTCAATTGATAAACGACCGTGCATGTAAAAACATTACTAATTAAAAAATGATGAAGAATAGTTCATGGAAAGAAATATACATTGCTTATATTTTGGGAATTGTTTATCTGTTAAAAATAATTCATTCATTTTGGAATTTTCTCAACCTATTTTGAATGTTCTACATATTTATTATTTTTATAAATATCGTAAATACATATATCATTAAAGAAACAAAACAAAATTACCTTATAGATTGTTGTATTGTAAATTTACTTTAGCATTTAAAAAATGCCATATTTTAAGTTTCAAACACGGAAAAAAATTGACACAAAAACTTACCAAAAACAGTTTTTATTAAAATGTAGAGAAATTCATAAAAATAAAAAAATTTAAAAAAACACTGTCCTTTTATTTAATACTCGTAAATTTGGAAGAAAACTTTAAATCCACTATTTTCTCGTTTTTGCAGCTAAAAATTATAAAAAAAATATAATAATTATTCCCCGTAAACAACTGAAAATATCTGACATTTTGTAAATTCTTGCACACTTGAAACGATGATTTCTTGAATTTGTTATTTATTTACAGACGCACAAGCTATTTATGTTATTAAATAACCTTACTTTTATGGAAGTTTTATCAAACTAAAGCGGAAAAAAAAATTATCCGAAATAACTTATATTTTTTTGTTATCTAAATTAAATTAACAGCATGACATTACTAAGGCACTAAAATCGATCAAAATAACACAAATAATAGTTATTTTTTTCAATAATAGTAATATTATTATAATAGTAATATTATTATAGTGAATTGGTCATTAATTAATTATATCGCGTGGATTGACTAGATGATCATTTGTGGAAAAGTGTGTGGAAGGGTTGAGTTTTTCCTGTGAGGAAGATTTGACCCGGACATAAAGTCTAGAGAACAATTAAAAGTGAATTGGTCATTATAACTGAAATTTTGTTCAAAATGAAGTGCGCAAATGTCAAAACTGAAATTTTGCCGCGAATGAATGAAAAACATGAACCCGCGTACGCGCGTGTCTATCGAAATCCAGTTCAACAGAAAAATACTACATTGTTATTAGTAACCTTCTAAAAATAAAAGGTACAATCTCTACATGTTGTGAAACAAAAACATCGTTTGACGGTCGTTAAGTGTTTCTTTATTTGTACGGCTGAAAATATTTATAATATACAAATCCTTCGACGTAAGAGATTTTTTTAACCCGGGCAGGAACATCCCCTGAACAAACCCCACCCCACGAAACCGGGCACCCCTGTTAAGTCACCATAGCAAACCACTTGGGGTGACTGATGGCAGAGGTGTTATCCAATGAATGGTCCCCGGGAAAGCGATACCCGTACCCGTCTCACAAATTGGTAGAAGTGAATTACTTGTCCTTACTTGTTTACAGGCATTATTTTACACAACATAACAATGTAATATGTTAAATTGAGAGGCCATTTCACTAAACAAAACTTTAACAGAATGAAAAGCTGTATGCCACACCTTCTGAAGGATGTTCAGGCATGAAAAATGCACTGAAGTTCTCGAACTGTAAAATCGTAAATATAATACAAGACCTGCTGCCGCTTTCATAAAAATACAAAAAAAACTATTGGTCTCGAACTAATAAATACTCGGGGGTTTCATTAATAGAAAGAAACAGTATTTTGATTATAAAAATAGATAAATCGGTAAATTTGCTCGGCTAGAACAACATTGTAGGTTCCCACGGGGTTTTACAGGTTTCATCAAGAGTGCATCCAAGATGCATGCAAGAGAGTCTTATACTAGTTTTCAAAAGTTGAAACGCCTTTAGATATTTATTTATTTATTTTATTAATTTATTTAAAGAACTTTATATATTTAAAAAAATGTAGTGTTAATTCATCTTCCATGCTAGGGATGTCCCTGTGTTATGGCGGATGAAGTTTACAGGTTGGTTACAGTTATTAAATTATGCTATTCAATTTGATAATAAGTTATTATAATTATGTAATTTTTTTTTTTTCAAGAGCGGAGACGGTTTACATAAATAAAGCACTTAGGCCGTAGGCCCATTGTGCTATCTCCCATTTTACCTCATTCCTTTGACAGTAATCCAGTCCCTTTTACAAAGTTCACCAGGATTGTCATTGGAAATGAAGCTATATCTTCTGGTTCGACAATGTGTCTTCCCAGGTCTCATTTCTCCTCTTCACTCCTCCGCGGTTCCCTGAAGGCCCCACAAGGGTAGAGGGCTTCATCTCTCCTCTCCACTCCTTAGTTTCCTGAAGGCTCCACGATGGAGAGTTCACCTCCCTTTGGTTCCCCAAAGGCCCCACAAGAGAAGAGCCCACTCCACCTTGGCTCCCCGAGGGCCCCAGGAGGGAAGAGGACTTGTCTCTCCGCTTCACTCCTCCTTGGTTCCCTAAAGGCCCCATAAGAAAGAGTTCACGGAGATGGCCTCATTTCTCCTCTTCACTCCTACATGATTCCCTGAAGGTCCCACATGGGAAGAGGACATCATCTCTCCACTTCACTCCTCCTTGGTTCCCCAAAGGCCCCGTGCCGGAAGAGTGCCCTTCCCCTTGGTTCCGTGAAGGCCCCACAAGGGAAGGGTTCATGGAGGTGGCCTCAGCTCTCTTCTCCACGGCTTCTCCTCTTGGTTCCTCCGAAGGGCCCCAGGAAGAAAGTCCACAGAGATGGCCTCAGCACTCCTAGGTTCCCAAAAGGCCCCTAGTTTTCGAATGGTCCAATTTTTTTTGTCCCACGAGTGACCAGGGAAATAGAAGGTCCACTCCAGCAGAGCCCCGAATGTTGGAGTAAGGTCTAAATACTCCGAGATGCGACCTTGTTTCTCGGAGGCACCGTTCTTGACACTGTTCCCCTGGACATTCAGCCTGAGCACGGTAGCTCACACCTTGGCTTGGGATGGCTATTGCAGGTTTGTGTTTCCACTCCCTGAGTAATGGGTTCGCCACACTCCCTTCGCTAAATAATTATGTAATACAATACATATTTTAAAAAAAAAAAAATTTTAAAAAATTAAATTGTATTAATTATGTAATAAATTTTTTTTTTTTTTTAAATATTTAATTAAAATTAAATTTGATAGTTTTGTTATCAAGTTCTGCAAGTATTTTGTTATGTATTTTAGTTACAGCTGTTTCGGTTTTTAAGACCATTTTCAAACTGTGGATAGATCCACTGATAGGCGACTTATTTATAAGGTTTGAAATGTTAATTTTCGAAGATGTCTACATTGATTTATTACCGGATTATTAAAACAATTTATTTCAATTAGTGTGTATCAATTTTCTGATACACACTAATTGAGTGTGTGTGCCTATCAGTGGATCTGTCCACAGTTTGAAAATGGTCTTGAAAACCGAAACAGCTGTAACTAAAATACATAACAAAATACTTGCAGAACTTGATAACAAAACTATCAAATTTAATTTTAATAAAATATTTTTTTTTTAAATGGAGTTCTACGAATTAAACACAAAAACAATTAATAATACAATTTAATTTAAGTAGCAAATTGTAATTATTAAATTTCAATTCAATTTAAGTAGCAAGTTTCACATATCATCCATACTAATATTATAAATGCGAAACTGCTCGAGTTTGTTTATGACCTTTTCACGCATAACACAATATAAAGACTTTAATAATTCTTTCACCAATATAAAGCTAAATTATATGCGCAGACTACAGGTTGTATAGGATGGTAAGCTCTGGCGTTATGAAATTATAAATATTAATATATTATATTTGTTATACGTTTTCTGTCGCCAACAAAAGCGAGTTTTTGCTAACGTCAGAAAAAAATCTTTTCCATGGAAACAATGTTGACATATTTTTGGGCTCTATGCTGGTAGGTACTTAGTCTACTGGTCAGCTACTACTGCAGAAAATTCAAATATTAGAATTCGTTTTTTTTTTTTGACAAGCTTGGAATAAATGTCAGATTTGAGTTCCTATATTAAAAATATAATTCGTAACGATTATAAAGACTGAATGATAAATAGAGTATTTTTTTATTATATTAACGAACTTCCAAATATTTAAATAAAAATAAACATCCGAAATGTTTGTAAGCGCATACATTCCGAACGAATGAACAAAATTGGATAAGTAATTCTTTTTTCTTTGAGCTATAGCATTATGAAATTTAGGTGGCAGGCGAGATGTTTGAAAACTGAATGTAATGGAATGAATATATGGAATGCGGGAGGGGTTGGGGGTGGGGTGGGGGGGGAGATAATTGATAAATGCAAGCGCTACAGTAATTTCCCGTAATACCATGCGAACGAAGCCGCGGGGAAAAGCTAGTAGTTTATAAATGTAAGGATTCATTGTGATAATTGTTTCTTAAAGATATTGGGTTGGGTTTTGGTTTTTAAGTTCAAGTTTTTAAGGGAGGTTAAATATTTTAGGAGTTGGGTACATGAAAAGTCTTCGAGTTGATGTGGTACGTAGTGTAGGTATATTGTTGTGTCGGTTGGTTATTGTTCTGGTGGTGTAACTGTGATGTAAGAGGGTTTTTTTCTTATATTTGAACATGAAATGCGTTAGAGTGAATTTTAGATGGAGTTGCCGTATGTTTAAGACATTATAATCAATGAAGAGTCGAGTGGAGAAATATCTTGTCGGTCGCTTGTTGGTTGCGCGTATTATCGTTTTTTGGGCTTATTGAAGAGGATCAATAAAATTAAGGGCGCAGCCGCCCCAAATTATGATGCCATTCGCTAATTGGGATTGGCAAAGAGCGTAGTAAACCGTTTTTAGTGTTGTAGGAGTAAGTATATTTCTTAGAGTTCGAAAAACATAAGAGAGATCCCAACGAAGATGATGATCAATTAGGACCCCCAGGTATTTTATATGAGATACTTTAATATTAATTAACTGATAATTTTTTAAAGACAAATATTAATACGATACTTTAATGTAATATACATGAATCAATTTGGGAAGCGGGAATGGGTACCGCCGCTTCGGGAACCATTTATTGGATAACCAACACCTCATCCATAGGTCTGTGTTGTTGGTTATACCCAAGTGGTTCGCTACGTTTGATGATTTAGAAAGAGTGCTAGGGTTTATGAGGTAAAGTTTGTCTAGACCTTGGCGGCGGATGACCTGGACAAACTGAACCCCAGATTCCTACTCACCCTTTTTTTTCCTTCCCAGAAATCTCCTCTCCTTCCTTTAAAAAACCCAGAACTCAGCATCCCCAAAGATGACATAGGCCTTGAGGGAAATTATTTTCCTCAGTGGATGCCATCGCCGTTATCTTTGGGGATGCTGTGTGGATCTCATGTAAAAAAAAAAGTGCCATTATAAAACGAACGAAAAATATAAAAAATGCTTGAGTACACTATTTCGATTGTTTTTTTGGAGCAAATTTTTATAAACAACATAAATGTGAACCATACATATTAAATAATCAATAAATGATTATTCCCCACAATAAATAATTATCAAATATGTTCAATATCAGCTGAGAAAAGTTTGGGTCTTTTAATTGATTAATCGAGTACTATTAATTGAAAGTTGACACGTTTTTTAGATATTATAGAATACAGAATTATTTTTTTGGAAACATATTTTTCTGATCAGTTGTACGGAGAGCCGGTGTTTTATTATGTCATTCAAGAGTACTAACTGATGTATTGTGGGCCACAAAAAATAGGGAAGGAGAAATGAAAAAAGGGGCCGAGAAATACCTGATGAATGTTAATTAAATAATGTAGATTTTTCAAGCAAAAACGATTCAATTTTGAGAGACTCCCACTAACAAACCGAACTTTTAAATCAAGTCCCTTTAAATAAAGAATAAAATATTTTTTTTACAAAAAGGGATTAAACCACAAAAATACAGTGTATACATACTAATATAATTCAAATTATCTAAAATGTACATCAGATAACAGGAAGCAAAAAATAAACTGAATCTATACAAATATTATAAATGCGAAACTGCTCGAGTTTGTTTGTTACGCTTTCACGCATAAAACAATAAAACGATTTTTAAAATTCTTTCACTCAAAGAAAGCTACTTAATAAGCGAAGACTTTAGGCTGTATATATAAGATGGTAAGCTCTGGCGTTATGAAATTATAAATATAAATATATTATATTTCTTATACGTTTTCTGTCGCTAACAAAAGCGAGTTATTGCTAACGTCAGAAAACAAATCGTTGCCATGGAAACGATTTCGATATATTTTTTTTTTTATTTCAGGCGTCGTAGTTAATAAATATCTATATATGTAAATAAAAATGAATCTTCGAAATGTTGATACCTACGCTCGTAACTTCCGAACGACTGAACCAAATTGGATAATTATTTTTTTTACTGCTGGTGAGCTCTGGCATTATGAAATTTAGGTGGCACGCGAGCTTTTTGAAAACTGAATGTATGGAATGCGGGAGGGGGGAGGGCGATAATACCTGCGAGCTAAGCCGCGGGCAAAAAAGCTAGTAAATAAAAAATGTTTTAAAATAAATTTGTTCTGTTTTGTCGATGCTATTAAAAATATTTGCTACTTTTGCATGTAGGCTGCCTAAGTTGTGTGCGCTGTGTGTGGTGTATAAGGGAGTTTGTAAACGAATTGGTATTGACATTATTGTTGCAGTGAAAGATATTTTTAGTTCGTTAGACTCCATTAGGAACATTCAATTAAATCATTTGCAATACGGGACTGTCAAATAAGGGAATTAATGATTTCAAAAAGAAAAATGACATCAAATATCAATGTTCTGTTAGACAGATTAATTGAGTTTAGGTTTTTCACTACACAGTTTAAGTTTATATTTTCTATAGGAGTATGTAAAGTTTGTAATTCGTACACGTCTTAAAAATATGTGCTCTACTTTTTCAATATAGTAAAATTTGCATGTTTAGTAATAGATGTTGGTTGTTCTTTACATTTAAGGGTATTATTTCATCGCAAAACCTGAAAACTAATCTCCCCCCATCCCTTAAAATCCTACGCTGTTATAAATATACTTTTAAGACAGCTGAAATAATTTTAGGTTTTCAAATACGAGACTAACCCATATTCCTGAGCACCTACCTGTTCTACCTCATTACACCCAAGTTAAAACATTCTGTGGTACTGACAGTTATTTCCTTTGAACTGAAACTTGAACCCTTTTGTAACGAAGCTTTTGATAAAATTCTCGCTGAGGAATTAATACACCCCACTCCTCGAGACTTGGGAGACGTAGCACCTTATTTATAAAGCTCTTTGTCGCATCCTGCTTGGTAGGGAACTTGGCTCCATTTGTATACCTGCAAGTAGTAATTTTATCTGCGAATTAGCATGTGTTTTGCTTAGCTTTCCATCGGATCTTGTAATCAAGGTATTATATTCTCAAATTACTTTATTTGATTAATTTAATTAAAACCGAGTGTTTTTTTTTTGTCAAATTCAACAAACTAAAATAATAACAGTGCGTAATTTTATTCACGTTTCAGCATTACTTTTGTTTACTATATCTTTCTACGAAAACGTTTACGAAGTGCAATCAATTGCCATTTAAAGTTGGGGACGCCCGAGGAAGACATGGCACGATCAAATGAGCCAGATATTTAATGTATGAGACAATGTGAATGTGGATGAGACAAAGAGTGTGTGCCAAGACCGAGTATTTTAGCGATTCGTCCTTTCCGCCTGCCTTGCGGGTAAATGGCGTGATGGTTAGTTAGTTTTATGCTGTGTATTTATTTATTTTTTTTAATCACAACGGTAAAGGACATCGCTAGAAATGAAATATTAATAAATATTTTATTTGAAAAAAAAATTGGAAGGTGGGTAGAGAACCGCAGCCGCGGTAAACATTTATTGGATAACCAACAACTCTGCCGTAGTGCCTCAAGTGGAGACACAGTAGAGGTGCCCATGTCCGAGTTCATGGGGTTAAGTTTTTCTAGCTCTTGTGGTGGATGCGTCTGCCCATTTACTGCGTGACGAGCTGAATAGGAAGAGACTGGTTGAGGGAGATCATTTGGCCTCTCCAGCAGGACTCTTGGGAGGGATGGATTCATACGTCCGTTACTCTTGGACCCACCGACTCCCAGATGCTTCTCACCCCTCACACCTTTTTCTTCCCCAGAATGTCTTCTCCTTTCTTTAATTTAAAAGACCCTCCTCACAACATCTCCCAAGATGACATTCGTGCTTTTGGGTGGAGCTATTGGAAAAAAAATACTATATACTACGTACATCGGGTGCATCCGCCAACCAATCTGAGAGAATGGTTGCAGAAGGTTTGACTTCTCCAGACGTACTCTCTCGGACCATCGCCTTGCACCGCAGTGGGAGGGGTGGATTCATACGTTCGTTACTCCTAGACACACTGACCCCCTGATTTCTACATTTTCCTTCTCAGAACTTCCTCTTCTAAAAAGACCCTCCACAAAGCATCTCCTTTAGATGACATAGGCTCTGAGAGGAATTATTTTCTCATGGCCTCCTGTGTGGAGCTTATGTAAAAAAAGAAAAAACATGCAACAAAAATACCAAAACCAAATGAATAAAATGACAGTCCGATCGGACAAAATAAATGTCCAAAAATACCAAATATTGGATGGACAATGACCAAAGTAACGGACCTAACGGACCAAATAAATATCTCAATGGACAAAATAATTGTCACAGTTTTGAGGACGTTTGTAGGTATTTTTGGATATTTATCAGATATTTGTGGACTCACAAAACTATTTAACATGTATTATTGAAGTCTTTTGTATGTTGTATAATCTTCAAAAAGCTACAAAAATATCCCCTCTATATATTTGTATTCCTCGGGTCGTAGTTTTCAGAAAACAATTTTAAATAAAATGTTTGTTTTCGTTAGAGAAATACTTTTTTTGAATTTATTCGTTTGTACAAACAACTCTCAATTTTGATCCAACCGAAGAAAAATAAATCATCGTTAAACAACTTTATGTAGTTGTTTATTTAAAATAAAAAAACAAATATGTCAACAATTTTATAGCATTTGAAAATAAATCAAGTATGCACATTATAATTTGGTTTGTTGAAATAGTGTGGCTATTTGGCATTTAACTCCTTTTTTATATCAACACTTACCAAATAGTTTAATAATTTTGACCTTTACTACATTTTATATAATAAAACATGAAAATTAGGTGGAAATAATTTAATATGTGTTTTATAATATTTTTACATGAAATTTATCAATTATGCTTGATTTTCCGCTCTGTGAAATTCAAAAACAGAGCCAAATTTAAATTACTAATTTTATACATATGTATATATAAAATTAGTATTATTTATATGTATACATAAAATTAGTATATATGTATTCTTCATTAACATAAAATATATTTTTTTTAAATTTATTTATTAAGTAAAATTTATACATTTATATACATTATTTATGAAGTGTTTTGACTGTCCAACTAGGATGATTCCCATTTTAGAACAGTCAAATTACGATTAGTGTGAACATATGGAACATGATGTGTACCAAAAAAGAGGGAAAATCAGAAAATCGAGGAAATAAAAAGAATAAAAATATTAAAAATTAAGTTAGAAAGTTTAAAACATAGTAACTGTTATTTGTTAAGCATAGTTATTCGAAAAAAAAGTTTATATATATATATGGGTTCTTAAAAATAAAGGATTAAAATATATGGGTATATGGTGTATGCATTGCATACTATAGTAGAAAAAATAGAAAAAAAAGAGAAGAAAAATAAATAAAATTAAGATAAAAATAACCAATTAAAATATATAATGGCCGTGGTTTGTTAAGTATAGTTATTGAAATGATAATAATAATAAATAATAGGAATGTAATGCTAATACCAACCTTTATGTTTTAATAATTAAAAGCAAATTATTAAAACATATGGTATTAGCATTTCATATTATAGTCTTACTAATGAGAACTATAAAGAAAACAGAAACAATAAAATAAAATAAACAATTAATACATGATTATTACCATTTTTTGCTTGCAAAGTTTTCAAAATAATAGGTGTGTTTACTTATAAATGGTGTTTGCATTACATATTGTAAGCGAACATGTATAAATATGAATAAAAAGAGAATAAAAAAGAGAATAATAGAAATGGTAGTATTATTTTCAGGCACCAACATTAAAGTATTTATGTCTTTAATATATATCGTAAAATAACAATTTTGTTTAACAACGGTAAAAATAACCAGACCGTTAATTCAGACCCTGGTTAAACGTTTATCCAAGCATAAAATCTCTAACATTATTTTTTCTAAGAAATAATAATTACTTATTACATTTTGTCGGTTTCCTCGAACCACTTTCGCTAAAATAGATATTATAAGAAAACCTAATAAACCTCTTGCTTTGTTCATACCTGTCAAGGCCCTAACAAATTACCGTTAGCAATAACGAAAGACAAATGACGTGTATTAGAGTACAGGTGGACGAAAAAATTTCATTAAGCTCACGGTTTCATATATCCGGTTTGTTTTTCTGGCACGCTTCCCACATCCGCCGGAAGTGGAACTGTTCAGCCGTTCAGCAAGGCTGCTCTCGCTGGCAAATTTATATCAACATTATTTATATGGAATAAAACAATGTTTCTCAAAAGGTGTCGCAAGTTATAAAACTTTAATTTGTTTAAATTATTTATTATAAGTGATTTATTAATCACACATCAAAAAAATGAATAAAACGAAATAACGGAACTGGCCAAAATTATGACGGTCTTGAATTAATTTAATTTGTTATGTAATTTTATACGCCATCGTATATTTATTTATCTATGAAAAAGAGTTTCTGTGAATGAGTTCGTTTTTTGTATAAATCTACTGTTTTATTTTGAGATTGACGAAATTTCGCACACTTGGTCATCAAAATAGGAGGAAGGTGCGAAGAACTACCCCATCCTTCTTCCCAACCCTTAAAGCAGAATAACCCCGTCCAATAGCAGAAACAACATACAGGTAGACGTATAATAAAGAACATTAAAACGCTATGTTGCTGTGCTCTCTAATGCAGAAGTCAGACTATTATTTGCTTAAATTTACAATACAAAACTTTGTTTCATGAACATTACGTAATTGAAATGGGATGGCGATATATGATGTCAGACAAAACAAAGTTCATATCAAAAGTCGCTGGCGACATTGTTTTCTATTAAAATCTAAAAGAAATAGATTTCCATTTTTTTTTTCTTATGTTGTGAACATTATACAAAAGCTCCATTGTCGCGGGTTCGTTTATCCGGAGAACGAAGATAAATATTACTACAATTTAACTTGTGTGTTATTTCGCAAATAAAAAAAAATAAATATTAAGTTTAATTTAGATATAATTTTTTGGGACATTTTCCAGAGAGATGTGTAAGGTACTCATATCGATAACAGCATCAGCCTGGTGAAACACTTCTTCAGAATTGAAGTTTTTCTTGAAATGGCATTGGCCATTTGTGAATGCCAGATCTGAATCCAACCTTCTCTTTTCCCTTCTCCTTTCTCTCTATTCAGTTTCAGTGTCTTCACTTTTGTCACTATTTCATAGTCCCACTGGCACTTGAGACTCTTGAACACACACGAAAATAACGATTGTTGCATATTTGAGACATTTTTGGTAGTAAACGTTTTTAAGTGATTATTCTAAAAACCTTATCTGACCCTGGTAAAATTGGGAGGTGGGTTTGGATACCGCCGTCCCGGGGATCATTTATTGGACAACCATCACCTCTTCCATATGTCGCCATATTTGGTGAGTTGGCATAGGCGCCCGGGTTCATGGGGTGAGGTTTGTCCGGATCTTGGCGGTGGACGCGTCTTCCCGCCCACTGCACGGAGGGCCGGATCGGGAGAGACTGGCTTAAGTAGATCTTTTAACCTCTCCAGCAGGACTATCTCCTCGGAACACCGCTTCGTACCACAGTGGAAGGGATAGGTTCATACGTCCCCTCACATTGACCAGATTCCGACCCACACCCCTCGTATTTTTTTCCTTCCAAGATCTTCCTCTCCGTCCTTTCCTAAAAAGACTGTGTGGAACGTATGTTAAAAAAAATGTAACTCGGTGTTATGTTAACATCAAATGATGCATTCTGAATCAAAAACCATTCCATCAAAATCTGAATTTACTGGCGTGGTTTCAAAAATCATATCACAAGTCAAATGCTTACACCATTGGTATTCATCGGTTTTATGTGAAAAATCGAATATTTTCCGTCCGCTCCGAACTGCAATCTTGATGCGTTAAATCCAGCCACGGTTTCTGGGAGGAATAAATGTTTACAGATGGAAGATTTCATTGTTCAAGTAAGATTTATGGATTCATAGCAAATTTTATATAATATTGAAAGCTAACAAGACTAGCACAAGCGATAGCCCGTTTCCTCTGTAAATATTTTGCTTTCTAGAATACTTTATGCTGTTATGATTTACCTTCATCTATAATAATTTTGTCTTTACCCATTTGAAACGCTTTCTCAGCCAGTGTTGAGATGTCTAAAATAAATTTTGGTTTTTGTTCCTAAAACTTGTTTTGTAAAATCTATACTATAGTTTGATTATGATTATAATTTAGTAGTACTTTACAAAACAGCCAAATTTTGCGTAAAACCAACAAAAAGATAACAGCACAATTCACAGGAAAAAAAATCTTCACCTATTTGTACTGCTTTTTTAAAATAACCTTTTATGCACCCCCGGACTTTTCCATTGGTTAAACATAATGGTTACTTTTTTTACAAGAATTAGTTATAAACAATGATATCACATGGTTTGAATAAAAAAATATAAACATGTATATTTCATCATCTAAAAATTTTCAGAAATAATATAATATAATTGATATCAAAGATTCGTTAAAGTGTGTATAAAAAGTTGATAACAAAGTTGATACAATGTGTACATTTGTTGCTTGTCACATCACTATGTAGTATCGCACATCACTAGTGAGCTACCTTAATATAATTGTCGTCAGTCAGTCTCAAACAGTCTCTAAGTAATGTCAATGGAGTTAACACTAGTCAATAAAGTCTATCTTGTAAAGTCGTAAAGTGTTTTAATATTAACATCCTCAAACCAACAAGTCAACGAAATATGGTGTCAGAAGTGGGATGTTAAGAGTCATAAAATTAAAATAATAAAAATTACAAGTCAAAATCAAGATGTCGAAGGAAGCTACAAAGTCATATGTGCAACACGATTTCAGTGCCTTGACAAATCTAAATGTATTGTCAAACAACCCAAATGATGTGGGAATATGGAAAAGTTGGTGGCAAAACTATGAAATATATTTAATGGCATCAGAACTAGAAGATGCGCCAGAAAAAAGGAAAATTGCCATACTTCTTCACTGCATTGGATCCAAAGGTATGGAAATTTTCAAATCATTCAACATGAATATTGAAACCATTACTTTAAAAGAACTCAAGAAAAAGTTTGATGATTACTTTGCATGATTACAATGCTGAGGAATTCATTTTTTACTCGGAAACAAAAGGATTCTGAAGATATCAACAACTTTCTACTGGACCTCGAAAATTTAAGTCTAGATTGTGAATTCGGCAACCTGCGAGAATCTCTCGTAAGAGATATATTTATTGCGAATATGTGGGCAAATTTGAATCACATCCGTCAACGTCTACTACAAGAATCTACATTGTCATTGCAAAAAACGATAGAAATCACAAAAACTATCTTAATGTCACAATGCAATGCTGAGGAAATAAATCAACGAGCACACTCAGAAAACATTCTTCAGATAAGTCATCATAAAAACACGTCAAGAAGTCAAATGCAAGTCAAGTCAAGTCCAAGAGGGTCAACTCCAAAAAGATCTTCAAGTCGTCATTGGTCACCGTCAGCGTCGTCATCACAGTCAAGGTCGAGCGGTCATATCTCCCCGTGTGGAAGATGTGGTCAGCATCATCGCTACAAGTGCCCAGCAGTCAATGTCAAATGCAGGTCATGTAATTATTTTGGTCATTTTGCTAAATATTTTCATAGTCATTTCAAAAATAATTATTGTCACAACAAAGTCAGAAATTTAAAGTCACCAAAACCCAATGATGACAGTGCTAATTGCTCTGAGGATTATTTTATTTCAACAATAAGAAATTTAAATAATAACCATTATTCAAGTCAAGCATGGCACATAGATATAATAATTAATAATGAAATATTAGACTGTATTTTGGATACAAGGGCTGATATTAATGTCATGTCATTGTCAAACTTTAAAAAATTAAATTTATGTAATAAAATTTTACAAAAAGATTGTACAAAAGTGTCAGGTTTTGGAGGTGATAAAATACTTATTATTGGTTAGTGTGATCTTCAATGTCAAATTAATGGAAATGTCATAAATAGTATAATATTTTTTGTTACAAATATAGAATGTCAATCAGTCTTGGGTCTACCGACCATAAAAAAACTTGGAATTATAAAAAGAATATTTAATGTCCAATGTAATCGTAACACTATATTAACTGAATATAACGACATATTTCAGGGTCTCGGATGTCTACCACCTGTCGTTCATCTCAAGCTTCGCCAAGATGCTGTTCCGTGCGTCGATCCTCCTAGAAAGGTTCCGTTGGCTTTACAAAAAAGTCTTCGTGAAGAATTGGATCGCATGGACAAGATGAAGGTCATTGAAAAAGTTACCAAACCTACTTTATGGGTAAATTCTGTCGTCATAACTTCCAAAGAGTCAGGTAAATTGAGAATTTGTCTAGATCCTAGAAGATTAAACAAGTGCATAATGAGAGAATATTTTCCATTAAAAAATATAGATGAAATCAGATCAAAACTTATAGGTGCAGCTTATTTTTCACATTTAGATGCTTATTCTGGTTTCTGGTCATTAAAATTAGATGAAGAAAGTAGCAATTTATGTACTTTTCAAACTCCATTTGGAAGGTACAGGTATTTAAGACTACCGTTTGGAATAAATGCAGCAACAGAAATTTTCTATAGAATTATGGTAGATTTATTTGGGGATCTGGAAGGAATTTTAATTTTTGTCGATGATTTCTTGATTTATGGAGAAACTGAAGAAATTCATAATATTAGATTAAGAAAAGTCCTGGAAAGAGCTAGAGAAGTCAATTTAAAATTAAATAAGTCAAAATGTAAATTTTAGTCAAGGATGTATGTTTTTTAGGTTATATTTTTAGTAAAAAAGGTGTAAAAGTAGACAAAGAGTGAAGGAAGCTACTTCAAATGCAACAGTTTTAAGTCATTATGATCCAGAAATACCGTTAACCTTGTCAGTAGATGCATCAAAATCAGCTATAGGTGCAGTCATTATGCAAAATAATCATCCAATTGCATATAGTTCCAAAACAATGACTCAGTCGCAAGAAAATTATGCTCAAATTGAAAAAGAATTATTTGCCATTCAATTCGGTTGTAATAAATTTCATCAATATGTTTATGGTAACAAAGTGACAGTGCAGACTGATCACAAACCCCTCGTGTATCTTTTTAAAAAACCTTTGCATGATGTACCTGCTAGATTGCAACGTATGATGTTAGCACTTCAGTCTTATGATTTAAATGTCATACATGTCCCAGGTAAAAAAATGTATATATCGGATACTTTGTCTAGAGCTGCTTTGAAAGATCATTATATACCCGATTATGAGTCAGATCTACATTGTCACGTAAATTCAATCTATACGAACTTAGCTATTAGTGAAGAATATCGTAAAAAATTGAGTAAAGCTACTTTATTGGATGAAACTATGCAAACATTAAAAAAATATTATTTTGAAGGATGGCCAATTAGTAAAGATAAAGTTCACTGTGCTTTAAAATGTTATTATAATATTCAAGACGAAATTCATGTTATTAATGAGTTAATATTTAAGGGTAATAAATTAATAGTACCTCAGTCTATGAGAAAAGAAATGTTAAATAAAATACATGAAGGACATCAAGGAATAAACAAATGTCTTAGATTAGCTAGAGATACTTTATTTTGGCCTAATATTTCTGTAGATATAAAAAATTTTATCGACCAATGTCAAATATGTAATAAATTTAAAGTCTCTAATCAGAAGGAACCACTGATAAATTATGAAATAAATAAGTTTCCATGGCAACAAGTAGGTATTGATTTAATGTATTATGATAATCAAACGTACCTTATTGTAACACATTATTATTCAAAGTTTATAGAAACTGCCTTTCTAAATAATAATTCCACTGCAAAAAATGTAATAATTCATTTAAAATCTATTTTTGCACGTCATGGAATACCAATGTCTTTAGTGTCTGATGGTGGTCGGCCTTTTCAATCTATTGAATTTAAATCATTTTTATATGATTGGGACAAAGAACATGTAGTTACGAGTCCATATCATTCACAGTCTAATGGTCAGGCAAAGAGTTCTGTTAAAATTATAAAAAATATTCTAAAAAAGTCTAAAAAAACAAATACAGATCCATATATAGCTTTATTACATTGCAGAAACACACCTAAAGCTAATTTACCATCACCTGCTCAATTATTAATGTCTTGAACTTTGAGAATTAATATTCCTTTAACTCAAGTTAAATTAAAACCGAAGGTTGTAAGATTTTCCGATTACAAAAAGTGTATTGAGAAAAATAATGCAAAAAATTCCAAATAATATAATGTAAAAGCCAAACCTATGTCTTTATTAAAAAAAGGTGATAATGTTTATTTTAAGAAAAACCCCAAAAGTCATTGGTTACCAGCTGTAGTCAAAGAAATATTAAAATGTAATAGGTCCTATATTATTGAAGATAATTATGGTAATACGTATAGAAGAAATAGGATACATTTAAAATATAGATATACTAACATACATACTGACATACATAATGACCATCTGTCCATGCGATCTAATCCAGCACTTGAAGAGGCAGAAGCTGGAGATGAGGGACAGGTGGAAAAAATAATATTAATAACCCTTACATTACCAGATATGGTAGAGTTGTCAAACAGCCGGAAAGGTATAATGTCTAAAGTCAAAATATTTAAATTTTATTGTATTGTATAAATTAATGTCAATTGTATTGTATAAATTAGTATGTTAATTTTATTGTATAAATAAAGAAAGGGGATATCACATCACTATGTAGTATCGCACATCACTAGTGAGCTACCTTAATATAATGGTCGTCAGTCAGTCTCAAACAGTCTCTAAGTAATGTCAATGGAGTTAACACTAGTCAATAAAGTCTATCTTGTAAAGTCGTAAAGTGTTTATATATTATCATCCTCAAACCAACAAGTTACTTTTACTTTATGTCGTCGAATTTATTCCATAATTTGTTCATGAATACTGACAATGCAATAAATCCTTCTAGTGTGCCGAGTAGGTACTCTTATATTTACTACTCAGGAGTTCGCTTCATTCGAATTCCTAATTTATAATTTTAAAGAAGAAAGATTAGAATGTACTTGTTTTTTCCAGATTTGCCACTGAACACAGTTTCAACATTTTCAAGTAATTTTTCGGAAAGAAGTGTGAACGAATCTATCTTTTCTATTCAACTACCATATTTATAATATTATGAAGATCAGTTTTTTATGCAAATCTACAATTGTTTTCCAGGATTGATGAAATTTTTCACACTTGACTTTCAAACAAGTGGAAGATATATATTTACGTGAGAATTATAAAAACTACCCCATCCCCGTCTCCCTCCTCTGAAAGCAGAATTACGATACTTCTTGATAAAGTTTTGCATACCGACATTTAAAATATGAGAAAACTGCATACTACTGTCTAAATCTTATTTCGTAGTTATAAATATAAATTACTAGTGGAATAACCCGCAACATATTGTTTTAATGTAGTCGGGTTTCGAACCAGCGACCTATAATAAATCTGGAGTCTATGAGCTTATTACTCTGTTACCGAGGTTTCTCCTTGTCAATATTTAAATGGCTTAAGGTTGAAGAGCATTAAATATTTTAAGTATATCTGAACATTTCATTCAATCTAGGTTTTAAGGGGATCCAATAGTCCAGGGAAAAATCGAAATCGGAATTCACTAAATTGATTTCACGGAACCGAGCGACGTGGAGTCACACGTCTGTTCCCTGCTCCGGCCAGAGCAGTTCTGAAAGAAAGTAGGGTGTGGCAAGCCAGTATTCCTTCGGTGAACGACATAAGGGTCACTTTGAAAATCCTTATTCGTCGGCTGCCGGCCGTATTGTAAAATAACAACGCAAAAATTCATATTTTATTCTATTTTGTGAATATCGGGCGTAAATATCAATTTATTTTGCGATTATCATAAAATAAACTAAATTTGCTACAATAAACAATAAAACCATATCCGAAAAGATGTTCATAAGTAGGAGAGTTTGCACTTGAAAGTGTTTTTTTACAGACCTATTACTTTATTTTTTTCTAGGCTTATTAAAAGACTTAACCAATATTTTTAAGGGCCAAGATATGTTCTACACGCAGTATTTAATTGAAGAATCTATAATATTTCTAAGCGATCAAATTTTCAAAAAAAAAACACATGATTTTGTGTGATTTTGCATTATTTACTATGGCTTATTCTTAAGTCCTAGACTTCGCCACTCGTTTTTGAGGTTTTTTTAAGTTGAAAAGAAAATAAGACGGGCTACTGCGATTAAAGAAAAACAAAGTTCAACAATAAATTCAATGAGACCCATTGGTAAGTTCCAAGGAAGTTTCTTCCAACACTAGAGGGCAGGAGCAATCGACCAAATAAATTCACCAAACTAAAAGAAGGTTACGAATTTTTCAAACTGCTTTGTAAAGATTTAGATAAACTAATTTAAACCTCGTATAAAGTTAACGATAGACTTTAAAAAGCGATTTGTACCTGTAACATTTCAAAAAAGTGTGCTTTTACACATTTAAAAGCAACTGTAACTGAGAAAAAATACACTGCCAGTCGTTCCACAGAATTTAAAAAATGTATCAAATTTCATAATAAACTTTCAAGTTCTGTGAAAAATTTATTTGGTTTGTGTTGTTATTTCAGAAATGTGGGACAACTGGTCAATTGAATAGAACCTTCATAGAAATTCATTAATGTCAGTAGTTGAGTTCGCATCGGGTTACGTTCCACCCAGGTATCGTGTGATCAATTCCTCGGATGAAAAGTCCTCCATCACGACATAAGAAACATTTTCCGCTTAGTATGGTGGTAGTAGGAATTTTTATAATGATGTCAGGTTATTCGTAACCCGGGAATGTTTGATTTTCTTTAAGCAAAAACCTTGAAATCAATTTCGAGATTTGGTGAATTGTTCCAATTCTATGAAATAAATAGCCCTTAAGTACGATGCAGTTTTTATTTTACAGACAATTCTTACAGTTTAAAATTGATTGACGAATCTTTTCAAGCATGAACTTAGAAAGTTTATGTTTTTTCAGAAAAACCTGCGAAAATATCATTGCTCTCTTTTTGTTGGTAGATTATCTACATATTTGTTAAAGTTTACCACACGAATAATATTAGTAAGCTAATAGACATAGAAGCGCTATTGCAAATTAATATCTCGTTGAAACGTGTTCTACTATCATCACGCGAGTAGCAGTGCGCGGGGACCGAATTCGGTAATTGTTTTTAACAGTTTCCGGCCGTTCGCCGATAGAGCGTGCGAGGTCAAATTGGATGAAATTAAGTATAAAGCGTAAAAACATTTTTTTTCGCTTCGGGTCTCATCTAAATAATACATCAACGGTGGTTGTCTTAATTCCAGAAAAGTCATTTAAATTTTTGAAAATAACAATTAAATAATTTTCTTTTAAAAATATCATATCACAGGTAGGTACTTGTCTGTACTCTTTAATTAAACAAACACTTTCAGTTTTTAAAATGATGCTTTAATTTTGAATATTTGCTTTGAACAAAAATTCTAGAGTTCATTGAACCAGACTTACAGGTATGTGTATTACCTAATAATCTTTAGTAGTTTCTTCAGAACCAAAGTTCATCGAAAATTTATACACAAGGTTCGCTCGTACAGCACTTAAAAAATTTGCATCAGGCTCGTGACGTTGCCTGAACTCCCGTAACTGGAGATAGTTACTACCTGAAATAGGTTGTCACTGCGGTTCTAGTTACCAGACCGATGATGGACAGGTTCTCTATCCATTTACGTTCTGAAACCGATTCTTCAAAAATAAAAAATAAAAACGTGGTTCAAATAAAATTGAACCAGATCCTTAAAAAAATTATAATACTTTTTTGGGTTTTAGAATTGACTAAAATTTTTCATTTTTTATAAAGAACTGGTTCAAATGACAGCAAAATTTTATGTAACTGGGGCAGGACGACCATTTGCAAAAGGTCGGCCATTGTTTATAGTAATATGTATATCGCTGATAATAGGTATTCTGGTCGTTTTTTACGAGTATTATGTCCTTCTTGAACATGCCGTATATTATTATACAATTATTATCAACACTTACTCTGTTTAATCCTGGCTAAGATAGTCCGTTAAATGATTCATTCATTTTGAAAAAAATGTCATTATATATCAGGCAACAAATATTCTGAAATTCATCATTGTACAAGGCGCTATTAACCTTGAATCTGAATCATCAATGTGACTGCAAATATTCCAGATATTTTTCTCTTGCGTTCGAAACATCAGTTTTAATAAATAATATTACCAACTTAAAACAAACAAATATTTAGTAAATGCATTCAGAGTCGCTCATCCATCATCGCTCTACCCATTGACGAGCGAACCTTGTTTAGTATAAATTTTCTACGAACCTTGCTCCAGAACGTGCCTACGTTGCACCTATGAAACAAACAAAATTTTCAGAAATACACAGGTTTTTGAAGAAAACCATGCAGTGTTCGTAATAAAAAACATGATTTTGACTAACTTCAATGGTGTCCTCTATACTAACGTTCAAAATAGATAATCAAACATAATTAAAATATTGAAAAACACAAACCGTGTCCGAAAGCAGGTGGTTTAAAAAACATTCCGCGTCAACTAATACGTTTTTTCATTCTACGTCTTTATACTTTTTCATTCCACATCTGTGGAAAGCGAACGGAAAGACATCCTTAAAATTCCTTCAATGTCAATTTTATTCCAGCGAATAATGGCTTCCCACAGACAATGGGTGTCAGTCATGAGAGAGGCGGGAGGCACACATAGGAAGCGTTTCATTATTCCGCTGATTCCATGAAAAGGAAGAGGGATGGGGAGCAGCCATGTTGATTGTAGAATTATCAAAACGTTGGGACACTTAACACGTCTAATTTATCTTAATCCAGGCTTATTAAATGTCAGAAGAGATATCAAAGTTTATTATGTTCAAAATGATTTCACTAAAGAAATGTAGGAGAAATTTCATGTAAATTTGTGTGAAATTCTGTTAACGAATTCATCGGCGCCGTCTAGAAATTTATTGTAAAAAAATGTTGCAAATTTAGGATAGGTTTAATTTAAAAATTGTTCAGAGACAATTTCAAGTGACCAACATTTTAATTACATACACCCCCCAGCAGACAACTGAAATATCAAAGATTTTAGAATCGAACATTCATAACTTGGCACATTTCGACTTTTCACGGTAGGTTGATTAGTTCCAGCAGCGTATCAGCGAAATGTAAAAAAAAAACAATATAATTGTTAATAACAATGTTAGTAGGATCATGGTGCAATATTTTGCATGGTGATAACAATTGACTTTTTTTTTAAACACGTGTTGTCGTTAATTAAGTGAAAGATTCCAGTTATGTAAACTTATGAATGTATAAATACATGTCTTAAGCAATTGTTATTACTGAACCCATCATGCCAGGTCTTTACTATATGTACTGAACTTCAGATTCAAACCCTGCTTAGGATATTTCAAATACAGTAACTTTTCGCAAAATGGTTATATCCTTTGAAAGACTTAAATTGAAATAACTTAAATTGTGTGTCTTTGTGTGAAATCTCTCGCATGGTAATAAAACTGAATAGTTGAGACTTAGTATTTGATGAAGTTCCTTTGAAATGGTGTTATTTAAATCACTTTATAACTAGTTTTCCATTCGATCAGACCAGTTCACCCTATTACAGACATGTAAAAAACTGTCTGATAAAGTTTAATTTGTTTTTTTTATTATTCTTTAGTGATAAATTCATTGAATAAATCTTGAATTAGCACGAAAAAATACGTGATTTATAATGTTATGTTATCACCATTTCGAGAGACAAAAAATCTCATTGAAATTGGTTCGGAGATCTTCCCAAATTTTACGTATTTATTATCCTCCGATCATAAAATTCCCGGTTTTCAGATGGACCCCATTTCCCTCGCGTCGGGGAATTTGGCAGGGAGAAGTCGCCATTGTTATGCTAATTAATGGCAACACCAGAACTTTACCTAGATCTGCCGCAGTGGGAGGGGCAAAAAACGGCTCATCCAAACTAGTTTTATTCTTCTGTGACATTAGGATTGATTTTTCACAGATGAAGAGAAGAAAATAAAGGTTTTTGGACTAAAATGTTACAAGTACGCTCTGATTTCAAAGGATTTTTTTGACAAACATGGAGTCAAGGTCTAAAATTATGTGTGCTAATAATGTACACTGGACGCCGATTAATGTCATCTCGTTTGCAGAGACCTTTTTAATATTAACATCAGCCACCCTCTATCCACTACTGAATGAAAGCCTCCCAAAACTGACTTCATTCTTTTCCATTCAATGCAGTGCGTTGCCACAAGTTTTGCCTAATTTGCTTGTTTCGTTGATTCAAACTTTGTGTTACTTTGTGGACTTTTATTTTTATCTCGTTTGAGACTTGGAAGGTAGGCAAAAGGGAAATGATAGATTAAGAAACATGGGTCCAGGTCCAGTGTTTGTCCAGGGTTCAGTAAAATAGCTAAATCCATTGTCGGAAACGTTTTATTTCAGAGTTTTGTTTTTAATAATATTATGTTAAATCAACGTGTTTATGCCAACTTTTCGTCAACACAGGGTTTTTCCATCGGTGACCTCTGGCCCAGAGCCAAGTAAGCTAAAGCAAGATCATTGTGTATACATATTTATATATTATAGGTATATTTACAATAGCTGCACACAGTAGATCTTAATGAAAATATTTCCCCTCAGGGACTTTGTTAACGGGAAGCTGTGTGGAGGGTTTTTTTTAGAAAAGGAAGGAGAGGAAGTTTTGGAAAAGAAAAAGTAGGCGTATGTTAGGCGAGTAGGAATCTGAGGGTCAGTTTGTCCAGGAGTGACGGACTGATATCTGATATATGAATCTATCCCTCCCACTACAACGCAAGGCGAGAAGATGTCAAAAGGTTTCCCTCAACCAATCTTTTCGGATCTGGGCTGCCACGCAATTGGTGGTTGGTTGGTCTGGAACGAGATCCAGACAAACCTCACCCCAGGAACCCGTTCACCCCTGCTAAATTACCAAACGTAGCGAACCACTTGGGGTGACCTATGGCAGAGATGTTGGTTATCTAATAAATATTTCCCGCTGGTACCTACACCCCTCTTCTAAATTTAAATTTATTAACTCCGATTTGGTTGAAGCTAATAAAGTAGTTAATGTAAAGCATTAAATTAAATTTTGCAGCAAATTATTGTCCCTACTTATATACGGGTATTCCAACTTCTATGAATTTCAATGGAAAAATTGGATGTAATGTTGAAAATACTGTAAATTTATTCGCTGATTATTTGTAATCTGTCTATGAAAAGGTATACCTTATAATTTAATTCCCAAAATTCTCGTCGAATCTTAGTCTGAACATATCTGAAAGACACATTGAAATGAATGATTTTAAAAAGCATATAAATTTGTTAGATGCTAGAAGAAGTGCTGGACCTGACAACATTCTACCTGTGTTAATTAAAGAATGTCTAAACAGCCTATCTGTTCTTCTCTTTCTAATTTTAAATCAATCATTAAATATAATTTGTTTCCCTAATATATGGAAATCAAATACATGGAAATAAATATGGAAAAATGTTTTCTTACACCTATCTTTAAAAAAGGAGACAAAACGTATGTTACAAATTACAGAACAATATGTATCAATCATCGATACCTAAAATTTTTGAAAAAATAGTACTCGATAAAATATCTGCAAACAAAAAAAATATAACTCCCTACCAACATGGCTTTTGTTTAAATAAATCATTAACTAATTTACGAATACAAAAACTTTATATCTGAGATGATTCAAGCAGATGCCAGGTACACTCAGTATACAAGTTATAGTTTAGCAAGGCCTTTGACAAGGTGTGTCACTAAATTAACATTATTAAAGGCAATGGAGGAATGTGGTATTAGAGGTCCTTTAAAAAAATTTTTTTTAAATTATCTATTAAATAGAAAAATTAAAGTTAAAATTGACGGAATTTTTAGTGATGAAATGTTAACAAATACCGGAGTAGCAACAGGGTCGATATCGGGACCTACATGTTATATAATGCAAGTAAACAGTCTACCAAACGTAATTAAACGTTGTAAATGCTACATGTTTGCAGACGATACTTGCATTATATGTGCTGACAAAGATCCACTAAAAATTAAGGAAATTTTACAAACAGACCTAAATAACATAATTAAATGGTCCCACAACAATGGCATTATTATTAACGCAAAAAAAACCAAATATATGCTTATACACTCACCAAATGCAAATTGTCAGGAAAAGGAATTACATATAAAAAGTCATTCATATGATTGTTTGCACACAAAAAACCAATTCCAGCAGTGTAATTGCCCGAATATAGAAAAAGTGTACCAATTGGTACCTTGGTCTTACAATAGATGTCAACTTTAACTGGTCAAATCATATTGAAAATGTATGTAATAGATTAAGATCCATATTAGGAAAATTTTACCACCTAAAAAATTTTGTTAATAAAAATATATTATACTGTATATACAACGCGTTAGCAGAATCAATTATAGGATACGGAATAAATAGTTACGGATTAACGTACAAAACATACTTAAATAAAATAGAACAATTACAAATCCGCTTCCTAAAATTGAAATCAGGCAAAAAAAAGGTCCAGTTATGTGAAGGTGATTATAAAAAAATGTTCTCCTTATGTAATGTCCTCTCTATACACAGTAAGGTAAATTACCAATTAACTCTAGATGAATTCTGGAATACAGAATTCAAAAAACCTGTAAACCACAACTACCCTACTAGGCATAGAGAAGCACAAATGTTTATTGTCAATAAATCTCAAAATGTATACGGAGATAGAACAAAAAGTCATAAAATTCCCGAAATATTTAACGCATTACCTGAAAATATCAAAAATGAGACATCTTATTCGAAAGTTAAAACAAAAGTTAAATCTTTCTACCTCCGAAGAACATGAAATCAAATAAAATAGTTCCTATCTATTTATTTTCTCACCGTTTGTTTGTACTGTGTAAAATATTTTTACTACAACACAATTCATTAACATTAAAACATTATAATAATTAGTTTGTCGTAATAATTAGTATTTTAATATTTGCCTATTTTGAAGAAATAATTAAGTATTATATTTAGTTATTATATTTACTATGTAAAACTGAAAAGTATACTGTATTAAATAATTAGAAAAAAATGAGAGATTTCTTACAATCAAACTGATCGATCAGTTTCGTAAGATTTGTAAAATAAAATATTGTAAAATTAAAACTGAATAAACATATTTAAAAATATATATATATATATATTAATCAATAAATTAGCAACACTTGGAGTTTATGGTAGTTTATTAAATTGGTTTGTTAGTTATTTGTCCAAAAGAAGTCTTAATGTGAAAATAAATGGCACAAAACCTTACAAATTTATAGCGACAAGTAGAGTGCCGCAAGGCTCCCATTTAGAGCCCATTTTGTTTATTTTACTTATAAATGATATTTTTGAAATATTAACTGACATAAACTTGTTACTTTTTGCTGATGATATAAAACTTTATAAAGAGATTAATTACTTTAATGATTGAATTACAAACAATTTTGAGAAATCTTTTTTAATGGTGCTCTATCAACAAACTAGCATTGAATATGCAAAAAGATCAGTTCATTCATTTTTACAGAATAAATAGTTATCGAAGCGGCGGTACACAAATCGGAATGCCTTCCAGATTGAATTGTCGTGTAGACAGCGTCTCAATCTTGTTTTCAAGGTCAAGTTTGCAAAATGTCGCCGAAATGTCAAAATATCAAAATTCGGAGTAAAACTGGAAAATTAAAAACGAAATTTGTATAAAAATCTAATCCACGCCGCCGCCACATTGCATGAACACTCGCCTTTATATTCATAGATAGATTTGCATACCTATTTATTGTAAGGAAATAACGTTTCTAAATAAATTATTTTAAAATGCTTACCGACGAGCATTTAAATACATCCAAACACAGCTGATCAAATAGAAAACATTAAAAATATCCAACAAATCCAGTACACACAATCAAAGACACCTACCTAGAAATATTTAATTTATGAAATTACTATTAAAACGTGTATAAAATCCTATCCGCCATTTTAATGTTTAATAATATGCATAAAGCATGAACCACATTTTAAATAGAAAAACATCTGTACATTTTATTATATGCCTATTTATGTATATATTTATCTTTATAAAGTTTATTTTCATGCGATTTTTCGATGCCTACCGCACTAGGATGTATCTGTGTCGACACAGCTGTGTCACAACATAATTGTGTTGAAGTGGTATTCTAAAATTGCTTTTGAAACGTAGGCGTCAATAATGATCCATTGACGTGCGGTCCATTTGAGGGGGTATTCTAGTCTAGAAGCATGAATTGTGGGTGTTTTTTCAGATGCAATAAAAAAAACAATAATTTTTTTGTAGCCATTATTTTACCAAATATTTATTAAACATTAAAGAATACATTAAAAAAAAATCAAACGAAAAAACTAAATAATTTAAAAGTTGTAAAGGGTGTAGAAGTGGGGGGTCTCAAAAATATGGCGCGCCCTGGTTGACACGATTGCAACCCTCCTAGTTATCCGAAAAAAAATGTTTTTAATCCAAACAAATGATGCTATGGCATGAACCTCAGAGAAGTCATAAATTTTTTTCGCAAAATGGCGGCTGTCTGAAAAAATTTTTTTTTTTTTACCAGTTTTTTTGACTTTCCGAATTTTTTTAAAAAGTAAAAATTAAAATTTTGTCATAGTTCTGGTTCATGCGATAAAGCCATGTATAGAGAAGGCTCACACCGAATTTCAAGTAAATTGGTTTAGTAGAACTTGAGATATCATGTCAATCGTCTCGAAAAAAGTGGTTTTCGGAAAAATGTGTTTAAAATTTTGTTCTATTTAGATTTTGATTGGATTCTGTCTAAACCGAGAAATTAAAATGGTTACAACTTTAAAGAGATATTTTTTAATATTCAAACTTTGGAAATATGAAGAAAAAAAAAAATTTCTAGACTAGAATACCCCCTTAACTGTTGAAACTCAAATAATAACAATAGTATATTTGGTGTTGAAATAACACAGAAAATTTATGAATATGGTGATTTTAAGCGAAAATACTATTATTTTGTGGCTCAAAATGTAACTATTGTTGGCAGATAACGAACGTTGTTATAAATTACATTTTAACGTTTATTTCAATGTCAGATATAATATATAATAATAAAATCTTTTTTTTTAATTTTTTGTTTATTGTGAAAAACAGTCCAATTCAATTGCATTGCATTAAATTTATAGCAATCTTGAAGTCAGTGAAGTTTAACAGAAAAATGTCTACCTCAAAAGAAAGGTGTTGTAAGAATGTAGTCATTCTCCCCAAAGCAAGGTCCTGATCATTGTTGGCTTGGCCCTGGCTCTTAGAAAAACAAAAAGCATGAGCTGCTTAGCTCTAGTGAAGTTATCAAGGACATAAAGTGTCATATGTCCCAAACAATAATAATATTACTCGAAGGAATAATATTACCTTGTCCGCTTAAGACTGCGTTCGTTAGCGCAATTAGTAGAGCATCCTCTCGGCTAAGTTTTTTTTTATTTATTTCTTTTGAACTTATTTTCGTGAAAAATTGTATTATAATATTTGATTTTTATATTATTTTACCAAATATAATAACAAACAGACTTACTTAATAAAGACCAGACAGGAGACGATAAAAACGAATATTTACAAATTCGTAAAATTTAATGAAAGTGGTAGCGTGTTTTCTTTTTAATTTTGATGAAAAATATTGTAATTGTATTAAAATTATGAAACCTTTGAGGTTTGCGTAATTCAATTTACGGATTATTCGAAATAATCTCAAACAAATTTACGCATAAATTTAGTTTTTAATAATAAATATGCCGAAAATAACCAAAACTATTTTACCATATTGTGGTTCGAAAAATTCCACACGAAACTACCAAAAAGTAACTTTCCTAAAAAATTTGGCTTTGGTTTTAAAAATAATATTGCGTTACTCGTTGTTTATTTTTATGGGTAAAAAGGTAGGTTTAAAGAAAAAAATATATCGTTATTTATTGCTTTGATGGTTACATAATTTGTGGATTTTTCAACCACCATGCTAGGCACACGCCCTTTAGCCGTAAACACGGCCCTCTGGCCGTATACACGGTGATCGATTAACCTCACACAGGAGGCTCTGAGGAAAATAATTTCCCTCTGGGCCTAAGTCATTTTTAGAGATGGTACATGGAAGAAAAGGACGGGGAGGAAGTTCTGGGAAACAATAGGAATGAAGGTTGGGTAGGAATCTAGGTGTCAGTGTAACCAGGAATGACGGACGAATGAATCCATCATTGATCGGGAGAGACCAGCTGGAGAAGTCAAAAGAGGCGTTTAATTTCTATATCCGCTATATCAGATTTCACTGATTCGGAGAAAACCGCAAAAAACTGTCGCATCTCTAGCGTAAATAAAGAATTGCATTTTAATTTTTTTAATATAATGAATTGGAGTAATATAAATTCGAAAAGTATTCATTTTTCAATGTATGTCTAGCAATATTTAAGTAAATTGGTGTAGCGGATTTTGATACTCGTTTCGTGATTTACTCACGATATAGAGGCTTTTGAAACTCAACTGACCTGGCACGCGAGTTTCGTTTGAATTCTGATATAGCGGGTTTTGATAGTAACTTCTTGAATGATATAGGGTTTTGTGTCTCACTCGCAGTTTTAACATGGTTTTTGGTCGTGATAAGAAAGGTTTTGAAACTCAATTTTAGATTCATCTTGTTGCTCGCAAAAATATGAATAGGATGTCTTACTCAGATCAATTTAGAAAAAAATCCGATTAAGCGGGTACTGAAATTTTAGGACTCATAAAGGTCTCAAACTGGCCCGCCACGCAATTGGCTGGCAGACGCATTCGCCATTAAGAACTGGACACACCTTATCCGGTGAACCAGGGCACTTCTACTAAGTCGGACAATTACATAAGCTTCTTTTAATATTTCTATTTTGTTGTTGTTCTTAAATAGATACATCATTTATTTCAATCTTTGAATTTATAGACGTAACCTATTTGGTAGTATATTTCTTCGAAGGCTTTCATCAAATTTAGTTTAAAAACTCATCGGCCTTAATTAAAATTCCCGAGACGCTGCAAGAAAGCTTATAAAAATATGTTACGTAAATATGGCAACGTTATTTCTCCGTTATTTGAGTTGTTAAAACGAAAATATTAAGTCTAATGAAAAACATAAGACGTTATAACTTCAGGACGTCGGGGGAAACGGAGCAAAAAATACTATGGTTAAATGGATGAACGTGACGAAAATTCCTAAAATTCCCTGTAATTTGGAAACTTTGGATTAATGAGAAAAAATATATATCCGGGACGGCTTTACAAGTAAAACGCCAGAAAACAACTTTCATGTCTCAGCAGAATTATGTAGAATTTAGCAAATAAGGAATGCGTGTTATTTATTTCTGATCGGTCCTAGTCGAAGCACGAGTGAGATTGATTGAATGTTGAATGCGTGAAACTTGATAGGCAGAACCGATCTCAATGTTGTGCACTTTAAAAGTCAAACAAATTCATTTTGATACCTTTTTTGTGTGTTTATCACATTTTAAAACCTTTGTCGGCTCGTCGTAGTTTTTAATCAATTCTTAATAATATTATCAAAATAATCATTATTATCGTAAATGTTATTTGTGTCATCATTGTAGAATGTTTCAAAAAGCTAAGCCAATAGCCAAAATTCGATTTATATTTTATAACTAATGACTCATTAGTAATGAGCGTACTGTCCAATCGTTCAATCTATGTTACAATACGGTATTACTGGCTGGGAATATTAACAATAATAACATATTTTAAATCCACTCAAAATAGTTAAAAGATTGATAATTGGATTATTTTGAAGAAACTATCTACATTTTCTACCGAAATCTTTTCAATATTCAATGTACCTACACTAGACAAAATATTATAAAAAAATATGTAATACTACAAATTTTCAAAGAAATACTGCTATACAATTCAATGTAAGCAAGATATCTGAATAATATTAAAATCTCAAAATTTAATCCCAAGCACTTTCAAAATACCTTTTTCTATCTAGTTAAAACTTATTTTTACATCCACCCGTTGAATTTAAAATAATCGTCAATGTTCAAAAAAAATTATTTATTATTTATTAATTTTATTTTAGTAAATTGTACATTTGAGTTTACAATTTGCTAATTCATCATATCATATCATATTTCAAATAACATTTTTTCTTGTTTTATGTAGCTCCTACAATACATTTTGAACTTTCCGATTGGTGCGGACTTTAAAGTTTCTGATAAGTGTTGTATAACTTCATCCCTTTGTATAGTGAACTGTTCTGCATATTCGCTTTATCCTTTTTTGTAGTCTGATTTCTTTGCACTTCCTTGGGTTATAATCTAAATTACCTGAAATTACTAGAAGAATTTATATCCACTATTACTATTTCTTTTAAATCTTGATAACTATTATTGATAAATCTTGAGTTTTTCTTACTTTTCTTTTATTATTTTCAAAATTTGATTATTTACTTTCCTACATGATTTTGTATAAATGAGTTTGAATTCCCTCACCAAACACAGAGCCTTGTCTCTTTATGGTGAGGAAAGGCAATTTTTGTATTCCTTTGTAGCATATATAAAATCTATAGTTATTGTATTAAACATGTTTTAAAATATGTATAAAATTTTGGTAGTATGACAAAGTACAGAGTTTCCTTTGACAGTTAGGCGAAAAATTCCAAAGCTTCATAACTAATATTGAATCTGAAAAAAATAGCTTAACCTGAAATTGAAGACAAGAGGTCTTTGCAACTCTCATGATGCCAGATGTCATCGGTTTTAGAACTAACATTACCCATTTCATGTACACAGATGCCGTTTTATTAAATATTAAATAAGAAAACTTAATTTTGGTCTTGGTGCTTAGAGTTTCAATACACACAAAGGTAAAACTTACAGGAGACGATAAAATGAATATTTATTATAAGTTCGGAAATCTAATTAAAAGTCTTGAAATTTATATGAAAGTTGCTTTATGTTTTTGAAATTTTTATCTAAAATATTTCAATTGTATTTAATAATTATGAAAGATTTGAGGGTCACGTATTTTAACAAAAGATTTATTAGAAGTAACCTAAAAAAAATTATGAACAATTTTTTTTCAGTATTAAAAATGCCTAAATCCGCAAAAATTATTTAACCGTGTTGTACTTCGACGACTCTTCTATATAAAACCGCTGGAAAGCAACATTCCCAAAAAATGTGGCATGAAGGGTTTTACCAAAACATAATCGATGTGTACGCACGAAAAGAAACATTACGTAACTTGTACTTTATTTTTCTGGGTAAAAAAGCTTGATCTTTTATACATTAACCACAAACGGGAGGCCCTGAGGAAAAAATTTCAATTAATTTTATTTAAGCCGCCGCTATCCGAATTTCGACCGATTTCTTACATATCTCCCTTAGACATTTGAAGTTTTTAAACTTTTAAATAAATTATCTATTTTTTTTAAGATAATATCTACGTTCCACGCCGAAACGCAAATTATATGAAATTCCCTCGATAGAAAAAAATCGCAAAGTATGCTCCGAAAATTATTTAAAACAAGTCTATTTCTATTATTTTACATGTTATATTTGTGAAAAAATTCACAATGTTTCTTTAAATGATACTTAGATTTTTGCTCTATTTTAAACGAGTCATGTTTTATTAAGTTTTTTTCCATTTTTCGCTACAATTTTATCACTTAAAATTTTAGCGCGCTTTGTCCAACATTCGTCATTACATATCTCTCCATCCTCTTCTTTTTCAGCCGAGAAGCGTCTCCTTAAGGGGAGGAAGTTCAGGAAAGGAAAAGGAATGAGAGATGGGTAGGAATCTAGAAGTCCAGGAGTGAGGGACGTACGAATCCAACACTCCTGCTGCGGTGCGGGACAAGATGGGTCGAGAGAGACCAACTGGAAAGGGTCTCCCTAAATCAGCCCACCACGTAGCAGTGGGCAAACGCATCCGCCGCCGAGACTTGGACACATCTCACGCGATCAAACCGGGCACCCCTGCTAAGTAACCAAACGTAGAAAAACGCTTGGGATGACCCAAAGTAGAGGTGTTTTCTAGACAATAAAAGATTACTGATAAATGATTCCCATATCCGCCTCTCAAATTAATGAAGCTCGGACGAATAGTAAGACGGGTACCTACACTGGAAAATTATTTCCATACTTGCTTCCGTACAATTTACCATTACATCGATAAATTGATGTTTGCAAAGCAAAATGATGAATAAACTGAAATCTGTTTTAATCGTTCCTTTTGTATGCAAGGACAATCTTTCTATAACATTATGCACTGATTAATAATGCATTCGGATATTCGCAAGTTTTGAAGTTGACGATGCCAAATTTCTTTAGCCACAATATTTAGCGACGATTCAGTTATTTTAAAAATGATTTCCCCGGCATTAAGAGCGACACAGTAATCCACATTTTCATTATGAAGAGATTACAGAATCCCAACTTCATTATTATTGGGGTTTGCCGGAAAGTTTTCTAACCGTTCAAAAGTTCCGCTCCGGTTTCCAACATATTGTGTTATCCGGCCCAGGAAATATTTCTATTCATCGATGCTAAACTATTTCGATCAGTATTCTCGCTTTCTGAATTACAGTAAATAAATAGTTTCACTATCTGTGAAATTAACTTTGGAATATTTGATAACGTTCATTCCGCAAACGAGAGAATATTTAAAAATAATTTATAAATAATTATGAAAGTGTACACCAACCTACATTTATTCCCTTTTCTGAATAATTCTCATCTCAATTCTGCGTGTAATATTTTTTTTACTGGTAGAGTTATTGAATAATCTAGGTTATTTTCTTTTCTGTTAATCACTTTTAGGTGGCATTAATTTCACAAAAAAATTACTCTGCAAATTTATTCGGTTTTCCTTTATTTTATTTAAGAAATACGTTATCTGATTCAATTGTTATGACTTACCAAAGCAAAATGGGCTAGGTGTACAAAGATAATAATAATACAGGGTTTTCCAATAAGAAGTGTTATTTTGATATTTAAAGAAAAATGCCATTTTTTAATTTTAATGATTGGATGTTTATTTCATTAGAAAAAAAAGGTACGTTGTTAATATTAAAAAATAATATTAGGCAAATGACCACCACGACCGCGCTTACAGGACCATATCATTTTCATGAAATTTTCCATAACCAAATCGCAAAGTGGCTGCCCTATGTTCTCGATAACGAATTCCATCTTTGAGGTCTTGAATCGACGCTAGGCTGTTGACGTAGACCTTCTCTTTCGCGTGGCTTCAAAAGAAAAAGTCGCTAGGTGTTAAATCACAAGATCTCGGTGGCCAATTGTGATCACCTCTTCGAGAGGTAACACGGTCCGGAAACTTTTCTTTTATAAGATCAATGGTTTTGGTTTGCTTGTGTGGCACGTAACGCCGTCTTGTTGAAAGTAAACGTTGTCTAGATCAATACCATCCAATTCCGGCCATAAAAAATCATTAATCATCTCTCGATAGCGCAATCCATTCACCTGCTATTCAAATTAACACCTCTTATTGGAAAACCCTTTAGTAGGAGTAACTTTGGGAAGCAATTAGGTATCCGGTTTTTCAGATCTGGTTCCTAAACACAGATGTAAACATTGCAAGTATTAAATGAATTCGAAAAGATGCTATCTCACCAAGACAGGAGTGAAAGCACCCTCCACTCTTTGACAGTTGAATTTTTTTCAAACATTCGAAGTCTGAACATTTTAAAATTGTTGCTATAAAAAATATTTTATTTACTTTACCGTGAATAGAACCAAAAAAAATATTGTAGATGCCGTAATCTTACTGGCTCCAGTTGGCTGGGAACAGTTGGGACTTTTGTGCGGTAATCACATACAAAAAAAAATGTCATCACATCATTTTACACGTCCCTTTTCAAGCCCCTGCAGTAATTTGCTCCTACACATAATGCAGTGTCGTATTGGTACGTGACAGTCTCTTTATTTAAGGGATGAATGTTCTCCAAGGGGATTCTCTAAATAGGCCTCAACGAAAGGGGATGTAACGTGTGAGCTGAATAAATCTTATTCATTCCACATCTCATTCTTGTAAACATATCCCGCTGGAAAATGAACACTAAAGAATCCGGGGAAATACTGGCATGTGTCGGAGGATTATTTTGTTGATTCGATGACAATTTTGCGATTCAATGATTGTCATGATAAATGGAAAATGCGTTACTTTTATACATTTAATTTTACTATTTTAAGCAGACGAAATATAGAAGGTTTTTTTATCAATAATCAATTATTCAACCAGATGAAACATATTATTTATAGGGGTAAATAAACCTTTAATAAGTGACGCTTTCCTCAGCACAATTGTAATATACAGAACCACCACAAGCAAACGTAAATTTAATTTAACTTCAAACTCCGGGGCAGTAGTGGTTCGCAGCCTCGGCAGAGCGTGCGACGCGATGCGACGGAGCCACTGGCCGGCCTTCTAACAGCAGCACATGCGCGCGCACTGGACGCTCAGCGACTATTTTAACCGGTGACCGGCCAACTCGGAATGAAACCAACTCAGAACCATCTCAGATAAGTCATTTAGAGTGATTAAAAAATATTTATAAAAAAATTGTTAAATAGGTTATGTTAGGTTAGGGTTATCGGATAATTTTAAATAATTTTTTTCATAGATTTTAATGACTTTTCAAGGAGGTGTTGAGTTGACATTATTCCCAGTTGGCATGGAACCATTTTAACCGCCATCTTCGTTCCGACTTGGGCAATCGCGCCGGCAACTGCACGCTTTGTGACTCGGGTGGAAGTACTCTGGTGACCGTTGTGGTCCCGCGCGAATAATCATAATAGAAGTTATGTGATCCTTTTCGGTAAAAGTTACCTATCCCTAAAAGTTGTCCTCCCGAAACTCGGAGAAGTGACCATGCGGAGGCAAGAATTCCCCAGCCAACTCTCTCATTCAGTCACTGACCAATCGCCTATTCCCCTTTTATATGTTTCGTGATGTGACTGTCCATTTTTACATAACCCAGAGAGAAAGGGAGAGTTTAACCTCGTAAACCCTTATCGGAGGGTTCATATTTTACCGAATCCAACCTGTATTTTTTCCTGATGACTTGTTCAAAGCCAAGAATCTGAGGAAAGTAAATTGAATAAGGAATTTTATGAAAAAGTGAGTATGCAGAAATGGTTGAAAATAAATTATTAAATCGGCGGATGCGCCGGTCTACCAGTTGTGTGGCGGGCCGGATCGGGAAAGGACGGTTTGGGGAAATCCTTTCATCTCTCTAGTTGGTTGGATGGATTCATACGTCCGTCACTCCCGTCCGACACAGATTCTAAACCAGGATTCTAGATCCCTAGATTCCTAAACCAATCAACCCTCAACCCTCGTACCTCTTTCCAGAACTTCCTTTCCTTAAATAAATCCTCCACTCAACATTTCCACAGATGACTTAGACCGTGAGGGAAAATATTTTCCTCAGGGCCACTTTCATGGGGTTAATGTAAAAAAAACATGGCGCAAAAATCCCTAGATTGGCCGATTTCAAAACAAAACTGTTTCTCCAGTTAACCTGATATTTTTGAACTCTTAGGCCCCAAACACGCCACTAAAAGACATCTACAAAACGTATATTTCTATAATGAGCATGAGAAAGTCTTCATCCACCAATGGCTGATGATAAACTATCAATAAAGTTCACGAGTTAATAATAAATTTAAAACCAAAACTTATTTAATTATTATTCTTGTTTAATTAACCGAAACGGAGAAATCAATAGCTCGGCACACGACGGATTTAATATGGGTAGGTACCTACTTCAAAACATTTTAAATTTGACACATTTTCTCAATTTCCATTAAAGCCAATTATGTTAACGTTAATTAAAATCCATCCAGTTTCAATTTATCAGATAACATTATCAATTTTATTAGCAGGCATTTATTTTTCGCGAGAGGGTCGAATTCCATTTCTCGCCTTTGGGAAATTTCAAACATTCCATTCATTTTGATAAGAAAAAGTATTCTTTTAATCTATTAAAAAAGGGCTTATTTTTAAATTGAAATTTATTCAGATCAATTTTCAAAAATTGAGGATCTATTGTGAAGACAGTTGTATCCCTATTTCAATGGCCTTCTACAATATTCTAAGAAAAGGGCTTTTCTGTTCCAGGAACCAATACGATATAGTATGTCGCATTTACAATTAAACATATGATCAAAGTGATCAGCAATGATACTTGAATTAGATTATGAAATTCTACAATGATTTCAAAACAACAACAACGGCCGGCGTAGTCCAGCAGTAAGGCTCTTGACTCGCATTCCGAAGGTCGCGGGATCGAATCCCGGCGTGGCAAAAAAAAAAAATTGATTAATTTGTGTTTTTTCACAAATTATTCCTTTAAAATAATATAAAGTATATTTGCGGCACGTTCCGGAATGGAAGAAACTCTCAGTATCGCCCTAGTGTAAGATCATCATTCAGAATTGAAACCTTGTTTGAAATGACTTTGGTCGTGTCTGGTAACCAGATCTAAATAGCCAGGTACTTCCCACCTTCCTCCTCCCCATTTTCTTCCCCTCCCCCACTACCTTCAGCCTCACAACATTCCCCAATCGGGAATGCCAGTCTCACTGGCTCCATGCACGGGAGCAATTGGAACTCTTGTGCGGTATTCATATATAAAAAATTTTAAAAAATAAACTATTAATATTTCATGATACCCGACCTTATTGAGGGTTTTTTACTGATTGTTGCTGATTGTTTGCTGCTGATTTTGAATATAACTGTTGTTATGTTACTACAAACCGAAAGTTAATTTATAACGTTCTTTTTTATAATAGTATGTTTATTATAAAAATATTATTTCTAACCATTTTTAAAATGTTTGTTAAAACGTTTAGTTCATATCTAAGGCACCAGTAATATTAACCCTTTGATCAGACATTTCCAATGATTACTTATAAATAAATGGTTAATTTGGTCATTTAAAAAAAATTTTCACTTTGTACATCATTTGTTAAAAAAAATAACTAGTTGTTCTCGCTTCTAAAAAAGTATATTTCTCTTTTTTAATAAATCAAAACCAAGATTTCTTCTGAAATCGTAATAATGTACGTAAATATCCAACTGCAACATTATATACTTCACATAACATTTTTTTATAAAATTCAAAAAGGAATTTGTCAAAAAAAAGTGACTCCCTTAATGACAATTTTTTTTTTCAATCTTTTTTCGGGTAAGTAGTACCATAGTATAAAAAAATGCAAATAAGAAAGACCAATAAACAGACCATTACATCATGCATGAAAAAAATATCTTTTCTGAACCTTTAAAATGGCAACCATCTTAAACCGGAACCGGAACACACAAACGAATTTACAAACAGACTAAATGCAAACGGTCGAAATAAAATGGGACGCTACCCTCGGTCAACAATATATAGAGCTGGACAAAACAATTCCAGTGGATATGCGAAACGATGGGTCACGACCCAAACGAGATAAGATCAAACAAGATTGAATACAGTGAATAGGTACCTAAAAACTGCAATTTCTCCGTTATTTATTCATGGAGTTACCAGATTTTGGCAGCAATCCCACACTGCATAAAAAATGCAAGCGATTGAAATCTTAAAAAAGAAAATACTGTTCCGTGGATAATAACATCAATACAGTTTTGTGATGTTATCTTCTGACTCTTATGCGAATCTGTAAAACATGCCGATATTTTATGTATGGCTACCCAGAAGTTTGGCCCAAACTACTTTGGCATGTTTTCCGATTGAAAACGGTTATCGGCTGGCATTGTTGTTGTATGGGCGTGATTTCCATTCGCCCGCTCATCTTTTATATTTGTTTGGATCAAAGCCAAACACCCTTTACATTATTATGTCGCTGTTTCTTCAAACTTGCCTAATGTTGAATATCTAGGCCTTTGTTTTATTCAAAGGCAAACTTATTATAAAGGAATCGTTTTACCAATAGATACAGCAATGCTTTTTTTATGTTTTCTTTTATAATAGTTACAAAATAAAGTTGATAGCATGATACGTTATGGTATTTAAGTAGCTTTGTGCATAATCTAGTTACTCTAAGCGACTGAGAGACAAAGTCGTAAAAAAATACAGCAATTCAATTAAGAGTCTTCGGTGAACTCTTTTGCGAAAACGTTAATACGCTTGAGTTTGTGTCGTTTTTATCTGGAACATGCCATAAATATGCTGCATAATATTTAAATTAATAAAATTGTGAAATAACACAAATAAATTCAAATAAAATTTACTTGCGTACGCCGGGATTTGTACCTGTGTCCTCCGGATTGCCGGTTGAAAAGTCAACAAATGTATCAACAATATCCAGTAAATTTTTTTTCAAAGTAATTGTTTACAAAAAAAAAAAATCCAGTACACTTATTTTCTGAACGTGCCTCGCATTTATTGTTTTGTTATTACGTATTGTTGTACAGCATTAATAGGAGGTTTTAATTAATTAATAATAATAATAATAATAATTGGACAATTGGTAGAGCGCTCTTTTTGTGAAAAATCACCTCAAGGGCGCTTTACAATTTATTTTGAATTCTTAGGATCTATCTAATTTTACTATTTACAAATAGATACAGAAACCTGGCAGGTCACTTCCGATAAACACACTTTTTTAGAAAGTTTATGCTTGGGGAAGATACGACCTTGCACACGACAGGACGGGACTTTGTGGAAGATATTATATTGAAAACACTGGACATTGCATGACTTTACCATTGCTACCCTCATCACTGTTGATTTTACATTTACAAGAAGATTTATGCCAAAATTGAATTAGTATTTATTTTAAAAGACTGGTTAATTTAGAGCTCTTTGGGACTGGAAATTTTCATAAAATGACCTTTACAATAACATGACTTTTACAAAAGCTTAAAATAAGAATTTGGTTATATTTTACACAATTAGTTATTTACAATGTCGTGGGCCGTGAAGGCGAAATTGAAAGGTTTTTTAACTTCTTTGTTATTTTTTTGTAATTTGTTAATGACCCTTTATCTTTCGTTACATTATAAATAATAAAATTAAATCCTTGGTAAAAAATTGGCTTCAAGCAGTTGTGATCTGTTGCAACTATAGTGCAGTAGGTATTCACAATAATGTGTAGGTATGATAATAACACTTGTAAGATGTACAAACTATGTTATTACAATCACATGATACCTTACTTTTTGTTTACCAAACATCATCAATTTGTTTTTTATCTCATACAGCTCGCTAGGAAACTTTGCTGTAATACTATGAAAATTTTACCAAGCACCTAAGCGCTCGCCGGCCACCAAACACGAAACCGCAGTCAACTTAATCCCACAAAAGGTTACATTTCCCAGTAAGTGCGAGCTTCACGAAGCTTTCCTTATCTTCGCTAATTCTAAAATAAATAATATGAAAGCCATTTACTGTAGTAATATCACCGGTTTTGCTTTTGCGAGAATACCGCTGTTCTAAATGAAGGAAGTTCAAGAAATGTTTAGAATGAATTCGAAACGTTTTCAACGTAGGTATTGATAATAAGTGGCAGATATTAATAAACTGCACATAAACAATTACAAAAATGAGAGTTTTGATGTTACAATAACTGTTGTGCTATAAACTTTTACCTGAAAATTTCTTAACTTCTTGATCGCCAACACAAAATTTTTACTTGTTTTTTTCCTCACTATGTTTACGATGTTTTGTTAATTATGCAATCTTACCAGAAAATGTGTTTAAATTTATTTTAAAAAGATAGTACATTATCCACTAAAAGTAGATTCCCCAGAATAGCTACCAGAGATAACATTTTTTCGAAAATAATCTTAAGCGTGGTTTATTGGCTCGTTAAAACTTTATTTTATTCGAACAAATCATTTTAAATATTGAATAACAAACAACAAACCAACCATATTGCATATTGTTGATTTTTTGTTAAAAATACATTAAAATCTTGAATCACCTCGAAGTTATTGCACTTTATCTCAGGAACCCTCGTATAAAAAATAATAATAATCTTGAACACTATTTCAATTTCTATTAAATGTGAAACATTATTTCATAATTATTTATAGTAATATACGCTAAACATGTGATCATGTAGGTATCAACCTATGCATAAATATTTTGTGGGACGAGAATCATGAATAAAATATGCTACCTTAATTACATGAAGAACCCATGCAGAAGAATAGTAGGTATTATGCTAACATTAATTATTAATTTTGAAGAAAATTATTAAAGCCTATTTATAACTGTATTCCTTGCAGTTGAACACATCTACTACTTATAAGAAAACATTGCAAACTGCATGCAATGCAAACGAGTATCTAAATTACTCAGTCCTGATTTTGCTGTCGCAAATAAAAAAAAAATTAGGTCGAGTAGTTCATGTCGGAATAAAAAAATTAATTAATTAATTTACGAAAGAAAATGTTATTTTTCAAACTCTTGTATCATTTTATTTTATTGTTAATCTTCATTCTTCACCCATACACATTTTTCCTACAAAATTTTTAAAACCGGCTAAATATAATTTTTAAATTTCATTAATGCTTAACTTTTCGCAATTAAAACTTTTCTCATGATTTTTTACGGCCACAAGCTGGTTATAATATAATTCCATGGCCAATGTAATCCTACCTACAAAGCCACTGTGATTATTTGATAACAAAATATATTAAATTATAATCATGTTGTTTTACATCGGTCTAAAAGTACACCGCACTGTGTTCATGGGATGTAATTAATGAACACAAAGCAAGAAAAAATATAAATGCATTCGCTTTTTTCATTCCTTCAAAGGCTTTACGTGCCCAGTCGCCATACAAGACAAAGACCCAGAAGGACAGTTCCTGGTTCTACAGTTAGGTACGGAGTAAATGATATTCGTTTATAATCGCCCCACGGTTGAATTTGGCAGCCACCTCTGGTCTGGAGCCCCAAAATACCTGAAAAACCCTCGTCTCTGTGCAGAAACGGGCAGTCCGTTTGATAGATTCTCCTAACTTAACAAACGGATTGCAATCTTTAGAGCACAGGCGTCAGGTGGGAATGCTGTCCTTGTTCTACCGGTATTACAATGGAAGATGCTCCGAGGAACTAGCGTCATTGATCCCCTTGGCACCGGTGCATAGTCGGGAAACACGCCAAACACGCGCTCAACATTTATACACGGTTGACATTAGTCACATGAGAACGGGTCGTTTCTACGACTCGTTCTTGAGTTCAACAGCTCGGCTGTGGAACGATTTGCCGGCTTCTGTGTTTCCTCCCTCCTACAACATGGGTCTATTCAAGACCCGTGTTCACTCCTTCCTCTCCTCAAAAACACCCTCCACACAGCATATTCAAAGATGACATAGGCCCTGAGAGAAATTATTTTCCTCAGGGCCTTCTGTGTGGATAATGTAAAAAATAGTCATTATTATTTTAGATTAAAAATTTAAATATTTTTTTGTCAATAATACAACAAAGCGTATAATTTTTTTTTAATATGATATGCAGGTTTTAATCCTAATCGGCGGAGACGCCAATACGTAACATTAAATATCTTTTTTGTTATCAACTTTGTAAACTATAACACCACTAACATTTTACTAGTATTAACATTTTAGATATGTGCGATTTTGGTAATTTGGTAATGGGCATAAAAAAATGTACGTTACGTGGCGGCATTTTGAATGGTTAAACCAAAGTTAACTCTTTTAAATGTGACACTATAGGTGACGTTACGAACGAATTATTTCATTTTAAAGTATGTTGTATTCTGTCAGTTTTAAACTGACTTCCTAAAATGTCAGTACAAGAAAGAAAAGGTTTTAAAGTTGTACAAACAAGTCTTCTTTTTCTTCCAGATTTCTATAATTATCGTAAATTGGTTGTGGTAAGGGAAATCTCCATCGTGCAGTTCGGAACAAACCCTAGTTTCGAAGGTATGGGATGCTTTAATTCCTTCATGAATCTTCTTCTAGATTTTCAGTAAGGAGATCCTGTGTTTTTTATATAAATAAAATATTCACGTTTTCATAGTTTTTTTACAATTTTTTGGCCATGCGATGAAGAATTTTGAATGTTTTGAGGACGCACTTATAGAACGTTTTTGGTCAGATCAAGGAAACAGGTGGAGGAAAGTGTGCCACGAGAATATTTGACGAAAAATGAATCTTAGAATAACTTGGGGTACCAAAAAGACATAGAAGATCAGTAAATTTTTCATGTCAGATATGTCAAAAGCCAGAATAATAGTACTTAAGAGTATGTATCGAAGGACGTTCTATGAACAAAGACTAAGTGTGAGGGTTTATCCTCTCTGCATACCTGCATAGAACCGGTTTGAGATTCGTAAATTATTGCGCGTCAACTCAACGGAATCAGATGAAAAGAATGATAATAATAAAAATTGGATGAGCTTGACAACGTAAATCAATCACTTTCTATTAAACCTAATGTCTTCTATATCACTACTGGTCGCCTGTTGATTTTGGTTCACTCTACAACCAATCATTACTGAGTACTTAACAGCTTCCTCCCATTATTTTTATTAATTTAAATTTTAAAGTAAGTGGCAAGCTAATTTTTAATAAATATTGCTTCTGACACGAAAAGTAAATTAGAGCCTTAATATTGTCCTATAGAGGAAACTATTGAGTGGAGTCTAATAAATCATTTTATTACATTACGCAAAACGAGAAATCAGCTAATTAGCCAAGTATTTTCTATAACATCGTAATATTATGACAGGTTTCCACAGAGTTACCGACTTTTATTACCGCTGGAGAATGCAAAGCATTACTATAACCCTCCATGCACAAAATAGGGCGGCACGCTGTTTACTTAAACAAGTACTTACTTTTAACTAGAAATAGAGATGTGAGTAAATATAGGGTACCCTGGAAAAGATTAACGGCTGCGCGGTGTGTGGCGGGATTTTCCGGCTTAAAAATTTACTGCGGAAAATATTGAAAAAGTTTTCACCGCCTTCCCGAGTGCTTATAATAAATTGACTAGTTATGTGAAATTGGTAAATTTTTTCAATGCGGAAAGTATACGAAATAGTTTTGGGTTTATTATGTTAATAAGAAGGAATTTCATTATATTATGTTTAAATAAAACAGTGTTTTTTTTTTCAATTTAAGTTTTTTTTTTGTTCATTTTCTTTATTACTCCAATTACATTTGGTGATGTGCTGTGCCTGTCTCACTAGGAACTCATGTGTTTAGAGCATGCGCAGTTTAACGTAAGCATAGGAATAAAAATAACAACAACAATATTTTATTAAATGAAGACATTATGAGCGAAACTCAATCGAAAATCTGGAAACAGAAAAATCAGAAAAAGATATTGGCACCTCTGGGACTCGAACCCAGGACCTCCCTACTTTCCGGGTTGGGGCTCTTATCCACTGAGCTAAGGTGTCGATATCCAATTCGGTCACTTTTAACTGTACCATACTTCGACTAAGAACCACCCATATTATCTTCATTTTTCTTAACGCATATTTTTATTGGCTGCCATCTTTATGAATGATTGCAAGATTCAACTCGAACTAAATGCAATCTAGATGGTGTCTGGATAAATTATTATCCATTTTATTTAATGTGCGACATCTATTGACTCTTCTGCAAGTCTGGGATGAATATTATTATTTATTATTTTAACTTTATGAGTAAAACCTCAAACTGTAATATTTAATTAAAATGATATGAGTTTCGCTCATAATGTCTTCATTTAATTAAATATTACAGTTTGAGGTTTTACTCATAAAGTTAAAATAATAAATAATAACAATATTTTAATTTAAATAAAAGACAATCAGTTCGGGAAATGCAGACTTATAAATAGGTTTTGCTAAAATCGTGGGTGTTTGATCTATTTTAGTTGATCCAATACTTGGTGTCTTATTTATATATTTTTATTTTGATGCAATATACATTTTAAAGTATAATCCAGTGATGTTGGCCTCACTTGGTGGCTTACCCGTGCTGAGGCCCCCATTTTATAATACAAGAATTTATACAAATCAAATTTTGATTAAAAAAAATATAATGTTGGTGACGATTAAAGCATAAGATTATGATAAATTTAAACTAAGGAAATGGACGCCAGCGAGCGGCAAAGACGGGAGATGAATGAAAGGCATCAATTGTGAGTTGTGAGTTGTGAGTTGTGAGTCGAGTCTTTGTTGAGCTAGTAACGGAGGTCGATGCGGAGTGATGTGAGAGAGGTGTAGACGGATTCGTAGACAGTGATGAATGATGAAGTCGAGATGGAGATCACGAATCTTCAGGTTGCCAGCGTATTGTTCTACACCGAGTGTGGTGAAGGATGACCTGATCTAGGCGGTCGATCAATGCCATGAGGGCGGCGTCTCCGGTGATGCTGGATACACCTGTGACGCAGGAAAGAACCTTGTGCGGCGAGTGAGGATGAGCTCTGCAGCAACAAAACGCGACGGGTTTCGAATGCCAGAGATCGGGTTGCACCCTGAACAGAAAGCGCGGCGGGCTTTGTTGTTGAGGGGCGAAGGTGAAAGTCATGTGGCGCGACGGGCCGGACAGCAAAATGGTGGTTGAAGATGAGGGCCGTGAAGATGTACAGAGGGTCCGAGAGATAGTCCAGTAGAACATAGTCCCCTGCCCTGATGGATTGACTGGTAGATCACATGATGAACCGTACGTGAATTTACTGACTTGTACGTTGTGCGGGTGGTATCTCGGCGAGGGCTTGTAATCCCGTTACTACACTGTACCACTTTTATTACTTGCTTGTGTGTGAGTCGACCGTTGAGACAGACTGGACTGGTCTAGACTAGCGCGGCGTCGAGCCGCTTCGCTTTATGTAGGCGCGACTGGTCGAGTAACTTTCCGTTCGCCGGCAATGTGTACGCTAGAAGGTACTAGAATGTACCCGGTGGTGTAATTATAGGTGCCTGTTTAAGTCGCGAACTTTCCAGGAGGTGGCAATATTATTATTTATCAAGACGGCCTGTGGCCGGAGTGCATCCCGGCCGTATACGGCGTAAATAGGTAGGTAGGTAGCCGGCACCTCGTGAATATGTAGGTGGCAAGTACTTAGCGACTTGTAGATAATTTTAGTGTGTTTTTGGTGGCGAAAAATAATGGTTTGGTCGCCACAAAACTAAAAATAAAGATAAAAAATTTAAAAAATTAAATTAAATAAAAAATCGACATATATAATGTATTGTGTGTTTGTGAGTGATGTGTGTTTTGTATTGGTGTTGTATATTGCGTTACTCAATTTTATTTTTATGTGTAAGTGTAAGTGAATACTTTCATCGCACGTACATTGTATAGCTTTGTTGCAAATTATATTTATTTATTGACCAAAATTTGTTTTAGAAAAATAGACAAGTAGTTTTAGTTCTAGTTTCTCGAGCAGTTTGGACATTGTCAAAAACAGTTCTGTGTTTGAAGAGATACGCTAGTATATTTTTGACTTAAAGTTGCCTAATGTCAAAAATACAGATTTCACTAAAGATTTCATCCGACCTGCTTGATCTTAGTTTCAGAATAATCTTTTTAATTAGTTTCTGAACTTCAAAAATCGGATCAATGCCGACAGCGTTTAGATTGTTCTCGCTCTTGTGTAAAGAATCTTCCCCAAAATCAGTTCAAAAATAAAAAAAATTAAACAAATACATTTTTAAACCATTAATAACAACTAATTGATCTCCGTTTTCCAACTAAAATTCATTAATTACTTGAGGTTTCCGTCGTCAGCAGAAAAATGTATGATAAATACAAACTGCTGCAAGTATGGTATTTTTTTAGGTTTTCACGGCCAAAAAGTATTTTTGTTATGATTTTTGGGGTGTTATGCCGTGTTTCGCTACCTCCTTCTTTAGCCAACGTTTCGGACAACGTTACAGTGTCCATAATCAGGGCAGATGAGAGCCTCACTCACATCTGCCCTCACTCATCTGCCCTCACTCATCTGCCCTCACTCATCTGCCCTGGTGATGGACACTGTAACGCTGTCCGAAACGTTGGCTAAAGAAGGAGGTAGCGAAACACGGCATAACACCCCAAAAATCATAACAAAAATGCTGCAAGTATGTTAATTTTTTATTGCGAATCGTCATAACCAATCTTTTTTAAGGTTTCATCGGTAGTTTCCAAGAAACACCCTCAGACCCGCCTACCAAGAAGTATTTTTAAGCAAACGTCCAAATTAATATTGATAGGGTTCTCGTAAATTTTAAATGCCTCTCGAAGGAAATAATCAATAAGTTTAGGACCTTCTCGGTACCGTGGGCCCAAATCCAAAGAAATATAGGATGTGCTAATCTATGTTACAGATTTATCTGAATGGTCGAGATACCTAATAAAAACGTAGAGAATTTAGTGCTTTGAAAACAAGCATATCATTTAATGATATCATGACTTCCTGAGCATTGGTATCATGAAATTCGATCATTTCTAGCAATATGCTTCTAACCAAACACAAATATTGTCAACTCACTACCCAGAAAAAGGGACTGAAAGCAACATTAATGGAAAAACTATTATTTTTTTGACTCTGAAATCACGGTTTGATAAATGGTTTATTTCAGAGAAAATTCAATTTTAACACCACATAAGTATAGTAGACTTGCACTAAGTTCCAATTGCTAGACACTCTAGGCATCACCCTAGTTTGGCAACTATTGAAACATTTGTTGAATTGGCCTTAACTGTGGATCAGCCCTCCTCTATTATTATATTATTATCTACCAGATCAACCCTCCTCTATTCTATCTTCTTCCCTTCCCTTTTCCCTCAGCCTCACAAGATACCCCGATTGGGGATGCTATAGAAATAGTTTGTACTCTTATGCGATGTTTACGTAACAAAATATAAATAATTATAAAAAAAATTGATAGGAGCATAGGTACTTAGTATGTTGCAGAGGAAAAATAGTATTCTGTGATTTTTAAATCGACCAAGTATTATCTAAATAGGGTTTGTGAAACTTAAAATTAACATCGAAACCAAACATATTGGTTTAAGAAAACATGTTTTAAAAATAAATAATGCATTATCTCGCAATATATCCGTTTATATCTTTTGTTGGTCTGCCTTTAGCAAATTTGTCTTTCAGCTAGATAGACCAGCTTTGAAGTTAATGTTTAGAAATATGAATTTGAGGCAGTTAGAAATAATTAAAGCAGTTTTTCTGGCCGTTTTTTGATAAAAAAAGAATTAAATTTAATCAGTTTATGAAAATTTAACAAAAAATACATATCTACTCTTTGACATAACCTAGAGGTGGCGGGCGTAATCGTAATCGAATAAAATAACAATTCATAAAAATATCTTTCATTAACTTCTAGCTAAACATTTACGTCACACAAAAAATCACGACTATACTTTTGTCATAAAAGGAACAATTTTTGACGGTTTTTGGAACAAGTTTACATCAAAATGGAGAGATGTATAATGAAATTATTCTTAGGTGGAGTTTTTTTAACAAGACATGCGAGGGATTTTTTTTTTATTTTTGCATATTGGGGAAACAAAAAGTTATACATATTTTATTAACGTAATTACATATTACAGTTGCATGAACCAGCGAAGTTCCCGCAAAAATTCATAATATATATAGAAAAACACAATTGATTGAAGAAAACATAAATTGATAGAAAAAGAAGAAAACAAAGATATACGTATATAAGAAAGAAATAAAAAAAACACAGATTAAATCATGTGAGATAGATGAACTTAAACTATTAACCTATATGTAAGCAATACATTTTCACATCATAAGATAATGTTCAAGGATAAACATGATTAAAAAAAGAAAAACAACGTAATGAGATTGAGAAAGTAATACACAACAGGGGTAGAGGGCTCGTAATTAACAATTTGTTTTAAGTTTTTCTATTATGCATTTGGCAAATTGACCTAGAACAAACGGAAAATATCAGCGTCTGCAAAAATATTATTGTATTTTGTGCATGTCTTTCTGAGAAATGAATGCTGTGTGTAATTTGATTTTGAATGTGGGATGTGGAATAGTTGGTTTGATCTCGTATTTTGCATTGGACAGTGATGATCTATTGTTATTCTACATCGATGGATTTATCCCTTTGATTGCACCATAGTCAACTCATTGCATCCACAAGCCCGTTCGTCGCCTCAGTTCTTATTTGTTCAACAGAACGTTTAAGTTTTTGTTCAATCTCCACTTTTAATTTAAAAATTGAGTATAAAGAAGTACAGTTATTCACTTAACTAAGAATTATTTGAACTAATGAGACCTTTACCTTTACGGAAAGAGCTTTATCTCAAACACCTTTCATATTTTATTGAAATAATGAAAGAAACCTTCTCCTCCTGTAAAATTTTCAAATGGTCTGTTGGACAAATACAAACTAAGGCAACGCGTTGGCGTTCAAGCAAGACTTTGTTATTGATTGCAAAATACAACCATAAAATAAAAGTGCTTTAATCATCCATCTGCCCAAACACGTTGGTTAGTTAGAAGTATTTCTCCGGAAGCCTTTAGCTCATCTCCCGCCACGATTGCGGCCTCAGAAGCCATAAATCACGTGTTCCGTTTCCTCTCGTTGCAACTTATCGCCTTCCGACTGCAGCTCTCCCATACATACTACTGCATTTAATAATAATTGTATAAGACGCTGCACGTAATTAAATTTGAAAAAGCTGCCGGGATAACTGACCGGTCAGTTGTTGAGTGGGCATCGCGTTTAGGTCCAACCCGGGCGTCCCGTGTTCGATTCCTCGTCGGGCTAAGCCCTCCATCACAACGCAAACAACATTTTCGGCTTTCTGTGGTGTTAGTAGGAGATTTTCAACATTGTTGGGTTATTCGTAACCCAGGAATGTTTGTCTTTCTTTATAATTTTTTTTAAAAAATAACCTGCAAAGCATACGCTACGAGACAGATACGCAATCTGTGGTAAGTGTGCTACTCTCGATGTGCATTTTGCTACGGCAGATGTTCGCAACCGCGCTCATAAATAAATCATTATTATTGGCAATCTATTGATAGCTGAGCCATTTTGGAAATTTTGTTGTTAGTTTTATTTCTCACATAAAACTGGATTCAGTTTTTCCTAAGATTATGACGACATGTTTTAACTAAACGGCACCCCCAGCAGAAAAAACGTTGCACGGTGGGCAAGTACGTACTCCCATCCTATATACTTGCGATCAGGAGTAAAGCGCGGAGGATGTATGTCCTCCATTTTGTTCAATGTATACATGGACGAATTATCGAATCGCCTGGACACCATAGCGGGCTTTAGAATTAATTATTTATGCCCAAATCACATAAGCTACGAGGACGATGTGATTTTCATCAGCTCCGTCGATCAAGAGGTTGAGATTATTATTAATGATCTGTGAAGAATAGGCAAATGACCACAAAACTATGTATAACCCCTAGAAGACTGATTTTTTTTTAAATTAGCTCCACCCAGGAGGCCTATGTCATCTTTAGGGATGCTGTGTAAAGGGTTTTTTTTGGAAAGGAAGGAGAGGAAGTTCCGTTAAAGGGAAAAATATAAGGAGATAATAGGAATCTGGGGATCAGTGTGTCCAGAAGTGACGGACGTATGAATATATATAACTGCAGTGCTATGCTCCGAGAGAGCCCTGCTGGAGAGGTCAAAAACTCTCCCACAACCAGTCTCTTCCGATCCAGCCAGCCACACAGTACCAGCTACTAGGTGACCCAAAGACCTAGACAAATCTCATCCCGTGAGCCCGGGCACCCCCGCTAACGTAGCGGGTCACATGGGGTGACCTATGGCAGAGGTGTTGGTTATCCAATAAATCCCGGAGCAGCGGTACCCATATCCGCCTCCCAAATTGAAAAAAATAATAGCATTAAAAAATAATAGCATTACACCATAAGTAGATGTTCCTTCTCTAAATTATTTACATGGAAACTACTGTGACTTAAACTATATATGGATTACCTTAATGAAAAAATTATAGCAAGTTAATAAATCTGCAACAAATTTATTTTTTATTTATTATCCAACCAGCCGAAAGTTACCAAGTCGTTCGCTACGTTTGGTGATTTAAGGAATGCCCGGGTTCATGGTGTGAAAGGCGGCGAAAACGTTTTCTACCTAATGCGTGGCGCGCTGGATCGGGGAGACTGGTTGAGGGAGACTAGTTAAGTAAGTATAGTAAAAATACCTAAGTAGGTTTATAGGTAGGTCAAATGCTTATGTACTTAAATCCTTTTAGGAATATTTTGCCCGTTAGGGAATCCGGCCAAAAAGTTTCGCTCGCTAGGTGCCTCTGAGCAGAGACGTAAAGGATTTTGGCTTGCAGAGCAACGTGTTTACTTTTTATAACTTTTTCCGTGTTGCAAAGAAACTTGCTTTCGCTAAATTTAAAATTACCGTCCTAGGATTTTTTAAATCGAAGTAGTACGTCCTATAATTTAAGAGCTTTTCTCATCTGTTGGATGGAGAAAAATGTTAACTTGGTTAGTAAAATTGTAGCACAGTAGGTACAGGCAAATGTAGTAGCGTATTATTGTTTAAAGATCTAAAAACACATTTAAGATGAAGCCATGCGACGTATTGCAAAATCATACAAAATCGTGTATTTTTGTTTTGAAAATTTAATCGCTTGGAAGTATTATATATGCTTCAATTAAATACTGCGTGTAGAACGTATCTTGGCCCTTAAAAATATCGGTCATTTTTTTTATAAGTCTTTTGATAAGCCTAGAAAAAAATAAAGTATTAGGTCTATAAAAAAACACTTTCAAGTGCAAACTCTCCTACTTATAAACCCTTTTTCGGATTTAGTTTTATTGCATAATGTGGCAAATTTAGTTTCTTTTATGATAATTGCAAAAAAAGTTGATATTTATGCATAAACTTCACGAAATAAAATAAAATGTGCATTTTCGCGTTGTTATTTTTGACGTCAATCAAGACCGCCGGCATTCGACAAAAATTTTATTTCAAAGTGAACCTTATGCCATGGACATAAGGACCACACAATCGTCACCGCCTTTTTGTCGCATTCTCCACCCAACCGTTGTGGTGGACAGACCTGTCTTCGACTCAGTGACTCTCTGCGCCGTAAAATGTTATTCGAGTTTACGTACTATCGATTTTTAAATTTCCTAATTATATATGTAGATGTTTGAATGAACCGGTTAACCACTTTATAATTTACTTTATTTATATAATAATACTCGTATTTGAAAAAAATATATATAATTCTGTTGCCAAATGTCGTTGGAAGTAGGCAATAACTTTGCCTATGATTTGACATTTACAATTTTAAATCTGGCGCGCTTTTGAGTATTAAACAGTGACAACAGTACCGCACAGTGAGCAAATTTCAATACATGGTTAACAATTTAATATTAATAAATTCGTTTCATTTTCCGTATAAAACGACTTCTTTGAAGTACTCGATTCACATTTTGAATAAGTTATATTATTTTTATTTAAAAAAAACACGATTTTTAAAATTCCGCCGTAACATTAATGAACTTAATTATTTTTACGTTGTTAACATTGGCATAAATCTAACTATGCACATCAAATCTCCGTAGAAGAGAAACGTATTAACTTTAATTAATTAACTTTTATTGCCAAGTTCTTACTTTCGGGGAATGACTAAATATATTTTTTTGTTTATTAATACCTAAATTACAGTCCGAAGCTTTCCCGTTCAGTTGTTAACCGCCAAGCTGTTGGTGAATATTTTTGTTGAAAATTGTTATTTCCAATATTTTTATTTTTAAATAAATGCAAATTGTTCAGAAGAATTTTAAACAATCCAATTTATTAGCAGTTAAAATATAATTGTAGGCGTCCTGGTCAAATGTATTTGACGGCCTCCGTGTTTGAGGAGAAAGGCTCTCGTCTAGCGATCCGATGGTTGCGGGTTCAAATAATTAAATATAATATATTATGGTATATTTATGGCATGTTCCGGAATGGAAGATACTCTCAGTATCGCCCTGGTGTAAGACCAACATTCGAAATTGATACGTTGCTTAGTGACCAGATCTGAATAGTGAGGTACTTCCCCACCTTCCTCTTCCCAATCTCTTTCTCTTCCTCGCTACCTTCAGCCTCACAACATACCCCAATTGGGGATGCCATAGTCTCACCGACTCCAAATAGCAGAAGTTGAGACTCTTGTGCAGGCGCGGCTGGCGCAAACGTTCAATGGTGCGCTGAACCGCCAACAAAATTGAACAACAATTTACCTTATTTCGGCTCTTTGTATTTCTATGTAATGTGTTTAATTATAAAATTGAGCACAATCTTCAAATATAATCACAATTAATTACCTATCTAACAATGTTTTGCGGCCAAATAAACGCTGTGTTCCCGCCCGCCCGCCCCCTAATACGGCGGCTAAGAACGAGGAACCGAGGTAGGTACATACCAATCCGCGCGCCAGAACAAAGCGCCCCGTAGCTTGAATGAAGCTCGTAGTAAAAAATCCCAAAACGTCGAAATATGTCGTACTAAACCAGTCATGGGCAAAGTACGGCCCGCGGGCCAAGTCCGACCCTTCAGGCTAGTCAATCCGGCCCGCGACATTGTTTTGAATAACCCTACCACAATTTACCAATTGACGAGTTTTCGGACGAGTTTGGGATTTAAAAGACGACTCTTTCATGGAAGAAAAAGGAATGGACGAATGTGAACATATGGAAGATATTGTATGGCTTTCAGACTTTGCATTTTTTACAGATCTTCTCAGATACGTACAATCGATTTTTAAATTTCCTAATTATATATGTAGATGTTTGAATGAACCGGTTAACCACTTTATAATTTACACGTCAAAACGTCGAAATATGTCATACTAAACCAGTCATGGGCAAAGTACGGCCCGCGGGCCAAGTCCGGCCCTTCAGGCTAGTCAATCCAGCCCGCGACATTGTTTTGAATAACCCTACCACAATTTACCAATTGACGAGTTTTCGGACGAGTTTGGGATTTAAAAGACGACTCTTTCATGGAAGAAAAAGGAATGGACGAATGTGAACATATGGAAGATATTGTATGGCTTTCAGACTTTGCATTTTTACAGATCTCAGATACATCAATAAATTTAAACTTAAACTCCAAGGAAGAAATCAATTAATCAGTGATATTTGGGATCATATCAGGTATTTCAAAATGCAATTGAATCTATTTTCCAAACAACTAGTCAAGAAAGACTTTACTCATTTTCCAAGACTAAAAACTATTGCAGTTAGGGAGGACCAACTTAAGAACTATGAGAAAAGCGTGAAATGTCTTCAGGAAGAATTTGAACGAAGATTCCAAGACTTCAAAGTTATAGAACAGGACCTGGACATTTTTAGCACGCCATTTAATATAGATTGTGAATCAGTCAAACCAGAATTGCAGCTCGAACTGATTCTGCTCGAAGCAACTGTTTCTCAACGTATCCAAAATTGAGTTCTACAAGGCCCTGTCAAAATCAAGTTTCCCAAACCTGAAATTTCACGCTCAGAAGATAATTGCGATGTTTGCATCTTCCTACATCTGTGAACAGGTGTTTTTTACTATGAAGCTTCGCAAAAACAGCGTTAGAAACCGATTGACTGACAACCACTGCGAATCAGCTCATCCCAGTTTCCACCAGATTATGAAAAACTTTTAGAAGCTCAGTCACAGTTTCATCTGTCACATACGCCTTCATACTCTTCTAAAGAATAATTAATTTTTGTTACTTTTTGCCTTTGTAGCATATAACATACTTAATATTATGTTTGATGTAAAAATTAAAAAATAAAGTATATCACTTTTAAAAAATTATTTGTTTAAATTGTTTTCCGGCCCGCCTAGATAATTTTTTGATTTATCTGGCCATTTCGTTAAAAAGTTTGCCCATCTCTGTACTAAACCTATCTAAAAAACGACTAACCGCGCGCCGCACGGCCACCCGAAGATCTTCGGGATTCTTCGGAAATATTCCGAAACTTTGGTTCTAGCGAAAGTAGGGTTTGAACAAGATAATATTAAGTAATAATATTTCTCTTCTAAAACGCAACCATTAGTCAAAGGGTCAGTTATGCGTTCGCACGTTTTTATCTTGTTCGAGCCCTTGGGATATACCTTTTTGAGATTATTATTTGTTTGTTTGACAGTTGAAAATGACCTTTTGTTTGTGTGCGTTTTTTGTCACCTATTGCGAACTTTATAGGTCGTCAGTAACAGACAGTAAATACCTGCGACCGCTGGCGATCTACTCCTCTAAGTGAAATGTTTCTTGTGTGTTAATTATTGCGTTTTTAATATTATTGGAAGGTGGAGTCTTTTATTTTTATTTTATTATTTATTTATTTATGTCTATTCTTGAATACACATTTTTACAATTGATTACAGAGGTTTACAAAGGAGTACAAAAAAACGTTAATTTTCAGTAGCAGTAAGCAAAAAGATTTTTTTTTTTTTTAAGTATTATGTTGGGTGTAAGGTAGGTTTGAGAAGGTAAAACTGTGTGTGGGTAATATTGTATGTTTCGTGAACACCTCACTAGGAGAACCTGTGCTGAGGTGTTGACGTGCTTATGATTAAGTGGGACAAGTATTTATGTGTGTTGTAGAAAATTAGTTATTTAATTATTATTATTTTTTTTTTATACATTTTATTATCGCATACACTGATTATTTAGAATGAAAAAATATGTATAAAATACAAATCCATATATACACATTTATGCACATGTTTATATTTATAGACATACATACATATAAAGTTGCACACACCTACACATATTTATTAATTAAAATAACTGTAAATTGCATATTAATAACTACCTAAAAAATTATATTTAAAAAAAAATTTTAAAAATTCAAAATTATTAAATATTTTTGATTAATAAACTATACAAATCTTAAGTACGTTCAAATGTTTTATAAACCTAGTCTATTCCGTGCGAAGGAGAGCGGTTCATCTTGGTTCATGGGTTTAAAAAACAGTCTTTTCTGCCTCCTGTAAAATTTGATAAATGAAAGTTACTTGTTCTACAAATTAGGCCCATGATTTGTTAATTTTACCGTGTATTTTGATAATCATAAATAAGTATTCAATATAATTATAATGTTCATATTTTTCACAAATTTTACCACAGTGTATTGGAGGGCGGAACTCGGGATTTATGAGCCTGACGCCCCTTGTCTATTATTGGTTGTCAAGTTTTCTCAAGTATTTTATAATCCCTCGCAAAACAGACGATTTCGAATTTTTCAAGGACTATGGGATCACCTTAATAGCAAGTTTTGTGAAATTTCACGTCAAAAGTGCTCAAAAATTGTCCAACAAAATAAATGTGTATATTCCCGACCCGTATTATTGAATCATTCGTACAATACGAAGTTGAAATCAATTACAAAATCGTTCCATCCCCCATGTTATTTTATTTGCACAGTCGTTAATGTGTTCCTTGTTCACGAAATTGCTCTTAACGATTCGCTGACGAACGTAGCTCCACAATTGTCCATTAGAGCCCATCTTCTTCCCGCACAATGGGGACAATTGTCGCGGAGAAACCATTTAGAGACCTGCAACACGAGCGCTAAATCTTCGTTTAACTATAAGCAGAAGTTAATAGTGATTTAACGACCCGCTCTCCGGCTTCTGGCGGGTCCGCACAAGGAGGCCGGTCCTGGAGTTCTCGTGGTACTGTTTTACTCTACAGTCTGTGTGCACTGAGCACTGTGCAGAGTGCAGTGGGTTACTGGCTACTAATGACCTCATTGTGACTTCAATGAAACAGCGCTCGTTGGCGCTAAATTTCACTTGGGGCTGAGATGTTTAGGTGTTTCAAGAATGACGTTTATTATATATTTTAAAAACCATGATACAAGTACTCTCAAATTTTAGACAATTTGATAAACAACCACTTTACAAATGGTTACTTATAAGATTTAAAAAATGTAAAACAAGTTTATTGGTTAGATCCCAAATAAAGAAAGAATTAAAAAAAAAAAAAAAAAAAAAAAAAAAAAAAACAGTAACAGTTGGTTTGCAAGGTTGTAAAGTTAATTATGGCAATTTGTATTAAATTAACACATAATGTAACACATTTGTAGAGGTAAATAAAAACATATGATTTTATTTATTTTATTTTAGTTCATTAGAGAAGCAAAAAGTTATACGTATTTTATTCTATTTTAGGGGGTATTCTTGTTTAGAAGCCCGAATTTCTGGCGTTTTTTGACTAGGGATTGCAATCCCGCAGCTCATTCAATCCCGCTGGATTGATATGCGGGATTACTCAATCCCGCGGGTTCCCGCATCTTTGAAATTATGTTATAAAAATCAATTTTACTAAACATTTCTTACATTAAGCAATTATTTATTTTCTATTAATTAAGTATAAGTAATTAGTAATCTGTTTTCTTAGATTCATCTTTAAATGTTTGGCATATTTTAATAGTTTTGTTTAATTTTACCCTCACTCTTAACAACAGTTTTATATTTTTAATTCAGTCTTATTCATATAATGACTAATAATCAAATCACAACTTCCTCTTAGATCTTATTACTATGATATCAACCTATGGTGATAATATTTGAAAATACGCTCTTAAGAAGCAAATGGCATTTATTTTATTGTATCATCTCCGAGCCTGCTTCTGAGTGAACTGCAAATATATTCTGATGCTGAAAACGCTCTCTCGGCTTCTACGCTAGTAGGCTGAACCGTTAGGATATATTCATAGGCGAGCGTCAGGTACTCTCTTCTGATACCATCAGACTCAAAGAACGTAATTTCTTTCTTCAAAATTTTCTCAAAGTTCTTTTGCTTGTTATCTGGCTTTTTTTTAATATTTCTTTTTCTTGTTGAAGCTGTTTTTCTAATTCTTTTAGCGTTAGAGTTGGATCGGTATAAGTAGCAGATGTTCCAGCTATAGGTGTATTTTCGAAGACGTCATCTGCATATGTTTCTTCGTCTTGAACTAGGACTCTTTCTATTATTTTCTTTATTTCTTGGCGTATTGCAACTTTTCTTGGCATAAAGAATGTATAAGTACGATCTCTATTTTTGCGGATTTTGCAAATAAATCAAAACTCCTGTTAAATCAGTGCGGCGTTCTTTAATACGTTCATGTAGAGTCTGTGACAACTGGTTACTCAATACCATGTTTTGTTGTTGTAATTTATCCCAAATAAATCGAACTGTGTTGTGTCGCAGTTACAAGCGTTGACTCTCGCCTACAAAGAGCCTCAACTCCTAATTTAAAAGGCTGCAAGTTAGCAATGAGATTAAACGAAACATTAAAATATAGGTATTTACGTTAAACGCCGGACGATGAATACGAAAACACTCGTCATCTATAGGAAGACGTGCGCAGCGCAGTGCCATTTATGAACAACTGACAGGACAGCGGACAGATTTACGCGAAAGTTTTAGTGCCAATTTTTTTTTTAATTTGCTGGATCCGCGGATTCGCGCTTTCAAGGTGCGGGATCCAGCAGATTAATAAAAGCTGCGGGATCCCACGGGAATGCGGCATCCCGCTTTGCGGGGTTGCAATCCCTATTTTTGACGGTCGATAAAAAAACGTAATTTTTTTAACTATTTATTTTTTAAATTAATATATTTATATTTTAAGAATTCACAAAAAATTTTCAAAAAAATATATATTTCACGAAGTTACACGCTGTTGAAGTGGAGGAGGTAAAAAAAGAGCGTGTCCATCTTGTCACGATTTCAATCTTTCTGGCGTTTTTTTTTTAAATCTGATTAAATGTCATCAGTACGAATTTTATTACGATAGGAACCAGGAAAAAATATTCTATAACTCTTCCGAATTTTTAAAAATTGTAAAAATTTTAAATTTTCATTTTTTGTTGGTTTCTACTATAGAGAAAATTCATGCAAAATTTCAATAAAATCGGTCAATTAAAAATTGAGATGGAGACAAACGTTATCTTTTTAGTTTCTAGTTAAGTTCCGTCCAAACAGGTCGAATTGCAACGACGCTAAAATGGCTATAACTTTTAAATTAATTCGAATTTCGAAAAAAAACATTTTAAGGATATATTCTTGAATATCTAAACTGTCGAAATATGAAGAATTTTTTTTTCTAGACAAGAATACCCCCTTAAAGTATATATTACACGGTTGCACAAACCAGCGAAGGCAATATTTGTAGAAAAGCATATATTATTGAAAGCAAGCATGGATGATTGAAGAGAACATAAAGTGGTAGAAAAAGAAGAAGAAAAATATGTAAAAAAGATACAAAAAACACAAATTAAAGTAAATAGGATAGATACTATGAAATTAAACTTTGAAATAGAATAAAAAATAATACATTTTCACGTCATACGATAATCATATCATGCGTGTTCCAACTAACATAAACATTTTTATTTTTAACATGTTCATTTAAATATTTGGCAATTTTCATGAAATCAAACATACTTATTACAGTAGTATGTTCTGTGCGTTAGTCCTGTGTGAAATCTGGTTTAATGAACTCAAATTTACTTTGAATTTATCGGCCAGTCGTTTGGCAGAATTTGAACAATTCATCAAATTTCAATGTTAATTCTAAAGTTCTGTTAAATTTCTATTCAAGTTCTATTATTATTCCGAGAATAGTGTGTGCGGGGCAAAGGAGCACGTATATTTTGCGGTCCATGTTCTTTCTAAATTATCCGGCGTTTTTCTTGAACCGATTTTCTGAAAATTGACACACACACGCGATAAAATCAGTGCAATTTGTTATACTTTGCAAATTAATTTTACCTCTTCCCGTTTTAAAGTTACGTTCGATTTTTTTAAAATATATTCCAAAACGCATTCAAAATTAGTTGGAAAGGAACAAAATCACACAAAGCTTTACGTGTTGGGTTGAACCATGTCATAAAACTTCATAATAGTTTGATTGTAAACTGTGAATTGATAGACTAAACAAACAGTGTTTCCCGAGGAGCTCTCAAAGGAGAGGATAAGTCTTTTTTTCATTTTTAAATAACACTATTTTAACAAATTAATATTTATTGCTTTCAGATTTGAAGTATTTTGTTCCGTTTTATAGATGATGTGACCTCTATAGAATAATTATATCAGTGTCCCGTTTCGTCCAATATCTTTGAAAATGTGTCTAAATGCGTGATTTAGTTATAACTCCATTATTTGAATACGAAATTTGGTTTTGCATTTTTGAAATAGTGGTAAAAATCAAAGTTTGCAAGTGAATTCGAGTGAACACAAAGGACTTGACAAAGGGATTTATTTATTTATTAGTTTTATTTTAGTAAATTGTACATTTAAGTTTACAATTTCCTAATTAATTATATCGTATCATATTTCAAACTATATTTTTTCTTGTTTTATGTATCTCCTACAATACATTTTGAACTTTCCAATTAGTGCGGCCTTTAAAGTTTCTGATAGAGTGTTGTATAACTTCATCCCTTTGTATAGTAAACTGTTCTGCGTATTCGTTTTGTCCTTTTTTTGTAGTCTGATTTCCTTGCAAGTCCTTGTGTTGTGTCTGTGAATGTCCTTGTTGTATATAATTTTGTTTGAGAGTATTTTGGTAACATGTTGTTCACTATTTTATGGATAAATATCATCGCGTGCGGGGTCAACATCTGTTTCACGGTTAGCCAATTTAGTTCCTTTATCATTTTATTTACTTTTGAGAATCTATTTCGCTGAAGTATTATTCTCATTGCCCTATTTTGGAGAATTTGAAACTTATTTTGTTCTCGTTCGTTACACAGGAAAAAGATAGTTGAGCAGTAATTAAAGTGTGGAGCAATAATTGAATTATAAATAGTGACTGCAGTTTTTCTAGAAATTTTTTGCCGAATTCTTCCCAAAAAAGACACTTTTTTCCAATTTTCTTTTGGGTGTATTCAGCATGTTTGTTAAAGGTTAGGATCAATCACATCGATACTTACAAGATAAGACCACTTCACTTTTGCTTATCTTTTGGTTGATGGTAAAGATTGTTTAGGTTAACGTAATATTTCTGAGCACTAAACTCGGATCTCACAACATAAATAATGCCACTTTGAGAGCACCTTTTTGAAATATTTATGTTTTTTTTCTAGTCGCCATTTATTCATTACATTACAGGGGAGTGCTCTTTTGTTCTTTCAGGGAATTCGTTTGCAGTTAAAATATTAAAAAAAACATATTTTTCTTCGTAAGATTTTTATTTTATTTAGGTATTTCACGGATACTGGAAGATCCCTATAGAAAAAATAGGATTTTTTCAGAAGCCGTTACCATTGGGAAAGAAGAAAAAGTCGGGGAGATGCAAGAAGGACCAAGAGAGACTAGAAGAGACTAGAAAGGACAAGAATAGACAAGAACGGTTGGTAAGAAGTGAGACGATTCAAGAAGAGCCAAGAGTAGACAAGGCAATCCAGGAAGAGACAGGAGGAGCTACACGGGGAGGGGGGGGGAAAGAATATGCAAGAAGAGCTAAGAGAGACAAGAAGAAACTAGAAGAGACAAGGAGAGGCAATAACGGTCGGTAAGAATATTCAAGAAGTTACAAGAAGAGCCAAGAGGAGACAAGACGAGCCAGGAAGATACAAGGGGAGCCACTACAGGGATAGGGGGGAGGGAAAAGATTCAAGAAGAGGAGCCAACAAGGGGCAAAATGAGCAAAATGAAACTTGAAGAAACAAAAAGAGACAAGAAGACCCAAGAAGAGACGAGATGAACCAGGAAAAATCAAAAAAGGCACTGAAGAAGAGGCAAGAAAAAGGTAGACATAAAGAAGAAAGCAACAACGCTCAATCAATTCCTTTATTCTTACCCACCCTAAATTCCAACATTGGCTTATTAGGTTGCCATGAATACCGGTCGATTAAGCTCCAACCTCCTTCCTATTCTCAGAGCATGTGTTCCAAGTCCTAACAAATCAGTGCCCCCTGGTGTACCTGGTGTACCGGGACATATGTGCTCGTGGCTGGGGTTGTACAATCGTATCATATCGTATCGTATGTGAAACAATGTTCCATTAATGATGTAGTAAAAGAACTTTGAACGTTAAAAAAACAGTCATTAGGGGAAAGTACATTACTAAAATAATAACGGACCTTGAATTCAAGTAACGTAAAGGTTCTACATAACTTGAAAACTCACTTTTAAATTTGAGGAACTGTTTAAATTCTATGAAAAACCTAGCTCCAAGTGTCTGACTGCGTGAAAATTTCGGAAAAGCGATGAAGTACAAATCTAAACATTATAATATTTATAACAATTACCATTTTCAAAATTTGAAAAGATTTTTCAAGAATTCAAACTATCCTGTTAATTTTCAGTATTGATTGGGTTATAAATAAACCTCTACGTTGTTCGCTCCCTGGTGAACTTGAAAAAGGTGAACTTCATTTTCTCCTATTTATCTTGTAAGTGATCGACTCCTTTATGAGCTTTCAATTTATCGTCAGTAGGAACCTACCTATTACACACTCGTAAGAAGCTTTTAGTCCCGCTCTCCACATTCAATTATAATATATTCGCTTTCTCTGTTCGGTTTTGCAGATATTACGAGAACAAAAATGAGAAATATTTGATAAATTAAAAATAAATTTCATTTTGTTTGCTTTGTTCATACCGAAATTATTTCCGGGAGTAAGTAATTAATTATTTTCATTTTCTTTATACTTTCGTCATTTCTATATGCCCTACTGAATTTGAAATTCCTTTCACATCTTAAAAAAAAACCAATTCATTTTTTTTTGTTTATCTTTTTCAAGTTTTTCTAAAATATGTATTATTAATGCTGTACAAATCTAAAAACATGCTTTGAGCAGGAAACTTAAATAAATATTTGAGAAATTTTCTGGGAATCGGATAAATAATTAAGTTTCATTTAGGCTTAATTAGAGAGATTGTTTTTCATAAAAAAACAACGAGGTATTCCCAAATGAAATGTTTTTTCTCTGGATATTTTACCTCATTTTAAAAATAAGTTTGTGTCATAATTTTTAAAGGATTGGTAGGAATTATTTTTTTGCGACCTTTGCCATTGTGGAAGTGCATTGTTCCTAAACCAAAGCGGCAATTTCAGTTCCTTGTGCGCCACTTCCACCTTATCTTATTCCTCTTCCTTTCCTTGTGTGTGTACCAAACAACAATAAGGAAAGTCAAGGAGGGGAAGGATATGGGCGAAAAGAAATGTTAGGAAGAACGTTGCAATTCGGATATGGTCAATAAATACGGCTTAAAATACATTTAATGCAGCAAGGCTCTAAAGGAAATTATTTCCTTCAGGGCCTCCTGTGTGTAGTTAAGGTAAAACAAGAAGAAAAAGCAGGAGGCCCCGAAGAAAACAATTCCCCTCAGGGCTTATGTCATCTTTGGGAGCGTCTTTTTAGCACTAAAGTTCTGCGAAGGAAAAGGACGTATGAATTCAGCTCTCCCACTACGAAACAAGGCGGTTGATCTGCTGAATAGGTCCAAAGGTCCCACTCAATCAGTTCCTCCCGATCCGCCCGACCACGCAATTGGGGGGCGGACGCTTTCGCCGCCTGGACCCGGACACACCTCACTCCGTGAACACGGTCACCCCTGCTCACCAAAACCACCAGTCACCAAACGTAGCGAACCACTTGGGGTGAACTACGGCAGAAGTGTTGATTATCTAATAAGTGGTACTCGGGGCGGCGGTACCCATGCCCGCCTATAAAATTGAAATAAAATATATGCATTAATATCGCTTATAATTAGGTATGTAGGTATTTAAGTGCCTTTTGATAGTGCCTGGTATCACAGCGCTCTTGACGTGATTTTCCACAAAAACGGCGCTCTACAAATTATCCAACAATCATTATTATTAAGTAGGTACCTACTTGTAAAAATATTATGATTTCAGAGGATATTTTGGTTTTGATGTATCATAGAAGAGTAAAATAAAACATACCGCTCGCAGAACTACAGGATATTTAGATGACACCTTACAAAAGACCGTACCCAGCACGAACGTCAATTGTCTCACTAGGACAGTCAATACAGTCAATTATTAATTAAGTGGTTAATCTCCCAGTGGTAAGAATACTCATTTATCATTCAAAAGGATCGACTCCGATACTTAAGAAAACACAATACCCTAAAATATAGTCAGAATCTTAATGACGCGACGTGAGTAAAGAAGAAGTGTATATAAGTGTAAGAAGTGTACACAAATAGGCGATGCGCGACCCAATGTATTAGTCGGACCTACTGTCAAATTTTTCTTACCAAATACTCTAAAATAATGTGGAAATCTTAACCATGTAAGTGAAGAAAAGAATTGAACGGCCCTGCGGTCGAATTTGCCCTAGAAATTTGATCTTTCCACAGGGTTTACTTTAATTAATGCTGACTATTACTTAAATTTCAGATGTTTCTAAACGAATCTTCCAAAAGTTGTTAATTCATCATCTTGAAAATTAAAATATGGTGCTTACCCCTAAATTTAAAGTTGAAAAACCTTTTATAAAATTTTAAAACCATTATAATAAATATTTTTAGGCAAGGTATCTTTTTTAATCTTAAATATTAATAACTTACATCCATGGGTTCGGTTTGAAAAAAAAATTATATTTTTACGAATTTGTCGGAATTAATTTAAGTGTGAGCCTGAAGCAAGCCCCCATTATTAGAGTATTGAAAATGTATTAGATTTAAATGTATTGTACCGCCGCACAGTTAATAATTTTAGGTATCTAGCGTAACTTTATTATAAAACCCAAGGTTTCTTTCTGGATTTCATTTTATTTTAATTGGGTACCTAAATGTCCAATCTTTTTGGAATAAAAAAAAATAAACATTTTAGCTGCTTGTGACGTTATGGCACCATCGCAATACTGACTATCTCGAAACGCGATCGAGTAATTTTATGTCTGTCGAGTTAGGATCTCTCCGCGGGTTGAGGTGTGCACGTCATCGTGATAATTTAACTATAACTCTAGTGTTTTTCTGAATCTTTATGATGAAATCTAGGAAATCAGGTGATTATCATAACTATTTAATTTGAGTTTTAGTGTGATAAGAAATATTGAAATAACGATTTTTCAAAACATATTTTTTCTTTAAGTTTAGAATTCATGGAACTTTTAAAAATATATCCGAAAGTATCCGGCAAAATTTTACGTTTTCTGTGTTTGATGGATATTAATGTGTCAATTTTACTTTAATTTTGTGATGTACTCAGGGTTTGCTTTAACAACTTTTAATTTTTTCAGCATCAAGGCGATTTTTGATAAACAGATCGATGTATACAAATTTCATGACGCCTGAGCCTACCATTATGTATGAAAACATTCTTTTGCTAAAATTTAACTTATTATTAAAAACTTAAAACCTTTTTTAGTTTTCAATAATATGAGATCACATATAATAATACTAACAATTATATTTAAATTCGCATTAACGCTGTTTCTGATCTCTAAAATTTCTAATTTATCCAACTGAATGCCATTAAAATTACAATGTAACAATTCAATTCCAAAATTGAAATCAAAATAAGCAATTATGTTGAACTACAAATAGTCAGACAGAAAAATTTTCACTGACTTGATATTTTTATATAAAATTCTAGATGATTTAGTTGAAAGTCCGGTATTACTTGAATTGATAAGCTTCCGAATTCCACTTCGTAATACTAGAAGTCAGGATTTATTTCAATGCGAAAATTCTGGGACTAACTACTACAGGTTTTCCTTTTTGCCCAGAATACTAATGAGGGAAACAATTATACTAAGTCAGTGGACATCTTTAATTTATCTTCAAATAAATATAAAATATTGATATTGAGGCAGTTCAGTTACGTACCATAAATACGTATTTTTCTAACTATGCTAAATAAGTAAAGGCCACAAAAAAGGGCGTTTATTAAAAAATAAAAGTGTGACTGGTCTATAACTATTTGAATATAATTAATAAGCAAACATTGTTTTTAAATGACCCAGTATTAAATCTGTTCCCTTTGTAAATTTTTCCCTATTACCCCTCTTCCCTCTATCCATTCTCACCTTTCCATTGACTTTGCCTATTACTTATAAATATGTTGTTTATGTTTATGACCATTGTCTTAATCTATTATTTATAATGAGTTACTAAACCCTGAAGAAGTGAGCATAGCTCACGAAACATGTTGGTTTTGTAAACAATAAAAGTGGTTCAAACTAAGTATTTTATTAATTTTTATTTGAAATGGTGCCACAAAATAAGTTTGCTGTGTTTGAAGAAGTATTTTTTTTAACAATGCTTTCTTATAATGATAATTTGTACTGTCCCAAAAACATATCAAAATAATAAAGTTACGCTAGATACTCAAAATTACTAACTGTGCGCCGTAAGTACCAACTCAGAATTTTCAGAACCAGAACAAATTGTACACAGCGCAATTGCAATTGTTAAGCGCACTTGAAGTGAAGTGACACAAAACTGCGCTATACAAATGTAATGTTATTATTATTATTATTACAGCGAAAAAGATATCAGTTTTTCATAAAGAAAGGCAAACATTCCCTGAAATGAATTACCTAACAATATTTGAATTCCTCCGACAACCGTCATCGTAAACGGAAAATGTTGTTAACGTTCACGGGGAATTTAGTCAGCAGATACATAAACACTTTTTTTTCTATTAATTAAAAAATGTAATTTTGCAGTCCGAAAACATGATTAGCATCAAAACAAAGAATTGCAACCACAAACACTGATCTTTAATTAGGTATAGTAATAAATTATACATGTGAAATTCAAAATTGTTGGTAAGTATACGTAAAATAGAATTAAGATTGTATAGTGTATATTATATTGAGAATATAAAAACCCCGCACCTGCTCCCGCTCAGCAGATCAATCATAATACAGCTCGTCATTGTCGGGTAATTATTTCTGAGGCCGACGCGAGACGGCTGATTTCAAATGTTTCAAGGTTTTTGACAAATTACACATCTTCTTTTGCCTACCCGTCCCATGAAAACAATTTAGTATGCAGGTAGGGGCGCACTGGATAATCTGTTATTAATATAATTGCCAACGATACGTACGAATTATGATAATCTAATTTAAAGATTTCTATGTGCCAATTGTTAAACAGAATTTGAACAATTCATCAAAATTCAAAGATAAAATGTAAGTTATGTGAAAGTTCTATTCAAATTATATTATAATTAATAATAATAATAATCATGAAGGTCTATTTTGCATCACGTAACCGAAAAATAACAAAACTCGAATGGAACGTTCATAGAATTTAAAAAATTATTTGATGCATTAATTCTGTAACACTTCTGTTCTAAGTGACGAAACGTTGTGAAGAGCCGTTTTTAAAAAGAACCGTATTAAAAAAAAGAACTATTGCCAACGTATGCTTATAATGCAATCTAGAAGAGACGTTTCAGAAAAAAAAAACAATGGATTTCCTTTTTCTTTAGCGTTCGTTTATTATTTAAAACTAATTAGTAAGAATACAAGGACGATGGTGATATTGAACGGCAAAGGAGAAGTATCAATATTTTGTCTAATATGATTGTCCAAAACTTCTTCCAGTGCAGTAATAATGTTAAAAAAAAAAACTGTTCATTGCATTTTGTACTAGCCTAATACGTGTGAAAATTTTGTCTCACCAAATCCTGATCCAATATAACAACGCCTACAGAATTATATTTGGAACAGAAAGTACAGCAGCGCATCGACAGTGTTTTCGGAAGTAAGACTGAATGAATTCGTCAGACTGATGAGAAACTGAGTCATTGGAGCCAGAATGCGATGGCCTTCGGCAACATGGTGGTAAGACCAGTCTTACAGCACCAAGATCACTTCTGGGCCTGACCACACCCTACATGTGACCGTTGTTTTTTTCCTTGTTTTTCTTAATATTTTTTGGATTTACATTTTATACAGACACGCTTTTAAGTATTATAACTATACTTGTATTTTGGGTCTTTATAATAAAATTATTACCACTATATTATAACTACACAAATATTTCGTAACTTCACGCTTTTCAATGTTTAAAGAATTTTAATCTAACCCTTTAGTCAAATTGCCAAATAGACATTTTTACTAGAACCAAAGTTAGTTGAGGTGATTAAATTCATGCATTAATAATATTACGTTAAACCATTTTTTATAATAACAAAATGAAGCGCAATCATAACTGTTTATAATAAAAATAAATAAAAATAAATGTGGTGGAATTCGAATGATAACAGGATTAATCAAATAAAGATACAAGATGTTATTTTTTAGCTATCTAAATCAATTTCAAAGCAATGAGAAAATATATTTTTTTAAAACTGACAGGCATTAATTAAAAATAATTCATAACAAGTAGAAAAAAAGTAGAACGCTTTTTTAATAATCGGTCTGGTATTACCAATCCATCCCTGTCCCTAGCGGAGGGCTGGTTGAATTCCACCTACTTGTGATGCAGACGTAATTACGGGAAGAAAGAAACCAACAAAGGTTTGGTTTTCAATCGCCAGGGGCGCTGCCGTCGACTGAGCTCAAACATTTTGCTATGTCTAATTTGTATGAACGAAAGTTATGGTTAAACCTTGTGAGATCGCGGTGGAAACACGTTTATTTGCTGAAATTAAATGACGAAACGTCACTTTAAAAACAATCTAATCTACGTTCTTAAACAGAGTAACTTTATTGGTAGACATTTAGTATTAACGTAAGTATATTTCTCTGCGCGCGTACTTTTCAGCCGTTTTCAAGAAAAAACAGAAGTTTTTTGGTTGGCTGCTTCAACCTCCTTGAGTTCATTTTTTGGACAGCTTTGCAGTGTCAATCAGGCAGACGACTTAACATCCGAAAAAACATCCAACACGATTGCAATATTCTAGATTAATAGAGTAGTGTGCCTGAATATGGGTCTAAGAGGGGTAAGGAATACATTAAGTGCCAGAAATGTGTGCTAGGAGAGAATTCCAACAGAATTCCAACAAATTTAGCTTACCCTTTGGTGAGCACACTGTGTTCATTAGTTGGACTAATAAATGACATCGTTCGGCAAACTTATTAAGGTTTTTAAATAAAGAACGTATTAAAGCTATTTGCACTTATTATAGTAGGTATAACTGGACATTAGATAGTGCAGCGGATTTTTATACTGAAACTAGCTGGGTTACCCGGCTTCGCTCAGGACAACATTCGAGAGTGTTCGAGAGTGAATTTATTTTATTTATTTATAGCGGCCCGACAGACGTTGTCCTATACACAACTGTCGGGACAAACTAAAATTAAAATAGAATAATATTGAATATTCGATACTGCGATGGTAGCGCAGTCTGCCGGATCCAATGTAAAACATTCCAAAATCAACAACTTACAAATAAAAAAATAATTTAAAGAACATTTTCCAGCGGACCAAATTGTGAATCTAAACCATTCTCGAATCCCCTTGAACCACACAAAAAATTCATCAAAATCGGTCCAGCCGTTTAGGAGGAGTTCAGTGACATATACACGGACAGAAGAAATATATATATTAAGATTATGAAAGCGGTCAAGATAATTAACAACGATGTAAGCATGGCAAAAATATACAAATAGAATATCGAGTATGATAAGACCGATATGAAAACAATTTTTTGAACGCTGTGCCGTTTTCTCGTGATATAGTTCCTTTGGTTCCCTTCATTATTTTATTTCATCTAACTTAACATATGGTTCGTTTACAATATTTGAGATTGTTTATAATATTTTTTGGCTTTGAATTCAAAAAGATATTATTCACGATCCTTACTGCTTTTCTTCTTTTTATATTTTAACTGGTCTATTAAAATTTAATTTAAATTAAATTCAAAAATATTATCATCAAGTTGTCTTTTTCATATAAGTTTTTATTTTTGTTATAGCTCTTTCGGCTTACAAGGCCATTATTAAACTTGATAACAACATTATTAAATAAACTTAAAAATTTTAAAAATTAAATCTAGTTCTACGAATTAAATACAAAAACAATTACTAATTAACTGGTTTATTTTCATTCCACTACACAAAAAAAACACTCGCCACAACCAGGGTTTTTATGGCATTATTTTAAAACTCTAAGTCTAAAACAAAAGCCAAGCAAGGCCTCTATCGTATTGAATCTCTATTTGTCTACCCATTGTATTATTTATCTATCTTGTAGCTCGCTTGCGTCATATTCAATTGAGATTTAAAATTTTACTGTTGTCATTCACGTGTCAAAATCCTGTTCAAGATAATTTCTCACCGTCAGGCGTAAAAATTACATTGTATTTATGCGGTGCACATCTTAACTTAGTCTAATTAATGCTGGTTGGTAAACTCCAGTCCCTGTTGAACTAATCTTCTCCATAACACCGAGATCACTTCGCTCCTAAATGTGATGTTGAATAAACATCATCTCCCACGTCTCTAGTCATTATGCATGCACGTTATCCCTGGCCGCCTCGAGTCTCCGCTCAGAAGTAAGCTCTGGATCGATAAAGATTGCACCTCATCACAACGGATAAACGTGGAGATGTCTATAACATGGCAAGAGTTCAATTAGAGAGGCGTTATCCAAGTTCAAAGTGATGAACAGTTAATTATTCATCAATGTGACCTCAGCGTCGTGGAGTGAAGGAGACAAGGTGTTTCGAAGGGGAATTTTTATTGATTATTTTAGCAATTGCGTGAAGCATACCTTTATAATCTTGTATTCGTAAAATGTTAATTTGTTCAGATTTTTTAATGGAATTTTGATATAAACATGTTTTCTTCTTAAAAGATGTTCATATGAGAAATGAAATATGCCAGCGTGTCTATTTTGGAGACTGTGTTATTAGATATAAGCATGAATTAATTAGTGAAACTTTGAATCGAAAATGTTTTTTGTTACAATGTTATTTTGTTTCAGTTCAGTTTGAATGCCGACAACCCGGGCATTTATCTTATTTTGTTTTATTTATATGGTTTTCTTTTATCCGCCTCACCTGACAAAGTCTGTTCCGAGGAGGGTAACGAATAAACCAGTATTAGATCTAATAAAATATTAAATTAAACAAGTATTATGTTTTTTTTTAAATATTTAATACATAATATATGAACAGTTTGTTTTTTATTTTTTTATGTAAATCCTACCCAACCCTCATATCTTTTTCCTTCCCAGAACTTCCTCTCCTTCCTTTCCCTAAAAACACACTCCACATAGCATCCCTAAAGATGACAAAGGCCCTGCGAGAAATATTTTTTCTCAGGGCCTCCTGTGGAGCTAATGTAAAAAAACAGTTTTTTGTGTAAAATTACACGATTTAAATTGAACGATCTTGTGACTAAGACATAAAAATAATTTAAAATAAAACAATAACTTCGTAAACACCATCTTTTAAAAAGTGGTGTTTACAAAGTTATTGTTTTATTTTAAATTATAATGTCACATCACAAAGTATCTACTTCATATGAACAAACATAAAAATAAGTTTAAAATATTGATTTTGCCCTTTAGGTGTGCTTATTTTTAATATAAAAGGATTACGATATAGGTAGTTCCTACCCAGAAATGTTTTTTTATGAATTCCATCAAGACGGGCTTATTTTAAAGGTTGAAATTTCCAAGTAGACCAAAGTTGTTTTTGTTGTTTCGCTCTTCTATTATCTTTTCATCTTCTCCTCCACTTTCTCATACCGAACATTCTCCTATACCTGTTAGGAATTCGTTAGTCTCACCAGCTGCCAGCTAGTGGGACTCTGTCGCGGTTATCACATTATTCTCAGCAATTTTCATTATGTTTTAAAATTCACAAAATTAATTGTTGCCTGCCTCTTAAAAAAAAATTGTGTGTGAAGACCGCACAAGGTTCCCAATGATCTGGAACTAGTGAGAACTATGTAATGTCGTGGGGGAGGTGAGGTGGGGTAGATGAAGGTTGGGAAGCACTTAAATATTCAAATCTGGTCACTGAACACTGCTTAAGCTATTTAAAATGATGGGCGATGCTTCAATTCTGAGTGGTGATCTTTCACAAGGGAGATAAGCACAGTATCTTTCGCTCTGAAAAGTGCCACAAATTGTAGCACTTTATTTATTAATTTAGAATAACGTATGTGTGAAATAACAAACATACAATTTTATTTGCTTGCCAAGGGCTCCGAACCCTTTGGGTGAGAAGAAATGTATCTCTGCAGGTAGGCCACTAAGGTCATCATTATTTTTATATAAGAATTTGATTCATTGGAATATCTTTTTGATGTGCAGTAGACATACACATCAACGTAATATTTAATCACTGAGGAAGAAAATAATATAAATCTAAAGACAACAAAACACAGAAAATAAAAAGGTTAACAGTAACAAATGGGGATTGAAACCAGGATCTCCGTCTTACCGGGACAACACTCTAACCACTGAGCTATTGAGTCCCGACTATTATCCATACGTTTTCCATATTTCAATTTAAAAATGACCTTTTTAATTCATTCACATATCTTTTTGACTTCAATATTTTTGAATGATTACAATTTGTATCACCTATATGTCTGTTGTGTCGTTTAGTGTAGCTGATTACAGTGTTGTCCCGGTAAGACAGGGGTTGCGAGTTCGGTTCCCTGTTGGACCGTTACCTTTTTATTATCTGTGTCTTGTTTTGTTTTATGTTTCGTTTAGATTTTTCCTTCTTCTTCAATGATTTAATAAAGTTTGTAAAAGCGAACGCAATTACGATCCAACTTATGTGAAAAATATATTTCGGAGACATTCGTTTCACGTAAAAACATTTTGTATTATCTAAATTTTATAAAACTTCCGAAGCATTCGAGATTTTATATCTCAAAATCCGCGCTACATTAATATGGCTTGCCATGTCCCTATCAACATTTCAAAAAATTTTGCCTTCGACAATAGTGTCTCACTACAGCGCAAGATGTCACCACATTCCAGTCACGCGTCGCGCTGTATTCTTCAGTGAGGTAGAGGCGCGATTCTAAATACCTACCGTTCACATCCAGCAAGCAAACCAACCAGCCATACTGTGTTTATATGAAGAACCGAATTTCTGTGATAACCATAGAAATAAGAACAAAAAGATCCCCCTCCGCTGCCCTACACGTCTTAGAAAAAAAAATTTAAATACTGTTTTTGGTAAGTATCTACCTTTTAAAAGTATGGAAATAAGGGCGTGTTATTTCATAGAAATTTAACTGTAACATTGTCATCAAATTTAAGAATCCTCCGATCTCCCCAAGTGGTTTGCTTCTTATGTTGACGTAGCTGGTGTACCAGGATTCATAGGGTGAAGTTTGTCCGGGTCTTGGTGGCAGATGCATCTGCTGATCGAGAGAGACTGGTTGAGGGAGGCCTTTTGGCCTCTCGAGGAGGACTCTATCGACCTTTCGCCTTGCAACGCAATTCCAGGGATGTAATGAAAAGTCCATCACGCCTGGACATATCTACTGAGATTCTCACCCACCCCTCAAACATTTTTCCTTCCTGGAACTTCACACAGCATCCCTTAAGACGACGTAATGTAAAAAAATATTTTAAAAATCGAGTGCAGGTCACACGCGGTAGAAGTGAAATCTTCGCCCCCCACAATCTCAAGCGGAGCCTTAAAAAGAGAGCTTATAATCAAAGCGGCCAACGCGGTAAGGTTTCATTCTATCTTATTCTCTAGCAGGCTAAATCCATTTGTATGATGTGTTTGTTAAATATTAAATTTGTTATTACTAAAATGTAATTGTCTCTTTTTAGTGCCGTTTCCGTTTCATCGAGTTTCAAATCATAGTGGTGCTAAAGAAGTTTCACTTGAAAAATATCTACCTTTCCGTCATTATTGGGACAGAATCTGTTACAAGATTCCCGTTATTGTGAAATTCTACGAAATACTACAACGATTTGTTTCGTTTGAAATTTCAGATTTAAATTAACTTTTTCTTTTGAACCCGTCCAGTTTTAGATACTCGAGACGGGATGATCTACCATAATATATATCAATGTTGCCTTTACTATCAGTATACAGTGTTTATAAGAAGTGAATTTCCACCATAAGGTATTCAACACGCGTGCCATAAAAATATGACAGTCGAACGGGAACGAAGACTTCAATCAATTTCCAGGGAAATTTACGCGATTATTGTTTGTTGTATTCTCTGATTTATTTTATATTTGAATATGAGAACGGTATCAGAATGCTACCAGTTATTCGTATTTTACATTGAATTCGTACGGATTTAGACACATATTTTATACGATCTGATTACGAATACCTACTGGCTTTATAAATATGAGAATCATTTATCTATTTAAACTTTAAAAAAAAACCTGCCATTCAGATGTTGTCCGGCAAATAATATAGGCCCAATCTATGTGTTACAGTTCTTTTTCAATAACTCCATGCAAGAAGCACTGAGGAAAATATTTCCCATAGGGACCATGTCATCTTTGGGAATGCTATGAGGAGGGTCTTTTTGAAGGGAGAAAGGAGTGAAGGCTCTTGGCTCTTCAAGACCCTTTTTGTAGGAGGGAGAAAACACAAAAGGCTGCAAATGGTTCTACGGCCGAAGTGTTGAACTTAGAACAGAGTTCTCGTCAGAGCCGGTGGAACAATGCTATAAAGTTTTGTATAAACTATGTTTTTGAATGGAAAGTCACATAGTCACTCAATTCATAACGCACGTATGGAATTGTTTTCGGATTGACTAAAGGCAGGTGTTAATACAGGTGGGTTGACTTTTTTACCATGGAATTTGAATAGAGCGCTGTTTCTTTAAACCACACTTGTGGTAAATTAAAATGCAAATTTGTCTTATCTTTTCATTTTTATCAGCACAAATGCATAATAGGTAAAATCGCCCCTGGCAGGAAGTTATGGCACAATCAAATACTTGAAATAATAATATGGCGTGAATGAATCCGGACGCATCATCGTCACTAACTACCCCTATTAGCGATTTGCATGGCTATTACCTAAGGTAGAATAGTATTTTTATGCAGGTGTAATAACACAAATATGTCAATGTTGTATTATACTTTAGATGGCGGTAGCTGATAAGCTAAAATTACTTTTAACAACCCATAATCATGAAATGGACTAGAAAATATCGATTATACAATCTATCCATGACCATAAATATTAAAAGCCAACTTATGAGGTTTGTGGGTTGGGGAATGAACAAATAAACATGAACATTGTTGAAATATTTACACAATGAAATGGGTGGTTGACCTAGTAAAACTATTTGGGACGTGTAACTTAAATAATGATGATATATTGGGGCAATCATAGCGCTCCAATGGCAATAATTTCGGTTATAATAATAATAATAATAATAAGTTTTATTCCAGGATGTGGGGAGGATAGTGCAATCCCACACGTCCCATATGATTGTACATATTTATATAATATATTTTTATAACATTTTAAAACAACAGATTTTTTTTTTTTTTTAACATAGAATAGGAAAAAAAAAACAAAATAAAAAAAAATATATTTATATATATAAAAATTAAATATAAAAAAATAAATAACTAATCAATTCTATTCTTCAAGCTCGGGCCCAGCGCTCACTCAGGAGTGGGGTTTGGTGCTGAAACGCTGCGGTCACCACTGCATTGTCGGAAGCCATTAGCCGCATCCTGGCTCCAGTGACCCGATGTCTCTTTAGACCGGCGAATCCGTGCAGTCCTAGTTCAGTGAACATTGTCGATGCACTGCTATATCTTCTGAATCCAAATATAATTCTACATGCATCATTATATTGGATCCGGAGTCGTTCCATCGAGGTGGTTCGGTAGTTACACCAAGTTTCGCATGTATATAGATTAGTGCAAAATGCATTGAACAATGTTTTTTTTACATGGTTACTGCATTGGAAAAATCTTCGGGCAATCATATTGGACAATACACTGATACTTCTCCTCTGTCGTTCAATATCACCATCATCCGAGAGGTCTTCAGTGATGATGTGACCCAAGTATTTTACACTCGTTGATATACTTATGTTTTCCTCATTGAGTTGTACGGGGAGCATCTTCTCGAGAGTTTTTCCATGGTGGAATGCGATTAGTTCCGTCTTCTTGGGGTTGTACATCATGTGGTGGTCATTTGCATATTCTTCACAGATTTTTAATAGAATTCTCAACCCTTTGATCGACGGAGCTAAGAGAATCATGTCGTCCGCATAGCTAATGTGATTTAGGCACAGATTATTGATACGGCAGCCTGCTCTGGTGTCCAGGCGATTAGATAATTCATCCATGTTATATACAAACATATTTAGCCTTTTCAGACCAAAAGGGAATCTGCCTTTATAGAACTACTTTTCCCACCTCTGACAAAGCTCGATAATCGAATGGCTAACTCGGCCCGCAAAAATCTGAATTATCTATGTAGAAAATTTCGAGAACTAAACTCTTCAAAATAATAATGGATAGATTCCATAATTCCACAACACGGTGTCCAAATTCAGGAATCAAAGATTCGGAACAAGGAGTTTCTCCGAAGATTGGAAATTCGACAAAGCCATAGGACCTGGCGGAATACCTGACTTGGTCCTTAAGAGGTGTTCTGCAGAATTAACTCCTCTTCTCTCAAAATTATTCAATCTCTTACTCAAAATTCAAAAGATATGAGATCTTTGGTAAAAAGCGATTGTTCACCAAATCACTATAGGATGAAACCGGTCCGATCCTTCCAGCTACCGCCCCAAAGCCATCACTTTCATACTGTCAAAGGTACTGGAAAGGATGGTTAAAAATAAATTGAGAATAATAATGTCTTAACTGATAGGCATTATGGATATTGTCGAAACATCGTGGATTCTTTCAGGTATTTCGGGGCTCCACGTGCGATCTTCTTCGGTATGTGACAATCTAACGCGTGTTTGTGAAAGGTTCATTTAGAAGAAACTCAAACCATATCTAATCAGCGTAGTCGCCCACCACAGACTCCCTTCTTTTGCGCAGAATCTCTGGAAGTTATAAAGGCCTTCCGTGAAAGCGACTTCTAAATTCTTGTAAAACTATTACGAAAACAGAGTTCAACCAAAAATCTGTGAAAAAACATCTCTTGTACAATAATTTTAAAATTCCCATGTAAATCGGTCATATAAAAATAAGCCATAATGGATGTTAATAAATATGTTTATATTGTTTTACCAATTGACTCACCATAAATCCGTTCTCATTCGCACAATTATTTTGTCAATAATAATATTATTTATCACCAGATATTCGAATGATTAATGGGCAAATAATTGAATGCAGAAGTGTATGTATTCGGAAACATTGATTTTATCGCTTTGTTCTGACTTATACAGGAATTCGTGGTATAATAATTTTAAAAAAATAACATTATTGTAAGGAGCGACACTCATAATGTTGTCATATACATTTTTCCACAATATAGGTTGTGATGGTCCCACCCCGCTGCAAGGTTTTTTCACCCTTTCCTTTTCTCTCTTCGTCGTTGAGATCTCCGATCGGAAGGTTCAGCTACGCCGTTTTCCTGATCTCATTTTCCCAACCCCTGTGATGCGAAACACAGTAAAACAAGGTTGTTCTGGGAAATCTTACAAGAAACCCTTTACTCCACGTTGTGTTATTTGTCATTTCGGAGCCCCCAGATTATCTGGAGTAGGCATTTAATGTATCTACTCTTTTTCGTGGTAACTTTCGACTCTTTAAAAGGCGTGGAAGAATTTTTTCTGTTGTCTTCTCAAACGCATGAAGGATACGCCCTGTCTAACTGCCCCATACTACAGATGCCTATGGCCCTAACTGTATACTCGCGTCCCCGTTCCCCGCTATAGTGATCCCTTTGGCACCTACTCTATTAAGGCTGGTTAAGCCATCCTCTTGTCCAATTTTGCGCTAGTAAAATTTAACTGTACGTCTAAAGGTCAGTTAGTAAATCACGAAGAAGGAACCTAGCTCACGTAATGGTCGATCCTGTGGACAATCAAATGGCAATACAAGTTCATTATTTACTTTAATTTAAATGTACGTACCTAGAAATGCCTCTCTATGGCCGAATAGGCTGCTCCCGCGTCTCCCAATCTGAAATACCTATCCTATGCATAACCGTTAGAAATATTGTTATTGTTAGTAGCACCAATTTACGGCAGAACTAAGGGGTTTTAAGGAAGTGATAAAAGGAAAGGAAGGAGAATTTCTTTGCAAACTAGTATTGGCTCCTCCGCTAACCAAGTTGACCGAGTGGGCAGTTCTCCGGACACAACTATCCCGCCAATGCATGTCTGAGCTATACCCCGGTATCTGGCGGATCTCTTGGACGATCACCCTGACATACCCGGACTCACTCATGCCAGAGGAAGAACAGCAGGCTTTCAAACCTTTCTCAGTCAACTCCAATACTCATTACGCCTCCAGATTACTACTTTACTGGCTCTAAAAGGGGTATTTCCATTTCGTCCCTTGTCATGACTCTATCCGCGGGCAAGTGGCGCGAAGCTGTGAGGCAGACCTTTAAAGCCGACCGTCTTCGTCTTTCCACCTCCAATAGTTGACATAAGGCGCACTTTGTGGGCCTTACGTTTACTTTTGGGTTGACACAGATGAGAGAATGCAACAACGTTACAGAATTTTCCCGCAAGATGCCTTGTTAGCGGTCTCCTCCACTCAACCCTACAGGCTTCCCGTGATGTCTAAGGTCAAACGCCTCCGTCAGCGAATCGTGCCCATGACATACAATTCGGCATCCCTGGTACATAACCTTTCGCGCCCGTTCGCTCGACACGATCCCGCGAAAGGGAATGACCCCGACATAGCGCGTGACCCGCCCAGTCTGTGGCTGGTACCTCCCCTCCTCGTAACATGGTAATGAGGGAAAACCCTTACCATTCCGACATACGTATTCCACTTACGTATAGTCTCAGTACCGTCGTACACATTCCTCAAACGTGAAAATTTAATTCACGCAATACAACAGGTAGAAATTTCGCAGATAAACAGGTTGATATAATGTTATACATGCATAGAATCGTGAATCTGATTCCCACGCCCTCCTCCTGTCGAAGTCTGCGCCAAACTGTCAGCCAACACCTTCAATTGGACAAGTTGTACTTTTCGCCTCTGCGTTCATAGGTACCTGTAAGAACCATTTTTTGCTGCTGTTCCGTTCCTAGCATCCAGCTGTTAGGCGACGGTTCGGGGTTGAACCCGGGTGATAACGGTGAAGAGAAAAAAACCTGACCGACACGCACATTTATAGTGAACAATAGTTCAATAGGCTGCTTCATTCTTGCGGTCAGCACGTCCTGTAATTTAAACTATGGAGTTGTAATTCGACTTACCGAGAGTGATTGATAACTGTACCCTTTATCCTAGCGGGAATACACGCTCGTTGTGATTTTGGATCTGCACCTGTTATAACCTGTGGGAAAGCAAAGAAACCTCCTCCCCCTCCCTACGCCCTTTCCCCCCCCCACACAATCTATACTCTGTTATCTGTAGTTATCATTATTAGTTATAGCTTCCGTCAAGCGGTATATTTATTATTAAAGCCCAAATTAATCTACGTAAAGTTTATACGATTTTTCCTGTAAAGTGAATCCCGTTATGGTTTGATTACTCCTTTCACCTCCCTAATAATGAGTCATCTCTTTATTTATTTTATTTATTTATAGTTGATTAATTTGATTATTACACGTAGAAAAGAAGAATACGTGATATTATCCACTGTTGTTTAACAATTTATCACCGCGATTATTGTAACCACACCTTATCACTGAATTTACGCTTTTTGAGCAGCTATTTGTCTATTATTAAGTTAGTTTTACCTCTTCATATTTCCGCAATTCGGGTAAAGTATAATATTATTAACCAACCCCTACACCCTACAGCTTAATTTTACTAAGTAAATCACGAATTTTTATAAAAATATAATTTTACTAAGCGATTATAACACTGAATTTAATCCGATAAACTAACTTTATTTTTAATTACGGTAACTTCAACTATGTGCTTTTCCTTATTACGTAGCGTTGCAATAATTCGCGAGCTTGTATTATTTTTATAATTCACCAACTTCTGATTGATGTCGAACTTTCTTTTAACAAAACTTACAACTATCTGTTTTCACTGAGGTTAATTAACCGTTGCTACAAGCTGGTTAGAACCAAAACTTCCAGACTTAACCGTGTTCGTCCACTCACTGCCCGTCTTTCACTGCCCCTGTTATCAAAAAAACCTGCCTATTTAAAACGAAAATCTCCCATCAATCAAAATAAGTTCATGCAATTTTGAGTCGTATTTACTAGTTTGCCACCCACCACTCTTGCTTCATGCCTCTTCCTGCCTTTCTGCGTTTGTCACCGTACCAACCCTTGAAATCGGGGTTCCGACTATCTCGGTCTAGCAGAGTACAACAGGGGTGGACCACGCGCTCGACTCAAACTTGTCATAGGACATTTTCTCCCACTCAAAATAAATGTATTACACCGCACTACCCCTGCATACATTCTGGAATAATTTATTATTATTATCATTTTTTTATAACCTAACGCGAAGGAATTTTATTTTACGCATTATTCTACGAACAATATGTATTCTCCCTTGTTTTTCCGTATTTGTGAGTGTTTAGGCCTTATACTCTGACAAACTCTCTCTTTAAACAAATAGCAACGCCCGTAAGGCTTTTCCCAGTATTAAACTCACATTTTTATTGATTTCGATTTTCATTTATGGCCATTTATCACCACCATGGCCTAATCTGTCCCTGTTATTTGCATCTCTACTAAGTAACCTCCCACATCTCATCGTCTCGTTCTCCCGAAAAAAGCTAATAACTGTCAAAATGTTTTATTGATCTCTTCAAAAATCACACTCGAATTTGTAAATAAATTTAGAATTAGACAGGCCGTTAAATTTTATGCATTTGGCTAATTACTTTTTCCACTATTTTGTACGTAACCTAGAGTGGTGATTTCGGCTTAATGACCTCTTCTAAGAGCCAAAATCGTGTTACCTGTCAATCTCTTAGAACGACACTTATGCACAAGAGATTGTAAACCTTCCCCATGTCGCTCCTAATAACTGAAACGCAAAAGTTCATAATTAACCCAAAATCTACTTCCTGAACGATCTTTTTCAAAATCTCAATAGAGTCTCGGTCCCGAATTTCAACAGTTATCAATTTCTTATTTTTGGTCATCATGAAGTGAGTTATGATCAAATTCATAAGGGTCTGCATTCCATACCATGGACTTCGTGAGAACTCTCGCTCCTTCAACCAGATAAACGCCTTTAGCTCCGCCTCTCTCTCGCTATTCGTTGTGTTCAAAATAATTGTTAATTTATCATTTCCAATTTGTCCAACGTTTTACATCTCCGATAGTCTAGCACCTCCCACGCGATAATTAACCCGTATTTTATTACAGACTCCTTCAATTTCGTTTTCAAACACACCCAACAGAGGTCAGTAATATGATCGAATTTAAATATTTAAAAAAAAAATTTCCTCGTCTACTTGTTCAAACAACACTGAACCATCACAAGGTACCAGCTTCTTTTTTGATTACCTCGTTCGGGAATGCTGAGGTTGGTGAAAGACAAATATGGATAACAAAAAATTAAATGCTTTATAAGATTTAAGTACAGTACAAAATAATTACGAACATTCTTTTTTTAACGATGGGTGCTATTTCAAAAGTATAATATTTAATTCAAGTTTGATTTTTTTATCTAAACTGAAATAAAGCAATTTGTTTTATGCATTTTTATGCTAGAATCCGATTAAATTTTATTTTATATTTATGACGGACTGTTATAAATATTATGGAATTAAAAAATTACACAACTATGGAATAGCGGGGTAAACAGTGAAATTGGAAAGGAATCTGACCTACCTTATTCTTTAGCCAAATTCAATGTCTTGGTGAGAATCGATCTTAAGGGCATTGAGAAAATCACTGCACAAGTTTCCGGATGAGACTGACTGGTGCATGGACCGCAAGATACATACAGGGGGAAGTCCCGCAGTGCCGAACACCTAAGCTTGGGAGACATTAAAAATAAAACGAATGGATTTGTATTTATTTATTACACATTATTGGGTACACAACAATCATAGACATGTAAATAAATCAACAAACAATCAACAGAATACAAATTCAAAGTGAAGAAAACAGTTAGTCATTGGCATCAATTGTTGGTTTATCATCCTGTTGTACCTTGTACCGAAAATACTTAAAAAATATAAAATCTAAGACTAATCTTTCAAAGATATTTTCATTCAGTTAAAATGGTTGTCTGTTAAAGAAAGACAGTGTTTGAAGATTTTTTATGTATTTCATTAAAAGTAAGTAAAAAACTAGCTTAAACCAACAGACGCATTAACAACACATTTCTATTAGTTTATCTCTTCAGTTGTAGGTACAGACGATTGTAAATATTCCGATTATTCGATTGTCATTTTAAGAGAAGGTACCTAATTTCTCTCTTCCCGGAAGGTAGGCAATATTTATGCTTTTCCAAATATTCCGTCATGAAACACATTTAGAGGGTGAACTTTATTATATTTCATTGAATATGCCTTTCATTTAAGGCGCATTCATGAGGCCGGTATTATTTTTGGAAATTTATTCCCAACCCTCCCACGTCCGCTTCCAAGCCGCAAAGTTCAAGTTAAAAGCAACCCTTAGTCAAACTGACAAGTATATTATAGTTTATCACACCCTTCTCTCGGCTCAACATGGGGTAAACTGGACGTCTCTCTGGAACAAAGGGGAATATTGTAATGTACAAAAATGTTCGTTAAATGTCGCTTAATTTTAATGGAAAACAAACAAAATTCATGACAGCGGAACCAAAATATTTGTTTAATTTTTGAGATTCTTGAAGCCTTTTCCGTTTTAAATTTATTTTATGAGACGAATATAAGTACTGCCATTCAATTTGGGAGGCAGGAATGGATACCGCCGCCCCGGGAACCTTTATTGGATAACCAACACCTCTTCCATAGGTCACCCCACGTGATTCGCTACTTTTGGTGATTAAGCAGGGGTTCATGGGATGAGGTTTGTTTAGGTCTTGGATCAGGACACACTGAACCCTAGATTCCTACCCACTCCTTAAACCCTTTTCCTCCCCAGAACTCTCCTCCCTTTCTTTTTCTTAAAAAGCCCTCCACACAGCACCTCCAAAGATGACATAGGCACTGAGGGAAATTATTATCCTCAAGGCCCCCTTTGTGGAGCTCACGTAAAAAAAAAAAAAACTGCCACCAGGGGAACAATTCAGGGTCTGCCTTGGTTCGCTACATTTGGCGACTTAGCAGGGGTGCCCGGGCTCGTCCTGGTTGTGTCTTGGCTGTAGACGCGTCTGTCCACCAGATGCTTGACAATGAATTGGGAGCTCAGTTCTCTTAACCTTTCACCTTGCACTGCATTGAGGGAGTGGATTCGTACGTCATTTTTTTTTTTACATGAGCTCCACACAGGAGGCCTTGAAGAAAATAATTTCCCTCAGGGCCTATGTCATCTTTGGAGATGCTGTGTGGAGGGTTTTTTAAGGAAAAGAAGGGAAGGAGAGTTCTGGGAAGGAAAAGGGCTTAAGGGGTGGGTAGGAATCTGGGGTTCAGTGTGTTCTGGTCATCCGCCTCCAAGACCTAGACAAACCTAACCCCACGAACCCGGGCACCCCTGCTAATTCACCAAACGTAGCAAACCACTTGGGGTGACCTATGGCAGAGGTGTTGGTTATCCAATAAACGTCTATTATGTCTATAACGTCTGGACATCCTGACTCCCAGATTCCTTCTACCCCGTCATACCTGTTTTCCTTCCCAGAATCTCCTTTCCATCACTTCCTTAAAATACCCTCCCTATGCACCCCCTCCCCCAAAGATGACTTAGGCATGAGGGAAATTATTTTCCTCCGGGCCTCCCTAGAAGAACTAATGTAACTAGGCATATCAGTAGTACTCCTATTCAACAAATTTGTTGGGAAACCTTATTTAAAAAAAAAACATATGAAAAACTTTTTTATGACATCAAAAATATTTCATCCATTTTCAGTAATACATTTTTATCGAATTTGTTAGAATAGCTCCATATTGTAAAATAAATATTTTGTTTCGGTACGAATTTTAATAAAAACTCTGGAAACCTATTGTATATATATCAAAAAAATAAACCCTGATTTGTCACTAATAGAAATTAGCGTTATTGTTATCATTAGCTTCATATTTAAAAATATTTACTTTTGTGACTTCGGTAGAATTTTTTTACTGAGATCCATTTTTATTATTAAAATAACATAACAACCGATGTGTATAGTATGAAAGTTACCAATAAACACATTCGAATGCAATTCTAAAATCCTGCTAAAGATATTCCTGATGGAACGAGAGTACGGTTTAAATTTTCATCGTTGTGTAAAACGAACAATTCACATCCTTCATAAATGCTTGGGTCAAACAGATACTTGAAGCTCGTCAATTGGCCGTTTTCAAATTAATAATCAATATATGATCATCTCCTCCATTTTCCGAACCAAACCAACCATTCATTACCAGTTAGTTTCGTCGCTCAATTAACAACGTGCGCGATCCTCCCAACGACAGTAATTATAGTCTACTTTAACTATCATTTGACGACATCCATAATAAATACTTCCCCTTTAGAAGTTCAAGTTTGCCATTCGCCAACAATATAATCACAGATAAACACAAATGACTAACGAAACAAACTTGGTACCCGAAAGTACTAAAAGCGTTACAGACTTAAACCTTCAACAAAAGGAAAACATAACACGTAGATGTTCCTAAACGCTTTAAATGTTCAAACTTAATAATGTTGATGTTCCTTTTGGTTGTCTTGTCTTATGGAGTCTACTCATTTGGCTGAGATCCTATCTACCTTCGAAACGAACTATTTGTATAAACAACCAGGCAGTAACCACCCAACTCATCCCTGATACAATACAGTCTCAGTCCACCCCCTTTACGGGAAACACCCTCTCATCCCCTTAGGAGAGATAATATATTAACAAATGCTTATCTGAGGTCAAAATTATTATGGTTTGCGCTAATTTAAACCATAAATAATGTTAAGCTATAATTATTGCGTTAAGTCAACTGTTGTAAAGTAACTTCTGAAAACAAAAGGGTTTACTTCAAATAATTATTCGTTACAAAATCATACTATAGTAACATTATTTCGCACACACACATATAAATATATATACATATATCGATAAAAAAACCTAACAACTCCGATATAATATTATTATCACAGACCCACAAAAACCAGGAGATTCCATGAACACCCATGCAACTTCTTATGACAACTTCATGTTTCAAAATTCCATGACAACTCATGCAATTATTATGGTTTGCGCTAATTTAAACCATAAATAATATTAAGCTATAATTATTGCGCTAAGTCAACTAGTAACTTCTGAATACAAAAGAGTTTACTTCAAATAATTATTCTTTCCAAAAACACTTATTTTTTAATGGATCTGTTAGTTTCATATTATTTAATTTTATAAGTAAATAAAGTAACATTATTTCACACACACATATAAATGTATATAAACATAAATCGTTTTGAAAAAAAACCTAACATCTCCGATATAATATTATTACCACAGACCCAACAGGAGATTTCATGACAACTCAGAATCGTGCGATTTCAACACCCCTTTAAAATGTCGTTAAAATTTATTAAAAAAAATTGAAAAGTAAACCAAAACCTTACCCAGCGTAACCTATTTAACCAAATATTTATATATTTTTTTCATCCCTTTTAATGATTTTTCAAAGACGGTTCTGAGTTGATTTCATTCTGAGTTGTCCAGTCACCAAAATAACACCAAAACATCGCAGTTAAATAAATTACCGATTTAAGTTCAATAAAACAAAATGACCCGTAAGCCATGTGATAAACATACTTAGTGGGATTATTATTTTAATATGCCCCAATTGCAATGCAATCATGAAGAATATTTTATAATTAAACCTTTAATCATTTACTTTATGCTGTGATGAACAAAGTTGATTGATCAATTTATCAGTCCGGGAGGCTGGCTTTTCTGTATCTACTTAATTTAGGCGTGGTGTGCAGTTGGTCCAATAATTATTATAATTCGAAAACAGATAATTTTGAATTAATAATTATAGTTGATTGATCTGAAACATTGAACCATGCAAAAGTAATTATTATGTTCATGGAATATTAATATTTTGGACGAATATCTATAAGTAGATACCTACTTCTCTCTAATGTTGAATTGTCTGTTATTTATAATTTTGAGTGTTGAGGGCAGAATTGAAGAGGTCATTTACTACATCAAAGCTGTTTTATTTATTTATTTATTTATTGACGCCCTATTGGGCTTTTACATATCAAACACAAATTTATTTTATAACAACAGTATAACATAAATAAAAAAGATTACAAAATATATAAATAAATCATAAAATCAATATATTAAATATGAATTAAACTAATGCTAAATCCACATGGATAACTTAAGAGAACTCGAAGGTACAATTCATACACCTACAAGCAACAAAAACATTAAAAAAAATTGGTTGGCTGTAAAGTCGGTTTACGGGCGATAATTTTGTGTGATAACGTCATATAATAACGATGGTGTGGAAGAGAGATAGACGCGTCACAAGCCGAACGATTAGGCCGAACGCTTGTTCCACGCTCTCGCTTGCACGCTCGGCTCAGGTGAAACGTGACAATGAGTCATGCTTTTTCGTGAGTGCAGCCGGCGTTCATCGATTCATAGGACGTCATCACGTCAAAAAATCTTTTTTTTTTAATGCAAGTCCAGCATCTCGGTCTATTTCTCCAGACGTACATTTTCGAAATCTCCTTTTTCCTTTTTTCCTTTAATCGGAATATCTCAGTCTCACATTTTTTTGTTGCGTACCAAATAGCCTTTTCCACCACTTGGTTACGTTGACATTAAAGAACATTTTTAAGAGCTTTCATTTTTATTATGCCCTTTTTCAATGACAGCCCAGATGTTTGTAGATACTTTTGTGTCTGATTAACTTCTTCTGGGACTTAACACCAAAAGGAAAGATAGCATAGAAAACTGAAGTCTCACAAAGCTGGTAGTGTTCATACTGCTTTTCTTGTTTGGACGTTTTCTTTGCTGATACTGGAATTACACATCTAAAAATCTGTGTACGTGAAATTTCAAACAAAACTACCGTTGTGATTCGGTTCAGAATTAAATAATTCATCAAAGGATGGCACCACTTCCGTTGGCAGGTCACATGAGAACGTGCCCTCCTTAGGTATTATAGCTACGATTTTGTAAATTTGAGGATCTCTCCCGAAATGGAAAGATTGAAGGCAATACTTAGTTGTATCACGCGGCTACATATTACATATGACGTCATTGCCTGTCTCGGTTACTTTGTCCCGCTGAATAGCTATCACTGGTCATTGGATCACAGTGGATCCTAGAAGCGGGCTATTTTTGGAAAAAGTTCCTATCGAATTTATAAAATGATCACCAATACTCTAACTGGGTGAAGCCGAACCAAAAGCTACCTGCAGGGCCTACCTGCGGAGCAAGTTTTCAACTACTGGTTTATTATTATTCACTCGAGAGCCACCTCGAACAATTTGCGCTCGATATTACGCGCTGTATAAGACCAAGCGCAACATACATTCATTATTTAGGGAATTAGAAATTATATTCGAAAAAAAAGAAAATATATTTGCGATGCGTTTCAATCATGATATTAGTATGTAAGTAGCTAGATAGAAAAGTAGTTAGTTATTTATTGATATTTCTTTTTAGAGGGAGATTTTGTGTGCATTCTTTGGCTTTACGAGAGTGAGTTGTCGTTGGCACCCCTTGGTGCTTGGTACCCGGGGCGGACCGCCCCCCCCGGTGCAACTCACCTGCTTTCCAGAATAGAAGGAACACCATTCTTTTATCAGTTTCTAGTACCTAAACCGCATGTTTGGCTCCCTTTAAATGTGATATCTCACAATACCACCACTGGTAAAGATTTTGATGTTTCAAACATATTTTTTTAAATATTATTTACATCGGACATCCCGAGGTTTTCCTCGAGTTTACCTCGAGGTAAACGAGGTAAAGGTCAGCATCTCAAATGTCACATTTGAGATGCTGACGACTAGTACAAGAGACCTGTTTTCATACAACAATACCTAAATGCCAACCGAGTAGAATGAACAAATTTTGGGTACGCGGTTAGCGTGCCTTGGTGTCTTGAAATGTCTCGTGTCAAGTAACTTATCATCACCCAATGTCCCCACAAGGAAAGGCAGAGATGATAGAACGTTCTAGTAGAATGCGAAAGGAAGTTAACACAAAAATCCATTGATGGCCAGATACTAGCCAGATATAGGACAATATTTACTGACAGAAAAGGTCTCAAAATTCCACGAATCTCAAATAAGCGTGATACCAGTGAATGTTAATAAATTTACAATAGTAGAAAATGAGAAGCCGTCAGTTTAAATCACAAAACTGAGGCTGATTACTGAAAAATTGACTTATTTATTTATTTATATAGAAACTAACAATGCATTGATTACTGTATAAAGAAAATTTACAGATGTTAAGTAATATTTCGTGGTGGGTACCTACGATGTGTTTCATTGTAGTGTCTTATTTAGTAATTACCTGGTGATGTGCGTATTGGGTAGGTGTGTATACGTATGAGTATGTTTGTAGATGAGAGATGTAAGGTGGTGTATGAACGATGTGCGTATTGGGTAGGTGTGTGTACGTATGAGCATGTTTGTAGACGAGAGACGTGTGGTGGTTTGAACGATGTGCGTATTGGGTAGGTGTGTGTACGTATGAGTATGTTTGTAGATGAGAGACGTGTGGTGGTGTATGAACGATGTGCGTATTGGGTAGGTGTGTGTACGTATGAGTATGTTTGTAGATGAGAGACGTGGTGGTGTATGAACGGGTGTGGATGCGCTTTAAACTGCTTATTGACATGATGCTCTTTTTAAATTTGGGCAGTGAATCGGAGAAAATGTTGGTATTAAAGTTAAGGCTAATATTATTGAACGTATGAAGAATGAAGACCACGGTTAATTGGCGAATTAATTGCTGCATTTGCTTCGTAATTAAGCGAGTGGAATAGTTCTGTTATGCATGTACGTCTTAAGGGTATGTTAAAATTAATTAGGGAAAAAAGTTCAGTACAGTCGATGTTATTATTTAAAAAAATATATTGAGTATATTGACATAAATTGTATTTTAGATTTATAAATATGCCTACCTACATATTTATCTAAAAGTACTTATAATTAAGTTAAATTTAAAAATTCTTTTTTTCATTGTCAAACACTTTATTTTATTACTAGCTTTTACCCGCGGCTTTGCTCGCATGGTATTAGGGGAAATTACTGTAGCGCTTGCACTTATCAATTATATATACCCCCCCCCCCTCCCTCCCCTACTCATCCCTCCCACATTCCATACATTCATTCCCGGTACATTCAGTTTTCAAACAGCTCGCGTGCCACCTAAATTTCATAATGCTAGAGCTCAAAGAAAAAAAGAATTTTCCAATTTGGTGCAGTCGTTCGAGATTTATTTTTATTTAAATACGTGGAAGTTTGTAAATATAATAAAAAATATCACTATTTATTATACAGTCTTTATAATTGTTACGAATTATATTTTTAATGTAGGAACTCTCATCTGACCTTTTTTCCAAAACATAAGCTTGTCCAAAAAAAAACAAAACATATCTAATATTTGAATTTCCTGGAGCGGCAGCCGACCAGTAGGTAGGGGGCTGAGTACCTACCAACATAGAGCCCACAAATATATCAACATCATTTTCACGGCATCGATTGGTTTTCTGACGTTAGCAATAACTCGCTCTTGTTAGCGACAGAAAACGTATAATAAATATAATATATTAATATTTATAATTTCATAACAGTCTATAGTCTTTGCCTATAATGTAGTTTTCTATTGGTGAAAGAATTTTTAAAATCTTGTTATTGGTTAATGCTTGAAAGCGTAACAAACAAACTCGAGTACAATATTAGTATAGAAGTAAAGATTAAAAAAAAGGCAAACATTCCCGGGTTACGAATAACCCAACAATGTTTGAAAATCTCCTACTACCACCAAGTAAGCCGAAAATGTTGCTGGAGTCGTGACGGAGGACTTAGCCAGCCGAGGAATCGAACACGCGACGCCCGGGTGGGACCACGCAATGCCCACTCAACCACTGACCGGTAATTCGGGTAGCAGGGATATACGCAGTTGTAGAACGATCGATTTAGCGTCACCTTTGCAAAGAGGTTTCATGACGGCTAGATAGTAATATATTTCAGAATACTTGTGATAAATAAACGCAAGCCGATACCACAACTCCAGTCGAGAATTCAATTCCAAATGCGAAACCATTATTCGAATTCACATTTACGAGCGGAATTACGTAGTACCTAACAAGACGTTGAGCAACAAAGCAGAAAATTCCCCTAAATGTCCGAAGGATACAGGGTATGGTATGGAGTATCGAGTAGGAAGGTCGCTTACTCCAGTAAGCCAAACCGAGCGGGAGAAATAGGGCGTGCAGTGGACGCTCAGGCGGTGCCGGCTCGCCGCATGTCACATCTTGATAACGCCCCGCCCGCATTTCCTCTTAAGCCTGAACCATCGACAAATAAAATATTAAATTATCGAAAAAAACAAAAACTTTTTGCAATTTTTTATAAGGAAAACTCTCTTTTTATAACTTTTGAAGGTTATTCCCATCAAAAGAGAGTTTTTCTTATAAAAAATTAAATATTCATTTAGACTTTCATAAAGTCAATTGTTCCATATCAATAAATTCGGATACATTTATCCGAGACGGTATTCAGGTTACAAACCAATTCTTAGAATGATTGTTCCAATAAAAAAAGAGTAATTGCCCATAATATGGAAAAAAAGAACTAGTTGAAGATAATATTGTTGATTCTAAAATATTTTAAATATGAGATTGACAAATATGACGGTTTGACAGAAGGTGGCAATAGCGAAATTGGTTAACGCGCACGTCCCGGTTAGACGAGAGGTCTGGGTTCGAGTCCCAGTTGCGACCATTGTCTTTTTCTATTTTTCTGTGTCTTGTTCTCTCTCATATTTTCATTTAGATTATAAGTGTTATATTCTTCTTCAAAAAATTTATGGCCTGACAAAAAGTGTTTGCTTGGTTGAGCTCAACGCTCATGACAATAAACATGTAAACTTATACAATAAAACTAGAGTAGCGTTTCTAATCAAGGAGCTTTATTCATTTTCGTTGAAATTTCGTTGCACAAGCACACATTTCACCACTAACAAGTACACAATTACACATCTGCCCTGATGATGGACACTGTAACGCTGTCCGAAACGTTGGCTAAAGAAGGAGGTAACGCAACACGGCATAACACCCCAAAAACAAATAACGAAAATACTTTTGGCCGTGAAAATCTAAAAACTTATCTGACGAACTTTATTCATTCTTATAAAAAATCTTATTACTTATATTTTTCTTTGATAAAATAACTTTATAGTATAATAAGGCAGGTACGCCTCACACGGCATACATTTTTTTTTAAAGATGGATAAACATTCCCAGGTTACAAATAACCCAACAATGTTTGAAAATCTCCTACCATCACCACGCTAAGCGGAAAATGTTGCTTGCGTCGTGATGGAGGACTTATCCAGCCGAGAAATCGAACACACACCACCCGGGTGGGACCCAAACGCGATGCTCACTCAGCCACTGACCGGTATATGTCTGGTAATGCTTTATTTTCGTGAAAAAGAGCTTATGGGTCCGATTGATTGAAACATTATTTGATAATGTGGGCCTCCCTGGATGCCTTAACTATGTTTAAGTCCCCATTTTACAATTTAATACAACTAAGATGATATAAAATCAAATCCATAAAGACGTCAATAAAAAAACAAATGTAAAATCTGCAAACATTATGAGGAATGACGTGTTTTGTAAGTATATTGGTTTTGATTTTTTGTAAAGTTGCCTTTTTCATCCAATGCATTTTTAATTTTGTGATTTTTTTTTGCTTAGTCATTTTTTGTATTGGATTGGAAAAAAAATATTGTTGAATATTTTTAATGCCTGTTGTGTGTGGTATCTTCGTTTAAAGCTTGTGTTTATCTTTGGAGTTTTTTTATGTTTTTTTATAAGCTTGTCTAACTGGGCCTATATCCTTTTTCACGTTAGCTCCACACAGGAGGCCCTGAGGAAAATAATTTCCCTTAGAGCCTATGTCATCTTTGGGGATGCTGTGTGGAGGATCTTTTTAAGGAAGGGAAGGATAGGAAGTTCTGGGAAGAAAAAAATATGAGGGATGGGTAGGAATCTGGGGTTAGTGTGTCCAGAAGTGACAGACGTATAAATCTATCCCTCCAACAGCGGTGCAAAGCGATGGGTCAAGAGAGTCCAAAGGTCAAAAGGCCCTCCTCAAGCAGTCAAAAGGCCTCTTTCAAACAGCCTCTCTTGATCCGGTTCGCCACGCAGCAGGTGAGCAGACGCATCCGTCGCTGAGACCTCAACCTCACTCCATCGACAAACCTCACCCCAACCCGGATACCTCTGCTAAGTCACCAAACGTAGCGAACCATTTGGGGTGACCTATGTCAGAGGTGTTGGTTATCTAATAAATGAAGCGGCGGCACCCATACCGGCCTCCCAAAGTGAAATATATTATCTTGTTATGCAAAATGTTTTATTTAATTTCTTTCAAGCGGTTTCGAATTGAATAATTATTTTAATGGTTACTGTTTTAAAATTAAAATTGAAGGAAACATCTTCGGGAAATAAATAACAGAAAATATTTGCAAAACTTCCACTACCATCGGTACAAGCGGATAATATTGCTTGTGCAATGATGATGAAGGACTTAGCAGCTGAAGAATTGAACCCACGACGACGCCTAGACTCGACCCATTTGTCAACTCGGCTACCGTACCTCTGTACTCTTTTTCCCCTGTTTGTTTTGAAATTTACATAATTTTAAATTTTCACACACAGCAATCACTTCGTGAGTATACTTAATTGTATACAGCCTGAACCTTCATCAGTTTTTCAGTTGTTTTTTTATGAAACCTTGAAGGTTCAGGGATTCAGATTTCAGAATCGAAACTTAAAGATATATTTCTGTAATCGAGACCTGTAGATAGACTATATACCTTCATTAGAGTGTCAGCACGATTTTTTAAGAAACACTGCTGAATGAAGGTTCAGGTAGAATCGAAGTCCAAAGAAATATACTTGATAAAGTGATATTAAAACTACATAAGTTATTTTATTTAAGTTATATTGTTTAACTGTGTTTGTGTTGCACGTTGTTTGTTGAAACTCTTTACAGCCTTTGCTTTTATTTTATACCCTACGCAACAAATATGGAATAAGAACCACTTTTTGGTTAGACATATTTATATTCCTTCCCAAAAGAAGTTTTAACTCTTCAGGTAATATGTATGCTAATTTTGTATTATGCTTCGTGTGTTTTTTTTTTTGTAAATTACTTAATTTTAAGCTGAAGACGACTATTAAAAGACGGAAAGTATTAGTTACGACGAAATTAAATTAATCTATACTAATATTATAAAGAGGAAGGATTTGATTGTTTGTTTGTTTGTTTGTTTGTTTGCATCGAATAGGCTCCAAAACTACTGAACCGATTTGAAAAATTCTTTCACTGTTGGGAAGCTACACTATTCTCGGGTAACATAGGCTATATTATAATTTTAAAAAAATTAGCGATCCTTACTAAAACTCCAATAATGTAACCCAAGGTGTAAAAAAATTACCTAAAATATTCTTTACATCGCGTGCGCTGCGAAAACCATTGATGATAGAATAAAATAATGTACTACGACTTTGCAGAACACATCATTATCTACAAAAAGTGTCGCGACAGCATATGTCTAACTATTATAGTTATGCCACAATAAGTGTTCTTTTATTTTAAAAATTTAATTGAAATTCCGCCGCCAGAAAAGACTCTTTATTTGTATCTTAGTAATAATTTTTATCAAAATAAATTATTTTATATTCGAGACTGCTTCAATGCCTTTATATTACTTTTTGAATTATTCAATTCGGACATCCCATTTGAAAGATATCACGAGTTTAAAATTGTAAGTATTATACGATGTAAGCGTCACTGGGGTACCGACCGTACGGGAGGACACCAACAAACAATCAAATCTTTCCTATCTTATATATAAAAATTAAAATTTGTTTGTTCGTATTTTATGCGCTGCCATACCGTTCATCCGATTGCGATGAAACTTTGGTGATTTGTTGTGCGCACGCCCGCAAAGGATAAAGGCAAGTTCTGGCGTTATTAAATTTGAATTAATGAAAATGTGCTTATTACATATATTTTAGCGGCAAGGAGGAAAGGCAGGGGGGAGGGGGAGGTGGGATACGTGGGTGGGAAGGCGGGGAAGGTAGAAGGGAAACGCGAAAGGGGAAGGAGACTCGGGAGGTGAACGGGGACGCACGGGAAAGGACATTCACGGAGAATCAATTGATTTCTTTGCGTTGCAACGCAAGCCGTGCTTTGTTTTGTGCTTTGAGTTTCAGCTTTAAGCTTTGAACTTTAAGCTTTGAGCTTTGATTTTGAGCTTTAAGCTTTGAACTTTAAGATTTGATATTGAATTTTAAGTATTGAGCTGTGTGCTTTGAGATTTGTGTTTTGAGCTTTAACTTTGAGCTTTGAGCTTTATTTTTAAGCTTTGTGCTTTGAGTTTTAAGCTTTGAACTTAAGTTTGGAGCTTTGCTATTAAGCTTAAACTTTGGCCTTTAAACTTTGAACCTTGCTTGAAGCTTGAGCTTTAAGATTGAGCTTTAAGCTTTAAGTTTAATGTTTGAGCGTTATGTTTTCGGCTTTCAGCTTTGAGGCATAAGCTTTGAGCTTTGCGCAAAGCACAAGGCTTAATGCTAAAAGCTTAAAGCTTAAAACTCAAAGCTTTAAGCTGAAAGCTCAAAGCTTGAAACTCAAGGCTTTAATCTTAAAGTCAAAGCTTAAAGCTAAAATCTCAAAGCTCAAAGCTTAAAGCTCAAAGTTTGAAGCTCAAAACTTAAAGCTCAAAGCTTAAATCTCAAAGCTTTGAGCTCAAAGCTTTAAGCTCAAGGCTTTAATCACAAAACTTAAAGCTTAAAGCTCAAAACTTAAAGCTAAAAGCTCAAAGCTTAAAGCTCAAAGCACAAAGCTTGAAGCTCAAAGCTTAAAGATCAAAACATAAAGTTCAAAGCTTAAATCTCAAAGCTTTAAGCTCAAAACTTTAAGCTCAAAGCTTTAAGCTCAAAGCTTTAAGCTCAAAGCTTTAAGCTCAAAGCTTTAAGCTCAAAGCTTTAAGCTCAAAGCTTTAAGCTCAAAGCTTTAATCACAAAACTTAAAGCTCAAAGCTTTAAGATCAAGGCTTTAATCTCAAAGCTTAAAGCTCTAAACTTAAAGCTCAAGCATAGTGCTCAAAGCTTATGGCTCAAAGCTTAAAGCTCAAAGTTTCAAGCTCAAAGCTTGAAGCTCAAGGCTTTAATCTCAATGCTTAAAGCTCAAAACTTAAATTCAAAGCTTAAAGCTCAAAGTTTGAAGCTCAAAGCTTAAAGCTCAAACCTCAAAGCTCAAAACTTTAAGCTCAAGGCTTTAAGCTCAAAGTTTTAAGCTCAAGGCTTTAATCACAAAACTTAAAGCTCAAAGCTTTAAGCTGAAGGCTTTGATCTCTAAGCTTAAAGCTCTAAACTTAAAGCTCAGGCATAGTGCTCAAAGCTTATGGCTCAAAGCTTATGGCTTAAAGCTTAAAGCTCAAAGTTTTAAGCTCAAAGCTTGAAGCTCAAAGCTTAAGGTTAAAGCTCAAAGCTTAACCCTTTAAGCTTTAAGATTCAAGCTTTGCGCTTTAAAATTTTTAAAGCTCAAAGCTGAACCTTCCAAAATTTTTAAGCGCAAAGCTTGAATCTCAAAGCTTAAAGCTCAAAGCTTAACCCCTCAAAAATTTTGCGTATTTTTTCGATATATATCGAAACATTTATACCTGGTTTTGAAAGGTGGTGAAATACGCTTAAATATATGGTATTATTAGAAATTACAAAAAAAAAATTTAATTCAAATTTTTTTAATGTTTTCTTTAAAAAAATTTAAAAATGCTCAACTGACATTTTTGATATTAAAATTACTGATCTATATTGTTTCTGTCTATGTGTGTGAGATGTTTTGCGTTGCTAAACCGTTCATCCGATTGCGATAAAACTTTGGGGATTTGATGTGTGCAAGCCCGCGATGGTTTCTATACGTGTATAGTGAGTTCTGGCATCATCTGGGACGAATGGGAAAGGGTTAGTAGAGCGATTTTTTTTCTTTATTGAGTGGCATAGCAAATGCCGGGAACTCGCTATTGTATTTAAATGCCTGTGCCAGAATTCGGTAAAATTGAATTATGTAATAGAAAGTACCTACCCTAAAATTCTAAATCTATACTAATATTATGAATGCGAAACTGCGTGTGTTTGTTTGTTACGCTTTCACGCATAAACTAATAAACCGATCTTAGAATTTTTTTCACCAATAGAAAGCTACATTATATGCGAGTAATATAGGCTATAAATAATGGTAAGTTCTGGCGTTACGAAATTATAAATATTAATATATTATATTTATTTTACGTTTTCTGTCGAAAATGGCGAGTTTTTGCTAACGTCAGAAGAAAAGCAAAACAAATCGTTGCCGTGAAAACCATGTTGATATATATTTTTTTTAATTCGGGCATCGTAGTTACTATTTATCTCTAAAAAATGAATCGCCGAAATGTATTTACGCGCATGACTTACGAACGACTGCACCTAATTGGATTTTACTACTGGTGAACTCTGGCATTATGAAATATGCAAAAGGTGGCATTCGAGCTGTTCGAAAACTGAATGTACCGGGAAAGAATGCATGAAATGCGGGAGGGGGACTCGGGTAGGGGGTTCGCGGGAGGGGGAGGAGGGAAACCCGGGAGGGGGAGGGGAATCTGGGAGGGGGAACCTAGGAGGGGGGAGGAGCTTGGGAGGGGGGTTCGCGGGACGGGGAAAGGGGTAGTGGAGTGGGGGGAGGGAAGGTGGAAGAGGCGGAGTGGGAACGCGAGAGGGGAAGAGGACGCGGGAGAGGAAGGGGAGGCGGAAGGGGAACGGGACGAATGGGAAAGAACACGCAGGAGAAAACAATTTATTTATTAAATGGCATGGCAACGCATGCCGGGTACCAGCTAGTGAATAATAATTACGAATGTCCCGTAAATTAAAAACCAGTAATCTTATTTCAACGGTTGTTCATTTCCATCTCATCATCTTTGTGGATCGTCAAACAGATCCCTGGAATCTAAATAATGGGTGGAGTTAGGAAATTAACCATCTCGTTCTGGTTTGCACGTGATTCACTTCTTGCCACCCATCACCTAGCAAAAGCCTCCTGAAGACAACTATTAAACGACGGATAGTAGCACTAGTAACTATTCGACGAAGTTAAATTAATAAATAATAATTATTAATGTCCCGTAAATTAAAAATCAGTAATCTTATTTCAACGGTTGTTCATTTCCATCTCATCATTTTTGTGGATCGTCAAACAGATCCCTGGAATCTAAATAATGGGTAAAGTTAGGAAATTAACCGTCTCGTTCTGGTTTCCACGTGATCCCTTCTTGCAAAAGCCTCCTGATCGGGAGATAAAGCCTTTATCTTCAGGTCAGAGATCATCAATTCACCGCGTTAGCATCGTGGTTGTTCATTTCCATCTCATCATCTTTGTGGATCGTCAAACAGATCCCTGGAATCTAAATAATGGGTAAAGTTAGGAAATTAACCGTCTCGTTCTGGTTTCCACGTGATCCCTTCTTGCAAAAGCCTCCTGATCGGGAGATAAAGCCTTTATCTTCCGGTCAGAGATCATCAATTCACCGCGTTAGCATCGTGGTTGTTCATTTCCATCTCATCATCTTTGTGGATCGTCAAACAGATCCCTGGAATCTAAATAATGGGTGGAGTTAGGAAATTAACCATCTCGTTCTGGTTTCCACTTGATTCACTTCTTGCCACCCATCACCTAGCAAAAGCCTCCTGAAGACAACTATTAAACGATGGATAGTAGCACTAGTAACTATTCGACGAATTTAAATTAATAAATAATTATTATTAATGTCCCATAAATTAAAAACCAGTAATCTTATTTCAACGGTTGTTCATTGCCATCTCATCATCTTTGTGGATCGTCAAACAGATCCCTGGAATCTAAATAATGGGTAAAGTTAGGAAATTAACCGTCTCGTTCTGGTTTCCACGTGATCCACTTCTTGAAAAAGCCTCCTGATCGGGAGATAAAGCCTTTATCTTCCGGTCAGAGATCATCAATTCACCGCGTCAGCATCTCGGATTTAGATCCCCGCGGAGGCTGCCTGTGCTGAACTAAAAGGATTAAGCATAGCTCCTCCTGCCTAAACACCTACATTTTGTGGATGATTATTTCGGGACCACAATGTTTTTGTTTTCAAAGGCTGATGGATTAAAAAACGTTGTGGCCCTGTCCCAACGTTTTTGTGTTTGTCGTATGTTTTGCAAAACTTCCGAAAACAAAAAAAAAACATTTCTCCTCGGGAGACCGGCCTTAACACCAACTTTTGATGATCTTTATTTGAAATTATTATGATAAACGTTTTATGCTCCTATTTTGAAAGGGACGTGGAAGTGGAAGCTTAGATATTTTTGAAACGAAGAGCGGAGAGTTGCAAAATAATGTCGGACGATATGATGTGACATTCAATAGAATGAAGAATGGGACAGGAACGTCCGAAGGGAATATAGCACGATACTAGTGCTAAAGTCAGTATAAAAGAAAGAACTAATACCTTCACAGTAACATGCGATTTGTTTGTGTTACAGTTTTAATTTATTTATTTATAAATGTCTGTATTGTCGTGTGCAAATTATTATTAGAACTAGAGTTCATAGTTTATTTTTATTTATTTATTGTATCTTTACATTGCAGGTAAAAATGTTTACAAAACAATTTGCAACCTCACTAGGACAAGCCTGTGTTGAGGTTAACAATTCTACAATTAACAAAATAACACAAAATTATACAGATATTATATATATTATTATACTTATTACTAGCTTTTACCCGCGCCTTCGCTCGCATGGTATTAGGTGGAAGTACCACTAATTAATTCACTCATTCACTTCCTCACTCACTCACTCACTCACTCACTCACTCACTCACTCACTCACTCACTCTCCGCGAACCCACATTCCCCTTGACTTCCCTCCCTGCCACAAAAATATATGAAATACACGCATTTTCATTTGTACAAATTTCCTAACGCCAGAGTTTACCATTATATAAAGCAATAGTTGCGTGCTGATATATTAGTGAAAGAATTTTTAAAATCGTTTTAGTGGTTTAGGCGTGAAAGCGTAAGAAACAAACAAGATTAAAGTAGAAGTGTTTGATCGATGGGTTAATCGCTCGTGGCTAAATTTGTTTGTCTCAATGCGTCCGTGATCAACCATTTTGTCGCTGATATTTCCGAAATTAAAAAAAAATTCAAAATAGGATTTTTTTGTATACATATATATAATATCAATCAATTATGATTTTAAACCACTTTTTAGTTTTCTAACTGTTTCAATGAAAACTTCAGTAAGAATTTTTCATTCAAACAAGAATAGTTAAAAAGGTAAATGTAATAATATTATGGCATTCGTTACTTCTGTAATTCAAATCTGTACAATTCCTCTTGCAGTTTAATATTTTTAGTTTTCATTTTCCCATTTGTAGTGTTTTTAAACGACTTTCATAAATCCCAACATAGAATACAATGGGTAAAACGGATCAAGGTTTCGCTATTAAAGGAAAGTGGTATGTTAATTGGATGTATTGGTTGGTGTTTGACCCTTAAGTCAGCTTATGGGATTTCTGCCCTAGACGCGCTTAAACATCAATAATTATCACGTTAGACTAACAACTAATCTCTTACATTAGTTTGGGAGATCAGCCTAAATTATCACATAAAATGACCGATTCACTGTATATTATTAGTTACAATATAAGAACTTAATTATATTTTTAATCCCGTTTTTTCATTGAAAATGTCTAGGTTTTGAGGAGATGAACTTTTGGAAATAGGTTTTCCAAACAATTATATTAACATTTCCAAAGCTAACCTCCTAATTATTTCGAAGTTATTTTCCAGATAACTGCGTTCCATTGTTTATTCTACAAACTCATTGTTCGACCTTTGCTACACAAATAAATAAAATTATCATCCGTTTGCTTGTAATAATAATTATTTTAATCGACCATTCAAAATTATCTATTGTTTACGTTCAACAAGTTTAAAAACATTTTGTTCTATAGCAAAGACTTTATGCTGAAAAGCTTCGGATAATAATACTTTCAATTGAATCTTATGGTGTTTGCTGCATTATTCTCTACTTTTTTAACTGTTAAAAGCTTCTATTATAAAATTATACCAATTGTACTAAAAAAAAATTGTCAATAAAAAAAACTAAAAATAAAATGTCCGTAAACTCTATTTTTAGAAATTTTTATGAATCTTCTTCTTTGATTGCATTTCTTTTTAATTTAATTCTTTTTATTGATTTGACAATTTTTTTTTTTTTAATGTGGATACTCATTTTTTTTTTCCTTGTCAAAAAAAAACATTGATCAAATTTTACGCGGGTTTATTAAGGAAAAACAAAAATTTCCGATTTTTGTTTTGACGGGCTTACGCATGAAAAGCTTTATTTAAAAATCGTAGAAGTTAATTTATAAATTGAAACAATTATTTGTTGTGGTTAATATTTAGAAACAAGGGGGAACAGGGGCGCATACAGCACAACAAAGAACCGTTTGATATATTCAGGCCCCTAGCATCTCAGCTCATATGATCTCAGGTTGAGATGGGCTGGCCTTGTACATTTGAACGCCGGACACACGCGTTCCAATAAGAATTATGACTGGACACTGGACACCCAGGTGCAAGGAGAAAAGTGTAAAGACCCAGACTTAGGTGGGAAGACGAAGTGAGAAATGATGCAACATAGCTTTTCCAGGTAACAAACTGAAAGTCAGCCGATGAGAACAGGAGGAGTTGGAGCCGAACGTTGCGGAAGACCACGGCTCAATATGGACTGTAGCGCCATCGAAGAGAGAGAGAGAGAATATTTAAAAATAATCTTGGTATTATTAAATCCTTTATGTTGTAAATAAATTTTAAAAATTCCGTATGCCATCAAAAAAATACCATAGCCAATCATGGTAAAACCTCCCATTTTTACCGATTTATTACATATTTCTCTTGAACACTTTCAGTTTCACTTCAAGTTCCTATACGTTATGTTATTTTTTAAGATAAAACCTGTAGTACATTTGAAGTGCCGAAACGGTAATTATATGAATTTTGATTGGTAGAAAAAAATCGCAAAGTTTGTTACGAAAATTATTAAAAACACATTTTGTTCTATTATTTAACATACCATGTATATGAAAAAAATCACAGTGTATGCAACTTAAGCATTTGTTGAGAGATTTTTGCTCGAGTCATGTTTTATTTAATATTTTCACTATTTCCGGTTTTTTAATATTAGCCTCCGTGTCGAGGAGTAAGGCCCTTGACTCACAATATGAAGGCCGCGAGATCGATTTCCGGCATGCGCAAATAAATTTGATTTTTGTTTGTGTTATTTCAGAATAAATTCATTAAAAGTTCAATCCGTTTTTTTTAACACCGCCTATATTGACCAACCGCTTAATATGACGTAATTACACAGCGAAGTTTGGTTTTCATATAAAATTCTTTATAACAAATTCGGATATAATGACTTCGTTTATAGTGACATGTTGCTTATAATGACCCATTTTTAATAAATTATGTCCTAATTTCATGGAAAATTTTGTCGACAGTGTTCGGGAGGGTCACGTGACGCCCGACGACGTTAAAATGCTGTGTTTCTCTCGTCACGGGTCTTAATATGCTCTCTTCTCACTTTACGATTCTTAATATACTGTATTTCTCTCTATTAAAATAAAAACATACATTTATCCCTAAAAAAACAGGATGTTGTTTATTTTTTGCAAAATGCTTTATATGACGTCCGCTTATAACGTATTTGTCATTTCCCTTCGATGTCATTATAAACGGATTCCACTATAGTATATTTGCAGCACATCCCAGAGTGGAAGATGCTCTCAGCATCATTCTGATGTAGGATTACCTTTCAGAATTGAAATGGCTTTAGCCGTGTTTGGTGATCAGATATGAATAGCCAGATACTTCCCCACCTTCCTATTCTCCATCTCTTTCCCCTCCCCACTACCTTCAGCCTCACAATATACCCCGATTGGGGATACAATAGTCTCACTGGCTCCAGACGGGAGCAGTTGGGACTCTTGTGAGGTATAAAAAAAAAGCGCGCTCCCGCTCAAATTAGTAATAGCCATCAGGCTATTTCTGACAAGCATTATGGTTATAATAATTACACAGCAGAACTTGTTTACAAATTAATCTGTTTTAAAAAAATTAAAGAATAATATTATTGTATAGGCATTGAAACGTTTCTACTGCGGTAATGAACAGTTAGGTAATACTCATTTGCCACCTGTTGATTCGAAAGAAAAAGTCGGAAAGGTAATAAAATCGTGGCCTCGCCCTTTTTCGTCCGATCCGGTTGTCGGACCGGATCGGTACGGAAGGGCGTGGCCTATTTTTATTACCGATCGAATCGGATGTGTGCGGGCTTTTATAAGAAATGTATGACGCGAAGGCCTTCCGGTTGTCTGATCAGACAATCGGATGTATGTGCCCAGCCTATGACGCATTAATGTAATTTTTCAACAATGTTTTCTTATGACGTTATCACGTAAAATTATCGTCCGTAAACCGACTTTACAGAGAAACAATTTTTTACATGTCATCTTTGGGGATGCTGAATAGTGGAATTTTTTTAAGGAAAAGGAGGAGAGGAGAGTTCTGAGAAGGAAAAGGGTATAAAAAGGGTGGTTAGGAATATGGGTTTCAGTGTGTCCTAGTCATCCGCCTCCAAGACTTAAACAATCCTTACATAACTACATTACTTTTCATAATTACACATCAATAGAAACTTTATAATTACGCTACAATAGAAACAGTTTTCATAATTACGCTAAAATAGAAACAGTTTTCATAGTTACGTTACAATAGAAACAGTTTTCATAATTACGCTACAATAGAAACAGTTTTGATAATCACACAAAAATAGAAACAGTTTTCATAATTACGCTACAATAGAAACAGTTTTGATAATTACACTAAAATAGAAACAGTTCTCATAATTACGCAACAATAGAAACAGTTTATTATTGAGGTGATTTTTTCACAAAAACGGCGCTATGTAAATCATCCAAATATTATTATTAATTGAAACAGTTTTCATAATTACGTTACAGTATAAACAGTTTTTATACTAACGCATCAATAGAAAGCGTTTTCATATTTACATTACAATAGAAACAGTTTTCATAATTACGCGTCAATAGAAACAGTTTTTAATAATTACGCTACAATAGAAAAAGTTACATATCAATAGAAACATTTTTAAATTTTTTTAAATTACACAATAATAGAAACGGTTTTCGTAAATAAGCATCAACAGAAATAGTGTTTATAATTACGCATCAATAGAATTAGTTTTCACAATCACGCATCAATAGAAACAGTTTTCATAAAACGTACCTATAGAAACTGTTTTCTGCAATCAACATGTATCAGTAGATACAGTTTTTTTATAAATACGCAATAAATAATCAGGTAATGAAAAAGATTTTTCGATTTATTTAATAGTTTAAATATTCGCATTCATTGAGAAAAACTTGGATCACCTGAGCCAACCAGTAACCACAAACTACTGCTTCTACCACCTCGCCCGTCCTCAACTTAGCGTGACGTGTCAATACGCTATAGTACCAGCACCCAGCGCCGCCGACTTGTGAGATTCACCGTGAATCGCTTAGCCATACAAATTATTCCCCGCGGAGCAGTCATTCAAACCCTCTGATATAGAAAGCACTAGGCATTCACTACCCTCCTGTCCTCATTGTAATATAATTTTTAAATTATTGAAGGACAAACGATGCAATGATAGGTATCTGAGAATTTGTTTCGTTAGAATTGTCGATAACTGAGTGTTTTGATGGTCCGTTACAACGTCCTCTGATTTTCAATTCTGTAATATTTATTGTGTACTAGCGAGCACCCGGCATGCGTTGAATGCCACTCAAAAAAGGGGGGATTTTGTGTTAATTTTGTTCATTGAAGTGCTTTGGATGCATAGTATCTTTTGTTTTTCGTCAGATGCGTACACGAATAAAACGTTAAAAATATCTCCGTACTACTTTATATCCGGTTGCCTGCGAAAGTCCAGGTTGCCGGTAAAGTGTTGGTGTACTTGGAACGTTTTAATGTATTTTGTGTTCGTATGTATGAGTTTATTTTATATATAAGGAGACACGTATAGAATTCGTATAGTTTGCATAACGGTAAGAGTTTTGTTTCCATTTATAATGTTTTTGTGGATGTTCTGGGCTTGAAGTGAAATAATTTTTTTGGTTATCTTGTTTTCGTATTGTATTCGTATAGTTTTCATAATGGTTATAGTTATTTTTAAAAATTCTGCTTTTAATAATATGTTATTTGGTTTTTTTTTTTTAATTTCAGATGTAATTTATTTTATTGGTTAATTTTACAAGGTTTTAGATTATCCAGTCTGGGTAATTTATGTTTTTTTGTTTTAATTCTAGTGGTGCTATTAGAGGTGCCTTCTTCACTAGGACTAGCCTGTGACGAGGTTAATAATTTAATGAAATAAAAAAACAACCACACAAAATGATCATCAAAATAACAAATTATCAATAAGATATATCAAAAGAACAAATTTTTACATAAATGATTCTTATAAATAATAGGCCCCTAAGAAGCCGAAGGTAGCCAATACATCTTCCCTCTTGCAGTTCTTTGAATCTGAGAATACGACCGCTTTCTAAAAACATTTCATTGAGTTTCATTGATGGGATTACATGGGATTAATGGTTTTTCATTTGATGAAATAAGGTAGACCGATGAATTAATAAACAATGTAAATTTTAATAATTGTAACATTGGGAGTTACATTGGGAATAATGGTTTTTCATTTGATGAAATAAGGTTGACAGATGAATTGATAAACAATGTAAATTCTAATAATTGTCACTAAAATTGTTACCTATTAAGGCAAATAATAAAAATTGATTATAAAGAGACACTCTAGTCTTCAGAACGAAACAGATAAGTTTTTCAAAAACAATGCGTTTTCAATAAAAGTCAGTTTTTGCGTTAGAATTCCGCTTTCCATACAAGTTTTTTATGTTATAAAAAAGAGATTGAAACGTTTCTTATCGAACCCTTCAAATAAGCCATGTTGATTTAAATGGGTTTATTTAAAAAAATGAGTTTCTTAACAAATCATTAAAAAATATTTGATTCATCAGAATTATGCACATTTAAAGATTTATACTATACAATTGGCTAATCATTCCGCTTTAGACATTTTTTCCTTTAATTATTATGAGCGCAATGTTTTCAATATCGCTAAAGCCAATCTAATATTTTATAAATCGATGTTCAACCCATTCAAACCAAAAATTACAGTTCAACTTCAGAAAGAGATTTGAGAAAGAAACTTCGCGTTGAACCGCGTCATTCAAACTGATATTTTGAGGGGAGAATCTTCCGATTTCATTCTTCTCTAAAAGTAGCTACTTATAAAAATAAGCGTTTGAACATCTAATGGTATTTTGTTAGATAAAAGGTTTTGTAGATTTTTTGCAGCAAGCTGGGGTTTTTTCGAAATATGTAATATTTCTACATTCTTCATACTTAGTTTGATTTTGGATTCTAGGTAAATAATTAATTAATACTAGGCCGGCAAAAATAATAGAAGTAGATTTGGATGGGCCGCCTTCCGAAAATTTAGCCACATCCTAAAAAACAGAAAAACATCGGATGCATGTATTTAACAAAAATGTTTGTCTGGCATTTTATAGAAACGGGCGGTCCATTTAAAAATTCCATGATATCTTGACAAACGGATTTCAACTTTTAGAGCACAGGTGCCAGGTGGGAATGCTGCCCTTGTCCTACCTGTATTTCAATTGATGATGCTCCGAGGAATTAGGGTCATTGATTCTTTCGGCACCGGTGCATAGTCGAAAAACACGTCAAACGTTTGTACACGGTTGACATTTTTATTTGTCATATGAGAATGGATTGTTTCTTCCCCTCGTTCTTGAGTTCAGCAGCTCGGTTGTGGCAGTGACTCGGCTGTGGCTTCTTCATGGCATCATATTTGTGAAGTTAAGTAATGTAATGTATTGTGTCAAGTTAATGTAATACAAAAATATTAGCATTCTGACCGCAAACATCGACTCTAACCACCAACGCTGTGGTGAAACTGATCACAAAGAACCATGGAAAACACCCCGATAGGTTTATTCCTGCGAGATAGAAAGGCGAACGAGTGGATAAGGAACAAGTCTAATGTAGCAGATACCCTTACCACAATCCTAAGTTCAACTGGAACTATTCTGGACAAGTGGCACGACTAACAGATGACCATTGGAACCACACCATGGATGGCATCCCTGGATGGGAAAGAGAAGTTGAATTCGCTCACACATAACCAAAAAGTAACTGCAAGCTTCGGATGGATGATCGATAAAGACGATCGAGGAAGACGCATAATCTTTCAGGATGGGCAAACTTGAAAAAGAATTAGGGAGGCCTACGTTTAAAGCTGTATGTCATAAAGGGCTCTTGAAAAATTTAAGTTTAACTTGAAAAAGAAGGAGGTCTCGACGTTTCGAATTCCGTTTCTCGTTTTAATATTTAAAAAAAACCTAATATTCCAAGAACGATTTTTAAGTTTACGATCTCGACGTGCGCAAGCAATTTTGTTTGATTAATTTGTGTTTCTTCACAAATCATTGATGTAAACTAAGCATATTTCAGAGTCGTAGTTACCTTCAGGATCGTCCTGGTGAAAGACCATCATTCAGAAAAGAAACTTTGATTTAAATGGCTTTATTTGTATCTTCTTTTCCTCTCCGCCACCTTCGTCCTAACAAAATACCCCAATTAATGGGGATGCCGTAGTCTCATTGGCTCCAGACGGTTGGAATCAGTTGAGACTCTCGTGCGGTACTTATCACATTTAAAAACAATATTTAAATGAGGCAAAATACCCTAACATTACCCTGCCAGAGACAATCAATGATCTTTGGTACTAGTTTGTAGCCGGAGTTCAATAATATGCAAATCATGGATTAGTGTCATGTAATTCAGTATACATCGATCAAGTACAAGTTAAATGATTGCCATTGCATGTTCTTTATCAGTCTGTGACATTAAGCAATGAAACGTGTTCACCTAGCCCGATTTACCAGCTTGAAAACTACTATCGAACGATCGCAACCACAAAAAGGTCAATCACTGTGCTTTAACATGACTGCGAACAGACGTTAGTGTATCTGGAGATTGGAGAATTTTCAATCAGACGATGTACGCAATAGTGTTAAGATTTTTGGAACTGGGCAAAGAGGTCGCGAGTTCTAAATCCAAATCAAGAAATAAAATTTGATTTATTTCTTATTGATCTTTTCACAAAAGTATTTTTTTAGTTTAAAAACGTGGGTGGTTTTATTGTAATATTCTCTAGAGTAGTAAATATTTTAATACTGGCTTGGTGAGATACCATCATTCAGAATTAAAACAAACGTTGCTTGAAATGGGTTTAGCTGTGTTCATTTTAATTTATAAATTACATGATAACTCTTTAAAACGATTTCATATATATGATACATTACATCAACATACTAGACGGCTACGTGTTTCATGTGACCAAAGGAATATAGTTACTTTATGGTGTCTAGACACCAGTGTGAACAAATAGATTAAATATTTAAATATATTGATAATTAGTTTATAAAAAGAATTAATATTATATTAATATTAAAATCATCGATATTACAATATTACTACTTCCCAACTTCCTCTACTCCACACTTTATCACATCCTTCTTATTCTGTCATATTTTTCACAAAATGTGCAAAGAAGCCTATATCAACAAGACAAATTTTATTGCAATTGAATTCACTACTTTTTTATGTGGGTATAGGGGGAAGTCCCCTTGCGCCGAACGGCAGGTAGTACCGAACGAATACGAAACCTATAACAAAGAAGCGAACGAAAACGGTCGTTTTTAGTGGCAAAGAAAGAGACGGAACTGGTTAGGCCGTGAGAGGCGCGACAGCAGTTAGTCATGCTCGTAGCTCCCGTGAGTGCCAACGCGTTCATTTTGCGCGGGAACGTGACGTATCGTGCATACAAGAAAATGCTGTTTGTCGCATGATTTACATGTGGTGACATTCCTATTAGAGTTTAATTGGTATTTGGTAAGTATTTTTACAATTTTAGTGCTTAAAACTTGTATTAAATAAGTATGCTTAAAGTTATTCTTATGTTAATTTTATTCTATGAGTCCCTAGGACCGAGCAGTGTTTTTTCCCCTTTGACCGAATAATTGTTTTTCCGCGATTATTTTCTTTTAAATAATATTAAAGGTTCCATTTTATTATTTCAGATACTACTTTATATTATAAACTGAAACTTATAAGTGGAGGAAAAGAAGTAGAATTAAAACCTTTGTTAGGGAGGTTCACGAAAACCTTTTCGTCGGAATATGGGAATGTCTTAGAAAGATTAGTCTTAGATTTTATAAGTATGTTCGGTACTAGGTGCCACAGAATGATAAACCAAGAATTGATGCCAATGATTAGCTTTGGTTTTCACTTTGAATTTGTATTCTGTTGATTTTTTTTGTTCATTTATTTACATGTCTATGATTGTTGTGTACCCAATAATGTGTAATAAACAAATTCAAATGCATTCATTTTTTTAATATCTCCCAAACTTAGGTGTTCGGCACTGCGGGACTTCCCCTACACCACACAATTCAAACTGCTCTTTACCGTCCGGAACCAGCAAGACAATGGATTCTAAATTGTAGTGAGGCTGAAGAGGGAAGGGAAGGAGAATGGGAAATAAAGCTATGGAATTTCCTGCTCCTAAAACATACAAAATTGAGTGGTGTCCGGCAATAGGGAATCTAGTACAGAAAGCACATGAAAAACAAAAACAAAAATTTTAGTCATCGTTTAAGGTAAACGGTTAAGTATTTGCTCGGTTTCAATATGATTTTCTTTATCAACGTAGGTACTCGCACCAACCCTAATGCCTATTTTTTTTATAACGCAATCATAAGTCATCCCGCAAACCTTGCTTACTTTTTTGATACCCACCCCCTGTTAAATAACTGACATGAAGGTACCAACGTAACACAATGAGCCTTTCAATAATTTAATTAGCTTACAAAAGCAATTTCCTGTTTGCAACAACAGAATTAAATTCTTTGGAAATGCGGGGGAGACACGCGAAGTCTGTCTGATGTCGTAATAAAATTTCATTTGAATGGTAGATTGTAGGAAGATAGATTTTTCTACGAATATCCATTAAGCTTGGATAAAAATACTGAATTTAACGTCATAGCGGAAACAAACAGAAGGCTTTAAATTAAAATAAAATATAAATTGAGTTGTATTTATATTGTAAAATAAATACAACTCAATTTATATTTTGTCCTTCCGAGTGGGTATTTTGATATAAATAGTCCTATTGCAAAACAACCCGAACCCTTGAATAAAACGGTCAACGAATTTTATTTAGTTTCTTGGCGGTTATTAATTTACACTGAAAATAAATTGTTTAAAATTATGATACACGCCGCATTTATAGATCATCATCAATTAAAATTTTAGACAATTCAACTCGTAGACCCCAGACAGAATAATGATATTGATTATTATGATGATGTAATAATAATTTAAAATTTTTACATTGTTTGATATATTTAATCCAAAGTAAGAAAAAAATTACCTTACTTCGGGCATACCCGAAATGCACTTCTATCGGTTTATCTTTCCAGTGGTTTTTTACCATATCGTGATGCAGAAGGAAATAAAGATCATGAAAAAGAAAGGGTAAGGGAAAAATCAAGTAGAACCCATTCCAAGCAAAGTTGCTTCTAATGGTTGTGTAATCGTTATTATATGTTATTATACCAAAAGTAAACGTAGAAAACCAATTAAGGGAAAAAGCGCTTTCAACACGGTGTTACTTCAAGACTACATAAACGATGTTACATCGTTTTTATTCTGATTGGTGGTCTCCCACTACAGCGATTCTGAAATTATCATTCAATAAGGAACTAACCAAAACTAAAAATTCCTTCTAATTCTGCTGCAACTTTTTCTAATAAGTCCAGTTAGTGGGGGGTAAAAAAGACCTTTACCTTGCAAAAGGTCATGTAGTAGCGATATTGATATACGAGTATGTTGTTTAGATTTGGACTCTTAAAGAAAAAACAAGTTTTCGACCTTGGGGGGGTCGAGCTCGGGCTATTATATTATATTTCTTGCCGCATCCTTTTTTAAAATTACATGGAATTAATTTTTAATATTTAATGAAATCTCGGGTGCTGCTTTTTTTGTCATTCTTAGTCATTTCTTTGTCATTCAAACAAGCCCATAGGTGCCACGTTTCCAGCCCCAGTATACTGGATTTTTTTGGTTTGTACGTCTTAAACGCATGGTACCGAGCAAAGTCATGCATTGGTCGCAAAGTGGAAAGATTGAATATGCCTTTTGTTGTCGACTTTGCGAAACTTTGGTAGCGGACTTCTTCCAAGGTTTCCTGATCCATGTCACCCCCCGGACAAAACAACAAGAAAGCATGTTCCTGCGTCTTCTGGTTTTGCATCATGTTGTTTGAAGATTCCAATCATGGCATTGAGTCTTGTGTCTTTCTGCACAAGCGAAAAAAAATGGTTTTTCTTTGGTTGAAGAAGAACGATTTGGTATCGCAGCCGCTAGCTGTTTCTATATTCTGTTTCTCCTTGCTGTTTATTTAAGGCATGGAGAAACAGAATATTCTCAGCCGTTTATATGACCTTTTGCAAGGCAAAACTCCCCACTGACTGGACTACATGGGTAGGCCATTATTGGCGGAATCTTCATCATTCAATTTACAGTTCAATGAAACTACGCTCGTCATGATTAAGTGTGTGATTGTTAAAATCGTATTTCAATTTTATGAATTGTTGATGAAATAATGCATAAAATTTTCACATGTAGCAAACACTTTGTAGGAATACATTATTATAATAAACACAATATTATAACTTTGTTTAATTCCCTTTATTATTTCCTTATCCAACCGGTTTCGGTTCGACCTGAACCTTCATCAGGGATGAATCCAATATATTTTTATTTAATCCAATATATTTTTATAAAAATATATTGGATTCATCCCTGATGAAGGTTCAGGTCGAACCAAAACCGGTTGGATAAGGAAATAATAAAGTTGATTTAAACAAAGTTATATTATTGTGTTTATTATAATACATAAAAATTAATCATTTTTCGGAGTTTCTTAATCAGTTGTTCGCAGTAAGGTCTTTGGTAACAAATGGCGTAATTGGATTTATCTCGAAAAAAACTTACATCCTTAGCCAAGAAAGAGCCTCGGCATAAAATTGCTTACTTATGTATAAGAACTAACAACGTTCAGTCAGATTAAGAAAAAATCTCTCATTTTGAACAATGATGTAATTTTTTATGGATGGACCCTTTTAGATTATTTCTTGACACAAATAGGTACCTAATCATGAAATCACTTTAGCCTTTTAAATTTGGTATTTAGAGCAATTATTCTTGTCTTCTTCTTCGTATAGTACGGGAAAATTAGTCAGTCACTCAATGATGTCGGAAGTCATTGGGTCAAAGATGTGAATCTCCATCGCCAAATTAGTATACATTATGTTATATATTGATGGAACTCCTTGGAACCGATGAAGAGGATATTCTTTCAAGATGGATTCTTCAAGTCAGAAATTACCTTTATAATAAATTATTTAATGACCCCACTGTTACAAACAACTAAAGCCAAAATCACAATAAATTTTTATCTTGTATAATAAATGAACTGTAATATAAATTAAAAAACCAAAATTCAAATGAAATTTTCGCAAAATCTAAATAATATGAATGCTTCAAAAAACCAATCAATACTGGCTTCTATTTTGCTTATTGATACGCGAAGCGCATATTTTATTTTCTATTGCAGTATTTGTTATTATTAGCAAAAGTTTCATTTTTATTTTTTGTGATTTTCAAAAACCTGCCTGTATTTTTATTTAAAAGTACTTCTAACACAACAACGAGCATATATTTATACCAAAAAGGTGGCACCCTTAACTCACTTAAATATAAGGTTTCACAAAAATACTTGCAATCCTGTATTATGCTCTAGCTGTACAGAAATGAATACGGGAAATACAGTTAAATACTTAGGAATTATAATAGATAGCCAACTCAAATGGACAGATCACGTACAAAAGCTTGTTAATAAACTAGGGTACTTAACTTATATTTTTAAACGTTTAAAATACATAGTTGACATTAAAAGAATAAAATTGGTATATCATGCATTCGTGCAATCATCAGTATCTTAATATAAGAATAATTGGATGGGGGGGTGTGTATAATACACACATTAAGCCACTAGAAATAACTCAAAAATTAATATTAAAAAGAATGTTGCATAAAGATATGAACTACCCCTCCGTGCAATTGTTCCATGAGGCTGAATTTTTTTTTTTTTTTTTTTACATTAACTCCACACAGGAGGCCCTGAGGAAAAAATAATTTTCCTCAGGGCCTATGTCATCTTTGAGGATGCTGTGTGGAGGGTGTTTTTGAGGAGAGGAAGGAGTGAACATGGGTCTTGAAGAGACCCATATTGTAGGAGGGAGGAAACACAGAGGCCGGCAAATCGTTCCACAGCCGAGCTGTTGAACTCAAGAACGAGTCGTAGAAACGACCCGTTCTCATGTGACTAATGTCAACCGTGTACAAATGTTGAGCGCGCGTTTGGCGTGTTTCCCGACTATGCACCGGTGCCGAGGGGATCAATGACGCTAGTTCCTCGGAGCATCTTCCATTGTAATACCGGTAGAACAAGGACAGCATTCCCACCTGGCGCCTGTGCTCTAAAGATTGCAATCCGTTAGTTAAATTAGGAGAATCTATCAAACGGACCGCCCGTTTCTGCACAGAGTCAAGGGTTTTTTTCAGGTATTTTGGGGCTCCAGACCAGAGGTGGCTGCCAAATTCAACCGTGGGGCGCACTTGCGATTTGTACAGGGCTAGCAGTTGTGTACTATTAAAGTATCTGCGTGCCCTGTACAGTATGCCCAGTTTCTGAGAGGCTAACTTAACTCTGGCCTTGGAATTGTTAGATATAAGAAAAATTTACTGTATTCAATGTTTAAAATATATATTAACACGAAATATTATTTTTACAAAAAATGAAAAACGTTTTAGTAATGGGTTAAATAATGTATTTAAAGTTCCACTGTGTAAAACTAAGCTTGCGTAAAGATATGCATATTTTATTACACCAAAAATATATACTGCTTATTCTGTAGCCTTATAGGCTACAGAAATTGATTGTAAAAATATATCCACCTACAGCAAGTATAAAAATGTATTAAAGTCTTGGATAAATACCATCGCTGTAACTTAACAAAATTTTTATTAACCTTTATGAACATGTCTTTTGAATATGTATTTCAGTAAACACTGAATCTATTTTTTATGTATTTAATTTTTTTTTTTTAAACTTCTACAAAGATATTGTATGTTTATGAGTAATTTTCTGTCTTAAAAACACTCAAGTATACCCACAAACTGACGATGCCTATGTGGGATTTTTTTCGGTTAATCTGCTAATCTATTTGTATTATTAAAAACTTTTTAATTAACTTTTTTAAAACTGTTTATATAAAAAGTTTGTATTACAAAATTTTACCAATTGTACCAAACTTTTTATTTACATGAGCTCCACACAGGAGGCCCTGGCAAATAGCAGAGGTGTTGGTTATCCAATAAAGGTTCCCGGGGCGGTGGTACCCATTCCTGCCTCCCTAATTGAAACTCCAAACGACGAGATAGGTCGAGAGAGTCCGGCCGGGTCGAGGGAGTCCGGCTGGACAGGTCAAAAGGCTTCCCTCAACCAGTCTCTCTCGATCCGGCCTGCCAGGCAGCAGGAGCAGGACAAACTCGTCCGCGGCCAAGACCTGGACAAACCTCACCCCTTGAACCCGAGCATCCCTGCTTAGTCATCAAACGTAGCAGATAGCGAGGCACTCGGGGTGACCTTTGGCAGAGGTGTTGGTTATCCAATAAATGGTTCCCGGAGTGGCGGTACCCAAATTGAAAGCTAATAAAAGAAGAACGCAATTTCAAACCAAAAATATGGATACTTCTATTTTTGATACTGACAACTGTGGAATCCATTATGATAATATATTAAAACAAATATAAAACTTTTTTCCATTTAATTTTTTTGTGATCGTAACCAGTATAACTAACGGCCGGCGTAGTCAAGCGGTAAGGCTCTTGACTAGCATTCCGAAGGTCGCGGGATCGAATCCCGACGTGGCAAATAAATTTTATTTGATTAATTTGTGTTATTTCACAATTTAATCATGTAAAATAATATATAGTATATTTGCGGCACGTTTCAGAGTGGAAGATACTCCCAGTATCGTCCTGGTGTAAGACCATCATTCAGAATTGAAAAGTTGCTTGAAATGGCTTTGGCCGTGTTTGGTGACCAAATCTAGCCAGGATATCTAACCAGATCTAGCCAGGATCTAGCTAGAATAGCCAGGTACTTCCCACCTTCCTCTTTCCCATCTCCTTCCCCTCCCCACTACCTTCAGCCTCACAACATACCCCAATTGGGGATGCCATAGTCTCACTGGCTTCAGACGGGAGCAGTTGGGACTCTTATGCGGTATTCATATAAAAAAAATATAAAAAATAAAATAAAAAAGTATCAGCCTGTTAAAGCCATTTTCATCCAGGTACAATCGTTTCTTAATCTACGGTTATACATAACAATTAGGAATTGTTAAATCGTAGATTAACAAACAAAAACAGAAAGCCAGTCTGAAGATGGCCTTAGTACGCTTAAACCGGTTATAGTCACAAATAAATAAAGTGAATGAAAGTTTTATATTGGTTTTAATATAATATCAAAGTATCAAAATGATGGACATTTTTCATGTACGACGCCAAAACAATATATTTTTCTACTTTATAGTTATGATAGAAAATGTATTGTTTTTTTATCGATCTACCCATCTAGTATTTTCTTTATTTGAGAAATTCAAGTATTAATTAAACCCTTTTAAAGACGTTTTACCCCAAATAAAAATTAGCCCCGGCCCTGGGCCATCCCTAATCTCCCATCGTAAAAAGTATATTTTTCTTCATTATCTTTCCCTAATATGTACTCATTCAAGTTAATATTACTGAGCCAGTTACGTTCACTAGCAATCAAGCGCATCCCTTGGAAAATGGCTACTTAGGCGGATAGCAAACACTTTGATTTAAAATGCATTAATTAAAAAATCTTAATTAAAAATAGCATGAATAAAAGTGTCAATCCTATAAATGAAATGAAAGAACACTCGATTTATTTGATGTGATCAACGGGAATCGGAGTCGGGTGTTTTAATTTTCAACAAATTACTAGTCGTCTCAGTCAGTTGGTTAAGTTTTATGTTCATATTTGAAAATATATTTATTATTCGGTTTTTAAAAACAAGTTACATGTAAACAAGTAACGAACACTGTGTAATTATTATTATCAGCCTTCCAAAGGCATTATCAACTGTGGAAGCCGTTTATGTAAGAGTTATTTATAAAATTTTATATATGTCACTAGTAAGGAGTCATTTAGAATATAACTCCACGGTTTGGTCCCCAAATTATGAGATTCATTCACATGCGATTGAAAGAATCCAAAATAAATTTTTAAGATATGTTAATTTTAAAATGGGCATTCCTAGAGAATGCCTAAATAACGATAACGTACTTTGTTCATTAAATTTAATAAAATTATCTGATCGTAGAATCATTTCCGATTTAACCTGTTTGTATAAAATCGTAAATTCAATGTTTAATACCCCTGATTTATTGTATGTAATCTCTTTTCATACTCCAGGCAGGTCAGTTACAAGACAGTACCTACCGCATTTATTGTGGCAATTCAACATCAACCTCCCAATATTACACTCCTATGCGACGGATTCAACAGCTAGGAAACAAATACTCCGATGTTGTTGATATTTTAGTACATCAATTTTAATATTTAAGCATACCTTATTGAAGTTTTTTTCCATCAAGTAGGGGAATATTTTTATTTTGATAAAGCTATTTAAATTATATTTTGTCGGCTATAAGAAAAAAGCTTTTTTGGATTTTTTATATTTTGTACCTTACATACTGTGTGGATCAAATTTAATGATGTTTTTACTCTATAATTATTTTTGTACAAGTGTCTTAAACGGTTGTTTCCTGCACTATTTACAAGTATAATTTCTTAAATATTGTTATGTATATGTAAAAGCCTATACAGGCGTAAATAAATAAATAAATAATTTAAAATGAAAATCTTTTTTACAAATTGCATTTATTTTTATTATCAATACCATTATCGATTTTCGACTAAATTATCGGAAATTTTTCATGATTATTTATTAACTGAAACTGGGCGTAACTTTTAAGTGTTCTCAGCCGAGGCAGTTTGTTCCTATTCTTGGATCTAGTGGAGAGACAGCATTTATATAGAGAAAAAAACATTAGAAATTAAACACAAATTTATACACGTTCCTATGGCAGCGTACAACACAAAGAGAGCATTTAGAGTTTCTGGCAAGCCACGGGCAGTCCTGAGGACAGAGTAAGCTATGGGAAGAGAAGGCGGTCCTTACACAATCCCCGGCAGCACAGCAGCCAGACGTGACCCTTATGAAGATGGTGGGATAGTGGAAAAGAGACTTCTGAAGAACCCATGGGACCAAGTAACTCACTCCAGCCGACGGAACCGCAGAGAAACTGGAGATCAGAGTCGAACCCTCCCTTTCACTGCTATCGCTACCTCAGCGTTTAAACAAAAGATAGAAAATAAGAACACTACCTGTACCAGGCAGGGACAAGACAACTCCACACCCTTATGAGGAGGGAATAACAAGCAAAGAAGCGATACAATTCTAGCCAGTTTGATAATCAGTAAAAATATAAAAAAGATTCTGGTATCATCCTGAAAGAAAAAAAAACAAGAAATTCATAAAATTTTAAACTACTTGTATTTTATATTACCAGGGCGATAGCAAAATAAATGAAAACATTTATACAAAAATTACAGTTATCAACACAGTACAAGCAGAGCAAAATTATTTAAATAATAATTTAAATGCCGTAGCATAAAAGCTGGCATACGATTAAAAACAATTCTGATTCCCAAGGATACTAATCCCTGCAGGAGCAGCACACCTGACACTTGAAACAAAAAAATGATTTTTTTTCTAGTTCAACAACTCTGAGCGCATCCCATCTCTCCACCCGTACTTTATACGTACATACAATTTTTTTAGGCACTCAAAATTCTCCTTGTTCGATACCATCCAGCGAGACCATTGGAAAGCTGAAGGACTTTAGGAAGAAAAACGGTTGAGAAGAAGATTTGGTTACTAAATACGGCCGGCTTATCGAGCAACACCGTAATATTATATCCCATTCAACAAAATTTTCGATTATTAATACTAACCTTTCATCAGGGCATGAATGGCATAGTACATTTCATTTTATATTAATTGTATCTTGTATTAATTATAAAATAGATATAACTCATTCGCTCAAGCCGAATTTCAAACCCACACCCTCTGCAACAATTTACATTTTTGAGTGACACCTCAGAAGGCGTTTTAATTTTTATATATTTTTAAATGGCGCAGTTTCTTCATCAATTTTCACTTAATTTTAATGACCTTCGTGGTCGGAATGGACCCCTAGTGGTCGTAGGATCCAGGCGATTGAAATCAGTTAGGAACCTCGTGCGGAATTCATATAAAAAAAATAATATCAATTCTTTGATATTATATAATCAATATCAAATACATAATTTCAAGTTTCGTGATAAAAATTTTAACACGGAAATTTCATATAACACAATACTACCTAAATTACACATGCAAAAAACTTCACATGGTAATTTAGACAGTTTAACTATGAAGCTTTCACCATTTAAAATCATCCTGATATCTTGTGGGACTAAAAGAAATCAATATATATTTTTTAATATATTTTTATGCTTTCATCCTTTTTTAATGTTACATTGATCAACATTTTGAATTAGCCTGAGGGCCTGAAAAGGGTATCAATATTTAATGTTCTGCGCTTGATAAGATTCGGGCGTTATTCGCTAGGAGAGAAGCACTTCCAGTAGATGGCCCTACAACTAGAGTACCTATAGTGGAGTAGAGAGTGGAGCCTAGTTTCCAAAGGAGTGAGAGAGTAATATTAACCGGCTGAATATCCAATTACCTCGTTGAAAATCTCAAACATTCAACACTATGTCACTTTGTTTGCTGCCAGCACTTTAAGTTTCGTGAAACCAGGCGTATTCTTGCCTTGTTCATACTTACACATGTACATTCTTTCACACCTACAAATGTACATGGACGATTCTACAAATAACGGCATAATACAAAATGACACCATATTTTAAACTGTTTTTTGAGGACGTTGCAATTTAAGGGCGCCCGCAGACGAGAGATTTTAATTGCTGCGACAGTTGGAATCTATTCCAAAATTCATACAAAATTCAAAAAAAAATCTCCCTTATAACTTCTCCATCCATAAACCGTAATGGATTTTTATGCCCGCAACTGTCTTTGCATCTGATAATATCGTAAGAACTTTTTTCCGTAATAACTAACCAACTAAAAAATACTAAAAAAGTCTCCCATTTCGAAAATAAATGTCTAAAACTATTTTCATACAAATTTAACTGATTTTATTATATCTACACAAATCTGAATTCATACCCAATATGAGAAAAACTCATTTCAAAGGAACTTTTAAAGAAATAATTACCTTTATACTCGTTTGAAAACGTAACTTTGACAGCTTCCAAAAGCCACCCGCAAATTTCATAGAAAATTATTTGAAAATAACTCAGAGTAGCTACAATAATCAAATAGAACCCAGATCCTAGATTGATTTTAGCGCAAACGATTCTGACCTTGTCCTTTAAACAGTTTCTCTATACATCAGAGTTAAAATCGCATTTAAAAAAAAGCGAAGTTTTTTTTGGCCAGCGACAGAATAGAGGAACTCTAGAATTTTGCTTTGAATTGTATCTACATTATCAAAATTGGAGTTAAGCAAACTATTAAGTATTTAATTACAGACTGAAAAAATGGTTTCCCTTTTTTACCTTTAGTTTTCCCATTGTTTACCCATTTAAATTTCAATTTTGGAAGCGGTTATGGGTACCGCGGCCTCGGGAACCTTTTTTGGATAACCAACACCTCTATCGTAGGTCACCCCAAGTGTTTCGCTACGTTTGGTAACGTAGCAGGGTGCACAGGTTCATGGGGTAAAAATCGTCCAAGTCTTGGCGGCGGATACGTCTGTCCACTAACTGTACAGCGGGCTGGATTTAGAAATACTGGTTGAGGGAGGCCTTTTTACCTATCTAGCAAGACTTCCTCGATCCATTGCCTTGCACCGCGGTGGGAGGGATGGATTCGAACGTCCGAAACGAAATAAGGATATGATGGGATGTCTATGCATAGTTGATGCTGTTACTAAGTACATACGTATAAAACAAATATTATGCTATACGTAGTTTTAAATTTGACTAACATGATTATTTTTATTGCTTTACAAAGGTTCTGGTAGTTGAACGCTCGAACGATTCTGCCCGAAGCCAGTGGAGCTTTGTACATATTGATTTCTCCATAAACTATTTATTTCGATGAAAATGAAGCTTGGATCTATTGAAAAATGACGAAACGCTTTGAAATATGTAAATATCGTTGGAATGATTCAAATTAGTGATGCCGGTGTCGATCTGTTTTTTGAAAAAACTTCAATGTTTTTCAAGACTGAATAAAGTTAGGAAGATCGAAAAGGATGGAGAATCAGAACAATATTTATAATTAAATGGCGGTTGAAGTGATCATTCATTCCAGGAAAAGCCATTTCAAGAAATGTTCTGATTCTGATTTAGGGACTCGATAGGGCGAATCTTCCCTTGATTTATTTCTTTATTGCTTCTTCACAATTTAAATTCATTTTTAACGTGTAATTATTAATCTCACTGGGGTTCGCCTGTATCGGGGTTAATAATTTCACAATTTATTCAAAATAACACACATAAATATCGGTAAAATACAAAAATTTTAAAAACAAAAATAAAAATGATAAATGTAGAAATTTTGCAGAATAAATAACAAATGAATTAACAATTAAGTGTTCAGAAACAAACAAAATGTTATCATTCATTGTGTCATTCGTTTATACCATTTTCAGCATTAAAGAAAATTAAAAAAAGTATATATCCTTATGTTTTATTAGTAAAAAATAACATAGTGAAAAAAAAGATTTATAAACGATTGCATAATAAAAACGAATTAACCCAAATTATTTCCTCCAACCAATTATCTTGTCATTACAAACTAAACAGTTTATTGTAAAGACTTTCAAAACCATATGATCCCAAATTATTCTTTAAAATTAAAAAAAAAACTATTATTAAAATCCATAAAAGTACTTGACAGTTGTAAATACTCAAGGAACAAAGCTTTACTAACGATGAAGATTCTGAAAGAGCAAATATATCGTAATAATATTTAAATCGCAACGAAATCATTTTAGACAAGTTCTCAAACGCAGATGTTCCCTTCTGACCGCCCACCAAATGAAAGAAAATAATAAAACAAACTTAAAACTATGTATATAATTTATTCCAGGATATCACATGGGTCAAGGAATCCCCCTGCATTGCTTCAACCAGAAACAATTTCGCCATCTCGTCTGTGCGATCCTCCCCCAGTAATTGGACGCCAGACCGGCAGGAACAGGAACTTGCTGCGAGGTTTGTCTGTATAGTTTGGCTCGTGTGGTTCGTGTGGCGCGTGACAAGCAGCGCCCCGCTCGCAGGGCTGGGCAAAATACATGCTTTGCTGTAATTAAAATACAAATTACAAAATACCTTTTCACATGTTTTTAAAATACGAAATACAAAATACTTTCAGGTCGTGTATTTGAAATACAAAATACAGTATTTTAACCATTTTTTATTTCAAATACAATTTACAAAATCCAAAAACTTTTTGTGTTGGTAGAACCTTTGGTTGCAATAAATTGTCGTAATTGCCCTTATCTAAGGGCGAATTTCCATAGCAAAGCAAAGCTGAGCAGAGTGAAACAGAGACGTGCAAAATTTGACCATCATATTGCTCAGAAGACACATCTCATCTCAGCTACACTTGCAAAGTTTTGTGGTTTTGACGGAATTTGATCATCCATTATCAATTATCAATTAACTCACGTCTTTATCAATAGATACCGCGAAACGATGAAAACGACAATTGACAAGATAACTTGCTTTGACGTACAGTGTTGCCAACTCTAAATATTAACATATATTGCTCTGGATTCTAGCGTTTTAGTCTATGTATTATATATGTCAGTTTATTTTTCATTATCATTATTAAAATCACTAAAGTATTTGAAAATGTATTTTGAAGCCATATGTATTTGAAATACAAATTACAAAATACCCCAGCATCAGGTAATTGAAATACCAATTACAAAATACATTTTTTAGGAAGTAATTGAAATACAAATACAAAATACGTATTTGTATTTCAAATACGTATTTCAATTACAAGTAATTCAAATACTGCCCAGCCCTGCCCGCTCGTGTAGTTCGCAAGCAAACGCGTTGCCGCCTATCGCTTTATGTCTAGCCGCCCGCCCTGGCCCGGCCCTCAATTGCACCACCACTTAAACACCTTTAGTTAGCTTTAAGGTAGTCGTTATTACTATCTCTTTTCAATCGCTTTGATGGTGGTGTTATGGTGTCGAGTATCTCACATACACTGAACAAAAGATAATCCTTAGAATTGTGATATAATATTGTGAGTATGAAAAAACAATGCTTTGTCAAATTAAATTGGACTCTATTATACCTCAAATAGATGGGTGATTATTCGTTCAAGAAAAAATTCCGGCGTTCAAAATTGTTTCATTAATTTCATTTCCAAGTGAAGAAAAAATTTGCTTACTTCGGTCACACATACATTATTAAAACACACAAGTCGCACCCGGGGGATAACAATGGCACAACTCAAAAAACTATTTTTTTCAGAAGAGTGTGATGGTCCTAGCTCTTATGCGAGGTTTTTTCACCCCCCTCCCCTTTTCTCTCTTCGTCGTTGAGATCTTCGATCGGTAGGTTCAGCTACGCTGTTTTCCTGATCTCATTTTCCCAACCCCTGTGATGCGGAACACAGTAAAACAAGGTTATTCTGGGAAATCTTACAATAAACCCTTTACTTCACGTTGTGTTCTTTGTTATTTCAAAGCCTTCACATTATCTGGAGAAGGCATTTAATGTATCTACTCTTTCTCGTGGTAACTTTTGACTCTTTGGAAAGGCGTGGAAGAATTTTTTCTGTTGTTTTCTCAAACGCATGAAGGATACACCCTATCTAAACTGCCCTACACTACAGATGCCTATGGCCCTAACTGTATACTCGAGTCCCCGTTCCCCGCTATAGTGATCCCCTTTTGCACCTACTCTGTTAAGGAGGTGTAAGCTAACCTCTTGTCCTATTTTGCGCTAGTGAAATCTAACTGCACGTCTAAAGGTCAGTTAGTAAATCACGAAGAAGGAACCTAGCTCACCTAACGGTTGATCCTGTGGACAATTAAATGGCAATACAAGTTCATTATTTACTTTAATTTAAATGTACGTACCTAGGGGTGCCTCTCTATGGCCGGATAGACTGCTCCCGCTTCTCCCAATATGCAGTACCTGTCCTATGCATAACCGTTAGTATTGTTATTGTTAGTAGCACCAATTTACAGCAGAACTAGGGAATCTTAAGGAAGTGATAAAAGGAAAGGAACGAGAATTTCTTTACAAACTAGTATTGGCTCCTCCACTAACCAAGTTGACCGAGTGGGCAGCTCTCCGGATACGACTATCCAACCAATGCATGTCTGAGCTATACCCCGGTATCTGGCGGATCTCTTGGACAATCGCCCTGACATACCCGGACTCACTCATGCCAGAGGAAGAACAGCATGCTTTTTAACCTTTCCCAGTCAACTCCAATACTCATAACACCTCCAGAGACTACTTTACCGGCTCTAAAAGGGGTATTCCATTTCGTCCCTTGTCATGACTCTATTCGCGGACAAGTGGCACGAAGCTGTGTAGGCAGACCGTTAAAACCGACCGTCTTCGTCTCTTCCACCTCCAATAGTTGACACAAAGCGCACTTTGTGGGCATTACGTTTACTTTTGGGTTGACATAGTTGAGAAATGTAACAACGTTACAGAATTTTCCCGCAAGATGCCTTGCTAATGGCCCCTCCACACAACCTTGCAGGCTTCCCGTGATGTCCCATGTCAGACGCCTCCGTCAACGAACCGTGCCCTGTCATACAATTCGGCATCCCTGGTATATAACCTTTCGCGCCCTTTCGCCCGACACGACCCCGCAAAAAAGAATGACCTGCGACACCCCGCGTGACCCACCAAGTCTGTGGCTGACACCCTTCCTTCTTCGTAACATGGCAATGTGGAAAAACCTTACCATTTGACATACGTATCTCACTTATGTATAGTCTCGGTACCATCGTTCACATTCCCCAACCGTGAAAATTTAATTCACGCAATACAACAGGTAGAAATTTCGCAAGGAAACAGGTTGATATAATTTTTATACATGTATAGAATCGTGGATCTGGTTCCCGCATCCTCCTCCTGCGCCAAACTGTCAGCCAACACCTTCAATTGGATAAGTTGTACTTTCAAAATTCCACCCATTCGATTGGGTGTACTCTCGTAGCCTTATCGCCTCTGCATTCGTATGTACCTATGTGGGGACCATTTTTTCCTCTGCCCAGGCCGACAGCTGATTACTAGGAAATACGAGGCCATTGAACTCGCACTGTTGTATCCCGGCAAAACAGATTTCATATTACCTTCGCCGGGGTCCTGAAATAAAAAAAATATTACGATGGCTTTGTGTGAACATTGATGAAATCAAGTTGCCCGCGTTCTATCCTCTCCGTCTGAAAATTAAGAAAATACATTCACTCACCCCCTACACGATTGTTTAGCGGACAATCTCCTGTCGGGTTTGGTTACATCGATAATCATCCCTAAATCGCGTATCCTATAATCCTGTGGGTGAAGAAGACAAAACACCTCACTATGAACTTTATTATTCCTAACACTAATACTCCTATCTGAATTATTGAAAAACACCTATCTTACTCTATAGTCATTTACTTGATTATTGCACAATGCTAAAATTAACCCCTTTGTCAGTTAGTAACTATGTACCTGTTATTGTGACTAGAGTAATCTCCCCCTTAATTATCGCTGTAAGTTAGAGCTTGTCAAGCAGTGTGATTATTAAGACCAAATTAATTTACGTAAGGTTTATACAATTATTTTTTGAAACGTTATTCCGTTATGGTTTGATTACCCCCTTCCACCTCCCTAATAATGAGTTACCTCCTTTTTTATTTTATTTATTTATAGTTGATTAATTTGATTATTACACGTATAAAAGAAGAGTACGTGATATTGTCCACTGTCGTTTAACAATTTATAACCGCGATTATTGTAGACTATCACTGAATTTACATTTTTTGAGCAGCTGTTTGTCTATTATTAAATTAGTTTTATCTCTTCATTTTTTTCCGCAACTTGGACAAAAGTGTAATATTTTTAACCAACTCCTACACTAAGCTTATTTTATTGAAATAAATCACTAATTTTTATAAAATATAATTTTACTAAGCGATTATAACACTGAATTTAATCCGATAAACTAACTTTATTTTTATTACGGTAACTTCAACTATGTGCTTTTTTCTTATTACGTAGCGTTGCAATAATTCACAAACTTATATTATTTCTATAATTCCCGAATTTCGAACTCAACGGGTCGCACCGATCTTCGAACTCCGGACTCCCTTTTAATAAAATTACCACTATCTGTTTTCTCTGAGGTTAATTAACCCTTGCTACGAGCTGGTTAGAACCAAAAAAACTTCCAGACTTAACCGTATTTGTCCACTGAGTTCCACTAACTGTCGTGTTATCAAAAAAACTGCATATTTAAAACGAAAATCTCCCATTAATCAAAATAAGTTCATGCAATTTTGAGATGTATCCACTCGCGTGCTTTTCACCACTATTCCTTCATGTTCGTTTCGACCTTATGCTTTTGTCACCATCTCAACCCTTGAAAACGGGTTTTCAACTATCTTGGTCTAACAAAATAAAACAGGGGTGGACCACGCGCTCGATTTAATTCGTCATAGGGCATTTTCTCCCACTCAAAGTAAATGTATTACATTGCACTACCGCTGCATACATTCTGGAATAATTTATTATTATGATCATTATTTTATAACCTAACGCAGAGGAATTTTATTCTCTGCATTATCCTACGAACAATATGTATTTTACCCTGTGTTTTCCGTATTTGTGAGTGTTTAGGCATTATCCACTATTAAACTCTCCCTTTAGATAAACAGCAACGCTCGTAAGGCTTTCTCTAGTATTGAATTCACATTTTTATTGATTTCGATTTTCATGTATGGCCATTTATCACCACCATGGCCTAATCTGTCCCTGTTCTTTGCGTCTCTTTGCGTGATTCCCCAGTAACCTCCCACATCTCGCTGTCTCGTTTTCCCGCAGAATTCAATAACTGTCAAAAATGATTTGTTGATCTCTTCAAAAATTACACTCGAGTTTGTAAATAAATTTAAAATTAGACAGGCCCTTAAATTTTATGCATTTGGCTAGTTACTTTCTTCACTATTTTGTATGTAACCTGGAGTGGTGATTCCGGCTTAATGATCTCTTCGAAGAGCCAAAATCATGTTACCTGTCAATCTCTTAGAACGTCACTTTGACGCAAGAGATCGTAAACCTTCCACATGTCGCTCCTAATAACTGAAACGCAAAAGTTCATAATTAACCCAAAATCTACTTCTTGAACGATCTTTTTCAGAATCTCGTTGGGGTCCCGGTCCCAAATTTCAACAGTTATCAATTTCTTATTTTTGGTCATCACGAAGTGAGTTATGACCAAATTCATAAGTGTTCGCATTCCAAACTATGGGTTTCGTGAGAACTCTCTGCATCTTAAATCTGATAAACGCCCTTAGCCCCGCCTCTCTCTCGCTATTCGTTGTGTTCAAAATAATTGTCAATTTATCATTTTCAATTCGTCCAACGTTTCGCATCCCCAATAGTCTAGCACCTCCCACGCGATAATTAATCCCGTATTTTATTACAGACTCCTTTAATTTCGTTTTCAAACACACCCAACAGAGGTCAGTAATATGGTCGAATTTAAATATTTAAAAAAAATTTCCTCGTCTCTTTCTTCCAATAATCTGGATCCTTACAAGAGCAATTTGAATATTTCGTTTGAATCAGTTTTTTAACCAATAAAAATACATTATTTCACAAAAATTGAAAAGCAGTATATTAATCTTTATCAGGTTTAATATTATAATAGTGTTACAATGATCATTGTGCCACTATTTTTGCTTGAATTCGAGTAAAACATTATTATAAAAAAGCGGCATATTTGCTTTTAAGGTAACAACGACTTTTTTTTAAATTGTGCCTTTTTTATTGAAGAAAGAATAGATATCCAAGAACATTTCTGCATACTTAACTCAAAAATGCATTTTTTTGACGTGTGTCACTGTTAACCCTCGGGTGCGAAGTACTCATTGTGGGTCCTTTATTTGAAGATGTTTAATATAGCGTTGATGCATCTAATAAACCCAACTTTTTCTAGTTCATTCCACCCTGTCTGACTGTATGTTGTGTCACACTCGTAGGTACCAGGGTTTTCGAGAAAATTGAGATGTTTCAATCATGATGCGTTTCAATCGTCCCCAGTGTAATAAACAATATAGTTCTTTCATTATTTTGTGTTATTTTATTTCTTTATAAAATTATAAACCTCAGCACAGGCTTGTTCTATTGAGGTTAAAAATTGACTTGTGAACAATAATACGTACCATATAAAGAATAAATAAATAAACTGCTTTTGTATGTATGTTATCACGGGAGGTTTGTACCCCCCATTCAGGAAAAAAATCTCCCTTCCTTGTTTGAACATGTTAATGGCTCAGTATTTTTGACGGAAAGCACTTGTTTAGCTGCAAACCTGTCGTGTGAGCAACATAATATCCCCAAAGCCTAATTATGACTTCGTAAAAATATAAAAAAATAAAATCTTATTCACATCGCGGAAGGTTCTTCTAATGGGTATTTTTATTTTATTTATTTATGTGTTTTAAGTTAGGGTGCAATTTTGAGGATAGCACTTCGACTCTTTGGTCCCAATAGTGCCTTTGTTTAGCCCAACGAAGCGTTTATTTTTGTGGAGGTTCTGTATAATTTTGATTGTGATTGTTTTTGTGGGATGCTTTCTATTATAAAAAACAAATCATGCGACAAAATCGGAGCTGTATGAAAGTGTAACATCGTCAATATAATAATGTAATATCAAAACATTTAATTGTTTATGAAGTTAAAAACTCACTGACTCAATTTAAAAATAAATGTATAAATAATCAAAAGCATTTAAAAGAAATAGTTTTAGATTAATCAAAGAACATGTTTCAAAACACTAACAAAAATATTTCTGTTCATATGAAGCAGATACTTTGTGATGTGACATTATAATTTAAAATAAAACAATAACTTTGTAAACACCACTTTTTATTTTTTATGTCCTTAATGCCGACCGGGTATCGCTACCACCGTAGCTTCTTCGGGGCAGTACAGAACTCTACTAAAATTAAGTTACATGTGTTATAGATAATATACATATGGGTTAAAAACAAAATCGGCTGGACTACTCAAGTGGAGGAGGAAGTAGGGATAAGTGTAGATGGAGCATTGGGTAAGGAAAGGGAATGTTTTTTGTCAATAGGGAACAACTTCAGTATTGGACTATTATTTAGATTTATTTGATTGTTAATTACCTTGCTATTAATATTTTTGGCTTTTCTTAATTCTAGGGCTTCTAAATTATCCAATCTGATACCTATAGTGTTTTTATGAATAATGGTGACGCCTGAGTTTTTATCGAAATTATGGTTGGTTTCTATCAGGTGGTTTGCAAATTCAGAGAAACCATTGCTGTGTAAACACCTAAGATGCTCTTTGACACGGGTGTTTATGTTACGTGCCGTTTTGCCAATGTAATACGCGGGACAATCACTGCATTGGAGTGAATAAATTCCCGAGTGGCTTAGACTGTGTTCCTTGTCCTTAGCGTTCATTAGAAACTTACCTATACTATTATTGGTGTAAAATGCTGGTTTTATTTCTGGTGGGAGATTTTTAACGCTTTTTTGGGAAAAATTATTAATATACAAGATTCTACGCCATTGATAAGGTTGATTATTATTAGTTGCTATATTATTATTATGAGGGAGGCTGTTGAATAAAAATTTGTTTGTGGATAATTTTTTAAATTTTTTATTTAGGATATTGTCGACTATATTTGGATCGTAACCGTTATTTATTGCGATTTGTTTAATCGTAGATAATTCTAATGTGAAGTTAGTATTTGATAAAGGGACCGTAACCAATCTGTGTACCATAGAATGGAAAGCTGAATGTTTATGGGAGAGGGGGTGGTTAGAGGAATTGTGAATGGTTGTATCAGTGAACGTAGGTTTGCGGTAGATTTTGAATTCAATTTTATTACTTATGATTGATAATGTATGATCTAAAAAGTTTAAGGTAGAATTGGTTCCTATTTCTATGGTGAATTTAATTTGTTTATGGAAGGAGTTTATTAATAACAGGAAGGAATTGAGTTGCCGTTCGGTTCCTAACCAAACACAGAACACATCATCGACGTACCTCTTCCACAAAAGTACGTTTTTTAGTAATGGAGATTTACAATTAAAAATATTATTCTCTAAATCGTCCATGAATATATCTGCGACGAGGGGCGATGTCGGAGCCCCCATGGCCAGTCCTTCTTTTTGTTGATTTACCCAATGCTCCATCTACACTTATCCCTACTTCCTCCTCCACTTGAGTAGTCCGGCCGATTTTGTTTTTAACCCATATGTATATTATCTATAACACATGTAACTTAATTTTAGTAGAGTTCTGTACTGCCCTGAAGAAGCTACGGTGGTAGCGAAACCCGGTCGGCATTAAGTACATAAAAAATAAAAAGTGGTGTTTACAAAGTTATTGTTTTATTTTAAAAAATATTTCTTTCAAGACGCATTTTCAATTTTTATTGGAATATTTTGTAGCGGTCCCAAAGGGGGGCCCACCTACCTTTTGCCGTCGGCCAGCTCAAGTCGTCGGACAGGCAGGAATTCTCGCCTCGTCAGGGTCGTAGGTAACTAGGTTTACATGGTACATAGATATTTGCCAAGCTCGCCCACGAGATCCCAATCAAATGAAAGAGGAAGTTAGGTGAAACATAACTATATTGTCGGGTTTACACATTTACAACATCTTGCAAAACACAATATAAATCACAAAACAATACAATGCCTAACTAGGTAGTTCCTGACGTAAGGCTCCCTCTCAAATCTCTCTGGGAATGCGATGGTTTAACCGGGAATTTACTGTGGGACACATTACGATCAAGAGGGGAATGGTGGTTACTCACAGCTGGTGGTCTGATGCAGGAAACCGGGAAAGCAGGCCATGGTCAATGCAGGTCGCTCCAACGCTCCGCGACCTCGTAATTTACTATTCAAATCGGATTGTAATGGTCCGCCATTGCTGGTGGCGTCTCGCGGGAATGAGGGGAGCGTGCGCGATTGACACGGCTCCTTTTGACGGCGGTGGCTGGTTTCTGGGGCGGAGTGGAGGCCGGTTCGTTTACTGCCGGAATGGCGGGGGGGGTTCGGTGTGTGCTTTCTTCCGAGGGTGGGGGGACGGAGTACACTGCCCGCGCCACGGCTGCTTGCTGGACTTGTGACGTCAAAATGCTTGAAGTGCGTATCGTAACAAATTTTTTAATAACTTTTGAAGGATATACCCTTTAGTTGAAGATATAATTTGAAATACGAGATTGACAAAAATGGCAGAAAAAAATATCGGTTCCAATGGCCGTGTTGGTTCTGTGTTCGGAGCGCTGTGTTCAAGTTCCAGTTGCAACAGTTACCTTTTTTTCTGCGTGGGAAATGGATAAATCATCACGTTACGGGGGCAATCACAATTTCTCTAATCTACAAGAGCGCCAACACAACCTGACTAACCATCCTTTCGTTGCCTATACATGATAATATTTGATGTAGTGCGGTTGCGGGCCGTGGTGTTATGTGTGAAGCGATGATAAACCCCGTGAAAACAGACCGGCTATGCAATGAACACCGAACCATGAACACGTGTCGTTGTAATGTAACGTTATTGCGTATAAGTGCAGCCGATAGGGGGCGCCTTTGTCCAGACGCCTAGCTCGAGCACCGCCGCACAGTGGTCAATATACCGATAAAGGAGGAAAAAAATTTATTCTTGCAAGTACATTTCAGGCAAAACACATTTTTACCATATCATTCTTACATAACTACGCCCAGTTTGCATGCAAAGTTCATGAGCTTAATTCATACCTCAGAAACTAAAAAAGTTTTTCCTTGTTTTGTTAGACTTACTATATGTATTTTGTTTTTATTTACCATATTGCGAAAGCTTAGTAAATACGTACTACTTTGTTTGTGTTACTCATCAGTGTTCCTTCAGATTAAATTATTAGATTGAGCAGAACAATTTTTTTGGTTCTGTGATGTTTTATCAACATTCCAGTTCTATTGTTCTGCGAATTTGAAATTATTATTTTTGATTAATCTTTACTACGAAACGGCTTACATTATAAAACCAATTTCTTAATTCTCACAACTTAATACCTTTTTTGTCTTTTAACTTCAGTGGAATTAAAAGAAAATCCTCAATTATTTAAAATAAATAATGTTTTTTATATCATTAGAAATTTATTTTTATTATTTATTAACGAAGATAGATTTATATTTTTTTTTGTTTATGCTACCTCACTAAACTGAGCCTGTTTCGAGGTGGCAGGAATTTTAAAGAAAAAATAAAATAAATTATTAAAATAAATTAATCAATAGAGTTGAAAGAAATAAAACAGAAAAACCACAAAATATAATTCTTAGCTTATTTGTGACAGTTTCCCTTGATGAGCTTTTATCTTTGTTATAAAATAATTCACAAAATAAATAAAAACCATTTACGCGTTAAATAGACAGTTTCTAAGTTTGTAAAGCAATTTTTATACCTGTTACGTATATTGATGGACACCTATTATGTAATATAAGACACACTAAGAATTTAATCGTTTTTGGCTTGTGTATTCCTCTTAATTAATGTAGTTTTGACGGCCTCCGTGGTCCCGAGGTAAGACTCTCGACTCACAATCCGAAGGTCGCGGGTTCGAACCTGGCGTGCGCAAATAAATTTTATTTGATTAATTTGTGTTATTTCACAATTTATTCATTTAAAATAATATATAGCATATTTGCGACACGTTCCAGAGTGGAAGATACTATCAGTATCGCCCTGGTGTAAGACCACCATTCAGAATTAAAACGTTGCTTGAAATGGCTTTAGCCGTGTTTAGTGACCAAATCTGGATAGCCAGGTACTTCCCCACCTTCCTCTTCCCTATCTCCTTCCTCTCCCCACTACCTTCAGCCTCATAACATACCCCGATTGTGGATGCCATAGCCTCACTGGCTCCAGAGGGGAGCAGTTGAAAAATAAAAAAATTAAGTTTTCTAAACTATTCGTAGAACGTTTTGTTTATATGTAAGTGTCCGCAAATTCATTGAAGCTTATGAATATGTTCGAGGATTTACAAAAAAAAAATATTAAGCTACTCCCAAGCGATTGATCATATATACCTACATACAAAAAAATTTACCACAATTGGCCATTATTTCGTAAACCTAATACAGTTTAGTTTATTTTATATGTTATACGTATTTACGCCATGTAAATAATATATTAAAAAAAAATCATATAGACCACTGTGCGGCGTCGCCCGGCTTTGGAGGATGACTGTTCAACTAACAAGTAGATAACTCGAAATCCGCCTGCGCTGGTGACTAGCGCCTGCAGGGGTACCGGGTGTGAAGGTGAATGCGATGCGCCTATGAGCATGCTATCAGACATCGAGCCAATGATTTGAAGAGCTCTGTGGGAACTGTAAACTACTCGAAGTTCTATTAACTACTGTGCTGCCACCTACGAGCAGAGGGGATAAATAAAAATTTAAAAAATGCCGGCTTATAGTAAGAGCTGGCTTTGGACTATTTTGTTAGGATTATTTTATGTATACACATTGACAACCAAAGATTTAGTGTGTGTACCGCCGCTCCGGGATCCATTAACTGGATAATCAACACCCCTGCCATAGGCGCCCTGGTTCATGGGGTGAGGTTTATCTGGATCTTAACGGCGAATGCGTTTGCCCATCTACTGCATGGTGGGCCGGATCGGAAGAGATTGATTGAGGGAGACTTATCCTAGACCTCTCGACTCATCGCCTTGCACCGCAGTGGGAAAGATGGATTCATACGTGCATCACTTTATAGACGTGCAGAACCCTAAATTCCTACCGACCGCTTAAACATTTTTCCTTCCCAGAACTTCCTAACCCTTCTTTCTCTAAAAAGACCCTTCCCAAAGATAACCCGGAAGGATTTTTTTTTCACGTCCTCCCGTGAGGAGCTAACGTAAAAAAAAACCTTCTTGATAGAACGGTGGGCTCAAAAGTTTGCAGGTCAAAACAAATGGTCATGAAAATGTCATGAAATACATAGGTTAAATATATTGGTGGAAAAATATGTAGGTGAGAAAAAAAGGCAGTAAAATAAATCGTCAGAAGAATACAAGTCATACTTAATTTTGATGTTTCTTTAAGATTTCCAATTCTGCAATAAAATACTGAACTGTGGATGCAACCCAAAGATTTTTGGTGCATTTTAGTCGAAACTATCTATACTGTACGGTGAAACATTTTGTATCTATCGATGCAACCTTTCGTAACTATCGATGCAAACTGTCGTAACTATCGATACTGAACTGACGATGCAACATGTCGTAACTATCGATACTGAACTATCGATGCAACATGTCGTAACTATTGATATGTCGAACTATCAATGCAACCAGTTGTAACTATGGATGCAACCTGTCGTAAATATCCTTACTGAAATATCGATGCAAACTGTCGTATCTATCGTAATTAATCTAAACGTGCATTCAATTTAAAATTATTAACTTTGGCTTATCGTTAAACTGCTACAAGGCTCAAATATAATGCATACATTATTCACATGTTACAACTCCTAGACGGTGTCAGATGATTTTCTCCCCCTTTTATTGCGGACTTTCTAAAAATATATTTCCTGGTGCTTTGAACATTCCAATTCTTGTAGTCTAAGTAAACCTAACACGGAAACAATATACCCGTAGTTTGTGGGGTTTAGATATAAAGATTTTTTATAACGTTTTAAAATGTTTTTTTTAAGTTTTCAGGTTATAGTTTCGTTGTGTTTTGAACTCCGCTTTTCAGTCCGATTCGAGCCGCGGTCAACAGTGGTTGTGTGTACCTTACCTATTGCTTAGTGCCGTTCGCCCGTTCCCGTGCCTCATACAGATAAGAGATTATTGTTACATTTTATTTAATTCTGTTTATCGTATACTTATTTGTTTGCATTCCTACTTACGGCTAATCCGTTTGTGTTTGTACAGTCAATGAAATAGACTGCGTATTATTTTTTCAGTTTAATTTTTAAAAGTTAAGTTTTTTTTTATATAATGGAGGAAGACGAAGATAGACCTCCCGACCCAGGATCGATATTAGATTTTTCTGATTCGGAATCTAACACTAGCCAGGCTTCTATTACGCTTCCATCTCGTAAACGACGACCATCGCATAGCCTTTACATCCCATCGAAAGTTAAATCTATACCGCCGATTCAACAAACCTCGACCTCTAACGACCTTAACCCCAATAGTAACACCCAGACAAGTACTTTAGCTAGCGATAATACAAAAAGTACTGACTTACTTTATCCTGCTTCCGCTTCCGGTCCTTTTATCGTAATTGTTCAGAGAACTGAACAAGGAAAACTTATTCATCCTTTAGATTTTGGAAAATTCTTATTTGACTCAAAAAATAATAACCTTGGTATTGTTAATGGTTCAATTAAACCGGAAGGGCGATATAAATTATCTATCGAGTTTAATACTGCCGCTTCCGCAAATGGATTTGTAAAAAAAATTGACTCGCTCTCAAAACATAAATATAAATCGTTCATCCCGTCATTTAACCTTACGAGAATGGGTCTTGTTCGAGGAATTCCCACGGATATCCCAGAGGCTGAAATTGTTGATGCTTTGAATAATTCCCAAGGAACTCCGAAAGTAATAAAAGCACGTCGACTGAACTACAAGGATTCTACTGATGGAAACAAGATCTGGAAACCTTCCCAATCTGTTGTTGTTACATTTGAGGGACAATCCCTTCCGTCTCGTGTGTTTATTTATTATACCTCGCTTCCCGTCGAAGTTTATAAATTTCCAACTGTTCAATGCTTCAATTGCTGCCGGTTTGGACATACAAAATCCGTATGCCGCTCCCCTCCACGTTGTTACTTTTGCGGAGAAGGTCACCCATTTGATCAATGTCCAAAATCTTCCAATAATCCCATTTGCATTAACTGTTCGGGTGCACATACCGCGGTCAGTCTAGCCTGTCCGGAATTGACAAGACAGAGGAACATAAAACATAAAATGGCTACCGACAACATTTCGTACTTCCAGGCCTCAAAGTTATTCTCTCCTGCGAAAAAATCTTTCGCAGAGATGACATCGTCCTCAGCTCCTTTCCAATCAACCACCTTTTTAAATTCAACGTCATCTTCTCACAGAGAAACCATTCTCAAGCCAGTCAAACCCAACCCAAAATATACTCCTTACCTTGATAAAAAACAATTGAATAATATTTTGACCAGCCCGAATGGGAATGCCAAATCTCGGACCCCCAATGGGTGTGCCATTAATAGTAATACATCCCCTCCTGCTCTCCCCGAAATATTGAATAATAATTCTTTTATACAAACTTTAATTACCCTTTTAATTTCTATCCTTACAAACAACAATACTGTACCGTCCAACGCTGCCGATTACATTAAATCTTTATTATCTTGCCTCCCCAATGACTTCGAAACTGAACAAAATTCTTCAGTGGAACAGTAGAAGCCTCTTCGCTAACAAATCTGACCTAATTCAATTACTCGACGAACACGACGTTTCAGTGGCCGCCATTTCTGAAACGTGGTTAAAACCCTCCTTTCACTTAAGAATTCCGGGTTATTATTGTCTCAGACACGACAGACCGGATGGTAAAGGCGGCACGGCTCTGATAATCCATAATTCTATCCCATTTAAACAAATTAATATACATACTCCCTCCGACGATATCCAGATAATAGCAGCTGTCTTATCTGATATCACAATATTATCAATATATATTCCTCCCTCTACCACTTTTATTGAAAATGAATGGGCACCAATCTTAACCCAGATTTGTTCCCCTTTTATGATCCTTGGAGATTTTAATGCACATTCCCCTTCTTGGGGTAGCAAAATAACAAATCGTTCTGGCCGCAATCTTTTAGATTTTATTGATACCCATAACCTATGTTTTTTAAATGACGGATCTCCAACCAGATTCACCCCCCCTCATCAACGGAAAAGTGCTGTTGATTTATCTCTTTGTTCATATTCGTTAGCATCTAAATGCTCTTGGGACATCCTAAACGATCCCCTCTCTAGTGATCATTTTCCAATTATAATTCGATTCCAACATCAATCTAACACTTATCCTCCACCAGTTAAAAATAATCTCAAATTTAGAATAAATGCTGCGAATTGGAGCACTTTCTCTTCTGAACTAGATAACCTTATTAATTTAAAAAAAAAATCGTCCCCGGGAGACATCAGATTGCAATGTGAGACGTTTCCCTCTATGGTTATAAATGCAGCAGAAAAATCCATCCCGAAACGCAATGCGAACATTAAAATAAAACACTCTAATCCGTGGTGGGACGAGGAATGCACTCGCTCCGTCAACTCTCGTAAAAAAGCAATTTCCTCTTTTCGTAAGTGTATGACACTAGAAAATTTTTTATCAGTTAAAAAAGCCCAGGCAGAAACCAAACGAATTTTGAAAAATAAAAAAAGCGCTGGATGGCGGAAGTTCTGTGAGAACCTGTCTCCGGAAACTCCCCAATCTTCAGTTTGGTCTAGCTTTAAAAAATTCGGATCATCGTATTCTCCGCCGAGTACCAAGCATATATCAGAAGAAATTCTTATAGGATTTGCGGATAAAATAGCCCCCCCATCAGTGGCCGGATGTGAAGAAATGCCTTCTATTAAGCCATATCCATCTCACTCTAACTGGCTAGATGCTCCTTTCTCCATTGATGAGATGAAACTAGTAATAAGAACCCTTTCTGACTCTGCTCCGGGTCCCGATGGAATACTTAATAGTTTCATTAAATCATTTTCTGATATGGCGGTTGAATATTTCTTATCTCTTATTAATAATATGTTTGAAACAGGACTAATTCCGGATGATTGGAAAACTCAAAAAATCATTCCCATTTTAAAACCTGGAAAAAATCCATCTGAAATTTCGTCTTATCGGCCTATTGCTCTTTCATCATGTTTGATGAAAGTAGCGGAGCGTTTGATGAAGAACAGATTAGAGTGGTTTGTTGAAAGTCAAGATATTATCTCACCAAATCAGTATGGTTTTCGGAAAAAGAAATCTACAATGGATAATTTAAGTTTGTTCACAACTGATATCCGAGTTTCCCAATCCCTAAATTCTTATACATTGGCCACATTCCTTGACCTTTCATCAGCTTACGATGATGTTTTACTGAATGTTTTGAAAGAAAAGCTAATTAAAAAACAAATCCCCCCGAAATTAGTCCAATTTATTATTAATTTGCTCTCAGATAGGTCCATTATTATTGAGTCTTCCTCTAAATGCTTAAGGCGCAAACTATGGAGAGGTTTGCCCCAGGGTTCTGTTATTAGTCCTCTGTTGTTTAATATTTATATAAGCGACCTAGACTCAGTAATTCCTTTTTCTATCAAGCGTCTTTACTTTGCGGATGATATCCTTATATATTTGTTACATAAAAATATTACTCTTGCAGCTAAAGAAATGAATTTGGCTTTACAATATATTAAAAGCTGGTTGTCAATAAATGGGATGAATCTGGCGGCATCTAAAACAAGGGTCGTGGCTTTCACGCGCAAAAGAAAAATTCCCCAATTCTCAATTTCTTTTGATAATGTGCCTCTACAAACCGCTACTCAAATCAAATTCCTTGGTCTTCTTTTGAACCATAAACTTTCCTGGCTTCCACACATTCAGATAATTTCTACAAAGTGTGAAAAGGGACTTAATATGATGCGAGCAGTTTCCAGAGTATGGTGGGGATCTCACCCTACCACTCTTAAATTAATGTATAATTCCCTAGTTCGGAGCCACTTGGATTATGGCTCATTCCTTTTTGACCCACTCCCTAAATATCTAGATAAGAAAATGGAAAGAATTCAATCAAAAGCCCTCAGAATGATTATTGGAGCTATGAAGTCTTCTCCAATTAATGCTCTTCAGGTGGAATGTGTGGAGCCTCCATTATATTTCAGAAGGCAATTCCTTGCCAATAAATATATTTTCAAGGCTTTATCTTTATCACATCATCCTATTAAACAAAGTCTTAATAGGTTAAGTGTTAATTTGAATTCTAACAAAAGATTGAGAGAAAAACAATGTTTTCCTCTCTTAATTAAAAGTTTTCATCTCTATAATTCTCTATCATCTTCCCTCCAATATCTTCAAGAAGTTCCCAATCTTCCTATATACAATATTCCATTTAAGGCAATCACTTTTATGCCGAACACAATAACATCAGTCTTTCGGAAGAATATTTTATCTTCCCCAAATAAATTTCAAAATGTGGATGATTGTTTTAAAAGCATAGTGGCTTCGAAATTCCCTGGATTTTCCATCCTTTTCACGGATGGTTCCAAATTTGAAAATAAAAGATGTGGAGCATCTATATATAGTCCAGAATTCAACATCAATCTCACTTATAAATTACCGAAAGAAGCTTCCATATTTACAGCCGAATGCTTTGCAATTGAACAAGCGCTAAATCAAATCCAGGTTCTCAACATTCATCGAGCCTTATTATGTACTGATTCGCTAAGTGCTCTAACTAAAATTAGGTCAAATATTTTACGTTATCCGGAAGACAATATTATATGTAAAATAAAAAATCTTCTCAATTCTCTTAGTGAATCTGGGTTTGAGACGATATTGGCCTGGGTCCCTGCCCATTTGGGTATCGAGGGTAATGAGATGGCCGATTTTCTCGCCAAATCTGGTTCAGATTCCGGAACTATCCCACTAAATTTTAGAATTCCTATATCCGATGTCTTTCCGATTCTTAAATCTAATATGACTCGTGCCTGGGAAGAAAATTGGGCAGTCTCCAAAATAAGAACTGGATCTTTCTATGCGGGAATTCAAAACCATATCCCTGCTAAGCCATGGTTTCACGGTAAAAAACTTTCAAAACGATTCATTTCATGTATCTCGAGAATGAGAATTGGCCACTGTTCAATTGCATCTCACTTGTCTAGAATTAGAGTTTTAGATGATCCGTTCTGCCAGTGCGGTGTGGAAGAGGAAACCCTCGACCACGTTTTCTTTAACTGTAAAAACCATTCATCTTTCAAGAACATATACCGCCGGCTTATTAAAATCACACACCAGTCCCCCCTTAACATTTCATACCTTTTATCTCTTAACAATTCTCGTGTTCATACAGCTTTATGTAAGTTTATTAACCTGAATGAATTCAATATTTAATTTGTTTTAGTGATCTAAATGAGTCCAATATTTAATTTGTTTTATTATTTTCCCATTAGATTAACCGAAATTTCTTATCCATTTTAAATATTACCGGCACAAAGCACTCTCTCCAGGGTGAATTGCCTAAAACAAAAAAAAAAAAAAACTCCGCTTTTTTAACCTTTTTTTATTTAAGTTCGCTTAAGAAGTTTTGAATGTTGAGTGTTTTTCTATATACTTACAGGCATACTAGTATCGTACATTAGACCCAGAGCGAGTAATAAAAAATAACAAGTTAATAGAATGATGACGTGACGCACAACCTCTCTCTAGAACTACTTTATGTGAAGTATTAATTTAAACACATGCAACTTTATCGAGTAGACACCAGAAATTCTCAAGCCAAAAATTACAAAACGATGGCGGAGAGTTATTCCTTATGAAATACGATATAAATTACACACGAAATCAGCTTGATAACAGAATATATGAAATAATATGATCGAACCTTATCGCTACCAAATTTTTCCTTTATTCTGTCCTTCGATACTTCGTATCAAATCATTCTATGTATTCATAATATTCATTCTATCTATTCGTAGTCAGGTATACTAGAGTGAGCTGAGAATACGATGTTTAATTTAGGTATCGATTTATACTTGGATGGTTGTTAAAGTTTCGATTGATGAAAGCACATTTATTTCGAGACTCTATTAGTAATAATATGATAAAGAAATATTTTTTTCGTTACATTTCATGAACTAAAATCAAAGCCTTGGTTTTGCGAGCGAACTTTCAAAACCTTTTACAGAAACAATATAATAAAAAGTCAAACAGAAAGTTTTAATGTAAAATTTCTCTTCCCGAAACACCGAAAGTAAAACAAAAGTGTTCACAACGAATGAGATAATCGGAATATTAGGCATTATAAATTCATCAAAATATCAATTTGAGGAAAATATTTTTTTGACTGCGAATATTTGTAATTTAAAACGGATATTGTAATTTATATTTCAAAACAAATTTATTATACCAAATTGTTTTAACTTTGGAAGTGTATTTTAAAGAAAGAGTTTTATCAAGGATATTTTTTTTATTATAAATGGCATTAATTGATTTATTTGCTAGCGAGTTGCCGGCATGCGTTGCCACTTAATAAAAAAATTGTTTCTCCCTGTCTGTCCTTTACCATTCGTCCCGTTCCCCTTCCGCCACCCCTTCCTCTTCCATGTTCCCTTCCCCTCTCGCGTTCCCACTCCGCCTTCCCTCTCCCCATCCCCCTCACCATCTTCCCCCGTCCTGCGAACCCCCCTCCCTAATTCCCTTCCCCCCTCCCGCGAATCTCTCTCCCAAGTTAGTCTCCCCCCTCCCGAGTTCCCCTCCCCTTCCCGAGTTTCTCAACCCCTTCGGATTCCCTTCCCCCCTTCCGCATTCCATACACTCATTCGCGGTACATTCAGTTTTCAAACAGCTCGCGTGCCACCTATTGCAATTTTTAATACAAATTTCATATTGCCAGATCATACCAGTACATGTAGAAACCATCGCTGGCAGGCACCCACCAAATCCCCAAAGTTTCATTGCAATCAGATGAACTGTTAGCAACACACAATTTCATGATACCAGAACTCACTTTTGTACATAGTAAGAATCGTGGGCATGCGAACTTCAAATCCCTAAAGTTTCATCGCAATCGGATGAATGATTTAGCAACGCATAGCATACCTACATACATACATACATACGTCGTTATAATTGTGCCGTTTAAACGATCTTTTATCATGCTAAAAAACTTATAACCCATTATAGAACTTGAAAAATATATCAGCTGGATTTAGGAAGTTCGTGGCTCTCCTCACACGTAAGTTTATTGGTGCAACTGGCTCTACAGTAAAACTGAGATTCTGGTACGAATAAATTTATTTCATTGTCAGATATACATCCGTTTAGTGAAATACGAAAATATTTAATGGAGGCAATATCCGTAGAGGCGCAAAAATTTAAATTTGTGTTTTTTCAATGCACAAACGAGTGAAACGATTATTTGAAATAAATAAAGCAATAATCAAGATTATTCTTATTAATTATTGTAAGCCCTGAATATATATTTCTAACGTAAAGGCAGTTCTTTGTAGTAAATGTTTTAAAATATCCTAATTTAGTGAATTTAATTTCGACAGTGTGAGAAACCAAATTCTATAAAATATTTTTTTTACACATAATGTTTTTTTTACACTTAATGATTATAAATTGAGTTTTCTAGAATGTATTTGTGTCCGTAATTATCATGTAAGCCATACAAAACGTAAAGATATGTATAGAATATTTACTGTATACCGGAATAGGTGGCACTCTTATAGAAATTAAAAACGGCAATTTTGAAGGAACTAATAACCCGTTGAATTCGCCCGCTTATTAAGTTTACGCTTTTTTATATTTTTTATAATTTCTAAAAATAAGAAAAAAACGTTAAACATGCGTGGATTCGTTGGATGTATATGGCATTTATCCGTTTTTTTTAATTTATTTATTTATACAACACATGTTACATAATTGCGACATTTACATAAAGTAGATTTATTAACAGGTTCGCTGCCGCTTATGCACAATATAACTCATCCTATGTGCCAAATATTATTTTATTTTTTTTAGTCTTTAAATATACTTACAAGAATAATATATCTTTGCGAAAGTTTTTTTTTTCAGTGGAAATGTAAAAAAAAAAATAAAAAATTCACGTCTCCGGTCGGAGCCGGCGGCACCACGGTTGAAAATCACTTAGCAGGTGCCGGCGGTTTCGTCCGTTTTGTCGCCCAACATATGTCCAAGGTTGACATTTGTCACATGTCACATTTGTCACATGTCTCATATGTCACATTTGTCACATGGGTCACTTCCTCGACTCGTTCTTATGTTCAACAGCTCGGCTAGAGAATGATTTGCTGGCCTCTGTGTTTCCTCCTTCCTACAACATGGGTCTCTTCAAGACCAATGTTCAAATCTTCCTATCCTCAAAAAGACCCTCCACACAGCATCCCAATGGCATAAGCCCTGAGGGTAATTATTTTCCTCAGGGCTTCCTTTGTGGAGTTAATGTAAAAAAAGTCGCACTCTTTTTAAACTCGTACTTTTTATTTTGATAAAAAAGCAAACTAAAATAGACAAAAAAAAATTTGTGTCTTTCGTACAAATAATTACTTAAATAGAAGTGGCAAATCAAATAAAATAAAATAAAGAAAGTAATAAACATCTCATGAATGAAGAAAAAATATTTAAAAAATTTGGTGGTACTCATTGAAACACCCGATGCACAAACCAGGTTTATATGTGCAATCAATACAGTAGTCAAATCATATCATTCTTCCTTTTCCTTTTTTCGTGTATAATCGGCATCTATTGCACTTTATCCTGTCAGAAAAAATTAAAAAAACACAAACTTATCGTGTACTTTTTTCAATGGCCCTTTACAAAAATAGCCTTATTTTTTTTTTGAAAACCAATTCTTGTAAAATGTTGGTATAAGGGTCAACAACGACGCCAGCTACAAAAACAACCACTCGCCGTGAGTGCCGGCAGGAAACTAATGTTTGTGCAGACATGGCTCCGGCCGGAGCCGCCGGCACCCAGTGCAAGACACCGAATGGCTCCGACCGGAGTCACCGGCAGCGAACCTGTTTTAAATCACCATACTGCCTGTTTCATGGTGACCAATGGAGTTTATTTACTTTGTATGAAATGAAGTTTAGTGTAAACATATGGATTTAGTATAAATGATGCTAAAAATAAGAAAAATTATAATCAAAAGTAGAAATTTTAATAAAGAGTAGAAAATAGAGAAGAGAAAAGAAATAAATTAGATAATAGAAATGTACATATCTTCTTATATTTTTTTAGTAAGTGTGCATGCAGGCATAGTAGGTGCACACATACATACATGTATATATACACACATACATACTTACACCTATATCACCACATCCTCAAACATATAAACAATATATACACCTTTATCTAAGTACGAGAAACAGGGTACTAACATTATCTCAAATTCACTCATCAAAAAGTCCCCAAGCGCCTTCCTGGAACTGTCGTATTTGGCTATTGACTTTATTTCTATTGTTAAATTATTGAAAACTTTAGGAGCAAGAAATTTAAATTGTGTTTGACCATTGAGGTTTTTGTTGGTGGAATAATATAATTGGATTTATTGGAATTTCTTGTATTATAGGTCGATTCAAAAAAAATTTCCTAAGTTTGAATTTATAATAGGAGGATATGTTTTTGACATATAAGGATTTTTATTGAGTACTTTGAAGTCCTTAAATAATTCCTTCGTGGGGTGAATATAGTGTACTTTTTAAATAGTCCACATTATCAGTTTTTGAAGATCTAATATCGTTTTAGATCATCCTCCCCAGACTACTATACCGTAAGAGATAACTGATTGACATAAGGAAAAGTATACCGTTTTTTGTGTATTTTTATTAAGAATATTTCGTAACATATGCCAGTTTCCGTATACGGTTTGTAACATTTATTACGTGATCTTCCTACCGTAGTTTATTGTCAATTATTACACCCAAATATTTATGTAATCTGCACCTTCGAGTGGATTGCATAGACAATTAGATATATCTCTACAAGAGTGTATTTGTTTTTTATTTTAAATAAAAAATATGTTCTGAAGAATTCTTCTCAAAAGCTAGTAAGTAATTTGAAACTAACGACTAACAATAAATTCTGATATATACAACGTGATAGAATCACCGGCACTCATTCTCATGTGTAAGCCACGATGTCCCATCACACTCCTTGTCCATAAATTTGTTCGCAAGCCAGCGGGTGGGTAATTCGTGTTACTGTCGACGTGCTCCTAGTATTAAATTGCTCTAGGACGTTGCCTACAATCGCTCCTTTATAATTCACCAAGAACATCCGGCATAGTAAGGGATTTAAAATATTTATAATAACTTAGATGTAAGTTTTTTTTAAAGTCACGTTTCATTGTTAAATATTATGTTTTTATCATGTAGTTTCAAAGCCAACTACCTTATGATGGACGCGCCACCGCCAAATTTCAAATTTAATGCAGTGGCCAATTAAACTTCACTATTTATAATATCCATTAACTCTGTTTATTTATGATTGGGTAAAAGAACATACAAATCAGCAGTAACAATGAGAATTAAAGACAATTGCCATTTGTCGTGAACAACAATTGCAACAATAGTTCGATGGCACAGTTTTGATCCCTGGCGGTAACTGCGATGTGCGGCAGGTTCGGATATGTTTGATTATTATTTAATATATTATTTTCAAAGTCGATTTGTTGTGCGTATTTTCTCAGAAACTATATTTTTGGCTCTACCTGCATAACTTTCGTTGAAGTTTTAATTTGACAACTTAATAAAATGTAGGTATCTTTCTATTTTTTACATTAGCCCTACACAGGAGACCCAGAGAAAAATAATTCTCCTCATGGCCTTTGTCATCTGGGGATGATTTGGTAGAGTCTTTTGAAGAAAGACTGAAGAGGAAGACCGGCCTGTGGTTGAGTGAGCATCGCGTTTGGGTCCCACCCGGGCATCCAGTGTTCGATTCCTCAGCTGACTAAGTCCTCCATCACAACACAGCAACATTTTTGGCTTTCAGTGGTGGTAGTAGATTTTCAAACATTGTTGGGTTATTCGTAACCCGGGAATGTTTGTCTTTCTTTTTAAAAAAGAAAAAAAAAGTTCTGGAAAGGAAAAAGGTACGAGGGGCGGGTATGAATCTGGAGGTCAGTATTTCTAGGAGTGACGGACATATAAATCCATGGTGATTGAACAACTTAGAACTAACTCAGAACTATCTCAGAAAAGTCATTAAGAGTGATGAAAAAAAATAATTAAAAATTGGTTAAATAGGTTACGAAGCATCGCTTAAGCAAGCCGGACACGTGAATTTAGTTCGACTGAGCAAAGCAATGTTATAAAAAGTGTCTACAGAGTGGCGCTAACGCCACTACGTACCAACACGATAGCGGCAAAGGTCAAACTGACACTTTATTTTTAATATATTTTATACGTTTGTTTATAAAATATAAAAATGCCAGAGGTTGGGCATTTACACAATACACAGCTACACGTACCTACATACATACAGCTGTACATTATAATAATAATAATGTTTGGATGATATATATAGCGCCGTTTTTGTGAAAATCACCTCAAGGGCGCTGTACAAACATACAATATATTTCTAAAATCTAGAAAAACTACTATCATGACCTTGTACTTGTAGTTAGTATTGTTAGAATCCTTCCTACCCTTCCCTTTATACCTGCCATTTTTGCTTTGCCCAAGTCAGTCTTTGATCGACCCTCGCTGTATAATCATCTATACCGCATATCGTAAACCGCATACCGCATCCCGCATCCCGCATACCGCATACCGCGACTAATATAATTATTTTAAGTGCACAATAAACCAGCCAGGATTGAAGAAAGTTCCAGCACGGTAAGTCCTTTTCTCCTTTCCTTGTGCATTATTATCTACTTGTGCAGCGGTCTTTACACACATTTTACAAACAACAAAAAAAACACGCATCATTCACGGTCCTTCGACATACCCTCAAAACCGCATAAAAAACGCTTCAGCCAGTTCTTGGAAAACATTATTTAAAAAGATATTATATATGTTAACAATAAATACAATGATTAACTCATTAAAATTAATTTAACGTCGAAAGTTTCTACTTTGATGCCATTTGTAGTCTATGAAAGTGGGCGGGGTCACTTAAGATAATCAACCATAAAATATTTGTGAACAATGCGAATCGAGCTTTACCTTTAAAATACTTACACGTCGCTTAGCTGATTGCAGACTCAGATTGGTCGATCGAAAAGATGGGAACAGCGGTCGTAATTGCATTGCAAATAACTATAGTACGTTGAGTGTCCATGTTGGACGCTGCTCCTATGTATTTTTTCGCATATTACAGACTCTGTTCCAAAAAGGAAATAATGATTTGTGAAGAATGCACGTTCCCACGTTTTTCAGAAGATTGTTTTCTTTTTAAACCACCAATATTAAATTGTCTGAGGGAATAGATTTTGTTTAAATGGAATAGTGTGCATTGTATCGAGGACAGATTTAAAATACTGGCTTGTAATACTATCACTAAACACAGCTGTGCCATTATTCTGAACTCGGTAACAGGATAAGCCGTGGTCCAGTCTTTGGCCCCATAAAGACGGCGTTAACAGTACGAGAGATTTATCTTGCAGAGCCACAAGATAGCGTAGTCTACTTCCTGTTAATATGCCCCTTTATCATAACCATTAATCAGAGGATGAGAACTGAAACGTTATATGGAAAATTACTTTTAATATCGCGATTACTAAAGGGTAAGGGTATTAATGTGGAATGAATGCCGTAATTTCCAGCCGCTAATTAATACACAAGAGATTGTTAGTAAAAAGTACGTTTTAATACATAGAAAATTAATTTAATTAATAAGCAAAAAAAAAACATTATGTTTTCTTTGTTGCTAATTGATAAGGAATTTTAAATACAGAAAAAAATATTTAAAACCGTGATAACTGTTGGGAAACGTAAGTAATACGTAACTTAAAATTTACGCTAGTCGAATTACTCTACAGCGGTAAGCAGTTTTTTTTAATTTGGCAGGCGGGTATGGGTACCGCCCTTTATTGGATAACCAACACCCCTGCCATGTGGTTCGCTAATTTGGTGATTTAGCAGGGGTGCCCAGCAATGGCGGTCGTTGACTTTTTGTATAAGGAATGCTGGAGTATATACTCGTACCTAATATCAAATATATAAGTCTATGGGCTAGCCCACGAACAAGATGCAATTATCGACAAAAGTAGTCTGTAAAACTAGCTCTATACAACCTTTTTGCTTCACATTAAATATAACATTTCATTATTAAATGAATTAACTAGGTTTTCTGAAAGATATTTAATGTATCAATCGGATTCGGCTATTCATGACAACAAATAACTGTCGAAAAATGGTCAGGCAAACAAATCTCTAATGGTACTAAGTCCGCTCGCTTCGGATAAGTTTTTCTGTCCTCTATGCCTATAAGCATTAAAGTCGTTTTCTTTGCATCGGATACTCCGATGGAATCCGTATTCGGCCTTACTACAACTTAGTCAGACTTGATTAAACGCGCATGCTCGAATATCAAAAATATCATATTCGTTCCTGCATGGTGGACGCGGAATGAACGGAGCATCCATTGTTTTGCTGGTGTTGGTGTAGGAGTAGCAACTTCCCAATAAAACTACATATTGATAGGTGGGTCGAATCCCAGCACTGTAAAGAATGGGAGAGGGCACCTGAAATGAGACAATCTAAAGTACTCATAAAAGGACCAGACCCTAGACGAACCAGGAAACTACTCAATATGAACAAAAACTCGCTAAGGGAACTGGTAGGACTACTAACGGGACACTGCCATCTCAGGAGACACTTGCAAATATGAGGAGTGGAAAACACCAATAGAAGCAGGAAATGTGAAGAGGATGAAGATACTCCAATTCACTTATGGTGCCAATGTAATGTCTGTTGGGAACTAGGCTCAGATACCTGGGGAGACATACAGTAGAACCAGAAGACATAGCCACATGTCCAGTTACAACCCTGGTGAACTTTATTAAAGAGACTAGGTTGTTATTAAAGGATTGAGGTAAAATGGGAGATAGCATAATGGGCCTATAACCTAAGTGCTCACGGGAACTAAGTACTTGTAAACCGTCTACGCCTTTAAAAAAAAACATTGGATTTTAGCTGTTCCCAGATTTTCTTTCTCAGTTTCCTGGTTTAAATTTTACGTACCTGCAAAACTACATAAGTTTCGTGTTACGTAACTCGGGATCGTACTTCAAGTTGTATTCCTTACTAAGACGGAGAGGATTAAGAAACATTTTCCTGGGTAAAACGATAAAGCCAGGCGTCTGGCCCTCTGCCAAATCCCGGCCACTTTGATTATAAATTATTTCACATATCCGTAGTAATTATTTTGTCAGATGTCTTCATTTTATAAGCATCATCTAGTGTTAAATTTTTTTAAGCGGATCTATAAGAGAACCATTACTGAATAAAATACTGGGTAGTTTTTATGAACCAACGTTTGTAAAAATTAATGTTTTGCTCCCGTCTGGAGCCAGTGAGACTATGGCATCCCCAATGGGGGATGTTGTGAGGCTGAAAGTAGTAGGGAAGGGAAGGAGATGGGGAAGAGGAAGGTGGGTGGTGAAGTACCTGGCTATTCAGATCTGGTCACCAAACACGGCTAAATCCATTTCAAGCAACGTTCAGCAATTCTGACGGCGGTCTTAAACCAGGGCGATACTAGAGTGTCTTCCACCATGACGTGCCGCAAATATACTATACTATGTAGCGGTTGAACTTATCAATTATACCCCCTCCTCCCCACCCCCACCCCTCCCGAATTCCATTCATTCATTCCCTTACATTCAGTTTTCAAACATCTCGCCTGCCACCTAAATTTCATAAAGCTATAGCTCAAAGAAAAAAAGAATTATCCAATTTTGTTCATTCGTTCGGAATTTATGCGCTTACAAACATTTCGGATGTTTATTTTTAATTAAATATTTGAAAGTTTGTGAATGTAATAAAAAATTACACTATTTATTCAGTTCATTGATTCAGTCTTTATAATCGTTACGAATTATATTTTTAATGTAGGAACTGACATTTATTCCAAAACAGAAGCTTGTCCAAAAAAATAAAACATATTCTAATATTTGAATTTTCTGAAGCAGTAGCAATCGTTTCCATGGAAACGATTTTTTTCTGACGTTAGCAAAAATTTGCTTTAGTTAGCGACAGAAAACGTATAACAAATATAATATATTAATTTTTATAATTTCATTACGCCAGAGCTTGCCATCATATACAAAATATAGTCTGCGCATATAATTTAGCTTTCTATTGGTGAATGAATTTTTAAAGTCTTTATATTGTGTTATGCGTGAAAAGGTCATAAACAAACTCGAGCAGTTTCGCATTTATAATATTAGTATGGAGGATATTATTTTTAATTAATAAATCAAGTAAAATTTAGTTGCCACGCCGGGATTCGATCCCACGACCTTCGGAATGCGAGTCAAGAGCCTTACCGCTGGACTACGCGGGCCGTCATAAATATAAATAGAAAATATTTTTGCTGATGTAAATAGATAATATTTTTATATGGAGAAAAATATTATTGAAGAATAAGATAACACTATTAATCTAAACGAAAATATGAAAAATAACAAGACACAGAAAAATAGAAAAATAGAAAAAGATAACGGTCGCAACTGGGACTCGAACCCAGAACCTCTCGTCTAACCGGGATGGGCGCCTTTTGGCCATTGCCGCCTTCCATCAAACCGTCATAATTGTGAATCTCATACTTAAAATTTTTGAATTAACAATATTATTTTCGACTATTTTTTTCATATCATAGGCAACTAACATATAGGAAACCTCTCATTCTAAGAACTGGTTCTGAATGAGAGGTTCTGGGTTCGAATTCCAGTTGCGACTTTTCTATTTTTCTGTGTCTTGTTCGCTAATATATTTTCGTTTAGATTATTTGTGTTATTTTCTTCTTCAATGATATGTTACATTGATGGGAATAACCTTAAAAAGTTATGAAAAGAGAGTTTTTCTTATAAAAAAATTAATAATATTAATATATGCTTCTGTTTTGATTAAAATGCATTCAACGTTGAAAATCAATATTTTCAGCCTTTGGTAGGGCAGGTATTTAGGCTTATCTCAAAAATGTCGATTTTGACCCCAATACAAGATAGACATGGGGTGACGAAATGTAAACTAGTACCTCTAACAAAAAAAATAAGAAAACTCCAATTACACGTTTTTTTTTGTTAATTTTATTTAAATGCTTTTAGGATAGATTATTTATTCATATAATACGATACGAAATATTCCAATCAATTTTTATATAATCATTGTGTAAAACAAAAATAATAACTCATCCTCACCTTTTTAAGGGTAATTATATATATTAACTGTTTGAAATCACAAAGCACTCTCTCCAGGGTGAATTGCCTAAAACAAAAAAAAAAAAAACTGTTTGAAAAATTTCATTCAAAAGCACAATTATTGTTCTAAGGTTTTTTTTCTACTTAAAAAAGTTTCTTATTTTTATTAAATGTAAGGTTGTATTTTTAATACTTTTTACCATGAAATACAACCGTTCTTATGCATCATTATCCGGAGTCGGGATGCCAGAAGCAGGGTAGACATACTTTTATCTTCATGGTTGAGCCTTCCGGCCGTTTAAGGCTTGAAATTTTCACTTTTCAATGCCTTGGTAGTGGCGGCCCTGTAATATTGTAACTGCATAACAGAAAGGCAACATGAGGAAGTCGAGTGGCTCAGAGGAGTAGACGTGCAAAAGATGTGAAGAGTATGAGAGTAGAGCACGTAATGTTGAGGGTGTTGATTTAAAAATAAAAAATGTTTTTCATAAAAAATGTTAAGGTAGGTTTGTCAGGTATGGGTTTAGATTTTCACATCCAAAAGCATTAAGGTGACCTATTTTCGGGTTATTATGCCGTGTCGTGTTTTCTCCTTGACGGTTACGCAAAACTAAATTTATTAATTATTAATTGAAATACTTGCCTTAAGAAGATGGACGCGCGCAACACGATATCACTTCTAGATATCAGTGGTCCAGTTGATCGATCCAGTCAGACCTCTCCGAAGAATCGAAATTCGAGTTGAGTAAAGAGTTCAATTTGGGAGGTGCCTCGGGAACCATTTATTGGATAACCAACACATCTGCCTCAGGTTAGCCCAAGTGGTTCGCTACGTTTGGTGATTTAGCAGGGAGGGCCAGGTTTTTATTTTCATCAGGGCCTCCTGGGTGGAGCTCATATAAAATTATAAATTGAAATAACACAATTTAATTTTTCTACTACCGACCGGTTTCGCTTCACATAAGCATCTTCAGGGTATAAAAATTAAACTGAATTTAAAACAGAGTAAAATTAAACAAATCGTGGTTACAAACAAAATTATTGTATTATATCAATTTATAATATGTCAAACCACAAAGTTACTGCTCTCTACCAAAAAATCTTTTTTTTTTTTAAAGTTATGTATTCCTTTACAATTTGGGAGGCGGGAATGGGTACCGCCGCCCCGGGAACCTTTATTGGATAACCAACACCTCTGCCATAAGTCACCCCAAGTGGTTCGCTACGTTTGGTGATTTAGCAGGGGTGCCCGGGTTCATGGGGTGAGGTTTATCTAGGTCTTGAAGGCGGATGACCAGGACACACTGAACCCCAGATTTCTACCCACCCCTAAACCCTTTTCCTTTCCAGAACTCTCCTCTCCTTACTTTCCTTGAAAAACTCTTCACACAGCATCCCCACAGATGACATAGGCTCTGAAGGAAATTATTTTCCACAGGGCCTCCTGTGCGGAGCTGATGTAAAAAAAAATACCTATGTTAAATTGTGCCCTCTATCTGGTTCCATACTCAGATTACTTATAAAAGCCATAAACTACTATAATTCACACTAAATCTCCACCTAGTAGTAGAAAATTTCAAAATGTCATACTAATGTACCGGACTTTTATGCTTAGTATGTATAACACAGACAAGTTGAAATAATATTTGTTTCGTAATGAACATTAGAAATTTTCTTTCCTCATCATCTTACAACAGTATTTGGAGATTTCTGACTGTACGATCGGACGATCTTCAACTGGACGATCGACATAATATGTAAATATAAACATATGTTAATATAAACACATTAACCACATCCACCCTGATGATTGACACTGTCCGAAAAGTTAGCTAAAAAAAGAGGAAGTGCAACACAGCATAATAACACAAATAAATCACAATAATCAAAGGCAGTATCTCTCAAACGAAAATCGCTACATTTTATGGGCATGTATAAATTTTTCAATGCCCATCATATTAATCAAACACCTTAGAAACAATTCTTAGTAAAATTAACATTTTTATTAAGGATCTTAAAATTTACAACGTTCTAGATGTTTAGTTTTTCAAATTATTAATACCCAAGGGCTAATACTTTAATGAACAATAACGTTGTGTTTTGTCAAGAAAAAAAAATGTGAAATAAAATTGGTTGAAATTTTCGTTATTTGTTTTTGGGGTGTTCTGCCGTGTTGCGCTACCTCCTTCTTTAGCCAACATTTCGGACAGCGTTACAGTGTCCATCATCAGAGCAGATGTGCAATTGTGTACTTGTTAGTGGTGAAATGTCTGCTTATGTACTTGGAAGCAATACCGTGTTGCCAGCTCCACTCCACTACGAGCTGGTATTACAGTATACTTTAAAACAGTTTTAGATTTCACTTGTGAAACATATTTCACCACAAACAAGTACACAATTACACATCTGCCTTGATGATGGATACTGTGACGCTATCCGTTGGCTAAAAAAGGAGGTAGCCAACACGACATAGCAAAAACAAATAACGAAAATACCTTACTTAGGCCGCGAAAATCTAAAAACTTATCTAGATTGGAAATGTTGAAATTATAATAAATATTATTTTCACCATACAAGCGTAATTGAAAAGAACACCCCACAACTAAAAGTCCGCATAAAGTGTCGTCACGTTTCTGCATAGGTTTTTAATGAAGGCTTTATTGTATGAAGTGTAAAATACCAGCGGGTGGGTTTCAGGAGGTTGAAGGGGTGGTGGCAGGGGGCGGTTGGAGGGTAGGGAGGTGGACGGGAAAAAGGCCTGACAGCGATTGCAGCGGAGATAAATGGCGAATAAAAGTCACTAGGATTGTATGTGACTGAGGATCTTATTTATTTGAAATTCATATATCGAGAATATTACTAGTTCACAATTGCTTACCCTGTACAAATTGCAAGTGCGCCCCATGGTTGAATTTGGCGGCCACCTCTGGTCTGGAGCTCCAAAATACTTGAAAAGTACCCCCGTCGCTGTGCAGAAACGGGCGGTCCGTTTGATAGATTCTCCCACCTTAACGAAAGGATTGCAATCTTTAGAGCACAGGCGTCGGGTGGGAATGCTATCCATGTTCTACCGGTATTTCAATGGAAGATGCTCTGAGGAACTAGCGTCATTGATTCCTCCGGCACCGGTGCATAGTCGGGAGACACGCCAAACGCGCGCCCAACATATGTACACGGTTGACATTTGTCACATGAGAACGGGTCGTTTTTTCGACTCGTTCTTGAGTTCAACAGCTCGGCTATGGAACTATTTGCCGGCTTCTGTGTTTCCTCCCTCCTATAACATGGGTCTCTTCAAGGCCAATGTTCATTCCTTCCTCTCCTCAAAAAGACCCTCCACACAACATCCCAGATGACATAGGCTCTGAGGGAAGTTCTTTTCCTCAGGGCCTCCTGTGTGGAGTTAATGTAAAAAAAAAAAAAATTACTAGACTCTTCGATGAACTGTGAAGTTAGATTCAATTGATCATGCATTAATCTGTGAACTGAATGTTTTTTTTACTTCAACGTGAAGAATGCTATTTTAGCTTTACATCAGTTTGGTTAGCAGAGTGAAACTACAACATCGCGTTCGCAAAAATTTTTTAAATTGGGATAAAGCGAATTCGGCAAATATCTGGCTCTGCCGGTCTGATCTACGGATAAAATATTTATGTAACGTACCGTCAATTTCGTAACATACGTTTAATATTGTAACATACCCTTCAGATGTGTACGTTATACAGTATATTCCCCACGCTTATTTACAAAACAAATGCAGCAACTAATTCACCAATTAACCGTACTCTTAATACGTTCAATATTATTTGTCTATACTCTAACATCAACATTTTCTCCGATTCACTGCCAAAATTTAAAAAGAACATTTAATTTATCGATATAAACTTTTCAATGCGCGTTCATGTATATCCATTCACATATCACCACTTTTTACCCCTACAAATATACTCACACATACAGACACACACTACTACGGTACCCACCAGGAAATATTACTAATCTGTAAATTGTCTCATCATTTTTTTTATTTTTTTTTATTCGTATCTATAGCAAAATTTGTACATAATGTATTTATAAATTGTATTATATTAAGGTATTATAAAGTTTTTTTTTTTTCACAGTCCTCCTCACTAGGGTTCCCTGTTCTGAGGCGGCCTGTAGTTTTTCCACATTTGTATTTAGTATCCAGTTGTCTTTACATGGTCTTCAGTATGTTTGATAGTTCATTTTCACTTTGTTCTCTCAACCATATTTTTACTTTTGTTTTAAATTTATTTATTTCTGTTATTTTTTTTTGTTTGAGTTGGTAGAGCGTTGTATAGTTTTGTTGCATTGAATTTCATATTTCTTTGTCCAAAAGATGTTTTCAAACTGGCTGTAGCTAGAGTATTTTGGTTTATTGCCCTGGTTGTGTATCTATGTTGGACAGTGGAGTATTCTGATATGTTTTTTTTAATTTTAAATAAAATATTTTTTGCATAAAGTTTTTGTATATTGTAGACTTGAATGCTTTGAAACAATTCTTCTGTCGGAGTTTTAACCGGTAATTTCAAAATTGTCTTTAGTACTCCTTTTTGGGCTATATTGAGCCAGTCCATGTGAGTGCTCAAAGGAGATCCCCATCCAGTTATCCCGTACTCTATTTGTGATTGACATAAAGCGTAGTACACTTTCTTAATTTCGTTTATGTTGAGGATGTTACGGATGGCTCTAAAGAAGTAAATGTACCTGGTGAGTTTTTTTGTGATTGCTTCAATGTGTCCGTTCCATCGGAGATTATCATCAATTTCAATACCAAGATATTTGATACTTTTGGAGTGTGCTATGTGGCATGATGAGCCTTGATTTTGATAGTTTTCTTGGCATGTATGTAATTTGAGATTAAAGTCATCTTCTGGCTGTCCTCTGGCTGTTATAGAAAATGTCAAATATTTTGTTTTATTGACATTAAGTGTAAGGGAATTTCTCTTAACTTACATTGTAACCAATGTATTGTTTGTTTCTGTATATAGAAATAAATAAGCTGATATACAATATATAAACGAAAAACTATTCTTCATTGTTTATATAAGGCATTATTACTTTTTAGCGGTATAATTTATTTTTAACCTCCCAGTGGTTCCGACTAATAATGTACGTAACGTAAATAATTCAAGACAATCAGTTCGAACTTTACAAGAACAAATCTAGTTTTAAGAAACAAGGATACTTAGTACCTACCGAAGGAGATGAAGTTCAGGTGTCAAGTATATCCAGGAGTGACGGACGTATGAAACTATCCCTCCCACTGCGGTGCAAATGTTTCAAGAAAGTGCTGCTCGATTTAAATAAAAAAAAATTTAAAAAAATGTCCGGAAACCAAAATTTCATATATATTTTTACTCCAAATAATATCAGGAATCAGTATGTCCCTACAAACCCTTTATAAACCAGAAATAAGCTTGGATAATTTTCAACTGAATAAAACAAATTATATCCGTGTATATTTTTCTTTTTTTTTATTAATTTATAAAAAGAAAGACAAGCATTTCTGAGTTGCAAATACTCTGACAATATTTGATCCAAGAAATTGTCCTGACTTCTGGCCCACCATACACGCTCAAAACACAATTTTATCATTTCAACTTCTACACTGTTAAATAATTGAAGCAGCAATAAAATCTTAATAGGTAGTGAAAGGGTTATTGTGTGTAACTGTATACTAAAACAGTGTTTCCCAAATCATGGGTCACGATCCGGTGATGGGCCATGAAAAAACTGGTGATTTGCATTTGTAACGAAAATCTGGCCGTTTCGGTTAGCATTATCATATTAATGAAACTCAAGTACGCCAGGAAATGACTTTGAATCAATTAATCCTACAACCCTTCTTCTCAGCTATGTTTCGTATTTGAATGTTTTGGTGACAATGCTCAAAACTCTCAACAGGACTGCCGGGCGAACTGCGTCGTGCCATCTCCGTCTGAATTTATTTACTACCTTCTATTTCTTTAATTTTTGCTCTGTGTTTTTATCAAAAATACAAATTTTTAAAAAACTTGTATTTTTGAAAAAATTTATTTTTTGATAAAATTTATTTTTTGATTTTTTTTTTTTTCAAAAATCAAAACTTTTTATCAAAAGTACAAAAATCATCCAGGATAGGCATACCGCCTACTTTTGGGTTTATTTTTTTTTCATACCCTAAAGGTTCAGGTAAGATTTTTTTTATACTTTTCCTACATACTAACACTTGTACATAGCAAGCACTTGCATACTGCTGCCTAACAACAAATGCGGGGACATTGGAGGTCTAGTTTCGTTTATTAAATGTAGAGTTGTTTTATAAAAAAAAAATAGAGTCTTTGTGAGGGCCCTGAAGGAGTAACCATCTGTTACTTGTACCGGGGCGGGTATGTGATGGATAACCTCCAATGGTCTTAAAGAGACCCATGTTGTAGGAGGGAGGAAACACAGAAGCCGGCAAATCGTTCCACAGCCGAGCTGTTGAACTCAAGAACGAGTCGAAAAAATTATCCGCTCTCATGTGACAAATGTCAACCATGTACATATGTTGGGCCCGCGTTTGGCGTGTCTCCCGAGTCGAGGGTATTTTTCAAGTATTTTGGAGCTCCAGACGAGAGGTGGCTGCCAAATTCAACCGTGGAGTGCACTTGCGATTTGCACAGGGTGAGCAGTTGTATTCTATTAAAGTATCTGCGGGCCCTGTACATTACGCCCAGTTTTTGAGAGGCTAACTTTACTCTGGCTTTGATGGAGCCCCATACCTGAGCTGATCATTTATAGTTAAACCAAGTATATAAATGGAGGGTCACTTCGGTCTGCTTCCGTTGAAGGAGACTAGATTTTCATTTCGATCCCTTTTAGACGTAATCAGACATGATTGGGTCTTTGAAACATTAAATTCTACGAGGTTATTCTTACCCCAAGAGGAAACACTCTCGAGGTAACTGTCCATTCTTTGCTTCAAAGCCCTCCAAGCCGTTGGAGTTTGTGTGCCCTTTGGGGACTTGTCAAACAAAAAGCCATCATGGACTGTACTGTCATCCGCGTAACAATGAATTGGTGCACATGACAAAGGTCGTTGATGTGCAACAAAAACAAAGTCGGAGAGAGAACCGATCCCTGTGGGACGCCAGCACCTTGTACAAAACTGATGTGATCGCTATGGGGTGGTAGTTGGCCGGGTTGGAGCGGTCACCCTTCTTTGGAATAGGATAGATGACCGCTTTTTTCCAACCAGAGGGCACAATGCCAGACTTTAGGGACATTTTAAAGAGTTTCGTCAAAATTGGAGCTATTTTTGCAGCACACCTCTGCAATACCTATTCAAATGTCCAAATTATTTCATGAACGGAACGCCAATAAAGTCAATGAAAGTTTGAGTAGCCCACGAATCAGAAGTATACAAAAATGTAAAAACGAAAAAAGTTTGGGAAACATTGCACTAAGGTGTAAACATTCTCTAACAGACTTCTTAACTACGTAGAGTGGGTATATGTGAGTAAATACAGTGTTTGTATAGTTACCTGCTGGCATGGGATTTCGCCTTCGCAAAGGGCATTGTACAGTATGGTAGTACGGGTACAGTAGGGGTCCCATTACGAGAGTTTGCTCAAAGGTTTCAATCCTCTTGCTGCGGCACTGTGAATAGTCATTGAATCGGAATCAGAGCAATCATCGCTAACAATTTGAATCGTCGCAATTTGACATTTGACGCAAACAGATCAGGAATGCTAGTGTGACCATGTTTAAAAGGCGTTTTTGATTTTTCTATCAATTATTAAGAATTATTTCATAAACTTGTAATATTCTCGTTCGTTATAAAAAAATACAACAAAATCCTCAGTTACATCTAAATGTGGACATTAGTTTTTTTTTTTTAAAGAAAGACAAACATTCCCGGGTCACGAATAACCCAACAACATTTGAAAATATCCTACTACCACCACAGAAAGCGGAAAATGTTGCTTGTGTTGTGATGGAGGACTTAGCCAGCCTAGGAATCGAACACGGGACGCCCGGATGGGACCCAAACGCGATGCTCACTCAACCACAGGCCGGTCTTCCTCCCCAGTCTTTCTTCAAAAGACTCTCCCAAATCATCCCCAGATGACAAAGGCCATGAGGAGAATTATTAATAATTATATTTTATTACGTTGTCAAATTAAAACTTCAACGAAAGTTATGCAGGTAGAGCCAAAAATATACGCGATGCCTTATCTAAAACTTATCCAAAGTTCATGTACCATATTAAATATGGACTTAAGGCGACGAATAGACATGATCAAATCTTTCGATTCTTAGCTTTTTTAATAATGTATAATGCAAAACTTTATTGATAGCTCATTCCAAGACTCCACGACCTGTTCAAGATTTCACGTTGTAGAACAGATTTTCTAGCACAGCAAATCATGACAAGATGTACAGTGCTATTGAATGAAATTTCTAAGAGACAGTTGTTTCAAAAAATTTGAACATTTCATCAAATTTAAAAGCAAATTTCAAATTCTGTGAAAGTTTGAGACAAATTCTGTTATTATTTCAGTTCTGTTATTTTTAAGTTGTTGATAAATTCTATTATTATTTCAGTTCTGTAAATATTAAGTCGTTGACAAATTCTGTTATTATTTCAGTTCTATAATTATTAAGTTATTGACAAATTCTGTTATTATTTCAGTTCTTTAATTATTAAGTTGTTGACAAATTCTGTTATTATTTCAGTTCTGTAATTATAAAGTTGTTGACACATTTTGTTATTATTTCAGTTCTTTAAATATTAAGTTGTTGATAAATTGATTCTGTTATTATTTCAGTTCTGTGACATTTGGCCACTAATGATGTAATAACAGAACTTAAAAGTTATGTTAGAAATTTGATAAATTGTTCAAATTCCATGAAACAACTGATGCTAAAACATTAATGCATTAAATTACTTTTTTTTATTATTGAGAACACAGAACTTAGTTTACATAACTTTATTTTTATTTACATAATCTACATGTCTCGCGAACATTTTTTGCTTCCTCTTCTACACATACATAAATGTGTATATTTACATTTATTCACGATGAAGCGAATTTTGTTAGATAGATAGATCGATAGCTATAGATTGTGTACCTATTGTATACGCACACCAGTCTTTAACTCCGATGTACACCAGCACTATATACAAAACACGATCACAAAATCAACTACACTTATCGTCATCTACGCACCCGACTAAATTTGAATGAACTTCTTACAATACGTCGCACATACGCAATACAATGCATTACTAATGATCTAAAACTTCCAGCATCAAACAATAAACATTGGCGTAGGCTCTAAAAGGATATTTTCTCAGCAGCTTCATTAACCAGTGACGTATTTAGCTGTCTTTCTTTGTAACTTTTGTGTATTCTTCAACTAACTGTATCAAGTCATCTTTTATCAAGTGTATCCAGTCCGTTTTAAAATCTATGTACCTACTGTTCTTTGAACTGCCTACTAAATTTGTTTTCTTGTGTAAAAGTAATTTTATTGTAATTGTATAATGTAGTCTTTCCCGAAATGAGTTTTATTAAACTCATTGAGAATAATGTATTATAAATTTTATGGTATGATTTTGTATTGCATTATCAACAATAAAAATGAAAATCACGTGATGTGTGATGGAGCTGTTTTCTTCTTCGAGTCACCATCAGTCACCATCGAGTGTTAACTGATTAGAAGAACTTTTCTTCAAAATTTTTAATTACTTTTTAAAAATCTAAAAACCTTTTGTACACCTATCGTTCCAAATTTGGAATTCAAAATGCTAACATAAGAAATTTTACGCTGTAAACTAATGAATAGCCGATCTGTAGTACCTACATCTCTAAAACAAATAATAAAAAACACTCGAATATCTCGCTGTTTTTCTCAATTGACCAGGCTCCGATTACACGACATTCTCCTGCTCTCTTAAAGTCTTTCACCAGCCTTAATCATATAAATTTGTCGTCATCAAAAGTCATCGTCAGGTTTTGTAATGTAACCTTAGCTTTGGTTTGATAAGGTCAGGTTAGCTTAGGTTACGTGGGTTTCACATTCAAAAATTTATCAAATATTCTTTTTTGACCGGTGTTTATTTACCACCACTGATGAATGTACAAAATAATGTGTAAACAATAAAAATCTTTGATCAAAATAAACTTTGTATACAAGATACGTGAATTGTACGGCGAAATTTAAAAGAGATCTTTGTAATCATTCGTCAATATTTATATGTAATCTTCATATATTCACATAAATATAAGTATGCGTATCCGGTTCATAAAATTTCAGTAAATCGATTTGCAAAACACAAAGTATTATTACTTTTTCGAAATATTATCTTAAAAATACAACGTTATTGTAGCGTGGAAGACGGGCAGACACAACAGGTCACCTTGAATATTATTCTAAATTAAATAAATATTTTGTTACTCTTGTAGATCGAACACTTTCCAGGAACAATCTCTATTGAAAACACAAAGATCTTTTGAGTGGGTTTTAGATAAAACAGGAGAAAATTAAACTTCTGTGCGAATCAATGTCTTTCTCGGAATTGGGAATTCAACTGAACCTGAAAACAAGATTGGAGAAAGGAATTATTGTATTGATCCGTGATATAGCCTTAATTTTATTGCTCAAGGGATGTTTTAATACTTTGTTTCTTGTTTTATTTATTATTATTAAGTTAGATTTCAACAGTTGCTGTCTGGCTTTTTAAAACTCATATTTTTATCTAAGATACTTCAAGTAAACTTAAAAATATGTTTTAATGAAAACAAGTAACAAAACAAATAGCACCACTATATTATTAACATTTTCGACATGTTTCAAAAACAGTGTTTTCTTCGTCGGGATAAGAGATTAATATAAAAATAACAAGAGGCAAACAACAAACAAATAAAGACAAATAAAAGCATAGACAAAATATTAAGAAGGAGAGCTGATAAATTACTTAAAAATATCATAAAAAAACAATTATTTTAAAAATATGTGTCTACCTATTACCGACGAAAATGTTTGTAGATAAAAGCGTATCAAATAACAACGTATGCATTTTGAATGAATTTACTGTTTTATCGTTGATTAACATGTGGTGATGCGAAATATGGGCAATGGATGGGTAATTCAGAGAATCGAGAATTTAAAATCCACATTATGTAATTCCGTTTTTTTTTATTTATTTTTTACGTTAGCTCCAAACAGGACTCTCTGGGAGAAATAATTTCCCTCGAATCCCAAGTCATCTAAAGGGATGCTGTATGGAGGGTTATTTAAGGGAAAGAAGTTCTGGGAAGGTAAGAGGTATGAGAAACGGATAGGAATCTGGGGATCAGTGTATTCAGGATTGACAGACGTATGAATCCATCCCTCCCACTGGGGTGCAAAGCGCAATGGGTCGAGAGAGTCCGGTTGGAGAGATAAAAATGTCTTATATTTTTGGAAAGTATTTAATTATTACAAAAGCTCTTGCGAAACTGTCAAAAATTTCACAATTTGAAAATGACATTTTCAAACCATCGATCAAACCATCCAACCTCTTATTACATATTTAGAATTGCAGGCATTTTAAATAGGTATGTACCTGTTTTAGGTGCCAAATTTGATTGATTGTTCTGAAAATACACAAAAATGAATATTTGTAATAAATTAAAAATTATCAAAATTTGAATTAAAAAATTGTAATAGATAGCTTGCACACATTTGAAAACTGAATGTACTGAGACTGAATATATGGAACGTGCGAAGGGGGTTGGAGGGACGGGATAGCGGGAGAGGAAAAGCGGGAAAGGTGGAGGAGGAACGCGTGAGGGGAAGGGGACATGGAAGGGGAAGGGGCGGTGGAAGGAAGGGAGAGTGGGAAAGGACACACAGGGAGAAACAATTTCTTTATTAAGTGTCATTGCAACGCATGCTGGGAAATCGCTAGTGTCATAATAAATTAATAGATAAGAGATTAATTCACCTTCAATTTTCTGTCGGAAAATGTCATTCACATACATTACAAATAAAAAATGGTCCGAGAAGGGATTCTAAATTTATTTAGTTATGAACCTACTTAGTTTCAAACTATTCACTATGAATTGCGTGATGAATTTTTTTAGTATTTACTTCATGTTCTATTTGAAAAGACACAGCTCTGAAAGGACAGGTTTTCATAAATGAATATAAAGGATGGTATAGTCAAACATATAATTTAACCAACACGATTCTAAAACCTTTTTTTTTCTAATGAGTAGAATAAGTTTTTTTTTATTTTTTTTTATTATTATAAATTCATCTTTATTAATTTTTGTCTTACAATTTGATATCTTATGCCTGTTCCACTAGGAAAACCTATGTCGAAAGCAGGCGCTTTGAAACATTTTTATTACAGCAGTTAAAATGCAAATAATAACACAATATTACAACTACAGTGACAGACAATCATCATCGTACCATTGAAAAAAAAATTCTTATAGGTTGGTTTTGATAACGTCTTTGACGTTGGATCTGTTATGATTGGTAATCCTGGACTTGGTGTCAGATTTATATTTAAGATACATTGTGTTTAGTCTAATGGCCAGTGGTAGTGAATTGTATAGTTTTATTGCAAAGTATCTAAAATTTCTTTGGCCAAAAGTTTTTTAGCAAAAGGGAATGTAAGAGATTATGCCCTTCGGTTTAAGCAACTCGAGCAGTTCGGACATTTTCAAAGGTAGTTCTGTGTTTGAAGAGGTATGCTAGTATGTTTTTGGCATTAAGTTTTCTAATGTCCAAAACACAGATTCTCCTCAAGATTTCATCCGAACTGTTTAATCTTTATGTTGTAGTTTCTGAGCTTTAAAAATCGGATCAATTGCGGCAGCGTTAGTTCCTCCCCAGGCTGTAATACCGTACTCGATTAAAGATTGACATAGTGCAATGTAAAATGTTTTTTGAGCTGATTCAAGTTAAGAAAGTGGTGAGAATGTCTAAAAAAGTATATTGATTTGAAAAAATTGTTGTTTCTTGATTGTGATGTTTAATGAAAGAACAAAATAAAACAAATATCCCAATCACAAAAAGATTTCGCGTAAAGTTTTCAAGTATGCCTAATGATTTACTGTCCTCTTCTACCTTGCTATATATTTATTTTAGCGAGCTTTGAATAAAAAAGGCTGGTTGGGATACGTGTGGTCGCTATCGCATCCTACGGCTGTGCACTGTGCAAATATCCCTTTGATCCGAAGTAGTGAGGACCTTTGGGAGTCTTTGTCCCGCAAAGTGCCACCGTCCTGCAGCGGTGCCACCGGACAGTGCTAAGCCTCTAGATCTAGATTAGATAGTTCGTTCCAGATATATAATGATTCCAGAAATAGTGCTAATCCTGACACCAAGCGCGTCGTTATACCAAGTTCTTTGGATATGCTTTCTATTTCGTTGAATATAACTTTAAAGACATAGATGAGTTATGCTCTTCAATTTCGTAATAAACATTTCAAAACAATTAATTTCTATTGATGCTTAATCCATTTCGTTGAATACAATACTTTAAAGACACAGATGAGTTACGCTCTTTAAGTACATAATATACATATCTAATGATACCTTATCTATTTCGTTAAATACATTACTTAAAAGATACGGGTGAGTAAACCACAAAACAGCTAAATGCTATTGATTGGTCCCCTACACTAGTGACAAAATACTTGTACGGAGTACTGACTATGATTTTTAAGATTTAATCGAAGATCTGAACAATGATTCGCCAAAAGACCCGAAGTGCAACTCTGCAACTTAGCATTAATTTAACATTTAACATTGTTCACGTCACTTTTATTGTTACATGTTTCTCTTTTGGTAACTAACTTTTGTACACTCCGCCTTAACCAAGTTCAGTTGTTCTCACCTCACCGCCCAGTCAGGACAATAAGTCCTCAAACCGCACCGCTAACTTGGTTTCACATCGCCGCGTCAAGTCCTAAAATTCGCACCGCCTTAACATCGCATCGCCATCATTATCGCATCATTTTTGTAAAGTTAAATCTTCCGTCGCGCTGCCTGCCTCATCTCGCTTGTCAGCATCATATCAATCACCAAATCCTTTCCAAAATACCTTCCAAACTAACATAAGTGGCCTGCAGGAAGCAGTTTTTCGGGTAAGTGAAATCATAATAAATAGTACAATTAAAGCCCGCATACAGTCCACCCGCGCTTCAACAATTTAAATTCACAATTATATTATATACCTTAAACTAAAATATTTCCAGGATTTTTGGAGAGATGAGACTGTCAGATATTTAACAAATATGAATTAGAAATTTAAGCATAGTAATCGAAAGAGAGAAAAAAATATTTGTGTAGGGTGGCGGATACGCGTAGCGCTTTTTTATTCGATTATTTAGATCTTCGATTGAATCTTTCATTCGTAAGTATTTAGTCACCGTTGAGCCGTTAAATCTACATTAATATTGTAGTATATAGGATTAAACATGTAGTTTTAGCATATTTTAACAGATGTCATTAGTATAGATAGTTATATGTAGTTTTGAGGTGTCTCAACAGATGTCACTTAAGTAATACATAAAGACATTTGCAACTATCGTCGTTCGTGTCAAATGCACGAACGGTTACGAAAATAGCCGATGATAAACGATAGACAGCTGAGCTCCAACAGTGTCGGGTTCTCTGGTTTCAGAATTACTTACAGCTTCCAATAGGTCCGATCCAGTTAAATATTCATTCTAAACCTTACAATAACGTAAATAAATTGTGTTCTCGACGAACCTAGGTCTTTAATCGAATTTTCCGAACACATTTGAATTGATCTCAATCGCTGAGATTTAGGAATGTTACAGCTTACAGATATTGCTAGGTTGACACAGCGAAGGTACAAATAAATATACATGTAGAGCATTTCAACTTGGCTCTAAAAGCTAAGTGAACATTTTTGCCGTACTGCATATGTAGTAGACTGTTAAAATCCCATATTTTACACATCCACATCCTACGGTTAAGATGGTAAAATTTTGCATTCTTTACGTCATATTTTAACGCACAAATTAGTTATTCTGATATACTTTACAATTACCGTCAGTGAAGTTTTCCGTGAAGCGCAATCATTTCATTCTCCACGAGACGTCGTAATACCTGAAAGTTTTATTCACCGTTATAAAACTAAACTAAGTTCAGCATTTTACGACAAGAGAGTTTTATTTTCACTACCATCTATGTTTTAACTTTATGTTTTCTAAATATTTCATGATAATATGTTGCTTCTTAAATACTTAACATATTTGCAAATTTCATTCTTCAAGGTATATTCGATTTTCATTTCGTCTTTGTTGTAAAAATTTACAAATATATACGACTATTTTAATGTCGAATAATATTATATTATGTAATGTTTACACGAGAACCGCATCAGAGTCAAAGTTTTGCCAGTGAGATTATTTTTTATCCCCAATTTTAGGAACTTTATGAGATGAAAAACGTTCTTGGCTATTGAAATACAATCATTAAATATGGCTCCAAGGCATTTCAAGAATCGTTTCGATTCTGAATGTGGATATCCCACTTGAACTACATTCAGAGTACTTTCAATTTTATTGCTATTAAACATTAATTTATGATTTGGAATATTTTAAGAACAATTAAAGATTTAATGTTGCTCTATTCTTTTAAGATTCTCTTCACTGTTTTAGTGAGAAGTAATTTAGAATAAAATTTCACTATTTGGTCACCATACTTTAAAGCGCATTAAATAATAATAATAGAGAGTTCAACAAAATTTTTTAAGGTTTATCAATTTCGAACTATCCGTAACCGTCGAATAAATTAATTATGATAATTAAGTGAAATTATTTGATTCAACCGGCTTATCTTGCAGAATAACTATAAGCGATTTAGTATTGAGTATTTAATGGCCCAACTTACGCACTTCACTTAAAAAGCTAATAACAATAACATTCCGAGTATCGAATCGGAACACTTGCTTTCCAGGAGCTCTTCCACCGTGAAATCGATAACTTTACAATATCGGATCGATAGGCGTAACTTTTGCTGATTTTATATCGATGTCTCAGTTTCACCGTTGACAGCCGAACCGATATTGAAAACGAACAAATAAGAAATCGAAATCGTTGAATTGAAATATTTATATGCATTGGCAGTCCACTTCAAATTTTTGACACTAAGGACGGGTTGTTTCAAAAAATTTGATGGATCCATCAAATATTTGATGTTAATTTTCACGTTCTGTGTAAGTTCTATTCAAGTTCTGTGATCATTTCAGTTTTGTGAAGCAGCTGTCCTATAACGATATAATAACAGAACTTGAACAGAATCTACACAGAACGTGAAAATCAACTTCAAATATTTGATGGATTCATCAAATATTTGAAGTTGATTTTCACGTTCTGTGTAAGTTCTTTTCAAGTTCTGGTATTATATAGTTATAAGACAGTTGCTTCAAAATACTGAAATAATCACAGAACTTGAATAGAACTTACACAAATCGTGAAAATTAACTTCAAATATTTGATGAATCCATCAAATATTTGAAGTTAATTTTCACGTTCTGTGTAAGTTTTATTCAAGTTCTGTTTTTACAACATTATAGGCCAGTTGCTTCATAAAACTGGAATAATCATAGAACTTGAGTAGAACTTACACAGAACGTGAAAATTAATTTCAAATATTTGACGAATCCGTCAAATATTTTGAAACAACCCGTCCTTAGTCAGGTTCTTAGTCATATTTCAAACACTTTAGTTTCTCAAATATCGAACGAAATTAATTGGTCGCGTCTCTGTTGAATTATTTAAGTCTACGGATCGCGTACACCACTCTGAAATTCTAAAAGCTTCGTTAGTTGATCTGCGTTTATTTATAAAGGGATTTTACATAACGAACGACATTATCCAAAAAATGCGTGTATTGACGGTTAACCGAAACTTATCTGATACTATGGAGTCCAGGCTAAAATTTATCAATCGTCGCACAGTAGGGCAAGAATGCCTAAAAACGCCCTTTATTCACAGGGACGTTTTAAGGTGAACATTTCAATGTGGAATGAAAGGTTATAAAAAAATAAAAAATATATTTGCATAATATGTGTAAAATATATTACTTCTATATTATATATATGCAATTTAGTAAAATAACTATCAAAAATATTTTTAATTTTCTTTATCTGACATGTTTGAGTAGTCATCACTATCATCATCACCATCATCATCTCTACTATCATCAAGATCATCATCATCATCATCATTATCATCACTACCATCATCATCAGCCTCAGTACTTGGATAAATTCCATTTATCGGCTGTAATACAATGTAATTATTATAATGGTTTCATAGAAATCGTTGTGTCTCCATTATTATCATAGTTAAAAGTTTTATCTAAACGGAATTGATATGAGAAAACAACACGCTTTATATTAAAATCTAGAAATTAACCTCAAAAGAATTAAAATGTACCCTTATATGAAACCAAAGTTTCCCAATGTAATTGGAAAAATATTTATTAAACTTTATGATTTTTTTATCATTTTTTTTACATAAAATGACAGAAAAGCGAGGTAACGATAACATTTGTTTTACATTTTTCTAGCAAAATTATTTTTTTTAGTTTTTTCTAAAGTAATTTTAGATAGAAAAACGTAAGGTGAGCCATTTTTAAAACTTTTTTAAGGTTGAATTAAAAAAAAATGGTGTTTTAATAATTATATGTGTCTTTCTAAAAATAAAATAAGGGGGCGTACTTTATCACCTTTCATAAACATTTTTTTTTGTTTTTGGATATATTCAGAAATGTTCCATTTATATCGATTTTACCGTGAAGCGGAAAATTATTTGACCTTCGGACAAGATATGCCCGAGGGCTGAGGGCTTAATTAATTTAAAAGTGCACAAAAGTGATAGAATTTGAATTAAAAAAAAATTTAAATTAATAATTTACCAAAACGGATTGAAATGTACGCATCTACGAAAACAAAGTTTCCGAATGCAATTTGAGAAAACTTTGTTAAACTTCATCAATTTTTTTAAAATTATTTTTACATTAAATGTCAAATAATTAAGGTAATTATAACGTTAATGATACACTTGTCTTATAAAATGTGTATGTATTTTCATTTTTTTTTTTAATATCAGTAATTTTTGTTAATAAAAAAAGAGTGAGCCATTTTTTAAACTTTTTTATGTTTGCATTAAAAAAAATTTACTTAAAAAATTATATGTGTAGTTTTAATAATAAAATTTGAAAGAATAGTTAATCATTTCTATTTTTGAAACTGATAATTCATGGTGGAATTCCATTATAATATATTATAATAAAAACAAATATAAAACTTTTTTTCCACTTTAAGTTTAATGACCGTAACCGGTTTCAGCTCGCTAGAGCCATCTTCAGACTGGTACAAAATAAATTTGTAATGAATAAACAATTAGAGTCATTTGCTAAGTCTCCACTTTTGTATCCATTGTAATTTTCATAATAATTTCGAAATTAAAATATGTATTTAGCTAATAAAATGACCATTCCTACTCCAATGTAAACATGTATCCCTTCAAAAAGCTATTAAAAAATCCCATGCATCATAAATGTAATAATGATTTGACAATAAAATTAGGTCTTTAATAATTCATACCACTTGTAAGGTTTTTCCTAAACAATATTGAAGTGAGCTACAAACCCAAGGTAATTAGCCCACTGGAATAACCAAAATATTTAGAAATTCAACAGTCTAAAACTACTTAGTAACAAATGTAATTAGTATAATTGATTAAAACCCTTAAGACCACCCCGCTTCCCGTCCCTCAAATGTTATGTATATAAACCGTAGATTAAGAATATTTTGTACCAGTCTGAAGATGGCTCTAGCGAGCTGAAACCGGTTACGGTCATTAAACTTAAAGTGGAAAAAAAGTTTTATATTTGTTTTTATTATAATATATTAATAGTTAATCACCTTTCAAAAACCGTTTTTTGTTTTCAGATATGATGAGATATATTTCATTTAAAATTAAAATGTACACGTATATGAAACCAAGGTTTCCGAATGCAATTTGAGAAAAAATTATTAAATTTTATGAATTTTTTCTGATTTTTTTTTTCATAAAACTATAAAAAAATGAGATTGTAGTAACGTTAACAATACATTTGCCTAATAAAATATATATGTGATTTTAGTTTTTTTATTGACAGTAATTTTGGTGAGAATAAAACGTTAGGTGTGTCATTTTAAAAACTTTTTTATGTTTGCTTTAAAAAAATTATATTTTAAAAATTATACGTATAGTTTTAATAATTTTATTTGAAAGCATATTATATCAGTCTTCAAAAACAGTTTTTTTTTCGGATACATTCTAAAATAGACCATTTACTTGAATTTTATCGCAAAGCTGAGAATTGTGCTAAAATACACCCGAGACTTGTGGGGTTAATTACTTAAAAAGTGCGCAAAAGTGGCAAAATAAAAAATGTTTTCAAAACAGTCCGGAGGTGCCCGGAGCTAAGTATATTTCTAAATGAATCTGAAATTTTTAGAAATCAGGATCACATTTTTGTATTTAATTGATATACACTTTTACTCATCAATGCAACTAATTATTTAAAAACTATAATTTGAAAAAATAAGTTAAATACCTGAGCATCATGGTTACATAATCACTTTTGGGGTTTGTATAAGGTATCTTCGGAAATAAATATGTAAAGTTGAGTGAAAAGCGGGCACACTTAACGGGGGTTCTTGACTTCACGACCGATAGCTATGTTCTATGGGCAATTACAGGTAGAAAGGTTAGGTCAATTGCGTTTACCTGCTGTGTAATTATGCAGCAACTAAAGGGGTATCTGACAACATACAACACGACTTTGTAAGAATGAAATATATATTTTTTTTTTATGAAAATGGGGGATTTGGCCCCACTGTGCGTCGGTCGCAATAGCTCTTACCAGTTGTTGACCATGATCGCTAATATCGTATTGATATAGGGTTTTATGTATCGACAATAGTACCCTTCACACACAGAGTTCGGAGCGGGACGTGCCCCGCGCCACTTCAGGCCGCCGCGCACAAAAGCCTCACAGTGAACTGCGCTGTAAACCGTTATCTCACTTTCGGTCTTTACTTTTCTGCGCGGCGGCCTGAAGTGGCGCGGGGCACGTCCCGCTCCGAACTCTGTGTGTAAAGGGTACTAATGTGAGATCTCCAGAGTTGTTCGTTTTTTATTCGTCGAAAACAAACTCTTTCGTTCATTCTACAGTCCAAAGACAACATTGGCTTGGAAATAAATTCAGTTTCATTGATGTTATTTTAATTTATTTCATTACAATATTTACATCAGAAATTTCTAACATTTTGTTTCTGTAATATTATTATGTTTATGTATTCTATAAATTACTTTTTTTGTTAATACTATGGAACCATATTATTATGCTGCTTTTTCCTTTAAATTTAATTTACTGTTTACTATAGACAGCTCTCAATAGTGGGTTGAAATATATTTTTGTTATTTTATCTGCTGTTATGATGTTACTTGTCTTACGTAAAGGTCCTTAGGGCTAGGGGTATTAATAAATAAATAATTGCTAATTACTATATTTGACTTTTAAATAATTGCAAATTACTATTTTGTTAGACTTTGGTAATTAGAGATCATACCCACTCAAACCAAAACTTCGATCAAATTGATGGTTGAGAAACACAAAAATGATTCTTCGAAATAGCAAATGTCCAAGAGAGCAGATAAAAATAGATAAATTCAAATCTGCGGTTTACGGGAACAGTTCAATTTTCAAAAATTTTATTTGGTTCTGAGCATAAATTAGAAAGGATTTCAAACACTTTGTACTAAATTGGAATGAGTTTATAGGTATGAATACAAGATTTTATCATACCTAATTAGAGTAGTGCTTAATTTCACATTATAATATTATTATAATATGAAATTATGCATTACCCTCCACACACTTGCAGTGCAGTACGATGCACAGGAATGCAGTCTGCAACCTGCAACTTAATGTTGGTGTCAGTTCTAAACAAGACTTTAAACCTCGCTGAAGCGGGCTGGCTTCCTGCCGACTGTTTAACTTCACAATATGTTAATTACGCCGAACGGAATCCACACCATCGCCCGCTTGCCGCTTGCTTGCCGCTTGCTTGCCGAATGCTTAGCACGCCGCCGGCTGCGCGCACCCAGTTAGCGAAAACGTTGCGTATAAGATGCGCTAGATGTCGCCTTACTAGATAGAAGTGAAAAAATAGAACGTTCAGGCTTTTGAAGTGAAACTTCCATAGCCCGTTAGTGATTTTAAATTTGAATGAAACGGAAATGCGTCACTAAAATGTATTATTTCACGGGTACTATATTCTAATATAACACTGTAAACTCGCGCCTCAACTCGAGCCTTCCGTAGCGCAGCGGCGAAAGCGCCTGACAAATCCAAGCGGCCAAAGAAACAGACATCCAGTGAACGGAGTTCGAATCCTACGAAAACAAAAAAAAACTTTTTTATTTTTCTGAAACTAATATCGAATCTTCAAACTTTATAATAAATAGGCAAAAAAAAAGAAAGCGATATCTAGCGACTTTCTACTTTCACTTCTACCGCGCGTGAATGGCAAACTCTGATTTATTTTTTGGTTATTTCACAAAAATTTATATAATTCAAATAAACTTTCCAAAGGATAAGCATTATCTGGGTGAGTCATAAATAATTTACACTTTGCCTTCATGGTTTTCATACTGGACTCTGCAAATGTGTGCTTAGATTTGGTATGACAGCTGTCATGGGTGCAAAATTTGATTCCGACCGCGTCATTTGCCTTCTGACTATTACAGATTAGTTTTGCTAGTAGTTTGCTTTAAGAAGGAACAACGGGCAGCGATCCCCTTTCTCGATCTCGTCGGAGGGTGTGAAATGGGCTGATATTTATCGTAGACTTTTTTCATAATACGGAGATGGTTTAAGTGCCCGGACGAGTGTGACGCATGAAGAAGAAGCAGGACGTGCCCGTCAACCTTCATCACGGAATACAAGATACACTTGAGAGCTGGTTCTAGCGAGTACGCGAGTTCTCATCGGTGAGGTAGCGTCTTCTTTGAACATCTGTCTTAGTGCATCAATTTGAGGGATTGGAACGTCCTCCCTATGCTCAAGATCTTACACCTATCGAATTTCTTCCTGTTTGGACCGTTCAAGGATGCGAGGTTGCGAGGATGCGAGGTTGTCGATTTACCACAGCCTTAAATGTGCACAAAGTGGCACAAAAGTGATTTCGGGAACATCCTAAAACCGTCTTCTTGAAAGGAATACACAAGCTTGTGGAGCGCTCGAACAAGTAGTGACAAAAGCCATGACTTTGTAGAAAAAATGACGTCCATGTTATGTGGGGACATGACTCATTCATGTATATAATATGTATGCTTACCTTTCTTGGAAGAAGTCCTCTTAAGTGCAAATAAATAGGTAAAAATTGACACATCACTGAACGGCCTGGCGCTGCCTTAAACTTCTGATTTACCTAACGCTAAAACCGAGGTGAAAACATTCTCAAAATATAAAAAGCTAACCAAATATCTTTCCGGAACAAAAAGTTCTCAATTTTTATTGACACAGAAAATTTTTTAAAAAGTAACAAGATTAAAATCTAGGTTGGGGCGCTGTGTTCAAGACAAGAAATCCTGGGTTCTATTTCCAGTTGCGTCAGATACCTTTTTCTTTTTCCTATGCTGTTTAACGTTTCGTTTAGGTTTATTCATCTTCTTTTTTAGTAAGAAAGGTTTTTCTTAATTTTTAATTCGTTTAAAAAATCTTGATGTAACAATGGTGGACAAACACACAATTATGGACAGTCAAATTTAAACAGCGAATAATAAAAAGCCAGTTAAAATAATTATAAATTGCCAAGGAAGCTAAGTTTATTCAATGAGAATAGCTCTATTCGAAGTCTGGCATTATTGAGTTAAACATAATTTTTTCTCGTTTTTTTTATTATTCATGTGTCAAAGAAGTTGGGTGATACTGTATTTTTTGTTGTTGTTGAAATCATTGAAAGAGATAAGTGTGCTCCATTAGACCATGTGTTTATTCGACTAACCATCATAACTGTAATGTTGTTTTCTATTTATTAACATATATTTTAATCTTTTAACAGGGCAGAATAATTCATTTTAATATCAGTGACATAGTGAGATTAGGTGTCCATCATTGGAATATGAAAAAACATTGTGTACCACTTATGGACATTATGACTGGTGTTTAGTATTATAGTAAAATTTTGTGGACAAAAAAATAATTAATTGATGATTTCTCACAACCACGATTTTATTTCAACTAGTTCCAATAATGGACACCGAAAATTTATTACTGGGTCATCAATACGTTCATCACAAAACTCAATAATTTTATGAAAATGAAAATACAAAGAAAATGGAGAAACAAATGTGATAAGAACACGCAAGTCTTTATCAAAGAAAGGGTCTTCCGATGAAAATCACAATGAATGGAAATGCTATATTTGCGAGGTGCGATTGAAAAAATCAGCGTTTTTCGAGAAAAAAATATAAATCAGTGCATTTCTTGTGAAAACAAATCAATTCGCATAAATAAAAAGTATCTCGATGACATGAGAATTGTTTCGGAAAGCGATGATGAAAATAAATTTCTTTGTGAAAAGTGTAACACAGAAAAAAAGTAAAACATTATTTAAAGTTATGAGACGAAGACAGTTTTTAATTATTAATCAATATTGAGTTTCCTTTGTTCATTTTTCCATGTTTTACAAAAGTAATCCTGTACCTATTCTCAATAAATTTCTTATGTCCATGATAGGTATTTCAACTGTCCAAATTAGGAAAAAACATTTTTTTTGCCTGTTCAACACTAGTTCATAAACGTGTTATATTTTTTTATTGTATATTTTTAATATAAGCTCATGTTTTAGTCATTTAGCTCAGACTTTAAGAATAAGCATTTTTTAAATTGTGAACTACTAAGTATCATTGTTCTACAAACAGACATTTAACTGTCCAAGACTGGTACAACTATCTTATTTCTTGACGGATCAAAACATCTTGTCAGTTTTTCGTCATTTTTGAAATAGCAAATCCACTCTTGGGTGTTTCGTATCAATGTCATTAGAACAGTATTCGCGGTGGTGGTTGCTGGGCAGATAGAAGATAGGCGATGTGCACAAACTGCACAGCCCTACTTCAGAGGAGCTTTTAAATTATTAACAGCGGAAGACAAACTATCTTAAACTCTAACTGCCTTGCGGGTATATTTAACTCTTTGAAACCATCTTACAAAACCTAGCTTGCTAAACGGCCAGTAGTATAACGTAAAGATTATATGGAATACTTCAAAATGGAATAGTTACTTAATTTATTTAGGCGGAGTTCAATGATTGCGTATGTAGTTTTGTGTGAACTTCCTTAATAAATACAAAGCATTGTTTCAAATTGGAAGGTAATTTTTTTCCGTTGGTATAAGGAGCAATTCACTTTAAACAACAGTACAAATTAAGATTTTGGTATGTAAAATGGCATCGACATGATTGTAATATGATTGTGATATCCTAGGTATCAGTAATTCACTTTAAACATAAATACAAATTAAGATGTTGGTGTGTAAAATGACATAGTCTATATTTATAATTCTAATATCTTAGATATTGGTGTAAGAGCTGTCCCATTGCCGGTATTAGATAGTTGTCTATTAGGTTTCCCGTAGAAGGCGTTCAGCTATCGATATTGTAGAGACCGAGTGTTTAATAAATAAGGTGGAATCCTCAAGGTCGGGGTCCACATTATTCCAACCGCCCTCTAAATAAGATTTCAGAGCCCATTGTCAATCAATTACAATACAGTCCATTGTGTTGACTACGGAGTATTTATTAAGAGTGTGAGACGACCCCTGAGTTACTACAATGACACACATCGGTTATTATAGACTCAACTGTTTATTTGAATATGTGCGTGCATGTGCACGTATACGATGGACACCTTAAAGAGTGCATTAAATTGAAAAACTTGAACAAACCAATTAATTATCATCAAAATATTTGAAGGAATGATAATATATGCCAAAAACCAATATTTCTTTTTTCGTTTTCCAGGGAAAATATAGTCAGTACAATACACAAGTACAAATATGTTTTGAAAATGTCCACCTAGGTTGTAAGTACATAATTTGTGGTGACAAGCGGTTATACGGTTGCCAGACGACCTCTCGCAGTCGCAAATATAAAACAATGCGTTTTAGATTTGGATTAATTATGCATTACTAAATTGGCCCAATGTGCAACTAAAACCGCAAACACTCATGCTTTCATAACTTATAATGGTCAAACAAATGATCTCTCCATAATAAACGTGAAACATCTTGTTTTTTTTAAGCGGGGAGGGAACTTACTGAAATTGCAAAATTGAAATTTTATTCCTAAAACGTTAAATAAATGTCTTAGTTTACTTGGAATCTATCACAACTTAATTACAACTTTCTGTTCTTCGGAAGGGAAGAAAATGCATTTCTTGCAAATATGATCTTGTTCTGTTCCTTAACGCAAGAAATATGGACGTTACAAGACACAAACAAACTTTGAGAAGTGAAAGCATTATATAACATTAGGTTCGTTATTTAAAATAAGTGTGTTTTTTCGAGCTCTAATAATAACATTTTCGGAAGACTGATAGGTGTTTAGTTACATCCATACAACTCCACCTGCCTAAATAACAAGAAGTGAAAAATGCTGTAATTGGTGAACTTTGAAGTGTTTTAACCTTACCTGAATTAGATTTAAATAAACACGAGGGTGGTAGAGTACACGAGCTTGACGGTGGTTTGACAAAAATGGAAAAATAATATTACTCGAAATTTGATACGAGAACACTTTATGGAAGTGAATACAAAAAAAATGTTTCCTGTCTATTTTAGTTTTGAAAGCAAAGTAGGTAAATATTTATTTTATGTTGACTATTTTTTTAATGATGGAACTTAAGGCTCAAATTCGTTCTTCAGCATTAAAACTGAAGAAGAACGTGATTTAAAAGTGAGATAATATATAAATGCGAATATCAGAAAGCGCTAAGGTTAAAAAAACCGATTATAAATAAAGCGCGCAAGCGTAGATATTTAATAAAGCATGACTTTCTTAAATAGATCAAAAATCTGTGAGAAAGGTCTAAAATTGCATAAAGAAACACTGTAATTTTTTTCATACCTATAACACGTTAAATAACAGAACAAAATGTGTTTTTGATAGTTTTCAGAGCAAACTTTACGAATTTTTATCTATAGAGGGAATTTCACATAATTTCAGTTTCGGCTCATCAAACGTACAGATCAGGTCTTCAAACATAAAATATATATTAAACTGAAGAATTTAAAGTGTACAAGGGAAATATTAGTTTTAATGAATTCTTTTTTTTCCACCTGTTTATAACAAAAATATTTATAACAATAAATCTGTAGAAATAAGAAATGCGAAGGCTTAAACGTCAACGTTAAAAATTATTCATTTATAGGGTTGGAGTAGATTTAATTTCCACCAGTTATGGAATAGCAAAAACCAGAAAAAATTGTGACACAAGAAAACAAGAAGAAAAAAATATATTAAAATATAAGACAGCCTATTCATTTCCTCGCACGCACTTACGCTAATAAAATCATCATGTCAATTTTAACTGAAATGTGTTATTTAATAGAATCGACATAACTGACAGCAGGATTGTGCAATCCTGAAATTGAGAAGAATCAAATACACTAATTTCGGTTGTCGGTCTGTCTATGAACGATACTAATTCTGGATCGATGAACTTGGGATTCGTTTTTGAATTTAGGTCGGTAATATTTTCAATATTGGAACTGATTTTTCAAGAAATTATACAAGCGATCATGTACCTACCTTTAATGTTTATTTTTATAACAGAAAATAATTTTTTTGTTGTGTTTTAAATATGCCATTTTTTTCAATTAATAAAATACTTTGTTTTAACCACTTTTAATGTTTAAAAAACCAACATCTTTCGTAGGCAAAGCTAAATTCGCTTAACACTTTTGTGATAAAGTGATTATTGCTTACAAAAGTTCAAGTTCGTACAAAGTTTTTTAAACAATAAAAGTGGTTAAAACTAAGTATTTTATTAATTTTTATTAAAATGGTTCCACGAAATAAGTTATCTGTGTTTGAAGAAGACCTTTTTTATTTATCAGGGTTAATGTTGATAAATACTATCAAATTTTGAAAGGTCTGGTCTTTTTTCCGTTGTCAAGAAAATGTAATTAAAAAAATATCCAGATTCACCAACTAACAAAATATTTTGTGTTTTTTCCTGCGATAGGAATAACTTATTAAAGCTTACAAACCTCACCGTATCATTGAGGAAGATAATATTAATTGGATTGTTCAGATAGAGTTGAGTTTGAATAGGCAGCAAGAGCTTTGTAGGGTTAATAGTTATATATTCAATTAAATTAAATAACGTATTACTTTTACCGAATTACATCGGGTGAGGAGTGCTTGATTGTAGCAGTTACTTCTTTATTTTTTTAGCAAAAACTGTGTATTAAATTTCCCACAAGTGTTCAATACGGGTAATTATTTTAATTTAATATCATATTTATCTCCTCACATAGTTGAACAAAGAACTTTATTTTTGAATGTCTTTTGAAGCGCTGCTCTCGTGGGAAAAAATCCACAAGGACGCTATTTACGGCAGGTCCTGAGAGTACCTTCGAAGTCAAGTTATCTTTGGGGAAGTGCTGAGAAAAACGATGCCTGGGGTTCAAAGATGGCGATAGTTACTGCTTGCTATCAATAAAATATTTATCAAGCAGATACAGAACACCAATTTTTTTTATTGAACAAAATTCAAAAACATTGCAGTCATTGGAGTCGTGAACCCCTACATAAATTAGCGATATCAATTTACTTCGGTTGTCGTACCGATGTTCATAATTTTTTTAATGGTTTGTTTTACCGATAGATCGTTTGGAATTTAAGTGGTTTATGCTGGAGAAGGTAGGTTTTCACACGTTTTGTTATTTATTTCAGAACGCACTTGACTCGCATCAGTCAGGGATTGGGTCTAAAGAAAATACATTATTTTGATTTTTTTTTATTTTTCGTGCTCGAGTGTTTTCATTCATACTTGTTTTATTTTGTAGCGACCGTACCCAACTTCAACTGGGTTTTATTCCTTGTTCTAAACTAAAACAAATCCTTCGTCCCATTTTGCACTGTTGAAAATATGAAAAAAAAAAACAAAAATAAGAAGAAAATGTTTTATTTATTCCGACTGGATTTTAACAGAATTTAGACTGGATTCTAACATTTTTACTTACGTGAGAACAATTCAGTTATCAAAACTCAGTCTATATATAATGAGGTACACAAAATAACAAAATTTACTCATCGAAGTCATGATAATATTTGGATTATTTGTATAGCGTCGTTTTTGTGAAAAATCACCTCATGAGCGTTGTACAAATTTATAATATGTTTCTTTAGTCTAACTTCTAACTACAGACTAGACAAACCATTATAACCACTCAAGGCTAAAAATTACATCCACCGGTACATCGATCACTGATACATAACTAAATGTACAATACATTTGATCACACGATGCTGCGTAAGAATTTACGTAATATATTGTTTTATTTATATTTTGTGCAGGCAGAAAATATTCATGACCATACTAACCTGGGAGGCCACTTAAGATTAACACTGTTATCTATACAGTGTAGATATTATTTTCACTTTAACTGAGTAGGTTTAGTAATTTTGTGTACATTAACTGTATAAATGTATATTAACTTAGTTTTTATAACTGGATTATTCTCACGTAAGTAAGAACTTGATGTAAGAATACAGTCTAAATAAATAAAACATTTTTTTCTTATTTTTGTCTTTTTCATATTTCCAACCATGCGAAATGGAATGAAGAATTTTCTTTAGTTTAGAACTAGGAAAATAAAAAAAAATTATAAACCACAAAATTACAAAATTATATAAAAACTCAATCAAATGACAAATTATTATTTTGAGATGCAAAATCCATAAGAGGCACAAGAGGCACGAGAGATATGAGAGACACAAGATACACAAGAGACACAAGAGACACAAGAGACACAAGAGACAGAAGAGACACAATAGACACAAGAGACACAAGAGACACAAGAGACACAAGAGACACGAGAGACACGTGGTATACAGGGAGTACGGCTACTACCCGTGGCTATACTGTACCAACTTTCTCTTGGGCATGCTCGGTATGAACCGTCTATGGGTCAGAAGGGATGTGCTCATTATAACACATATCTTCAGACTGATTCGTGGACGGTTCGAAAACTCGGCTATTATGGAGAGCATTAGTTTCTATGTTCCCGATGGTTATCTCCGTCACCGACAGCATAGACTGTTTTATCTCCCGGCTTGCAGAACTAACTTGCCAATGGTTATGCCAGTCGGGAGAGCAGTCTTGTTGTTAAATAGAATCACTTTGAATATCGACGTGTTTAGCATCAATGAAGCACAATTTGACAGCAAGCTTTATTGCTGTTAGTCTGATTGTGCTTCATTGATTTTTAAATTATTCATTGATGTTTATATTGTATAATTTGTTTGAATTGTTTATATTATTTAAATTGCTTAAATATGCTTTAATATTAATATTTTCTCTATTTTAAAAACGATTTGAAATTTTAATTTTGTAATGTTTTTAAAGTGAATAAATTGAATTGAAGATACACAAAAAATACAAGAGACACAAACGATACAAAGTGAGACGTAAGACATTTTTTTATTTTTTTTATTAAATTTTTTTTTGGCACAATTGATATAATTTTATAATACAAGCCTTTTATATAAATAGTTAAAAATTAGAGAATAATATAATAAGCAGATTAACCAAAAAAATCTCACTTCGGCATCCCCAGTTCGTGGGTATACTTGAGTGTTTTTAAGACAGTTAAAATTTTACTCATAAACACACGTTATCTTTGTAGAAGATTAAAAAAATAAATTCATTGTTTACTAAAATACAATTCAAAGGACAAGTTCATAAAGATCAATAAAAATCTGTTAAATTACAGCAGGTCAGATGTTACAGCAAGTAAATGTTTGTATCAATGGTATTTATCCAAAACTTTATTACATTTTTATACTTGCTGTAGGATATATTTTTACATTCAATTTCTGTAGCATCATAGAGAGCATTATATATTTTTGGTGTAATAAAATACGCAAGCCTAGAATAATATATTTAGATACATAATATAATTAGCTCAACAATTGTTACGTATTTTTAGCAATAGCAAGCCAATTTTTCTGAATCCATATAAATTTTGACAAAAATGTATATGAATACTGAAATGATTTACCTTACCCACTACCTATTAACATCTTAATCCAACTTATAACGACCAACAAAATCAACTACTAGATAAAAAAATAAACTACCCATTTATGAACATTGAAATACCAAAAAATTAAACCAAACATTACAACATTAACGCCACTTATCAACCGTAATAAGCTAAGTCATTTATTGATCGGGCGAAACACAAACAAGGTTCATAGGTAAAATAAGGATATACACTACATCATTTATTTATCGTGATAATTTCAAAGACATTATTTTAATGGGTATTCGAAACGAGTCGATTATTCAAATAATCGAACAATTTATTCATTCGAATCGTGTCAGAAATATGAAAATTCTTGAAAGACCGATTAACAATTACAACAAATTTTTATGGGCGATATCTGAAAAAATTAATCTTAAATAAAAAAGCTATTTAAGGCGATGATATGTCCAAAGTTTCGATGTCTTTGGGTTTTAAGCTTAACGACTATGCAGTGTTTTTCTCATAAAAACTTGATTTTGGATTTGATGCCAAAATGATAAACCAATCTGAATAATCAAAAAATTTCAAAATTTAGATCAAATATTTGATACGGGTATCAGCTGCTTTTTTATTTGTATTTTAAATTTTTAAATTTAGGCCATTAAAGATTTCGATTATTCTAAAATTTTAAAGAAAGTTTGGTAATTTTATATGAAGTAAAAAATTATTTTTAACTTCGCAAATTCACTTTGTGGCGTCATTATTAATTTAATGAAAACAAATAACTTTGTGTACTCCACTATTTAATTGACATGTTTCGAAAACTATGTTTTCTTCGTTTTGTTATTTTTTATTAACTTATTATCCTGACGAAGAAAACATAGTTTTCGAAACATGTTAATTAAATAGTGGTGTACACAAAGTTATCTGTTTTCATTAAATTATGTTTAAATTTATTAAAATAATTATTTTCAATAAATTTGAATTTAAACACGACAAATTATCAAAATCAAAATGTTTTTTTAATTTTTTTAGTTTAGGTACCTTGCCAGATTTAAAAAAAAAAATATTGGTTGTGCCACTTAATTTTGCCTTATTGACATTTAAATTTTTATGTCATAATGCAAATAAGATATTTTCAAAACAAAATTTATATTTTAACAGCCTAAAATAAACAACAATGCTGTCTGTTATTAACAATTGTACAGAATATACAACGCAGCACATTATCTTTGCAGGGGTTCAGACTGCGAAAAGATAGAAATTCTTTCATACCGAATAACATTTAAAAGCGGACAACTGATAGGTATTTTCAGGAATCCTATGAATAGTTCAGTTGGTCCCATTTCATGCGATTTTGAAGTACCGCACACCAGTTAAAAATCTAGGCCAGTTGGAATCAATGCCGGCAAATAATACATCGTCCATTTATTGCAAATAGGCTATTGCATTGCATTGCAAGCTACAATAAAATGGATGAAATCCGAATTCGAAGTAAAAAACACTCTAATCTATTTCCTTCGCGGGTTTAATTCTTTCAATGGCATTATGGCATATATATTGAAATGATCAATTTATTAAATTCTTGATGTTTTTGTAAACGATGCAAATTTTATCTATTTCACAATTCGGCTTCATTGTGTAGGTTAGTCGTTCTGGCCAATGAGTCCAATAAACTGATTCTGAAGGCGTTTGACTCGCTCCGGGTTAGCAAAAAAAATAATGAAACAAATCCACTGCTTTCGAGCTCACATTCAACCACTGACGAATAACAACAACAATAATTTATTATTTTTTTAAGTAAAAAAATACTTATTTTACAATTTTTCAAATTGCCAACTAGTTTCGGTTATAACTAACCTTCTTCTATAATTTTTTCTTATTATTATTTTTTTTCAAACTAACTTAACGGCTCTAGAAGCACAACCTCATATAATATTATTATTACCTACAAATAGGTTTATGCTCAGTGATCTTTCGTATAATTTTGGTTACCATGTTACTATTAACTTTCCTTTGTGGTACTTTATTTCTTCTCAAAAGAATGCTTTTCAAAGGTTTAATTATATACAAAAATATGTTACTGCAGAATTAAACACAAAGGAACCCTTAAGCAAATAATTTACTTTAAAGTGGAAATTTGACATTCAAAAATGCTACTCCATTATTAAAGATATTTATAGCATTTAGGAAATGGTGAAGTTATTTAGAGGGGTAGGTATTGCGTATAGCCGAACCCCTAATTCAAAACACTTCACCTTTATAATATAATGGTATATTTATTGACTACACGGTAAAGGGTAGGCGTGCATTTTCAAAATTCTTTACTTGAGCGCACATCCTATAAATCATCCCCCTGTATTCTGTGCTCACAACCTGTCATCTGCAGCAATGTCGATAGATCTGGAAACACCTAAGTGACAACGAATTTCAGGGGAAAATGCAATAAATTGTTCTTAGGGTTTAATGCTTTTCGCAATTTTTTTTTTTTTTTTTTTTATTATTTATTTATTTAACGCCCAGAGAGCTTTTACATGTTTTGTAGGGTAATTTTAATTTGACAGATACTTTGAAACTTAGGAAATAATAAAAAAAACTCATTAGATAAAAGTCAAACAACAAGTCATACAAACATATAAACAAAAACAGAAAAATACAGCCAGTTTATAGGTTTACAAGATGTGTTTAGTGATAGTGTTGAAATAAATGTTTTAGATGATCCACAAAACTCGCCAAGTTGATATTGAAAATGTCAAAATCACCCAAGTACTTAATTCCCGTGGTGTGAAGTCGTTGTATCGGAGAGTGGGCAATGTAGTTACGCTTATGAGTGCTGCTGTAGAATATTGTATTTTGTCGTGTTGTTACTGTGGGTGTTTGTAAGTTAATTAGTTGCAAGAGTTCACAACATACGAATTTAGATTTAAGTATTTTGAATAAAAATGTTTAGTCGTTTATTTTACGTCTTTCTTATTTAATAAGTAATCGTATTTTAAGTCTTCTACTGGGATATGTAATATAAAATTGATAAAACGCAGAAAATTTTTTTGAATTCGCTCAATGTTATGAATGTGAATTTTGTAAGTCGGGGACCAAACTACTGAGTTGTATTCAATTAGGCTTCTCACTAGAGATACATATATTAGTTTAATGGCTTGTAAGGAATTAAAGTTTTTAGTTATTCGTAATGCGAAGCCTAGTGTTTTTATACCTTTGTTCACAATTTTATGGATATGATTAGCGAAAAAAAATAGTTTTTCATCCAAAATAATTCCCAGATCTCTCATTTCTGTAACTCTTTCTAAAGTTGTGTTATTGACGGAATATTCAAATAAAACTGGATTTTTATTTCTGAAGAAAGTCAAGGTTTTACACTTTTCTACATTTAAAAATAAATTATTTTGAATGCACCAATTTTTAAACTTAACTAATATTTGATTGTAGTATACGGCGATGATTTATAACAGTTATTTTCTTGTATAGCTTGATGTCATCAGCAAAGAGCAATACCTCGACATCGTTGAAGCAATTGGTTATATCATTGATGAAAATGAGAAACAAAACCGGGCCAAAGTGACTACCTTGCAGTAGGCCACTAGTAGCCAGGAAAGCTTTCGACATCCAAGATTTTATTTTAACGAACAGTTTACGATTTAACAAAAAGCTACTAAACCATTTTAGCATATTATCCCTTATTCCTAGAGCAAATAATTTTTGGATTAGTAGTTTATGGGATACTTTGTCGAATGCCTTCGAAAAGTCTGCATATATGCAGTCGACTAATCTACTAGTCAATAATTCAAAGATGGCCAACCACCCAATTAATATTAAATAATATAAAATCAGTTCCAGAAGATAATGACCGTCACACGGAGAAGAAGCGTAGGACATTGTACCTACATATATACTAAGAGTACTAAAGGCTTGTGCTTTTGATTATTTTTCCAGCATTGCTATAAATTAGCGTTTATTTTATGGCTGAACAAACTTAAAAATTACTAAAGCTAAATTTTACCCACTGGTATCCCCGAGAGTCACCCCCGGTCCAGTGCATGATATTGCAAAATTATTCCAGTTCCCGCGTTCGCCTGGTTTGGCTGCTTTATATTCCCTCAAGTATCACTCTTGTCGTAAAAAATTTAATTTTGTACCAACTTTTATTATAAAACATAACGTTACTTACAAATAAATTTGACCGCATAATCAATAGTTCTTATTAGCAAATTCTCCCTACACACGCATCTCAGTTAACAGTGCTCGGAAAGGCTTGTAAGCTGCAAATCCAAGTCAGAATAAAATACATAATTCACCACCTTTCCAGAATTTTATAAATCTCTCACGTTTATAAAATGATAAGGAGCAATACTCCTGAAAATTGAATGGATTTTATCAACAATGCAATGTATACAATGCAATAGTCACCGGGCGAGGTGTATTGATGAGGTCATCTTGAGGATGAGGTCAACACACATGAAGACGAGGAAATCAACAAACATGAAGGCAATGAACTCAACAAACATGACAACAATTCAAGAGCAGCATTTCGACTTTTAATGGTTACTTTTCAACAAGAATACTGAGAATATTCACCAATCTACGAGGTGCCGTAAAAGTATTTACTACATTTATTTACAATAGCTCCACACAGCTGAGGCCCTGAGGAAAACAATTTCCCTTGGGCCTGTGTCGTCTTTGGGGATGTCGTGTATGGGTATTTTTGGGGAAAGTGGGGAGAGGAAGTTCTGGTTAGGTAAAACGTACGGAAAAAGGTAGGAAAAAGGAAGGTTAGAAATATGGGGTTAGTTTGTTCAGGAGTTACGTACGAATTAATACTTCCGTAATGCATTTCTCACACTGCGGTGCAAGGCGGTGGGTCAAGAGAGTCCTGCTGGAGAAATCAAAATGTCTCCCTAAGCCAGTCTCACCCTGTCCGGCCCGCCACAAAGTAGGCGAGCAAATGCATCCGCAGCCAAGACCTAGACAAACCTCACCCCATGAACCCGGACACCTCTTACGTAGCAAAACACTTGGGGTTCATATTTTTATGTACATTAATAATTATTATGTGTGATCTGACAAAATAATGCGTAATCCATTTTTTGTTTCAATCTCGATCAAATCTGTATTTGAAGCCTTTTTAACATTAACTCCAGGAGGCATGTCTTTGGGGGTGGTGAGTGGAGGGGCTTTTTAAGGAGAGAGAGGAATGAACAATATGAACGGGGTTCTCGAAGAAACCCGCGTGCAGGAGGTAGAAAATAAGCACTCCGCCAAATCGTTCCACAGCCCACTGTTCAACTAAAGAACTAGTCATAGAAACGACCCATTCTCGCACGATAATTTATTTATTTTTAATAAATTATTAATTTACTTCTTGACAAAGGGGGTCTTCGAGTCGTGTTGCAACATGATGGGATAAAACCTTTCAAAATATAGCTTAGTTGATTTAGTCTGTTTGTAGACTTGCGAGCATGGTTGTAGTAAACTACCCCACTTGAGGTTCTTCTTAGGTCTTATATTTCGGTCACGCAATTTCCTGAGCGATGATCATGAGCCCGATGATGTTAACTCCGTAGCCATTTTGAAATCTTCCTCATAACCGAGTGCGTGCATGCTGAACGGAATTCACCTCATATTTTCTTCACTCGTGTAAGCTTCAGATTTTAATATATTTTACTGATTTTTTGAAAAAGTGGATGATTAACACGGTCTTTTTGTAAAAATTCCATTCTGCCGTCTATTTTAAAAATTTGTGAAAATTTTAGAAAATTCTATTAGTGATGAGGGATCTTTTGTAAAACTCCAACTATTAAACCATCATGCCGTTTCTCTGCAGGGGTAGGCAGAGCTTAAGAACACTCCTTACTTATTCCTTACACATCCCTCATTCACATGATACTTCGTCTTATACATACTCTTCTGTTATTCTAACTCTTGGAGTTGTCATGAGCCGAATATTGGTTCACTTGATCGTGTCACGTCATACTCGGGCATCCCCGAACTCTTCTACCATCCACATTCGCATCATATATTCTGATTATCCTCCTTTCTTTATTCATTCGCTCTACTAGCTTAAACCATCTATGCGCCCCTTTCTTAATCTTACTCATTATTACGCTTGCATCAGCCTTGCATTCTTTTCGAATCTCCACTTTCCTCACAGGATTTTAAAATATTTTTTTATTGTTTTTTTTATTTCTTGCCAGGGCAATCAATTCCAATGAGTTACAGAACTCATTTTAGGACAGAAGGAACATACAATTCTCAGGTGGGAGGAAATAACAATTTTACATTGGAATGTAGATATAAAAAATTTAAATTTCACATAAAATGTAAATAAAAAATAAAAGACAGGTTACAAAATTTTCGAGTTTCCTCCCGTGGCATTTAAAAGGTCCTCTTAAATGCCACGAGAGGAAACTCGAAAATTTCGCGATGTTTTGACTTTGACGTAATATTTTGCGGATTTATTTTATGCTATCGTATATAATTTTTACCGAAACACGTTTCCTGAACAATAAACTATGCTTACAAATAATATTACTTGCATTTGTTTGACAAATTGATAGTTTTATCGATCTTTTCATGACATGCGACGCTCAAAGTTTGACAGCTCAAATCGCGGCAGAAATGTAATTTCGAAAGTCATAGATATGTGCAAAGATGATTATTTGAGAGGCTAGGTGAGTTCCTTATATCTGTTACGTCAAGAAGAAGAATGCCCCGAGCGATTCTGACCTTGTCCTTTATACATTTTCTTTATACATAAGGTTTAAAATCGCATCTCAAAATTTTTTTTTTTATTATAGGGCGCGCACCGGTGCGCCAACGGCACGCGACCTGTAAGTAGAACAAATAACAAAGGAAAACAATTAAAGAAAAGAGGAACAAGTTTATGCAAATACGGATGATTACAACTAAATTATAAAGAAAGAAGAGAAAAGGAAACAAGACATAATTGAACATGACAAGAAAATTACATAGTTTCATCCTTAAACGTCCTTAAAAAATATTCTTTTAAAGCATTATTCTGAATTTTTTATGTTGCTGGATTCCCTTGTACATATCTGGAAGCGAATTATATAGTGAATAGGCAATGTAGTTCAGAGATTTTATCCCATATTTTGTAGTATGTGTGAGGTACGCGGATTTTATTGCTATTTCGAGTATTGTGAGGGTGGATGTCTTGATTGTAAAGTGGCTTGATGTTAGTGTGAGTTGATTGTTGAGTAATTTGTAGGATGGTGCTTGTGATTTTATGTTTAGGAAGGATTGTGATTGGAAGAATACCGGAAATCGAATAGATGTCTCTGACATGGGATCATACTAGGATTTACAACGCGTACGCCTCAGGGATCTCATGTCTGCAGCCTTCGATTTACTTTTATATGTGACGGTATTATTTTGTTCTTTAATATAATTCCGAAATTGGTATACATGAAACAATGGTATTTTTGAAATACATAAGTCAGGATATTTTTTTTCAATTATTTTATAACAAACCTACTAAAATTGTAGACAGCTCCAAAGTTGGCCCTCGTAAAGTAACATTCTTTTAGATAGACTGCTTTACGTGGGCTCATCGAATTAATATGCCATACAAAAATTATTTACTGGAGGAGATGTTTATTATCTTCTCAGAAATGTATTTTTTAAAGTAGGTACCAAGGCTACGATTAACACAAAGGTTGTAGCGCTAATGGTAATAATAATATAATTTTACTGTCCTCATTTCCTTTGCAAATTAAATTGCATATATTCTATTATAAATAAATATTTTTTTATATGAATATCGCGCAACAGTCCCAATTGCTCCCGTCTGGAGCCAGTGAGATTATGGTATCCCCAATTGGGGTATTTAGATAGGCTGAAGGTAGTGAGGAGGGGAAGGAGATGGGGAGGAGGAAGGTGGTAAGTACCTGGCTATTCAGATCTGGTCACCAAACACGGCAAAAGCCATTTTTAAACAGCTTTTCTATTCTGAATGGTGGTCTTACACCATGTCGATACTGAGAGTATCTTCCACTCTGGAACGTGACGCAAATATAATATATATTAGTTTAAATGAATTAATTGTGAAATAACACAAATTCATTACATACAATTTATTTGAAGATTCGATCCCGCGGCTTTCGGATTGCGAGTAAAGAGCCTTACCGCTCGACCACGCCGGCTGTCAGCATATTAGATACGACGTAAAGTGATTTTACTCAAATAGAAAACACAACTGAACTGATTTATTTTGGCTTTTCGCGGCCAAAAGTATTATCGTGATTGATTTTTTGGGGTATTTTACCGTACTGCGTTTCATACTACTTTAGCTAGTATTTTAATGCTGAACTGTTTGTGTTTCCAATATTGTAAAAATCGACGTGCCAAAAGTTCCAACAATAGTGCAGACTTGAAGTACAAACAGTTTCTCACTTAGAAAATACCACAAGTACATAGTCTAATTAGGTACTATTTTTATTGTGTGTCTAAGTGTAAGCGTATCCGAAATTATAAAGTGAACATAATATCGAGGGCTTTAAGTCAAACAACAATATGTTCAAAAAAATATGTCAATACTAATAAATTATTAGTAGGTATCAGGGGCGCACCCGGAAAAAATTTTTTAGAATGGGTAAATAACAAAAAATATATGTTGTTTCCATAACTAATTCATTTGTTTCGGTATACACTTTATGGTGTACGTGAATGATAATTAAATTACCCAACCTAACTTCAAAATATTTAAATTTAAATATCAAATATACGTAAATGAAATTGAGAAGAAATTATAATTTTTAATGTACTTAAGTAGTTACGCATGCTTCGCGCCGCGCAGCGCGAGCTGGATTTTATTTTGAAGAAGCACGAACTACGATAACATCCGTTTTATCTAAAATAGATTTGACTATTCTTTACAGATGCAGACGAGTCTAACATATTTATTAATAAAACAACCTGGAACGCAAAATCAAAGTACAACAGGTGAAAATTTTATGTTTCTGAAATCAAACTAGAATACAAATCTTTGAAGTGGAAATTTACCCCCTTCCCGACATTCGATCGAACTGATACACGGCAGATGGATTCTTGGTGGAACTCACGCACACACACATACGCATTTCTCTGAAATTGGGTGAAATGATGGCGCAATTAGGTTGTACCGTTTGAAGCTGAAAGTCGAGACTGTTTCACTTTGTAAAAGTAAAAATAGAAAAATATTGTTAAAAAAAAACGTTTTATTTACCAGTGGGTTTTTTGTACTTTGAAATCAAATTTGAAAATTCTTTAAGTGTTTCATTTGTATGTGTAATAAACTTTGGTTTCCAACTAAAATGAAGTTGTGCTTAGGGAACCGTTGTTCCAAATTATTTATAGACGTATCTAAAACTGGAATTGAAAAATTGAGATGAGATAATAATCCTCTGGACTTGCAACATTGCATCTCTGTGTTTGATTACTTGTTTGTTAGTAACTTGTTCATAGTAGTATTTTTTTGCTTGTTCATTAGCTTTATTTCGATTACGATTTAAGTTGCTTTTATTTATTTTTATTAATGTCTTTTTTAGGGGCCTTTAAATATGTATAGTAAAAATTATATAGTATTTGTTGTACATAATTGAGCTTCAGTAACAATATTTTGTATTTAGTAAGTGACAAATTGAAGATGTCCACTGAATTGGTATAGTTATTTACCTCCATTTTAGTATTCTGGGCAAAGAGGAAAACATATGGTAGTTAGTCCCAGAATTTTTTCACTAAAATTGACATTACGTATTGAAATTCAAAGGCTGATCAATGAAAGAAGTGCTGGACTATTAACTATAACATTTAATATTTTATGTAAAAATACCAAGTCGGTGAAAACCGTTCTTTCTGACATTCAATATAATCAAATTCATATTATTTAAAAAAGTGTTGCAGTTCGACATAATTGCTGGAATACCCATTTTATTACCTATAAAACGTGAGAAATTATTTTTTACTCTTGTGTATGAATATTATAATGTGGGTTCCAGATATAAGAATTATATTCAAGTTGACTTCTGACAAAGGCAAAATATAACGGTTTAATACTTTAATATTATGAAGTTTCTAGTTAGCCTAGTTACAAATTCCAACATGTGTAAGCCCTTATTCGAGATTTCCATTATTTGTTTAACAAAAGAAAGATTTTATTGAAATTTGATTGATTTTTGCCTAAGTCTTTAATTTGTGTTAATGTTTCAAAAGCATTGTTATTATAGATCACTGGATTTTTTAATCGAAAAAATCTGACTAATTGACATTTTGAGATATTTAAGTAAAGTCTATTTTCATTGCATTAATTCATGGGTTCTTCTCAACCTTATTTTGACCACCGCCCACTTTGAGAATATTTTTTTCTAAAACCATTCACAAAGGTAGGGGGGGTCAACTGTCTCATATATTTTTGCTATTTTTTTGTTAACAGGCTTCTATTAACTTCACCTGTATTTATTTATGATACATTTTACTTATTTTACGTAAATAAAATGGATAAAAATTTATCCAGACACCATCTAGATTGCATTAGTTCGAGTTGAATCTTGCAATCATACATAAAGATGGCAGCCAATAAAAAAATGCGTTAAGAAAAATGGAGATAATATGGGTGGTTCTTAATCGAAGTACGGTACAGTTAAAAGTGACCGAATTGGATATCGACACCTTAGCTCAGTGGATAAGAGCACCCGCCCGGAAAGTAGGGAGGTCCTGGGTTAGAGTCCCACAGGTGTAAATATCTTTTTCTGATTTTTCTGTTTCCAGGTTTTTGATTGAGTTTCGCTCATAATGTCTTCTTTTAATTAAATATTACAATTTGAGGTTTTACTCATAAAAATTTAAAATAAATAAAAAATAAATAAATAAAAAAAAAATTATATTAGTTCATCAAGAAGCAAGCATGCACCGCCATGGAAGGTAAGCAATCATAAATGCTCAGCGGATTTCTCATGAAACGAAATCTAAAACTACTAGACATCTTGAAATAATTCTATTGTACCAGTCAGAGACGGAGTGGAAAGACGGTGGAGGTAGACCGCCTGGAGTAGGCAAGCTAAGTGCGACTCTGATAGAGAACAAAACGAGGGTTGAGGATTGCAGGAGAATGAACCAGAACCCTTTTCACATTAAAAACTGTCTACAAATATTAGTACTCGTGAATATTAAACCAGCCTTTATTGTGCTTGTCAAATCCTCAGAATTTACGTCATCCACTCGTAAATCTAGAAAATAAACTTTACGCTAAGTGTGCTGAGTGGGCTTTGAGCTTTAGCGGATCCGTAAAGTGTTCTGTTGTATCTGCTGTTTATAATCGAGACAGAAGCGTCAAATTGTAAGTAACGATAGCATTAATTATGCATTTAACAAGCAGCCGTTAATCTGGCCGTTTTGCAAAGCACTTAGCTTTATTGGCAGGTTCGTCCTGAGCCACTGATCCACTCGCAGAATACAGGTGTGGTGAATAAGTGTTTTTCAGGTATTATTCTAAGACTTTTATATAGCGCTTCATTTTTAACGTGTGTTTTTACTGAGGCCTCATCATTATTTAGGAATGTTTTTCAAGTTATACTCGTTTGGAATGGGATGAAATAATTGAAAGGTTTCCTCAGAAAGTGAAAAACGTTCTAAAATTTTCCTTTTACTGAAAGTGAAGGTAGTAAATATGTTATTATTTCTGCCATACCAGATTCCCATTATTTTTTAAATATATTTCCATTTCGTTTAAGTACAAATTAACTTTTTTTTAAATCAACTTCAGGCATCAATTTGGGAGGCGGGTACGGGTTCCGCCGCCCCGGGAACCATTTATTGGATAACCAACATCATTGTCATAGATCACCCTAAGTTGTTCGCTACGTTTGGTGACTTAGAGTGAGTGGTTCATGTGGTGAAGTTTGTCTAGGAATTAGCGGTGAAATCGTTGACCTACCATATCTGCAGCTTGGCGAGCCGAATCGGGAGAGACTGGTTGTGGAAGACACCTCCAGCCGAACTCTCTCGACCAATCGCCTTGTACCGAAGTGGGAAGGGTGGATTCATACGTCCGTTACTCCTGCACACATTGACCCCCAGATTCCTGTCCGGCCCTCATATGTTTTTTCTTTCCAAGAACTTCCTCCCCTTCCTTTTCCTAAAAGACCCACCCAAGAACTAAAGTAAAGATAAAAAATTACGAATGTAATGTGAGATTATGGATCAACGAACAGAACCATAACGTCTTCGAGAGATGTACCAATAGATAGTCCAGCATCTTGGAACAATGAAACATCAACTCACTTGTCCCTCGTAAAAAATTTTAGAAACGTAGAAAGTTTTTTCAATTCTGCATTTAACTTACCACTGAAAGGGTTACAAACTTTGTTTAAGAGCGGTGTTCTGTAAGGCTATCTTGGTAAGGCTTTTTTTAATGATAACATTAGGTACATATTACAATTAAGTTTTCTGTAAAATTCATTTTTAACAAGGTCTCTAGAAAAGAAGGCTGATATATTATATAAATCCGAGGTCATATGCAAATTAATAAAATAATCAAATTAAAAATAAACAAAGAGAACTATTGTCGATCATGTTCATAAAAATGTTAAATATATCTGGAAAACCAAAAATTGAAGTAAGCATTAAAGAAAAAAAAATCTAAACAATATATTTTCATTTTCGTACTTTGTTTTTGGGATGTTATGCCGTGTTGCGCTACCTCCTTCTTAAACCAACGTTTCGGACAGTGTTCCAGTGTCCATCATCAACAAACAACGAAAACACTTTTGGCCGTGAAAATCTAATTTCATAGTCAACAAAATATATATTTAACCACTATTCCGCTAATTTTGGCCAAAATTTAGCAAAATTAAAGGACGACTATTTCAAAATCTTGAATTCCTCCAAGTACAATACCAACCTTACGAAAAATAATTCCATAAAATAAACTAACTTTTCTGCATTTCAACCTGTAAAAAGAATTGTTTACGGGCCATCTTAATGGAAAATCGGCCAACAAAGATATTAAAATTTCACTAAAAACACCTCAGAAAACCAACATATGGTCCACGCCATTCATACAAGTTTTAGTAGTATCACGTTCGCGTTATCTACAGAAAATCATTGTCAAATCTATTTTTAAGTATGGGAATCCTCATGAAATATCGAACTATCGGCCTATCTTGTATCTTCTATAGCAAAAAATTACAAACAAATTTATACGAAACAATTCATTCAATCTTTTGCTCATGACATTTTGTTTTACCAATACAGAATCAATGGCAAAAGCGCGTGAGAACTCTGATACAATAATCTAAAAGAAAAGCTCTTAAAAAGCGCATAAGCATTTCATATTTCAAAAGTTCAATTTCCCGTTGTGTATTCCCCGCGGAATGAAAGATCACGGCTTGAAAAATGGGGTGTCATAAACTGGAGTTAGCCAATCTTCACTGGATGAAAGAGCGAGCTCAAAGCGACAGAAGACGAAAAAAATAACAATGTTTCTGCCGGCTGCAGTTCGAAGTTTCCACTTGTTCAATGAAGGAGCAGAACTAAGTTTATAATACGGTGACATCTGTTTGGGTGTATTGAAAGTACAACCGAAAGAAACTTATTCGTCGTCTTTTTCAAAGAAATATTCTCCCTGAAGAACGCTCCCCTTGAAATTTCACAGTGCTCGTTAAAAGTTCTCAAGTACAATCGGATTATTTTCCAGGAAATTAATAGATAACTTTTTTATCTACTGCTTCAACGGAACACGTGTGAGCTTAATATTGTTTAGAGGAGTATTGATTTCAGGGGTTGTTTTTAGCGTTAATAAGATACAAGTAGAATGGATAGTTAAAAAAAATCAGTGTTCAATTCACACGCGGTAGAAGCGAAACCTTCAGACAAATAAAGTAGACAAAAGTGGGGAGACTACGAAGCACTTTCTTATCAATGTAAAGGATGGTTAATTCCGTATTTTTGTCGACGTATTCTAATGCATTTTTACCTATGCATTTGGCCAACTTATGAGTATTAGCGTTTTCTTCTTGATATGCCTTCTTTTTTTAATAATTTTGGAGATTGGATATTGATTTAACAATTTTTTTTTTTTTAATTTCGTGGGATTCGATCATTGGATCAATGCCTGGCCGCTGAGGTTTGTCAGGCGCTTTATGCCACTAGACTAAAGGATACTTGCGTGGGACCGTGGATTTATCGTACTATATAGGAATCGAGTCCCGTGAAATAAATAAATATTTTATTGTTTATATATTATATCTCATTCTCTTGCAGGCTAAATCCTTTAGATGTATGGGTGTGGCTCGTTTCTGTTTCTTCGCATTTCAAATGAAAACGGTGCTTAAGAAGTTTTCACTTCAAAAAAAATGACAGGCGAGTACATATCTTGGTATTTATAACATGTATCGTATAACTCGACACAAGCACGTCCATTTACGTGGATTACATTCGAGTCGCGCTGGTGGAAAATTGTGGCCGGTGGAAAATTTTATTGGATTTTTAAAAGTTATTACCGCTGGCTGTTCATGAAGGTTCAGGCTGAAGATCTCGTCAAAATATACGGAAAATGGCTTTTATAAGCAACGTTTCGAATCTGAAAGATCTTTTTCCAGGATTATACTGAAAATGGAATAGTGTAAAAGTAAACTTTTATTTGAGCATTAGCTCCTTTTTACATAGTCTGCCTTTCTGCCTTGCTTGCTTCGTATTAATATAGCCTCACTAATAGAAGGAAAAATGCTTTGCTGATATCTTCTGAACGGCCACAACTATATTCCTGAAATAATACAAATTTTTAGTTTTACGTTCAAGACATTTCATGCAGAACTAACCTAACATTGAAAAATTATTACTTAATCCTAATAAATGTACATATTCTTAATTAAACAGTGAATAATTTAAAAATCGTTTGATTATTATTTAACTTTGCAGGTATACTAATGGTTACAACCATTATAATATTTATTTGTTACTACTTTCATAGTGCCTAAAGTTTTTTTTGTTTACTCGTATTATACTTACTAACGGCCGGCGTAGTCCAGCGGTAAGGCTCTTGACTCGCATTCCGAAGGACGCGGGATCGAATCCCGGCGTGGCAAATAAATTTTATTTGATTAATTTGCGTTTTTTTCACAACTTGATCATTTAAAATAATACATAGTATATTTGCGGCACGTTCCAGAGTGGAAGATACTCTCAGTATCGCCCTGATGTAAGACCCCCGTTCCGAATTGAAACTTTGCTTGAAATGGCTTTAGCCGTGTTTGGTGACCAGATCTGAATAGTAGGTACTTCTCACCTTCCTCTTTTCATCTCTTTCCTCTCCCTACTACCTTCAGCCACACAACATACCCCAATTGGGGATGCCATAGTCTCACTGGCTCCAAACGGGAGCAGTTGGGACTCTTGTGCGGTATTCATATAATTTGTTTATTTTTTTGTTTTAAATACTTACCCTTACTTGTATTGTACCTATTTACATCCTTCATATTCAGTATATTGTGTTATGTGATATATACTTACTATCATACTCGTTTAAACGTAAATGCCTTCAAAGCGTTTATAAAAAAATAAACATGCAATGTTCTCGTATCTTTAGTATTGTTAATTAATAACTCTTAACATGCATATAAAATAAAACAAATACATAAAAATGCTGTTTATTTCTCACAAAATATCATAAATAAACGCACAATCGTACCACCATAGCAATAGAAAATGAGGACGAGGTGAAGAACAATAAGAGGATTAGTGTTTTTCTGAGACGAAAAAATAATTTGTCCTCTACTTTTGTGATAGAGATTATATAAACTTAAATTTTGCAGTTCGCCGAGTTTCTAATAGGTTTATCTAATAATCTGAAACCCAATAATGTTACCGTCCCAAAAAATGGTAAGTTGTCTGAAGAAATACGGATAGAAAATAAATATCTACAAACTATGTAACTAGTTCAAACAAAACATGTATTAAATTTTAAAACTGGCAGATAAGAAAACGGCGCGTACATAAAATTGAAGACTAAAGTAGCTTTATTAACTTCGTTAAAGAAAACTTTATCTTTGGAAAATCCTTCTTCGTTCATTTTCAGCATAACAACACAATACGGAAAACAAAACTTCCGCAGGGATGGTTTCCAATTTATCCGCTGGCTTATTCGTTTAATAAAGTAACATTTCCTCGCGGTATCCGGGAAATAATAAAACCACCTACTTCATCATTTCCACCCGTTTATTGCATTATATCGTCCATGGCGAGTTATGGCCGACTTCAAATTATTAATAGTTTCATTGACCTATATACCAAATAATATTATTGGCCGAAAAACAACACCGTACAATCCTGTCAACAAATTCTAAAATTTCAATAAAATGGATTTAATTTTTGTAATTACTGTGGTAACGCCGAGTTACACCAAATTTAAAGCCGAATTTTGATCCGCAACTAGTTGCATTCATGATCCAAAAAATTGCACGACACCAAAAGGTTTTTGCAAATTGCGTATTTTTAGTTTCGTGCAACTTTCAGTATCACTGCAACCATAGCACTATCAACATCATGCTTTTTCATCATGCTCGTACACAACTCTTACGCAGTTACATTTGCTCAGCTGAAATCAATTCGCGACACTAGTTGCATCACACTTGTACACTACGCAATTATTTGCATACCACTGGCGATGCCGTAATTTCACGCTAGCGTGATTCTAATTTTGTGGCTTAAAACTAAAGCATTAATGATGAAACTTTATGTTTGACTAGTAGTGCAACTAATGTCCTAAAGTAATTTTGAAATGAGTTTAAGATAAACTATTGCAGGCCAATTAAAAATCACGAGACATTATAATTTTAATATTTTGAAAAAGAAAATTAAAATAATTTTCTTTAAAAATATTGTATTTTGGGTAGGTACTTACTTTGCTTGTCTAAATTATTATTCAGCCAACTTTGAAATTGATGACTTTTAAATTCAAAGAAAATTTGAGGTAATTTAACATGATTTCAGGCAGGAGTAATATTTCACATGATTGGCGTATAACCGATAGAAGTATCTTGAAAGTTCATCAAGTAAATTAAGCTTAAGTCACATGTGATGTTATGTTTAAGAGGAAACCGGAAAAAAGCGGCGTTATTCCATATAAACGTATTCGCCAATTTCCTCTCTGGATTTTGACACTAGTGCAAATATTTTTAATATAATATAAAAATTATAATAAAGACTTTCCAAAAATAGTTAAAATTGCCTGATCTGAACCCCATCAATAGACGTTCAGTATACAAACTAGACGATGTATTTTTTTTTAAAAGCAAATTTTACGGACGTAGAGTATTTTCTTCTGATCTGCCCGTAGTTAGTAAAAAAATCTTAAAAATCGTTCCGGATTTGGAAGACAAAAATGGGTAATGCGAAACCTCGATTTTGATGATTTTATTTAAGTGTTATCAATCTGAGGTGCAGTTGTCTTTTTCACTCAATAGTCGGGAGAGCAAGAGCGACAGTGTCAGCAAAAATTTGGCAAAACGCCTATTGTTCAAATTTCTCGGTGACCAGGTTTCCTCTTAACCAATCGGACCCATAGGCTTGTTTTCACGATAATATAACATTACCAGACACATGTTTGACGTATGAGGCGTAACTGACTTTGTCCGAATCTGGAAGTAATATTGAATGAACCGGAAAAATAATTGCTTTTTTAATGCTTAAAGTGTGCGTTTATTCTTAAATAGTTATCTTTTATTGATGTGACAACATAAATAATAATTGTCTCCTTTGGTACAAATTATATTTCAAAAAACCAAAAAATAACTCTTCCGTACCATTATCTCGCTAAATGTTTAAAAAAAATAGCAAAGAATTCAAGTATCATATTTCATTAGAATGAAGTGAAATAATTCCTTTTAGAAATTACCACTAATTTCTGAGTACCGTTTGATGGTGATGTGAAATATAATTTCTTGGATCGTAGTGAATTAAAAAAAATATATATATTTTTCTCTATTTTTAAACAATCTCAATGTTGCTTTTCAAAACCATTTAAACGATCGCAGCCCCTCCAATTTTGTCTACAGTTTCTTGACGGACTATAAATGCAATGCAGGGATAAAATAAAGGATTCACTTTATATTCCAATTTCTTAGAGAAGTCGTAAGGTTTCTTTTGGTATCTAGGATCTAAGCCATTTTTAACGATAAAAAGGGGCAGGTTTTCCCATCGTTAATTTTACTTAATTTTTATGTGTATTTTTTCACAGCTCTCGCCGAAGTGAATATAAAATACATTTTCTGCACGTTGCTTAATATTTCTTTCCAGTTTTTTCTTCTTTTCTACAAACTACAATAGCATGCACCGTGAGAACGAGTCGTTTCGCCGACTTTTAATTTTGTAAAATGGATCAAAAGGCGAGGAGTTTCTTTTTTAATCAGAAACTTTTTTTGAAGGCAATTTCACCTTTTTCAGCACTTTTCTTGACGCGCCTCTCAACGAAGCCCAATCTAGCGGTTTAAATATGTTGATAAAGTATCGCAAAATAGCTACCAAGAGACACAAATAGACGCACAGAGAAAAAAATAGGTAAAAATTGACATGTATTTTTAATCAGGAACTTTTTCCTGATGACAATTTTCTCCTTACTTTTCTTGACTCACCTCACAACAAAGTCCAATCTGGTAGTTTAAATGTGTCGATGAGGTATCACAAAGTATCACAGAATATACTCAAATGGATACCAAGAGGCTCAAACAGACGCAACGAGATACAAATATTTAATAATAGACATGATAGTTTAGACATAAATGGAGTTTCGGTCTTCCTGGTGGCTTTTTATCTCCCAGTTTCCAAGACAAGAATAATAATTTGTTAAACAGGGGCAATTCACAAAAAAACAGTTCTCCCAGATTTACGTGCAAACATTATAAAATCATCTCCGTAACTCACAACAATGTAGATATACACTAAAATAAAAGAAATAAAATGACTTCTTCTTCAATCTTTGCAAATTCACTTTGTGGAGTCATTTTTAATTAAATGAAAACAAATGACTTTGTATAAACACCACTGTTCAATTAAAATTATCAATACGGGGATTATATGATTTAATTTATATGTATTAATATTAATATATTGTATTTAATATTATTAATATTTAATATTATCCTGACGAAGAAACCCTTGGTTTCGAAACACGTTGATAATTTTAAATAAGTAGTTGTGTTTTTACAAACATATTTGTTTTCATCTAATTTAGTTAAATTGTATTTGTACGGCAATGTACGACCTACCCTTGTAAGTAAGTAACCGTCTAATTTGGCAAATTCATTTATCTGGGAACAGATATCTATCCATTATTTTAGTTTTAGAATAATAGAAATATGTTTGAAACTATATTTACCATGTAACTATGTTTACAAAGTCATAAAATATTTTAAAAGTCTTCCCGAAGAAGTAAAAAAAATTACAGATTTCGTGTCATTCAAGAATAAGGTCAAATTAATCTTTAAAAAAAAATTAACAACCTCATCATCACCTTATCAAATTAACAACCTCATCATCACCATTACAAAATCATCACCTATCAAAATTTTATAACTTCATTTCATGCCACATTAAAAATTAACGTCACACCATCCTACTTGAGTTTATATTTATTTTACACTCTATGTAAAATTATGTTAATAATAATGAAATAATTATGAAATAACTCCTACGCCAAGCTCAAGAGCTAGTTCTCTTAATTGGCATAGAAATTCATTAAAATATGTATTACACTATTTTGTTTTGCCTAATGTTATGTTCACTTCTGTAACAATGTTATAAATTAAACAAAAACAAAAATGTTTTTTGTAACTTAAAATATTTTATTTTTAATTTGCTGATTTAAAACATTCGCTCCGAATTTATTAAATAATTAATTTATTTAATTTATTAAACAACGTTAAAAATAATTAAAAAATCTTTAGAGCAATAATTCATAAAGCCGTGCAGAACACAGCCAGTTGCTTTATACGTCTATAATAAGAAAACATAGCGGAAAGTCGACAGATTTCAAAAATGGTTAACATTTTTATTGCGAAGCTTGTACCGCTGTTGTTGGGAGCAGACATACTCGTATATCAGGCCAATGCGACGCTCGCGTTGCGCCGGCAAGTTGATTGAAGTGTTTACTATTTCATAAAGTATACAAGGCATACAAGTTTTTGTTTTCGTTCTTTCAACCCAAGAGATTTAGACATTTCACTATTAATTTAGTTTTTTTTTATATGAAGATTACGCACGAATCCTTAATGCCGGGAACCGTTGTATTGTGGGATACAATACAAGAAAATATGTTGGGAGGAAGGCAGATTAAGTTTTGGAGAAGAGTAAAGGATTAAGAAAAGTTGTAATAATCTAAATTAATTAAATATTATATAAATTCATAATATTCTAAATGGTCGCCTCACATTCAAGCAAATATTATTATTTGAGTTCCATGCAGTACCTAATTACAAACGCATGACATCTGTTAGAAGGTGGCATCCCCAATTAGGATATGTTGTGAGGCTGGATGGAGTGTGTAGGAGAAGAAGAGATAAAGATAAAGGTTGGAAAGTACCTGGCTATTTAGATTTGCTAAAGCCATTTTGAGAATCGTTTCGTTTCTGAATAGCGGTCTTTCACCTTACTTCCACCGTTTAATAGTTTTTTTTTACATTAGCTCAACACAGGAGACCCTGAGAAATAAAATATCCCTGAGTGCCTTTGTCATCTTTGTAGATGCTGTATGGAGGATCTTTTTAGAGAAAGGAATGATAGGAAGTTCTGGGAAGGAAAAAGATATGAGGGGTGGGTGAATCGGGGGGCCAACGTGTCCAGACTTATGAATCCATCCCACTACGGTGCAAGACGAGGGTCTAGAGAGTCCGGCTGGAGAGTTCAAAAGGTCTTCCTCAACCAGTCCCGATGCGGCTCGCCTTGCTGTAGGTGATCAACTCATCTGCCGCCAAGACCTAGATAAGCCACACCCCATGAACCTCAAAATACAGATTTGTGCAAATACTATATGTCATGGTAATTACCGCCGATCGATTGAAAAGTACAATGAAATATTATTGTTGATTATATTTGTTACAACAAGGGATTAGCCTTTTTATATGTTCAGATCTTATTGTTTCATTCCGGCAGCAAGTGAAGTCGTTCTTTATAATATCCTCATATAGGATGAAAAATAGGGATTAAGGCTAAAGACGGTTTATTCTGAACGTTGAGATTTTCCAGATTTTCCTGGAGACAACAATGAAATTTTAAAAATAATATTACAAAATTCTCATCCTCGTGTACTTTTCATGGAATGGGAACATATTTATTTAAGAAACTGTCGGGTCTATTTGTGTAATGGTTCCGTTACGTAATTGAGGGTAGTCCAATAAGAAATTATTTCTCGTATCGTAAATTATATTATGTTGTAGATACTTCTAATGTGAAGTTTTCTATCTAATGTTTTGTTTTAAAAAATCTTTAAATTCCTGTATTTTATTTTTTACTATTGTTACTTAGTAAAATTCCATCGTAATGTATAATGAAAACAATTTAAAACTTTATTCCACTTGTTTATTTATCAGTTCGGATAGGTTTTAAACAATTTAGTTCGTATTCCACCACCAGTCTGAATATGGACGTATTTGTTCGAAATTACTTATTTATTCAGTTATTTACGCAACTTTATGGATTAAAACGGTTCTGTCTGTTAAATAAACAATAAAATAAAGTTTTAAATTGGTTTCATGTTCGCATTATACAATATTTACGATCTCAACCAAAGATTTTGAAATATAAGAGATGTGCTATTGGCATTGTTTACCGCGTGGGACTGTGTTTCCTGGTATCTCCGATATTGTTAACCAATACTATTGTACACCTTCAAAAAATCAATCTATCGAACGAATTCTTTCCTTATTCAAACTACGCCCAGTAGTTCGCCGACGGTCGACCATCATAGCATATCTCTTGTACTTCAATATCTTTGATCTGAACATATGAGATTTCATTACACTTGTCAACTTATTTATCGATTGTATTAATTCATTTTTAATTTTTGTGGTTTTTTACATTATCGAGATTTATACTTTTCTATAACCATACTAACTACGGCGAATCGAACGATTTATGAGAATATTATCTCGTTTTTTGTACGTAAGATAAAAGGTCTCTCAAAAAATCACTATGTTAAAATGTTAACTATGCAAAATGTCCTGCATCGGTTCATTAATAACTAAATGGTTGATTGGCTTGGGTAGAATGGAGTCTGAAAAACTATTAAATAATGTCACTTAAAGTTTTACATGGTTACCTAAAAATGGCACAATAAATATAAACTTAGTACATATTTTATTAGAAAAAATAAATAAAAACAACATTTTATTACAAAATACATGTCTGACTTTTTCATCAGCAATTGGTTCCTTAGAACAGGCAATTTGCCTAGCTAGGAACTATGTTGACCTACAAGACATAATAACACTTGTACACATTTTTAATATTTACAGTTATCTTGAAATATATTTTTATGTTATTATGTTATTTTGCTATTAATTGTATATAATGTAATAATAATTGTATATATATAATGTAATAAAATATAAAGTTTCGGAAAAACTCTGGATCTAAAAGTCTGTGAAAACAACGCAAGATTAGAAAATAGTAGATGATTGTTCATTATTTAAAGTCAACTTTTTTGTTCATTAAATTACTGAAAAAAGAAACATTTTATTTGAAATGAGATAACGATAATTCATATTTTCAACCAACTGCAGTAGAAGTTCTCAAGAAATATTTAAAAAAAATCTAAATCAGTCATATTAAAATCAGTAAGCAAGGAATGTACCATCGCTTTCAACTTCTCGGAAAGGAACTAAGTACTATGTCTGGCACTATCGATAACACGCAGATATTAAAATTAATTGTATGTTTATAATATTACGCCTAGGGGGATTTTACATAAATGTAGGCAGTATAATTTTAAAATGAGAAATGATTTTGAGCAAGAGAAAGAATTAATTAAAAATAAATATGATACATTAAAAACACGTACATAAATTAAAAACACAAGAAGCAAAATTTAAAAACAATACAGTGATCAGATCAATCCAAAGGTTTAAGAATTGGATTGGAAAACGTTTGTAAGGAATTTATAGGCATTTCATCCGACTGATAATTTGTCAGTTTCGTTTATTATTCAAGCAAGCCTTACTTTGACGAGTTGGCTAACTTTGACAAGATATTTGACAGATTTGGGTTTTCTGAAATCTGTTGCACCCACTTTATTATTAACCCATATTTCGCCGCTATCACTTCCCGTGGTCAGATTTTTATGAAATTTGGATATTTTGTATATAAACACCCAATTAAGAAAATAAAAAATAAATAAAAAAATGTAAAAGCTCATAATTACAAAAATATAAGATGTTGCGTTTTCGCAACATCAGCGAAATAAGGGGTAAAAAGTAAATGTATGAAACAAAACAAGTTTATTTGAAAGTTGATTTATTTCTTTTAATTTATTAATAATACTACAAACATTAACTAAAATTAAAGATATTGTTTGAATTAGTAGGAAAAAGCACCATTCCAAAAGACATTATAAGAAATAAACATTCACAAATATTACAATAAACATTATTTTCGTGTACGGTCAATTTCGTTACATTTATGGTGCAATGCCCCATTACACTCTGGACACATATCATATGTTTGTGAATGACATATACGACACCTCTTTCTATTTTCTCCTTTATTTATAAAATGACTACTCCCATAACAATATTTGACCTCGAGCTGTCGCAAATCTACTTGGTCTGCCAATAGAAAAAGAATGTACTTTTGACGACTTCATGAGGGCGGTTGCCACACTTCTCCTTAATTTCATAAGGCTCATATTTTCTTCTGGATGAACCATTTGATATAATTTCCATGCATTACATAATGCCACATCACGGAAATTGGAGAATATGGCCCACCACTTTTTACCACGAACCCTTATTCTATGGTTCGAAACGAAATAATCCACTAAATCATCGGGTTGAGTGACATTTATATATCGATTTTTTTAATATTTGAATACCTAGTTACGGTTTTAATTGGCTCTACGTTATCAAAATTAGATGTCACTGTAACTACAGCACTATTCTCCATCAAACAACCAGTATCTCATTGTTTTTTCGAATCTCTAATCATATTCCCTTCTTTGAAATTTATTCATTTGTTTTGTCGATTTCAATGTACCAATGTTCTTTAGTCAATTTTCTCTTATCACACCAGTACGAAAAACAAATACGTTATTTGGCACTCGTGAAAAACTAAGTTTCGATTTATTCCAACGCATTTCCCTTGGCACTGACGACGAATATGTTGAAAGTTGAGGTTGGAATGGAGTTGCTGAAGGTTCACTTATCAGCCTCTTGGAGTGGAATTCCAAAGTTCCTGCTGTAGTCGATTTTCTCTTATCGTTCCAGTACAAAAAATAAATACGTTATACTCACTCGCGAATAACTAGGAATAATACGTTACACTAGCGAATAACTAGGTTTCAATTTTTTCCAACTCATATCCCTTGGTACTGACGACTAATGTTGACTACTGTTGATGGTTGGGGTTGGGATGGAGTGGTTGAAGGTTCACTCACGAGCCTCTTGGAGTGGACTTCCAAAGTTCCTGCCGTATCCCCGAACAAATGGCTAAATGCAGTGTCTTCATTTGAATTATCGTCCTCAAAATCTTCTTCATCTACTGATGTTGGACCCCCTGAAGTCACCGAAATTACTACTTTGGCGACTTCAGGGGGTAAAATAATCACATCTGGAATATCTTCTTCGCCGTCTTCGTCGTCGACATTCCAATTTTCTGAAATAAAAGTCCTTTGGATTCATCTTATATAGAAGAAAAAATGCGGCAATAGCGATTGATGCCGGACATAGTGAATAAAATAATGCAAAGGTTTTTACCCCCGTATTTCGCTGACGTTGCGTTAATGCATCACTTAAATAAGCCATGTAAAATGAGTACTTACGGAATTTTTTATTTTCTTAATTATAAATATTATTTAATACGTGACAATTATGTATTAAAAAAGCCCTAAATATATTAAGAATTTTGGTCATATGTTAACGATAATAATTTTTTTAAAATCGCTTACCTGAGTGTCGTATTTTGTCCGACTTTGAAGGAGGGCAAATTGGAACAGAAGCAAATATTTTTATACTTTTTAAAGTTTGACTATAAAGTCAAACCTTCTCTATAAGTACATGAAAGAATAACGGTGATTCCTTATCAAGGTCACAAAATATGACCCAGCAACCAAACTGTTGCGTTTTCGCAACGTCAGCGAAATATGGGTTAAAACAAGCCTTAAGGACCTTTTAGATGACTCAAATTGGTTGAGCATTTGTTTTCAATCTGGTTAAGTTCAACGAAAAGTTGAACAGTGTGGAGGTGCGTTGACACTCAACGATTGACACACGACGGTTGTACATGGATTGAACCAACCAAATTGAGTTGTCTGTTAGAAATTAAGATAGATAAAATAATCACTAGATAGCAAATTTTGACTAGGTGGTTAACTATGACTGAGCTTTTCAACATTACATACCTACTGTTCACAGAACTACTAGTACTATTTGAAGTAGCAGGTATATCTAATTTAGTTAATACCATAGGATGGAAGGTATAGTAATAGATAAGTGAGGTGGCTCTCAGCCGCGAGGAACAGAAAAAGTTAGTGCGGGGTAGTCCTGCCTTCAGGAAATTATTTATGGTAACCTTCTCTGCTTCGAAACTTCTAACGCTTTTTTGCAACTAAACCCTTAATGGAAAATTGACGAAAGTCTGCTAGAAATTTATGGGGGAATCATGCTGATTTAATTACGTAAATAAAAAACAGGGAATTGTTTTTACAGCATGAGGAAAAAATATAAGCGACAAAAGAAGAAGTTTATAGTTGGAATTGAAATTGAAATGATGGGCGTCGGAAGACAAGATGAAAGTAAATGCTTCTCGGAAAGAGAATAATAAAAAGTAAAATCACATTATATGATATAAATGTTGTCACATCTTATTGATTTTCTTTCACTGAGTAATGTGTTACTTTTTTTCTGTCTAAAATATAAATAAACTTAGCTCACATGGTTCAAATCCCGACGTGTGCAAGTAAATATTATTTGATTGAATTGTGTTATTTCATAATTTAATCATTTAAAGTGTACTTACGGCACGTTCCAAACTCAAATATACTCTCGGTTGCGCCCTGGTGTAACCCCATCATTCAGAATTGAAACGTTGAATGAAATTGCTTTTAGTTGTGTTTGGTGACCAGGTCTGAATAGCCAGTTACTTTCCCACCTTCCTCTTTCCAATATCCTTCCTCTCCATCTACCTTCAGCCTTATGCCGTACCCTATTTGAGGATTCAATAGTATCACTGGCTTTAATATTTAAAAAAATAATAAAAAATTCTTCATGGGCTAGCTATGAGCTTTGGCGTTATGAAATCCGCACGACTGCAAGGAATTTCAAGGTAGACGCAACCATTTTCAGCCTGCAACTTCCATACACAATGAGAAATTGAGTTTTGAAATCCAATTAACCTAACTAATAACTAGGGTTCATAAAAAAATATTAATTTTATTTTAAACGTACCTCTATAGTTAACATAACAAATAATAAATATGCATTACATTTGTTAAGAAATAAAAACATTTGAAAAAACTTTGCGTATTTGAAAAATATTCTTTTGAAAAACATTTATTTGAAAATCAGAATCATTTTTATTATGTGTTGAAGACTTTTTAATTGATTAATAAGAAGCATAATTGAAACTACAACATTGTTCAAATTTAATTGATTCCGGGTAGTTAACTATTAATACCCAAAACTGTAATTTTGTAACAATTTCTATCTACCCATCTTCTATATTCATGTGTGTAAAAGGGATAGTATATGTGGCTGGCAGGCGGCGGGTTTTTTTTTATGTAAACCTATAGACTTATTTCGAGGTTGATGAAATTTTGAACACACAGCCTTCAAAAATAGGAAAAAGGTCACGGTTTACATAAAATTTTGAAAAATTACTTTTTACACTTTTGTAAGGGTAGATTTGAACAAAGAAAAACGCTATTGAAAATTTGATTTGAGTATCTATATAAATAATAGATATAGCGGCCGCAAGCCTTGGATATCCGACCAAATTGGCTGGAATCCTGGAGTCCTTGGAAATTATCTGAAACATGAAATTTTAAAAATATCGTTATAATATGAATGTAGAATGCGCATGAACCACAGTTTTCAAAGAAAACATTGAGGATTGCAAAAATTGGGGACATGTAATGAAAATTGACATTTATTTAACAATCGGCCTTATTTTGCAGTAACTTTATGATATAACAATGACTTTCATAAATCAAGATTCATCCGCGTATAAAATTAATTTTCTATAATTAAAACTTTGAATAAAGTGAATCGGATGAAGGTCGCTGAGCAACAATTCCAGCAAACTTGAAAAGCGTGGTTTTGTAACCACATTTAAAGTTTTTTTTTGGCCTGGCCGCTCCGTTCTCCGTTCAACCTGCTTGTCGTGCACCGGTCCCAATTATATTCAAGGTACTTAGGCGAAAAGTCGATTTTTTTGGATCGGCTGTACCAGACTCCCACTTAAAGCAAAATGTCGATACTTCTTGATGAAATTTCGCACACTACGCTCAAAATAAAGAAAAAAATCTATGTGTAAGGCCGGGCAATGCCGGGGACTTCAGCGAGAATAACGTAGTTTCATTAATTTCATATTTGATTTTTTTACTTCTCTATCTTATTAACGTATTGCATAAACAATGTAGGTATATGCCGAAGACCTAATAATATTTCGATTAAAAACCTCTTCATAATGTATCTTGAATAAATTACTTAAATTTGGATTTAGAAAAAAATGTTTAACTCTATTTTCTGTACACAAAACTCTTTCAATTGCATTAATACAAATTATTTTAATAAATACAAATTCATTCAACAAATGTCCAACCGGAAGTATAAAAACTTTGTAGGACGTTAAAAATCATCTATGAAAATATATAACTATCTATTACACCAATTTAGATAGAGTGGTTGTATAAAAACTCATTTAACATTGTTTGACTTTAATCTCCGTAAACAAACCTCCTTCTAGTTCATTCAACAAATTCCGACCGGACAGACGGGATCTTGTAGGACGCTAATGGTCTATTCTGGGAAATTCTTTCCCACTAAATGTTACAAGTGTTCAGCGGGGATCCTATCTAAAGTGCTATCGCTGCCCGATCTAGAACTTCACAAAGTCACGCCCATACTCCCATTTGCGTACAGGAAACTTCCAGGAGCTTCCAGAAGGTTTCAGATTATCTAGCCCACTAACCGGCCACCAGCCACCCCTAATACCCCCGGTCGAAAGGGTTCTATATCATGGGAAATAATAATAATATTAAACGCGTATAGCGCAGTTTTGTGCTATTTCACTTGAAGTACGCGTTTACTACAATAAACTTTGAAATAATTAGGTAATCGGATTTTCTTAAAATCACTCCTACGGTGCTCTTTACGTAATATTGATGACTAGCATAGATGACAATGATAAACATTTTGTTACGAAGCGTTTTCAAATGTAAGGATGCCGGTGAATGAATCCTATTATCTATTTTTATAAAGAAAAGCGTCCCGGTTAGGGTTCGTTTTTATTCCGAAATTGATGAAATTTTTCACACGAGTTCAAAACACGAGTAGGTCACTGTCTACATGAGATTCCGAAATACAACTTCATCCCTTTTTCCCACCCCTTAATCCAAATTCGACTTTCAAAATAAAAATATTGTTGTCTACATCTGATTAAAAAAAAACTCAGGCTAACTAAAGCCCGGGCAACGCCGGGGACTTCAGCTAGTTTGTTCTTCGCAACAGTTTGAAGGACAGTTTTTTGGGTTTCACAACAAATCGAAAAGTTGAAATAAGAAAAACTTTTGAAAAGTGACGAAAAGTCAGTAAAATTGATTAAAAAAACTAGTCTGAAAACCTTACCTTACCTAACTTACAAAACGTAGTTTTTTCTTCACTTATCAAAAGTGTTCCGAAGTCTCAATTGTTCAGAGTCTCATTATGGATCTGTATATATGACATAAATACAGCATTTGGGGTTTTGAGACAGATTGTTTTAGGGGAGAGAAATGGTACTGTAAAAATTAAGACTTAAGAAGTAATTTGGTTGAAGACTCTTTGTTTGTGGTCACGGATTAAAACTTTCAGGGAAGCCATTTGAAGGAATTCATTGTTTCCAAAACGTGGTCTGTTATTTGAATAAAACTGAGGGTACTTCTTCCAAATCTATTTGTAACCACTCCCAGGCATCGTGGGTTTGGTTCATCTGCTAGTTAAGTTTAAAACTCCCTTACAGTAGTCGTATTATTATAAGTTCCTTAAAAATCGTAACCTGGAATTATGTGTTTTTCTTTTATGAAAAGAAAAATCCTGAAACGCATTGAAAAATAAACATTTTTAATTATCTTTATAACCCAAGGTTATTTTTTTTCGCTTTTCCAAAAATACAAAAATATTATATATTCCAACTCAATATAATTGTAATAAATAGTGATCCAACAGTTTATCCCCCGACAGTTTGCCGTCTGAAGTAATAATTATTGTGTAATCATTATTTTTTTCTTTTCCCGGTAGTTCCTTAAGCTGAGATTTAACGTCCTTAAATATTTCTGTTGTTGACATCCTTATGAAGACCTTTAGTATGGTCTTCGTGATGCAATTCTGTGTGATGATAACTAACAGGTACTGGGCATATAAGGAAGGTACTCTAAAGTATATGTATTTTTTTTATTATCTCCATATAGGAGGCCCCGAGGGCTTTGTACATTTGAGGGTCAGGTTTCATCAATCGCGGAATAAAACTGCAGATTTGCAAAAAAAGTCATACCGTAACTCCAGGACACCCGTCTTTAAAAATAAAGATAGATACAAAGCAAATACGTAGCGATAATACTGCCTTAAGGGGTGTAAAAAAGGTATAGAAGTAGTTTTTTTTAATCTGAGTTAGATAGTGAAACCCTATTGTTTTGTAGTTCAAGTATGCAAAGTTTCATCAACCTCGGAAAAAACTTTAGATTTTTGTAGCCCGCCCATCCACCCACCGCCACAGATAAGGATCTTTATTTTTTGAAAAAAAAAAATTACAAAGTTAGGTTGTTACTGTTTTATTGTTGTTTAAAAAACTATTTACTGTTTTTCAGGAATCAATTCCTCAATAAGTAAATGTTTGAATTTAATTCTCATTCTCTTTTATCATGCATAATATATCACCTACCGCCATCTTTGTACTTATTTTCCTTGAAAGATAATATTGCTTTTATTCCGAGTACAAACATAATTAATTATTCTAAATAAATACAGGATAGTACCTCCCTCAATCTCCTTAACCCTTCGAATAATGAGAAAATAATATCTATGAACTTTTGCCTGTCAAAGTTTGCACGCAAAAATTCTCGGTTCTTCCCATGCATTTCAAATGTTCATTTTTATTGGTTATTTTTTAATCTTTTTGAAAAAAAAAAAAATTGCTCTAAAATCTAGATAAAATAATCTTTCCGATGTGCTTATCAAAAATTAAGATTTTTGTTTTAAAATATTAAAATTTTTATATTGAAAATGTGAATTAGCTTAAAAATTACGTACCTGGGGTTTCCCCAAAAAATTACATAAAATAAAAGAAAATTAAAATTTTAAATATAAATTCCTTTTTTTAAGAAAATTTGTAATAAAACTGTCACTTCACTTTTTATCACATTCATACAATTTTATTTTTAAATTAATTGTTTATTACGTCACACATTGGTGCAAAATAAAATCGTCACTTATGATCGGGTTTGTAAAATATCTGATCAATATAGCTCGTATATTTCTAAGGTAATAAGAAGCAATATTTTTTTCGCTTTCAAATATAAAAGAAATCACAAATTTTTGCTTGACAGGAAGAGAGATATCTAACTTTTAATGACGCTCGGTCGTTCTGGGACAATCTGGGTCTCCTGTTATTATAACGGCATATGATGTTTTGGGACAACTAGGGTCTCCTGTGATTAGACGGGTTAAGTACATCGAGTATAATATTTACATTCACGGAATCAACTTATGATATTAGCTAGTAAAATTATATTTGAACCCCACTTATTGTGCCCCAATAGCTTTATAATAAACGTGGGTAAGACCATTCGTTAAGACTCCGTGAAATTTTCATTAATATTGCGTGTGCCCTATTTGAAGAAAACTTGAGATACGATAAGTGAAATTTAACTGAAATCAGACTCTAAAATGTTCTTGGTAAGAAGGAAAGCAATTTTTGCCAGTTCAAAGGAATATTATGTATAGGGCTATATTGTATGGTCCCTTGTACATCTCTGGAGGTCTGGAGTCGGTCGTAAATCGAGCTCCTTGTATGACTTCTTTCGTCTTTCAAAACAATGGGATTGATCATAGCGTTGATTGAGGTTATATTCAGAATGAAACACTTGTATTAAATTACTAGTGTATTGGTTATTGCGTATAAATAGTTCAGATAAACTTGCAATAAAAGTAAAACGATTTTACTGATTGAATTTCAGCAAAGAATAGGCTTCATGTTTTGGCGCTTCACTGCTCCTCATGAAAGCGTTGACAAAATGATACAAAGACAATTTTGTTGTATAAAAATAAAGATTAAATGTGACAGAGATTTAAAATTGAAAATAAAAGAGTCTGTAGATGGATATGTATGAAGATTAATTGAAATATAAAATCACAGGCAGAAAATTAAGTTCAGTATATCAAATAGGACGTCACAACACTCTATAACAAAAGTCCTCCATGCAAGTAAAGCCTTTTTTCAGCCTTTTTCGTTTTTGTAATAAAAAAAATAATAATTCATTAATTGTTTTTTACTCATTCTCATTTTTTACATTTCTCACGATGGAGTTTACTATTTATTTATTTATTTTCTTTGAAAAAAGGTGAAATATAGAATTTCAACTGTTAAGTATATCGAAATCTCTTCTTTGATCTAGAACAAGTGAAAAGGAGAAATGTATAGCCTGCATATACGCCTACGGTGATAATTTTAGAGTGAAGCTAAAACCTGTAAGATTTATTAAAGTACTATTTAAAAGTAGTATATTTTATCCAGAATCACATTCTAATCATAAAGTATATATATATCGTTAACAAGTAATTCTTTTCGACAAATCAAGGTTGTAAAGACACGATAGTAATTCAGCACTGAAATTGCTAACCGTAGGTACCATTCCCTACTAAATATAATTTAGAAGAGACTAGTAAATTTACTCACGTAAAATATAAGATTTCACGTGACTGTCAGATTAACCTCATAGTTAGTAGAAAGATGAATATCTTCATGAAAATTATTACGGATTCGTAATGTTGTTCAGAAGAAACGGTACATTTATCAATTTAATTTAACACACGTGAAAGATGAAATTTTTTTTTCAAATTTGTTATTTAATTTTTTTTTTACTAGATTAAATTCCGAATAAGCAATATTTTTTAATTCTCTAACTAGCATCACTATAAGCGGAAAATGTTTCTCGTGCAGTGATGAAGTACTTAGTTGACAAGAAACAAGAGGAAAATATATTGAACCCACCACGCCGACTCCCAACTGATTTGTTCACTTATCTACGAATCAACTGGTTATTTCTCAATCTCAAAATTGTGTACCTGAAATGAAAAAAATATATTTTCAAAGTTAATCTTGTTTATTTCATGAAATGGTTGCAGTCGTTCCAGTTCTTGTAGATATTTATCCCGGGTTATAAGCCTCTTAACTTTTCCCTATTTTACAAAACGCGAGTACGCAAGATTTAAGAACATTTTCCGTACCTTTTCTCCGGTTCATTATAATAACTTCCTCGTTAGTAGTTTCAGATAGCATTACTAAAACTGGAAAAATCTCTCGAGATAACTAAGAAAAAATCTTCCGTCTCCTGTGCCCTCGGGGGTAACTTTGATCACTTGAATATAAAATGTTAATTTTTTTTTATTGGCAATGACACTTATAGTGGTTGTAACTATTTAACACAGGTACACAGTTTTACCAATACTTATTGCCACCCATACAAACAATTTATGCGAGCAGCAAAGGTATTCAATGAAATAGTTTTTATTGACATTAATTCTAAGAAAGAAAATAATTAAATATTTCTTAACTTTCAAGATGACGTAAAAACCATAATATATTAACAAAAAATAACAATTAACAAGAAGATCTATGAGTATATAGTGTTCATTTTCACGCTTCGTAAAAGATGAATGCGCACGTTAAAATAAAATAATGGTGAATAAGAACACATTTTCACGCTTCGTAAAAGATGAATGCGCACGTTGAAATAAAATAATGATGAATAAGAACACATTTTCACGCTTCGTAAAAGGTGAATGCGCACGTTGAAATAAAATAATGATGAATAAGAACACATTTTCACGCTTCGTAAAAGATGAATGCGCACGTTGAAATAAAATAATGATGAATAAGAACACATTTTCACGCTTCGTAAAAGATGAATGCGCCCGTTGAAATAAAATAATGATGAATAAGAACACATTTTCACGCTTCGTAAAAGATGAATGCGCACGTTGAAATAAAATAATGATGAATAAGAACACATTTTCACGCTTCGTAAAAGATGAATGCGCACGTTGAAATAAAATAATGATGAATAAGAACACATTTTCACGCTTCGTAAAAGATGAATGCGCACGTTGAAATAAAATAATGATGAATAAGAACACATTTTCACGCTTCGTAAAAGATGAATGCGCACGTTGAAATAAAATAATGATGAATAAGAACACATTTTCACGCTTCGTAAAAGATGAATGCGCTCGTTGAAATAAAATAATAATGAATAAAAACACATTTTCACGCTTCGTAAAAGATGAATGCGCACGTTGAAATAAAATAATGATGAATAAGAACACATTTTCACGCTTCATAAAAGATGAATGCACACGTTGAAATAAAATAGTGACGAATCACGGAAAAATCATGAAAAAAAAATCATGAAAAAATATTATTCATTTGCATCCCTGGCCATCCCTACACCATAAGTTATCTTCATCCTTTTCCATCGTTAGCAAAGCCTTCTTTCACAGCGTCTCAATTTTGGATAATTCATCCTCGTCTCCCAAATCATAAGATTACAGTCACAACGATTTGTAGTATTTTAAACCTTTTGAAGAAGTTTTCAACAAAGTATTTTTTTCACAAATAAAGGAAATCATAATAATTTAACAACCAGAGTTTCATTAAAATCTCACGGCATAAAATTAGAAAATCGCTGAAGAGATCCTCCGAAAAGTTCCAAAGCTATCTGTTGTGAGTTTTTTATAAGAATTCATATCTACGGTACCCGAAATGTACGATGTACGTAAAATGTCAAAATTCTTAATTCTTTGTTTCAAATTTGATGCACTATGCACATGGAAGACTTAACAAAACTTCGAGGCTTCGAAATTGACATGATAAGCGCGAGTTCAGTTCTCATAGTTGTTCCGGGCTGCATTCCGAAAAAGGTTGACCTGATAATAGCCAACCTCCCATAGGGGAAAGCGACAGAAGAAGAGGTAGGAAAAATATGTATTATTGAGATAACAGGGTGAAAATAGGAACCTACCGGTAATATTTCAAGTGATTGTATTCTTCCGTTAAAAATTCACAAATTTTTTCGCAAAACTTTAAAACAGCAGCTGTGAGAACATTTTTTCTAATTGATCTTAAAGATACCCTGACTTTTGCAAGGCGTACTGGGTGGATTAAAAAAAACATTATCTAACTTTTAGCTAGATTTTTGAGTTTGAATAAAAATTCTAATTTAAAAAAAACCCTATTGATCAAATGAAATATAAATTAAATAAAATAAAGCTAAAAGGTACATTATAATCTTTACACTATATAACCCTTAACCCAAAAAACAATATTAAAAAAAAAATCATGTAGATATTATAAAGTGTGAATGTAATCTAAATTTAAACGTTTTATTTATAAAAACTAAAAAAATAATATTTTAGTGCACGAATGCATTCAAACATGTTCTCTTTAAAACGATATGCCTTTGGCAGGTTACTAGTAACTACAAGAACAAATAAATAAAACATTTTCAATAGGTGGGTTCGGGCACGTTCCTATTTACCTTAGTCATTTTTGAACAATTTGATATTGGATGATGATTCGTATACTTACAAGAAAGATAATTACTCAACAAACTGTAAATCTTAACTTGCAATCTTGTCTTCACTATTTTGATAAAGCCAGAGAACAAAATTCAAATGTGACACCAAAACAATTTCTCGCAATAATTCTTGAATTTAATCTGAAATCGAGTCTGAAGCTCAATTATTATAACATTAGGGTCTATTTGAATTTGTAACATTCGCAAAAGAAAGTTCGCAAGGTCAGTGTAGCGCCACGTTTACCCCTGGTGACGCTATTCAGAACTAACTTTTTACCTTACTTCCGCCAGAATGAGTTCACGATTAATTAACATCACGGGAGAAGTTCGCAGCTGCGACGCGAATTACCCATATTATTTCTTTGACAAACTCTGGGAAAATCTATTCTCACATTTAATTAACAATATTTCCACCTTGTGAACACATAATATGCATAAGTACCAAGCACAGATATTTCCAGGGACTTTTATCAATTCTGATACGACAGAAAACTGTTGTCGTCAGTTTACCTAAGATCTTTGGACTCCCGGGACCGAGGGAGGTTGGTTAAATTGATTTTCTACTCAAGAAATAAAATCACAATACCCGCTTCTCTCAAACCCACCGACTGCCGACTGCGACTACCTACATATTGACTGTTAGTTCGAGACAGCCAATCAACGCGTACTCTGAATTAAAGTACGGATTCCAACACAGAGGTCGTCTTCTGGGTAATGGAAGCGGGAAGAGTTTAATTTTTGAAGTGCGTTTAGGGAGAGAATTAAGAAGTTTCCTATGTGATCATCGTAAACGTATTTGAGGGATTCAAAAATGGCTTTACATTCAGCAGTGACAACGGAAGCCTTTTTTGGAAGTTAAATTTTTTTTATTTTTTTTTTTTTACTTTTATGGGTAAAACTTAAAATTGTAATATTTAATTAAATGAAGACATTATGAGCGAAACTCAATCGACACCTTAGCTCAGTGGTCAAGAGCAATCGTCCGGAAAGAGAGATGTCCTGTGTTCGAGTCCCAGAGATGCAAATACCTTTTTCTGATTTTTCTGTTTCTAGATTTTGGATTGAGTTTCACTGATAGTGTCATTTAATTAAAAAATTATTTTTTTATTGACTTGATTTGATGGGCAATGGAATACCGCTCCCACATGGTTTGATAAGTGAGATTCGTAACCATCTGTGTAAATAATTTTCCAGTCAGAATATTTCGAATACTAAATTTGGATAAGCTTTCTTGGAGCTTCGTGGTTGTTAGTTATGCCGAGAGAAAGAAGAATATTTGGTTTACGCAAATGAATACAAAAGGGGTAAGCATATAAAGGAAGTCTATCAGATGGATTTAAGAGGGGATTTTTACGCATTGTAATAATGAAGACTTTTAACAAGAAGAGAGATTGATTTGTTCCTCCAATATGGAAGTGATTTCACTTGAGCAGAGAGTGCAGTAATTTTGTCCATCAATGGGTGATTAGAGAGTCTTAAGCATTTAAATTAAAACTTGTCAGCCAAGAACTGTCTTCTGAAATGAAGAGGAACCTCCACAGCCTAAACTTGTAATGCGTTAATTGGGGAAGAACGCATTTGAAATAAACCGACTCTGGCAAAGGAATCGTGTTGGCTTGGATACCACTAATACTAGCCTATGATTGCTTACTTGGTAACACTAGCCGATGATTGGTGAAAACAAAAATTATAAACTCTCGAGCATTGGTATCGTAACCAGATTTGGAGTAACTCCTCCAAGATTCACTCACATGCTTTGCGTACTCATACGCACGTCCAAAACTTGTTGTTCGACTTCAGGAAAGAAAAATTCACTGAAAAGAAAAAATAATAAATATTTAACTTTTAATCTAATAAAAAGGAAAAACTTTATCGAAAAACTAAAAACGTAAAAAAAAATTAATTCTTTGAAAGAATTGACTTTTGTCTCTTTCTCTTTTGGTTAATAACAATAATTATAGGCAGAGGCAGGTCATAGGGTTTTTACTATGACTTTCGGCAAGGACAATTTGGGAGGCGGGTATGGGTATCGCCGCCCCAGGAACCTTTTTTTTTTTTTTTTTTTAATTGTACAACAGATAAATAATCCAATTACCGTACAATTTTCTCATTTAGACAAGCTTAACACCTAAGAAGATGATCATTATACAAAAAAATCTTAAGGCTATCTAAAGAAGAGTTGTATACATCTAGTGTTTTTGATATTTCGTTCAACAGTACCATTCCTCTTGTTATGCTATGCTGTGCTAGAACATCTGTTCTGCCGTATGGTATTTTGAATAAGTCGTGTCGACGACTACGACTGAAGTTTTCAGGCACGTATAAACCGTAGCATTCCAAGAGGAATGGGCTGTCAATATAGTTATGGATTATGTTAAAACTAAGAATTGCAAGATTTGCATAACGTCTAGTTTCCAAACTAAATCTATTTGTTGCCTCAAGTAACTCCATATGGTGCATGAACCTCGGATAAGTTCCGTGCATTCAACATTCAACATACAACAATAACATACTTCTTACTGTCAGCTGTCAAGTTTCGCTCCCGAATATTTTATAAAATACTGTGTGTTTTAATCGTTTTAAACGTATATTTTAACTGTTCTAAGATTCCGGTTATACTCTCAAGTGAACTTATATATTTTAAAGTGTTCTGTGAAGTTAAATATAATAAAATAATACCGTCAATTAAAAAATCTTCACGATTAATCCTGTGAAGTGAAAGCTTACTGAGAACTCTACTTGTCCTGCTCTAACCAGTGGAGAGCGACTGTCACCACATTCTCCCTCACACTTGTTGGATTACCTGCTTAGTAGTAGGGTGACCACTGCCAGCAATAATTTATCGGAAAATTAATATTTAAAAATATGAAAAGCAATACAAGATCAGGGAAGCAGAATACGGATGGCAATGAAAGGATCGGTTTTTCACCTGATGACTTCATGTCTCTAATGGAAAAAAAGTTTGAAGAACTAAAACAAGACGTTTTTAAGAAAATAGAAAATGAAATGAGTGAACTTAAAAAAAATGCAGATTTCATAAGTTCGCAATATGATGAACTTTTAAAAACGTTAAAAAATGTGCTAGGTCTAAAGAAGGAAATAGACCAGTTAAAGGAGGAAAACTCGATAAAAGATAAAAAAATCAAGTCCATTGAAATAAGACTGGCCGAAAGGGAACAGGAATCAATCAACGAATTTATTGAAATTACTGGGGCCGAAGAACGACCCGGTGAACAGCCAGCCGATGCAGCAATTCGAGTGGCGGGCACCCTCGGGCTAAAACTTATCCCAACTGACATTCAAAGTGCATTACGCACTTATAATCCCAGACCAGGCGCGCAAAAAAAACTAACTATTCAAATACAGGATCCGACTAAGCGTCATGCTCTATTAGCTCTGAGAGCTAAAGCAAAGATTCACAATGTCGACAACAAAAACAAAATTTTCATTGGAGAAAAGATGACTCCATACTTAAAAGAGCTCATGTGGAAAGCAAAGGTAAAAGCAAAAAGTCACAACTTTTCTTACGTTTGGTTCAAAAACGGTAAGATCCTAATTAAAAAGAATGAAGAAACAAAAGTATTCACAATCAAGCATGAGGATGACCTTTTTAAACTCTCAAATGATAAACCTGCAAACGAGATGAACTACTAATTTGAGGAAAATTAATATATTATGTATCTTATTATCCTGATAATATGGATTTTTTACTGGACCAAGAACTAAATGATCACAAAGAAATCAATATCAACATAAGTGACCCATCAAAATGTAATGAATTTCTGAACCATTCTGCCCTCTCTATATACTGTATGAATATAAGATGCATAAAAAAAAATTTCGATGATACTGTAGCTGTTCTCGATGCAATCGGACATAGATTTAGCATTATCGTTTTTAGTGAGGCTTGGTTGAAAGATTCAATCAATATCCCAGGTATTACTGGATATTCATCGCACAGCACCAAAAAAAATTATTTACAAAATGATGGAGTTGTTGTTTACACTCGGAATGATGTCATAGTTTCTGTGGAAGAAATAGCTATTCCACATGCCAATTGCCTTAAATTACAACTATCCAATAATGTATGTGTTATAGCAGTTTATAGAACTCCTTCTCAAACATACACTGATAACTTTTTTGACAATTTAAACGATTTACTCCGTTCTGTATCAAGACTTAACCATGAAGTGATTTTATGCGGTGATATAAATATAAATATTTTGGATGTGAACTGTACAAAAACTGAACAATATCTTTCACTTTTAATTTACCACGGTTTAAAACCATTTATTGTTTCACCAACGAGAGTTACTACAAATACTGAGAGCTGTATTGATCACATCATGGTCAAGTCTAAAGATGATCCACAGAGTGCTGTATTCAGGACTAGCATCACAGACCATTTTGCTACTATATTGACATATCGTAAATCTACAGCAACCAAATCAAAAAAAATAGCCTCAAAACTTAAACAAATTGTTGATAATAACCTACTAATTACAATACTAAAAGAGGAAAAATGGAATGATGTTTTATCTGCCAGTGATGTCAATACAGCAGCTGATAATTTCATAAGATGTCTAAAATTTCACATCGAAAATTGCTCTGTTCTAAAGACAATCCATAGTAATAAAAAATACTTAAAACCATGGATAACTTCTGGAATTATTGACTGTCTCATAAAACGTGATAAATTAAACAAAAATTGTAGTAAAGAACCAAATAATATTGAACTGTTTGCATATTATAAAAGTTACAGAAATTGGTGTTCTAAAATTGTAAAATCGATCAAACAGTCATATTACAAAAAGAAGCTTCACGAGGTTAAAGGAAACATAAAGCAAGAATGGAAAATAATAAAACAAGCATTGGATATGCAAAAGGAATCGGTTTCCATAAATAAACTGAAAATAAATAATAACATTGTATCTATTAATGATAATCCAACACTCATTACTAACCATGTAAATGATTTTTTCAGTGATATAGGTCAAAATTTTGCTAATCTTTTGTGCAGTGTAAATAATACCAGTGAAGAATGTTTAATCGAAAATTGCAATCCAACACAATCTATGCAAAATGCCTGTTTCGAATTCAATCCAACAAATTGCAATGAAGTTCTAAAGGTGATTAATGAGCTAAAATCAGGTTTTTCAAGTGGAAATGATAGTATAAGTGCAATGGTCTACAAACAAAATGCTTCTGAACTAGTTATACCTATTACACACATTGTAAATGTTAGCTTTGATAACGGCTTGTTTCCTAATCACTGCAAAAATGCCAAAGTCATTCCTTTATTTAAAGAAGGGGATAACACAGATGTCAATAACTATCGACCTATCTCCCTGCTAAACACCTTATCAAAAATAATAGAGAAATTAGCAAAAATTAGGTTGATGTCTTTTGTAAAAAGATATGAAATTCTCTCAGATAACCAGTTTGGCTTCCGAGAAAACATGGGAACTAGTAATGCTGCATTAAAAATGATCACCACAGTCGTAGAAGCTCTCGATATTGGCAAAAAAGCAATGGCTGTCTTTTTAGACTTGTCTAAGGCATTTGATACCGTCTCCCACGGTTTACTCTTAAAAAAACTCAGCTCAATGGGTATTGGTGATAAAACTTTAAATTGGTTCAGAACTTATCTTGAAGATAGAACACAGAGAGTAATGATTAATGATCACTTTAGTTTAAACAAATCAATTGTATATGGTGTTCCTCAGGGTAGTGTTCTGGGTCCAATTTTATTTTTGTTATATATAAATGACCTCTGTAAACTGCCGTTTTCTGGTTCTTCAATTGTATTTGCTGATGACACTGTTTTGGTATTTGCTGGTGATACATGGGATGAAACGTATGCTAAGTGCGAGATAGGATTAAGGGCAGTAAAAAATTGGCTTGATCAAAACTTGTTAACCTTAAATATGAACAAAACTAAATATATCACTTTTAGTATTTCTTCTGTAAATCAACCATCTTTGGACCGTTCTTTAAAAATACATTGTTGCGTGCAGGAGTGTAATTGTCAATCTTTGGAAAGAGTAGATAGTATCAAATATCTTGGCTTAATAATTGATAAAAATTTAAAATGGAATAATCATATTGCTATATTAACAAACAAAATAAGAAAGCTAGCCTACATCTTCAAGACTCTAAGAAATATATTGGACAAAGTAACACTAAAAACTGTATATTATGCTCTTGTTCAATCAATGCTTTCGTATAATGTTATTTGTTGGGGCTCATGTTACAAGACTATTTTAGAGCCTTTAAATATTGCACAAAAATTAATTTTAAAAATAATGTATAAGAGAAGTTTTATGTATCCATCACAGTTATTGTATAGCGAAAGCAAAATTATGACAGTAAGGCAGTTGTACATAATACAGGCTCTCTGTAAATTTTTTAACAACATTATTACTGCAAAAAGATCACAACAAGTGCGCAACACTAGAATGTGTTCTTCTTTAATGTATCAACCAGTATATACCAGAACATCCTTTGGACAAAGAAGTTTTGCATATAAAGCTCCATTGCTTTATAACATGCTTAGTGAAAAAATCAAAACTATTGGTACGTTAAATATATTCAAAAAAACGGTCAAAATATGTATACTAACTGAGAGTGATGGTTTTGGATTACCCATGTTGTCACTTTTGTCATAAATCAGCATGGAATTAAGCTATAATCGATACAATCCATATTTGATTACTGTGTGTGTACATTACTACTTATTGTTATTTCTTACTGCTGTATACTTTTGAATTTACTCATTGTTATTATCAAATTAACTTTTGTATAATTATTTACTCACTATAATACATAATTGTTTATTATTATTTACTCATAATTATTATGTATTTACTTAATTTATGTTTATTTTTATTTACTATTTTTTATTTACTTTCTTACGATTACTAAATAGTTTATTATTGTTTATTCATAATTATATTTTATATTATGTATTTAATTTACTTACATTTATTTACCTACTATATTATATTTATTCTTATTATATTATATTTATTACTTACTATATTATATTTATTACATAATCTTTATACATTTATTACATACTTGTTTATTATTATTTACTTTTTATTATTTATCTATTATTATTTACCTACCTTTATTTTTATTTATTTTTTGTTAATACTCGTAAATCTACTGTTACTGACGGTATGGTCACCCTATGAATGCATTTGTTAAGCCACTGCAGGTACCTTGAACATGTTTAGTTTACAGTAGAATATTATTGTGGCCAACTAAGAGCAATATGAGCATACCGCCCAGCTGTAATTAATATTTGAGTAAACTATATTTAGTGTTTCTTGTGAATTTATACGTATGTTTTTTATTTTTATTCGATTATTGTTTTTTATTTTTATTTTTATTGTAAAACTGCACATCTCGATACAGGAATGCCCTAGTGAGATGTGCAGTTTATGTTTTTATGTACATCTATATATTTTAATAAATAAATAAATAAAATAAAATTCGCATATAGACGTACCTAAGGAATTTTTTCTGGATTTGTTCCAGCATATTAATATATTTAGTCTGGTGCGGAGTCCACACACCACTAGCATACTCCAGCTTACTTCTTATGACGCCATCGAACATGGCTATCATTGCATCTGGGTCATCAAATTGCATCAATATCCATTTATTTAATACCCAACATTTCTGCCATAAGAAGGTCACCCTAAGTTGTTGTTAGCAGGGGTATCCGGATTCATCAGGTAAGCTATATTTACGACCGGACAGCGAACGCGCCTACCCACTAGCTGTGTGTCTGGCCGGATGAGGAGAAGCTGATTTGGGGGTACCTGACCTTTTGACCGTTTGACCTCTCCAACTGGTCACTCTCGACTCATCGTCTTGCACTGCAACTGGAAGGATGGATCCGTCCGTTACTCCCAGACTAACCAACCCCTAGATTTCTTCCCACTCCTCTTACCTTTTTCCTTCCCAGAACTTCCTCTACTTTCTTTCCTAAAAAATACCCGCCACTCAACATCTTCAACGATGACATAGGCACTGAGGAAAAAAATTCCTGAGGGCCTCCTGTTTGGGGTTAATGTAAAAAAAAATAAAAAATCACAGTTGGAATTGTATATCTATTCGATATGCACCTGTACACACAATATTATTTATACAGTTTGGACAAACTCTTTGGATAAAAACTTCGAGATAAAATTACAATACAATAACCAAAAAAGGCTTGTATTCATGTATTACCATCCATGCCAACGACAGACCTTCTAATATGAAAACTAAATACAAGACAACTTTCGTAAGCTTTCGTACCTGGTATTACAAGTCCTGTTAACTGAAGGCCAGAAAATAGTTCATTTTATTATGAATGGTTTCTATGAACCAAAACTTGAAAATTATCAAAATATTATAGGGGCTTTGGAAACACTGAACAAGTTTTTTTGTTGTAATTACATTTCAAAGGTTAAATATTAAAAGTTGACGTGTGAAGAATTACGTGTGGCATGACAATAGAAATTTACAGCGGTATGTTACGGGCCTTATAATCAAAAAGCAATCCACTTTAAAACTCCATAGACAGGTGATGTGGCGTGTTGATATTTGTTAATAATGGACGCAATCTGATTCAGTTACCCAGCTGTAGCATTTATTTTAACCAAAACAAAAACCTTTTAAACACAAATTTTAGTATTTACTTTCAATATTAATATTGACAGTAATCCTGTTATAACCCATTTTGCGTGTCATCTGTTTGTAAATTTATTTGCGCATTGCGTTTCCGTTTTCGAAAATCTGCTGCATCTACCTTATTATTCAAGCAAGCCGCACTTTGGCTTTAACTACGGTTCAGGCTAAGTTAGGTAGATTATTTTGTTTTTTTTTTTAAGAACTCTTTAATCAAATCTATTTCAACCAATTTCGGATACGACCTTACCTTATTTGATGGAATTCTTGCAAAAAAACCACGATTCATATCTACTTATAAATTCCTATTATAGTATTCCGAACATCAGCGTCAATCGAAACATGGTTTCGTAGAGTTTAATAAATTAATAATTTTTCATCCTAAATTGTTTTAAAATTTCCACCATATACGAGTGTAAATAACTCCAGACTCTCTGAGCTTAATACTCAAAAATATATTATTGATTATGAATTTAACTTGCGCGAACAAAATATTACAAGGGATGGCGACCTGACAAATTCTCAATGGATAACAGATTCACTAACCTTTGATGTTGTTCTCTGCAAACGTGGGAAGCTTCCCGTAATTTCATCCACTTAAAATTATGATCAGTCCAAATTTTTGTAATTTTCAGTGCAAGCACAAGCCAGTTATCAACCTTACACAACTATTAGAATTGATTAGAATTCACAATGAAAACAGCAAATATTCAAAAAACAGATGATGAGAGTTATTTTCACTTGTTCCAATACTATTTTTAAAAATAAATAGGTACATTCTTACATTACACTTTTCTCCAAACTGTCAAGTGGCTACATCTCTGATCCATTGTAGCCGATCATGGTAATTTAGCAGTTTTCCGAACCATTTCAGTGTCCCTGCTAGTCCAAAGAGTGTGTCAATCACCACTCTTGTGATATAAATGTATTTAATTATTTTTTGAGCAAACAAAGAACAAAAAACATACCTATTACAATGCCTAACCAGTAATAGTGCGGTTTTCTTGCCGCTTTCTATAATAATAACAACATGGGTACACTTTTGATCAATTCAAGGTTAAAGAAAATAACCTAACTAATTCTGGCATCTGCAAGTTTTGATGCAAAGATTTCTCAGAACTTCACGGTGGTTAAACGCATGAGATGCTTTAGGCCAGTTGCTTCTAAATTTGCAAAACATTTCATTGATAAAGTTCACTCTTTTTAAAAATCTTCGGGTATGGATATTGCAATGGGTAGGGGAAAAGGGGGCTCTACGTTTGGCGCTAGTGCTATGGGTAGGAATCTGGGGCTCTAGGCACCCGCGTGATGTGTAGGAATCTGGGGTCCACATTGAAAGGGTCCTTTTGCCGTCGGCATCGCTCAGCCCCGATAGGACTTGAGATTCGGTAGCTCAGACGAGATAGGCTAACGCCCTTTACTCGGGGAACAGATATCAGCACTCCTCGTCAACACAAATCTCCAAATAAAACTCTGGGATAAGGGAAAATATAACATATATTATGCAAGTTAAGAACACATAATAAGACAGGAAATTACAGTACAAAGCACAAAGCATGTCTTAAGTTTTTTAATTCCTAAAGTTATTCGGGTAATTGACTCATTATCTCTCTCTACCACTGTTTCAAGTGAAACGCCGTCGAATTGTGGGTGATCAAAGCACAGAAAGAATAAGGATTTGAACAGCTTACTGTGAGAGTGACAGGCCAGGCGGGGCAAGTCTCCAGGGATCTCGCATGATGGGGCGAGCGTCCATTTTAGCACGCTCTCGGCTCGGCCGGCTACTGGGGTCAAGCGTCCATTTTGTACGCCAAACAGAGCGGGGCCTCGAGCGCGGACCGGCAACAAGGTGACGAGAGTGTAAGAGCGAGTCTCCTAGGCAAGTCTTGCCCGTTGCCCGTTCGATGAATTTGCAGTTCGTCAATTTGTCGCTGGGTCTATTGGGCGACAAGCCGAACGTTCAGGCGACAGATTTGAAATGGAGGCTAGGGATTGTGCTACGAAACAATATATTGTATAGAAATAGGGTACGACTGAATAATCCAGAAGCTCTAGAAATAAATTAATCTTTAAAAATAAATGAAATCAATAAATAAACAATTAGATTTATCAAATAGTCCAATTTTAAACCTGTTTCCCTTCCGTACATACACTTTTACCCCCTCTCTCTTAACTACCTCTCCCTCGCCCCCCATCAAAGCTGATGATCTCTCTCCGTCTTCTATATTACCTTGTTAGTGGCCGATGGGGGCTCACCTCACCTTATGCCGACGGCCAGCTCACGTTTGTCGGGCATGCAGGAGAGTCCCACTTCTTCAAGGTCGTAGGTTGGTAAAATTACCTGGGTACATGTTATTTGCCAAACCCACCCCGTGTCCCCGATCAAAGGAAACAGGTTGGTATGGGGAAACATAATTATATTGAAAGTAATTCCACGTCTACATCACCAAGCAAGTACATTACACAAATCACACATACGAGTAGGGCGGCTACATAATTATTTCCTATTAACAGAAGTTCTCTCTCTAACAGTTCCCCCTGGAGTCGCAGTGTTTATAACCCGGGGATTCTGATGATCGGACACATTTAAATACAGGGAGGAAGTAACATCTACTCACAGCGGTGTTCAGCGAGCAGATGTAACCGCGAGGGTAACAGCCTCAGGTCAGCTATCCATTGCCTCGAAATTAGTGGTGGGCAAGTCGGGGTCGGCCCTAGCCATCTTGATGCCGACGCGAACACTATGCAGAGCGTGTCGGCATGACACAGCCAGCTGGTAGAACGGGTCGCGGGAGAGTGGGAGAGCGTAGGAGCTCGTTTGGCGGTTTCGCGGGGAGGAGTATGCGGTTTGTTTGTGCAGGGGGGGAACCGTCCCGCGCGCAGCTGTAGGAACTGTGACGTCATAGTGCGTATCACAACAACCTATTTACTGTAACTCTGTAATCAATTTAGTACATTTTTATGAATGACTGATGAAGGTGCAAAAATCCAAAAACTGGACCTGATGAAGGTTCGGGTCAAATCGAAAACCAGTTGATGTATGTTTTAAAAATATATGAGTACGAGTATACTCAATAAAGTGGTATTCAATCTGAGTTAAATTATTATAAGGCTGGCTTTACATTCGTAATTTTTTTCCCGTAATTTGCTCGTGTAAGTGAATTATGGCCAAATTATCAATGTAAACGACACCAAAAGTCACTTAACGTAATTTAAAGCATGTTACAGAACTTCTTCTCCCGGAAGTTTTTGACAGGTCTAATCGCGTCCGCGCGAAATTACAGCCTTCTCACAGCTTATAAAATCAATTTGATAAGCTGAGGGACTTTTTGTAAGAAATAGTACCAAAATGCGCCGTTGCGAAATGTCAAAAACCAAAAGACATGTTTTTATTGGATTTTTTTCTTATAAAACTAGTATTTATTTCCACTTTTTTGAGTTTTCTGAAAATGAGCATCCTTCTATTCAATTATCGGTCCAAACCTTTCTAATCTCAATGTTTCTGTTTTTTAAATTACGTATTTGAATACGAAGTCGGTTGCAGTCGGCAGCTGTCAGGTAGCTGTCATTCGAATAAAATGAAAGAAATCCATTAATTTTCGCCTTTGACGGCACAAAAGTGCGTGGAGAATTGTTTAATTAAAGCCAAAATCTATTTCAGCACTTTATTTGGTCCTTTTCGTCTTTATTGACAAAATCGCGTAAATTTGACAGTAGCATGTCGTTGTTGAAAGGAAGCCATCTTACCGCAAATACATTTACAGATGTAAACGGTCGCATGAGCAGTTACACAGGTCGAACTTCCGAAAAACTTCCGTGATCATTAATTGCCACAAGTCAGATTCATATGTAAACGCTCCTGGGAGTGACCTGTCAAAATATTACGTAATCCGTAATTTTTAATTACGAGTGTAAAGCTAGCCTAATTCTACTATGTTCTAACATAGAGAATAAGAAACAAACTGTTTTTGGATCCGAGGTCTACTGTTCACAGAAGTTTATTATTTAAGCTGGGGAGTGTAAATAAAACAAAATAAACACAAGGTTAGTGAATGTTCGTCGCCCGTATTAATTTGTAAATTTTGGAATGGAAATAATAACTTAACAAAATTACCTAGGGATTGTAATGCGATATTTAAACGTATAGTTTTCGTACCTGTCTATTCTAACTGGTAATTGATCTTGAGACCATCTTGAAATTCTTATTTACCTCCAATTACAATTCTCTTGAGAATTTGTTCGCTTGATGTTATTTTCATCTCATTTGAGAATGTATTTGTAAAATCGTTTCGATCAATGTTTTCTAAGAAAAATTTGATGTTTATTTTTTATAAAAGTAATCTAAAATTTTTATCGAAAGCAGTTTTTATCAAACGTAGAATGGTAGAAAGGTTGGTAGCTAGGTGGATAAATGAGTCGGGTTCCCATCCAGAAATTGCGTTGTATGAATTTAAACCTTGGATTATATACATTTTCACCGAGGAAAATAACTTAGGGCCTATGCCATCTTTGGAAATGCTGTGTGGCGGGTCTTTTGAGGAGACTCAAGAATGAGTCGCAAAAATAAACCGTTCTCATGTGATGAATGTTAACGTACAAATATTGGGTGCGCGTTTGGAGTATTTCCCTTGCCAAAGGATCAATGATGCCAGTTCCTCGGAGTAACTTGCGCTGAAATCCCGGTATAATAAGGAAAACATTCCCACCTGACACCTGTGCTTTAAAGTTTCATTGAGATAAGCTTCCTCTAAATGTGTCCTACATCATTGCACAAGCCTTTTTCTTCTTCTTTTAATGATAAAAGTAGGAAGTTTTTAACTTTAAAAAAATGTAGAAACAAAACCCACACCAAATTTTTATCGTCAGTTCTAGAAATAGTTTTTGGAAAATAAGAATTCGATGAGTTCGAAAAGTCGGAAAATGGTTTGGGCCTTTTTGTTAGCCTTTTTTAAGATTTTCCATCAGGTAAATGCTAAGGTCCCTCCTTGATCATGAAAAGTCCTGTGCAGGAGCGACAAATTATCCATACTAATATTATAAATGCGAAACTGCTCGAGTTTGTTTATGACGCTTTCACGCGTAAAACTATAAAACGATTTGAAAAATTCTTTCACCAATAGAAAGCTAAATTATATGCGATATATATATATATTATAGGCTGTAAATGATGGTAAGTTCTGGCGTTATGAAATTATAAATATGAATATATTATATTTGTTATTCGTTTTCTGTCGTTAACAAAAGCGGGTTTTTGCTAACGTTAGAAAAAAAATCGTTTCCATAGAAACGATGTTGATATATTTGTGGGTTCTAAGCTGGTAGGTTCTCGGCCCCCTGGTCGGCTACTACTCCAGAAAATTTAAATATTAGAATATGTTTTGTTTTTTTTTGGACAAGCTTCTGTTTTGGAATAAATGTCAGATCAGAGTTCCTACATTAAAAATATAATTCGTAACAATTATAAAGACTGAATAATAAATTGTGTATTTTTTTATTATATTAACAAACTTCCAAATATTTAAATAAAAATAAACATCCGAAATGTTTGTAAGCGCATAAATTCCGAACAAATGAACAAAATTGGATAATTCTTTTTTTTTTTTTTTAACTAAATGAAGACATTATGAGCGAAACTCAATCGAACATCTGGAAACAGAAAAATCAGAAAAAGATATTCACACCTCTGGGACTCGAACCCAGGACCTCCCTACTTTCCGGGTCGGGCGCTCTTATCCACTGAGCTGAGGTGTCGATTTTGATTTTTCTGTTTCCAGATGTTCGATTGAGTTTCGCTCATAATGTCTTCATTTAGTTAAATATTACAGTCAGAGGTTTTACTCATAAAAATTTTAAATAAAAAATAATAAAATTCTTTTTTTCTTTAAGCTATAGCATTATGAAATTTAGGTGGCAGGCGAGATATTTAAAAACTGAATGTAAGGGAATGAATGTATGGTATGCGGGAGGGGGTGGGAGTTGGGGGGAGGGAGGATAATTCATAAGTGCAAACCATAAAGTAATTTCCCGTAATACCGTGCGAGCGAAGCCGCAGGGAAAAGCTAGTTTATCAAAGATTGAAATAACACAATTACTTTGTTTGTAACCACGATTTTTTTAATTTTTCAATTTATAATATGTCAAACCACAAAGTTACTGCTTTCTACCAAAAAAAATGTGTATCTGCACAGAACAAACATATTGTTTAATTTGGGTATGGTTCCAGTAAAACAAATTTAGTTTACTATTGTAGTTTCCAAATAGCGAGATTATTGACGTGTTTTAAGATTGCTCAAAAATTAAAATGCCCCCCTTCCTTAAACTGTTGCAAAATACTCACCCTGTGCAGTTATCTTCAAAAAATCACATGCCGTTTTTAAAAAATGTCTTCAATTTCGAGTGCGCAAAAATTTGCTAGCTCTCATAACTCAAAACTCTACGCTATTTGAAGATTCTCTCAATCCATGCTTTTGGAGAAATGTCCTATGGTGTAAAATTTTCAGAATCTCTGATGCTTAAAGTGCCCCCAAAACCCTGTTGGATGGATTACTACCGGATTCGTTCGTTGGAGGTGGTACAAGGACTCAGAAGTTAGAATATTATTGCGTTATAATTGGGATTATAATATAACATTATAATTGGTGGTTTCAACAACAACAGTGTGCTTAGTAAATACGACGAGAATTAGCAAAATTACGCCCAAAGCGAACCATTATCTAATTCCTTTGAAATAATTTGGCAACATTACGCAAAGGTAGACGGTAGGCAATGTAGGCATGCAGCCCACATCGTCCTCGCTCAATTCCAGTCGAACAATCGTTAATTAGACGAGTGATTACTTAATCAATATTACATACAGGCGTAATTAAGACATAACAGTTAGATAAATAATTATTGTGATAACAATTATAACTAAATTAACGATGTCACGTTGACATGAAGCAGTGTTCTCAAAAAACTTTCTAATAAATTTTCATCCTCCCCCTAGAGTCGAACCCCCTCCGTATAAACGATATAGGCTTTTGGTCACTGCCAAGCACCATATAAATACTATTTTCGCCAAAAGCCCATTTTGTTCGTGGTCAAAGGTTAGATTTTAACAAAAGTTTTGAGAAAGTTTTCAATGGGCCACCGCGGGAACCATTAATTGGAAAACCAACCTCTTTGCCATCAGATATTAGGTGTTTCGTTTGATGACTGCACTACAGTTGGGGACTGATACAAACAACTGTCACCCCTGGACATACTGACACCCCAGGAGGTAAATTATTTCCTCGGGGCGTTATTTCCGCGTTAAAAAAATTATTTCCACGACAATTATTTGCAATATAAAAATTAAACCATGTTTTTAACGATATTAAATTCAGACGTACAATGTGTGATCACTAAAAGGGTTATTTTTATTACAGATCTAAATCTAGAGCAGAATTATTTTTAAGAATTCCATTAACATGAGTTTTACTGCAACCTCCCCTTCTCAATTTATTTTACATTTATGTGTGTAAACAGCTCACTCCCACCCCCTACGTGTATACCAATATACGTAGTATTGTGAGTTTCAGTTCGTTTGGTATCGTTTTCGGAAGAATTAACGAGAAAATACGGAGAGAAAAAAGTGGATTAACGAAATTTGTACGTAACGTCACTATAAAGTGTAAGATTATTATTTAGTTGCAATTGAAACCTGCAGTAAATTTGTTTAAAAGTTTATTTCATCTGGAACATGCGAGTCGTTTGACGCATTCACAGCAACGATTCGAGGATCCCCGGGCAGCCGATTGCCAATACCGCACCCTCCAACGCCAATATCTTTATCCAATGCCAATATGTCCTATGCAATGGCAATATGTCTGTACAACGCCAATAACTCGGTGCAATGCGGCTGACACACCGAACATACAATACGAAGAAGTGAAAGCTAATTTCATCCTTATTTTTTTTTTTAAATACATTAAATAATTAAAACATTGAAATTATTTCTAAAGCAGATAATCAATTTGTTTTTATACAGTGAATACCGCACAAGAGTCCCAACGATTTCGATTATCCGGAGACAGTGGTAACATGGTTAAGGTATGTAGTGAGGCCGAAAGGAGATAAAGATGGAGATAGGGAAGATGAAGATTGGGTAGTATCACCAAAAAATGTTAAAGTCGATCCAAGCAACGTTTTGTTTCTAAATGGTGGTGTTTCGCCAGGGCGACACTCAGAATATTTAACTATGGTAGGTACATGTCGCAAATGTTTTATACATGGTGCCCCGAAAATTGTGGTACACGCGGAAAATCAATCTACATCACTTTTGGAGTCGATTTTGTAGAATAACTTTTCCAGATTTGAAATTGTGATTCGCTTCTAAAAGTAGAATTTTTTAGTTAAAAATTGAAAAAAAATCATAGCTAGGGGGTTATAATCAGCTGTTTATTGTCTTTACAATGCGCCGGATGGTCGAAACAGTTTTTCAAAAGTGGAATGAAAAAAGAAAAGAAAAAAAAATCGAAATGCTCCCAATTCATAATTGAGAATCAACTCTCGGCCGCAGAGACTAACTTAAATTGATCAAAAATATTTAAATTAGAAAAAAACTTTCTTCAGCAAATATTCAATTTCGTTAATCTGTTGGTCTGTCTATCAAGGAATCGAAAACTCCTATATTACTTTGAAACATCAGTTTTTTTTTCAAATCAGAATGGATTGTGTAGGTTATTAGATCTAGAACTTTTCTGTTCAGTGGACTTACACGTACTTCACGACCAGTCTTATTCAAGGGATGAAAATAAAAAAATACAAGTCACGTGGCATCTGGTGGGGTTTTACTTTATTGTCTCAAATCCCATTTTACTTTATTTTCTCAACTGTTTGGGTATTTTTGCCAATAATATGCACAGCGCATTGTTCTTTTTATTTACATAAAAATAACAATGCTGTTTTGGATTTTATTGCATGCAACAATCTCCGCTATTTTTGCACTTTGTAAAAATTTTATTAGTTAAATTTTCGTCGTCGTAGTAGTCGTCGGTTAATATCGGGAGTACCTTTACACACTACATAATACACATATGCGTAAAAATTAATAAATGTTTTATTATCTTTCTTTCACGCAATTATATCCTCACTGCGATCTCTCGTGCTTAGGAATTCATTTATTTTTAATTTTTTTTTTTCCGAAATAATTATGAAATAAATTAGATTGTGATTAGTTAATTGTGTTGTTTTTAATGTAGTTGAGTGATTTCGGTTTCATTGCAGTATTTCGTGTAAGTATATTTTCTATTTCCGATCTCCCTATATTTGTATCCAGATTTTTAAATTTTGTTGTGGTTTTTGAGTAAGAGTTGGATTTTATTGTAGAGTTTGGTAGCGTAGTATAAGAAGTTTTTTGCCCAAATGTTGTATTTATATTTACTTGTTGGATATGTTTCTGAGTTCTGTTAAGTGTGTGGGCATCACTTACATTCATTTTTACGTGTGGCATCACCGCCACCTCTCCGAAAATATCTCGGCACCGCTCCGAGAAAGTTTTTAATAAACATGTGGGTTGTTATTTCTTTTGTCTTGTAATAATGAACGATAGGGATTTTAGATTTAAAATCAAGGTTTAATTGACATGACATTAAGATTGTTGATTCCAATTATAGATTTAGAAGCATTGTTTAATTGATATGACATTAAATTTTTTGATTGGGATTATAGATTTAGAACCATTGTTTAATTGACATGACATTAAAATTGTTGATTGAGATTATAGATTTACAATCATAGTTTGATTGACATGACATTAAGATTGTTGATTGGGATTATAGATTTTGAATCATTGTTTAATTGATATGACATTTAGGTTGTTGAAGATTTCGTCAGTGCTAGTTCGGTTAGTGATATGACGTCAATGCTAGTTCGCTAGTTATAGATACTTTCGATATAATTTTCATTCATACTTTTTCGGTTTTAATTTGTGAATTTAGTATATGGTCATTTACACTAAAATTAAACGGATGACCAGGACACACTGAACGCCAGATTCCTAACCACCTCTTTAACCTTTTTCCTTCCCAGAATTATCCTCCACTTCCTTTCCTTAAAAAAAACTTCCACACAGCATTCCCAAAGATGACATAGGCCCCGAGGGAGATTATTTTCCTTAGAACCTTCTGTGTGGAGCTCACGTAAAAAAAAATGTGTGAAATATAACGGAAGGGAAACTCTTTCTCTTGTATAAGAATACCTTTTTTTTAATTTTGGAGAACAAATGTGGAACTGCTAGCCTCATTGTACCGGTAATAATAAAAGACGGTCCAAAAAACGTGTGTCATTATGTATTTATCTGCTGTATTTATAGGCCTCCTTTAAAAAAACTACCTTCATCGCTGTGTTAGCGAAGTCTGCTTACGTCACATTTCACTAATAAATTTTCAATAATAAATTAATTTTACAAAATTCCATTCGAAATTTGATTCACAGGAGTGTTAGACGTGTTTTTAGGCATTTCTCTCTCAAGATTTTTTCTATAAAGTTCTTACTTAAAACTTGCCCGTAGAAATACATTCATTAAAATAACTGCCTTACTTTATGCAGCCGAACTTGTATTCTTGAATATTCCAATTTACTTTAATTAACCTTCAGATCAGCGCGTCATCGGCTATCGGATTAAAGGAACTAAAACGCAGTCCGGAAACTAAGTTCGGAAAACAACTCTCCAATAAACTCTCTAATGAACTATTTGCCCTATAAGCTTCAGATAAAATTTACACATGATTTTAAATTCAGAAGGAAACTTCAAATTAATAAAATGATTGAAATCGCAGATAAATTTATTGCTAATCAATGGTATGCAATAAAAATATATGTTTTTAACAACTATGGGAATAACTTGGTGAACAGTGGACAATGTGAAGCAATTTGACTTACCTTGATCCTCACACAGCACGTTGTGGTAATTCGATATTATGGCACCGAGAAATCACTGGTTTGATCAACGCACAAATTTCGGTAAGAACCGATGTTAACGTCAACGAGATATCATAGGAGGTGATAATTGAATGGGTTACTCCAGTAGACTATAATCAAACACGCCGGGAGACGACTAGATTGGTGATCATTTCACAAAGGCTTTTTTAGCATTTTCGATATCATAAAACTGGGAGATCGGTTGATCATTTCACCGGTTACTTCAAAGAACTGAAGTTTATTAAAGTAACCTATCATCCGACGCGACGTCTAAAAAACTTCTCCACACTCGCGAGGAAAATAATAGCATAAAAAATTTACCGAATACCTAACAAGAGATTTGAGGTGACTTTGTTGCAATTTTAGTATTTTTAATTGTTTCTTTATGTTGACCTTCCTTTTTGAAAGCTTACGTTTTTGATATGGCGCTTCTTATTTTTTTAATGTTTGTTTGAATCCCACAGGTATTGCATTTTAAATATCCCACGGGTAAAAGTGCATATTTTTTTATATCCCACTGGTAGTTTTGCTTTTTTTTATCCCATTTTTTGCAATGCATTTTTTTTATACTCACAGGTAGTACTGCATTTCTTTTTATCCCATTATATTTCTTGAATTATTTATAAATATTCCTCTTACGTTTAGCTGCTCAATGATCTGTGTAAAATGGTAGCAAATAAATACCCACAGGAAAGTTTAATTCCCCTATTCGTGACCCATGAATTACCTGTCTAATTCGTCTGCTCCAATGTATTTCCGATTTCTCCCCACTTCCCATCCTATTTTTTTTTCCTTTTTTATCACATCATGTCTCAGTATTTTTTTTTTTTTAATTCTAAAGTCTAGTGCGCACATTCGGTTTTTATCGACTAAGTACCACCACGTGGGCGGTAAAATTCGGATGCGGCGATTTGAAACTTATAATTTCTTTCGTACCTTCGATCCGGGCCCTGGAGTGAATGCGTTACATCGAGCAAGTTAGTAGTAGTTAAGAGACTCGCTAAACAAATTCACCATTTCTTCTGTCGTAGACATGCCGAGACTAAATCTGTTCGGCATACACTTTCGTCAAGCCAATATTGTCGAGTAAAACCGTATGTGTGGACATCGCCTCGAGCCTTCGTTGGTAACCATTGGCATAAGGGGGTATTCTAGTCTCGAAAAAAAATCTTTATATTTCAATGGTTTAAATATTCAAGAATAACTCCTTAAAAAGATTTTTCAAAATCAGAATTATTTTATAAGTTAGAGCCATTTTAGTATGACCGGCTTAGACGGAATCTTACTAAAATCTAAAAATAGCAAAACAACTAGCTTGACAACATTATCTCAAGTTCTATCGAACCAATTTACTTGAAATTTGGTGCGAGCCTTCTCTGTACATTACTCTATCGCGTTAACTAAAACCATTATATCTTGCTATCTAAAACTATAACAAAATATCAGTTTTTACTATTCTTAAAAAATTTGGAAAGTCCAAACAATTGGTAAAGAAATGTCTTTTTTTATTTCGGACAGCCGCTATTTTGCGAAAAAAAAATATTTGACTTTTCCTTAGTTCGGGCCATAACCGTATTTGTTGGAATTAAGAATTTATTTGTTTTTTTTTTACATTACTAGGAGGGTTGCAATCGTGTCAACCAGGGCGCGCCCTTTTTTTGAGACCCCCTCTTCAACACCCTGTAACTATATGAATTTTTAATTTTTTCGTTTATTTTTTTTCATGTATTCTGTAATGTTTAATCAATATTTGGTAAAATAATGGCTTATAAATATGTTATTGGTTTTTTGTTGCACCTAAAAAAAATACCTACAATTCATGCCTCTAGATTAGAATACCTCCTTAACTCGATCGAGTGAGAACGAATGTGCGTACTAGACATAACGTACCTCTCCCGTGGTGACTTTCTGTCGAATATATCGCTAAACCCCTTTAACTCACACTATGTCACATAACCTTATCTCACAGCCGAGAGGGAAGTAATAGGATAGGCGATAGGGTTGGTAAAACAATAAAATGTAAGGCCTCTATTTAGGTATTTTTAATGTAAGGGCGCCCGCAGACGAGAGACTTTAGTCGCGGCTGCAGTTGAAAAACAATTCTGAATGCATACAAATTCAAAAAAAATCTCCTAACTACAAACTTTCTCGTGTGCGCACCTTCATATGTCGTAATGATTTTTTTTTTGCCCACAACTATTGCAACGCAACATTTTTTGTAAATAAAGTTTCTCATCTGCGAGTTGAAGTTGTTTGGAATTATAATTGTCCCTTTTTGAAATTCCTACCCACCTCCCTTGCTACACTACCTACAGTGCAGTTTCAACCTTCAAACAATACGCAGTCTATTATTATGAAGTTCATATTTTCAAAGTGCAAAGATAACCTTCGGCGGATAATCAATGTATTATTGTGAAATTCATATTTTCGAAGTGCTAACTACATGTGTATGCAAAGATTTCAAATAACTTATGGTGAACATACAATCTGTACAGTTTGGAACATTTAATGTGAATTCTTATGTGCACATCAACCCAGCCCGCTACATTAACTACAGTGAGTTTTTTACGCTGTTCCTATTTCCCTACCTAAAGAAAGTTCCTAATAGAAGTCTATTTTAAGTATTATTTTATAATAATTAGAGTGATATTCGCTTAATACGGAGTTTGTTCAAAGTATTGAGCATTTATTTTATTTACTTCGATGCATAAATATATATTACATCTCATGCATCTTACTTTTCAGTTACTACTTATTGCCTTACTAATTCCTTACTTTTTATCTTTTTTTTTTATTTAACTTACATTAATACTGTTACTCTTCATGTTGTTGTTGTACTATTTATATTTGAATTGTGTTATTATTTGTTGTACTATTTATAAGTTAATTATGTTAATGGCACATGTTGTGCCGTTTATGTGAAAATAAATAAATAAATTACCAAAGTTAAAATAAATCTACAAAGTTCGGTGTCGTACCTATACTTTCAACTTATGTCTCTGTATACTGTATGCGATAATGTAAAAAAAACGTATGCCTCAAGAAAACTGCGTCAGGTTTTACGAAGCACCTTTGCTGTTTTTAAATACTTAATTGTTTAAAGTTATATAACATGAGTTCATCCCATAAAATAACCAAATCAAAGCACAAACATACAAAGATTTTACATGTTACTCCCAATAGACCTCTACGTAAGGTAAATTGTTGCACAATTAGTTATTTCAGATAAAGTTTTATGTTCTTCTGTGCGTACTTTAAGCCGCCGCTACCCGAATTTTTACCGATTTCTTACATATCTCCCTTAAACATTTGAATTTTTAAGCTCTTAAAAAAATATATGTTATTTTTTAAGATAATATCTAGATACTTTCCACGCCGAAACGCAAATTATATGAAATTCCCTCGATAGAAAAAATCGCAAAGTTTGCTCCGAAAATTATTTTAAACAAGTCTATTTCTTTTATTTTCCAAGTTATATTTGTGAAAAAATTCACAGTGTTTCTTTAAATGATACTTAAGATACGTTCCACGAGATTTTGGCTCTATTTTAAACGAGTCATGTTTTATTAAGCTTTTTCGCAATTTTCGCTGCTATTCTACGACTTAACATATAAGCGCGCTCTGTCCAACATTCGTAATTACATATCTCTCCATCTTCTTCTTTTTCAGCGCCGTGCGTTTCAAGAGTGCGGCCTTAAGAGCATGATGTAGCGTAAATATTCTGTAAAATAGCGCACTGTGGCAATAATAACTGTGTTATCTCTGATCTTTTCCCAAATTTGAGGTCAATTAATTTTACGATTATCCCCTGATACTGCTGCCATCTTGCAAATTATAAAATCATATAACATGTTTGCTACAGGTTTCTGGAAATCTAACGTTTAACCGAAATTAAAGGGAATATAATAAATCATTATTTTGCAAGGGAAGTTGTTGACTCGTAAATATTAGTTTAGCTAATGGATTGTTCTAAAACAGTCGAAAACAGTGATAATAGGGTGATGGAAAACATTACCCCGGATACACGAATCTTAGCATAAAGTTTAATTCTAATCTAATTACAATAATGAGGTATTTGTTTATTTAATTTTTCTCAAAACTTCTTTTTAAAGAGTTTCGAGGTCTTAATTCTTAGAACCAGTTGATTTACAGCAACTCCTGATGAGGATTGTTGAAACAATTGATGGCATAAGGGCGTTTTTATTATCTCTTATAATCTATTATTTTAATGTGCATGGAATGGTAGGGTTTTATTAACCCCTCAGGCTAATTTGTTCGATTTTCAGAGCAATTCATTTAGGTCTCATAGAAATGTTGTTTCTCCGTGGTGTCCTCCGTATCCATCATGGTTAGAAATATTATCTCAGCGGTATTAGAAAGAAAAAAAAACACCACGCTGTGTATTCCAATTAAATCTATACGCCTTAATGAATCCAAAGTTTCCGACCACAATTTGAAAAAAAAAACATTTGAAACCTTGAGGATTTTTATCAATTATTTTTACATGAAACGAAAATAAAATAAAATATCTATGTATGTGTTTTTTTGTGTCCCGTAATTTTAGTTAGAAAAAACGCAAGGTGAACCATTTTTAAAACTTTTTTATGTTTGCATGCAAAATTTTTCTATTAGAAAAAACTGTTATGTTTATTTCGAATTATAAAATTTGATAGCGTATTTCATCACCTTTCTAAAACAGTTTTTAGTTTTTGGATGCTTTCAAAAATATTCCAATTATTTTGATTTTATTGCAAAACGGAAATATTTAAATCTTCCGGAAAAAGATGCTCCAGGCCTGAGGACTTAAAAAATGAAATATTTTTTTACTGGCTTGCGTTTATTAAACACAAAACAATTAACTGAGTAAATGACGCTAAATAATGTAATGTTAACCTGTGCAAGGTTTGTCACGGACTAATGTTCCGTTCCGCGTCTCTCCATCTCTTTTTCCTGGATGATGGAAGTATCAACACTCCCACAGCATCAACCAACCTTTTTGATATAACTTTATTACTATGTTATTTAAATTGTTAAATAAAATTTGATGAGTAATTTTTTAAATGTGTCCGAGACCAGCTAAAGCAAAGACATTACCACTGTACGACGGAGATGGAATGACTTTTGTTCACAATACCATAGCATGATGCGATATTAGAACTTGTATCAAGTTATGTATAACTTCAGCCATTGTGTTAAAAAAAAATGTTAATTTCAGCAAAAGTGTATAAAGCGTAGGGTGTTCATCTAATAACGCCAAAGTTCTGTACTCAAAACTGCGCAGATAGGCCGAGGAGTCTTAGAACTTAAAACAATCCAATTTTCCACTCGCGCCCGGTAAACGCACGCCCGAAATATACCTGAGAATTTCCCCGATAGATTCCCTCCCCTAATTTCCCACACCACGCCAAATTTTCCCCGAAACTCCCTTAATTTCCCCCGGCTATCCCTTCTTCACAAATCAATATAATGCTCGTTGAAACGTGGCCTAATTTGAGATAATTCAATCGAATAATTGACGCTGGAATACAGGGCTAAGTGACTGACGGTGGGTAGGTACTTAATTCATTATAGGGATTCCGCGGCCGGCATGAAAGACGTCAACGCGTAATGAACAATTCTCCGGACTTGACGAGGCACTATAAAGCTGACAGTCAATACGCCAACTGGCTAACCTATATAAATATTCAATTTATTAGATTTAAATCAAGAATTCTTTTACGATATTCTGTGTCTTCTATGTTAAAAAGTAATTTGAAAGGGGCATATGGATACTGCCGCCCCGGTAACCAATTATTACATAACCAACACCACTCCCATGTGTTTGCTGAATTACCAAAATTTTTATTTTAGAATTACTTTAAAATCTACTGTTCTAAAGACGTAATGATTGTGTGCGTTTAAATATGTGTTTATATTTTTGTAGTAAAAATTACGTGACAGAGGTGTAACTCCTCGTGATAGAAATGTGTTTCAGTCTTCTGCCACCTCCACTTGCGTGTATTCTATAATCTTAAAAAAAAATGATATGACGACATAAAATATAAAACTATTTTTAAACTCCAAAAGGTATATATAACCTATCAAGTAACAGTGATTATTATTTTTAATGATGTTTAATAAAATATTTTTAAAAATCTCAAAAACTTTCTCCTACAATTTTTATGCCGCACTACACTTCTGTCACGTGGGTTTTCATCCGAAATAGGTATACACGCAGCTCGTGTTTGTCACTTCCAATAGGCATTTTAGGCCTCTTTCCGCCCTTGCTAAAATTTCCCCTCTGAGATCCAGAGAGATTCATTTATAGTAAAAACAAAATGTGACGGAGTGGTGGAAATATGACGGAGTGGTGGAAATATGACGGAGTGGTGGAAATATGACGGAGTGGTGGAAAAGTGACGGAGTGGTAAAGTTATGTAGGTTAAAAAGAAAAACAACCCTAGTCCTAAGCGTACTAAAGACGACACCCAGACAAACCTCACCCCATGAATCCGGACACCCCTGCTAAGTCACTCAACGTAGCAAACCACTTGGAGAGACCCGTGGGAGGGGTGTTAGTTATACAATAATTGATTCCCGGGGCGGTGGTATCCATACGGTCTCCCAAATTACTTTTTAAAAAAGAAGACGCAGAATATAGCTTTGTTCCAACATCGTACTATACAAAGAATTCTATTTACTGCATTAAAATGTGATAAAGTCAATTTGATTCCAATAAAATATAAATAGAACGCATTTCTAGTGTTTGCAGGATATGACAATCAGAATCTGTATATTATTTTGTTTGTAAATCACACAAGAGTTCCAAGAGCCAGGGGAAATCATCGTATCTCCAATTGAGGTCGTCGTGAGGCCAAAGAAAAGGAGATGGGGTGGAGGAAGGTTATAGGTTGTGTGAAGGTTGTTGTAGGGAAGGAAGTACCTGATTATTCAGTCCTGGTTACTTAATAGGGTTAAAATTATTTCATGCATCGCTTCGATTCTGAATGGCGTTCTCTCGCAATGGCGACACAGAGAGTTTCTACCCTGTACTTTTGATTTTTTGTAATAAATTTTTGTAAATTTATGTCATCACAATTCACTCCGTGTGATTCAACTTATTGAAGGAGGTCTGTTGTAACAATTAATAAATGTAGGATTTGTGAAACTAAAAGCTAAAATTTATTAAATATTTACCTCAGGATCTCAGCCCGTAAGCGACCATCAGAAATTTACGTTTCAAAATAAAAATCATGAGTGATTCAGAGTATATCTGTGCAATTTAAACCAAAGAAACACGGGTTTCGAGTTTAGAATTATTGTTTAATTAAAGTATTTGGGTGCCAACTAATGTATCGCTTGGTTTTCTCAATCAGTTTCAATTTTGAAAATTATTCATTATTAATTTCACTCATTTATCACTCACGAATATTTCACAACAACACAATTAATATATTTCTTCACGTACTGTTGAAAAACTGAGTGGGTCGGTATTATGTATTATTTTCTGTTTCTGACGTAAATGTCAACGATTTAAATTTTATAGCCCGCGGTGCGGCGTCGAGCAACTTCCAAAGCAGGAATCTTTTCTGTAGAATAAGTCTGCAAGAAATATTATAAATGTTTAAACTATTCGTACCTGAGGCTAAAAACATGTTTTTAACAGAGTTCGAACTTACTGAACTGTGGCTTGTTTGCTCGGAGATTCCACGTATTGCCAGCGAGAGGATTGAAGTCTGAATTATTTAGTCACGTCATAATGAAAGTATGTTTAAAAGTTGCTCCCCCTTTAAATTAATGATTGTGGTTTCTTTTATATGGGTAAAACTGCGAAAAACTTTGAAATAAGGATTAAAGAACATATAAAATCTTCAAACAATAACAGTTTTTCGGAGTTCATCAATATTTGTTGGAGACTAGTCACACTTTTGACTTTAATAGTGGAATTGAATTGTTACATTGTAATTTTAATGGCATTGAATTAATTAGAAATATTAGAGATCAGAAAGAGCGTGAACGCGAATTTGGATATTATTAATAACCAAAAATTGATTTTAAATGATCCAATATAAAACCTGTTCCCTTCGTAAATTGTTCCCTATTGCCCCTCTTCCCTCTACCCATTCTCATCTTTCTATTGACTATGTCTAGTATTTATAATTATGTTGTCTATGTGAATGACCATTGTCTTTATCTATTATTTATAATAGTTCTAAGTAAACCCTGAAGAAGTGAGCATAGCTCACGAAACATGTTTGTTTTTATAAGCAATAAAAGTTGTAAAAACTAAGTTTTTTATTAATTTTCAATATATTATACATTATTATGTGTATGAGATATTTCTCAAACATTGTGAAAAAATTAAACGCAACCACTCTGCAGGACAACCTGAATAAGGTCATGCTCGCCGAACCTATCCGTTCCATACATTCATACACAGTGCTGGAAAAATTTAGGGAAAAACATTTTAAACAAAAAAAATTAAGGAAAATGAAAAAAGCACAATATCAAGGAAAATTTTTAAATTTTCCTCGATTTTGTCGTTTTTTTTCACGGAGCAGCTCGTGACTGACAGACAAAACGTTCCAACCCGTATGAATTCTGTGCAAACCCATGAGCATGTGGAACTTAGTGGAAGTATAATCCCAGAGTTTAGGCTGAAGGTTGACCCAATGGCAACCTCAGCCAATCGAATATTCTGGGATAATGTTCTGATCAGGTGAAATAATTAAATAATTCATTTGAATTATTCTCCGAGAGAGCAGCAACACTATTGCAGCCGAGCTATGAAGAGAAACTATAAACTAGAAAAGCGTGTTGTGGGCACAACGGTGTGACCGAAGTTAGCTAAAGTTTCCGTTTTTCTTTCAAAATAGAATAGATCACACTTCTAAGAACTTTCTGCTCAGTGGAGCCGAATCTATCTCAAATTTAATGATCTCACCCTCTGTCTTCAAGGATCAAATCATGTCTAGTGAGCACAATAATCATTACTCTTCATCAAACAATTATGTTTTACCGTGAAACTACTCTGAAATAATTTTTCAATTCGCTAATATAGTAGTGCCTGGTTAATTAATTTAAATGAATTCAGTCGGAGTAGTTTCAAAAAGGTGGACAGTGCTTTTCCAAGTGGAAAAGATTTTAAATAAGATTTTTAACGGATGAAACAATAAAAATAATCTTTAACCCAGAAAATCTGAGTATATATAATATATCTACATGGTGTTCAGTGACGTGCTTGACTTGCTTTAGCCAATGATCCTTGACATTATTTGGAGTAAAAATGAAAAATTAAATTTTGGTCTCCGGTGCCCTTTTTGAAGTTTTTTTTCAAATTTTAAGTTCTGCTTTCATCGATCTTCTGCTATGATATTAGTGATCTTCATATATTGTTATTTTTATCTAAAAATACGTTATATGTCTAATTGGGACCTACCGAAGAATGTACTTCACCCCATTAGACAGTAATAATATGATTAATAATTGAAAACAAATAACTTTGTGTACACCACTATTTAATCAACAATATCGACGTATTTCAAAAACTATGTTTTCTTCGTCAGGATAATAAGTTTTAAAAAAATAACAAAAGACAAACAAGTATAGACAAATGAGAACAAATGATTTTATAATAATTTATTTTGTTATTTAGATATCCTTTTTTGTTTTAAAAGATTTTTTATTATGTTAATGTAATTGTTTACCCATCCTTAAATAATTTTTATATTTTATTTTATATAATTGTTTTTTATGATATTTTAAGTAATTAATCACCTCTCCTTTCCAATATTTTGTCTATGTTCTAATTTGTCTATACTTGTTACTCTAATTTGTCTTTTGTTTTTTTTATTAACTTATTATCCTGACGAAGAAAACATAGTTTTCGAAACATGTTGATATTGTTAATTAAATAGTGGTGTACACAAAGTTTTTTTTTTCATTAAATTATTTGTTTTCATTTATTAACAATGATGACGCCGCAAAGTGAATTTGCGAAGTTGGAAGAAGTAATAACATGTTTTATTATTATTTTTTTTTAATGTAAATACTGTGAAAGATTCCCAACTGCTCCCGTCTGTAAACTTCAAACAGGTGAGATATTGGTATCACCGATTGCAGTAAGTTATGAGCCTGAAGGTAATGAGGAAAGGAAAGAGATCGGGAAGTACCTTGCTATTCAGATCTGATCACCAAACACTGACAAAGCAATTTCAAGCAATGTTTTAATTCTGGATGGTGATCTTACACCAGAACGGTACTGAAATAATCTTCCGCTCTGGAACATGTCAAAAAAATATACTATGTGTATGAAATACCACTGTCTATTAGAATATCGACATCGTTGCAGGGCTACAAAAAACTCTGCGGCGAATGGTTGCTGCGCACAACAACATAATTAATAGAGTTTATAATAAAGGAATATCTTTTTGGGTTTGTAATAATATTATTTATATTGATTTTGAAAATTATTTGGTTTAATTTCAATTTTAATATATTTGTTTTAATTTTAAATTTGATTTAATTTTAATTTTAAATATTTATTTTTTGATTATTTATCGTATAAATGTATAATATGTTATACGCACTGCTGAAAATCAGTTGCATTCTTTGACAGATTCTAAACGTAGCTGAGATAGAATTTCAATTTGTCAATAGAACAATGTTATAAAAAAGATGTTTTAATGTGTGAAAAGTTTATTGATAAATAAATGTTTTTGTATTATTTTTAATTAATTAATTAAAAATAGTTTATAAACTCATCAAATAAAAATTATTTACGCACGAGAGCCTTACCCCTCCATATGGAGGTCACCATATTGTTTTAATGAATCGTCATTTAAATGACTCTACAAATCTTTTTTCCGATTCTGAAACAAAAAGCTGGACAGAATAGAAAAACAATCTGCATCATTTAGTTAAAATTTAAATGAAAAAAAAAATATTTTAGGGGAAGAGTGTCTACGACGGCCTGCTTTTCGAAAAACATTTATTTAAAAAAATATATAATGTGAATATGAAGTTATTAGTAATAGAACACTTTTCTATGATCAATTAGCTATCATAAATTTAAATAAAATAAAAACTTTTTTATTTAAATTTATTTAAAAAATTTATTTAATAAATTTAAATAAAAAAGTTTTTCATTTAAAAAAAAATAAAACAAAACACTCCTCAAACATGCCGTCTTACCAGTAATAAAAACCCTTGATGAGATGGCATAAACTAAACCTAGCTAACAAAATTTTCAAAAATACTAACTGAATTTTAGGAGAGTTGAAACATCGCCCTGGTGTAAGACCACCATTCAGAATTGAAACGTTGCTTGAAATGGCTTTAGCCGTGTTTAGTGACCAGATCTGAATAGCCAGGTACTTCCCCACCTTCTTCTTCCCTATTTCCTTCCCCTCCCCACTATCTTCAGCCTCACAACATACCCCGATTGGGAATGCCATAGTCTCACTGGCTCCAGACGGGAGCAGTTGGGACTCTTGTGCGGTATTAACTGTAAAAAAAAAAAAAATACGTCACAAATAATATGTTTTGCTGTTCTGGGAAGGCCAATGCATTTAGCACGGCACCATATCTTACAAATATAGCATTGAAGCCACCATTCTCTAGCTCGTGAAATATATGGTACAAATATATGAAGAAAAATGGAGCCAAATCTGAAAAACAGTTGTTAATTAATTTATGTTCAACTATTTTTTTATTCGGTATAATGTTAATTCATAAATCCAAAACGGTGACGCTTCACATTCAACTAAAAATTCTCAAAAGATTTCTCATGAAAAATACCACCGCCTCAAGGGGTATACCATCTCAACAACATGTGCCATAATGAACGTGTTTGGACATTTTTTTATTACTGCAAAAAAACGCAAACCATTTCCCCTAATACAATCACAAAGTATTCATAAGTATTTGGTCCATTAAGACTAACCTTTTTCCATGCCGGGCCTTGGCACCAGGCCGATTCAAAACTTCAGACAATATTGTTTCAAAACAGCGATATTACAATAATGTCGCGTGACGCTCGTAAAACATTGCCAATTGACTAGCTTGCACTTAACCTAACCCTCCAAACTCCAATCTGACAACGTTATCGGTGGGGCCATACTGTGGGTAGTTTTGAAAATATGACCGCTGAGCCATCTCAGCCGCTGTGCCGTCATCTGACCCCAACTGAATCGCCCTAATTAAATTTAATCCTCTACTAGAGCAATTTTTTTAACTATTATTTACTAGGTTTTCAAATATAATGAGATTATTTGTGGCCTGCGAATTCATGGCATTTCTTTTTTTCATAAAAAAATGTCATCGATATTGCTTATAACTTTAGACAATGTGTTGTTTCGTGTCCAGTTTTCCGTTCAAAAATGATAAAGAAAACATAGCAACAAATCATGCTCATGTCAAATTAAGTTTTCAAATAATACCCAACGTCTTCGTTTTATTAATAAAAAACCGATTTTCTCTAGAAATTACGATTAAGACAAGTTCAGTATTATATATTATAACACTTTGAAAAGGAATCATCTACCCGGGGGATAAATTATCCGAGGAATCAATTGTCGGGAGATCAACTATCGGGGGCTCAACTGTCGGGGAGTCAAGCGTCATGGAATCATTGAATTGTTCCCATTGAACACTGATTGTAGCTTCAATAGTATAACCGATGTAGTATAATAACACTTTGATCTGAATGGAACTTCTTAGAACTGTCTTCACAAAGCGCGTGTATTCTGTCGAATCAAACCCAAAAGGTCGAAATACATCGCCGATGGGCAAATTCATTCCTTGAACCTGAATTGAACCCCAAGCCTTTCGCACGTCTACGTTTCTCCTGCCGACGGTTTGATAACCCGGTGTTGTCAGCGAATAAACTTCGTAGTAATGAAAATTAATTATCATTCCCCCAGTACCTACTCAGGTGCCTACTCTCGTGTCACAAGTTCAAAAGTCATGAACCATCAGCCCAAATTAAAACTTGTGTTCGTTTCATTGCAGCGATGAAAAAAACTTATGATGAAAAATGTTTTTACCAACATAATAATCTCGTGAGTCGTAATAAATAATGTGAGAGCGGCAATAAAACTACGGTCGGGCGTACTTTTCCGCCACGTGAGATGTGGGATATCTACTTAAAGGTATAAGAAACCAGCAGAATGTGAACCGAAAGATACAACTGAAAATATTTGAAGAGATCAGGGCAGTAATGGCGTTAGCCCAAAAATATCAAGCTGAGAAATTGAAATTAAGAACCTCTCTAGAAATATATCGTTTTCAAGTTTAATTTGTGGAACTCCGTATTCAGAGCCATTAACCAGCGATCGAGAATTTAAATTTCAATATTTTATTCAAACGAACGATGTGTTTATGTTGCAATATTTTATTGATAAACGAACAATGATCTTGCGATTGTACCCTTACAACGGTACAGGGCGGTTCCGATGAGAAAGATTAATTTTTCTTCATACCAGCATTTTAACAAAATGATCCAATATCGATTTTATTTCATTCCAAATTTGCTTTGATAAATATCCACATTCAAAAATGCTCAAACTCTTGATGACAAAACAATTAAAATTATTTACTTCATTTGATTATTGTTTGATAGTAAGTATTTATAATTTTTCAATAATGTCTAAGCAAATTAAGAATTAAACTTTTTTTTAAATATATCAGTTCGTAAATAAATAGACAAACTGAAGTATGTTCGTCACAAAACAAGGACGCGGATCCTTTTTTTATGATTTTATTTCAACTAAAATTAAAATTCTGAAAAGTTGGTTTCCCAAACAATTAATTGATTTATTTTACTAATTTATTGATTTATTTTACATGATTATATGATTTGAAATGAATGTTGTATCACAAAATTTTGTTTGAAAATTTAACAAATCTGTCAACGACCTACGGTAAAACCTTATTGTACTCAAAATACTCATATTTTCTCAAAACTTAAAAAAATTGCTTTACTAGGTACAAGAAGTCTGTCGAAATCAATTTATAATTTTTTGTGGAAAAGAATCAATACGTCTAGAAGTTGATTTAAAAATGACATATTTCCGGTTTTGTCTGGTTATTCCCTCTTAAGTTAAAGTTTTAGTTTTATGTATTTAATTTTTTTTAATAATTCTTGTTATAATAACTTTTGAAGGTTGTACCCATCAATGTAATATATTAATGAAGAAGAAGCTAATGCTAATAAATCTTAACGAAAATATGAAAAAGAACAACACAGAAAAATAAAAACGGTTCTAAAAAATGGGATCCTGGGTTCGAGTCGCAGTTGCGACCGTTACCTTTTTATTTTTCTATGTCTTGTTATTTTTAATTTTTTTAAGTATTATCTTCTTCTCAAGGATAAATTATTGTACGCTCTTCAATTTATAAAAATAAAAACAAATTACTTAAAAAATGCTGTGTAATTATTATTAAGTCTTAGAAATATCACAAAATTAACATTATCAAAAAAAAATTTGTTGAATTGTTAATTACCTTTCAAAACCCCCTGCAATTACTAACTAAAAATTAATATTGTTGTGGGTTACTACTTCCCCATTTGACTACTCCCCCACAGGCGACATCATTTTGAAGAGATTTTTAGGTGATTTTTGAGGCAGATGTACCATGAAAACTAACATAAATTTAATGAAAACAAATAACTTTGTGTACACCACTATTTATTGTGGTGTACACAAAAGTAATTTGTTTTCATTAAATTAATAATGACGCCACAAAGTGAATTTGCGAAGATTGAAGAAATAACTAAAATAAATATTTTTTTTAAATAGTTTATTACAGATATTGAACTTTTTGCGGCCGAAAGCTTGAACGAGATTTATTTTTGAGAAATAACACAATTAAATAATGCCGTATTACGCTTCCTCTTTCTTTAACCAACCAACATTCCGGGCAGCATTTCAGTTGTTTTGTCAAAACAGATGTGGTGGCAGGGTGATGGCAGTAAACAAGGGTACATGTGCCCTGGTGATGGACACTAACGCTATCAGAAACGTTGGTCAAAAAAGGAGGAAGCACAAAACCACATAATTTCGAATAAAAAATAGCCACGATAAGTGAATAGACTTTTTTTAAGTTTGTTGACATATTCGAACACTTTATACATTTTATCTTAATATAACTTTGTATATCTTACCACGTAAATTATCACATCCAGCATGATCTAGTGTTAGAACATAACTTTGAAAAATCCATTAATTATTGTCAACAAATAAGACGAACCGCCATTATATTTTCTGTTAATTAGGAAAAAACTAGAATGTTAATGTAACTCGAATAAAACGGGATATTTCCACTAGTAATTTTATTTATTTATTGCTTCTTCACAATTTAAATTCATTTTTAGCATGTTTACGCCACTAGGGTTCGCCTGTTTCGGGGTTAATAATTTCATAATTTATTCAAAATAACACACATAAATATCGGTAAAATACTAACATTTAAAAAATATATAAAAATGATAAATGTAGAAAATTTGTAGAAAAAATAACAAATGAATTGACAAAGTGTTCAGGATCAAACAAAATGCTATCATTCATTGTGTCATTCATTCATACCATTTTAACAATAAAGAAAATTAAAAAATATATATCCTTATGGTTTATAAATATATAAGTAAAAAATAACATAATGAAAAAAAAAAAGATTTATAAACGATTGCACGATAAACGCGAATTTTAAGGTGAGTATCAAATAATTTTGAAATAAAAATGATAAGACACCTTTTTAAAAGAACATTTAAAACAGTTTAGACAGTAATAGAAGTGCGATTGTATTTTATTGATTATTTATTGTATAAATGACACCTTGGAAATGCCACCTGTGTGATCTTTTAGTTTTGACAAAGTTGTGGGATGCGATAACCCAGATATATTTAGATATTTATTGTTTCTTCACCTATTTTTAATTTAGGTGTTGTTTAAATTTAAATTTTCAACCCCACTTGGATACATAGGTTAACATTATTACAACAATGACTTGAAAAAAATATTGCAACAAGGTGTGACAAGAGTGGGGTTCAAACCAATTAGCGTCTATTGTATTTAACTACTACATTATGTTTTCATTAATGTCATATATTTTCTTAATATTTTTTCAGCGTTTAGAAAAATGTTCATTTAAAGTATCCCAACCGCCATAAATAAATAAGAGTACTACGCGGGGATATTATCATAAGGTTTCCCACCCCTGTAGTATAAGGTAGCTCGCACATGAGTCGTAGAGAGTGGTAGCGGTATGTATGGTGAGCCCTTGGAGCAACGAGGTTCTATACGCCTTTAGCTTTTGCAGTTTTTTTTTCAATAGCATTGTTTTCTCATTAAAACCCTTTCTTCAATATGTCTTACTATACGTAAGTTCGAAGATAATCACACAATATTTTTTTTAATGCATAATATTTATATTTATAGAAAAACAAGTTTCCATTAGCAGTTTAAGAGCGATTTAGTCCTATTGTTAAGTTTTTTTTTAACTTCAATAAAATATACTAGTTTGTATAGGTAACAGGTATAGGAAAATAGGCAAAACTACCAGAAATGTTAAAACGAATGTGGTTGAACACATGAGGTGCCTAAAAAGGGGTAAGTTTTACAGAATTTACAACAAATGAAATGAATGAAGATCACTTTTTTCAGAAATCCTCGAGTATTTAAAAATATAGGTACTGCGTAATAATAGGATAAGAATTTTTCTGAATAATCTAGAAGCTCTAGAAATAAATAAAATCAACTTAAAATGAACAAATAGATCGATCGATAATTTCAATTTTGTTCCCCTTCCCTACACCCACTTTTACCCCTTGTGTGTTACCTACCTCCCTCTCACCCCCACCAAGTTTTTTTTTTCTCTCTGCCTCTTCTATGTTACCCATACAGTGTAACTCATTTAATATTTAATTTTATATGTTTTTGATGTCAGGTCGAATCGAAACCGGTGAGATGTATATACTTACTCAATAAAGTGGTTTTCAAAGTAAGTTTTTTTTTTTATAAGAAAAACTCTCTTTTTATAACTTTTGAATGTTGTTCCCATCAACGTAATATATCATTGAAGAAGAAGATAACACTTTTAATCTAAATGAAAATATGAAAGAGAACAAGACACAGAAAAATAGAAAAAGACAATGGTTGCAACTGGGACTCGAACCCAGACCTCTTGTCTAACCGGGACGTGCGCGTTAACCAATTTTGCTATTGCCACCTTCTGTCGAACTGTCATATTTGTCAATCTCATATTTCAAATATTTTAGAAACAACAATATTATCTTCAACTAGTCCTTTTTTCCATATTATGGGCAACTACTCTTTTTATTGGAACATCATTCTAAGAATTGGTTTGTAGCCAATTCTAAAAAAATAAATAAAAGTTATTTTTTTATTTATTAATATTTATACCCACAAAATGATTGCCAGATACAAAAATATTTTTTTATTTTATTTGATTAAACTTAAAAAATAAATCAAAAATGACATTTACAAAAAAATGCCCCTACGTATTGTAATTGAACTATATTTGGGTTTGAATATTCTATTCGAAAAATATAGCACTTAGCCAAAAAATAAATCTTCATAAATTTTTTTGCCAAGTAATTTAATTAATTATTATATAATAATAAAATTTAATTACAATACGTTCTCCATTTAATTCACTTTTTCATAAATTTCAAGTGTTAATATTTTATATGGGATTCAATCTATGAACCTAATTTCATACTAATGGCATAATAACCTAGTTTCATTCTAATGGCATGCATTGTTGTTCCAAGGGCACGTAAAGTATGGAGCCACGAGATTGTGGTGTGTTAATGTGTTATTATTTTATTGGGGTTTCAAACATTGAACCTCGATTTCATACTAATGGTATGCATTGTTGTTCCAAGGGCACGTAAAGTATGGAGCCACGAGATTGTGGTTTGTTAATGTGTTAGTATTTTATTCGGGTTTCAAACATTGAACCTCGATTTCATACTAATGGCATGCATTGTTGACCCAAGGGCACTTAAATTATGTAGCCACGAGATTGTAGCGTGTCCATGTGTTAGTTGTTATGGACGTTAATATTTTATTCGCGATTCAAACAATTTGGGAGATTAACAAACGAGATAAACAAACGGAGATAAACAAACGTTAATATTTTATTCGGTATGGCCGCCCCGGGAACCATTTTTTGGATATCCAACACCTCTGCCATAGGTCACCCCAAGTGGTTAGCTACGTTTGGTGACTTAGCAGGGGTACCCGGGTGCATGGGATCAGGTTTGACCGGATCTTGGCGGCAGATGCGTCTGACCACTAACCGGGATAGACTGGCTGATGGAGATCTTTTGACCTCTCCAGCAGTACTCTAAGCAGGGAAGGGATGAATTCATTCGTCCGTCATTCTGGACACACTGACCCCCAGATTTCTACCCACTCCTCATACTCTTTTCTTCCCAGAACTTTTTCTTCTTCCTTTCCCGAAAAAGACCCTTCATACAGCATTCCCGAAGTTGTAATATTCCCTGAGGAGTATTATTTTCCTCAGGGACTCCTGTGGGGAGCAAATGTAAAAAAAAAAAATTACACCTCAACATCTCATTTCCTCAGATAGCAGACAGAACCTTGTTGTTCCAAGAGCACGCAAAGCGTGTAGCCACTAGATTGTAGTGTGTTAAAGTGGTGTGCGGCGGCAGCACATGACAGTTTGCGCGAGAGAAGTGTTGCCAGCGGTAATTAAAATTTATCACTCGTCGCTTGCCTGCAAAAATAGTGCTCTCAGTTCCTGATGCAATTAGGCTACAACGGCTGCTGCCGGCGCATCCAATATTTAATATGGGATTTACTCTGCTCTTTGGACATCAAATATTCAGTTTTACTGAGCATGCATTTTCGGCGCCCTAGTGGATCAGGAACCAGGGACATTATTAATTTCAGGCATCATTAATATCATATATATCTTTCTATGCTGCCCATATTTGTCACATCGAATCAGTACAACATCGTTTCCTACGAAGAATTGCTTGGAGATTAGGACTTGAAAGAGGCGAGTACTCGTATGATGAAATTGAACAAACTTTTAACATTTCTTCTTTAGAAAAACGTAGAAAGGACACTGATCTAATTTGCATATTCAAAATTATCAACAGTATTAATGACACACCTGCTTTGTTACAACTCATCCAGTTTAACATCCTTTCTGTAGACTCCGAAATAATGAATTGCTGTTCCTCAATCAACATTCTACTAATTATGGATATCATTCTTCTTTATCCAGAATGTCGAGACTTGTTAACACAAGTCAAAGCATTGAACTTTTTGGTGTTAGCCTAAAAGACTTTCGGCAGTCGACACGAAATGTATAATTTTTAAAATATTTTAAATCCATCTTCAAGCTTTGACTTGTAGTAGTCTTCTATAATGTTCTTTATATTATAATTTGTCAAAGCTCTTCATTTATATGTACTTTCCTTTCATTGTCATCTCTTTTTTTTATTCGTGTTATTTTTATGTTATTAATGGACTATTTGTCCATAAATAAATAGATAAATATTGATTTTCCTGGAATTGATTAATTCCACCTTATCTTCGATTCCAATTCCTTTTCGGGTCAGAGACCCATCTACAAAGCGCCTCCAGGCGTTCTTGTTCTGCGTTTCTTGGCCTCCTCCGTTCATAGCAGGCACAACCTCTTCTCACACGGCATCAGAACTGAATGCTCCGGCTCGGCTCTGACATCATCCAAATACATTTATAGAGATGCATTCGAGGAGATAATAACAACTATGAGACATCTCTAAAGCAAATTCCCTTAGCACCACTTAACAATTCGAATTTGAACCGTTTTATTGCCGAGTTATATTCATTTTACAATGCAATAAAGCTAAGCGAATAAACGCAACTGTATCACACATGTATAAGTACTTCTTATATCTTTCATACTGTATTCATGTGTACCTTTCATCGCTGTATTCATAAAGTTATATTCTGTAAAACATTCAATCCAGCCAAATGAAGCTGTGTTAATTACAAACATGCTTTACAACAAACTTTTCATGTTTATTTTTTTTTAATAATACCAACAAAGTTACTACACAATGCTCTTTCACAGTACCGTACTTCTGTTGTTCCAACTCTTGTTATTATACACACTTATTGAACTCCTTTGTACAAATTTCCAAGATATTGGAATTATTCTCTAGTATTATAAGTAACTCTTTATACCTTCCATATGCTATTTACATACTTTATTGTACTCCTGAACAACTCACCTATAACAATATTTAAATTCAAAAGCCTTCATGGCGTTAAAAAGTTAGTAAATAAATATAAATTTTAAAGAAACTAAATTTTAAGATGATGAAGCAAAATGTGCACATATTTGAATATGTTTATTTTTGCACAAAAACTGATGATGTCTCCGAGGAACTAAAAAACTACATAAAGAACTAAAAAGAAAATCCGAGGATCTCCGAAAAAATCTTCAAGAAACTAAAAAACTATATAGAACTGAAAAGAAAAATAAATTAAAATCACGAAATTGACGAAAATGAAAAGCAAATTAATCGTTTTTTGCCAAAAAGGGAAGAAATCTAGCATCCAAAAATCTCTTATACTTAAGAAATTTCTTTTTAATTAGAGAGGCTGGTATGGGTACCGCCGCCCCGGGATCCATTTATTGGATAACCAACACCCCTGCCATAGGTCACCCCAAGTGGTTCGCTGCGTTTGGTGACTTAAAAAGGATTAATGATTTACGTCCTATTTATTCAAATAAGTAGGTTCTGGACAATTTTCGTGCTGTGGTCCGCGATATTTAGTGCGATTTGGACGATTTTGAAAAATTTGGTACTATTTGACGGCATAAGAACCGCATTTTCACAATTTTGGTGGTTTTATTATTACCAATTTTGGCATTATTAGTCCATAATAACCGTGTTTAACGATTTCGGTGCAATTTATCTATTTTAACCCTTTTTGCCGATTTATGACGATTTTGGCGCAGTTTGCTCTTAATAACTGTATTTGACGATTTTGGTGCAGTTTGTCCATATTCACAGCTATTTTACGATAGTAATAATAATAATAATATTTGGATGACTTGTATAGCGCCGTTTTTGTGAAAAATCATCTCAAGGGCGCTGTATAAACTTATAATACATTTCTACTTATTTCTAAAATCTTACTTCTAACTACAAACTAGACAAACCACTATAACAACTTTGGGCTAAGAATTGCACCCGCCGGTTCATCGATCACCGATACGAAACTATATGTAAAATGATTTGACCAATGAACGCGATGCTGATGTTAAAATGTATTGTACAGGCAGAAAATATATACAGGACCAAAATCTCTATTGTGTGTTGTGTCATAAGACCTCCCAGGTCACTAGAGATTAACACTGTTATTGTTTATTTACAGAAATTTAGGTACAGTTCGCACGCAAAGGACGTAATTGGGAACTATAGTATTATATAATACTAGCTTTTCCCCGCGGTTTCGCTCGCATGGTATTACGGGAAATTACTGTAGCGGTTGAACTTATCAATTATCCCCCCTCCTCCCAACCCCACCCCTCCCGAATTCCATACATTCATTCCCTTACATTCAGTTTTCAAACATCTCGCCTGCCACCTAAATTTCATAAAGCTATTGCTCAAAGAAAAAAAGAATGATCCAATTTTATTCACTCGTTCGGAATTTATGCGCTTACAAACATTTCGGACGTTTATTTTTAATTAAATATTTGGAAGTTTGTTAATAAAATAAAAAAAATACACTATTTATTATTCAGTCTTTATTATCGTTACGAATTATATTTTTAATGTAGAAACCCTTATCTGACATTTATTCCAAAACAGAAGCTGGTCCATAAAAAACAAAACATATTCTAATATTTGAATTTTCTGGAGCAGTAACTGACCAGGGGGTTGATTACCTACCAGTTTAGAGCCCACAAATATATCAACATCGTTTCCATGGAAACGATTTTTTTCTGACGTTAGAAATAACTCGCTTTTGTTAGCGACAGAAAACATATAACAAATATAATATATTAATATTTATAATTTCGCCAGAGCTTGCCATCATTTACAGACCCTAGTCTTCGCATATAATTGAGCTTTCTATTGGTAAATGAATTTTTAAAGTCTTTTTATTGGTTAATGCCTGAAAAGGTCATAAACAAACTCAAGCAGTTTCGCATTTATAATATTAGTATGGAAGTATGGATGTTCTTTAATGAGCGTATTTTGAAAATCAAAGCAAAATGTTATGGTTGGCGGTACAAAAGTACAAGGATTTTATCAGAATTTTTATCTTCCTAAATGTGATTCGTTCCTTGGTAGGAAAAAGATTGATGTGTAAGGATTCGAATAATCTTAATGAAATAAGAAGAGTGTGATTAAAGTATATCATAGGCAAAACATGCGGTCTTGGTGATGTTGGTGGTTAAAACGATATTAGTGATGTTGTGCATTATGACCGATGTTATGATTTTTTACGATTTTGGTGCAATTTGACCATATTAACGTATTTTAACGTTGACGATTGGTAAAAATTTTGGTGACATTTTACAAACAAAGTTTCTTTATTTATTTTTTTATTTTCTTTTCTTCTTTTTTTTTATTTTCTAAATTTGTCCAGTTTATCATTTTTTAACGATTTTAGTCCTGTGTGTCAATATTAACAGGTTTTTTGATGTTTTAGCCTTTTAAAGCGATTTTTGTTAATAAATGTTGCTTGTGTTGATGGAGGACTTAGCCAGTCGAGGAATCAAACACAGGACGCCTGGGTGGGACCCAAACGCGACGCTTACACAGCCACAGACCGGTATTTCAACATAATAATCCTATTTGACCACATCAAACCCTATTTTACCTGTATTATAATTACGTATTCTTTAAACGAACATTCTAACGTGTTTCATGTGGTTTCAATTAGCTCTCCAATAGACCGGCACATTAGATGCCAACAAACTCCGAGAAAACAGTAAAATGGAGGTATAGCCTCGACAAAGAAAATTCATTTTCGTTATTCTTTGTTCACATAGAATGTAGGTACTAAACACTACAAAATACAGTACTATACGAGTTTCTCTCTGAACTAAATCATTGGTTAATCAGTGATATCAAAGCAATTTGTAAAGGGAGGAAGCGAGCGGAAGAGGTTATAGTAAATTGGAAGGGTGGTTTCAATTAGCGGGGGTTGGAATCGGGGTGGGGTAACACCTTGAATGTTTCCACTATTTATGGCGGTGGGGGGTAATTCAAGGTACCAAAAATCAGCAAACAAAGCTTAAGTTAGTTAACTATTTAGTTATTTACAATATATATGGCAAAAACACTCTAATCTAATTACTTATTTTTAAGTTGTTTAACGTAAAACATGAAACTTAAGCCAATTCTCGAATTCCTTGAAATAATAACATTGTTTAATTTCCAGCAAAAAGTTTTTAAGTTAAATATGATTTTGTAGCTAACACATGACTTAAGTCAGTGATGTTAATTTTAAATTAAAATTTACGGCGTTAAAACAGGTTTCAAATTTCCTGTAACTTCAAACATTTTAGGATTAATTGTTACCCATATTATAAGAAATAAATATTTGTTTTTAAGTCTAAATTGTTATCCACTCGAGTTAAATCAAAACCCTGGGCTGAGTGATATCATTTCTGCGTTGCGATCATTTGTTTAAATTAATAGCGTCAGCACCTTCCAATCGTTCTTGAATAGAAACATTGAAACATAGAACCATTGAAAATTACATTCATTATACATTCTCTCATATATAAGCGCATGTACAATAATAATAATTTATTCCAGAATGTATGCAGGGGTACTGCAAAACAATACATTCCATATTTTTAAATAATAGAAGAAATGACACAAATTATAAGATAAGGTAAAAAATGAATAATAATGCATTAATAAAATAAATAAAAAAAAAAACGAATAAGCATGAAGCACTTGAAATGAAACTGAAAAAAGGTATTTAAAAGTAAAATGAATGCAAGCGGCCGTTTACGGAGGACTGTCTACCGTCTCTAGAGGGCAATCTTGGCAGTGATGATCGCGTTCTTCGATCGACAGTGCGTCAGTCAGTCTGCGTCATAAACTTCGCATGCGGTGGCGGAGAAGAGCTCTAAAAAAATGCACTCGTCCCTCCAGGAACATGACTGCAAAAGTGAAAACGCCTAGAGTGCATCCCTGCACATTGCTCTTCTTTGCCGTTCCAGATCACGCACACAGACTGTAATAGGGGTTGGTAAAACACGACCAAATGTATATGCCAAATATTGAAATCACTCGCTCTAAGAAGGGTGGTTGGTTATCTTGGGTCAAGGTATGCAAAATATTTGAAATGTTGCGTCGCCCTGAAAAGGACAGTTCTACACGAGTAAGTATTGTAAGGGCTTGCTGCAGGCTGCATTTTCCAGTCGCGGATGTTTGGAGAAATGAAATTTGCAGAAGTTGGCAAAAAAAGGCAGCTAGCAGGCGGCAGGAGGCAGACCTGGGCAAGTTCGTACTCTCCGATGAGAAAAAGAATTGTGTGAAAGAGGTGAAAACTCACCTTTTTTGTTAAATTGGGTGCCCCACCGCGGCCTTGTCAGAATCTCCTTTACCGTCGGCATGTTTGAGTTTGCCCGGGTTCTGCTTCTATTACCTGCTAGTTAATTATTATTTATTGTGAACAACACTCAAGCTTAAATTGTTTATCAATATCACATCCGCGGATTAGCAAAATAAACAAAAAAAATCAAAAATACAGACATTTGTAAAATAAGACACTTTAAAATGAAACGAAAAATATAAAATTATGTAGTGCATGAGCACGTCCGGTATAATATCCTCGACGTCTTTCAGGTCATCTGTGGTGATATGCCCCACTTTACTTCCATTTTCTTTCTGTCTATCCATTCTGAGGTTGATAGCTTGAAGGTTGATTTGGACGTATTATATAGAAGGTTATGACTTTTTGCTAAAATTCCTCCAAATACGTCTTCACATATTTGGAGGAATTTCTTTAGTGTGCTAAGTGACGGTGCTAAAAGAATCATATCATATAATTAATGTTTTTTACATAAAGGTAGGAGGGGAGTTAGGGGGTTCAAATCTTAGTACTGCGTAGGAAAAAAGAGAAGAGTACTCATAGATTAAATTTCTGGAAAAAACAACATCATTTGCACCATCACTTTTACCAATGTGATATAATAATAGGTTTCTCAACACACTTTCTAATACATTTTACAAACCCCTTCCACCTCTTTCTCCCTTTTTTATATATCCTACAATTTTGCTCATACATGAAAAGCATCAATAAATTAATTACCCCGTAAGGATGAAAAGCTCGGATCAGTTATTTTGTTCTACTAGTCATGTTTTTTCAATGGAAAATATAATATCGTCGAGTCAATATGATGGTGTCGGCGCCAGTGATTTCTGTCAGTTAATACTTATGCAGTTATTGTTCGTTGATTGACTGGAAAAGTTTTTTTTTTTCAAAAATGTGAAATCGAATTTTCAGAAAGCTTTTGTTATTATTTTGATGGAGTGAAGTGCTATGAAAAAATAAGTCATCTATGTTTTGAATTCAGGGAAATGCTAAACTGTTCATTGGCCTTGACTAGAGATTAATTCAATAATAAAATGAATTTTGGGTGGAGAAATTTTTGAATGGATTTCCTAATAATGTAAAAAAAAACAAATTTATGTGTGGATTAAATATACCTAGATAACAAATTATCAGATCATGTTAAAATTATTTTTTGTTTAATGTTTTGAACTGATTACATAATTACGACGCGTAAAGCAGAATTAAACCAATAGGGTATTTTAAAAAGTTCTTATTTTTAACAAACGAATAAATTTTCTACAACGATTTATAATGTGCCGTTTTTTTTAATTTTGCCGCCAAAATAACAAACTCGTTTTTATTCGTGATTTTTACGGCGTTGACGTCACGCCGGACAAAGTTGGTGACAGCCGTCATACCAGACATTGGCGTTTTCTTTGTCATAATGACGTTGTAGTCAGTTTTGGAACCGTCCCGGAATGCGCAGTTTTTCGAATTCTTCTTCTTTTGTTTGGCGTTTTCAAATCAGTAATTATTAATAAAATATTAAAATTACACATTTTTAGTAAAATGATCAGAAACAGCAAAAAAAACATTTTAAATCAAATTCATTTTATTAAGGGTGTTCATAGTTTGTGAAAATATCCCAATACGGTATTCCTCTCAAATTTCAAAAATTCAATAAATCGGTACCGCCATCCCGGAAACAATTTAATTGAAAATCAACACTCCTGCAATTTTTTTTGCGAGCATCTCACAAGAGTCCCAGCTGCTCCCGTTTGCAGCCAGTTAGACTATGGGGTATGTTGTGAGGCTGAAGGTAGTGGGAATGGAAAAGAGATGAAGAGGAAGAACCTGTGGGGAAGTACCTATTCAGATCTGGTCACCAAACACGGCCAAAGCTATTTCAAGTAACGTTTTAATTCTGAATGGTGATCTTACACCAGGGTGATACTGAGAATATCTTCCACTCTGGAATCAAATGGTTCGCTACGTTCAATGACTTAGAAGGTGAGGTTATTTTTAAGTCTTGATTGCGGATGCATTTGCCCATCTACTGCGTGGCGGGCCGGATCGGAAGAGATTGAGGGAGAACTTTTGGCCTCTCTAGCCGGACCCTCTCGACCCATTGCCTTTCACCGCAGTTGGAGGGGTAGATTCATACGTCTGTCACACGTGGACACAATGACCTAAGATTTCTCAGCCTGTCGGCTGAGATGAATATTTTCTGAACAGTGTTATAAATAATAATTATCGTTGTTATTGTAATATAATTTGATAAAACATAAAAGCAAACAATTCAATCATTTACAAATTTTTTATCGCTTTCCTCTACCCATTCACATCTGTCAAACCAACATATCCCAAAAGGAGATGCCAAAGTCTCACTGGCTTTAAACGATTGGGAGCAGTATGAACTATTGTGTGGTAATCACTACGGAATCGATTGCGAAATTGAACTTCGGATGTCGTTTTTAGTTAGCACTATTTTATGACCTTAGAACTTAAATTATTTAAATCACCTAATCCTTTTCATGTTATACTTCTTACAAATTTTATTGGTTAATAATAAAATCATCTTTTCATTTTATTTAGAAAAATATAAATGGCACCACATTACGAGCACGCGGGTGACGACCTACAACAGTTAGTACCCAACACATCCAGAGCATATCTTTACGTTCCCTTATCAGGGGAAAGGAGCCCGTACTGGGCTGTTGTGGCAAGTAGTTCGCCGAGACGCGGAGCAATTTCTGCTAAAGCCGTCAGTAATTCCCAGTGGCTTGCAATCATATTCTCGTTTGTGCGAGGATGTATCCGGCCAGGGATTATCCCACACAGGGCCGACTAGGAACGCTGTGTAAATATTTTCTCTTGGGACATCTTTAATTATATCGTTTTTTTTTATTTGTTACTAGAGCAGACCCGTAAAAAACTCACAACATATTATAATTGTACAATTTGTGAAGAGTAATACAAGAACCAAAAATGTGTATTTTGTGTACACTGATGCAGGCAAAGCCAATACTGGTTCTTCTGGATTTTTCTAAAGCATTTCACTTACTGTTTCCCATTATCTACTTGTTTCAAAGTTGCGTTACTTTTAACGGTTTTAACGATGAAGCAATATTTTTTTTTTCAGAATTATTTCAAAGGTAGAACTCAGCGCACAGTTTTCTTGATATCAAAGGGGTTCTAAAATATTCAACTAAAATTGACATAATGCGAAGGGTACCGCAGGGATCGATACCAGGGCCATTGCTTTTTGCTACATATATCGCTGACATGATGCAATCCCAACTGTGGGTCGCACATGTATACTGATGGCACACAATTATATTTATCATTTGCCGTAAGTAAAGCTCATCTAGCAGTAGGTATGGTAAATGGTGACCTACGTAGAGTTTATACTTGGGCACAAAAGCACGCATCACTTTCAATACCCAAAAAACTGTTGTTTTATTAATGGGAACTAAAAAAAATATCCTGCGTAAGGAATGGAGGACATGTTGATGGTAAAATAAATAAAACCACTATTCTCTTTGATGATGTTGCGTGCAATTTTGGAATAATAGTGGACGATAAGTTGACCTTAAAAAGAGGTAACAATGGTTCTTTTCTTTTGGTTAAAGAGGTAATATTGGACGATAGGTTGACCTTAAAAAGAGGTAACAGCGGTTCTTTTCGAAGCTTTGTCTGAAATTTTATAAGATTATTACGAATAGATTTGTTCTCTCAGTGTTGGACTATGGAGACATAGTATATGGTTCCTCTTTATTAAAAAAAAAAAAAACAAAAACCAGTTCAACGTGCAAGTGTCCGATATTGCCACAATTTCCTGAGACGCGAGCATATCTCGCCTTACCTCTATCTATATGGATCTTAATTATGTCGAACAATATGTCTGTCTGTTATCTGTTTGACAGACTGCAGTGGTCTCGTGACCGTCATGCACACAGTACACGCCAAACCGACCATTCACTCGTTCTTTCCAGACATGAAACAGCTGTACATGCTTCAAGAAGCTCTGCGGCGAATGGTTGCTGACTGCACAATCTACCGCACAACATCTTAATTGGTAGAATATACAATTAAAGGAATACCTACTTGTATTTGTAATTATATTATTGATTCTGAATTTTTTATTATTTGCTCTAATTTGAATTTTTATTCATATGATTTAATTTTTATATATATTATATGTATAATATTATGCGTGTTAAATTGGAGAGTTGATTAAAATATTTTTTATGTAAATTATATTATGTATTATATTAGAGGCACTGCTGAAAACTAGTTGCATTCCGGGAGAGATCCTGAATGTATAGAGCTGACCAGTGACCCTTTTGTCAATAAAATCAATTAAAACTAAAAAAAATGTATGAAATTGTAAAAATCTATTGATAAATTAAAGTTTTATTATCATCATATTCTTAGCGTGTCATATTCAATCTACCATTGTGTCGTAAACATAGTGAATATTATTGGGTTGTTGTTGTCAAGGTGTCGTGGTGGTTGTGCTTTTTGTGGTGATTGTTTCAGTGGTTCTGATAGAGATTAATTTGCTGATTGCTGTGGTGATTATTTTTTCGATTATTTGGTGGTTGTTGAGGTGGTTGTTGCAAAGGTTATTTTGATCGTTGATGTGGTGGTTGTTTTGCTGGTGGTTGATGTGATGACTACTGTGGAAATGGCTGTCGTGGTTTTTTTGTGAAAAATAGTGCTTACCTACTGCGGTAAATTTTGTAACTTTCATTGTAAAAATTACTGAAAATGTGGAGTTAATGTAAAAAAAAGTGGGGTTGTCAAAGGGAAACATTTAGGTCTGCAAGCCAATCTAGGATCTCAAGCGTTGGCCTGGGGACGTAATCAAACCCGCCGAGAATAAAATAGCGGGCAATCGTTGACTGCATGTTCAGTGGTCTGCACCACACCGCATTTACCACCGACTCCGATGCACCATCGCCGACTCTTTAAGAGGAACGTATGCGCGGCCCATTTCAGCCAGGTTCATATAAATCTTAAATTTGGATTTAAGATCAAAACACCCAACCAAACTGAAAAATTATTTTTGTAATCAAAAGTTATATTAAATATCTAGTACGGATGTGAGCTACTTTATTTATTTTTGCTTTGAATTATAAGATATAGGCCATTTGTATGAAACTGGCCCCTAAAGACCCTGCTGCGGTGTGGACACAGCTGCGGTGAGAGCACCTTATCCTTTTGATGGCGGATCAACGCATTTAGTCTTTATCATTAGAATTGTTATAAAACTAAAATGGATTTCTTTTTTAAATAACATAATTATAAATACTTCTTTTTTACTAACATACCAGTTTTTTACGTTGTTTACTAACATACCAGATGTTCACGCAATTTTATATGGGATTGGTTGGGTATTGCATTCGCGGACTTGATGGGTAGATATGTCAAAATCCTGAATTTATCCCACCTACCTAATCTTTCCCTCCTAAATGTCACCATAAAAATTGTTGCAAAAAGTACCAAACTTTGGAGAGGTGACAGTGTGATTTGCTGCTCAGTACAAAATAACATCTCAGACAGGGCGCATGTATTGTTATAAGAATATTGCGAATTTTAAACAGTGAGAAGTGTACACCAAAACTGGAGATCAGCGAGGCCCCATCTGCAACGGTGAGTCCTATTTTCCTTATTCCAATCTGGGCTTATCTAATTTTCCAAAAGCCCAGATCTGAACTATCGACTGACTATCCATCGGGTTTTGCGAGTGTATACTATCTAATCGTCCCGTATAACTTAGCGATTTCACGTAGTTTCGGGACTGGTCCTTCGAGGGCTGCATAGGCTTTGCTTTGCAGCATCTACCGCCAATTAACAGTGGAGTCGCAGTTTCGCGACACCATTTTTGGTTCTTTCGAGTCGGATTACCAACGGGGTATTTAAAATTAATATATTTAACCTGCAAATAATTATTATTTGCTTTTCATACTTTGTTAAGTCATTTGTACTGACATACTTTTGTAATTATTGTTGCATTAAAATTCCTACATAGAATTAATCATGTCGACGAGTGATGGTACTCAGGCTCAGGATCTAGTTAAAATCAAATTACTAGAATCTAAGATTAATTTGATGCATAATCGTCTCAATGATTTATATGAGAAAGCGAAAATTATTGCAGATAGGGAGACAAGGAGTTCGGAGGAGTTCGTTAGACAAACGGTTAATTTGGCTACATATTATTCACAATTTAACACGTATTGTGATGAATTTCTTTTACTTCAATTGAAAAAGGATCCAAACTATAATATAAATTTAGATTTATGGAATAAATTCGAAAATAAGTACTGCTTTGTAGTTAGTATACGCGAAAGTATTGTGGCGAAGCAAGATTTAGGTGGTACGCAGAAATTAAATAAGTCCCAATTTATTAAGCTTCCAGCGATTGATATGCCATCGTTCGATGGAAATCAAGAGAATTGGTCGGTATTTTATGAAGCATTTAAATTAAACATCCACTCTAATGAAAATTTGAATACGTCGCAAAAGATGCAATATTTGATAGGAAAACTTCAAGGAAAGGCATTATCGGTGTTTGCCGGAGTACTGCCGAATGAAAAAAATTATTTTGTAATCTGGAATGCTCTCGAAAAGAAATATCAAGACAAGCGCGTGCTAGGCACCTTTTATCTGAACAATATTTTGAATTTAAAATTATTGGCACCTTCTAACTCAAATGAGTTAAATAATTTTATTGAACGGTTTGCGTCTTCCATGTCTGCGCTCAAAGAATTAGGTATTGATGACCTAACCGACTTTATAATTTTACATATTGCACTGAAAAAATTAGATATGCAATTGGTGCAAAATTTCGAAATGTCCATACGGGAGAAAGATATACCTACATATACCGATTTAATAGAATATATTCGTTCGCATGTTAAAATTCTTGAACGAACCGGAGCAGAAAGTAAAGTTAATAATAATAAAAATAAGGTTTCGCATTCTTTCGCTGTGGTTGAACCGAAGTCGTTTGATAATAATCGTAGTAATAATAATAAATGCCGGAAATGCAATCGAAGCGATCATGTTGAATTGTTTAAATGTGAACAATTTAATGAGTTGAGGCCAAAGGCTCGCTTTCAGTTTGTAAAATTAAATAACTTATGTGTAAACTGTTTAAGCGATAAACACAAGACGGTAAAATGTTCATCTAAATCGGATTGTAGAATTTGTAAAAAACGTCACCATACTGCTTTGCATTTTGAGGGTACGGTGAACAACGAAAGTCATTCGAAAAACGAAGCTGTCACATTAATAACAAGGAATAAACATCATAATGATTTTACGGCGGGTAATTTAGCTACGAATGTACTATTGTCAACCGCGCAGTTATTTGCTTACGACATTAAAAATAATCAAGTAACCGTCAGGTGTTTAATTGATTGCGCCTCGCAACAAAATTTGATTAGTTTAAATACTTGTAATGAATTGAATCTTAAAATAATTCCTTTAAATAATTCAGTTATTAAAAGTGTTGGTTCAGTGGAGACACCAATTTTGGGGCATGTTGCATTAACAATTAAATCCCGTGTTTCAGAAGATAAATATAAAATAAGCCTATTAGTGGTCGAAAAAATCACGGACAAGCTCCCTACACAGTATGTTGACACAAAGTCATGTGAGCATTTACTTGGTTTAAATCTAGCCGATGAAAATTGGAACGTTCCATCCGATGTCGATATTTTATTAGGTGCTCAGTTATTTCCATATATTATGCTAGGAAATAAGGTTTTATCTAAACATAATACGAATGCACCACCCGCTATACAAACGGTATTCGGATATATTGTAATGGGTGAAATACCTAAGTGTACGCCGGACGTTTCGTGGACATTCGGCCCCATAACCAACGTGGATTTATGCAATGCGTTAACCAAATTTTGGACAATGGAAGACATGCCTATTAAGTCATTGATGAGTGCTGAAGACGCGGAATGTGAGAAAATGTACGTCGAGTCCGTCCAACGGGATGACTCGGGAAGGTATATTGTGTCTTTACCTTTTAAGATAGATCCTAATAATTTAGGAAATTCGCTCAGTGTCGCGCAACGCAGATATAAATATTTAGAACGGAAATTTAATACGTCACCAGAATTGCATCGGAGTTATAATGAAGTAATTTCTGAATATCTGGAAAAGGGATATATAAGGTATGAAGTTCCGTCTTCATCTAATATTGATGAGGGATATTTCATTCCTCACCATGCAGTTATTCGTAAAGATAAAGCAACAACTAAAACTCGTGTTGTATTGGACGCCAGTACAAAGACCAGTTCAGGGTTGTCACTTAATGATATTTTGTATACTGGTCCAAACTTGCAATCTAATTTATTTACACTTTTAATTAAATTTCGCTTATTCGCTATAGCATTGACCGCAGATGTTAAACAAATGTATTTACGTATAATGGTAACGGAAAGCCATCGTAAATATCAAAAAATTCTTTATAGATTTCACGAAGATGAAGAAATTGGAGTTTATCAATTTAATTCGCTAGCTTTTGGGTTAAATTGTTCACCGTTCCTTGCGATGCGAACTTTAAGAAAGCTAGCGAGCGATGAAAGAAATCGTCACCCGAAAGCCGCAGAAGTTGCAATTAATGATTTATATATGGACGATTTTGTATATTCTGTAAATACTATAAGTGAAGCCGTCACTTTGTCTACAGAATTAATGGCGATGTTCAAGTCTGGAGGATTTGAATTAGTTAAATGGTCGAGTAATTCTGCTCATTTGCTCGCTCAATTACCAGAGTCGCACCGTGCAACGATGGATTTCTCGGATAATTGTAGCATTTTAGGACTAAAATGGGATCCGATATCTGATTGTTTTCATTTTATGATATGTCCCACGGAGGAGAAAACTATATGTAAAAGATCAATTCTTTCCACAATAGCACGTTTATTTGATGTATTAGGTTTGGTTGCTCCGGTAATTTTATATGCCAAATTACTTTTACAAGAGCTGTGGTTAGAGAAAGTAGGATGGGATGAAGAACTACCCCAAAGTATTGTCAAACGATATGTCAAATTCAAGGAAGAATTACCGATGCTTTCTAATTTAAATTTACCTCGATATTTGGGAGTAAAAGAGGACTGCACGATAAATATTATCGCTTTTGCAGACGCGAGTACGAAAGCATACGGGTGCGTAGTATATCTTCATGTCACAGATAAGAGTGGCAACGCTACTATGAATTTGATATGTTCGAAATCCAAGGTAGCCCCTTTAAAAATAGTTTCGCTCGCTCGATTGGAATTATGTGCTGCGCTTATTTTATCTAGACTTGTTAAATCTATTATAGATACTTATAAAAATCGCGTTTTTATAAACGATATATTTGCTTTTTCAGATTCAAAAATAGCACTTTCTTGGATTCACTCATCCCCGCACAGATGGCAAACTTTTGTAGCTAATCGAGTTAGTGAAATTCAGGAAAATTTACCTGCGAAACATTTTTATCATATAGATGGAGTTACCAATCCTAGTGATTGTTTATCACGTGGACTATTGCCCGCTCAGCTAATTGATCATCCTCTTTGGTGGCACGGTCCACCCTGGGCTGCGAACCCAGTGTCCGAGTGGCCTGTCAAAAGCTTTTCCCCCTCAGCGCAGGAGGAGAATACTTTGGAATTGAAAAAGTCGCATACGTTCACGATAACGTCAATAGAGAATAATTCTCCAATATATAATCTTGCTTTAAAAATTTCTTCATGGCCAAAACTGCTAAGAATTGTCGTATATATTTTACGATTTACGCGGAAGTTATCGTGTTCAACAGTTATAAATTCCACGGAATTAAATATTGCTGAAATAAATGTATTAAAAGCTCTACAGAAAAAGTATTTTTATGCCGATATACAATTAATACAGAGGAAAAAATTATGTTCATCTTCGATTCGAAAATTAAACCCGTTCGTCGATCATAATGGATTGTTACGCATAGGTGGTAGATTAACAAACGCGAATATACCTTATGAAAACAAACATCCAGTACTTCTGCCAAGACAGGATCATATTGTCGATATAATTATAGATTTTTACCATCGTGTGAATTGTCACACTGGTGCTCATCTCCTTATGTCTATAATTAGACAGCGTTATTGAATCTTATCGGGAAGAAACTTAATACGCAAACGAGTACATGCATGTAATTTCTGTTTTAAAACCGCACCTTCTAATATTATACCGCCAATGGCTGATTTACCTACAGCTAGAGTTCAAGAAGCAAAAGCATTTACACATACTGGTGTAGATTTTGCCGGACCGATAAAGATAACCCTTTCTAGGCGTCGTGGAGTAAAAAGTCAAAAGGCATATATATGTCTATTTATTTGTTTAACGACGAAGGCTATACATATAGAATTGGTATCAGATCTAAGTACGGACAATTTTTTAAATGCATTTAAACGTTTTCTATCCAGACGCGGACCCGTTTCGTGTATGTACAGTGACAATGCGACAAACTTCATAGGCGCGAAGAATTGTCTTGATGACTTATATAAATTTTTGGAGGCAAATTCAACTAATGAAGTCCTTCGCAATGAATTTAACATTCGGATAATTGAGTGGAAGACGATTCCACCTCGCGCTCCTCACTTTGGAGGATTATGGGAATCAAATATTAAATCCATTAAATCGCATCTGTATAGGGTTGTGGGTACTCAACTTTTATGTTATGAAGAGCTTCTCACAGTTCTGACGCAAATAGAGGCTTTACTTAATTCACGGCCGTTATGTTTATTAAGCAGTTGTCATTATCCAGAAGCTCTTACTCCGGCTCATTTTCTAATGTCTTCTCCGATTCAGCATTTGCCCGCTTATGATATGACTAAGGAACGCATTAGTCTGCTGAAAAGGAAAGAGCTTTTGGACCACCTCGTTCAATCTTATTGGAAGAAGTGGCATATAGAGTATCTTCACTCTCTGCAGATGAGACAAAAATGGAATAGTCCCGTCAATAACATTCTTGTAGGTACTGTAGTATTGGTGCATCAAGAAGATGCGTCTCCACTTTATTGGCCGGTGGGGGTTGTTGAGGAAATATTTCCGGGTAAAGACGGAGTGGTTCGGGTGGCACTCGTAAGAACCCCTTCTGGGAACTTTAAACGACCAGTCGTGAAATTGTGTCCCCTGCCTACACAATAATAATTATTTTTCTTTATCTCTATTTATTTCTTTTATTTTTATTTTTTCTTAACTATCTAATATCAATCGCTTATATATATATTTAAATTTAACATTTTTATTTTTCACTATAATTCTTTACTTTATTTTGAAAGTACCTTCAGTTTCGGTAGGTACTTCCAAGGCCGGGAGAATGTTCGCGCAATTTTATATGGGATTGGTTGGGTATTGCATTCGCGGACTTGATGGGTAGATATGTCAAAATCCTGAATTTATCCCACCTACCTAATCTTTCCCTCCTAAATGTCACCATAAAAATTGTTGCAAAAAGTACCAAACTTTGGAGAGGTGAGAGTGTGATTTGCTGCTCAGTACAAAATAACATCTCAGACAGGGCGCATGTATTGTTATAAGAATATTGCGAATTTTAAACAGTGAGAAGTGTACACCAAAACTGGAGATCAGCGAGGCCCCATCTGCAACGGTGAGTCCTATTTTCCTTATTCCAATCTGGGCTTATCTAATTTTCCAAAAGCCCAGATCTGAACTATCGACTGACTATCCATCGGGTTTTGCGAGTGTATACTATCTAATCGTCCCGTATAACTTAGCGATTTCACGTAGTTTCGGGACTGGTCCTTCGAGGGCTGCATAGGCTTTGCTTTGCAGCATCTACCGCCAATTAACAGTGGAGTCGCAGTTTCGCGACACCACCAGAAATATTTAAAACCAAACGAGACATCTATTTCAGAACATCGATGATATTAACCGAGCTATCATAATAAATTACAAATAAATAATCCCAGAAGGTTCTAAGCAAATTGCCTGCCCATTACAATACGTCATTCCCGAGTCCTTCCCTGTCGGGATAATGCTATTCAGATAGGGCCAAAACAATAGTGCGAAACAATTCCTCAGGATCGGGGATGGGGAACTTAAATGTGGGGAAGCGATATTTTTTCAAATCGATTTTGTAAGTTTCCCGCCTTCTGGTGAGGGCGCTTTAGGTTCGGGATTTAGGATTCGCCGGCAAATCTGTCTTTTACGAGAGGTGTTTTATGCTGCCAGGGGATAAATCGCTGGGATTTGGCAATATATTGTGGGAAGACCCGAGATACGGCGACCGAGCATCCGTCACCTATTCTGAAGATATAAAGCCACGGACAAGCATTTTTTTCATTTTCAAAATATACTGTCTGAAACAATCGAGGAGATTTCGGTGGAGGAGGCTTCTGAAAGTTTGCGCAGAGTTAAATTTTGCTCAATGGTTTCAATTTTGGAGGCGGATATGGGTACCACCACTCTTAAACCATTTATTGGGTTACCAATACCCTTGCCGTAGTTCACCCGAAGTGGTTCGCTACGTTTGAGGATTTAGCGGGTGGGTTTGGGTTCATGGGATAAGGTTTGCCTGGGTCTTGGTGGCGAATGCGCTTGCCCACCTACTACGTGGCAGACCGGACCGGGAGGAAGTTTGAGGGAGACCGGTTGAGGGAGAGCTAATCTAGACCACTCCAGCAGAATTCTCTGGACCCATTGTCTTGCACCGCAGTAGGAGGGATGGATTCATATGTCCGTCACTCCTGGACACATTGAACATTAGATTCCTACCCACCTCTCATATTTTTTTCTTTCCCAAAAATTCCTTTCTTTCTCTCTATCTCTCCACCTCCACACAGTATCCTCAAAAATGACATTGGAACTATTGTAATATATGTGTAAAAACCAAAATACGTTACTTTGGTCGATTATTGAATGACGACTTTCAAGCCAAAAGGCTTGACACAAAACTCTTTGCTTCTTCGAAGTTTGTATCTCTTCGCACGAGTACTCTCTCCGACTATTGATATGAAGGACATGACCGACTTAAGCAATTGATTAACTTGATCGAACCATGTTTTCTTGATTTGTGCGTAAAATAAGGGTTGGGGTGTTTCAAACTTCAATACATTTAAAGAACACCATATCGACGATCAGCGCCAATTGGAATTTAAGCAATCCCTGTTAACTTTAACAAACAAAACAACCTCATGCTTGTCAGCTTATCAATCTGAAATAACCTAACCTGAATACCTAATAGAACCTAGCCCGCTTCAAAACATACAAAATACGTCTTCAAAAAAACACCTGAATCAGTGGGCAATTCAAGGCAAATTTGTTAAAATTTAACGAATCCAAATATGAGTGCCGCTGTTCCATATAACGTTCAAAATTCAAAACCTCTCATTTTATCTCCAAACACTCCTACACGTCTGAGCATCTCAAATTGCGGTAGTTACATGCAATCTCAGTCCTCCGCCCAGATCCTGGCTGCGGATAGCATCCCTTTCCTCCCCCCTCAGTTGGAGACGTGGAGCAGTCAGGGACTTATACCCAACTGTATTACAATTTGGTATTCCGTAGACGCGTCGTGCATCAACAGTCACAAACAAAGTTGTTTAAAGCATGGTAGCTAGATATAAATGTATAGTGAGTGTAACGCTAATGTTTAAAAGAACCTATATTTAATGATATAATTAACGAAGTTTACTTAAAATTATAGCGTATAGGTGTAATTTTACATACCTCCTAACCTGCTTACAGAATAATTTAAATATTTTTTTCCTATTATCTGAATTCGAACCGGAATATAATAACTGAAAATAAAGAGACCGGAATTGAAAGAATTTTACTTATAAATAAATTGTTTTTTTTTTAATGTGTGGTGAGTTACATCTCTGAATCTAAAATTATTTTCTTTATTGCCTGGTTTCGCCAATAAAATATTCCAGTATCATTAATTACGCCCATTCGGTAATCCTGTTTTCACTGAAAATTTCAAAAATATGGAACAAACAATATGTCTTCAAACACAGCAAACTTATTTTGTGGCACCATTTTAATTCAAAATTAATAAAATACTTAGTTTTTACCAATTTTATTGTTTACAGAACTAACACGTTTCGTGAGCTGTGTTGGTAAACTAAGTATTTTATTAATTTTGAAACAATATGTCATCGGCCTCAATGGATTGAAAATGACGAGCTGACATTATTAATTATACAAAACTAGGTGAAAACCTCGGTGTTACCCGGGCTATTCACAGTGTTTTTCGTTATTTTATTCTTATTTTGAACGTCAAGTATCAAAATTGTACTTTAAGCGCTGGGAAAGGGGGATGGGTTGGTTTTTTGAAAGCTCATATAAACAATAACATTTCTCTTTTTTTGAAGGTCAAGGTTGCAAAACTTCAGCAATCTCCGAATAAAACTGGTATAATTAAATATATAATAAAATTGGTATAAAAAAAACGCTAGCCAGCCGCTTGCTACGGAATTTATATAAAATGTATACTACGCTATATATAAAGAGATGATTTCCCATCTCAAAAATCTGAGCACATTTCATATTTTAGAATTTTTCACAAAAAAATCTTCGCTGAGACAATCAAAATTAGTTTGTAATTTATTTAAGTTTATATATGCAGTATTGAGTGGTATTTTATAGAATGCCTTTAAGGTGGTGTGTCATAAAAAAAGTATTGAAAACAAAGGGTATTTGAAAAAGGTAGGTAATAACACCAACGAATTCATAGAATTCGAAAGGTTTCCAAAAATATCCTCTCAAGGACCTACCTCAATATAGTTTGCTTTTTATGTGAACACCAAACAAACTGGTCCCAACAGCCAGGGGAAATATTGTTCCATGGCAAAATAGTTTTTTTTTTACATTAATTCCACACAGAAGGCTCATAAATGCATAAACTATTTTTTATTTTTATTTTTTACATTAACTCCACAAAGAAGGAAAATAATTTCCCTCAGTGCTTATCTCGTCTTTGGGGATGCTGTGTGGGGGTGTTTGTGTGGAAAGAAAGGAATGAGCCTGGGTCTTGAAGAAACTCATGTTTTAGGAGGGAGGAAACACAAATCGTTCCAGAGCCGAACTGTTGAACGAGTAGTAGAAACGACCCGTTCTCGTGTGCAAGTGTCAACTATGTACAAATGTTGGGCGCGCGTTTGGAGTGTTTCCCGACTGTGCACCGGTGTCAAAGGAATCAATGAAGCTAGCTAGTTAATGGAGGTGGAAAAATGACTAAACGACTATTGTCTCGTCATCATTTTGGAGTAAGTTAATTAAATTCCCTCGCAGAAAACATAGTGTCCAAGGCAAATAGTCTTCACGGGTTTTGGTACCGACTCACTAAACCATTAAAAAACCCAATATCTCAAATACTTACATCCGTAATTCGCAACATTCTTGAGGTCAATATAAGAGATTCACAAAATAATAACAAAATCAGTTCAAAATAGGGCATTATGAATCTAAACAGTGAGAATGAGGCCTAAATAGGAATTTGTGGTTTCTCAGAATATCTCCGTAGAACGAGGTATAAACATATTTAAAATCATTGAATATTTGTGAAGAATCCTTTTAAACAAATCCTTGATTTCGCCAGGATTCAACGCCGTTTCCAGACTTAAGGCTTTACCTCTCTGCTTATTAATCAGCAATATTATGAACATGACCAGCAGTGAAAATTCAGCATTTGTTGGGTTTACTTTAAATAATCAAAATCACCTCCTTATTTACAAGATCCCAAAGAGATTACAAAAAATAATATTATATTTAATTTAATGAAACAAATTACTTTGTATACACCACTATATAAAATGTGTATTTGCAATGTTTGAAGAAGTAATAATAATATACGCCTAATGAATAATGAAATTATATTCAAAGATCATTATTTGTTACGGGAGCATCCACAGCGACAAATATGTATTTTTATAGAGATAAATTGAATTATTAATAATTAAGAGCTACTATACAGTTTCTACATTAATTGATAAATAATAAAAAAGAAAGTTCTGAAATGCTATCCTTCATCGTTTTAAATGTTTTAATGGGGTATATCAGGCACACTTCGCTTCTTCAAATAGAAGCCAATAACACTAATGCAACAATTAACGCCCAATAACTCGCGCAAACACTATACAATATATCCATTACAAAAAATTACTAAATATTTTTCATGATTCTTTGCTAACATACTGAACTAAGTTATTATTTTTTTAGCGTGGAGTAAATTATTTTAAAACGACCTATGCTTAATTTTTCATTATAATTTTATTAACGCCAACCATTCGTGATTTCAAAATTCTTTATCTCTCCACACTTTCTTCAATTATTACATTATTATTATCATATTTTCATTTAGTTAAAATTAAGAACGGTTCTCATCCCAGGCGAAATTACTAAAGACATTTTATGGACATACCTAATTGGTTCTTTAACCATATATAATTTAGTACCTTATCACTAACATCATAATGTACCTCCCGTATATATCTAAATAAACAATCAATAAAAATATCTCTAATAAAAATAATAAATACGAATATATTTTCTTTAACATCGTTAGGATCTGAATTATTTTAATCTTATTTATAGAATGTCTCGATCATACAACGATCTTGCTAAAGCACCGACAGATATTTTTGTAAATAATATAACTTGTTTCAAGAAATAGCTTCACGATGTGGGTACCTAAAAAATAAATAAAAAATTGCTGTTTTATAATTTTTTAATAAATATTGATAAATATTTTCTATTTATTATGTCTTTCAAATTTTGTAATTAAGTTTTTAAGTTATGTATAAAAATACTGACTTTGTTTTTCATGTGTTTGCTTATGTGAATATGCAAATATGATTACTGTAGTACAGGGATATTTATATTTGTATTTTAATTTGTTTTATCCATTTGTACATTTGTACATTCGTCCTAACGTCAACTTTGATATCAAATTTGATTCACAAATTCATTCAATGAATAATCTCATTACGGAAATAATTACCATTTCCAAATTATGAACAACGTGATGTATTGACGCCTGACAACCTGAAGTTTCTGAACGCATCGATGAAAGAAATGCAAGGGTGGCCTCACTTTTTTTCACTATTGCGAGTTCGGAAGCCTACTTTTCGAAAATTGATTAAAAATGCGGCAAGCGGTGTGTTGCATCCTCTCTACAACTCAGTGAAAAGGAAAGCCGAGATCAGTATCAATACAAAGATGGCAGTGTTCAAAACGGTATATCGCCCGACGCTCACTAACGGCCACCAGATATGGATCATAGAAAAATTGCAACGAGGTGGCTTGGGCATGTACTAAGAATGTCTAATGACCGAATTCCGAGGAAAATACTAAGTGCGATTCTAGAGGGTAGACGTCCAGTGGGCCGCCCGAGACACAGCTGGGCGAGGTAACTCCAGAACCTGTGTGAGGAGAGGATGGGACTGCCAAGGACGGAGGCCAAACAGTCAGCACAAGACAGGGACGTATGGAGGAGACTTGTCGATGCAACGGGTCCCCAACCCAAATAGGATAAGGGGGTGAAGATGATGATGATGAATAAAAAAAACACACTTTTTTATCTTTTTTTAGCTCTCACTTCCTTTCCAGAAATATTTTTCTTGGCGTATGAATTTGACAATATAATGACTAATAATGAGTGACTGAAATGATTATTTGTATATCATTAAAGGGGTTCAGAATCGTGCAATTTCAACACACTTTTCAATTTTTCTTTATTCGTTGCTTTGATGATTACATAATTTGAGAATTTATCGACCATCATGCTAGGCTAGTAATTAAAATTTAAGAAAAAATGTGAAATATAGCCCGTACAGTGCAAGAGAAACAGAGCATATTCTAAATGGGCTAAAACCAAAGGGGCCTAAGTCAGTGGTCACATCGGTTTACATTCAAATTTACATGGAAGGTATTTCTTGTATGGAATTTCTATTCAGTGGAAATAAGTAACCCTTCGCTTACTTTTTCGTTATTACCTTTTCTACTTATCTCTGTTTTGCACTGTTTTAATTGGTGAAAGTGACAGAAAGACCATGAAGCTTATTTGCTTACTTGAACTGGTTATTCGTTTTAAATGAAGTTTTTTTATTAACTGTTCTCAAAATAAATGACCTATTTCTTTTCTAAGGGGCCTCCCTAGAGTGTTGTTTATCAAAAGCTGGATGATATTTCAGTTGAAGGCACTTAACTATTAATAAATTTGGTTCTAAGGTAGCCTGAAAGGGTTCCGGGTATTAAGGGGTGTTCTAAATGGAGACAGCAATGTCCAATTTCCGATGTGGCTCTTCGGTTATCAGCTTTCATGTTAAGTTAGGTTAGGCATCTATCCTAAATAATATGAACCAAACATAACCAAAACGAATATTTTTTATTTTTTTTATTTCTTCAAAATAGGCATATTTACTTTGGGGTGTCATCATTAATTTAATGAAAAACAAATACCTTTGTATAACACCACTATTTTATTAACAATATCAACATGTTTCGAAAACTATGTTTTCTTCGTCAGGATAATAAGTCAATAATAAATAACAAAAGACAAACAAGTATAGACTAATTAGAACATAGACAAAATATTAGAAAGGAGAGGTGATTAATTACCTAAAATATATCATAAAAAACACTTATATAAAATAAAATATAAAAATTATTTTAGAATGGGTAAAAAATTACATTAACATAATAAAAAATCTTTTAAAAGGAAAACAAGAAGTCTAAATAACAAAATAAATTATTATAAATATAAGTATTAATACGAAAATAAATTTAAAAGATGGCTATTTTTAAAAAACGTTTGGTTATTTATAATATTTAATTTACTATTAACACTTTTTCTAATTTCTAAAATTTCTAAATTATCTAATTGTATACCCGTTGTGTTAGTGTGTAAAATTTTTAAACCTTTATTAATATCAAAAGAATGACCTGTTTCCAAAATGTGGTTTGCAAATTCTGAATAATTATTATTATTTAAACATCTTAGATGTTCCTTAACTCTAATGTTAAAATTTCTAGAAGTCTTCCCAATATAAAAAAGTTACAATCATTACAAATTAATTTATAAACCCCAGATTTGTTCAAAAACACACCTTTGTCCTTGTTATTTAATATATAATTTTTTAATTTGTTATTGGCGTAAAAAGCTGGTTGGATATTATCTGGCATGTTTTTAATTATCAAATTTGAAGTGTTATTATTTAAAAATACAATTTTTCTCCAATTATTATTCTTGTCAACTACGTGTGGATAAACAAAAGATCTAAAAAACTTTTTCTGATATTTTTTGTTTAACATATTATCTAATAATTGTGTAGAATAACCGTTATTTATTGCAATTTGTTTAATTGTATTTAATTCTGTTTTAAAATTTCTTAAAGATAGGGGAACATTAATTAGTCTACTTAGTAAGGTATGAAACGCTGCTATTTTTTGTGAAAATGGATGATTAGAAGTTTCATGTATAATGATATCTGTATATGTGTCTTTACGAAAAATGTTAAATTCAAATTTATTTTTGACAATAGAAATACTTAAATCCAAAAAATTTAAACTGCAATTTTTTCCAATTTCTAGGGTAAATTTAATTTTTTTGTGGAGTTTATTAATGAAATTTAAGAAAATATTTAATTGCCTATTAGTTCCAGTCCATATACAAAAAACGTCATCTACATATCTTTTCCAAAAATAAACATATTTTAATAATAAAGCACGACTATTAAAAATTTTTTCTTCAAAATTGTTTAAAAATATATCTGCGACTAGGGGGCTAGTACTTGAACCCATTGCTAAACCATCTTTTTGTTTGTAAATATTATTATAATGATTAATAATTAATATTAATATATTGTAATGATTGTAACTTTTTTTATATTGGGAAGACTTCTAGAAATTTTAACATTAGAGTTAAGGAACATCTAAGATGTTTAAATAATAATAATTATTCAGAATTTGCAAACCACATTTTGGAAACTGTCATTCTTTTGATATTAATAAAGGTTTAAAAATTTTACACACTAACACAACGGGTATACAATTAGATAATTTAGAAATTTTAGAAATTAGAAAAAGTGTTAATAGTAAATTAAATATTATAAATAACCAAACGTTTTTTAAAAATAGCCATCTTTTAAATTTATTTTCGTATGAATACTTATATTTATAATAATTTATTTTGTTATTTAGACTTCTTGTTTTCCTTTTAAAAGATTTTTTATTATGTTAATGTAATTTTTTATCCATTCTAAAATAATTTTTATATTTTATTTTATATAATTGTTTTTTATGATATATTTTAGGTAATTAATCACCTCTCCTTTCTAATATTTTGTCTATGTTCTAATTAGTCTATACTTGTTTGTCTTTTGTTATTTATTATTGACTTATTATCCTGACGAAGAAAACATAGTTTTCGAAACATGTTGATATTGTTAATAAAATAGTGGTGTTATACAAAGGTATTTGTTTTTCAGAATATTTTTGATTTTAAAATTCCATTCAAAAGCTTTAAAGTCTGTGAGATAATATTTAAATTTACTCAAAATCATTTTTAAATCACTTGTTTTAGCTGCTTAAATAGTGGCAATAATTTTTTGTTGTTTTGTTTCTAGTAACGTCTCACAAAAATTTCGATGTCTTTACAGTTTAAAGGTTTCAATTTTTGTACAGGTCTTTTAGAACTCGATGGCAGAAATTTGAAACGTCGTACAGGACAAAAATCCAAAAATTAAATAAATTTAATATTTCTATTTTTGAAACTGATAATTCATGGTGGAATTCCATTATAATATATTATAATAAAAACAAATATAAAACTTTTTTCCACTTTAAGTTTAATGACCGTAACCGGTTTCAGCTCGCTAGAGCCATCTTCAGACTGGTACAAAATACTCTTAATCTACGGTTTATATATTATCAAAAAGCTATTAAAAAATCCCATGCATCGTAAATGTAATAAAGATTTGACAATAAAATTAGGTCATTAATAATTCATATCATTTGAAAGGTTTTTCCTAAACAATATTGAAGTGAGCTACAAACCCAAGGTAATAAGCCCACTGTAATAACCAAAATATTTAGAAATTCAACAGTCTTAAACTACTTAGTAACAAATGTAATTAGTATAATTGATTAAAACCCTTAAGACCACCCCGCTTCCCCTCCCTCATATGTTGTGTATATAAACCGTAGATTAAGAATATTTTGTACCAGTCTGAAGATGGCTCTAGCGAGCTGAAACCGGTTACGGTCATTAAACAAAGTGGAAAAAAGTTTTATATTTGTTTTTATTATAATATATTAAATAAATTTGTTATTTTTTTCTCTTTCGATCTACGCCGTCAAAATACTTCTAGGAAAATAAGTGTTTCCTTTACAATGTGAATTTAAAGAGAATTTTTTTCCAAAAAATTTAAATTAATTAAATTTTGCCATTAGAAATTTACAAAAACAGGAGATAAGATTTAAAAAAAAACCTTCATTTCACTCATTGATGAAGTGATTCAGATCGTCCACTGCTTGAAATTGTGAGTCAGGTTAGTAGTTGAACTCTGAAATAAAGGAAGAGGACAGGCAGAGGTTTTAGCGAAGGGGTGGTGAATTGGGTGACACTCCGTACCCCTCTGGCCGAGTCATGAATACTCTATAAACCTTCCATGGATGTGTGGACCTATCCACCAACTCTCTCAATACAGAATTAAATTTAAAAAAAGCTTAACTAATTTTAATCCACAAAAAAATTGCCATTGCCAAAAATTCTGAGAAAAATTAATTTTAAAATTGTCGGCGTCCATTACTTGTAAGACAAAACTCGTTTCCCTTGTCGCTTACGAAAAATGCTCAAGCCGACTTTTCTACATCTTGTACCTATTTGACAAAAACCAACATGAAACAAAATCAATTTCGCAAGAAAATGCACATAAAACGAGAATTTTTTCTCTGGCACTGGTATTTTCTTTTTTCCTTCAAGTCAATTTAATAAATGTGTCATGGAAAAACTCAAATCCCCACTTAGTTACTTAGCCCTTCAGAGTGTTGTAGAACCTTTTCATTTTTTATTTCGTAGCGTTTCTTTTTGCCACCACGGTAATATACTGAATTTTTTGCCATGATATTGACCAAAAAAAAAGTGTTATATTTTTAACTCGTTTTATTAATAGTTGTATTGTTCTTTAATGTTCTTATTACGTTATTATAGACCCTTTAGCCTAAACCTAACCGATTGTTTATTGTTTTATTTATTTATTCAAATTGTTATTTCATTTTCGGGAAATCAAAGTTGACATTTTATCAGTTTGTACATATTCAGTAGTCAAAATAAACCAATTATGAATTTCTTCATTTTTAATATATCTGTAAAAAGACATTATAAGAAATAATGAAAACAATAAGAAAAATGTATAAAAAAATTGTTCTTGAAAGTAAGAAAAACATTGAACGTCAGTAAGTCAATGGCCGGGTTGGCATCGCGTTTAGCTAAGTCCTCCGTCACGACATAAGTAGCGTTTTCCGCATAGTAAGAGATTTTCAAATATTGCCAGGTTATTCGCAACCCGAGAACGTTTGTCATTCTTTAAAAAAATAAAAAAATATATTTATTAGGTCTGGTGTAATTGAAGGTGTCATTAAGACGAGATATCTTATAATAAGAAAAATAAAATGGGATGAAACATTTTTTACAATAGTTCCATACAGTAGGCCCTGAGGAAAAAATCCCTCTTGTCAATCAAAGGACCTATGCATCTTTGAGAATGCTGTGTGGAGTTTTTTTAAGAAAAGGAATGGGTAAAGAGGTGGGTAGTAATCTGGGTGTCAATGTGAGAAGAAGAAGAAGAATGTTCAGAAGGTTACGGACGTATGAATCCATCCCTTCCACTGCGGTGCGGTCGAGAGAGTCCGGCTGGAGAGGTCTAGGATAGGTATCCCTCAACCAGCTTCTCCCGATCATACCCGCCAATCCATAGGTGGGCAACGCATTTGCCACCAAAATCTAGACAAACCTCACCCCATAAACCCGAATACCCCTGCTAAGTCACCAAACGTAGCGAGCGACTTGGGGTGACCAAGTCAGTGGCGTTGGTTATTCAATTAACGGTAACCATCCCCGCCTCTCAACATAACTTTTAAAACGATTTTCGTCACATCCACTTTACTTTCTTCCAACTCACTATGTCACAAACAACAATATACTGTTATCTTTATAAGTATTCTATATTCATAAAACCCTTTAGGTATATGATATCCAAAACAAAACGAAACCGTTTTATTGTGACTTCTGCAACAACGTACACTTTTTTACAATAAATATAATCGTCGTTTTCAAATAATACATCTGAAATCTCGACATCAAAATAGGAAATTGACGTCGATGAACACAATTTGTAACAAAGGTTGGTTGTCTCCAATAATATCACGATAGCTTTCAGCGCACGTTTCGGTAAAATCAGCATAAAAATCTCACTAAACTCAGCATCTGAATCTGTCCCGACATTATTTCTATAGATTGTGTAGGAGAACAACTTGACTCCATACATAATAGCTACCAAGCTCTATTCATACAGTTGTGTGAATGTTTTCCGAATGTCTTAACGATAAAAAAATATATATTTTAATTAAATGCTTTGTTATTTATGAAATTCTGTCCAGGTTTTATCACTTTTATTAAGGTTCTCAGTTTGATAAGGCTTTCAAATGCCGAAAAAACGAATATAAAAATAACCCAACATAACCTAACGGTTTTCACAATGAAGTTTATATTTTGAGATTTATCAAAACATGTTGAGACCTTACAAATTGAATTCTTGACTTGTGAAAAAAATCAATAGGTGTCCCACACAATAATATATAGCATAATATTGGTAACTCTTGTGGACCTGATCGCGATGTGAGGTCGATAAAAATGACGTAAAATTATTAGGTTTCAATGGCCGAGTGGCAGAGATCTTGTGTTCGATTCTTTTTTGCAAACCGTTACCTCTTTATTTTTCAGTTTCTATATTATTCTGTTTATTAAATTATTCTCTTTATTATTTATTCTGTTTCATATACCGTTCGGATTTATTAATATTACCTTTTTTATTTCTTGCGAAGGCAATCCTGGTTAATAACAAAACTCATTTTAGGACCTTGCGATTCATAAGGGTGCAGTAATGTTTAGAATTTTACATAGGTATTTTGGTAAGGTTCACATACAATTCAGCATAAGAAAAGTAGGGTTAAAAAAAACCACAACAGAAAACAAACAAGGATATACAAATGTGGATGGCACAAAGGCAGAACAAAACAAGACAAGAAAATTAGGTATTTTCGTTTTTAAAGGTACTTAAAAAATATTATTTTAAATGGTTTAATCAGGAGACCAAATTTGTCCGAGCCCACATAGGTCTCATATAAATCAATGTACATCCCTTACTCTCATGGTGAGAAATATGATCTAAGCGAAATTAAAAAGATTAAACTTCTCTCTTTAATTTAAAATCTAGAATTTAACCAAACAAAAATTTAAATGTGCACCTATATGAATCCATAGTTTCCGTAGTTAGTTATTTAGAAGCAATTTGAGAAAAATTTATAAAATTTATAGAATTTTTTATGATTATTTACTTTTTTTATGATTATTTACTTTACACGACTTAAAAGTGTGATGATAAAAACTTAATATATTTGTCTAATAAATTATCTGTGTTCATATATATTTTTTTTGCTATCAGTAATTTTCGGAAATAAAATTTTAGGTAAGCCATTTCGAAAACTTTTTGTATTTGTATTGAAAATTTTAATATTCCAAGAATTATATATTTTATTATGAAATTTGTAAACGTATTTTAAGATCTTTCAACAATAGTTTTTAGTTTTCCATTTATTTTGAATAAATTGAAAAGCGGAAATATTTTGATTTTCCAAAAATTTTGTTTTTTTACTTTGAAAGTTTTGTACAGATTCTGTGTAACTTTTTAAATGATTAATTAGATCAATATTATATTTATTTAAAACGTACGATTTTATAATATAAAAATTAAATAAGCTAAAAAAAGTTAAAAAAAAAAGAAATCCAGAACAGTGCAGATCGCTGTTCCATACATATCCATATAAAATTTTATGCATGTATGTAACTTCCAGATAGTACTGGTGGCGATAGGTACCGTCATATACTGAGGTCAGGAAAGGATTCTCACAAAATGCCACGTTTTTTACATAAAAATACGGCTTTCCCGCGAAATTTATGTTTATCGGGAGGGCTTTTATTGCAAAAATATCGATCTCCTTTTCTCTGAAAGCTTAACGCATTTCAATGGCGCTTTGGCTGGGATTTTAAGAGTTATGCGCTGGCATACTTATTTATTTATTTTACAGTTAAATTGAATAATGTATTATACATTATATCGTTTACAGTAGTATTTATTTGTAATTAACAAATCTTTCTATATCTGCACTCACATATTTTCTCTTCTCATTCCCACATATTATCCCTTTGATATAAAATACTTGGATTCTCCCATTTGCTCTAGTAAACATCCCCGGGGATTTTGAAAATTATTCAACACAAACTCATCGAAAATTGGTTCAAAGCTCGAACTGGGTGTAACTAATAGTCTTGACTAACAATCTGAATATTGCAGGTTCAAATACCGGCGTGTCACAATTTTATTCGCTAGTTTTGTGTTATTTCACTATGTAATCGTTTAAATATAATTTAAGGTGTTCTTGCGGCACGTTTCAGAATTGTTGATTTTGGAATTATTTTTCGTTGCAGAATCGAAGATTCAGAATTGAAAAGTGGTTTGAACTGGCTTTAGCCATGTTTTCTGAACAACTAAGTATTTCCCCACCTTCCTCTCACCTATCTCCAACCAGTCCCCACCACCTTCAGCCTTACAACATTCCCCAACTGGAGATGCCGTAGTCTCACTACGGCGGTTAGGAGCAGTTGGGACTCTTGTGCAGGATGCACATAAAAAATATACATTTTTAATTTCATAATTTAGAAATTATGTCATACAAACTGTGCGTCAGCTCTGTTTTTATTGGTGAAAGCGGCCATCAGGCTCGCAAACCCTGATCGCATGTAGCATGTAACCGTTAGCATGTAGAAGGATCAATTATTATTTTTTTTTAGTTATAATATACTAGAAACTGTAAGTAAGTAGAGTTAAAGTAAGCTTTTGTATTTTACTCGCTATTATATTATGACCATTTACACTTTTACTTGAGGCTCGAATGTACGTATACTGCAGTCATAGTCACTGAAAAATAATACGATAGAAGTGTGTTTTGGACGTATCAATGTGTCTTGAACCGGGTATGGGCATCGCGCCCAGGAAATCATTTATTGGATAACCAACGCCTTTGCTATAGGTCACCTCAAGTGGTTAGCTACATTTGGTGACATAGCAGGGTTGCACGACACGGGTTCATGGGGTGAGGTTTGCCCATGTCTTGGCGGTAGTTGCGCCTGCCCACCTTTTGCCGGCCGGGAGATACTGGTTGAGGGAGGCCTTTTGGCGTCTCTCTCAGAACATTGCCTTGCACAGCAGTAGGAGGTATGGATTCATACGTTCGTCACCTTTGGATACACAGAGATTCCTACTCACACCAGAGGAGGATTATTTTTCTCAGATCCTCACGTGTAGAGCAAATCCAAAAACAATATGTTCATTCGCGCTAGTGAAAATATGTTCGTACTCGTGCATGCTTCTTATAATGCCTTCGAACATAGCTCTCTCTGCATCTGTGCAATTAAACTTTTAGATGTTCTGATGATAAACCCTATTTATTTGTAGTAAGCTGGAATGAGTCGTGATATTGAGGTATGTGAACCATAGTTTGTGATCAACTACTGTACCGAGATCTTTCATAAAAATTAAAAAAAAATCTTTTTGAACAGATAAACAATTTCATTGGCCTTTCCGTGAGTCTACTTGTCAAACCATCTTACGAATCGTATTTTGGTAAAATTGTATAAGCCCATCTCACTGATAATACGGAACGTTCGTGTTATTGAAGTTCGACACACGGATAATACGGAATATTCATTTTTTAACTAATAGACAATCAAATATGACCTTTGCCTGTAGTACCAATCTTATAAAATAAATTCTCGTCAAAATAAAAACAGAAAAATACCTATTTCGAATTATTCCCGGGTTGAGATTCAAGCTGCAAAAGCTGGATGTCATCATAATTTAGATATATATCTCAGGTTTTGAATGGTTTGTTTGGCAAAGCAGGGTTTGTCTAACGAGTATGTGTAATTATTTTATTGGCATGATTGATTGATGATTAATTGTCTATTAAATGTAAACCAAAAAACGATGAAAATACAAATGGCGTTTACCGCGCGAGTGAAATAATTTTAACAAAATTTAAATGTAACATGCATGTTTTATGCATATTTTTTCATCTCCCCCGACGTAAATACTCACTTTTCGTGATAATAAAGCTAAATCGAAGGCCACGTCCGCATAGGCAGGTGGCTTACTTAGCGCCTAGAGCCTAGCGAGTCGCCTAGCGACAAGCTGACAAGCTGACAAGCAAATGAGCAAGGCACCTAGCGACCCACCAGGCAAACCACCTACAGTGCGGCCACCGTGTATCCTAGCTAGTAGCCAGGGTGCAAGCCACTAGGCACGAGCAAGCCACCTGCCTATGCGGACTATTGCGTATTAACCAGTAAGCGGAGTAAGACAAAAATAATCGCATTTTTTTTAAATCCGTGTAAATGACGCTTCTAGTGTTTAGTTAATCAGTGCCCCCAGCGCTGCACTTTTACTTCTTAAAAACTACAGCCTTATTTGAAATTCACAAACACACCCGCCGTCTGCGCGAACAGCTTGGAACTCGCTTTGCAACAATAAACTCGAGTTATTGGTGTGTTGCGTCACATTGGTATGTAAGCAGCATTGCATTAAATTCATCACATTTACTTACAATGGCTTCACGGCCGAGGCAGCGCACGGTTAAAAATAGGAAATAAAGAACGTTACGGTTTTATGGTTCGCTGACTGAAAAAAGCACTGGGTACACTGCTATTTACACTGAATTTCCGAGAAAACATGTTTTGAGTTTCTCTGATGCTGGCATGCATTGTGAATTGTTAACCCCTCAGGCTTCGGGCATATTTTTTCAAAAGTTCAAAAAATTTCCGCTTTGCAATAAAATTCAAATAATGTAATAATTTTGAACGCATCCGAAAATTAAAAATTGAAAGATCTGTAATATAATATTTATACGCTTTTAAAATTTTATAATTCGAAAAAACAGAGTTTTAAAAATGGCTCAACTTCCGTTTTTTCTAACTAAAATTACTGACGAAAATCAAAATGCATACACATTTTATTTGGCAAATCCATACTAATATTACAAATGCAAAACTGTGTGTGTTTGTTTGTTACGCTTTCACGCATAAACCAATAATCCGATTTTAAAACTTCTTTCACCAATAGAAAGCTACATAATATGCGAGTTGTTTGGTTCTGAAACAGTTTTTAAAAGACTTGATCCATATTCCTCTATTCCTTCCATCATGTAATCCATTCTCTTCTTCCTTTCCTCAAAGTCTCCGCCAGGAAAAGAAGATGTGCTTACCTACATGATGAACAATATTGCCACCCAAGTGCGCATTACCCACTTGTTAGTAGTTGCATTTCGACAGTGATATGGGTCACAAGTAGCTCTCGTCAAGATATCGCAAATAATCGCAAAGTTTCGCTTTTTTATAAAATAATAGTGTCGTGCATAAAACCTGTGTTGTGCAGTATATGTGATACCAGAAACGACCCTGAGCAGCCTTCAGAAGCCGTCAAAAGGTAGGAGATTTCCTGTCAAACCGATTCTCCTTCGATCTGCCTTCAAAACACGATATATGGTCTATTACGTTTACAAAAAGGATTTAAAGTCCACACTCTCGTGTTGTGGTATTCGGCCGCGACACGAGTAATATAAGATATATATATATATATAATGGTAAGCTCTGGCGTAATTAAATTATAAATATTAATATTTTATATTTATTATACGTTTTCTGTAGCTGACGAAAGCGAGTTATTATAGAAACGTTTGTACGCGAATAACTTCCGAACGACTGCACCAAATTGGATAAATCTTTTTTTTACTACTGGTGAGCTCTGGAATTGAATGTAAGTAGCACACGAGCTGTTTGAAAACTGTACCGAGAAATGTACCGAGAATAAATGTGTGGAATTCGGGAGGGGGGAAGGGGGGGGGCGAGGCGGGACAATTGATAAGTGCAAGCGCTATAGTAATTTCCCCCTAATACCATGCGAGCGAAGCCGCGGGTTAAAGCTAATATATTATAAACGTTACCGTCAACTCCCTTTTTTATCATTTCATGTAAAAATTATTAATACAAAATTCTCAAAGTTTTATTTTTTTATTGCGGTCGAAAGCTTTGGCTTCATGTGAGTGTACACTTTAATTATTTTGTTGTTAACTTTTTCATTTGAACATAAAGCGTGGTATTTTTTCTTTTTCGTTTAGATCAATTATTCTTAACGGGGGTGCCAGCGCTCCCTTGTGGGCGTTTTGGCGATCTGGGGGGGCGTTTTTGAATTTTCAGCATTTAAGGGCGCTGCAGAAGTTCGAGTGGGCGTTGTGTCAATATAGATAATAAGCTCATTCACGAGCCGTGCACACTGATACAATTGAACTACTCTTTTACAAAAATTTAAGCTGAGGTAATACTCAATGTCAATATATAATAATGTCTTTTATTTATACTTCTCATCATTTTTTATTTGTAGTAGGAAATCCATTGCGTAAATTAATTTCTTACTACAATGTGCACATTTTAAACTTTGTTTCGGGGGAGGGGGGTGTTAATAATTTTGCTGTAGTAAGGGGGCGATTCTTTTAACATCATATTTCTAACCATGATAATAAGGAAAACACAATAATTTCTGTGAGACTTAAATGAGAATTAGCTTGAGGGGTTAAGGCGTAATATTAGATACGAGACTCCTATTCCTGAATGCTTATGAAAATGAACATGAAACTATGATAATTTCATTAAAGAAGAAAACACTAATAATCTAGACAAAAATATGAAGAGAATAAGACACAGAAAAATAAAAACGGTCGCAACTGGGACACGAACCTAGAACCTCTCGTTTTACTGGGACAAACGTCTTTTCAATTAGGCTACTGAGACATCTTATTTAAACGTCTTGTTTGTCAATCCCATATCTCAAATTTCAGAATTAACAATATTATCATCGACTATTTTTTTCCATATTATTTGCAGCTACCTTTTTCATTGGAGACAAGTGTTCAAAGAACTGGTTTGTTACCAAGATAGTGTCTCGGATTAATATATCCGATTTTATTACCTATTGACCTTTTTTGTAAAAGTCGAAATTCAAATATTCAATTTTTGAATGTTACTTTATTTTATGTGTTGAATCTTTAAGGCTGCAAAATATTACCATTTTTACTCTTGTAAGCAATAAAACACACACACATTGATTTAATCAAACACACACTACCAATAAATGGTACCGCCGCCCTGGAAATCATTCATTGGATAACCAACATCTCTGTCAAAAGTCATTCTAAGTGGTTCTCTACGTTTGGTAATTTAACCGGGGTGCCCGGGATGGTGGGATAAGTTTTGTCTAAGTCTGCATTTGCCCACCTACTGCATGGCAGGCTGGATTGGGAGAGAACGGTTGAGGGAGAGCTAACCTAGATATCTCCAGTCGGATTCTCTCGAACTCCCTGCACTGTATTGGGAGGGATGGATTAGTACGTCCATCCACTGGACCTAGTTCAGTGAAACCACGCGCATCATCTCAGTAACATACCTTCATAGCTCTATCGATTCGTACCATATTCATTTGTCATAGATCTATTGTTTCACATCGTGAGCATCTGTCAAACATAAAAAAAAAACACATTTCGAATAAAGAATTATTTTGGCACCGACTTTATCGCTTGTCTTTATCAAGGTTGTAGAAAATATTCTACGAACCTTGAAGGCAACACAGATGTAATTAAATAGTTTAAATTTTGAATTAAAAGTTCGTTGAACATGCAATTATGATACGCATTACACAGTAATATTTCACATTACTAAACAACTCACCAAAAGCTGAAATTATTGTGTTTAATGTACATAGGTAGGTAATGAATCCAAAACAAAACCACAAACTGATAATTTCTACTTCGTTGGCCTTTGAACTCGGCATTTCTAGAAGTTTTTCATTCCCTAAAATAATTCCTTTTTGAAACCTGCTCATTCTCAATGAAGGGTGAGAATATGAACGAGGGATGAAAATTAAGATTAGTAGCGAGTTTAATTACAACATTTATCAAATTAACTCATGCCGTACCATTAACTATTGCCATGTTTCAAATCGTACAATATTTACTCTTACGGGACTACTCAATTACTCAATCAAAAAAATTGGACGTAAATAACAAATGAAAAATCAAACAAATTGTATAGAAAAAAATTACGTGCGGACCAGAGAAAAAATTTCCGTCATTTTTCATGGCTTAACTACTCCTTTAGGAATCAATTTATAAAAACGTAAAAAAAAAACGGTACACAATTTTGCAATGTCTGTTGAAAATATTTGTTCGATTTATGAAATCCGAAGAAGAAACAATAAAAAATAGACATTTTTAAAACCCTGTTAATTCAATAGCCATCCAATTTTGCTTCCCGGGCACGTATTTTGTACTTAACAAAAAGCTCCGATGTTGGTTAAAGCTCTTTGCGAGGGAAATCTCTCGAGAGCGGACGAGGAGAGCTCATAAATCGTTTCCACGCAAAATCAATCAAAGCCTACCTCGAACTACCCCGGCACAGCCTCCCCTTTATTTCGATTTTATCATTTAATTTGACAATGATAAATCTAAGGAAACCCCCTTCTACCTTCCCTTCTTCCCCTTCCGTTATACCTCTTCATCTCGTTTTCGTGGAATCTAATCGATATAATAATCTCGTGTTTACGTTGTTCAAAGATCATTCGGATAATGTCGCAGAATATCTGTTTATTATTTTCAAGGTTAATTATTTGTAGAACTCCATTATTATTAAATTTAAGAAAAAACAGAATTTACAAAAAAATATATAAAAAAGCGTTATTACGCTTGAGTTGTTTCGCCTTCCGAAGGCATTATCAAATGTGACGAGGCCACTTACCAACTTAATTAAAATCGTGTTGCTTTTATTTTTTAAGCACTGGCTTTATTGATTGGTTTCAGGGTAAATTGTCGTTATTGATGGTGAATTGATTACTATTATTGTTTAAATTTTACAAGAAGTCTTACGTGCGTGGCTTCCTTATTGATAATTTGGATGACTCATAAGGGAGTTTTCCCCTATGGTTAGTCTTTATTTTCTTCTCTGGATCTGTAATTGAACTCAGCTTAAATATTTCTAGAAGTAGCGATCGAATTTGTTAATTTTTTCTTGGAATTATTTGATTTTTTTTTTATTTCGTTGGTGTCCTATTATAATATAAGTTAAGCTATGTAAAAGTCGAAACGCTTTGAAAAATTACAAAAAAAATAAATAATGTTATCGACGAAGAAGATCAAATGATTTAGAAGTTATCGACAATGCATTCTCTAATAATAAAGGTAATTTACCTTCTGGTGATCATTTCAACAATACTTCAACGAAAATAAAAATGAAAATTTAACTACTTTCCGATAAGTGCATTTGTTAAAAATGACGATTATTGATTTGGTTGTGTTGGTAGATGCGATACTTCAGTTCAAGATAGATTAAAGATCCCGAGCTCTCGGTCGTAACTTAATCGTTTTTTTTTCAATTTTCATATACTTTGAACGTTGTTAATATTCTTAACAAACAGCACTCGAACAAGAGAGTGGATTCCTTCGAAATACGTTAGCACATGATTACAAAACTGGAATTTTATCGGTGTATTCTAAACACAAGACTGGTTTTAATCTAAGCATGAATCTGCAAACGAGTCCACGTTTATGAAATGACATCATGTTAATAATCTGTAAATGCTCCTAAACAAAAAAATGTACGAGTATTTTATTAACTTTAAAGTACATCCGACATACCATGAAAGAAACCTTTCTCGTTGTTTGTTTTGATTTTTTTTTGTGTTCACCACAAAATGCTCGCAGGAGGCACAAAGTTTTCTCGCAGTTTACAGATTCCCCACCTCTGATCTAGGGGATGGAGGCAAACGCTCTGTATTGAAAACGATTATAATGATAACGTTCAATGCTAAATCTGTAGAAAGTTAATAAAAACGCATTCCTCTAATTATTTTAAGCATTTTACTATTCAGGATCGTTTTATGGGCATTTCGGTGGGAGGTTTGGATGCCAGCCATTTTTGCTTTGAAAGTGATTATGATGTTAATGTTTTGTGCCAAGCGAGTTAGAAATTAATAAGAATCCATTATCCTAATTATTTTAACAAAGTTCAGCAGGGATCATTTAGAATGGATGTTCCGATGACTGCCGTTATTAAAAGTGAATATGATGACGAAATAACATTCCAAATGTATTGTAAATAAATATGAACGCATTCTCCTAAATATTTAAGGGCCTAAGCCACCCTAGAGGCTGAAAAAATAGGCTATTTTAGATTTTTTTTTCGAGAAATACTACAAAATAAATCGAAATTTCAATATAAATCATTTATTAAACATATTAATGACTGTACATAAAAAAATTTTTGAAGTGATTAATTTCAAAATGGCGGCTGTACAGCGTTTTTCCGATGACGTCTCCGTTTTTTTTAGGGTCCACGGTCGGACACACAACTCCTGTTATTTTTGAATTATAAAAATATTTTTTTTATTTTAAATAGTAACTGCTATAAAAGTACGTAGGATTTTTTCAATATATTAATTTTTGGCCAAATGGCGCACTTCCAAAGTGAAAAGTTACAAATTTGCCTAAAAAATCATCAGGTAATTTTAATAACGAATGAACCATGCAATATAAAAAAAAAATTCTACGTACTTCTATAGACAATGTATTTTTGAAGATATATTCAAAATTTCAAGTAAATCAGTTGAAAATTGTCTGAGTTAGTTTCCGGCAAATTTAAAAAATGCTGTTTTGAGATACACGCGTTTGAAGTTTTGAGTAGTAGTAATAATTTTGCAATACCTTCAATCTGCGATGCCCGCACCATACAATTGGCTTTCTAGATTATCGTCCTGCTCTTGCTTTTCTTTTCTGCTTGACATTAAAGCAATCTTGTGTCTTTTACCCGTTCAGACAGCGATCTCTCTGAATGCTTTATGCGCTGTTTGTCAATTACTTTTGTACTAAGTATTAAACTAAGTACTAAGTACTAAAATTCAAAAATCGAGTACTTAGAGATTTTTCCCGACCATAATCTTTTGGGGCATCATTTTTGAGGTCTTAGAGGACAATTTAAAAAAATAAAAATAAAAACGTTTTTCGAAAATCCTAGGGTGGCCTAACCCCCTAAAGTAATTCTGATAGCTGTGATCATATTATTTTAATGACTTTTTTGTTGAGGAAGTGTTTATAACAATACAAGGTACGATCCAAAAGTTTCAATACCATTAATTTGTAATTTTTCAAGCTGTTTCACCCCACGATAAGTGACAAGGTCTGGCCAAACTTTCTCCTGGCTTGATAGAACGAAACGGTTTAAAGACTTTCTAGAAGTCGGTGCGGCGAATGCAACGGGTGCAGAAACAGCTCGATTTTGTATAATATTTTGTAGCGGATTTTTTACCGGTTTCGTGTGGAAACACAAGAAAGTCTGTGCAGACTTAATAAAAATTGTGCAGGTAGTTGGTGTGTGTTCTCGCGATTGGATGATTGTTGTAATGTATTTTCTAGGTAGTTGTTTTTGTCGTGTATAAAATTGAATTTAATTTAGTTAGGCAGTTACGAGCGGATATATTATAACACGTCAATCTCACAAATCATATTTAAAAAAAATAAAAATATATATATATTTAGGTATATATAAACACACACATCACGCAAGACCTAACTCTCCAATGAGCGACATCCGGTAGGCGGTGAGTGGAGTAACAAGGTTTGTACACACCTTTTATAACTAGCGCATACCCGTGAAAAATCATTTGATATTATAATTGCATTATCTATGAATTTCATTGCTTTTCCAAAAAAAAAAATCTATTTTCTTTCCAAGATAATTTTTTTGACAATTTTGAGTGATCTAATAGATGTAGATCTAATTTAAGAATATCAAAACGGAGGATAAAATAGCAAGTGTAAATCATGCAATGTACAGTGTTTTTAATACAGTGTCCTCTACGTCACGTGTATATTATACATAAGGTCGTAGCTTCTCCAAGCTTAAACTTTCAAATAATAGAAAAGTACCTACTTTTATCTGAATTGCCCTGCCAGGAAAATCTGTCATAAATTTTTTTTTAAAATACGCATTTCAAAAAGAGAATTTTATTCATCAAAAAATTACTTCTTTATCGCCAGTCCGACATAATTTTTAAAATTAGAAGTCATTGAACTCGAATAATTTTACGCATTTCGCAGGAATACAACGAAATAAATTTAGGATGGGTTGTTTCAAAAAATTTGACGAATTCGTCAAATATTTTACGTTAATTTTCACGTCCTGTGTAAGTTCTATTCAAGTTCTGTGATGATTTCAGTTTTGTGAAGCAGCTGGCCTATGATGATAAAAAAACAGAACTCGAAAAGAACTTACACAGAACCTGAAAATTAACTTCAAATATTTGATGAACTCATCAAATTTTTTGAAACAACCCATCCTTAACAAGCACCCACATTGACATCTGAAATTAGTAGGTTTAATTGCTCTGAATTATGTTATTACATATACAGAGTGTTAAGGGACGTACTTGACTTACTTTCAGTCAGCGAAATATGGGTTAACCAGTGATTCCTGACATTATTTGGAGTAAAAAATGTAAATGAAATTTTGGTCTCCGGTGACATTTTTGACGATTGTTTTTTTTTTCTACAAAAAAAAGGTAGATGTTGGACAGTTGGAGGCGGGGTAAGGGGTTGGTTGGTTACTCGGTTAAGTGACCAGTGACCACGACATGCGGAAGAAATATTTTTTGTTTGATTTTGAAGAAAAAAATTTTTTTTAAAAAAGGTGTCATCAAAAAAGTCATCGGAGACCCAAATTTCATTTACATTTTTTCACTGGTTAAAGTAAGTCAAGTACGTCCCTTAACACCCTGTATATATGTTTTTTTACATAAGATCCACATATGAGACTGAGGAAAATAATTCCCCGCAGGGCCTATGTCATCTTTGGAGATGCTGTGTGGAGGGTCTTTTGAGGAACGGGAAGGAGAGGAAGTTCTAGGAAGGAAAAGGGTAAGAGGGTTGGGTAGGAATCTGGGGGTCAGTGTGTCCAGAAGTGAGGGACAAATGAATTCATCCCTTTCATTGCGGTCCAAGTCCTGCGGAGAGTTCTGTTGGGGAGATCTAAAGATCTCCCTTAACCAGTCTCTCCTGATCCTCTCCCGGTCTGTCATCCAGCTGTCAGCTGCATCGTCACCAAACAAACCACTTGGGGTGACCTAAGGCAGAGGTGTTGGTTATCCAATAAATGGTTCCCGGGGCGGCGGTACCCATCGCCGCCTCCCAAATTGAATGGTTATTTAATAAAACTAATCGGGAGGCATTTTACGTTATTTATTTATACTACCTGATTGTATATGATAATTTAATAAAACTAAAAGGTTGGCATTCTAGGTTATTTATTTATACTACCTGATTGTACATGATAATTTAATAAAACTAATAGGTAGGCATTTTATTTATACTATCTGATTGTACAACCTATCCAATTATGAAACTAATAAATAAGTTTTTTACGTTATTATTTATACTGCCTGATTGAACATGATAATTTAATAAAACTGAAAGGTAGGCATTGTACGTTATTTATTTATACAACCTGATTGTACATGATAATTTAATAAAACTAATAGGTTGGCATTTTATTTATACTATCTGATTGTTCAACCGATCCGATTATGAAACTAATAAATAGGCATTTTACGTTATTTATTTATACTATAAGACTGTATGTGATAATTCAATATAACTTTTTATTAATAATATAAGAGCAAAATATGAAAGTTTATTAGACTTTAAAATAGGGAAAGGAATAACTGCGAATGAATAGAACGAATGAAATATACGGAGACTTGTCGTCTTAACTTACATAATAAACGTCTGGGAGCATTCTGATTAATAATAATAATAATGGCATCTCACCTGCTGCTGGAGCCGTAGGTTTAATTAGAGAAGCGACATCCGTCTCTAACGGGTCGTGGCAGTCAATCCCCTTAGGAGACCAATCTCAGGGAAGTATTCTACTCCGGACAGAAATTGCATTCTCCGGCTGGTTGCTTTAATTGCCTCTCCTGGCTAAGGGATCCTGGTCGCACTAGTCTGCTTATTGACGCGCACCTTCACCTCTGAATAATGTCCTCCCAACCATAGACATTCGAATTGATAGACTAGTCGTCCCTCAGGGAAAGGTAACAAAACAAGATATGCGAAATGAGGAGATGGCGTGATGTCTCCCTTTCTATGATTTGCAACTCGCATTGTAATTTCACAATTATTTTCTCGAAAATAAAATCTGCTTACGAATCACTCATCCATTTCAAAATGGCGCACAAATTTCTGGCTGTGTTAAAAATTAACCACAAATCCCAAATAGGGTAAAAAAATCATGTTTTTTTCATTTATTTAGTTATTATCTATATTGTTTGTTTACATAATAATAATAACAGTACGAAGCATTTTTGGGAGGCAGGAGGCAGGTACCGCCGCCCTGGGAACCATTTATTGGATAATCAACCTCTGCCATAGGTCACTCCAAGTGGTTCGCTACGTTTGGTGGCTTAGCAGGGTTGCCCGGGTTCATGAGGTAAGGTTTGTCAAGGTCTTGTCAAGGTCTTGTCCGCCCATCTTCTGCGTGGGGCTCATCTCATCCGGCAGCCCGGATCGAGAGAGACCTGCTCTATATATATCCCTTGACCCATTACCTTGCACAGCAGTTAAAAGGATGGATTCATACGACCGTCACTCCTGAACACACCGACCCCCCAGATTCCTACCCACCCCTCATACATACTTCCTTCCCAGAAATTAATCATCTTCCTTTCCTAAAAAAACCCTCCACACAACATCCCCTAAGATGACATAGGCCCTGAGGGAAATTATTTTTCTCAGGCCTCCTGTGTTATAATTTACCCACCTCAGTCATTTTTACATCGCTACCGACAGTTCAGTTAAAAACTAACATAGCCTGCACAGAAAACTCCCAAAAAAGGCTGCTCTACAAACTATTGCTTACTTCAGAGAATTTTACTTTTCTGCACAGGGTCAGGTTTATGAGAGCTATACGGCAAACAAGTACGACGTATGCCAAAAATATGGTCACGTGGTTTGCCACCAGCTCGTCGAAATGATTCCCCGATTTTATGTTTGGGCAAGTCTATCAATTTGGTGCTGTTACTCTATATTCCTCACTCCTACTTCACTTCTACCTTATAATAATATACTCCTGTTCCTACTCCTAAATTTCGAACATCGATCTCTCAGTATAAACATTTAGGGGTGCAGTTTGTACTGAAGTTTCAAAGCAGTTCTACAAGTTGATTGCATTTTGCAGTATTCAATAACAAGAACTGGTAAGTGGAAATGCAATAACAATAAATGGAAATGGAAATAGTTGATTCCGAGTTCATTAAAAACGCCGTGTTGCAGAAACGGAGTCTAGAGAGCGTCTATTTTAGCGCAAAAATGCTTCTTATTTATTTATTTATGAAAAATTTAAGAAAAAAAAAGATAATCAAAGGAAACTGTCACAGAAAATCTGGTCCTTCATTTTTATTTAGTTTTTTGCGCGTCTATAATAAAAAAAATATTTTAAACCTTATTATATTAAAAGTAACTAGCTTTTACCCGCAGCTTCGCTCGCATGTATGAGGGGGAAGTAACTATAGCTCTTGCACTTACCAATTATTCCCCTTCCCCCTCCCATTGATTGTCTAATTGATTCAGGTTAAAAAAAATTAACCCATATTTCGTCTCCGGTCACAATTTTTTACAGAAACTAAGCGCTGCAAGTATTGCGAGGCTATTGTTTTTCTTGTTTCTTTATTCTGGCCGGTTAACTTTCTTGGGTACCACCTCGCACAAACTTTTGTTGAATGATCAGCTGTCGAATAATCGTCACCACACTGCCTTTACTGAGGGAGAAAATGCGATATTTGTAGTTATCTGGGGTCACCCCAAATGATGTCATTAACTCACTCAATGTAGCCTGCAGTCACTGTGGTCAACGGCCTGCCGTTGCGTTTTTCGTCAGCCAGCGGTGTTTATCCTTTAGCTTCGTGACGGCGACGAACACATCGTCTATAAGTGCTGATATCCACTGTTGCATTATGGTACGTATTTTTCAGTCTTTCATGAATGCGAATGAGCGTTTCATCTACTACAGTCAAGAATCAATCACAGAACGCTGTCTAATACGATTATCAATTTCAGCCATTTTGCAAGCAACTGCAGTGCTGCCACCTTTTGACGCAAAAGTAACTACTACAGCAGATTGTAGAAGAAGGTTTGAGGAATAGCAACAAATTAAAAAATTTTACTTACTAGCTTTATTTAAGTAGAAAAAAATAGAAGGCATTATTTTTAGACTAACCCACGTATCTTAAGTAAATGATGTGGTAACATTAAAAAATATTAATATGATTTCCCCTCCCGCGTTCTACTTTCATTTTCCCTGCCTTCCCTCCCTCCCGCGTTACCCTCCCCCTCCCGCTTTCCTCTTACACCTATCCCGCCTTCACCATTAAATTAAAAGATAACATAAGTAAACTGAACGAAAAAAAATAAACGTTAGCTCAAAGTTAATTAAAGCAATGAAAAAAAAAACAAAGACGAAAAAACTGTTATGCAGTGATCTCGTTAAAATATGTTCTGCAAAGCTTTATTCATCAGTAGAGGAGTATTAAAAATATCAGCAATATTAGCATAAAAGTTACCTATGGTGTGTAACCTTTTTATAACAGTATTGTAGCCTGAGACCGTAATAGAAATATCACAATAATACGTACTAGAGAAGAATCTTAACGTAGGAACATGAAGCGAATCAACATTAATATATCGGGGCTATCCAACTGAAAAATTAAAAAAAAAAAATTATTTTTAATTTATACGAAAATATGAAATTAAATTTTTGAAGTGAAAACTTCTTTAGCACCGTTGTGATTTGAAACTCGCTGAAACGAAAAAGAAACACTAAAAAGAGGTAAAAACATACAACAATAAGATATAGTCTGCGAGAGAATGAGATAATCGGTCTCCTCTTTGTGCGGTGCTTTGTAGCCACCCACTCTTGTGTTCTTTAGTTTTTTGAAGGTTTAACTTCTACCGCATACACACATTTTTTTCTTCCGTCACTTAATTTTAAATAACATGGGTCAGTTTTAATAAAGTATTTAAAAGCACTGTGAAAACTTAACTTATAAACAAAGTATGTAAAAGACCGTTAGGGCGTGTAATAAATAAATAAATAAATAACTTTTTAGTAGGTTACCAACGTAAATTTGAACATGTTTATGAGATTGAGGGCAGCTGTTCGAAATTTCCTATGACCGAACTAGATTACTTATTATGACCAGCGCGCAGTCAAAGTTTTGTCTCCGAAATTCCCTGAGTAATTGTTAATTTGGCTTGGGTTTTATAATATATTATGCACGGAAACTTGTCTCTAGATGGCTATGAAATAATAATGGTATACTTTGTTTAATGAATGTAATTAAAAAGAAATCCTGAAAATCAATTTCTGAATATATTATTTTTCTCCTTACATATTCGTAAGTATTATTAATGAACAAAGCTGAATCAGCTGAATAAAATATAATAATTTTTTTTATTCACGAAAATAGATTTTTTGACGTATGCGATTAAGGCACCAAAGCAATCATTAAAATCAATTGAGATTTGCAAATACTCAGTGGTTTTCAAAGGATTCGGAAATTTTAGAGAAAAAACAAAATTTTTAAAAAACTTAAAACTTCCAGAAATTAAAAAACTAATGCTTTTTAACGGAACTAACAATTAGGGACAGAGAGAGATATTTGGGAAATTAGTGGATTTAATCTCTTAAAAGTTGTTGGGTTTGAAAAAAATTAAAATTTTGGTTTTTGGCGACTTTCAGAAAGTGGTTTGTAATCTCCGCAATTCAAATAAATTATGAAAAATAGTAAAAATGAGAGGAAATAAAGCAAGAATTCTACAGTACCTGGGTACCTAATTCTACTCTTTCCTTCTATTATTTTAGTAAAACTGATCGGAACACTTTAGTCTACGGTATGGATAGTTCAAAATCTGAAATTTGAATGTGAAATATGTTTTTAAAAATATATCTAAGTAGGTTCTTCTGTTTATGTGAATACCATATTTATTTGTAGAGTATGGAAGGTGGGGAATCCATCACTAAGGGAGTGAAAACACGACCTGCAATAACTGCAAGCTAAGCTGCCGTGCTACTACTTAAGCTACCGTGATCAAGCTGAATGACCTGGGGAACAGTGTCACGAACGGTGCCTCTGAGAAGCAGGGTCGCATCTCGGAGTATTTAAAACTTACCCCACCTCTCGAGGCTTTGCTGGAGTAGACTTTTTGTTTCCATAGAACCTCGTTTGACGAAAATTGGACCATTCAAAACTAGGAGGCTTTAGGGAACCTAGAAAGCTGAGGCCACTTCCACGAACTCTTCCCTCGCTTGACCTTCAGGGAACCAATGGGAAGGGAACTCTTCCGTCAGGGAACCAAGGGGGAGTGGAGAGGAGAGCTGAGGCCACCTCCACCTCTTTCCCTCGTGGGGCCTTCTGGGAACCGAAACAAAGATAAATAGATTTCTTACGGGAAAATCCTTAATGCTACAGGTTCCTCCAAAGGATCTATATGCAGGAAATCATGGACCCTCGCGGGACTTTGAAACAAACTCAAAGGAACGAGATAACGTAGAAATAGTGCAATGGGCCCATGGCTCGAGTGCTCATGGGAACTGTTTTAATAATGTTTTATTCCAGGATGTGGATAAGATTGTGCAATCCCACACGTCCCAATAGTTAAACATATTATTAAAGTAATAAGAGAATAAAGTAAATTTTTTAGAAAAATTGAATAGAAAAAAATAGAAGTAAAAGTGGAAACAGGAACAAAAATACAGTAATTAATAATCAGTTATGAAGGGCGTGGAGTTGAGCGAGCTCTGTGTATATCCAGAAATGTATACCATCTCTGCTTTAAAAAATGCCCATAACCTAACCTAACATAACTTATTTCTTATTTCACCATTTTTTTTCATCATTTTAATGACTTTTCTTTTGAAATTGCACATTGTTGAATTTTCCGGTCACCGTATTTACTTACCTTCAACTCCTTCATTGAAATACAAGCTTGATAATAAGTTGGTTGTTTCAATTACAGTAAGTGACGCTCACTTACGGCCACCAGATAAGGATGCTAAGCGAACGAACACTCTCTAGAGTGGAAGCTGCTGAAATGAACATATGAGAGGAGTGGCAGAGGTTACGAAATGGGATCATATAAGAAACTCGCCGATCCAGGACGATCTAAACATTGAACCACTGCTACTCTTCATAGAAAAATCGCAACTGTGGTGGCTTGGGCATGTACTAATAATGTCTGATGACCGAATTCCGAGGAAAATACAAAGTGCAATTCCAGAGGGTAGACGTCCAGTGGGCCACCCCAGACACAGCTGGGCGAGGCAATTCAGAAACTGTGTGAGCAGGATGGGACTACCAGGGACGGAGGCCGAATATTCAGCACAAGACAGGGAAGTACGGGGGAGCCTTGTCGATGCAGTGGGTCCCCGACCCGATTAGGATAAGGAGATGAAGTTGATGATGATGACGATGATGTACTAGCGAGAAGAGCAACAATAGTCGGGGAACTTCTATTGCATTCTTACATTCATCACATTCTTCCATTATAATAGTTTGAAAGAATAATCCTAGTTTATTTTATAGTGTGTAGGCATGGTATTTCTGAGAATAATAAATATTTGAAAATATAACAAAAAATTATTACGCGAGCTGCTAAATATTTTGAGGTTGGGGAAGGAATAATAATGAAATAATTTGAAGTGCGTGTTTCGTAATTATGAGTTTAATAATTATTTTTACTTACCATTCCGTTTCTTATGTTCCTGGATATAAAATTTGACTAATACACAGGTTATGGGGTAGATTCTACCCATAAATAATAAATCCGTGTGCCAAAGTAACTGACTGACAGATAACCAAACTGACAGATCCATTGATGTGTGTACATCATTGGACAGATCTTATTCTGATTGCAAGCTCGGCCATAGATATATGCTTCATCATTCTACGTCCTCCAAAATTATTACTTCCACAATGGACATAGAACAAAAAACGCCAAACTTTACCAATTATTTTTTCTGGAGATCGAAATATTACACAATTTTTTTTTTGTAGGGATGAATCCAGTAAAACAGCTTTTGTGGATATAGAACCGAAACATATTTTTCATTGCTCTTTCAATTAGTATTGTTAGTTTAAAATACTTAAAAGTGAACAAAATACAGACCAACGGTAGACAGACACGTCTCGCAAGCCAAATGAGGCTCTTTGCATATATATGTTCGCGGCTCTTTAGACATCAACTCCAATTTTAGCCTCCGAATGACTCGAACGTCAGCATCAGTTTTGCTAAACTCAGTTGTAACTAAAAAATAAATAATAATTCTACTGGTTATAGAAATTTTTGAGATCCAATTTGTTGATAACAAATGTAAGAATATTTTAATCCTCGGAAGGGTGGGAGTTGAATTGAGAAATTTTTATTACCAAATTTCTCAATTCAACTCCCACCCTTCCGAGGATTAAAATATTCTTACATTTGTTATCAACAAATTGGATCTCTCTCACTTGAAAGTTTTCCGATCCCTGGAAAAGAGTAATCCTCAGCAAGGGACATATCTGTGAAAGTGTTTTTTTGTTTACATTAGCTCCACACAGGATGCCCAGAGGAAAATAATTCCCCTCAGGGCCTATGTCATCTTTGGGGAAGCTATGTGGAAGATCTTTTGAGGAAAGGAAGAAAAGAAAGTTCTGGGAAGGAAAGGGATCTGAGAAGTGGTAGGAATCTGGCGGCCAGTGTGTCCAGAAGTGACGGAATCCTGAATCCATCCCTCTCACTGCGCTGCAAAGAGATCTTCTGAGAGATTACGGCTGGAGAAGTCAAAGCGACTCCCTCAACCATTCTCTCCTGATCAACAACAAACGTAGCGAACCTCTTGGAGTGATCTATGGCAGAGGTATTGGTTATCTAATTAAAGGTTCCCTGTGCGGTGGTACCTGTACCCGCCTATTAAAATAAGCTTTTTTTACTTTTATTTTAGTATTAAAAAAACTAATTGTGTAAGAGTTAGGTAGATTTCGTTGTTACCACTTTTTACAGGAGTATTGGCCTCTATTTGTGTTTCTCTGGTTGATTTCATTTCAGAACAAAACTTTAATAATAACGCGAACTTTAGCCCTGTATTAGACCAAAACAAATAATAAAATGAACGAGATATTTTTACTGCGAACCAAAAATCAATACATTTCGATGAATAAGAAATCTCCCCTTAGCCAGAACTTGAATTACGGATTCCCATATTGGGAATTATTACCTTGAGCCGGGTCTGCATTTAAGAGGGTGTTTAATACATTATGGGAAATAGATAGCCGGAGGAATTTGCTAATATATTTCACCGAGAAGCTCCGCTAGTCGGCTGGTAGAGGCGAATACATTCCAAGATGTACCCACGGTTCACCGCCGTATGTACGGCTTCGAGGAATTTACTGCTCCAGACTCTACGGAGATCTCATATTATGTGCCCGTAAAGAGTATTAAAGACGTTATACTCGAAGTACTTATTAGTTTTTATATAAATACTCCGAATATCCGGTGAATAATCTAAGTTATGAGAGGTTTGCTCGCGTGTTCAGTACCAAAAGGTAAACCACCACTGCGCTAACATTAGAGAAGTGTGACTTTTTTTATATTTCCTCCAATTTGCTTAATTTGGTAGGCGAATATGGGTACCACCACCCTGGGAACCATTTATTGGACCAACACCTCTGCCACAGGTCACCCCAAGTGGTTCGCTACGTTTGTTGACTTAGCAGGGGTGCCCGAGTTCCTGGGGTAATGTGTATCCAGGTCTTGATGACGGGTGCGTTGGCCCACCTTCTACGTGGCGGACCGGATTGGGAAATGCTGGTTGAGGGAGACTCTTTACAACCTCAGGCTCATGACTGAGGATGGGCTGCCCCATCAACGAGTGAAAAAACCCCGCCGCTGTTGTTGTACCGGTTCGTGACCGGAGGGGTCCCAGCAACAGCGTTTGGGGCGCATTGGGCGACCTCTCCAGCCGGACTCTTCCTGCCCATCACCTTGCACCGCAGTGGATGGATTGGATTCATACGTCCATCATTCCTGGAAACTCTGATTCCCAGATTCCTACACATCCCTCACACCTTTTCCTTCCCAGACCTTCCTTCCCCTCACAGCATAATATTAAAAAAATATAAAATCATGAATTCACAACAAACAAATTTTAACTTCCTTACAGCGGCGAGAAGTAGGAGACCCAGGTGCGGGCCATGACTGTTGGTGAATTTTGCCAACATTCGCGGCCTGCACACAAATTCAAACTCCGTCCACCACCACCTTCTCTCTCAACGTCCTAACTTTCTTTTCCTCACCGAAACACAGATTGCCGAGCCTCTGGACACCTCCTATCCGGACTGCCCGGGCTTCGCCCTTGAACCTTGCCAATACGGCAAGATTCTATGCGTGCCTATAGCGCTCACCGAACCTTGGCGAATCAGACACTTCCGAGCTCTTCAGACACTTGAGCGAGACTATTGATGATCTCTTGCCCCGCTACCCTTCGGCCGAGTTTGTTATTCTGGGGAACTTCAATGTTCATAACGAACCATGGTTGAAGTTCTCTGGATCAACAGTTTACTTACATTGGTTTATGAATTAGATTAAGTACACAAAGTTAACAACAAAAAATAATATACATATAAACAGTATGTAAAAGAATACAAATGTTTAGTTTTAAGTTATAATTTATAATACCTCCCGATCTGGCATGCCACGCAGTTGGTGGGCAGAGGCATCCAAAGACAAAATTCGGACATACCTCACCCCATAAACCTGGGCTCCCTTGCTAAGGCACCTTACCATTTGGATTGACCGATGGCAGAGATTTTTTTTTTTAAGAAAGACAAACATTCCCGGGCTACGAATAACCCAACAATGTTTGAAAATCTCTTACTACCACCACAGAAAGCCGAAAATGTTGCTTGTGTTGTGATGGAGGACTTAGCCAGCCGAAGAATCGAACACGGACGCCCGGGTGGAACCCAAACGCGATGCTCACTCAACCACTGATCGGTCAAGATGTTGGTTATCCAATAAATGGTTCACATTGGCGGCAAAACCGCCTCCCAAATTGACATTTATATAATATAGAAATAAAACGTAAACATGTCCAACTTACAAGAATTTCTAGCTGGTCTAATGAGTGTTTTACAAGTTGCTTTTTGTCATACCGAACACCATATGGAAACAATTTCCAGACCAAATTCAAAATATTTGCTTTGCACTATCTATCTTTTCAGACTTGGAGATTTGCTTTGCACTATCTATCTTGGGACGGTACTAAATAATCAGAAATTGCAACACCCTAAGTACGTGATAGCATTTGTCATTTGCCTTTGCCATTGCCTTTTACAAATCATCAAAAATTCATGCCAAAAGTACTGGTACCGAACAGTATTCTGTTTTGCTTTCTTTGTCTTTAATCCGCGCCTGTTGAAGATTTGCATCAAAGTTAAACAGAACATACATACATATATGGATGGCGCGAGGATAATTATTTTAGGGAAAACGCTTTTTTAAAATCAATTGCTTGCTCAAATTTTTCAAGAAAAGCTAACAACTAAAATATTTGATTGAATCACCGATACAATATTGTATCATCTATATCTCTATATATCATTGTATCTCTCGGCCCATCACGTTGAAACGCAGTGGTAGGATTGGATTCATTACTCTAGTCCATCATTCCTACGGCCTCCGTGGTCCCGAGGCAAGACTCTCGACTCACAATCCGAAGGTCACGGGTTCGAACCCGGCGTGCGCAAATAAATTTTATTCGATTAATTTGTGTTATTTCACAATTTATTCATTTAAAATAATAAATAGTATATTTGCGGCACGTTCCAGAGTGGAAGATACTATCAGTATCGCCCTGGTGTAAGACCACCATTCAGAATTGAAACGTTGCTTGAAATGGCTCAAGCCGTGTTTAGTGACCAGATCTGAATAGCCAGGTACTCCCCCACCTTCCTCTTCCCTATCTCCTTCCCCTCCCCACTACCTTCAGCCTCACAACATACCCCGATTGGGGATGCCATAGTCTCACTGGCTCCAGACGGGAGCAGTTGGGACTCTTGTGCGGTATTAACTGTAAAAAAAAAAAAAAATTCCTGGACACACTGACCCCCAGATTCCTACCCACCCCTCATACATTTTTCCTTTCCAGAACTTCCTCTCCTTCATTACCCTAAAAAGACCCTCCATACGCCATCCCCTACGATGACAGAATCCCCGAAGGAAATTGTTTTCCACTGAGTCTCCTGCATGGAGCTGAAGTAAAACTAAAAATACCTAATTTTTTTTTTATTGAGGAAACAGTCATACAGAAAAATGATTATAACAATAAAATTCATATGTTGTAGACCAATTAAGTTCCATTGTGTTAAAAAATATTGATTTAGTATTTTTACCTACTCAACTTATTAAATTACAAAGAAAAAAAATAAAAACATAATAAAGAAAAACATAAAAAGAAGAACATAAAACATAATAAATATTAAGATGTTGTTTTCGTGACGCAAAACAATGACAGACAACAAATGTCAAATAATATTTGCCGTCTTAAACTGTATGAAAAGCGGTACCAAAACAAAAGATGTCCTTTTTTTCCTTCGAAAAGATACACATTATGAAAATATAAACCATATGGAAACTGAAGCATAAAAAAGGATCTCGTTAAGCTCCCATTAGATTGACGAATTAGATGGATTATCTGTTCTTGAAATAATTTCGAAATTTGGAAATTTTTTATCAATTTCAGCGAGAATCTTTAGAAACCTGTACCAAGATTGAAAGACTGACCAGTATGGAAAAAACTATGTTAGTAGTGTATCAACTTCTAAACATCCTGTAAAACTAGCTTTGCTTGTACAAGTATATCGGTACAATAAAAGCATTATGTATAGGACAAGTATGGAAAGACGCAATATAACCCCAAGCAAAACCCGGGCGACGCTGATTACGATGGCTACTTATAAATACTTGTCTACTCGTAGGTAAATACAACCAAAGTTTGGGAAGAACCCCGCAGTGTGGTGTTGAGTAGTGAACGTTCAGCCATCACGTTTATCTGTTACGAGCAGTGACCCAGACCTAAAGGGTTAATTAAATTTGCACAGTGTTTATTCGAGATCCGAAACAGCCAACTTCCAATGCAGTTCTCGCATAAGCCGGCATCGCACACGGAGGGTTAAATCCCAAACGAAATACAAAGACAAACTTCGCGAACTTCCGAAGGGTTTTTTCCAACCAACTATCATAAATTAAGAAGTTTTGCTTAAGAAAGTTCTCGTGCTATTGTTTTTATCATTCGCTGGTGTAATTAACGCTGGGAACTTCGTAACGCCGATCTAGTACCCATTGTTCTAACTTTTATCTTATTAAAGTGCTCGCTCTTATTTGTTATATAGCGGCCCGCGATCCACGACTACATTTTACATCATTTAATTAAGGGAATCGTAAGAGTAAACCAACTTCTTTCTCTTTGTTAACTTCCGGTAGTTAGTCTATTGGAATGATTTACCATCATCGTGATTTGGCTAAGCTTATTAGACTTGCTTTTAAAAGGGCCAATGTTACAAGGTCTGTGCTATTTGCTCTTTTTAGTAAGTTTTATTCATTTAAAAAAATGAATAATAACTTACTAAAAAGAGTGTTATCTGGTGTATGCCTCCTGACCGTCGAAACCGAAAATACTTTTTTGAAATCTAAAGGTTTTTTAAATTTCGAGATAACCCAATTTCCATGCGAAATCAAAAAAAAACTGTCTAAAACCTGATACTGGCCCTTTTAGAAGCAAGACACAGATTTATCAGATAGAAAGGCGATCTCTTTTGCCACATTCATGGACTAGGTCTTCCAACTCAACAAATTGCAAGAAAGTTTGTGAATATTTTTTTCTTAAATTGTGTAGGTATTTGCTCTTTGCCCCATAGTTTCAGTTATCCTGGTTAGGGACCAGTATTCAGAAACAAATTGTTGCTTGAAATGACTTTGGTTTTTAAATAATCCAATAGTTATGTTCACCTTTTCCATTCTTCCTATTTCTTCATACAATGTTCACTAGCTTTCGGTAGATTTGTGTGCTTTTCGGATTAAAGGAGCAGGACTTGCAAAGTTTTTTTATCTAGAAAAAAAAATTCGCGCACTTCTGTGTGTAAGCTAATTAATAAATCGCCATACAGTGTAGGTACCTAAATACCCATAATTTTACACCGTGTGTCGTATACTTTTCTTTTAAAGAAAACATTTTTCATTAGTTCATAAATTTTTGAACATGGCACTGTAGTGTGAAATGATTGTCTCATTTAAATAAATGAGGCATGTAAAATGGAAAATACTTTTTAATGAAGCAAATCTGACCTTATTTCTGTTGACCTACTTTGATGGTTTAATTCTAAGTTTGCGTCACGCGCCGGCCGTAAGTACGTTTATATTCATATAAGATAAAATTTATGTGGATACTGATGACGCTTTACCTGCAAACTCGTGAAGAACTTTTTTATATTAGTCTGTTCCGTTGCAATATCAAAAGCCTTTATCTCATCGCTAAGAATCCAATCGAATAAGTTAGATTTATTACTCTTACCTCAGACGAGAATAAAGAAAAGATTCTAATGTTTGTTGAGGGGATGAATAAAATATTCGCAGAGAGCTCTAACACGAATTGAATTACTCGAAGAACTTGGCTCCCGTACTGTGCTTCAAACGAACAACAGCGGCTGCAGACGTAAACAAAGAATAATTTAATGTCTGAATTTCAATGTTTAATCTAAAAATTTGCTAAACAATCTTTTCGGAAACCATAAAAACGAAACCGTGAAATACAATTTTGTTGTACGAGTGTTTTCTCCAATCTGGAAATCATTTTACAATAAGCCGTGCTTCAAATTTCATTAAAATTGATTGCCTCACGAAGCTATTTTTAGTTCATAATTTCAATTCACTACTCCGAAATCACCAACATTTCCAGGAATAATTGCTTTTTAGGCGAATTCGAGACTTTCCATAAACACTCCTGGCGAAAGCATATTATTTCACACAGCCTCTGTGTAGGCAGAATACAAAAAGCTTTCGAGTGAATCGGTGGGAGGTATATTAGGTGCGGAGGTTAGTGCGATCACTCTAAAGTGATAATGTATGATCTTAAGGTTCGTATATTTTCATAAAACTCGGGTGAAACATTATTTGGCATAGTACGCCGGAGAATTCAAATCAGGGGACTATATTATTTTATGGAAATACCAGTCATTTTGAAAGACAAAATCTCTTTTCTTTTGAATAAATTCAACCTTTGTCTTGAGACGTGCCGACGAAACTTGATGCTATGAAAGCATTTTTTTCGGTTCCATTATCGTCTCCACACATAATCCGCTTCTTTTAGTCGGCGACACAAACTAAATAATGCCCTGTTTGACGTTTGTTTCACTATAATATTACTAAGTATGTGTACATATATTGTGACTCCGCGAGTGTTGGATTTCCAATCATTTTGCAAAGCTGTCCATATTGATACAATACTCTCTTAAAGGCTGCGCAAAATATGTTTACGTTTTACTTCATTTCTTTATTTTGGAAGTATTTTCAGAAAAGCATATTCGTTCTAGGTATATTTTTTTTTATTTTCGTTTTTTATTTATTCATTGTATGTAATAGATATAGTACATTGTATAGATTTTTTTTCATTCATCCGTCATGCTAGGGATGCACCTGTTTTAAAGCGGGTGAAGTTTACAGATTGGAATAATTCATAACTTTGTTGATAAATTAAATTATAAGTATAATTATTTTTTTTTTATTTTAACAAGCCAATAAAATTGGCATCAAGATGGCAGCCAATAAAAATATGCGTTAAGAAAAATGAAGATAATATGGGTGGTTCTTAGTCGAAGTATGGTACAGTTAAAGGTGACCGAATTGGATATCGACACCTTAGCTCAGTGGATAAGAGCACCCGCCCGGAAAGTAGGGAGGTCCTGGGTTCGAGTCCCAGAGGTGTAAACATCTTTTTCTGATTTTTCTGTTTCCAGATTTTCGATTGAGTTTCGCTCATAATGTCTTCATTCAAATAAATTAAAAGTTAATAAAATATACAAATTGAATTAAATTACAAATAATAATTTACAATAATAATAATGTTAGCAATAATAATGTTAATAATAATAGTCATTAAAATTGCAATTCAATTTAAGTAAAAAAAAAACTTTATGACATAGTTTCTAAATAAAGGGATCCATTGTGATGATTGTTTTTTTAAGATATGGGGTTGGGTTTCGGTTTTTAAGTTCTCGGGGAGAAGGTTAAATATTTTATAAGCTGGGTACATGAAATGTCTTCGAGCTGGTGTGGTATGTAGTGTAGGTACATTGTAGTGTCGGTTAGTTATTGTTCTGGTAGTGTATTTGTGATGTAAGAGGGTTTTTTTTCTTATGTTTGAACAAGAAATGCGTTAGAGTAATTTTAGATAGAGTGTTCGTATGTTTAAGAAGTTATCTTTAGTGAAGAGTAGAGTGGAGGAGTATCTTGTTGTTATTTATTAAAACTACCATTTTTATATTAGCTACCTAAGGAAGTTCTTTCCCTCAGAGCCTTTGTCTTCTTTGGGGACGCTGTGTGGAGGGTCTTTTTAGGGAAACGAAGGAAGTTATGTGAAGGAAAGGGGTATGGGGAGTGGGAAGGAATCTGGGGGTCAATATGTGATGGACATACATATAAGTCCATCCCTCTCACTGCGGTGAAAAGCGATGGATCGAGAGAGTCCGACTGGAGAGGTCAGTGTGTTACTATCCAACGCGCCATGCATTAGGTGGGCAAACGCATCCGCCGCGAAGACCCAGACAAACCTTACCATATGAATCCGTGCACCCACCCTAAGTCTGTCTAAATTAATCTGAAATAAAGTAATAAGGGTGTTAAAATATACATTCAATGATAAAAATATTTTATTCGTGCATAGCCCCAACCACTTAATCCCACCATTGTTATTTGATGAAAGTAAAAGCTTTTGAATTTCAATAATCGTTCCCAGCCATTATGTTTTCGGTCTGAATCACTTTTGAGATTAAAACAAGAATAAACAAATAAAAAATGCCTAGGGTTGCCTATTAGTGGATATACTTAGTTGAGAGGGGTGATAATAATATTACTGAGAAATGATACGTAAAATTTAAAATAAACAAAAGAAAATTTTTAAAAACTTGTAGCTTTTTTAGGCTAAATCAGCAATGTTCTCGGGTGCGGGGCATGCTTGAGAACACAATCAGTTTCACTTAATGAATTTATCTCCATAATAGAAATACAAGCCTTGAGCAAGAGATTAATTCGACTACTTGATCCGCTTTCAATTTTGCCGTCTAGGGGCTCAATTCTCCAATAGCGATAAAGAGTTAAAAGAGTCAAATGTTTCAGTTATAATACGTAATCTCGAATGTGCAAAGATTTAAAAGATGAATGTGTTGGCAACCCTTCAAAAAGAAGAAGATGGAGAGATATGTAAACGCGAATGTTAGAAAGAGCGAAAATATTTAAGCGAAAATTGTGAAAATGTGTAATAAAACACGACTCGTATTGTTGTACATCGTATACTCGTGAATATTGTGTGTTTTTGATGTTTCTATGGGGTGGATTTGAAATAACGACCGCTTCTTCTTCGAAATTGCTGGCGAGTACATTACTCAAAATCAAAAACAACTGGTAACCATCCGCAGAATGACATTGCAACAGATTAACTTTAATTTTTAAGTTAATTTTTATGAAAATGAAAACTATATCTACCCTCCGGCGAAACGTTCTTGTGTGATTTCAAAGAGTCTGCTTCGGCTTGCTCTACATTATGTATTGCAGTCAACATCACCGGTAAATCAGCCACTAACCTCTCAGGTCTCGACCATATTTTGTCAGGTGGTCAAAATATTTCCGCTATGCAATAAATTTCAAATAAGTAGAATATTTATGAACATATCCGAAAACTAATAGCTGTTTTTGAAAGGTGATAAAATACGCTTTCAAATTTTATAAAGTGGAAAGAACATAAAATTTTCAATGTATGAAAATTTTGCATACAAACATAAAAAGTTTTTAAAATGACTTACCATACATTTTTTCTTATTAAAATTACTAATAACGAAAAAAAAACACAAACATACTTTATTGGACAAATGTGTTATAAACGTTATTATTACCTCACTTTTTTATCGTTTATATCTACTTCTCACTATGATGATAGTACGGAAGACACAACGATTTCTATGAGACATAGAGACCCTTAAGATTTTATTTACCCATTAGCTTAATTTGTTTACTTTTTGGAACAACTCATATAGAAGCGAACAAATTTGCCTGACGGGTTAAATGGAACCGTCCGTTCGATTAGTTTGATACTATTTATAACAAATATTCGGTTTAATGGTATCAAACTTAACGAACGGATAGTTGTAAAACCAGCTCTAAAACAACTTTGTATACGTCCTTCGGAGAGCGTCCGGAAAATGATCTTGTGTTAGGATACAAAGTAATAGATTTTAAGAGTTAAGGTTGGCTAGTTGGACCCACTCGTTGTTTGAGTGGAATGGCATTTGACGTTTGACGTCTAAGTAAGTGCCTTCGACGAACTCGAGAATAACAAAGTCGACCGATGTATGCACTTTCGACGGCGATTGAGATATTTGAGCCCCTGGATTGCGATTCACCAATAACCATCAAGAGTTACTCGTTACGCGCCATGTACGAAAGAAAAATTACTCGTCGACTCGATGAATTTTGTCGAAAGTTTCATTTTTACGTATTTTTTTTTTTACGTAATTTTAAAATTTGGAATGGAATTCCACTCGTTGTTCGAGTGGAATGACTTTTAACGTTTTGCGTCTAAGTGTGAATCTTCGACGAGATTCCAGAATAACAAAGTCGACCGTACGCACTTTCGACGGCGATTGCATGCGGCCTCGATTGAAGAATCGAATCCCTGGTGGGTTCGGCGGATCACGGTGATGCAACACACTCGTGTCGTGCACGTCTAGGAATATATTTACATACAAAATACCCACAAACAACAAACATGCATTTGATACGAATCTTGTGGGGTATTTTAGAGTAGACTTTTATTCCCTCCCTATTCGTTCGCTATAAATACCTTGAGAATTTTACAAGAAAAATTACGAAACAATGTTATGACCAGGTACCTGACAATTTTTTTCAAACTTTTAAATAGCAAACATTACGGTGGGTTGCTTCGATAGTTTTTGGGATTAATGTTTTATCAATATTTTAATGGTCGAAAGATAACGCTCTTGAGTAGCAATCCGAAAGAAAATTATATTTGATTGATTTGTTTTATATTACGTTTTAATCATTTTAAATGACATCTATACTAATATTATAAATGCAAAACGCGTGTGTTTGTTTGTTACGCTTTAACGCATAAAACAATAAAATGATTTTAATCATTCTTTCACTAACAGAAAACTAAATTGTATGCGAGTACTATAGGCTGTATATAATGGTAAGCTCTAGCGTTATGAAATTAAAAATATTAATATATTATATTTATTATACGTTTTCTGTCGCTAACAAAAGCGAATTATTGCTAACGTCAGAAAACAAATCGTTGCCGTGGAACCGATGTTGATATTAATATCTATCCATAGATAAATAAAAATGAATCTCCGAAATTTTTGTCCGCGCATTAGTTTCGAACGACTGCGCCAAATTGGATAATTCTTTTTTACTACTGGTGAGCTCTGGCATTGTAAAATTTAGGTGGCACGCAAGCTGTTTGAAAACTGAATGTACCGGAAATGAATGTATGGAATGCAGGGGTAGAGGGGGGAGGATCCTCTCCATCATCTTTTTCCTCTCCTCACTGCCTTCAGCCCAATTGGGGGCGCCGTAGTCTCGCTGGTTCCAGGCGGTCGGGAGCAGTTAGGACTCTTGCGCTTCTATTCAGTGGTAAAGATAAAAGAAAACCAACATTATAAGGTAAAACACCACAAGGCTGGTACTTACCGAAAGAACACATCGCTCGGAAATTATCAAAAAATGGACAAATTCGTCACTCAATGACACCAAAGAGGCTGCTCTAAAACCCACTGCAATGACCACATGCATTCAAAAAATTATAGTGGCGTGGCACACCCTCAAAAAGAAGATGGAGAGATATGTGAATGCGAAAGTTAGAGAGAGCGCGCTTATATTAAAAAGATAATATTTGAGCCAAATTTGTGAAAATGTGCAATAAAACACGATTCGTTTAAAATAGAGCAAAAATCTCGTAGAGAATGTCTAAAATAGCATCCAAAGAAACACTGAATTTTTATGCATATAACTTGTAAAATAACTGAAAAAAACGTGTTTATAATAATTTTCGGAGCGATTTTTTTCTATCGAGGGAATTTCATATAATCGCAGTTTTGACAATACATGGGGTTTGTATAGAAATTATCTTCAAGAAAAACATTTATTTTTTTAAGAGCATTAAATACTTAAGACTATTTAATGTACATGTGTAATAAATCGATAAAAATGCGACCCAGGAGCAGAGAGGGAATGGCTAATCATGATAGGACAGTAATCAAATCAAAATAGGTTTATCTGTAAATGTGGAATGTTTAATTGATAAAGACCCAAATGAAAATTTTAAACAAAAAACTAAGAAATAGAAACGGTCCCATCTGGGAATCGAACCAAGGACTTTGACCTTGCCAGGGTTGAGCTAATGGGACCCTATCAGCTTCGGACATATTTGACTGTATAATACTTCGACTAAGAACTACCAACGATCTTCAGATGGGATCAATGTAATGGTTCTGTAATTAGATAATTTTTTTATACATATTGATGGTGCAATGTCTATATTTTAGGGCCAATTAGTTCATGCCGATAGAATGCTGAACTTGTGTGACTTAACTTAACCTTATGTCGTCCAACCTAACATAATCTGATCTAAAATGAAGATAACTACCAGTTATTTTCATTTTATTAACGCACATCTATAGGCTGTTATATTTACGTACGATTTCAAAATTTGTCTCGAACTAAATGCTATCTAGATAGTGTATTCGATAAATTTATTATCATATTTTTTAATTTAATCGCGACATCTATACACTTTTCTGCAAGTCTAGGATGAATGTTTATTTTTATTTTAAATTAATGCGTTAATCCTCAAATTCTACCTTACTTGAAGTATGATAAAGTTAAATATGACCGGACGATCAGATATAAGCGGATAGGGTCCCATTACTTATGTGAAACACGTGACTGTTTAAATGTAGCAATAAAATGTAAACTCTTCTTCCATCCACAAGCAAATGCTTTTTATGGAAGACCAGTGCTACTTTAATATGTACCGTTTTTAAGATAAACAAATAAAAAAATAAAAAGTTAGCTCAGTGGTTGAGCACTGTCCCAGCAAGGCTAAGATCCTGGGTACGATTCCTAGATGTCACTTAAATATATCTTATATTTATATGTTATTCTGATTTTTCTGTTTCAAATTTTCGATTTTAAGTTGCTAGTATTACTCCATTAATTAAATATTACAATTTGAGGTTATATTCATTAAGACAAAAAAAAATTTAAAAACTGAAAACGTAACTCATTTTATAAAAACTGAAAATGAAGCTAATTTTAAAAATATGTAACTAATTTTAAAATAACTAAATAGCCAAGATCATCCTAATGAGTGTAAGCCAAATGAATGATAATAAAAAAATATGTTAAATAAATAATAATAAAAAATTTTGATAATTATTCAGATTCAGAAAGAAATTCATTTCAAATTCAGAATTTTTTATGAGAATCATATTACCAAAACTTAAGCATTTGGGCTTAATTGCAGACTTTTCATACTACTTTTCTACTCCTTTACTTCTACATACTTTTGAAGATTCACTTAATAAAAATAATTAGTTAATAGAAAAAACACTAAAAGCAAGATAGTTTTTAATGGGATCTCGTTATGGAGTACTACGGTTGGATTCATAAAAGAAGCACTTGTTAAAATCTGTTACCAGGAAAACATGGACTGAGTTGAGAGAATGAGTTTTCTTTAATGAATAACTCATAATTATTTTAGTGAAATTAAACTCTTGTCCATAGACGTAAACTAACTGTGGCCAAACGTTTTTAATGGCGGATTCTTCTACATCTGAAAAATTGCAACGAACGCCAAAATTTTTGTGTGATTTATTTTTTTAAATTTCGATTTCATAAATCTGACTCACAACCTGAGCCGAAAATTTGGTGGTCAAATTTGGATTGAATATAATTATGCGTAATGGCAATTTTTGATCATAATACCATAACAGGCGCAGGCGTATAGCCAAACAAAATGTGTTGTTGCTGATATAATACCAATTTTTTTAAATGTAGATTTACAGCAAAACTGTCTTGAAAATTTACCTGTTAAAATAACTTGTAATTAAATAAACAATACGTATTAATAAATATTTTAAATTAAAAAAAATACAACACCATCATAACTATAGGTAAATATATTATAATTAAGCTCTTTTATAAAATCTGATATATTATATACACTAAATTCTGCTTTTTAATTTGTATGCTTATTAATTTAATTTTTAAACGCTTTAATAAGGACAATTTTATAATATTTTTGAAAGAATTAAATTTAATGAAGTTAACTTTATTTTATATGAATACCTTACAAGAGCTGCTTCCAAGCAGCTGGGACTCCCGTCTGGAGCCAGTGAGACTATGGCATCCCCAATTGGAGTATGTTGTGAGGATGTAAGTTGTAGGGGGGGAACTGAGATGAGGAAGAGGAATGTGGGGAAGTACCTGGCTATTCAGATCTGGTCTCCAAACACGGCTAAAGCCACTTCAAGCAAGGTTTCGATTCTGAATGGTGGTCGTATACCAGGGCGATACTGAGATTATCTTCTACTCTAGAACGTGCCAAATTGGTTTATCGAAATCCGACGTAACTGCATTTCAGTAGCGTATATTATTAAAAATAAATTCTAAACGACATATTATGTAGTATAAAGCAAATTTAAGGGTGCCTTAAAACTTATGCCGCACTCATCTCCTCGACTTGTATAAGATGCCACATAGAAGAACAGATGTTCTAAAATAGTTCAGCTTGACAGAAAGAATTGTACTATTAATGACATTGAAAAAAATTGTATACCTGCCTTTCCAAATGTTGAAAATGTTTAAATGCGACGCCTTGTTTCGTAGACATAATTAATCGGTAGTACAATGATTTAAATGAATAAAAAAAATCCACTTTGCATTAAAAACAACGCTTTAAAAGTTAACAATCAAAAAATAAAATAAAAACCGCTATAAAACCAAAGTTTCCAACCTCAATTTATTAAAATAATATGTAATTTGAGAATTTTTTATTATTAATTTTTACATGAAACAATAAAATAGCGAGGTGATTGTAACGTTAATCATACATTTTTCTAATAAAATAGGTTTTTTTTTTTACCAATAATTTTAGTAAGAATAAAATGTTTGCACTCAAAATTTATATAAGGTGTCTCAAAAGAAAGTTTATATTTATTAAATTGTTTTTTTTTAAAGTAAGGGTACTATCGAAAAAATGTTTATTAGGAATTAAAATATACAATTTGGGAATCTATTTCTTAAAAATAATAACTTCTAACTGTAAACCCTCGCGTTTGCAGAATTCATTTAATCGAATTTAAAGTTAAATTTCCTGGGACGGCCCGGAGGAAGGCTTCGTGATGGCTGCCATTTCTTGGGGGATATTTTCTTTTAATTGCGCCAGGGCAGTCGGATTATTGACGTACCCTTTAGATTTGAGATAACCCCACAATAAAAAGTCTATAGTGGCTAAATCAAGACTAAGAGAAGCTCAATTTATGTCTCCACTCCTGGAAATCAATTTGCAAGGGAAAATTTTACGAACTCGTGGCAGAAACGTGTTAGACATATGTGACGTTGCTCTGTCTTGCTGAACCATGTTCCTTGGTTATAGCCAGTAAAGTTTTGCAGTTCAAGAAGTCGCCTAACATCTCCACATAAGGTTCTGAATTCACTGTAATTGCATTCCCCTTTCATCTTGAAAAAAGTAAGGGCCGATAATTCCTCTCGCCGACACAGCAGCCCAAACGTTCACTTTTATTTTGGTTTTGCCAGCTTTGTACCGGTCTTTTCAAACTTTTTGACCCATTTTCGAATGAGAGGAATGCTTGGCGCATCATTTAAGTGACAAAAACCTCGAATATTGCAGAATCTTCTACGCGCTAGTCGCCGAATCACTTTTGTAAAACTCGCGCACGCACAACGCGCAGTCCGCTCCCGAAAAACAATCCATAACAACTGAATTCCCAAGAGCCAGGCCACTGATTGACATACTCCCCGCACCCTTCGGAAAAGTTGCGTCTAGTCAGTAAGCAAAACAAATATAAACTTTCTTTTGAGACACCCAGTATTTAAAAAATTATAAGTTGATTTCTTATTATAAGATTCGACAGCCTATTTCACAAACTTTCAAAAACAGTTTTCGGATACGTTCAGAAATATTCCATTTATTTCGATTTTATTAAATTTTTATTTATTTTATTTTATTTTATTTATTTATTTAAACGCCCATAGGGCTTTTACATAAAGTGCAGTACATGTTTTTGGTAAAGTATAGGAAATAACAAAATATAATATAAACATAATATAACTGTAAGAAAAAAGAAGATAACATAAGATATAAGAAACAAAACATAGATAACACTAGGTATGACACAAAGCAGGTAAAATAGAATATATGGTCACGTAAATTAATGTGAGATAGTTATTTTAATTATAAAGAGAAATAAGGCAAGATTGTCATTATTTATGTTTATAATTAGCAATCTTTGTTATACATATTTGGTACGTGTTTATCGAAACATAGCTACAATAATATATCGATAAAGGTGCTATATAGTGCATGATATTTATAGCTTTATTTTAAATGTTCTGATATACTGAGTTTAAATTTAGAAATCTATTGATGTCGATAAACGTCAATTGAAGTATATTTATTTCCGAGTATATGAAGTCTTTGTATTGGAGAGTTTTCAAAATAATTATTAGTAGAATTGGTAACAAAGTAAAGTGCATTAGAACGCAATTATGAAACGCAAAAGCTCTGATCGACTGACAGAACATGCCAGCGACCCGAGGGTTGCAATTTCCAGTGAGTGATGGTACGGACGTCATCAACGTTCGTTCTCTTCCTTCTCAAGCGTCTTATTTGAAAACGAAAAAGACAGAAGATATTAGAACTATGATGTCACGTAAAATCTCTCACTGGGACTGGACTTTATTTCGATTTTATTAAATTTTTATGAAACGCAAATGCTCTGATCGACTGACAGAACATGCCAGCGACCCGAGGGTTACTATTTCCAGTGAGTGATGGTACGGACGTCATCAACGTTCGTCCTCTTCCTTCTCAAGCGTCTTGTTTGAAAACGAAAAAGACAGAAGATATCAGAACTATGATGGCACGTAAAATCTCTCACTAGGACTGGTATACTTACTAGCTGGGAGTGGCTCAGCGCGTTGTGCGTGCGAAGCGGGCGGGCGGTTGTTCAATTTACAGCGCAAGGTTTCTTATTTTCGAAGATAGACTAAAATATATTAACCAAAAAGTTTTGAACACAAACTTACAAGTGTTTCAATTAAAAAAAAATCTTTCTTCTTGTGACAAAAAAATCAAAATCAAACGTGTGTGGGTCCAATGTTTGAAAGATTAATGTTTCAATTTAAAAAAAATCTTTCTTCTTGTGACAAAAAATTCAAAATCAAACGTGTGTGGGTCCAATGTTTGAAAGATTAATCTAAGAGCTTATTCCGTCTGCAGCCGCTTTCAAGATTTATTTGTGTAAACAGACGAGGGTTTTAAATCCATTTTCACACAAAAGGTAAAGATCACATCACCATGAAAGCTGCGTCCGCTATATTCCAAGTAGCCGACCCGTAGCTCGCTTAGCGGTGGATACCATTGAACATAAAATTCATAGAAATTCGATTTAAACCCATTTAAAAAAAAATGACAATTTCAAACAAGTCTCCAAGTCAAAAGCCGGTCTCCAGCTAGGGTACAAAAAAAATTGTGTGCAGTTCACACGCGGTAGAAGTGAAACCTTCAGAGAACTAAAGTAGGCAACAGTGGGGAGGTTACAAAGCACCGCACAAAGAGGTGACCGATTATTCTATCTCATTCTCTCTCAGGCTAAATCCTAAAAATATGTGAATTTGTCTCTTTTTTTGTGTCGCTTTTTCGTTTCATCGAGATTCAAATCACAACGGTGCTAAAGAAGTTTTCACTTCAAAAAGTACAAGTCGTGATGTAAATGTTTCATTTTGAATAAATTCAAAATACTTATTATCTGGGGTATTTTTCTTCTAAAGTGACTTGAAATTTTAACTATTATTAATATGTGATTGAAAACTATCTCTAAAAACTATTAGTTTTGTTACATCACAGAGAATGGTGTCGAATGAGTAATGCTATGTAACTATGTCTAATGATAATGCTTTGGTAACTTATTTATTTAATAACTTACTAATGTTTAACTGAATAACTTCTAATCTTTTCTTAATTTTCGTAATATTATTTTCGATAATGTGTAGGATATGGTACCCACAGTTTTGCTTAGCGTATCGGACACTAAGGGTTGGAGCGTTTTAATGTTATAAATTGAAAAAAATATCACCGGGGACCAAATTGACGTCTTTTTACCCCAAATAAGCCCAGGTATATCTTGTTTAAATTCTGTCGGGTACGTTCGGATATTAAAGTACTGTCGTAATATTTATTTATTTACTTTATTTTGGGGAAATCAACAGTTTACAACTTGATTAATTTACACACGTTTAATATACCTATCTGAAAAACCAATTATATATTTCCTCATTGTAATATTAAATTATATATCTATAAAATTAACAGTAATGTTACAATAACTAAAAGAAATTACATTATTACAACAAGAGATAGTGCATAATATAAGTCTTTCCACAATATACCATTAAATTTGTGCAGTTTTGTACACATTAATACATTTTTGATAAATTTTTTACATTTTTTTTCGGTACAATTGAAGATATCAATTTCAGAGAGAATGTTATTATACGTTGAACACAGTCTTATAAGGCAAGCATTTTTATTTGAATTTGTATTACAATGTTTTTCTTTAAAAATATTACATGAACGTGTGTGCCGTATAGGTACTTTGAAATCAATTCTGTTCAATAATGCAGGTCAGTGAGTAATGTTGTTTACGATTTTATAGAGCAATATTGCATCTGAGTATTGTCTACGTACACTCAATGTATCAATTTTGAAAAAAATTGTTGCATCAAGATAATTATTAAATCGATTGTGTGATTTATAAGAAATGTATTTTTTGATTTTTTTCTGCATCGATTCAATTTTATTTACATGTAATGCATAAAATGGAGACCACACAGTTGACGCAAACTCTAGATGGCTTCTCACATATGCAAAGTAAGTATAGTTTATAGTTTTTATAATTATCTAGGTCGGTGGGTCTCTTAATTATTAATTAATTGCCTTGGCAGTTTAGCGGGTGATTAAAATGTAGAATAAAAAAAGTGTTTGCTTTTCTGTCTACCTAAAAATTTAAATTAATCCATTCTTGTTCTCCCATCTTAACATTTTATCTAAAAAGATCTGATTCTTTTCAAAGTATGATAGTCGATAGATAAGTATGTAAATGTTGTTTTATGTTTATTATGTTTTCCCTAGCATAGAGGAAAATATATATTTTATTGGTCCCCTAGGGCCAGTAATAAAATTTCTAAGTAATGGTGCCGATAGAAGAAAATCCCTACACAGAGCAATCTGCAGTATAATATGATGCTGATATCGGTATCTGCCCGATAACATGATACAAGCTCAGGAGAAAACCATTGTATGAAGGTTCAGCTCTAAAAACTGTGGCCAATATAGCTATCTGAAACAACAAATGTCATAATAGTGAACGCCTGATTCTACATTTTTTATCAAAATATATTTTTGGTAGGGCTTACCGATACTCTTGCCTAATAGGATTTAAAACAAAAGGTTTAAAAAAAGTGACGCACAGTATGTAGACATGACTGCTACAATTTTAAAACTAGAATCAGGGAACATAATCTCTATTTACGAATTAATAACCATTCCGAGTTTGCTAATCGTTTAAGGGGGTATTCTAGTATAGAAGCATGAATTGTAAGTGTTTTTTCAGGTGCAATAAAAAAGAACAATAATATTTTTGAAGCCATTATTTTACCAAATATTTATTAAACATTTTAATGTTTAATAAAAATTTGTTCACTACACATTAAAAAAAATCAAAAGAAAAAATTTAAAAACTTAAAAGTTACAGGGTGTTAAAGTGGGGGGTCTCGAAAATATGGCACGCTCTGGCTGACACGATTGCAACCCTCCTAGTTATCCGAAAAAAAAACAAATTTATTTTTAATCCAAACAAATGCTGCTATAACATGAACCTCGGAGAAGTCATAAAAAATATTTTTTTGCAAAATGGCGGCTGTCTGGAAAAAAAAGCATTTTTTTGACTTTCCGATTTTTTTTAGAATAGTAAAAATTAAAATTTTCTTATAATTCTGGTTCATGCTATAAAGTAATGTATTGAGAAAACTCACACCAAATTTCAAGTAAACTGATTTAGTAGAACTTGAGATATCGTGTCAACCGTCACGAAAAAAATGGTTTTGAGAAAAAGGTGTTTGAAATTTTGTCTTAGTAGATAGATTTTGGTGCGATTCTGTCTAAATCGCGAAATTAAAATGGTTATATCTTTTAAAATAATGCGAATTTCGAAAAATCCTTTTAAGAAGATATTCTTGAATATTTAAACTTTGGAAATATGAAGAAAAAAAAAATTTTTTTTTCCTAGACTAGAATACCCCCTTAATAGATGCGGGCCATAACATAGAAGAATTTTAAACATTCAAATACGAATTTGGGAGGCGGGTATGGGTACCGCTACCCCGGGAACCATTTATTGGATAACCAAAACCTCTGCCATAGGTCACCCCAAGTTTCTCGCTACGTTTGGTGACTTAGCAGGGGTGTCCGGGTTCATGGATCATGTCAGGGTCTTAGCGGCCGATGTGTCAGCCCACCTGCTGGGTGGCGGGCCGGAGACCCTTTGACTTCTCCAGCCGTATTCTCTTGGAGCATCACCTTGCACCGCAGTGGGGAGGATGGATTCATACGTCTGCCACTCTTGGATACACCGACCCCCTAACTCCTACCCACCCCTAACACCCTTTTCTTTCCCAGAACCTCCTCTCCTTCCTTTCCTAAAAAGACCCCTCCACTCAGCATCCCTAAAGATGACATAGGCTCTGAGGGAAATTATTTTCCTCAAAAATTAATTTCGATAATAAAAAAATAGCACCCTGTAAATCACGATGTTCCCATATTTTGTTTACTCCTCTCACCGTTCTTCCCTTCCCCCAAAATCACCCCACCCACTACTCCCACCTAATTAAATCTAATGATTTCTGTTCTTGAATAATTTTTTAAGTTAGTTTTAAGTTTACTAGTAAATGACACGGATGTGCTTCGACACATCCATAGCAAAATAAAATAAAAATTACAAATGTGCATGGAATGTAAAACTCTTCAAAGATAAATATTTTAAAAAATGTAATGGGTTTTCGACAGTTTTCGAGCCACCTTTCATGGTGCGTTCATACTTTCGTTATAAAAAATAGCAAATAATAAATCAACCGATTTCTTATTTATTTCAAACCACAACATAGTAATAGTTTTATTGCTAAGATAGATTTTGCTTTTATTTTACCTTAAATAATTAAACATTATTACTTTGTTTTAAATCATTATATTTTATTTTAAATTATAGTATTTTCTGACATCTATGATATGTTCCTATTCACCTTACGTTTTATCTCATACCTCACTCTTCACCAATCCTGAGGCACGCCTCCCCCTCTTCAATACCATTATAATATACTTACACATTATAATTTTAATAATTTTTTTTCTTTGTTTTAGAAAAGAATGTGTCCTTACTGGGGTACCCTGTTCTAAGGTCACATTGAATATGTTTTTGTGTTTGAATTATAAGTTAATATCTATCATAAAATATTACAAGAGGAAAATTATAGAGTTATGTCTAAAATAAAACACAATATAAGCATTAATCTTTATTTGGTTGCAAAATCTCTCTTGCATTAAAAATCGATAAAAAATTTACGTCTTCAAAAGAAGAATAAAGATATGGATTATTGACATGGGAAGGGAGAACTTAGCGTAGATACAATTTTGCAACCAAATAAAGATTAATGCTTATATTGTGTTTTATTTTAGACATAACTCTATAATTTTCCTCTTGTAATATTTTATGATAGATATTAACTTATAATTCAAACACAAAAACATGTTCAATGTGACCTTAGAACAGGGTACCCCAGTAAGGACACATTCTTTTCTAAAACAAAGAAAAAAAAATTATAAAAATTATAATGGGTAAGTATATTATAATGGTATTGAAGAGGGGGAGGCGTGCCTCAGGATTGGTGAAGAGTGAGGTATGAGATAAAACGTATATTAAATAATTTTAAAGAGAAGTATTGCATATTTCGTCGTCCAAAAGTCGTTTTAGTTGTTGGTTGGTTGGTTGCATGTTATAATGTGGATCTTGTGAATCGGCCCGAGTTTATCTGTGTAAATTTATCCTGGTTTTTGAATGCGTAAATTAGAATATCTTTTGCATTTAATTGTTTCAGTGCTTTAAAAATGTAGCCTGTAGGAGTTCTGATGTAAATAATTTTGGAATTGAGTTGTGTACATTTTGCACTGAGGAGTGGTTGTTCTGAAAAAGCCGGCATTAATATAAAAAATACAGTGGTTTAAAACATAGTTATAATGTTGCATTTAATTTTAGAGGTTCACCAGAAAGTTGTGTGTTTATAAATAATTATTACGACTTTGATTAATTCTGTTAATTGATATATTATACAGGTGCATAGAAGAAAGGGAAATGATAAAGGAGAATTTATTTTAAAAAAAATTAAAAACGTTTGTAGTGTTACTAAACACAAAGACGTTGCTTTATGTAAACCGTAAATAGCTCAATGATTGAAATATATTCGAGGGCTTTAAGATATTAACCTTTTTTAATTTAGATTTATTATATCGTAAAGGTTCCACAATAAATAACACACATTCTCACGAGCTCTTAACATCCCCTAACCTCACATGTGTGCGATAAAGCTCGCCCTGTTTAAATGTAAACTCGCTTCACAATGGAGAAACCTGAAAACAATGTGACCTGAACGCGAAATGGCTTAATAAAAGTAAAAATAATAGAAAGAAAGAAAGATAAAGTGCTCTGAAAGGCTTTGGTGGAATGGAGATGGAGTAGAGTGGAAAGAGGAATCCAGCAGGGTTGCATTCAAGCGCGGTTTTCCTAAATTTTCTATTTATTGAAAGAACTGTTTCTTTCATAGTATCGTTTATAATAATATATTTATTTTAAAAAATATATATATATTCATACGCTTTCACTATATTGGAAGCATATTTAGAGTCAAACATTTAACACCTTAAATTTAAGCCTTGCATAATGATAATATTTATGTTTAGGAAAGGATCATTTGATCGTGATGAGTAAGCAATACCTTTCAGCTACACTAATGAAAAAACACTTCCAATCAGATAAACAGTGTTTACGTTACATATTGGAACTGAAAGTCGTACTTGTCAAAAACATGTATTTCCAACATAAAAATGTTACACCCCATTTGCACAACATCATTAATCATTACACATATCTAGGAAAAAAATACTTCAACAGCCTACCCGAAAATCGAAGACGATAAATGCCTACTAAAAGCAATTAAAGAGCAATTCAATATAAAAATAACAAAACCATGAAATTATCTACATAATTAATATTACTTTTAAATTTGTCTTTTTTTATTTTAAAGTTCCTTAAATCATAATTAATTATAAGATGTAAAATATATTTTTCACCCCGATACTCATCCCTCTTCTAATCATAGTCCGTTTCTACAGCATTATATTCTATAACATAGAAAAATCAAAAAATCTCTTTAAACTTTTTGTAATTTATTTTTGTAATCAAAATAATTACACTTTGTAAACACAGAGTGGAAGATAATATCAGTATCGCCCTGGTGTAAGACCACCATTCAGAATTGAAACGCTGCTTGAAATGGCTTTAGCCGTGTTTAGTGACTAGATCTGAATAGCCAGGTACCTCCCCACCTTCCTCTTTCCTATCTCCTTCCCCTCCCCACTACCTCCAGCGTCACAACATACCCCAATTGGGGATGCCATAGTCTCACTGGCTCCAGACGGGAGCAGTTGGGACTCTTGTGCGGTATTTCATGTAAAAAAAAAACGATTATTTAAGAAATAAATTTTTAATAAATTTAAAAAATGGATAAAACAGCACAATTTCTATTTCGACTTGTTACAAAAAAAAATCTTTAACTTTGAACTGTGAACTGACGTTGTATTTAACGAAAAAATAACAACATTGCATTTTGACAGACTGCGTAAGATTCCCGTCAAAATGATAGTTTTGGTGTGTTCTGATCGTAATTCCTATTCTAATGACCAACTCACTATTATAATAGTGTAATTCATCTATAATACATAACACAAATAATAGTGTTTTTAGTCAGTTTTAACACAAAAATGTCATATTGTGAATTAAGTTTCGTGCTATCGGAAGAAGAGAGGTTAATTCTGACATATTTTTTTTTTACTTTTACCGCATGGATTTAATAACGCTTTTATGAAAGTGATATTTTTTTAAACACAAATGCTTTATGTATGTGTTGTTAAATATAAGTTGAAAAATATAACACTTATATTGTGCAACAATGAATCCAAATGGTCAAATATTTTGGTAATTCTCTGGGAAATTTTATTATAATTTTTAACCGCCTTACTCATAATCGCAGAATCCATGGTAATACAAACGGGTTTGGTGAAATCGTCGTACGTTTAGTAAAATAATCGTTTCACCAAACCCGTTCGTAGATATTTATAGAACAATGGGAAGTACCCGGTATGCGTTGAATGTCACTCAAAGAAAGAAAGTAATTGTGTTTTAATTCTGTTTATTAAAGTGCTTTTATTTTTATTTTAGTTTATTTATTTATTTAACGCGCAGAGGGCTTTTACATGATTTGTAGTTTAATTTGACAGATATTTTGAAACTAAGAAAATAATAAAAATAAAATTACATAAGATAAAATTCATACAAGTCATACAAACACATAAACAAAAACAGAAAAATACAGCTTTTATAGGTTTACAAAATGTGTTTAGTAATAACGTTGAAATAAATATTTTAGATGATCCACAAAACTCGCCAAGTTGAAATTGAATATGTCAACATCACCCAAGTACTTATTTCCCAAGGTGTAAAGTCGTTGTATCGGAGAGTGGGCAATGTAGTTAAGCTTATGAGTGCTGCTGTAGAATATTGTATTTTGTGTTACTGTCGGTGTTGGTAAGTTAATGAGTTAGTTGCAAGATTTCACAACAATCGAATTTAGAGTTAAGTATTTTAAATAAAAATTTTAAACCGTTTATTTTACGTCTGTCTACTAATGTATGTATTTTTACAGTATTTAATAATTACTTGGTATAATTATTTCCCTCTATTAGTATTCTGGGCAAAGAGGAATACAGAGCTAGCTGCAAAATCATAATTAAAAGAGCCAAAATTCGGTACCTACCTACCGATTTTATTTTGTCAGTGGTTATCTTAACATCAACGAGAAATATTAAAAATAAATTATTCACTTGACACTGGCCAGAACACTCCATTGGGGTGAAAAGCCATGATGAAAAAAAATAAAATAAATAAATTCTATATTTTTAAAAAAATTTCAGTCCACCCGTGTGACAGTCTAAAAATCATCGGTTGACCTACGATATTTCCTTATTGTTTTTTTTTGTGAGAACGAAAAAAGGAAAAATACTGCATCGCAGAAAAGGTGATTTTTTTTTAAATTTACTTAAAACATTAAATATTTTTCAATTTATTGTAACCGTAACTACTTTTCATCCGAATGCTTTCCCCATTGTTAGTCTGCTTTTATGTGGCAGCCCTTGTGGAGCTATGTTTCCAAGGTGTGGGAGAGATAACGGACTGTGTTCGCATAGGTAGAGCTAGGTACCTGAATGTTCACACGTATCCAGTCTTGGATGTTTAGACATATTCAGTTTCGTCACGGTACGAACACTTTCAGATAAATCCATTAACCAGCTAACATTCAAACCTTTTAGTTTAATTTTTTTTTATCTTAAGCTCTTCCTTCTAAACGAAAAGAAGTTTTAAATGTAACTAAGGAAACAAATATTATGAGAAGATAGAAATAAAGGTTACGTACCGGTAGATTTCTTCATGTTAAATAAACAATACTGTCAAAATACATGTAAAAATGTTACGCAAATTATCGCAAAATTCGACGGTTAATTTTCAAAGAAATCCGCATCAATTTCATACTGAAATAAATAAAACCTACCGGATATATTGCAATTTTTATACCGCACAAGAGTCCCAACTGCTCCCGTCTGGAGCCAGTGAGACTATGGCATCCCCAATTGGGGTATGTTGTGAGGCTGAAGGTAGTGAGAAGGGGAAGGAGATGGGGAAGAGGAAGGTGAGAAGTTCCTGGCAATTCAGATCTGGTCACCAAACACGGTCAAAGCCATTTCAAGCAACGTTTCAATTCTGAATGGTGGTCTTACACCCGAGCGATACTGATAGTATCTTCCACTCTGGAACGTGCCGCAAATATACTATATATTATTTTAAATGAATAAATTGTGAAATAGCACAAATTAATCAAATAAAATTTATTTGTCACGCCGGGATTCGATCCAGCGACCTTCGGAATAACGATATGCTTGTTCGATCACTTTTTAAAACCAATCCATATCTTTTTTTTGCATCACCTCCACATAGAAGGCACTAAGGAAAATAATTTTTCTCAGAGCCTGTGTCGTATTTGAGGATGCTAGGTGAAAAGTCTTTATGAGGAGAAGAAGGAGTGAACATATTAAAGGTGTGAGGAAACACAGAGGCTGGCAATCCATCCCATAGCCGAACTAAGGAACTCAAAAACTCGAGAATGTATACAAATGTTAAGCTTGCATTTGGCGTGTTTTCCAACTATGCAGCTGTGCCCAAGGGATCAGCGATGTTGGTTCCTCTGAGCATGTTCCATTAAAATATCTGTAGAACAAGGAAAGCATTAAGACCTTACGCCTGTGCTCTAAAGATTGCAATCCGTTTGGGAAGATAGGTGAATCTATCAAACAAACCGCCAGTTTATGCACAGAGGCAAGTAATTTTTTTCAAAACTATCATTAATAATATTATTTTTCAACGCTTATAACGGAGTCTTTAAACTACAATATAAAAGTCACGTGTGTGTAATGGTGAGGCTCCGCTGGACAGGATTTGTATTAACGATAGAAGTAAATTGATTCCTAAAGAGGCTTTTAATAAACCTGCAGGCCGAATGAGTATTGTTCGGTCTTAATTTTATGGTATTATTATATTGTTAATGGTATTATAGCTAGACCTGGTTTATTAAGACTACTTACCTTCCGTATACCAACAAATAAGAGGGAGTACGAAAACAGTGTGCAATATAGTTGTGAATTGTGAATACTTGAAGCAGGTGGATGAGTGTTTAGGAAGTATGTTTATGAGAGATGGGAAGGTTTATAGAGATAATGAAAGAAGGGTAAATATAGGTAACTCCATTAATGGAGGACTGAACGTTGGCACTAACTGAAAAACTAACCAATAAATGAAGCTAGCAGCCCACAAAGGAATGTTTCCCGATGTATGGTAGTGAAGCATGGAACTGGCAGAGGAAGGATGAAAGTAGACTTAATTCTGTATAAATGAGATCCCCGAGGCGTATGTGTGGTAAAACCATGTATGATCGTATTAGAAATGTAAAGATCTGAAAAAATGCAAGACTGATATGAGATTAAAAAATAAGATTAAGAAATGGACCCTCAGTTTGGGCATATAGAGCTAATGAATGAATGAAGAAAGGAATATAAAGAGAATATATAACGCAATGTGAATGGTAGAAGAAGTCGGGGACGCCCGTGGAAGACATGGCACGATCAAATCAATCAGATACTTAAGTCGGGTTATGTCAAGAGTCAGAATAATAGAAGAGTATGTATGAGACGATATATGAAAGTGAATGAGGCAAAGAATTTTTTTTTTACATGAGCTCCACACAGGAGGCCCTGAGGAAAATTATTTCCCTCAGGGCCTGCGTCATCTTTGGGGATGCTGTGTGGAGGGTTTTTTCAAGGGAAGGAAGGAGAGGAGAGTTCTGGGAAGGAAAAGGGTTTAGGGATGGGTAAGAATCTGGGGTTCAGTGTGTCTTGGTCATCCGCCTCCAAGACCTAGACAAACCTCATTCCATGAACCCGGGCACCCCTGCTAAATCACCAAACGTAGCGAACCACTTGGGGTGACCTATGGCAGAGGTGTTGGTTATCCAATAAAGGTTCCCGGGGCGGCGGTACCCATTCCCGCCTCCCAAATTAAAAAGTATGCCAAGACCGAGTTGTTTGGCGGTCCTCCCTTTCTTCCATACCCCTGCGGGAAATGGCGTGACGGTTAGTTAGTTAGTTACCAAAAAATACTTTTCAATCTAAAATTGTAATTTATTTAATTGCAACAACAATATATTCTCAAATGTAGTAGTTATGCACGGAATGCAGTTTCAAAGAGGCTATACCTCAGTAATGATAATCAATGTCAGCATAATGCCTACTATTCTTCTACATAATTTTATTAGCATATTATTTTACTTCATGATTACGGTTCCACAAAATTATCGTGTACATCACATGTGTATAAAGGTTCATGACAACTGAGAATCATGCAATTTCAACAACCTTTGAAATGTCATTAAAAGTTATGAAAAAAAATTGAAAAATAGCCCATAACCTAATCTAACGTAACCTATTTAAACATTTTATTGATCGCTTCTAATGACTTTTCAAATGAGGTATGATGCAAGATTCTGAGTTGTCGGGTCACCGTTTGTAAAAGCCCATATAGGTGTATAAAATATAAATTAATAAATTATGAGATAACGAAAACCGCATTCTTGATCATAAAGAAATTCGAGTTTTTTATATAAATATATGATCTAACCTCCAAAAACTACAGCGTAAAACAAGTAGGTACTATTTTGGCGTAAAGCTTTACTGATAACATGTTTAAAATGTAATCGTGAAACCTTCCAAACAGGTTTTAAATACAAGGGTTTTTTTCAAATTACGCACATATGCATCATCTGCCGTATGAATCGTTAAATTCGTCATTATTAGCACTTCCGGCTAGGTGGGAAGTGGGGGCCGGCCAATCCAGAGGGGTCATGGTGACCCCTCAATCAATAAACTTCACGTATTAGCCCCCCCAGCTGATCAATCACCCCGTGTTTGCCCGGTGTTGTTACGTTAGTCACGTCTTATGGACATAACATGCTGACACGTAAAAAACATTCTACAAACTCAACACCGTGACTCGTAAAAAGAAATCGCCAAATTTTAACCTGCGCAGGCAGTAGATGGATAGCTTTGAGTTTATTTTATGTTTGTGTTTACCGAATAACTTTTTAAAAATAGCTCCAAACAGGAGGCTCTGAGGAAAAAAATCCTTCAGGACCTTTGTCATCTTTTTTTCATGCTGTGTAGAGTCTTTTTTTTAAAAGCGGAGACGGTTTACATATATAGAGTTCCCGTGAGCACTTAGGCCATAGACCCATTGTGCCATCTCCCATTTTACCTCATTCTTTTAACAGTAACCCAGTCCCTTTTACAAAGTTTACCAGGATTGTCATTGGAAATGAAGCTATGTCTTCTGGTTTGACAATTTGTCTTCCCGGGTCTCATTTCTCCTCTTCACTCCTCCTTGATTCATGGAGGAACTCCCCTTGGTTGGAAGGGTTCATAGAGGTGGCCTCAGCTCTCCTCTCCATGGCTTTTCCTCTTGGTTCCTCCTCCGGGCCCCAGGAAGGAAGTCCACAGAGGTGGCCTCAGCACTCCTAGGTTCCCAAAAGGCCCCTAGTTTTCGAATGGTCCAATTTTTTTTGTGCCACGGGTGACCATGGAAATAAAAGGTCCACTCCAGCAGAGTCCCGAATGCTGGAATTAGGTCTAAATACTCCGAGATGCGACCTTGTTTCTCTGAGGCACCATTCGTGACACTGTTCCCCAGGACATTCAGCCTGAGCTCGGTAGCTCACACCTTGGCTTGCGATGGCTATTGCAGGTTTGTGTTTCCACTCCCTGAGCCACACTCCCTACGCTAAGGAGAGACTTTTTAGTTTAGTTTAAAACGGAAGTTTTTTTTAGTAACTATATATTATATAATAGATATTATATTCGTAGCCCAACTGACCAGGAGATCTTGTGCTGAGGTGGACTATGTTTTGGATAAGTTTTCAGCGACTTCCGTAGTTTAACTTCATGGTTTGTGTAAGGTTTTGCAGAAACTTCTACGATGATGTTTTAAGTGTTCTAGTTAATTCATTTTTCAATAGTTCAAAAAAAAAGAAGATCGAGCGATATATAAGCGACTAAATTGCATTACTACAAGTACACAAAGATTTTTTTAATAAAAATAATGTACCTCAATTAAATATTAGCAAAAAAATAATATCTGTTGGAGGACTAACCGTACCACTAGTACGAACCACAACAGCACAGCATCATTATATATTCAAGGGTATAAAATTATTTAATAAATTACCCTTAGATATACGATTGGAAGAAAATTACGAAAAATATTAAAAAAAAAAAAAAATTTAAATTCTCTAGTACCACCACATAATTTTACCTACTGTTTAAATTGATGTATATGCTTTGTGTCTTGTATCCTTTGAATCCTTTGTATCCTTTGTAAAATTACTACTAATAATTACTAATAGTCTATGAAATTAATATTTTTAATTTTAAACTGTTGTAAAAATATTTAGTTGTCCTCTCCTAAACACAAGCAGCTGCTTTATTAGGAGAGTGATCGAAATAATCATGTAATATTATATTGTAAAACTGTAACCTTTAAAAATGTTTCTAATAAAAAATAAAACAATAATAATAATAATTACGAATGGTGGAGAGAGAGCGTTAATATTTAAAACAATAAAATTGAATTTTTGTTATTTTTGTTATTGTTTTTGGGGTGTTATGCCGTGTTTCGCTACCTCCTTCTTTAGCTAACGTTTCGGACAGCGTTACAGTGTCCATCATCAGGGCAGATGAGATGAGATGATGATGGACACTGTAACGCTGTCCGAAACGTTGGCTAAAGAAGGAGGTAGCGAAACACGGCATAACACCCCAAAAACAATAACAAAAATACTATTTGGCCGTGAAAACCTAAAAACATACCTAATAAAATTGAAGCTAAAATTGTGAAAATGTTTAATAAAACAGGTTTAAAATAGAGTAAAAATCTTGTGGGGAACATTTAAAATATCATTTAACGAAACACCGTGAATTTTTTCAAACGTATGACTTTTAAAATAAGTGAAATGAACGTGTTTTTAATAATTTTCGGAGCATACTTTGCGATTTTTTCTATCGAGGGAATTTTATATAATTTGCGTTTCAGCGTGGGAATCGTCTAGATATTATCTTAAAAAATTACATATATTTTTTTAAGAGCTTAAAAACATCAAATGTTTAAGAGAGATATGTAAGAAATGGGTAGAAATTCTGGTAGCGACGGCTTAAGCCAAGATTTAGTGTCCTTAATGTAGCTATTTTTTTTATACTAAGTGGAAGATTGTTATATACCTTTACTGCTAAAAAGTAAGCATCCATCCATCCCAATGCGGTACTATACGAGTACCCGTGAATAAAATAAATATTTTATTGCAATCTCATTCTCTCGCAAGCCAAATCCTATAGATATATGTGTTTCTCTCTATAGCGTCGCTTGTGTTCGTTTCATCGAGTTTCGAACCAGAATGGTGCTAAATAATTTTTTACTTAAAAAAACTGGAAAAAAATAACAAAATTCACAGATAAGAAAATACAAGGCTAAATTTAAGGCTCTGTGAAAGTTCTATACAAGTTCTGTTATTATTTGACTTTTGTGAAACAACTGACCATTATTGATATAAAAACAAAACTTGAATAGAACCTATAGAGAACTTGACAAGTAACTTTGAAATTTCATAAATTGTTCAAATGATTTGTAACAACCCGTCCTTAGACAGGCTTCATTAAAAACAATCTTTAATCATTGACGAAGCTGATATCAACTTTCATTGAAAACATTATATTATCATTTTCATTGAGTTTTCGGTATTATCTTCATCATTGATTAAATATAACAGTGAGGTGTATTAATAAGTTATACCTAATTAGAAGACAGGTTGACGTGTCGATTCGCAACAAAATTAGAGATTTATTTTTCACCACAATCTAACAGCAGCGATTTTGTAACACGTTAATTAGGCATAAATTGAATTAAAAATATGTGTTGGCTATTATTCAAAGTAGATCAAAAGGTTGCCACAGTAGCTCATAGGTGAAATTAGCGATATATTCAGTAAATTAAATACACGTCGCAATAACTATATTTTTTCGCTCAATTTCTGAAAACGAATAATTTAAAAATTAATATTCTTTCAATATTGACGCTTTACTGCCCCATTACTTAACGTGTCCCAGATAAACCTATTTCACCATACACCTATCTCTGTCTTTCATTCTCTGGCTTTCCACTTACATTAAATTTAATATTATCAATTATCACTAACTAACTAACCATCACGCCGTTTCCATCGGCATAAAGGACGGACCGCCAAACAACTTAGACTTGGTGGTCACTCCTTGCCACATTCACATTCATACATCATCTCGTACATACTCCGCAATTTTTCCGACTCTTGACATGGCCCGACTCAATATCTGGTTAACTCGATCGTACAATGTCTTCTCCGGACGTCCCCGACTTCTTTTACCATTCAAATTCATGTCATATAGGTATTCTCCTTACACTCCTTTCTAAAATTATTGTTCTACTATATTCAGTCGACTAGAATTCTGTAGGAGAGAGACAAACGCCGCATCGTGATGCTGTATCAGGTTGAATTAACATTTTGACAGCATTGCAAAAATCCCTAGTTGTCTTTGTTTAGACTCCTTATCCGTATCAGAATGCAAAAACATAAAATTTATGGTTATAATATTGACCGACAGAAGGATTTCAGGATAATCCATGGCAGGGGTGCCCACTGCTCAGTGAGCCCACTGCCCGTTCTCATACTCAAGGAGACCGACTTTCAAATCATCAAGAGTCAAGTTGACATACTTAATTTTGCAATTGGCTAAAGATGAAACTAACGAACGAATGAATGTTTTAATCATTTTTGAATTTTGAATTCAAACTTAATTTTTCTTCAACGCTTCCATAAAAAAATACTAAAAAGAGGCTACTTAAAGTACAAAATAACGGAAATTAAGTAGAAGTATAAATTATTTGGGTTAAAGTGCATTAACTTCAGAAAGTGATTCTACATGATAGTACAAATAAAAAGGATAAATACCTTTTTTCGAAATCCTAACGTTTTCGGTTAGGCCCTTCGTACGCGGAGATACTTACAAGTTACGTGACTGTGATGCAACCATAAGTCGCCCACCGATGTACTACCCTGTAAAGCTGGGTCCCGAACACGGTGCTCGTATATATAACACCCGAAGTATATGATTATTTTTTCATTTGCAGTCGTGGAATTAATCGGATGTCAAATGATTCCAGCGACAAAGGCAGCGATATTATTCTTCTTTATCTTTACAAGCACAAGACACGATCTAAAAGAAGATTTTAGGTTCAAATTACACAATTTTGATTGTGGAACATTTGTCGCCACCCAAATACACAAGAATGGTGTCAAATTGACTATTTTTCAACCTCAATTCACCCCTTCTTCGCTAACTCCTTTCAAACGCGTTCCGGTAAACTAAAGTTATATAAACATGGATATTTTCCCACTTTCAGAGCAAATTTAACATTCAAATTATGTTCAGATGTCAATTCTGTCAAACAAATAGTAGATGCATTCGCAAATCGCGTAGCGCGCTACCAGCACTGTCAGTAGCGTTCAACTGATGTCAGACGTAGTTGACGCGTCGCGTCGTGATCGAACACTAGCAAAATAATACGGTGGATACTTACATGCGGCGCGTATGCAACGCGTCCAAAACTCGAGTCCCTTGTAGATTTCCCGTGAACAAATGTTCAAGTAAAAAAATTGAATTGTTTATTAATAATAAAATCAATCAAAATATTTTTATGGGGAAAACAATTTAGAATCATAGAATTTTTCCTTCAACCATTATGAAAAACCATCTCCCGAAGTTAGTGCACTTTACCCTCGTTATTACTTTAAACCTTTGACCGTTTGGGCACCCCTGATTTATGGTTTGGATTTAATTTCAATTCAATGAGCTCGCGTATTGAAAACAAAGATAAACTGTTTTGTTTCCCGATAATTTATGGAAATCTTCAAATCATTTTTACACGTAAAAATATCCCCATGCTCGCGATACTACTTTGATTAAATAACATACTTTTATTTAACTGAACGTGACGGCATACTTTTATTACTGCATACTTTTATTTAACTGAACGTGACGGCCTCCGTGGTCGAGGTGCGAGGCTTTCAACTAGCGATCCGGAGGTCGCGGGTTCTAATCCCGGCGTGGGTAAATTTCATTCGTTTGATTAGTGTTACTTTACAATTTAATAATTAAAAAAATAATATAAAGTATGTTTTCGGCATTTATGTATGGCAAGATCTCTCAGAATCGCCCTGGTGTAAGACTATAGATGGTTTTAGCCGTGTTCATGACTAGATCTGAATAACCAGGCACTTCCCCACCTTCCTATTCCCCATCTCCTTCCCCTCCCAACTACCTCACAACGTACCCCGATTGGGGATGCCATAGTCTCACTGGCTCCAGGCGGTTGGGAGCAGTTGGGACACTCGTGCGATATTCAGATAAAAAATGGGTACAAGGGTTGAGAATACGATTTTTAGTAACAAGTTACATGCTCGCAAATTTTCAAAAAACATGAACTGTGTGTTCTGGAAAGATCTTCGGGAATGAGTAAATATTTTTACGTAATATTATTCTTAAACCAGCTGTAAAAGTCAATTTATAAAATATTTTTATAATAATTACAGAAATACATTAATTGATAAACCAATGGAAGTAATATTGTATTTTATTTACAGATGTTGCCGTCTATAATCCCAGATATATACTTACATAATAATAATCTAAGTATATATATAAATGAATTTCCTTGTTTGTCCCGTTTACGTTCCTGTGCTGATCACGATAAAACTTTAGTAATTTGTTGCGTGCAAAGGTGTCTATATAAATATAATGTTGAGCTCTAAAATAAGTATAGTATTTTTACAAAGGGCGGTGCGCGAGTTATTTGAAAATGTGTACTTCAAATAGTTTAGCGGCAGGAGGGAAGACGGGAGGGGGAGGAGAATCCAGGAGGAAGGATTTATTCGTGTACGAACTAGACAGAGAAAAAATTAAATGTTGTCATTCAAATAATGCATGCCGGGTTTTAGCTAGCAATAAATTAAATATGGATAATCTAAATTTCCACAAAAGAGTAACCTGAAATTATTGCGCGATAAACGACGACCCGTGCACTCACAGATTTATAAAAGAAAATCTATCTATTCAAGGGATTCGAGATGATTCTGCCAACAATGCGGCTGGAAAAAATAAGCTTAAATGCGGTTTTGATGACAAAACCCTACTAAATCTCCCTTCAAATTATGAGAGAGGTTTCAAGATCAACTCAAGATCGTATGGTAAATATGAAAGGTTTTTTTAAACTTTGTGTTCCATTATTGAAACCCCAGACATCAAAACCTCATCAAAAAGCTGCCTAATTCTAGTTTCCTTCAACCTAAATAATTATACTATTAGATACTAATGTTGTTAAATCCCGCCAGATAGATTATAATGTTACCCTTGAGAGGTTAAAAAACACTACGCAAAATCTTTCAAAGGCTAATGTAATGAAAGTGCGCAGTGTAAAAAATGTGGGATGTTATTTTAATATCATAATTTATCATGAAACCCATAAAGCTGCAACATGTCGGCTGTCAACGAGAATTAACATTGTAGACAGGGCCACATTGTCATCGGGCTTGACTAGTTAATCTTGCTTGACACTTGAAACGTCACATTAAATATAAAATTTAGAACTGAACATAAATATATTATTTATACGGTAACTCAATTTTCATAATAGGTATCTACCTCACTTATGGTTTAACTGCTGGATAAATATTAGAAAAACGGTGTCGAATCTCCTCGACCCTATTGGTCTTCCGCTAATTGTCATTTTAGTTATGGTACCGTTGTTTGCCCGCATATATTACCATCAGGTCAACTGCGAGAAGATGCCTCCTCCACGAATCGATCTTGTGTTCAACAGCTCGGATGTGGAATGATTTGCTGGCCTGTGTTTCCTCCCTCTTACTACATGGCCCTCCTCGAGACCCAGGTTTCCTCCTTCCTTCCCTCAGAAAAACCCCCACATAGCATCGAAAAAGACACAGGCTCTGAGGGAAATTAGTTTCCTCGTAGCCTAATACTCGCGCACAAACTGTAATTTTTTTTTTTAATTTTATGAGCGCACCAGAGTCACCATAGTTTCATCGCAATCGAGTAAAAATGTAAAACTGTCGGAGACGCAATGACGAGTAATTGGATTTTTTGTGACCATTGCATTATGAAAAAGGCTAACATTGGATAAATTATGGCGAGAGTGCAATGAAAACAGTTTTATTTAAAAATTACTTCCAACAAATACAATCAAAGGAGAAGGGGTGGGTACTCACTGAATTATGAGCTCGGCGAGCTTTGCGCCAGCTAACAGGAATCTTTTTCAGGAAGAACAACACAGTGTCTATGATTATTTCTATGCACGCAGTATAGTTGTTAATTTCACTCGAATATAATTAAATCGGAATGGTTGACATAAAAATGATCTATTTACAAGATTGCGGAAGCAAAAACCAACGAAGATACGGTGGGGAGAAAAGATTAACACAAATAGTAAAGATTATTAATGATCTCGAAAATTTACAATATTCTTTCAGTATTCTTTCATAAGGATCCAATGCCCAATAATCGTAGCTTATGTTTTGAATATTTTTCGATTTTCTTTCTCCAGAAGTCATTTTTTCTTTTGTGGTATTTGTTACAATAGATTTTTACAATGTGCAATGTCGGTAAGTTTAATATAAGCTGGTGTCTTTGATATACCTTATTCAATTTTTATCGCGTAATTATTAGAGCGTCCAACATCCGATTTTTTATCGTTCCGTGTTTTAAAAGGGCGTGTGTGAACTGCGCGTCTGGTTTTTTGTCGTCCGATTTTTAAACGGAAATTTAAACTTTAAACTTACATGATTTAAAAGCCAAAGGAAGAATATGTTTTACATAAGAAATTGTCATTCTACTGTTAAAATTTTGACATAGATGTGGTATTTTTGTGACGCATTGAATACCTCTTTCTGGCAGACTCATCGGCCACTTTCGTTCCTGCATAAATCTGAGAAGCTGTCAAAAATATGATATTTCACAGAATCTTCAAAAAGTAAATTCACATATTTTTCTGTTACATTTATTTGCACAAAACATCGCTTATGCGAAACACTAAAAAAAAGTGGGTTAGATCTGAAAAATATTTCTAGTACAGGTATAAATAAATTTTATGTAATATTCGTTTCCACTTACTACGGAGAGTGCGGAGTAAACCTATGGTACCTTCTACGCCACAAGCAGGGATGGACTGAAGGCCAAGAGATCTAGGGAAGAAGATATATTAACCAGACCTATACATCTTTATTTTATCTTTCTCTTTCCGATTGAACCATTGAGGATCGTAAAACAAACAATTTGGCGTCTCGTTTTGTTTTGTGAGAGTTAAATGATTTTTTTCATTACTGATGAAATGATTGTTCATTACTAATGTTCAGAATCGTTCTTGATGCGCAAACTCAACCTATGGACCTATTTTGTAATATGTGTAAAATATGTTTTTAGGTTGGTATTTCTCAACTGAATACTCCACGTAATATATGTAGTCTAGATTAATCAATCGGAAAAAAAAACAATTTACAAACCCAACAGATATCATTTTTTACAAAATTGGATTTTCAATGCTTCTAACTTAATTAGTTGTTTCTTACAGTAATTAAGAAACAACGATATAGAAACATGACAGTGCGAGCTGAACAATTTCGGATAGAATGTTTACTTACTTCGGAACTCTTCGTTCGAGAATTTTTCATTTTTCGGATTTTTAAGATTATGTGCCGTGTGGACGAATTATTAAAAAAACTTAGAGAACAATTTTACTTTAGAGTACTATATTATCTTAGTACTATAGTAATATATTATCTTAGTAAACGAAGGAAGATTCGAAACACGTAGTCCGGTATACATATTTTTAAATTAAAACGAAACATTTTATGTGCCTAAGCTAAATTAAATTAATTACTAATTGATGTCTCTAACGAAACCTGAAAATCTGTTTTAAGACCAAATCGGAAAGTCAATGAATTCATTCAATAGACCCTGATTATTTTATGTCAACGGCGTATTTTCACAAACAAAAATTCTTTAAACAAAGGTTTTTGTGGAAGATTAAAAGTTTATTTTTCTGAATTGTAAAAATGCGTAATTTTAACATTTTCATTCATAATTATCGATTTGAAAGCGATTTAAAATTCGAAAGCGGTTAGAACTGGCCAAAACGTCATTATGACGTACATGGTTAGTAAGATGGCGGTCACCAATGTAGCCCGGTATGACGTCAACGCCGCCTAATTTGCGCATAAAAACGAACATGTTGTTTTAGCGGCAAATCAAAAATGGCATATTTTAAATCGTTATAAAAAATTTATTCAAGGACATAAAAATTAAATAAAAATACCTACATTGTGGTAATTTTTTAACTATAAAAAAACAACAACAAAATAGTACCTTATTGGACGACGCGCGTCAGACATTCCATTCTGTTGCTTATGTTATAAACTTAATTTTTAATGAGTGAAATCAAATTAATAATATTTGTTGTTGTTTAAGTATTATTTAGATTTGTAACTTATTTTAAGTTCTAATAAAGATTCCGACGGATAGTGTCAAAAGTAGATGCCTTAAATAAAAATAAAAAATGAAATCATTATAGTGATGTAAAATATTGGATGTACAAACTATGGATACCGTTAAAGATGTGTGGAAGATTGGAAGTTAATTTTTCTATTCTTATCATCGTTATAATAATTAGCATTTTTAATATTTCCATTCACAATCACTGATTTTAAAAACGATCTAAAACCGCAATTTCTAAACAGTTCAAACTGCTGACAATTATCACGTAGAAAACGTTACTAACTGGTAAGACGTCCGTCAACCACGTCGGTCGGCGTGACGTCAGCCATATTCATGAACAAAAACGAAAATATTGTCTGGCGGAAAATCAGAAACAACACATTTTAAAACATTGTAGGAAATTTATTTGTCAAAACAAAAATAAAAAAGCATCATTTTTGTAATTTTATCTTAATTTTTTTCGACAATGAAATAAAAAGTTTAAATATCCTGTTGTGTGTATAATATGAAATAAGCATCGAGTTCACAAAATAGTGTGCAAATGTTGCAATGAACACAACTTCATTCATATATAAACAACAAACCCAGAATATTGGACCACTTGAGTCGAAAGGTAAATTCCCCGGAGTCCAGTCCGCCCCCGGTCGGGCCGCAATCTGAGATATTTTTTCACCGATGGCAATTCCGAGCAACCGCCCGAGAGGCAGGATGGAGCCCCTGATGCGCACACTTGTAAAGGCATTATTGCACATTATGTCCGGATAGATGCCTTCCACCCACCAATACGTGTAATGAATTACGTGATAAAGCTTCACGGCAGCCTTAACGGTGCTGCTGGAAGCTAGTCGCGAGAAAAACGGCAAACTTCCCAGGTCATATCTCTTTAATCATCAAATTACGCAAACAAACGACGAAATTCAGTGCGCGAAAACCTTCGCGGGCTTGTGAGATAACTGACTTGAATGCTATCATCATAAACCAACGCCGACCCTTGAAAAATCGTGGAATCGTCTAAATTCTCGACAAATCAGTTCCTGCTTTGAAAATGAATCAATTAAAATTTTCTATTACAATATAATATTATTACAGGTAGGTACTTTATCGCTTGATGAACCTTTCACACAATTAGTTCGAATTTTCAAAATGACAATCAAATTCATCAAGGTAAATTTGATTTCATTGAAGCAGATTTACGCAGGTTAATAGAAACAGCTACGAGAATATGATCTGAGCGCATTAAGCATTGGCAACCGAAATTTATGTTTGATGGTATTTTAGATACTCTGTTTTGTTATTTATTTCTCATGAGGATTCCTTATTTGTACTTGTCTGTATAAGACGCCAGGTTTCTCGATTCGATTAACGCCAAAATTTCTGTAATAAATGCTCGTTTCGGAGAATTTCGACTTTCTTACGTAAAATTTCTCTCGATTTTCAGATGAAATGTTAGCTTTATGTTATTATTATGTTTTATGTTATTATCCAACGCTTCTTATTGTTTGTTAGATAAATATTTGAGAACATTTTTCATATCTATTTTAAATTTAAGTAGTTTGCCATTTTATAAGCAATGCAAGATTTGTCACCATTTTATAAAAAGCTTTTATTTCATCGTGAAGCATAAAGGAGTTCTTTTAGAAGAAATAACCGAATACAACGAGAAATATGTCTTTTTAAATGAAATTCTCTCGACTCTTTTCTTTAAAAAAATATAAATTTATTTTGAAAGGCTGTTCTTTTATCTAGTAAAGTTATGTTTTAAATTTTGAAAAAAAAGTTACTTTTATTTAATCAAAATTTTGAATTCTGAAAGCTACTTTTCAGAATTTTAATTTTAGTTCAAATAAAATCAATAAATAAAAACCGCGCACGTGTTTTGTGACGAAAGTAATTCAGTTTCTCTATTTATTTACGGTCTTACGTATTACGTTTCAGATTTTTTTACAAGCTTATTTTGCTTAAACATTATTTAAAAATTGTAAATAATTATGATCAACAAATTATTACTAATATCACATAATTTTATTGATTTATCATCACGCGTTTGAACATTTTATTGCCTACTTAATGTACCATAAATTAAAGCAAATTGTGGGTGAAATAAAATCAAAATTGAATTACGGAATAAATTATGAGAATAATCAATCTTTCTCATCCGAACCGCCCTGCATAGTTGCAACGGTACGATTGTAAGACTATCTTTCGACGAAATTTGACATCTCGGCCGCTGGTTAGTGGGCTTTAAATTGACATGCAGTTGTGGGGGTATAAATTTCAATTAAAATACGGATATATAATAAGGTACACAAAATACATTATTAAAATAATTAAAAATATCAACATTCTTATTATATGGGTTGTTAAATAACATAAAAAATGTCAATGAAATTATGGTCTCCGATGATTTTTTTTATGTCTATTTTTGTTTTTTTTTTTCAAAAAATCTGCAAAATCAAATAAAAAAAATTCTTCCACTTGTCTTCACTGGTCACTCAGTCGAGTAACCGACCGACTCCTCAATACGCCCCTAATTGTCCGTACTGATTGTTTATGTTTTTAGTTGAAAAAAAAATAATTTACTCCAAATAATGTTAGGAATCACTGGTGAAAGTGAGTACTAATTTACGTATTTTTTCTTTTTGTTTGTTTTATTTTTTTTTTTGCTTTAGGAACATAAGAAGAGTTTGAGATTGATTTTTAACAAAGTTAACTAAAGTAAGAATTTTTTAAAAACGTAGGAATAGAAGACGTAGAACGTTAAAAATGAAGGAATGGTAAATATTCGTTTTTAAAAAGGCTAGCAAAAATTTGTGTTTATTGCCTCCTATAATTAATTTATCGTAAAGAAAATCAATTTGAGAAAAATTGTTCCAGGGGCAGTTTTTGTGGGAGAATTGGTTAGATTTATCAAAAAGAGTAAAATTCAAATATCTTTATCCAAATTAAATCGCAGTGCAGCGGGAACCATGCAATTTCCCGTGAGATGGGCTGACTTTGATAAAAAATCGCTTTTGAAAAATTTTACACGGAAGAGATAAGAACTACATCCCCTCAATTCAACCTCACATCCCCAACCCCTCATCCTACATCCCAATAATTCAACCCCCCAGGTTTCGGGAAATTTTTGTTAGAATGTCAAAATATTTCCGCTTTGCAATAAAATCCAAATAAAGAAATATTTCTGATATTTAGTTTATTTGATATTTAGTCCGAAAACTAAAAACTGCTTTTGAAAGGTCAGGAAAAATGCTTTCAAATTTTATAAATAAATAAAAGTATATATTTTTTATGTTTACGGAGAAATTACTGTTCAAAGAATTTTCTCACAGGAATGAAATATTTTTTCGGAATAAAAAGTAACTTATGTTACTTCCCAGTTCTTCAGTTTCTCTATGCAAAAAATCACGTCGATCGGCTGCTTCGTTGCGACGTATTGTTGTATTGTTTCATAGTGCCTTCACACAAACGAAGTATTGAATTCCGTAAGTCTAAACTTAAGCTTTAAGGCGCACAGTTTATACCCGCGCTGTGCAGACGGGTTCCCAAAAGAGCATCGGACCATCAGTGACGTGACAAAAGGACAAAAAATACATAATTCTTTCGCAATAAGAATATTAATTAAGATATTTGTCATTTATTATAAATCAAATGTTAGTAAACCTGAAAAATGAAGACATCCAACCAATGATATTATAAATATGGTTCTGAGACAACTCAGAATCAACAGAACACCTCTTTGAAAATGCATTAAAGGCTATGAAAAACAGCATAACCTATCACTTTGTGGGGTTGATCTGAATTCATTCTGATTTGTCCGGTCACCTTTTTTTAATATTTGCTCCACACAGGAGACCCTGAGGAAAATAATTCCTCTCAGAGCCTTTGTCATCTTTGGGGATGCTATGTGAAGGGACTTTTAAAGGAAATGAAGGAGACGAAGTTCTGGGAAGGAAAAGGGTATTAGGGGTGCGTAGAAATCTGGGGGTCAGTGTGACCAGGAGTGACGGCCGTATGAATCCATCCCTCCCACTGCAAGAAGTCAAAGGGACTCACTCAACCATTCTCTCCTGATCCGACCTGCCATGCAAATGGCGGGCAGACGCATCCGCCGCCAAGACCCGTACAAACCTCACCCCATGAACCCGGGCACTCCTGCTAAGCCACCAAAAAGTCTAGTATTTCAATTTCTTTGAAAATGTTTTTTTATATTATCAAAACCAACTTATAATAAGTACCTACTAGTTGGTACCCGGCATGCGTTGCTATGCCGTTTAATAAAGAAATTGTTTCTCCCTGCGTGTCTTTTCCCATTCGCCCCGTTCCCCTTCCGCCTCCCATTCCTCTCCCGCATACCCTTCCCCTCTCACGTTCCCACTCCCACTCCGCCTCCTCCTCCTTCCCTCTCCCCACTCCACTCCCCCCCTTCCCCGTCCCGCGAACCCCCTTTCCGAGTTCCCTTCCCCCCACCCAGGTTCCCGTCCCCCCTCCTTGCTTACCCCCCCCCCCCTCCCGCGAACCCCCTACCCGAGTTCCCCTCCCCCCTCCCTCATCCCGGATTCTGTTTTTTTTTTTTTTTTTTTTTATTTATTATGGAAAATCAACAGATATTTTACATTTATAATAATAACAATAATAATATACATAATATCCAATGACAGATTTTCACATAATTAAAATTATAATTAAAAAGTAAAACAAAAAAGTAAGGGTCCTGTGCCCGTAAGAACTTAACAAAAATATAAAAATTATTCAAAAAAATATATATAAAAACACAATATAAACTATAATAACCTGCTTACTAAATTTCCAACATGAAGTATTCAGAGTCAGAAATCAATCCATCATATACAAAATAACGAACACAAAAAAAAAATTATCCAATTTGGTGCAGTCGTTCGGAACTTGTAGATATAGACATAGATATTAAGCCGCCGCTACCCGATTTCTACCGATTTCTTACAAAAATATTTGAAGTTTTTAAGCTCTTAAAAAAATGAATGTTACTTTTGAAGATAATACCTATTCCACGCCGAAACGCATATTATATGAAATTCCCTCGATAGAAAAAAGTCACAAAGTATGCTCCGAAAATTATTAAAAACACGTCGGATTCTATTATTTTACAAGTTATAGTTGTGAAAAAATTCACAATGTTTTTTTAAATGATATTTAAGATGCTTTCCACGAGATTTTTGCTCTATTTTAAACGAGTCATGTTTTATTAAACATTTTCATAATTTTCACTCCAATTTTATCATTTAAAATATTAGCGCGCTCTGTCCAACATTCGTAATTACATATCTCTCCATCTTCTTCTTTTTTAGAGGGGAAGCGGCGCCTTAAATACATTAGTACGTTTTACAATATTTGCGGCATTTTGCAAAGTAGTAGATACTTCCAGTATCGCCTTGGCTAACGACCACCATCCACGACTGGAAATTGTTTGAAATGGCTTTAACCGTGTTTGGTGAACCGATCTGAATAGTCACGATCTTCCCCGCGTTCCTCTCACCCATCTCTTTCCGCTCCCCACTCCCCACTACCTTCAACCACACATCATACCACAATTGGGTATTTCCACAAACCAGGTATACCGCTAAAAACATGTGGAAGATTTAAAGATTATTTTTCTGAACATGATTATCGCATTAAAAATGTTTAATTTTGATATTTTCATTCATAATTATTGATTTTAAAATACGCGTAAACGGAACGAAACGTAAACGGCCCATAACTGCTTGTACGATTCATGACGTCGCAAGAGTCGCCGTTCCGAGGTTTATCACCGTGTTACTATCAAAAATCTAAACATCCTAGACTTGTTCGGGGTTATGGACGGTTTTATTTCATATTTAAGATGATTGTTTATGATTGTGTTATGTTTCTACAATTTTATATAATATTGTTCAGTTGTAATGACTGACAGTAGTATTTTTAACGGCGTAATCCGACAACTTGCCTAAAATAGACGCTACAATGAATAACAATAATTTTCTAAGCCCTTAATTTCGGGATTCTAAGACGATATGGTAATGAAAACATTTTTTTTACACAAACTCTCATATTATATACGTTATATACTGGTTTCAATATTTTGACAAAATATAATTAATTCCGGCCCTTTTCTTGTCTTGATTTAAAATAAATAAAAAATATTTTTTTTTAAACGTTTATTATAAAATTTATATATACAATTTAAATATACATACATATACATATTAACGGAGGGATTGCTAGTCGAGAGCCTTACCCCTCGACCACAGAGGCAGTCATTATTGTGTAGATATCCATCTTACGACTGTATACAAAGGTGTTTCCACGTTTAAATTATGAATTTAAATAGTCAATAACGAAAGGTTTTTTTTGTAGCTTAAAATTTAAATCTGAAAAAAAGGCACGGGGGCTCCATCGAAGCCTCCTTCTTCTTCTTCTTACTGTACTATAGGGCCAATATATACTGCAGATAGTACACAACTGCTGACCCTGTACAAATCGCAAGTCCACCTGTTGAATTTGGCAGCCACCTTTGGTCTAGAGTCCCAAAATATTTGAAAATTCAGAAAGCATAAACGGGCGGTCCGTTCGATAGATTTCCCTCTCTAACAAACGGATTGCAATGTTTAGCGCGCAGGTTTCAGATGGGAATGGTTTCCTTGTTCTACCGGTATTTCAATAGAAGATGCTCCGAGGACCTAGCGTCATTGAACCCTTCGGCGGTGGTATCAAACACATTAAACGCACTCCCAACAATTGTACACAGTCGATATTTTTTGTCGCCTTAGAAATGGTCGTTTAAACATCTTATTTTGGGTTTTTCTTGTAGTATTTGTAAACATGTCTACCAAACTATACATGTTTTGCAAGTGGGAAAATATAGGATAAATATAAAGATATAATTCGAGCAAACTGGAAGTCAATAAATTACACCAAGTACAACTTACGGACTCACTACAGGCGGCGATCGCATGATGAGAGGCGCCTGTGACGTCACAGAGTGACTGGTGGCAAAACCATCGTTTTGGTGGCATTTTAAAAAGGCGTATTTTAAAACGTTATAGAAAGTTAAGTCGTCGTCATAAAAATAAAATAAAAACTCCGTTATCATCGTAATTTTTTGCTTAATTTTTTTCAATAATAAGAAAAAATTGTGGAAATACCCCATTGCGGATGACAGTCGCACTGGCTTCAAACGGTTGGGAGCAGTTTCGATACCGAATGGTGGTATTTCATTAGGGAAATAATTAGTGTACCTATCCACCATTGAATATTTTACATATACTTCAATAAAATTTTAAAAAGCAGTCGGATCTACGAAAAAAATGTATTATTATTTGATATCACAACGAATCTAATGATTTTTGAAGTAGGTCACATTTCATAACATTTATCAAGAAGGAAATTCGTATGGAGTTTTTTGTTTGCAAATGAACATATTTCCCTGTAAGCCCATCCCTGTTGGGTTCATGAAAGTTTTATTAATATTATTATATGGTGACTTCATGCGTAGGAACTTCAAAGAAACATTTAACTTATCAAATATTGTAATCGGCCCCAATTTACAAGATTTATGTGGGTTTATTTTGAAAGTTTAAGGCGGTTCTTGGAGATAAGTTTTCTGATCTCACTCTGGAGATCATTCTCATTCATATAAACAACCTTGGTGCTTAAGGTGAAATATGATATAGAATATGCCAAATACAGGGTGTCACAACATTTCTAGAAACAGATGGCCTTTAAATATTACCCACTAAAATACTATAAAATTATCTCTCCTGCGTATTTGTTAGATATTTATAGAATAATGGGGAGTACCCGGTATGCGTTGAATGTCACTCAAAGAAAAAAAGTATTTTTGTTTTAATTCTGTTTATTGGGGTGCTTTTATTTTTATTTTATTTTATTTCTTTAACGCTCAGAAAGCATTTACATGATTTTTAGTGTAATTTTAATTTGACAATACTTTGAAACTTGGGAAAAGTTATACAAGTCATACAAACACATAAACAAAAACAAAAAAAAATATAGCTTTTTTATGGGTTTACAAGATGTGTTTAGTAATAGTGTTTAAATAAATGTTTTAGATAATCCACAAAACTCGCCAAGTTGAAATTGAATATGTCAACATTGGGTATAAGAAGACATCCAGTGAGAGCAAAATTAAAATTGACGGTGAAATTATTGAAAGTGTGACTGAAATGAAATACCTAGGAGTTATATTAGATTCCAAACTAACTTTTAACAAACATGCTGAATATACCCAAAAGAAAATTGGAAAAAAAGTATCTTTTTTGGGAAGAATACGGCAAAAACTTTCTAGAAAAACTGCAGTCACTATTTATAATTCAATTATTGCTCCACACTTTAACTACTGCTCAACTATCCTTTTCCTGTGTAATGAACGAGAACAAAATAAGTTTCAAATTCTCCAAAACAGGGCAATGAGAATAATACTTCGACGAAATAGATTCTCAAAAGTAAATAAAATGTTGAAGGAACTAAATTGGCTAACCGTGAAACAGATGTTGACCCTGCACACGATGATATTTATCCATAAAATAGTGAACAACATGTTACCAAAATACTTCTCAAACAAAATTATATACAACAAGGACATTCACAGACATAATACAAGGACTTGCAAGGAAATCAGACTACAAAAAAAGGACAAAACGAATACGCAGATCAGTTTACTATACAAAGGGATGAAGTTATACAACACTCTACCAGAAACTTTAAAGGCCGCACCAATTGGAAAGTTCAAAATTTATTGTAGGAGATACATAGAACAAGAAAAAATATAGTTTGAAATATGAAATGATATAATTAATTAGGAAATTGTAAACTTAAATGTACAATTTACTAAAATAAAACAAATAAATAAAATAAAACATCACCCAAGTACTTATTTCCTATGGTGTGAAGTCGTTGTATCGGAGAGTGGACAATGTAGTTACGCTTATGAGTGCTGCTGTAGAATATTGTATTTTGTCGTGTTGTTACTGTGGGTGTTCGTAGGTTAATGAGTTGCAAGAGTTCACAACAATCGAATTTAGAGTTAATTATTATAAATAAAAATGTAAAGTCGTTTATTTTACGTCTGTCTTCTAATGTGTGTATTTTTAGAGTATTTAATAATTAATCGTATTTTAAGTCTTCTACTGGGATATTTTATTTAAAATTGATGAAACACGGATTTTTTTTTTTAATTCGCTCAATGTTATTAATGTAAATTTTGTAAGATGGGGACCAAACTACTGAGTTATATTCGATTAGGCTTCTAACAAGAGAAACATGAAATAGTTTAAAGGCTAGTAAGGAATTAAGTTTTTTAGTTGTTCGTAATCCGAAGCCTAGTGTTTTCATACCTTTGTTCACAATTTGATGGATATGATTGGCGAAACATAGTTTTTCATCAAAAATAATTCCAAGATTTCTCATTTCTGCAACTCTTTCTAAAGCTGTGTTAATTGACGGAATATTCGAATAACACTGGATTTTTATTACTGAAGAAAGTCAAGGTTTTGTACTTTTCTACATTTGAAAATAAATTATTTTGAATGCACTTATCTTTAAACGTACTAATATTTGACTGAATGGCAATGATTTACATCAGTTATTTTCTTGTATAGATCAGCAAAGAGCAATACCTCGACATCGTTGAAGCAATTGGTTATATCATTGATGAAAATGAGAAACAGAACCGAGCCAAGGTGACTACCTTGCGGTAGGCCACTATTAGCTAGGAAAGCTTTTGACATCAAAGACTTTATTTTAACGAACAGTTTACGATTGAACAAATAGCTACTAAACCATTTTAGCATGTTATCTCTTTTAGATACAGAATATTGTTTGCTATCCCGTCTGGTGCATACAAGAATAAATGAGCAGGCCACATACAGGGTCCGTGTGAAAAGCTTGCATTTTTCAACCCCCATCCTATCCCTACCGCTACTACTCTTTCGCAAGCCCTCCCTTTGTCCCTTCCTGTCCTTTCCCATGCGTCCCATACCCCCCCCCCCCCCAACCTCCCTCGACACACGTTACGCTTCCCCCCTCCCCTTCCGGATTCCTCCCTCTCCATCTCCCTCTGCCGCTACACTATATGAAATAAACGCATGTTTTCAAACAACTCGGGCGGACCACCAATTTTATATTTTTATACAAATTTCATTACTCCAGAACTCACCATTGTGTACATAAAAAGAACTTTGCGGACGTGTGCACAACAACTCACCAAAGTTTCATCGCAATTGGATGAATGGTGTAGGAATGCATATGGGACAAACAAACAAACAAACATTCATTTTTATATACGAGGTGTTAAGGGACATACTTTACTTACTCTAACCAGCGATTTCTGACATTATTTGGAGAAAAATATGTCTATTAAATTTTGATCTCCGGCGTATATGTGATTAGACAATGGTTGACAGAATCTGCATTGTTTCAGTTCCAAAAAAGATCTTTGTCTACGAATCCGAAGGGCGCGGTTTCAATTCGCCCATAATACTTTTTGTTTATATGAATACCGCACGAACTTTTCCCAACCTCCGGAACCAGTGATACTATGTCACCCCCAATTGAAATGTATTGTGAGGAAGAAGATAGTAGGAAGGGGAAGGAAAGGGGGAAGAGAAGCGCGGGGAAGTGCGTACCTAACATTTCAAATCTGGTCACCAAACACTGTTTTTTTTTTCAACCAATTTTTCAATTCCGAATGGTCGTCTTTCATTAGGGTGACACTGAGAAAATCTTCCATTTTGGAACTTCGTGCAGTTGGGAGAGGTGGGGACTCTTGTGAAGTACAATTTGGGAAGCGGGTACGGGTACCGCCGTCCCGGGAACCATTTGTTGGATAACCAACACCTTGGTCATAGGTCACCCCAAGTGGTTCGCTACGTTTGGCGACTTAGCCGAGTTTCATGTGGTGAGGTTTGTCCAAGTCTTGGCGGCGGATGCGTCTGCCCACCTGCTTGGTGGCGGGTCGCATCGAGAGAGAGTGGTTGAGGGATGCCTTTTGACATTTCGATTTATCGCCTTGCACTGCAGTTTTCATATGTTTGTCACTCCTGGACAAACCGACCCCCCAGATTCCTACCCCTACACTTTTTCCTTTCCAGAACTTCCTATCCTTTCCTTCCTTAAAATACCCTCCACACAGCATCCTCAAGATGACACAGGCTCTGAGGGAAATGGTTTTTCTCAGGACCTCCTGTGTGGAGCTAATGTAAAAAAAAGTTTTCACATACAAAATTTTGTATTTATTTAAAACGGCTCGAATTAGACAACCTGTATCGTACGGTAGCTGATCTATGCTGGAAATCCCGCGTTGGAGAAAAATACTTAGGTAAATGTAGATTTTTCAGCGGTTCCTCGCACCAGGTAACCACTTAGCCGAGGGTCAGGACTCCCGCACTTAACAATCACCTCTGGCATTATAAAATACACCACACTGGTGTGTGTACCTACTTAATCAATCCACGTATATTTGAAGACATAGTAGTTATGAGTAAACATCATACTTTAAGCTATCGAAATTTTTAATCATAATGATATTATTCCCTTAAGTAATGTCAACAACAAATATTTTTCTGCTTTAGACGTTCATGAAAACGAGTAATCAATATTATATTCGTAACTTGTGTGGAATTGGATTTGCTGTATCTGAAGGTATTTTCAGCTATTTGAAAAACTTTGCACTGAAATACCGTCTCACAGTTAGCAATTTTGAGCATCCAGCGCAACTTTATTATTTTATGTTTTTGGGACATTACAAATTATCATTAGATATATGAAAAAAATTTAAAAAATATATATTGCGCGATTCAACTCGGTACAGTCGTTTTTAATACTTGCGGCAATCTATATATACAAAAATTTAGGCTCCGTATGTTTGCGTTCGCAAATCTCGGAAAGTAATCAATAGATTGATTCAATTTTTTTTACAGAACATTGCACATTTTTAGCAGAAGGATATTTCTATATATAATGGTTAGCTCTGGCCTTATGAAATTTGTATATATCGATCTGTATATAAAAAATTGCCTAGGTGCTGAACAAATTAAATATTGTTAAAGTAAACACTGAATACATCACAAAACTAAAGTTAATTTGACACATTAATATCCATTAAACACAGAAAACGTAAAATTTTGCCAGATATATTCGGATACATTTTTAAAAGTCTTGATGAATTCTCTTAACTCAAAGAAAAATACGTTTTGAAAAATCGTTACTTCAATATTTTTTATCACACAAAAACCCAAATTAAATACGAGGGTGGGTTTTTAAGTTCGCGGAATGGGTAGGTAGATGATTAGTGAGGGTGTCGCTGAATTAGGTACTAATTGAACAACTCATTATTAGTATAAACACCGGGTTTTATCGTAATTAGGTCATTAGTCTTTGAGCTATCGTCGACCAAACAATTACCTTCAAGTGTTATAAAAAGAGAGTCTTTCTAATAAAAAAAAAGTTTTTATTTTTATTATCAAATTAAATAAGTGTTTTTTTAATTGACTGAGTATAGCCAAGTCCTACTTTAACTCGACCGCTTGGGATTTCTTTTGTCCGTTGATATATGCCATTTTTCATAACATATATTCACCAATTAATAACGTATATTTACAACATTAATGTTTACCCCATTTGAAAGTGGAAAATATGTACGCTTGGTATCGTTTTGTGAGCGACAACCGTTTCTTCAGAATTGATTTAATTTATTTTATTTTGTTTATTAAGTTTAGTGATCTCCCCATCTTGCTTTCCCTCTCTCATTTCATTTAGCTTCACAAAATACCCAAATCGGTTAGCCATAACCCATATAAAAAAATATACTTAAAAAAATTAAAATATTTTAATAAACCTTTTTTTTACAATAACCAATAACAGATATTCGTGTGTATATATACTAATAAAGTAAAATATCTAATAAGACGTTTTAAGCCCATTCTGGACAAACCAGCCTCTCCTAGCGGAGTGACCGAAATTCCAAACCCAGACGAGCGTAAGCACTGAGCGCCGAGCCGAGTAGCACAGACAGAGACGCGAACAGAAACAAAAGCAGACACAGTCAGACAAGCGCTATTATTAAACATTAGAAATCCGAATCTCCTCGGAGTGAGCCCATTCTTCCTTCTTTATTTTATGGGTGCCATTTCTCTCACTGTCGGCGTCACTTGCGCTGGGGGGTGGGTTTGACAACTCAAGTTTTGGAGTGTTGGATAGCTTGTTTTTGGAAATACGTTTTCTGGGATTGTTGTTATTGTCGTAAATTTTAAAAGATTTTCAAGAATACCTTCAGGAAACCGTTACAGCTACAAATTATTATTGGTTCATTAAGTTATGCTCATCCCAAAATGTTGACAGAACCGTGTAGGAATGTAGGTACGCATTCAAAGCGTTTCGAAATAGAGAAAACAACTTCACTGCAAATAAAAGCATTAGTTTCCTTTCGGAATTGCATCCACAAAAGACAGTACTTACCTGTACAAAATTACGAAAACAGAAGTTTTCAATTTTAATCAAACTAAAGCGTATAACAAAGATATTATTTATCATTTCAGTCCATGCAATGTAAGAAGGCACCGCTTTATTTTTTCAAATTATATCCATGGGCTAAGCGTTACAACAAATCTGGGTTTTTCTTCTCCTTTCGTATGCATCACGAAAAAGATGGTTTCTGTTATTTTCGCAGATATCAGCATGTTACATAAAAATACTTTATTAAAATAACAGTAAGTGAAATTATAAAAATTCTTTGATGCTTTCCATAATAAGTAGAGCCTTTTTGTAAAATATCACCTTAGGGGTGTTTACGTTTAATGCTAGTAAAATAATTGCTTTTATCGTTTCAACTATTCAATCACATGGACCAAGAACTATGGTTGATTTACTGGCCTGCCAATGGGTAGATCTTTGTCCTACAAAAGTACCCAAAACGTCTCGAGAACTCGGCTCATTTCTAACTCGTCCGATAAGGAATCTCCTTTATCTCCTTCTAGAAAATTCCAGAACTCGTAAGGCCTACTAAATGTCCTGTGTACCCATCAATGTTACCAAGTGGACTAGATTGATCTATGAGTGTCCAAAAACGACATCATATGTCACTTTATAAAGCAAATTTAATACAAAATGACAGTTTTTGTAATAAATTAAATTTCTGTATTAGGAACATCATAAGAACGTACGTACATATTTGTTTATTTATTTACTCATTTTTTGACACCCACGAGGTTTTTACATTTGGTACATAATGTATATATATTTTTTTACACAACGGTTAGTAATAAACAGTAGGTTAATAATAAAAAATTACATTACAGTGGTTTACAATTAGATAAATTTGAAGAAAATAAATTGATAACAATGATAAACAGAAATTATTTCAAATAATTCGTTGACATAAAAAAATGGTTTAAGAGTGTTTTAAAGATAAAAATTGTTGCATTAAGAATATAACAATCGTGTATAAAATGAAATGATTGGAGCAAATAATGTTATTATTAGATTACATTGACTTATTTTCCGACTTTTCTATAAGATTTTTTTTACCTTACAATTGTAACATTTTAACCTGTCACAGCTAAAATAAATGACTATGTGATTTTAGCAACTTAACCTTAATTTCTTACAAGACATTATTTTCTACAAATACAAGATTACCTAGCATAGAATTCGGGGGGAAAATTCTTAAGGGTATGGTAGAAGGAGTCGTCGCACTTCGGGGAAAAATTTCTTAAAGGTATGGTAGAAGGAGTCGCCGCACTTCGGGGAGAAAATTCTTAAAGGTATGATAGAAGGAGTCGTCGCACTTCGGGGAGAAAATTCTTAAAAGTATGGTAGAAAGAGTCGCCGCACTTCGGGGAGAAAATTCTTAAAGGTATGATAGAAAGAGTCACGCACTCACGGCTTTGAAACCTTTGATTACTATGATTGAACCGCGCTACATTTTGAAGGGTAGCACCATAATGATAGGCAATACGGGTAGAAGAAGGCACCAGAAGACGAAAATAAGAAGAACCCATAAGCTGTATCATAGTGATCACCTATTTTGTGCGAACCTTTACACGGCAGACCTGCTGATCCACTAATACCCAAGCACCACGGAATGCCTCAAGAATTCAATACAACAACTCTTATATACAAATCTTTCGGTTACCGAGCTGCCAGTGCCAGTACTTACGATACATTTACATAGATGGATTGAATTGTTTTTTTTGCATTTAGTTAGGAAGTTGGAAGCCGGCGCAAACTATGAAATTTTTTTAAATTCCTGAAATTCTTTAATAAAAGTCGAAATCGGTTGGTTTCTTCTACTTCAATGGCGCTACAGCCCAGTTCGAGCCTTGTCCTCCTTCAAAATAAGCCTCCACCGCCCTCTGTCCTCGGCCGTCGTCTTCCAATCTGCAACATGAAGTAGTTACCTTGCATCCTTCCTGACATCATCATCCCTTCTTAGGTCGGCCCGCCTTCCGTTTACCTCCCAGTTGTCCTATTAGAACCTTCTTCGGTACTCGTGTGCTTGGCATTCGGTGCACATGTCCGGCCCATCTAAATCTTTGGAGCCTTAAATGGGTAGAGAGTCTGATAGTTTGGTAAATATCTTAAAGCTCATTATTGTGGCGGATTCTCCATGCCTCTCCCTCTCACACCGCACCTAAGATTCTTCGAAGTACCAAGGTGTCCAGCTGTTCTGCAGACTTTGCTGTCAGTGTTTCCGCCTCACATCCATAGGCCAAGACCAATCGAATGATTGTTTTATATTGGTTGGTTTATACGCATTTAAAAAAATGAATTCGAAAAACTTGCATAAGACGAACTTAACGATGCCGTACGATGTCAATTTTATTATTTTATTTTGTTGTTCTTCTTGTAAAGCTGAGAATTACATTGCCGATTTGGATTACGTCAATATTAGATTGCTTTGCACTCTCCCTCTATTATTTTTTATTTTTTTATAAAAGTGTTTGGATTTTTCCGCGCATTTTGTGCAAGCTATTTTTTTGTTGTTCTTTCTCCAATCTGTGACTTTTATATCACTGTTTGAAACGCTTGCAGTATCTGACTTGTGGACTTAAGTCTCTCCAAGTCGTGGGCTTGAATCGATCAGACGCACTCGTAAAATTCTATATTTGCCCGAAAGTTATAGAAAGCACGATAGCATTGATTTCCCCTTCGCTCGACACCCGGCTGTATAGTTCTACATGTATACGGCTACATAGCACCGGTGATCGTGGAAGTCTGATAACGCTGTTTGTCCAACGTGTGGCACACTTCCTTTATTCCATCAATTTTCTTTATTTTTCGAGCGCAATTCCGTTTTGTATGCATGAAATATGATAAACCTTTTTAGATAGTTGATAAAAGTAGGGGAAAGCCATTTCTACAATGTCGTCAATTCTCAGAACATTTTTTCAATTATATTTGAGAGTAATCTAAATTTTGTTTGTAGAAAACATATTTTTGACGTCACGTCTTCTATTTTGATAACGAATTTTTCTATTTTGATAACATCTTATAAATCGATGAACGCCGGCTGCACGCACGAAAAAGCATGACTCATTGTCACGTTCCGCCTGAGCCGAGCGTGCAAGCGAGAGCGCGTAACAAGCGTTTGGCCTAAGCGTTCGGCTTGTGACGCATCAATCTCTTTTGCACTCCATCGTTATTATATGACGTTATCACGTAAGTTTATCTAAGTTCATTTTAAAGGATTCTTTTTTCTTATGTATTTATCCCCACACATTAGGCACAAAGCTTTGTATGGTATATTTTAATTTAAACCAGCGCAGAGTCGAATCTCCATTATTTTAACGGCTGCGCGAACCGTTTTGCCTCGTTTCACACAAAACTTAATTTTGGGTTTGAGGCCAAAATACCGAAACTGAAAAATATTTTTTGAAGTGAAAATTTCTTTAGCATTGTTGTGATTTGTAACTCTATGAATCGAAAAATGTAGGCTCTGAAAAGAGACAAACGCATACATCTATAGGATTTAGAATGAGCTAGTATAATCGGTACCTTCTTTGTGAGGTGCTTCGTAGATATCGGTCTCCTCTGTGTGCGGTGCTTTGTAGCCTCACAATCTTATCTACTTTAGTTTTCTGAAGGTTTCACTTCTACCGTGAATTGCACACTCTGTTTTCTTTTTATCAAAAGCTTTAATTAATATTTAGTGCGGAAATGTGCTATTTTTTCTTTTAAATTATAAATCTATAACTATAATTCTATAAACTGCGCGGCCTGTTTCACACAAATTTTAATTTTGAATTTGAGGCCAAAATACCCAACCAAACTGAAAAAGCATTTTTGTAATCAAAATGAATATCAAATATCTAGCACGGCTAAACGCCACTTTTTTGTTTCTGTTTCAAATTATTAATTAAAGGTAGTTTAAGATTTAAATTTTCAATTTATGATCTTAGAGGTAGCTTGGGCAATTATTTGTGAGTAAATAATAAACATTTATAAAAATAATTTTACTATATATATGAAAATAAAAAATAAAAAAAATATTAAAATTCAACACTTTAATGGGTGTAAATTTAAATTACAAATGACTTATTTATGCCAGAACACAAATTTGTCGTATATTAATTAAAGTTTGAACAAATCAGTTAAAGTTACTAATCTTTTAACATGCTAAAAGTGATCCTATAACAGGTTACATTATATTTAAAATAAATATAATTTTTAATGTAGGTTTAATGAGAAAAAAGAGACACTTTTCAGTTTTGGCTTCTAAATGCTAGGGAATGACCAAATAAACGAGAGTGAGGAAAATATATAGTGCGACTGTGAATGGTAGAATAAGTTGGGATACCCTTGGAAGGCATGGTACAATCAACTGAACCAAATACTTTAGATTGGTCATGTCAAGAGTCAGAAGAACAGAAGAGTATGTATGAGATTATATTGTATAAATATGAACGAAGCAAAGAGTATGTGCCTGGACCGAATTGTTTAGCGGTCCGTTCTCTCTGCCCACCTTTGCGAGGAAGTCTCGCGATGGTTAGTTAGTATTCTATTAACTAGCGAATGATCGGGAGAATTTTTTTTTATTTAAAGAAAGACAAACATTCCCGAGTTACGAATAACCCAACAATGTTTGAAAATCTCTTACTACCACCACAGAAAGCTGAAAATGTTGCTTGTGTTGTGATGGAGGACTTAGCCAGTCGAGGAATCGAACACGGGACGCCTGGGTGGGACCCAAACGCAATGCCCACTCAACCACTGACCAGTCAACATGTACATTTGTAACGTGCAATTAAACAAAATAAAGAAATCACTTGGAAATATTTGAGGGGTAAACAGGAAAGGAAAAAAGAAGCTTGACGCTTGTGGTTAATTGTGGAAATGATGTAATAAGGGTAAATTGAGGATAATAAAAAAGAGATGAAGAGTAAACCGGGATATATTATTTTATCAAAAGAAGCACATTCTGTAACACTCAACAATTTTAACGATTGATGGAGGATTGTGATATATATGTCTATTATGTATGCTTTGTCTTCATATTGTTTGATGTGCTTATGAATGACAGAGTAATTAGTAGAAAAATAAAGTGCGTATGGAGTGTTTTTATTAATAGTGTCGTTCATTTGGAGGATACTGGCAGATTACTTTTTATTATTTCACCTATGTACGAGTATATTTTGTTAACCCTATATTATTTTAACTATATTTTTTCATTGTAATTTTTCTTAAAAAATGTACTGCATTGTATGTAAAAACCCTTTGTGCGTCTAAATAAAATAACTTTAGTCACCTAAGGTATTTTCAAGAGTCGGAATAATACACAAGTTTGAACGCTCGTGAATACAGCAAAAAGTTTGCGCAAGAACAGAAAAGTGTGGCGTTCAACTCTCTCTGCCAAATCTTTAAGAAGAGTTAATCGGTCAAAACTAGTCCTCTCTGCCAAATGGCAGGATTGGTTTCAGCACCCTATTGTGAACTGCCAATCTAGCTTCTTTTTTTAATCGGGAACTACTGCATTCAATCCTCTATTATTATAGTTCCCTCCTTTCACCCAAATTAGCTAGGGTTTTCTAAATAAAGGACCCCTAAAATATTATCTGGAAAAGAGTATCTAATATACAGTTCATGTTTGATAAGATAATTCTTTATGATATTTGAGTTCTTTGCGGTAATTAAGAGATTTAATCCAATTTATAAATCACCTTGTGTATTTGCTCAAATTTTTCAACCATCTAAATCACACCATTACGCTTTTCAGAAGCTTTCAACAACTGGCTCTTACATAACTGCAACGTGCATCATAATTGGAATCATATGTTAATTTTATACAAAGTGCATTCCAGTGGAAAGACTCAAATGGAGGTTTAAAATTTAGAAGGGTTATTTTTCTTAGCTATCGAGGATGCGTAGCATCACAACCACTGAAAAAATAATCTCAAGAAGTGTAATCTAAACCCGATATCGCCAGTTTATTTCAGATCTTTTACTTCTTGGCCTGGAAAGCCTACTAAGACAGGACTACAAAATCGAAAATGTTCAAGAAAGTATTTTGATACTCAAATCAATTTCACCAGAAGCAAGGAAATTTCAAGGTTAGTTCGTGCACACAGCTCATTTCTATTGTTTTATATCTTCAGTGGTTTTAACAGTTTTTCCCTATTAAGTATTGTATTTTGTGTGAAAAATGCTGAAGAATGGCTTCTTCAATACTGAGAGGGGCGCGCCCTGCCACTGGGCGATGGCTTGGACGAGAGTGTTTTCCGATCTTTAGTAGCGTTGACTCCGTATGTCTTGTCCATAGTTAGCTAGTGTAAAAGATCATGCAGTATGACTAGAATAGTTGCTTCTTCACCGGAGGACTGCACCTGTTGAATTTCCCGACGAGCATGTTGGCTAACATGCTCAATATTCTTCTTTGGCGTTCTATGTCATTTTTATCATTTAGGTCATCAGTGACGATATGACCCAAATGTTTTATTTCACTGCAGATTTTCGTATTGGCTCCGCCGAGACGTAGTGCAGAATGACAGCAGGACCAGTATTTGGTTTAAATATCAGCAGTGTTTATTTTTTGGCATTGTACATCAGCTTATGACTATCAACGTATATGGCCGAAACGCTTCGCATTCGGCCAAAAGTTTTCTCATTGCTCTTACTGATGGAGCTTGCATGTCGTTTGCATGGCTAAATTGTTCATGCGTTTCCCGGCAATATGGCATCCGATTCTTGTTTTGTTCAGTGTTATACTAAGCTCATTAAATGAGTATAAATTTTATAATATGCGTTGAATAGCACTGGCGACATTTAGCCTCCATGTCATGTCAAACTCTGTGATGTGTATCGCGCCGTTTCTGTAAAAAAAATCACCTCAAGGACGCTGTAGAGTTTATTTTCCAATATGCTATTTTATTATTGACTATTGACAATCTTTTGTAACAAATTAAAAACAAAACTATACATAGCTACAACGCACTTGATCAATGAACATTTGATCATCAACATTTGATAATTTGATCAATTTAACGCTGCGTTAAAATGTATATACTATTTATATATTGTAGATATAGCAGGTAATATATAGAACCATAGATGCTTACTTGGCACTTGAGATTAACACTTTATTCGAGAAAAAATTTAGATACAGTTTTAGCCACCAAAGCGTTTCAAAATTGAATTATTATTTGCACCAGTCCGAACGCAGCTTCAAAATACATTTACAACATGTCAACAGAGTGTCATTTGTGGCACTGAGAAAAATGTCTATAGATAGGTAATTGCATAGTATATAATATATGACTGGCCTATCCCCAGGTGGAACAGTGTTGAGCGCGGAAGTAAAAGGGGGCAATGGCCTAGTTGTGAGTTGCATCCCCAACCCGGTCGGTGGGGAACAGATATGCTGGAAAATTGAACAGACAATATATTTATGACGCTGCGGCAACTTTTACTTGGAGTCATTGACATGGAATGTACGGTGTTGGCCTTTCCACCTACGAAATTACCTGCATGGACCAAGCTTTTTAAAGATTGGCCTGATTATCAATTATTGGACATTAGTCCCAACTTCTCCTACATTGGGGTATGTTCTGAGACCAAAGGGAGAAGGGAAGGAAAGGAGATGTGGAAGAGAAAGGTTGGGTTTGGTTTTGGTTTGGTTTGGTTTGAAATACACGGTGTTGGCCTTTCCTACCTACGAAATACGAAATTACCTGCATGGACCAAACTTTTAAACGATATTTCATCAGGAATAATTAATTAAATAATTACCTGTTTTTCTCTTTCTTTCTATTTATTGTCAATCTATATTTAATTCTATATAATTTAGATTTTTCGAATTTCTCTAAAGTGCACAATATTTTAGTATGTAACCATATCCCATTGTATGTACATCTTCACATATAGATGATCCAGAAGTTTCAATTGTTCCCATTATATAATGTTATATAACCTATTGCATAATGTTATTCTATTTCTGTCATAATTAGTGTAACTCGCTCATCAAGCACAAGAACTAGCTTCTTCTTTGGTGAGACTGCAATTTTAAAGAATTTCTGAACCAATATGTAATTTATATTAACCCACTGTAAACTTATATATCTATATTAATTAAAAAAAAAAAAAAAAAAAAATTATTAGACTGATTATTTATCAATTATTAATCATGAGTCCCAACTACTTATTTTTTAACATTAACTCCGGATAGGAGGCTCTAAGGAAAATAATTTCTCTCAGGGCCTAAGTCGTCTTTGGAAAGGGTGTATGGAGGGTATTTTCAAGGAACGCGAGGAGTTAACTCTAAGCTAACCTGTTAAACTCCAAAACGAGTCGTAGAAACGACCCATTCTCATTTGACAAATGTAAACTGTGCCAACTCATCTAGTTATTTGTATAGCAATGCTTAGCGAACAATCAGTTATATTCGGCTGCCATGGGAGCCTCCTTCCCCTTCCTCTTACTCACGCTGGGAGAAAACTGAGAACTTTTAACTATGAACGATGAGATATATTCATGTTTGGATAATGCAATTTCCATACAGTTTTCAATTCCAACCGTATGTGATATAAATGATTTATAAAAATGACTCTACAAACTTTGAACTTTCGAAGTTAGTTTTGTCGAGTCTGTGTACTGGAATGCATTTTTACATTACAGAAATTCAAATGTTATCTCAAGTACTCCTGTTAAAGAATGATTGAAGTCAAAATAAATTGAAGTGATTTTAACTAACTTATTTTTTTTGTTTTTTGAAGTCACTTGGGAAGATAATAATTTAGTCGAGTTGTTGCTTGTAAAGGGTGCTTTTGATTTAAGGAGTGTTTAGTTATATTATATCGGAAGTTATGTTTGTAGTTATCCCGTGTTGTAACACCATCACATCCCAAGAATTTTACAAATATATTGGAGTGAAACGATTTACGATTACCTGCTAACATAAGATTGGAAAAAAATATACTTCATTCAAAAATACAAGAAAAAATTATTTCAATATGATATCTCAAATGCTAAACTTTATAAAGTTCAATAATAATTCTCAAAACTAATTTCGGTGTCTTTTTTTCTCTTCTTCTTTTTTCTTTTTTCCCTTCTAATTTTTTTCTGTTCTCTATCATATTAATTATTTGTTACACGTTTTTTGTTCTCATACTATTTCTGAAAAGAGTAAAAAAATTGTTGTCTTTTTTTATCAAATGCTTCGATAATATTAAAAATAAAGTGATTGTTTCCGTTTTTCCTAATGCAAATACGTTTACTTTCGGACACTTAACCAATCTCCTTTTGGCTTAAGGCGGCGCTATTCGGCTGAGTAGAAGATGGAGAGATGTGTAATTACGAATGTTGGACAGAGCGCGCTAATATTTTAAGTGATGAAATCGCAGCGAAAATGGAGAAAAAGCTTAATAAAGCATGACTCATTTAAAATAGAGCAAAAATCTCGTGGAACGTATCTTAAGTATCACTTAAAGAAACATTGTGAATTTTTTCACAAATAAAACTTGTAAAATAATAGAAATTGACTTGTTTTAAATAATTTTCGGAGCATACTTTGCGATTTTTTTCTATCGAGGGAATTTCATATAATTTGCGTTTCGGCGTGGAACGTATCTAGATATCATCTTTAAAAACAACATTTATTTTTTTAAGAGCTTAAAAACTTCAAAATGTTTAAGGGAGATATGTAAAAAATCGGTCGAAATTCGAATAATGGACCCTTAAAAAATTCTTGTTTTTTTTCAGATTATTATAAACTTATTTTATGGTAAGTAAATTGAAACAATTAGCCTGAAACAAATATGTTGAGCCTTTTGGCGAAGTAGGATATGTTTTAATAACTGGAAGCTCATTAAAATAAAACGATGAGACCTGTCTTCGGTTGGGCTGTTAATTAAATTTCTCAGTTTCCTCAGCTAGAGATGGGATACATAACCGGTATTCTGCTAAATACTTCTGAAAGGCTATTCCCTAAAATTTGTGATAAGAGATCGTTCTCCCGCGAGATGTCCTATCAGATTTGTGTGATTTTCTACAGCTGTTAAATGAATAAATAATCATGCATACTTGCAGGAATTCGTATTTAAAACGACCCAAACTAAAATACGTGATAGCTTACAGCTGAAATTTCGACATCGGCCGATAGAAAAAGCAAATAACAGCCGTAGAAAATCAATCCAAACCAATCTGACAGCACTTCTCGCGGGAGAACGATCTCTTATCACAAATTTTAGGGAATAGCCTTTCTGTTGAACAGCTCCACCAAATTCTGAAATTCCTTTTTCTTAGAAACTGCCGCGTTGTATTTATGTCTATGCTGTTCTTTTTCCGCGGTGAATTGCATGGAATGGTTTAAATTGTTAAAAAAGGCTTTAAAATTCTCAGAATCATATTTTTACTATGATGTTATAATTTAAAATGAAAGAACTGCATAAATTGTTTATGCAATTTCAATCACTTTGCATTTCGTTTGACCGTTAATTTATTTGTGTGTTCCAGGTCCTGTCAAGATGGTAGCCTTGTTTTATAATATCTTTTTATCGCGCATGAGCGCGCTCTAGCACACAAGCTGTCAAATCGAAATAATCATAATTACGCGAAGTCCAATGTTCTACGAGTTTTATAATGCTTTTGTTTATAAACAACATTATCGTTGTTTACAAACTAAATATTTTCCATTTATCGTTTTTTGAACTTGCAAACTTTGGACCTGTGGCTATGGATATTAACACCACAGAGAAATCGACAAATTATATGTATGCTGTTCTGCAGCTCCAAGGTTGAGCACCGCCGATCCAGCGTTCCCAGGACAGCCAAAGGTACCGCGGGTGCTCTAATTTGAACAAGTATAAATTCCAAGCAAGTTAAATACCGCATTGCCCCGAGATTTGAATTCAACACGTCCTCTTAAATTACGGCCATTTCACGCAGCGGCATAATACTAGGTAGGTACGTACCACTAAACGGCGAAACTTCGCACCGTGGTTAATGAGAGATCCAATTATAAACAGCAGGGTGAAATAATAACTTTCTTTTAATGCATTTGTGTTCTGGAGCTGCACAGACTACAACAACTCACCTTTGTTCGAATTTCCATCGAACAATGGAAAATTTATAATGGAAGATAATTAATAAAGTTTACCCCCATATTGCCCGCAGCCGAGCAAGTCCAAAACTAATATATGCCTGAGAATATTAAGCAAGGAAGTAGGCAACTAAAGTGAAATTCTAAGGAACAGTGGAAATTCAACCTCGCCTATTGAATGAATGAGGAACCTGAAATGGTAAGCACGGAAAGGCCCCATGTTTCAGCATTTATTTAATTATTTATTGTTCGAAACATTTACGGAGTTTTAACAATTATTACAATAATAGAATTGCCGTCGGGATGTACATAGGTATTAACACTCCAATTAGAAATGTTCACAGCATGAGTAATCAATGTTTAATTGTTACTAGACGGAAATGTTTGTGGTGATATATATATGAATACCGCACAAGAGTCCCAATTGCTCCCGTCTGGCACCAGTGAGACCATGGTATCCCCAATTGGGGTATGTTGGGAGGCTGAAGGTAGTGAGTGGGGAGGGGAAGGAAATGGGGAAGAAGAAGGTAGGAGGTACCTGGCTATTCATATCTGGTCACCAAACACGGGCAAAGATATTTCAAGCAACGTTTCAATTCTGAATGATGGTCTTACACCAGGGCGATACTGAGAGTATCTTCCACTCTGGAAAGTGCCGCAAATATGCTATATATTATTTTAAACGAATAAATTGTGAAATAGCACAAATTAATCAAATAAAACTTACACAGAAATAATGATAATCAAAATGAAATATAAAACATAGTAGTGTCAAATATAAAACATAACCTGCAGAAATACTGATAATCAAAATGAAATATAAAACATAGTAGTGTCAAATATAAAATAATAATAACCTTACAACAGAAATAATGATAATCAAAATGAAATATAAAACATAGTAGTGTCAAATATAAAACATAACCTGCAGAAAAAGAGAAAAAAGAAAGAAAGAAAGTGGTTATGACAATAAAGCTAAAGCTACATAAGTGTTCTCCACGAAGTGTCATGGTGGGAGTTTGATAATTTGTTTTTTGAAATATGTGAGATTGTTTGTAGATATCAATATGGTCACATTCAGTGGTATTATATAGAAGCAGGGGCGTAGCTAACGCCGTATCAGGCATATCAATGATACGGGGCCCCCGGGCTTTTGTTTCTTTTGTGAGAAATCTTTGCCCTTCATTTGGGCCCCCAACTAATTTTGATACAGGGCCCCTCCAAGGCACGTCACACTGCTGATAGACGACACATGTGAGACAGTGGATTGAAGTATGCAATATTGTTTTTAAATAATTCAAGATGGAATCTTTTAGGGCTCTTCAGGAGTGAACGTGAGTCTTCAAGAGACCAGAGTTGTAGAAGGGAGGAAACACGGCACGGAGACCGGCAAATCATTCCACAGCCCAACTAACTTTAACCACAACCAATTTTAACTCGAACTTATCATGGAAACGACCCGTTCCATCTGACAAATTTCAATTGTATGCAAATGTTGGGCGCGCATTTGGCGTGTTTCCTGACTGTTCACCGGTGCCGAAGGAATCAAAAAATCAGTGCTGGTTCCTCGGAGCATTTTATTGGTTAAATATTATTTAAAGTACTAATTTCGGTTGTGGATCTAACTGTGGTTGTAACTCTGGTTCAATGATCTCTACCAACATTTGTTAAGAAATCAAACATCATTTTCAAAATTGAGGAGCTGGACGTAACAACAAATTATTATGAAAAGTGCAGTTTTGAGTTAAACTCGATCAAAGTTTTTTCTAATAATATTCACTCGTTACCAGTGTTCATACTTTTGCACCTAGCTTATACACCAAAAGAAGTAATATTTACACAGCAGATAGAGAAGGGATTAGAGATGTTAAAAAGGCGTTGGGAGCAAAACAGATCACTCGCTTTTTAAGTTGTTATTGTCATGGTGTCAAGAATTCAGACATTTCAATTTGGGAGATTGGTATGGGTACCGCCGCCCGGCTAACCATTTATTGGATGACCAACATTCCTGCCATAGGTCACCCCAAGTGGTCCGCTTCGTTTGGTGACATAGCAGGGGAGCCCGGATTCATCGGGTGTTGGATTGGGAGAGGCTGGTTGAGGGAGACCCCTAGATTTCTACTCATCCCTGATACCTTTTTCTTCCCATAACTTCCTCTTATTCCTCTAAAAAGACCCTCCAAACAGCATCTCCATAGACGGCACAGGCCTTGAAAGAGTTTTCTTCTTCAGAGTGTGTGTGGAGCTAATATTCTTAATATATAAAATTGAATGTTCTTTATTTGTCCCTTATGTCTTCCTAAACCATCTGATTACAATTAAACTTTGGTGAGTTGTTGTGCGCAATCCTATGAAGGTTTCAAAATATATAAGGATGAGCTCTGGGTTTATGAAATTCGTAAGAACAATTAGTAGTTGAATTACAATTTGGAGAATTTAAATTTGCCTGAGACCACGATAATATCGTAATGTCATATGCAAACCTACTTACAAACCTTTATTTAATGATATAGTAACCAGAGTGTAGTTTTAGAACGCCTTCAATTGAAATTTTCAAAAGCTTTGACGTACCAAATGTACAACAAATATATGCCAAAAATATATTATTGAAGCCATTCCAAAATACTGAAACCTCTACCAGACCGTGTATGCATAACACTAGATCGAATAAAAATTACATAAAAAATATTCCAAGTTATAAAACCACATTTGGACAAAGAAACTACACATACTTTGCAACACAACTCCATAACATCCTTCCCCAAGGCATAAAACTAATTAAAAAATCTAATGAGTACAAATCAAAAATAAAAAGTGGCTGAAAGAGTTCAATGAAAAAACCTAATGAAGTCACTAAAAACGACATAGAAGACAAATAAACTACATTTAAACAACTTTAGTCCACCTCGGCACAGGACCACTTAGTAAGAAGGGCTAAGAAATACACTATCTATACTCACTTAAATTCACCATTATCTTTTGTATATACAATTATTTTATATAGTCGCTAACATAAAAAAATAATAAAAATACAAAAATGATCAAATCATCAGCACATTTATAGAATACGAATTATGTAAAAATAAAGCTTTAAGAAGAAGACACTGAAGTGGAATTTTTAAGGACAATTGATCTTCATCCCTGGATAAACATTAATTAATTTGTATACATGTAAATAAATATTAGGATTTTAAATATCAGTTAATAAATATTAATAAAAAATTGGGATTGATTTTTAAGTATATATATTAAATACACATGACTGAGTATGTATGTGTACACATATATACATATTTAAATTGAACATGAACATCCTCTTGACAAACTGTTCTGCAGTTTAATGTGAAAGTACTTTGAAGAATAATAATAGAAAAATAAAAATTGTGGGCCCTTATACAAGCGATAAAGTAGTCACTTGCCTACCTTTAATCATAAATTAAATTATTTAGTTTTTTATTTATTAATAATTAATTTCAGTCACTTTCGTGAATTTTCGTTAGTTTACTAACAACGGTGCGCATTTGAAAGATAAATATTTGCTAAAGAAAATTGCCTTTATTTGTTTTTCAAAGACACTGATCGATGGGGAAATATTTTATAAATAATTTGAGTTTCACAAATCCTACGATAATAATATTCGTGATTTGTCACGAGTCCGCGCTAGTTTATTTTAAAATTACTTTTCTTACTCGAATATCGCTTTATACAACACAAATATCTACATTCTTAACTTCGACAATACATTTGTGAATTACCGTTACCATTAAAAATGCAGTAAAACCGCTATCACGTTTTTGTAAACATACAATCGGTTCATTAATCGGAGTGCACGGAGTCGGCCAACAAACATTTAGATGCAAATGCTTTTATAAAGGATTCAATACCGAGTGGCACCGCTCGACGGGGAAGCACAAAGGCGCCGCAAAAATAATAATAATAGTAATTGAACAGTTTCCATTGACTTGCCAGTATAAAATGTATGCGCTGGTCTGTATGCAGTTTACAGGGAATATTGTACGTACCAGACCACATGACAATTGAGCCGGGACGATTACAGCGGCGATACCATTCCATTACAATAATGTCCCTGGATTGTAATGTCCTGGGTTTGTAATGTCCCAGGATTGTGTTGTCCCAGTGCGATACCGACTATCAGATGCTCTTTACAACTATTTATGCAGATTGTTCAGCATTTGACACGAAATATTTAAAGATATGACCTTTTCTTTTTCATGTGGATCCTGCGGGTCATAATTTTTTTCTTGTATTAAGAATGATGTCTTGGCAAATATAATTTTTATAGGGTAGTCCGACGCCTCTCTGTGGGTGACTTTGGTTTATTTTATTAAACAATGGACGCCACAAATTTCCGTCAAGCGTCACCGTAGAATTCCAGTGGTCATATTGATGCGACTGGTCTTGCTGTATGCCCAGAATTGAAATTAAGGTCTCGGGTCCCAATCCCAACGTACGCATGTAAATTTTATTTGATTTATTCACGTTTTCACAATTTAATCACTTAAAATTCACTTATTATTCTCTTTACTCTAACGAAAAAAAAAATTGGAGATGTTTCTCTTCATGAATTCTCAATTTTATGCAGCAACTCCATTCTGCTTCTGCAAACTTTTCATCCAAACAACAAAAACATTCATTAATTTTGAAACAAAAATATTTTATTAGAGTTTGCAATCATCTTGTTTATACCAATCATACTTTTAATAGGGACACTGGGGTTCTAATTCTTTACCGTAATAATAAAGGTAAAACGATTTGCTGAATAGTATTCGTATATTGAATAACCAAGTAAATTTATCAAGTAGCCCTTTTTAGTAAGACGCTCTGTTTTGCATTGTTCACCACTCCAACACCTAAATATTTATACTTTAGTGTTTAATATAAGTCAAAAAATATAATTTTGTGATATCGGCGTTTGAAGTTATGAATTTCTTACATACATTACTTCATCAAATTGATTTTCAATTAATTATTGTGGAATTTTTTTGTATTTCACAGGGTTTGGGTTGTCTAATACTCGAAAAATGTTACATAAATGATGTTTGCATTATTTTTTTTTTGTTTTTGACTTAAGGGGATATTCTAATCTAGAAAAAAAAAAAAAAATTTTTCTTCATATTTCCAAAGTTTAAATATTCAAAAATATCTCTGAAAAAGGATTTTTCGAAATTCGCATTATTCCAAAAGTTATAACCATCTTAAATTCGCGGTTTAGACAGAATCTAACCAAAATCTAAATAGAACAAAATTTTAAACACATTTTTCTCAAAATCACATTTTTCGAGACGGTTGACACGATATCTCAAGTTCTACTAAACCAATTTACTTGAAATTTGGTGTGAGCCTTCTCTATACATTACTTTATCGCATGAAATAGAACTAGGTATAACAAAATTTTTATTTTTACTATTCTAAAAAATTTCGGAAAGTCAAAAAAACTAGTAAAAAATGCCTTTTTTTTTAGACAGCCGCCATTTTAAGAAAAAAAAATTATGACTTCTCCGAGGTTCACGCCATAGCAGCATTTGTTTGGATTAAAAGTAAATTTGGTTTTTTTTTCGGCTAACTAGGATGGTTGCAATCGTGTCAACCAGGGCGCGTCATATTTTTGAGACCCCCCCACTTCAACACCCTGTAATTATTAATGTTTTTAATTTTTTCGTTTGATTTTTTTTTATGTGTTCTTTAATGTTTTATAAATATTTGTTAAAATAATGGCTACAAAAATATTTTTGGTTTTTTTTATTGCACCTGAAAAAACACCTACAATTCATGTTTCTAGACTAGAATAACCTCTTAATACACCACGGTATTAAAATAAATTTATTAAATGAGACCACTCAAAGAAATAAATTGTTTCTCCCCTTCTGACCTTTCCTTGGATGCTATAAAATTTATTTTAGATTGATACAGTAATGCATTAAAATACTCAAATTCATACTGTTATATTGCGGTAAGTGTAAGAACTTTTATATAGTCAAATCGAAAAAAATACAATAATACACCAAAAATATACATACTATGTAATCAATGAATAAAACTAAAAATGCGGCATAAAACTGCATTAATAGCTAAAAAACTAAAATGTTTGACTTAATTCATTGAAGTACTCATGGTGCGTGTTTAACTATTAGTATTTTTTATCTTTTATTAGTTTTGACATTCTCCTGCCAATGGAAGGCACTTCTGAATCCACTAGAGTTGTGTTAAAATGGTGGTTGTGTAAGTATGTTATGGTGGGAAAGAGTAATAAAAAATTAGATTTTTTTTTAAATTGGTTAAATATTTGTTTGAATCAGCTTTTACCAAATGCTCTCTTTGAAGTCAAATTTAAAAAAAAATGAATTGCCTTTTCAGATTCAGCGTTCAGCTTCGAAAAGATTTTATTTCGGTCTCTTTGAAAGTCTGGTGTTTAAATTTTCACCGAAAAAATCTAGATAGTGCACATAAAAAGTTATATTTTTAGAAATAAAATCAACGAAATATCAGAAAATTTCTTCCATCAATATACATATTGCCAGAAAATATTTTCCGTAATACGTAGATTTATTTTTGATTTCAGCGATTCCATTAAATTTAAAAAAAAAACATGTTTGACTTTATGACACTGAAAAGTTTAAACGACAGAAATGTTCTATGTGCGTGTTCGTGGGCCTGAACTCAGCAATTTTAATTACTTTTACTAAAATTGATTAATTTTTTTAAATTTTGATAACACATCAAGCAATTTTCAAAATTATATAAAAAGTTATCCATTATCATTTGAAATTTTATTAAGAGACTCATAAACTTTATCAAAAGTGCACAATGATCTAAAGTACAAAAGCCGGTTTAAATTTTGGTTTCGTCATAATAAGATCAATGCAGCTCGATTTATTATGAGTTACTCTTGTTGACGAATTTATAGTGGGCTTAATACCATGAAATGCCAGAAGTGATAGGTAATTTTGTGTTTTTATATTCTTCAAATCTAGAGGATCAATTTTTAAGACCCCACACAAGATAATCCTTATTTTGCAAGAATTCAGAGTCAAGCAATTCATTCAATGACTCGAGAAAATTGTCTTTGTTAGACTGGGATGGAGATCGATATATAGCTATTATTAATAGCTATTATTAATAGCTATATATCGATCTCCATCCCAGTCTAACAAAGACAATTTTCTCGAGTCATTGAATGAATTGCTTGACTCTGAATTCTTGCAAAATAAGGATTATCTTGTGTGGGGTCTTAAAAATTGATCCTCTAGATTTGAAGAATATAAAAACACATATGGCGTTGAATAATTGTACTTTCAAGTAGTTTGCATTGGGAAGAGCAATTTCCTCAACAGTTAGTTACCTGAATATTTTGCCTTACTTAGATAACTACTCGATCATTTTGCAAATAGTTCATCTTTATAGACTACGTCCTCTGGAATGATAGGCATATGAATCAAACTGCCCAGCTAAGCTTCTGTTAATACTAGTCCAGTTCCAGACAATTATTAATACAATCCAGCATAGTAACAGTTTCATCATTTTTTTGCTAAAACTTCTAATAAACGTGCACAGTAAAGAAAAATTTAAATCTTTAAAAAAAATTATCAAGATAACTAATTTTCAAGTTGTGATAGGTTCAATATTGTCAGTCAACTCAATTATGTTATCAAAATCAACATTTTTTTCAAGAAAATTATCAAACTTTGAGTGACAATTATGACAATTGATTCAAGTCACCTGCGTGTTCAATTATTTATTATTATTATTTATTTATCTTTTATTCGTTACAGTTTATTGTTTTCGATTAAAACTCTTGAAGTTCATTCAGGGTTCTATATACAATTCATTCATTCAGCTTTTTAAATACAATGTGCTTCCAAGAGAATTTTTTTTTTGAATTTACGATTGAAATGATAACTGTGCTAAGTGTTACAATAAAATAATACGTGCTAATAATTTATTGTCGACAAGTTAAATTTATAATAAGTTTATATTAGAATACTACCACATACCCGTAAAAAACACGGGATATCATAATTATTGTAAAATTTGTTAAGCCGGAGGTATTTTAAAAGTAATAATCAATAAATAAATACTTTATAAAATACCTTCAAAATATAATACCTTTAAAATTTTCCTCAGGAGCCATGACTTTCGATAACAAGTATTGTCAATTTTTTTAAATAGTATAATAATATTTTTTTGTTGACATGTTACGAGTTGATCCAAAATATCTTACCTTTCGAATGAACACCTTTAGTAGTCAGTTAGTTACCTTACTTATCCAGTAAACAATGAAAATGGAATTGCGCAGATCTTTGAAAAATCATGAAATCTGTCGTTAATTGTCAAGATTAACCCTTAGAAATTTAATTCAAAGATAGAATGGAAATTTTCTTGTTTTCTTATCTTTTGATAATATTATTATGTAAACATTGCACAGTGAATTTTTTATCCAAGTCAAATAAATAGATCACACTTCTGGATTATTACCTTTTCAGTGCTTTACATCAATTAGGAGGCTTTGACCGATAATTTGATTTTTAGCTTTCTGGCAACATTGCTTTACATCTTAATTGAGGTGAAAACCTTTGATAGTTTCCAGATGATCCGGCAGAGGCGTAACGGCGGGATCGGGCAGTTCGGGTCATGGGTTGCACGCACGCGGAGTGTGGACCCGGCGACCACAAATACCTCAATGTGCCCCATAAAACACTTTGGGTCCACCCCGTTTATCTCCATTAGCCTCTTGACAAAATGCAGGGAAACCACTTGGACACACGAAATGTTTCCCAACCGTACGATCTTGTGGAGCTTGGCGCTAATAACAAATATACACGACTCTACAATTGTGTTAAAACCTTCAATACTAGTAGTTATGTAAACCTCACATACAGAAAACTACACGCCTTTTTAATTTAAATGTTAACCAAAAATATTTCTAATTTTCTCTCATTTAATTAATCAAATCCTAAATTTCCTCTGAAATCATAAGATTTGTAAGTTGGTACTTTTATACCTACCTACTTAATTATAAACCTTATATATTATATGTACTTAATTCAAATAAGGAATTATGCAAGTTTTCCAAAGAAATCTCAATGACAACACTTTTCAAACTTTCTTCGGGCCGGTACTACATTGGAGGTTATCCACCACTTACCCGCCTTGGTATAAGTAACAGATGGTTACTCCTTCAAGGCTCTCGCAAGGACTCTAATTTTTTTCGAAAGAATGAAGCTACATTTAGTTTTGAACGAATCTAGACCTCCAATGTCCCTGCATACATTGTTAGTAAGCAGTATGCAAGTGCTTACATGATAAACTTGATACAATGGTGTTAGTAAAACATATATAAAGGCATGGAAAGATGATAAAAAAACAAGATGAAGGACGCTCGCGGGGGATTGTATCTTGCGTATGCTGCAAGCACCTGCAAGAAAGGGAAGATACAAACATGTTTTAGATACAAATAAATGGCTCTACAGTCTGAAAGGGTTCCCTCTCTCGTCGTCTGGCAGTACCAGCAAGAATGTTTGTGGCGGTCGGTCAAACCTTAACGAGACAGGGCTGCCGCGCCCCTTAGCCAGTTCCTCAGTTGTGCCTTGAAGAAAGTAACTGGGAAATAGGGGCAAAATGCCCAAAGACCCTAAGGACTGAAGCGTCGAGTTGCCGGAGGCAGGGCGGAAGGCCGCCGAGGTCGCCCGGCCAAACCTCATGCTCACACATGTTACTGGGGGAGGCGCAGATGATCTGAGAGGGCTCCGTTCCAGGGATTTTCGGCGCCTGACTATGCAGGGACGGGGTCTAGCTCACCCCCAAGTGGGGAAGTAGACAATACAGAACGGGCCGGTACTACAATATTGATTTTTCAGATTTGTCAGCTCTTAGTAGAAACCACGATCGTGCGAACTCTAGCGAAATAAAATGATAGTAACCAACAAGGCCACCATCTTGAACCGGAACCGGAACGTATCAAACAATTTACAGTCAGGTTAAATGTCAAAAGGTTATGCTCAGTCAATGAATATTGTTAGGTATGCCCTATTTATGTTTAATTTTTTTTTTATGAATACACCTTATGAGAGTCTAAAGTAGTCAATTGACGTTCAGTACTGTGGTATTGGGAATGGAAAAAAACCTTCAATATAACAGCAAACTTTTCGAATAACTACAAAAACGATATTTTCAAATTCTAATTTATAAGGAGGATATGGGTACCGCCGCTCCAGGAACAGTTAATTGGATAACCTCATAGGTCAAAGGTCATCGGTCAAACAAGCGGCTTGTTTCATAACTTAACAAGGGCGCCCGGGTTCACGAGGTGAGGTTTGTCCGGATCTTGAAGGCGAATGCGTCTGCCCACCAGCTGCATGACGGGCCGGATCGGGAGAGGCCGATTGTGGGAGACCCTTTGACCTTTCCAGCCGGAATATCTCGACCCAATGCCTTGCACCGCAGAGAGAGGGATGGATTCGTTCATTCCTGGACACATTGACCAGATTTCTACACGCCCCGCATAACTTTTTTCTTCCTAGAACTTTCTCACTCTTTTCTTTACTTAAAAAGACCCTCCGTACACCATCTCCAAAGATGACATAGGCCCTAAGAAAAATTATTTTTACCGATCCATAAGTAACAACTACTGGAGCGTAAAAGTAATTTTCTACAAAAGTACGAATATTCCCGTCTGTCTTTTCACAGTCGATATTATGACAAAATTCTTACAAGTTAGTGGTTCTTCGCACGTTTTACCAACTTCAAAGACCATTTAATATTAGTGTAAAAAAAATCACACATTTCATACCTACATGTTAATTTCAAGGGTTCGGAATTTATTCACGAAATGTGCGATTACGCCATAAATATACACAGCTTTTACACAGAAAAATATTTCATTGGATAGGCAAAGGTCACGCACCTTTTTTAACTCCAAATGTTCTTTCACGCGACATACACGCATCTTAAAATAGAATCAAGTTTGTTGAACTCTGAAGATATTGACCGAGGGACATTATATAGTCAGTCATTAAAAACAACTCCCCTCAATTTCCCCCACCTGGCGTTCAATGTTTGCATTTACTCGTTAAAAAGAGAGACTCCACGCTTTACATTCAAATCTAAAATCTAAGCATAAAAAAATTTAAATGTGCGCTTCTATGAAACCAAAGTTTCTGAAAGTTATTTGAGAAAAATGTATTCAGTGTTTTTTATGAAACGACAAAACGTGGGGTAATGATAACATTTTTAATTCAAATTCATTTTTAGAAAGTGAAATTTATAAAATATATTTTGATAAAACTATAGAACAATTTGTCATAACAGACCCGATATAGTTTTACATTACAAAATTAAAAAAATAACTTATATCATTGATGTCGCTATTCCGAATTCCTGTAGTATTCAAAAATCTGTTTCTGAAAAAATTAAATTATATACAGATTTAGGAAATGAGATTAAAAGAATTTGGCATTCTCGAACTATAAAAATATTACCATTTATTATTTCGGCTACTGGCATTATATCTAGCTCTCTCATTCAAAATTTAGGCTTTATTAGATTTGTCAAAGAATTTATATATATAAAAATGCAAAAGTCAGTCTTATTAAATACATGTAGGATTACGAAAGGTTTTTTAAATATTTATATTGAGGGATCAGTAGGACTTATCGGTCCAGTTAGGAGTTCTATCGAGCCCAACCCTCTGATATGAAAATATCTGGAGTCGGTGAATTATTTTCCCATTTGGTCTCTGGTAGACATGTTGTTCTTGAATTGTTTTGTATTTATCGTATTTATACAGTACAATCGCATAGCGTGGATTGACTAGATGATCATTTGTGGAAAAGTGTGTGGAAGGGTTAAGTTTTTCCTGTGGTGAAGATTTAACCCCAACATAAAATCTAGAAAACAATTTATTTGCCTGATAAAATGTGTGGGTGTGGGTGAGTCATTTTAAAAACTTTTTATGTTTGTATAAAAAAATCAAATATTTCAGAAGTTTCACCTTTCAAAAGCGGTTTTTAGTTTTTCGGACACATTCAGAAATATTCCATTTCTTTGGATTTTATTGCAAAGCGGTAATTTTTTTAACTTCTGACGAATATGCCCAAGACCTGATGAGTCTCTGGGTATCTAGCACGGTCGATCAACAAAGGTTTAATCGATAATATCGGTAACTTGTCGTCGCTCCCGACCACGACTGTAGGCCGCTAACGAAGAAATAGTCGAAAACGACTAAGTATTCCTAATTTATTTGACTGAACTATTGTTTGTTCGTTGGTGAACTGCAGTCATGCTCGAGATCGATGATAAGTTACAAACACTATTGATAAATCCTTTATCGATCGACCGTGTGCAAATGATACCCTGAAATGTATTATGGTAACATTATGTGCTTATATAATTAATTTTGTACATAATTATGTACAGTGGTTATTTTATATACTGATATAAATAATATAGTACATAATTATGTACAGTGGTTATTTTATGCACTGATATAATTAATATAGTACATAATTATGTACAGTGGTTATTTTATGTGCTGATATAATTAATATATTACATAATTATGTACGGTGGTAACATTACGTGCTAATATAATTAATATAATATATAATTATGTACAGTGGTTATTTAGTGTGCTGATATAATTAATATGCTACATAATTGTGTGCAGTGGTTATATTATGTACTAATACAGTTCGCATAAACAGTTTTTGCATATATTCTGAACATTGTTGGCCATTAAACATTTTAACTAGAAAAACTACTCCATTTAAGTATATAATTTGTAAGACAATCGATAGATTGAGATCCTCCAAAAATATTTTAAATTTTGATTCGTCAGAATTATTCTCACGGCTTTCTTTTGTAAAAGCTGGTTCACACACAGCTATCAAATATAAAAGATCATAGCACGACAAATAACGCTCTCCATACAATCCCTTCAGACCGTTCACACCTAAGCCTTTTTAAGCGCAGATCAATCATAGACAATACACATCTCAGACGTAACCGCTCCAGACGCGATATCCCAGAAGATAACTCTCCCCTTCTCCGACTAAAACAGGAGAGGGGGTCATCGTAATTACGGAGCTGCCTAGACCCGTGGATGACAGATGTCAAGTTGACAGATTTCAGTAAAAAATATGCATTCCGTTGCCGCTCCCTAATTCGACTCACCCCCTTTCCTACCACAGGAAGAAATATTTGATAGCCTCGTGTGAAAGGACAAAAGATAAACACTCGCGAATCAACAGATATCTGCTCGCATATTTATAGCTCAATGTGAACCAGCTTTAAAACTATTTTCTAAATTCCTTCTCTTTTGGCAGAAACAAAAGCCAATTATACTATTATTATCTGTACCTGGTATTCAGGTCTGGTCACCAAACACGGCTAAGGTCATATTAAAGAAAGTTTCGTAATTAATAATTAAATTGTGGTTTTCCCTCGAGCGATACCAAAGATATTCAAATACAAGAGATTTGCTATGGTATCCGCCAGACTGTCGGCGGATTACTTCCTAAGGGGAATAGTTTGAATACGGAAAGTAGTTGATTTTTTAAGGTTTGCAGTAGTATTGGTTAACAATATAGTTTTAATACGCAAAGTATTCGTTCGTTTAGTTGAGTTTTTTAAGGTGTACAGTAGTACAGATTGGTTAACAATATCGGCGACACCAGGAATCACAGTCCCACCCAGTAAAAACTGAGGATAAGCACATCTCTTATGTTTCAATATCTTCGGGCGATACTGAGATAATCTCTGATTCTGAGAATTGTATAAATTAGTTCCAGAACTTCTTACTAACATTTCAGACGGCATAATTAGAACATTGTTCCATGACGTCACAGGGCCTTACTGAGTTTGGAAACTGCCCCAGCCAGTTTAACCTTGCCCGTACCGTACTTACTCTGCGACCGCTCCATGGAATATGATATAGGGCCAACCTTTCCGTTTAATGGCCTGTTATTACCCCCTTCCCCCCCCTCTCTTCATCAAATCAATCGAATGAACATTATTAGCAATTTCCCATCAATTATTCACTGATTGATCATGTTAAGTACAGTTTTATCGTCGTTTTTATTAGTCTGCTCAGTGAACACAGTACAGTGGATTACTCCAGTTTCTAGACTACATGTCGTTAAATGCTGTATTAAAAATAATGTCCCTGTAGGAAAATAAACTGCACGATACGATTTTTTGTTATTTTAACTTTTATTAGATATTTTGCAACAATGTTTACTTTCAATAAAATTACCTATCTAATTTCATGGAAATAAATCAATGGACCATGTTTAGCCTTTTTAGATTTTGGCGAATTTTTATTATAACATGTAGGTGAATGTTTTTGTTTTTTATTGTATGTTTTTTTATGTATGTGTTGGTTAATCAAAAACATTTTAATTGTGCTAGGTAAAAACAATTTTTGGACAATTTAATGTGAAACAAATTTAATAACCTTATTATTAAGTTCAGCAAGTAATTTAGCTTTTTTTTTTTTTTGTGACACCTATGTTTCGGCACAGCCGAAATAGCTGTCAAATTAAAAAAAAAATTTAAAAATTCCTTGCAGAACTTAAGAGGAAACGGTATTTTACGGGAATAGTTATTTTACCAAACTGTTGCTGTCACTGTCTTTCTTGAGCTCCCAACATTAGGAATAAGACTAATTATTTAAATCCTATAGATATATTATGTGTTTGTCTCTTTTTAGTGTGGCTTTTTTGTTTCATCGAGTTTCCAACCAAAACGGTGCTAAAGAAGTTATCACTTCAATAACACTAGATAAAATTCAAATAAGCACTTCGAAAGAAACTTTTCTGATTCCAAAAACCGAAGAGATAATTTATTTTTCAATTGGAAAAAAGCTTTCTGAAAATGAGCATTCTTCTATTTAATTATTGGTCTGATCCTGTCCAATCTGTTTCCGATTATAACATTACATATTTGAATTCGAAGTCGGTTTGCTGTATTGTTATCAAGCTGTCATTCGTATAAAATTAAAGAATTTCATTAATTTCCGCGCTGGAGGGAACAAAAGCACAAGGAGAATTGTTTATTTCAAACTAACACTTCATCTGGCCTTTTCGTCTTTGTTCACAAAATCGCGAATATTTGACAGCAGCAAATCGTTGTTGACAGGAAGCCATCTCACGCCAAATGAAATAACATGTGTAGCGGTCCCCATGAGAACTTACACAAGGTAAACTTCCTTATAACTTCCATGAACTTTCATTACCGTAAGTAGTACGCATATGTTAACGCTCCTGTGACTCTTCAAAATTTTACGTAAGCCATAAATTTTACTTGCACGTGTAAAGCTAGTCTAAGAAGTAACTTACCAAAAAAACCAAAACGTACCAACAAGTGGTCGATATCTATATTATGTTAAAAAATATTTGCACTTATGTCAAAATCCAGAGAGACAATCGGGATTACGTTTGTTAGAAACTTTCTTTAGGAAGGGAAGATAGGATGGTAAAAAACTCACAGTAGTTGTAGCTGGGTGGGTTGATATGCACATACGAAATTCACATAAAATGTTCCAATCTGTACAGATGGTAATATAAGTCATTGAAGTCTATGCAACACATGTAAATACAATGTTTCCGAAGGTTATCTTTGCACTTTGAAAATATGAACTTCATAACACACTGCGGATTGCTCGAAGGTTTAAACTGCACTGAAGGTGGGTAGGAAAAGGAGGTGGGTAGGAATTTCAAAAGGACAATACTAATTCCTAACATACCGCCCACCAATTTTACGAAGGAAAATTTAACTAATTAAGTAGAAAGTAACTAAAACGAAGAAAGTAGTTTGCTTAAAATTAAAAGATAAACGTACATATGCAGAAAAAAAAACTTAATTTGAAGTAAGGCCTTCTATGACTTTTATTATCCTTTTAATTTTGGCTTTAAATTACGTAACCGCCTAGAATCGAAGTTGTAGAAACCATTAAGCTCAGGTGCTTTGGATTTCACTATAAAGGGAACTACATAACTACCATCACCATGTTGATGATGTTTAGGTTTGAAGATTTCTTCACATTTGACGCCGTCAGGTTGTATCAATTCTGTAGTTGGTGTTTCTTTAGAAGTCCAAAATCTTTTTATAGGCTGATCAAGTGAAACATGATAAGATGTTGAAGTAGTAATTTCATTCGGAATATTTCCTATTAGTACCAAACCGAATATTGTTGATAATCCAGATATATTGCTGTTATTTCCAAAAGAAGTCCGCCCACCGTCAAGAATTGAAGGGAAGAGATTAGCTCCGAGCAGGAAATCTATTTTTGAAGGAGTATCGAAGGTGTCGTCCGCTAATTCTCTTCTAGAAACGTTCATAGAAGGCAAGTCTAACTTGATCCTTGATGGTGGCATCTCACTTGTAAAATTAGAAATAACAACAGCGCTTGTTTTGAATTTTGGACCGTTCTGGCTTTTAGGTTTGATTGTACAATGCACTTCACCAATTATATGTACTGAGTATTGAGCGATTCCCTTGAGTTTCCCTTTGTAAGGCATGATTTTTAGTCCTAAATGTTTTGCGCATGATGCACTCATGATAGATACCTGGGAACCGCTGTCTAATAGCATTCGAATTGTATTGTAAGATCCGGTAGCTGTTTCACACTCTGCCAAAGCTGTGCCTAAAAGAGCTACGTTACAGTGTGATGACGATGACGAAAATAATACTTCACTTGATTTGGACTTCACTAAAGGCTTATCATTTTTATGAAGTAAAGAATGATGACGCCTTTTACATTTTATGCATGTAAATTTAGAAAGACAATTTTTTATCTTGTGCGCCTTTAAGCAATTAAAACAAAGTTTTAATGTCTTGATGATTTCATATCGGTTTTCTATTGAAGTATTTAAGAACTGCGGGCAATGCATTATATTATGTTCATCACTTTGACAGAGTTTGCATAACTTTATTGAAACGAAATTATTCTTTGTAACAGTAAGTACACGTTTAACATTTGAATTTGAACTCTTGTTAGAAGTGGTAGACGGAAAAGAAGAAGTAGACATATGTAACACTCGTTGATGATTGTGAAGAAATTCTAAAACTTTTCCTGAAGTAGGTATTTCATCTTTTTTCAATTGTAGTTCAAATTGTCGCTTTGTATTAAAATCCAAGTTTCTAATGATGACATGAGCAATAAACATTTCAAAGATTTCCGTCTTATCGTAAGTCTGTAGTGCACACAGATTATCTTGAAATTTCGCAATATAATTAGACAACCCTTCTGCAGATTCTGTAGTCATTGGTTTTACATTTAGAAGTTGTTCTGAATAATGGTTAAATAAAATTCTCGAGTTTTGGTAGTGTTGCCTTAATGTATCCCAAACAATTACATAATTTTCATCGATTATCGGAAAACCCTTTATCATACTTAATGCCGAACCACTTAAACACGACATGAGATAGTGATGTTTCTCAATGTTCGTATAGTCCTCTTTATCGTGGACCAGACTTGTATATAAAGCGTAGAACTCAGCCCATTCTTCGATTTTACCACTAAATTTCGGTAAACTTATTGCGGGAGGCCTGACACATGTAGAACGAATTTCTCGTTTAAGTACTTTCTGAGTAGATTCGACTATATTCATGCTTTTTTCTGTTGCTCTGATTTGAAAATATAAATCTTCGAAATTAGAATCAGAAATTCCTATGTCATCATGTGTTTTATCGTCTTCTAAATCTGAAAGTAATTCCTGAATATCCGCTTGTAAACGCTGAAAATCGTTGTAATACTCACTTAACCGTTCTAGCCTAGCCCTAAACAACGGAATATTAACTTCATTGTCAAGTTGTGAGATTAATTTTGACGTAACAGTCAAATTTGAAATTATCCTACTACGTTTCCTTTTTAGTACAGTAATCTTTTTAATCAAGGTATCCATGATGATTTGAAATAACTCTACAGGCGTAGAAAATAACGAAATATATTTATATACGTAATAAAGTACCAATTAAGTTGGAAGGCTCTTTGTAAACAAAACTATTATTGAGTGCAGTACGAACTGTAAACAGTAATATACGCATGCGTTGGAGAAGGAAGACTATATTTTAAAATATTTCAACGCAAGGTATGAACAAACACATGTAAAGGACCAGCTGTATATTATGAAGTACCGCCTTGATATTGAATTTGAAATGCTCACTACTCTGAACTCTAGGTAACTGAAATGCAACAACACGATTAATGTGTAACTTATATTGAATTTTGTACTTTGTAATATGTAGGTATGTAATTCTAGAAGCATATCACGAAATTAATGTTTTTACGCATCCTGATTTCAAGCAAACTATTTTCTCTTTTAAATGGTTCATTATATCCGGCTCGAAATGATCAAAAAATGGAGTATGTTAGAAACTTTCTTTAGGAAGGGAAGATAGGATGGTAAAAAACTCACAGTAGTTGTAGCTGGGTGGGTTGATATGCACATACGAAATTCACATAAAATGTTCCAATCTGTACAGATGGTAATATAAGTCATTGAAGTCTATGCAACACATGTAAATACAATGTTTCCGAAGGTTATCTTTGCACTTTGAAAATATGAACTTCATAACACACTGCGGATTGCTCGAAGGTTTAAACTGCACTGAAGGTGGGTAGGAAAAGGAGGTGGGTAGGAATTTCAAAAGGACAATACTAATTCCTAACAACGTTTGTACGGAAAAAATGCTGCCAGGGTTTTCTCTTAATAATAACATAATTGAATTTATTTCACATAAAATTTTTGAAAAATTTGATGGAGTTCTATGAATTAAACACAAAAACAATTTATAAAGAGTAAAAGCAAGAACGAAATCTTTATTATGAGTATCGTCAGTTCATAAAGACTTTTTTTTAAATGTGTTTTTTCTGTAAAATAAAGACCGTTTGGTACTAGTAGCGTAATTAAAAAATGAATATAAATATAGTTCATTGTGTAAAACGATAATATTTAGAGCACTCGCCTGGACTCGTCTCATTTTACTTTGAATTGTAATTACGGGCTGTAAGGAAATCTTAAAGGCCCCTCACTAAACAAAAATGCCGTACTGTAATAAGGACTGAATTAATGCATAATTATGACAATTTTGATAGTTTTCTTGTTTAAATGTTTCGTATAAAACATAGATGAGTTTTTTTATTCTTTCCACAGTGAGATTGATATGATCTTTCCATTTAACATTTTTATCTATTAAGATTCCAAGATATTTTACATTAGATTTATGATTTAGCTTAGCGCAGTCCGTATTACATGACCCGTCATTTGCACAATTTTTGAAATGGATTTTTATGGTAATTAAATTAATTGGCACATCTTCTTGAAGAGAGAATGGAATATAGTATGTTTTTTCTGTGTTAAGTGATAATAAATTGTTATCGAACCATTTTTTTATAACCTTCATGTCCTGATTGGCAGCATTGGTAATATCGTTTCACGTCTTTTTTCGATAAATATTGCAGTGTCGTCAGCAAAAGATATAAGTTTACCATTAAGTGTTAATTTAAACATTTGGTTTGCGTAAATTATAAATAAAATCAGTCCAAAAACAGTCCCCTGGGGAATTTCAAATGCTAAAGTTTCATGTGCACTTAGTGAGTTATTTAATTTTACTTTTTAACTTCTTTGAATTAGGTAGCTTTGTAGCCAATACCTAACCTTACCAATAATACAGATATCATTTAATTTATTAATTAGTTTCGTATGGGAAATGTCAAAAGCCTTGCGTAAATCAATGAAAATGCCCAGGCATTTATTTTTTTTTTCCAATGCATTGTATATAGTTGAGGTTAGTTCAGCAATGGCATCATGAAAGCTTAATTTCTCTCTAAATCCAAATTGGTTAGGACTAAGTATTTTATTATTTTTAATATAGACTTGCTTTTTTATAATCTTTTCAAAAATTTTTGCAATGTTTAAGACGAGAGATATAGGTCGTTACGACTAGTTGGCAGTGCTGATAATAACGGGTGTTACTATCAGCACTTCCAACAAGTTAAAGGTACTAAAAAATGGTTGCCTTTTTTCAGCTACGGGCGTTACTTTCAATTAAATCATCAAACCTAATAATTTTTGTTTTCTGTGCTTTGCGTGAAATCTCGTCCGATGAACTTTGCTTTAAATTTTAAGGGCCATTTTCAAAACTGATTTGTCAAGAACTCAAGACTTTGCCATTATTTTCATGAGACTGTGCCTGGCGCAGACTAATAAAATATAAAATGAACTTCAATATTTCTCACCGATTAATTCACCTAATGATGTCTCTATTTAAATCGAATACAATTATTTTATGATAACAGTAAAATTGGTAGGTCAGAAAAGTTAGAGGTTGAAAGTACAGATAAAGTAGTGTCTCCGCCAAAGATATTCCAGTAAATCAATGAATAAATCATGTTAATTTAATGTCTGTTCTCTATCGTTTTTTATAAAACAATCTAGTTTTTATAAAAAGTTTCTCGTTAAAGCTGTAATAATAGAAAATATTTCTGTATTTGGTAACAGGTAATGTCAAGACATCTTACCATTTATTTCAACCTATTATCATTTCAACAATCATTAGTAAAAAAAAAAACTTTTTATAATATTGTACTTTAACCACAGCAATTCAAGTATCAAGCAATTCCAGTTATTCTTGTACCACAAGGTACTCCATTGTTCATAAAATATTTATTTTCCGAAGAACTATTCTTTGTTTCCGAAGATAATTTACATCGGCATTACCTTTTACTGAGAAACTCGCATGCGTTTTTTGTTTACCTATAAGGGCAATAATTTCTCTTCTCCATTAATGTACTGCCAATTTATTCGTCCTTCCATTAGAAGCCATTACAACGATTGTTAAAAAAATAAAACGGAATCGTTCGTTTCGCTCTAATTTACATTAAAATTACAAGACAATGTGTATTTATGAAAACAATATAGTAGATGGTAGAGAGAAGAAAACTGGGCATAAGAAATATAGGCTTCAAGGATTACTAACCATTCCTTTACTAAATAATGCTAAATTCAGTGTTCTGTGACATGGAACATTCACACTTTTCCTATCTCTGCTGTATCTGGAGCTTTGTCTCAAAGAAACTGGTAGCTGACCTGCAGGTCGTTCAAAACCGAGCTTTCAGAAATGTTTTGGATAAACACTATATAATTCGCTTTCAGATACGTACAAAATGGTGAAAAATTTGAAAGTATTGCTTGAAAAGAATATTTTTATTTTTAATGCACATTTAAAACTGAAAATGTATAATTTTCTTGTTATGTTTGTTTTTTTCTTTTTTCTCTCCTTTTCTTTTCCCTGTTTACGTGATCATCCATATTTGCATATCCTTGTTTGTTTCCGTATTCATTTTATCTTGTTGCTTGTTTTACTTAAATTGTCTTTTATTTTCATTTTTACATTGTACGTATGTGAAACTTATATTTTTGATGTCAAAATGCCTTGTGAAATTGTACCTATTACCAACCACTTGAATTGAAAATTCTTCCTGTCTTAAATTGAGTTTTGTAACTCATTAGGATTGCCCTAGCAAGAAATAAATATAATGAAAAAAAATCCATTTCGAGTAGGAAATTAAGTTACACTTATTTTTACAATTATTTTCAAATAAGGCTTTTGAAGAACGTGGTGAAGACAGAATCGGTCACGGAAGTGTATGGAAGTAGAGGTCGAGGAAAGTCGGTAAATGACATGATCAAGATAAACAAATACCAGAGTCGGGAAAAGATAAAAGTCAGAAGAGAAGATGCGTCAGTGTGAACTTTTTTTTCGAATTGTGTTACCAAAAAACAATACCCTTCTGTTTTTCATATACAGTTTTTGGTTGAATGGCTAAATTTGTCGATCCGTTGTTCATCCTTCGTCCTACCTACAAAACGATATTATCTTAGTAATGTTATCTTAAAGGAAACATTGTAAATTATTTGTGTTCATGTTTTCCTTTTAGAACTAGTACCGCCATCTGGTGCCTTTCGGTGAAAGTTTGTTTCTGAGGTGAAATAATAATAACAGGCAGGAAGTAAAATCTGAGCATAGGCCAAAATTTACTCCCTAAAATATCTCAAAGAAACATTTATAAAAGACTAAATTGAATTACATTTCTTATTCGTTCAACTTTAATCTTAAATCTAAACTTCGCTGGAATAAGCTTGTAAACTCAACGGTTATAAAAACTCTGGCACGCGCTGCTTTAAATCACGGTAAGGTGTGTAATAATAACCTGAAAAATATCCCTCCAATTTCCATACTGTGCTTAATGTTAGCTGCGAAATAAATTTCTCGACGTAAGTGTCAAGTGAAAGTCCGCAGTAAGCCCGAAGGTGATCGGCCTCCACATAAAGGCTCCCACGGCAGCTGCCTGCGAACTTAACTCGCAGGTTCTGTTCTGTTTACAGCCCGTTGTTATGCCTGGCACATTAAACAGTTAATTATTACTTAAACCAGGGGTGCGCAAATCTCTTGCGAGCTTTTACATCTTTGGTGAGCGAACGGCTTTTCGTTGATAGTACCTACATAGTTAGTGGAGCTGTGAGGTTAGGATAGTGAATTTTAATAAGTATAATAATTATTTAATAATAATTGGCAGTTTTTCAGGCAAACAATTTAACGATATTTGTTTTTCATTTTGGAGGGTTTTGGTGGTGAAATAATCAAGATAAACAAGAGAACACATTAATAAATGTATTAATGATGTGTTAATTTTGATATCAATAATAATTATAATAAGTGTGTTTATTTCAACCGTATTATCTACTACGGCTAAAATATCTTAATTAATTAATATATATAATTATGGATATAAGCTATGATTTTAGATATAAATGTCTACACGAACATACCTGTTATGATAAATTTATTTTATTATCGTTATAAATATTTTCTTAAGCGCTTGTTCTGCAATATCAATATATAAATCAATATAAATATAAATCAATATATATTTATAAATCAATATATGTTTTCTTGTCTGTATGTGAGTTGTCTAATGCTTTGCTGTATTAAGCATATTAAATGTTTGAAACTTTCAAAATATCTTCTTTTCACCCTCGCGAAGGTTTCTGGATTATTACAACTATCATTACAATACATCTGAAAAAAAATTGATCATTACAAAAACTCTTACGAAACTGTCAAAAATTTCACAATTCGAGAAGGACATTTTGCAAACCACCAATTATTAAATCAAAATTCATTTTCAAAAATTCAATAAAATCTTTATTAATAATTTTAACCGAAGTACTCACCTTTGGTACTAGCCAAAATAGAAAACTTTGAATCTGATCAAAAATTATGTTTATTTTAAATGTACCAAATTGTTCTTATAATATACAAAAACACATGAACAAATTAAAATTTGTAAAAAAAATTGCAATAGGTGGCATTGCGAGCTGTTTGAAAATCTGAACGTACCGGGACTGAATATACTGAACGAGGGAAATGGGAGGGAATCGCGGTTGAAGGGTTCGTGGGAGAGGGGAGAGGGAAGGCTGGGAAGGTGCAATGGGAACGCGTGAGGTGAAGGGGACATAGGTAGGGAAGGGGAGGTGAAAGGGGAACGGAAGGAATGGAAAAAACACGTAGGAAGAAAAAATTTCTTTATTAGTAGCATTGCAACGCACACCGGGAACTCGATAGTAATTATATTATAAATATTACGAAAATAATTACTTCTTTAAAAATGTTGTAAAGTTCCATCATATTAACAATGGAACAGAACCGACTTACTTTATCTTATACGAGCTGGTGCTCGGCATAAGTTAATATGCCATTTAATAAAGATTTTTTTTCTCCCTGTGTGTCCTTTCCCATTCGTCCCGTTCCCCGTCCTCTCCCGCATCCTCTCCCCTCTCGCGTTCCCTCCGCCTTCTTCACCTTACCTCTGCCCACTCCACTCCCCCCCTTCCCCCACCCGGTGAACCCCCCCTCCCGAGTTCTCCACCCCCTCCCGCATTCCATGCATTCAGTCCCAGTACATTCAGTTTTCAAACAAATCGCGTGCCACATATTGCAAATTTCATAATGCCAGAGCTCACCACTAGTTTTATACAAAATAATTATCCAATTTGGTGCAGTCGTTCTGAAGTTACGCGCGTACATACATTTCGGCGATTCATTTTTAGAGATACATATAACTACGAAATAAAATTTCCCACAAATATATCAACATCGTTTCCATGGCAACGATTTGTTTTGCTTTTCTTCTGACGTTAGCAATAACTCGCTTTTGTTAGGGACGGAAAACGTATAATAAATATAATATAATAATTATAATTTCATAACGCCCGAACTAACCATTATATACAGCCTAAATTACTCGCATATAATTTAGCTTTCTATTTTTGAAAGAATTTTTAAAATCGTTTTATTGGTTTATGCGTGAAAGCGTAACAAACAAACACATGCATTTTCGCATTTATAATATTAGTATAGATCAGGGTTTCCCAAGCTGTGTTCCGCTGAACCTAAACAGAGGTTCCGCGAGAATTTAAAGAGAATTTAATACATCCTTGTTAGCCATTAATCGAACTATGAAGAGCGCATGGTGCCGTAAATGTTGGTAAAAAAGTGAAAAAAATTACAATTTCGGATTTCCTCAGTTCAATCTAATCATTTTGATTGTTTTCCTGCCTTGCGTAAATATTTGAATGAATTAAATTTTAAAATTGATGAAGAAATTTCCAAAGAATTTTTAGAAACCTACATAACTTGAAAACAACTCTTTTGCAATATTTTCCGAAAACTACTAAGGACGATTCCTGAGTTCGGAATCCATTTTGCGTGACAGCTAAAATTAATGACTCTGTCTAAACAAAAATACAAAGATCAGCCTTTAAATGATTTCTGGGCGAGTTTGTCAGAGAAGTGCCTCAATTTATCAAAACAAGCTATTATTGTATAACTTCCGTTTTATACAACCTATTTACGCGAAGCGGGATTTTCTAATTAAGCTGCATAGAAGCCAAAGTGCAGGAACAGATATTAGCTACAGATATTAGATTCCAACTTACCAATATTGTGCCTGATATAAAGAAGTCAGATTAAGTCAGATATTAGATTCCAACTTACCAATATTGTGCCTGATATAAAGAAGATATGCAATTCAAAAAAAGCCAAGTGTTCCGTTAAAATGTAAGGGTTTGCAAAGTGTTCCGTTGCGGAAAAAGTTTGGGAAACCCTGCTATAGATATTTAACTTCGTGTTAATAATTTGTTTATTTCAAAAACATACGGCACAACATGTGCCATTAACATAAATTATATTTATATATGTATTATAATACAATAACATACGAAAGTAACAACATAAATGTAAAGTTAAATATAAAACGAAGGGTGAAATAAATGAGTTGAGGTAATAAACAGTAAATAAAAAGAAAGATGGATAAATGAAAGTATAAATTTAAAGCATAAATTATAAAATATAAAGTATAATGAAAAGTTAAAGATTGAAATAAAACGTTAAAGGGTAGGAAATAATACAGTAAAAAGTAAAATGTACAGACTAAAAGTACAAAAGTTATAAATATTAAAAAAAAAGTGTAACAAGTAAAGAGTTAGAAATGCTCTTAGGAGCAAAAAAATGATTGAATTAATGATTTACTAATGGTTGTTAATATTTCATACATACTAATTACATACTAATTACTGTGATTTTTGTCAAATTATTCACGTTCAATGCACTCTAATTTGCTTTAAATTAAACTGCCATTCCAAATTTGAACTGTTTGTGAATAATTCAGAAAAGTGTGTGTATATCTACGTGTGTGTATGTGTATACTTACATATATAACCTTTTTTCTTATTTCACTGTTAAATTCCTATCTTTTGTTTTACACATAAAAAAAATACTATTTTTTTATTTAATAAATTGTACTTTACATTCGTTTTCTCCGCCTTTTTCACACGAGCTCTGCTCTAAAAAAAGGTGTAATACTTATTAATTAATGTATTTTTAAAGAAAAACTTTATTTAATTTATAAAAAAACATGTAACCTCGGTACCATTATATTCAATAAAAAAAATTTTTTTTTAAAGTGGTAAAGTAGGTACCTACCTTTAATATAATATTTTAACACAAAATTATTTTTCTTGTCTTTTCAAAATTGGAAAGGAGCATTTTCACAAACTCTGAATAACGTTAAAAATATGAGAAAGATTTAAATTTATTTTTTTGATTCTGATCATTGTACAAAAATGTGTTATTTTAATAAATTAATTCATCATTATTGTTATCAAAAACCGCGCATTCCGAAATGGTTACAACTGGGTGATTACAGCCGACGTCATTATGACATAGAACCGCCGCTGGCTGGTTAAGGCGACTATCACCAACGTTGCTCGGCGTGACGTCAATGCCGCTGAATTTACGAATAAAAACGAACATATCGTTTTGGTGGCAAATCGAAAACGGCACATTTTAATCGTCAAAGAAAATGTTTTCGTCTACATGAAAATAAATTCAATGTACTATCATTATCGTAATTTTGTTCTTGTTTTTTTTTTATTGTAAAAAAACAATGATAAACCCTATTGTTATCTTACTGGCTGTTTAAACTGTAAAATAACAATGTGAAAACAATATAAGGGAGAATAGCAAAAATTACTGAAAAGTAGAGGAGAGTTGGATAATATCGTCCCTAAGAACTTGGACCTATAATTCAGACAAGGTTTAATGTACAGATTCAAAAATGCAGTTAAGTAGTAGAGAATTTATTTAGCTACACTTACAGCATGGCAAAATATTTACAAAATTAAACAGAAAGTAGATATTTCGATATTTAAAAAAATGGGAGAGCGCGGTATTATCAGACTGGTTTGAAAATACCGTGCGGAGGTTTGACAAAACCTTGCCCGTAATATTATCGTAAATTTCTATGAGAGCGTTAGAATAAATTTAAAAAAATAAATAAAAAAATTAAGTTTAACCAAACCCAGATAATGGACTCCTTCTATAGCTTGAGATATTATTTTAGAACAAGATAAAAGACATTAATCAATGCAAATACCAGGTAGGAAATTTTCGCGAAAGTCTTTTCCGCTACATTCCTTGTGTATCCAATTGTGCCCTGTGCGCGGAATTAAAAAAACTCGATCATTTCATTTTATATCGTCAAAATAATGCAGAAGTAAATTTATTGTGTATTAAAATCCATTTGGGCATTATTCTACAATATTTTAGAATTAGAATATAAGGAAACAATGTGTTACAATATAAATACAGAATAACTTACCTCTTGTCAAAAATAGCCTCCAAATAAGAAACGCCAGTAAAAACTTGCATGACGCAGTGTTATTCCGTCGCTGCTCGGAGCAAACTGGTCGTGCGCAGGGGAAGGGGTAGGCGCTTCGGGCTAGATTTTTAAGCGCTAGATAGCACTAGAAGCGTTTAGTTTTTGCAATACGTTGATGCGCGGAGTTATCAGACGCGCGGTATTGTCCAACTCTCCCCTATAAAGATTAATCTTTTTTTTTTTTCAAATATTATTTTGGTTCACTATTTTACTTCGTCAATATTCCGAGGTTTAAAATTTTTAACCATGTGTGAAATAATAATAGAAGAATTTTGGTTATTTTAACAAAAATCTCGCCACCGCAACGCCTTGGTTACTTAACAAAAAATACAGTTAGTTCTACGCCGGCGATATGTATCCACCTAAAAAAACTGATATACATAGGTATTATGAAAGGCTAAAAATCCACTCCGGGCGCAGATGTTTTAAATGCTGAATCAGATCATTATGAAATTTACATATTCAGAACGTTTGTGTACCCCTGAAAAGACCGTGGGTGGCAGTTCAACAAAAGTTTGGGGTGTCTATGAACGGGCATAAAGACCTCATCAGTTTTCAGATTTTTGCGGTCCTTTGTTTTGTTGGAATATTTACTCTAAAATGTAGTGATGCTTTCAACAATGCTATATTGTTTGATATCAATTTCTTTGGCCTCTTTCAATGGCAACATTATTTTTTTTTCAAATTGGTACTGATGAATTTAGTGATTTGTAATTTTCTATGTATTTACATAGAAGTAACAGATCATGTCTACATTATTTTATAAATTTGTAATATTATATTTTTTGGGGAAGACAAACAATCCCTGCCTACGAATAAGTTGACAATATTTTAAAGTCTACCACTACCACTACAATAAACGAAAAATGTTGCTTGTGTCATGATGAAGGACTGAAAGACTGGTTGAGAGAAATCTTTTGACCTCCCAGCCTAACTCTCTCAATTCATCACCTGCAGTGGGAGAAACGGATTCATAGTCCGTCACTCCTGGACACACTCACCCGCCCAAATTCCTTCCCACCCCTCGAACCTTTTTCCTTCCTAGAACTTCCTCTCCTTAATTTTCCCAAAAAATCCTCCACACAACATCCTCAAAGATGACTCAGACCGAAGGGAAATTGTTTTCATCAGGGCCTCCAGAGCTTTCAAATTATCTAACTTACTGATAATTTGTTGAATGTGATGTAAAGACGGCCTCCGTGGTCGAGGGGCATGGCCCTCGACTTGCAATCTGAAGGTAGCGGGAACAAATTCCGACGTGCGCAAATATATTTTATTTGATTAATTTATGATATCATAATTAATGAAAAATAATGTACAATATATTTACGGCACGTTCCAGAGTGGACGATACTCCCAGTATCGTCCTGGTGGAAAACCTGGTTGATAGAAATGGCTTTGCCCGTGTTTGGTGACCAGATAGCCAGGTACCTCTCTCACATTCCTCTCCCCCATCTCTTTCTTCTCCCTACTACCTTCAGCCTCACAACATAACCCAATTGGGGATGCCATTGCCTCACTGGCTTCAGACGGGAGTAGTGGAGACTCTCCTGTATTGTATTAAAAATGAATGAATACACCAAACGTGTTGGGAATATCATACCTACTCGTAGGTCATTAACATTTTTATTAATAATTAAGGACTAACTTTTGACAGTAACCCCTCGATATTAAACTGTATCCGATGGAACCAACTACCTATCTTGACAGGTTGTCTAATTAGATGAGATTATCTAGATGAGATGATATTATAGATGAGATATTTTGTAATGGGTATCATCAATACTGGTGTATATCATTGATGTTGATATAAACATATCATGATCATCATCATCATCATTCACAATTCTACAGTGTTTAATGTTTTATAATCTTCAATCTTGTTTTTCATCTTTTACCATGATATATCATGGAGAACAATTATGTGACTGCTCTATTATCATTTTATTTTTATTATCTTTCTTTTCTTTCTCTGCATTTCTGTTTTATATTTGAAATTACTATGTTTTATATTTTCCTTTGTATCTAGTAACAAGTAAATACTGATTACGCATGCTGTGAACATTTATAATTGGAGTGTTAATACCTATGTACTTCTCAATGGCAATTTTATAACTACTAGTGGTCGCCCAATGGTCGAAATTCGACCATAATTGTAATGTTTTTTTTATGTTTGACATTCAGTAAGACCATAGACAAATAATATTAAAGACAAACAATATTAATCTATTCTCAATTTGACCATAGACTCAATAAACAATAGAGTAAAGACGCGAGTGTGTGTCAAACACATGATAGTGTGTGTAATGTTTTTGTTATTGATTTAATCTATTTTTATGCATAATTTTTAAAAAATATTAGCATTCTGCACTCCTCCTTTATATAAACTATAAGTGTGCGAAATTTCATACTCCTCCGTCCGCGCAATTTTCGTTAAAAGGGGTACAAAGTTTTGGCTTCACGTATTAATATATTGATAATGATTGTTAACATTCTGTAAATGTTTCCAACAATAAATACATAAAAAATATAATATTTGATGGCGGATTGCTGGCTTAGGGGTAAGGCTCTCAGCTAGCAATCCGAAGTTACCTGTTCAATTCCCGGAACAAAAGAAAATTTAAAATTTTGAAATGAGTTATTACACCATTTAATCATTTAACCCCCCAAGCTGATTTGTTCGCTTTTCAGAACAACTCATAAAGGGCTTTTAGAAATGGTTGTCTTCCTTACTCTCAAGGTTTTCAATATGATTGTATATATTTGCGGCACGTTCCAGAGTGGAAGATACTGTCAGTATCGCTCTGGTGTAAGAATTGAGACGTTGCTTGAAATGACTTTAGCCGTGTTTGGTGACCAGATCAGAACAGCCAGATACATCCCCTCCTTCCTTTTTCCATTTTCTTCCGCTCCCAATTACCATCAGCCTCACGACATACCTCAAATTGGAGATACTATAGTTCACCGGCTCCAGGCAGTTAGCGGCAATCGGGACTCTAGTGCGGTATTCACGTATGAACAAAAAAAATACTTCACTACATCATCCACTATATATTTTTTTCCTTTAATTTATTTGTGATGATTTATTCATCTGTTGATGAATGTTGAATTTATCTCTGAGAAATGAATAAGATGGAGGTGAATTCTATAACTAATATATTTTTAAAATTGTTTGTTTATTATTGTGTGCATCTAAAAAAAAATTATAATTAATAAAAATGTAATGGCCGTCATCACCAATTCCACCGAAAACACAGTCATCAACATCATCCTAATAGAATAATTTAAGATTAAGGTATGGATTCCATCGCCTCTGGAATAATTTATCGCACAATCAACACCCCTTCCATTGCTCTCCCCAAATGGTTTGCTTCGTTTAGTGACTTAGCAAAAGGTGCTCGAGTTCATAAGGTGAAATTTTTCTAGGTCTTGGCGGATGCGTTTACGTGGGGGGCGGTATCGGGAGGGACTAGTTTACGGAGAACTTTTGCCTCTCCAACCGGACTCGCAGTGGGAGGAGTGGATTCATACGTCCATCAGACATATTGGCCCCCAGTTTCCTGCCTACCCCTGATAACTTTTTTCCTCAGAACTTTCTCTACACACAGCATCCCCAAAGTTGATGTAGGCCCTGAGGGATTTTTTTCTCAGGATCTTCCTTGTGGAGATAAAATAAAATAACTGTTCATTTTATCAATTATCCCAACATCATCATAATTTTTATCGTCATCATCAACATCATCATCAATCGTCGTGATCGCTTTCATCATCTTCATCGTAACCATCATGGCGTCGTCATCATCAACATCACAGTCGTCATGATCATCGTCATATCAACATTATTATCATCATGATCGCTTACATCACCATCATCATCATGTTGTCTTCATCATCAACATCATAATCACAATCATCATGATCGTGTCATTATATTCATCAACATAATCAGTTTCTTAGAAAAGTCGTTACTAACTGATGAGAATATGTCGACCCATAAAAGGCAGAACAGCGTAACCGCCGAAAAGTAAATTGTTCAAGAGAAGGTTTTTTTTAAATAACTTTCTTCGTTGATTCCAAAAAGGATTTTGGTTAATTAGGATTATTAATCTTTGGTTGCTGCCTATATAACGCTGATAAAACAAATATCTAAATGCCTTCAGTTTTTGAGAGAGTGGCGGTAACGCTGTTTTGCCTATGACCCTGACAGATTTTTTCCTTAGGAAATGTCGCATACGCTGTTTGGACCACAAAATTATTTTTGAAATATTTATCACGAAATCATGATTGGTAAACAAATAACTAAATAAAATGGTTCAATGACAGTTGATCCTAAAGTTGACTAAATACAATGATTTGCAAGTAAGTATGCAAAGAGGATATACGGCCGTATAACCAAAGTCGATATACTTGTATCTAAAGGCATCTTGATTGAAAATGCGCTGTAAAAATATGTTTACTAACAATAATTTCGACTCTCCGAAGGTGCATGCGGTAATAACAAAATACGACATACTTATACGTGCAGTTGGCTTAGCAAAAAACCGTTGTACAACATTTTTAATCTGAATACAACACCAGAGGCCCAACTTCTCCCAACCGTCTGGAGCCAGTGAGAATATGGCCTCCCCAATGTTAGTATGTTATGATTCTGAAGGTAGTGAGGAGGGGAAGGAGATATGGAAAATGTACCTGGCTATTCAGATCTAGTTACCAACAACGCTAAAGCAATTTCAAGTAATAAGTCTAATATCTACACATCACACCAGCGTAGAAAAACAAAAAAATTATATAATATAACTTTTTATCCGAAAACAACACTAAAGTCCCAACTGCTCCTAGCCGTCTGGAGTAAGTGAGACTATGGGATCCTCAATTTTAGTATGTTCTGAGGCTGAAGGTAGTGGGGAGGGGAAGGGGATGCGGAAAACGTGCCTGGCTATTCAGATCTGGTTACCAAACACGGCTGAAGAAATTTCAGGTAATAAGTCTAATACCTACACACCACACACCAGCATACAAATATCAAAAAATCATATAATATAACTTTTTTTTATCCAAATACAACACAAGAGTCCCAACCGTCTGGAACCAGTGAGACTATGGAATCCCCAATTTTACTATGTTATGAGGCTGAAGTTAGTGGAGAGGGGAAAGAGATATGGAAAATGTACTTGGGTATTCAGATCTAGTCACCAAATACGGCTAAATACGGGTACATTTTCCACAACTCCTTCTCCTCCTCAGTTGTGAAGTTGTGAAGTTCAAATTTCAATATTATAGTAGTTTAAGATTAGATTATATTAGATATAAAATGTTAATTTTTATAGCTAAATAAAATATAATTTTAAAAAAAAAGATTGGACGCAAACCGACTAAACTGAAACATTCTCGACCGACACAGCGTAGACAGCGAAAACACCGTAACCGACCATAGTCACTTACGCTAAAAACAACAGCTTCAAAAAAGTGTCAGGCGTATAAGATAGAGCTGCAATATTTTTGTCACTGATGTATTAGGCTGCACTGAACAGTTTTCGTTAAAAATCGTAATTTGACAAAAATGTCGTTTACGCTGTTCTGCCTATTATGGGTCGAATTGTCACCTTCATCGGGGGTATGTTGGGAGAGAAAATGGGAAATGCAAAGGTTTAAAGGGCTATTCAGATCTGGTCACTAAACACGGATAAAATCTTTTCAAGTGACCAGGATTCCCTTTGTCGCTGAGAGTACACACCTCTCCGAAAAATACGTTTTGATGCCAAGCTCTTCTCGAAGAGTGGATCATTTAATTCCATCCTGAAGTTTGACTCTCAAAAACGTTTTTCGACAAAGTTGACCCTCAAACACAATTTCTCATTAATCATCCAGTTTTGATGTCCATAATACATGTAGGTACATATACAAATTCAGTGGCGAACAAAAAAGTCGTCAGAAACGAAGATTTTATCTGAACAAATTAATCCTTTCTCTTTTAAAAAAGTTTCTTTAATAAATCATTCATTATCAGCTTATTCCAGTAAACGTGATTTTTTGCCAAATTCAGATTAAAAAAAAAAAAAACTATTTGCAGCTTCGAAGAAAGGCCTCATTTTAAAACACGTTTAGAAATCATATCGTGAAAATAAAATTGTTTTGATGTCAATTCGATTTAACATTAAAAAATTATGTTTAGGTATAGGTAATATTTGCAAGAGTTAAATTCGATTACCAATATGTTCTATAAAGTATAAAATTTGCAATAAACCAAAGTTTTTTGTGGGCGTATGGCACGGGAATGGGTCCGTCACCTCGAAAACCGTTCATTGGATAGCCAACGCCTCGGCCATTTGTCACACTAAGTGGTTCGCCACGTTTGGCAACATTGCAGGGGGGCCTGAGTTTATAGGTGAGGTTTGTCTAGATTTTGATAGCGGATGCGTCTGCCCACACGTGATAGGCCGGATCGGGAGAGACTGGTTGAAGGAGAACTTTGATTTTTCCAGTAGGACTCTCTCGGGAAATCGCCTTACCGCAGTGGGATGGACAGATTCGTATGTTCGTAACTCCTGGACATAATGTCCCTCAGATTCCTACCCACCCTTTATACCTTTTCCTTCCCAGAACTTCCTCCCCTTTCTTTCCTAAAAAGACCATCCACACAGCATTCACAAAGATGACATATGCAATGAGGGGATGTTTTTCCTCGGGAAAATGGGGTTTAAATCAATTCATTTACATACCTATGGGGGGTTAAAATAACGCTGACGTCTGGGGAGCAAAAACATTGAATAAAAGGGTCTGTTAAACGATATAGTAGGTAATTGCTTCAAGTATTTTCCCGAAAAACAAGTCGAGAGCATGAAATTTCCAAAATAATATTTTTAACTCCTCCGCCGCGCAGGTAAAAGGACAGCGGAAAATGTTTTGGAAAAGAAAAATAAACTCAATAATCGCTTCATACATGTAATTGCTCCGCTTCCCTCGAAGGATAAAGTTGACAGAACTTGCCGCAAGTTCCCGCGATATTCGGAGAAATTCTCTTCCCGGGAATGTTGTCCAATTACCGAGGCGACCTGGCAATAACTAACTATACGATACAATAAACGATTTCCCATGTATTGAATATCTGAAGTATAAAGCCTACATCACCTGATTTTCCAGTAAACCAAAACTAAAAGTAATATGGACAGGTACGGGTCTGCTGGCTATGTTGCTGACATCGCCGTCGTTACAAAAGTGTAACGTATAGTTACATACGACGTAAAGCACCTCGGTAAAAATACCTGACATGTAGGCAAAAAAATATTATCCAATATACTTAATTACGATTTTTTTACGTGAATACCGTAAAATAGTTCCGACTGCTCCCTGCTAACCGGAGCCAGAGAGATTACGGCATCTCAGTTGGAATATGTTGTGGCTGAATGGTTTGGGGAGGGGAAGGAGATTGGAAAGAGTTGTAAAGTACTTGGCTATTCAGAGCTGTTCCCCAAACACGGCTAAAGCGTCTTCACCATAGCGAAACTGAGAATAGGTATCTACCGCGCTGGTTCTAAGAATACTACATTATTTAAATGTGAAATATCACAATTTGTGTATACCCCTCGACCACGGAGGACGTCACGTTTACGGCTTAGTTTCACGGCAGGTATAAAAGTACCTCAATAAGAGTCGGAGCATAACTTGGTGAAGTTCAAATCTCGGTCGTTGCGATAAATTTGTTGAACTGGAATAATTATTTACAATATAAACAAATGTATGCTTTTTGTAAATATGTAATATTGTTAATTATGGTGAGCCACAAAGTAAATATATTTTACAATTACGAATCATTTAATATCACGGTGTGGCATGCATTAATTATCTTATCCTTTAAGGGGCTACATGGGTCTCGTAGCAAAGGAAAAAAGCGTATTTTCTCGATTTTTTTTTTAAATGTAATATTTAAATATTTTATTCGAAATATTGAGCATATAAAGGAACAACTTCTCAACAATATTGAAAAAATTGTCATTAAAAAAAATCGTAAAATTCAGCCGTTGGGGCCTGGTTTCCGGAGACCCCTAAAAACAGTGTCTTCGCGGTAGGCAGGGTAACTCATGATAGCTTCATCCGAAATTAAAAAAACTTTTTTTTGTTTGATAAGTAGTCTAGTGTAGGTTAACTCATGATAACTTCATCCGAAATTAAAAAAACTTTTTTTCGTTAGATAAGTAGTGTAAACTGTCTTTGGACGAAGGATTTCTCGAAAAATTGAAATTTGAATTTTTGGCAGAGTTGTATGCAAAATAATTCAATTTTTGTTATAATTTACACTACGTACAGCCTTGTAACATTATTTGTAGTAAAAAAAAACACTGTTCTAGTCAATGCTATTTGAAGAAGTGTTCTAAATTTCAATGAGATCGGTGCATTGGTTTCTGAGAAATCGTGCCTACCGACTTCAAAAATAGTGTTTCAAGATAAACGCGATTGTAGTTTCAAGTAGGAATAAAATGGAGTTTTTTTTAAACTCACATAGAATCGTCGATTCCAACACCATATAACAAAGAGCCTGCTGCAGCTGCGATGTCCAGGGCATCTTTTTGTTCTTGACTGAGACGAATTCTCGTCTCTCGGGTCGCGGTATATCTGCGTTTACCCGATATACCTCGATATACCTCGATATACCTCGATATACCTCGATATACCTGCGTCCCTCCCGGCCGGTCTTTCCCAACGGGGTGGGGGATTGGTAAAGACTCTCTCTCTCACGTGTAATAATAATTACCTAGCAGAACTTGTTTATAAATAAACTGTTTTATAAATTGAATAATAATATTATTGAGTATATAAAAGAAATAAAAAAAATAAAATGGGGTTCTACAAATTAAACTTGATGACAATAAATAAACTCTCTCTCTTTTACTCCGATTGACTTGAAATTTTAGGAGAATAGTCTAGACATATTTTACTATTAGATAAAGGGAAAAAAAATTCCCGTTTAAACCCATTTAAATACATTTTGATTGGTGGTCAGGATGAACCTAGGTAAGCTGTATTATATTAATGTTTTATTAAAATAACTCTCATTATTATAAGTTTTTTTTTTTATTTTTTTTTTTTTATTTATTAACAATTTTTTTGGTACAGTTGGTAACATTTTGTGATACAAACTTTTTATATAAACAGTTTTAAAAAAGTAGAGAATAACATAAATAGATTAGATTAACCAAAAAAATCCCACGTAGGCATCGCCAGTTCGTGGGTATACTTGAGTGATTTTAAGACAGATAATTACTCATAAACATACAATATATTGTAGAAGTTTAAAAAAAAAAAAAAATTAAATTAAATACATAAAGAATAGATTTAGTGTTTACTGAAATACATTCAAAAGACGTTTATAAAGAATAATAAAAATTTGGTTAAGTTACAGCATATGAACCCATTGAACCCATCAATGTAATAAATCATCGAAGAAGAAGATAATACTAACAAATCTAAACAAAAATTTGTAAAATACCAAGGCACAGAAAGATAATAAGGTAACGGTCGCAACTAGGAAACGAAATTCTTCCTCTCCCCTTCACCTAAATTAATGTTGAGATAGAATAAAACTCTATCTCCAAGCAATATTATCATAAGAGACTTTTTTCAGTTAACTTAATACATATTATATTTATCCCTGTATTTTATGTACAAGCTATTTATCTATTAAGAAAAACAAATAAATAAATTACCAATACGAATTCTACCTGCATTTTTAATGTTTATATCAAAGACTGATTTCACAAAATCATTCTCTTACATTTTAATACAAAGTAGTTAGATCTCTTAAAAAAGGTTAATTCAGAACAACACTATATATCAGGATTGAAAAATAATTTGGTTTACAATATGCGAGAAGCCCAGAAAATCTCCAGTTGCTACAAAACACAAAGAACTCAGAAAGCATCAGCGTCGTAATTAAAATGATTAGGTTAGTGGAAAGACAAATACTTTCCAATTCTCCAACTTCTTTCCCCATTATCCATTCTACACAAACTCTAATTGGGAATAAGTAAGTACCATAGCCCAACTAGCTCCAGACAGTAGAGTTCTTGGAAAATATTCTTTTTAAATATCATATTGTTAAATAAACCTACGTAATTAAAACGGAGTAGCTTTGTGTTTCAAGAACATGAAACTATTAACAGAAGAAATGTTTCATTTTTAAATAGTCTCTAAAAACAAAACTCTCTCTGAATGGGAGAATATTATTGAAAAACACAGATTTTGGTGCCAGGAAGAAAAGAGTTTCAAAGATTCGCAATCAAATGAAGGTTCTGTTTGGCCCAGAGCAAAAGGGAGCCTCGAGCATTTTGTTGCTCTGGGTTTCTTTCTATTGCGAGTGATATTGCTGAGTTCTGAAGCAAAAAAACACTTCCCAACGTAAGAGGTATTCTGGGAATCGAATTCAAGGCAATTTGTTTTTAAAATATAGTCGTAACAAAGGTTTACAGAGCAAATTTTATGAAGTTATTATTTTTTTTAATTGTTGTATTTAATAGCTTTTTATATATTGATTGTATCTATTAGTTTTCCATTAGCTCCACGCAGGAGACCCTTCGAAAAATAATTTTCTGAAGGACCAATGTCATCTTTGGGGTACTGTGTGAAAGGTTTTTTAGGGAAACTAGAGATCCCATCTGGAGAGGACAAAATAACTCCCCGCCGCCAAGTCCTCGACAAACTCACCTCATGAACCCAGGCAATCCTATTAAGTCATCAAAAGTGGCAAAACGCTTGGGGTGACTTATGGCACAGGTGGATGTAATCTAATAAATGGCTCCCGTGCGGCTATACCTTACCTGCCTCCCCTGTTGAAAATTAGAAATAGAATGAAAATTTGGCCCCAGACGAAGGAAAGGTTGCCCATGCCTGCCTTAGTTACTTGGTACCCTACTTCTTACTCTGGTAAGTAACATCTAAATAGTTAGGTACTTCCGAGCCTCCATCTTCCCCTTCATCTTCTTCTCTTCATTTATTTCATCCTCAAAAAATTCTAGCGATTAATTTTTAAATAACCCAATCCTTGTAACCTCTAATTCATTCCAAATATTTCTCAAATTTTCCAGAAAAAAATTGCCTCCAGGTTCCCAAAGAATCTAATCCTACTCCTGTGACCTTCCTTGGAATAATATTTTAATACCACGTACGTTGTTTATCATACAATTTGCCTCTGGTAGTACAAACCCGTCAGCCCAGTACAGTACATTACAGTAGGTACTCGTACAATTGTACAATGTAATAACAGGCGCTCTGTGTTTTCGTTTAACCGTGTGCCTCGGGGTATTTATTTCATTTCTCCCCAACGGTAATTTAGAACCATAAGAATTCCGGGAATTTGATTATTTTTCACCTCAAATTAAATGCCTGGCCCGAAATGAAAATTGCGAAGCTTTAATTTTTCTTATTTAGTTCTCTGTGTGTTCTTTATATTTTCTAGAACAATTTCCTTTTCGAGTTTGCGTCACCTTACAATAAACTTCGTACCTATGTACTTGTGCGTCATTTGATTTTTTTTATCTGCCCGAATGTGGTGGTCTTTCTTGGTCCTTCTTCGAAAGTCATTAAAAATTTAAATAGTAATTTATTACTTTAGGTTAGGTTATAGGCTATTTTTGATTAAAAAAATCATAACTTTTAATTACTTTTCAAAGGGGTGTTGAAGTTGCATGATTGTGAGTTGTCATGGAACCGTATTTCACCAGGTCGATGCTGCTTGTATCTAACACCCTGGAACGTAGGTACCGCGAACTACTTCATATAATTTATAGTAATCATAGGTGAGATAACATATTTATATTTAATTTAATTTCTAATTTGTTTGCGCGCTTCTGAATTTGAAACCACGATCTCCAGATCATCATACATCTTACCCACTCGTCATGACGTATTTCAACCTTATTCGTTTTATGTGTGTATTTAGTTTTACAAAATATTTATAATAAAACTAAATACACATATAAAATGTATGTATTTAGTTTTATTTGGACAATTTATTTACACAAAAAGATCAAGGTTGTTCATACACTAGATCAGTTCCTAAAGAAAAATATTTTTAAAGTAAATATATTTTCTGCGAAAAATAAATTGGGAAACTTTACTTTTTCTATTTTCTCACGTATATTTTCTTGAGGACCGTAAAAAGTACACAAGAAAGAAAAGGTTACAAAACAATTTATTATTTTTTTATCCTGTTTGATAGTGTTTTAGTCAGTGGCGTGATGATCATCTAGGCAACTTCCCTAGACACGCCAATGAAATTGCTTAAGATTATTGTTATTTTTAAAATTTTGATCAATTTCACCAGAACTAAGGGAGAGTCGACCATATTTTAGGCAGACAGACACGCCCGCAACACACCTCGATCAGTATATTTATTCAGTGATTTTAAGTGATTAAGTTTGGGAGTAATGCATAAAGCTTTCAATTCTGATCATTCCTTCCCCCGCGTACAATATTTTATAATCAAATTGATCCCCATTAGTGGTCTTCTGCAGGTCTTATACGGGTATTAACAAATTTGATACACAAAAGGGGTCCGTACTCCATCCTACGTCACATGCGTCACATGTCGTCGGTATAATATCGCAAAAACAACAACAAAAGCTCCTTTGTGCGGAATAAATCCGGGATTTCTTTGCTTTTCAAGCTTTGCTCTTTTAATGTTGAGATATTATCAAAACGTCTTTGAATTTTGATTTATGAACGAGGCCCGCTGCCATCTACCGCGTCTTTTACAGAACTACGGGAAATTGAATGAAGTTACTGAAGGGGTTTGGATTCAAATATCTTTTCAAGTTATTTCACTCTGACTGAAGTTTATCCCTAAAAATATAACGTTAGCAAGTACATGATTTAAAATTCCGATAAAAAACATTGAAAGAAAGATGATTGCATTTTAGTAAATTTATTATTAATTGCTTCAAGTACTTGCCTTTAAAAAAATCTTGAATTAAATACTCTTAAATTTCTCACTAAAAGTGCGAATAAATAGATGTTTCCAGAAGTATATCAAAATTCCAAGAACCGATTTGCAAACCAAAAAAATTATTTGCTCTTCTGCTAAAAAAGTTGTGATTTACCGACGCAAATAAATAATAAGTTTATTACGATTTTTCTCGGTTTTTTAACTTTATCAAGCATTAAGAATGGAAATAACAACGATTGATACGCGCTCATTTAAAAAAATAATATTTCTATCAAGTGAAATTCATGTTCAACCGTTCAAATGATGTTATTGGAATTATAAGATGCAAGTTTCTACGAATCATTTCACATTGCCGCTTTCTCAATCCTCTACACTATTTCTAACTTACTCGTTTCTCTAGCTGTAGAAACCCTTTCTCGTGATCCCCCCTGTCCCGCGATCCATATATTCAGTGGCGGTACTTTCAGATTTTCGAACAGTTCGCGTGCCACCTACTATATTTTTTTATGGAAATTTTCATTTTTCATATATTAAAAATATTCATTTTTGTATTTTATAAGAACAATCAATTCGGTACCTAACACGGATACCTATTTAAAATGCCCATAACTCTTACGTACTCAGTACTTCAAGTAAATTCATTAATTTAAAGAGTTTATTCGAATGTCGTTCTCATTTTGCAATTTGGGAGGTGGAAATGGGTACCGCCGCCTGGAACCTTTATTGGATAACCAACACCTCTGCCATAGGTCTCCCCAAGTGGTTCGCTACGTTTGGTGATTTAGCAGGGTTGCCCGGGTTCATGGGGTGAGGTTTGTCTAGGTTTTGGAGGTGGATGACCAGGACACACCCTCAAACCCTTTTCCTTCCCAGAACTCTCTTCCCCTTCCTTTCCTTAAAAAAACCCTACACACAGCATCCCCAAAGAAGACATAGGCTCTGTGGGAAATTATTTTCCTCAGGGCCTTCCGTGTGGAGCTCACGTAAAAAAAAATTGTGACATTTTTGACAGTTTCGCAAGAGTTTTTGTAATGATTAAAAAACTTCAGATGTTTTGTCGTGTGGATGTAATAATCCAAAAACCTTCACGGGGGTAGAAAGAAGGTATTTTGAAAGTTCAAACATTTCCTATGCTTTACAGCAATACATAGATAACTCACTAATGTATATATTTATAAGCAAGCGTATTTTGATTTATATATATACCTATATATATATGCCTCAATCCTACAAACTCTTGTACCGACATTCACAAAAACAAAAGATACAAAATATTAATAATAAACTGACACTGTTGTACCTACACCATAATATAATCTCACGGGCAAAGGTACGACAGCAGCATATTTTCAATGTAGTGGTGATAAATTAAATACATAAAAATGTGTTGATTCCACAAGTTTGCAAAGATTAGGACAATTTTCTATATAGAGTTCGTGGAACTGCGAAAATAACAAATTTTCAAAATTTGTTTAAAAAAATTAGGATAAAGCGATGGCACAACTATTCCAAAAAATATATTTGAATTTGTGAACAGCCTTGTTTAAGATAATCCTGGAGAAAACCTCTCAAAACTTTTTCAATTTTTGAGAACTACGTATGGCAACAACAAAAGATGGTATATTTTGTATTTTTTTATAGGCTGAGTTTTGCCTCGTTAGAAAAGTAGGGGAATTTGTGTGGATTTTAAATTACCAGCTCGAGATTATTTGTCTTCGCAGAAATATTTTTTTTTTTACTAATAATATTTTCCAATCTCTTTGATAGAATTAGACTTCGAAGAATAAAGTTTTTTTTTTCAATTCAGTTAAAGAAAATGTAAATAATATTTCTTACATAACAGAAATGTTGGGTAGGTACTGTAAATTATATGGTTTAAATGTATATGCTGAAATTTTTCGTGAACGCCTCACTAGGAGGACCTGTGTTAAGGTATTACCCGGTTTTAGTTATGTTGTTTTATTTTCTGGCTCTTCTACGTACGAAATCAGCAAAAGTAAATTAAATGTTTTAAATGTATATGCTGACATGTTTCGTGAACGCCTCACTAGGAGGACCAATATTAAGGTATTACCCGGTTTTAGATGAGCCTTCTGCCCTGATGATGGACTCTGTAACACTATCCGAAACGTTGGATAAAGAAGGAGGTAGCGCAACACAGCATAACACCCCAAAAATAAATAACAAAAATTCTTTTGGCCGTGAAAACCTAAAATCATACCCAACTATTTAAGTTCCTTGATGAATAATGCATTTAAATTCATATTTTGATAAAGTATAGTATAAAAGTGTCTATACCCAATTTTCCATTTTCATTTTGGGGCTACTTTGAAATTTGATTGTATAACCGTATAAAATGATTCTCTAACAATCTGCGCGTATTAGGTAGCGATATATAAATAAATAAATAACTTAATCTGGATTTTAAAAGACAGCCTAAAAACCTATTGTACATTACAAATGAGTTCATATGTTACTTTTTTCATTTTTAATTAAACCCTTCTTAGCAAAGAACTATTTTACAAAAAATCGTTTCATAGTTCTTAAAATAAACTTGTCTGGCACCATTGCATATAAATGTCAAAATAAACATGCAGTCAATTGAACGTGGAACTTTTTATGAAATTACTATATATTTTTAACGAATTACTTTGCATTTCCGATAACTAAAAAAAATTGTAGCAGTTCACACGCGGTTGAAGTGAACTTTCAGAAAATTAAAGTAGACAAGAGTGGGGAGGCTACGAAGAGAAGACTAACTAAGATTAGTCTTACTCATTCTCTCGCTAGCTAAATCCTATTAATGTATGTGTTTATCTCTTTTTAGAGTAGCTTTTTTGTTTAGTCAATTTTCAAATGACAACTTCAATAATCATATCTTACCAAGTATGTTTTTAGGTTTTCACGGCCAAAAAGTATTTTTGTTATTGTTTTTGGGGTGTTATGCCGTGTTTCGCTACCTCCTTCTTTAGCCAACGTTTCGGACAGCGTTACAGTGTCCATCATCAGGGCAGATGAGTAAATGATATTGGTGAGAGTGTTTACTTATGTGTGTCGAAGCGATACCGTGCTGCCAGCTCCATTTCTCTACGAGCTGGTCTTAGAAAAAATTCAGCATGGTTTTTTGCGTTTAGCTTTGGTGTAGCCGTCAATTACTGGATACCAAGAACTATTGAGCTTAGCTCCTCTATACACTGTAACGCTGTCCGAAACGTTGGCTAAAGAAGGAGGTAGCGAAACACGGCATAACACCCCAAAAACAATAACAAAAATATCTTACCAAAATTAAGTAAAAACAAGATATTACTTTTTGGTAATTATGTGTATTAACAGGTTAGAGGCTTTTGAAATGTGGCTTCACCGGAGAATGCCCAAATTCCCATGGACCGACATGATCACCAACACAGAAATTATCAGGCGGGCTAGAGCAGAAAGAGAACTGCTGACATTAGCAAAAGTCAAGAAAATTTCATATAAAGTCAAGAAAATTTCATATCTGGGTCGCATACTTCGAGGGGAGAAATATCACTTGGTCCAATTAGCTTTAAAAGGTAAGATAGAGGGTCGCCGAGGGCCTGGTACGAGACAAATTTCTTGGCTGCGAAATGTACGAGTGAACCGGTATTAGAAGTGTGGAAGAGCTATTCCGGGCTGCGCAAGATAGAGATACATTTTCCATTGCGATCGCCAACGTCGGGAGGACCTGATAGGGTACACGAAGAAGAAGATGTGTATTAAGAGTACGTCTCTGTGGTAATCATTTATCTAAGTGATGGTTAGTCTACATGGAATAAACTCCTGATAACAACCTATTGGTTATTAATAATATTTGGTATCTCGAACCACAATTTATAACAATTATGGTGATGGTAAATAATGGTGTTGCGGTATGTTTGGTATGATGTTAATAAATTCTGGAAAAATGATATAATTTTGTGTGTTTAACCCAGGTCGAAAAAAAAGTTTTTTTTAAGTGTGTGTTCTTTGTAATGGGTTTTGTAATAATAATCGAACAGATTGATGGAATATATTAATTGTTTTTTCACACATGGCAAACACTTTGTGGGAATACATAATTATTATAAACACAATAGTATAACTTTGTTTTAATTCCACTTTATTATTTCTTTACCCAACCGGTTTCAGTTCAACCTGAACCTTCATCAGGGATGAATAAAAATATATCAAACATAATACAGATATTACTTGGTATTTAAAAGAAAATTAAAAAAGGGGGAGGGAGAGAGAGAGAGAACATCAGTTTAGGTTAGGGCGAGGAGGGGAGGTGGCTACGAGGGAGGGGTGAAAGTAGGCGGGGGTAATGGAAATATTTTTAAAATGGGGCGGTAAGACAAATCTAATTGTTTATTAAGTTAATTAGTTTTATTTATTTTTAATGGCTTTTTATTTCATTACCCCCGCCTCGTAGTCACCTCCCCTCCACGCCCCCACCTAAGTTGATGCTCTCTCTCTCTCTCTCTCTCTCTCTCTCTCTCTCTCTCTCTCTCTCTCTCTCTCTCTCTCTCTCTCTCTCTCTCTCTCTCTCTCTCTCTCTCTCTCTCTCTCTCCCTCTTCTAATTTTCTTTTAAATACCATGTAATATCTGTATTATGTTTAATATATTTTTATTTATCCCTGATGAAGGTTCAGGTTGAACTGAAACCGGTTGGATAAAGAAATAATAAAGTGGAATTAAAACAAAGTTATACTATTGTGTTTATTGTATTATTTGTACTAAACTCGAAGGTATTCAATAAATTTATGAATCAATTGTAGTAAGTCGCGTCTTAACATTTAACATGTCGAATTTCCACGAAGTTGGCATGCAGGGTGTGCTATCGTAAAGTTACTGATTGTATCTGGCTTTGGGTAGTTTGAAGCTTTTCTTCGTAATTTCCTTATTTCATGCTGAAAGTTGCGTTCCAAAGGCAACATAATAGTTTCCTTTTGTCAAAGAGCCGGCTTCAGGAATAAAACGCGCAATAACATTTCAATTATACAGATGAGATGATTCTACAAACTGGTGGAATAAAGAGTCACATATTGCCAGGTTTTGCTGCTTATGACAAAATGGACACATTATTTAAAAAGCAGGAATATTTTAAATGTATCATAGGCAAAATCATAAAAACAAAACAGAATCATTTTAATATCCCCTTTCTCGTCTAGGATGGAGTTTCCGAATTCTGGCCTCCGTGGTTTAGTGGGTACGATCCTGAGGTCGCGCTTTCAAATCCCGGCCTATGCAAATAAATTTCACAATTTATTTATTTGAACTTCCTATACTCGCGCATTGGTCCATCAAACCGACAACTCAATAATTTTTTTTGATACTTTCATTCATTAGATTTCAGAGTTTGTTTTTTAATTAACAAATGGAAAATTTTATTTTTGTCATTAAAGATAGAGTTTAAAAAGTTACGTTTTTTGAAGAGGCTGAGTTAAAAGTGTGTATCTATCAAATGAAGTAAAAGTTTTAATTTTTTCTTTTTTTTTATTCAATTATACCCCCTTCAATAAAATGAAAAAAATTATGTTTAAATAGTATATAATTAAAATAATACAGACGAGATGAAATCTCGGTCTGAGACACCGTGCGCGGCTGCACGTGTGCCGTTAGGCGCGAGTATACGAAGGTTAAAATAGTGTATAGTGCGTTTGTGGCATGCTCCAGAGTGTAAATATTCTCAGTTTCGCACTGGTGGAAGACCATTAAGAATCGAAACGTTGCTTGAAATGATTTTGCACGTGTTTGGTGATCAGATTCCCATCCTTGCTACCTCCAGCCTCACAATACACCCCAATTGGGAATACTGTAGTCTCACTGGCTTCAGACGATTGGGACCAATAATTGGAACTCCTCTGCGGTATTCACCCGGTTTCCGATTTGAAACGGGAATGAACACATTTGTTTTAATGACTTAAGTCTAACGTACATTAATTAGCTACTGTAGCGATAGAGATTTCCGTGCTTTCGTTTTTTTTTATTCGGTCATTCGATTTAATTAATATGTTATCATATCTCCAAATATTAATATGAAAACATATTATGAACTGCTTACCGTGGCTTAAAACTAGTGAATCCGCCTAAATTTCAGCCCTTATCCCATATTTTTAGCTTTAAAAAAAAAAAGTAAAATTCATTTTATTTCATAAAAATCACCTTCCCAAATTTGGGTAGCTTTCGCTTAAGTGTTTAAACGAATAAAGTGAATATTTGCTAGTCTTACCAGATTGGTAGGTGGGTACTCTCAGAATTGCCCTAGTGTGAGATCGACGTTAAGAATCGGGATGTTGCTTGAAATTACTCTTTTTTTACATTTTCTGGATTCTTATATGCTTTAAAGGGGAATCATTTGAATTACTGAATCTAAATATATTGTTCCTAAAATATAAATCCTACAATATAAATTACTAAATAAAACGGCGTCATTTGCGCCTCGCAATTTTTACCTCATATGGGTGTCCAAAATATTACCTGGCTATTATAAATTGAGAGGTCCTGTGTTTCATCGGTAGGGAAAATTGTTATCTAAAAACCCTACTAAAATTTAATGTTTTCATCAACATCAATCTTCAGCATCAGCACCAGCAGCCGGCGGCTATATATACGGCACCAGCAGCCGGCGGCCATATATATATATTTATATATATTTAAGTTAAAACCTATTTTTAGTTATAACGCGTTTTCTTGAGTTAAAACTAGTTTTTACTAACTGCCTTTGAAGAGTTATAACGCGTTTTCTCTAGTTAAAACTAGCTTTTACTAACTGCTTACACTAGAGAAAAAGCGTTGTAACTAAGAACCGGTTTTAATTTTAACATATACGTGTTTGTTTGTGTTATGTTGGGAGTGGGAGGGAGGCGGTCATGTCCTTTGTTGGTTTGGAATTCTTCCGCATTCCGGAATAAGGGAACCCATGAAAAAACCTAATCCGGAAAAATTCGGTCGACAGTCGACATGAACCAGAATCGGTCTTCAGTCACATCGGTTTTTGATGATACTTATATAACTCTAGTCGTATTTAGTTCTGAACAGTCCAACCGTGACCTAACCCAACTTTTTTTCCTTCCTTTCTTTCAACCTCCAGAATCTCCGAAATGAAATATGTTGTTTTAAGTCCTTGTCCGGCCCTTGGGTCGCGTGTGTGACTGAAGAAGCAGGCCCGGATTACACTTAATATGGCCGCACGCCGAACTCTCCATTAGCATGAGCGATTTAATTACTTCCAGATAAGTCTGCCCTCAGCAGGCCACAGGTACACGACTTAGGTACATGGCCCGCTGGGCGATAGACGATACGCGGAGGGGCGATAGACGATCGCCCTATTACGGCTCATGGCTCATAGCTGCTTGTTGCCACACAGGAATTATAAATACGTTCGAGTAGTTTTTTTCCAGAATGACGCCTAATTTGATAAGTTAAGACGACCAATTCAAACATAGGATTGATGCATACATACGTATGCACTTTATCTTCACTGAAAATTTGGGAGGCGGGTACGGGTACCGCCGCCCCGGGAACATTTATTTTATAACCAAAACCGCTGCCGTAGGCCAGCCCAAGTGATTCGCTAAATTTGGTGACTTATCAGGGATACTGATTCAAGGGGGTTTGTACTTCGTAGCGGGCTGGATCGGGAGAGGCTGGTTGAGGGAGACTTTTAACTTCTCCAGCCGGACTCTCTCTACCCAACGTCTTGCACCGCAATGGAGGAATGGATTCCTAGACCCCTAGCACGGTGGATCGATCAGGATTATGTCGATTACTTTCGGTAACTTCTAATCGTTCCCTAGAATGACTGCAGATCTAAGTGACTAAGTATTCTTAATGTATTCGACTGTTCAATTGTTGCTTACGTGCAACTATTCAACTGCTGTTTGTACGTTTGTGATCTTCAGTTATCCTAGAACGATGGGAAGTTATTGTAACTTTTCATGTCCTAGGATGATGAGAAGTTATCGAAAGATATCGTAACTTCTCATGTCCTAGGACGATAAGAAGTTACGATAGTGATCGACGAAAAATTACGATAGTTATTAGTGATCGACCGTGCTAGGAGGCCTGAACATAGAAACATATTCATATTTTTGATTAAATAGTGGTGCAAATAAAGCTTTTTATTTTCATTGAAAACTGATTGAATTTAATAATCTGAAATTGTAATTCACTGGTCGTCTTTGATTTTAATCCACTATTAAAATGAAAACCTTTTGTCAGAACCGATTTTACAGTAATTAGAAGTGTCTGGAAATCACTAAATCTAGTTAATTGTAAGTAATGCCATTTTTACAAGATTTAAATTTGATTAAATGAGGCACCTACCTTCGAAATCCTTAAATTTAAGACTGTGTTTATATTCCCCTTTCATCTTATTTTGCCAACGCAGTTCCTTATTAATTTAACTTGTTTTGCGTTCGGCCTCTTTGGGCTTTTTAAAGAAATTGGATTTACAAGATCCTTGAAGTCAGAAAGGCCTAAATACCTCGTAATTTGCTTACAAGACACATTATTACCGTGCTTATAAATTTGGTACACATCAAAGGAAAATAAGGATATTTGTCAATTCCATGCTATAAAATGTTGTTAATTTAATACATTATCGAAAATTACTTCCACAATGTTGGAATAAAAGTAGATCCTGCAAAGTTAATTACTCGTAGGGATAACGAAATATTAATATTGAAAAGGCCTCGTTTCATTTCGGGTAAAGCTTTTGATGTCGTTCAAAAAATATTTATATATTTAGATACCAGCTATAAATAAACTCTTTGTTTGACTACACAGCAATATTTTGTATTAATAATATAATTTCTCTCCTTGGAGGTATTTTTTATAAATAACTTTTTTTGATATATTATATTGTAACACAAAAGACGAACTTTTTAAAAACTGATAAAACGTTAGAGGAAAGAAACCAAATATGGAATAGTATCCCTAATATGAAATACCGGCATTTCTCGTAAACAAATACTCCTAGACGCAATAAACGGTGATCATCTATCTCTTTCAATCACTTTAGGCGCGTACAAGCTTTAACTTGTCAGTCGAGCGAGTGCTGTGTCCGCGGGGAGACGGTTTTGTTCTCTGAAGACACTCGAGGAGAAACCTGGATCAAATGCCTCATGTGCGGACTCTGGGCACATAATGATTGCACTGGTGCAGAGTTCGGCTCCTGGATTTGTGATTATTGCAAGTAGCTTAAGCTCCTTTTTATACTTGACCATTCCTAAAGTATCTCGAAGAAGTTAAGGTTGATTTTTTATTTTGTTTTTATAGTGTTCCATATTTGGGGTACCTATTCTATAATAAGGAACTCCAGTGAAAAATATTATGGCTTTAAAAAAATATGTTCATATAGACTAATATACGCTGATTCTGAATATTTAAGTTTTATTATATAAAATTTAACGTAGAATTTTTAAAAAAATATTAAAAAGTCCATTTTAAAACGTGTCATTAAAACACCCTGTCAAGTTGGTATTGCTGGATTTTGGCGGCGTGACGTCACCGCGCCGCGTCACCTGGGTCAAAGTTGTATAGAAATCAATAGAAATGTTAGACCCAAGCCGTTCGACATTCCGTGTTATTGGTTTATAGAGAGTTGGACATATAATAGTTTTTGTTTTTATTGGAACATTATTTACGCCTAAATAATTCAGTATCAAAAATAAAGTATCTCTATTAGTTTATCTATATTATTTAAAATATTCAAAAACTCTAACTGTACAAAAAACGATCATAATGCCCAGTAAAACGCTCCAATGCTGAAATTCAAAATGGCGGAAGTCGAACAGCTGATTCCAGTTCCCTACAAAATTCATACTTCGGTTGGTCATGATGACGTCACACTAGATTCGGTGGTTTTCGGGGATCTTGAAAAACTAAAACTTTGACATTTATTTTAACTATCAAAACTAACTATAAAAATAAAAATAAATATGCAGTTATTTAAGTTAGAAGGTTATTATTATTATTATTATTATTATTATTATCATTATTCACAAAAAAAATAATAAAAAAATTGGACTGGAGTTCTCTAGATACCTTTATGTTGATTTTTTTGAGAAATTGTAGAATCTACTATAATTAATAAATATAATACAATACTTTTATTATGAAACAAATGTTTGACTTATTGTAAGCTAACGTTTGAGTAAGATTAAATTTTTTTAATTTTTAATATTTATTTTTTTTTATGCGTAAAAAACAAAACGGTATTCCATATTTGGTTACTTTTTTCTACGTTTGATTTTTTTTTATTTTTTTTTTATTAGCGAAATTTTTTTGATACATCGGAAAAGGTACATACATAATAACAAAAAAATATAAAAAAGTAGCAAAAAAAGATCCCACAAAGGCGAAGCCTGTGCGTGGGTATTATATTATGTTTATATTAGACAGTGGCAGTTAAAATATAATTTTAAAATATTTGTACATACAAACGTAATTTTCCTACGAATTGTTTTTAGTGAAATTTTCATCCTTTACAAATTATCACCACCACGCGAGGGGCTCAATAGGGCATTTTATATCTCAGTGGATTGTGGAGATGAACCCTTCCGATCAAAGAATCATATATGAATATGTCACATAACCAATCCTCTATAAAATAAGAATATACATACACGTGTATACGTGTTTCAAAAGAATTATTTAATGATTAATTACTTACTGCAAACTATTTACAAAACAGAGTCTCTTTTGATATTTATAGAGCTTTCCCGTCTATTTCAAATTCTTTCTATTTTCGATCTTCATATTGGAATACAAGATAAATATTTAAAAAAATGGAAATAAATAAGATAATCAAACGAGATAGGTAATCTAAATGCATGATCGAACCGAATATTTGAAATAGAAGGACGAAATGGTATGGCATAAATAATCATGAAGGGTGATAATCGAAAAGAATTATGATATTACAAGAAATCGATAACATAGGTGTTTCGGTTTAACAACAGAATTGTGTGTTGGTCCAATCCAATATGATTATGTTTTTTTTAAGTGATTTCTTATGTTGTGCTTCAATACATTTCTAATTTTTTTAAATGCAAAGTTAAGTGGTTAACGCCTGTATTGTTTGTAAAGTAATTAATAATTATATTTTAATTCTGCTCAAGCTAAACGATAGGAAAAGCTTCAATTAATCCAAAACATTTTTTAGTATTTAAAATGCAAGTCAATTTTTTGTAAAGATTAATTGAAAATAATGTTTTCACATTAAGCTTCGCCCGCACGTTACGCACGTTTATGCACGTTTCAAGGTAGGTAGTATTAGGTACCCGGTATCTAAAGTAGGGTCTATTTAATAAATTAATACATACATTATGAACTTTGTGTACTACGATCGCCATCTGTTGACAGAAATGCGAAAATGGTTGGTAAATTAGTGTGTTTCTAGGCTATAGTTTTTCTTCATTTTAAACTTTTCATATTATGATTCTCCAGTTTTCCGCTAGAGGGAAAACTGAAATCATCACATCCGTGCTATCTTCGAAGGTTCCTCGTCAGACAGCTTTTTACAATTTTTCAACCAAAAAATAAAAACAATAACGAACAACGTCATAAACATTGTTGCCATAGACATAGTCTATACATTTTTAAATGAAGATAACAGCACGGTACACATTGGTGAAAGGCAGAAAAATTCGGGGCGCCGCGCCGGAGGGATATGGCGCGATCAAGTGAAACAAATACTTATATGTAGTTTAATTAGGAGTATGTAATGAACAAAGGAAATTGTGTAAGGAGAATGTAGACGTAGAAGTGAGTTAGCTATTAAATTTGGTTTGTACATGCCACTATATAGTTTGAAAACATCACCATAACATACGTTTAACCACGTTGAATTTGGCAGCCACCTCTTCAGTGTCTCGTTATGTTTTTTTTTTTTAGATTTACCAGTATTACGTTCTTCTTCAATCAATTTTTTCACCTAAAGATCTGGAAAGTTTCACGAATGTTCCTTTCAAAATACGTTAAGCATTTTCACACCTTTGAGAACTCTTAAGGGGTCTTGTCTGGAAAAAAAATATATTTTTCATATTTCGATAGTTTAGATCGTAGATTCTCAATCTTTTTTTGGCCACCGCCGCTTTTGAGAATATTTTTTTTCTAGCGCCCCCCAACTGCTTTTGCATACCATCTGTCGTTGTGAATCTGAAACAGCTATTGTCACGATTATACTTACCGCAACGGGGGGGGGGGTGTACTGGGATGGGATGGGTTTCTCTGGGTCTCCCGAAGGTCATTTTTTTACAACTATCTGTCGCGAACAGCTATTGCCGCGATTATACGTGTAATTACACTGTAATATTACGTGATCGTAAGATAGAAAATGCCTCTTGTCCTATTTCTGGGAAGAAGATGGTTTCAATGAGCACAATTAAAAAGCATACTTAATTTATTAACATTGAAAGGACACTGAATTTATATTTTATTTAATGAGAAAGTTGTAACTGTAGTTAAGTTATAACTTAGGTTAAGTTTTAAATTTTTAATTCCAATCAAAAAATAAATAAAAAAATCATATTATCCAATTCAACGTAGATCTGAATGTAATAAAATCTTTCAGTTCAATTTTCATCCACTTCTCGAACTATCGAAATACGTAAATTTTCGCACACGTGATAAAAATTACAACAATACACACAATAACAAAAATTAACCAATATTAAAGTTTACTTTGATTTATTGTGTTATTATACGTATTATTTTACGTGATTAGCGTTTTTTGTTTATCTTTTTAGACCATATTTTTTTAACTTACCAACGCCCCCCTGGGCCATCAACGCCCCCCATTTTTCTCTGGGTCTTCTACCGCCCCCCCTGAAGGTCTCAAACGCCCAAAAGGGGGCGTTATCGCCCACGTTGAGAGCCACTGGTTTAGATATTCAACAATATCTCCTTGAAAGGATTTTTCGAAATTCGAATTATTTTAAAAGTTATAGCCATTTTAGTGTCGTCGCAATAGACGGAATCTAGCTAGAATCTAAATAGAATAAAACTTAAAGCTCCTTTTTCCCGAAACTACTTTTTCGAGACGGTTGTCATGATATTTCAAGTTTTAATAAACCGATTTTCTCTGAATTTGGCAAGAATTTTCTTTATACATCCCATTATGGTAGAAACCAACAAAAAATCTAAATTTATATATTTTTTTAAATTCGGAAAAATTAAAAAATAACTGAAAAATAATTTTTTCGGTTTTTTTGGTTTCTACCATAAAGAGATTTGTACTGATAAAGAGTCTATTTTTTTATTTTTCAGATGACCAGAAGGGTTGAAATCGTGACAACGAAGACACACTCTTTTTTTCCACCTCTACTTCAACAGCGTGTAACTTCGTGAAATATATATACATATTTTTTTGAAAAAATTTTTGTGAATTCTTAAAATATAAATAAATAAATTATAAAAAAATGTGTAATTAAATAAATGAATTGTTTTTTATCGATCGTCTTCCGTCGGGCTTCCAGACTAAAATACCCCCTTAATGTAATTTCAGTTAAATAAAGACTTCAAATCAACATCGTCCATCAAAAAAAGCTTCATTTATTGTGTCCAATAAGGACCCTTATTTAAAATTTTATTATTATTATTATGTTACAGAAAATTGTTCAACTTTTATTATCGGCAAATTGAAATCCATTTGAATTAAGTTTAACTTGTATAATTTTCTATGTTTGAGTACAATTTTCACTAGTCACAGCAGCATCTAGTAGTTTCATCTTTTCCCTACATTTTCGACAGTACTTGTTGTTCTGTACCTTTTTATGAAGTTTCTCCAGTTTCTAAAACCAAAACATTATTATAACGTTACGATGATTACATAACACGCATAGTTTGTACCCTCCGTTACCCATGAACACAATTTCAAATGTATCTCCGTTCAGTATAAAGCAGACAGTACTTTTTTCATGGCGAAATTTTGATTAACGTTGTTCATCGACGTACAGACAAGCTTATCTAGAAAACTGGTATAACGAACTCGATATATTTATATAATAATGGGAATATGTTAACCGATGTCCATCTGCTTTTCTGCGTTCATGCTACGAGTCGACTAATTGACGATATTGTCGATAAAAAGCGTTATCATTTAAATGTTGATAATTTCAAGGCGTAGTTCTATGGAGAATTGTAGTACCGCTTGGTTTATCTGAAAGTGGTTCCATCGATCATACTATGTATATTCACCAATTTGGAACCATTCATTGGATAACCTATGCCGTAGGTCACATAAATGGTTTGCTAAGTTTAGTGACTTAGCAAGGGTGCACTGATTCATGGTATATGGATTGTCTGGGTCTTGGCGGCGTGGACGCGTCCGCCCAACTTCTATGTGGCAGACCCGATTTGGAGACACTGGTTGAGAGATATCTTTTTACCTCTCCAGCAGAACTCTGTCAACCCATCGCCTTTCACCGCAGTGGGAGGGATGGATTCAAATTTCCATCACTCCTGAGCGCACTGACCTCCGTATTTCGTACCTTTATCCTTCCCAAATATGCCTCTCCTTACTTTCCTTAAAAAAAACTCCACACAGCATCCCCTAGATGACACAGATCTTGATGGAAACTATTTTCCTAAGAACCTCCTGTATGGAGCTAATGTAAAAATTAATATTATTATTAAATTCACTCACTTCACTCATCTATGTTTACTTATTAGAGCGAAATTTGATTTCTGTCTAGAGAACTCTAATCACTTACACATTTACACAAATTCGCAAATCCGGTCTCATTTCCTCGAACATTAAATTTCATACCTACCTACAAATAATTGAATTACCTTCGAAAAAGCTAATACCATAAACCCGGGCTACTTTCATCTTATGGGGACACTTTGCATAAAGACTGACTAATTTACTTTAGCCGTTTTACACCACCTCTTTTTTTAGCCCGATTGCTTTTTCACTTTATACGATCGCTATTTTCATATCTACGATTTCTGTTGGCATCACTGCAAACAGCACTTGAACCATATTGTTTGCAGTGATGCCAACTGAGATCGTAGAAATGAAAATAGAGATGAAAATAGCGATTGTGTGAAGCGAAAAATTTTGTCTTTGGTGTCTACACGGGAATCGGGTTAAAAAATGAGATAGTGGCGGACTTAAAATTATTTTTTGGGATTAATTGCTTCCGTTTGCTGTTCAAATTCAATGAGATAAAAAAAAATACAAAATTAATGCAAGGTCACCCCCTCATAGAAGCTATTATAAGCTATCGGTACACTTAGGGCCAACGTGTTGGGCCAATGTGGGTCCATTTGCGGCGTACGCGTACGCCGAGCGGTTTCGCTTAACACAAGCATCATTGGAGTATAAAATTGAACCAGTTAACCAATAACCAAATAAACCAAGCTTCACAGTTTATAAAAAAAATGTTTTATTTCATTAAAAATGAGCTATTTATACTTCGTACATTATCTTTAATTAAATTTCGCCTTTTGTGAAAAACAACAAAAAAAGTTATGCATAATAACCCCGGTTTACGGTACCTTCGGTACTCTAAAATATTGCTTGGCAGGTTGTTATGTAAGTGCCTACCGATTCCGCACATGTTAAGGTATAATACCGATGATAGCTTTACCATAAACTCTCTCTCTCTCTCTCTCTCTCTCTCTCTCTCTCTCTCTCTCTCTCTCTCTCTCTCTCTCTCTCTCTCTCTCTCTCTCTCTTGAAAAAGCCTGCTTGATTGCTTCTCTGCTGTACGGTACAGTGGTTAACAATATCTACACATGGAGTTAACTTTTTAACGTTTCAATCATTTCCAATTTATATCTTACCAGCAAACCTTCTATTTCCAATCTGGATTTTCCTAATTCATCAATTATCTTATTACTGTTATCCAAAGCCTCCATCACCCTCAGCATGAGTTTCTTCCTCCTGAGTCGCCTTCGTCTGACGCAGGTGCATTTCCATTTCTTCGACCCTTTCAAGGATTCATCATTTACCACGGATAGAAGTGCTGGATCCTTGAGAGAATTCTGGGGTATGTAAAGAAAATGTAATTAAAAACATGTATTTTTTATTTGCGTACATAATGTTATGCATAATATTATAAAAGGTCAGCTTTTGAAACATCATATCCAGAAAACTGATTATCCATATTTTTACATTATCAAAATTCTACGAAGTAAGTTAAGAACACACTGTGAAAGAAAACAGTTCTTGCGTTGTTCTTAACGTAACTTTTTTTGATTTTGCGGTACTTTCAGCAGGTCGCACCATAAGTGCTCGCGGGTGACATTATGGTCTCGCGGACCGCATGAGACCCGCGGGCCACTGTTTCCCTACCGCCTTATTTAAAGCACACCGCTCATAAATGACGCGTGTAATAGAAAAAGAGCTTTCGAGGAAGGGCTCAATGGTAGAACCATAATATTTTTCATATGAGTTTTATTAGAACAACAATAGCATAAGGTGATAAAAGTATTTTTTGGTCATGGCATCCCTTTACAGATTTACCTTTGCGGATTTTCTACTCAGCATTGTGACTGAAAACTCATCGAATACTCGTGACATTTGGTAATGTGGCAACATTTGGATTTAAAAATTACACACCTAGATTTGTTTTAAAAAAACACACAATGCCATTCAATAGCACTTAACACTCACTGTTATTTGGCATTCATCCACCCAAAATCCCCAGGTTAGGTGCAAGTTTAACAAGAATTTATCAATTCATACATTGGCAATACCCTTGTATAAGTCTCGTGTTATTGGCATCCCTGTAGAGGGCTTTCCACGTCTAGCTCCAGAATGATGGCGATTGATACTGTAGCCGTATTTGCAATATATTGCCCTGCAATTTCTTACACCATTGAACAATTCTGTATATTCCTTTAAAGCGTACAGCTGAAAAATCCGTGTGACTTCTTCCCCTTTCTTATAAACGACTTAAATGAGAAAAGAGGTTAAATACGTCCTGCATCAGCGACAGTACCATATGATGGGTTTTTCACTTCACATATTGGCAACACCCTGAACCAATCTCATGATGTTGGCATCCGTATAGAGCGGGCTCTCCACGTCTAGTTCTGGCACACTGACGTTCAACGGCAGCGACACGCGGTCGCGGTCACGGTATCGCGGCAACCGCAGCCGTAGCGGGCACGCGGTAGCCGCAGCGGCCGCCCGCGCTGCCATGCGCCACCAAAGACGAGCGCGCGGGCCGGGCGGCGCGTGGTGGCGGGCACACGCCGGGCAGCCCGCGCATCCCGCGTCACTGGCGTTGCTGGACTGATCGCCGTCGTGGCTGGAAGGCGAGCGGCAACCGCCGACGCGCGCGGTCCAGGCGTGTGTCGGCGCGGCTATGCGGTCGATCTGGCGACGCAGAGAAATTTTAACGACAAGAAAAATATTTTTTAACACAATCCAATTATACAGATATACGCTAAAGACTAGTTCTAAAATGCAGGTCATCCAAATTGGACCTCCAATGACTTTTTTATTTCTTCATAATTACGGAGAGAAGTCAATTTTTTCCGTATACTATTAAAATGAAAACTCAATACTAAGGGTTGGTCGTTTGGTTGATTCTCAGAATTTGAACAAATCATGAAATTCCAGTTGTTATTAAGTCATTGCAGTTCAGTTGCTATCGAAAGATGAACGCGTGCGAGAGCAACGGTCGCCGACACTACCATACAATCACATCACTACTATCATAACCACGTTGATGAGAACATTGGTGGGCATGCGGCCAGAAATGGCCGTTGAAATTACAATTTCATCTGATGACAACTTTGGTTGGAAGGGAGAAGTAATCGATATAATGGAAAAACAACCTAAAATACCGGCTTTCAGTGGATTGGAGCCACCTTGAAACGCTAAAACTAGAGGCCAAACGTCTCATGGAGAAGTATTGTTAGCATTTATACGTGAACCCAATTCATAACCTTCATAAAAAAAATTCAATCCGTGTAAAAAATGTCAAACTGCATGAGCAGGAAAAAAAATTAATTTTCCGAAGCAAAATGCAGTCATGGTCATGCGGACATTATTGGAGTATTTGTTAAAGGCTTCTCTTGACCATGCAAACATAACCATTAACATCACAAAAATCAAAATAACTGTATATGGTATGCATAGAATAATGAATAAAACTTCATTCCATGATTGTATATCTCCAATGTATATATAGAATTCGTTATTCTCTGCATAAAATAAAGTAGAACACGAGAATGCCGTGAGGACGTGTTACGTGATTTACATATTTGGCAAATCGGGCCTTAATTTTCCGATACAGATCTGTGTTTCGTCATTTTTTTCTTTATTTTTCATTCAAGCCTGCAAAACAACTTTTGTAGGTACATTATAAATGGTATTATTTTTAATTGTCATTCGTAGATTATGAAATATTTTTGATACAATACAGTTTAGGGTTCTTTCACCGTATTTATTCATACTTTTCGAAACCTTATTTTGCATTAATCTAATATTTTTTATTATTTATTATTTTAACTTTATGAATTAAACCTCAAACTGTAATATTTAATTAAATGAAGACATTATGAGCGAAACTCAATCGAAAATCTGGAAACAGAAAAATCAGAAAAAGATATTGGCACCTCTGGGACTCGAACCCAGGACCTCCCTACTTTCCGGTTTCTGATTTTTCTGTTTCCAGATTTTCGATTGAGTTTAGCTCATAATGCCTTTATTTAATTAAATACTAATATTTTTTATTTACTTTTAAACAAAAGAAAGACAAACATTCCCGGGTTACGAATAACTCGACAAAATTTGAAAAATCTCCTACTACCGCCACAGTAAGCCGAAAATGTTGCTTGAGTCGTGATGGAGGATTTAGCCAGCCGAGGAATCGATCACGGGACGCCTGGGTGGGACCTAAACGTGATGCCAACTCAGCCACTGACTGGTCAAAATTATACGGTATACTCTTTTACTGTAAAATGATCATGAAGTTCAAAAGAGAAGGAGATCTACGATATCAGGCAAATGTAAGTGAGACAAGTGGAACATTCTGTATTCTACCATTTTATTCACTTTAAACTGGCTGCAATCCTAGGAAGTTATAATTTTGTTGCTTTGCATAAGATAAATTTTGTTTCTTAAAACTATGTAGAAGTCGAATTTTTTTCTTTTTTTTATACACAAGATGACTTGACTTAAGACTAAGTTTAAAGTCAGGTCTTCAGCGACAGTTTAAAACATCCGACGAAAACAAAAACATTGGAGAAGTGCCATAATGTTTTTGTTTTCCGTGATCATTGGAAAACAGAAAACATAATGGCCCCGATCTAAGCACCTACAAAATATGTACGTGTTTTTGTCAATATGTGTGCAGTGTCGCTGGACACGAGGCTTTAAATCCACTTTTTTTATGTGCCGTACTTAACTATACAAGTCCAGTAATTATTAAATAATTTATCTTTGAAAAATGCCCTCGTAGCGTGGAGGACATTATACGGTAACATTACGTTATTGATTTGTTTAAAATAATTTTTAAGAATTATAATCTTGATGTAATTATTTAATTCACCTGTGACGGAGATAGTTTCCTGCTGACTTGCTTCTTTTCCTCCGCCGCCACCTTGGTCCTGGTGGGCGGAGGCCTCCGTGGGGCAGGGGTATTGCCCCCAAACAGCCCCCGGGCCTCCGCCATCTTTATCATGTACTTGGCATTAAGGCGGATCATCTCTTTCCTCTGCAGCACGGCCAAGTAACATCCCTCCTTCTCCTGAATAGACAGCCCCGCCAGAGGTGATGGAGTTACTTCCATAAACAAATCGCAATCAGGAACCTAAATAATTTATTGATAGTAACAATGACAAGCAATTCAAAGATCAATTCAATAAATGGTCCATCTTTATTAAAAAAATATATATTGGTCTGATAATGTAATGTCTTTTAAGCTTTTAAAAACAATGCTCTGTAACCGTATATAAATAAACGGACTAATTTTTTTTTATCTTAACAACTAGTATATTTTTATTACATATAAATGAAAAAATGATGTCTCTAATAAGTTGTCTATATTTATTTTTGTAATGTAGTTTTCTTTATATGATTTCAACCTTTTCACTCCTCTGCACTGGCTAAAAAAGCACAGAAATTAAAAAAATGCGTGTTCCAAAACCCTCCCTATTAAACTTGATGAGCTCCAAAACCCTCAGTAATTGAAAATGAGTTCCAAAATTCGCCGTCATGAAAATTAAAACACGTTTTTTTAAATATGTATCAAACATTTAACTAGAAAATAACCATTGTATCAGGTTATTACAAGATGGTGCTAATGTGTAAAAAAATTAAATAACTGGAATTATGGAAACTCATCAGCCTACACGTTTTTCTTAATTTACTCGAAAATAAGAAAATCCATTAGGGAGGGTATTGGAACTCAACGATTCAAATGTTTGATCAAAAGAAGAATTTTTTTTCGATCTACTGCAGACAATACATTTCTGTGAGCTGATCAATGTTTTATGAGATTACCTTCACGTCAGCGTATTCCGAGTCCGGATCAATGGGTGCAGCTTGACTCACAGAAGAAGCATCCATGTTACTGGAATCTGTTGTTCTGTCTGTGTGATCCCCTTTGGACATTACATCATCCAATATTTTCCCTAATTTCCCCTTCAACTCCGCTGCTTTAGCAAATTTTTTGACTGGGGAGTCTCGTTGCGTTCGAGGAGACTCTTTGTCTTTTGCGGATTTTTTAGCTTTCGATGGCTTTTCTTCCGATTCGCTTGGCCTTTTTTCTCCTTTTGATCCTTTACTTTGCTTTGTGTTTGCTGACTTCTTCTTAGATTTTTCATCGTCTCCAACGGTATCGGGTAGTGTACCATCAGTTTTTATCTTTTTTTCCCTGCCATATTCATGTGCTAAGATTTTATCGACATCTTCAACATCTGATCCATCAGAATCGCCGCTTTCGTCATCCTGAAAATAGTTAATCTTTTAATAGGAAGCCACAAGCCAAAAATGAATGTATTCTTAGTATGCCTTATCTCGCCACAAATATAGGTAATGGGCATAAAAATCGCTTGGAGTAGGGAGTCTAGAGGTCACGATTTCAAGCGCGATAGTGGTTTTTAATTTATTTTGTGAATAATTTTATAAGCAAGAAAAAGGTTAATTAATTTAAACTGTCACGGATAATTTTGCGTTCATACATTTCTAATGAAGAAATACATTTTTCACAACTGTGTGATCGCTGGGGAAAGTTATGGCGATGGTGAGTTAGATGTGAACATGCTTTTTACAACACTGTGATCCACGCCCTTGTTAAAAGATGGACCAAAGCTGTGGAAGTGGACGGAGATTATATTGAAAAATAACAAATTAATCGTCTATGGTGTAATTTTCAACCCATGTAATTGCATTTTTTATTTCTTGATAATCAAAGGAGAAAAATAGAAGGCATTACTTTTTGACTGACCCTCGTAATTAACAATTTTATTTTAATTGTACTCAATGAAAACGGTAAAAAAAGCTTCAATATGTCCAAAGCATATATTTTTGTATTTATAAAATAAACCAATTCGTAGCAAATTAATCTGTGATTTAGCGTTAAGCTTCGCCTTAAGAGTATTAACAAGCAAACGTTATACCTATTTCTTTCTATGAACTTGTAACAAGCAAACTTTGAAGCAAAGCCGAAGACCATTCATCACCATATTGTCCAAATTCTGATAAAGTTAGCAACACTACAAAATGCCTACACCTTGAAGTTTATTGGAAGTATCTGACTTCACCTGTCCTTAAATTATAATCCCCCCGGTAGAATCTAAACCACGAATTAACCAATGTATTTATCTGCTTTATTCTCACAAATATAAACTTGCAAAAAATATTCATTCTTCCATTAAAACAGACAAAGGAGAATATTTGAGCAAACCATAAAGATTTAAATTATGACATTGTCAGTTCAGTACAAAACGACAACATCAAACTACTTAAAAGAACATAAAATAAATAACAATAATGGCGCATCGTGCCAATTATTCGTTCCGAAATTAGTAGTATCATTTCAGGTTATTGTACACAAAACTTTTGCCCGGTAATGAAGTTTTAGAATAACAACGGATTACTGCATTATTTTGAATGGTCTTATCAAAACGACATCTCTAACTTTGTCAATTTCAATTCTCACGCAAACATCGTGTTCCTGTGTACCTGTTCGGGAGAAAAATGTCAAACTCATAAACGGATTTTAGCCAAGGTTAAAAGACTGATAAAAAATCTTAATACTTTTAAACTAAAGGTTTTATTAGACTTCGTGGTGTCTACGCATTAAACTTTCATAGTAGTCGTAGCGTAAAATAGTTGACAATTGATTTGGACGTCTTCTTTTTACGGGTTTTGCCATTTTCGTTGTTTTACCCGCTTGCAAAAATTTACAACTCGATAAAATCAAGTTAGTCTGTTTCAATATTGGAAAATGTCCCTCGGGACCTTCCGTGTGGAATTCAAAAAGTGCTTGGGTTAAAAACCTTTAAAGCGGTTCTTGGCTGTAAATCCGGCGGTCGAATCCCTTTGTTGAAGTAAATTTCATTTGATTAGTTGGTGTTATTTCACAATTTATTAAAAATGACGTATATTTAGTATGTTTGCGACTCGTTCCAGAATGGTATATAACTTTTGGATCGTCTTGGTTAAACACCATCGTTCAAAATTGAAATGTTGCTAGAAGTGGCTTTAACCGTGTTTGGTGATCATCATCTTCCCAACATCATCTTTCCTATCCCCTTCCTCTTCCCTACCTCCTTCCGCTCCCCTCTATCTTCAGACACACAATATAACCCATTTGGGGATAGTAATCTCAGTGAGAGTGAGTCCGTACGGTTAGGAGCAGTTGGGACTCTAGTCTTTATTTATTTATTTATTTATTTATTTACGCCCTAGTGGGCTTTTACAAGAAAAGTAAATATGCAATACAGTTGTGTTAGGTACATACAGTAAACAATATATAATAGCAATACAGTTGTGTTAGGTACAAACAGTGTACAATATATAATGAATTATGATTAAATCATGGCAAATTAAAATAATATTATGTTCTAAAGAAAACAAATATGTGTAAATAAATATAAAATAAAAAAGTGTATTCACAAAGGAGTCGTGAAATCATACATCTCGGTGAAGTGATTATGAAGACTTCGTTTTAAAAATAACATTGAATCTTTAAACACGTCTACAACATTCCCAAATGTATTTCCAAAATGATGTATTCTGTTTATAGGTGTATGAGCTTCATAGTTAGTTTTAAAATTGTCACAGAAAAAGGTAGCACTTTGCCTCGTGTTTCTGGTCGGTACATACAATTTTATTTTGGCGAGAATTTCAGGGTTGTCAATGCAATTATTGATAATTTTATTTAACAGTACCAGGTCAGAGATGATTCGCCTATCTGACAGCGTTATTAAGTTCAATTGTTTCATCAATCATGCAGCTGGGCACGCGAAACCGATATGAAACGGACGAGGTTCGGAAATTTCCGTCGTTTTCCGGACGAATGCAGCTCTTACGACAACGGTGTGGTGGTTTTTAGAATATCCAACTACTATGGACTATTAGGCAATCTTAAATGGAGTATTATTATTATGAATTTTTATAATAAAATGAGCACACGACAGCGGTGAGGGGCACCGGGGCAGGTTTTTTAAGTTATTTGGCGTCGAAAGGCTCGCCCGACCATTGAGTACACTTGGAACTCTCAAATTATTTTTTTTTTTATTATTATCACTTATTTTTTTAAAATATGGCATTATAAGTTTTTAAAACCATAATGAAATAAAAATAATTATAAAGTTAATGAAATTTTTTTTATATTTAAGATATTTTTGGAGATTTCCGTCGTTTTCCGGACGAATGCAGCTCCTACGGCGACGGTGCGGTAGTTTTTCGAACCTGCAACCACTATGAACTATCAGGCAATCTTAAAATGCCTCTTATATTATTATAAATTTGTTCAATAAAATGGGCACGCGACAGCGGTGAGGGGCACCGTGGCAGGTTTTGTAAGTTATTTGGCGTTGAAAGGCTCGCCGACCGTTGAGTACACTCGAAACTATCAATTTTATTTTATTTTTATCATTATCACTTATTTTTTTTAAAATATGGCATTATAAATTCTTTTTAATTATATTGAAATAAAAATAATAGTAAAATAATGAAAATAATTTTTTTTAAATTTTTAAAAATTTAGACACTTTAAAAAATCGTACACAAAAAACTGCCAAGCTGCTGGTCAGCAGACTAAAGAAATCATAAATGAGATCATCTAGACTACGGTTCTTTGTTGGTTTCGATCTTGTATTCGATGCAGCTGGGCACGCGAAACCGATATGAAACGGACGAGGTTCGGAAACTTCCGTCGTTTTCCGGACGAACGCAGCTCTTACGGCGACGGTGCGGTGGTTTTTCGAACTTCCAACCACTATGGACTATTAGGCAATTTTAAAAGGACTATTATTATTATAAATTTGTACAATAAAATGGGCATGCGACAGCGGTGAGGGGCACCGCGGCAGGTTTTGTGAATTGTTTGACGTCGAAAGGCTCGGCAGACCGATGGGTACACTCGGTACCCTCAAATTATTTTTTTTTATCATTCTCACTTATTTTTTGAAAATATGGCATTCTTAGTTTTTAAAACTATAATGAAATAAAAATAATAATGAAGATATTGAAAATAATTTTAAAATGGTAAAAATACTTTAAAAAATCGTACACAAAAACCTGCCAGGCTGCTGGTCGGCAGACCAAGAAATTCTTCAATGCGATGATCTAGACTACAGTTATTCATTGGTTTCATTCGTGTACTCGATGACGTAAAATTTACTATTTTTTTATCCCACTTTGACGCCGGCTGCCTGCGAACGTGCCAGGCTGCCGGTGGGCAGACCTGCTTTTTTTCATTTACTAATCGACCTTTATCATATGCAATCATTCCCGTTCGTGTACTCGGTGACGTAATTTTTTCGAAAAAAATCGCTCATTATTTCCATGACTGCGCGGCTCCTGCCAAGATGCGCACCGGCAGACCGGCTTTTTTAAGGCTTTCTAAATGTCCATTATCACTACAAAGCAGTTTCATCCGTGTACTCGATGACGTAGGGTTTACCTCGCTTGTCTCCTAGACTACATGGGAGAGCCTCCCTTGCGGAGCGCGTGCAACTACCGCACGGACCTGTTTGCTTCGACTACTGTGCGCTTCACCATCTCGGGAGCCCGAGGGAGAGGCTCCCTGGGAGCCCGAGGGAGAGCCACCCTGGCCCGCTCCTTGCGGAGCGCGTGCATCTCCCGCACGGACCTGTTCGCCTCGGCCACTGTGCGCTTCACCATCTCTACTACATAACATATTGAGTACGATACGAGGCCACTACTACCTGAGCCTGGTGTTTGGCCGTGCGCTTGGGAGCCCGGGGGAGAGCCTCCCTGGCCCGCTGCTTGCGGAGCGCGAGCAACTACCGCACGGACCTGTTTGCCTCGGCCACTGTGCGCTTCACCGTATCTACATGACGTATTGAGTACGTTACGAGGCCACTACTACCTGAGCCTGGTGTTTAGCCGCGCACTTGGGAGCCCGGGGGAGAGCCTCCCTGGCCCGCTGCTTGCGGAGCGCGTGCAATTCCCGCACGGACCTGTTCGCCTCGGCCACTGCACGCTTCACCATCTCGCCGTTCTCGGCGCCCAGCACGCTGTGGGTCTCGTACACTATTATCTGAATCTGCAATTTTTCACATTCGAACACATTTCATTAATCAGATAAAGGGATGAACATTTTGCACCAGGAGCATTTGGTGTACTAAGTAAAAAATTATCGTTTTTGGTTAAAAATACAGTTTTACGCACCTTTTTTTAATTTAGTAAACAAGAACTGTACATAAAATTAGTGCGAGAAGTAACTACATGTAATGGAGCATGGTTTCTTGTGTTGTAGTTATTGGTTACGCGATAAATAATTAATGATTTGTATGCCACATATTATGTTGTGATCCACTTTTATATTTATTATGATTTATCGTGATGTTCTCGAGTGCAGCTTTAAATCCCATGAGTATTATCCGTTAATGGAATGTAGAGTTGTTACTTGACACCAGTATTTGCATGTTACAAAGTTGAAAGCTTTTACAGAACTTACTTGTGGTTTTGACATGCACAGTCGCAGTATTTTCTTTTGCTCCTCTAATATTTTCATGACTCTTAACTTTCCCTCCATGCTTATCTCTGACTCAGTCAACACCTGGAAAAAATACTCGATTTAGCTGCTGTCACGAACATTTTAATAGGTTTACAAAGAATATAATAAAATTACTCTATGCATGGTGTCCAGAAACTCGTGATACGAGCCGGAAACCGGAGAATCAACATCACATATCGAGTCGTTTTGTGGTGTAACTTTTTGATTTAAGCTTTCGTTTTCGAGTAATTCGAGTCCAAAATGGTATTTTTAGGTTAATTTGTGAGGCAGGTATGGGTATCGCCACTCCGGGAACCATTTATTGGATAACCAACACCCCTGCCACCGGTCACCACCGGTCACCACCGGTCACCACCGGTCACCACCGGTCACCACCGGTCACCATCTCAAATGGTTCGCTACGTTTGCTGACTTAGCAGGGGTGCCCGGGTTCATGGGATGAGGTTTTGTCCGGGTCTTGGCGGCGATTGCGTCTGCCCACCAGCTGCATGGTAGGCCGGATCGGGAGAGAACGTTTGAGGGAATCCCTTTGACTTCTCCAGCCGTAATCTCTCGGAACATCGCCTTGATGACATAGGTCCTGAGGGGAATTATTTTCTTCAGGGCCTCCTGCGTGGAGCGCATGTAAAAAAAAACTTTGAAAAAATAACTACAATATTATTATAAAACTCCTACTTATATTGTTACGTTTATTTTTGTAATAATGTTAAAATCTTATGTTACATGTTAAAATGAATGTTTCTTTGTTTAACCATTATTATTTCTCTATATAATGGTCTGATCTGGCGTTATAAAATTTATTTCAAAATTTAACAATATGTGGCGTTTGGTTGTTTGAAAATGTGTGTATTTCATATATTTTAGCGGCAGGGAGGGGAGGGGAATCTGAGAGGAAGGAGGGGTACGAAGGTAGTAGGGCCGAGGGAGGAGGGAGGACGAGGGAGAAGGCGTGGATTTCGGGAGGGGTGGGACGTGAGACGTGGGAGGGGGTGGAAATGAACGCGGGAGGGGGGGGATTTGCTGGACGGGAAACGCGGGAGGGGGGAAGGAGGAAGGAGGAAGGGGAAAACGAAAGGGGAAGGGAACGGGGGCGGGAACGGTGACGAATGGGAAAGGACACGTAAGGAGAAACAATTTCTTTCTTTGAGTGGCATTGCAACGCATGCCCTGGACTCGCTAGTCGGAAATAAAAAATAAAAATACTTAATTTAAGCACAACATCACTTCTGAAATTTCGTGTTTTTCCAGGGCCGATTCGGTAGATTCCGCTTTTAGTCAAGAAGATTTTGTACTTAATCTGTAAATTATCAACTGCTTCTACGGTAATTGCGATTCGGGGAGAGATTTCATTTCCACTTAAGGATAGGGAATTGTTTGACAATTTAAGGTTAAGGACAAATTCTTTTCCTTAAGTTGAACCGGAATCGCCCCTCTGGGCTCTACCGGATCATATTGGTGAGTTCTTACCTCCAGCATACCAAGATCTCCGCCTCTGCTGCAGACCAGGTCGATGGGGTCCAGCACGGCCGAATAAGAGTTGGGCGGTGGGGCTAGGGCGGCCACGGCCCCCGCCCACAGAGATCCGCCCACCTCACTGGCGCCCTCGGCGAACACGCGGGTGTTCGTAACCCCCAGTGACCGCAGGACGCCCTCGTACTCCGTTTTTCTAAAAGGTATGATAAACTATTATAGTTTTTGACATCGAAAAAAAGGAGGATGCGCGACACGTAAATTATTGATTCAATATTATTTAATACCATCACGGTGAACTACGCATTGCTAAATCCTGTCCGAGTGATATTTAATAAATTCATATAACAATAAAAAAAATTAAAACATCAAGATTCTTGGATGCCTTTCGTGAACTATGCAACTCCCTCACGCAAATTTCCGTTTCTCGTCGCAAAAACATGGTTTTGCGAAAGTGCTTCTGGTCGCGGAACACGCAGAATGGCGGAAGCACCGAGGAAAAAATCCGATAGAAGTGTGATTAGGGCGTGTCCGAAGACGACCCTGATTTTCATCGCTCTTTTGAAATCGATCAAACTTTATTAATTGTCGCTCTCCGTTGTTGAGTGGTTACGATCATTGGATATGAAACAGAATATTGCGGATTCAAATCCCAGCGTGCGCAAGTAAATTTGACGTGATTGATTTGTGTTTTTCACAATTTATTCATTTTTAATAATGTATTGTGCATTTGCGGCACATTCCAGAGTGGTAGAAACGTGCAACATCGCCCTGATGATTGTTCAATTTGACCTCTACAGCCAGACTCTCTCGATGCGTTCATACGTCCGTCACTCCTGGATACATTGACCACCAGATTCCTACTCGCCTCTCATACCTTTTTCCTTCGCAGGACTTTCTCTTCTTCCTTTCAACAAAAAAACTCTCCATACAGCATCTCCAAAGATGACAATTGCCCTTCAAGAAATTATTTTTTGGGTCCTCAGGGCCTCGTAAGTGGAGTCAAGAATTTTTATTATTTTTTTTACAGTTTTTGACGGCCTCGACTAGCAGTCCGAAGGCCGCGGGTTCATAACCCGGTGTAAGTAAATAAACTTAATTTGATTAGTTTGTATTTTTTCACCATTTACTCATTTAAAATAATATGTAGTATATTTCCAGAACGTTCCACAGTGGAAAATATTCTCATCAACACCCTGGAGTAAGACCACGATTAGGAATTTGAGATGTTGCTTGAAATTGCTTGTTTAGTGACCAGATCTGAATAGCTAGGTACTTTCCTCTTCCTTCCCAATTTCCTTTCTACCCACTACTTTCAAAAGTCTGTCCCAAAACATACCCCAACTGGAGATGCCACTGTCTCTCTGGCTTCAGACGGGAGCAGTTGGGACTCTTCTACGGTATCACATTTTAAAAAAACTGATTAGCCATGTTCTTCCCTCATCCAACTTCTATAATCTCCTTTCCTGCCTCACACCAGCTGGAGTACAACTGGGGATACCAGAATCTATCTGGCTTTACGGTTGGGAACATTTGGGATTCTTATGCGGTACCCACATAGTTTAACCAGCTCCAGGCGGTTGAAAACAGTTGGAACTCTTACGAGGTACCCACATAGTCTAACCGGCTCCAGACAGATGGAAAACTTGGGACTCATATGCGGTACCCATATAGTCTAACTGTCGGTTGAGACGGTTGGGAACAGTTGGGACTCTAACGCGATATCCACACAGAAAAAAATAAAGAATTGAAATTCTTACTTGAACTGATAACCAATTTTATTAGTGTTAATGACGTGCGGCCGGCGAACCTGTGAAGCAGCACCATAAATAATAGCTTTTAAATTAGGAACTATATGAAATCATTCGCTCCTATTTTATAACCACATATTCCGGTCTTTCCATTCACTTATCTAGCAGCATTCAACGTATGCCTTGTGCCGTCTGGACGGAGCGATTGACTTTGAAGTCGAGAGGTTTTACATAATCTCCTACTACCATCACAATACGCGGAAAATGTTGCTTGTGTTGTGATGGAGGACTTTGCCAGGCGAGGAATTGACCAAACGAGGTGGGATCCAAACGCGATGCCTTCTCGGCCACTGACCAGTTCAAATTATAAATTGGGTATATTATTTAAATCGGGGATATTATTTAAATTGGGGATATTATGTGAATTTGGGATATTATTTAAATTGGGGATATTATTTAAATTGGGGCTATTATTTAAATTGGGGCTATTATTTAAATTGGGGATATTATTTAAATTGGGGATTTTATTTAAATTGGGGATATTATTTAAATTGGGGATAATATTTAAAATTGGGATATTATTTAAATTGGGGATATTAAAATTGTGATATTATTTAAATTGGTGATATTATTTAAATTGGGGATATAAATTTTCTTCCAAATCGGTACATGTAGATCATTCTTCTAGAGAGTACCTCTTCAGTGCGTAGCAGCTCTGCACCCTACGCTTTGCGTGTCCCGGACACTGAAGAAAATGGTTTTAATTTATACCTGCTCGCGATCTACGCCAATAGTTCAAAATCTGTGCATTTCAAATATCTTTTGAAACAACTTTAACTCATTTTTTTCAAACGAAAGTCGGGCGATCTATTTCGTTGAACAGAATTTTCAAGAGAAATTACTTCAAAATAAATTATTTGTCCAATTGGTGTAAAGTTTTGCGCTGAAACATATTTTGAATTTTTTCCAAGATTTCCATACAAAAACAACAGAAGAAACACTTGCAGTTGGGCAATAGATGCGATGTAGTTAGAGAAGAGGCTTGCAGTTCCGTAGAGGTTGCGCAGCAGTGCACTTGCAGCTCCAAGAAAAAAACAAAGAAATAAAATTATTTAGAATTTGTAATGCTCCTTTCTTGGTGCATCTACAGTTCACATCTGCCCCGGGAACACCGCGAGATCTAATTCCCGATAAAAGAATTTATTATTATTTATTGACATAATATTGATAACATTTCAAAAATATGAGACACTTGATTAAATTGTGGCCGAGACTTCAATTACGTACCTTTCTTTACTCGATGGTTGGTAATAGACTATAGGCCTTACTTATAAAAAAAACACTTCACCGTTAGACGGTATTTTGGTAACACATTGTATAAAGACTGTATATTTTCTTTCTCGGAACGATGGCAACATTGAACTTCGGTATATCTGCGCATGCGCGGATCCGCCATGTTTTTTTTTCACGCGCGGCAAATTTTCGGTTTTGACATGTGATATTTTACTCGTGATTCATGTTATGTTTTTATGTATAATTTCTATTCTAATGACCTATTCACTGTTGTATAAGTATAATTCAACGTAATTACTATTAATTGTGTTATTTTTCGTCAGTTTTAAATTATGTCTTGTTTTAAATTAGTTTTGTTAACCGAAAATAGTTATTTCTGAACCATATTTTTTTAATAGACTTCGCCGCGCGAGTTTAGTATAACTTCCGGGAAATTAATGTTATTTAATAATATAAAAGCCCTATTCCTGTGTAAACAAAATAAATTCGAGAAATCAACATATTATTTGTGAAAAATTAATCCAAAACCTCAGATTTTTTTCGGATATTCTTGGAGAATTATTCTTAATTTTTTTTTGTATATAAAAGCGAAGTGACAGTTTGGTTGCAAAATCTTTAAATTAAAGACTATTTTTTTTTTATTTCGAATTCTTCGACGTTTTAATAGAAAATGTTTGGGTTAAGCTTTTTTCAAATTTTTTTGATATTTGAAGTTTAAAACACTGCTATTTTTTAACACTAAAGTAAATTTTAATAACAAACTAAAAGGTCATTTTATTTTGTTTCTAAAATGGTATTTGTTTTTACGATATTTTTAAAAATAAGAAATATACAGGACATTGAAAATACCTTGGAAAAATTCTTAAACCTGTGCCGAAGCCTTCATTTTACAATAAGGAACTCCAGTGAAAAATATTATGGCTTTAAAAAAATATGTTCATATAGACCAATATACGCTGATTCTTAATATATAAGTTTTATTACTTAATATTTAACGTAGAGTTTTAAAAAAAATATTAAAAAGTCCATTTTAAAACATGTCATTAAAACACCCTGTCAAGTTGGTATTGCTGGATTTTGGCGGCGTGACGTCACCGCGCCGCGTCACCTGGGTCAAAGTTGTATAGAAATGTAAGACGCAAGCCGTTCGATATTCCGTATTATTGGTTTAATTGGTTTATAGAGATTTGGACATATAATAGTTTTTGTTTTTATTGAAACATTATTTAGGCCTAAATAATTCAGTATCAAAAATAAAGTATCTTTATTAGTTTGTCTATATTATTTAAAATATTCAAAAACTCTAACTGTACAAAAAACGATTACAATGCCCAGTAAGACGCTCCAATGCTGAAATTCAAAATGGCGGGAGTCAAACAGCTGATTCCAGTTACATACAAAATTCATACTTCGGTTGGTCATGATGACGTCACACTAGATTCGGTGGTTTTCGGGGGATCTTGAAAAATTAAAACTTTGACATTTATTTTAACTATTAAAACTAACTATAAAAATTAAAATAAATATGCAGTTATTTAAGTTAGAAGGTCATTATTCATAAAAAAAATAAAAAAATTGGACTGGAGTTCTCTATTGTATAAAATATACAAAGTAAATAAAACAAAATAATGAAGGAAATATAATGATGAGGTTGTATAGACGTATAATATGACACGTTTTATTCCTATATAGATATAAAGATTTATGAAATTGGAGTAATATCGCATTTTTGGGTTACTAAATCTTAATTTTGTATGCGAAATGTTTTTTTCTTTTCATCATTTTTTGTATCGACGCTTTTATTGCCTGGTTGAAAGGATTTTTTTACATTCACTACACACAGGAGGTCCTGAGTAAAACAATTTCCCTTAAAGACTGTTTCATCTTTGAGGATGCTGTGTGTAGGGTCTTTATAAGGAAAGGATGAAGAGAAAGTTCTGGAAGGGAAAAGGGTACGAGGGGTGGGTAAAAATCTGGAAGTCAACATGCAAAGGAGTGACGGACGTATGAATCCATTCCTTCCACTGCGGTTCAGGACGAAAGGTTGAGAGAGTCGGTCAGAGACCCTCAACCGGCCCCTTCTGATCCAAACCGCCACACAATTGGTGAGCAGAGGCATCCGACTCCAAGACCTGAACAAACCTCACCCCATGAACCCGGGCACCCCTGCTAAGTCAATTAACGTAGCGAATCACTTGGGGTGACCTATGACAGAGGTATTGGTTATTCAACAAAAGGTTTCCGAGGCGGCGGTACCCATACCCGCCTCCCAAATAGTAGAAATATAAAATTAACTTCGAGTCAGATATAAATTTACAACTATCTCAGATACATATTGAGATTAAAGAAATTGCCGTATGTATTAAACTACTCGAACCTAAAACTTGCTCAGGGCCAGATAAAATTCCCCCCGTATTTCTTAAAAAATGTGGGGGTAGTGTCTCTTACCCACTGTACCTACTATTTAATCAATCAATCACTTTTAACAGGCAAGTTCCCGCAAATATGGAAAAACAGCTTTCTCACTCCAATATTTAAAAGCGGAGACAAGTCTCTAGTTGAAAATTACAGACCTATATGTATACAATCGTCGATACCGAAAATTTTTGAAAAGTTAATTCTTCAAAAAATTTCTTCGTGTATAAAATTTAATATCTCATCATTTCAACCTGGTTTTGTCTCTGGACGATCTACATTAACTAACCTTACATTGTACGAAAGTTTTATTTTAGGTGCCCTTGCTAATAGAGAACAAGTTGACTCAATATATACAGATTTTAGTAAGGCTTTTGATAAGGTGTGCCATAAAATTCTTCTAAATAAATTGTCAAAACTTGGTATAAGTGGCAACTTATTATACTGGATTAAAGATTATTTATCAAAACGTTTACTAACTGTCTCTATCAAAGATCACTTGTCTTACGAATTTGAAGCCACTAGTGGCGTGCCTCAGGGTTCGCACCTTGGTCCAATATTGTTTATTCTATTTATAAACGATGTCACTTCCGTATTTTCTGATGTTAATGTATTATTATTTGCTGATGACATGAAAATATATAAAATCATAAAAAATATGTACGACTGCTTGTCCCTACAATCCAATTTTTTAAAATTCGCGGAATGGTGTACCATATAATATTAAAAAATGTCAAATCATGAGTTTCTTTAGAATAAAAAACCCTATAAAATACAGTTATTCACTCAACAACCAGAGTTTATTGTCAGTATCTGAAATAAGGGACCTCGGTATAATTTTTGATACGAAACTATCATTTAATAATCACATTAATAATATAACTAGTAAAGCAATGAAAATGTTGGGCTGCATTATAAGAATATCTAAGGATTTCAAAAACATCAACACATTTAAAATACTTTATACGACTCTAGTTAGAAGTCATTTGGAATATAATTCCCCCTTATGGAACCCTTTTTACAAAAGTCATGAAATGTCCATTGAAAGAATCCAACGCAAATTTCTTAGATCATTAAATTTTAAGTTAGGAATTCCCGCGGACGAAATAAACTATGATTCTCTACTACGAAAAATGCGACTGTTATCGTTAAAAGATAGAAGAATATTTAATGATTAATTTTTTTATTTAAAATAAATAATAACTGGTTTGACTCCCCTGAACTAGTTTCGCTGGTGAATTATCACGTACCTAGTAGAATAACTCGACTCAAAACACCTTATTATTGCAACAATACTCTCAGTAATGCTGAACAAAATTCAATAATACATCGTCTACACTCTTTAGGTAATGAATTTGCTCATATCGATAATGCCGGAAGTCATCATACAAAAGATGCATAAAACAGAATTTGTCTGCTATTACTACGACGTAATCATAATATAATCATTAATCAAGTCCTACCAGTACGCACTCGCTATTATTAACTTTGTAAACAGATGTATGTATACGCAACTGTATGAGCGTTCCTAATATCTATGGATTATAAACATATCATAATCAGTGATACCTTTTATATTTGGTAAATTTATATTATCTTCAATTTTTGGCTTCTAAGAGCATTTCTTACTCTTTACTTGTTACACTTTTTTTTTAATATTTATAACTTTACACTTTTTATTTCCTACCTTTTAACTTTCTATCTCAATCTGTAACTTTTCTTTATACTTTATATTTTATAATTTTATGCTTTTACTTTATACTTTCATTTATCTATCTTACTTTTTACTTACTGCTTACTACCTCAACTCCTTTTTTTACCTTTTGTTTTTATATTTAACTTCAATTTATGTTGTTACTTTCGTTTTGTTATTGTTTTATAATACATATATAATATAATTTATGTTAATGGCACATGTTGTGCCGTATGTTTTTGAAATAAATAAATAAAATGAGGGTACTATTACCTTTCCCCAGCTCCAAAGACCAAGAGCCCCCCAGAGTCGGGTCCGTGGTCCTGCAGCTGCGAGGCCAGGTAGGCCGCCGCCCTCGGGGAGGTGCTGTGTGTCTGCACCACGTCGCCGCGGAGGTGGGCGGCCCGCAGCGCGCGGCACAGGGCGGCGGCGCCCAGGCAGAACTCGCGCTCCTAAACAAAAACAGACATCATCACACAGAATCTTTCTTCCATCAAGTGATGAAAGAACCATTCAAATTCTTAACCATTACTATAAATCACTAGTAATTTGTGAACTTTAATGTACAAATAACTAAAATAAAATAAATCTATTTCAATTCACAGTATAAATATAACAATTATGGAACGAGCTACCCTTCGATGTACCTGACTACGGGGGTGCTCCCTAAAATAGATTTTTTCGTAAAAAAGGGGTGGGACAGCTATGTTTTTTTGTTCTCAAAATATTTTTAGTGAACCAATAAAGTGGCCACCATCTTGAAACAGAAACGGAATGCAGAAACAAATTTGCGGAAGACGAAATGCTAAAAGATCGAGATAAAAAAGGACTTCGCTACATCCGAATAGGAGTATGTGGATGAATCTAAGAGTACAAAGAGAAAAGATGCAAATAATATTTGTGAAGACAGAATTCATCCTTCTGCGTGTTTTCTTTTATGGAAAATGGCACGATGGCTGGTGAAATATAACTAAACACATGTTTAACAATCACTTATGCACGATTACATTGCAAGATTCTGAGCTGATCATTTCGAAAGAAAACTAGAAGATTGGATGCCAAAAATATGATCAAGTGAGTGCCCCAACGGACACGATCCAATTATAGGCCAAAGAAGAGTTGGATAGACTGCATAGAACAGAATTGTTACGGCACGGGAAGGACTGACGACTACAGATAATGGCTTTAGGAAGACGCGTAACCCACCCTGGGATGTAACGACGTGACTGTTATAAAGACTATTGTCAAGGATTATCACAATTTAAACGTTTTATTCTCGAATCAATATATGTACCTACCTGTAATACTATAATACTGTCGGCCACCAATGGACTGGACACAAAGGGAGATCTCCTCGGAGGTCGCAAGGAGATGAACTTGGGACAGTGAGTGTCCAAATGGAACTGGTTGATCTCCAACAAGCGAGTGCTGGAATAGCTGAACCCCATCTCATTGAGTCGCTGCAATAGATCTGATATGTTTCTGCAACAAAGCAAACCTTTAAAAGATGACCAGGTGAGTTATTTGATGCCTATTATAATAAATGCATGCGAAATCAATGACCAAGTGTGTCCCAGTAGAAGCGATCCACAGGAAGATCGAGGAAAAGGATTGAGGACTGGAGGGGAATCGATTGGAAGTCAGTGGAGAGCATTCGTGGAGGAGGCTAAATTTCACCGAGTTTTAAGTTTAAATATTTTTTTTAGAATAACTAAGTTCAGCCTCCGTTGTCGAAGCTTGACGCTCTCGACTAAGCCTCCAAAGGTCGAGGGTTCGAATCCCGGAATGCGCAAATAAGTTTCATTTGATTGTTTAGTTATTTCTCAATTTATTAAATTATAAAAAAAAAACAGAATTGTATATTTTCGACATGTTTCAGAGTGGAAGATACTCTCAGTATCGCCATAATGTAAGACCTTCATTCAGAATTGAAACGCTACTTGAAATAGCTTTAACTGGGTTTCGTGACTAGATCTGAACAGTGGGTTCTTCCCGCGTTCTTCTCCCGGATCTCCTTCCCCTCCCCACTGCCTTCGCCGCACACCCCAATTGGGGATACCATAGTCTCATAGGCTCTAGACGCGAGCGGATAGGACTCTTGTACCTATTCATTTACAAAAAAAAGTTACGCATTGTTTATCTGAATTATCATTAGGTTTCAAAGGGTTAGCTCTTTATTTTACAGTTAAATAAACTTATTTTATAGGTGCTAAAAAATTTAATTACCTGGATTTGAAAACGTTAACCCATCCAGTGATGGTCTCGCGTTCCAGGGTAGCTGACATTCGCTCATCACGCAAGTGTCTTGGCAGTAATTCTGACAGACTGAAACCATAAAGAACTGTTAACATTCGTGAAAACTTATAAATCAAATTTTTATGTTACGCAGTACTTAACTATCATTTAAGTTCCGAAACAGTTGAGAATGGTAGTTGAATTGACTTAGCAATTAATACATAAAAATCTGTGCAAATTGTATGGCGCCAGAGCTCACCGTTCAGAGCTCAAGTTTATGGTGAGATACAAGCAAACAGATTATCTGCCTTGTAGTCAAGATTCAGTAACCCTCTTTAAAAATTATAGTAACTAACCTGCGCGCTTTTTTTCTGATTCTTAATTTGGCAATGGCCGCTGAAATTTTAACTTGATGATCCCACAACGAAATGTCGAACTTTTTCAAAATGGTTCCCAGTTCCCCAGCCACGTCAACCATGATCTTCTGGATATCTCCTCGTGATAAATCCCTGGTCAGAGTTGCGGCCGAGTTGTCCAACAACGTGGAAGAATCTGGCATTATTTCGTTCCTTGTCTTTTCAAGTGCTTTCAACAAAATTTCCCCACTTTTAGCAGTTCCCCTGCCTAATAACATACTCTTCTTTTCGATCTGTTCAGAATTGACTTTTATTTTGTCCAAATAATCTTTACTTAATCTACGCATTTCTACAAAGGTTCCAACACTAGAATCTACTTTATTTTTTGTAATGCTATGATCTTCTTCTGAGAAAACGGCTTCTGGAATACTTGTTATTTCCAGACTGCTCTTTCTTCTTGCTTTGATTGCGTCCGTTGACAATTCTCTAACAGCTCTAAACTTTGTATTTACGATATTACGATGTAATAATGTGTCTCTAGAATCTATGGAAGAATTACGAGAAGATTTGTAGAAGAGTACAGAGTCTCCTGTAGTTCCTGATGAAGAGTTGGATACTGCAGAGCTTGTGGAGACCTTCCGTTGGTTGTTGAAAGTATCTTCACTCCGTTGAAACGCAAGGTAGGAGTTCTTGGTACTGTCTCGTTTGGCCCAACGACGTCTTTGTTGATCAAGCAGCAGGAGCCACGCTATATTCTTATGGTTGGTGGCCTGAAAACAATAAAAAATATTATTTACGTATAACTGTGCAGGAGGCCAAAAGAATTAAATTAATGAGTGAAACCTCAAATTGTAATATTTAATCATTTTTAACGACACTCGAACGAAAATTCGAAACAGAAAAATCAGAAAAGTTCGGTCGCATCTAGGAATTCATTAATTCCTGGATTCAGTTCCTAGACACAACCGAATCTTTTTTCTGATTTTTCTGTTCCGAATTTTTGTTTGAGTCGCTAATATCGTCTTCAATGATTAAATAAAAAAAAAATAATATTTTCGCTGGTATCTCAAATCCCGATAGCGTCATTAAAAATGCTGATCCCAGTTTTGTAAAAAAAATGTTCTTTAACCTGTGTCGAAGCGTTTTGTCTGGTAGGTTAGTCATTATTAGTAGGCGGCTGGCGGAGGCAAAAACATTGGAAATGTATGACGAGTGATATGCTGAAATAGGCCAAAACCAAATGATTTTTTTATCTTTTATAGCTAAGTCTGTTGGCCCATAAAACAAATTAGACCGGTTAAGTAACAATAATTTAATTGTTTTGCCTTTAATTAGCGGCTCTGGAATTTTCGTTTTGCCTCCGCATTCCGCCTCCTAGTCATTAAATACCAATTTGAAAGTAAACCGAAGCATTACATTAGAGTGATGTGTCAAATACCCTTGAAAATTCAAATAAAGTAATATAAACCTTTTGATTCTAACAAAGTCTTAAATAATAACAATCCCTTTTATGTACATTCATATCACAATGTAAAGTCACACATTTGAGGGATTAGTTGCCGAAAATACTTATTTGTTTCTATTGTGTTACTCGTAAATTAATAGTCAATATCAAGCCTACAATAATGAGCGGTTATTATTCACGACATAATATTTATGATTACGGTAATAGCAAATAAAAAAAACTCCATTATTACATCAGGCATTCTTCCAAAATATTATTTTTCTGATTAAATTTGTCCTCTAAACTTTCTAACGATTTTTTTGCAAATTGCTATTGACCTTCATTTAGCTATCTCCAAAAGAGCTCCATTCGATCAGCCTAGCGACATGGCAGCCTGCTGCTTGATGCCTATATGAGCAAAAATAATGCAAATTCGTCACGCGATATCCGAAAGAATTCCCAAATCGAACTCACATAAAATGCCAAAAGATCTTCTATCAAGAACAGACGACTGAACGATATGATTGACGACTAATAAAAACCTCATGAAACGTAATGTTAACCAATAATTCGCTGTGTCTGAATGAAACTTGGCTGCGAAATGAATTATTCTCCAGAACTTTACAATATCGAGAGTTGGCGAAATTGCCAAACGCGTAATTTGTGTTCGCAATAAATGTCCAAAATAAACGACCGTTGGAATGTTCTGTTCGTTTTTATTTTCTTTTAACCGTCAAGGGTAACGCAAAAAGTTTTGGCTATTATCGAACTAAAGTCGACGACGACGTGGAATTTTACATAATACATATGAGGCCAATCAATTTTGTTATTACGTGAATAGAGAAAGATAATTTATTTGCAACAAGCCCGCAATATATTACATTTGTAATAAGTCTGCCAACAAATATTATTTAGATGAAGAAACTGTTTTAAGTAAATTAGTTGGCCGGATGAAAGCACAGTTTTCCTTAACCAACCATTGAAGATGAAAATATTGTTCAAAATTTAGAAGGCTCAAATTAAATTTTGAAAAATCATAGTGTGCGCGCGTAGAAGTGAAACCTTCAGAAAACTAAGGTAGACAAGAGTGGGGAGACTACGAAGCACTTTTTTTATCAATATGAAGGAAGATTTTTTCAATATTTTTGTCGTCGAATTCCAGTGCATCTTTTACTACACATTTGGTCATCCTATAAATGTATGTGTTTGTCTCTTTTTAGTGTCGCTCGCTCCTGTTTCTTCGAATTTCAAATTACAATGGTGCTAAAGATGTTTTCAAATCAAAAATGTTTATTTTTTAAAAGGGTAGAAACTAAATTTTGTATCTATTATCATCGATAACGAACCTTGAAATGAAATCAGAAATACAGATAATAACAGATTCCTCCTTATTTTAGGCAGTAAAGAAAACAATAGAATATAGATAGTATGAATCAATTTAGGTTCAGGATCCGCAGTAGGTATTTATAACTGTATTTAGTGTTTGCGTACCTCAAAACAGGCTCCGTAAAAGCCTACTTCCACCAACGCTTCCTCCAAAATGCTCTTATCTGTAATAAGATGAAATAAAATGCATCACATGGTGGCGATTATTTATGGAAATGCACATCTTATTCTATACTAATTCCAAAACAATAAAGAAACACAATCACAAAATTCCGGCAATATTTTCGACCTCAAGACTAACAAGCCATTTTTTTCCAGCTGTATGGTTCGTTAGACATTTTGCCTTTCCACCGTCGATATGCTCGTATGTAGAATTTTTATAACTATATGCAAACCTACTTTCCGTGAGCTTATTTGGTCCCTTTACAAGTCACAGATGCATTGAAATTGTGCATGCACTGGAATGTTGAAACGCTGATGAAAGTGGGGGAGGGGACGGAGAAGAGAGAGAGGAAGACTAATATGTTACTTGTTATTCAAATATGTTCAATGAACACAACTTAAACCATTCCACTTTCAGATTCTGAATATCTAAGGAAAATATTTTGCTATACCTTTTTTATGTGAACACCGCACATGAGCTCCAACTGCTCTCAACCGCCTGGAGCCAGTGAGACTATGGCGTACCCAATTGGGGTATGTTGTGAGTTGTGAGGCTGAATGTAGTGGGGAAGGAAAGAAGATAGGGGGAAGAGGAAGGTGGAGATGTTCCTGGCTATTCAGATCTGGTCACCAAACAGAGCTAAAGCCATTACAAGCAACGTTTCAATTCTCGATGGTAGTCGTACACCAGGGTAGTCGTACACCTGAGAGTATCTTCCACTCTGGAATGTGCCACAAATATACCTCATATTACGAGTATTTTAAATGAACAGATTGTGGAATAACACAAATAAATCAAATAAAATGTATTCGACCTCCTGATTACTAGGCGAGAGCCTTCGACCATAGAGGCTGTCAAATATATATACAGGATGTTAGAGACGTACGTACCTGATTTACTTTAACCAGTGATTCCTTTGCTTATTTGAAGATAGTAATACATTTATTTGGCATTTTATATCACATAACTACGGTAGAATTAATTTAGTTTTCTATATGCGAAAAAAAATATTATTTTTGTCAGTTCAAGCCAGATTTTGGTCAGTGCAAGCCAGATTTTGGTCAGTGCAAGCCAGATTTTGGTCAGTGCAAGTCAGATTTTGGTCAATGCGTGCCAGATTTTGGACTCTGGATTCGGCGCTAAGAAATCTACTGCTTTGCTATGGAGATCGTCAGAAAATTTATTTCAAAATCTGTTGAAATTTAAAGGAAAATTTGAAGTTCAATTTCATTTGGTCATACAGTAGGCCGTTTAGAAAATTTCCAAAAATTATGAATACATTACTATGGCTAGCCAAAAAAGTTTCTGAAGCTAAATAAGCGTGGCTACACAGAACAGTTTGGAGCGTACATAATAAATAATGAGTTTTTCGTTGAAAGCAATTTATTTTGTGTGTCATGAATTCAGGTTGATATGTCTGAAGTTGAACTCTCGAACCACCACCGTTCAGTGATGTCGCATAGCAAAATCCTTGAGCTTTTAAATCGCCAAAACACGTAACGATATTATATGTGTTTTGTGCCATTTACGTGAAATCTACGAGAATATTTAAGTGGCTCTAAAGCGAAAGACAGGATATTTGTATCACGTCATGTTGTTTTCTTATAACTTTATATAAAGTAGGTCAGTACGTCTTACTTACTAGTAACTCAATGAATCTTAAATAAAAAAAAGCAAATTCGAGTTCTAGACTTAATTGAACCATAGCTTCAGACGGACACAAACAAATTATCAATTTTGATGTTAAAATTTTCTAGATTCCCATGAATCCAAAATGCCATCCTTTGAGCAACATCAATGTGTAGCAATTACGACAACAAGCTTAGGTACCTCGAGTTCGTGCTAAGAAAACATAAAGTATCCAATATTTCCAGGGGAAAATATATTTATTACGCGATATTTTCCTTGATATCGGCAAACGTATATTATTTGTTATTTTTATTCTTCGCAAAAGAAAAAATGGAGTGGGTACTTTATTAAACCAATATATCGGCTCCTTGCCGATATATCTACAGACATTTCATATCATTCGGTGTTTCATGGGCAAATATAATATTTCGTTTATTTATTTATGTTAATTCACCCCTAAACTGGCATTTACAAAACATGTGATATACATAATAGCGAAACAGTACTCATGAGATAAATAATTATACTAACAACTCACTTCTCTTGAGATAAATAATTAGCCTAACAAATCACTTTTCAGGAGATAAAAAATTATATTAACAACTCACTTCTCATGAGATAAATAATTTTGCTAACAAGTCACTTCTCATGAAATAAATAATTATATTCGTACCAACACAACTCACTTCTCACGTGATAAATAACTATAGTAACAACTCACTTCTCTTGAGATAAATAACTATACTAACAACTCACTTCTCTTGAGATAAATAACTATACTAATAACTCACTTCTCTTGAGATAAATAACTATACTAACAACTCACTTCTCTTGAGATAAATAATTTTGCTAACAAGTCACTTCTCATGAAATAAATAATTATATTCGTACCAACAACTCACTTCTCACGTGATAAATAACTATAATAACAACTCACTTCTCTTGAGATAAATAACTATAATAACAACTCACTTCTCTTGAGATAAATAACTATACTAATAACTCACTTCTCTTGAGATAAATAACTATACTAATAACTCACTTCTCTTGAGATAAATAACTATACTAACAACTCACTTCTCTTGAGATAAATAACTATACTAACAACTCACTTCTCTTGAGATAAATAACTATACTAACAACTCACTTCTCTTGAGATAAATAACTATACTAATAACTCACTTCTCTTGAGATAAATAACTATACTAACAACTCACTTCTCTTGAGATAAATAATTTTGCTAACAAGTCACTTCTCATGAAATAAATAATTATATTCGTACCAACAACTCACTTCTCACGTGATAAATAACTATAATAACAACTCACTTCTCTTGAGATAAATAACTATAATAACAACTCACTTCTCTTGAGATAAATAACTATACTAATAACTCACTTCTCTTGAGATAAATAACTATACTAATAACTCACTTCTCTTGAGATAAATAACTATACTAACAACTCACTTCTCTTGAGATAAATAATTTTGCTAACAAGTCACTTCTCATGAAATAAATAATTATATTCGTACCAACAACTCACTTCTCACGTGATAAATAACTATAATAACAACTCACTTCTCTTGAGATAAATAACTATACTAACAACTCACTTCTCTTGAGATAAATAATGATACTAACAACTCACTTCTCATGAGATAAATAATTATGCTGACAAATATGACGTTTAAATAAAAGGTGACAGTAGGCGAATTGGTAAGGCCTTTGTCTAGGTAAGACGAGAGATTCTGGGTTCGTGTCCCAGTTGCGAACGTTATCTTTTTAATTGTTCTTTGTCTTGTTCTCTTTTATATTTTTGTTTAGATTTTTAGTATTATCTTCTTTTTCAATGGTATTTTAAATTTCCTATACATTTCTTAGTTTTGAAGATGTCGTAAATACAAAAAACATTTTAGAAACTAGATTAAATTACCTATGAGATATTGTTATTTGAAACACACGTTAGTGTTTAAAAACTACAATATTTTAAGCTTCGAACACTAAAAATATTGAAAAAAATAGCTCACCACAAACATTTTTAATCAAGCCGTCGTTTTTTTTTAATTCCCAATTCAAAAAACACAGTCCTTTAATTTAAAGAATTTGCAAGAAAACTCTCCGACAGCGATGATTGATGTCTTTGAAAAGCATCATTGAGAAACGGCGTAAACGGAGAAAGTGTAAACGTTAATCGAAAAATATTTTAAAAGTTTTTACGGTGCGTGCATTACATTATTTAAAAAATTTAATTTTTTCATTTTCAATGAGATTTTTTAAATGCTGTAAGCAAGTTGCGTGGCACAAATACTGAAAATTCAACAGAACACCGGTATACATGGATACCTTCATCCCTGAGTTGTTCAGGTTGAATCCAGCTTGCATGGCAGCAGGAGCTTAGTAAGAACAGTAGGAAGATAGTCAATAAAACAGTGTGTCTTTTCCTGCCTCAATTCCTGCTTGTACCAGTCCCTTCCTCTATTTATTAGGCTAAATTTTGCATTAAATTTCCCACGTGTGCTCAATATGGATAATTATTTTAAAATGGGTGATCATTTTTATCTCGTCATAAAGGACTTTAATTTTAATTGCCTGATAAAACCGAAAATTCATTAAAATTAATTAAATTTGTCTCACGTTTAAGGATGCGTGATAAGAATTGATAGTGTCATAAGATATGATAGTATCTTATAAGTAAGGTTATGTTTTTACTCTCAGCCCTTTGCTATAAATCTAACGCCATTAGCGTCAACCTTTTGTGCATTCACGCGTGTCAAACAAATACATTATTTTTAATCGAAAACAATTAACTAACATTGAAAACGATTAACTAAACCCAAAACCGAATTCTCGCATGACGATTTTTTATGCCTAGTACTTAGGACTCCCCATTTTTCCCATAACCTGGGATAACAAAAATACTATTTAAGCCAGGACTTAGCATTCCTCGACGTTCACTCTTATTTCATCAGAAGTGCAATCTTCGTGCTGCTCTTTCTTTTCATTATGTGATATTGTCTAACGAGTTTAATTGTACTTATATCTTTAAAAATGTATTATATCTTAATCTCCCAAGTTATCATTTCTCCGCGGGAATTTCCAACTTTATCACAAGACATCTATTATCTAAATCTGCATACATCAACCTTCATATCTGCAGATACAGTACTTCATTTACAATCCATCAACTCCGGAGAGATATTCTTTAATATTGCTCGTAGTGGAGGAGTTAAAATTATTTTACTGAGTCTTCAACCGAGGGTCGTTGCAACGCACAGACGCAATAAGGATTTTATCAAAGAATATTAATGTCATCGTAAAAAGGTGAGATCTTGTTATCTTTCAATGACACGAAACACATTTCACACATCACGTCATAATAAATCAGTATGAATAGGTACTGAGAGGTAGATCGCCTCGACTGCGGTTGCTCGACCTATACATACAATCAACCAAATCGCTGTGTCGTTTCTAAGAAAATAATTATTATTTCATGAACGAAAATATCTTTTAAGACCTCTTAACTGTTAAAATTCTTATTGATCAAGTGTTGTAAATAGTCACCAAATTTTATTAAAAGTTTTGCGTGTAAGCTCTAAACGCTATTTGTTTGTAAAGTAATCGCGAGTGCTCAATGCATGATTACGGGGCAAATATTGATTCTCGCGCTTTAAAAGCACGATCGCTAGGTGCCAATCCTAGACTGAAAATTGAACCTATTAAAATCCTCAATCAATACTCCCCACCACTGTCAGACAGGTGAGTACAGACGGGATGAAGGGGGAATATTAGATACATTTGTAGGTCGTGCAATTAAAGTTGATGCATACAAAAATGATTTTGTAATGTCTATGGTATTGGTGCATTAAAAAAAACATACAAAAGAAACGACTGCCGCTGAGCTGCGACTAAACTGAACAAAGTGGTGAAGAAAATTAAAGCTATGTAGGTAGAAACAAAAGCGGGGCGCCGCTGAACGTATTTTCGATTAGGAGTAAAGTAAAACCAGGCATGCAGAGGCCTTAATCACGTCACCATGGAGCATTCGAAAGGAACGTAGGGGGTAACTTGTTTCTTATAATATTGATGGGTGACAATGACCCTTTTTCTATAATTGATGGTATCTTTGAAATATAATATATTTTAATTATAAATGAATAATAAATTGAATAAAGTGTGTTATTTTTTATTATTTTAAAAATGACATTTTTTATTTACTCTTTTAAATGCCCGTGGGATTTTAACATTGAGTACATGAAATGTTCACAATTTTATTCACAATGGTTAGATTTTCATTGTCACTGGAATGTTCTTTTCTGTAGTCGAATAAGGTCTCAAGGTCCCATGGACCGACATGATTACAACACAAATATTCTCAGGCGGGCTAGAGCAGATAGAGAACTGCTAACATTAATAGAAGTCAGGAAAATTTCATGTCTGGGTGTACTTCGAGGGGAGAAGTGTCTTGACTGCGAAATGTACGAGAGCGAACCGGTATTAGAATTGTGGAGGAGCTATTCCGGGCAGCGCAAGACGGAGAGACATTTCCAGAGTGAACGACAACGTAGGTAACACGAAGAAGAAGAAGTCGAATAATATCTTTGAGACGTGCTGTATCCAAGCAATGCATCTATGTGAGTATCATATATTTTCGACTGAGCTCTGGTATACTACCGCCCCAGGAACCACTTATTGGCTATCCGACACCTCTGCCTTAGATCGTTTGGTGACACTGCAGGGGAACCCGGGTTCATGGGATGCGGTTTGTCCAGGTTTGTTTTTCCAGCCGGACTCTCTCGACCCAACACTTCTTCTATTCAACACTTCCTATTCTTACACCCCAGATTTCTAACCAACCCTCACACATTATTCATTCCCAGAAATTCCTCTTTCCTTTACTTCTAAAAATCAAACTGGATGTAAAACATAGAACTTATGTACCTAATACGGACTAATAAAAGCATAATTCTTTCCTTTCGTTGCCACTTAGAAACAATAAATAAAAAGAAGCAATGTGTAGCATGCCGTTAAAGTATTTGTAAAGCATAAAAGTTGGCCCCCCGGTATACTTAAATACAATATGCGGTCGGTTTAGACAAAATACGATTTACCTACTTACACAAAATGTAATTAAGTGTCTCCGAAGTATGCAGAGAGGATAACCGCCGAATAACAAAAGAATGAAACATATTTTCATTCGAATGCATCATAGATAAAACTACTTGTCTGTATACAGTATATACCAGCGTATATGTAAGTGCAAAATCGATACTAAAAATAAATTCGTTTGATATCCAAACCAGCTTCTTATTAAAGGTATTTTTGGAGTCGCTTTTAGTTTTGAAATTGGTAAATAAGACACAAAAAATATAATTTCATAATAATCATACTTCGGATCAACTGCCGGTTCACCATAAAGCACACATTACACTAAGCTCTGTGAATAAATTAATCTTCTCGTCGGAATGACGTGCTTATTCCAATTAAGGTTATCGCTGCTACACGATTTGCATTTTGTCACCGTGAAACTGTTTTCATTGTTGGAGCGTTCACAAGTTCTAGTAGCTGACACCATAATTTGCCCAAATGGCCGCGTGACGTGCTGCGATATAAGTGGGTCAAATCTCGGTTTAAACTTTGCACTTTTGTACACTGTAGGGATGAATCGATAGAAGGGTGGGTCGGGGGCAAGTCCGTGTGTCAAAATTTTTTCTCAATTTTTCCTTATTAAAATATTCAAATAGATAATCAATTTTATCGGCTTCTCTGGCGCCTAGCAGTCGAAAAGTCTCGAAAAAACACGAAAACCAGTAGTACAACTGGTGAATCTACACCATGTTTGGAGTTGATTTTGAGGCAAATTTTTCTCGACCCATCGCCTGTCACCGCAGTTGAAGGGATATAATCATACGTCCGTCACACATTACTCCTGGTCACACTGATCCTAGATTTCTACCAACCTCTCATCATACCTTTTTTCTTCCCAGAACTTCCTCTCTTTCCTTTTCCTAAAAAGACCCTTCACACAGCCTTCCTGAAGATGACATAGGCCCTGAGATCATTTTTTACTCAGGGCCACCTTTATGGAGATAATGTTAATGAAATACAAGTGTGCAGTTCATAAGTGGTAGAAGTGAAACCTTTAGAAAACTATTAGACGAGAGTGGGGAGGCCACAAAGCACTTTTTTTCAATGTGAAGGATGATTTTTTCCATATTTTTGTCGCCGAATTTCAGTGCACCTTTTTCTGTACCTACATTTGGTCGCTTTGTTAGTATTTGTGAATTTCTTCTTCGGAGTCGCTAAATGTCGCTTTCTTTTGTGTTTTCTTTTGTCTGTTCATTTTAGAGTGGTTTGAAGATTGGATTTCGATTTTACAAAATAAAAATATTCATTTTTTTGGATTTCGTAGGATTCGATCCTTGGTCCATCAAATGTCTGCAGAGGTTCTTCAGGCGCTTTATACCACTACACCAAAGGAGACTTGCGTGGGACTGTGGATTTAACATATTATATTGGAACGAGTGCCCGTGAATTAAATAAATATTTTATTGCTATCTCATTCTCTCGCAGGCTAAATCCTATAGATGTCTGTATCTCTTTTTAGCGTAGCTCGTTTCCGTTTCACCGAGTTTCAAATCATAACAGTGCTTAAGAAGTTTTCACTTCAAAATACAAGTGTGCAGTTAACACGCGGTAGAATTGAAAACTTCAGAAAACTAACGTAAACAAGAGTGAGGAGGCAACGAAGCACCGCACAAAGGTGGAACCTCATTCTCTCGCAGGCTAAATTTTATAGATGTACGGGTTTGTCTCTTTTTTTAGTGTCGCTTTTTCGTTTCATCGAGTTTCAAATCACAACGGTGCTAAAGAAGTTAAAAAAAGACACTTCCAGGTATTATCTGTTCAGTGTTGTGTACGGACAGTGAACAGTCTGAACAGTGTTAAATGGTAGTTGAGGTCTAACTTGGCAGCGAGGAGTTAGCTAGTTCTTTACTTCCACTTTATTCATGCAATTGCAAACATCACTGCACAAAGTGAAATAACTTTTAGCATTCATCATCGAGGGGAACTGTCCCATTAAAGTTGCATTAGAGCCTTGAAACCTGTTCAGACTTTTATGTTTTGGCGGCCTAAAAACTTACCATGTCAAAGTTTTTAAAGTTGAACCTTGTTTAACCTTGAAGCTTTGAAATAATTTGCGTTTGAACAGATATTTGTAATACTGGAATTGAATCGAAATCACCAATTAAAATAAATCGAGTTTAAACGAGAATTGAATTGAGATCACCGATTGAAATAAATCGAATTTGAACAAATATTTGGAATAATGGAATTGAATCGAAATCGCCGATTGAAATATAAAATTCCCGGCGTGCGTTGCAATGTCACTTAATAAATAAATTGTTTCTCACTGCGTGTTCTTTCCCATTCGTGCCGTTCCCTTTCCCCTGCTGCCTTCAGTTTTCAAACAGCTCACGTGCCACCTATTGTAATTTTTTTTACAAATATTTAATGTTTTACAAACAATCATTTTTGTATATTATAAGAACAATCAATGAAATTTGGTATCTAACATAGGTACGTACCTATAATTCTTAATTATATCAAAAGAATTCGATTTTGGGTAGTTTCATAAGTGAGTACTTTTAATAAGTTCGTAAATTTAAAGAGTTTATTCGAAAATCGAATTTCGATTGAACAATTGATACTAGTAGTTTGCACAATGTCATTCTTAAATTGTAACATTTTTGACAGCTTCGTAAGACTTTTTGTAATGATTTAAAAACTTTTCAGATGTATTGTCGTGTAGTTGGAATAATCCAGAACCTTCGCGAGGGTGGAAGGAAGATATTTTCAAAGTATCAAACATTTCCTACGCTTAATATAGCAAAACATAAACAACATACATACATACACGCAAGCAAGCAAGCAAACATACATTCATTTTCCTATAGTTTAGAGCAACCCCTTGAAAATTCATGGGATAGTATAATTGCAAGGTTTGTGAAGCTGAAAGTAAATATAAGATATCTGCCTTAGGATCATTGCCTTTCATCCCAAAATCAAATACATAATGTCAATGTTCTTTATAATATAATGATATTTTTGTTGGCAATTAGAGCGACATCAGAAATTTACCTTTGGTAAACTTGAAAAATAATCTGACAAAGCGTAAGAAATACACATCTCAAATTTAGATTACTTATTAAATAAAAATAAAATAACTTTATAATTTTAGGTAGGTACGACATATTTAAGCAGGGAGAAGGTATCTATTATTGCTTGTCTGAATCCACACAATCGTTAGTTCCAATTTCGAAAACTTCAGAGCCAATTTGAATTCATTACGCAGGAATATTTCACATCACAGACAAACGAAATTAATATATTTGATTATCATCGCTCTTTATAAAACTAGTGCAGGTACAAATTTATATATGACATGTTTACCTCGTCTCAGTCAAATCGTCTATTGATTTTTTAAACCAATATCCAACAAGAAGCTCAATTTCACACCGTCAATGGATCATGAAATACCCATTTTAGGTACGTTTTGAGGCTGGAGGGAGTGGGAAGGGAAAGGAGATACTATTAGTAGTAATTGGTATTTATTATCATAAACCTAGCTGAAAGACTTAAGTAAATTGCCAACTTAACATAGGCGTTTTACACATAACGGGCTATTTATACATTGGCATCGATTTTTAAAAAATTTTCATGCATCATGTAGCTAATTAAAAAATTATTCATTATTTACCATGTGAGGATGTTTTATTCATAATATGAACCCTCTCATGCTTAGAATAATCGTATTTTCTTGATGCGTAGTACGAAATGTAGTGATGTGTACCTTAAATTTTGTATCTAAGGAAATTAAAAACTCGTCAAGCTTCGACGTAAAAGTCACCTTTTTTTCTCCTGCGTCCGTATTTTTGTTTGTCTTGGAAATCTTTTGTCACCACGCGTCACAAAAGACGTCACACGAGTCGATAGTAATCAAATTATTGTACATTATCTACACTTTAGTCAGACTTCCTAGTCATAAACTAAAAAACAAAATGACTTTTTGATGTAGCAGAAAAGGTGGCCCGACAGTTGATACCCCGACAGTTGATACCCCGACAGTTGATACCCCGACAGTTGATACCCCGACAGTTGGCCCCTCGAAATTATAATTACTATAATTCTATCTGTGCATTATTATTTACTACTAGCTTTTTACCCGCGGCTTCGCTTGCATGTATTAGGGGGAAATAACTATAGCGATTGCACTTATCAATTATCCCCCCCTTCCCCCTCCCGCATTCCATACATTCATTCTCGATACATTCAGTTTTCAAACAGCTCGCGTCACCTAAATTTCATAACGCCAGAACTTACCATTATATATAGCCTATAGTACTCGCATATAATTTAGCTTTCTACTGGTGAAAGAATTTTTAAAATCGTTTTATTAAATTGATACGGAAACAGAAAAATCAGAAAAAGATACGGACGTATCATGGTCCGTTTTCTGTTTCTAGATTTTCTGATTTTTCGATTGAGTTTCTAATTGTCTTCATTTAATTAAATATAAATAAATAAATTGTGAAAAAATCATTTTACTTAAGTACTTAGGTACATAATAAACAAACAAGTGAATAAAGATAATTCATTCATGAATTTGAATTACGTAATAAATAAAAAAATATTTTATTTATCTATATTTAAAGCATTACTTTTAAGAGTTGTCATACAGTTTTTTAATCGTAGAAGATTTTCCTAACAAATCGACTTTTTTAATTGTAAGTATCTTAGGCAGATGTTCTTGCACAAAAAAGCATGAATTACAAATCTCTCGAATTCTCTAAAGGAAAATTCCTAGAATATTCGCAGTAAAAATAAATAAATAACAATTAAAGAAACAAAAAGAAAAAAATTTAAATTAAAAAAAAAAACTAAAATAATTAATATATTTTAGAACTTTTGGAATAATTTTGCCGCGAAAAGAATAAAACGACAGTTGCTTTATTGTGTCGTGAATAGTGGTGATGAAAACCTTCACGAATGACAATTAAGTCCGCTTTATCCATTAATATTGTGACACGAACAAAAACAGACGGCGAGTACCCACCCATTATGAAATTACTACCCCCGCTATGCCATTAGAACCTCTACCGTGATTATGTCCTGTTCATTGCACCCATTAATTTTAATTGCTATTCTTTTCTCGTAAATTTCCACGACGGCTGTGAAGCAAATTATTGCCTTTTCGTCCCGTTTGATGGAGTTCACCTTTAATAAATGGTAATTAAATATACGAATGTAAAATTGAATAAATTTCAAGTAACCGGAACGTGTGCCGTTCCTCTGAGCTTTTCCGGTAATGTGATTGCCCTAGTGATAAATAACGTCGGATGGGAAAGGGCACCAGAAAAAATCCTTAATAAAATATACCTTTACATGGAGAAGACACTTTCGAAATTTTTGCAGTAAAATTTAATAATTACTGAAGAGTTTACTTTAATGATCCTATGCATAATACATATTTTGCAAATCTTTTATCATATTAACTTTACACAGGAGGCTCAGAGGAAAATAATTTCCCTAAGAGCCTACGTCATCTTTGGGGGGTCTTTTTAGGTAAAGGAAGGAGAAGAAGTTCTGGAAAATTACGAGGGGTAGGAATTTAAGGGTCAGTGTGTCCAGGATAAACGGAAGTACTAATCCATCCTCCCGCTGCGCTGCAAGAAGATGGGTCGAGAGAGACCAGCTGGAAAGGTCAAAGGATTTCCCCGATCTTGACCCGTCACGCAGCTGGTGGGCAAGCGCTTCCACCGCCTAGACCTGCGCCCACCTCACCCGATGAACACGTGCACCCCTGCTAAGTCAACAAACGTAGCGAAACACTTGGAGTGACGTATTGCACAGATTTTGGTTATCCAATAAATGATTCCCGGGACGGTGTTACCCATGCCCCCCTCCCAAATCTCTTGGAAGGCTATTTTATGCTTAAACAACGTATTTCGTTATAAATTAAGTTATAAAAAACGAAATCACTCTGAGCGGATACATTTTCTATAAATAATAATAAAGCTCTTTTAACCGGTATTACTTGTTTTAGTTGTTAACTGTTGTTTACTGTTGTTCCTGAGAAAGGGACTATTGATTCCGAAACACGTCGATGTATTAAAAACAGTGGTTAAAACAAAGTGGTTTATAAATTATTATTTTTTTAATAAAAATATTGTCTTTAATTGCAAGTATAAAAAGAAGAATGAACTCACATCTGAACACATCATAAATCAAGGAATACACCCTCCTCATCTCGTGGTCATCATCGAAGGTGACAGGCAGGGGGGGCCTCTCGAGCAGGCGGGCAGCCTTGGCCAGCTCCCGCGGGCCCCATTGCGGGCCTGCTGGCGCGGGACCCGGCGCGGGCGAGGCCCCTGCCCGCTGGCCCGAGAGCACCGAGGGGCGGCCCCCGTCGGGCTGGATCAGGGCCGCCCAGGGGTCCGTGGTGCTGTCGGCGCGGGACCAACGGCGGGCGGCCTTCAGCTTGTCGAGGGCGGACACTTCCGCCTCGGCGTCGGGACTAAAATAAACAACAAAATGTCATAAATAATTTACTATTTCACAGATGGTTAATGTAAACGGTTCCATTGCAAAGCAAAACATTGGAAAAAAGTTAAGAAAAATAAATTTATAAATATTATATTTTTTTGGTTTGACTGAGGACTGAACTTTCCACCTAGGAACTGAAGTCAACCATTCTCCAAACTGATCCAAATGCCGAATGAATAATAGTGGCATTTACTTGACCGAATGAATAATAATGGTATTGTTCAGGAGCATCACAGCATATAATAAAAGGTATACAAAAATTCCATATTAAAGTAGTTACAAGGCAGTGTTTAGTGAATTTGTTACTGTTCAATTTGATATTCAAGGATTGTTGCAAAATGTCTGCATACATATATATTTTTTTAAAGGAAGCGATGTTTTAATAAAAAAATATGAACAGAGCAAGATTCATTCCCCACACTATGTAATCTCAGAAGACAAGAGTTGAACACAAAATTCGTGCGAGAAGCAACTGTATTAAATGAAGCACGGAGTCTGGTGTTGTGATTATTGGGTGGTTGATAAGTTATCATACTCACTAGTTCAGGGCTATCCACATATCCGTTGATGATTTTAAATAATAATAAAACATCACAGATTTTTCTTCGCTGTTATAATTCAGATTGAAGGCAGTATTCTACTGGAAAAAAAAAATTTCTTCGTATTTCCAAAGCTTACATATTCAAAAATTTCTCCTTAAAAGGATTTTACGAAATTCGCATTATTTTAAAAGTTATTACCATTTTAATTTCGCAGTTTAGACGGAATCTATCAAGATCTAAATAAAACAAAATTTTAAATGCATTTTTCTCAAAACCACTTTTTTCGAGACGGTTGACACGATATTTCAAGTTCTACTAAACCAATTTACTTGACATTTGGAGTGAGCCTTCTCTATACATTACTTTATCGCAAGAACTAGAACTTCAACAAAATTTTAATTTTAACTTTTCTAAAAAATTTCGGAAAAGTCAAAAAAACTGGTAAAAAAATGTCTTTTTTCAAAAAATTATGACTTCTCCGAGGTTCATGCCATAGCAGTTTTTGTTTGGATTAAAAATTAATTTGTTTTTTTTTTTCGGATTACAACCCTCCTAGGGTTGCAATCGTGTCAACCAGGGCGCGCCATATTTTTTGAGAGCCCCCACTTCAACACCCTGTAACTTTAATTCTTTTTCATTTTTTCGTTTGTTTTTTTTTAATGTATTTTTTTATGTTTAATAAATATTTGGTAAAATAATGACTATAAAAATATTATTGCTTTTTTTAATTGCACCTGAAAAAACATCTACAATTCATGCTTCTAGACTAGTAACCCCCTTAAGTAATTGCACTAAATAAATATAATTTTAATTTTCTGTTGGAATGCATAATTTATAGTTAATATTCCTTAAAAATCTATGCTGTTCTCTTTCAATTTTATGTGAATGTATATTGTATAAAGGCGACCAGAGAGAGGAATTATATTCAAGAATGCTTCGGACTAGTGTTATGTTACAGCTTTTTTAGTGTATTAGTATACATAAGATCTTTGGACGATCTTAATAAATCTCATTGTGATAATAAGCTGCGAAGAATGCCTCTTTCTTCTTCCCCAGCTGTTAAAATGTGGTTAATGCCATTTTAATGGCTTAGGACTTATACAACAAAGACAACTCCAAAGAAATGCATTTTCCAATAGGTTACGGGTTACTCCCACTTCCTTATCGACATGATACGAGTACGAAGTGATGTGACGCCATGGTAGATCGAACAGTCGCACAGTACTGTGGTCGCACACAAGGCCGGGGCAAAATAAAATAAAATTATAATTAAATAAAACAGTTGTCCAAATAATAGACATTCCCAATTCGTTCACAGGTTGAATGGCTAATGGATGGAACTTACTGTTGCGAGCTATCAAGTTTGAGTAATCAAAATTGCGCAGTCTACTGTTCGCAGAAGTACTAGTATATACAGATAAAAGATTTAAAAAATATGCACCAGATTAAATACAATGTAATGTTGTTTAGAGATCTGTTATGAGTTATGAAGGTAAAGGGAAAAAGAGGATGAACTTAGTATGAGGATAGGAGATGCTCTCGATTCATTCTCTAATTAAGAATAATGCATTTTGTTAGTTTTAATATTCTCTTGATGAAGGAAAGTTACTTCTGAAACCGGAAGAGAGTGTTAAAAGAAAATGTCTTATAACAAATGTATATAGATAAGAACTTTTTTCCTGCACATCAAATCTTTAGCTTTTAACTTGTACAAAATATCATAAATAAAAAAATAAGATCGTGATAAGAAGTAGTAATAAATTGATACAATGAAAATCAAATCTATACTTTTATATTCATACTAATATTATAAATGCGAAACTGCGTGTGTTTGTTTGTTACGCTTCCACGCATAAACCACTAAACCGATTTTAAAAATTCTTTCACCAATAGAAAGCTCCATTATATGCGAATAATATAAGCTATATATAATGGTTAGATTTGGCGTTATGAAATTATAAATATTAGTATACGTTTTCTGTCCCTAACAAAAGCGAGTTATTGCTAAAGTCAGAAGAAAAGAAAAACAAATCGTAGCCGTGGAAACGACGTTGATATATTTGCGGAAAATTTTATTTCAGGCGTCGTAGTTAATACCTATCTCTGAAAATGAATCGCCGAAATGTATGTAAGCGCATAACTTCCGAACGACTGCACGAAATTGGATATATTTTTTTTTGTGTTCGTTATTTTGTATAAAACTCCTGGTGAGCTCTGGCATTATGAAATTAGCAATAGGTGGCTAGCGAATTGTATGAAAACTGAATGTACCGGGGATGAATATATGGAATGCGGGAGGGGGGCGGGGGAGGCGAACTCAGAGGTAGGGGTTCGCAGGAGGGGGGGAGGGGAACCTGGAAGGGGGAGGGGAACTCGGGAGGGGGTTTCACGGGACGGGAGAAGGGGGGAAGTGGATTGGGGAGAGGGAAGGTGGAGGAGGCGGAGTGGGAAGCGAGAGGGAAAGGGGACGCGGGAGAGGAAGGGCAGGCGGAAGGGGATCGGGACGAATGGGAAAGGACATGCAGGGAGAAGCAATTTCTTTATTAAATGGCATAGCAACGCATGCCGGGTACCAGCTAGTTAACAATAAAACAAACGAAATATTACAAACTATGAAAATTTCGTTCCAACTTATCGAGCGGTGAGATTAAAAAAATAGTTCACCAATAAATAAGCGAAGTCATATTTCGATTATGGACTCATACTCTTTCGAATCAGATTCAGACCTAGTCGATAGTGTAAGTGCACAAGGGCGGCGGGAGGAGAGGGGGGGATAAAAATATAAAGCCGAGAACGCACGGGTGAGGGGTAGTCAAGAACCCCTAACCACCGACTTGCATGTCCCATTGCAATGTATGGATTGAATGGGGTCGCCCTCCGATATTGCATGTAACCCGGCGTATAAAAATAATAATATTACGTTTGTTATGGTTTCTTACAACTCGACAAATGTTTATTTGATGTTGTTTCCTTTCGTAATGGCATTTCGATACAATCGCATCGACAGCAATGAAAAGTTTGCCTAAATAAGTTGGTAATATCCGAAAAAGTTTTAGATTTCATCACGGTACGTAATGTCCCCAATTATTTAACTTAAAATAGTACAAAATATACAGTGGTTACATACAAAATATGTGCATAAAAATTACATAATACAGTGCAATAAAATTACAAACTAAGTACAGAAGATTTTTGAAATTACAAAACATTAAAAATTACACTTTACATAATATTTCGTCACTTCGTTTTGAAAATTTCATCACACTTTCCTTTTTGGTTTTCCTTACTGGTTGAAATTTCTTGGAAGATCTTGAAAGCACTGTATGGTAATGAGTTTGGTGATTTTTAGTTCTTTCTTTAAAGGAAAATCTTTTTTTCATTTTTCTTCTTGTAGAGTGATTATTTATTTATTTATTTATTTATAAATAAACGCCCTTTTTCAGGGCTTTTACATGTTTTTTTTTATGTTTGTTATGGTAGTAATGTACGTAATTTAATTTTATAAGGGTTGAAAATAATTTGAGTAGCGGACGTAATCTCGACTTTTCTGCATGGTAGGAAAATCTAGCCTTCTGCAAGTGGTCATTTTCTGGAGTCGCAACTGCTTATGTGTGGAGCAAAAGGGAACATGGCATCCCAATTGGCGTTGTTGTGAGGCTGAAGTGAGTAGGGAGGGGTTGTGAAGAGGTATAGTTGGAAGTGCCTGACTATTCAGAACTGATCACTAAACAAGGTTGAGGTAATTTCAAGCAACGCAACGCTTCGATTATTGATGGTGGTCTGTCATCAGGGCGATACTTGGAGTATTTGCCACTCTGTAACGTATATATAGAAGTACCACAAATATACTTAAATATATTTTTAAATAAAAGTAGGTATTTGTGCACGCCGGGTTTCGAACCCCTCGACTTTTCGATCCAGGCTCTGCCAAAGAGGGCGCGCTCCATTGACATGGAAGAACAAACGTAGATCGCCTGTCACTGGTCACATCAGATCGCATCACAAATTTAATCCAGGCAAAGATTTTTTTCTATTGATACATTTTTCATCAATTGTCATTTTTAGCGGTTTTGAAATACCTAAAACGGTTTCAGAAAACTCGATAATCCAAACCTGGCCTCAAGAGAGCCCATCGGATAGAACGAGAGAGAGATTTTTTGGAACGATCGATTAACCTTTATATAATTAATACATAAATGAAAACAATTTTTGAATTTTCATTACGACTATATCTGATGATGCTTAGCAAAAATAATATAAAATAACGATACTCCAGGACCATCCCAGAGGGCTAAACTCTTACATTTGCCTAATTTGAAGAATAAAAATTAACATTATCAAAAATGTTATTACTTGAAATTGTTCAATTTATTTTTACAAAAACTCCCACATATGCGAACAGATACGCCTTATGGATAACAATAATGAAATTCCCTAATTCACAAATACTTTTATTAATAGCTACAGCATCAAAACTGTAATTATGTGTAACAACAGTTTTGCTTATAGTATCAAAACTGTAGTTATTATGTGTAACAACAGTTTTGCTTATAGCATCAAAACTGTAGTTATTATGTGTAACAACAGTTTTGCTTATAGCATCAAAATTGTAGTTATTATGAGTAACTACAGTTTTGTTTATAGCATTATCAGATATCGACTCAATGTAAATTAAAAAATTCTTTTCATTTATTATATTATTGGGGATAGAAATAGAAATTCATAATACAATTAAATAATGGATAATTTCCAATTCACTAATCTTGTTTTTATATTACTAGTAGCATTCAATTTCAAAATCGATGCTCGGAGGGGGGCTCCTTTGAGGCCAGGTTTGGTTTATTGAATTTTCTGAAACCCCGTTAGGAATTTCACAGCTTTCAAGGTGAAAACCGCTAAAATGATTAAAATTGACAACATAAGAACAATTTGGGTTATTTTAAACAGCTGTACCTACTTCGAACACTATTAAGTTTACAGATTTTAAATTATAGCTAATTTAGACTACTTTAAAAAAAATAAGATTATTTGCTGAAAACTTAGATCTTCGGGTTAAAAATTGGCAAAACTGAAAAAGATTTTTTTTAAATTTTGTATTTTTGATTGGGTTCGAAAGTCTGCCAAGTTTGAAAATTTTAGTTTTCATTGGGCCTCCGTCGTGTACAACATACCAAAAAATCATAACTATCCCGTTTGATGTAAGGTAAGATGTTTAAATTTACTGTTTTACTACGATGTTTAGTTAATTATTTTTCAAAAGCCCACGATTTTCGTAAATAGTTAATAACATGTATAAACAGAACATTTTATCTCGCAAATACGATTTTTTGCAAATCAACAGAAAAACCGTGAATTACCAACGTCATTGGAATTACCTACTTACATGTTCGTCATCTCCAAAAGTAAACTGTGCATTTTTTATCTTTACTTTGTTCTACACGAAAAATGACGAAATCTTTTTTAATGTGTCTATTTTTCAAATATTCCAATGATTTATTTGTAATTTTCTTTCATTTTTGCTGTTTTTTAACTCATTTTCGTGATTTTTATTTCACTGCAGTTTATGATAGAATTTTGACTTAAATTTTGACAACTTTCATTTTAATCAATCCGAATACAAAAAATAATTTATTCAAATTTCGAAAGTTTTCTCAAGAATTGGAATTTACTCTCGCCGAATTCGGTAGGTGCCAACTACCCAGATACTTAAAAAGTTTACATAATATTTTATCGGAAAACAGAGATTGGAATATAATATTCGAAAACTTTTGAATGTTAGTTCTTACTTAGAACTTTATCGTGTTATTTTTTTCGAAGGCGGCGAGATAATATTTCTCACTGCAATATTTTTTCCCGGGGGTGAAAGATTTCACATCTAAACGATTATGTGTCGGCTGCATGGAACACATTAATATATCTGCCATGTCGTGGGGTTATCTTTATGGTGAAGGGTTTTTCTGTTTTGATATATAGCTCACTCAGGAGAAAAAACAAAGGCTACCGTCAACTGTGCCAGTGTCATTTCACTCCTCTTTACAAAATTAATCATTTTTAACAGATAATAGCTTTAAAATAGTATTGTAAATTGGTGTAATATAGTTTTAACTTGTATATTTGATTTTTACAGTAAGTAAGTGTTGTATAATTAGTTTCTCGAAGCAATTCAGGTAAGTTTTTTTTTTTTTTTTGGTTAGCATCATTTAAATTTTTTAGAAAATGGATCAAGAAAAACCTCCTGACCCCCCAGATGATGGTTTACTATCTGAATCCTCGGGTGTTACGAAAAAAATGATCGCGGTTAATATTCCGGAAGCTTCCGACTTCGTATTGATTACATCTAAAAAAAGGAAAATCGCTAAATCAGCTCATACCTGTACAACAGATTTTGAACAGATGCATCGCAAAATACCTTCCACTCAAAAAAAAAATGACTCCCTTCAAAACAATTCTTCTGTTTTACCTGAACAACAGGATGTAATTCCATCTCCGTCCACTTCTTCCTCGACTTCAATTCACCCAATTAGTCCAATTAGTCCTTCCACCACACTCGCCCCATCAGAAACCACTACACCTTTAAATATGTCGCGTTTATACAATAATCTTGATAGACCACCATATATAACACACGTAACTAAAATGTCAAATGATGGAAAACAATCCAATTTATATGATGTTGACTTTGGACATTTTATGTTTAAAAATAAAATCCACCCTGTCTGGAATGGAGTTAAGTCGGTTGGCCGCAACCGTCTTTCTGTCGAATTCAGGACAGCGGCTGAGGCCAATAGCTTTGTTAAATCTGATGTTGCCAAAAAAAACTCGTATAACGTTTTCATTCCTACATATCAGGTAACAAGGCTAGGTGTCACAAAAGGAATTCCACCGCACTGGTCGATAGAGGATATCTTGGATAATATTACTGTTCCCCAGGGTTTCGGAAAAGTATTAAAAGCGCGACGTCTAAATTACAGATTTAATACGGGAAACTCTGTAGAATGGAGACCCTCCCAATCCGTTGTTTTAACCTTTGACAGCAAAGATCTTCCGCAAAATGTTAGCATGTTTAACGTCTCTCTTCCAGTAGAGCTCTATGTGTTCCCAACTGTGCAGTGCTACAAGTGCTGCAGATTTGGACACACTAAGAACCTCTGCAGATCTGAACCTCGTTGCTTCAAGTGCAGTTCGTCTCATAGTGGCGATTCCTGTGATAAAACCGAGGAAAATTATAAATGCTTAAACTGCTCCGGAACTCACATGTCCATTAGCAAAACTTGCCCTGAACTGTCGAGACAGCGCAATATAAAACATACAATGGCCGAGAAAAGCAGTTCTTATGCGGAAGCATCAAGAATGTTTAACAAATCCATTCCATCTTATTCTGAAGTAACTTCCAAAAATTCAAAAAATTCCACCACTTCTCAACCTACTTCTTCTTCATTTAGAAAAACCGTTCAAAAGGTCGTGACACCTAGATTACCAACAAAAAAAAATGCCAATCACGAATCCCTTCTGTGGTTCCCCAATGGACAACTCCCTTCCAGTTCAAATTTCAATGCTTACCCAAAGTCATCTAGTAAAGAACACAATTATAATATAGACCTTAACGCTACACTAATCACCTCATTTTTACATATTTTACAAACTTTAAATAAAAACAACATCCAAATACCGTCCCACGTTGCTAAACAAATTACCAATATTATTAACTCAACCAGAAATGGCTCCTCTGATGAGGATTCTTCAGTGGAATTGTCATAGTATTAAAAACAAAACTGAAGAATTTTCAAATATATTAAATTCGAACTCTATTGCAGTGGCTGCCGTCTCGGAGACATGGCTGGAACCGGATTCTGATTTCAGAGTCAGGGGATACCACTGTCTTCGAGACGACCGTCAAGATGGAAAGGGCGGCTCCGCCCTTTTCATTAAAAAATCATTACCCTTCACCCCAGTAGATGTAAAACCAATTGGTTGTCCTTTTCAAGTGACGGCCGCAAAGGTTTTTGACACTACAATCATTTCTTTGTATATATCACCATCTAACAAACCTTCAAAATCAGTTCTGAAAGCAATGTTTTCAAAGGTCAATCCCCCTTCTCTTATTCTGGGAGATTTTAATGCCCATCACGGATTATGGGGAGCTCACAATTGTGACAGAATGGGCAGAGATATTGTTGATCTACTCGATGAACTAGATTTTTGTATCATCAATGATGGCTCTCCTACGCGTCTTCAGGTACCTGGTCAACGACCCAGCATGGTTGATCTTACTATTTGCAATTCCAGCATAGCCGCCTGTTATGGGAGGTTTTGGATGACCCGCATGGGAGTGATCATTACCCTATCCTCATAGAATTCTCAAATATTTATCACCCCAACAAAAATGTCAAGTGCAGTAGTCGAAAACCGAAGTTCTTAACTGCCAATGCCAACTGGAATGATTATTCAAATCATGCAAAGTTCTCCGTGCAAAGTCTACCCTCTCCAACTACAGAAAATGTTGCGGAATGTTACGATTTATTGGTGTCTGCAGTCATTACGGCCGCAGAAAAATTTATCCCCATTAAAACGACACGTAACAAAGGGAAACCTCCCCCAGCTCCTTGGTGGGACATTGAATGCTCAGATGCAGTAGATATGAGGAAAAAATATGCGAAAATTTATTCAACAAATATGAATATGGAGAATTTCCTTCAGTATAAACAGATTGAAGCTAAAACCAAACGTCTTCTAAAAAACAAAAAACGTCAAGGCTGGAAAAAATTTTGCTCATCGTTATCTCCCGAAGTTCCTCTTTCAGTAGTTTGGAATTCAATTCGTCGATTTAAGGGGTCTCATATCCCAACGGTGACTCGGCCACTCTCTTCGGAGTGGGTGAAGGAATTTGCTGATAAACTAGCTCCACAAACTGCGAGTAATTGGAATGAAACAGAATTCACGTACTCATTTAAAACACGGGGTTGGATGGACACCCACTTCAATTTAACAGAGCTTAGGGAGGTCTTAAACGATCTCACAGACTCATCCCCTGGTGTAGATGGAATTCCATATAGCTTTATTAAAAACTGCGATGTTACCACACTAAACTATTTTCTTTCAGTTATAAATCTGATCTTTGACTCCGGCAAAATTCCATCATCCTGGAAAACACAAATAATTGTTCCCATTCTGAAACCCCAGAAAGACCCTAACTCTGGACTTTCTTACAGACCTATTGCTTTGTCATCTTCCTTAATTAAAATAGCTGAACATATGATCAAAAGACGCCTAGACTGGTATGTAGAAAATGAAAAAATTCTTCCCAGCTCTCAGTTTGGATTTCGAAAACGAAAAAGTACGATCGAAAGTGTGTCCATCCTGACTTCTGATATCCAGTTGGCCCTGGCTGATAATGAATCTCTTGTCGGTGTTTGCCTTGATGTGTGCGGAGCTTTTGACAATGTTTTATTAGATGTTTTATTTAGTAAATTATTAAAAATTGGCATCCCTCGTAAGCTTTCCAGTTTTATAATTAACCTCCTTCTTACCAGGAAAATTCAAATCCAGGTGCTGGATTCTCCTCCGCTGGAAAGAATAGTAAACAAGGGTTTGCCTCAGGGCTCCGTCCTTAGTCCTATCCTTTTTAATATATATACCTTTGACCTGCATCGGAGTATGCATCCATCTTGTAAAATACTTCAGTATGCAGATGATCTTTTTATATATATTTCAGGACGAATTATTACTATTCTGGAGGAAGTGATTAACATTTGCATGAAAAACCTTGACATCTGGTTAATGAATCACGGCTTAGAAATTTCTCCGTCCAAAAGTAATGTTATCGTTTTTTCCAGAAAACGTGTTACTCCGCGTGTAACAGTCCAAATAAATAATTCAATTCTCCCTATCCAGGCACAGATAAGATTCCTTGGGGTAATTTTAGACTCTAAGTTAACATGGAACCCGTATGTTAATTTTATAATTAACAAATGTCAAGCTGGCCTCAACACTTTACGTGCCGTTTCAAGGGTCTGGTGGGGAAGTCACCCATTCACCCAAAAACTTTTTTATAATGCATATGTTAGGAGTCATTTGGATTACGCGTCATTCCTCATCGAACCCACTTCTAAAAAGAACCTCGCGAGGTTGGACCGTATCCAATTTCAAAGCTTAAGATTGATTATCGGAGCAATGCGTTCTTCCCCAATTAACGCTTTACAAGTGGAAGCTGTGGAGGCTCCTCTTCATTTCAGAAGACAGTTCTTGGCTGACAAGTTTTTATTTAAATGCTTTAGGCTCTCCAATCACCCATTGATGGACAAAATTACCTCACTCTCTGCTCAAGTGCAATCACTTCCATATTGGAGGAACAAATCAATCCCTCTTCTTGTTAAAAGTCTCCATACGTACAGTGCATATAAACCCCTCTTAAATCCATCTGATAGACTTCCTTTATATGCTAACCCCTTTCGTATTCATTTACGTAAACCAAATATTCTTCTTTCTCTCGGCATAACTAACAACCACGAAGCTCCAAGAAAGCTTATCCAAATTTTAAAGTCGAAATATTCCGACTGGAAAATTATTTACACAGATGGTTCCAAATCTCACTTATCAAACCATGTGGGAGCGGCATTCCATTGTCCATCAGATCAAGTCAATAAAAAAATTAAACTTCCAAAAGAGGCTTCCGTTTTCACTGCTGAATGTATAGCCATTTTTGAATCCCTCAAATACATTGACGATGATCACATAGGAAACTTCTTAATTCTCTCCGATTCCCTAAGTGCACTTCAAAAATTAAACTCTTCACCCTTCCATTACCCAGAAGACAATCTTTGTGTTGGAATCCGCACCTTAATTCATAAATTAACCGACTCTGGCAAAGAAACCGTGTTGGCTTGGATACCTAGTCACTGCGGTATCCCTGGAAATGAAAAGGCCGATTCATTGGCGAAAGATGCTATTATTTCCGGTGATATTTTATATAAATTTTTAAACCCCGATGACGTTCTCATAAAATTAAAAGAAAACATGATTTCCACATGGCAGAATCATTGGGTTGAATCTAGTAAAACAAAAGGGTACAACTTTTTCACAATACAGCCAACGATTCCTTCAAAACCGTGGTTTTCTAGACTCTCTTTAAACAAATTCTCTACATCCTCCATTTGCCGCATGCGGATAGGGCATTGCTGCCACAATGTTCACCTGACAAAAATTCATGTTAAGAATTCTGCGATGTGTGAATGTCGTCTTGGTGAAGAGGACCTCAATCATATTTTTTTCAGTTGCCCTTTAAATAATTCATACAAAAATTTCATCCCTCACCTAATCAGTTCAGGCATATTGCCCCCCTATAACATTGCATGTCTGTTATCTTCTGTAAATAAACGCGTTTATAAAGTCTTGGCTAATTTCCTGAATATTAACAGCATCAATTTGTAACTGTAAGTTTAGTTCCATGTATTTATTTATTTAATTTTTTATCCATAATAAATTATATCAACATACTTATCAATTTCCTGTTGCTTCCTCGTTGTTAAATGTAATTATAATCATCTCGTATTGTAAGAATTTAGCGTATTATTATTATTTGTATAGTATTATTATATAATGTAGATAGGTTCTTGTTATTGAAACTAAATTTGTAAATATTAACCCAAAATTACACTCACAAAATTACACTCATAAAATTATTCACTTGACACTGGCCAGAACACTCCATTGGGGTGAAAAGCCATGAAAAAAAAAAAAAAAAAGATATATAGCTGACGGTGCCCCATAGGCCATTCTGGAACGAGGGGTTAAACGTTAAACGGTCGGTATTTACCTTTAACGGAAGGGGAAAATAGTTTCAAATCACGAGAAACCACAGATAAAATACCCCAATAACAAGTATGCCGTGCTGCGTTTGGGTTCTAGCCTTGTTAAGTTGGTAACTCTGATGCAAGAGGTCATGGGGTCATGGACATGATATCGAACTATTTGGCAAAGCAATTAAGCAAAGTCACACGCTTAGGTAGGTACCAATTAAATTATTCATAAAACGCAAACGGAGCTATTTTCGGGACATCCGTTACAATACCTATAAGTGAGAAAGTTCGATTTTTCCCCGTATATGGCAGTCAACAACATTATTAATCTCGAGAATGTTGCATTACTGCTGATAGCTTATGGATTCCGAGCGGTTTCTTATCAATACCAGACATTCTGGCTGAAATAGAATTTTATAATCTGGATAATCTAACGCGAAGCCGCCAACACAGGCTTCTGATTCTTCCCAGATGCAGAACCAACTTTATGTAAGGATCCAAGTTTAAATAGGAACAAAAGAATAATGTTTGGGTTTCTTTGTTTGGACATTGAATCAAGGTATAAAAGGAAAATGTCTTGTATGAAAGTGCTCCTCATCCGTTGGACATCACGCGATAAACGTTACTTAAATATAGCCTTTTATTATACAAGTTATATCATTTTATTTAATGTACCCGAATGCAGTAAAGGCACGACACTTACCAATTCTGCAACCCCTGAAAAGACTTACTAGATATTAACCGCCTCGCAGGAATTAACGCATTCTACTCGACACTGAATTCCTTAGGGTCGTCGGGCATTTCCTCCCAATCTCCCATTTACTTTTCTTTGAGGTATCACCGAGGAACCTGCTAAGGGGCGCGGAAGCTGCGTGTGGTTTATGGCTAGACCGATCGTCATGTGCATTCTTGCTGGGACTGCCAATCGATTGGAGAGGACTCCAATCGATTGGCAGTTTTGCCATGCCCTTATTATTTGTGTACTGTGTCTTCCTCCCATACAGGTGCTTGTAGGATATGCTGGATGTAATCACCCAGCGCTTGCCGCCTCGTGACTGTCACCAACCTGTCTCATTGTCTTGTCTATATTTTGTCATACTAACACATATTGTATCTTTTTCTGCTAAGCACTTACATACTGGTTACTAACATCGTATGCGGGGACACTTCGGGGAATCGTTCTAAATTAAATGTAGCTTCGTTCTTTCAAAAAATTTAGAGTCCTTGCGAGAGCCTTGAAGGAATAACCATCTGTGAGCGGGTAAGTGGTGGATAACCTCCAATGCCTCGCAGGAAATTTGAATATTTTCCGCATGTTCTTCAATGAGTGTAAGCGCGAAGTTTCCTTTAACTTTTAACTACCTAAGTATAACCTTTTGTCCTACATGTAACCGTATTACCTACGTTAAGTAACTAAATAATAAGTAATGTTTCGTTTATTTGGCAAAATATTTAATATTATACTATTTGTGTATAATAAATAAGTAAATAATCGTCACTGATATATTATACCACCCGTCAGTGACGACTGAATGGGATGTAAGGCGAGCGATATCGTGAGATAGACCACGCCCACATATTATATTCTTCGTGTGTAAGAAGCGTTAGAGTCTGCGTAAAATTGCACGTTCAAATTCATATAGTATCTAATTAAGGCTTATCAATTACCAAACGACAACAATTTCAAAAATGGCAAAAGTTTTAACTGCTGTCAACATGTGCACGCGCCTACACATCATTAAAACAATAAAGCAATCGTATTTCTTAAAAAAATCGAAATGAAAAATTTGTTCCTTGCCCCCGGTTCGGTTTACTTATAAACTGTCGGGTTAAGTGGTTCCATAATAGGTTCCACGCACGCACGGCGTGAACTAAACACTTAAGTCCGTCACGCACGTCGCACGCACCACGCCATTGCCCAACTACCAACTACATGAAACTGTCAACTATTCAGAAAATGCCTTCACGTGCCGATATTTTGCTCCGAACCGCCAACTTGTTCGCCAGAACTCGTTGCAAAGTTTCGTGCTTTTTTTACAATTTGGAGGTTTGCATCGTATCGGCGATACGATTCGTGGTGAAAAAACTTATCGAATGTGGAAAATTCATAATTTAGAGGAAAGGGGATTGAAAATGACGATTTTTTTTTAAATATTTATAGCTTTTTATCGTTGTTCTTGGGATCAGGGCGGATCTAACGGTCAGCATTTCAGCAAATGCTGACTGGATCCCCGCCTGCTGGGCCCCTGGACCCCGTAATTCAGTCTTAAGGGGATCCAATAGTCCTGGAGAAATTCGAAAACGGAATCCACGCCTCTTTTTTGGGAGGGATTTAAAAATGAGAAATAGTTTTTTGAAAGGTTGGAGATATTATTTGAGAGTTGTTTTTTTTAATATTAATTTAAAAAACAACTAAAGACCTGTAAAAAACATTAACTCCTTTTTTAACGCATTGTTTACTATAATAACAAGGAAATTTAAAATTGATTGCACGGAACCAAGCGACGCGCAGTCTAGAGACGCCCACAAAAACCGCGAATCTGGGAGGAGACTAAGTACGACTTATCGACGCGTTATCGGCCCTTCTGCAGATGGCATAAGGATGAAATTCGCAGTTGGGTAACGCCTCTTCTTATTCACTGGAAAAAAATATCGCCAAAATTCATGCTTTATCTTGTTGTGAAATTCAGGCACAAATATTAAAATGTTTTCCGATTATTTTGTAAAGAACTTAATTTGCCACATTACATAATGAAACTTTATCCGAAAATGGATTCATTAGTAGGAGATTTTGGCACTCGAAAGTATTTTTAATATGCCCGATACCTTATTTTTTTCCAGACTTACAAAAGGACTTTATTTTAAATTACTCGATATTTTCCAAGGCCAAGGTGTGTTCTACTCGCAGTATTTAATTGAAGCATCTATAATATTTCTAAGCGATCAAACTTTCAAACCAAGAACAGATGATTTTGTATGATTTCGCATTATTTTGCATGGCTTCATCTTAACCCTATGGCCTCGGGACTCATGCCCAAAGGCAGGACCGCCGAGAGGGGAGTTCAGGGGGTATAAATCAGGCCATTGCGATGATTTTATCAATAAAAGTGCGCTATACTCGTAAAATCCAATTATTATTAATTGAGTGTTGCATCGGCCCAACTCGGGATAGGCTAAATATATACAGCTGATTAAAACGACCGTTATTTGAGCTAAGTATTTGATTCCATCAATGATAACAAATATAATGAAAGACTATCACGGTACGGGCATGAAGCTAGTATGGTAATCAATACTGCTCAAATAGTAATGTAGGTTAAGTAAAAAAACTACGTTTAAAAGCATAATTAAAAATCCATTTATATAAAGAAAAGTGTCTGTATCAGATGGCATGCATTTGATTTTTATACATATCTTCAGTTTTATTTCAAGATTGATGAAAATTATCATACTTGGCTTTCAAAACAAGAGGAAGGTCACTGATTAGATGAGATTTCGAAAAACTACCCCATCCCCTTTTTCCACCGCTTAAAGTAGAATTGTTTTTTTTTTGCAAGGGTGCAAAATTTCTTTAAGAAATTTTGCACCCTTGGCGTTCAAAATAAGAGGAAAATTACTGTCCACATCTGATTTTGAAAAACTTCACAAAACCGAGAACTTCAGTTAATACTAGCTGAAGTCTCCGGCTTTGCGCATAAAATATGTACATATTATAATAAAAAATAATCCTTGCTTAGCTGTGGTTAGTGACCAGATCTGAATAGCTAGGTACTTCCAAATATTCATTTTCCCGGTCTTCTTTCTATACCCCACTTCTTACAGTCTCCCGTAAATGGGTTGCTGTAGTTCCACTAGCTACGAGAAGATGGTGATTCTTGTCCATAAAAAGTATCAATTAAAATATCAGGGTAAATCACAACTGAGGTGGCTTGGGAATGTACTAAGAATGTCTGATGACCGAATTCCTGGGAAAATATTGAGTGCGATTCCAGAGGGTAGACGTCCAGTAGGCCGCCCCAGACACAGTTGGGCGAGACAATTCCAAAAACTGTGTGAGGAGAGGATGGGAATGCCATGGACGAATGCCGAACAATCAGCGCAAGACAGGGACGAATGGAGGCGCCTTGTCGAGCAATGGGATCCCCGACCCGAATAGGATAAGGGGAAAAATATAATGACGATGAATGAATAAGGCGCTTACAAGTGAATATATGTGAAATGGAAGTGACCTAGAGGCGGACGATTTGAGAGGGTCCACCACTCTCTCTAACGCGTTGAACCGTTGTATTTCCTGGAAATATATTATGGTTTCCTTCTTCACCACGCACGTCAAGACTCTAAGGCTGGGCGCATACATCTTCTTCATAAACATGTTGGGGTCCAGCTTTGCAGCTTTCGGTCCATCCTTTGCGGCTCTCACCCATTCGAAACCAGCAGTTCTAAAATTTTAAAATCGACCTTCTTTTCTTTCCCAACCAAAGGCACTACAACATCCCAATAAAATGCAGTCATATGTGCAAGAACACATTTATCGCCGAACAAAGAGGTGAAAATTCTTTTTTATACTCACTCATCTAATTTCTTCTGCTTCTCCACCAGCCGGAAATATATTTTCAGTCGGAACTCCATGTCACTTGGCAAGACCAGAGTCTCCAGATCCAAGTGCTGGTCCTCCTCGCGGAGCTGCTCCTCTTGTCTGAAGATCTCCTCCAAGATCCGAGGATAAACGGCGAAGATATTTCCATCAGCCAGCCCACTCAGGTGAACCCATAACTGGTTGATATCTCCATTGCCAGATTTGTCAACGGCCGCCATTTTGATTGTTTATCTACTGGGTAGGTACTTTACGAAAATATTTTAATTATTTATTCGAACACTGTTAGGTACTTAATTAATATACTTTTCTGTTTGTGTAAATAAGTATTGTGAATCTTCTGATATTTGTTCATTTTTAAACTCCAACTTTTCGTTGATATTAGGTATTGTGTTTGGTGGAATAAACCTAGCTAGTTTATTCAATATTAAGCTCTTAAAAAGCTGTTTATTGACCAGTTATTTTGTAATTAGTTGCGGGGAGTTTTTAATTTCTAATCCGACCTACCCAATAAGTTTTGTCTCTGCTGATCGAATAATTTACAAAATTCTTTAACATGGTTATAATCAGAGATAGATTCAGACTTTAAATTTTGTAACTTTAAAATTACTATTTACGGTAAATTTGCCTAAAGTGCGTCGTTTGAAAAGAACATTGTTATTTACATACGAAGTAAATAAAAAGTCTTGATAGATAATAATTTTCAGTAAAGTTATTGTGTTATTTCGTTATAAAACACGCGTGGCTTTAAATTTCGCAATATCATCCTTCCGTTTGTTTTTCCCATATTCTTTCGGATACTTTTTTTATAACACGGTTTTCAAACGTTATCGTTAGCTTTATCGTGAATACGGTTGTCAATGTCAGGTAGGTAATAAACTAGATCACCACGTTACACCATGTCCGTAATTTTGTTGACAGAAATATCACACATTTACGATGGAAAACAACTTTATGTAAACTGGTGTAAAAAACAAATACGCGGTAAAGAATTTGGTGGTGATTCGAGCCTCTACCTTTCTTGTAGAAAGTTTTCATACTACTGATCACATCAAAGTTAGAGCTTACGAGTTCTGTATCGATAACAACAGGTGGGCAAGGCGAAATTTTCTAAGATATCGTTTGCGCGCGCATACTTCCGAAAATAACGGAAAATTCATCCCTAATTAAGTTATGTGTTAGGTTAAATTAGAAAATCAAGCAAATGTAATGTACCTAACTAATTTTAAGTTTTTCTTTTATATATTTATAATATAGATGTTTGATTCCTTAATTTAATTGATAAATAAAACACTTGTGTTGCTAAGTTGTGTAACGAAGAAACGACATTTATGTTTATTAAATCACTTTCTTTTTATGGTTTCTTCTAACAAAACTGACACTTTACAAATAAAATCATAGAATAACAAAACAAGTGACAATTCTCAATCTAACCGACACCACAACAATACTTTTTCTTTACATATTAATAATACTATTATTCAATTTATTAAAAAAAAAGGATTATTTATAAACAAATTCTGCTATATAGTTATTATTACGCGTAACAGCTGGTTCGCCTTTTTAAAGCTTGTTTAAACTTATTGTTTGACAGTTAGTACGCGCCAAACTTTAATGCTGTTCTGCCTTCTGCCGCTGATTGACCGATCAGTAAGCATCGCGTTTGGGTCCCACCCGGGCGTCAAGTGTTCGATTCCTGGCTGGTTAAGTCCTCCATCACGGCACAAGCAACATTCTCCGCTAACTGTGGTGGTAGTAGGATATTTTCAAATATTGTCAGGTTATTCGTAACATGGGAATGTTTGTCTTTCTTTTTTGAAAAAATTATGGAAATCGTCGCGATAGGTAAGTTTAAGGCCCGAAAAGCGGCATGCCTCCCCTCCCACGACTTTCTCGACTGCACGAGAATGGATCATATCAAGTTCAGATCAGCATTTAAGTTTGGCGCATACTTAACGTGACCAGACGTCCAGTTTTCACCGGGACAGTCCCGTTTTCAGGCAGCGTGTCCCAGCATCCCCAAACACAGCTTCGGGACGCCAAGATGTCCCGTTTTCGAAAGGAAAGAAACTCGTAGTAGAATAAAAAATAAAAAATCCCAAATAAGAATCCTGGCAGTAGAATCTAATACTAGTAGATTAAGTCGTGGATGCGCGCCGTAAAAAAAATCATTATTTTCAATGGGCTTGCGCATAAAAACTCATAATGCATCTGACCATAGATTAAAAATATCTGACGAGAAAACATTCGCTTAAGATTTTCCATTAACTTATTAGTTAGTTTACGTTAACTCATTAGAAATTACGTTTATTAGTAAAAGTCGTCCAAGCGATTGGTAGCTACAAGATGAATTGTAATCTAACCTTTTTGTGCAGTGCTCTTGAGGCGATTTTCCTCGAAAACAGGGCTTTATAAGTTGTCCAATTTTATTATTATTGTTATTACCTGCTGCAAAGCGGGCCGGATCGAGGGAGGCCTTTTGACCTTTTCAGCCGGACTTTCTCGACCGTTGGAGGAATGGATTCGTACGTCCGTCACTCTTGGATAAACTGACCCCCAGATTCCTACTCACCCCCCATATCTTTTTCTTTCTCAGAACTTTCTGTTCTTCCTTTTCTTAAAAAGACCCTCCATACAGCAACCCCTAAGATGACGTAGGCCCCGAGGGAAATTATTTTCCTCGGTGCCTCTTGTGTAGATTTTGTATACAAACAAAATTACCTACCTTTTTTTCGGTGTCCCGGTTTGTCGGAAAAAATAAATGGTCACGTTACGCATACTACACAAAGCAGAACTAATTTTTAAATAAACTGTTTTTTTTATAAATTCAATAATAATATATCATTGAAGAAGAAGATAACACCAATAATCTAAACGAAAATATGAAAGAGAACAAGACACAGAAAAATAGAAAAATGGTCGCAACTGGGACTCAAACGTAGAAACCTCTCACTAACCGGGATGTGTGCTGGAAAAAAAATTAGTCGAAGATAATATTGTTAATTCCAAAATTTTAAGATATGAGATTGACAATTATTATGACGGTTTGCTGGAAGGCAGCAATGGCTGAATTGGTAATAGTTTGGTTCGGGTCTCAATTGCGACCATTATCTTTTTCTATTTTTCTCTGTCTTGTTCTCTTTCATATTTTCGTTTAAATTATTAGTGTTATCTTCTTCTTCAATGATATAATACATTGACGAGAATAACCTTCAAAAGTTATAAAAAGAGAGTTGTTCTTATAAAAAATTCAATTATAATATATTGTTGAATATACAACAAAAATATATATATATTTTTTCTAAAATCATTTATAATGTTATGATTTCAGAAAATATTTTAGCTTTTGATTTATTAACATTTATTTACAAATTACTCTCAAGTGTTTATACTTCAAATATCGGGGGACTGGCGATGTGGAAGTGGGGGCGGGCCTGGAGACCTGGGTATTTCGCACGGTCAATCTGTTAAGGTTTTATTACCAAAAAGTCGGTAACTTTTTGTCGTTCCCCACAAGGGCGGAACTTTTTTTCTGGGAGGGGTACAAGGGGCGGACGGGTAAAAAAATCAACAATTACTGTTAGAATTAAACTTGAAATATCATACTTCAAGTTTATTTCTAAAGTTCAAGTATGAAAGAAAAGTTTATGAAAGTGTCAAAACAATAGAAAAATTAAATGTTTTATAAAGACAGTTTTCTTTTATGTTTCCTGCTAAAGATGTCCAGCACTTCATTAGCGTCCATTTTTGCCGCAACGTCTTACCCATTCAAACGCTCTTCTGTCATCCAACAGCGAAGATATGACTTTTCGGCGTAAGGTGGAAAAAGATCGCTCGGCAGTGCTAGTAGTCACTGGAAACGTGCATAGCAATTGACAAAGAATTCTAATGTTTGGCAGCACCGTTGCTCTTCCAGCCAGAAATAGACAAGAGATTCACTCATGTTCTTTCTGTTATTTTATTCATATATTTTAACAACTCTGATAATTTGATTTGCTTCTAAGTATGTACTGTGATGGAACCTCCACAGTACACAAAAATACCTTAAATCCGCCCTTGGTTCCCCAGCATGACTGCAGATCGTCAACAAACAAACCACAGTTCACAATGACTAAGTGTTTTTAATTTATTCAACATGAATGTGAGCGTTAATTAGTTTTGTATGTATGCTTATCTCTTACTTTCAAATACTTCAAGAGCTTGAATTCTTTATATTATACGTAGAGGTAAACCCTTTTATTATTTATAATAATAACAATTCTTTATGCCAGGATGTGGGGAGGATAGTGCAATCCCACACGTCCCATATAGTTCTACATATTTGTATATTTACACAGTAAAGAAACAAGTACATAGATACAAAAAAAAAAGAAAAATAAATAATAAATAAATAAGCCATTATTATGCATGGCTTAGTCTTGAATGAGTTGAACGTCCCATATTATTATATATATTTATTTATTAACACAGTAAAGAAACAAGAACAGACAGAAAAAAATAAAAGAATAAATCAAACAGTATTAATATGGTAACGTCTGCGTGGTTGAATTCCAGAACCCAGTTTCGAGTGCTTGTTGACACCAAGCTGTACGCGTTGCACCACAAATAACATCTGTGTACGTGGAATTCCACACAAAGCTACCGTTGTAATTCGGTTTTGAATTGAAGAATTCGTCACAAGATGTCGCCACTTTCGTCAGCAAGTCGGACAGGAACGTGTCCCCCCTAGGTATAACTGCCACGATTTTGTTAAAAAGTAGTATATCTCTGGATGCGGAAAGATTGACAGTAATATATATGTAGTTGTATCAAGCGGCTATATATTACATATAACTTCATTACCTCTCTGTTACTTTGTACCGGTGACTATCACTCGATGATAGTGGATCCGAGGAACAGGCTAATTTTGAAACCAGTTCCTATTGGAATAAAATGGTCAAACACAAACACTAACTGGGCAATGCCAAAAGTCGCCCGCAAGGCCTGGCAGCAAAAATCTGCAGAGCGGGTTTTTAACTGCTAGTAATCCATTATTATGCAGGGCATGATCTTACATATCTTGTAAGTTTAGTCTTTACAAACTATTTTTATACTGCGCACACCCATGAAAAATCATGGATCGCCTAAATTCGTAAAATAGCTTTGACCTCAAAACTTGAACCCATGAAGTGTGTTAACTTGTTCTGAATAAAGATTTAGCTTCTACGTAGTTCTTTTATACTTATACTTACCTACGGAAAGGTTCTCGACTAGGAATCCGGTGGTCGCGGCTTCAAATCCCAGCCGGTGCAAGTAAATTTTATTTATTGAATTGGTGTTATTTCACAATTTATTAATTTAAAAGAATATTAGTATAGTAAACTTGCGGCATGTTCCAGAGCGGAGGACATTATCAGTATCGTCATGGTGTAAGACCACCATCCAGAATTGAAACATTGCTTGAAATGGTTTTCGCCGTGGTTTTTGACCAGATCTGAAAGGCCAGGTATTTTTCCATTTTCCACCTCCATTGGCCATGGCCATTTCCGCTTCCATTGGCCACCTTCATTTTCCCTATCTCCTTCCCCTTCATATTAACTTCAACCTTACAACATACCCCAATTGGGGATGCCATAGTCTCACTAGCTCCAGATGGTTGAGAGCAGTTAGGACTCTTGTGCGGGATTCACTTTTAAAAAAAATTCTTATTGTTTTAAAGCATAGGTTCTCAACGTTTGTGGGTGTTTGAGACTTTCAGGGGGGCAGCAAAAGACCCACAGAAAATTAGGGGGTGTTGAGATGGCACAGGGGCGTGGGCAGGTAAAAAAATACGGCCCAAAAAAGACAAAAAACTCAAGTTCAAGGCACCTATGAACAGAGCACTAAGTACATTCGAGTACCTTCTATCGAACACATTGGAACGGAAAGTTACTCGACCGGTCGTTCCTGTGCAAAGCGACGCGGCTCAACGCCGTGCTAGTCGAGTCAATTCTAGTCCAGTCCAGTCCAGTCTCTTACACCGGGCGACTCTCACACTACCATGCAAGTGAATAACAAACGGTTCAGTGCAGTAACGTGATACAAGCTCTCGCCGGGCTTCTCGCTCGCACAACGCAATAATCAACATGTGATTTACGCTAATCTAGTCTGACATCAAGGCAAAGGAACTACGGCATCTCTCTCGGACCCCCCTGTACACCTTTGAGGCACTCCAGCTTCAATCACCATCTCGCTATCCGGCCCATCGCGCCACGACATGAGATATCATCCGAGCTGCAACCACAAAGCCCGCCGCGCTTTCTGTTCAGGATGCAGCCTGATCTCTGAATACCGAAGCCCATCGTACTCCGCTTCATCCTCAGAGTTCATCCTCACTCACCTCACAAGGTTTCTTCCTGTGTCACGTGTGACTCCAACTCACCGGACTCACAGCCGCCATATCCGCATTCTTACAACGTGGATCGACCGCCTGGATCAAGTCATCCTCCACCGCACACAGTGCAGAGAGCAATGCGCTGGTGATCTGAAGATCTGTGATCTTCACAGCCGCTATCTCGACCTCACGACACATCACGGCCGAGCATCACAGCCTACGCACCTGACTACACCTCTCTCACTTCACCCCACTTCGACCTGCGCTACGTAGCATCAATAAACAACTTCGACTCACAACTTCAATGATGCCTTTCATTTCATCTCACCCGTCTCTACCGACACAGGAGTCCGTTCCTTCATATCTTTAATCGAATTTTTTATTCCCCCCCCCTTACCTAACCTAATTTCATATGGTTTCACTTTTTTTTCTTAAGAGTCCCAGCTACTCAATAACTAATTGGGGTATATTGTGAGGCTGAAGGTACCTGGCTATTCAGATCTTGTCACCAAACATAACTAAAGCCATTTCAACCAACGTTTCAATTCTGAATGGTGATCTTACACCAGGGCGATACTGAGAGTATCTTCCATTCTGGAAGGTGCCACAAATATACTATAAATTATTTTAAATGAATTAATTGTGAAATAACGCAAATTATTCAAATAAAATTTATATGCGCACGCCGGGATTCGGTCCTGTGACCTTCGGATTGCAAGTCAAGAGCTTTACCCCTCGACCACACAATCAATTAATCAATCAATCAATACAACCATCATCAAACACGGTACATATATGTATATATTTGATTTAAGTTATGTAGGTAAGTAAACTGAGTCAATATGTATACATTTTGGCGTTTGCAGAATTTACTAGGGCTGCAGAACAGCAAAATGGAATCGGAGTTGCGCCTGAGTCTCCACCCTGCCATGGTCGCCCCATCACTATTAACTCACCTTGTTAGCTCTGCGATCATACAGGTCTGTATCTATGCTCACTTAAACGCTCTCTAAACCTAAAGCTCAGTTGTTTCCTCCGTCAGGGGCCATCCATAAATTACGTCACAACTTTTAGGGGGTGGAGTGGAGAAGTGTGACAAGGGGTATGGGGGGGTCGAACGCTCTCTAAACCTAAAGCTCAGTTGTTTCCTTCGTCAGGGGCCATCCATAAATTACGTCACACCTTTTGGGGGGGGGGAGTGGAGAAGTGTGACAAGGGGTATGGGGGGGTCGAAAAATCATGAAATTCTAGGGGGGATGGGGTCTCACAAATGTGACAGGGGGGAGGGGGGGGGGGGTCAAAAAGTCATGAAATTCGTGTGACGTAATTTATGGATGGCCCCTCAGCGTCTGGTCAATTTTTTATAACTGGGTTATATGCTTGATGGCTGATCTGTTTGAACTCACATTAAAAATAAAACTATCAGCTGTACACCTGTACAAGGAGTATCAGGACGTAATCGCTTTTAACTGGTTATGGCGTTTTGGTCTCCGCTTAATTTTTTTTTTAATTATAAATGAAAAAATTTTATTTCTTTCACATGTCACCACCGACAAGTACCTAATGCCTATTTATATACAGTATTCATATCATTAATTTCCCTTCTATTGTTTTTTTTTTCACAAAACCAGAGTTTTTTCTACAAATACATGAAAGAGAATCAGATTTTGAAAGCAAAAGCTGAAAAATAAAAAAGTTTTTACCTATAATACCTTAACCAAATGAACAAGAATTATGATAAATAATAACAACTAACATAATACTGAAAAGTATTGTCTGTCAAATAAGAGTAGAAAATATAAAAAATGGAACTACAAAATTTGTAGGCTGGCAACACCAATTTACCTGTCAAATATTCTTTTAAAGTGCAATGACACTGAAAACACAGAACACTGTACAGACATTTAAAAAACATTTTTTTGTTCTTAAAAAAAATTTAAATCGAAGAAACACTGTTGTTAAAGTACCTACTTAATGACATAAATTTGATTAAATTGTATTTAACAAAGTGATAGACTTTCATTTAATCTAACATAAATTTGAATTTAACAGTAGGTAGAAAGGAAGAATCATTAATGGTGACTTTTAGATCTGAATGAGTTAAATGTATTCAGATCTTAATTTCAACGCTAGGTACTTAAGCTAATATTAAACAAATGTGAGCAATTTCTGTGGACTTTATATTTTATTACAATATCGTTATTTTTCATTATGTTTACACAAAATTGCAAAGGTATAATAATAATATACCTATATGCAATTCTAATTTTGAAATCGGTGGGTATCTATATTGCAATGAAAAAATATTTTTTTCACTTTTATGCCTTTTTATTTTTTTATAAAATGTAGGTTGCACAGCTTTAGATTACCACCATGATTATATTTTTAGTATTGCCATTTGAACAACAGTGGCGCCCTCCTGTGTTTTCTACTCTTATTTGACAAACTGTATATATTTCAGATTTAATAAAAATATACTTTGTATTTAATATTATTTATTTTATAAAGATAATTGTTCATTCCATGGATAAATAATGACATCAAGATACATTTTAATTATAATATAATAATTTTAGTAAAGTCTTCAATAATTATCATTTTTTCATAATAATAATGTTCAATATAATGTTTCTTGTATATTTCAAAAAAGAGTATTTCGTTTTGTTTTGTAAAAGATAGTAAATTGGATTTATATAATACATGATTTGTAAATATTATTTTTATTTTATTAATAGGATGTTTGTTTGATGGCAATATTCTGCCTGCACTGAATACTGTTTTTTTTTTTTTTTAAAAGCATGAGAATATTCGTTTGTATTCATAAGTATTATTAGAAATAATCGGTGTGCTTTTTTTTTCTATTTTCATGGCAATTACAGTATAGTCTCTATATCCCCAACAATTAAAAACTGAGCCTGTTTAGTTTAACAATTTTCAGTTTACTGGAATTTTTAACAACTCGCACGATCGCACCTCGAATTTTAATATGGAGACAAACTGATTACAGTGCTCTATAACCAATGAATCCATCTGTATTTTAATATCCATCCCATATTTTTAGGACTTATTAAAAAAAATCGTAAACTTTATAAATGCACAATTTCTGTGTGTTAGTTCTGTTGAATTTGCAGTGCGAGGTTCTAATTTGGATCAACATTGATTTTTTTCTATTTCTATACGTTGTAAATGGCCTACTTGATACTCACAGATATAAATACATATTAGAACTCAATTTTGAATCGTACATAGCTGTTCGTATGTTTTGTATAAAAATTTTTTTTAATTGGGCTTGCGAACTGTCAAAATTGAATGCATTAAATTAGGATATTTGATACATCCGCCACATAGAACTAGTATTACATTATAAAGATGCATTCACTGTCTACAATTATAAATAAGAATAATCTCAATTCTTGCTTTATTTAGTCCAATAAATCGTTTTACGCAGACAGCCTGTTTCACAATGTTAATGAGGTGGAGAATTCACACATTGTTATGAAAAAAACCACTTTAAAATTTAATTCACCTGAGTTGACATTAAATAAATAGATAATTCAATTACAAATACACTTGATATATAAATATGTAATAAAAGTCGAAAAACAAACATTTACTACCCCCATTTTAACAAAATTGGAATTTAGAGATCTATAAAATCGACCACAAGATGTCGATTTGTGACGTATGTATATTGATAAAATGGAAAAGTACTGTATCAGCTTTTTACTATCGTAAACGGTAGATTACGGGAAAGCTTGAAAAAGATCTTTGTTGAAAAAAAAGGTTTGAAAAACAAAACGTTTTACGAAAGATAGACTTACTTAAAGATTGATAGGGAATGTTTAAAAAAAAAATTTAACTTTCATAATTTATCAGATATTGCAGATTTACCAATGTTACATGTCCTCGCTAACTTTGTACAACTCTCTTCACTGAGGCCCCGTATACCATCAGTTGTTTTCAACCTTTTGCTGGCCTTTTCACTTTTCAACACAATCTATCCCACCACACTTTGACACAATGTGTGTTTTAATGAATAATTGTCGTTGTGTTTTAATGAATAATGTTAACCTCCATGTATCATGTGTGATACATTGATAGCTGCCGATAGATCGCATATGTGAAAGCCGTGTGAAAGAGGAAGCTCGGCTTGGTTGGAATGTCGAGCTTGGTGTGGCTTAGCATGTTATAATGATGTGTGGATCATTTCTATATTTGTAAGAAAATCACCTCAGGAGTGCAAAAATATATTATAAACCTGTATATAGGTCAAAAGCATAGATTTTAATATAGGAATGTGTTTCTTTGTTCTTTGCAAGATCAAATACTATTATCTCAATGTTCCAAAATGTAAATATCCACAGTTTGTTTATATGCAGGTTTAATTTACGAGTTGATGTTTTATAAAGATCCCCACTTCAACTAGTATGGTACTGCACGCGAGAATAAATTAGTCCCAGCGAGAATTTGTCCTCTTTCTTCTCACGTGTCTTGTATGAAAACGAAAAAGACAGAAGATACTAGAATGACGACATCACAATCTCTTGCTGGGACTAGTATACTAACACCCGTATTCAGAGTTAATACTTTAGTTCAAGAAGTCTCCTTTTCCTTTAAAGAACGTAGTTTTATTTTCAGAGACAGTACTAAGGTCGGTGTAACGTCACTTAATAAGGAAGCTACCTTCCTTAAGATTTCTAAAATATTTGTATTCAGAGATAGCTCTACGAAAGTCTCTACGGAACTGCGCATGCGCACTATTGCATCCTTTGGATTAGAACTGTCAAAACTCAAGGTTGGTAAGAGGGGTACCTTTGCCTTTCAAAGTAGGTGATTTGTTTCCAATTTTTGCTGTTGAAGACGTAAAACAGTGGAGATGGATGTTATCGTGGAAATGGTTAACGAATTTTTGAACTTCGCCACTACGATTTTAACAGCCCAAGGTTTGTAGAAAATGCTTTTAACACACATTTTCTACGAAGCTTGTAACAGCCAATTTAAAGAACGATGTCGGCTAGAAAAGATAACAGCGATGCATCTAGTAATTCCTCTCATATTTCCATATTACGCTTTAATAAATAATATGGCGGGATATTTGCATATAAGTAGTTTAAAAACATTGTTTTTCATAAGGCAATTAACAATCTCGAATTTATTGTCGAAATGCGATGCGAAACGAATGAACCAACGAAGCATAAATAAACCAATACGCAGGCTTTTGACAGGCCGGTGTTATTTTAAACTTTTGAGTTTTTGAATTTTGAATTTTAAACACACACACAGCTTGTCACAAAACGGGGTATATTGTTCCAATAGAAGCGGGACATCGACAATTTTCGGGTGACGTCACAACATTTTTTCGGCGTAGTTTTAACCTTAGTAAAGGAAGTTCAAAGTGTGGACTCCGTATAACAGCGTTGAAGATAAGGACGGTTCTTTCCTTGACTAAGGTAAGGTCGAGCCTTTACTTAGACAAAATTTAAGTATTATAAGTAGTCTCTTTAAGATTACACTTTTTCTTTTTAATGTCTTGGGTTTTACACCTACCCGCCGCACTCCAGTCACCCAGTCACCCGGAGGTTCAGATTATAGAGACTATACTGAATACTAAAAATGTTTGCACAACTCGTGTCAGTTTACTGCAGTGGTGTGCAACTGGTGGTCCGGAAACTTAAAATAACATAAAAAAATATATAGCAGAAGATGTATACATTATGACCAATATAGGAATTTGCGCACCACTGTTTAAACAAATACAAAAAAAAATGTTTCTAAATATATTTTATCAACATTATTTTTATTCTTACAAATATCACATACATACACACATTCAGAATGTGATGATATATTTAGTTGAGTAAGTTTGTTTGTTTGGGAGAGTGGTTTAGTCAGTTTGCGTTGTTTGTTTGGCTTGCAGCGTACTTTGCCATCTCCGCCGCCAGCGCCAAGTTCTCTTCGTTGTTGGACCGGCCCAGCACCGTGGCGGCTTCCATTATCTCATCCAGGACAATGTAGCTGCAAACAGATAAACATCGTCAATTACCAATACAAGAAACACGTGGCACGAACAAGTGAATCATATATTTGAATGGGGTCATGTCAAGAGTCAGAACAATAGAAGAGTATATAATTATAGGTGACTAGCTTTTCCCCGCGGCTTCGCTCGCATGGTATTACGGGAAATTACTGTAGCGGTTGAACTTATCAATTATCCCCCTTCCTCCCCACCCCACCCCCTCCCGCATTCCATACATTCATTCCCTTACATTCAGTTTTCAAACATCTAGCCTGCCACCTAAATTTCACAAAGAAAAAAAGAATTATCCAATTTTGTTCATTCGTTCGGAATTTATGCGCTTACAAACATTTTGGATGTTAATTTTTATTTAAATATTTGGAAGTTTGTTAATATAATACAAAATTACACTATTTATTATTCAGTCTTTATAATCGTTACAAATTATATTTTTAATGTAGGAAATCTTATCTGACATTTATTCCAGCTTGTCCAATAAAAACGAAACATATTCTAATATTTGAATTTTCTGGGGCAGTAGCTGACCAGGGGGCTGAGTACCTACCAGCTTAGAGCCCACAAATATATCAACATCGTTTCCATGGGAATGATTTTTTTCTGACATTTGCAATTAACTCGCTTTTGTTAGCGACAGAAAACGTATAACAAATAAAATATATTAATATTTATAATTTCATAATGCCAGAGCTTACCATCATATACAACATATAGTCTGCGCATATAATTTAGCTTTCTATTGGTGAATGAATTTTTAAAGTCTTTTTATTGGTTAATGCCTGAAAAGGTCATAAACAAACTTGAGCAGTTTCGCATTTATAATATTAGTATGGATACACGAATGTGGATGAGGTGGAGCACGTATAGCACACAAGAGAGTCCGTGTGGTGGTCCATCCTCATTGCCAACCCCTAGTGGCATGATAGTTAGGTAGTTAGTTACCATTCTGCCGCCCGTCCAAACTTGTTGATGTTGGCGTTGTCCTTGGCCCACAGGCGCAGGCACTTTTGCACAATGTGGTCGGCATGGCGGAGCGTCGCCACGGCAACGGCGTCAGCAGTCAGCCCCACGCCGCACAGATGGCTGCATGCCGTCTCCAACTCCCCGTTGCACAGCAAAAGCACGGCCCGCCAGGACACCATGCGCCACTCCAGGTCATTAGCTAAATAACAACACGGCAGGCTCAATATAGTCCAGAATTAAATAACCTAACCCTTAAAGTCTATTTGTTCAGTTTTCGGAAAAACTCATATAGTTCGCATAGAAATCGTTGTACACATCTCCCTTACTATAATAGTGAGAATAATGATATAAATGGTGTTAGAAATAAAAAATACCATGCTTTATATTTAAAAGCAAAAACTAACCACAGAAGAAGTAAAATGTACACCTTTATGAAACTACAGTTTCGAATCGCAATTTGAAATAAATTTTTGAAATTTTGGGAATTTTCTACTTATTATTTTTACATGGAACGACAAAAAAATTGAGGTGACAATAAAGTTTATAATACATTTGTCTAATAAAATATGTATATGATTTTTTTTCTTGTCAGTAATTTTAGTTAGAAAAACGTAAGATGAGCCATTTTTATAATTTTTTTATGTTATGCCTCTAAAATTTTTATATTTAAAAAATTAGGGGTCATCCATAAATTACGTCACACGAATTTCATGATTTTTTTACCCCTCTCATGTGGTAAAAAAATCATCCTTAATGTGACGTCACATATTTTGCAAGTTTAGATCGAATTTTTTTTTTGCATTTTAATAATTTAGATTTTCACATGTGACGTCACAGAGCTGATGACCCCCCCCCCCCCCCCATACCCCTTGTCACACAATATCACACTTCTCTACTCCCCCCCCCCCCCCTCCCCTCCCCATAAGGTGTGACGTAATTTATGGATGGCCCCTTATATGTTTATTTTGATTTACAAAATTTGAAAGCATATTTTATCACCTTTCAAAAAAAGTTTTTAGTTTTCGGATACATTCAGAAATATTCCATTTATTTGGATTTTATTGTAAAGCTGAAATATTTTGACCCTCTGACATAATACGGTTGAAGCCTGAGGGGTCAAATTATAAAGTGAGTGCCCACTGGAAACTGCCCAGAGGTAGGCTGAGGAAGAGGTGAACATACTGTATGGAGGACTGGAGCAGGACGGGAAGGACTAAGTACTGGAGGTGAATGGAGGAGCTACAGCCATTGGAGAGCGTCAAAGGTGGTACATAAAAGTATTTCTGCAAAAAATATGGTAAACGGTATTAGCTTGCAATATTATTGTGTGTACATAAGTAACATACCTTTAACGTCTTCAGCATTTTCCAATTGTTCCGCGTAAGCTGCAGTCATCTCTTTCCAAAACCTAATTTAAACATAAAACTTAGATTATAGAAATACTAAACTTATTATTAACATTTATGAACTCATTCCACCTCTGATGTAACAAATATTATAGTATATAGAATAACAGCATAATTATGTACCAGATTGAAATCATTATGGTCAACAACAAAAAGTGGAATGTAGATTAAAAAAATTTTTAAATTAATTAAGTTTAAATATCTTTTAAAACATGGGTGGAGAACGTAAAAAATTATGTAGTTTAATTGTTACCTGTGAGAGACTGAAGGGGCGACAGACAATAACGAACTGCAAATCTTCTTCTTCTCTTTGGCTTTCTCCAGAACATTCTTGGCATCCCCCCGCAGAAGGCCTAGCACGGCCCACAGATCCCAATTCAAATTTTCTTCGTGCTTGCATTCTGGAACATAAAAAACATTAATGTAACTATTTATGTGCACGTAGCCAGCAATGAAGCGCAATTAGAGCAGAAATAAAAGAGGAAGGGTTGCAATGGCAGGTTTTCTGCCGATCCATAGAAGGAAACATAACCGAACTGCTAGTTAAGTCAATGACAGTAGAGGGTGTAAGTGGTACAACTCGGTGATCGCCCAGTTAATTGAATAAAAAAAAAAAATTAATGGAATTCGAGAATTTTACCAAAGTGACTATAGAACTAATTGAAGGCAAGGATGAGCCCAAACAAGCAATTAATTTCTCTTTTTAGCTTCGAGTGGAATCACCATCGCGAACGGCTGCCACGCCGAGACTAAGCGTCTCAGAGAGTGCAGAGTGGTAAGGATTTGGCGAGGGGGAACCAGGCTACACGCCCGTGTTGCCAGATCGCACGTAAAATCGTTCCACGCGACTGCAGCACCTTGGAAACCTTATTTTACGGACAGCCCTCGTACATTTGTCTAATAAAATATGTATCAAAATTTATATGTTTATTTCGATTGATAAATTTTGCTCATCACCTTTCAAAAACAGTTTTTGGTTTTCGGATGTGTTCAGAAATATTCCATTTATTTGGATTTTATTGTAAAGTGCAAATATTTTGACCCCCGACAAAATATGGTTGAGGTCTGAGGGCTTATTGGATTTAAACTGAGGAAAAATGACAAATAATAGTATAATAAATATATTGAATGAAATAAGCGAATTGGTCATTAGAAAAGAAATTATGAACAAAAACATGATTTGAATCATGTATCACAAACCAAAACTGTCATTTTGTCAGGAAACTCACGCACATCGCGCATGCGCCAGGGTACCAAAATGCAATGTTGCCAGTTCTTTCGCAGCCAGTGATATGTTTTGTTGGCAATAATTCGAAAATGTATAGTCTTTGTATTGTGCAACTACAACACTGTTTAACGATTGGGAACTTTTTTTTTTGTTGTAAGTTTTGGCAGTTTGTTTAACCACTATGTTAACCGCTAGATTGCCGCTCGTGCGCCGGCGCACCATCAGCGCAGGCCAAAATAATCACTAAAAAATAATTTTGTTATGCGATTTTAACCCTTATGTATAAAGAAAACGTATGAAGAAGAAGGTCAGAATCGCTTGGGGCATTCTTGTTCATAAGGTATAAGATACCGTGAACCCACCTAGCGCAGCAATATTTTTTCTTTGGAATTGTTTATGACACGGGCCTAGAATTTTTTCCCGCCTTTCGGCTGTCAGTTGGCGTCTGTCAAGTCTCGCGCCGCGGTCGATGAAATGATCGTAAAACATATAAATTCATCGAATAAACGCAAGTAATGTTGTTTTTATGCATAGTTTAGTATTCAAGGAATGTGTTTCAGTAAATATTATATAAGATAGCATAAAATTAACCTGCGAAATATTACATAAAAGTCAAAACATCGCGAAATTTTCTCGTTTGTTCCCGTGGCATTTGACGAGTTAATAAAATAATTATTTGTATAGCTAAAGAAGGTGTGCTCATCTCTTGCCATGCACAGAAAGGACATGATTTATTAGCAGTTCATTAGTGGGTTGCCTTGCCACACCACACTCGGCTTCCGGATCGCGCCTCATTCTAGAACTATAACAATAAGTTGCAACTTACGCTCCAAGTCTAATAATTCCATGACATCATTATAGCCTCCGTATATCTTTAGGTAATCATAGCCGTTGCTATAGTCCAACTCGACTGCGTTTTCGGCATCTTCTTGAGATTTCCTGGTCACATACTGTTTGAAGAGCCTCCTGCAACCTTCCCCGGGATCGCTGATATCCTTATACTGCTTCCACAGTATTGCCAAAGGTGACTGGTTCCTTGAGGATTTCTTCTTTGGTACTTTTTGAAGAGTGGCCAGCTGCTCCGATGACTCGTATTTCTTTGGGCATTGTTCTTCGCTCACAGATAGCAGGGACTGAGGGGTGGTGTCGTCACTTCCCAATTCTTTAGATTTTACCGCGTGGCCTTCTACTAGGGCTAAGTTCATCTTTCTCTTCACTGAAAACATCAAATTATTATTATTAGCACAGAGTATAACATATTGCAGTTATTAATAATGTGTTGAATAAACGGCTGACTGGGAATATGAGAAGATATAAAAATATTTAAAAATTTATTGTAGACTAGCTGGTTCCCGGCATCCGTTGCAATGCTATTTTCAAATAAATAAATTGATTCTTCCTGCATGTCCTTTTCCCGTTCCCCTCCCCTTCCCCTTTTGCACTTCCCTTCCACCATCTCCGCCTTTCCTTGCCCCTCTCCCGCTCCCCCGTTCCGCCTCCTCCCGTGTTACATATATTCAGTCCCAGTACATTCAGTTTTCAAACAGCTCGCGTGCCAAATTTTCATTTTTCATATGTTACAAATATTAATAATTGTATATTATAAAAGAACAATCAATCAAATTTGGTACCTAAAATAGGAACCTAATTAAAATATCTATAATCCTTGATTCAATTCAAATTATTATGAAGTACTTCAAATTAATTAATTCATTTAAAGACTTTTGAAAATTGAATTCTGATTTGACAATCATTGTTTTGCAAAATGTCATTCTCAAATTTTTAACAGTTTTGCAAGAATTTTTGTGATGATTGAAAAACTTTTCAGATGTATTGTCTTGTAGTTGAAATAATCCAAAAACCATCGCAGGGATTTTAAGAAGGTATTTTGAAAGATTCAAATATTTTTTAAGTTTAATATAGCTTTATGTACACTAATCACTAAACACCAAACACATTTTGATTTTTATATATATAGATAAAAGATAATTTTGATAATACTGAAAAGAGAATTTAAATAGCTGTTGGACAGAAGTAGTACACACTTCCAGTAGAAATACATATTAACCAGTCAGGTCTATTTGTTTGGTTTTCGGAATCTTAAAGGTCTCATGGAAATCGTTGTCTCCCTTACTCTATAATGGTTGAAATATGATCACATGACTTAAGAATGATCACAAATGTAGCGGAATTTAGAGCTAAACTTAAAACTCATCTTTTCAGAAAGTCATGTCCATAAACTCAAACTTTTCACCCTCACCTTCAATGCCCGCGACATAGTAAATAATTAATGCCCGCGATATAGTAAATAATTCATTTGTAGAAATTAATTAAAAAAAAAAAAAAAAAGCTTTAGTAAAGGTCATTTCATGATCATTCCATGATTTCATTTTTTGATTTTTCATTTCATGATCATGCCCTAAAGAGTCCTAAATTCTCCAGTCTTCTCAAAATAAATATCAATTCTACTTTTGCCACTAATCTTTTAATAAATATAATACCAACCGTGATGGCGGTAGCAAATAATGTAAAATCATACCATGTCCAGTTTTTTAAAATATAATTCCCTCAACGTGCAAAGCCATATCTTCTGCAAGCATTAACTTTCTAATTAAAGTGTGTTTTTCGGAAGTGACCTGCCAGGTAAGTATGTTTCTGTATCTGTTTGTAAATAGTTGAATTAGATAGAACCTAGGAATTCTTAATATGCTGTACAGCGCCCTTGAGGTGATTTTTCACAAAAACGGCGCTCTACAAATTATCCCATTATTATTATTATTATGATATAAACAGTGTTAAAAAGAGCAAACACCACACTTTATATTCAAATCTAAAAATTAAAAACAAATTAAAAATTACAAACAAATTAAAAATTACAAATTAAAAATTAAAAATAATTAAAATGTACCCCTTTATTATAAATCCAAAGTTTCCCGCCGTAGTTTGAAAAAAAATTATAAAACTTTGGAAATTTTTTATTAACTATTTTTACACAAATTGACAAAACAGTGAATTAACGATAATGTTTATATGTAATACTTAGAATTAAATTTATTTAGAAAAAACGTAAGGTGAGCCATTTTTATAACTTTTTTATGTTTGCATACAAAAATTTTATTTTTAAGTTTATTTCGAATTATAAATTTGAAAGCGTTTTTCATCACCTTTTCAAAACTCTTTTTAGTTTTCGGATACAATCAGAAATATTCCATTTATTTGGATTTCATTGCCAGAACGGAATTATTTTTACCCTCTGTCAAAATATTGTCGAGGCCTGAAGGGTTAAGAGAGATAGGAGACATTAGGAAAGGAAGAAGACACATCAAATGAGGGAGGAGGCACATTGGGGAAAGAAGGAGACTCATCAAGGGAGACAAATTCACTTTAGGGAAGGAAGGAGACAAATCAAGAGAGAGGAAAACGAGAGACAACACAGAATAGAAAAGAAACACCAAAGGAAAGAAAAGTTGATATTCAATGAGAAAGAAAGAAATGCATAACTAGAATAAGTATGTAGAATATGCATACTAACGTTTAAGTTTCCTATGGTCGGGCACGTCCTGTGGGGGGTGGTTGGTGAGGTCCCATACGCGCAGAGTAAAGTCCTCTCCGGCCGAGATGACGGACAGCGGGTTGACGGGACACCACACGCAGCACAGCACGGGGTCCGCGTGACCCAGCAGCGTGTGTGACACGCACTTGTTCAGTACGTCCACTACCTAACATAACACATATCATCAGCATTAACCACTTCACTCCAAAATGAAATAATTAATTTTTCATAATTAATAATAATAATTTCATTTTCTGACGGCCTCCGTGATCGAGGGGTAAAGCTCTCGACTAGCAATCCGAAGGTCGCGGGTTCAAATCCCGGCAAGCGCAAATAAAATTTATTTGACGAATTTGTTATTTTAAAATAATATACTTGCGGCACATTCCCGAGTAAAAGAAACTCTCGGAATCGCCCTTTCAGAATTGACTGAAATTACTTTAACCAGATGAATATGAATGGTGACCAGATCTGAATATCCAGGTACCTTTCTCTTCCAATCTCCTTCCTCTCCCAACTACCTTCAGCCTCATAACAAACCCCAATTGGGGAAGCCATAGTCTTACTTTCTCCAGACAGGAGCAGTTGGAATTCTTGTGCGGTATACACATAAATTTTTTTTTTTAAAAGAAAGACGAACATGTCCGGGTTACGAATAACACAACAATATTTTAAAATCTCCTACTTTCACCATGTAAAATGTTGCTTGTATCGTGATGGAGGACTTAGCCAGCCGAGGAATCGAACACGCGACCCAAACGCGATGCCAACTCAGCCACTGACCAATCATTATACTATATTAACCGAAAGATTATCCACGGTTGTAACCATAAGGCAGTGTGAGGGGAATCAAGGCCCTCTCAGCTCACCTCACAATCCTAAATAACATATACAACCCAAAAGTTGGAAGTCCACTTATGAAATCCTGAAACTGTGCAGGTTATATTATGTTTTGTGAAATTAGAATTTTTTGTTATTAGACCTCGGACTCTCGATGGGGGGTTTTGATTTAATGCTTGAAAAGTGCCAGGTGCACGGCCGCCGCACTAGGAATTTATTTTCACAAACAATTTCAACCAGTAAATTTTTGCTGCGTATTTCTCGGAAGATTGAATGCAACTGACCTGTTTTTAATAAATGGAGGGTGAGTACAAAGTACACATGTGGGCGCATGTATAAGCATTCTAGCAAATAGTAGCAAATAATAATAGCATTTTTGGACACCGAATTACTGTAAAAAATTTGCGGTAATATGTCTTTTATCTGTTTGGACTGCCCCCCCCCGTGAGTGGCCCACCTAAGAGCAGTAATTTTTTTTTGGCCCACCAAACGACTTCTGTTGGGCATCCCTGGTCTAGAGATTAAACATCACAATCTAACATCTAAATTAATTAAATAATAATCTGTAAGGTAAGTACCTGAACAGCATGATCGTGTGATACGGACAGGAGCTTCCCATTGTGGTGGGGGCTCCAGCACAACTTGTTCACTCGGAAGCGGTGATGGCTGAACTCCTCGTAGGACTCCAGTTTCACTGTTCCATCAGCTGAAAACCATTAAAATATATATATGCGCTCCCGCCACTGAGAGCTTTATTGCAGTCTCTCTTTCTGTTCCACGCAATGGAGGCTCATGCCTAGAGTGCTAATATTGAAAAATACAACATTATTGGTGTATATTACTTGTGTTGTAGCCGAAAATAATGAAAAAATCTATTTCTAGTTCTAAATGAAAATTTTTTAAATAATGTATTTTCCAATCTTAGCACTAAAAAGTCATCAGTCACCACCACTGGTTGCGTGTGTAGTAAATGAGAAATGGGGAGGCATTGCAAATCAGCTATCCTCAAGTCATCTTGTTAATTTTATCGATGTAAGTCTATGTCGAAGTATACATATTCAAGTAGATTAATAAATAAAGTAGATACGCAGTATAGAGTTGGTACCTTCATCTTTTGTCATTTTCATGATGACAATGGTGGGAGAAGTAGAGGAAACAGCAATCAGGTCATAATAAGGTGATAAACCATCTTCTGAAGATACTGCCAGTGGGTGCCAGGCGATGCATTGTATGCTCTTTCTGGAATAACAAATAAATTAATGTACACGAAGAGAAGAGAAAACAGTTGAACCCCATTAATTCAAACCCCGATAATTTGAAAGAACACGTAATTCGAAATTTTTGCTATAAAAAAGTGCCCAGAAATTTTCGAAATTTATTTTTGCTTGCACACAAAAATTTGTTTGTGTAATTCAAAAAACATTGATTTTTGCAAAAATAAAATCATATTTCGTAAATCTGAAGCTGACAGACAGCTGTGGCGGTAAAGGACCATAAAATGTCCGTTAGGAATGAAACAAACCGGTACTTGCTTTAAACAAATGCAAGTAAGTACTGGCAATTTATTAATTGTTAATTGTCTCTGGTTTATTGATTTGAGGGGTGTAAAAGATATTATTAGTCCTTTTGCTAATTCTATTTTTATTTTTTTCGAAACAATTTTTGTTTTTAAATACATATTTCATTGTCTGCAATATAAATAATTTACGGATGTTGAATATTTTAGTATCTTTGAAAAGTAACTCAGTCGAGAATGTTTTAGTTCTATTGTACATAACTTGGTAGGTTGGTTTATGGCCAACGGTCATTTTACTACCATGTTTTAATTTAAAATAGTGATCGAAGAGATCGATAAGAACACCAGAAATTTGTGATGTATTCATGTGAATAAGATTCATGATTTAGCCTGCGGAATTCGGAGTATTGTACTCGCAATTGGAGTACAATATCTGAATTAGAATAGCTGGCTGCATCAGAAATCTGCCGCAAAATTTTGGTTAATGCGGAAATATTGTATTCTTATGAATTTATTTCGAATCGGTGTCTAAATTTAGAGGGTAAGCTGTGACGGAAATCGGCTGCGAAATACTGAGTTTAAAGAGATGGACGCGACGGTAATTGGCGGCGAAAATTTGATTTATGAGGAAAATATTGAATTTTTATGAATTTTCTTCAAATATAGAGCTGACAACTTATAAACATACAGTGAAACCCTCTTAACCTCTTAAATGCCAGGGAAGAAACTCGAAAATTTCGCGATGTTTTGACTTTGACGTAATATTTTGCGGATTTATTTTCTGTTATCGTATATAATATTTACCGAAACACGTTCCCTGAACAATAAACTATGCTTACAAATAATATTACTTGCATTTATTTGACAAATTGATAGTTTTATCGATCTTTTCATGACATGCGACGCTCAAAGTTTGACAGCTCAAATCGCGGCAGAAATGTCATTTCGAAAGTCATAGATATGTGCAAAGATGATTATTTGAGAGGCTAGGTGTGTTCCTTACATCTGTTACGTCAAGAACAAGAATGCCCCAAGCGATTCTGACCTTGTCCTTCATACATTTTCTTTATACATAAGGTTTAAAATCGCATCTCAAAAATTTTTTTTTTTTTTTTATGGCGCGTCCTGGGCGCGCAATCGGCAAACCAGAGGTTAAGAAGTTCTCTCTTAAGACGTTTCGTGGCTTAAGAAGTTTGGTTTTTCGGTCCCTCGGCCCAAAATTGGCCCAATTTTTCCCACATATAAGGTTTTCCTGCTTAAGAAGTTTGTTTTTTCTGGTCCCTTAGAAAACTTCTTAATAGGATTTCATTGTATATATATATATATATATATGCCCAGAGAGGTAATTTAGAATCCACTTTTATATTCGTTATTATGGACAGTTCCCCAGACATTTGATCGAACCCTCAATCATACATGTATTACCTATTATTGTAATGAACGAACCAATGATGTCATCTTTGAAAGAGACAGCAAGAATGCTTGATGGTATTCTCCTGTTTCTCTTCATTCTCGACAACTATTCCTCCATCCCAACATCGCAGTAAAACCTTAGCTTAAGGGCCATTACACCCATTTAGACAGCAAGAGAGGAGAATAAGGCGGTGCAATAACAACAACGAAAGTCGGTTACCTGTGCGGTACTCCCGAGGCGACCATGTCATAGGGGTAGTCGGGCTTCAGCAGCCCCAGTTGTCCGTCTGAAGAGCCCACGGTCAGGAAGTCTTCGGTCCACACCACTGTGGAGACACCCCATTTCCGGCCGTTGGACATCACAGTCAGCTTCTCAGGATCTGGAAACAAGAATACGCAATAATTAGTATCTTTAGGCGGGCGTGAATTTTCTAGTAAATTATAATATATATACAGCACTCTTATATAACATATAATCAGTCTTACGAAAAACGTCATGAAAAAAACTGAAAAAAATAGTTCATGGAAAGATATATATATATTGCTTATCATGCCTAAGAGGGTAGGTAGTTTATCTGTTAAATGTACAAGGGTTGTCTGTAAAATGAGGTCTCCAAGGTGCTGCGGTCATGAGGAACGATTTTACGCGCAATCCATCAACACTGGTATGTAGCCGCCTGGTTCCCCCATGCCAAATCCCCACCACGTTGAATTCATTTTTAAACTTCCGCGGCTACGGGATTTTTTCTTTGTCTCTGGTGTTGTGTAGTGTACCAAGTCCCATTCACAATTAAGTCCAAGAATTCCTCGCCATCAATGTCGTAGCACTCGAGGAATTCGTGGGCTGTTTCAACTCGTTGCTGTTTATGATGTTGTTGCTCTTGGTGAGCATTTTTGGGACCCAACTTGCGTAGATCTTGTGGTGTCGAAAATGTTTTGTCAAAATCTTGTCAGTAGTGGTCTTACTGACATCAGGAATCATATCACAGAACTGCCAAACCGTCACCCGTCGATCTACAAGCATTGCTTTTTCCATTTTGGCAATTGTTTCGTCTGAAACTGATAGCAGTCCAGCACACTTTTCATCACGAATGTCTGTACGTCCGTTTTTAAGTTCTCTGCATCATTTGCGCGCGTGTTTTCCGCACACTTCACGTAGCTGATTTTGTGCTTTCAACTATATGGTAAAAATGGTGACCGGCCTACTCGGAATGAAACCAACTCAGATAAGTCATTTAGAGTGATAAAAATATATATATAAAAAATTGGTTAAATAGGTTATGTTAGGTTAGGGTTATCGGCTAATTTAAAATAATTTTTTTCATAGATTTTAATGATTTTTCAAGGAGGTGTTGATTTGACATTATTACCAGTTGGCATGGAACCGGTAAAAATATGATAGATTACAGTAATTGTCGGATAATCGAGCAGCAACATACTGAGAGAATTCAAATAAATTAAAAGAATTCCTTAAAAAATTGTAGTAAATCTTTAAATTTTTGCAATCATTGATTACGTTGAAATCTCGATTGATCATTGCCAGAATTATTGTTTTCCTACATTTGTCGTTTATTTCTTCCAGTCCCGAATTAATTTCATAGAAAACTCGCGAAAATAGATAGATGATTTGACATTAATGTGTATGAATGTTGCTTTTTTCTATATTTCCACATTCATTGTTCCCAATTGGTCCCGATTGGTCCCTTACAAACAAAGGATAGGGGTTTCACTGTACATCAAATATTGTAAATCATTAAGATTACTAAAGTTATGGCATCCGCATCAGTTGTGGTGGTGGATTTACATACGTACCTCTGTTAATGTGGCTGGTGTTATACACCACCAGTTCTCCCCCTCCGTTGGCAAACAACACGTTCCTGGGCCCCCAGCAGATGTTGTAGACCCCCAGGGAAAGGCCGGGTGGCAGCACCTTGGCGGGGGACATAGCGCTGGCGTCTAACAGGCCCACCTAAAATTCATAAATAATCATTATGGGCCAGTTGCTTTACAGAACTGAAATAATAACAAAACTTAAATAGAAAAAAAAAACTGCACTTGAAAATTAACTTGAAATTTGATGAATTCTTTGAAACCATCTTTAGATTGCTCATTCGTCTAAATTTCCCCAATAGAGAAAATGGAAAAAGATTTTTTTTTATTAAAATTGGTTTAGTTTCGGCTCAAAGCTCAGTTAGTTGTAAGCTGTGGTGAATATAATATATGGAGTTAGCACTCACCCTGCCCTCCGAGTTGCTGAAAGCGAGGCAGTGTTCCCGCGTGGGATGCCACGCCACGGCCTGCACGCGCCCCTGCACACCGTTCCAGTAGTGGCGCATGCCACTGGCCACGCCGTTCTCAACACGTTCCCACACTCGCACCATGCCGTCGCCGGCTGCTATTGCAAACCTACAACATAAACAAATACCTGGAAATTATTTTAATGTTTTATTAAATGCGTTTTAGCACTCACAACGTATTTCACCCACATGGGGTGAAATACGTACGTTGAATTAAAATAGTATCTGACAACTGCTAAAATGGCCACCGATTGCTTTATAAACTCCACTCTGGAGACTTTTTATTTTACATTAACTCCTCAGGTCTCGACCGTATTTTGTCAGAGGATCAAAATATTTCCGTTTCGCAACAAATTTCAAATAAATGGAATATTTCTGAATGTATCCGAAAACTAAAAACTCTTTAGAAAAGATTAATAGATGATTAATAGGCAATAAATGATTAATAGTGTCTATTAATCAAGTATAAGTAATTAGTAATCTGTTTTCTTAGATTCATCTTTAAATGTTTGGCATAGTTTTGTTTAATTTTACCCTTACTCCCAAAAACAGTTTTATATTTTTAATTCAGTCTTATTCATATAATGACTAATAATCAAATCACAACTTTCTCTTAGATGCTATTACTATGATATCAACCTGTGGTGATAACTTTTGAAAATACGCTCTTAAGAAGCAAATGGCATTTATTGTATCATCTCCGAGCCTGCTTCTGAGTGATCTGCAAATATATCCTGATGCTGAAAACGCTCTCTCGGCTTCTACGCTAGTAGGCTGAACCGTCAGGATATATTCAGAGGCGAGCGTCAGGTACTCTCCTCTGATACCATCGGACTCAAAGAACGCCATTTCTTTCTCAATGTCAACGCAAGTTTATCTTTTCAATACTAAAAAATAAGGTTATCTTTCTAGGGTTAAAATCACAATGAATGGTAAGGCTCTTCTCAACTTTAAAATATTTCATTCTTATAAGACCAAAACCGAAAAATGTTACCTTGATGGTGCAATGGGCGACACTGCAATGTCGTACACGTGCCCTCCGAAGGTGGTATAGTTGGCCACCACCTTGCTGTCGTCGGCCGAATAGCCCACTAGCAAGCGGTCCTGCCCCGCCGTCCAGATGGTGGGCGAGGCCGCCGGGTTCCGCCAGTCCTCGTCAGCGCTGTCGGTGGCGCTAGTGCCGATGGCAAACAGGCCGCGGTTGTGCTCCTCGTGAAGGATTGTGAAGCCAAACGTCTTGGATCTACTGTAATGATAATATTGAAATTTTATAGATAGCTTTAGACCAGTGCTTGATCAAGTGTAAAATTCCCAAGAGCAATAAATAATGTTAAAATATCGTTCAAAGAGATTAATTTTGAAATTTTCTATTTAAAACAATACAATGCAATGGTTAACTTAACACTTTGGCGATATTTTCATTACATAACTAGCCGAAGTCTCATAAGAGCTTTACGCAGAGTTTTTAAAATCAGATGTAGAAAGTAATTTTCCCCTTGTTTTCATCGCCAAGTGTGCAAAATTTCATCAATCTCGGAATAAAACCGTAGATTTGTTTATTAAAACATTAAATTGTCCAGAAAACACACAAGCACAACAATGAACAAATTACTTTCAAGAATTACTACGTAAAATGAACAAATTTATATAAAGCGGCGGGACTAAGATTTTGAGCGACAAGCAGAGAGGTCCAAAGCATTGTGGGTTCAATTCTCTGCTAGCTGAGATATATACGGTCCTCCAATATTGTACAAGCAATATGTATTTCCAGCTTACAATGATGAAAGTTTGAGAAATTTAAATTTTAAAAAAAAATTTTGATAGCGGAGACGGTTTTCGAATAGTTCCTGTGAGCACTTTAGGCCTTAAGCCCACTGCGCTATCTCCTATTTTACCTCGTTCCTTTAACGGTAACCCAGTCTCTTTAATAAAGTTCACCAGGGTACGTCGATCGTTCAGTTAATTAGTCAGGCATTTCCAAAATAAGGAAAGCAATATTCTAATGCTCACCATAAATCAAATATTATTTACAAATTTCTGTGTTTTACATATTACATATGCTATAAAATAACATCGGGAAGCATGGTCCGGTGCATTAATATGGCGTTTTGAAATTTCCTACTAGCAACCCAGAAAACAGCAATTTTTTTTGTTTATTTCACTATAAATTTTCTGCATTATAATTCATTTGGTGGTGATGAGTAATCGAATATTGTACCAGATAGGGGGCACACTTTTACATATAACTGCGTATTCAACTCATTTCGATTTTTCAGAGATGTCTGACTAATCAACTAGACGATCGAAATGGCTATGTATTCTGGTTCCGCAATGTGTCTTCCCAGGTATCTGAACCTTGTTGAGATGGCAGTATCACACTAGTCCCTACCGGTTTCATCAGTGAGTGTCAGGTTATTCGTAACACAGGAATGTTTTCTACCTGAATCAAATAATGAGTGCAGAAAATCGCAAGTGTTTGTTTAATACAGAATTTAAATTACGAGTAGCAGGCGTGGAAGTTGCAGCGCAGCAGCTGTGAGGACTTGGAGCAGCAGAGCAGCACCCGTGAAGAGGGCCAGCTCAGCGCGCCCCAAGGGTGCCCCATCTTCTTCTGCTTCTCCTCCTTGGCCTTGTCTGCCATCATGATGGTGCCCGAACACACCAGTCCACCGCCCCAGCGCCAGATGCACACTTTCCTGGTATGCAATAAATTGTACATCAGAAATTTATATATAGAAGTTTGAAATTAAGTCAAAAACAAACCATAGGGCAGAATTGATTGATAAATGTAAATATTATAAAATTACCCTTTTTTACAGCAGGTGGCTAAAAAGATGGAACTTTCACCAGTCTTGGCATCACCTTCAGTCTCAAAGCATTCTTCTAGTTTTGTGGCCAAAGAACCACCCACGTCACTGGGTGTCTCCAACTCCAGCTTTTTCACATTACTAGATAGCTCAGAAATCTCATTCTCCGATGAATTCTCATCACTCTTCCCGGCCACCATCTCCTTGAGCTTGGCACATTCCAACAGGAAATCGGAAGAGACTTTCACCCTTGGTTTTTCATTATCCGCTTCGTTGTCCGACTGGCTGGGGATGTATTTAGAATGACCAAATTCATAAAACGAAGGTTCCTTGTAAATATCAAAGATATCAGATTCATCGGCAACATTGACGGTACTCTCATTCCTCAGGCTGTGGTCCAGGAAGTCATCGTCAGTGTTTGCTTCGTCGGTGGATCTGTGGAGATTCTTATCGGATTCTTTATCGCTTTCTTTCTTCGCTACGTCTTCGTCTTGACTTCTTCCCGGGAGAATTTGCTTCTTGGATTCTAAAATATCTTGAAGCTTCTTGCACGCATCTAGGAAGTCCACGCTGTGTGCTTTTTTACCCACAGATTCAATATTGCACGGAGCTGGGACTACTTTGGGTTTCTCACGGTCGTCTTCATCATCAGACTGACTGGGGACATACTTAGAATGGCCAAATTCATAAAACGAGGGCTCTTTATAGATATCAAATATATCCGACTCATCTGCAGGATTTATAGAAATGTCGGCACTGTCAGGTTCAACTGGCACAACCTCTGCTACAGAATCATTAAAAGTGTCATCAATCAGGAAGCTATTGCTCCCCTGTGACTTGATTGCTTTTCTAGAATTCATCAAGTCTTGTAACTTTTTGCATTCGTCTAAGAACTTGGAATTGTGCGCAGAATCTTTACTAGGGTCTTCATCTTTAATTTTGATGGATTCCATGGCTTGATTAAGAATTGCGCTGCTCTTATCTAACTTCTGGTACTGGATATTTTTCCTCAAGAGCATGGAAGGGGTGTATTTGGTGTTGGCATTATCCTTTTCAGAATCTGAATGCGGATTGTAACCGAATTCTTTGTAAGAATTTTCCTTATAGACGTCGAATATATCTGATTCATCGGCCTCCTCACCTGATGACTGTTCATATAATCCGTACTCAGACGTATTGAGGAAAGCCTTGTCATCCTCGACCACTTCATTTGGTTGGCCGTTTTTCGATATAACTTCAGTTTTTTTGTTGGCTACCTTTCGCAGTTTCAAGGATTTTATTTTGGGGCGTTTCATGGCCAGCTGCTTCTCCAGGGGATCGCAGCGCGGCGAGGGGCACCAACAAACAGACGTCACTTCAGTCTCATGGCCGTGGACTTTAAATAAAATTTTGAAAGAATCTGAAATATAATGATAAGTTTACATAAGCTATAATGCTATTAAAGTGACGCACATAACTAGGAAATAATGTGCATCAGATATTTATAATTTATTTTTTCTAGATACGTGAATATTGTAATCACCTTCAACAGACACAACCAGAACGACTCCTTGCTTGGTGCCCAGAGCCACAGCGTGCTTCCTGTGTGGACAGGTAGAGAGACAGATGGGCTTGTAGGATTTGAGCAGCTTGGAGTCCACCTTCACACTGTTTTGCCGGGAGTTCCACAGCACCAGCACCCCCAGACTGCCGACAGACACTATGTCTCTCTCATCCAAGAAGGCCACCCCTGCCACTGTCTTCATAAACACATTGAAGTTAGTAATAAAGGGACTACACATCGAGCCATCATTTTAAAACTATCCACGGTAAGGGTACAGAATTTTAATTGCATAGAGAATAAAACCATGGGAGGTGGGTAAAGATAATAAAAACAATGGGTCGTAGATAATAAAACATGGGAGATGGGTCAAGAACCATTATTATTATCATGAAACCGTATGCACAAAAGTATCACCAGCTTCATTCGTAATACTGAAGCATCCAAAATGCGCACAGTGGTGCCCGTCTTTATTTCTACCTACACACTATTGGCTTCGCCACTTTGATAGTTCATCCGATAGAGCCGACTGCGCTAATTGCACCTGCACACATAATTAATACCTTGCCAAGGAGCTAAGACATTAATTATGCCTAATCTATTTAAGGCTTTACTAGCGCCAGGCGCCAGGGCCAGCCCTGAGCCATATGGCCCAATACATAATATTGTCAGGTTGTTGCAAATGACTAACCTCCTTGGCTTCAGCATGGGCATTGTGTGCCACAGCGTATGAATAAGTCTCGGCACTCCACAGCTTCACCAGGCCATCATCGGCTGCCGATACAAAGTTGCGTGTGGTCAACCAGCCTGGACACAACGCTATGCAAGTAACCCTGGAAGTAAAACAGTCACCACTTGTAATGTGTCAATGGTCAACAGTTTTTTCTTTTCTTTACATTAGCTCCACACTAAGGAGGAGGAAGGAGAAAAATAATTCCCCTCAGGGCCTGTCATCTTTGGGGATGCTGTGTGGAGGGTCTTTTTAGGAAAGGAAGGAGAGCAATTTATACTGAGGAAAAAGGTGTGAGGGAAGGATAAGATCTGGGGGTCAGTATGTCAGTTATAACAGTTTTTAGTTTTCGGATAATTCAGAAATATTCCATTTATTTGAACTTTATTGCAAAATGGAAATATTTTGACCCTCTGATAAAATTCCGTCGAGGCTTTAGGGGTTAAATGTCACCCTATTCTGGGGAAATTTTATTACCTTAGTATGCGTTTCATGAAATAAAGTATTTATTTTTTTTGCTTGTTTTTATAACTGGCAATACCATAATTGTTCTACAATTCGAAAGAAACATACATTTGCGTTTTTATAAATCATATAGGAAAACAATTCTACGATCTTTGATGACATTCTTACGATCTGCCTGGGACTAGTATAGTATTACATACAGTTTGGATTTTTTCGAACCTTTCTTGTTCTAAGGGTATAGGCTTTATATGTATGGTTTACTCTACAAAAAAATGATTTATTAAAGGAAATGTGGTTTGGTCAAAAGTTTGTATTCACCAATATAGAGAATTTAGATTCTGGGATTGCAATATGGAACAACACCTACTCAGACCGAGGTGGCAGTCTGGGATTTTTCAATATCGGTTGACTTGATGGCGTGGAATTGTCAGACGTGAATGTATTTTTGCCTTTCAACGGCAAAAATATATTACAAAACCGGTTACAAAACAAATAAAATTAAAAACAAATTATTACAAAAATAAACATAACATTCTAGTTTCAAGCTACATATTCCACCGTTGGGAAGTACATTTATAGTTGACAACAATAATTAAACAATAACATTTCACTGAATACCAAATATTACAAAATACATCTGTGATGGTTCGCATTAATATTGGATTATTTTAAAGGTTTCAAACCTATTTATCAAAATAAACAAAATGCAAATTTCATAAATTGTCAAAGGGGCAGTTTATCGAAAATTGATTTATTGCAACATTTTCTATGTTTCCTTGGAAAATAAAGCATGTACAAACATATTACATGAACAATTTGTAGGCGTAATTCTTGTAACGATGCATAAATATATGTGCTGCCCAACCTTCCTCGTTCACATCTCATTCCCCTCACCCTTTAGCCTCACAACATTCCCCAATTGCATTTTTTCAGTGCCTTTCAATGCCCCCAGTTACCCATAACCTTGTTACCCTGGCCAAAAGTGCCCTTTGGATTTCTCAAACGCCGCAAAGAGGACCATATCACCCAGTCAGTAAAGCAATAATTTAAAAGTTCCAATGACAATGCTGTATTATAAATTCCTAAATTGTAAACACTTACCTCAATTTATGAGCCACGTGTATAATCTTTATGGAGAAGGTTCTGTGCGAAGGGTCGGCATTGGGGGTGAGGATGGTGATGAAGTTGGCACAGGATCCATACACGATGCAACCATCGGGGGCCACACACAGCACACTGGGCAGGTACCAGTTGGGCGAAGGAGGAAACACTACCTCCAACATGTTGACTGAAACAATCAACCATCTAATTGAAATAATTTAATGTGTAAACATCAAGATTAGATTAATTTTTGACTAAAACTTTTTCCTTTTTACATAATCAACTGCGGAACAACATAAACCATAAAATATGATTTCAGAATGAATTAAAAGACCAAAGTAAAATACAATTAACAATTGTAAAAACATAAGAATAAAATCTTCATACCACAGCATGTAATGAAAGATCTTCTAACTGTATGATTTTATTGATATTCTTTGCTGAAGGATTTGGAAAATACACTGTCAATGTATTTTGCAATAATATCATAACAATGCTACAGATGTAAATACGACAATCTTGTCATTGAAAAACAGGCCTAAATGAAGGTGACGATGATATCCGATTTGTTGAATATTTGATAAAGGATTAAAAAGTTTAACTATTTTGAGAGAACAAATATCATAACAAAGAAAGTCCAGTAAATAGAGGACAATAATAGAAAACGGACGAATTGTAAAGGAGACGACGGAGTAAGATTTTACAAAAAATAACGGAAAATGTGGTCGTTCTTCATTTTATGCTCAAAATAACGTAATATTTCAGCAGGTATTCTGTTTGTACCCGTAATTCGTTGTTAGGTGTTCACGATCATGATAACACGGGCAAATACAAAACTATATGTTTTTATAAAAATCGATGGTATGTCGGATGCAGTCGGTAAATGCAGCAGACAAAATAAATGAACATACGTTATGATTCGTTTACTCGAAAAAAATATTGCATTACCAAATTTCTAAAAATACGACAATGCAGTTGAGATTTTATGTGAAATGGGGAACAAATACCTCAAAACAAAAATTAAAACGTGAAAAACCGTCTGCAGAAAACCCGGCAAACAAAGCGCCAATTTTTGACAGATTTCAAAAACTGATTTTTTTTTCTTCTTGTTTATGGTCTTTGGGCTGCTGTGAAAAGTGAAGATTCAAACTCCGTACGAAATAGTATTGTCTATGGATACACTCACATGAACCAAGTAAGTACTCTCATGCTACTACCACACCGAAGCCAACTTCGAACGTTCGGACGATTATGTAGCGGAGTAGTTCGTGCATTGGAAATTCGAGTTAGAAGGTTGGAGTTCGAGTTGGTGCGGGATCGCCTCCAAGGCGGTAAACCGCGTCCGAATCAAAGGAGTCGGCCCAACTCCCACGAACCAACCGTCCACACATCAGTCTGAAGCATTGCCTGCACAAAAACAAAAAGTCATTACATGATGCTTGGTTACGAAGTGTAATCTCCGTGAAAAGTCATTACATGATGCTTGGTTACGAAGTGTAGTCTCCGTGAATAAGCCAGTGGATGAATGAATAAATTAAAAAGTTAAAGTTTTTTTTATATATTGTTCTATTTTTTTAACTGTGTATTATGTGTTATTTTATAAATATATTATCTGTTATATTCTATTATGTATATTTTTTGGCCCCTCCTAAGAGCATTTCTTTGTTTTTACTTTTTATACCTTTTTATATTTATTTATTAATAACTCCACAAAGGAGCTAAATAAACTTTATAAATGGTGCGTCGTAAACAAGTTATATCTTAATATCAACAAATGCCAAACGATCAGTTTCCATAGATCTAAATATTAACAATGCCACTCTAAATAGAGTCTTAAAATTCAATGACCTTGGTGTATCTTTGACTCCAAATTACGCTTCTTGAATAATTACATTATTAGCATTACCAGTAAGGGATTACAAATGCTTGGATTTATTCTCAGGATCGCTAAAGACTTTAATAACATAAAAACCATAAAATTACTATACATGTCTTTGGTTAGAAGTCAGGTTGAATACAATTCAAGCATTTGGTGTCTTTATTTCAACTCTCATTGTTTACAAATTGAAAAAATTCAAAATAAATTTTTACCTTTTATTAATTTCAAAATTGGTATTCCTTGCGGGACCCTAGCAACACTAGCAAATGCAATGTCGGGATTGGTTTATTTATTTTTTGAGTTTATTTGATTGGCATATTTATGGGTTTATTTATGACAATGTTCTAGTTTCTAGCAACATTGTTCACAAGTGTCATTGAAGCACCTTGAATTTTACAATCGCGGATTCGCGTCCACATTTGCACAATTACTTCGATAATTTCATTGCGCATAAGTTAGCTGCTTAGGTTAGAAGTCCAAAGTGTAATTACAGTAACATTTAAAACTTATCTAAAATGACTTCCCTTGCACAACTTAAAACAATGACGTTGGTGGTGGCCGACACCGGGGATTTTGAAGGTATAAATTTTGTGCTGTAGTTATTTGGTGAAAGGATTATTATTGTGGTAACTTCCCAACATTTTATGAAAAAAACTTAGACCCTGACATTACTAAAACCATGAAAAACTGAAGGTGCCCCAGATTTATAATCATTGAAATTTATTTTATCAATAATGCGGTGTTTTGAAGGAAGTATGTTTCCTTTTTGTAATGCTCCAGTTATATTTAACGCAGATAATTATTACAGTTGAATTCTTGTTACAATTATATTCAAGAATATTACGTTGCATAAAAAAAATGCATTTTATTCACAAATCAACCGTGACTGAGTGGGTAATTTAACAAATCTGCCATAATTATTGTGGTAAACTTTCGTAATCACGAATATTTTTTAGAAAAAACCCTTTGATTCACGTTAGTTACTGTAAAATATAACTTTATGCATTTTGGACGATGGAAAATACTGCATTCAAAATTTGCTTTCGATACGAAGACAGCAGATTTTTAATGCACTATTTTCTATCACCCCGAAATCAAATAGTTGTCTTTTATAGTAATTAAGGTGAAACAAAAGGTTTTTTTCTAAAAAAATTAATATTAGCGTGTCCAGTGATCTTTTCGAAAGTTTATGTTGATGTTCAACATTCAACGTAATAAATGAAGTTAACTAAATAACTTTTATTATGAAATTGGTCAAATGTAATGTATATCAAATGTGTGCGAGTGATTCCTTCGCTGTCATGAAATAAATAAAAAAATCCTTGACATTATATCACAATTAAGAGCTGAACCGGTGTATCACACAACTAATAAATGATTAATAATAATTTGTCAATATGTATGTTTTGCTTTCTGTTTGTTCCAATTTTCTGAAACTGTGAAGCATCATTAACTGAACAAAATTATTTACAATTTTTTTTTATTTAATGTGTTCATTTCATTTACTTTTTGCAAGCCCTGCAAGTATTATTGTATTGGAAAATGACAGCTGTTTCGCTTTTCTGAAGCTTCATCAAACTGCCATTGATACTGACAGACATAAAATTCCTTCGGAGGGTAACAGACCGATGTAATATGTATATATAGATATATAATATTTGCACAATTTGTTATCTCAAAAGTTAGCTATGGTGATGGTGATATTGCATTTATCTATCATTAATCGTCATTGCGATTCTTTATCTATGAATTAATATTGATTAGATTATTAAAGATTATCTTGGCAATTAAGTTCTGACGCTTTGATTTGGTAAACAATAATTGACATATATTCTCTTGACATTTATTTTTTATAGTACAGTACAAGTAAGTTGTAACACAGCTTACTAAAAAGTATTACTTTTAGTCGAGCACTACTTGGAGACCTTGAGGAATTCCCTCAGGGCTTGCCGCATGTATGCAAGATGTGTGAGTGGTAAATTGTTTTGTTTTGTGTGTCAAGGACGTTTTGTGTGATTTTATTACATTACATTTTATTACATGTGTACATTCACTATAAACTAATAAAATAAATTATTCATCTTATAAAGTTTTATACCTATTATGTTGATTTTTCTACGGTGTGGTGAAAAGGTTTGGTTTCACAAAAAAACATTTTATGCCTCCACTGAAGTAAGATATCTCACCTTCCTTTAACCCTTTGAAAACCACAGTAAACAGTACCCCCCCACACGTAGAGTTCGGAGCGAACGTGCCCCTCGCCACTTCAGGCCGCCGCGCAGAAAAGTAAAGATGTTAAAAGAAATTAAATAAATAATGTGAAAGTGATTATTTTATTGTAGCCATGAATGTCTACAAACCCCGAGATGCCACCACCAACCCCTCTCTCATTTTGTCTGCCGCTGGAATGCCACAATACAGACCTCTTGTGGATAAGGCTGTAAAGTATGGGAATGAAAAGGGATCGTAAGTATTCAATCAATTCCTTTTTTTAAAACAATCAGTCCTACAGTTTGTATAGAAAGTATAGAGGGCGCTGCAATCATTTAAATAGTTTTAAATGGCAACATTGAATGGTTCAAAGAAAAAAGTACAAATATATATATAACTATAAAAAAGCACTCATAAAAACAAGGAGCAAAAATTTTTTTTTTTTTTTTGCCTCATTCATCTGCCCTGATGATGGACACTAACGCTGTCCGAAACGTTGGCTAAAGAAGGAGGTAGCGAAACACGGCATAACACCCCAAAAACAATAACAAAAATACTTTTTGGCCGTGAAAACCTAAAAACATACCTAAGGAGCAAAAATGATTTTTGTTATTTTTCCTATCCAATATGAAAATGTCAAATTCGGAAGTCAGTCACAATCTCACATTAATTGTTTCTTTTATAATTTCTTCTAAAATCAATTCACATTTTATTAACGTAATAAAATGTGAATTGATTCTCTAATTCTCTCTATTTATAACTAAAATATTAAGCATGTTTTTGTTTTATTGCAGCACCCTTGATGATAAGATTTCAGAGACCATGGATGTGCTGAGTGTAGCTTTTGGTTGTGAAATATTAAAAATTATTCCTGGTCGAGTGTCCACTGAAGTAGATGCCAGGTAATGAAATCTATAAAAAATGTTTTGTGTATTTTTGAATACTCTTCGAAAGTTTGCAATAATAATTCATTTGCTTTTTCCACAATTTCAGATTATCATTCGACAAAGAAGCCAGCATAACCAAAGCATTGAAACTAATTAAGCTTTACAAGGAGAATGGAATCGAAAAAGAGAGGGTTCTTATAAAGCTTGCTTCCACATGGGAAGGCATCCAGGCTGCCAGGTATAATATCATTGAATTACACAATTACATCTAGTCACGTTTTCGTCTCATTTAATCAAAACAAGGACGTGGATGGGACCCAAACGTGATGCCAACTCAGCTACCGACCGGTAAATATATAAACTAGCTGCGGTCCCCGGCGTTACCCAGGCTTTTTATATATTTATCTCTATTTATTACAATTATTAACATTTATTTTGATCTTTTATTATGTTGGGTGTTAGGTTTGAGAAGGTGAAACTGTGGGTGGGTAATATTGTATGTTTCGTGAACACCCCACTAGGAGAACCTGTGCTGAGGTGTTTACGTGGTTATGATTAAGAGTGACAAGTATTTATGTGTTGAAGTAGAAAGTTAGTTGTTTTTGACATGATAACTCGATCTTATAAATCGATGAACACCGGCTTGCATGCATGCATGCACGAAAAAGCATGACTCATTGTCACGTTCCGCCTGAGCCTAGGTGCAAGCGAGAGGGCGGAACAAGTGATAGAGAGGCACCATCGGCCTAAGCGTTCGGCTTACGACGCATCAATGCAATTTTTCATCAATGTTTTCTTATGACGTTATCACGTAAAATTATCATCCGTAAACCGACTTTACAGACAACCAAATTTTTTTGTATATTGGTAATTTAGAAAAAAATAAAATGTGTATATTGTAAGTGTGTGTATAGTTTTTAAATTCTCAAAAATCGTGTGAATTTATTTTACACTTTTTGTAGTATGGTAATGTTTGGTTTGGATTTATAATGTTTTTAATAGAGTGAATATCTAGATTTTTGATCCAGGCTGTGATATGTTTTTTGTGAATGTTTGCAGATGTATTTGCAGTTAGTAGTTGTTTAAATACAATCAAAAAGTTTGGTTGCGTAATACCGAAAGTGTCTTTGTCCCGTGTGTATTGTCAGTATGTTCAGTGTTTTATTTGTTGAAGACCTGGTTTTTATTACACAGTGACCTTCCTATTGTTTTGAAGGTCAAATGTGCTAAATTTCATCAATCTCGAAATAAAACTGTAGATTTATTTAAAAATGTATAAAAATCAAATCCACATCGCCCGCCCATCCGTCACAGGTCTCAGACACTCTTTTATATAAATAGAAGATTGATTTGAACTGTCGAATGTACTAGTCTTTACATCGCCGGTTAATTCAATTTATGTATAATATTAAATGTATATTTTTATTTGAGCACATTGACTTCATTTTAGATATTAGAGGTCAGAGATATTATTTACATACAACATGTTATTCCATTCACACATTATCATCTCGGAAGCAAGTATAATAATTATTCAGCTATCAGTCATTTACTTAGAACTTACACTACGTTTTATATGAAAATGGATTTTATATCATCTGCGACTCTTCTGTCAACTCTATGGAGATTAAAATTATTAGTATAATAGAAAGCACATTTCAACAAATAAATAAAACCAAATAAACCAAACAAAAAAATATGAATATGGCATTTGTTGTTAAAAATAACATCATAAACAATCACAAATTGAATTCCAATGGGATAAATCACATAATTAATAGGTATGCTCACCATTTGCACAATTTTTTTAATTGTCTTTATAATGCGTAGTTTGACTATAATCTTTGTGGTCAATGTCCCAAAACATACTTGGGAACTTTGGTAGTATGTAACACATTATTATTATTAATGTAGGAGCAGTGGCGTAGCGTGGGTGTTAGTCGCCTGGGGAGGAGAAAAATTTCTTATTTGGGTACTTCAAGCGCCGGGTGGGGGAGGGGGGGGTTGAAATTCTATGTTTCTCATATATCTCATTTGACGAGTATTCTTCCAATGAAAATAATGATTATGTTTCTACTACAAATTTACATTTGAAATCGAGAATGGTATTCATGAAAAAGGATTTTGCATCTCGAATTTTAACACTGTGTTTAGAACACAAGACAGGTTTTAACTGATAGATTTTGCATTAGAGTCCCCAAATAATAGTTACACGTAACAGTCAATTTCTCAGAATTTTGCAGCATTTGGTATGCAACTCAAATGTAAAACTTCACTCGGTACACTATGAATCTGAATTCTGAACACAAAACTAGTTTAAATTAAAACTGTATGCGGTGAATTAAAACAGTGAACATGGTTTTTCTTTGATTCTGACATTACATAAATAGTCTGCAACTAGAATTTTATAAATGCACTTCGAATAATATAATGTTTTCCTTCCTTAGAAATGTGTCAGCAGATAAATCCAACTGGAATTTTACATTCTAAATAAAAAAACTGGCCTAAATTAAATCTGTACCTGACTAATTAAAACCACAATCAGAATCACAATGGAAATGGTTTCTCTTTGATTCTGGCAGCACATACATAGTTTGCAACTAGTATTTTATAACTACACATCGAATAACAGAATGGTCTCCTTCGAAATATATCAGAAGATGGATACACAATTGAAATTCAATTGTTACATTCTGAACACAATTCTGGTTTTAATTAAAAGTGAATCTGCTTGCGAGTCCCCAGCTTTAAGTAGTGTTGCTCTCATAATATGCGTATGGTTTTCCTACGAATTACAAAATTTGCAGCTTAAAAAAATATAATTATTGACGTTAATAATAATGAAAGATTAAAGATAAAGTTGGATAAAATAAAAATACTTAATACTTGTGTCGCTAGTCACTCATGATCCAGCAGTCGCTTTAGTGATCAAGATGACATTATTTTACATTTATTTAAAGAAAGTGGATTCCCCGGTTTCATGACAGAATAAGTAATGAAAAATTCCATGCTCATTTCAATCGGTTCGAATCGTAGGTCGACAAAAATATGAAAAGAAATGGTTAAAACTTTTACAAGATATTATTATTATTTATTGTGAAAATTTGCCCCCCCCCCCCCCCCCCCACACTACGCCACTGCATAGGAGTGGTTAGTTATCACTGGAGGATGGAGGTACCCAATTCTTTAACTTTTGTACAATATTGCAATCCCTTTTTTTAAAAATAATTCTTCATACCAACCTTCTAACTTAAATACCGGTATATTTTTTTATTGCTATAGTTAGTTTTAATAGTTAAAATCATTTTCAAAGTATTACTTTTTCGGGTCTCCGGAAATCGCACCAAATCTGTCGCTGTCTAGGCCACACCTGTACCTGTCTCAAAAAGCCTACATTTTATGGCGACTGTATTTTTTATGATGACGTCGAGAATCGAAATGTTTTTTTCTTTGTTTAATCGCTTTTGTTGAAGAACATTAGGTAAAATGTCAGCATCTCGTCACTACTGTTATTGTTTTGTAAAAATGTATCCATCACCACACCTGACAAACAATTTACTGGTGTTCAAAAAACCTGCACTACTACGAAAAAAATGATGTGGCACCACCAACCAATATCCATTAGAAAAATGCTCCTTTACCACTTAGGTCAACTTCATTTTGTTCGGGGGATCGTTTTGATGCAATTACAATAGTTTAATTTAGATGATAAGTATATTAATGTTTGCTACAAATTTAACGGAAATTGTATTTAAAGTTTAATTACACCTTGATGAGTTAACTGCATATTTCTAGAATTTTTCCTTTATTATGTTAGAACTATTATAATCAACAATGATAATAATATCAATATACATAATTATAACTATTAAAAGTATGAAAGGGGATGAGGTTTATAAATATTTAGGATACCCGCAATCGAATAGATTAGATCATACTAGTATTAAAAATGATATTAGGATTAAATTTCAAAGTAGAGTCAGAAAAATTTTAAAATGCAATCTATCTGCTAAAAATTTAGTAAAGGCAATAAATACTTGGGCAATACCTTTATTATCGTACTCATTTGGCATAATTAAATGGTCCAATACAGATTTAGATAGCTTAGAACGATTAATTAGAACTACGTTAACAAAGTTTAATTGCCATCATCCAAATTCAGCTATAGAACGAATTAATTTACCTAGAAATTTAGGAGGTAGAGGTATAGTCAAAATAACTTCTTTGAAATACAATCAGGTAGAAATGCTAAGAACTTTTTTCCACAGGAAAGCTAATAGTTCAGAAATGCACAAAATAATTTGCAAGGCAGATAGAAACATTACACCTTTAAATTTATACGACGATAATGCCAACATTCTTTTAAATACCAACCAGGAATTATTAGATTCCTGGTCAAATAAAATTATTCACGCCAAACACTTCAATTATCTCAACCAAACGTATGTTGACAAACTTTCGTCAAACAAATGGTTGAGTATTGGAGAATTGAGCGCAGAAATAGAAGGATTTATGCTTGCCATTCAGGATAGAGTCATTAATACTAAAAATTATAGGAAGTATATAATCAAAGATAGAAATCAAATTGATGATTTATGTAGAAAATGTTTGGCTTTTCCGGAAACTATAGAACATATTATATCGGGATGTTCTGTATTAGCGCCTTCCGAATATACTTTTAGACACAATCAGGTTTTAAAAATAATTCATCAAAGTTTGGTAATTAAACATAAATTGATTGATTGCCGTAATGTAGTACCATATTATGAATACGAACCAAATTCGTTTTTAGAAAATGAATTTTATAAAATATATTATGATAAAACTATACTAACAGACAGAACGATTCGTCATAATAGACCCGATATAGTTTTACATGACAAAATTAAAAAAATAACTTATATCATTGATGTCGCTATTCCAAATTCCTGTAATATTCAAAAATCTGTTTCTGAAAAAATTAGAAAATATACAGATTTAGGAAATGAGATTAAAAGAATTTGGCATTCTCGGACTATAAAAATATTACCATTTGTTATTTCGGCTACTGGCATTATACCTAGCTCTCTAATTAAAAATTTAGGCTTATTAGATTTGTCAAAGAATCTTTATATAAAAATGCAAAAATCAGTCATATTAAATACATGTAGGATTACGAAAGATTTTTTAAATATTTATATTGAGGGATCGGTAGGATTTATCGGTTCAGTTAGGAGTTCTATCGAGCCGAACCCTCTGATATGAAAATATCTGGAGTCGGTGAAGTATTTTCCCATATGGTCTCTGGTAGGTTGACGTGTTGTTCTTGTATAGTTTTGTAATTAGTATACATACAATGCAATTACATCGCGTGAATTGACTAGATTAGCATTTGTGGAAAAGTGTGTGGAAGGATTAAGTTTTTCCTGTGAGGAAGATTTAACCCGGACATAAAATCTAGAGAACAATAAAAAAAAGTATATATTATTAAGTATATATATTATATTATTACTATAGTTATAAGCTATACTATTATAGGTTCCATGCCAACTGAGAGTAATGTCAACTCAACACCTCCTTGAAAAGTCATTAAAAGTTATGAAAAAAATAATTTTAAATTGGCCGATAACCCTAACCTAACATAACCTATTTAACCAATTTTTTATAAATATTTTTTTATCACTCTAAATGACTTATCTGAGATGGTTCTGAGTTGGTTTCATTCCGAGTTGTCCGGTCACCACTATTATATTATTACTATATATATTATATTATTAAGTATATATATTATATTATTACTATAGTTATAAGCTATATATATTGTAATAATATATATTGTAATAATATAGCTTATAACTATAGTAATAATATAATATATATACTTAATAATATAATATATATAGTAATAATATAATAGTATAGCTTATAACTATAGTAATAATATAATATATATACTTAATAATATAATAAATATAGTAATAATATAATATATATACTTATAATTATAGTAATAATATAGCTTATAACCATATAAATATTATTATTGTGTTAATTTTGACACTAACCTCAAAATTTCCTTTATAAATAGTGCACCTATCACCATCAATCAATAATTGTACATCCAATGCTTATCACTATTATTGATTTTCTAAAATAAAAATTAACACCAACATAATGTTTCAATTCCATCTACACAGTGAAATAACAACAATGAAATCATTTAAATACAAACAAAAGGTGCATCGCTTAGATATACACTTGCTGGTTCTCCGGTTCAAATGTGAAGATTGTAAATGTGAAGTGTGAAGTTCAGAGACAGAATCAGCAGATTCAGTTGTACCAACCAAACAGTGGGTTTTAATGTGATTGTTCTTTATTTTTTAAATGACGATTTTTAAATTCTATGTGTAATAGTATATAATAAAACTTATTTATTCGGAATCAGTGTTTACATGAACACATTCTTTTAAAGCCATAATATTTTTCTTTGGAATTTCTCATTGCTGTTAGTGAAATTCTGATCTAAATCTCTCGTAATGTTTTGGTTTCAGGGAGCTAGAGAAGACCCACGGCATCCATTGCAACCTGACCCTGCTGTTCTCCTTTGCCCAGGCTGTGGCTTGTGCCGAGGCCGGAGTTACCCTCATCTCCCCCTTCGTGGGGCGCATCATGGACTGGTTAGTACCCGTGTGCCTATGCTATGATGCAAATATCAAATAAACTTGATATATATGATTATCTAATTGGAGTTGGATCTTACAAAGATTATCAATTATAAATTAATAAGAGGTAACAATTTAATTGCCCCCTCTAGAAAAAACAGGTCAAATAAAACAAATAAAAATAAAGTATCTAGGAATCGTAATTGACCAAAATCTTAGATGGGCACACCATATCAAACAAATCACAAATAAATTCCTCAAAACAATACACATTTTCCTAAACATAAGAAACATATATTAAACATATATATAAAATAGAACAAATGAAAACAATATATTTTGCACTTTGTCCATCAATATAGAATATGGAATAATTGCTTGGGGAGGAGCAACATTTTTTTTTGTCATCGCTTTTAATGTCGGGTATGCCTCCTACGTCATATATATGTCTGATAACATTAAATTATTGTGTAAACAAGCTTATGGGTCCGACTTTTCAAAGGGGTATTGAAATGCTACTTTGTTGAGTTGTCATGAGACCATCGTAAACACAACAATACGGTAAGAATAAAAAGTTTGAAAGTTTGACTATGTAATAAATTTAATGGTTTCAAAGATAGGATGATTTCGTCGGTCTTGTGGCTAAGTCCACTAAGTCACGTTTTTTCATGAAATGACTTAAGTATGAGGTCTTATGTAAAAAATCGTCCTCTTTCGATTGGCATACTCCATTAAGTCGTATATTTAATCGTTTTCGATTTAAATGTGTTTTTAAATTCACCACAAGACATAAATCCGATATTATTGTAAAGCAAAACGCATATAGTCAAACATTATACTCTAAATGTCAATAACATATCGATTTAGACCGTTAAACACAAGCAAAATCCACTAAGTCAGCTTTAAAATATTCTTAAAGCAATTTTGCGACAAGCAAAATCCACTATTTTTTTTTTTATAAAAGGCGGAGACGGTTTACAAGTATATGTTCCCGTGAGCACTTAGGCCATAGGCCCATTGTGCTATCTCCCATTTTACCTCAATCATTTAGTAACAACCCAGTCCCTTTAATAAAGTTCACCAGGGTTGTCACCGGATATGTGGCTATGTCTTCTGGTTCTACTGTGTGTCTCCCCAGGTATCTGAGCCTAGTTCCCACCAAGGCAGGACATTGGCACCATAAGTGAATTGGAGTTTCTTCGTCCTCTTCACATTTCCTGCATCTATTGGTGTTTTCCACTCCCAATATCTGCATGTGTCTCCTAAGTCAGAAAAATCCACTAAGTCAGCTTTAAAATAATTTTAAAGCCATTTTGCGGCACTAATGTCGACAATTTAACAGTAATCTTAACAAGCAAAGCACAATTTGGGAGACGGGAATGGGTACCGCCGCCCCGGGAACCTTTATTGGATAACCAACACCTCTGCCATAGGTCACCCCAAGTGGTTCGCTACGTTTGGTGATTTAGCAGGGGTGCCCGGGTTCATGGGGTGAGGTATGTCTGGGTCTTGGAGGCAAATGACCAGGACACACTGAACCCCAGATTCCTACCCACCCCTTAAACCCTTTTCCTTCCCAGAACTCTCCTCTCCTTCCTTTCCTTAAAAACCCTCCACAGCATCCCCAAAGATGACATAGGCCCTGAGGGAAATTATGTTCCTCACGGCCTCCTGTGTGGAGCTATCAACTAATATTGTGTATTGATAAGGTACTTAGGTTCATTCTAAATTATGAAATATTAAAAAAAATTTTTTGGAGATATTCATCCACTTTATAGCCTATCCAAAATTGCTAAATATTGAAATGCGATTATCTCAGGATTGTGTTTTAGTGACTTAGTGGACTTTGCCAGTAGACCGACGATGTTAAAGTTACAGATACCGCAGCAGAATCTAGTATAACATTGATATAAAAATCTATATTAAAATCTAGTATACTTTATCAATATATTAATACGTGAAGCCAAAACTTTGTACCCCTTTTTACGAAAATTGCGCGGACGGAGGAGTATGAAATTTCGCACACTTATAGTTTATATAGAGGAGTGCAGAATGCTAATATTTTTTAAAAATTATGCATAAAAATAGATTAAATCAATAACAAAAACATTACACACACTACCATGTATTTGACACACACACTCGCGTCTTTACTCTATTGTTTATTGAGTCTATGGTCAAATTGAGAATAGATTAATATTGTTTGTCTTTAATATTATTTGTCTATGGTCTTACTGAATGTCAAACATAAAAAAAACATTACAATTATGGTCGAATTTCGACCATTGGGCGACCACTAGTAATTATAATTCAGCCACGAATAATATTATGTTGTTGTTGCCGAGCGTGTAATACCTCCGATGTGAAAAAACTAATTGAAGCACGAAAATGAATAAAGGCTAACAATTTTTTTTTTCTATTGTGAAAATTACTGAAGTCTATTGTAAAAATTACTGAAGATGAGTTTTATCTCTCTCATGTAAGAATTTTTTTTTTCACCATCGAATGAAGACATGCCATGCAAGTATATGACATAATTATACAAAAGCAACAGAGCTTGTGAAAAAAAAATAGTAGCTTGAAACCCGACCTGGGCAGATAAAGTAAAATAGCCTGAAACCCAGCCTGGGCAGATAAAATAAAATAATAGGTTGAAGCCCAGCCTGGGTAGACAAAATAAAATAGTAGATTGAAGCCCAGCCTTGTCAGATAAAATAAAATAAAATTGAATTCACAAGACATGCTATTTCATCTTTAGGAAATAAATGATGTAATATAATATTTACACTTCGTTCCAGAGTGGAAGATAGATACTACAGAAAGAGAACACTTTCAGCGTAGAAAAGTGGCTTGAAATAACCAGATTTGAATAAGCAGGTACTTCCTAACCTTTATCATTTCCTTCCCCTCCCCCATTTCCTCTAGCCTCACAAAATTATCCAACAGGGCAAAACACAATTCAGAAACTGGAAATTGAAATTCTATATATGAACATACAACATTTGTCACATGAGAATGGGTGATTTTTACAACTACTTCTTGTGTTCGGCTCTGCCGGACTCTGTGCTACCTCTCTCCTACAATGTGGGTATCTTCAAGAACCAGGTTCACTCCTTCCTCACAAATAACCTCCATGTAACATCACTCCAGACAATCCCCTCAGGGCCGCCTCGTGTGGATTTGATAATATAATTTTATTATTATTCCAATATGTATATTATGTACGTAATATGTACTGTTTTTGTATTACAGGTATGTAGCAAATACGGCCCAGAAGTCCTTCAAGCCCGAGGAAGACCCCGGGGTGGTGTCTGTCACACAGATCTACAATTACTACAAGAAGTACAACTACAAGACGGAGGTCATGGGGGCATCATTCCGTAACACGGGGGAGATCCGTGCCCTCGCCGGCTGTGACTTGCTCACCATCAGCCCCGGCCTGCTCAAGGAGCTCGAGGAATCTACTGAGCCCATTGTGAAGGTGGGCTTATGACTATTAACTTATCTTCACAGATTGCGGGTTCCAAACCTGGGTACTTTTGCACCTTGTTTTAGAGTAAAAGATACTCCCAGCATCATCCTGGTGAGAGACCACCAGGATGAGGCATGTTTAGTGACAAGAACTGAATAACGCGGAACAGGCAAATTGTTTCAACAAAGGGCGCATTTGAATACAAATATTTGTCCACACCGATTGTATTGAAAGTTACGTTTGTCATTTATTATTTAAAAAAATATGATAATTGAATTTAACCCCCCCTCATGTGAATGCTATAGCTACGCCCTTGTCTTTGTTCATAAGTTCCACATGTTCACCCATCTAACCATCCTTTTCCTAATCTTGTTCCCAAAATTTTCTTCAACCACTCATTCTTTCTGGATTTCCACATTTATAACACATTCATTCCACTGCTTAACCTATTTGAGACGAGCGTCATGTATACATGCCAACCGATCGCGTGCCTAAAAGACGAGCGTCATCTATACATGACGCATATGGGTGTGAATTTGAAATACCCGTCCACGGGTATTGCAAATTCTTTAAAAATCATTGTAAAAAGGTTAATGTTCGTATTATTTTTGTTCTTATAGAAATTGGACGCGAGCTCTGCGACCAAATTGACATTGGAGAAAGTGACCCTCTCGGAGGCTGCTTTCCGTTGGCAGCTCAACGAGGACCAAATGGCCACCGAAAAGCTCTCCGACGGAATCAGGAAGTTTGCCGCCGATTCCCGCAAACTGGAAACCCTGATCAAATCCCTGATCTCTAAGGCATAATCACAATGTCAACCCAAACTGTACATTCTATTATTACTTTTTACAATTCCTGTTACATTCCAAATGAATTTTGGCATTTTTATACACATTTTTTATATTATGCGGCAATTTTGGTGACTTTAAACTTTTTCGTTATGTAATTTTATAAATTAATAAATTTTCTAAGGAATCACAGTTGATTTTATTTTTAATCACAGTTAGGTTTAATTTTTAACCCCTTGTCCTTATTGCGCCCTTTAGTACACAGTACATGGCAGCGAACAAACTGACAAGGACTCATAAAAGTCATTCTCTCTCCTTTTTGTATTACTGAGAGATACCTATATGATGCGGTGTTAAAAGTGGCGCCATTTTATATTTGTATTTAAAAGTTTACCGAGGACATTTCCAAACACATAATTGTAATATATTCCAAAAAGTCGACGATGGCTACTGCTTGTATGTTGTATTTTTTATATGAAAGAGAAAAGTGACAATAATCTTTATAATGTTTGTGAAATTATATATATTTTTAGTTTCAAATAAAGTGGTTTTTTTGCGAAAAAAATCCTCTATTTTTAAACCTAAATTTTAGTATTTTTAATTGCATATGTCCATTTGTAACATTCAAATAAGAAAAGTCTTTCATTTGCTTTCAAAAACAGCAAATTAATGGAAAAATAAATGACAAATTTCTAAATAAATCATGAATCTGACAAATCATTTATGTCATGATGGAGGACTTAGCTAGCAGAAGAAATGAACCCATACTGCCTATGTGGGAAGCCGACTCATTTGTCTACTCAATTAAATAATTTTATAATAAAAGTGCATAAAATGTATAATTTCGATTTTATTATTAAAAATAAGTAGTTTGAAATACATTAAAATTAACAGTACATACATCATAATTAAATGCATTATTGACTCGGTAAGTACCTAAATCCGATCACATTTCATAGAAATTTTGATTTTTAATAATACAAATAGAAAATAATTCTATTTTATATTGAAAACTCATAAAAAAAAACATTACAAAACATTTAAATTTAGCTCATTTAAAAAAGCTATTTTCAGTCGAAAGATAGTTGACATAATTTATTTAATTAATAATAAACTAGCAATATGCAGAAGCTTATTCTAAAAGAAATACTGTTAAAGCCGAGTCTCTCAAGAGACCAACATAATAATATTCATTCCTGTCTAATGATATAGTACCTACTTCAGATTCATAAAGACAAATCCATAAAATGATTCTAAAATTTCTCTTTCATCACTAAAAATTATTTTATAAAATGCCATGAGTCCTGTTTCACTATGCATTCACAAAATTGGCCTGAAAATGACAGAAATTCTTTAAACATTGGCGATTCGGGATACAAAGTATATTTTTAAAGTTTTTTTTTTTTTTTTTTCAAAAAAAATAATATTTATTTACACAACCCTCATATAAATACTTTTGAAAAAAAATCAAAAATAAATTATGTCTTTTTCAACAGCAATAATCTTATCATTATGCCAGTGATTCCCCAACCTGGGCAATATTTCAGTAACTTGTGCGGCAATCAAGTATATAACTCAGATACGTTTAGATTTACGTTTGATGCAATTTAAACGTTTCCGTTTCATAAAATTCCAAAAGATTTTGTGATAAAAATCTTCCTTGGAAATTTGATTTACTAAACGGTAAGAATCATCAGCATTTATTGGTTTGTGCTTCAGACTAGTAAAATTTTATGGGGAGGGGAGTGCTGATGAAAAATATACTTGAAAAATGTGGGCAATGGGCCCAAAAAGGTTAGGAATCTCTGTGTTATGCAGAAAGTTAATTTTATTGTGAGATAGCCACTTTCTGTTGGAACAACAACTCAGGACAGATTAATAATATTGTACTTCACAGGATTTTAATCTCGGACGCATACAAATTATAATTAAAAGGTTCGCAAACATGAGTTCATACTATTTTCCTAAACTTGTATAATAAAATGTATGAAGCATTATTTTGATAAAATTTTGTAAAGAAATCTCCAAATTATAAATAAGCACGAATAAACTTTAAATATATAACTATAAAATGTAAGATAAATTTTAGTTTTAAAAAACTATTTCTAAAAAATTATAGGAATTCAAAAGTTTACTGGCCGGCCGGTCGAGCCATAAAGCACGAAGTAGTAATAGGGCCAGTTGTTTTACAAAGATTCAAATATAACACTTTCATCAAATGGCCAATCAGCGCCATTTTGTTTTTTTGACATTTGAAAGGTTCCTATTAACCTGTTGAATGTCGGGTGCTACATATTTCGAAAATCCAAGCAGAAAATACCTCATTCTTTCTGATCAAATATATAATAAAATCTGGTCAAATAAAATACTTGTTGCTTTCTGGTCAAATCTTAATATATATATTTCTTCTGTCCGTTTGTATGTCACTGAACTCTTCCTAAACGGCTGGACTGATTTTGATGAATTTTTTTGTGTGGGTTCAAGGGGAATCGAGAATGGTTTAGATTCACAATTTGGTCCACTGGAAAATGTTCTTTTAATTAATTGTTTATCTCTAAGGAGTTTTGATTTTGGAATGTTTTACTTGGATCCGGCAGACTGCGCTACCATCGCAGTATCGAATATTCAATATTATTCTATTTTAATTTTAGTTTGTCCCGACAGTTGTGTACAGGACAAAGTCTGTCGGGTCTGCTATAAATAAATAAAATAAATTGAGGAACATTCCAGAACACTCTCGAATGTTGTCCTGAGCGAAGCCGGATAACCCAGCTAGTATCCATATAAAAACAAAGGAATTGTTTTTTTACAATTGTTTTCTGTTTACCAATTAATGCATCTTATTATTCATGTATACTACATGATAATATCGTAAGAGGTTTTTTCCAAAATGGCTAACTATCTAAAAAAAATCTCCCATCTTGGAAATAATTGTCAAAAAATATAATCACACAAATATATAAACTGATTTTATTATTTCTACACAAATCTGGATACATACCCAACATGGAAAAATACAATTCAAATGAGTTTTCAAATAAATAAAGACCTTTATACTCATTTTAAAAAGTAAAATATCGATTTTTTCGCCTTTGATAGTTGCCCGTAATAGTGACCCGCAAAGTCATAGAACATTCATTTAATAATAGTGACCCGCAAAGTCATAGAACATTCATTTAATAATATTCTAGAGTAGCTTGATTAATGAAATCAATGGTTAAATCAAGAATGATATTGGCGCAAGCGATTCTGATGTTGTCCTTCATAGAGTTTCTTTATATATAAATCAGTTAAAATAGCATTTTAAAAAAAAAACAAAAAAAAATTCTGAGCCCGCCGGAGGCTTAAAAGCCTTAAAAAGTCCCTTTTAAATGATTCTATATCTGATTCAGTTTTTAAACAGATTGTGATCATTAAAAAGGTAAAACTGTCACTTTGTTATGCTTGTCTCACAATTTGATAGAAACCTGAAACCACAGAAAAAATATACCCGCCCATAAGAGGAAGGGGAACAAAGCAAATTGAGTGGAGCGTGGGAAGTGGCGAGGGGTTGTCCCTTTCAGTGATTTATATAAATAAAATGTAGAAACAATATTTAGTCTTCGAAAATAAAATCTGCTTACGAATATGTACTTAGAATTGTTCACTGCATAATAAATGCAATAAATATGAACAATGCAATTCAGTACATCTGCTACTGAACCAATCAAGCACCCGACTCAGGGCGTTCAGTATTTCATTTAGAAAAACCAATGGAGCCTTATCTCGAAAAAAGAGGTCTAGGAGTTCGAATGTAATTGAAATCCCAAATTGAGTGAAAAAAGTTAGCCTTGTTGCCCAATTCGAAAATTTTGTTATAGTGTTTAGTTGAGGCACTTTTACATATGTTTTATAATTTACTCACTGCGGTAAATTATAACTCACTGATTACGTCTAAAAGAGATCCAAATGAAAATCTAGTCTCCTTCAACGAAAGTCATCTTCTGAACAGGCCCTTGGTACGCTTGGTGTTTAAGTGACCAGCTCAGATACAGGGGTCCCTCGAAGCCAGAGTTAACTGGGCGTACTGTACAGGGCCCGCAGATACTTTAATAGTACACAACTGCTAATCCCGTACAAATCGCAACTCGACTCTTCGACTCTGTGCAGAAATGGGCAGTCCGTTTGATAGGTTATCTTAACAAAAGGATTGCAATCTTTAGAGCTCAGGCGTTGGGTGGGAATGCTGTCCTTGTTCTACCTATTTATTTTCAATGGAAGACGCTCCGAGGAACTGGGGTCATTGATCCCGTCAGTACCGGTGCATAGTCAGGAAAGACGTGCCCAAAATATGTACACGGTTGATATTCATCACAGAGAACGGGTTGTTTCTGTTTCGTTCTTGAGTTAAACAACCCGGCTGTGGAACAATTTGCCGGTCTCTGTATTTCCTCCCTCCTACAACTTCTTCTATCCAAGACTCATGTTCTCACTCCTTCCTCTCTTACAGAGACCAGAGTCTCTTCAAGACCCATGTTCACTCCTTCCTCTCCTCAAAAAGATCCTCCACACAGCATCTTCAAAGATGACATAGGTCCCGAGGGAAAGTATTTTCCTCAGAGCCTCCTGTGTGGAGTTAATGTAAAAACAAAAGTAAAATGTGAAAGACGATTGAATGCTCAGACAGTTCGGTGAACAACAAATATCCAGGCCCTGCGCAGAAAAGACTCACAATGGACTGCGCTGCACTGTTACCTTACTTTACTTTTCTAAGCAGGGTCTTGTTATATTGATGAGCGCTTGCCGGCGGCCAGTGTACGAAAGAATCAGTAAAAGTAAAAAAAATAAAATGGTTCTGATTGGATATTTGATGAAAATGTTACATTTGAATTCTTGAGAAACACCCCGACCTTAGAGTGAAGAATATTTTTATACCTTCAGCGGTATGTTTTCAGTTTTCTTGGGCTCATAGCCATAGAGAAATATCGAACTGATAACCATCAATGTTCCCAAAGAAAACTGCAGGGTTAGGTTGAAGTCAAAGAGATAGATGGAAGCCACACACGAGATGACGATGGCCAAGGACGTGGCAAACCCCTTGAGGATGTTGTCTGCGTACTTGACCACCACAGCCACCACTAGCCCACCGCCAGCCTGCAGGCACACCAAGTACCAGACGAAGCTGTCGAAGCCATTAAGGAGTTCCCCTATGGTGCCTCCGCCCAGCAAGAAGGTGATGAAGCCAAAGGGCAAGGAGAGGAGACTCAGCTGGACGTTTCGCATCCAAACCTAGAATTGATTAATTTCCAAATGGTTAAAAACATATTAAAAAAAATGAAACAACTTTTCATAACTAGAATAATAAACATTTGTTTCATGTTCCACAATTCATTATTGGTGTACACCATAATATTATATTATAAGTTTATTTATTTATTGAAATATAAAGTGTACATAAAAACATAAGTTGCACATCTCACTAGGGCATTCCTGTATCGAGATGTGCAGTATTACAATGGAATTTAAAAAAAAAACATACATATAAATTTAATAAAATAAAATAATATAATCCCACAAAGAAGCACTAAATATAGTTACTCCAATATTAATTACAGCTGGGCGGTATGCTTATATTGCTTATAGTTGGCCACAATAATATTCTACTGTAAACTAAACATGTACAAGGTACCTGCAGTGGCTTATCTGATGCATTCATAGGGTGACCATACCGGCAGTAACAATAGATTAACGAGTATTAACAAAAAATAAATAAAATAGCTAAAAAATTAGCAAACGAAATTTCGAGAAAGATAAGTGTATTTTGAAAAACTGCACGGAAATTATCTTTCTGACATTCAAATTTTAATTTAAATTTTTTTTTATAAAGGTAGGTAAATACTAATAGCTAAATAATAAAAAGTAAATAATAATAAACAATTATATAATAAATATATATAGATTATGTAATAAATATAATACAGTAAGTAATGATTATAATAAAGTAAGTAAACAAATGTAAGTAAATTAAATAGATAATATGATGTAATATAATTATGAGTAAACAATAATAAACTACTAGCTTTGCCTGTTGCAGAGGCAACCAAGGGGTTAAACACTACGCGATTTGACGTGTGAACGCGGATGAAGCGAGGAGTGTGTGTAAAATAAAATAGGTGAAGAAAAAACGATGTTTGAATGTGGATAAAGCAAGGAGTGTGCGCCTACAAAGGGCACAGGCAGTTGACAGCCCAATTTCGTACATCCGCTCTCGGGCTGCTTCGGTCACCCGGTTCAAGGCGTTCAGTACGGGCCTTTTCTCGCAAAAGGAGGCCAAGTAGCTTCCTGCTCAAATTTTCACTGCGCCATTTGGGTTATGCAGGTTGATACGCGTAATTTGTTACCCGAAACGTATAGTTTACTGTTGAAAAGACTCTTACCACAGAACCACTTTGGTCGCCGATACTTTTAAAACGGCCCAGGAGCTTACCGCTCAATTCAGTACTGAACCAATCCTGCCGCCCGACTCAGGGCGTTCAGTATTTCATTTAATTTAAATTAGAAAAAACCATTAGAGCTTTATCTCAAAAAATGGTCCTAGGAGTTTATCGCTTATTTTTTTCACTCAGCCCTTCGGATTGTGTAGATCGAGACGCGTAATTTGATACCCATCTCGGGTACTGTAAGGTGTAATTTAAAAAAAAAAAAAAATTTGGATTTTGAAAAAAAAATTGGATTTTGGAAATTTTTTAATTTTGGAAAAAAAAATTGGATTTAGGAAATTTTTGAATTTTGGAAAAAAAAATTGGATTTTGGAAATTTTTTAACTGTGGAAAAAAAAAATTTAATTTTGGAAAAAAAATGGATTTTGGATATAAAAAAAAAAATTTTGCCCTTGCACTAATTTAAAAAAATCGGCGCTATAAAAATGTATTATTCAGAATATTTTAGAAACTTTAACTAAGCACAACTGGGGATGCCGTAGTCTCACTGACTCCAGACGGCAGTAGGTGGGACTCTTGTGCGAAATTCACATTGAAATTTAATTATAATGTATGAACCCCTACAGTATTCAAAAGGTACCTACACCATTTGGCAAAAAAAATTTGACCATTGTCGCAGGTGGAGTAATCGTCATTTCCGTTTCATCCGAAATCCAAATCACAGCAGTGCTATAGAAGTATCACTTCAAAACTCCCGTCTTCGGATGTTTCTTTTTATTTAAATTAATCATTTTTGTCAATGAAAGAATTGCCTCCCTGGTCTAGTAAATAAATGTATCGTCTGTAATATTTTACTCCTGCGTATTATGTGCTCCTGGTAGATTTTCAATATTGTTCGTCACCCTTTTTGTCATTTTTCACAAAAACGGCGCCATTTAAATGTATTTTTCAAAATTATTTCTTAAATAATAATTTTAATGCAAAATCGTTCATATAAAAAATAAATCAGGGTAGGTACCTACACATGAGTGCACGGGTAGGTACTTGGGGCCCTTGTAGTATTTTTTCAAAAAACGGCGCTATAAAAATGTGTTATTCAGAATTTTTTAGAAACTTAAACTTATTTTTATTCCAGTAAAAAAAATACAGAGAAAATATTATTTCATAGTGCGCGAGTAGGTACTAAGTTTCCCTACAGTAATTAAAAAAAAACGGCGCCATTTAAATGTATATTCAGAATTTTTTGTCAAGTAATCACTTCAATGAAAAAAAGTTCGCAGAAGTATTTATTTTTATAGATAATACGAATCCTAATGTTGAGCTATATTGGAGCCCAATTTATCAGTTAAATCCGTTTATCGGGTACCTACCTAGTTCATAATTTGCAGTTTTACAATATTCTGTATTTATATTTTTTACACATGCAAGACCAACTCACAAACTTGGACTAATCCCGCTTGAATTTTAACCGCACCAAGCCGTAAAAATTGAAATCCGCCATCTTTAAAAAAAAATCTTCATACAAAAACGTATTATGGGGTGATTTCGTAAGTTCAAGAGGGTTATGGAAAAATTTTCATTTTCGGTGTTGCAATATTGGAGAAAATTTACCCAACCTGATTTTATTTGTAAGAAAATTAGGTTTTATACTGGCTAGAAAGCCAAAAGATATTTTAGAGGAAAATGCTTTTTACGTAAAGTGTCAAAACATGTCATTGTGAAATGCACTCTTGTGTAACATTTTGAATGGAAAGCGAACCATGTCACAGTTTTAACTGCTTGTAGTAACTCTCTACTTAAGATTAATTCAAAAACATCTCGGCCAGAATGCGTATTTTTGACGATATCTTCGACCACGCAATGTACGTTCGAAATGTCAAATTTCCGCCCCCCTCGCCATAAAATAAAAATAGAATAAATTCGTGTGAATTTTTCTTATGAAAATAATCAGTACTTACATTCTTCACCGCTAGATGTCTCCCTGTACATATTTTCTACAATTTGTGTAGAAAATATGTACTAATCGAGTTAATTTTAGCCTTCTGTGAAAGTTCTGTTCAAATTCTATTAAAGTTCTGTAATTATTTCAGTTTTATGATGCGACTGGCCTATAACGATAAAACAACAGAACTCGAATAGAACTTACACAGAACGTGAAAATTAACTTTAAAAACATTGTTGAATTATTCAACTTTATTGAAACAACTTTACCTTAGTATTGCATTAAAACCTAATTTATTGTGAAGCTACCTATTCGTGAAAGTACCTACGCATTTCTTTTCAAATTTTTTCAATGAAGTACGTCGTCGTCAAATAAGTACCTACCCAGGAATTAAAAACTATAAATTTCTAAGCACGTGTTTTTCGTGGAAAAATCTGATTTTGTTTAGCTTGCACTGAAATATTTCACATGCGATGCGTATGTAATGACGATCGAATTAGTTGAGGAGACATCTAGACTATAATATTTTTCAAAAACATTTTAGCCAGGATCGATTTTTCGGCCGTAATGCCGTTTGTCGTAAAACAACAACCGAAACCGCTGAGAGGTCCGGTTTGTTGACAAAAGTTTGACATGTGAGTTCGCGACCCACCCCACTTGAACTCTATAGTGATACATCATGTGCTCCTGGTAGATTTTCAATATTGTACGTCATCTTTTTTGTCATTTTTCACAAAAATGGCGCCATAAAAATGTATTTTTCAAAATTATTTAACAAATAATAATTTTAATGCAAAATCGTTCATATAAAAAATAAATCAGGGCAGGTGCACATGAGTACCTACATATTTTTTGAATAAATATTACGAATCCTAATTTTTTAATTTTGCAATTTGATTTTGAAATGATAGGTACCTATCGACTTTGGCAAAAAAATACGACCATCTTTGTTTGTTTCTGTTTATTTGATATCATGTTTTTTTTTATTTTTAAAAGAAAAAAGTCCATAGGTATTTAAGTACCTACCTTGTCTAGGAAATAAGCATATTTTATTCAATATTTTACTCTTGCAAAATGTGTATTCCTGATGGAAACTCAATATTGTACAGCGCCCTCATTGTCATTTTTAGTTCGAATTTTTACTCACACAATCATAAAAGAAAAGTGTTTAGCATTGTATTTGGACCCATCTTACTTCAAAAACGTTCCGATTTATTTAGTACTAATTTCCTTCATAACTACAAAAGTCTACATACCTGAAATAATGCATTTTGGCAAAAATTGCGACCATCCCGAGTGATTTCTTTTATTTCAAATCATTAATTTTTTATTTGATATCTGAAGGAAAGAACCGATGCGTAAGCCGGTACCTACCCGGTTCTTACGCAGACAAACAATATTGATGTAGGTACCTAAGCATTTCCTTAAAAAAATCCGTTCATCTTACGAACAAATTTGTAATAATTCAACGGAAAAGTACCTACCCTGTAATTAAATGTGTTCTTTTTATATGGCCAGCAATATATTCTCTTCTGTGGGATTTTCAAAGCACGTTATTTTTCTCAAACGTCATATTTTCCGTAGCGTATAGTGAAATATTTTTAATGGTTTGCGTATGTTACGACCGTTGAAAATGTTTTTTTAATCTCTCGACCTCGATAATATTCAAAAACATTACAGCCAGAATCGGTTTTCGAGCCGCAGAGGCGTTTTCAAATTGTCGACTCCGAAACAGGCTTGAAGCCGTTATTTTATACGGCTAAATCATAATTTTCTCCTAACTGACGTGTCTTGAAACTCAAGATTGTTTTTTATTATCAATTATTAGTCAATTTAATCGAATTTAAGTACCTACTCGACGACTTATTCTACTGGCCGCCAAATTTTTCACTTTCGACGGTAGTGAAATCTTAGCAAATGTCAAAAATAATGCAAGGTATTATGCAATATTGCAAAACATTTTGGATGAAATGCGTTACATGTCGCGGTTTTAAAATCTTAATAATACTCTCTACTACGAATCTGTCGTAAAACATCTCCGGCGGAAGGGTTATTTTTGACGCAATCTCGAATTCCGTGACGCACCTATAAAATGCCATTTTTCCCCAGCAACGCCGTAATATTTTTAAGAATAAATCCCTAGCAAATTGCACTTTGTATGAGAAAAAAGTCTTAAAAAGTCTTAAAATATCTTAAAAATCTTAATTTCTTGTCTCGCCAAAATGGTCTCTGCTGTCGGTGAAACTGGATAGGCAGGGTGGTCGATTTTTGCTTGAGGGGGGGGGGGTGCACTGAATCGCATTTCAAGCGAAAGCGATCCTTAGGGTGGGCGAACTTAAGGGGCGGCAAGGTCGTCTTTTGACTGTATGACCCATGTGAGTTTTTCGAAAAACTGTGCATTAATATATATACTAGCTTTGCCTGTTGCAGAGGCAACCAAGGGGTTAAACACTACGCGATTAGACGTGTGAACGCGGATGAAGCGAAGAGTGTGTGTTAAATAAAATAGGTAGAGAAAAAAACGATGTTTGTAATTTGTTACCCGTAACGTATAATTTACTGTTGCAAAGACTCCTACCACTGTGCCACTTTGGTCGCCGACACTTTAAAATCATCCCAGGAGCTTACCGCTCAATTCAGTACTGAACCAATCCAGCCGCCCGACTCAGGGCGTTCAGTATTTCATTTAATTTAAATTAGAAAAACCAATAGAGCCTAAAAGGGTCTTCGGAGTTAATCGTTCAATTTTTTCAGTCAGCCCTTCGGTTTGTGTAGGTCGAAACGCGTAATTTGATATCCATCTCGGGTACTGTAGGGTGTAATTAAAAAAAAAATAAATTTTGGATTTTGTAAATTTTTTAATTTTGAAAAAAAAAATTTTTGGTTTCCGGAAATTTTTGAATTTTGAAAAAAAAAAATTTCGGTTTCTTGAAATTTTTTAATTGTGAAAAAAAAAATTTTTTTGGTTTCTGGAAATTTTTTAATTTTGGAAAAAAAATTATTGGATTCTGGAAATTTTTTAATTTTGGAAAAAAAAAATTGTTGGATCTCGGAAATTTTTGAACTTATAACTGAAAGTAATTTTTCAAAAAACGGCGCTATAAAAATGTATTATTCAGAAATTTTAGAGACTTAAACTAAACCCAACTGGGGATGCCGTAGTCTCACTGACTCCAGACGGCAGTAGTTGAGACTCTTGTGCGGTATTCACATTGAAATTTAATTTAAAATGTATGAACCCGTACAGTATTCAAAAGGTACCTACAACATTTGGCAAAAAAAAATTGGACCATCTTTATTTAAATTTACTCATTTCATTAAAAATGTTCAGAATAAATAGTATCCGAGTAGGACGTTGTCAAAAAAAAATTCGAGTGCAGCTTACCGTAGTTTTTCAAAAAACGGCGCTATAAAAATTTATTATTCAGAATTTTTCAGAAACTAAAACTAAACCCAACTGGGGACGCCGTAGTCGCACTGACTCCGGACGGCAGTAATTGGGACTCTTGTGCGGTTTTCACATTGAAATTTAATGTAAAATGTACGAACGATTAGTTCCCCTACTATTCAAAAGGTACCTACACCATTTCGCAAAAAAAAAATGGACCATCTTTATTTAAATTTACTCATTTTATTAGAAATGTTCAGAATATATTGTGTCCGAGTACGTTGTCAAAAAAAATTCGAGTGCAGTTAACACGCGGTAGAAGTGAAACTTTTCCAAAACAATCTCAACTAATACTTGAAAAGTGAGGTCTAAGTAGCCCAGTAAATAAATGTACCCCTGTAATATTTTACTTCTGCGTATTATGAGCTCCTGGTAGATTTTCAATATTGTACGTCACCCTTTTTGTCATTTTTTACAAAAACGGTCCTACAAAAAAATATTTATAATCAAAATTATTGTGTACCTATTTTTATGAGGTGTTGCTCATCCAACGAATGGTGTCCTGAGCGGCAGTGCCAATGCCCGCCTCTAACGTTGAATAATTATCATAAAGAAGCAAAATACAAAAAAAAGCGTTATGTAACTTTAATATTTAAAAAAAATAAATCCCTTAAATATCTAGGCTAAAGACGAAGGCAGCGCAACACGGCATAACAGCTCAAAAAATAATTACAAAATAAATTATCCTTTCAACTTCAAATAATTTCATTACAAATTTCCAAATAAAAAACATATGCAATCCCCATTTGATGATTCCCAGTTGTTATGTGCAGGTACCTACCTACTCAGATTCTCAGTTGGTACACCTGCACATACGTAAAAAAAAAACACGCCATTAAAATGTATATTCAGAATTTTATTATCAAATAATCATTTCAATGAAAAAGAGTTCGCAAAGTATTTATATTTATAAATAATACGAATCCTAATGCATCGGAGCCCATCTATCAGGTACCTACTTAGTTCGTCATTCGCAGACGTACAATATTCTGCAATTATATTTTCATCGCTGGCAAGACCGAAACGAAATAATGTCTTCACCACCTCGAGCACGGCCTGAAAATCGAGTTGTTTTTAACGTTTTCCATACAAACAACGCTGTCCTGGCCTGAATGAAAACTTTAGTTGGCGAAGGTAAAGCTCTCCGCCATTTGTAAAATTTCAGAATCGAGTGTTCCAAGGTGTGAGAAAATTTACCCAACCTGAATTTATTTGTAAGAAAATTAGGTGTTCTACTGGCCAGATAAATTATGCACCCTCGAGAAAAATGCGAGTTTTGCGAAACGTCAGAAAATATCATTTTTCCGCGCGCTATTGTGTAACATTTTGAATGGTGACCGACATATTTTTCGATTTTAAAAGCTTCCTTAATTTCTATTCCTCCTATATATTGAAAAACATCTCCACCAGAATGCGACTTTTCGACGATAACTCGAACCGCGTGTCGTACCTGTAAAATGTCATTTTATATCAGAATCGCCATTAAAATATACGAATAAATCCCTAGCAAATTGCACTTTGTATGAGAAAAAAGTCTTAAAAAGTCTTAAAATATCTTAAAAATCTTAAGTTCTTGTCTCGCCAAAATGGTCTCTGCTGTCGGTGAAACTGGATAGGCAGGGTGGTCGATTTTTGCTTGAGGGGGGGGGGTGCACTGAATCGCATTTCAAGCGAAAGCGATCCTTAGGGTGGACGAACTTAAGGGGCGGCAAGGTCGTCTTTTGACTGTATGACCCATGTGAGTTTTTCGAAAAACTGTGCAATACTATACTAACTAGCTTTGCCTGTTGCAGAGGCAACCAAGGGGTTAAACACTACGCGATTTGACGTGTGAACGCGGATGAAGCGAAGAGTGTGTGTTAAATAAAATAGGTAGAGAAAAAAACGATGTTTGTAATTTGTTACCCGTAACTTATAATTTACTGTTGCAAAGACTCCTACCACTGTGCCACTTTGGTCGCCGACACTTTAAAATCGTCCCAGGAGCTTACCGCTCAATTCAGTACTGAACCAATTCAGCCGCCCGGCTCAGGGCGTTCAGTATTTCATTTAATTTAAATTAGAAAAACCGATAGAGCCTTATCTCGAAAAAGGGTCCTCGGAGTTTATTGTTCAAGTTTTTCACTCAGCCTTTCGGATTGTGTAGGTCGAGACGCGTAATTTGATATCCATCTCGTGTACTGTAAGGTTTAATTTTGAAAAAAAAATTTTGGAAAATTTTTGAATTTAAAAAAAAAAATGATTTTGGAAATTTTTTAATTATAGAAAAAAAAAATTTTTGATGTTGAAAATTTTTGAATTTTGAAAAAAAAAATCGATTTTGGAAATTTTTGAACTTAATAAAACTGAAAGTAATTTTTCAAAAAACGGCGATAACAAAATGTTTTTTCAGAATTTTTCATAAACTAAAACTAAACCAAACTGGGGATGCCGTAGTCTCACTGACTCCAGACGGCACCAGGTTGGGACTTTTGTGCGGTATTCACATTGAAGTTTAATTTAAAATGTACGAACGATTAGTTCTCTTACAGTATTCAAAAGGTACCTTCACCATTTGGCAAAAAAAGTGGACCACCTTTATTTAAATTTACTCATATTATTGAAATGGTCAGAATATATAGTATCCGAGTATGTACCTACGGACTTTGTCAAAAAAAAATTCGAGTGCAGTTTATACGCGGTAGAAGTGAAACTTTACCAAAACAATCTCAACCAATTCTTTTTCATATGTCAACTAATTTTTATCAAAGCGGCCGATGGGCACAGTTGATGCGTCGCAGGAGCAGTAATCGTCATTTACATTTACGTCCGTTACATCCGAAATCCAAATCACAGCCGTGCTATAGAAGTATCATTTCAAAACTCCCGTCTTTGTATGTTTCTTTTTATTTAAATTCATAATTTTTGTCAATGAAAGGATTGCCTCCCTGTCTAGTAAATAAATGTATTCTCTGTAATATTTTACTCCTGCGTATTATGTGCTCCTGGTATATTTTCAATATTGTACGTCACCCTTTTAGTCATTTTTCACACAAACGGCGCCATTAAAATGTATTTTTCAAAATTATTTCTCAAATAATAATTTTAATGCAAAATCGTTCATATAAAAAATAAATCAGGGTAGCGACCTACACATGAGTACCTACATATTTTTTGAATAAATATTACGAATCCTAATTTTTTAAATTTTGAAATTCGGTTTTGAAATGATTGAATGTGAATGAAGCCTTAACCTTTTACAAATTAATTTAATTTCATTAAAAGTATCCAGGGTCATTTTTCACAAAACTGCGCCATACATTTTTTTATTATTGAGCATAAAATAACTCAAACAATTTTATTGCAGTAAAAAAATTACAGAAAAAAAAAACTTTCAAAGAATGCTTGTATGTGGTACTTAGCCATACACACATAATGTTTTTTATTATTTAATAATGTCCAAAGCAATCGAATCCTTACTAACACAATCATAAATGAAAAGTGTTTAGCATTGTATTTGGACCCATCTTACTTAAAAAACGTTCCGATTTATCTAGTACTAATTTCCTTCGTAACTACAAAAGTCTACCTACCTGAAATAATGCATTTTGGCAAAAAGTGCGACCATCCCGAGTAATTTCTTTTATTTCAAATCATTAATTTTTTATTTGATATCTAAAGGAAAGGAACCGATGCGTAAGCCGGTACCTACCCGGTTCTTACGCAGACAACAATATTGATGTAGGTACCTAAGCATTTCCTTAAAAAAATCCGTTCATCTTACGAACAAATTTGCAATAATTCAACGGAAAAGTACCTACCCTGTAATTAAACGTGTTCTTTTTATATGGCCAGCAACATTTTCTCTTCTGTAGGAAAATTCAAAGCACGTTATTTTTCTCAAACGTCATATTTTCCGTAGCGTATAGTGAAATATTTTTAATGGTTTGCGTATGTAACGACCGTTGAAATAGTTTTTCGAATCTCTCGACCTCGATAATATTCAAAAACATTACAGCCAGAATCGGTTTTCGAGCCGCAGAGGCGTTTTCAAATTGTCGACTCCGAAACAGGCTTGAAGCCGTTATTTTATACGGCTAAATCATAATTTTCTCCTAACTGACGTGTCTTGAAACTCAAGATTGTTTTTTATTATCAATTATTAGTCAATTTAATCGAATTTAAGTACCTACTCGACGACTTATTCTACTGGCCGCCAAATTTTTCACTTTCGACGGTAGTGAAATCTTAGCAAATGTCAAAAATAATGCAAGGTATTATGCAATATTGCAGAACATTTTGGATGAAATGCGTTACATGTCGCGGTTTTAAAATCTTAATAATACTCTCTACTACGAATCTGTCGTAAAACATCTCCGGCGGAAGGGTTATTTTTGACGCAATCTCGAATTCCGTGACGCACCTATAAAATGCCATTTTTTCTTAGCAACGCCGTAAAATTTTATAGAATAAATCCCTAGCAAATTGCACTTTGTATGAGAAAAAAGTCTTAAAAAGTCTTAAAATATCTTAAAAATCTTAATTTCTTGTCTCGCCAAAATGGTCTCTGCTGTCGGTGAAACTGGATAGGCAGGGTGGTCGATTTTTGCTTGAGGGGGGGGGGTGTACTGAATCGCATTTCAAGCGAAAGCGATCCTTAGGGTGGGCGAACTTAAGGGGCGGCAAGGTCGTCTTTTGCCTGTATGACCCATGTGAGTTTTTCGAAAAACTGTGCAATACTATATTAATATTTAATAATAGTAAATAAGAGAATGAGAGCCCAAAAAGGTAGGTTTTTAGTTTGGACCTAAATTCTGTTGGGCTTGTTATGCATCTTAGTTCTGGAGGGAGTCTATTAAAAGTCTTAGTCCTAAATTCTCCGAAAGCACCGGAGTTTTGTCCAGATGTGTTTGCACACATCAGCAACAGAGTAAAACAATATGCGATAAAAGAATAGTTTAGGGTAGGCTTGTTATTTCTCTTCAGTGTTTGTCATGGAACCATACAAATAAATCTATACTCACAGATATGTCGGAGCCTTTGAGCATCTTTTCAAAATATATTCCCGCAAATCCGGAGATAAAGCAGGCGGCTAAGGCGGCAGAAAAACCAATCAGGCGGGACTGCGCTGGGGCGTTGAGGTTGGTCACGGGGGGCGGGGGGGACGAGGACAGCTGCACCATGGCAACACCCACGGCCAGGAGAGCCAGGGCCACCCACTGCCCCTTTTTCAACACCCGTCTCAGAACCAGCACGGCGAAGAAGGCTGTGGTGAGGATCTTCAATTGGTAGGTCACCTAAAATTAAATCAGAAAGATTAGTCTGAATAGGGCAGACCGAGGAAGAGATGGTTAGACTGCGGATTGGAGGTGGATTGGTGCAGGATAGGAAGGACGGAGGATCTGCGCAGCCTCGTTCAGAGAAGGAGATTTTGGTAAAACCAAAACCTGTTTTTTAATGACTAAACAGTGAGGATGGTTTGTTTCACAGAATTTGAACAATTCTTCAAATTTCAAAGTTAAAAATTTAAGTTCTGTGAAATTTCTATTCAGATCTGTTATTATTTCATAATGGACCAGTTATTTCAGTGCTTGAATAGTAATATAACTTGAATAAGGCCCAGATGTTTTGCAGAAATTCACACATGACAAAGTCATCAAATGGCCATTCAGCGCCATTCAGTGTCACATTTGAATTTCTTCAAAAAACACATCTTAAGACTTTCATAGAACTTGAATATTAACCTTTTGAGCAGTGAGTTATTTTTTTGTCATCTACATCGTGGGAGTGAGTTATTTTTCAAGTTTTTCTTAATTTTGTATTCGATTTAATTATCTTCTTACCCTTTTTTACTACACAAATTATTTTGAGCTTTTTTTATTGCTATATTTAACCTTTTATTACTGCATTGTAAATTTATTTTGACAAATTCAGTGGTTCTCAACATTTTACAAATAAAAAGTTTTAAAACTTTTTGTTTTTTTTTATTTATGTAAAAAGAAATTGTCAATAATAAAGGGATAATACTGAAAATAAAAAAAAGTGGACTAATTCAGTGGCTCTCAACATTTTACAAAGGTTTTTCAAAAATTATTATTTTTATTTATTAAAAGAGAAATGTACAATAATAAAAAGATAATACTAAAAATAAAAAAAGTAAAGTATAAGTAAAAGTAAAAGTAAAGTAAAGTATGTTAGAATATGGCAATGAAATAAAGTTATTTATTATAGTTATTAAATATAGTTATGGCCATAAGGCGTCTATAAACCTCTCTGTTGGCAATATTGCTCAACCTTTTTGTCTATTACTAAGCATAGTGTCTGAATGTAAAGGGTTGTGAAGGGTTTGAAAAACAGCGTAGATGGAAAGAGAGATGTCATTTTCTTAACTCAAAAGGAAACAGAGGAAAATGAGGTTGTGTTGGATCTGAATACTCAAAGTTTGTTGGGGTCAGAAGAAACAGTGGAAGAACAAAAGGTTGCTGAATGTGAGGAAACTCAAGCTACCCAATATGACAGTTGTACAAATCTCAGTGTAAACAGTCTTTTGTGAAAGTGAAAGCCAAAGTGAATATGAGCCGTGTAGTGATGAACTATCAGACTTGGATGAAACATTGTTACCTCAAAATGAAAGAAGCAAGCGAGTGAGGAAACCGACAACATTCTATCAATGTCAAAATGTTGTAAATGAAGCAAATGAGCCAGTGACATACAAAGAAGCTATGAAAAGAAGCGATGCAAATAGGTGGAAAGAGGCAATAAGTAGGGAATTATAAACCTTAGAAGAGAATAATATTTGGGATTTTTGCAATGCACCAGTACATGAAAAGGTGATAAGTAACAAGTGGGTTTTTAAGCTTAAAAGAAATGGCAATGTAAAACAATATACGGCTAGGCTAGTTGCAAGGGGGCTTGAGCAAAATAGATATATTGATTTAAGTGACATTTATGCTCCTGTGGCTAAATTATCAACATTTAGAATCTTTGTAGCAATAGCGACTAAATTAAATTTGCCTATATATCAAATGGACGTAATAGGGGCGTTTTTTTATGGGGATATAGATAAAGAAGCCTATATTAGATCGCCAGAAGATTCCCAAATTGTGAGGGAAATAATATTGTAAAGCTAAATAAGTCACTGTACGGACTAAAAAGTTCACCAAAGTGTTCAAAAAGTGTTCTAAAAAGTTCACCAAAATTCAATTCTGCAGTAAATAGAGAGGGTTTTGTTACTAAAAGCGACTCATGTTTATATTTAAGGTATTATAGAAATGAGAAAATGTTTATTTTACTTTATGTTGATGACATTTTTAATTTTTGGTACAAATGAGAAAGATATTTCTAAGTTTAAGGGTATATTATGTAAAGAGTTTAAAATGAAAGACTTAGGGCTAATATCAAATTTCCAAGGTATAAATGTAAAGCAAAATTTGAAAACTGGTGTTACAGAATTAGATCAAAGCAAATATTTGGAGAATATTTAAAAAAGATTTAATATGCAAAATTGTAAGTCTGTGTTAACCCCTATGGACCCTAATTTAAACACTAAAATATTTGTAAAAGACAGTTTTGATGTAGACAACAGTATTCAGAATTTGTGCAGACAAACGAAAGGATGTCTAATGTATGCTGCATCGGGTACCAGGCCTGATTTGTGTTTTCCGGTTTCTATGGCACAGGTTAGATACCCTCTGGAATCGCACTCAGTATTTTCCTAGGAATTCGGTCATCAGACATTCTTAGTACGTGCCCAAGCCACCTCAGTTGCGATTTTTCTATGAAGAGTAACAGTGGTTCGATGTTTAGATCGTCTTGGATCGTCGAGTTTCTTATTTAGGTTCTACTTAATTTTATTATTTACAAACAACATGTTTACCTGGCAGGTCATTTCCGATATACACACTTTAACTAGAAAATTTATGCTTGGAGAAGATACGGCTTTGCACGCTGAGGATATTATATTTAAAATACTGGATATTGCATGATTTTATATTTGCTACCCTCATCACTGTTAGTATTACATTTATGAGAAGATTTGGGGCAAAAGTAGAGTTGATATTTATTTTGAAATACTGGAGAATTTTTATGAAATGACCTTTACAAAAGCTTACAAATAAGATTTTTTACATTTTTACATAATTAGTTATTAACAATGTCGCGAACGGTAAAGATGAAAGGTTTTAACTTTGTGGATACGACTGTCTGAAAACATAAGTTTTAAGTTAAGCTCTAATAATACTTGTTATTATTGTTATCAGTCGATAAATGAACATAAAATTGTTAAATTCATTCATGAATAAAAAAACTGCCACATCTGCTGCTGATAAAAGTAATCCATACTAAGTAGATCCGATTGAAAAGTTAGATAAAATCGTATTATTTTTATTAGCGTGTCCTACACGATTCACACCTAAATTCTACAGAAAAACGAAATAGTAAAGTAATTAACCACTCGGGACTCAAGCCTGAGACATGAAATAAGCTTTCAAATTTTATAATTCGAAATAAACATGTTTGAAATTTAAACTTTTGAATGCAAACATAAAAAAAGTTTTAAAAATGGCTCACCTTTTGTTTTTTAAAATTATTTAACATTACTGATAAAGAAAAAAAAAGAGACACATATTTTATTAGGCCAATGTAATATAAACGTAATTCGTCAACTCACTTTTTTGTTGTTTCTTGTAAAAATAATTAATAAAAAATTCCCATCATCATAATTTTTTTCAAATTGTGGCGGGAAACTTTGGATTCATAAAAGTGTACATTTTAATAATTTTGCGATAAACTTTTAGATTTGAATATAAATCATGGTGTTTTGTCTTTCCAACACTGTTTAGATCATATTTCTAACCATTTATAGTAAGGGAGACACAACGATTTCTATGAGACCTATTTGAATTTTTCCGAAAACCGAACAAATTAACCTGAGGGGTTAATGTTATAAATATTTACTTTTACTTGTAACCTTCTTCGGATCCCAATGTGAGCAAATAAAATTAAATTGTGTTGTGTATTTCAATTAATATATTTTTTAAACTAACTTCCCATCATACTATTTCCCAAAGAGGTAGGCAGAGATGACTGACTGCCAAAAAACTCTTTTGGTACACACTCCTTCCATCATTCTCATTCATACATCTTTGTTATTCTAGCAATTTACTTTGTCCGAATCAACTATTTGGTTCACTTGATCGTGCCACTTTGGAGTAGTACATACCCTCTGCCGTCTCTCTACCCTCATACTTTGCCGTTTTGGAGTAGTACATACTCTCAATATCACCCTGGAGAAAGGTAACTATTCAGAAGTGAAACGTTGCTTAAAATGGCTTTAGCCGTATTTTTACCAAATGTTAACCATACATAAAAAGAAAGGTAATTCTCGACCTTTCATTTCCCCGGCTCCTTCCCCTCTCCACTCCCTTCAGCCTCACAACATATCCCAATTGGGGACGCCACAGTCCCACTGGCTCCAAGAGAGTTGCTCTGAACTCCAGAGCAGTTGGGACTCCGGCAGAGGGTTAGGTTAAGTAAGGTTTCATTCTTACTTGATATGTGGCTGCATCCAAGTTGGAGGCAGAAATGTACAGCAAGTTGTTCTGCAGGATGTATAGAACGGAAGGAACGCTTATCCGCAGCGTGTCGTACGGGTGACCAAACACCGTCACCCGGATCGCCTTTATCCCCTGATACGTGCTGCCAGTCTCTATAATCACCAACCCGATGCATACAAACAGTTTCACCAACTCGGCCAAGAGAACAGCTGGAAAAGAAGGAAACATTTTAAGATTATTTTTTGTAAATACTTTTTTCTGTATAATCTGAATATCACCAAAGTTTTTCACTGATTGAAGTTTTATTGCACCCCAATTACGGTGAATACCCAATGTGACAGAAGTAATAGGGGGTGGAAAAGGAAAAAGAATGAAGGAATGTTAGGGATATACATATACAGGTCATCGAAAAATAATGCCAACATTTAAAATAACTATAAGAGGTAATACAATGATATTGATCTTAAAATATGGGGAAAAAGATAATTTTTTTTCGTACCTTAGTATGTTTCGCTCTGCAGAGCGACGAACAGTGCACAAATCGAAACGTACTAAGGTATGAAAAAAAAAATTATCTTTACTGCACATTTTAAGATCAAAACCATTGAATGGCTCTAATAGTTTTTTTAAAACAGTTATTTTAAATGTTGGCATTATTTTTCGATGACCTGTATACAAAGTTTAGGCAAACAGTTTTTTTTTTATTTCCAAGGAAATAAAAAAGTCCCTTAAAAATAATGAGTCTATTATCAATAAACAAAAAATATTATCTTATAGCCCAATCTTGGATATGTTCCCAGTCAAAGTCCATTCCTTTTCTCCCACCCACTCTTCATTAATCCCTGGTCACGCCCCCACCCCTACCACAGCACTTAGTAATAATTTATTGTACCCACCCACTGTTTTGTAATTGTCAACTCATTTTATGTTTGCCCTGAGGAAGGAACGGTCGTTCCGAAACCGGTCGGCGTAGATAAAATATTAAGTGGTTTTAACAAAGTTATATTATATTATAATAAAAACAAATATAAAACTTTTTTCCACTTTAAGTTTAATGACCGTAACCGGTTTCAGCTCGCTAGAGCCATCTTCAGACTGGTACAAAATATTCTTAATCTACGGTTTATATACATAACATTTGAGGGAGGGGAAGCGGGGTGGTCTTAAGGGTTTTAATCAATTATACTAATTACATTTGTTACTAAGTAGTTTTAGACTGTTGAATTTCTAAATATTTTGGTTATTCCAGTGAGTTAATTACCTTGGGTTTGTAGCTCACTTCAATATTGTTTAGGAAAAACCTTACAAGTGGTATGAATTATTAAAGACCTAATTTTATTGTCAAATCGTTATTACATTTATGATGCATGGGATTTTTTTAATAGCTTTTTGAAGGGATGCATGTTTACATTGGAGTAGGAATGGTCATTTTATTAGCTAAATACATATTTTAATTTCGAAATTATTATGAAAATTACAATGGGTACAAAAGTGGAGACTTAGCAAATGACTCTAATTGTTTATTCATTACAAATTTATGGTCTATTTTTTTAGTTAAGCGGGAAATTTCTAAAGATTCTAGTCTATCTAGCTTATGGCCTTTATTACAAGTGTGGAGGACTTTAATATCTCTGTCTTTATCAAACGAGTGATTGTTTTCTAGTAAATGTAATGCTACATTTGATAATTCGCCTTTGTCATTTACCCAGTTTGTAAAGTGTTCTTTGATTCTGGTTTTGAATGACCTTCCAGTTTGGCCTATGTAATATGACGGGCAGTTGGCGCAGTTCACTTGGTAAACTCCCGAGTTTTCAAGTTTTTCTCTCTTGTCTTTATTGTTGATTAAAATTCTTCCCAGAGAATTCACATTATAAAAAGCTGTTTTGAATTTATCATTATTAGTTAATCTGGATATTTTTGTCGATATTTCGCCAATATAAGGGATTTTAATCCATTGTTTAGGGATATCATTTTCATTTTTATTTTCAAGGCCTTGTGAAATAATTGCTAATGTAAGCTTTTTATCTTTTTTCTTCAATAAACTGTCAATAGTTTCGCTCTTGTATCCATTGTTCTTTGCTATAGTTTTAATAATATTTGATGATTTGCTATAGTTTTAATAATATTTAATGAATTAAATATTATTAAAACTATAGCAAAGAACAATGGATACAAGAGCGAAACTATTGACAGTTTATTGAAGAAAAAAGATAAAAAGCTTACATTAGCAATTATTTCACAAGGCCTTGAAAATAAAAATGAAAATGATATCCCTAAACAATGGATTAAAATCCCTTATATTGGCGAAATATCGACAAAAATATCCAGATTAACTAATAATGATAAATTCAAAACAGCTTTTTATAATGTGAATTCTCTGGGAAGAATTTTAATCAACAATAAAGACAAGAGAGAAAAACTTGAAAACTCGGGAGTTTACCAAGTGAACTGCGCCAACTGCCCGTCATATTACATAGGCCAAACTGGAAGGTCATTCAAAACCAGAATCAAAGAACACTTTACAAACTGGGTAAATGACAAAGGCGAATTATCAAATGTAGCATTACATTTACTAGAAAACAATCACTCGTTTGATAAAGACAGAGATATTAAAGTCCTCCACACTTGTAATAAAGGCCATAAGCTAGATAGACTAGAATCTTTAGAAATTTCCCGCTTAACTAAAAAAATAGACCATAAATTTGTAATGAATAAACAATTAGAGTCATTTGCTAAGTCTACACTTTTGTACCCATTGTAATTTTCATAATAATTTCGAAATTAAAATATGTATTTAGCTAATAAAATGACCATTCCTACTCCAATGTAAACATGCATCCCTTCAAAAAGCTATTAAAAAATCCCATGCATCATAAATGTAATAACGATTTGACAATAAAATTAGGTCTTTAATAATTCATACCACTTGTAAGGTTTTTCCTAAACAATATTGAAGTGAGCTACAAACCCAAGGTAATTAACTCACTGGAATAACCAAAATATTTAGAAATTCAACAGTCTAAAACTACTTAGTAACAAATGTAATTAGTATAATTGATTAAAACCCTTAAGACCACCCCGCTTCCCCTCCCTCAAATGTTATGTATATAAACCGTAGATTAAGAATATTTTGTACCAGTCTGAAGATGGCTCTAGCGAGCTGAAACCGGTTACGGTCATTAAACTTAAAGTGGAAAAAAGTTTTATATTTGTTTTTATTATAATATATTATAATGGAATTCCACCATGAATTATCAGTTTCAAAAATAGAAATATTAAAAAGTTATATTGTTTCATTTATTTGAAATATATTTAAGAATGCTAAGAGAATTTTCTAAGGTTCAAAATATCATAAAATCAAAGTAAGTGTGGTGAGCTACTAGCGTACCTGTCAGTGGCCGAGTTGGCATTACGTTTGGGTCCCACCCAGACATTGTGTGTTCAATTCCTTGGCTGGCCAAGTCCTCTATCACAATACAAGCAACATTTTCTGCTTACTGTGGTGGTAGCAGGAGATTTTCAAATATTTATTTAATTATTTTATCAGGTTCTCCATAAAACGGTTATACGCCAGAATATTATGGAAAAAATTACGTTTATGGGGCAGTTTCACTATCTTCACTATATTGTCATGTTATTTGTAATCTTGTCTTTCTTTTAAGTTCTCGGGCTAATTTGTTCGGTTTTCGGAACAACTTATATAGGTCTCATAGAAATCATTGTATCTCCCTCACTATAATGATTATAAATATGATCTAATAAGTGGCAGAAAGAGAAAACATCACGGTTTATTTTCAAATCTAAAAATTAACCCCAAAATAAGTAATAATTACAATTAACACTTTTATAAATTCAAAGTTTCCTGCCACAATTGGAAAAAAATTATGAAACTTTTGGAATATTTTATTCATTATTTTTATGTAAAATGACAAAAAACGTGAGTTAATGATAACGTTTTTAAATTTGCCTAATAAACTATGTGCGTTTTTATTTTCTTCCATCATCTGTAATTTTAGTTTTAAAAAACATAAGGTGAGCCATTTTTATGTTTACATTAAAAAATTTTGCATTTCAAAAATTGTTCAAATTATAAAATTTTGAAGCGTGTTTCATTATTTTTCAAAAACCGTTTTTAGTTTTCGGATACTATAGTAATATTCATTTAGTTGGATTTTATTGCAAAGCTGAAATATTTTGACCTTCTGAAAAAACAGACTCGAGGCCCGAGTGGTTAAAAAAAAACATATATATCCACTACGGATATGCTGACATTCAAGGGGTTAAATAACATAATATGTAGTCAAGAGCTTTGACCACGGAGACTTTCGGTCGACATAAATCGATGTCTAATAATCTAATCACCAAAAGATTTAGCTAAGAATGATATTTAATAATAATACGTTTGTGTATTGCATATTATTTTGTTATTTGGTGGAATTTTTTAGAAATGATAAAATGAACTAAATAATAAATCAACCTTGGATTATTTGTGACTTGAAAAAAGCCTGTTCAAATATTATTGCTGCTTAATCTAGAATTGTTATTATTTAAGTACTGTTTACATAAAACTTATCTTTATGCACCGTTTTATTGGAACTTAAACTTAGCAAACTCAAAGCAAATCACGCCAATAAAGGATTGTTTAATCAATATTTTCTAAAAAGAAAATTGTTAATGAATCAATTTTACAATCCGACTTCTTCAAAATACTGGTTTGCTTTGGACAAGTACTATTAAAAAGGTGTGTGAAGATGTAATTTGATTACAAATACAAGTACTAAGTACATATTAGACCAAATGGAGTTAAGTATTTTATGTGCGCACCACGTGGCATCCTCTCGTAGATCTATGGTTACATGTGGATCGCTTCCCTCGATTTACCGATAAGCCAAGCACTTATTTGAATTAGGCCCCAAATATTTGTGAGCTGGTGTTAGCTTACGAGCAGCTGTCTAGGCCCCTTCTGCAAGTCTTAGGAAATGTTATAGATTAAAGTGAAGGAAAATTAGGTGCTCCAAATAATCATATGTAATAATAAGAAATAAACATGTTTATTCAATGATACGGAATAGTTCTTAGGTAAAATTCAGTAAACGTCAAAGATGTTTTTATTATACAAAAGAGATGCTTAAGAAAAGTCACAAATTCCGGATATCTGGATTCATGTAGACCCCTTTTTATAAAACTGAAACTTCACATAAGTATGCAACAAGATTTACAAAAAACTTACTAATACCACAAGCAGACAAAACTAAATTTCAAAAATGACCTTACTACAAAACATGGCTATAGTATACTAGTGGTCGCCCAATGGTCGAAATTCGACCATAATGGGGTATTTCCACAAACCAGGTATACCGCTAAAAACACGTGGAAGATTTAAAGATTATTTTTCTGAACATGATTATCGCATTAAAAATGTTTAATTTTGATATTTTCATTCATAATTATTGATTTCAAAATACGCGTAAACGGAACGAAACGTAAACGGCCCATAACTGCTTGTACGATTCATGACGTCGCAAGAGTCGCCGTTCCGAGGTTTATCACCGTGTTACTATCAAAAATCTCCTAGACTTGTTCGGGGTTATGGACGGTTTTATTTCATATTTAAGATGATTGTGTTATGTTTCTACAGTTTTATATAATATTGTTCAGTTGTAATGACTGACAGTAGTATTTTTAACGGCGTAATCCGACAACTTGCCTAAAATAGACGCTACAATGAATAACAATAATTTTCTAAGCCCTAAATTTCGGGATTCTAAGACGATGATATCTCTCTAAGACGATGATAACTCTCATATTATATACGTTATATACTGGTTTCAATATTTTGACAAAATTGAATTAATTCCGGCCCTTTTCTTGTCTTGATTTAAAATAAATAAAAAATTTATTTTTTAAACATTTATTATAAAATTTATATATACAATTTATATATAGATACATATACATATTAACGCCGGGATTGCTAGTCGAGAGCCTTACCCCTCGACCACGGAGGCAGTCATTATTGTGTAGATAGACGACTGTATACAAAGGTGTTTCCACATTTAAATTATGAATTTAAATAGTCAATAACGAAAGGTTTTTTTTCGTAGCTTAAAATTTAAATCTGAAAAAAAAAGGCACGGGGGCTCCATCGAAGCCTCCTTCTTCTTCTTACTGTACTATAGGGCCAATATATACTGCAGATAGTACAAAACTGCTGACCCTGTACAAATCGCAAGTCCACCTGTTGAATTTGGCAGCCACCTTTGGTCTAGAGTCCCACAATATTTGAAAATTCAGAAAGCATAAACGGGCGGTCCGTTCGATAGATTTCCCTCTCTAACAAACGGATTGCAATGTTTAGCGCGCAGGTTTCAGATGGGAATGGTGTCCTTGTTCTACCGGTATTTCAATAGAAGATGCTCCGAGGACCTAGCGTCATTGAACCCTTCGGCGGTGGTGTCAAACACATTAAACGCACTCCCAACAATTGTACAGTCAATATTTTTTGTCGCCTTAGAAATGGTTGTTTAAACATCTTATTTTGGGTTTTTCTTGTAGTATTTGTAAACATGTCTACCAAACTATACATGTTTTGCAAGTGGGAAAATATAGGATAAATATAAAGATATAATTCGAGCAAACTGGAAGTTAATAAATAAGACCAAGTACAACTTACGGACTCACTACAGGCCGCGATCGCATGATGAGAGGCGCCTGTGACGTCACAGAGTGTCTGGTGGCAAAACCATCGTTTTGGTGGCATTTTAAAAAGGCGTATTTTAAAACGTTATAGAAAGTTAAGTCGTCGTCATAAAAATAAAATAAAAATTCCGTTATCATCGTAATTTTTTGCTTAATTTTTTTCAATAATAAAAAAAAATTGTGGAAATACCCCATTGTAATGTTTTTTTTTATTGATTCAATGTATTTTTTATGCGTAATTTAACAAAAATATTAGCATTCTGCACTCCTTCTCTATATAAACTATAAGTGTGCAAAATTTCATACTCTTCTGTCTGCGCAATTTTCGTAAAAAAAGGTACAAAATTTTTGCTTCACGTATTAATACACTGATGATTACAGCCTTCCACGCAACATTAAACAAGTACATAATGTACTCCAATTTAAATCGTCACTAAAGACATTCCTCAAACAAATGTCACTCTACTTCGAATAAATACTTTACATAAATAAAATGTCTCTTCTTTATCCTCCATTTGTCCCTTCGATTGACTTATTTACACTATACATATCGACTACATTTCTTTGAGCAACATTTTTTGGAAATGTTAATGGTTTCATGTTAGGTAATTTGAAAAAAACCATAGATAAAATTACTCTACCCTTAAATCTTTCATAAATTTTTTATTACTCTTACGAATTTGTAAATAATCTTTTTATCATCTCCTGTAAAGTTTTCATGTTGTGGCTTGAAGGGTTTTACAAAACAACAGTCGATTTTATAACGTCCATAGATATAATAATATGTACTTATTTTTAATTGGGTTAGCTACAAGAAATAGGTTGTACCTATAAGCTATACCCTTCAAACTTTGTTATTTTGTAGAATGAAGTTTTATTTAATTTGAATTTCAAAATATTATTTGTATGGTGATGTTTGTCACAGTGAGAAAGGGTACATGAAAGTTGTGGGTTATTGAGTTTAGTGGCAGAAAGCAAAGAGGAAATAGAGAAGCTTGGCAGTATATGTGTATGTTGTTATATCAATATATCGATCGTCCAGTTGATTAGTCAGACATATCCAAATACTACGTTTTGAGCAAAATTCGATTGATCACTATAAAACAAATATTATTTACGCGTGTCTGCATTTTACATATTAAATAAGCTATAAAATAGCACTAGGAGGCATAACGGTTCTGTATATAAGGATGACATTTTGAAATATCCTTTTAGTGACCCAGAAAACATCAACATTTTGTTTGATTCACAACAAGTTTTTCTGCATTGTAATTGATTTGATGGCGTTAATTAATTGTACCAGATAGAGGGTACACTTTTACATGTAACTGCACACTCAACTCAAATTTCGATTTTTCGGAGATGTCTGACAAATCGACTGGACGATAGAATGTTCTTAGAGGATAAAAATAATACTTTGTGGTTACCTGCAGCCGCTGAGAACATTGGCACATCTCTGGTCCGAGCGTATCGCATGCTGAGCCCCAGAACAGCATTTTGAACTGTTAATATAACTAAACTAACATATTTTATGTAATCTGAAACAAAAAGAAATAACGTTTTCATACTGTAATCAGATTATTAACCGGGATATTGAAATTCACAAATTAAGAGCAAAAGTCATTCTTCTGCCACTTTTTCTATGGAAGTCAGGGACCCGTCGCTTTGGCAAAGTTACTTTGACTGGCCACTGCTATGTCTGCCTTTTGCTACTCCGATCTTTGCTTCCAGCCTCTGCGTTGCTTTCCCCAGTTTTATCTGGGGCGGTCAACGCCTTCCCTTCGGAATTTCCGCCAGTTTTTTGAGCGAGAATCGAATTTCTGAGATTCCGAGTACAATTTGGGAGGCGGTTATGGGTACCGCAGCTTCTTTTTACCGAAAAACAACAGATTGGCATATTGTATCGATGATTTTCAGATTTATTCTGTTGCTATTATTATATCTATTTTTACTTTACATTGTAAAATATTTTGTAATATTTTAGAAACTGTAAATTTTTAAAATTTTTATAACTATACATACTACATACTATTTATAAGCGGTATGTTGTAAATTTATTATTTTCAAATGTGTTTAAGTAAATAGACTTGCTCCCTATTTAGACCTCAGATTATTTCTCTACTTATTAAAATGGTTAATGAAGGTTATGTAACATATTATTATTGTGAATATTTACTTTTAATTTACGATAAAAAAAATTTAAAACACCATGCCATAAGTCACCCCAAGTGGTTCGATATGTTTGCAGTCGGATTCATGGGGTGAGGTTTTTTCCTTCCAAGAACTTTCTCTCTTTCCTTTCCCTAAAAGGCCCTACACAGAGCATCCCCAAAGATGACATAGGCCCTGAGGGTTTTTTTGCTTAAGGCCTTCTGTGTGGAGGTAATGTAAAAAAAAATTAAAATGTCCAAGCAACCCCATTTGAGACTTTTCTGTGAAGAGAAACCATAGTAATTCAATGCCAAGCACACCCCATTTTGTTACTCCTGCCATTCCTTTAAAAAAATCTCTATTTGGCAGCTTGGACACTAGAATGCATTCGCCATCCAGTTCATCATCCAGATCTTTTGACGATTGAGTGTAAGGATGGAGCGATACTCGTAATTTCATCTTGATACTTAACTCTGTTTTCTTATCATCAAACAAGATAAAAATATTTAAAATAGCTTACTATTAGGTTTATGCATGATGAGCGCTGGAGATTCAGGAGCAACCATTTTTTAGCATTGCCATCTACAAGGAAATACAATCATTATTGCATATTGTAAAAAAATATCTAGTCGGGTTTGCATTTTCTCTGGCTCTAAAGTTTTAAAACATGGGTATATTGAATAATATCACTATGAAAACTACACTTCACTAAATACTATACCTAAATTGCATCAAAAAGTGCGTTTTTCATTATATTATTTACATTCCCTCAAATGCGCAGTTCAAACCGCGTATTCTTATAAATTAACTTCAATAAAATAATTTTAAATAAAAACAAACTAATTAAGAATACGTTATTTTTCTAAAGAATAATCCAAAACAAATTATTTTGAGGGAAATAAAACATACAAATATTCAAATTTCTACAGCAAAACTGTTACTTTTATGACATTGTGTTGATAAGTATTACTTAAAATGCGAACCACAATTTAATACAAAAAGTAACACACATAATCACCATAAAAAATAATAATCACTCAAAGTATACGGGCATTAGAATACAAATATATTTTTAAATAGCACAGCCCCCACGTCAACATTTCAAATTTGACATTGGTGACGTGATCTTCGTTTCATTTTAGCTATGACTTTTTTTTCATCTTTTTTATGGCAAGTCGCAAACACAATACCTAGCAAACTCATTTAAATTATCTAATTAGTCCAGTTCTTGCCCTGCTAGATTATATTTGCTTTCCAAAAATAGTCTCTATTCATATTTGTCAAAGATGTTTTAAAGGTCACTTTCAAAAATCAATAAATTTAACAAAGAAGTGTTTCTAGCTGGTCGTCAAACGTCATCGTTCGAATGACAAGACATTCCGGAAATATACATAAGTCATAGAAAAGTTACGCTTTGCAAAATCGCTTGGTTGCAGCCGGTGCTCTCAGTTCTCTGTTTACTCACAAATTATTGTTAAAATATAGTATATTTTTAATAAAAAAAGGATAATAATGGCTGCCGCAAATTATGACTACAGTGGTTTCTTCGAACAACGACCCCAAATTGCTGCTCAATATCATTTTGGATCGTGCAAAGTTGAAGCAGCGCGTGGCAATCACTATACCAGTACCAGCCCAAAAGAACAACAAAATAGCCAAATGATACATATTTCAAACAACACTTATTATGGTCATCATCTAGCGAAACCTCACGGCGCGGGGCCCCATGATGTCGATGACACCAGGTTAATGGATTGCGACATGGCCCCGATTTCGTCACACTGTACGCCGGAACGGACACTTGGCAGAAAAAGAGCCAGCGATGACGTCAGTTATGCAAGTTTCAAGCGGTTCAGACAAGAAGGTACGTTCTATAATCAAACTATGTTTCGGTATACGCATGTAAAAGTGAACGTAACGTCCCCCACTAGCGGGGCGATTCTTTTATTGCCATTTGAAGTTTAGTACTTAATTACGGTACTGTTTTACCGTCATCACTTGTACATGCATAAAATAACCGATTCTCCAAGTTAATTTGCCATGGGTTATTTATTCACAGATAGCTTTAAGTGGAGATAAGTGATTTCACGACACCGATAACTATTTTAAATAAAATAATATTTCCTGGTGGCACGCATACAATATGAAACGTAGCAATAGTTGAGATTTTAACTAAAATGTAGCTGGTTAGGCGTACTGTCTACAGCTCCTTATCTTCATAATCTAAACGTTAAAGACTGCCAAACCTTGCTAAAAACATGAACAATCCATATATTGCGGTGGTTCAGTAACAATACATTGCCTATTGAAAACGCAGGGCACTTTTTTACTCTGGTAAATATTTCTTATGCGAAGGTTCTGTAAGCAGACTGAATGGTTTTTGCGATTATTAGTATTCTAGGATTTTATTATAATTACAAGAATAGTGTGTTATTGATTCCTAATTTTAAACTACGTAAAATAAACGATGTTGAGTCATTTTGGGAATGTTAAATATTATAATTTTTCATATTTCCGTTAGAGTTTAAACAAAGGTATTCAATAAACAAGTAAAGTCACAATGTGGAATGTATCTTTTATTCATACAGCAAATAATGAGTTTTTTACCGATAAAGTAATGAACCTCTGTTTATACAGTTGGAAAGATATAACCTTCTTTTGCTACTTGTCATGAATGCACAGTCATAATTATTAGAATTGTTGCTACCCTGCAATGTCAAAATGCTGTATTTATGCCTGTCTACGGTAACCTACATACATATGTTGTTTAACAACAGAATACATTTGCGCAAGTGTTGATTCAGAATTTATTTAAGAATGGGAACAACCATCTGCTCAGATTATATAAAAGTATATCTAATTCATTTTCCATTATCCTCCGTTATGTACATTATTTTTCTCTGAGCAACAATTATTCTGGTAATCCATATTATTATTTAAGCATTTATTATTACAAACACACTCGTTGTCCTTAGATTTTACCCAGCAAAATTTTGCCGGGAAATGCTGCGACTATCTCAAAAAAAAGGTAGTTAACGACCTACATTATATTTTTTTTAAATAATAAGTTATGGTACCAATTTAAAAACATTTTTATAAGGGCGCTAGAAATTAAAATAATTTATTGTAGCTGTAACAAAATATGTTTTCACCGTTTTAAACTTTGCTGTGTGAATACAATGCCAGCGCCGTTCATTCATTTTTCTAAATTCAATAAATTGCTTTATAAATTTAATGTGGCTATGTAAAATACAACCTGATTATATTCACACTTTTAGGGGGCATACATTAATTACGTGAGCTGTTTTTTTTTTTTTTCAAATTAGATTTCCCCCCCCCCCCCCTTGGTAAGATTATGTGAGATTTGGTGGAGGGACCCCCTCCCTCCCTCTCACGTGAGATTTACACTACAGTTAAAATAATACTTATTCGGCACTTGTACCGATTCGGGGAATTCCGGGCACAGAAAATAACCAATATTGTCTCTATCTTTTTTTTTTCTTTCACTTTTTTCTGAATGTTTTTCTTATTCTCGAAATAAATTTTTTTCATAATAGCCATGAGATTTTTCAGCGGGACACTTCAAAACAAGTGAAACAATTTAATCATTTCTTTTAATATCTCTATAATAATATATATTCTTTTAAAGTTGACGTGAGATTTTTATTGACCTCCCCTCGGTTTAAATGAGATTTGATGATATTTTACTGGATCCCCCCCCCCCCCATTTTGAGCTCACGTAATTAATTTTTGCCCCCTTACTGTCACGGTGAGAAACATGAACTAAACACTTTCTATGCAAATCTAAAAGTTAACAACAAAAAAATTATACACCTCTATGGAACCAAAGTTTCCAACAACAATTAAAAAAAATTATTCAACATTGTGAATTTTGGATACATTATTTTTGCATGAAACAACAAAAAAGTGAGATGAAAATGTTTATTTGTCTCTCGAAATGTGTTTTTATTTTTTTTCTCCATTATCAGTAATTTTACTTGAAAAAAGTAAGGTGGCCATTTTTAAAAAGTATTTTTTGACCATCTGACAAAATATGCTCGAAGCCTGAGGGGTTAAGGCACAAGAGAAAGTTATTGGATAACAGTAAAAAATATTTCATACAAGTGGATGAACGTTTCACAACTCTCTAAGCTGCCACTGACTAACACAACTAATAAGATGTAGCTATTTTAGAGTTTTGGCAAACAATCCTCTGTGTTCTACAATATCTAACAATGACAGTAAACCAATGTTGATTTTTTAATCCTTTCTCAGTCGATGTCAAACCGAATCAGAAAATTTTTGATATTCATTAATTCATATATCAATGGTCCCGAAGAACAATGTTGGATGTGCGATTTTGTAGTTTTGCAATAGAGCTGTTTGAGGTTTCGTTTCTGCAGTTTTACTGTTTTTGAGATTTTGATTTAACCAAAATTTATTTTTGTTATTTTGATTTAACCAAAATTTATTTTAGTTATTTTGATTTAACCAAAATTTATTTTCGTTATTTTGATTTAACCAAAATTTATTTTTGTTATTTTGATTTAACCAAAATTCCGATTTTTAAATCATTGAAAGAAAATTAAAATAAGCCAAACAAATGATTTTCAATTTTATGCCTATATATATATACCTTCTAAGAAAGCCTTGATCTTTTTGTAGAAATGTTTTGAACAAATTTACAATGTTTTGTTGGTGCTACACAGCATAAATTTCAGATGTCAACTAAATAATCGAACTCATGTCTTCGAAAACTGTAGAGTACAATATAATATTTTTAAAATAATTTATCATTTCTATATTTACAAAATGTTATTTTTATACAATCGTGGTTTTACTCGGAAACATTAGTTTAATGAATGATGTCTATCTCATCATTTTTTTTATTTGAGTACCGCAGTACAATATTAAAAAAAAAAGAATTGTTAATCCATTGACATTAATTTGGGTGAGAAGGGGTTAACTAAATCTCATGAAAATAATACGCTATTTTATTTTATAATATTTTGTACTGGAGGGGTTGGGTAAGGAAAAACCCCGAATATGTAATAAATACAGTACTCTCTCAGTAATGTGCTGCTCCATTATCCGACGACTGCTAATCCGCCTTTAGTTTTACTAATTGAAAGCATATAATCAAGCTCTATAATTTGCCAATATTAATGTCAAATTTAGTAGTCAGCTGTGTGCCTAGACTCAAGCGCCAAGCTTTATACGTCGACAGCTTGGGTTATCATCTTTCTCACTCATTTACTATAACCACTCGGATAGCCTGCTAGAGCTGACCATTTTACCATGCTTCATTATTGTTGTTTTAGGAAATTTCTGTTAGTCCTCTGTGCTCTATTCTAGCAACTGTCCCATGTGTTTCCCTTCGTTTCGTTCTGCCAAGTTTTTTGTTGGAATTAATTTACAAAATTAAATCTTCTCACAAGTGTAAACACGACACCTTAACTTTTAAACAAAAAAAGAAAAGTTTACGAAAGATTGATAGCAGTGTTGTTTGTTTTTACGAAATAAGTGTTTAAATGTATGCACTGTAATTGGGTCACAAATATATTTTGGGTTGACAATTTAGTGAGAAGAGTACTCTATTTACTTTTAAATCTAAATAATTTTTTTTTTTTTTTGTAGAAATATGTCAGTTCATTGTCAAATTGTTACTCAAAATCAATAAAGTCGTTGTTAACGGGTTACCCTATCCAGTCCCTCTTAATCGTGGTTTGGGAAAATAATATTAACTAAGTCTTAAAAACAGTGCATCATAAGTTGACCAGAAGCCAGTGATTCAAAACTAAGTGAATATAAAGTCCAAGTGATTGTTCAATAATTCAGGAATATTTCTGCAATTTTCAAGAAACAGGGTCGGTCTTCCTGGATGGAGCTCGAAAGATGAAATCAAATAAACTATTGATAACAATAATCCGAAATATATACCGCCAATCAGGTAAGTGTAAAACATTATTTTCTCTGTTCCCCATCCAAAGGTGAAGTCTACGGAAGATCGACCATGATCGGAGCGTTCTGGTCACCTTGTGATTGTGACGGTGCTTCACTTATCTCCACTTGGTAAGTTTGCTGGGCAGGTATTGTCACTGTGTGTGGCTTGCCTTTCAGAGCTGGTGCCCCCCCCACAGGCCTACCAGGCCCCCCAGAGCTTCGCGCGCCCCACGCACTGCAACCCGGACGTAACCCGCTGCCTCATGGCGCACATGATCTAACTAACCCCCGAGTCTCGTCGCTAAACTGGGCCTTGTTTTCTGCAGTGGACAGGACCGAGGGAGCCCGAAGAGTCAAGCCCCCCCAACCCCCTTCGCTGGAGGACCTCCTGGCGGGGACTCACGGCTGCCACATGTTCCATTACATCCAGTAGCAGTAGCAAGTAGAGAGGGCTCAGTGTTGTGTAGTGTTTTCAGTGCAAATCTGTTTCAATTTTATTAATTCGTGTTAAGACTAATTTTTTATCATTAAATAGTTTAAGTGATGTGCGAAATGTTGTACCATATGAATTGTATTGTTATAATATGAAATATTTTTACTAATAAAATTTACATTCTCACCGGGTGTTTCATTGAAATAAAAACAATATCCTTTTAAAGTTTTAAAAATTTATTAGCCTTTTAGAATACACACACTAAGTTTAATATAAATAAGTCAATGTTATTATGAATGGCAATCCGTAGGCTCACGTGTCGGGTGTTGTTGGTCGGGTGCTCTCACGCCTGACTAGAGTCTGTAACAAAACATTTCATTTCGTGTTACTAAAGTCTTTCTTTGTTTCAGGTACCATCGCAGTCATCAACTTAATTCATTCATATTTATTACAGGCAACGGCGGGGATGCAATTTCTCGAGCTTTTTGTACCTCGTATTCAAGGCTCTTGAAGCTGGTCCCCGGCGTGTGATCAAGTCGAGACATGTCACTAATACGCACCGCTTTGGTTTCCAGGGTCCTCCGTCTGCTGCAGGCGCGTCGGGACTCGGTCTAGTCCCAGCCATTCGGCTTCAGCCTTTAAAAGAAACAGGCACTTAAGATGATTGTTACAAGTTTCATTTAATACTGATCTCATGAAGATCTGCATTGTGATATTCTCTGTGATAGAAGCATTCAACTATTGTTCTTTGCTGTTTGCTCATATTATGTATTTATAAATAAACTTGTACAAATTATTATTTTGTATTTATTACAATACCTTTCCCTATTTTAGTAAAAACATAATGATCTAAATATGAGATGGCTGCATTATTTCTACGTGATAAATCAGGAATAATTAATAAAGATTCTAGTTGGTTCAATTTCGACCACAAAATTTTTAAATATGCAATTATTGTAAAGAAATTATTAACGAGATAAGCATTGAGTATACATTAAACACATGGGCTTTTCGTCTACAAGAGAATTCTATCTGTGCAACCTGCCTCAGTGGGGGTCTGTTCCTCCGTGTCCACCACGTCTGGCAGGAGTCCATCCCCTGATGTAGCGGTGGTCTCCGATCCATGTCGACTCTGATCAGCTTCTGCCAAATCTCCGTTGTATGTCTCCACACTCTCTATCAAGTCTATCTTGGACTCCGGCATGCTGCCGTATCTGTTGGATGGTTGGTGAGAAGAGCTGCTGGGTGGGGAGTAAAGCCCCATGGCTTCATTCTGGCTGCCGATCATGCTGGCTGCACTGCTGTTATCCTGATATGGCGGGTGACGTTCCTCCGAATGCAGAGCCTGAGCTATGTCTCCGGAGCTTTCTGTCGCCATACCGGAGTTCTCGCCGAGCTGGTTCTTTAAGTCTGCGGCGGAAAGAATTCTCGAGATGGCCATCAACAAGTCGTCGCTCACATCTTCCAACTTGCATCCTCTAAATTTAACAAGACAATCACGAAGATTCTGATCAAGTTGTGATTGGTCAACATGATTTCCTCTTGCTGCCATTACAATATGTCTTAAAGACTCTATTAATTCATCGCTGCAAATCTCCGAGTGATGAGAGAGTATAAATCTCACCATTTCATTGGGAATATCTAAATCTATGACTACCGACTCATCAATAGGCACCCCTTGGTTCTGACTCCCACTCGTATTTCTCCGCAGGCTCCTGTGATCATCGCTGGCTTCGTAGGATTCAGATTCTACGGCCAATAAATAATGTGAGATTAATTCCTGTATAGATTGCAGAGCTCTCTGCCTCAATGTATCCGAACTAATCTGTTGCAGATCTCTAAATAACTGTATGAGAAAATGTGGACGAGATTCATTAGCGCTTATTAGAGCAGTTACTTCCGAGTAAACATTCTCACGAAGCAGATCAAATAGTTTGGTTGTTGATTTTTCTTGACTGTTGGAGGAGCTAGTAGAAGCGAGATTCGGGTTGAAGACTTCGTTGCTGGCGTTAGTTTCCACATTTCTATTGTGAGCATAGTCCAAAGAATAGTTTCCCGCATTGGAAGAATTCTTGGCGGGAAGTTTAGAAGACGATTTCTTTTTGTGAGCACCATTAGATCTTGGCAGATTCAGATTGTTAGAATGAGCTTGTATGATTTCTGGGATAGGATTGGTGCTCAGCCTGTTTACGTTTACGTTGACCGAGCCGTGGAATCGGTTGCCGGGCCCCAGTGGTTCCTCGGAGTTGGTTAATAAATTAGTCAATAACTGGTTAGGCTCCGCATCGAGGTTTTGATTAACGTTAAGAACATCAGGTTGGGCGGTGAAGTATTCTGTTTCCTGCGCCAGGTTTCTCCGTCCCCTGCGCTGGGTGCCGCTGTCAAAGCTGACGTCAGACTGGGAGTTATGTGGGGCACCGGAGGGGTAAACGTTGTTAACGTTTCTCTTGGGGGTGTTGGTGGCCTGGGTCATGCCCGGAGCAGCAGAAGGGGCCCCAGAGTGGAGGGTGTTGTGGGACCTCTCCACCAGGGGATGAGGACAGTGGGTGGGGAATGCCGGGTCTGCATTGCTCTTGCTGCTTCCCGACAGTAGATTCTGTCTGGAGTAGCTAAAAATCAAATGTTCATTTTGTAACTTAATTTGTTGTTATTTGTGCAGCATGGTTGGTGTACGTTATAGAGATTATATTATTTTGCTAATAAAACAAGTTTTAAAACATTTTGCATATTTATTATTTTCCAAAAAAAAGATTATACAATCAGATACTGGTAAACAATAAACAAACTGTAAATTGAAGTGTATTTGTAAATTCTCACTAGACTTTCAATTAGAAGAATAACTCAAAGAAATAAAATTTCTAAGAAAATTAGTATCATACATCCCGTAGAAAAGGATCATAAGTAAAAAAAAAAAAAAAATTTTACAGGAGTGAAAACAAATGAAAATTGATGTAACAAGCTGTCCCGTCAAAAAGAGACACTAGCATAAATTCTCGCAGAAATAGAGTGATCTAACTTAAATACGGTTTTCCTGGGGCATAGATAATCACAATCAGTACATTTCAGCATAGATATTCATAATATTACAGAGATAAAAATAAAATTTTGACTTGCAACCCTTTTCTATGGGATGTGCGATGTGTATTGTTACCTACTTATTTGTATTCATACTATGTATTAACTAATTGATAAATAATTACAATGTCAAAAGGAATAGATTGGAAGGAGACGGAAAAGCTATAGCTCCAGCTGGGTTGGTTGGTTTTGCGCAGCCAAATTTAACTTTTTAAAGAAGATTCTTGAAAAAATGATTTATTAGTCAATTTTGTCTCATCGGTAACCGTAACAAAAACACAGTGCGTGAGGTGAGATGCACCAAATGCAATTCATAAATAAAAGGTAAATGAATAAAGACTGGTCCACAGAACTAAGAAAGATTAAGCTTGACCTTAATCTAAACTTTCATTACACAAGCCACTGACATTTAAATTTGTCAAAGTTTATTATGAGTTACAATTATCAAAGATTCACATAATCGTAAATCAGAAATTATATTATTCAGTAGGGCAAAACGTGCATCTAGACATCAGACCATTTGGATCGTCTTAAACCAAACTGAACTAACTCACTTTTTGCAGTTTCTGAGTTAAGAGTTTGAAATGAGGGGTCCAAATGATAATCAAGCTCTGCCAGAGAACCAATCAGGTAAATACTGTCTTGACTAAATCATAGGACAGTTTTTCTGTGATTGGTTCTTCTTTCTGGCAGAGCTAGATTATGATTTGGAGCCCTCATTTCAAGCTCTAACTCAAAAATTGCAAAGTGAGTCAGTTCACCGTGGTTTAAGACGATCCATTTAATCCCCGCACCATTCCCCCACCGGTTTTTACTCCCGGTAAATTCTTTAGTTTGTGGACTATTTATATTTTTGACAGTTCAAGCATTACTCCCCAAATGATTGTATGTTTGCGAGCATTTAGTGTTTTAAGAATGAATGAATAAATAAAAAATGTTGAAATTAAATGAACAGTTAATGAGCGTTACTTACCTCCTGAAATTGTCCCAGTAATTGTTGGCCCGGTTGCCGGGCGGCACCTGATTGTTTAGCGCAGTGCTCTGTCCAGAGAGAGTTTGCGTCCCCATCAAGTGAGGATTATTCATCGCCACATGCGGTGTTAGGTTAAGCAGGCAATTGGGATTCCGGTTGTTCTGAATGGGCTGCGGGATGGACTGACTGCTCAGCACATTAGGATTAAGTTGCGCAGGGGGTGCACTGTTGTTAAACAGCGGCTGGTTGCTCAAAGGCACATTGCTGTGAGGCACACTCATCATGTCACCAGACTGATCGCTTTGGTAAAGGTTGGAAGGCAAGGTAAAATTCGCTGGGAGCTGATTATTGAAGTGTTCCACCGGGAAAGGTGGTATGTTCGGAGTCACTTTAGGAGCACGAGATTGGTTCAAGTTGGAAGGGTAGACATTGGCCAGGCCTGGAGGGGGCACCGGGTTGTATTGAGGATTGATAGCCGCATTTGCATTGCTAGTATCAGTGTTAGAGAGATTAGCCTGCGATTGTATGTTCCAGTACTGTGATTGGGAACCGGACTGGGCCGAATTGGCCCGAGCTCCGAGCTGACTCTGAGTGTTTTCCGGGAAGTTGATGTGGGGCGGAGTGGAATGAGCTCGGGGCATGCTCAGATTCAAAGTTTGCAGCCTTTCCTCCAACTGAAATAAATAATAAATTAATCGTAATTAATAAATAATTTCAAATCCATAAGTCACATAATATCTAAATTTTTTATTTTTAATTTCTGGCAAAAAACTTAAATAATTTTGTTGAATGTTTTTTCACCTGCCATGCCAGGTGCCAGGGACATCCCTGAAGTATTGCGGAAGTTATGGTTATATTATATTATTGTAAGTTGTACAGAAACAACAATTGCAGATGCCTTGGTATCTACATGTGTCTCATATTATCACAAAAGAAATACATGCAATTTTAACTAACATTGCTGACTGTGGACCTCAGCGAGGATATCTCTCTCTGCTGAGACAGGAGGTGTTGTATGCAGTGAGCACTGCCCCATGCTGCGGCCGCCACCTGCTGCTGCTGCAGTGCCCACAGTTGCCCCCCCGCTCCCATCATCATGTCCTGGCCGAAGTTCGGCATCATCATCCCCCCCATCCCCATATTGGGAGGGGGCACGAACATGGGATTGTTGGCGTAGTTCTGGAACATGACGGGGTTCGCCGCTGCGTAGTTAGGGTAGTTGGGATGGGTAGAATGCGTGGGTAGACTCATGGTGCTACTGTTTTGGTAGTTTGGGAGGAGGATGGAGTTGGGGACTTGCGTAGTTTGCGAGGAACTGTTCAGTGTGGAAGGAGTCATTTGGCCAGTCCTCTTGTCTTGCATGAGAGACTGGCAAAGATTGCTAGTCATCTCTAATTGTTGTTGCAGCTGCAATAGAAAGAAATAAAATTTAATTACTTACGTTCAACTAAGATTAATAATAAAAAGGTTGCCTTTACACTCGTAAGTAAAATTTACGAGTTATAAGTTTTTGATAAGTTACTCATAGGAGCGATCACATACGCATCCTGGTAATTAATGCTCACGGAAGTTGTTCAGAAGTTCAACTTATATAAGTGCTTTAGCGAGCATTACATCTGCAAGTTTATTTGTGGTCAACTACAATTAGCTCTGCTGTCAAATTTATGCGATTTTGTCAATAAAGATGAAAGGGCCCAAATAAAGTGTTAGGCTGCCTTTACACTCGTAAGTTTTTTTCAAATGGCCAAATTACCAATGTAAACAACACCAAAAATCACTTGACGTAATTTATAGCAAGTTACAGAAGTTGTTCTTTCACAAGTTTTTTGACAGGTCTAATCGGGTCCGCGCAAACTTTCAGCCTATTCAAAGCTTATCAAATCAGTTTGATAAGTTGAGAGACTTGCCGTGAAAAATGGTAACAATATGCGCCATTGCGAGATGTCAAAAATTAAAAGACAGTTGTTTTCGTAGAATTTTTTTCCTATAAAACAAGTATTTATTTATACCTAAAATCTGATTAGATTAAGTGGATAATTACCCGATAATTATATCCCAAAAACAATATAAAAATAACACAAGATAAAAATCTTAATAGCACTAGGTATCCACGAAAACAAATTTAGACAGAAATAAACTTTTCTGATTCCAAAAACCAAAGAGATATCATTTATTTTTCAAGTGGAAAATTTTTTTCTGAAAATGAGCATCCTTTTATTTAATTATCGGTCCAGTCCTTTCTAATCTCAATGTTTCTGTTTATAACATTACGTATTTGAATTCGAAGTTGGTTGCTGTCAGGTAGCTGTCAATCGGAAGAAACGAAAGAACCCCATTAATTCCGCCTTTAACCCTCCGTCGGGCGCACTTATGGGCGAACCGAAATCAGGCACACCCTCCCCCCACCCTCACTATATTAATTCTAATACAAAATACTTGTCGGGTAGTCTTTACTAGGATCTACAGAAAGGAATTATACCAAATTTAACACAAAAGAACCAGTTTATTAAACATTACCAACCATAAACTAAAATAAACAATTTTTCACAAACAGTTCAACCAAAGCTGGACTTTCAGAAGCATCATCGTCGAGGAGAAGTTACAGCATATCAACATCATTCGGTTGATAGAAAGCATATTTTCTGGCCATTTCAAAAAAAATTTTCAGAAAAATCTGTATATAAAATGCCTGAAAAGAGGAAAACTGAAAATAGAATCCAATTGGGTGCAGGCGGCCTGTGAAGCCAGGGAGGTTGTACGTGTAAAGGCCGACAACTGACGGAGGCGGGAGCAATGTGAGGTCCCTAAAGTTGGGCGAGTAAAAGGAGGGAAGGGGCGGTGGGCCGCCTTTGAGAAGTGGAGAGGGATGAGGGGAGACAATGTCTTTTGTTGGCCTCTGAGGCCGACTGCGCCCGACGGAGGGTTAACGGCACAAAAGTGCGTGGAGAATTGTTTAATTCAAGCCAAATTCTATTTCATCACTTTATTTGGGTTTTTTGTCTTTATTGTCAAAATCGCATACCGTAAATAAATTTACAGATGTAAACGGTCACTATCGTCGCTATGAGCACTTGCACAAGTTGCTTGCACACTTGCAATTTCCAAACCACTTCCGTGAGCATTATTACCACAAGATGGATGCATATGTAAATGCTAGAAACTTGTCAAAAACTTACATTAAGTCGTAAATTTTATATATATAATTATAAATATACTCATAAGTAAAATTTACGAATTAACAAAGTTTTACTTGAGTGTAAAGCTAGCCCTAGAATGGCTTGAAAGAAACAATTCTCTGCACACTTTTGTTCCGTTAACGGTGGAAATTATCCGTGGTTCGACTATCCGAAAGACAGTCAGCTGACGGCAACCGACTTCGAATTCAAATTTCATATTATAAACAAAAACATTGAGAAAGGCATTATTGGACTAATGGTTAAAAAGAAGGATGCTCACTTTTAGAAAGCTTTTTCACCACCTGAAAAACAAATGATATCTCTTCAGTTTTTGAAATCAGAAAATTTTCTTTCCGTTTACATTAGTTTTTGTAAGTAGTGGTTATTTGAATTTTACCTAGTGTTATTTTTATATTGTTTTTTGGGAGAAAATAACATACTTATCCACCAATCCTCATCAAGCTTCCATGGCCTAGGGTCAAGGCTCTTGACTAGCGATCCGGAGGTCGTAGGCTTAAATTTCCGGCAGGTACAGAAAATTTTTATTTGATTGATTTGTGTATATAATCATTTAAAATACTAAAAGGTATATTTGCGGCAAGTTCCAGAGCGGAAGATATTCCCAGTATCGCCCTAGTGTAAGACCACCATTCAGAATCGAAACGTTGCATGAAATTGCTTTAGTCTTTAGTCTTAGTTTGGTGACTAGATCCGAATAGCCAGGTACTTTCCCACCTTCCTCTCCCCCATCCTTTCCCTCCCCACTTACCTTCAGCCTCACAACAGATCCCAATTGGGTATGTCATAGTCTCACTGGCTCCAGACAGGAGCACTTGGGACTCACATAAAAAGTGAGAGGTATTCACATAAAAAATGTAAAAAAAAAAATTGATTCAATAATAAAGATACTAGTATTTACAGGAAAAAATCTTACAAATCCTGTCTTTTAATTTTTGACATCTCGCATCGGCGCATTTTGGTACCATTTCTTACGGTAAGCATCTCACTTATCGAACTATTTGATAAGCTGTAAGAAGGCTGGACTTAATTAAACCTGTCGGGCGGACTTAATTAGACCTGTCAAAAACGTACGCAAGAACGACTTCTGTAACTTACTATAGATTACGGTAAGTGACTTACACTGTCATACTTACGGGAAAAAACTTAGTAATGTAAACACAACCTTGACATTTATTGTTTGGTGTGTCATTTTACCTGATTAGCCTTGTTGTGCCACCACATAGTAACTTGAGATTCTGAATGAGGGTTATGCCACTGTGGAGGCACCATGTCAGGGTTAGAATGATCTGCAATCAAATAGCAACGAGGATTTATACATAAAAACATCCATAATATTATGATTTTTTTATTAACAAGTATGTAGTAGTGCAACGTGAGTAGATACCGTGATTGTTCTTGAGATGCCTGGAGGGATGGCGCGGGGGAAGAGTGGCCATGGGGGGCGGGATGGGGTCCCCCTCGCTGGTGCTACCACTACTGGCATTCGACACGTTGCTCACATCGCATGGGTCCTGAAAACAGTCATTATGTTCAATTGTAAAAAACATACCATGTTCTTGTTGAATTTAATGTTTCAAAGACCCAACCATATCTGATTACGCCTAAAAGGGATCGAAATGAAAATCTAGTCTCCTTCAACGGAAGCAATCTTCCGAACAGGCCCTCCATTGATATGCTTGGTGTAACTCTAAGTGACTAGCTCAGATATGGGGGCTCCATCGAAGCCAAAGTTAAGTTAACCTCTCAAAAACTGGTTAATATAAAAAATAAAAAAAAATTGAGCAACTTCAGTAAGGGTGATCATCGGATCGATTTTATATTGACTTTGAAAAGATAGAAAATGTAAACCTTCTCTTTTGCTTCTATGCGTTTAAGGTAAACTTTTAAATGCAAGTACAAAGTGTGGTGTTCTCTCTTTTTAATACTAAATTTATTTTAACCCCTCAGGCCTTGGGCCAATTTTGTTGGAAGGTCAAAATATTTTCACTTTGCAATAAAATTCAAATAAATGGAATATTTCTGAACGCATCTGAAAACTGTTTTTGAAAAGTGATGAAATACGTTTTCAAATTTTATATATAATTATGATTCAAAATAAATACAATTTTTTTAAATGTTTTAAAAATGACTAACCTTACGTTTTTTCTAACTAAAGTTACTGATAACGACAAAAAGTAACACACATTATAATGTGTAATAACACCGCGTATCCTAAAAAACACAATGTTTTTTAAAACTACGCATGCTTCACCATGGTTTGAATCGACAAGAAAATGTTTTGACCAATCACCGCTTCTTTTATACAAAGTTTGGTAATGAAATAATTGATACTTATGTATGATTAGCAGTAAATGTTTACATGAAAAAATTATTTAATAATAAGAATAATGATGCTCTTATAATAATTTGAAGAAAGTTGAATAGAATATTACATACTTCTTGCATAAGGAAAACGCACAAAGGGCGCCGTGGGCCGCACCTAAGGGCATTGGAACTTAAGGGTGCCGCGGGCAGCACCTAAAGATGCTGCGGGTCGGCTGGCCCTGGTTTAGATCATATTTTTAACCACGATAGTAAGGCAGACACAACGATTTCTATGAGACCTACATGAGTTGTTCCGAAATGCAAACAAATTAGCCTGAGGGTTTAACCATGTTTATATATCTCACAGTAATATAAAATGAAACCCGGTCGGCTTTAAGTACATAAAATATAATAGTGGTGTTTACAAAATTATTGTTTTATTTTAAAATATAAAATGAGTTACCATGACTTTTATGAGTCCGTGTCAGTATCCCAAAGTTGCTCTAGGGGTTAAGCATTTATTCCATATTGGCCAAATGCTACTTATATTCGGAACGTCGGTGTCTATCGCTCCGTGGAGGGGGCATGTCCACTATGGAATTGGAGTGGTCACAATCCTTGGGAACGAAGCAACAAAAGAATAATTGGTCTCAAGCGTTACCTTGTTCCTTCCAGCGCCCCCGTTGTTGCTGACGGGGAGTGTCAGGAAGCAGTCAGGGATGGGCTGGGGCGGCGGCTCCCCCAGCCCCTTGGCCCGTTGCTCCTGCATCTCCTGGGACAGGTCCATCAGCGTGCGGGCCAGGGCCGGCTCCCGGTTGTGCTGCTTGCTGCTGCCGGGCTTGTTGTGTTTCATGCTCTGGGAAGCGAAGGAACCGTCCAGGGACTGTGTGGAATCACCGAAATAGCTGGTATCCTGGATATAAATCGTATGAACTTTCTAAATAGGTTTAAAACGTTTTTGTCTTTACGTGAAACTCTGATCGTAGTTTTTTGACAGAACCAGGGTTTACCAGGCTGATCAATATCGGTAAATATCACATATACTGAAGAGGTAAACCAATTGAAAGTAAGCTCAATTTTATCTTACTTCGGGTGTAATTTATTTTTGTGGCGGACGTCTCACAGGCACCTAAACAAATAAGCCACTCACTTTAATATTATGTATACCACCGGTGTAAGTCCAATACTAATTGTAAAAATGTTCAGGAGGGACAAAAAACTAGGGATATATGCATTCTTGTCCTAGACAAACCTCACCCTATGAACCCGGGCACCCCTGCTAACTCTCAAAACATAGCGACCTACGTCAGGGATTATTGGTTATCCAATAAATGGTTTCCGGGGCAGCGGTACCCATACTCGCCTCCTATAACATTATGGGCTGGCGTTACTCTATCTGATTTGACTGAAGCTATTAATTTTCAGAGACTTGAAAAGATTAGGTTTTTGAATACCTTGAAGTTGTCAATAGATGAACCTCTGGATGGCAGCTTGTGAGAAGGTGCTCCGCTGAGCTGGTTGATGTTCAGTTGGTTCCGGGAAGAAGACAAGTAGGCCTCATCGTCATCTTGGTCACTGCAAATGAAAAATTATCAACAAATCAACTACATTTATTAACAACACTATTTCCTTTGTATGTCAGTAGAGCGTTAACTTTTTTACATTGGAACTGATGAGTTTAAGAAATTAGCAAACTTAAAAAGTAGATAACTATCTATAATTTATTTAAGCAGATTATTATTTTTGTCCTAGATGTAGCTACATTATTATTAAATCACGGAATATTCTGAATTCTTGACAAATCAGTTCCAAAATTGAAAATGAAGATTAAAAGACTGGTCAGTGACTGAGTTGGCATCGGGTTTGGGTCCCATCCAGGCGTCGCGTGTTCGATTCCTCGTCTGGTTAAATCCTCCATCACCACAAGCAACATTTTCCACTAATTGTGGTGGTAGTAGGAGATTTAAAAATATTGTCAGTTTATTTCTCTTTTACAATTTTTTTTTTTTTTTAAATACACAATCAGTTCCATTTTTGAAAATGACACTTAAATTCAAAACAAATCTGTGTTCACGGAACCAGAGTTACATTCACAGACAAACAGCCGAAATTAGAATGTTTGACGATGTATGCACATTCACATATTTATGACTTCCTTTTGCAGGCCGTTTTTAAAATGCAAATTAAGTTACACTCCATGAAATAAATATAAACGTAATAACCAATTTTAATTTTATAAGTTTTTAGAAGAATAGACTCCAAAAGGGAGAAAGAACTTGTATATTTGTTTTCTGTACATCTAAAGATTTTAGATTAGAACACATTTCAAAAGAGATAAGATGTTCATTTATACCACTAAACTGCACTTGCACATCCCGTGATGGTGCATATTAATTATAATTAAAATATCTCGTACCAATGCTAAAGGATGACTAACAGATGACATAATAAGCATTATTACCTCTTAACCTTCCAAATGAATTGCAATGAATATTTAACCCAACTATTATTATTATTTTAACTTTCCTAAAATCACTAAATAATGCTTCTTTTTAATGTGAACGCCGCACGAGAAGAGTCACAACCGCGCCGCAAGAATCCCAACTGCTCCCGTCTGGAGCCAGAGAGACTATGGCATCCCCAGTTGGGGTATGCTGTGAGGTTGAAGGTAGTGGGGAGGGGAAGGAGATGGTTAAGATGAAGGTGGGGAAGAAATATTCAGATATGGTCACCAAACACGGCTAAAGCCATTTCAAGCAATGTTTCAATTCTAATTGGTGGTCTTACACCAGGACGATACCGAGAGTATCTTCCACTCTGGAACATGTCACAAATATACAATATATTGTGAAATAAGACAAATTGATCAAATTTGTGTGATTAATTTGTGATATCAATATTGTGATCTTCGGATTTCTGAGTCGAGAGCCTTGGCTCTCGACTGCGGAGGCATGCAAAATTTAAAACATTTTTATTTAAGTTTATTTGGGAAACATTTCATTTTACATTGAATATAATACAAATCAGTTAAATTCCATTTATAATAATTGATTTCAACCCTAATTGTGAGAAACATGAAACAATTTCAAGAACTTTTATCAACCCCAGCAGATTTCAACACAATAATTTATCAAAACCTACAAAATTCTCATTTCTCCCCTATCAACTAGTGATGCGGTATTTTGGATGAATACCTGGCATTAGTTGAATGATGGTCTTTATTGCAGAGGCATGCTTTCCACATAGGCCACAAATGCACCTTACCTTACTCTCATAAAAAATATAAATAATATTATATAATATCTAACTATCTCAGCACAGCGAGCGCCCCACCGACCGCCCTACTTAAATGTGTCAAAAGCAGAAACTAAGTATGCAAAATGATGACATTATATTCAAATCCGGAATGAATTCTTTACAAAAAATGTACATGTGCGCACAACATGCATTCAAGGGAGACTCGTTGGTCAAAAGATGCCATGTCTTTCGGTACAAATCACAAATGTAGTAATCAGTGCCATCCGTCCATCTGTCTATAACTAATATACAATCTTATTAGTATAACGAAACGATTATCATGATATTACGTTGGCTTTCATCGAAATACGGAAATTTTATATATCCAGTAATTGACTTGTAATATGCATGAATGAAGCAGTTATTTGGATATTTGATGGCTGTAACCTCAATACTGCGCCTCCCCCAGCAACATGTGCGAGCATGAGGTTTGGCCGGGCGACCTCGGCGACCTTCCGCCCTGCCTCCGGCAACTCGACGCTTCAGTCCTTAGGGTCTTTGGGCATTTTGCCCCTATTTCCCAGTTACTTTCTTCAAGGCACAACCGAAGAACTGGCTAAGGGAGCCAGTTCTTCGGCAGCCCTGTCTCGTTAAGGTTTGACCGACCGTCACAAACATTCTTGCTGGTACTGCCAGACGACGAGAGAGGGAACCCTTTCAGACTGTAGAACCATTTATTTGTATCTAAAACATGTTTGTATCTTCCCTTTCTTGCAGGTGCTTGCAGCATACGCAAGATACAATCCCTCGCGAGCGTCCTTCATCTTGTTTTTTATCATCTTTCCATGCCTTTATATATGTTTTACTAACACCATTGTATCAAGTTTATCATGTAAGCACTATCATACTGCTTACTAACACTGTATGCAGGGACATTGGAGGTCTAGATTCGTTCAAAACTAAATGTAGCTTCATTCTTTCGAAAAAAATTGGAGTCCTTGCGAGAGCCTTGAAGGAGTAACCATCAGTTACTTATACCAAGGCGGGTAAGTGGTGGATAACCTCCAATGTAACCTCAATAAGACATTGGCCAAGGCAAACAGTTTAACCATCCTTGGTGAAAACTTACCAAGTCCGTGGTAAGTATTTTTTAATATCAATTAATTTGCTGTTTTCCTACTACTCACTCTGATTAAAATCTCCATGCAGGCCATTGCCTATAAGTCCCATAAGAAATTCTGCAGAGGATAAATTGCTGGTATTCATATTTCATCAAATGCGTATCTAACACACATACCTCGAGTACCCATTATCAATGTCGGTTCGCATGGTCAGCGCAGAGCAGGCACAGTCATCCTCCGCAGCAGGGGCCCCTGGGAGCCCCACCCCCCCGGGGAGCCCCAGGGATGCTGCCTCCTCGACTCCGGAGGGAGTCGGCTTGGACACAGCGGACTGATCCAAGGCGAGAGACTGTTGATTGGTCCTGTGGTCCACCTGCCATGCAAATTAAAATATATTAGTTTGGGACGAAAAATTCGAGGGTGGGTCAAAAAATTAATCAAAAATCTTTATAATGGATAAAAAAATCATTATATTTTTCAACATAATCTCTTTTGAGCGCTATCCACTTAGTCCAATGTTTCTCCAATTTTTTTATCCCTTTCAAAAAATAAGATTTGTCGAGGTCATCAAAATAGGTATTTGTTTGTGAGATGACTTCATCGTTGGAGTCAAATCTCTTTCCGCCAAGCCAATTCTTCAGGTTTGGAAACAAGATATAGTCACTCGGGGCTAAATCTGGAGAATAAGGCAGATGAGGGAGCAATTAGTAGCTTAAGGCCCCGTAACCGCTCTCGAAAAGAAGAAGATGGAGAGACATGTAATTACGAATGTTGAAGAGAGCGCGCTAATATTTAAATCGATAAAATTGAAGCGAAAATTACGAAAAAGCTTAATAAAACATGACTCGTTTAAAATAGAGCAAAAATCTCGTGGAACGTATCTTAAGTATCATTTAAAGAAACATTGTGATTTTTTTCACAAATATAACTTGTAAAATAATAGAAATAGACTTGTTTTAAATAATTTTCGGATCATACTTTGCGATTTTTTTTCTATCGAGGGAATTTCATATAATTTGCGTTTCGGCGTGGAACGTATCTAGATAATATCTTCAAAAATAACATATATTTTTTTAAGTGCTTAAAAACTTCAAATGTTTAAGGGAGATATGTAAGAAATCGGTCGAAATTCGAATAGCGGCAGCTTAATTCTTGGATTTTTGCCATGGAAACTGCACACATGTGCACCCTTGCATTGTCCTTGTGAAAAATAACTTTTTTCTTGGCCAAATGCGGTTGTTTTTTTATCAAATCCTCATTAAATCAACTCAATAAGTTGGCATAATATTTGCCATTGATTGTAGTGCCTTTTGAAGGTGGTCATCCATGCATCCCATCAGTGTATCCCAAAAAACGATCGCCATGACTTTATTGGCTGACACACCCACCTTGGCCTTCTTTGGTGCCGATTCACCCCGAGAAACCCACTGTTTTGACTGCTGTTTGGTCTCTGGTGTGTTGTGGTGGATCTACGTTTCGTCCACGGTTACGAAAAGGCACAAAAACTCGTCCATATTGCGGTTAAACAACGTCAAACACTCCTGCGAAGTTGTCACACGATTGCGTTTGTGGTTGATTGTGAGCAAACGCGGCACCCATCTTGCGAAAAACTTTCTCATACCCAAGTGATCATTCAAAATTGAAACCACTGAGCCGAGTGATATGCCAATGGCTTCCACAATTTCTCGCACTTTTAATCTCCGATCGGCCAACACCATACTGTGAATTTTTTCAATTGTTTCGGGTATAGAGACCTCAACTGGGCGCCAGAAAGTTCGGCATCTTCGGTGCTTGTACGGCCACAACGAAATTCAGTAAAGCACTTTTTTACAATTGAAATTGATGGTGCAGAGTTCCCATAGTATGTATTTAGCCTTGGTTTGAGTGATGGTTTTTTTCCATAAAAAATAATGCTTAACCCCTATTGTGCGGCTTGAATTTAGTAAATATCTCAAAGCCAAATTTAATATTGAAAATTATATTCGAAATAAAAGACAACTTTTACAATAGCAACATTTTTTACATTGGAATTTTCATTAACGGTAATGAAATACATTAAAAACTTCTAAAATCTAGCTCTACACATTGTAAACGGCAGTTCACCTCAAGGTAATCAATATTTCACTGGATTGCATATGTAGCCAGCCGCGTTGTAGGGGTTAATGAGCACACGAAATTCACTTCTTTCCATTTTCTCCTCAAATTACACGGTAGTCTGCTATCAATGGCTATCAAACACAAACTAAATGACGCAGCTTGTTCAAATTTTGACAGGAGTCGGTGCCTGTTGACAGGAGCGGTGTTGCCCTTTCAGTTAAGAGGCGGGAAATTCAAAAAGTCACGGTCTTATTGACTCGCCCTCGTACCATCAACTCAATGCAAAATCAAAATGAGCAATCCTTCTGATAGAAAAAACCTGTGACGGGATTGGTTGTTACCATTCGAACAAAGACAACATCTTGACTTGACAAGCTGTGTTTGTTTTACCAGCATTTTAGTGGGGTTCAAATGCCCTAAGTAACATACATTGGGCAGTAGCCAAATGAAAATGGGTTGTTTTTTAGACTTTCTATGATCTGATCAACAGCTATGTTCCGGAATAATCAGCCAGCTTTTGTTTTTTGACGTATAACATGGGTCTTTTCACTACCCACAACCCACTCCTGAAGGGAGTTAACACAAAAAGCATTAAATACCACAAAAACAAAGTCCACAATGGTGTTGCCCTCGCTCAGGCTGAGCTAATGTATAATCTGTGCGGGTGACTTACATCCTTGCTCATGAGGCGCTCCAACTGTTTCTTCTTGGCCTCCAGCTCGGCCTTGAGCGCCAGCTGGCGGCGCTCCACCGGGCCTCCTCCGTAAGGCGGGTAGCTCACCACAGTGTTGGAGGAGGTGTTGCCCCCACTCAGGCTATTGGTGCGCTTCTTGTCCTCCGACTTAATGGAGGAGCCACTGGACATACACGTATCTAGAAATAATGTTTATTTATACTCCTGTCAGGTGAGAATTTGCAGAACTGCGTGAAAATTACCTTAACCTCTTAAATGCCAGGGAAGAAACTCGAAAATTTCGCGATGTTTTGACTTTGACGTAATATTTTGCGTATTTATTTTATGCTATCGTATATAATATTTACCGAAACACGTTCCCTGAACAATAAACTATGCTTACAAATAATATTACTTGCGTTTATTTGACAAATTGATTTCGATTGATCAAAGTTTTATCGATCTTTTCATGACATGCGACGCTCAAAGTTTGACAGCTCAAATCGCGGCAGAAATGTCATTTCGAAAGTCATAGATATGTGCAAAGATGATTATTTGAGAGGCTAGGTGTGTTCCTTATATCTGTTACGTCAAGAACAAGAATGCCCCAAGCGATTCTGACCTTGTCCTTCATACATTTTCTTTATACATAAGGTTTAAAATCGCATCTCAATTTTTTTTTTTTTTTTATGGCGCGTCCTGGGCGCGCAATCGGCAAACCAGAGGTTAATGGGTTTTGATCACATATCAGAATAAAAACTGCGATTTATGTTTTTTGCAATGGGTTGTTTTTGCACGATTTTTGTCGAAAATACGGTCCTAGAAACTCATGAGAACTATTAAATGCCATAAATTTTCTAGGTCTCTTGAGACAATTTAAATTTTTTGTAATAATATCATAATAATGCCGTCTCTAAGGTGGACAATTCATGTGGACATTTGTTACCACAAGATAAAAATTTGAAGGAAAAGCTTACCACAAAATTTTATCAAAATGAATAGAAATAAAAAAAATAAAAAAAACGGTCATTTTATTTAATGAATTTGGAAGGGAACTGTCACCTCACATTTTTGTCGTTCATATGATAAAAAAATTTTGAAGTTTGCTTTCAATTCCCAAGAAATAACCTAAAAATAAACTGACATTTCTAACAAAAAGCTTGCATATAGCAATGAGCAGCTACATTTACAGCTACATCTACAGCTACATTTACTTTGATACATTTACATTTTTTTATAACGTAAATGTATCAAAGAAATTAAAGACGTTAATTTCTTTAATACATTTACCAACACAAGCATTAACATTTACGTTGTAAAAAAACATCACATTCAAGAAATACTCTGATAAATCCATACTAATATTATTCCATACTAATATTATAAATGCGAAACTGCTCGAGTTTGTTTATGACCTTTTCACGCATAACACAATATAAAGACTTTAAAAATTCATTCACCAATAGAAAGCTAAATTATATGCGCAGACTATATTTTGTATATGATGGTAAGCTCTGGCGTAGTGAAATTATAAATATTAATATATTTTATTTGTTATACGTTTTCTGTCGCTAACTAAAGCAAATTTTTGCTAGTGTCAGAAAAAAATCGTTTCCATGGAAACGATTGCTACTGCTTCAGAAAATTCAAATATTAGAATATGTTTTATTTTTTGGACAAGCTTCTGTTTTGGAATAAATGTCAGTTCCTACATTAAAAATATAATTCGTAACGATTATAAAGACTGAATAAATGAACTGAATAAATAGTGTAACTTTTTATTATATTCACAAACTTTCAAATATTTAATTAAAAATAAACATCCGAAATGTTTGTAAGCGCATAAATTCCGAACGAATGAACAAAATTGGATAATTCTTTTTTTCTTTGAGCTATAGCTTTATGAAATTTAGGTGGCAGGCGAGATGTTTGAAAACTGAATGTAAGGGAATGAATGTATGGAATTCGGGAGGGGGTGGGGGTGGGGAGGAGGGGGTATAATTGATAAGTTCAACCGCTACAGTAATTTCCCGTAATACCATGCGAGCGAAGCCGCGGGGAAAAGCTAGTAGCCCATAAAATTGAAAATTATAATGGGATATTCTTAATTTTGACAACACGAAAATACAATTTACAATAAAAAAGCAAAAAAAAAAAAATTCATGAAATAAAATAAAATCTACAATGACATTAGCGCAAGCGATTCTGATTTTTTTCCTCTATACAGTTTTCAAAGCAAAATGTTAAAATCGTATAGGGAAAAATTCCAACGTGGATGGTATTAGAACTTATACATGTGCGCGAATGCTGAGAATGCTCGAAAAACAGTGCACTGGTTAAAATACATTCGGAACGTATTTAAAGAAATAGCCTCGTTCTGTCACTGAAAGATTCTTGGGTAAACAAGTCTGCTATCATTCTTTGCAAAAATTAAATGAAATATTTTAGTAATTTCAGATTATCAACAGATTGTCATATGGTCAATCTTTCAGAAAAAATGCACCCATATAGAGGACATCAAAATAATGATTAAAAGTTCCGTACATCCAAAAATACTCTACAAATATTGCACTTGAAAAATTGTATTCTAAATGCAATGCATGTTTCAATGATTAGTACCTCTATTGGTGGCGTGTTTCAGACGCCTCCTCTCTTCACTCAGCCCCTGGGCCGCCTGCTTCAGCTCGTGGGTCAACTGCTGGATGACTGCCAGACCTGAACCAACACTGTCACCAGTACCCGTGGATTGGTTTTGCTCACTGACATTAGTGCACTTATTGGATCCCGACGATATGCAATTCTGAAGTCTGGACAATCCCAGAGGAGTGTTCTGGCTCTTGGAGTTGGCGCCACTGTTCTGGGCCCCCGACTGCCCGTCTTTCATTATTTTAGAAGATGAAGACGAGTCGGTTCTGCAGAGAGGAACATTATTCACGGATGATTCAGAAACTCTGAAACAAAAACAGACTCTTTTTTTAGAAAACAAATACAAAAGTTATGCGAAGAGAGACTAGGCCTGTAATGACTGAGGCCACCAAAGTGGAGCAAAATAGGGTCACAGCAATCACGAGTGATGGATAAATACCTATTTTGATTTCTGTTGTGGTTTTCTTGAGGAATATGAGGAGTGTTGTCATACATATGTTCTTCGTCAAAAGTTGAGTTGATTCCGAAATTGTTTTGAATAGAATCCACAGTCCTTAGCATATCTGAAAAAAAAAATACAGCCATTAAAAATATAATTCTGTCTTTGGAGTGGAGCATGTAGCAGTGGAGTAACAGGATTTTGCTGCACATAAAATTTCGAGAATTCTATTAATAAAATTGTTTTTCTTGAAGCTACAACAGCTTAATTTATCCTTTATGGACAGAATGCCCTGAACAAAGCAATCTTAAACAACAACAGGAATGATTAGCAGATTAATTTAATTCACTCACTTTTCAGTCTTTCCAGTTCCACCTTCATCACATTGACAGCGGCCACCTTGTTTCTGATGGTATTCTCGATGGTGCCTCCCTCTTCCTCGCTGGCCTCGGAGCCCCCCCAACCCCCGCGGCCTCCCTCCTGGCTGCCTCCCTCCCCGCGCCCGTTCTGTCCTCCCAAGGACCCCACGTTGTCTATGGTCGGGGGCATAGAGACGGCGTCAGCGAGTGAAGAAGTTGCCGCGTGAAGATTCTGGATTTTTGCCACCTGCGAACTCTGAAACTGGTTAGAATTGTGTCAGACTTAGAATATAACATTTATATCACATTATTTTTACAAAGAAAAGATAAACATTCTAGGGCAGTGGTTCTTAACCTGTGTTCGATCGAGCCCTAGGGGTTCAGTGAGTCAGTCTCAGGGGTTCGGTGGAACAAGACACAGCCCGAAAAAAAAATTACAAACAATATTGTCACTATCCCATATCCCATCCCGCCTCATTCTATCCCATTGCGCCCCCCCATTGTGGTAAATATAGTTGTGACAATAGCCCATCTTACCCCATTACGCCCCCCCCCCCCTCCTTGTGGTAATCCGCCGCCACTGATGACACGCCCCGCTTTTCAATTAAGAAGGGTTCGATGAATGCATATGAAACTGGTAGAGGGTTCGGTACCTCCAAAAAGGTTAAGAACCACTGTTCTAGGGTTACAAATAACTTGAAAATATTTAGAAAAACTCCTACGACAATCATTCAATCTAAGTGGAAAATATTGCTGGTGTCATGTATTGCTAGTTTCATGAATAACTAGTGTCTTGTATTTCTAGTGTTATGTACTGTGCCAACAAGTTTTTTCAAGGCAAATAAGTTTTTTTCTGTCGCGAGTCATGATAACGATTACGGTCCTGCATAGATTCTGATGCACTCATTTATGAAAAAGATGGAGCTTTTTAAAGATGGTGCTTTTAGTGGTATGTATATGCCTTTAAGCAGGAGTACTTATATGTGAAGAGAATTCTCTAAGGTGTGCATACCTGGCTCTCCAGGTGCTGGCGCCTCATCTGCAGGTCCCGCAGCATGTCTATCTCCGCCTGGTCCGAGGACACCACTGCCACGGCCACCCCTCCCTTACTGCTGCGACCATCTGAGGGCTCCCGCACGGTGGAGAGGGTTCTCTCATTCAGCTCACGCTCTCGAGAGCTCGATGCTCTTTTGCGGGCTCCCTGGTTGTTCCAATTATACTGGGAAAATATATTAAAGAATTATAGGATACTTTCCTGCTACATGGACACTTCATTAAAATTAAAATAAAAACACTTATTTTATCAATTTCCTAATCAGATCCAGTCTAACCAAACTGATTATTTCTACAATTTGAATAGAGATGAAAATTTAAGAAATGTGAAGGAACATGTGTTGTGATTTAAATAAAAAATAATGAGAATCAATAAATAGTTAGAGCTAGATAATTAGATTTATGTATTTAACTTAAAAATGAAATAATGTTTACATTATTATTGTGTTGATTTCCATCGGTCACATGCGGCAACGTGGTGGCCACCCCAATCTGGTTAGAGCCGTAGACCCTGACAACCTGACCCTGATGGGCCAGGGGCTGATGGTGGTAGTTGGGGGGTCCCGAGGAGCCCTGGTGCTGCTGATGCTCGTGCAGGTCGCCCCCCGAGGACCCCGGGTGCTGCTCCTGATGGCCGTTGCGGGAGAGATGCATCTCGGCAAGATGCTCCTTAGCTTCGGCCTGGAAGGATGAATTCATTGGAGTTAAAAATAGAATAAAGAAGACCACAAGAAATGCGATGTGATTCAAAAGTCTGACAAATCTTCCAATACAAAACTGTGTTTCATCATCGTTATGATATTCAAATGCAATATCGATATACAATGTGAGGCAAGTGTAAGAGAGACAGAGGGCATGCTAAACGGGCTAGAACCAAAGGGTACTAAGTCAGTGGCAAAATTCGTTTCCATTAGACATTTCTAATGTGTATATTATCTGAAGTTAAACACAAGTTATTTAAATAGTTTTTGCATGCTGACTATTTTAACCTTCTTCTTCTGGTGCCCTTACCTATCAGAGGTTGGCTTTTATCAGGTCAATCTTCATCTCGCAGACTGCAGCCCAGAAAAACTCTAACGCCAGTATAACTTTACAATACCATCGCATAATCCGTGTCGTGTGTAGGGTTGCCATAAGTTCTGGGGTCACTTCGGGATGGGACGGGACAGGTGTGAGGGTACACGAAAACAAAAAACGTGCTGCACAAACTGAGTCACCGCACGCTGGCGCCCACGATCTCTCCCAGGCGTGCGGGAAATCTACTGGCTCCTAGTCAGCACCGCCATTAGTAAACAGTGTTACTGCATTGTGCAGGTTTAAATCAGGACATTATAGGTTGCGCAGAGACATTTTGGGGACCTCGGGAGAGAGGGCTCGTTTACAGTGGACCTTATATATTAGGACGGATGAGAACCCTAATAATTTTTTTGACAGATGTATCGTCTATGCAAGTTCAACACCTCGTATGAGCAAAAAATTTCAAAAAGTTTTTTGGCACTTTCAGTTGAACAGCATACATTGATTGGTGCTTTAAAATATTGAAATAGGCCAGAAGACTACTTGTACTTGATTTAAGTCAATTCCGTGAATGAACCATCCCCAGTACATAAGCAAGCAAGAACACATATATCCTTAGATAGTTTTTGTCCCTCTTGAAAATTTTGTAGAAATGGTTCTTCCGTGGTATTGGACTTACGCCGAAGATGTAAGAATACATACCTGATATTTAAGCAGTCTCTTCTGCTCCTGTAGAGCAGCGGCCAACCGCAGTTGCGATATCTCCATGTTCGCCTTTAGTTCGTTCTGCCACAAGTCACTGTCGCTGTACGCCGACACGCTGCTCTGAGCCGAAGGTGGACGAGGGATGGCCTCCTATAAGGCATGCAACGTTGGAGTTACCACAAATACAATCATCACAATAAAGGGGTCCACACATAATTCCAGTTTGATAGGCAGAAAGGAAAGGGTTTCACAACATTGAACATGTCCCAACACAATCAAAATCCATCAACATCGTCTCTGAATTTCTTTTGCGAATCATAAATCTGAACTAATTAAAGTACTATATATTTAAAATTGAGTCTCTACATTGCACTGTTTGTCGAACATGGCACCAAACTTAAATCAAAAACACAATCATTGTTATAACTGGCCTGTTATTCACGCATGTTTAAAAGATTTAAACAATCAGGTCATCACAAAATTATTGACACTAACTCACATCTTGTGTAAACCCAATATGATTTGAATGCCACTTTCAAAAAGAGGCCAAAACGTTAAGTTTAGGAGACGTCAAGGTTAAGAAAAAACAGCTGACAAGAATATTTGCTTAGTCAGTTGAACATGTCAGTCTGAATTGGTATAACAATAATGAAACATTCAAACTTTATTGCATTTAAATAATACAGAAGTGATATCTTTAAGAGTTATGATAAAAATTATCTGCACTATCTAAATTCAGGTTAAATTAATGTTATACCAAATAATATCAATTTGTTAGCTATGTCAGTAATATAACACATTATGTCAACTATAAAACGGCACAAAGGTTTGATACACTTCCCCAAAATTTTACAAGATTTTGTCGGACTCCGTGGTCGAAGGGTAAGGCTTTCAACATCCAGAGGTGCGGGTTCAAATTCCAGCATGGGCATATAAATTTTATTTGATTGATTTGTATTGTTTCACAATTTAATCATTTCAAAATAATATAAGGTATATTTGTCGCACTTTTCCAGAGTGGAAGATATTCTTAGTATCGCCCTGGTGCAAGATCACCATTCAGAATTGAAACATTGCCTGAAATGGATTTAGCCATGTTTGGTGATTAGATCTGAATAGCCAGGTACTTCCCCACCTTCCTATCTCCCATCTCCTTCCCCTCCCCACTTCCTTCAGCCTCACAACATTCCCCAATTGGGGATACCAGTCTCACTTGCTCCAGGCGATTGGGAGCAGTTGGGACTCTTGTAAAGTATTCACAAAAAAAGTTATTAAAAAAGAGAATAACGATTGTACTAAACACATATGTATGAGAGTTTTTATTACATTGCAAGTTGAGGCTAATTTTCAAAAACGTTTCTATGTAATACATATATGTTTATAATATAAAAACTGTTTTAATATATTATTCCAAAAAGGTGATCAGCGTGAGGCTATTTTGTTTCTTACTTTTCATTCGATTCTGTTAGTCACCGAAAAGCCATTTCATTTTGCACTAACAACGGTTAAAAATCAATATACTTGCAAACAAGTCTGAATTAGTAAATAAAAAACACCTAGAAATGAAACCTTAACTATTCAAAAGGAATATTTGCGCATTTAGAAGGGTTATTGTATCATGCAACAATACAGCAACGGTTAATGCTTCACAATCATCCAAACAGCAAAACAAATCAAACATCAGTAGCGGGGTAATTGGTAATTGTCCAAGCTTTGAGTACAGCTCCATCAATAATTCACCTGGTCTTTCAAGCTAGATTCACTGGCTTCCGTTACTTCGGTGATAGTCACGCTGTCATTGGACCTCACAGGAGTCCAATCCTTCAGAATGGACACTTCGGAATCTTGATTTTGAGAAGACTCCGAAGTCTTAGCTGTTTCAGGTTCGCGGCATTCAGCCTTAGTCTCTGTAATGCCTTCATCTTCATCATCTGACCATTTATCTCCGTATGCTGTTAGTATGTCTTCCAGCTTTTTCTCACTGTCTTTGAGGTGGCTGAGGGTTGCCATCAGGTCTGCGACATCGCTGTCCATCTCTTCCCTTTCATCCTTTTCAGGCTCCTGGCAAACACTCCCAACCTTCCCCATTAGCAAATCGTTACAGCGCCTCAACGAAATCAGTCTTGATCGTAACTGTACAACATCAAATTTATTTCACTACAAACATTACTCAAATGGCTGAAGTAAGGCAGTAGTTTAATTCTATCAATAACAATTAGGTTCGTAAGGTGTATAAACATATTTAAACATACTTATTTCGGTTGTTGGTGCATATATAAATTACGTGAATATTCCAGCCTAATGAGTAACATTATTCAAGATTGATGAACTCGTAAATTTCAAAATTGGAACTACTTATCATATATCAGACAAGCGTACCAAATTTATTTTGGTATTTAATTTCATCAAATGTTCGCCAGATGCTTAATGAATTAATAGAGTGAAGATACGTTACCAAGACAATGACCATAATTTCACTGAACTAGGTCCAGTGAACATACTTTAGCGGCCCTTTCATATACATATTCTTTGAATGACTATTTTCTTCATAAGTGGTGCTACATAATTACATATTGTCTTGTTTATCTTAATTTTATAGTTCACTAACACTCGATACGTAAATTTTTTTCTTTCGAAAGGCAAAGATCCTGAGGGATTTTTTTTGTGAATGCATACTTTAACTTCACAAACGCTATATTGAGCTCTTATGTGGAAAAACAGCGTTTTGTGAAAAAGTGAGTTCTGAGATGTTGGCTGTTAAACATTTCAATTGACGCATAAACACGTTGAAAGTCAAATAACTTTATATGTTTTAAGATATATCAACTAACAGGCAACACATTTCATGTATTTTAATCTTATTTATTCATAAGTATGAAAAATGTAAAAGAAAAAAAATAACAATTTTCCTAAAAATTAATGTATTTTCATTTTACTAATAAACATTTCCATAAAATTTTAAATTCAAGACATGTTATGACGTATTAAAAAATAACACAATGCAGATATAAAACTTTATCACCATAATAATGACAAATATGTCAAACGTCGATCGCACAAACCGTCAGTTTCAATGTAAGCCGGACTTGTCTTAATTTTTACTGTTAAACGGAAAAAGATCGCACTAGCGGCCGTCACTATAGGCCGTGTACTCCTTAGTTCTTAATTGCCTAAACTTTATCACCTCAGTTCTTAATTGTCTAAACGACCATTAGAAAATTTTACAGGAGGAGAAGGATTTCTTTCTTTATTCCAATGAAACATTATGATAAGCTATTTTCGTAAAGGTAAAGGTCTCTTTAGTTTAAATAATTCTTAGTTAAGTGATTAACTATCATTTTTTGTACTTTATTTTTCATTTTAAAGTGGAGATTGAACCAAAACTAAAATGGTAATTTCCACAATTAAGAACTAAGGCGACATACTGCCATCTGTGATTTTAAAACGATCTTTGCTGCGAATGTACATGGACGTATAGCAAGTAATCTGAATGAATTTGGATCCGCATCTCAATTATAATATCAAATCATTTTTCATAGGTTCGCACTAGTATTTTCTAATGAATATATAAAGGAATGTGTCGACTGTCTATCTTTAATTAGATCAGTTTCGATAAGAATAACTCAGGTCGTGTTGGTGGGGTATATTCAGTAAGAATTACAAGAAAATAAATAACTCGGCTAGAGAGATATTTTATTTTATATTTCTGATAACCCAATCTGAATCATAACATTCCTGGGTACAGTAGAACATTTCGTTTGTAGGAATTCGTTGATTTGAAATTTTATTTTTGATGTCCCATGGATTTCGAATTAACGGGGGTTTTACCGTATCATTATACGTTATATATTTCATTAAATACCGGCCCAAAGTGATTCACGGCAAGAAATTATATTGAAACCGAAGGTACAATAGATTGAAGCAATGCATGTGTGGTTCATTCTTCTTTCTGACTCCACATGTGAGCCAGTTACACCAGGTTAGGATAAATAAGGATCAGTAAGAAGATAGAAAGCCAACATATTCATAGAACAATTACACTACACTCTCCATTATCTAGAGTCGGGAATAAAGCCCGCCCTGCACGCTACAATATATTTGTTGGGCAACATGTAGAATGAGGGGTAGGTAAAACTGATGGGGGAAAGGCTCACCTCATCCTCTGAGTTTCTCATGCTGTCCACGAGGGTGGAGGTGACGCGGATGTACTCTCGGATCTGTCCAAGGCGTTGTTCCACGCGCGCTGTGTCGGGGCAGGCGGCCACCATGCTGTCTCCAGTGGAGCGCGCCGCTTCCGTCCGTGGGAGCTGACCAATGAAAATGTCTCATTGAAAATACAAATTCCATGACAAAACAGAAAATTTAGGAAAAATACTAAACATACCTAATTTAACCAAATCTAAACTAATCTAAATTAACTTAATTTAACCTATTATATTGTCGTGCTATATTTTTTCAGTGTTCTGTTTTATCCGAACAGTGACAAAACTGAACAGTGACAGGTTACCGAAAATATCATAAAAATAACCCATTATCATTTGAAATGTTAACAGTTTTTAAATGCTGCATTCATTTTATTTGTTGTGGGAATCCATTACATCAAAAATCTGCCGAATTAAATTGGTGTCACATAATTTTAATATTAATTCCGCAGGTACAAATAAAATAAAAATGTATGTCTTTCAAGATTTCACTTTTCACAAAACCCCTCAGGCCTCGACCGTATTTTGTCTAAATATTTCCATTTTAAGAATAGAATATTTTTGATGACAATTAAAATGTTTTTTGGAAAGGTTATGAAATACACTTTCAAATTTTATAATAGAGAGCTCCAGTCCAATTTTTTCCAACTTAAATAACTGTATATTTATTTTTATAGTTAGTTTTAATAGTTAAAATAAATGTCAAAGTTTTAATTTTTCAAGATCCCCCGAAAACCACAGTGACGTCATCTGGCCCTGTGACGTCATCTGCCCAAAAGTTTTAGTTATTTTCAACAGATTTTGTCATTTTGTATGGAAAAAGTAATGAAACTATTCAATAAGTAAAACGTTATTTAGGTGTAATTATTTATTTATTATATTACATTTATTATATTATTATATTTTTCAATATTATTACGGGAGAGTGGTATAAAAATTGTTTGAAATTATTATTTTTTTAGCTTTACGAATCGAAATCAATATTAAGGAAACCGAAGCATGAATTTTGTAGGGAACTGGAATCAGCTGTTCGACCGCTGCCATTTTGAATTTCAGCATTGGAGCGTTTTATGGAAGCGGTGACGTCACGTCTCACAAATTCAATAATACCAACTTGACAGGGTGTTTTAATGAACTGTTTTAAAATGGACTTTTTAATATTTTTTTTAAAACTCTACATTAAATATTATTTAATAACACTTATATATTCAGAATCAGCGTTTATTGGTCTATATGAACATATTTTTTTAAAGCCATAATATTTTTCACTGGAGTTCCTTATTAAAAACAAAAATGTAACTTCTGAAACATGAAAACTTTGCATGCAAACATAAATTTAAAAAAAAGGCTTACCTTCCGTTTTTTCTAACTAAAATTACTGACAACAAAATTTTTTTATTCAACAAATACACAATTTACCAGGCAAATGTATTATAAACGTTATCGTAAACTCACTTTTTTGTTGTTTTATGTAAAAATAAAATAAAAAAATCTCAAAGTTTCATAATTTTTTTTCAATTGCGGTTGGAAACTTTGATTCATAAAGGTTGTACATTTTAATTATTTTGCGGTTAATTTTTAGATTTGAATGCAAAGCAAGGTATATTCTCTATCTAACATATTTAGATCATATTTCTAACCATGATAGTAAGGACGATTTATATGAGACCTGTATGAGCTGTTCTGAAAACCAAATAAGTAGATTAAATAAATATTGATGGGTTAAACAATCTTTATTACCTAACTTAGCCCAAATTTCAACATTTTTTTTCTTTCTAAACAATTAAAAATACGGAACTAACAAAATGCTGTCGAAGCCTGTTGTAGAAAAGTGTTGTTTTTAACCTATAATGAAGAAGTCACTATAAATGTTGTAACAATGAGGAATTTAAATTAAAATGTGCTTCTATAATGGTTAACGGTGACAAGATAAAGTAAAACAGATGAAAATAGGACATAATAAAATAGTAGGTTAGGTTTGTTGTTTGTGTGTCTGCATATATGTAATTTTATCTTCACTTTTCTTTATGTTTTGTCATGGAACCTTCTAAATGATTAAGTAATATTAAAATTTAAGTGTAAATATTGTACCATGTTATGTTCCTGTTGATTCTGCACCATATTCTCGTTGCCGCCGTTCTGGTAGATGGAATCGTGGGGGTCGTGGGCAGTGTTGGTGGGCTTGGGGCCGCCCCCTTGAGCCGGGTGGGGGCACACGGGGGCCGTGTTACTGTAGGAGCCCTCGCGGCTCGACGAGGAGCCCCGCACGTTGTTCCTCGTGCCTGAACCTGAACTATTCTGAAAGACAAAATTCACAAAAATAAGTATAACACATTTATTTGTAAAAAGCAATCAAACTAATAATGTTATTTGATGGCCTCCATGGTTGAGCTGGTTGTTACGATCCTTGACAAAAGGAATCAATTCCAAAGGCCAGGGGAATCAAACTGAATCGATTCACTCCTGGGAATGAATCTGCCTATGTTCTAGTCTGTGGTAGTAGGGTTATTCAAATATTGTCAAGTATTCGTAACCAAGGAATGCTTATTTTGCTTTTTGTTTAAGAGCAGAGACGGTTTACATATACAGTATTACAACCTCTTAAGAAGTTCTCCAAGGGACCGGAAAAAACAAACTTCAACAGGAAAACCGAATTATAATTAATATGTGGGAAAAATTGGGCCAATTTTGGGCCAAAGGGCCGATAAAGCCACGAAAATTCTTAAGGGTGAACTTTTTAAAAGGGTTTCACTGTAGTTCCCGTGAGTACTTAGGCTGTAGGCCAATTTTGCTATCTCCCATTTTACCTCATTCCTTTGACAGTAACCCAGTCCCTTTTATAAAGTCACCAGGATTGTCATTGGAAATGAAGCTATATCTTCTGGTTCCGCAATGTGTCTTCCCAGGTCTCATTTCTCCTCTTCACTCCTCCTTAGTTCCCTGAAGGCCCCACGAGGGAAGAGGGCCTCATCTCTCTTCCCCACTACTCCCTGGTTCCCTGAAGGCCCCGCGAGGGAAGAAAGCTTCGTCTCTCCCCTCCACTCCTTGGTTCCCTGAAGATTCCACGACGGAGAGTTCACCTCCCTTTGCCTCCCTTTGGTTCCCTGAAGAAGTTCCCTGAAGGCCCAACAAGGGAAGAGTCCATTCCGCCTCGGTTCCCCGAGGGCCCCAGGAGGGAAGATGACTCCATCTCTCCTCTTCACTCCTCCTTGGTTCCCTAAAGGCCCCACAAGGGAAGAGTTCACAGAGATGGCCTCATTTCTCCTCTTCACACCTACATGGAAGAGTGCACTTCCCTTTGAAACCCTGAAAGCCCCACAAGGGAAGAGTTTGTGGAGGTAGCCTCAGCTCTCCTCTCCACGGCTTCTCCTCTTGGTTCCTCCTGCAGGCCCCATGAAGGAAGTTCACAGAAGTGGCCTCAGCACTCCTAGGTTTCCCATAGGCCCCTAGTTTTCGAATGGTCCAATTTGTTTTTGTCCCATGAGTGACTAGGGAAATAGAAGGTCCACTCTAGCAGAGCCCCGAGTGCCGGAGTAAGGTCTAAATACTCCGAGATGCGACCCTGTTTCTCGGAGGCACCGTTCGTGACACTGTTCCCCAGGACATTCAGCCTGAGCACGGTAGCTCACACCTTGGCTTGGGATGGCTATTGCAGGTTTATGTTTCCACTCTCTGAGCGATGGGTTCGTCACACTCCCTACGCTGGTTTATCTTGCTTTAAAAAAAAACTTTTTTTTTTTTTTTTATCTTGCTTTAAAAAATATAAAAATATTCATACCATATTCTGATTGGTCTGATTAGAGTTGGGCGTTGTGGGGTTCACTATCATGATAGCTGTGTGGCTGGTGTGGGGACTGTGTCCCCCGAGGATGCTGCCGTAGGGGGCGCTCTCCTCGGCGCTGTCCAGCAGGTCACGCTGGCGGAGCACCAGGGTGCGGGGCTGCGGGCGGACTGGCACGAACCTGCTGCCACCTTCGTGAGTCGTGGAAGAATCTAGATGGACACATTGATTAGAACCCGATTAAAGGTGGAGATACTGTCATCATCATACATGCATCATTTCTTTATGTGAATACTGCACAAGAGTCCACACTGCTCCTAACTGTTCAGAGCCACTGGAACTATGGCATCCCAGTGGATATTTTTATGAAACTTTTATACATGTAAGATATATCTCATTTTTACATATTTATTTTTCTCACAATAGGTATTATCAGTAAATTGGGAAGCAGGTATGGGTACCATCGCCCGGGAACCATTTATTGGATTACCGACACCTCTGCCCTAAGTGTTCCACTGTTTTTGGTGACTTAGCAGGGGTGCCCGATGAGGTGAGGCTTGTCCAATTGGTGGGCAGATGCGTCCGCCCACCAGCTGCGAAACAGGCCGGATCAGGAGAGACTGGTTGAACAGGAGGGAGATCTTATCTCCTATCCAGCAAGACTCTCCGGAACATCGCCTTGTAGTGGGAGGGATAGATTCATATGTCCGTCACTTTTCAGATTCCTACACACCCCTGATACTTTATCAAAAAAGATGAACACAATTGTTTTGACAGACTTTCTGACTTTTAGTTTTTTAATTATACAGCAAAAACTAAAACATGTGCCTTAATTTGCTGTTTTTACCGGGTAATGCCGGGCGCAGATTCAAAACCACCCAACCTTTTGCAATGAATTGTGATTTTTTGTGCTATTTTGACTGGATTAAATTAAAAAATAAGGCAAATTACACTTAATCTCGAAGCCGCAATCCAAGATTCTTACAAGTTATAGTTAAATAACAAATTACTTAATACTACAAAATAAAGCAAAATAGAAATCAAATTAGAGTTTCCCACTTATACCACAAGTTTCCGAACACCGTGTATAAAAGATAAAAGCATAAAATATTGGTAAATCTTATAAACTATATACTTAATTTTACAAATACACAAGTAGAAAAAAATTGTTAATTCCGTTGATACTTTCAGATAACCATATACATTTTAAGTTACTAACAAATACATTATTATGAAAACTAAAATCTTTGTTTTTTTTTCTCAAAATGCAACTAAAAAAAAAGTTTAAAAGGAAATGCGCATGTGTGCGACTGTCGGACCATTATGAGTAACAATTTCGCCTATCCCGCTCGTATTATTGTGGAATTATCTTCTTTTGCGATTATGAGTAAGACAGTTAGATTATATTGTATGAAATATGTCTTGTATAATAATATTTTTCCTTTGAAAATTAACAAATTAGCCTATAGACATGCAGCCTTACTCATAATTGCAGAATAAGATAATACCACAGTAATACAAACGGGTAAGGTGAAATTGTCGTACAAAATTCGTATTACCGTGGTATTATCTTATTCTGCGATTATGAGTAAGGCCGCAACAGTCCACCTTTTTTTTAATAACAAAATTCAAGCTTTTTCAAATTTTAAAACATACCTTTACCAGATAAAATAACAAACTTTCGTAAACAATTTATACTTTTTTGTAAAAAAAGTTTCATTAAAGTTGCATTTGAAAAAAGAATCTTTACTGAAACATTATAGCCACCATCTTGAACATGAACCGGAACGTAAAAACAAATTTACAGAGAGATGCCAAATGCCAATGGTCGAGTAAAAACAGGACTCCGTTCAGTCAAATAGTAAAAATGTTTTGATAAATTTATAATTTTTCCGTGCAGCTGTCATTTAACAATAAACAAACAAAGAGAGATTTGCAATATTCAGTACAATAATTTACAATACCAAGTATAAACCATTTGTAAATAATTCAGTTAAAATAATGTAATAAAAAATGTCATAAAAATGTAACACAAATGTGCTATTTTATAGTGTGACAACATTAATTGGGTAATAAGACGAGCTGTATTATATTGATTTGAATACCAACCTAATTCAGCGAAATCATTTTCTGTTGGTATGTTGGTCGGCTTGCGGGATTTGTTCTGTGATGATCTTGTGTTATGCTCGGATACTGGCAGCCAATCCACAGATGTCTGTTAATTGAAATACATTGTTATTACACACACAATTTTTAAAAATTAATAACACAATGTTGCTGAGAGCAGAACGTGAATCATTATGTTGATATTTTGGGTAAATGTGCTATGGCGAGATACTTGAAATAAATATTAAAAACATAATTTAGAAAACACATTAACATGTAGGAAGACACGTAATTGTAATTTGTCAAACCAATTGTAAATACAAATAAGAACTTAATCGAACTAAACACTGAGAAAATATCTCTTATATATTAGAGGTGAGCAATTTTGTTAAAAATAAAAGTTGGACTATTTATAAATCACTGTCACTGTGTAATCCATCAAAACTAAGGCTTCTTTTTAACAGCATTTTATCAAATACCATACCTTAAAGAAGGTTCTTTTTATATCAAAATGTTAGCTTCGGATTCTAGAACCTGAGCATAGTTACACTGTATTCTATACACTGCCAACTAATTTTGGAACATCGCAAGCAAACTGATCTAAATTTAGAAGTCCAGTGTGGTAAAGCGTGTAAGAGTCTATCTTAAAGTCAGCCAAATTCAAACAATTACCGCCTTTTCCGAATGGATCTGATGTTTAAGCTGTACCGGTGGAATATATATTGCACACTATCATAAATAATATGTGTCAAAACGAAATGCAACCACCGCAAATTCAGTGTGCAATTTTGATGATTCTAGGGGTAAAAAGTTAGATTTATTGTGCTTACCGTCATAATATTTGTGGAGTGAATATCTCTACGGGTAGGTGTAACAACTTCTTGAGGAACATTGCAATTATTTCGAGCCTTTGTTTTAGGCACCGTGCCTGTTTGGCGATCGCTCCCTCCAGAGGCCATAATCGTTTTCAGAATGTAGCTGTAACATGTAACACCCAATTACACATTCCCATTCATAAACGGATGAAAAAATGTCATTCCGTACGTGCCGCACTTCCGATTAGACAAAAATATCACTAATACAAACGGAGGTTATAGTTTCCATAAATCCTTTTTTTTCCACACACGTCTAGTGCAAATTGGAAAGCTACACAGAATTCCAACTGTCAAGCGACTAAAATCAAAATAAGAACAAAATAGTTGCCTTATATGGAAGTAATACATAGATAATATTATAATATGCTCCGGTAAGTAGGTACCCCTTTCGGGAAAAGTTTTTTATGGTTCCATGCCGTTGTAATATGGTTACTCACCATTTTAGTTTTCGGAAAAAAAAACTACTCAAAAGAGATACTTCCTTAAATCATATTTCATCGGCATGATAACTGACCTTAGTAACGATTCAGAATAACTTCCGTAGATTGTAGCGACTTGCAACAAACACGTAGTTTTTAAAGTGAAAACTTCTTTAGCGGCATTAGAGTGATTTGAAATTCACGTGAAACGGAAGTGCGGTTTAAATTAATAATAAAAATAAACTTAACATTTCCTACTCGGTTCAAATAATATATAATACGTACAGTTTGGCAATTAGGTGTAGAGAATAAATGATGGCGCTTCCATCGTTTTCTGGGTTTAAAATGGCAACATCAAGATGGCTCATAAGACAATAAATGCATGTTTTAAAAAACACTGTTATATTTCATAACGTATAATCTGTACTTTCAAAAATGTTGCACAAAAACTGTAATTTAATAGAAGTAAAATAAAACCAAACAAGTTTTAAGTGGGCGTTTATTTCGTTATAAAAACGTAGGTACAATAGGCATTTAAAAATCTGAGTCTATTAAGGGTCCACTATTCGAATTTCGACCGATTTCTTATATATCTCCCTTAAGCATTTGAAGTTTTTAAGCTCTTAAAAAAATATATGTTATTTTTGAAGATAATATCTAGATACGTTCCACACCGAAACGCAAATTATATGAAATTCCCCCGATAAAAAAAATCGCAAAGTATGCTTCGAAAATTATTTAAAACAAGTCTATTTCTATTATTTTACAAGTTATATTTGTGAAAAAATTCACAATGTTTCTTTAAATGATACTTAGGATACGTTCCACGAGATTTTTTGCTCTATTTTAAGCGAGTCATGTTTTATTAAGCTTTTTCGCCATTTTCGCTGCGATTTCATCACTTTAAATATTAGTGCGCTCTGTCCAACATTCGTAATTACACAACTCTCCATCTTCTTCTTTTTCAACAGAATAGCGCCGCCTTAATTCAACACCGTAATTATTGTCTTCGTCTTCACGTGATTCTTATTCTTCCATATCTTCATCTTCGATATCCATATCTTCATCTTCAAACGTATTATCAGTTCATTGATATCATCATACAGAGTACTGTTTCGTGCATAATATTCTGCCTAAATTTTCATCACGTGTTTGCAACAATTTTTCCAATAATCAGCCTTATAATTAAAAGCATTTTATGTCAGCTTTTTCATATTGACCGCGTTCTTAAAGTTGGGACTTATTTACGCACTATGAAAAAAATAAATTTAATGTCGAATGGCACAAATATCAAAATCATCCAACTCTTTTTTAGGGCGCCCCATTTTCTGTTTTCCCGGTGTTTCCTTCCTTGACGATTCGTCTTACCGTTGATTCAGATTTACCTGTGTGTGAAAAACATCATTAAAATTATTATTATAGAAGGTAGTTAAAAAAACACACACAAGATAAAATTAATTTAGAAAGAAAGAAAGAAAAAATTACTTTTCTATGAGTTTAAAGAAGTTGCATATTATCATTAATTTTTTTAAATTAAGTTATTTCCTTTTTCCTGTGGCCTCATATGAACTGTCAAATAGAACTGTCAAATTAGGATTTTTAAGCATAACCTCAAATTATATTGTAATGGTTATAATCGCTCGAAAATTGGCATAAATCTTATAATACTAATGAAATTTATTAAAAAACTATGCTACATACCAGTCATTTCTGTAGTTCGTTTGTAAACATCCTTCAAATTGGTGACCGGCCAACTCGGAATGAAACCAACTCAGAACCATCTCAGATATGTCATTTAGAGTGATAAAAAATATGTATTAAAAATTGGTTAAATAGGTTATGTTAGGTTAGGGTTGTGATGGTCCTAGCTATTATGTGAGGTTTTTTCACCCCCCCCCCCCCTTCCTCTCTTCGTCGTTGAGATCTCCGATTGGTAGGTTCAGCTACGCTGTTTTCCTGATCTCGTTTTCCCAACCACTGTGATGCGGAACACAGTAAAACAAGGTTGTTCTGGGAAATCTTATAATAAACCCTTTACTTCACGTTGTGTTTACTTTGTTAATTCGAAGCCTCCAGATTATCTGGAGTAGGCATTTAAGGTATCTACTCTTTCTCGTTTTCTCGTAACTTTCGGCTCTTTGGAAAGGCGTGGAAGAATTTTTCTGTTGTTTTCTCAAACGCATGAAGGATACACCCTGCCTAAACCTGCCCTAAACTACAGATGCCTACGGCCCTAACTGTATACTCGAGTCCCCGTCCCTCCGCTATAGTGACCCCCTTTCGCACCTACTCTGTTAAGGCTGTATAAGTTAACCTCTCATCCTATTTTGCGCTAGTAAAATTTAACTGCACGTCTAAAGGTCAGTTAGTAAATCACGAAGAAGGATCCTAGCTCACGTAACAGTTGATCCTATGGACAATTAAATGGCAGTACAAGTTCATTATTTACTTTAAATTAAATGTACGTACCTAGGGGTGCCTCTCTATGGCCGGATAGACTGCTCCCGCATCTCCCAATCTGAAATACTTGTCCTATGCATAACCGTTAGAAATATTGTTATTGTTAGTAGCACCAATTTACAGCAGAACTAGGGGATTTTAAGGATGTGATAAAAGGAAAGGAAGGAGAATTTCTTTGCAAACTAGTATTGGCTCCTCCGCTGACCAAGTTGACCGAGTGGACAGCTCTCCGGACACGACTATCCAACCAATGCATGTCTGAGCTATACCCCGGTATCTGGCGGATCTCTTGGACGATCACCCTGACATACTTGGACTCACTCATGCCAGAGGAAGAACAACATGCTTTTGAACCTTTCCCAGTCAACTCCAATACTCATAACACCTCCAGAGAATACTTTACTGGCTCTAAAAGGGGTATTCCATTTCGTCCCTTGTCATGACTCTATTCGCGGACAAGTGGCACGAAGCTGTGTTGGCAGACCGTTAAAGCCGACCGTACTTCGTCTTCTCCACCTCCAATAGTTGACATAAAGCGCACTTTGTGGGCATTACGTTTACTTTTGGGTTGACACAGATGAGAGATGCAACAATGTTACAGAATTTTCCCGCAAGATGCCTTGCTAATGGCCCCTCCACACAACCTTGCAGGCTTCCCGTGATGTCTCAGGTCAGACGCCTCCGTCAGCGAACCGTGCCCTGTCATACAATTCGGCATCCCTGGTATATAACCTTTCGCGCCCTTTCGCCCGACACGATCCCGCGAAAAGGAATGACCTCCGACACCCCGCGTGACCCACCCAGTCTGTGGCTGGTACCCTCCCTTCTTCGTAACACTGCAATGTGGGAAAACCTTACCACTTGACAATACGTATCTCACTTATGTATAGCCTCGGTACCATCGTTCACATTCCCCAACCGTGAAAATTTAATTCACGCAATACGACAGGTAGAAATTTCGCAGGGAAACATGTTGATATAATTTTTGTACAAGTATAGAATCGTGGATCTGGTTCCCGTACCCTCCCCCTGTCGAGGTCTGCGCCAAATTGTCAGCCAACACCTTCAATTGGATAAGTTGTACTTTCAAAATTCCACCCATTCGATTGGGTGTACTCTCGTAGCCTTATCGCCTCTGCATTCGTATGTACCTATGAAAGAACCATTTTTTGCTCCGGCCCTAGCATCCAGCTGTTAAACGACGGGTCGGGTTGTTGAACCCGAGTAATAGCGGTGGAGAGAAAAAAAAAACCCTAACCGCCACGCATCCTTATAGTAAAACGATAGTTCACTCGGCCACTCCATTCTTGCAGTCAGCATGTCCTGCAATTTAAATTATTGAGTTGTAATTCGACTTACCGAGAGTGATTGATAAATATATCCTTTATCCTAGCGGGAATACACGCTCGTTGTAATTTTTGGATCTGCACCTGTTATAACCTGTGGGAAGGAAACAAAGAAACCCCCCCCCTCCCTATGACCCTCCCCCAACGTCTGTTATGTAATGTCCTGAAATCTATACTCTGTCCGGTCATGCACAATGCTAAAATTAACCCCTTCGTCTGTTAGTAACTACGTCCCTATTATTGTGACTAGCGTAATCTTTTCTGTAGTTATCATTATAAGTTATAGTTCCAGTCAAGCAGTGTATTTATAGTTAAAGCCAAATTAATTTACGTAAGGTTTATACGATTTTTTTTCGAAACGTTATTCCATCATGGTTTGATTACCCCTTTTCACCTCCCTAGTACTGAGCTATCCCATCTTATTTATAGTTAATTAATTTGATTATTACACGTAGTATTAAAAAAAGAGTACGTGATATTGCCCACTGTCGTTTAACAATTTATCACCGCGATTATTGTGGACACACCCTACCACTGAATTTACGTTTTGATCAGCTGTTTGTTTATTATTAAATTAGTTTCATTTTTACATTTTTCGCAATTCAGATAAAAGTATAATATTATTAACCAGTACCTACACTCCAAGCTAATTTTGTTGAAATAAATCACGAATTCTAATAAAAGATAACTATTAACCGATAACTTATTCAACTATAACTTTATTTTAAATACAATAACTTCAACTATGTGTTTTTTCCTTATTACGTAGTGTTGCAATAATTCACGAACTTGTATTATTTCTATAATTTCCGAATTTTGAACTCAACGGGTCACACCGAACTTCGAACTCCGGACTCCCTTTTAATAAAATTTACCACTATCTGTTTTCACTGAGGTTAATTAACCATTGCTACGAAATGGTTAGAACCGGACGACTCCCCAAACTTCCACTGACTGTCTCGTTATCAAAAAAACTGCCTATTTAAAACGAAAATCTCCCATTAATCAAAATAAGTTCATGCAATTTTGAGATATATTCACTTGTGTTCTTTTACCACTATCCCTTCATGTTCATTCCGACCTTCTGCTTTTGTCACCATCTCATCCCTTGAAAACGGGTTTTCAACTATCTTGGTCTAGCAAAATAAAACAGGGGTGGACCACGCGCTCGATTTAATTTGTCATAGGGCATTTTTTTCCACTCAAAGTAAATGTATTACATTGCACTACCCCTGCATACATTCTGGAATAATTTATTATTATTATTATTATTTTATAACCTAACGCAGAGGAATTTTATTCTACGCATTATCCTACGAAAAATATGCATTTTCCCCTACGTTTTCCGTGTTTGTGAGTGTTTAGGCATTATCCATTATTAAACTCCCCCTTTAGATAAACAGCAACGCTCGTAAGGCTTTTCCTAGTATTAAATTCACATTTTTATTGATTTTGATTTTCATTTATGGCCATTTATCACCACCATGGCCTAATCTGTTCCTGTTCTCCGCGTCTCTTTGCGTGATTTCCCAGTAACCTCCCCCATCTCGCTGTCTCGTTTTCCCGCAAAATTCAATAACTGTTCAAAATGATTTGTCGATCTCTTCAAAAAATACACTCGAGTGTATAAATAAATTTAAAATTATACAGGCCGTTAAATTTTATGCATTTGGCTAATTACTCCCCTCACTATTTTGTATGTAACCTGGAGTGGTGATTCTGGCTTAATAATCTCTTCGAAGAGCCAGAATCATGTTACCTGTCAATCTCATAGAACGTCACTTTGACGCAAGAGATCGTAAACCTTCCACATGTCGCTCCTAATAACTGAAACGCAAAAGTTCATAATTAACCCAAAATCTACTTCCTGAATGATCTTTTCCAGAATCTCGTAGGGGTCCTGGTCCCGAATTTCAACAGTTATCAATTGCTTATTTTTGCCATCATGAAGTGAGTTATGACCCAATTCATAAGTCTTCGCATTCCGAACCATGGGTTCCGTGAGAACTCTCTGCAACTTAAATCTGATAAACGCCCTTAGCCCCGCCCCTTTCTCGCTATTCGTTGTGTTCAAAATAATTGTCAATTTATCATTTTTAATTCGTCCAACGTTTCGTATCCCCAATAGTCTAGCACCTCCCACGCGATAATTAATCCCGTATTTTATTACAGACTCCTTCAATTTCGTTTTCAAACACACCCAACAGATGTCAGTAATATGATCGAATTTAAATATAAAAAAAATGTTAAATTTTTGGGATTGGTGGCCACGGCAATTATGAATAATTTTTTAGAAAAAAACTTTAGATTCGCCTTAATCACTATAAAAGGAAACTTATTGCATCACGGCTGGCGGAAAATAATGCATTTTAATTTTCAATATCGTTAAATAAAATTTCACTTCGCGAATCGATCTACGACAGCCCTCCCGTTGCCGGTTGCCGCCCGCCATTTTGTCATTGTTGGTATCCCTGACCTCACAACTAAATACGATTGTAGGCAACTTCGCGTGATACAAAAACGTTTTTGAATGGTTTGTTTGGCTACGCAGGGTTTGTGTAGCGGGCTTGTGTATGTTATCTTTACTTTAAAAAACAGCCTACGTTTTTGAATGGTTTGTTTGGCTACCCAGGGTTTGTGTAGCGGGCTTGTGTATGTTATCTTTACTTTAAAAAACAGCCTACGTTTTTGAATGGTTTGTTTGGCTACGCAAAGTTTGTGTAGCGGGCTTGTGTATGTTATCTTTACTTTAAAAAACAGCCTACGTTTTTGAATGGTTTGTCTGGCTACGCAGGGTTTGTGTAGCGGGCTTGTGTATGTTATCTTTACTTTAAAAAACAGCCTACGTTTTTGAATGGTTTGTTTGGCTACGCAAAGTTTGTGTAGCGGGCTTGTGAATGTTACCTTTACTTTAAAAAACAGCCTACGTTTTTAAATGGTTTATTTGGCTACGCAGGGTTTGTGTAGCGGGCTTGTGTATATTATCTTTATTTTTAAAAAAATCCCAGGATTTGAATGGTTTGTCTCCATTCCAGTACCTACGCGCTTCCAGTACCTACGCGCCTTATTATTTATCCCGCGAAGTCGACTACAATCGTTTGTGTGAAGTCAAGGATAAAGAGGGGCTTATACTTTAGCTTAATCCAGTCCCACCTAAATTATTTAATAGAAATATGGGGAAACACATACATTACGTACTTAAACGACTTACAAATAATACAGAACAAAGTTATTAAGAAACTCTTCAACTATAACCCAGACACTCCCACAAAAAAACTATACCAGGAAATGAACCTTTTGAAAATAAGAACATTGTACGAATATAACATATGTCTTTTAATCTACAAAATACAAAATGGACTTATACACACAAACACAACATTTATAAAAACATCACAAGTACACGAACATTATACAAGACAACACAATAAATTGTACACAAATACAGTCAAGACTGAAAGTGGCAAGAGAAGTATTGGCCACGAGGGAGTTCACATTTATAATCTCCTTCCAGATAATCTAAAAACGGAAGAGAATATAAAAACCTTTAAAAAAAAACTATTTAAACTTAAGATTTTGGAACAAAATTAAAAACTACTACATAATATGCTCTGTATTTAAGTTAAGAAAGCGAAATATTATATTTCTTTTAACTTAATAAATAAAATAAATAAAAATAAATACTACAAATATAAAAAGGATACCAACAACACAACAGTTGACAGAATGGCGAGCGGCAGCGGGCGGGCTGTCGTAGATCGATTCGCGAAGTGAAATTTTATTTAACGATATTGAAAATTAAAATGCATTATTTTCCGCCAGCCGTGATGCAATAAGTTTCCTTTTATAGTGATTAAGGCAAATCTAAAGTTTTTTTCTAAAAATTATTCGTAATAGCCGTGGCCACCAATCCCAAAAAATTACCAAAAAAATTCTCGTCTCCTTATTCAAATAATCCGGATCCATGACAGGGTTATCGGCTAAATTAAAATTATTTTTTTCATAGCTTTTAATAACTTTTCAAGGAGGTGTTGAGTTGACTTTATTCTCACTTGGCATGGAACCCTTCAAATTAGATAGGAGCTTCTTCGCGCGATATTTAACTTCTCTTGCACCACTACGTATTGGTTTGTTAATTTTAATTTAACTAAAACAATGCACAGGCAAACAATGAAAAAAATAATTATTAAATTAGCAATCTTTAGTATATTCTACACGGATTTAATCGGAGCAACACAACTGAACACAACCAAACAAAACGCCGTACAAAACGTTAGTGGTGAGTCCGAAAACGACAAACACGTTTGCACAACACGTTTGGAATTTAAAAATGCCCAAACAGTTATTTATAATCCGGACTAACAGTTTGTCCGTTTTGTCGACTCTTCTATCTTATATCACGAAAGCGCGAGAGTGAATGAGACAGAAAACAGAACCGCTCCAAACGAAAAACATTATCTTACCCTCTCGCACTAACATCGTAATAATATGTGAGAGTGAGATAGATTTGTTGCAGGAGAAAAACAGTACCCCATCAATAAAAAATAGTATCTTACCCTCTCGCACTAGCACCTTAACATTATGTGTGAGTGAGAAGAGGCAGTAGAGGTACCTGTTATTTTAGGAAATAACATTAGCTTAAAGGGTCTACGCACGACCCAATTTCTAGTCACTTCTTGCTGTTCTGCATGCAGAGTCTCTGCAAATCGGGTGGTTAGTAGTCACAACCGCCGGCCGTATTGTTATTATTCTCCAGCCGTATTATTATTTACCCTCTGCCGGGCCCCCACTCTTCCAATTTGGCTGCAGAGTCTCTGCGTATCGGACCGTTAGTAGGCAGAACTCCCTGCCGTATTATTATTTCCCTTCTGCGGTGTTATTCTTATTCCGCTGCCGGGCCAGCGGCAGAGGCTTCTTTCCAATTTGCCACCAATCTGCAGAAGAACCGACTTGTTTCTACTTGCCTCAGCCCCGATATTTGTCATTTCTCACCGGGAGCGTTCAGGGCGGTCGTTGGCAGCGACTTATATTATTAACGATATAAATATTATTAATTTAGATTGCATCATGCTTGAAAAGGAAAAAGAAATTTATGGATGGACCCTAATCCCTAGAAGGAAGAATATTTTTTAACATTATTTTTTTTTTGCCTGTAAATCCCAGAAGAAGGAATAATATTTTTTTACATTATTAATATTATTTTGGCCTATAAATCCCAGAAGAAGGAATAATATTTTTTTACATTATTAATATTATTTTGGCCTATAAATCCCAGAAGAAGGAATAATATTTTTTTACATTATTAATATTATTTTGGCCTATAAATCCCAGAAGAAGGAATAATATTTTTTTACATTATTAATATTATTTTGGCCTATAAATCCCAGAAGAAGAAATAATAATTTTTTACGGACTTTTTTAACGGACGGCCGGCGTAGTCCAGCGGTAAGGCTCTTGACTAGCATTCCGAAGGTCGCGGGATCGAATCCCGGCGTGTTAAATAAATTTTATTTGATTAATTTGTGTTATTTCACAATTTATTTATTTAAAATAATATATAGTATATTTGCGGCACGTTCCAGAGTGGAAGATACTCTCAGTATCGGCCTGGTGTAAGACCACCATTCAAAATTGAAAAGTTGCTTGAAATGGCTTTGGCCGTGTTTGATGACCAGAACTGAATAGCCTGGTACTTCCCACCTTCCTCTTCCCCGTCTCCTTCCCCTCACCACTACCTTCAGCCTCACAACATACCCCAATTGGGGATGCCATAGTCTCACTGACTCGAGACGGGAGTAGTTGGGACTCTTGTGCGGTATTCATATAAAAAAAATTTAAAAATCCCCAAGAGGGAATAAATTTTTTTTGCTTCTGTTACTGTTTTACTATTATTGTATTCTTAACCGTCAAAAGCTATTTGTTCGATTTAACATTTTTTTATTTCGAAACAATTCATAAAAGTCTCACAGAAATCAAATGTACACAAACGAAATAAATTTATGAAACATTGTGAATTATTTTTTCATGGAACGATAGAGGTGATAATAACGTTTATTTTTAAATTAAATATGTCCATTAAAATATGTATGTGTTTTAATTTTTTTGTATACGATGATATAATATGCAGTCTGTTTAAACACTCAGGCTAATTTGTTCGGTTGTCGGAACAACTCATATAGTTCTCGAAGAAATCAAATCATGGTTATAAATACAATCTAAGCGGTGCACTAAATACAAGTTCAGCAGCCCATCATCAATTTTCTGAGTGAGATTTCGTCGGATCCAGTTATCTCCAGATTAGGGAAACTGAACAAAAGGACAGTGAAAACAATTCCAAAAAAAGTACTCCAAATACTTCAGATACCAGACCCGACTACCGGGAATGATTCGGTAATTGAACCAAGTAGTGATGACGATGGTGTATTGTCACAAGATGATGAAGACGATCTTTTCTGTGTATAAATATAAATAAATAGCTTGTGAAATGAAGTGAGCATTAAAACTGATTTAATATATTTTTCATTTTTTTATTTTATTTTTGTACTAAATATGTGTGACTTTTCGAACATTTTTTTTCAATTATTTTTATTAACATGTCTATACGGAACTAAAAATCTAAAAAGGTGTGATGTAATTACAACCACTGATTTGATGCCAACTTTCGGGGTCATCCACCCCATTGTACGGTGTTAGAAAAAGAAATTACCACTTTTTTTATTCAAATCTAAAAATTAACCGTAAAATAATTGAAAATGTACGCCTTTATGAAACTTAAGTTTCCGACCGCAATCTGAAAAGAAATTATGAAACTTTGATAATTTTTTATTAATTATTTTTACATGAAACGACAAAAAATAAGTGGACGATAATGTTTGTAGTAGTTTATAGTAATTTGCCTAATAAAATTTGTGTATATTTTTTTCGTAATCAGTAATTTTAGTTGGAAAAAAAGTAAGGTGAGACATTTAAAAAAAAAATTATGTTGTGTGCAAAATTTTTATATTTCAAAAATTATATGGGGTGTAACAGCACGTACCCGAGACATTTTAACCAGCGATTCGTGAGCTTATTTAGAGAAAAAAATGTTGATATCATTTTTCTGTTTTTCTATTAAAAACATTCAAAATATCACACGTCGCAACTGACTAGTTAGGATGTAGCGCGTTTATAGCCTAGCGACCATTTGATAAGCGTTGCGTCTCGTTCTAGCAGCACTTACTTTACAAAAGACAAACGAAACAGCGCTAGTTCATCGTGTCGGAATATATCGTGATGGGATCAGTAGCGGCATGTGATTAAAATACTTTTTTTTTGTTTTTAATAGAAAAAAAATATCATCCGGCAGCAAAATGATATCTACATTTTTTACTCCAAATATGCTCAGGAATCACTGGATAAAATCCCTCAGGTACGTGCTGTTACACCCGTACGTTTATTTCCATTTATAAAATTTGAAAGCGTATTTTATCACCTTTCAAAAACAATTTTTAGTTTTCGGATACCTTCAGAAATATTCCATTTATTTGGATTTCATCGTAAAGCGGAAATATTTTTACCCTCTGAAATAATGTGATGTTTATGTGGCTAAAATTATGCCTTTCGATTAACCATTTTTTTTCCCGATATTTTTTTTTAACAAATCGGATTATTGTCTTTTGTCAATAAAGCCAACGCTAATCCAATACGTTGACATTTGGAAAGTGACAGCGCCATGATACAGCGCGAGCGCTCCGAACACGTCCGCACAGCGCAAAATCTACGACCTCTCTGCAAATCGGGTCGTCTGGTGGCAACCTCCAATCTACAGCACTTCTTGCAGAACAGCAAGAAGGGACTAGAAATCGGGTCGTGCGTAGACCACTTTAACGTTTCACACTGAAGGGGCATACTGGCAAAGAGCGAGAAGGCAACCTGTTATTTTTAAACAGGTTGAAAAATTGAAATCAAATAATGTAAAGGTATTCCGCTGTTTTCTGTTATCTCTTCTGTTCTCAGAACAGTAGAGGCAACTGTTATTTTAAGGAAATAACATTAGCCCTCTTACCTATTATTAATGAAATAAAAATTTGTTATGTTTCCAAGAGCTCTTAATTACATATCAGGGTAAACATGGTAAATGAATAATGTTCTGATAAATGAATTCAGCCGCTTTGAAAAATATTTTAAAATACCATTCACATAATGTAATTTTAATGGCAATAGTCAGGGTCAGGGTTTTATTGCTATGAACTTTTATGCTACGGGCACACTTGCTCATTTGAAGCCAAAGAGCATGCTACCTAGTAGCAATTGCTACCTAGTAGCATGTGTGTCCGTGACGTTGCTAGTAATGAGCATGCTCATTTGAAGCCAAATGAGATAGCTGATAGAATCAACCGCCGTTTGATTTATGAGCATGCTCATTGGATTATCGGGTGGAAGGGGAAGCCTCTAAGCATGTGTGAACAGGCTGGCTTATGAGCCTGCTGATGTCATGTCATTCCGATCTCAGTTCGCGCCAGGGATGGTATGCCCAAAAAAAATATTTCCCTAGATGTTGAGACAAAATTTCCCTAGATTTCGTTAAAATAATCACTTTTACGGAAGTTCGCAGTCACCGCTTTTATTATCTTTCTTACATGGTAATTTTTAATTTTGCTAATGGAAATTCTCGATTCTCAATGGCAACACTGGAACAACTAATCTGACACAGCTCTGTCACATTGTCAAATGTATACATATAGAATAATAATCATCACACAGTATTAATACCCTTGCATCTGCGTGGTTGAATTTCAGAACCCGACTTCGATTGCAAATCTGACGCCACGCCTTACGCGCCGCGCCTCAAATAACATCCATGTTCATGAAATTTCAGGCAAATCTACCGTTGTAATTCGGTTTTAATTCAAGAATCTGTCAGCAGCTCGCATGTGTAAATTTCCCCCCCAGGTACTACGAATTTATAGAATTAAGTATCTTTCAGGATATGGAAAGGTGATACTTGACGAGTTGTGAATAATAAAATCACGCGGCTACACGCGATATATTATGAAATTTGGGAGGCGGGAATGGGTACCGCCGCTCCGGGAACCTTTATTGGATAACCAACACCTCTGCCATAGGTCACCCCAAGTGGTTCGCTACGTTTGGTGATTTAGCAAGGGTACCCGGGTTTATGGGGTCAGGTTTGTCTAGGCCTTGGAGGCGGATGACCAGGACACAATGAACTCCAGATTCCTACCCACCCCTTAAACCCTTTTCCTTCCCAGAATTCCCGTCCATTTCCTTTCCTTAAAAAAACCCTCCACACATTATCCCTAAAGATGACATAGGCCCTGAGGGAGATTATTTTCCTCAGGGCCTCCTGTGTGGGGCTCATGTAAAAAATAAATATATATATATTACATATGACGCCATTGCGTGTCTCGGTTACTGTGTCACGGTTACTTTGTCTCGGTGACTAGCTGTCACTGGATCACAGTGAATCCGACGAACTGGCTTTTTTTGGAACCAGTTCCTATCGGATTTATAAAATGGTCACGAACACTCAAACTGGGCGAAGCCGAAACAAAAGCCGCCCTCGGGGCCTAGCATCAAAAACTTGTGGATCGGATTTTTAACTACTAGTGAGATCATAATTATACAAACGTCCCATTTCTTGCTGTACTTTTCCAAATAAAACACTTTTTGCCAAATTAAATAATAATTTCAAAATATGTATACACTTACAACTGAATTAAAAACGATATTCCTATTAAAAAAATCACTTTGCAAAATAAAAATCAACCGCAATCACCGAAACTGAAGAAAATATCTTTTAAAAAACATATTTAGATAAAAACGCTACTTGAAACCTAAATTTAATATCATTTTGAGTTGTCGTTGATAAAAACAACATTGCTTGATTTATGTAAGTATATCAACAGTATATAAGATTCATGGAAATTAAAAATAATAATAATTAGCGACTAGCAATACCAGTAATATTGTCATACGTAAAAAAAAATTGTACAAAGTATTTGAGTTCGAAATTTCCCTAGATCTAGGGAAATTTCCATAGACATACCATCCCTGGTTCGCGCCTGCGCGTTCTTGGCAAAAATGTCAAAATAGATCGCTAGGTGGACGAAAAAACCTTTCTTTTCGTGATTTATTATGGGAATCACGAATGTGTTTGGATTTTTATTATTACAAGGTCACCACAATATCCACAATAGACTTCCAAATTCCCCAAAAGTTCCTTTACCTCTAAAATGAAACCACATTCTATTGAAATTAGTATATATTTTTTATAATTTAGACATATTCGAATTTTTTGACGTCTTTGACGTAAAACAAACTTTAGAATATAAGAACTCATATGCGGAATAACATTCCGCGTATGAGTATCTCGTTTTTATATCACGCTTTCAATTTTAGAGAGTAGCTCGTCAAATTTCTGCGGAAGCACTCATAAATGATTTTTATATCCGTTGATATCTTCTCGCATTTCTACTAACAAATGATTACTCGCTCCAAGGTTTGTTCTTCTAGTGATCCAATTGTGAACCCAAATCGAACTTTTTATTTTGTTGTTTTCTTTCGCCAAAAGTTTCTTCAGTAAATGAGTTGCAAGCAATAAAATTGCTTTATTGACTTCTGTGCGGACTCTATTGTGTCCTTGTAATTGTATATCCGTTGACATCTTGGACCCAAATCAACCGTTTTGTTTTCTTTCTTCAAAAGATTCTTAAATAACGAATAATTGCGTTGCAAGCAATACGATTACTTTGTTTAGTTCTGGGCGAACGGAACTGACAACTACACGATGACATTTATTATTTGACATGAGCATGCTCATTAAATAGCATGTGTGTTCAAATGTTGGCTTTGAGCACGCTCATTCAAGAGAAAGCTCAAACCAAGCCTGCTCGTTAATGAGCAAGTGTGTACAGTTGACTATTTGACATGAGCATACTCATTAATGAGCATGCTCATAAGCCGGCTTGTCAATGAGCAAATGTGTCAGTACCATTATTGCTATGGACAGATACAGATTCTGTATACACCCCCAGAAACGCTACTGCTAAACTGTTAACAGTAACAGTGCTAACTGCTATTTCATACAACTGCCTTAAAAATAACCTGTTTTTTTCCAACAGTTTGGGAAAACTGTTGGCGTTTTACAAATAACAGCTCGTTTTCGTTTTTTAAAAAGAACAGAAACGCCCACCTCTACAAAACGTTGACAGCCGTACAAAACGTCGACAAAGCGAGTAATTCGGTGTTGCCACAGTAATGAAAAAATTTTGTTCCAATTGGATACATTTCTAGACTTTGCCAAACTGTAAATCGTCGCTCCCGCGTGGGCCTGCCGTAGTCCAGCGGCATAACGGGCGTAACGAAAGTGAATAGTAGCCTTGAATGCATTCATTGTGGCGACCCGAGTTCAAATTTTACAAAATCCAAAAAAAAAAAAAAAATTTATTAATAATATTACTATATTAATAAAAGTAAATTAGTTCTAATATAAAAACGGTAAATCCTCGCTCTCACGCAGTGCTCCCATAGTCCAGCGGTGCAAAGCGCCTTACGAATCTAGTGGCTAGACAATTCAGACAACGTGGGTCCGAAACTCGTAACATCAAAAAAAAATTTTTTTTTTTTGCAAAATCAATATCCAATCTTCAAACCACAACAAACAGAACGTGATAGAAAACGACATCTAGCGACTCGGAAGTAGAAACCATAAATATTAATATGATGACAAGTATAGAAAAAGATGGAATGGAATTCGATGACCTGGGTTCGAATCTATAAAATAAAATAAAAAAACGTTTTTATTTTTGCAAAATCAATTTCCAATCTTCAAACAACTCCAAAATGAACAGGCAGAGAAAACTAAAAAGCGACTCCGGAGAAAAAAACACAAATACTACTAAGTATAATATTATGAGGTATCATCAGTATGTTAATACGTGAATCAGTATATTAATACGTGAAGCAAAAACTTTGTACCCCTTTTTACGAAAATTGCGCGGACAGAGGAGTATGAAATTTCGCACACTTATAGTTTATACAGAGAAGGAGTGCAGAATGCTAATAGTTTTTTTTTTTTAATTACGCATAAAAAATACATTAAATCAATAAACATTAAATTAATTATGGTCGAATTTCGACCATTGGGCGACCACTAGTAATGAGGAAATCTGTAATTGGTTTTTCAGATAGGTAAATTAAACATGTTAATTAATCAAGTTGTAAACTGTTGATTTCCCTAAAATAATGTAAATAAATAAATAATACGAAGACCAAATGTATAGTAAAAGGTGCAATGGAATTCGACGATAAAAATATGCAAAAAATCATCCTTCACTTACTAACTAACTAACTAACCATCACGCCTTTTTTTCCACAGGGGTAGGCAGAGAGGACGGATCGCCAAACAACTCGGTTTCGGCACACACTCCTCGCCTCATTTTTTTATATTATTTCCCTGGAGGAAAATAATTTCCCTCAGGGTCTATGTCCTCTTAGGGGATGTTGTGTGGAGGGTCTTTTTAAAAGGTCTTTTTTAAAGGGGTGGGTAGGAATCTGGGGGTCAGTGTGTTCGGGAGTGACGGACGTACGAATCCACCCCTCCAACAGCGGTGTAAAGCTACGGGTCGAGAGAGTCCGGCTGGAAAGGTCCAGAGGTCTCTCTCAATCGATCTCTCTCCAAAACGCAGCAAGTGGGCAGATGCATCCGCCGCCAAGACCTGACAAACTTTACGCCATGAACCCGGGCAACCCTGCTAAGTCACCAAACGTGGCGAATGACTTGGGGTATGATTGAGGTATTGGTTATCCAATAAATTGTACCCATTCCCGCCTCCCAAATTAAAATGTCACATGTCTTCCTCGGGCGTCCCCGACTGCTTCTACCATTCATATTTGCGTCATACATTCTCCTTATATTCCTTTCCTCATTCATTCGCTCTACGTGCCCAAACCATCTGAGCGTCCCTTTATTGATCTTACTCATTACGCTTACATCAGCCTTGCATTCTTTGCGGATCTCCACGTGTCTCACAAGGTCGTACATGGTTTTATCACACATACGCCTCAAAGATCTCATTTCTACAGCATTCAGTCTAATTTCATTCTTCCTCTGCCAGTTCTATGCTTCACTGCCATTCATCATCACACCTTTAAATATGTCGCGTTTATACAATAATCTTGATAGACCACCATATATAACACACGTAACTAAAATGTCAAATGATGGAAAACAATCCAATTTATATGATGTTGACTTTGGACATTTTATGTTTAAAAATAAAATCCACCCTGTCTGGAATGGAGTTAAGTCGGTTGGCCGCAACCGTCTTTCTGTCGAATTCAGGACAGCGGCTGAGGCCAATAGCTTTGTTAAATCTGATGTTGCCAAAAAAAACTCGTATAACGTTTTCATTCCTACATATCAGGTAACAAGGCTAGGTGTCACAAAAGGAATTCCACCGCACTGGTCGATAGAGGATATCTTGGATAATATTACTGTTCCCCAGGGTTTCGGAAAAGTATTAAAAGCGCGACGTCTAAATTACAGATTTAATACGGGAAACTCTGTAGAATGGAGACCCTCCCAATCCGTTGTTTTAACCTTTGACAGCAAAGATCTTCCGCAAAATGTTAGCATGTTTAACGTCTCTCTTCCAGTAGAGCTCTATGTGTTCCCAACTGTGCAGTGCTACAAGTGCTGCAGATTTGGACACACTAAGAACCTCTGCAGATCTGAACCTCGTTGCTTCAAGTGCAGTTCGTCTCATAGTGGCGATTCCTGTGATAAAACCGAGGAAAATTATAAATGCTTAAACTGCTCCGGAACTCACATGTCCATTAGCAAAACTTCCCTGAACTGTCGAGACAGCGCAATATAAAACATACAATGGCCGAGAAAAGCATTTCTTATGCGGAAGCATCAAGAATGTTTAACAAATCCATTCCATCTTATTCTGAAGTAACTTCCAAAAATTCAAAAAATTCCACCACTTCTCAACCTACTTCTTCTTCATTTAGAAAAACTGTTCAAAAGGTCGTGACACCTAGATTACCAACAAAAAAAAATAATGCCAATCACGAATCCCTTCTGTGGTTCCCCAATGGACAACTCCCTTCCAGTTCAAATTTCAATGCTTACCCAAAGTCATCTAGTAAAGAACACAATTATAATATAGACCTTAACGCTACACTAATCACCTCATTTTTACATATTTTACAAACTTTAAATAAAAACAACATCCAAATACCGTCCCACGTTGCTAAACAAATTACCAATATTATTAACTCAACCAGAAATGGCTCCTCTGATGAGGATTCTTCAGTGGAATTGTCATAGTATTAAAAACAAAACTGAAGAATTTTCAAATATATTAAATTCGAACTCTATTGCAGTGGCTGCCGTCTCGGAGACATGGCTGGAACCGGATTCTGATTTCAGAGTCAGGGGATACCACTGTCTTCGAGACGACCGTCAAGATGGGAAGGGCGGCTCCGCCCTTTTCATTAAAAAATCATTACCCTTCACCCCAGTAGATGTAAAACCAATTGGTTGTCCTTTTCAAGTGACGGCCGCAAAGGTTTTTGACACTATAATCATTTCTTTGTATATATCACCATCTAACAAACCTTCAAAATCAGTTCTGAAAGCAATGTTTTCAAAGGTCAATCCCCCTTCTCTTATTCTGGGAGATTTTAATGCCCATCACGGATTATGGGGAGCTCACAATTGTGACAGAATGGGCAGAGATATTGTTGATCTACTCGATGAACTAGATTTTTGTATCATCAATGATGGCTCTCCTACGCGTCTTCAGGTACCTGGTCAACGACCCAGCATGGTTGATCTTACTATTTGCAATTCCAGCATAGCCGCATCCCTGTTATGGGAGGTTTTGGATGACCCGCATGGGAGTGATCATTACCCTATCCTCATAGAATTCTCAAATATTTATCACCCCAACAAAAATGTCAAGTGCAGTTAGTAGTCGAAAACCGAAGTTCTTAACTGCCAATGCCAACTGGAATGATTATTCAAATCATGCAAAGTTCTCCGTGCAAAGTCTACCCTCTCCAACTACAGAAAATGTTGCGGAATGTTACGATTTATTGGTGTCTGCAGTCATTACGGCCGCAGAAAAATTTATCCCCATTAAAACAACACGTAACAAAGGGAAACCTCCGCCAGCTCCTTGGTGGGACATTGAATGCTCAGATGCAGTAGATATGAGGAAAAAATATGCGAAAATTTATTCAACAAATATGAATATGGAGAATTTCCTTCAGTATAAACAAATTGAAGCTAAAACCAAACGTCTTCTAAAAAACAAAAAACGTCAAGGCTGGAAAAAATTTTGCTCATCGTTATCTCCCGAAGTTCCTCTTTCAGTAGTTTGGAATTCAATTCGTCGATTTAAGGGGTCTCACATCCCAACGGTGACTCGGCCACTCTCTTCGGAGTGGGTGAAGGAATTTGCTGATAAACTAGCTCCACAAACTGCGAGTAATTGGAATGAAACAGAATTCACGTACTCATTTAAAACACGGGGTTGGATGGACACCTACTTCAATTTAACAGAGCTTAGGGAGGTCTTAAACGATCTCACAGACTCATCCCCTGGTGTAGATGGAATTCCATATAGCTTTATTAAAAACTGCGATGTTACCACACTAAACTATTTTCTTTCAGTTATAAATCTGATCTTTGACTCCGGCAAAATTCCATCATCCTGGAAAACACAAATAATTGTTCCCATTCTGAAACCCCAGAAAGACCCTAACTCTGGACTTTCTTACAGACCTATTGCTTTGTCATCTTCCTTAATTAAAATAGCTGAACATATGATCAAAAGACGCCTAGACTGGTATGTAGAAAATGAAAAAATTCTTCCCAGCTCTCAGTTTGGATTTCGAAAACGAAAAAGTACGATCGAAAGTGTGTCCATCCTGACTTCTGATATCCAGTTGGCCCTGGCTGATAATGAATCTCTTGTCGGTGTTTGCCTTGATGTGTGCGGAGCTTTTGACAATGTTTTATTAGATGTTTTATTTAGTAAATTATTAAAAATTGGCATCCCTCGTAAGCTTTCCAGTTTTATAATTAACCTCCTTCTTACCAGGAAAATTCAAATCCAGGTGCTGGATTCTCCTCCGCTGGAAAGAATAGTAAACAAGGGTTTGCCTCAGGGCTCCGTCCTTAGTCCTATCCTTTTTAATATATATACCTTTGACCTGCATCGGAGTATGCATCCATCTTGTAAAATACTTCAGTATGCAGATGATCTTTTTATATATATTTCAGGACGAATTATTACTATTCTGGAGGAAGTGATTAACATTTGCATGAAAAACCTTGACATCTGGTTAATGAATCACGGCTTAGAAATTTCTCCGTCCAAAAGTAATGTTATCGTTTTTTCCAGAAAACGTGTTACTCCGCGTGTAACAGTCCAAATAAATAATTCAATTCTCCCTATCCAGGCACAGATAAAATTCCTTGGGGTAATTTTAGACTCTAAGTTAACATGGAACCCGTATGTTAATTTTATAATTAACAAATGTCAAGCTGGCCTCAACACTTTACGTGCCGTTTCAAGGGTCTGGTGGGGAAGTCACCCATTCACCCAAAAACTTTTTTATAATGCATATGTTAGGAGTCATTTGGATTACGCGTCATTCCTCATCGAACCCACTTCTAAAAAGAACCTCGCGAGGTTGGACCGTATCCAATTTCAAAGCTTAAGATTGATTATCGGAGCAATGCGTTCTTCCCCAATTAACGCTTTACAAGTGGAGGCTGTGGAGGCTCCTCTTCATTTCAGAAGACAGTTCTTGGCTGACAAGTTTTTATTTAAATGCTTTAGGCTCTCCAATCACCCATTGATGGACAAAATTACCTCACTCTCTGCTCAAGTGCAATCACTTCCATATTGGAGGAACAAATCAATCCCTCTTCTTGTTAAAAGTCTCCATACGTACAGTGCATATAAACCCCTCTTAAATCCATCTGATAGACTTCCTTTATATGCTAACCCCTTTCGTATTCATTTACGTAAACCAAATATTCTTCTTTCTCTCGGCATAACTAACAACCACGAAGCTCCAAGAAAGCTTATCCAAATTTTAAATTCGAAATATTCCGACTGGAAAATTATTTACACAGATGGTTCCAAATCTCACTTATCAAACCATGTGGGAGCGGCATTCCATTGTCCATCAGATCAAGTGAATAAAAAAATTAAACTTCCAAAAGAGGCTTCCGTTTTCACTGCTGAATGTATAGCCATTTTTGAATCCCTCAAATACATTGACGATGATCACATGGGAAACTTCTTAATTCTCTCCGATTCCCTAAGTGCACTTCAAAAATTAAACTCTTCACCCTTCCATTACCCAGAAGACGATCTTTGTGTTGGAATCCGCACCTTAATTCATAAATTAACCGACTCTGGCAAAGAAACCGTGTTGGCTTGGATACCTAGTCACTGCGGTATCCCTGGAAATGAAAAGGCCGATTCATTGGCGAAAGATGCTATTATTTCCGGTGATATTTTATATAAATTTTTAAACCCCGATGACGTTCTCATAAAATTAAAAGAAAACATGATTTCCACATGGCAGAATCATTGGGTTGAATCTAGTAAAACAAAAGGGTACAACTTTTTCACAATACAGCCAACGATTCCTTCAAAACCGTGGTTTTCTAGACTCTCTTTAAACAAATTCTCTACATCCTCCATTTGCCGCATGCGGATAGGGCATTGCTGCCACAATGTTCACCTGACAAAAATTCATGTTAAGAATTCTGCGATGTGTGAATGTCGTCTTGGTGAAGAGGACCTCAATCATTTTTTTTTCAGTTGCCCTTTAAATAATTCATACAAAAATTTCATACCTCACCTAATCAGTTCAGGCATATTGCCCCCCTATAACATTGCATGTCTGTTATCTTCTGTAAATAAACGCGTTTATAAAGTCTTGGCTAATTTCCTGAATATTTACAGCATCAATTTGCAACTGTAAGTTTAGTTCCATGTATTTATTTATTTAATTTTTTATCCATAATAAATTATATCAACATACTTATCAATTTCCTGTTGCTTCCACTTGTTAAATGTAATTATAATCATCTCGTATTGTAAGAATTTAGCGTATTATTATTATTTGTATAGTATTATTATATAATATAGATAATAGGTTCTTGTTATTGAAACTAAATTTGTAAATATTAACCCAAAATTACACTCACAAAATTACACTCATAAAATCATTCACTTGACACTGGCCAGAACACTCCATTGGGGTGAAAAGCCATGAAAAAAAAAAAAAAAAAAAGTTCGACCCCAAGCCTAACATTAGGTCCATAAAAATGATTAAATTTCAAAAAATCAATTTTTGCAGATTTTTTGCAGATTTTTTGATTGATCCTTTATACCGACTGTGGTTTTTTAGTAAGAATCCATCGAAAATATCTCTAGTCCACATAAATTATACATATTCAAAGCTCTGAAACAATGGTCGCAGCGGCCGGCCCATCCCTTGGAAACAATGAATAGGTTTTCTGGCTTCGGCGTTCTCAGGGTTTATTGCCAGGGTTTTATTAGCTTGGCATTGAGTGTTTGCCAACTGCCGATTTTAGTCTTAATTTTCATTTTTTTTAATGATTCCCACTGCGTTCTAGAAACTGAATTTAAGTCCCTTGTGTCTGATTTAGCCGTTCGGTCTATCTTCGCTTTCTAAAATTTTATTTGATGTTTTCGCACTGTCTATTAAGGGGGTATTCCAGTCTAGAATTGTTTTTTCATATTTCGATAGTATAGATATTCAAGAATATCTCATTAAAGGGATTTTTCGAAATTCGAATTATTTTAATAGTTATAGCCATTTTAGTGTCGTAGCAATTCGACCGGTTTAGATGGAATTTAAGTAGAATCTAAAGAGAACAAAACTTTAAAGACGTTTTTCTCGAGACTATTTTTTTTAAACATTTGTCACAAAATTTCAAGTTCCAATTCACCGATGTTCTTGAAATTTGGCATAAATTTTCTTTATACATTCCTCTATAGTAGGAACGGTTCCATGCCAACTGAGAATAAAGTCAACTCAACACCTCTTTGAAAAGTTATTAAAAGGTATGCAAAAAATAATTTTAAAATAACCCATAACCCTAACCTAACGTAAACTTTAAACATTTTTTTATATATATAACCCTAACCTAACGTAAACTTTAAACATTTTTTTATATATTTTTTTATCACTCTTAATGACTTTACTGAGGTGGTTCTGAGTTGGTTTCTTGCTGAGTTGGCCGGTCACTGGTAGTATATACTTAAAATATCAATTGTTTTTTTATCAACCGTCAAAAAACGCTCGGGCTTCTAGACTAGAATCTTTATGCCCCTTATCGCCGCCCAACCGCCATATTCCTCTGCTGACGAAATTCCTGGCAAACAATATTTCTCATTTAAGTTCTGTGAATTATAGCCATTGTAAATACCTAAGGGTATATTAGGTGAGTGGTATATCGATGGGTTTATTTAAGAAAAAAACCAACCCCGACTTTGCAGCAGAAAGTACGAGAGAATCTCACTAAGAATAAAATGACAACATGGCATTACCGAAATGTAGTAAGTTGGCTATGGATTTGTCCATAAACAGCTGATTCCAAAATCGTTGTGGATGCTGTGTGTGAAGTGTCGAACAATGTGCTTGTTATAGAAATATAAAACACAGTTCGGCTGTGTGTTTTATGTTTCACCTTTAAGACCAAGGTACGCATGCATTTTGACATCGTTACAACAATGTACTCGAATTGGAATCTGTTTTACATAGCCAACTGTCACATTCTTTTCAGATGTCACTGTCGATTCAGCAAATCATTTTAGATGCTAAAAGACTGGCAGGTCGTCTAAAAGAACGCGAAAGTGTCGCAGATTCGCTTTTGAATGATACTCAAGCGATTAATAAACAAATTGAATCAATGAAACAGGTAAGGGCCACTATTTGTTCACCCGTATATACACCCGTACGGATCATTTTATAATATAGACAAAGATGTTACGGTGCATGATTTCTAATGTTTCAGGTAGCGTTATTCATTATTATTAATTAAGAACACAGTCATCGGGCTTGTAGATATAAAAAAACACGTCTGGCGTGTTAGGTCTGTGCTCACCAATCGAAAAACTTTCCGAAAAGGCCCACAAACTTCGTGCTTACATTGAACATTTGAAAATTATCTGTGCCAATGGTCGAAAGTGTGCCTTGCATTAATTTGATTCGTTCGGCATACTGTCAATCTAGATTAATTGCATGAACGAAATCTATTTGGTGAATAGTACAAGTTTATACCTGTTGAAATTCGGCACCAGGTAAGTTACCAGACTTACCTTTCAATGTTTTTTTTTAAATGTGTTAAAAATATGTGTTTGCTTTTTGTTTATAAAGGTACTGCCAGACTGTGCTATATAATGTAACAAGCGTTATTGGGCTTGGCCTATTTCAGCATATTGCTTGCCATTCATTCCCAATACATTCCCATTGGGAATGTATGAAAGTATAGCGCGCACGGAGCGTGGACTGACACAGGCATAATACTTTTGAAAAATTAATTTCTGTTAACATTCAGTTTTTTTTCTGATTCTTTACAATTTAGGTACAATTTTCTGTTATATTTCTCTCATAAAACTATGGTTAGCAATTTTTGGTTGAATAATTATACTTTTCAAAAAACATTGTTCACAATAATGTAGCTGCATTACCATTCATTGGGAGAGCTCCCGGTATTTGATAAATACAGGGAGCTCTCTAACCTTAACTACCTTTTTCTAATGTGGAATACCGCACAAAAGTCCCGACTGCTCCAGGCTGGAGTCCGTGAGACTACGGCATCCCCAGTTGGGGTATGTTGTGGGGCTCAATATATTCCTCCCTCTTCCCCTCCTCATTATAATGGGGAGGGGAAGAGGGGGTGGAGAAGTACCTGACCATTCAGATTTGGTCACCAAACCCGGCTAAAGCCATTTCAAGTAACGTTTCAATCCCTGAATGGCAGTCTTACACCGGGGCAAAACTGAGAGCATCTTCCACTCTGAAATGTGCCGCAAATATACTATATTAAACGAATAAATTGTGAATCAAATAAGAAAGCTAGTCGAGAGCCTTACCTCTTGACCGCGGAGGCCGTCATTGACGGCAGGTGACCTGAAAGTAAAAATCATGTATCCTCAAAGGGGAAACACTGGTTCCCCTGTATATCGTGGAGCAATTGTGTCTCATAACCCCTAGAAGACAGGTAGTATTTTGTAAATATCTGCAAACCAAATGTAATATTGAAAATTATATTTGAAATAATTGACAGGCTTCTACAATATCAACTTTTTTGCTTTCGAATTTTCGTGGACAGTAACAAAATGCGTTCAAATTTTTTTAAGCCTAACTCTACACCCACACATTGCAGTGCATTTGTAGGTGTAGTCATGATTTCTTTGCACTGCTGTTGTAGTTGGTCGTATCCCAGGGGTTAAGGTTTCCTTTAGCCCTTTTCAGTAACACTCAGATTATTAGTTACTGCTTCCCACTTTAATCAGACATCTCTCAGCAGTCAATCACTAAGAATAGCAAAATGTTAAAAGAAAAGAGATAGTACAAAATCGATAATGACTCATATTATTATATCCCTTTTCACTAAAATGCACCTTTACAAACGCGTTTGCGGCTGTTTTATGGCGAGGAATTTTGTCAGTTTCATTGGAGCTCGATAGATGACTTAAAATACCATGATAATTATTTTTAAATGCTGATCGATTACTTAATGCTTTTTCTAAGATTACTTAACGCACCAAGACACTGTAAAAAAAGTCTCACTTTTCATTTTCTGAAAGATGCTGTTTATTACTATCGTGGTACGAAAGCACAACTCGATGGAATTTGCAGGAAAACACTTCTTGTTATTCTTTAACACAATTTATTTAAAAAATACTATACTGGTGACAATAGTGATCTTCAAGACCACACCACACTGACAAATATCGAAGGCTTTATTTCCCTCGATATCTCAACACTCTACTGAAGATAAACACCTATGTACCCCTCAGCTCGAGATTAATTACAACATTCTACTGGAGATAGGCACCTATGTACCCCCCTGCTCGAGATTAATTAAATAACTCCGAAGGTACAACATGTACCTTCTCGTTTTACCGTCACAACAATACTGAGTCTACATATCAACCTCGCTCTTATTTAAGTAAACCTACAAAAACATGGTACATAAAAAAATGGTGAGAAAATAATATTTTAGCAGTTCCCACACTGATTTTAAAATCTAACATACAGACAATAATAAAGCAATTACCTAAAAGTCAGCCCTAGAGGCCCACTAATAAAAATCATCTTAACATTACAGGGATTAACAAATATTGCAGATTTTATTACTATTTTCACTTAGGGCTAAAGCCGAGCGCATTTATCCTTGAGGGTGTTATAAAATGCCGCTAGCAGACACTTCTCCTAGGGAGTGTCATAAACATAAGTAGGTGCTATTTGAGGGTACTTATTCAAAGTACCGACTTTACAAATAATAAAAGAATTTGTCCCAAATTTGCAAGGGAATGTATTTATATGATACCAGCCATATTATTCAAGGTTCGGACCTTATTCGTGAAACCGTGAGATAATATTATTTTGCATATTTGAAAAGGAGAAACTACGCGAAACTTAAATGACTAAAATAATGAATATTACAAATGATATTTACAGACTAAATGGATAAAATCGCATTCTAAGAACAGACATATGCATTTGTTAAGAATGCTTTCACCAAATGTTTTAAAGAAATTTGTAAAATTGACGGAGATGCAACATTTTATGTGAAACCATTTGAAACAGTTAGTATGTTGAATTATCCTTCAGCAAAACTTTGAATGCGTTTTTCTCGAAACTACGTTTTTCAACCTGGTTGCCAACATATTAAAAAACTTTACATCCGATTTGCACGCACCAAGTCTTAACCCCTATTGTGCGGCTTGAATTTAGTAAATATCTCAAAGCCAAATTTAATATTGAAAATTATATTTGAAATAAAGGACAACTTCTACAATAGCAACATTTTTTACGTTGGAATTTTCATTGACGGTAATGAAATACATTAAAAACTTCTAAAACCTAGCTTTACGCACTGTAAACTGCAGTTCAACTCAAGGTAGTCATTATTTCACTGGACTGCATATGTAGCCAGCCGCACTGTAGGGGTTAAACTGTTTGAAAATCCTGTCCATGGCACTACGTAGGGATTTTTTATAAATGGCCCCCTTCTTTTGTTTTTTTTTATGAACAATGAAAATTTTCCATGAAAATCGGAAATAAAATTTGCTGGTCCTCCATTTTTTCTTTTTAGTTGATTAATTAATTAATTTCTAAATAAATTTTTATTTTATTTTTCTGATGAAGCGTATGTCCCCTAGGAACCTTAATCACTATCAACCGCCGAGCAGCAATTTTTATCAGAGTGAAAGCGGCGTACACCGCAAACTGTACTTTAGATTCGAGAATAAAAATTTGTATACAGTCTTCTGTATGTATATTATATTGACTATGAGTATTAATAAAAAAAAAATCATTCATCGTTTGGTTGAAAATAATAGAAATTTACACCCTTGTACCGCGCACGAACCGTGTCGTGGTGCCTTAAATTATAAGCATATGATAAAACTTGATATTGCACAAAACTCTTGTTTGGGGAAAGTGTGTTATTCCCCTCGGATGCAGCAGGGTTAACGTACATAAATACATTCTTAGATTTCACATCTGATATTATATTTTTAATTGCCAATATACCGCTCAAATCCTGGAACTAATCAGACATTGATTAAACAAATTTTTACTTGCAAATGTAAAACTTAATCAAGATCGTAAAGATAGCCTCCGTGGTCAAGGGATAAGCTCCTCGATTATGAATCTGGAGGTTGCGGGTTTGATTCCCAGCCTGTGCAAGTGAATTTGATTTATTAATATAAAATCATATACAGTAAATTTGCGGCACGTTCCAAGGTGGTAGATACTCTTAGGCTGGCTTACTCTAATTGCCTTAGGTAGGACCACCATTCAGTTTCGTAACATTACTTGAAATGGCTTTAGCCATGGTTAGTGACCAGATCTGAATAGCCAGGCGCTTCATCTCCCTCATCTCCTTCCTCTCCCCATACCCTTCAGCCTCACAATGTACCCCAATTGGGGATGTCATATTCTCACTGGCTTCAGTTGGCAGGGGGCAGTTGGCAACCAGCTCACTCAACCACTCTTGTGCAGTATTCACATTAGAAATAAATAAATGAAAACTTTGAAAGACTTAGCCGGGACGTTGAATAATTGTACAGAATTAGCAGTATGTTTCGTCCAAAAAGTATTAAAGTATTAAATCCAAGTATTAAAGCAAATTGTTTGTATGGCTCAGTACCAGGAGGAAGTGCAGGCCCTGAACGAGGGATCCCGCCAGCCACACTCGGTGCTGATCTACAGCACCCAGGAGATGAGAGAGATGCAGCAGGAGAACCAGCGGCTGCAGGCGGCCCTGGACGACCATCGCCGCGCCCTGGAGCACATCATGAGCAAGTACCGCCAGCACGTGCAACGTCAGATCTGGAACTCGCGCATCGACTTTAAGGGGATCATTAATAAGAGACAACAGGAGGTAAATATCCACCTGATTTTATGACTTGCTATGTAATCTTAACCTTATCTACGCTACTGTCGCACACAGATATCCTCCAGTGCGCATTAGATTTTGTGTATCGATTCGCATCCTCCTGCGCATTATGATTTCATATATCGATTCGTATCCACGAACGTTGACTAAAATACATGAACTATTTCAAAACTTGCCATGTGATGGAATTAATTACATTCTAAAGTTAATTTATGCTGCTCATTCCACAACCTTACTCAATTAATGTTGTTCATCTCAGTACACCGAGAAAATTTCATTGTAACCTCTCTCTCCTTGTCAGTGTTGCCATGTCTCTAAAATGAAAAACCATGTTTTGAATGATAAAAAAAGTCTTTAGTAATATTTTTATTGAACATATAATTAAGAAAATAACGGTACCCAAGTAAAGAATCTGAGGGAACGGACTCCGGTGTCGGTAGAGACAGGGGACGAAATGAAAGTCGCTCAGTCGTAGTAGTGAGTCGTGTCTTTATTGAAGAGCTACGTAGCTGTGGCCGGTGAAGTGGTAATAGGATGTCGTAGAGTGAAGTGTTGCAGGTGCACGTAGGTGATGGTGAAGGTCAGAGACGCTGCGGCGGAGCAAACCTTGACACCGTGGCGGTGGAGAATGACCTGGTCTTCCAGGGCGTTGCTCGATGCGGTGAGTTGCGGAGGTAACGGCGGTGACTCAGTAGGTAAAGCCATCGGCAGGTAATTCTTGTGAGGCCGAACGTGTTCAATGACTGCGGAGCACGATGGGCTTCGGTAGCCATGAAATGATGAGCTGATGCCTGGGCTGAAGATGCCGCAAACCTTGTAAGTCGCGGGATGTAGCTGTGAAGACACGGTGGGCCTTATGAGCTGAGATGTGATGATGATCCTCAAGGAAGCTGCCCTGGAGAGAGTGGAGGTGCACCGGGCACTCATATTTGTGCGCTGTTACATGTTGGCTACTGTGAGCCGACCGTTGGATTGAGACTGACTAGTTCGGCATCGAGCCCGCTTCACTTTTATAGGCGCGACCGGTTAAGTAACTTTCCATAAGGCAGGCAATACGTGCCACTCGCTTATGCTAGAAGATTCGGCGCTGTGCAGTGAATTATGGGTACTAGCACGAGACTTTTCTAGTAGGTGTCAGAATAATAATTCCGGCCGACGGCGAGAAGTAAGTAGGTACATGGCGGCGGCTTGCACTGTAACAGGTAAGTAGATAGGTACACCGGCGAGAGGTAACTACTTGCGGCCGTAAAGATACCAATGTTGTCTCAAATGTTCTTTGAGTTCCGGAAATTATTATTGTACGATCGCCACAAATCTATAATGCTTTATTAGAAACATTCATTTTATAATTTTTCTTTGAATAAAAGGAAAAAAATAACATTTTTGAAAAAAAAACACTGTACAAATAAAAACATTTTATTTATTTATGAAAGAGTTTCTAAGTCAGGTACGCCTCATATATCTGATAATAATACATATGTCTGGTAACGTTACATTATCGTGAAACCAAGCTTATGGGTCCGAGTGTTTAACTTTAAATAATAGTTTTTTTTTCCTTTTTTAATTTGTCTTCCTATTTATTAGAATATGAAAAACTTATTTATAAATAAGTTTTTTCAGGTCGATAAGATGAGGGAGAAAAAATTCCCCCACAACTTCAATAATATGGGTACTTGGGTGATGTTGACATTTGTAATATTAACTTGGCGAGTTTTGTGGATCATCTGAAAAAATTATTTCAACACTATCACTAAACACATCTTGTAAACCAATAAAATAGCTGTATTTCTCTGTTTATGTTTATGTGTTTGTATGACTTGTTGTATGACTTTTATTTAATGTAGTTTTATTTGTATTATTTCCTTAGTTTCAAAGTATCTGTCAAATTAAAATTACACTACAAATCATTTAAAAGCCCTCTGGGCGTCAAATAAATAAATAAATAAAATATTTTTTTTTCTAGATTTTACAGTAGCTAGCGTAGTACCTAATTAAAGTTATCTGCCGTGAACCATGCTAAAAAACATATCTCTCTCAAAAGTATACACTTTTGTTGACCGGTAAAAAACCATGTCTTATTCGACATGTCATTGTTTTGTAGTTTTGTTTTGTAGAAATGACCCAAAAAACGAGGTAAACACCATGCAAATGGCAACACTGCTCCTCATTCTCGTAAACGACAAATAGAACTGAGGATTTTATTTATCTATTTACTAGCTGAACTCCGGCGTCGCTGGGGCTTTACTCAGAGTTTTTCAAAATCAGACTTAGACAGTGAAATTTCTCTTTTTTTCCATTAGCCCCAAAATGGAAGCCCTGAGAAAAATAATTTCCATCAGGGCCTTTGGGGATGCTGTGTGAAGGGTATTTTTAAGGAAAGGAAGGTGACGAAGATCTGGGAAGGAAAAGGTATGAGGGGTGGGTTGTGGTTCAGTGTCCAGGAGAGACGGATGTATGACTTCATCTCCTCCACTGTGGTGCAAATCGATGGGTAGAGAGTTTGGCGGGAGAGGTTAAAAAGTCTCTCTCAACCAGTCTCCCGATTCGGCCTACCATGCAGTGGGTGGGCAGAAGCATTCGCCTCCAAGACCCAGACAAACCTCATCTTATGAACCCAGACACCCCTACTAAGTCACCAAAGTAGAAAACCACTTGGGGTGACTTACGGTAGAGGTGTTGGTTATTCAATTAATTCCCGGGGTGGCGGTACTGCCCCCCAATTGTTTTGAAGATCAAGTGAGCAAAATTACATCAATCTTGGAATAAAACTGTAGATTTGTATAAAAAACAAACAATCTTCGGCCGCCACAGACGATCTTTATGTGTAAATAGCTAAAGTGAACCCGGCGTTGCTCGGAGGCATGAATGGTTTGGAGTAGTTTTGGGGTTGTGAATTCTAGTAAACTGAGTTTAGTTTTTAGGTGGATGTAATAATATTGTCAATAATTGAAGAAGTTAATTTTTGTGGACATCTGATTAACATCATTGTGCCACGTCTTCCTCGGACGTCCTTGACTTCTTTTACCATTCTACATTCTGCTTACACATCTTTCTTAGTTCACATGTGCCTCATTTTACCTCATATAATTATTTGGTTCTTTTGACCGTGACACGTCTTCCTCAGGCGTCCCCAGCTTTTTCTATCATCCACTTCCACATCATGGTTTGAGTTGCCCTGGCTTTATTTCATTTCAGATGGAGGCAGTAATGCTCCTCTTATTCCGCACGCATAGCCAAAACATCGAATTCATGGAGCTTGCTTTTCACACATAAATCTGTGCCTTACACATTAGCAGTCTTACTAAAAAAAGACGCCTTAACGATCATTAGACGGGATATTTCAACAGATAAACGGCATTTTTACACCTTTACTAATAACAATATCACGTTTTTCATGATTGTTATGTTGGTTGCATTGAATTTCCCTAGATGTGCGCAAGCGCCGCCGCGGATATCTTGATTCATTACTCGCAGTTAATTTAATATTTTTGAACATAATTTCCATTTAAATGATCAATTAGTTGTTACATTATTATAATTAAATATAATTACTAATACTGGTGCTATTTTTTATTTCAGTTTTAGTCCTTTAAATAATGTTTTCTCGATAATTTAATTTTGCTAACGGTAGGTTTTAGAATCATTTTCTTTTTTCTTTCTGAATCTTTTTTTTTTTAAATGACTTTTTCCACGTAAGTTTAATGAAACTCAAGTAATATTATTTAATAACATAGAAGGCTTGTGCGTGTGTAAATAAATACCAAATTCGAGTTGTTCAAAAAATGAATTCAAAATGTAAAATTTTTTCAGGTACTCTCTTGGAATAATTGTTATAATTTTTAATTGTAAGAATGAGAAAAAAGTGAAGTAACAGTTTCCTTCCAAATTCATTAAATAAGAAGACTGTGTTTTTTAAATTTTGAATTTTCCGAAATTTTGTATGTGTCCGATTCATTAAAAAATACTCTATTTATTTGGATTTTATTGGAACGCCGAAATATTTTGACCTTCTGAAAAAATAGGTTCGAGGCCTGAGTGGTTAATTTGACAAATAATGCATAACATTCTATCACTTCAAGTCGAGAGATTACTGCTGCAGTATTCTCATTATCAGTTTAACATACTCAATTTTTTACCCAGTTAAAATTACATAATATTCGGGGATATTCAACCCGTTTTTCAAATCTTTTTTCCGAAGTTTGAAGTCTCAATTTATTGCTTATCATTTTGATATTAAAGGGCAGCTTTGGTAGAATGCCATGGCTATTGATTATGTATTGTGGTAATTTTCTTGTATACATTTTCTGTATTTTTTATAGGTTATACGACAACAGGCAGAGAAAATAAATGAAATGGCTTCAGTGATGCATCGAGCTGCGTTCATTGATGATGAAAATGCCCCCAAGGAAGAAGAATTGCTTTCACAACTTGTCATAGAAAACAAGGTATGTTTGATATGATGTTAGATTTTCACCGCCAAAAGCATTATCGTTATTTATTTTTGGGGTGTTATACCGTGTTGCGCTACTTTCTTCTTTAGCCAATGTTTCGGAGAGCTTTACAGTGACATACATCTGCCCTGATGATGGACACTGTAAAGCTGTCTAAAACGTTGGCTAAAAAAGAAGGAGGTAACGCAACATGGCATAACATCCCAAAAATAAATAACGATAAGGTAAACATTTGTTCATTATTTTCTGATAAAGTAATTAAAAAAACAATCATCATTGTGAATTGATATTTTGAAATGATCTTATACACATTTCAATATTGAACACGGTGAAAACATAAATAGATTGATTGTTTTTATTATCAATAAAATAGTTTTTCATTGCACACATATGCAAGGTACATTATTTTGTAATTTAAATACCTACCCAATGAAAATAAAATATTTTGTTATTGAAAAATGAATGAGTTGCAAACAATGAATCTCCATTGAAAAATAATAATACCAAAATCAGTGCAAAATTTTGTTGACATGTGTTTTGCATGTCATTCTACTTTTCTCAGTTGAATCTATATCCATACCAATATTATAAATGCGAAACTGCTCGAGTTTGTTTATGACGCTTTCACGCATTAACCAATAAAAAGACTTTAAAACTTCATTCACCAATAGAAAGCTAAATTATACGCGAAGACTATATTCTGTTAAGCTTATTAAGCTCTGGCGTTATGAAATTATAAATATTAATATATTATATTTGTTATACGTTTTCTGTCGCTAACAAAAGCAAGTTTTTGCTAACGTCAGAAAAAAATCGTTTATTAAAAAATTATTCATTAGAATATGTTTTGTTTTTTTTTGGACAAGCTTCTTTCTGTTTTGGAATAAATGTCAGATAAGAGTTCCTACATTAAAAATATAATTCGTAACGATTATAATGACTGAAAAATAAATAGTGTAATTTTTTATTATATTAACAAACTTCCAAATATTTAATTAAAAATACACATCCGAAATGTTTGAAAGCGCATAAATTCCGAACGAATGAACAAAATAGGATAATTCTTTTTTTCTTTGAGCTATAGCTTTACGAAATTTAGGTGGCAGGTGAGATGTTTGAAAACTGAAAGTAAGGGAATGAATGTATGGAATGCGGGAGGGGGTGGGGGTGGGGAGGAGGGGGGATAATTGATAAGTTCAACCGCTACAGTAATTTCCCGTAATACCATGCGAGCGAAGCCGCGGGGAAAAGCTAGTAATGTATAAAATAACAATATCGACCTATAATCGACAGAACAGCGTAAGCGCCAAACAGTAAATTGTTCAGAAGATTATTTTTTTAATTAACTTTCTTCATTGTTTCCAAAAAGGATTTTATTAATCTTTTGTTGCTGCCTACGTAAAGCCAATAACACAATTATCTGAATGCCTTCAGTTGTTGAGATAGTGGCGGTAACGCTGTTTTGCCTATAATAACCCTGACAGATTTTTTCCCTAGGAAACGTCGCATGCGCTGTTTGGAATACATAATTTTGTTTGAAATATTTCCAAATGTTGTTTGAAATGGTTCCATGTTAGTTGATCCGGCGACAATTGGCCCCCCCAACGTCGACAACTGATCCCCTGACAGTTGATCCCCCGACAGTTGACCCCCCCGACAGTTGATCCGGCGGACAGTTTATTCCTCGGACAATTGATCCCCTAAAAGATTATTTCTTTAAGTATGCAAAGAGGGTGGGTATACGGCCGTATAACCAAAGTCGATATACATACTTATATCTGCAGGCGTCTTGATTAAAAATCCGCTTTACAAATATTTTTACTAACGATAATTTCAACTCTCCGAAGGAGCATGCGTAATAAAAAAAAACCATGCATTCGGCTTAACAAAAACACGCTAAAGGTTCCTACTTGTACATAATATAACATTTTTTATCTGAATACAATACCAGAGGCCCAACTTCTCCCAACTGTCTGGAACCAGTGAGACTGTGGCATCTCCAATTTTGGTATGTTGTGAGGCTGAAGGTAGTGGGGAGGGGAAGGAGATGTGGAAAATGTACCTGGCTACATATGTACAATACACCACAGCATCCCCAAAGATGACATAGGCCTTGAGAGGAATTATTTTCCTCAGGGCCTGGGTGGAGCTAATGTTAAAAAAAAATTGTGTACAGTTCACACGTGGTATAAGTGAAACGTTCAGAAAATTAAAGTAGAGTGGAGAGACTACGAAGCACCGCGCAAAGAGGAGATTGTTTAGTCTGTTTCATTCTCTTGCAGGCTTTATCCTATAATGTATGTGTTTTTTTTTTGTTTCATCGAGTTTAAAATCACAACAGTGCTAAAGAATTTTTCACTTCAAAAAAAAATTGTGGAGATAGTACTAGGTATATCTATAAAATAATAAGAAAAGTGGTTGAGAATGAGGCTTTACTGAGTATGAAGCACTATTACATACATAAAAAAGTTAAACATTAAATATCAGACAGTCATAAATCACTAAGAAAAAGTCGGCCAATGAATTCATGCCGATTTCCAATGCTAATTTTCAACAGTTGAAAATCTCCTACGATATCACCGTTGGTGTTGGTTGGTGTTGGATGGAATATCTTTAACCCCCAGTACTAGTATACAGCACTAGAGCTCAAGGAATTTTCTAGTAACGTTAAAGGGAAAGGTTAATCTAAAGTTGTACTTCTTAAACATCCCTCAAAGTAACTGAACGTGATGACCATGCAAATGAAGTCTAATATGAAAGAGTCTGCATGAGAGAGCTAGAAGAAAGAACTAAAAAAGACTGAAAGCTTGTCCTATGGCTCTTTGTCATCACCTGTTACCTGAGATAATACATTGTGTTAATTATTTAAGATTTATGTATGATCATTACACTCTCAATCTGACTAATATGTTTGTACTTTGTAGGGACTTAGAGAAATGTTAGGACTGTCTCGGAAGTACGGGTCCAACGGGACGCTCCTGAACTCGGGCCAGGGCGCGGCCTCGCAGGACAAGGACGTGCAGACTGAAGCCGTGTCGGGCACCAACCCTAACACGTGACGCAAACACAACTCGCCTAGCTCATGTCAACTTTAAGACACCGACTGTCTTTATCCTAATGAACCCTTTAATCCAGAAAAAACCTGTTTGAGTGTTTTGTTTTCGTATAATTTTACATCTTCGTATATTATATTATTATACAATCTTGGCGCTGTATTCCAGCCTTTATACTGCAGAGCATACTAGCTTTAGGTAATTACATACCTTTCTTACCTGGAAACGGAATAAAGTTAAATGATAGTAAAACTTCATTCTGATATTACGGACATAAGAAAGTTCATATTATTATATTTAAATTAAGATAAACAATATAACACTTCTTGTAAAGCGTCTAGTTGTCTAGAAAGTTCTTCAATCGTTAACGACGGTGAAGTTATTTTTGAAGTTTAGTGTTATTATTTTGATTAGTGTATTAATTTTAAAGTTGAAGGTTTTAACCAAATTTATTGAAATATAATCAAATGGTTTAAATTCTTGTATTAGATACATCTAATTAAATAAAATTTAACAAGCAGCTTGGATAGTAGATTACATTCGATGTAATTTAATTATATTGTGATTATTTGTATATTAATTTTCAGTATGTACTATTAAATTGTACAATTACTTTTTTAATGCTTGTTAATACATATAAAAGATTCTGTAGAATATCTTTTCTCACATAGTTATAGATTTGTTGTAACAAATTATTATAATAACATGTTCTTAATTTCCAGTTACAATGACATTTTTTATTGAGCCTGAAACATAGATAAACCTTTACAAAATTAACATGGTATACCACAAATGCTACAGTAATGTTGATTTGTAAAAATTTAAACATTTGTTTTAATCTATAACTGCTCAATTAGTTCAGCATTGAAGAATACACTGCTTACAAATTTCTAACAATCAACTTTCTTGACAAAACTATGTGATTTAATTTTACGGTAGTGTTGCTATCAATAAATTTATTGGACACTTTATTGCCATGCGCTTGTACAATTAATTTCTCCACATCAAGACTTTTGTCTCCTACATTCCCCGACACAAAGTTTTAAAATATACCAACAGAATCTGATAACAAGAAAGTATTGTTAGATTAACATTGAAACATTTCAAATCATTATTACATTTTCAGGCACATTGGGAAGAACCGTTGAATTCAAGCTATTCAATTTGAAAATTTTAACTTCGTTGTGATTTTCCTTTAGAGGTGTTGTCAAAACAGAGTCATTTCATAAATATAATTCAATACTTAATTGAACCTCGTAGATATTTAAAGTATTATTTTTTTATTGATAGTGCAATTGCATATTTTGATTAAATTAAATTTTATGAATTTGTCTTATTTAGTAAAATTTAAAAAATTAAAGCAACCACGGAACTTTCACAGCTTGTGGCTGGCAGGGAATGTTAAAAAAAAACTCTGGTATTTTGCCAATTTTCATCAAATTGCTAAAAGTGTATTGAAAACTTTAAAATCTTCATTCAAATGATTAGTTACCAATAGCCATCGTTGCTGGTCTCAATTTTGAAGAATGAAAATAGAACACCACAATATCTGTCCTGAAATTAAAATACACACTACATAATATTGCATTTTGTTTGAGCTTATGTACCTACATAATTATTTTAAGCAATTGTTACGAACATACAGTAAGTATTATCAATACTTTGATGAAATTTGTATCATTTCTAAGATTTCACCCGTAAATCAAAAGTTTTTTTTGTTTTTAAACATCATGAAAAGGCTACAAATGTGTCTATTTTTCTACTGAAATTGTTGAATGGTCACAGAAGTATTCTAGAAATGTATAATTACTATTAAACATAGCGTGCACTAAGCTGTTAGGTATACAACTTATAGTAAATAAAGAAATCTCAAGTTATCAGATTCATAAGTGAAGTGATTCTGAGATTTATATATAATAATTACTATTATTACATAGTTTTATTTTAGCTTTGAAAAGAATATGCATAAAAATAATGTAATCAACCTAAATCAGTAATTCTATCTAAAGTTAAGCTAAATTAGTGCTGTGCACTACGTAAAGCTAGGGTAACCACTTAAACAATATTGGTTTTTAGGAAGTACGATATTTAGCAATAAACCTTGTACTAGATAAAATTAAATAAGCGTACATCTACATTTCACCGAGTTCTCTACTTGATTTGGCTTACTTTTTACCCAGGACTGTTCCAAGTCAGCTCTCCCGATGTGCGTTGATTTTGACGCAATGGTATGTTTATATGTGGTGAGTTTGATAACATATCTGATTCAACTGCATAATGAGTATATTGCAGAGTGCCGATTGTATATAATTCGGCTGCACAGAGATGGTTAATGGCAACCTAGCCCTAAATTATAAATTGAAATGGGTTAAATAAATAATTTAAGTAAAAAATTGCAAAAAATCAATACAATATGGCTTCATCTGTCAGGTAGAACCAGTTGGGTTGATTTTTAGCAATAATTAACTTGTCCATTTAATCCTTTTCATTTAAATCTTCGGGCAGCCAGTGTTGGTAGATGGTTAGATTTATGTATAGTATTATGTTACCTATGTATGCAGTAGAAATATACAACTTATTTTTGCTCAATGATAAGAGTTTGTTATATTATGCATCTTCCAATAGCTTCAAAAGAATAATTTGTCTTAATTTCTACTAATCCAGCACATTTTGACCAAAATCCCAAAAACATCTTAGTTTGGGTTGTATTTCACTAACCGATAAAGGAAGTCATTCAAAAACTTATGATGAAGATATTTTCGAGCTATTTGCATAATGTATATGCCTATATTTACAAAAATTGAAGTTGTAATCACTGCAAACACCTTGAATTAGCTAGACTGCCCTTCGTTCTTCGATTGCTAATTAATTTTTTCCACTGTCTATTTTTAGTACCAAACCTGTATATGTATATACATATATGTATGTAGTTCTGATTTGGATCAAACATTTCTTTGCGTTTCTTCATCCAACTCATCATTGTAGAGAAAATGCGAATTAAGAAGTACAAAATCACACATTGCAATATTTCAGATACATAATTGGATTTTAAGATAGATTGTAACTTTGAATTAATGTTCGAGATGGGTAGTGATATATTCATAAAATGTGTTATGGTATACAACTATTTATCTCTATCGAAATAAGGAGTAAATTGTATAATTTAGTTGGCGTACAAATACTTCAGATTCAAGACCCGTCTATTTTTTAAAGGCTATCTTTTAAACGGTCAGCTTTAAAATGTTTTCTGTCGGCAAATATTGTCAGTTTGGCAGCCACCTGTGGTCAGCAAGTAGAACAAGATTGATCAGCAAATAATGCCAACCCCTAACCTAACCATGTATTCGGCCTCATATATTTTCACTGCCGACAAAAATATGTCCAAATGATTTAATAAATGTTTTTGTACCCAATATTTGAATGGCAAGTCATTTAATTACTTCTGTTTTCATTGACGGATCTCTGTTGACGAATGCACAAGATTTAGTCCTCACAAGTAGTAAATCTGATTACTGCATCACGATTTGCTTCCCACCAATCTTAGAATGCCAATGCCAAACTGTTATGCATACAATATACATGATAGTATGCTGTAGTGAATCGAAATTGTAGTTTGATATTAAAACAATCTAAGAAAGACCGTATTTATTTTATGCCTTTTATGTATTCATGTTATGTGATATAAATCAATGTTCGTAACTCATTGCTGCAGTAAATTGATACATTAATATCAATTATTGATTTATTTTTTAGATGTAAAAATATGAATCGTGTTAAGTTTTGTTTTACTGACCTTTGGATTTTGTAAATTGGCTCAGTGAATTCAACAGGTCAAATTTATTCACTCCAATTGAAAAACGTCATTTCTGAACACATACATTCTTATTTATTTTTACATAAATTGGCACTGCTGTTTGCATCTAGCTTAGAATTCAGATACTTGGCCGACATTGACGAGAGTTGCCAACTCGATAATTAATTGTTGTCGACATTGAATACAATCCATATTCACTGTAACTACATCGTATATTTTTCAGGTTTCCAATCTTTAATGTCGGCCTTTAAACAAGCGCAAGGGATAATTCATTATTAATTTTGGATTTAACTTAATTAGATTTCAGCAGAGTAATAAAATCTTTGTTACTTGAAACATGAAAGATATTCTCATTCTCTCTGTTTAGAGATGCGCATATGATTATCACTCATAATTCAAAGTGTAATCTGTTTTCTTTTTTATTATCCCTCGATATGCTTCAATGTTATCTGAATGTTGTCTGTTAGTTGAATGTACATTAGGCGAAATTAGGCAATTATGTTAAAAATATATATACATATTTACATATATATTATTCTCGCAGAATTATTTTTCACAATAATTAATCCAACCTTTACAAATATGGTACTTAAATTTCTTTTTGTATATCATCAGATTTTGGCTTAGAAAACTTAAAAAAATAATTCGTTTGTTGTCTGTTTTATTGATTCCTTAAAATTACAAAATGCACATCTGCATAAATTTATGAACTGTTTTTGATTTTTTCCAATTAATTGATGTTAAAATATTATTAAATACTGTTGTTACCCGTGATTTATAGCAATATATAAATTGATACCTTTTAGTAAATTGCTCTCTAACAAGTTTATTAGATCATTTCTTTATAGCTACATTTATTATGTAGGGAATTAACCTTCAACGTATGTATTGTATTGTGACATGTGGACACATTTTAATAACTCTTCTATCAATTTATTTTACTAATACAAGTTGGGTTTTTGGGAAACAATATTATAATATGTAGCTTATGTCTTTCAGTTCTTTTGTGATCCACATTTGTAAATATTTATGAACAAACAAAATATCTAATGCAATCAAAACCCTTTTTTGTATTAATAATTTCTTATGTTATATTTTTTAACGTTGTAGTTTTAGCCAGGTATATTTGTTCCACTTTTAGTAATTCATAATAATTATTTCACCTAAAATATTTTCTTTTATAGTTTAAAAATGATTGTAATTCAATGTATTATAACATAATATATCTATAAAGCATTTTTGTGAGTAATAGAAGTCTGTTTATTTTATTTTATTTTAAGTAACCTGCCAAATATTTTTTTCATTTTGCTGTGTGTAATGGTTCCAATGTACTAGTCCAATCTTGGATTTGGAAGAGCTGCACACTCTATGAATGGATATCCGTTAATGGTGTAATCCGAGCAACCGCTTCACTGTTCCACACAAAGATATTGAAATACAAGAGATATGCTATGATGGCCGCCCGACCGTCGGCAGACTACTACCTAATGGGCATAGTTTGAATACGGAAAGAATTTGTTCATTTAAATGATTTTTTGAAGGTGTGTAGTAGTATTGATTAACAATATAGTTTGAAAACTGAAATAATTCGTTTCCGTTAGTTGATTTTTTTAAGGTGTGCAGTAGTATTGGTTAAGTGCAAGTAAAATAGGTACTACCTTTCACACAAAACTACAGTTTGTCAAATAAGAGTAGAAAATGTAGGAGGGCGCCACTCAGTGGGGGTTCTCCCCTTAGGACAATGGGTGTTTGACCCCCCAAAATTATAAGACATAATAATAATAAATTCTTACACATCAAACTGCTCAACGCATGGAATTCTTTATTTGAAATGAACCGTGAAATAGCGGGCACAGTGAGCGGCGGCTATGCGCCAGGTGATGGGCAGTAACTTCTATTGTCTCAAATAGAAGTTCCCATTCACACATTATTTACGATCCCTGGGTCAATTAAAATTTTGTCCTCTGCTTTGATATCTTTTGTCCCTGTGCGCGTCATACAATAAACGAGATGGCACTATGTTTTTGGTCTGGAGTACAAAATTCTCCCGCATAGGTACTAAAAAAAGCTTAGAGACTCTTTGGTCATGACCGTGATGGAGATAGCGTGATGAATCTTATGTGTTGCTGTAACAAATGGTGATATAAACGTAGGTCAGTTTTGCATTTGGTTGAAACAATGGTTGTTTTTGTATTGGACAGTTCGGGAAAGATTTGGAATAATTAATAATACGTTGTTATCGATGTAATTTGCGACGTTTCAAGTTTGGTTTGGTGGCACATTGAGAAGTAGATCTTTTCAAAGAATTATTATGATCACTTTTCAATGGACAAAGAAAACATCTCGATTTAAAACAATGTTTGTTTTTTAGGCTCGTAATCTATTAAGTGACCGCAGATTCTATACATTTATTATCTAGTTACAGGTAAATGATTTTAAAGGAACCCTTGCTTGTGAAGTGATGTATTAGATAGATAAAAATATCTAATATAATTTATTAATTAATCTGTTTTTGTTAGGAACCTGAAAAATGAATAAAAAAAACAAAAAACATTTTGAAATTGAATCGCAAGTCTAAATTTAAATGGAATCGATAAACATCGTTTCTCACCCAGTATCTTGGGCATTTTCGGGGTAAAAGAGGACTGCGGAAGGGTGTTTCAAACTCCATTTTTGAAGTGAACACTTCTTTAGCACAGTTGTGATTTAAAACTCGATGAAACAAAAAAGCGACAATCTTTAGGGTTTAGCCTGTGAGAAAATGAGATAGAATAATCGGTTTCCTCTTTGTGTGGTGCTTCGTAGCCTCCTTACGTGTGCACAACTACATTGAAAAGTGACCTCTAATGATGTGCCTGCAAGTACATGGATTATGTAGCGATTTCCAATTTACAAATAATACGTAAAACTAGCTTTTGCCCGTTGCAGGCAACTAACGGGTTAAAACACTAAGCGATTTGACGCGTGAAGGCGGATGAAGCTAGGAGTGTGTGTTAAATTAAATACATGAAGAAAAAAATTATGTTTGAATGCGGATGAAGGGATGAGTGTGCGCCTACAAAGGGCACAGATAGTCAACCGTTCAATTTCGTACACCTGCTCACGGGCCGCTTCGGTCGCCCGGATCAAGGTGATCAGTACGGGCCTTCTCTCGCTAAAGGGGGCCAAGGAGCTTCCTGCTCAATTTTTCACTGTGCCATTCAGGTAACACCATTGATCAATATATTTTCAAAAATGTATATAACTGTCTTGCTATTTGTTTAGAGTAACTGTTAATTTATGTCATGTTTCTTGTTTAGTTTGTTTTTTTTTTTTGTCTAACTATTTCAATGTTTTGAAACGGATGAATTGAACTCCAAAAAAAATTTTTTATTTTTATTTCTCTATTCCCGTATGGGGTGCGTTGGACCTCGTCTCTGCTTCATTTTTAGTTACATTATTAATTTTGCAAAGCCCTCTCAAATCTATTTGCGCCTCCCCCAATGATACGCGCAGGATTGAGGCTTGATCAGGCGACCTTGACTGTCCTTTGTCCTGCCTCTGACTACTCAACGCTGAATTTTCTTTTATTCCTCGGGCATTTTACCCCAAATATTCAGTTAACATTCTTTGAGGCTTCACTGAGCGGTTGGCTAAGGGACACGGAAGCTAAGTGTGGTTCATGGTCAGACCAAAAGCCATTCCCATTTTTTGTTGGTACTTGCCAACTGATTTGAGATTTATTATATTTTTTATGTTCTCTATTTTATATAGGTGCTTGCAGGTTTTTACACGATGCAATGCCGCCATATGGAGCCTCACGAATGAGTTTTTCTTTTGCCCTGTTTGATTCATATTTGTCTTACTAACCTATGTTTTCGCATTTTGTTTTTCCTGTTAAACACTTGCATACTGCTTACTAACAACGTATGCAGGGTACTGGAGGACTAGATTCGTTCAAAATAAATAAATGTAGCTTCGTTTAATAAAAAAAATTAGTATCTTGCGAGAGCCTTGAAGGAGTAACCATCTGTTACTTATACCAGGGCGGGTTAAGTGGTGGATAACCTCCAATGTGCCATTCAGGTTGATATGCGTAATTTGATACCCATAACTCAAAATTTCCTGTTGCAAAGAAGACTCCTACCACCGAGCCACTTTGGTCACCAAAACTTTTAAAACAGCCCAGGGAGCATACCGCTCAATTCAGTTCATCCGCTACTGAACCAACCCAGCCCCCCGACTCAGGGCTTTCAGTATTTCATTTAATTTAATTTAGAAAAACCAATAGAGCTTTATCTTGCAAAAAGGGTCCTAGGAGTTTACCGCTCAATTTTTTCATTCAGTCCTTCGGATTGTTGAGGAAGGTTGTTCGGAAGGTTGAGATGCGTGATTTTATATCCATCTCGGATACTCTTGGAAATTGAAATTTTTGGGATTTTGAAATTTTTTGAATTATGAAATTTTTTGGATTCCGATGACGCCGTTCACCTGCCCTATTAACCTGACTTGTCCCCCTGTGACTTCTTTCTGCTCCTTAGGATGAAAAGGGACTTGAAAGGGAAACATTTTCATTCTGTATAAGAAGTGAAACAAATCGCTGAAGGCCATAAAAGATATTTGAATCAGGGAGTTTCAAAATTGTTTTGAAAAGTGGAAAAAAGGGTTGGAACAAACAAGTGCATACACTCTAATGACGAATAGGTTGAAGGTGACCAAATTTTGGTGTAAAGATATTAAAAATAAAAAAGTTATAAAGAAATGCTGGTTACTTTTGGGTTCTCCCCTCGTATATATTAAATACAGAAAATGAAAATTCCTAATTACATATTTATGGTGCATAAGTAAAATCACATAAGAGAAAAAAATATGTAATTTAAAAATTATTAAAGGGAAGAGCACAATAATATTAGGTACCTTTTCCCATGCACCCATAGCTGTACGTCTTTAATTGAAAATTTATTAAATTTGAATAATGTATCCTATTACTATTATATTTATCACACACACATAGTGCTTTTAGTAACTTCTCATGAGGCACTTTGATTGTTTTGGGTGAAATGAGCCCTAGCACTTAATACCATGTAAAAATTTTAAACGGAACTAGTTAACTCTATCTTTAATTGAATGGTTTATTTGAATAATATTTTTTTGTTAATGACATTTAGTGTTATATTTAATTTAAACCCTTTATCTCAGTTCAACATTTTTGGCACTCAGTGCTTTATTTAATTCAGAGATTCATTTATGCATAATAGGATTCCGACATAAACATTTTTTTATTTATTTGGGCTAGTTCTAATCAATCCAAGCTGACCTTTGGGAATAAATCTCATAATCTAAAAAAATATTTAATAAAAACAAACGATTTGTTGTTCAATTTTTTTTAATTATTTATAAAGATTCATTAATTTAACAAAAAAACAATGGACAGATGACTTGGTGTACCGCCTGACAAACGTCCAGGCAAAGTATAAAAAAAAAATCACATTGTCCTACATCTTCCAACCTACAAAACATGCTGACGAAAGAAAATCCAAAAATTACCGAGACAGTTTACCAAACAGAAATTAAAAACTTTTTCGGCAGTTTACCAAACCAAGCCCTACAATAATTAAGGAAGTAGGGCCAGGTAGACAAACCCGCTGATAAATAATTATTATAACCTTAATTAGTTTACCGAAGACAACCTCATACATTGGAAGGTATGAGGGATCCATAAATATGTATTGGCATTAAAAGATGTTTAATGTGTTGGAATCAATGAAGTTAGGACTATATCAGACTCTTGAGTGGGTATACTCTGCAGGGAAACTGAATGAGTGAGATCCATAAGAAGAGACACTTGGTAGCAGTCCAGCATTGGGAATTATGTTCCATGACAGTGTTAATGTGACGTTCTTGTGACCCCTGAAACATAATGTTTAAATTTAGAACAAATCATTTCAAATAAAATTTTAGGCAACGAAATTACTAAGACATATGTAATACTGCGCAGTACTCAAGCCACAAATCGTCCACATTCAAGCAAAAGTCACTTAACCACTCAAGGAACTTTTGAGACATTCAAATTTGTATGTCGGGGAAAAACTCCCATTTAAATGCTTTTAATTTCTTTCTAGTATTATGTAGGTAATAGTAATAATTTTTGATTTGAAAAATCACCTCAAAGACGAGATAAAACTCTAAAAAGTTCATTTCATAACCATAAAAACCATACAAGCCAGATTTTACATTCATAACCTAATTCGGTAAATGTTCCACAAGCCGCCGCACTTTTATTAGGCACAGATTTTGGAAATTACACCATGTTTCGACTTAATTACTTCAAGAAACAACTAAAAACACTTGGATAGATGGTAAAAGATGCATTAAAATTCAATTTTATCAAAGTTCAAAATTTCCGGTAAAAAACGTTTCATTTGCCGTCATTTTAATTTTTTGTATGGATTTGACATTTGTGAAGTTTCATTTCAATCTAAATACGCAGGAATTACTTAGTTTACCCGATCTAAGAACTTAATAACCTATTTCGTTAACGTAAATAGCTGTTTCTTGTAGTAATTGTTGAAATGAAGTGTAATTTCTATAATCTGTGCCTAAAAGTGAGGCGGCTTATGGAACATTTAATCCAAACTTTTAAATTGCACTAGTGTGCGTTGGAGCGATTTGGTGACTTTTGCCTGTCGCCTGATCGGGGATATAATAAACTGTGCTCAATTTCAAGTAAATAGTACACCGCTGCTTTGCAATAACTCTATGCTTGCGGTTGGTTCATAACCATCACAGAACTTAATAAAAATGAATATATTAAAACACAAAACGGGCAGTTTGCTAGAAAGTTCTACTTACTTTAAACCGTTTCCATCATCCCAGAAGTAATATTTAGTGTTCATATTCTTGAAGTCCAGAACAGCATTTTCACCCCTGAGGATGATCTTGTCCCACAAAACAACTTGGTTCAGTTCATTGCTGGGCGTGCTGTACTCAGCTGTCAGATACAAAAACAACTGCTTCACATTCCAGTTGAAGAGATGTGACAAGTCAGTCTTCATGTCGAATGTGAGGAAACCTAAGTCGTTTTTCTCTCTAGATGCACCATAGTCAGGAACATTTTTTCTGAAATAGGGTTAACACACAGTTTAGATAAGGTGCAATTTTTGTATTCAAATTGAAATTCACAGTTTAGCGAGAAAACGAAACTCACACAACTACTTTGGCAATGTTCATAGCAGCATCGGTTCTATAATCAATGAAAACAGTCGAAATAAAACAGCAAAATGTCAAACAGGCTAATACACTCAATGTGTATGCTAAAATGCCATTGCCCCTGGTTAAAAAGTTGTGCATTTTAGCGAATTAATCCGAAAACAATGTTATTAAAAGTTGGCCAGGCAAAACACAAGCCGGCCAGATGAAAAACGGACACGTCAGGAAAGTGTCAAAAGCTTTCGGTACCATAAACAATCTGCGTGAATCTGCGCTTGTGTTCTGTGTTGCCGGTAAAGAAGATTTCTGTAAACCATAAATATTACGGCGATTTATGTCAGTTGACATGGGGCTAAATGTACAAAAACAAATCGATGTAAAATCTTGTAGTACCTACCTAAATCGATGTATATACCTACTTTCCAGCAAAAGAAGTGTACAAAAATATTGTACATTGCTATAATCGTTGTTAAATATCACGCAAATAAAAAACAATTCACTTTAATTTATTAGAACAAAGAATGTTTAATTTGAAAATAATGCTTTTTCGTAATAAAGTTATCATTAATACCTATTTATTGAAAAAAAAAATTGACAGAGAGATTATTTTTTGTTATCTCAATTTGCAAGACTCATTGATTGATAATGATTTTATTAGTGAATTTTCAAAGATTACGAGATAATAAGACGGAAAGATAACACATTCCTTCAGATAAATATGATTTAGTTTGAAGGTTCGTGTCAATTAAATGCATTCGCTATAATACATTGTTTATTATGCTGTTTTTTTACAAAATTATTGAAACATAAAACTGTGAAAATGTCTAACGCTAGACTTAATTTGTTTGTGTTTTGTTTGATAACGATTTCCACAAGTAAGTAAAAGAATATCTCAAATGAAATACAAATTTGAAAATAACATGAATTTCCTGGTTCCACAAATTCTAACAGTTTAATCATTTTGTTGCATAGGTAGATATTATTAGGTATCTCTATGTATAGTATGAACTCACCTCCCCCTTAGCTTACAAAAAGTAGACTCTTGAACAACAAGCGTTTCTAAAACTGTACCTACTATAAATATGCAAATGTTATTACCTTCCTTCCCAGTAATCAGAATCAACCGCGTCACCAACCTTGCCAAATTCTGATTTTTAAAACCGACATTTATTTCATATATTAAACGCTTTCAATCTCCGAATTTATAAAAAATGCATGTAATCCGTTGTCAACAATTCATTAAGGCGGCGCTTCCCCGCTCAAAAAGAAGAAGATGGAGATATATGTAATTACGAATGTTGGACAGAGCGCGCTAATACTTTAAATGATAAAATTGAAGCGAAAATTGTGAAAATGCTTAATAAAACATGACTCGTTTAAAATACAGCAAAAATCTCGTGGAAGGCATCTTAAGTGTCATTTAAAGAAACATTGTGAATTTTTTTACAAATATAACTTGTAAAATAATAGAAATAGATTTGTTTTTAATAATTTTTCTATCGAAGGAATTTCATATAATTTCCGTTTCGGCGTGGAACGTATCTGGATATTATCTTCAAAAATAACACATATTTTTTTAAGAGCTTAAAAACTTTGTTTAAGGGAGATATGTAAGAAATCGGTAGAAATTCGGGTAGCGGCGGCTTAAATTTTTTAGTTCATTTTCACGTTCTGTGAAAGTTCTATTCAAGTTCTGTAATTATTTCAGTTTTACGAAACAACTAGCCTATAACAATATACCTAATACAATAACTTGGATAGAATTTACACAGAACGCGAAAATGAATTGAAAAAATTTGTTAAGTTTTTAAAAAAAATTTTAACAACCCGTTCTTAGACAAGTTGGACTAAAACCTAAATTTTGATTTTTACCAACTATTTTTAGCTCGTAACATCATTTCCAAGGAGCTATAAAACTTTGACACATCATGTTATCTACTTATCCAAAATCAGACGCAATAATTATGACGCCATATTATTATTGTTTTGCATGTATTCTTGTCATATTTTTTACCAAAAAAAGTGTATAAAGCCGTATAATAATTATTACTAGTGCCTAATAAGTTATGGAATTTTTTACAATCGTTACCGGTTGATAAAAGGCATTTAAAAATTTTTTAGAAAATCCAATAAAAATGCTACAATTTAATATAACAAGTTGACTAATTTTAATTTACAGTATCAGTTCTTGCTCAGCAAAACTCGACAAAGAAAAGTTACTGCTTCAACTTTTCTTGGATTGGACCAAAATACTCCAACGATTCTGAAATAAACAATGCAACCTGTGATGATTTCACGCTACTTGCGAATAATGTTCCCTGCAGATTGCCACTGGTGTTAACATGTAAGTGCTTACTAATTTTATTTCTTTCGCAATATTGCAACTTTTAAAAATATGTTATTGCTTTAGAAAAAAAAGTACGTGGATAAAATGATTGAAAAAAGTTGACAGTTTTACAGATATAATTACAAAGATTTGGGTTGCCTTTGCCTGTAGCACATTAGGTATATTAAAAAAAAACCTGCTCACAAGTAGTTATTTGAATTTACATATCAAAGTTTCATTAACGGTACCAATTACAAAGGATTCTACGCTGAAACCCCATAATATAGAAAACTGTTTCTAACATTCACATCACTTCGGTGGATCTGTCCGCCGAGCATGCTCGGCGAGCCGATCCGCTTGTTTCGACGTAGAATTCACACACGGATTTGCTCGGCGGTTCTGTCCGCCGATACGTGTATTCGGACATTCGAGCGGCGAGCACCTCATACAGCGTTGGTATGTCAAGGGAAAAAAAAAATTAGGGAAAAGGGAAATGTAGGGAAATTTTTGTTTTGTAACCAAAATTCTCAAGCCTATCTCGGGATATTTCAAAATATTCTGCGGAAATTTCTGGAAATTTTGAAATTCTCTGAAAACTAAAACTCAGAGAGATTTAAAAGAAAAGGAGTATAAATACTAAAAAAAATATATGTAAGAAAAGATATCCACGAAGACAGCAGGCTGATGTAAGCATAATGAGTAAGATTAAGAAGAGGACGCAGGTGGTTCAAGTTCGGTTTTGGGCATGTAGAGCGAATGAACGAAGAAATGAGCGTAACGAGAATATATGGCGAGAATGTGAATGGGGGGAAGTATAAGAAGTCGGGGGCAGGATGACTCGAGGAAGGCATGGCACGATCGAGTGAACTAGATACTTGTTGTGAGTCAGATATTTGAGTCTGGCCATGTCAAGAGTCAGGATAATAGAAGGAGTGTGTGCCAAGACCGAGTTGTTTGGGAGACCGTCCTCTCTGCCTACCCCTGTGGAAAAATGGCTAAAATTAAACTCATCCAAGATATAAATAAATATTCAGGGGGGATTCAGTACTTGAGTACCTACCTTATTCAAATTCATTCTGAATTCAAGGGATTTTTTTTAAACACAACCGACTGTGAATGAGGTCATGCTCGGCGAGCATATCCGTTGCACATTTACGCACGGATCGGCTCGTGATGGACAAACGGACCGATCTGTGGCAGGAATACACGGGCGGATCTGTCCGTCGAGCATGTCCGCATGTGAATGTTGTGCTTATAAACTAAGTTTTTATGGCAAACGTAGATACCATTAATTTATACCCACACTCGTAACATTATTTATCACGTTCAAAGTTATAATGTTACATGTACCTATTACTGTATTACAATTTGCAATCACACCCATAAACCCTGATTTACCTCCGAAACCGGATCACGAATGCTAAATTCGCCTTTGCATTTAATAATTCAGGAACTGTCAAACTATGAGATTTCCTTCAATTATCTTTTCCATAATATAATAAAATAATAATCATACTATTGTCAACATTTTCTTGAAGATGATGGGAGCTACCCGGACATTAATTACATTTGGGAGAATCACTTTGACGATACAACTTGCTTACTGACGGAGGGAGAAGTGTGTGCATCCTACACGTATATATTTGATGGTCGAAGTAAGTACCTACTACCATAATACACATGAACAAAGGTTTGTAAAATAAATAAAGATATCAATTCTTTTTTCAAGTCACCGAATTTTATCCATATCGATGGGAGCAGGAAGTGAACGGATAATATTTTAAAATTAAATTGATTCATTTCAGTGATAACAGTTTTACAGATTAGAATACAAATTGACAAAGAAAGATAACATACCGAATAGAATCAAAGATTGACTAATAATTCACATAAATAGATATTTTTTTATTAGCGGAACCCACGCGCAATTACAAAACTTTTAATTCTTCGAGATGTGATGAAATAAAAAAAAAACATGTTTGAACATACCTACCATAATATAATTTTCAACACACAACACAGATAAGAAAATTTTTGTGCAATCTTTAATACCTCCTTCATACATCCTTCTCAAATCGTGTGATGAAATTTGAATATAATGGCTAGCAAATAGGTAAATAAATATATAAGAAGCATGACACACAAAATTAACCGCTCGGTGAAAATATTCATTTTCAACAAATTGGATTTCATTTTTCATTAGGTAGGTATAGTTAGGTCCTCTAAGTAAATTAGTACCTAAAGCCATGAAGTCACTTGATAAGGAAAATTATGTGATAAGCACGAAGAAGTTTAAAATACAGTTTTGTGTTTGAAATTATGATGGCAGATATATTATTAGATATATTATATATTTATGAAAAAAATTAGGAATTTCCGGAATTTTTTTTGGAAAAATTATAAAAACTTTGTTTGAAATACGAAATGTTTATAGTTCACCAGCTTGTAGAGGAGTATATAGTACAGCTATTTTCCGCCACTATTGATAGCAAACCGAGCATATAAGTGAGTTAATAATTTCAATGAACAAAAATGAACGATAATCTTGTTTTGAGCATGAAACATGGCATTTATTGGAAGGAGGGACAATATTATAAAATAAATACCAAAAAAATGTGTTCAATTAAGATTCCGAATAATCTAAAATAATGGTGATATAAAATATATTTTTTAACGAATATTCCCCTATTGTTCCAGTTCAAAACGTGACCTACATGTGCACCAAGGTCACCGACCAGAGCGACAACTCTATAAACTCTGGCTGCCACCAGATGAAGTCGGGCAGCAGGATAGTCGATCTCTGCGTTTGCCGGTCAACTCCCGGGATGCGGCCCTGCAACGCCGCCGTGATGGTCAACCTTGTGCCAACCCTGCTTCTGCTCGCCCTCTCAATGTCGCTAGTGGTGTACCTGATGTTTTAATAAATAGGAACATGGTTTTAGATCAAAATCGACATAGATAACTTTGCAGGAGGGGACACCTCCACTGTACACATTATTTAAGATACCGAAAAATATTATGATTTAAAAATCTGTGGTGGGAAGGTAAAGGGGCATCGAAACTACTAAATTTGCGAACAAACAAATATAATTTTTTTTCTAAACTCACCGAACTCCTAATACACTTGGGACCATTTGACAACCCCAGATGTATTTATATTAAGTCATTCATTTCTGATCTCGTACATACAGTTTCTCTACATATTATAAAACAAAGTCCTCCGCCGCGTCTGTTTGTCTGTCTGTTCGCGATAAACTCAAAAACTACTGAACGGATTTTCATATATTTTTATGGATTTTCAATAGATAGAGTGATTCATGAGGAAGGTTTAGGTATATAATTTGTCAAGGTTTTGTGTAAATTGGTTGAAATATTTAATATATAAAGGAGAATGTCTGTATGTGGTGGACGAGCGGGCTGGCAGGCGGGCAGTATGGATTTGCTTTGTATGCAAATCAAATCCACACAGTTTTATGCCGAGGTTAATGATATTTTGTACATGTGATTTTCAAAAAAAAGAGGAAGGTCACTGTCTACATTTGATTTCGAAAACTCTATGTAAAGCCCGAGCATCGCCGGGGACTTCAGCTAGTACATACTAAATACCAATTACACAAAGAAAGGTAAATAAACGGTATATGTATGGGTTAGTAGTAGTTTTGTAAACCTGTGCTGAGGTGTTCACATGTTTTAGATAAAGTTTTAGCCGTCATAAGTAAAAACAAGGCATCGCCCTTAAAATTCTCAAGGAGGATAGGTACTGTGGTTCCATCTATGGCGGCAGTATTGTATTTATATTAATTTAGTAGCAGATAAAATACATCATAATATAACATAATATAGTAACAATTAAGTGAAAAAGATTACTACACGAAGTGAAAAGAGAAAAAACAAAACAATACAAAAGTTAATATGTTACTACATGGTGTGTCATTGTTAACCACCTGCTCATAAAACATGTTTCTTATCATTTTTCTCTAGTATCTAACTCATTTCTGGCCTCCTCTCTTTATCCTTTTGTTTAGTTCGTTAGCCTATTTTGGCCACCTGCAAAGTTAAGTATATCGAGCTGTAATCAGCTGTGCAAGTACCAGGGTTGATGATGATTGTTGTACGATTGTTGATAGATCCAATTTTATCCAATTCCCTACGATAAGCCTCCGCCTATCGCACTTGTGAATTGGAGCAGAACGGGAAGCAAAGCTTTGATTACAAATTGAGAAAGTTTGAATGTAATATCACCATTATTTTTCAATTTGTACCTTCATATACTTAATTATCCACGAAGAAACTAGGAGCTAAACTTACCTAAATTAAGAGTCTGAAAAAAATGTATCATTCTGCCCCACCCCCCGGGGCACATTGGGATTCTAATTAATGGAATAGTTCACTGATGAGAACACTCTTCGTCATCACTAGACCAGCACACGCCATGTGTGCCCATTTTTCACAAACGCCACAAGAACACCTGGCTTCATTGGACTTGGGGTATAAAGCCAATGCAAGCAGGCGGCGTATTCTTCTTCAGATTCATTTACGATACTTTTTTTGTTTCTTTGGCTTTGTTTTCATTCCTATGGGTTTGTTTCTTTACGTTTAAACGTCAGTTTTTGTTTAATTTTTTCTTCGTTCAATTCCTTAATATTTTGTGTCTTCAATAGATTCTTCTAATACAGTCCGGAACGGGGTATAAGGTATAACCCATTGTGCCGCACTCATTGTTCCCCGACAAGTTCTTTAAAAACACGAGTATTATGGCCATTACCTATATTTGTTGGCCTTGAGTTATCACTACACTTTTAGTCAGCCAAAAGTATGCTGAATCAAACCTGTAGGTATCTAATGTTAATTTTCGAAAAAGGACTTTGCAATTAATTATCTTGGTGTCGTTGAGCAAAAATTAGAATTTTAGCCCCTTTTCTGTCCCGCCCCGGTACCCGGTACCCCGTTCCGCCCCTGGGTTCCCCTATTTATTATGATCAATATGTTTTATTAGACAACAAACTTTTTCTTTTACCCACCTGCAAACTATACAGGTAATACCTAGGTACTTAAAATTCTTTATCTGATTAAGTTACGCCGTAACATTTTCATAGAATAGAAAATCTTATGACGTCGCAATGAGCTATTTCGTTTTTTTAAAACAAAGAATTCTCCTTACCCACGTTATTTTATTTAAATAAAATAAAATAAAATTGCTTGTTTGGTTTTGATTTAGGACTATCATGCATCCTGACATATTGCGCAGTCTAGTAATTTATTGTCTAATCTCAAGTGTTGAACAAATATTGATCAAGCACTGAGAACAATAACTCATTTCTCAGAATACAATGATAAAAATATAAAATTGCCTCTGCTGTCTTCAACAGTGCCTACGTAGTCAGAAGCTAAATAAAATTCACAGTGAAATAATCTATTCCACAATTTGAAATAATATTTGTTCGATTTTTCAAAAAACTGCACAATGTTTGTCAAAAGTAAAATTATTGTGGTGGTTATGTGCTTGCTGTTTGTGTGTGCAGTGGGTCGCCCCGCTGCATATGAAGATGGTGAATTCGGTGCCCTTTTTCTAAGACCAATTCACCTTTCGAAAGCCAGTTCGCATGTCATCAACAGGATTCGTTCCAAAAGAGGAAATCCGGACCCCATGAACATCATTTCAATACCATCGTCGTATAGACAAAAATGCCCTCCTAATTACAGGAGGGTTGGGAAAATATGCAGAAGGGAGTTGTAGTGAGAAGTTGAAAAAAAATGTGTTATCTATTACTATGATTCAGATTAATTGTTCGGTATTTTCTAAATCAATAAGGCAATAAAGCTTTCGTTGGTTTTTATAATAATCAATAAGAATTTTTGATCATTATGACGATTGTTTAGTTCAAAATAGTTTTCTTTTATTATTATGTAATGAGAAGTTTACAAACGGCCTCATCACCATCCTGCAAATCTGATCATTAGTAGGTAAAACCGCCAGCCGAAATATTATTATTATGTATTCCCTTTGTCAGGCCGTCAAAATAATAATTATTCGGTTGGGGGTTTTGCATGCAGTACTGCAAGCAGAACTTTACGGATTGTGTAGAGGCCGTCATATAATATTTATTTTGTGATATTCACGAGATTTCAAACATTTTAAAGCAATAAACCAAAGAAGCTGCCAATAATGAAAAATAATAGTGTGTTTTCTAATCAAATGTTTAACTAGTTTTTGATGTTTGTGTTGCATTGTTTCAAATAAATACATATTTATGAACAATTCGAATTATTTATTTAATAAAAAACTGAAAATTACGTAATATTGTTCATTGCCAAGAAGGAAACAAAGATAAATTTTAAATATTTCCAAAGAGTAAACAATGCAGCAACACAGATATGAAATTAAATATATTTTTAGTATAGCAAACTAGTTTGTAGTACAAACCCATATTATACGGTAACTTTTAGCTTAGAAGAAGGCTGAATAATGTAAAATTCTCTTTATATAAAGAGAATTTTACCTGATACAGGATATCCTTGACTCGAACCAAAAGTAATTTTTCTGTAGTGTTTATTATACTAGCTTAAAACCAGAAACAACAGATGTCTCTAGTCGTACTGAAACGAAGAATGTCCGCAAAAGCAATACCCTACCAATAATAATAATAATAAATGTATAAGATTTATTAGATTTGTCAAAGAATCTTTACATGAAAATGCAAAAATCAGTCATATTAAATACATGTAGGATTACGAAAGATTTTTTATATATTTATATTGAGGGGATCAGTAGGATTTATCGGTCCAGTTAGGAGTTCTATCGAGCCGAACCCTCTGATATGAAAATATCTGGAGTGGGTGAATTATTTTCCCATTTGGTCTCTGGTAGGTTGACATGTTGTTCTTGTATTGTTTTGTATTTATTATACTTATACAGTGCAATTGCATAGCGTGGATTGACTAGATGATCATTTGTGGAAAAGTGTGTGGAAGGGTTAAGTTTTTCCTGTGGGGAAGATTTACTTGCGGACATAAAGCCTAAAGAACTAAATAAAATACATGTAGGATTACGTCATATTAAATACATGTAGGATTACGAAAGTTTTTTTAAATATTTATATTGAGGGATCAGTAGGATTTATCGGTCCAATTAGGAGTTCTATCGAGCCGAACCCTCTGATATGAAAATATCTGGAGTCGGTGAATTATTTTTCCATTTAGTCTCTGGTAGGTTGACATGTTATTCTTGTATGGTTTTGTAATTATTATACTTATTTAGCGCAATTGCAGAGCGTGGATTGACTAGATGATCATTTGTGGAAAAGTGTGTGGAAGGGTTAAGTTTTTCCTGTGGGGAACATAAAGTCAAAAGAACAATTATATAATTTTTGGTGGCCGAAATTCACGTATAAAAATAATTTATGAACATTTTCGACAAATATATATATTTTTTGGTTTTCCCGTCAAGAAAAATCTAGTAACTAATTTTACACGAATAAAATCAGCGTGGCGTTCAAACAACCCTTAGGCTACTCATAGTAACTCCTCAATTAATATTTTATTCGTGACAGCAAACGAATTATGAGGGGCAAAATAATTTATAAGGCTGAACAAAAATAATATTTTTTTTGTTTTTAAATTTTACACAACTGAAAAACAACCGTTTACCATTCATAAATGGTTGTGTACCAGTTGTGTAAAATTTAAAACGTTGGGTGAGGTTTGTCCGGATCTTGGCGGCGGATGCGTCTGCCCACCAACTGCGTAGCAGGCCGGATCCGAAGAGACATAATTGAGGGAGACCTTTTGACTTCTCGGAACATCGCCCTTCACCGCAGTGGGAGGGATAGATTTCACGTCCGTCACTCCTGATTCCTACCCACCCCTCACACCCTTTTCCTTCTCAGAACTTCCTCTCCTTCGTTTCCTAGAAAGATGCTCGACATAGCATCCCCAAAGATGACGTATGCCCTAAGGGGAATTATTTTCCTCAAGGCCTCCTGTGGAGCTAACGTAAAAAAATGATGGACGAATTGAAGACCGTAAAATAATATTACGTAATTGAAAATATTTTTATTAAAAAACGGTTTTCAGAATCGACGATCGACCCTTAGTCAGAATTTTGCTCAACTCATCAGATAAATTACAAAAAATAGGCTCTACAATATTTCAGCATCCCTTTATCGTGGTTTTCTCAATTCGATAGAGAGGTTTTCGTAACAACAGAAGCGGTTTCCCGCCTACTCCTACCGCCACTCCCGCCCCCCAACCACACCCCTGTTCAAACATTGTACATTTTATCTCATGTATTAAGGTTTTTCTTATCCGGTTCAATATTAGAAAGTAGTTGTAAAAAATGTCTAAGTAATACATCTTGGGATTCTTCAATAATCACATTGAAACCTGAATTGTAAAACTGTATTGGAAACAGTTCAATGATGAAAGCAAGTTGAACGGTGGCCGCACTTTACACATTTTCAAATAAAGTAGCTACCTTAAATTTAATGAAAAAAATATTTCAATGGGCTTTTTTTACATTAGAGCTCCACACAGTAAAATAATTCCCCTCAGGGCATGTCGTCTTTGGGGGTGCTGTGTGGAGTATCTTTCTAGGAAAGGAAGGAGAGGAAGTTCTGGGAAAGAAAAGAACACGAGGGGTAGGTAGAAATCTGGGAGTCAGTGTGTCCAGGAGTGACGGATGTGTAAATACATTCCTCCCACTGCGGTGCAAGGCGATGTTCCGAGATAGTACGACTGGAGAAGTCAAAGGAACTCCTTCCTGATCCGGCCATCTGCCATGCAGCTGGTGGGCAGACGCATCCGCCTCCAAGACCCGGACAAACCTCACGCCATGAACCCGGGCACCCCTGCTAAGTCACCAAACATTTAGAACAACTTGGGGTGAATTATGGCAGAGGTGTTGGTTATACAATAAATGGGTCCCGGGGCGGCGGTACCCATACCCGCCTCCCAAATTGATATGGGCCGTCGAAAAAATCTCAGAGGACAGGAATTGTGAAGAACGCCAAACATTATGACCCACATTTGATTTGAGTGCCCACAAAGAAGTTATTCAGAAGAAAAGCCACCTGAATCAATCATTAGTTTTCAATTTGGGAGGCGGGTATGGGTACCTCTGCCCCGGGAACCACTTATTGGATAACCAACACCCCTGCCTTAGGTCACCTCTATTGGTTCGCTACGTTTGGCGACTTGGCTAGGATGCTCAGGTTCATGAGGGGGGGTGTGTCTAGGTCTTGACGGCGGATGCGTTTGCCCGCTTACTTCGTAACGGGCCTGAGGGAGGCCACGCCCAGTTCACCCAAATGTTTCAACAAACGGAGGAGACGGAAAACAAAAAAATGTTTATAGTAATGTTCAACCAAATGTGTAAGCAATTGTTCAGGTCGGAGGTCGCAGGAGACCTGGTTTATCAAAAGCGTAACTTAAAAAAAGGTTTATTGGTTTTATAAAATTATTTTAATTAAATTATTATTAAAGAAAAAAACTATTTTGGATTTTTTTTTAAATATTTTGTACTTACATACCGTATGGATCAAATTCAATAATATTTTTACTTTGTATTTATTTTTGAGCAAGCGTTTTAAACAGTCGTTTCCTGCACAATTTACGAGTATAATTTCGTAAACATTGTTATATATATACATATGTAAAAGCCTAAATAGGCGTAAATAAATAATATTGCTTTAAATAAATAAATATTTATTGTGAGTACCTAAAAACTTGGAAATGCCTCGTGCCAAACATTTCTGTTGTAGTTTTATTGGATTGGTCGGCTGATGGTTGAATGATGGCTGAATAAAGGTTTTTAAGTGATATTGATAATCAGGTTAAGTGGAAGGATTGGTCAGCTGATGGTTGAATGATGGCTGAATACAGGTTTTTAAGTGATATTGATAATCAGGTTAAGTGGAAGGATTGGTCGGCTGATGGTTGAATGATGGCTGAATACAGGTTTTTAAGTGATATTGATAATCAGGTTAAGTGGAAGGATTGGTCGGCTGATGGTTGAATGATGGCTGAATACAGGTTTTTAAGTGATATTGGTAATCAGGTTAAGTGGAAGGATTGGTCGGCTGATGGTTGAATGATGGCTGAATACAGGTTTTTAAGTGATATTGATAATCAGGTTAAGTGGAAGGATTGGTCGGCTGATGGTTGAATGATGGCTGAATACAGGTTTTTAAGTGATATTGATAATCAGGTTAAGTGGAAGGATTGGTCGGCTGATGGTTGAATGATGGCTGAATACAGGTTTTTAAGTGATATTGATAATCAGGTTAAGTGTTTATTATAACACATATTTGATCTACATTATTTTTGAATGACAAAGGATCATTTTTTTAAAAGCAGGTACAGCGTCAACGCTACTAATCAACCAGATGTTCCGATCAAAATCATGGACTTACATAAAAACATCATCATACTTACAAGCTTCGGGGCATAATATATGAGACTATTTTGTAGTATCTATATTTCTAGCGGGCACAGATAAATTAAAGCATGGGTCGGCAACCTTTTGTTGTTAAAGGGCCAAATATTTTACATGGGGATTAGTGCGGGCCGCACTTGGGTCACATGTTATTACAGTATACCTATTACAATTTGGGAGGCAGGTATGGGTACCGCCGCCCCGGGAACCATTTATTGGATAACCAACACCTCAGAACTGATACCCCTTTCCTTGACAGAACTTCCTCTTCCTTTTATTTTCCAGTTTTATTTTGATTCGCGTTTTGAACGCATCGAATCTTTAAAAAAAGAAATAAGAGACAATTAACGTAAACGTCTTTGAGATAATATAATTTTTTCCACATTTTAGAGCGTTGTACAAAAATATTGCATTTTGTGATCCCCCTGAGCGGTAATAAATAAGTAGAACTTTCTTTCTTTTCTTTTTTATACTAGGTTTAAGTTAAAATTAATTTTTGTATTTCGATAAATTTCAATTTGGGAGGCGGGTATGGGTACCACCGCCCCGGAACCCATTTATTGGATAACCAACACCTCTGCCATAGGTCGCCCCAAGTGATTCGCTACGTTTGGTGACTTAGCAGGGGTGCCCGGGTTCATGGGGTGAGGTTTGTCTAGGTCTTGGAGGCTGATGACCAGGACGCACTGAACCCCAGATTTCTACCCACCGCTTAAACCCTTTTTCTTCCCAGAAATCTCCTCCACTTCTTTTCCTTAAAAAAACCTCCACACAGCATCCCCAAAGATGAGAGAGATTATTTTCCTCAGGGCCTCCTCTGTGGAGCTCATGTAAAAAAAAATGATGGTAGGTACCTAAAAATATATTTTTTAACCTAATTAGCTCGCAATCATCATCATCCAAATTGATAGATTTGCCCTCTCATGAAATCTGGATATGATTTCGGCGGGCTGAAAGAAAGCCACATGACCATATTTTTGGCACCAAAAGGGTTCGATAATGCTTTGAATAAACTACGACATCGATTATATGTTGACCGCCGAAGAGCGCACATTGATATAACCAGACACAGCGCAGAAAAGCAAAGTTTGTTAAAGTAAAGCAACGGTTTGCAGCGCGGTCCATTGTGGGACTTTTATGCGAAAGATCTGAACTTGAATTTTTGACGAAACGAATAGTACAGCAATACTAAAAATGAGTGTGGTGGGCAGCAGTGTAGCGTGCCTTGGAGGGGCCCTGTATCAAAATTATTTGGGGGACCCAAATAGGCCCAAATGACGGGTAAAGATTTCTCACAATAGAAACAAAAGCCCGGGGGCCCCGCTGATACGGCGGAAGCTATGCCCCTGGTGGTGGGTAAATTATTTGTAAAAGTGTCTAACACAGTATTAAATTTTAGAAACAAGCCAAAACTTTTGTTTACCCGATTTGGGATTTGTAGTAAAATTTTACGCAGCCAACAATGTGCGCACCACTGTGAAAAGGACTTTTAATTCGTAAGTAGATTTTGTTTTCGCGGACTAAGTAGTGTTATTACAATGCGAATTGTCTGTATAAAGTCATTTTCGTTTTTTAAAAAATCACAGATAGGGAGCAACGGCAAAGGCACCGCCTCGTCCACGCTCCGCGCAACTTGGTTTATTCCCCTTTGTTTGATGGGCTAGTCTATCAATTTGGATGTTTACATACAAAGAATAAAAAAGCATTCCTTACAATGAGATTTCGTTTACGAAATGTGAATACTATTACCGAACGAATGTTTTTCTAAACAACGCTTGTTTCTATCAAGACTCAAGAGTCCCCTGGTGTTTCACCCCTTGTTGCTTTCCCCTTGTTACCCTCCATTCCTCTCACCTTAATTCAAACTTATTTGCTTCTCTAGGGACATTCATAACTCTTTGCTTGGTAACCGATTTAAATCATTCCCGGTTCACATTGTACCAACAAAATTCATTTGCATAGATATGTCAATACTGACTATCATGGAAGTTAACAATGGTCGTAGGACGAAGTCTTAGCATTACAAAACGCGTATATGGTATTAATATTTTCAAGGTGAATTCATTGAATTAATTTAATGTATTTTCGATAATGGCAGATGACGACAAATCGAAATCGTATCCAAGACAGTTTCTCAAGGTTGGTAAATTAAATTGAATGATTTATTCGGTTAATTCAATTCTCTAGTGATATTTCACCATGCTTCCAACATGGAAATACAATTTAGTATAACCTCAATGATATCATTTTCACGAGGTACCGAGCATTTAATATCCATAGTAAAACATTATAACATTAACTTCACGCAAGGATATTATCATGTTTATTTTTTTATTATTATTGAGTAAAGTAAAGATACATGCATTCTTACACCTTACTAAAAAAAGTACCCAATACAAAATAATTGTTTTAATAGTTTTGTGTACCTCGTAAATCACAATTTTAATAAACTCCTTGTTTATTGTGCAAGCGTGTGCATGTAATCGTTTTTCACCACATGAATAATAATTAATTTAAATATAAATCGATGATTAATATGACTATATGACTTTGAAACTCGTGTGCTTCTATTAATATTGTTTCTCCTTCAGAAGTTATAACCATTGAATCGTGACTAGATTATTTAATATTTATTTAATTATGTTCCTTACGGCAGCTGAGAACTGTGATCTGCGACCCTTTTGTTAAGAGGAATATAAACGCTAGAAATATTTCGATTCTCATGCCTACAAAATTTAAAACTCGCGTCGTATTTGCACGAGGCAAATAAGCGAAAATGTGGTTTTTATTTATTTTGTGCGTAATTTTGTAAGAATGAAAAAAAGTTAGAACATAGAAAACCTCAAAAGTAGTCTTAGCCATAAAGGAGGTTTAAAAAAAAGTTTCTTTTATAACTTCATAGTTAAGTCACGAAAAAACATTTTTTTTAGTGGTTTACGCTTATATTTTTTGTTATGTAAATAATAATTTTATTGTAATTCCAATACATAGAAAAGCTAGTAAAAGCTTTAATTTATCCGTAGCATATTTTTTAATGTTCGTACTGTAAACCGATTCATCATAAAGATGAATCTAAATAGTATCTAAATAGGATTTCACGTATAGCTTCGTCTTAAGGTCGACAATTAACATCAATAGCTTTATACAGTTAGACGTCGCACAACGCACATGATCCGCTCTCAACCATCAAATATCAATAGTTTCGAACAGATAGACTTCGCAAAACGCACGTGAACTGCTCCCAACCATCAAATATCAATAGCTTCGTACAGAAAGACTTCGCACAATGCACATGAACCGCTCCCAACCATCAAATATCCGTATAGACAGACTTCGCACAACACACGTGAACCGCTCCCAGCTAATGAAATAAATAATTTAGTTTAATTAAATGAAGACATTATGAGCGAAACTCAATCGAAAATCTGGAAACAGAAAAATCAGAAAAAGATATTTACACCTCTGGGACTCGAACCCAGGACCTCCCTACTTTCCGGGTTGGGCGCTCTTATCCACTGAGCTAAGGTGTCGATATCCAATTCGGTCACTTTTAACTGTACCATACTTCGACTAAGAACCACCCATAAATTAAAAACCACCCAAATAATTTAGTAGTCAAAAGAGCGAAATCAATTATAACAGTTTATTTGCGAATTCTCATCAATGTACATATATTTAATAACTTCTTGCCACCCGGCCAGTTGCCAATTAGGGCCCGTCTGTCAGTGGCGTAACTAGCATGGGTGGCGCCCGGGACGGATATCGTAGCGTCATCCCAAGACAGAACGTGGTGTCACCCCCCCAAAACGCAAATATCAAATTCATAAAAAATAAAAACGTTACTAGCTAGTCAATAAAAATCATACAGATGATTGATAATATCTCCACTAATAAGTAATATCCTCATCATGGAAGCCCGTCTGATTCCAGGATCGAGCATAGACGAATATTGGAGAAAAACACTGGCTCCTAAAATCTGAGATCCGATGGAACAACAAGAACCTGATTAAAGACTTTACTATATTTTTTGTGAATAGTGTATCTAATGATGCTTCTCTTTTTTTATTTTTTATTTATTTTGTTAACTTTTATCTTTTTATTTAGTCATAATAACATATGTAATTATACCCTATATGGGATGTGTGGGATTGCACTCCCCTCCCCACATCCTGGAATAAAGACCTTATTATTATTATTATTATTATAATTTTTCAGTCAGTTATCGATCGATTCTGCTATATTTGTATTCGGGTTTGGCGTTTATCAATTATCGTTTATTACAAAAAATAACTATCCAATCCATTTACCTTGTCTTTATAAAGTGGTCTTTCGACACTTTTAAAAACACTAACAATTTTTTCACTAATTCACAGCCAAAATGTAATATTCTCTTCACGAGTTCACGTGAATCGCAAAGTACGAAATAAATGAAAATGACACAGGTGACAATCGAGGAATATTTTAAGGGAATCCCCAACCGAGCATTAGTTAGAGTTAGGAACGAAAATAAAACAACAGAATTTTTGGGGTATCCCTGACCGACCGAGCCATAGAGCTACAAAAATAAAAGACTGCATTATTAATATTTTTGTGGCAATCTTCTACCTTCGTAATTTTTTTTCGGTGGGTGAACATTTTGTGTGGGCTAGCTGCAACCCGGTAAAGATTGCGTTTCTAAACAGTTTTACTATTTTTTTTATACTTCAACAATTGAAAAATATTGGTTAACGAAATACCTACGTAATATAATGTCATCTTTTTTATTTTTCGACAAATAATTAAATAATATTTCAGTTTTGCGGTCTACAAATAATAATGCGAAATGAAAGAAGATGCGAAGATTTGACGGCCTCCGTGGTCCAGGGGTAAGGTCCTCCACTAGCGATTGTTCTAAAGGTCTCGACACGGGAGTTCAAATCCCGGCGTGCGCAAGTAAATTTTAATTTAATAATTTAGAATAAAACAAGATACATACGCGGCACCACAGTGAAAGATGCCAGAGTGAAAGATACTCTCAGTTTCGCCATGGTATAAGACCAACAATTAGAATTGGAACGTTGCTTGAAATAGTTCCCACCTCATTCCCCTCTTCATTTACCTTCAGCCTCACAACAAATGGGGATGTTATAGTCTCACTGGCTCCAAGTGGTTGGGAGCAGTTAGGATCGTTGTGTGGTATTCGCATTAAAAATATGTTGTGATGAAATTTGGACAAATTTCGTGTCGCCAGATATATAGAATAGAAAAAAAGTTAAATTTCATTAATTTTTTTCACGACTTCTTTGTACAATAATATTTTTAGAAATACCCCTTCTAAAATTGTTAGGTTGGCAGTGGGCCTAGAATGCAGCTTGTTCCAACTTAAACATGTATTACAATACACCTCCCCAGGAATACAATGTGTGCACAAAAGATAAAATATTTACCCTTTGATTTGATAAAGCAGTCGGCCAGCTAGAAAACGAAAACGAACTCGGCAATATGCCAGCCGAGCGTCTTCCTCGAAGAGCTGAGATGAAACTCAGGGAGAATGTGTTACTATGGTAGCAGTAGTAGTAACCGAGGAAACTCTTTCACTAAAAGCATTAATTAACCCCTAACCTTTATTTAGGTACATATTTCTTTGTGTGTATTGTACGCGTTCCTTTACCATTCATCCGATTGCGCGAACTGGCGAGTTATTGTGCGCACGCTTGCGAATTATGTTACTTTATATAAATTTGACCGAGTTGCGCGTGAGTTTTTTGAAAAGTGTGTGTATTTCATATAGTTTAACGGCAGGGAAGGAAGGAGAGAATGTAGGGGCATGGGGGGGGGGTTCGCGGAAGGGGGACTAGGGAAGAGTGAAGATGGAAGGAGAACGTGGGGGGGAGGGGGGGGGGGGGAATTAGAGCACAAACATTTTCATTTTTGAATGGCGTTGCAACGCGTGCCGGGTACTCGCTAGTATTCGATAAATTATAATACCACACAACTGCTCTCAACCGTCTGGGGCCGTGAGACTATGGCATCCAAGGTATGTTTTGAAGTTGTTTGTATGAGTATGCAGTGGGGAGGTGAAGGAGACGGGGAAGAGGAATATTGGGAATTATGAGTATTCAGATCTTGTCACCAAACATGGTAAACCTTATTAAAGCAAGGTTTCAATTCTGAATGGTGGTCTTAGGCAAGGGCGATACTAACAGTATTTCCACTCTGGAACTAGCCACAAATATACAGTTAAGTACTACATATTATTATGAATACATCGTAAAATAACACATTAAATCGAATAAAAAATGCTACTTGAGAGCCTCACCCCTCGACCACGGAGACCTTTTTTTTAATTATTAGCATACTTTGTACGTATGCACTACAAAGCGCCACTTTCACTAATTGAACACTCCCGGTTTTCGGGGTGGCGGATTAGTGAGAGAGTACTGTACATTATATTTTCAATTGTGTTTCGTAGAAACAAGCTGAACCAATTATTAATTTTATTTTCTCTTTTATAAAATTCGCCACTAAAATGATGTTTTTTTTATTATTACGATTCACATTTTTGATATTTTTATAAAAATATATTATCAGCCGAAACTTCACTAGTTGATGCAACAAAGTAGGTACCTACTACCTACGTAATCAAAAGGTGTATGTTTTAAAAAAACTTCACATAGGACAGGATATTTAGATCTCGGAAGATCTCTTTAAAGTTGCATTTAACACCAAGCTAGGAGGTACTCCACATTGAGTGAATATAGTGTTATATACCTATTCGCCAAATCTCTCTTTTGGGAGCACAAAACAGAATCTTTTCATAATGCGTTGCTTGAAATTGCTGTAGATATATTCAGTGACCATGTCTGAAGAGCATTCACAAGATCCACTTTTCAACACACATTCCACCAACCTACAACTAAAAAGATTTTTGGTCAAAGAAATATGTAATAAAATTATTTAACATACTTCTTCTTGCAATGAAAACCATTAAAAAAATAACCGACTTCAAAAGTAGCGTTAATGGATTATGGACATGGGATAGAAGAATAAAGACACAATTTTGCAACCTAACAGAAATTAATACTTGCTTTGTGTTTTCTCCTATATATAACTTTATAATTTTCCTCTCGTAACATTTTAACATAGGTACTTACTTATAATTCATACACGTAACCACGTACAATGTGACCTTAGAACTGGGTTGAACAGTAAGGACACATTCTTTCCTAAAATATTGAAAAAAAATCACTATTACCTTCCTTGCCTTCCTCTTACTTTCACCCCCACCCCCCCCATCAGCCTCGCAACTGGATAAACAAAATACGTCTTAATAATGTGTATTTACGATGCAGATCTGATCTGGCAAAGGCAATTAAAATAGGTATTCGTTTCGTATTATTGACATAAGAACCAATAAATTATAAACGTTGTAAACGGATATGCTGGTATATTAGATTACATGTTATTATCTACTCGAACTAATATATTTGTTCTTTGTTTAGTTTTGAGTTGTTGATCATGTTGACTATTCGATCTTATTTCGAATTTTTAATATTATGAGGTTGTTTCTTCAAAAGTTTCTTCGTGTTATATATTTATAAATATAGGGTAGGCTGAAAAGTAATGCACACATGCTTGTACAGCGCGAACAAAATGACCTTCAAAAGCGCGCCAGGTGAAATATGGAAGTGACATTCCTCTACATACGTACGCACAAGTTTGAGGTCGTTGAATTCATCCAGCGTATTTTGAAAATCGAAAGTATGGAGACGTGTTTTAGTGTTATGTCAATGCAAGGTAAACAGCGTACAGGTAAACAACCGTTATCGAATTTTCAACTGCTGAAAAGTGACTCCTACTTAGAGGAAGGATGTTTATGGTGACGATGCTGTTAAAAGATCGGCTGTAAATCGATGTGTAATAAAATTTATTGATTGTGAGCCAGGAAAAGCAATAATTGTTGACGAAACACGCAGCAGACGTCCGATCTTTGATGTAGACGATAAACAATCCAAACTCGTCCACGATTTGATTCAAAATCACTCAAAAGCGTATCACAAACCATTTTGGAATATCCAAGGAATATGTCGGCTTCATTGTTGAACAATTAGGATAACGTAAAATCTGTGGACGATGGGTACCATTAGAGCCTCTGCAAAACCTGAAGTTGGAACCGATTCCACACCCTTATCACTCCCCCGATCTTTCGCCTTGCGATTTTTATTTTTTTCTTCTACTCAAGAGACACCTCGAGGCTAATCATTAGACCTCGGACGATGAGGTGACGGCAGCTGTCAAGTCCTGGATTCCAGAAATATCGGAAGAATTTTTCAGTTACGTAATAAAAAAAATTGTTAGACGTTGAGAGAAATGCGTTAGCCTTAATATTGAAAAATATAAATATATATAGCACAGGTTCTCCTAGTGAGGTGTTCACGAAACATACAACAATACCTATCCACACTTTCACCTTCACAAACCTACCTTACACCCAACATAATAAAATTACAAAATATATTATGTAAAAATGTTTTCAAAATTGATCTATAGGTAAATACTGTAATACATAGAAATAAATAAATAAATATGATTTTAAAGCTTAAGAATCGTACTTTAATGTATTTTTTGCTAATTGTTATTGTTTGTGTTTTACAAGCATGTGTGCATTACTTTTCAGCCTACCCTAGTATCTTATTAATTAGAGCATGCCGAGTGAAAAGCGTGTGACATCACGGTACATCGGTACTATAGAAGCACCATTCGAATTATGAATTATTGTACTGCGTGTGTGATATTATGAAACTCAATTGCATACATTCACAAACATTCACTTTGAAAGCTCACAACTTCGTCAATTTTGGAGATATCGTAAAACTAATTTTACGTCAAATATATCGCTTTACACATGCATTTCCAAAATAATAATTAATAATTAGAAGACAACCTCTGTTAAAATCATTTATGCATCCTAAATATGTAAATAAATGTAAAGGCATTTTTGGATTCACTTCTATTTATGGATTTAACGAGAAGAGCTTTCGCATTGTATATAATACATAAGTACATTATTTCTTGACATTATAAAGATTAAAATTAGTAAATGATTAAACATTTGTAAACTTATCAACAATTTTGGTAAAGCACAAACTTAAGGCGGTTATTGTGTGCTCACACGCATGAAGATAATATAATAGTTAGCGTATTAAGTAACGTAGATTGCCATCTTGGATACGGGATACATCTTGGATATGGTTGCGGTGCCATACGGTTATTGTGTGCTCACACGCATGAAGATAATATAATAGTTAGCGTATTAAGTAACGTAGATTGCCATCTTGGATACGGGATACATCTTGGATATGGTTGCGGTGCCATACGAGTTGAAGTAGACATTTTTTATACTTAGGAATTTTCATTATCGGACTGCAACCACAGTTTTTTAAAATCAAATTGCAGAACCTTCCAAGTAAGAAGGTACCAGAATAGAACCTTATACCTCCTAGAAGTCTACCTTGGGGGGGCGTGACCGACGTTTGGGAAATGGCAGACTATTTGCAATCGTCCACCGTTCCATAAAGGTTATATTATGAAATATCATGTGACAGAACGAAGCGTCGGCCGACATCTTGATTTGACAGCCATTTCGGAAAATAGAATTGAGCGGGAAATGTGATATTGATTCTCTGCTTATTTTTCACGGTAAAATTTGAAATTGAAATCATATATTTCCACAGTAATAAAACAGTATTGGATAAATATTTCGTATTTGAAATACTTACTGAAGAGATAAACCCATACAAAAAGTACGGAAAATGTCGGAAAGGAATTGTGAAACAGATATTACAAAAATTCTTCAAATAAAAACTTTCTTAGCGTGCATGTCCTTCTGAAAATTAGTTCGAAATTTTTTTATTGAGTTTGGTAACATGTTGTTAATTTTAGAGTCATTATATTCTAAGGTTCTTTGACCGTATTTATTTTGGTATCTGGGAATAAAAAGTCAAACGTTCCGTTTTCCATCTTTCGTTTGTAGTTAGTTTGTGTTAGTTATGAGAGTATTCCAAGTGGTTCGCTACGTTTGGTGATTTAGCAGGGATGCCCGGGTTCGTGAGATGAGGTTTTTTTTTAGTATTTTTATATGAATACCGCACAAGAGTCCCAATTGCTTCTGTCTGGAGCCAGTGAGACTATGGCATCCCTAATTGGGGTATGTTGTGATGTAAGGTAGTGAGGAGCACAAACTATTAAAAATATTCGCGGATGTTTACAAAGACTTCCACATTGTCACATTCTATGGCACAATACAATGTACACATTCGATAAATTGGATTGAAATAGGAAATATTGTTATTAAATGAATATTGTTATTAAATGTTACAAGATGAAATGTTTTATTAGGTACTGCTTATATAATGTCTATTAGGAGCTAATATGTATAATACTTAGACAATGAGTGGGTTTACAGTAGGTATACAATTTTAAATAAACATAGTAAGGCAGTAGATTGTCTTCTTTTGTCTAATATAAAAAATTAAAGTATTGTAGGTTCCTCATAAGATTGGAGTGAGGCTTTTAATCCACACTTGAAAAATAATGGTATTAAGATTTTTTTGTTTCTACAGAATATGCATATTTCATATAATGTGGGTTCCACATAACACTCTCTATACTAATTTACTTCTTACTAATGAATTACATAAAGTTACAATTGATTTGTATTTTTTAATATCTTAGATACCCTGTGAATGAATCCCAGCACTTTGAATGAATGTGTATATCAAACATAAATTTCGAATGAAGAGTAATGCATAGTTATTTTATGATTGTAACTATTTGACAGTATTCAGCAGATAGCAGTTAAATTAATTTTAGGTACTTTGGAAGTAGGTATTTATATATTAGTATTGGAGTTTTATCCGGAATTAAAATCTAAGACGCACCACTTATCGCACGTTTTTATTATTATCTGGTATCAAAAAAATTTATTTAAAAAAAACTCTTCTCAATTTGTAATTATCACGGTCATTACGATATAATAAAAAATAAAAGGGTAATCTCTGGCATTTTATGTCATAGTTTAATGATTTTGAGGTATATCGTAAAATATCATAGAACTAATGACATATTTTAGGAGACCATTGATAATGTTTTAGAGAAGCTGGTTCAATGACAGTCAGTAAAATGTTGTCCTATTCAAAAGATAGATTAGAGAAATAATGCTGTGTAAGTAAGTTGAAGGTTAAAAATAATTTACTTTGTTTCAATGGAAAACATGTAAAATGATATAAGTATTATTATCCTTAACCAGAAAGATGAATGTTTTCTTAAAGATTTGAACTTTATTTCATTACTGCAAAGTAAAATGTAAAACAATTATTTTCTGAAAACTTTTATTTCCTAATAACACATTCAATAAATCGTGGATATACACATTATAAATTTAAATGAGTATTTTTTTAAAAAACTTTTATTCAGTAGGTATGAGTACTACACTATATCCATTAATATTTTTGAATTGAATAATAATAATAATAATGTTTTTATTCCAGGATGTGGGGAGGATAATGCAATCCCACACGTCCCATATAATTATACATACTTACACAACAGATTTAAAAAAAAAAGAACTAAGTAGAAATGTATTCGGTTGCTTCAATGTAATAATTATCCAATGAAGTAATTCACCACAAATCTTTTACTAATTTCGGTTGACTGTGCGTTAGTCCTGGGTGAAATCTGATTGAGTGAACTCAAATTTGCTTCGAGTTTGAAATCGAGAATTGTAATTGATTTTGTGAAGAATTCAGACAAGCGATAAATTAGGTAGGATAGTCTGTCAAAGTAGAAAATATTAAAAATGGAACTGCAAAATTTGTAGGCTGGCTACACCAATTTACCTGTCAAATATTCTTTAAAGTGCAATGACACTGAATATATAGAAAACAGAAAACCACATTTAAAAAAACAATTTTTATTCTTAAAGAAAAAAAAATATAATCGAAGAAGCACCACAATTGTTAAGGTACCTATTAAATGACATAAATTTGATTAAACGGCGTTTTACAAAGTGATTTGCTTTAATTTATTTTTGTTTTTGTTTTTGGGGTGTTATGCCGTGTTTCGCTACCTCCTTCTTTAGCCAACGTTTCGGACAGCGTTACAGTGTCCATCATCAGGGCAGATGAGTTACTCATCCACAAAAAACAAAACACCCAACACCCCAAAAACAAAAACAAAAATACTTTTTGGCCGTGAAAACCTAAAAACATGCTTTAATTTAATTTAACATAAATTTGAATTTACTTTTAGATCTGAATGAGTTAAATATATATGCAGACCTAAAATGTTTTCTACTCTTGTTCGGCAAGGCTACTTTTTTAAAATCTGCAAATAATATAATATTTAACCAGAAAATTACTTTAATAAGCGTTTTTAAAATGAAACTTATTTGTAAGAATCCAGAATTCGTGACTTTTTATGGGTCTGCGCCAGCGCTAGCACTGATTTTCATAATAAAATTAATTAATTAAAAAAAAAATTGTTTTCTGATAAATCAAACAAAAATATTTATGACAAAATGTTTATGGCCATTTAGTTTTAACTTGCACTAAACAGTAAATATACGAATTATTCACCCCTCTTTTAAGTTTCGCGTTACGATTCACGAAACACCGTGTAAAAAAACAAAGATTAAAAATGTGTAATAAAACAATGATTGTTGACCACGGTTAAAATAAATTTAAAAAAATGAAATTGAGTTTTACATCACTATTCCCATAAATAAAGTCTGTCAGTTATAAATATTGATATCGAATAAATGACATAAAATCTACAACATAAATCATAATAAAAAAATGATTCATGACACTATTGTATAATTTTGAATATGACACATTCTGACATTGGCCTTGACAGACAAAACCTCGGTCGAAATAATAATTATTTAAGAATAAAAGCAGCCCATGTGGTCTACATTCTGTGGTCCAGCGATAAAGCGCCTGCTGTGTAATCTTAAGGTCACGGGTACATTTTCTGTTCGAGGCAAATTTACAAAGAGCTTTTGTTAACAGAAGTCATTATTAGTTTCTCAAAAATCTATGTTCATTATTGCCACTGTGTTCGAACCTTTCATAAAATGGCTAGAAACGAATTTCGTGTTGATAAAGGTGTATTTTTGTTGTTAGTTTAATGACAGGTCAGTCAATACATTGCAATTATTTTGATTGGTATTTAAGGAAGGTCAAAGCGTGATGAACAATGAATATATTGTGACTGTGACTACGGAAATTTAAAAAAAAATGTCGATGAAATGGTTAGTGGTAAAATTAAATGTTAATATAATTTAATTTAAATAAGTCTAAATTAAATGGTTAAATGAAAATTTAATTATGGTAAGTCTCGGTTAATTTGTACCAAAACTATAATTGTATAAACACTATATAAATCAACACAAACGATACAAAACACCGAACTAGTAGCCAGAAATATGAATGTAATGCCAATTCGTATTTCTGGTGAAAATTTTCTTGAAAGTGTAGTATAATTAAGCCCATTTCTTAAACATTCTTAAAAGAGACACGTAAAAAATTGACCAACACAAATCGTTATTCTATTTTTAATTAATGAAATAAAAACCATATAAAATTTTGAGGTAGTACGGTCTAACTGGAAGTCTGCGTTTTCTCCCCGATACTATGTAACATCTACAATGTTATTGCAAAAATCGTAAGAATTTCTTTCACTTCTGAACTTGGTGTTTTTGACGTCTACGTAATTATTTACGCAAACGAAATTCTTAAATGGTAAATTTAGGTGGTGTATTAATCGATATTAGCTAAAAATCTTTCCTGATCAATAAATATTTATTAAAATAACTTTAAAATTTACGTTTTTTCCCTGATAAAGCATCTCTTCCTCATTAGAACTCATCTTGACATTTACGTAGACATCAAACGTCAAGTGTTCAGTGCGAAGGCGTAAATACGTCTTCATCACAGACCACTACACAAAATGTGAGTGGCCTCGCCCACTTCGCCCTAATGTTTCAATCATCTTTCAACAAATGAAGGAGACGCAAACAAATGTTTTTAGTAATGTTCAAGCAAATGTTCAAGTTCACGATCGAAGGAGATCTGGCTTTAAATACACTACCAGGTACGATTGGATAAACAGAAACAATGACAAAATTCAAACACGAAATAAAGAATTGGATTGCAAATATAGGACGTCTCATTTGTAAAACAAATCACGCATAGATATGAATATCAATTTTACATACAACCTAATTCAAACAAAATGAAATAATATAATCTTTCAAATTTAACTTACTTATTTATCATTTCAATACCAATTTTACTTAATCTTTTTTCCTACATTTGTAATATTAAACTCTTTGTAGGATCAACCAACACTTCCCATTATCTTTCTTTTTGATATTGGAAGATAATTCTGTCAACCACAAAGAAAGAATGTTAATATATATTTAACCTTAGAATTCATGTAACCATGTTTGTACGCATTTGGTACCTTCTAGGTCTTTTTTTTTTTTTTTACAGTTAATACTAGTTGGATAAAATAGTTCGGCGCTTGGCTGAACCCCTGTTATTTGTTCTAGTAATTAATCATTAGACCTTAAAATAGATATCTAACCCAGCCGGTCATGTTCCTTTGACAGTTGTGTGTTTTTGTTTTCATTGTGTTGGTTCCTTTTTGTTAGCATTTTTGTAATTACGATGTGGTTCTTTAATCTTCCCTTTTTTACCCGAAGCAACCAACGAACTAGGAGTGTCATATATCCCATGGACCGAGCCGCTGTGAATCAAATTTCATGTAACGTTAAAAGATAGTCATGTCATGTTAAAAGGATCTTAGTATAAATAGAGTGTCGAATGCTTATTTTGAATCGGAGTGCCTTTTATTGAATTAAGACCTTAAAAATTATCGAATTTCCATTTTTTAAATGTGTACGACTATTCCCGTTGTTTAAATTTTTGGCAAAAATTGTGATTTTTCACAAATTTACTTACGGCGACTTAATTTACTTAAAATAATATTTTTTTACAAAACTTAAAACATAATAATGAACCACTGATGTGTTGTTCTCATACAAAATTGTAAACTGTATTATTGATTTATGATGTCTACTTGGAAGGATTCTTAGAGTAATATATTAAAGAGCTAATATACTTAGAGCACTTTTAAAAAGATTGTTAAATTATTTGTGTTAGCCGAGGATTGCCAATATATTTTTTCTACTTTGTCATTTCTAAATTAATATCATATTAACTATTTATTATTAATAAACTCTTAACATATTAATTTTCACATTAATTTTAATTTTCTACTTAACTTACTATTACATATTAATTAATTAACCGTTTAGCAAAACATAAAAAGCTTTTTTTTGGATAAAAGTACAGAACCGGATTTAAATATTAATTTAATGCCTTGCAAAAAAATTTTTTTAGTAACAATTTAAATATTAAAGATAGTAAATAGCTTACAAAAAAATATATTATTTCAAAGCTGATTTCAAAACATGGTCACCCTACTTGTTTACATTTAAAATATTAGTTCCTACAGCTTACTATAGGCCTATATTCTGCGAGAAATATTATTGTAACAATATTATCTTTCAATACTTGTATTATTTTGTGTATTTTTATAAAATTGTTAACCTACGTCCAAGTGAGGTTAAAAATTTTAATTTTAGTATTTTGCTTTTTCAACTGTTTGTTAATGACCAATATTTGTGTTATTTTGAATGACTTGTAAAATTATTAACCCTGATACAGGCGAACCCTAGTGAGGTTAATAATTATATGCTTAAATGAATAAACTTGTGAAGAAGCTATAAAATAAATAAATTTTTTTTTTTTTTTTTACAGTAAATACCGCACAAGAGTCCCAACTGCTCCCGTCTGGAGCCAGTGAGACTATGGCATCCCCAATCGAGGTATGTTGTGAGGCTGAAGGTAGTAGGGAGGGGAAGGAGATAGGGAAGAGGAAGGGGAGGAAGTACCTGGCTATTCAGATCTGGATAAATAAATAAATATTGTTACTCTAAGGAAGGATTGCATGTCGTTATCCTGAACGCCACGCCAGGACCCCTAACACGGTCGATCAATAAGGATTGTATCGATAAATTTCGGTAAATTCTCATAATTTCCGATGAGATTTTATATTATAATATAATATTCCCCATGACTGCAAGTCACCAACGAATAAATAACAGTTCACAATGTTTAAGTGTTCTCAATATATTATACATAGATAACAATCTGCAGTTGTCCTAGGAAACGATGCGAAGTGAAAAGGGAGGGGGGGATGAGACGTTTCCGCAAAACTTTCAAAGCCGTACGAGATATAGACATTTTCAGCTGTTCTTTGAACACATAAAATCAAAATAGGTGAATCTATCTCTTAATGCAAAATAATGGAACTTATTTTTATTGTTTCACTGTTCATAATGTTTATTTGTTCTTTTGGTTCGTTTAAATTGTAGTATATTCATCGATCAAATACGATGAGTACCTACCTATGAATAATTGTTTGATTGTATTTATTTATAAATAATTAATGGAACTATAAACTACGTTAGCACCATAAAGGAACTTACGGATAAACAACTTCAACCAAAAGACTTGCTTCTTGTTACTTGTTACTTGTTACTTGCTTCTTGTTACTTGCTTCTTGTTACTTGTTACTTGTTACTTGTTACTTGTTACTTGTTACTTGTTACTTGTTACTTGTTACTTGTTACTTGTTACTTGTTACTTGTTACTTGTTACTTGTTACTTGTTACTTGCTACTTGATATTTGTCATTTGTTACTTGTTACTTGCTACCTGTTACCCACCCTCATACATATTGACCATATTAGGTTAAAAACAAAACATCATACCAATCCATAATCCATGATAACAATCAATGACCCCTAAATACACATCCAGAAATAAACACTACAATCGATTCACACCTAAAACATTGCAAAACCACAAAAATCTAAAATAAAGCTGATATTTTAAAACTAAAAGACGCCCTACGTGATAAGAAATATTGAAGCTTTGTGCTCACACAACACAGGCGAATTCATTTGTGGAGGACGACATACATGTTTTAAAGATATATGTAAAGAATAATAATACACATATTATGTAAAGAATAATAAATAAATGGATAAAAAATAAAAATAAATAAACTTATTGGTTTATCACAAAGATATTCAAATACCAAAGTTTATCATAATATATTCATTTTGCAATGAAATCATTTTATAAATAACGGGTTGATTCTTAAACCTAAGATTCCTAAAAATAAGTATTTGTTTTTGAAAGGCAATGTTTAAAAATTTCCAGCTTTAGAAATTAATGCTAGTATTTCAAAATTGAGTAATGCACTTCTCTCTTACGTTACGCTACTTTCATGTACTAGATGTTAAATTTGATAATACGGTGGTACTTTTCTGAGTTTAGATTGAACATATTTTGTTAATAAACCATAAGTGAAGTTATAAGCTTTGTATACATTTGATTGAAAATCGGAAGAAAGAGTAATTTTAATACAATTTACAGAGTGTTGTGGGATGTGCTTGACTTACTACAGAGACCAAAATTTCATTTACATTTTTTACTCCGAATAATGTCAGGAATCACTGGTTGAAGCGATGTACGTCCCTTAACACCCTGTATATCTTATTATACCAGACAAGCCTTACCATAGTTAGCTTAGATTAAGACTGGATTATTTATTATTTTAAACACAATCCAACACGCTCATAATTATTATTTATTCAAGACATTATTCTACCTCATTAAAATCGAACAATTGATTTAGATTACTTAGACGAAAACCAATCTGAAATTTTGAATAGGAAGGTGATTCAATGAGTTTGTGAACACAAGAATTGGGAAAACATACCCATACCCACAGGTGCGACTGCAAGGTACAGATGTCCTTCTTTGGCTGACCTGAATAGAAAATAATGTGCTTTTAATGCATTGGACTGTGCCTACATGGTGATACATATTTGAAATATGTCGTAGTCTTCTTGCCCCAGTGTCGCGCAGCTAATTAGCATTTATGTGTTGCATTTCTATGTTCGAGAATGAACCACCGTAGCTATTCGGATATATTTTTGTTATTTGTTAATGATGTTTTATACATTTTCAATGATGTTTTTCGTTTTAATTTTTTTTAAAAATTTATTTATTCATACATGAAATTTTACTGAAAGCTTGTCTGCAGGATTCACCGAATCAATATGTCTATCGCATATAATCTTGCATAATTAAAACAGTGAAATCAGGATAGCTATCAAACGGAAACTTTTTGACACCTGCATACTTCCTGTACTTACTTATGGTTGCCAAACTTGGGCACTCACAAAAACTCACAATAAGAAGCTCGAAACATGTCAAAACTCCATGGAAAGAAGTATGATAGGGAAAAGACTGTCCGATAGAATAAAAATTGCAACCATTAAGAAGCAAACAAGAACAAAAGATGCCATAAAAACAATAAAAAAGCTAAAGTGGAAGTGGTCAGGCCACACAATTAGAGGAAGTAAAAAATGGTCAAAATTAGTCATGAATTGGTTCACAAGTGACAAGAAGAGAAAACGAGGTAGACGGTGGGTTGACGACATCAAAGCCGTGGCAGGTGGTACATGGACAAGAACAGCTAACGATAGAGAGAAATGGCAACAGTTGGAGGAGGCCTTTGTCAACTAGTGACATACAGACACGGAGTCGATGCATGATAAGTGAAAAGTTTATTATAAATAATGTTTTGTAATTTACTGTCTGAATAAAGGCTATTATTATTATTATTTTAATTATATGTACATGAGTAACATTTATTTCGAAGTTTTTTTTAAAATATAATTGAAGAAATTGGTATTAACATATTGCTTAATTATAAATACATAATATATCATAAAAACAAAGAATTTAGGTGGATACATTAGTTATTCAAAGAAACATGGATTAGTCATTTATCAACCACAGCTTAATCATTTTGGAGCAGGGTCTCTCATTATTCTCAAATTTTAAGTTTGCCCTAAATTTGTTAAAAATCACTGTTACCAAGTATTTGAGAGTTCGACTACCATACTTATTTAAAATTCGTAGAGTTTTTATCCCCTTTCTTTCTGCAAATCTTGTGGTGTGCCCGTGTACCAGTGGCTTTTTGTAAAGGTTTCTCCCGCATTGATCATAATAGCAATGTACCAAAGGAGACCCTTTATTGGAAGAGGCTCTCTGCACCATACAGTATTTTAAATTATTTCTTTGCTTGTATATATTTGATGTGACAATTTTTTTTTATTAATGCAGCTAGCAAATTTTGAATAGGCATATGTTCATGTCCTAATGTTTGCAGATGATTTAAACTTTTTCATGAGAATAAGAAATGTTAATGATTGCCATATATAGTCAAATAACTTGTCCAAAACTTTTTGTAAGGTGCAAGATAATTATAACTCGTAAACAAATTATGAGGTTTTATCGAATAATGAATCTGATAATTTTTGATTGTCCATAGCATTTCGTTAGTTTCTGTCTCAATGTATACTAGGTATATGTTTTCATAGGAAACTCAACTTTTTCAAGCATTTGGAAATGAATTCCAACAAAACTTTGCAAATGTAGGGCTTTATTTTAAGAGTATCGACTTTCATAACATCAACACCACATTTCTGCAAATTTCTACGACAATGTTACTACAAAGTAACACAAAAAAGTATTTATTGTACCCACTTATATTATTTACTACATGTACTTATATTTCTACATTCTGTAAAATTTCTGTACACTTTTGAAAGCCATTCAACATATGATTAAATTAATTACCCTGTGTCAAAATAACGAGACAATTGACAAGATCCAAGAATTAGACGTATGAATTCCAATGAAAACTGTAAGATTAACTATTACGCACAAAAATGTCAGAAGTCTGAATATTTTACTGGTACTGAATACCGACAACTGTTTTGTCGGGTGAATATTTTCAACGTCGCTTTATGCTGTCTTTTCACAATTTTCCAAAAACGTCGATTTTCCCTTAATTTCGAGAAATTCATGAAAAATTTTCCAATATCTAAATTCTTTGTTGGACAAATTGTGCATTTCACTATCCTGTTTGAGGCTTAGGAGTAGAAATGTCTTTATACATAAAATGCTACATAATTTTTCTTTCAAATCGGAATGGATCACATTTCTAGAGATTTTCTCTTCAATGGTAACACAGCATAAAGGAAGTAGTTAAACTGATTTCTATTGCAACACGGACAAGGCGCAAAGTATTGATAATGAGGTCCATTCTTATACTGTCTAAATATCAACTGTAGGTAGGTACCCACCCACATTCAATAACTTTTTAAAAGATTTTTCATAATGACTAAACTCATTATTAGAAGGGGTCAGGTGGGTACCATTCATTATTGCAAAATAACTTCATTGTTGTAATAATAATTAATATAATAAAATACAAAAGACAAATAAAAAACTTCAATCAAAAGTGTTTTGTTTACAACTCGAGGTTTGTTTTTATTTGTATGTAACTACTTCTATGTATTAACGTCATCGATTCTATGAATTCTATGTATATGTCCATGAACTGTAAAATTTAAGGGTACGAAATAGGAAAAAAATGTGCGCTTGAATACATGAACAGTTTTATTTCTATGAATTAGTTTAACCATTAATTTAAAAATAGGTAGTTAACTTTTAAAGCTAAGTAGCAAGGTATGTGGGTGCAGGCCTTCATTAGAAAAACTGTAAATCTTCCAACAATACAAAGTCTGTCGATATAAACTGATTTTTTGTTTTCGTGTTGGAAGATAAAATAAATCATTTGTTTATCAAGGTGTAGTATGTATTGCTCCGATAATATATTTAAAAAAATATTATTCGAATAGCTAATACTAGTAAGAAAATAATGTAGGCAGAAGAAACCACGTTATAAGTAAGTCGTGATCAATTTAAAATTTTGTAATAATTCTTAGATTTAAAGGAGCCTCGGTAGATTTGTATTCACGTACAAACATTAGAACCTGCATCGTTTCCAAGGGCACCCATTGTTTCGCGTGCATCGGGCATTGTTGACGGCTGGCATGTTTAGGTTTGGCGCTTTATACCTTAAATGGTTAGCGTTATTAGAACTGACTATTACTGTACCTACAAATTATAAGTTACAACATAAAACACACGGTGTTTAGCTTTACGTCGAACCATGTTTGCTTTGAATATAATACATCTATTAGGTATATTGGAAACTAAATATTTAAGATGTTTTTTATAAGTAATTACTCGTGTTCCCTAATTTTTGTCGATCTATGTTAAAAGTTTCACAAAAATGAGCTCTTAATATAATTTTTAATCCACAATTTTCTCCAGTTCACACTAAATAAACCACACGTAGAACAAATTTGAAATTTCGACTACCATAATTCGTGCTCGTGCCTAGTCTGGTAACTAGTCGAAAATCATCTAAAAACTTTTATACAAAAACATTTGTTTATATGAATGAAGAAAATAAAAATAAAAGTTGTTTTAATTTTTTTTATTAATTCTATTACAATTTGAGCTATGCCCGTCTTACTAGGAACTCCTTGAAAGTAGGCGCAGTTTATAAAATAAGCAGTGTATAACAAAAAATACAAATATAATAACACAATGTTACGTTAAAATAAAAATAAAATATCAGCAATGTACCGTGTATAAAGCTTTGTTACAAAGTATCTAACAAAAATCTCTAGTCAAAATAGTTCTAGCGCAAGGGGTAAGTAAGAGAATAAGCCCTTTGGTTCTAGTATCTCGAACAGTTTTGACATTTTGAGGAGGCTTGCTAGTATGTTTTTGGCATAAAGCTCCCTAATGTCCAAAACACAGATTCACCTATAGATTTACAACATACTAGCTAGTTCACGCCATGCGTTGCAATGCGTTCAAAGAAATAAAATGTTTCTCCCTGCATGAACTTTCTCGTGCATGCCCCGTTCCCCTGATGTGTCCCCGTTCCCCTCCGCGTTCTCTTTCCACCTTCCCTCTCCCCTCTCCCGCTTCCCCGTCCCCCCTCCCGCGTTCCATATATTCAGTCCCAGTCCATTCACTTTTCAAACAGCTTGCGTACCACCTATTACAATATTTTTATTCAAATTTTCATTTTTCCTGTACTACTATTATTCGTTTTTGTATATTTTAAGAACAATCAAATAATTTGGTACCTAAAATAGGTACCTATATAAAATATCTATTATTCCTGATTCGTTTCAAAATATTAAGCGTACTTCAAATAAATTAATTAATTTAAAGAGTTTCGAAAATATTATTTTTATTTATTTTATTTTTATTTTTATTATTTTTATTTATTTTGGAAAATCAACAGATATATTACACTTATAATAATAATCTTAATAATAAACATAATATCCAATGATAGATTTTCACATAATTAAAATTATAATTAAAAAGTAAAACAAAAAAGTAAGGGTCCTGTACCCGTAAGAACTTAAAAATATAAAAATTATTAAAAAAAAAGATATAAAAACACAATATAAACTATAATAACCTGCTTACTAAATTTCAACATGGAGTATTCTCACTCCACAACAGCAATAATAATAATATGTACATTGTACATTGTACACACCTATAAAATAATTTAACAATCATTGTCGTGCAAAATTCATTCTCAAATTTTTACAGTTTCGCATGATTAAATTTTGTAATGATTAAAAAAAAACTTTTCAGATATATTGTCATGTGGTTCAGAAAAAACCTTCGCGGGGATTTAAAGAGGATATTTTGAAAGTTTCAAATATTTTCTATGCTTAACAAAGCAATACACAGACATCTCATATATAACCCCAAGCAAGCATATTTTGGTTTTTATATATACAGAAATATAGATACATCGACGGTTCCGAAGAACAGTGTCGAATCTGCTAAAAATTGAAAATCGCGCTATTGGTTTATTTTAAATTCTTTTCGTTGATTTAAAAGTCTGAACTTTCGGAATTTTGGATGAAATGAAATGAAATATATCCTTTCTTCTAATGATCCCAAAAAAAGTGAAAAATGCAGAAACGAAACTTTAAACAACTCTGCCGCAGAACCTCAAAATCGCACATCCGTCATTGTTCTTCGAGACCGTTGATATATTATTTATGATAATGTTCCACACAAAAGACACAAACTTTCAAATCATACATTATAATATTTCAAGACGAGATCTGTTCAAATGACTATTGCACGCAAATTTATCTTTCATTTCTTACGTTGAATAGTAATGTTAAATTATTGCTTCAAAGCCTTGTTTTGATTTCTATGCATCTATAAAGAGCAATCAGTCACTTCACCTGAATTCAGGTAAAGGTAAAGCGCATTCATTAATGCAGATTCCCTGGACAGGAGCTTAGAAACTACACTATTATTTGTTGCAAGTATTTCCAGTAATAATGGTATTACTGAGGTTCACACTTCGCGGATGAATGATTGGCATTTGAACTAAAACGTGAACTCTCAATCTCTTGATAATATTGGAAACATTAAGTAACCAGTGCAGTATTTGATATTACTTACAGAGGCAAAAATACATTTCTTATCTTTTAAAATGAAATTAAAATTCATATGACCGAGGAATATGAAAATTACGTTATATTTTTTGTTATTTTTGCCAAGCTGCCCTTGAAGTAAAACAATCGATAACATTGTTGGGTGGGTATTGTAAGGGAATACTTAAGACAATATTTTTGAAAACCTGTTTCTCCCCCTGCAATGGTTACAGCTCTAGACAATCCAAAATAAATCCGGATGCTCAAGCTCATAAAAATAATTAAGATTGAATTTATAAATTATATAACGTGAAAGTTAATGCAGTAGTATCTACCTACAATTTTATTATCTTTTTTCAAAAGTGGCAAATACTTGGGGATGTGTGTAGTGTGCTGTATGTAGCCAACCCCATTACAAATATGGTTTTCATTTAATATAATTTTATTTTTGTTAACAATTGAATGCCATTTATCATTTATGGATTAACCTACCGATTATTTAAGTACATGCTCAGCGTAAAAGAAATACATAACTAACATTATCGAGATTAATTTGTGACTTATTATGCTGTGTTCCACTACCTCCTTGTTTAGCAAACGTTTCCAGCATCCGTCATCAGGGCAGATGTGTAATTGAAGATTGTGGTAAAGTGTGTGCTTATGTAAAACGATATGATATCGTGTTGCCAGCCCCAAGCCTCTATGAGCTGATATTAAAGTAAGACAGATTATAATAGCCAAATCTATCCTAAACGAAGACAGAATAAGGAACTCCAGTGAAAAATATTATGGCTTTAAAAAAATATGTTCATATAGGCCAATATACGCTGATTCTGAATATATAAGTTTTATTACATAATATTTAACGTAGAGTTTTAAAAAAAATATTAAAAAGTCCATTTTAAAACGTGTCATTAAAACACCCTTTTGCTGGATTTTGGCGGCGTGACGTCACCGCGCCGCGTCACCTGAGACAAAGTTGTATAGAAATCAATAGAAATGAAGACGCAAGCCGTTCGGCATTCCGCGTTATTGGTTTACAGAGAATTGGACATATAATAGTTTTTGTTTTTATTGAAACATTAATAAGGCCTAAATAATTCAGTATCAAAAATAAAGTATCTCTATTAGTTTATCTATATTATTTAAAATATTCAAAAACTTTAACTGTACAAAAAACGATCGTATTGCCCAGTAATGTCTATGAAAACGCTCTAATGCTGAAATTCAAAATGGCGGGAGTCGAACAGCTGATTCCAGTTCCCTACAAGATTCACACTTCGGTTAGTCATGATGACGTCACACTAGATTCGGTGGTTTTCGGGGATCTTGAAAAATTAAAACTTTGACATTTATTTTAACTATTAAAACTAACTATAAAAATAAAAATAAATATGCAGTTATTTAAGTTAGAAGGTCATTATTCATAAAAAAAAAAAAAAATTGGACTGGAATTCTCTATTGAACAAGAGTCAAAAGGCTGCGCTTCCTTACCCTGTGTTCACAACATGACGGACAGAATTACCAGGTTACTAAGAAAGGAAAGAATCAAGACTGTCTTGGGAACGACGACAAAAATACATTCTGCAACTGCTTTTATAGCTATTTTTGTCCGGATCTGCGATTCATTCCGCATCAGATGCTGACTTATTGCATTGTGAACCGAATGAGAGCGGCTGGATGTGTTGGGACGTTTTGTGAAAAGGACGCTTAATTGATTGCACTCACTAACCGGTAACCACTACGAACTGAGCACCAAGCACCTCCATGGAATGCGCTCATTACTGTTATTGATGAAGTCCGAAGCAACGGATACTGAATTTATGTATATACGATTAATTACTTGCTGGATGCAGTGTCGAGAAGAAGTTGGTTAGCAATAGTATTGGACAGTTGGGAATGCTTGAACTTGTTGTTAATTTGCACGGTTTTAGGAAACCGTCAATACTTGTCTCATTTGAATGTATCTGAAGTAAAGACGGCGGAATTTGAGTTAGGATTTTGTAAATTCGTAACCTAACCTCACTTGGCCAAAAATATTTGTAAAAAATTTCTGATTTTTAATTAGAAGTGGAAAATACTTTCGGTAAAGCCTCGGTGAAGGACTTGCTTGAAATGGCTTTAGTATTGTTTGGTGACCAGATCTCAATAGACTGTTACTTCCCGAGTTTCCTCCTTCCCTTCATCGCTCTCTTCAATCTTATAAGAGAACCCAATTGGGGATGTCATAGTCCCCACTGGCTTAGGACAGCCTTGCAACTGTGCAGGGCGGTTCCGATGGGAAACATTTAAAAACAAAAGTATTTTAACTTTTCAATAATGTCTAAGCAAAAAAGTGAGTAAAAAAATAAACAGAATTATGTTAATTTTTTACAAGAAAAACTCTCTTTTTATAACTTTTGAAGGTTATTCGCATTAATATTTTCATTTAGATTATAAGTGTTATCTTCTTCTTCAATGACGAATTATGTTAGTTCGTGAGACCGTTAGTTTTAGTGATTTTATTTGTTTTGTTTTTAGTGATTTTATTTGAACTAAAATTAAAATTCCAAAAAGTAGCTTTCCTAGATAATTTATTGATTTATTTTACTGTATGCTTATATGATTTGAAATGTGTGTTGCATAATCAACATTTTGTTTGAAAATTTAACCAATCAACCAACGGTATTTCCTTATTAATTAAAAAGAAATCTATTTTTTCAAAATTTAAAACATAACTTTACTAGATAAAATAACGATCTTTCGAAATCAAATTAGGTTTTTTTGTAGAAATGTGTCGAAACGTCGAGAATTTTATTGAAATTTGATATATTTCCGGTTGTGTCTGGTTATTCCCTCTTAAGTCCTAAAATTCACGAGGTGAGTTGTAACTTCATGCATATTTTGGTGTCAATATATTGATGATTGAAGAATAATAGCGAAGTAAATCATTATATCGTGTAGAAGTGACACAGATGCCAATTGATACATTGGGGCACTGCACAGATTTAATTTATGTGCGCTCACAGTCAGCACTCAATAAAGTTGTTTGAATCCTAAATTGGATTATTTAATGCATTCCGTATAAATTATAAATCATAATAATCATAGATGCAAATGCACGCAACAAACTTTAAATTAAACTGAATATCGATAATAAATTATTCATACATTGAATCATCAAATTTATTTACTCATGCAGAATAAAATGATAGTCCCAATCTGTCACTGATACTTTGTCTCGATTTGATTTTTTTTTATTGGTATATATTAATGACATTGTATCCTACAACAAAATTTCATATTTTTTATAAATGTTTCATATTAATTAAATTTTCAATTTGCGTGACGGGTATGGGTACCGCCGCCTCGAAAACCATTTGTTGGATAATCAACACTTCTACCGTAGGTCACCCCAAGTAGTTCGCTATGTTTGATGAATTAGAAGAGTGAGGTTAGTCCAGATCTTGTGGGCCGGATTAAGATACTGATTGGGGGATATTATTTGCTCTCTCCAGTAGGAATCTTTTAACACATCGTCTTGCACTGCAGTGTTCATGGAGATACTTACAAACTACGTGATTGTGACACAACCACAAGTACCCTGCAGATACTACTTTTTAATGCTGGTTTCCGTACACGGCGCTACCCGAAATATACTGAACTTGATCATTTTTCACGTGCAGCCGTGGAGTTAACACGTTGTCAAATGACTTTTTTTCCAACATCAATCCATGCCTTCTCCACTAAATTCTTTCTTACGTATTTTGGTAATGTATAGTTATATAAACACGCATTTTTTCCCCCTTCCAGAACAAATCTAAAATTACTTTTATGTTCAGACGACGTTTCTGTCAAACGTCAAACGAAAGTAGTAGAAACGAATGCCGCAACGCGTAGCGCGCTACCAGCACCGTCGGTAGCGTGCTACTGACTTCAAACCGACAGCCGTCGCGTAGCGCCGTGTACGAAGAACAGCAAAATTGTATGGCAGGTACTCACGAGCGGTGCACGTGTTACGCGCATGAGACTCGAGTTGCTTGTAAGTAGCTCCATGTACGGAGGCACTTACTCCCAGATTCCTATTTACTCCTCATATTGTTTTACTTCCAGAACCTCCTTTCCTTCCTTCCCTTTAAAATATTCTCCACACAGCATCCCTAAAGATGAGATAGTCCCCTAGGGAAATTATTTTCATGTGTGTAGCTTTTGTAAAAAAAAGAGCCTGCTTGTTACAGAACTTTCAGAATTTTCGGAAAATACAGAATAATACCGAATATACAAGCTGTCAAAATATTATTTTTTTCGGAAGACCGAAAAGCATGTGACGTCACGGGACATGCGCGGCGGTACCTACTCAACTGCCGCACTGCAATTCGAATTTTGAATTAATTGTACTGCGTCTGCGTGAAATTTCACGGGACACTATTGCAAACCTTTTTATTAATGTTCACTTTGAAAGCTTTGTAACTTCGCCATTTTCGGAGATATCGAAAAAATAATTTTGCTGTCGTTATATATAATACGTTTTCATCAAACAAACAAAAAAACAGGAGATGACCTCATTACCACCTTAAATGCCTTCCCGAGATGCTTCGACTTTTCTCTTTAGCTTTGGCCGCCTTGGTTCGAACAATGTTATTTAATTATAACAGACTTATTTTTAATATTTGTCTTTACTTTCAAAACTTGAATCTTTTAAAATGATAAACTATGTGCGTATCCTAAAAATTATCGTAAGGCAATAAAAAAAGTGAGGCTGCTAACGTGGAGTATAAGTAATTAAATAAATTGTAGATAGGATATAACGATGAAGAAAATTCCAATGTCTTGGTTGCATCGGGAGGGAGCATAATTTACATAAAGATTATTCAACCGATAATCAAGGCTTCGGAACTTGCGTGACTGGTACTAATGCAGATCCGCTGAGATACCGGGTTGCTTTCTGTAGGATGAAGTACGCATTGATGATAGGTATCTTGCAAAGGGAAAAGGATTCAGTTGAAAAGGAATTAAGAAAAGTTAGGGAAAAGAAGTAGTTCTTCCAAGTAGTTGAAAAAGTGACTTTTTTGGACAATATTTCAATTATAGACATCGTTATGTTTATTGTTTACCGACCGATGGGTGCAACCCTCATTTCTTTACTTTCAGGTTTTGTAGTTCGGGATGCATATCTTCTTAACCTAGCCCACGGAGCATATGATTTCGAAACTACGTAACTGCTGCAGTTTTGCTGCAAGGATTGTAACTGCAACCGTCGCCAATAGTTGAAGATTGCCCTGGTTAAAGCCAACCCTTCACAAGAAAAAGCATGAGAACTTCTGGATGATGTTTCAGGTATCTTTTACAGATGAAAATTTGACCACTTAAAATGTAAATTCTGTTTAATCAAACTGATATTTTTCACAAACTTCAATGTCATAATATTATGTAGGAATTTAACCACTTATAATGCAAATATATAGGATATAAGTACTCACCTGTCATTTTTATCATTTTTGTGGGTACCTACAATATTAATTTAAAACTTTTCCTTGAAACTCCCCATGATGTACGAATTGTCTGCTATTAATCGGAAGTACCACTATAATTAGGTGCCTACATCCAAATAAATCAATAACACAACATAATAGTAGTCGTGTTCCAACGGTTGTGTGTCGATATAATATTTTGTAAGGCCACGCATGACATGAAACGATATTAATACTTGAATATTTATAATTAAATACCTTTCTGTGTTCATGATAGGCCTGATGGATTAGAGTTCAGAGGTTAGACTCCTGTCAAAAACATGTTTTACTATAAATAAAATCGATATTAAGAAAAATTATAAAGGAAGAGCTCACGTTTGATGTTATCCAAATGAGTTTTTTTACAATATTGAAAAACTGATACTATCTTCTAGCATAACAATGTTCTATACTAAATATTTATATTTATATTATATTCGACGCGTATACGCAAAACGAGATATTAACTATAAACCAGATAATCATTACGAAGGAGCAATTTTTTTTAAAAGGATTAACATAAGTATCAATAAAAAGCAGGGACTGAACTTTGTTTTGTAATGTTTGTGAATCGTTTGAAGTCAGGTTCTTTACAATTTCAATCCTCAGATATGATTGAAATTTTCGCGGCCAAAAGTATTATGGTGATTTATTTTGGAGTATTATGACATCTCCTTCTTTACCCAACATTTCAGACAGCGTTACAGTGTCCTTCATAATAATAATAATAATTGGATAATTTGTAGAGTGCAGATTTTGTAAAAAATCACCTCAAGGGCGCTATACATTTTATCATGAATTCTTAGGCTCTATCTAACTTGATTATTTACAAATAGATACAAAAACATACTTACCTGGGTACCTTGCATGGTCGATCGATATAGGTTTTATTGAAAATTTCGTATCTTGTCATTACTCCCGAGCACGACTGCAGGACGCTAACGAAAAAATAAAAGTTCACGTCAAATAAATTAGAAACTCTTAGTCCTTGTGAACTATTGTTTGTTCGTTAGTGACCTGCAATCGTGCTCGGGAACGATGACTAGTTACCGACATTTTCGATAAAACCTATATCGATCGACCATGCTAGGTACCCAGATAGGTCACTTCCGATAAACACACTTTATTAGAAAGTTTATGCTTGGAGAAGATACGACTTTATGTATACACGTGGAGGACATTATATTTAAAATACTGGATATTGCATGATTTTACATTTGCTACCCTCATCACTGTTGGTTTTACATTTACAAAAAGATTAATGCCAATGCTGAGTTAATATTTGTTTTGAAAGGTTAGGGAATTCGTCAGAAGAATTCATCAGAGAATTCATCAGGACAGACATGTTATCATAACACGTTACACACATATTTGAACACTGATGATGGAAACTATAAGACTGTTCGAAACGTTGGCTAAAGAAGGAGGTAACGCAACACGGCGTATTGTTCCAAAAATAAATCCCGATAAATTTTAATTCTTTTTCATATCGTTCACCTGTATTTGGTGGTACCATACCTATTCCCAATGTCTCTAATCAGTTTAAGTCTACGTAGTTTTTTATAAAATTAACCGCTGTGGCCTAAAATATAAATAATTCATGAGCTGGCGATAATTTTAATCAGGTGAACGGAAAGAGGTGTAATTTATTTCGAGTTCCTACTCTGCAGTGTTGACTAGTCGAGGGACAAAAATGGAAAAAAGGCTGGCGGCAGAATAGTAATTATATCGGTCAACTCTCCCACTTCCAAGTGAGTCATTTTATAACCTCAATAATTGAGTGTATTATTCATACCACATCTATTGGGAATAAAAAATGTAACACCAATAGTAACAATTTTTTTAACAAAGCAGAAAATTTCATAAAAATTAAATTTTTGCCATCTTTAACTAATCCCAGGGATAACTACGCACTGGTCTTGGATTTATTTTTGTTAGATTTGTTAATTAAAACTACTACTATTTCTCTTTGTTTATTAAAACTATCCGAAGAACTAGCTCGTCGACCCCTCTCGGTACAGGGGCAATAGGGAATAATGAAACACTCCAAACGCGCGCACAACATTTGTACACGGTTGACATTTGTCACACAAGAACAGGCCGTTTTTACGACTCGTTTTTGAGTTCAACAGCTCGGCCGTGAAACGATTTGCTAGCTTCTGTGATTCTTCCCTCCTACAAAATGGGTATTTTTAAGATCTAAGATATGAACGATGGTATAGGACCTAAAGTAAGTTATTTTCCTCAGGGTCTTCTGAGATAATGAAAAAAGAAAAAAACCTTTTCCGTTCAATAAAACATTTTTCTTTTTTTTTGCCGTTTATAGACACAGAGGGCTTGTTTTTATAATCTATGTTATAAAATTACCCCTCTGTACTTTTGTGTAGCAAAAGGTGTAGAAAACACATCCCCAGTTCATATTATTTTAAAATAGCATAGATACTTTTATTTTACAATGGTAGTAACCCACAAAATAAGCCATTTACTCATAATGAAGAGATTATGGAACCAACGTTCACATTAAAATTAGTATTACGGTCTTTGACCAAAATATTTATTAAAACATTACAAATAATGTAGGTACCATTGAGTTCAACAAGTTGCCATGTGATTAGAATTTTTGCTGGCTTTAAAAATACCATCCGGAATATTAACACTTGTAACACCCGGTCTTGACTTTTTATCTGATATTAGTGTGATTGTGATACTTTAAATTCTTGGAGTTCTTATGATTCTTTTATTCTTGTTTATTTATTTATTTCAACATATACGGCATAACAAATATCATTAATATAATTTTATTTACATATAATAATACAATAACACAACGAAAGTAACTATATACATGTAAAGTTAAATCTAAAAACAAAGGGTAAAAAAGGAGTTAAGGTAATAAGTAGTAAGTAAAATGTATAAAATAAATGTATAAAGTAAAAGTAAAAACTATAATGTAAAAAGTTAAAAGTTAAAAGGCATGAAATAATAAAGTAAAAAGTCAAATGCATGGCTTTAAAAATAATAGAAAATACAAAAGTTATAAATATAAAAAAGTATAGCAAGTGACGAGTAAGAAATGGTTTTAAGAGATCGAAAGATTTGTTCTATAAGACAAATAAATTTGTATACATCACTTTATTTTATATACACTACATCAGAGGTTACCAAACTTTTTTTTCTCGTGGACCACTTTCAAAATTTTACTGGTTTCAGTGGACCTCCTACTGCAACATTTCTACCATATTGCCCCAAAACTCGACACGCGTTGTACTGAATATTGAATATAGCGCTGGAGTTGTGGTCTGTCCAACGGGGGGAAGGGGGGAGGGGGGGGGGGGGTTAGTAATACGATATGAGACAGGGGGCGGGATGGGATATGGGATATTGGATGGGTCGCAATATGACAATTTTTCATCGAAATACAAATAGATTTGGGCAGATAGTACCTGCCTACATTGACAAGTTCGCTGACTTTCTTAAAATACACTATTGTTAGGTTTGCATGAGAACCTTATCACTTAAAAATTTTTTGCCAGAAACCTGAAAATAAGAATTTTAAAGCTTCAAAATGTTTTTTTTTAAATTCTCACTATGACCATTTTTCACCAAAATACAGCCTGTCAAAAATCATCGAAAAATTTGGAATTTTTTTGCTCCCTTAATTTTTTTTGAGTAGTGAATTATCTGTCTTTATTGATAGGTAAAGCCAAGCCAACATTTTTGTTCTTTACTATCGAAACCAGATTTTTTTTTCGTGGACCCCCACTTACACCTTGTGGACCCCCATTTTTCTCTCATGCCTTCGTGGACCCCCGTGGAGTCTCCCGTGGACCCCTGGGGGTCCACCTGGACCACTTTGGGAATCACTGCTCTACATGGACAATGTTCACTCAGAGTGTATATATAAATTAAAGTGATGTATAAAAGTTATTTGTCTTTTAATAAAATAAAAAAAATGCCACCACAAAGTGAAAACCTTTCATAAGAAGTTTTATTCGAAAAAAAAATCGAAAGATTTATTAGTACAGATTTTTTTCCCAGTGAGATAATGGCACCTCCAACCAAGACGGGAAGGTGACGAGGAAGAGGAAGTTGGGAAAATGCCTGTCTGTTCAGATTTGGTCACAAATTGGGTAAATCCATTTCAATTCTGAACGGTGGTCTTTCACCAGGGTATCTGAGAGTATTTTCCACATGATCAAGATGTTTCTCTTTCTGGAGAAAAATCGAAGCTTTTGGACCATTCTCAACCTTTTAATAAGAGACTTTCGCCATTGAAATGAGTTATGTATGAATAAGTTAATAAAACTACACACTTAAAAAAATAACCACGGCAGCAGCCGATCATGAAGGTATTCATATCGCGACATTAAAAAATAACGTAACACTAATCACTTACCACGGATGAAGATACAATTTGTGAAAAGAAAATAAGTGTAGTTCCACTTTTATTAGATTTATTTATTTATTAACGGAATTTTTAATCGGAAAATTTTTTGATGATGAGAAGGATGTATCAGAAGAAAAACACTTGAATAGTGTTAGAAATAATGACATTTGATGCCCAGTAGCCGAGCTAATATGAGACAAAAATATAAACATGTACCAAAATATTTCTTAGCCGATTTCCAAATAAACCGAATAGAAAAAAAGGATTTATGTTGAACTTTTTATATTAATTTATATAGGTGAAATCAAGTATGGAGTACCCGGAAAACATTAAAGTGTAGGTATATAATAACATTATGCCATTGTGACCATTAGTATAAAAACTATATGACTCCAAAAATATTTCAAGCATCACGCATTGTTTGAAAAAATCTGTTAGTCTAAAAGTAGAGCCAGTTTTTTTGGCAAAATTGTTTTAAAAACACGTAATGATAGTAAATTATCTATGGGTAGGTAGGCAGCATGCATGAGAATTTATGTTGGTTACTATTATTGTGGTAGGAGCATTATATTGAAATTTATTTTCGAACGGTTTTAATTAGGTATCTACCCACCTATTTTTTTAAGATATCCAAGATTGTTTTAACTACTGCAAGTAGCCACCTCCTTTAAAGTTAGACACACGTTTCTGACGAATTAATGTATGCTTTACCCTTTTTATCCTGTGGAAATTTACATGTTTAAAAAACGAGCTGTAGCAAATAGAATAATGATGCATTTATATTTTTAAGACATGGCAAACTCTTAAATTATTGTAGTGCGATAAGATGAAAATAGAATTCGGCCTTGATACCGTTGCGATTAATATAACTATAGAGCCATAGAGCAGGATATTTTTTTTCTATGCCGGAATAATTCCTGTTCTAATTGCACTGACCAAAATATCGAACCAGTTACAATCTATTTATAAATTAATCTATGCAAATCAGTTCAGGCTGCGGCATGATGATATGGGCGGTATGCCGTTACAATATTCCATTTTGATTGTTTATGGATGGTTGGGAGTGACAATGGGCCGTTTGTTTGCGCTTCAGAATTGAGTTGTTTGAAGAATTTGCACAATTTAAACAGCGTGTCAAGTGAAGAAATGCTGTTATTTCGACAGTTTTGAAATATCACGATGTATCTCTACCAAATAAGGGAGGTATTGTGAAGTGGTGAACAGAACATGATTCGTTTAAATTCTAACAATACAATCGATACGTTTGGCAATAGTGTTCCAAATACGTGCTTTTGTTGCAGAATTTTAGCGATAAATATCTATGCCAAGTTTCCTATATGTGTAGTTATGTACCAATATCAGAAGGTTGGTGATTTACTTTAAAATTGTTTGTTTTCAGAATGTGTACAATATAAACGAACGTAAAACAAGTAGGTATATTAGAGAGAATTATAATATACAATGTTAAATATCTCCACACATTACTCAATTTAAGTAGATTATAGGTACTAACTTTTGAGAAATGTAATAAATATTTGTAAAGCAACATGGTAGGAAACGTATTTAAAATTGTTTTAAAACAAATAATATCAACAACATCGAAGTACATGTTTCATTGGCGTATAATACTTATTTGTTCACGGTCTATTGTCAATAACCCTGTTGGGGTGATATTAGTTTCGGCTTGTAAGAAAGAAGTGGATACTTTTTGAATTAATGGAAGATCAGTACATATTTCATTAATTGATGTTTAATGCTCATTTACGATGAGATGAATCTCAATCTATATAATTATTTTTTTTTTATTAATTCCGTTCGGTTATTCGTTTCAACGCCCTGTCTTTGAAATTTTTATTATTATAGAAGAGTTAAGCAAAAATGGAAACAATTAGATAAACCAATAGATTTGGCATGGCCATTGGTGAGATTCTTTGATAGAAATAGAAATGTCATTGCGGACAGAAGATAATAACATTGACTGTGGAAATCAAAGCAACTTCTCTCCCAACGTCCTAACCTTCTCTTCCTCTCCGAAACGCAGATAGCCGAGCCTCCAGACGCCTCCTATCTGGACTGCCCGGGCTTCATCCTCGTAGGCAAATTTAGACCCAAGGGAGGTGTGTGTCTCTACAGTCGAGCTGACGTCAACTGTGTGCGTCTGTTGAATCTGGAAATCTCCAGATTCGACGTAATGTGGGTGCGCGTCAATCTTGCCAGTACGGTAAGGTTTTATGCGTATTTATACCGCTCACCTAACCTTAGCGAATCAGACACGTCCGAGCTCTTCAAACATTTAAGCAACACTATTGATGACCTCTTGCCCCGCTTCCCTACGGCAGAGTTTGTGGTCCTGGGGGACTTCAATGTTCATAACGAACCTTGGTTGAAGTTCTCGGGATCAACAGACTCAGCTGGACGACAAGCGGAGTCCTTTGCCCTTTGCCACGGACTGGAGCAAATGGTTCAGGAGCCTACAAGGGTTCCTGATGTCCAGTCTCACCGCTCTAATCTGTTAGACCTGTTTTTAACCACTGTGCCACACGGTTACAAGATTGACGTCACAGCGCCTTTAGGATCGTCGGACCACTGCCTGGTGACGTCATCAATCCCCGTAACCTTCAGACCGCCAAACGAGAGGCTGAAAAGAAAAGTGTGGCACTATAGGTCTGCAGATTGGTTCGGTCTGCGGGCACATTTTAATGCTTTCCCGTGGTCAGCTGTCTGTTTTCGGACTTCGGATCCCTCAAGATGTGCCCAGGAAATTGGTGAAGTCATCACGTCCGCGATGGATGGCTTCATCCAATCCACTATTAAGGAAACTGGTGTGGGCTCAAAGCCGTGGTTCAGTCGACAATGCTCTGAAGCAGTGCGACGAAAAAACGCGGCTTACCGAGCCTACAACACATCTCGAACGTCCGAAAACAGAATATTATACAACCAAATTGCAAAGGAAAGTAAGAGAATCATCAATAGGTCGAAATTCGAGCACGACCTGCAGGTCAGCAGAAAGCTGGCTGCCTGCCCGCATGGTAGCAGAGCGTTCTGGTCGCTTGCGGGCTCTATAGGTCGCAATTTCTGCAAACCCAGTCTGCCACCTCTTACCAGACCTGACGGCTCTCTAGCAAATACCGCCGCCGAAAAGGCTAACTTATTAGGCAAAATGTTCGCGGAAAACTCGACCCTCGATGACCAAGGTGCTATCCCGCCGTCGGTTCCTCACTGCGGTTTTCGTATGAAAAAGCTGAGGATTCGGCATCGGGATGTACTCCAAGTCTTACGAGGGCTTGATGTTAATAAAGCTAGTGGGCCTGACGGAATACCTGCCCTGGTATTGAAGAGGTGCGCTGCAGAAATAGCTCCAATTTTGACGAAGCTTTTCAAAATGTCCCTGAAGTCTGGGTCTGTGCCCTCTGGTTGGAAAAAAGCGATCATTCACCCTATTCCAAAGAAAGGTGACCGCTCTAACCCGGCCAACTACCGCCCCATAGCGATCACATCTGTTCTGTCAAAAGTGATGGAACGTGTGGTCAACGACAAACTACTCACATACCTCGAGAAGAACAAAATTATTAACGACCGTCAATACGGATTCCGGCGGAACCGCTCGTGCGGTGATCTTCTCGCGTATGTGACACATGTTTGGGGGCGGTGCCTGGAACGCTTTGGTGAGACCCAAACCGTTGCACTGGATATTTCCAAGGCCTTTGACCGGGTTTGGCACCGAGGGCTTGTCAACAAACTGCCTTCTTACGGACTTCCCGCTTCCTTGTGTACGTGGATTGCCGACTTTTTGAGGGAGAGGTCGATTCAGGCGGTTGCTGATGGTTTCACCTCTTCCTCGCATTCGATAAATGCTGGCGTCCCACAGGGATCGGTTCTGTCTCCGACTTTGTTTCTGTTGCACATCAATGACCTCTTGACATGTGCACCGATTCATTGTTACGCGGATGACAGTACAGTCCATGATAGCTTTTTGTTTGACAAGCCTCCAAAGGGCTCACAAATCCCAATGGCTCGGAGGGCTTTGAAACAAAGAATGGACGGTTACCTCGAGAGTGTTTTCTCTTGGGGTAAGAATAACCTCGTCGAATTTAATGTTTCAAAGACCCAATCATGTCTGATTACGTCTAAAAGGGATCGGAATGATAATCTAGTCTCCTTCAACGGAAGCAATCTCCCGAACAGGCCTTCCATTGATATGCTTGGTGTAACTCTAAGTGACCAGCTCAGGTACGGGGGCTCCATCGAGGCCAGAGTTAAGTTAGCCTCTCAGAAACTGAGCGTACTGTACAGGGCCCGCAGATACTTTAATAGTACACAACTGCTAACCCTGTACAAATCGCAAGTGCGCCCCACGGTTGAATTTGGCAGCCACCTCTGGTCTGGAGTCCCAAAATACCTGAAAAAAACCCTCGACTCTGTGCAGAAACGGGCGGTCCGTTTGATAGATTCTCCTAACTTAACAAATGGACTGCAATCTTTAGAGCACAGGCGTCAGGTGGGAATGCTGTCCTTGTTCTACCGGTATTACAATGGAAGATGCTCCGAGGAACTAGCGTCACTGATCCCCTCGGCACCGGTGCATAGTCGGGAAACACGCCAAACACGCGCTCAACATTTGTACACGGTTGACATTAGTCACATGAGAACGGGTCGTTTCTACGACTCGTTCTTGAGTTCAACAGCCCGGCTGTGGAACGATTTGCCGGCTTCTGTGTTTCCTCCCTCCTACAATATGGGTCTCTTCAAGACCCATGTTCACTCCTTCCTCTCCTCAACAGCACCCTCCACACAGCATCTTCAAAGATGACATAGGCCCTGAGGGAAATTATTTCCCTCAGGGCCTCCTGTGTGGAGTAAATATAAAAAAAAAAAAAACAAATCTATGCTTTTATCATGACTCCAGAGATTACCATTTGAGATCTGTAGAAAAACATATTTCTGCTATTTATAATATGTAGATTATGTAATGGATACACATTACCAAAATAAACAAAAAATGAGCTTAAAAACGTTAAAAACTAAAGCATTTTCCAAGTCTTATTTTAAACTAATTAAGTAACCCTCACGGCGTCACACCTCTCTCTCTATTCGTATACATAAACTGTCTCATCTCTTCTGTTATTCAGACTCTTGACATGACCATACGGCGACTCAAGAATTGGATTCACTCGATCGAGCCACATCTTAAAAAAAAAAACTAAACCTTAACTCCGTACAGCAGATCCTCAGGAAAATAATTTCTCCCAGGGCCTACGCCATCTTTAGGGATGCTAGGACAAAGATATGAGTGATTTGTAGATGTATGAGCGTCTAAACATATTAATGATTCCGTCTAATATTAAAACATGTTATTCTAGCCATTTCCAAACAAACATGTATTATTTTCAAACAAATGCTCTAAATTTTGGTATCAAGCCAAATAATAATTGAAAAACTTCATTTCCATAAAATTATAAGTCAAGGTTCCAGAACTTTTGGTGAGTTGTCACCGGACGCCCATGGAATGAATCCCAGTTAGGTTTATATTATTTATGCAATGTTGGTTGGCCCACTCCCACAGCCGGTTATAAAGCACTCCTGTGGAAGCAGTGTATTGTCCTGGTGGAAGGGGTCGCTACAAGACAGGGGCGTACCTGCAAGTTTGCGTATTAATAAACATAAACGGATCCGCTCTTCTTCGCATTACACTCCAGGAGCTTTTAGCGTCGCGACGCTGCACACGATAATTGAGTACAGTGGAAAGGAGATGACTTCAAATTTCAGATTTTTCCATTCTAAATTAAAAGTCAAAACACAAGATTAGGATTAATTTTTTTTTAATCATTAGAATGCCAACAAATCTGTGGCGGATTTGCAAAGAATTCACTTTATGTTATTTCGAACCTTATTAAATACTAGTTTTTCCCCGCGGCTTCGCTCGCATGGTATTACGGGAAATTACTATAGCGGTTGAACTTATCAATTATCCCCCCCTCCTCCCCACCCCCTCCCGCATTCCATACATTCATTCCCTTACATTCAGTTTTCAAACATCTCGCCTGCCACCTAATTTCATAAAGCTATTGCTCAGAAAAAAAGAATTATCCAATTTTGTTCATTCGTTCTGAATTTATGCGCTTACAAACATTTCGGATGTTTATTTTTAATTAAATATTTGGAAGTTTTTAATATAATAAAAAAATTACACTATTTATTATTCAGTCTTTATAATCGTTACGAATTATATTTTTAATGTAGGAACTCTTATCTGACATTTATTCCAAAACAAGCTTCTGTTTTGTCCAAAAAAAAAACATATTCTAATATTTGAATTTTCTGGAGCAGTAGCTGACCAGGGGGCTGAGTCTTAGAGCCCACAAATATATCAACATCGTTTCCACGGAAACGATTTTCTTCTGACGTTAGAAATAACTCGCTTTTGTTAGCGACAGAAAACGTATAACAAATATAATATATTAATATTTATAATTTCATAACGCCAGAGCTTGCCATCATATACAGACTATAGTCTTCGCATGTAATTTAGCTTTCTATTGGTGAATGAATTTTCAAAGTCTTTTTATTGGTTAATGCGTGAAAGCGTCATAAACGAACTCTAGCAGTTTCGCATTTATAATATTAGTATGGATTCTAAGCATACTAAAATAAAATTTATTCGCTTGGTCAGGAAATAATGCGTTTATTATTATTCAAGTTTGTCGTTTTGTCGCTTGCATAGACTTATTATCTAAAAAATCACATAGGAAATTTTGTATTTTTTTCATTTCAAAAGTCATTGTATTGTACTTATTTACAGGGAAGTCTCAAGTCTCAAGAAGGACAGTTATTTGGCTGGATAATCCTCTTTTGTAAAAAAAACTCGAGAATATTATCGTATGCCTTCATTAAATTGATTATGATTTTTTGACAATTATTGGGATGTCATGGTTTCGTAGTAAGATATAATAATAATAATAATAATTGGATAATTTGTAGAGTGCCTTCACAATCACCTCACGGGCGCATTACATAAAAAAAACTAGTTGACACTTTTATTTCATAAATCATTATACAAGACGTTTTTTGTATTTATTTAAATGCCCATTGAACTTTTACATAAATAAAAAAAAATGTTTGAAGAATAATTGAAGCACACAATATTGCTTGTAATAATCTTAAATTCATAATAACAAACTGATACAGTTAAGGATTACATATTGCATATCTGCTTGTATATTTGCTATTTAAATGAAGAAAGGTTGTAAAAATTAAAAAAAAAATGTCGATAGCTTTATGGTGTAGCATGTCACTGGCACAAGTATTGCGTAAGTTTAATTAATTAATTTAGCATTGGTAAATATTCAATCACTGCAACTTTAAGCACGTTTACAAATAATAATAAGAGTTTTATTTTTGATCTATCACGTTTCCACACTGGCCGCTTGAAATCTTGAAAACTGCCAACTTTTGCTTCTTACTCTATTCATTCTTCCACTTTACGAAGCAAAGCGACTAGCAGCAAAGTTTAAGATATATAAATTAGGACTTTATTAAGTGAACTTGATAAATTCTGAATAAACCAGATAGGTACCAGCACTAACCTAGGTATTTACCTCTTGTTCTTGGAGTTCGCAATTTATACCGCGCAAATAAAACACCACCGTGCCATGGAAATAAAGTTATTATTTTGCCAAACTCAGAAGTAATTATTTTATTTTCTGCTTCTTAATTGTCACAGAAGTGTCTAATTATTTGAATTTCGTTGAAAAGTTATTGACTTTGAAAAGGCATAAATTTAAAAAAAAGCAAGAGGCAAAGACAAATTGGCCGTTTTAAGGTTTGTATTTTTTTTTTAAATTTAAGAACATACGAAACCTAAAAATATTATTTAAATAACAACACACTTTTTTAAGAAAATTAAGGTTGCGTTACAGATGAAAGTTTTTATGAACCACCACAAAAAACTCCCTTTTCCAATCTGTTAATGTGACAGCTAGTAGAGAAATACAACTTTTGCTTTGGAGTGAAGCGATGTAACGAAAATTAGAGCTTGGTCTTATATATCTAGACACTTTGAAACAGGTATGATTTTATCATCCCGGACTCATCTGCCCTGATGATGGACACTGTAACGCTGTCCGAAAAGTTGGCTAAAGAAGGAGGTAGCGCAACACGGTACAACACCCCAAAAATAAATTACAAAAAAAACTTTGAAACAGATTAAAAAAAATCTATAAATATAAAAATCAAAATATGCTTGTTTGGGGATGTATATAAGAAATGTCTATGTATGCTATATTAAGCATGGGAAATGTTTGAAACTTTAAAAAAAACCTTGTTTCTTAAAACCCCCGCGAAGGTTCTTGGATTATTTCAACCACATGACAATACATGTGAAAAGTTTTTTAATCATTACAAAAACTCTTGCGAAACTGTCAAAAATGTCAAAATTTCAGAATGACATTTTGCAAAACAATGATTGTTAAATCAAAATTCAATTTTCGAAACCCTTTAAATTAATGCATTTATTTCAAGGACTCGCCTAATACTTTGAATCGATTCAAGAATTATGGATAATTTAAATATGTAACCTCTGTTAGGTACCAAATTTGATTTATAATAATATAAAAAAAATAATATTTGTAATATATGAAAAATCGTAATAGCTGGCACGCGAGCAGTTTGAAAACTAAATGTGCTGGGACTGAATATACGGAAAGGGGAGAGGGGTTGGCTAGACAGGGGAGCGGGAGAGGGGTTAGGGAAGGCGAACGCGGGAGGGGAACGGGGACGCACGGGAAAGGACACGCAGGGAGAAACAATTTATTTCTTTAAATATGGCATTGCAACGCATGCCGGGAACCAGCTAATTTTTGATAAAGGTTTTCTGGAAACCTTTGGAAACCCGTTGGACGAAAGTATACACATATATAAATCCTAGAGATTTTATTTATCTGTAAAGTTTATTTACACGCGATTTTTCGATGCCTGTCTCATTAGGCGTTGGGTTACTTCTTCTTCTTTCGTATGGTGGGGGGTCAGAGGGGGACATCTAGGTCTGCGAGCCAGTCTAGGGCGTCAGGCGTTGCCCTGTGGACCTCATCAATCTCGCCGGGGATTGAATGGAGCGGGCATTCGTTGACCACATGTTGGGTGGTCTGCACCTCACCGCATTCACACATCTCCGACTCTTTAAGGCCCCATTTATACATCATATGGGCACAACGGCTATGGGAGCACCTTATTCTATTGATGGCGGACCAGAGTTTGCAAGGAAATGAGAACCCAGGCTGTCTCTCAGTGGGGTCTTGTACGAGATGGGCATTTTTCACCTTGGCCGATTGCCACTCAAGCTTCCACCTATCTTCTGGGGTGAGAGGTGAATGGAGGAGTCTTTCTCCTTCTGTCCAGAAGGGTTTTCGGGACTTCAAGCGGCATGCCGGGTGAGAGACGACATCATCGTGCAAAGGTATTGCGCTTTTTTGCAGCGCCTTCTTGTACTCCCTTAGTGTTGCAATCTCTCGCCTGATATTTGGCGGGGTTATATTTGCAAGTACGGGGAGCCAAGGGAGAGGAGTGGGGTTACTAAATGTATGTATTGTATATAAACAAAGTTACATGAATATTTAAGGTTAAATACATTTTAATTTCAAAACAACGATGTTTAAGATATTGTTAGGTACGTACGATTCAAAGTAATTTATCGTTATAGAACTAGGACAGATTTGGCAAAAGCGATTATCATGAATGAATTGCCACCTGTTTTCGTGATATTCACTCACTCTGTGGCAATATAAATTAACGGAAGGTATTTTAAATTAATGATCAGGGATGTTCAAAGCCTCTATAAAGGCATGATCACTGATTTATCTAATTGTGTCCGTGCTTAGAAATTGATGAATGTGTTTGGTTCCGCTGTATTGTTAACAATAGAATCACGTTTATAACGATCGGGGCTATTTCAATACATATAACATACATTGATACATTCTTGACTGATCATCTTCACGAACTTCGTGATTCAAACTGAGTTAATAGATTGCACTGTTCCGCTGCTAGCATGACAAATAAAAAATAATGCATATCTTTAAAAGGTAAGTAAGATTTGAACTCCCACACAGAGTAAGATAAATAAGGAAATGATATGTCGGAAGGTTTAAGTGTGATATTATGTTATAAAGAGCTTTTTCGATCGGTGACAGTTTACCGACACGTTGAAAACGATCAAAATATCACGTTGCCAATCAATATTTCCATACACTATTTTTCTCCAACGAATTTCTTGAAAGTGATGTTTTTTTATAACACAAATGTCTAATGTGTTGGTAAACGTATCAAAGAAATTAGCGTTTTAAGATGTGTACGCAGTAAATGGTATTGAAGTAACCATTTTTATAAATTAAAAGTTAAATAAGTTTGATATTGATAGTACCTATAAGTAAAAGATTTGAATGATTCAATGTTTTCAAAATTTATTTTTATAAGTTTAGGTATATTATTATTAGGTAGGTTATTTATCCATCCATACTTATACTTATACTTATAATACTTATTCTTATATACTTATACTTATAATATTATAAATGCGAAACTGCTAGAGTTCGTTTATGACGCTTTCACGCATTAACCAATAAAAAGACTGAAAATTCATTCACCAATAGAAAGCTAAATTATATGCAAAGACTACAGTCTGTATACTTCGACCAAGTATATCTAGGTCAATGTCTGTATATGATGGCAAGCTCTGGCGTTATGAAATTATAAATATTAATATATTATATTTGTTATACGTTTTCTGTCGCTAACAAAAGCGAGTTATTTCTAACGTCAGAAAAAATCGTTTCCATGGAAACGATGTTGATATATTTGTGGGCTCTAAGCTGGTAGGTACTCAGCCCCCTTGTCAGCTACTGCTCCAGAAAATTCAAATATTAGAATATGTTTTGTTTTTTTTGGACAAGCTTCTGTTTTGGAATAAATGTCAGATAAGAGTTCCTACATTAAAAATATAATTCGTAACGATTATAAAGACTGAATAATAATTAGTGTAATTTTTTTATTATATTAACAAACTTCCAAATATTTAATTAAAAATAAACATCGGAAATGTTTGTAAGCGCATAAATTCCGAACGAATGAACAAAATTAGATAATTCTTTTTTTCTTTGAGCTATATATAGCTTTATGAAATTTAGGTGGCAGGCAAGATGTTTGAAAACTGTAGGGTAACGTGTACGGGTACGTGTTGAGGTAATAATTTTTGTAAGTTAATTCATTTGGATTATTTACTCAATATTTTGGTTACAACAATGACTTCAAATTACGGTGGGTGCACCGGCAAAGGCCCTATGAGAATCATATATTTTTAATTCTATTTTTGATTATGTACAACAATAAAATTACTGTAACTGCTGTCAAATGTTTGCTCTTCGACTATTACTTTTATTCTCTTTCACTACGATATTAATTAAGAACCAGGCCCGAACTTAGAGGCCTAAGGGCCCTAGATACAAGATCGGTGCTCCCCTAGGGTGAGGGAGGGGGGGGGATTAAATTTAAATTAAATTAATAAAATTCTCTAAAAAACACTGCGTAGCTTATTAATTACCTACGTAGATATCTGTGGAACTATGACGGAGTTTAATGACGAGAACGAAAAGGGATGGAAAATTAGTTATAATTATTATTGAAAAGCCCAACAACCAATTTTTTTCTGCTTCCGAGGGCAAACTAATAAATTCTTAACATTTTTATTTTTCGGAAAATCAGTATCCCAGGAACATTTGACGGCCTCCGTGGTCGAGGGGAAGGCTCTTGACTGATAATTCACGTTTTTGGGATCGAATCCCGGCGTGCACAAATAAATTTTATTGTTATTATTAAACTAAACTTTTATTATTTTTAATTGTTTAAGACGAAAACCTTTAAAACATACTTATCAGCTTAACCGGCTAGTACCCGAATGGAAAAAGAGCGTCGGTGTCTGACCAAGGCGTTGCAATTTAAATCCTCTGCTAGCTAAGTCATACATCGATGCACAAGCAACATTTTCCGGTTAGATAAAAATATTAAATATTTTTTTCCGAATCCTGTGTCCTCAATGTGTACGATTTTGAAAATTTGATATATTATCGAGTCCTGTGCCTTGAATATAGTTAAGGTTTTGGCACCTATCCTATCAAATGAAGTTTTAAAATTCAGAGAGGGAAATAAATCACTTACCAGCCATAAAAAAATAGTTACGAGTATAAACATAAAACCGCCGCAACAAGGAAAATGTGGTAAAGGAACACCTATGAAATAATGTGAAGATCGAATGCTTTGGACATATGGCGGGGCAGGGAGTATCTAGTCACGGTGAACTGGAACTATTCTCTCGATGGGGAAATAGCGAGAAGTGAAAACCGAGAAACAAGAAGCAGGAAACAAGAAGCTGTGGGTGCGAAAAACAAGAAGCGGCGAGAAACGTGAAGTGAGAAGTTGTTGGAAGCTGAAAACAAAGAAAATAAAAAGCAGCGTGAACCGGGAAGCAAAAAACCAAGAAGCAGGAAGCAGGAAGCAGGAAAAAGGAAACAAGAAGCAGTGGAAGCGGACAGCGCGAAGAAGAAGCAGAAAGAGAAGCAATGAGCAGCGGGAGACAACAATTAAAAAAAATCTTACCCGGGAAGATGAAAGCGGGAAAAAAGAAACTGGAAGCGAGAAGAAATGTGGAGCACGAATAAGCGAAAGGCGAGAAGGGAAAACCAAAGCTCAATCAATTAATTTATATCTGCCCAATTCCATTATGATTTGGCTTATTAGGTTTCCATATATAACATTCGATTAAACTCCAATTTCTTTCCTATCCGAAGAGCACGTATTCCAAGTCTTAACAAATCAGCGCCCCCTGGTGTACCGGTCTCACCGGGACAGGAGTGCTCCCGGCTTGGGTGGTGGAATCGTATCGTATATTGATCCGAAAAAAAAGTTTGTTCGTAAGTAAGCATTAGGGCCACCGCACCGCATCAGATTTCTAAAATTTTTCATAAAATTCTACAATAATATCAATAATTTTTAAGAAAGAGTTTTTATTTGAGGCTTTAGCTTGGTTCCGGTACGTAATTACCCACATAAAAGCTATTGGCAGAAATGTAACATTACACGACATTTAATCGTATTTTATCATAACTACTAGTACTTCTGTGAACAGTTCGTAGACCTTGCGTCTAAAAATGGACGCAAGGTCTATTTTGAATATATATTTCAAAATGTCTCTTATAGGTACAATAAATCAACACCAAAATTTCCTCTCAAATCTTAAAATCATAAGATATGTAAGTAGATATTTGAATAAGATATCGCTTGCTGAGGACTGGTTTGTACTATGTCCACAAAAACTCGTATTGAAAAATAAAAATTTTTGAGTTTCAAAAAATTATATTTTGGTTTCGTCTATTTCAAACTAATTGTTATGAATATTTTAAAAAAACAAGGGTTTAACTATCTACAAGTAAAAGAACAACATATTTGGTTGAGTTTTGAACGAATTTACACATACTTCAATTCACAGCTTAAAAAAACCCTAAAAATACAGGAGTACAAACCAATCCTCAGCAAGCGATATGTAAGTAGGTATTTGAATCAGTACCCATGAACTTAAATATGAACCATATATTTTATGTCATTTTTTTTAAATACTTCAAATGAGGAATAATGTATACTTTTTTCCAAAGAAACTTCACTATCTGAGTGACAATACTTTTTTCAAACTTTCAGGCAGATAGGTGACTAAGCGAAAAATGCGACTAAGAAAATACAAATAAACACGACATTTCACATTTGAAAAATTAATTTTCCTGAATCATTAAAACGGCCAATATCTTAAAACGAAAACGGAATGTAACAAGTTTACAGAGACAAAATGCATAACGGTCGAGTTCAAACAGGACTTAAAGTATAACGTTTTAAAACTTATGATTCAAACGTTTGACTAAATCATTCAAATATTAATTTTTTATAAGAAAAACTCTCTTTTCTAACTTTTGAAGGTTATTATAATCTAAACGAAAATATGAAAGAGAAAAAGACACAGAAAAATAGGAATAAACAATGGTCGCAACTGGAACTCGAACCCAGACCTCTCTTCTTCAATGATTTATTACATTGATGCAAATAACCTTCAAAATTATAAAAAGAGAGTTTTTCTTAGAAAAAAATTAATATTCATTTAGACTGAAAAGAGAGTTTTTCTTATAAAAAATTAAATATTCATTTTGACTTTTAGAAGTCAAATAGTTCCATATGAATAAATTCGATATATTTATCCGAGACGCTATCAGGTCACAAACTTCTTAGAATGATTGTTTCCAATAAAAAAAGAGTAGTTGCCCATAATATGGAAAAAACAATTAGTTTAAGATAACATTGTTCATTCTAAAATTTTAAATATGAGATTGACAAATATGACAGTTTGAAAGAAGGTGGCAAAAGCGAAATTGGTTAACGTGCACGTCCCGGTTAGACGAGAGGTCTGAATTTTGCATTTTATTGCAATCCATTTGTTCATAAGCAAATAGTGAACAGTGACTGAACGGTGTTGTTTATAAAACAGGCCCCAGGTCACATCACGAGAAGCGTGAGCCTCCTGTCATCCCAACCTCGGTTTCGTGATCTCCCTTCCATAGGATCTCTTGTTAGATGTTCCCATTAGGAAAATACCACCTACATCTTACATGGCACAGGTATACCATTATAGCATTTACCTGCCTGGTATTTTGTCGAAAGGTTCGCGTGTGACCTTTGCGATATACTTAATTGGTACAACAGAACGGTCGGTTTTGCTTCGTGAGGAATCCGAATCTTCAACTACTGGATTTACTTGTGGGGAATTAGAAAAAAAAACCTAAGTGTTTAGAAGGCAAACATTCAAAACTATAGCTCAAGGAATACCTTGAAACCGAAACGCCACCTGACTAAGATGCTACAAGCTTCATCAAACATTTATTTTATTTCACGGTAAACTCAAATAATCACATGTTATTTCCAACCTATTAGGAGAATGTTATGGCGTAGGGAATTTAATAGTCACGGTCTTGGAGTATTTGTAGTCAAACATTTGTTTATTGATTGCCTGAATCCATAATAGGATAAAAAGACACATAGTAGAGAGCACTTAAAATAAACTGTTCTTAGGAAAGACTATTAGCCTCGTCAAATACACATCCAAAGTGTAATCACAATAACAATAATAATATTAATAACACTAGAGCTCCGTATTAGTTTGATGTTATTTATTTTAGTTTAAAAAGTTGTCATACGTATGAATATTTATGAACACTAATTCAATTCAACGGTTCTACGGGACAAAGTGGATTATGTCATTATTATTAAATTAATAAATTGTACGCAATTGCTGTCACGTTCAAAAACGATAAATTCTAGTGAAATTGTATATTAATGTTTAAGTACAACGAGAAAGCATTGTTCGTATATTTCATTTTAAATTATTTAATATTGAGATGCATATCTATTACCTACATAATTTTCTACGGAAAGAATAAATCATATACCTCCCAATAATACGCATTAGAAATTCGCACAAAATGACATTTCAGCGACTTGGGTGTGAACTCCTAACCTACTGCTTGCCGGCTAATCTTGACTACCTTTTGAACATTAATTAACGTATGGAGAACACTACTGGCGTAATGAAATTAGTACAGCATTATTTTATTGGATTTCCAGGCACTTTTTCAGAAGAGTTGTTTCCGTCATTAGTGTAAAGCTTTGAAATACCCTAAAATAAGGGGGCGCGGCGTCTTTTTTAATTATTTTTCGGCGCGCCATATTGATTTTTCATTTTTTTCTATATTCATTAGGAAAATCGAGCCTACGGAGAGATCAGACGAAGCTAAGTAGTAACTAAATAAATCTGATTCTCCTTCATTTAAAACCCATACCAAAATTTCAAATCTTTTAATTACCACAAATATTTTTTGTTTCCCGATTGCGCTTTTTTTCTGAGTTTGTCTTCTTTGGGGCGCTATGTTGATTTTTTCCCTATATTCATTAGGAAAAATGAGTGTACGCCGAGGTTAGACTTAGCTTGGTAGTAACTACGAGTATGAAATATAAATCTGATTCTCTAACATTTAAAACAATTCTATTCAAATCTTTTAATTACTACCAATATTTTTAGTTTCCCAATTGTGCTTTTTCTGCATTTTTAAGGCTCTCACAAGGGCGGTGCAATTTTAAATTTTCCTCCCCCTTTCTGCAAGGGTGCATCTGTTCAAATGGTCTGACTGCTGATTGCAGATATTTGCAGTATTGTTGTTTGCGGTTGTTTTTGAGAATTTGAGATATTTTTTGCGGCTGTGTTTAGTGTTATTTATACAGCAAAGGTTCACATCCAACTTTTCATTTGCGAAGTAGTCAGTGCTTTATATCTTTATGGAAATGTTATACCTTTTGAAATGAAAGGCTATTGCGATATCATTTTTTTGTTTGGTATTGGATGCAAATTGGAAAGATTTGCTTCAAAAGTCACTCAAATAGATTCACTTATAAATTTTTGTGATTTGCAACTGTATTCTGTAAAACTATATTGATATTTAAAGTGGCGTGTGTCCATGATTCATTAAAACAAAAATTAACTCTTTTTGTAACTCCTAGATTCTTCCAAAGTTGGGTATCATGATATGAATTGACTAAAGTTCTGCAATTTGTTTCTTCAAAATTCGCAAATTCAATTTCAATTTGATTTTGGTGCTTACAAAATAAAAGCGTCTCTTTAAATGCACCTAATTAAATATTACTATATGGATTAACAAAAAGACAATCTTTGTGAATCGGACTTTTATAATTTGTAACAAGAGACCTCGGTTCCTAGGTCTTAGACACTTGTTGCTGATATTAACATGAAGGTGCTGTATCTGGCTATAAAAATAATCATAAAATAATTTGCGTTCTAATTCCTAGCGACAGTTTTCAATGCACTAGCGAGCATTTAAACCGGGAATCCGAAAAGCTATATTAAATTTCACCAAAATATTATATGATTATGAGCGTTAATTATATTTCCGTGACTTTTAAAAGTTTTACGGCTACGACAGTTGTCGGTGAAATTTTCCAAATCAATAATGTGGAAATATGTTAATTTTCAGTATTCATTCGTGAAAACAGCTGTATTGAGCCTTTCTACAAATTTGCTTAATATTTTGCGAAAAACACTTGAGTCCTTAGGCAGGTTTCCTTTGTAAAGGGGTATAAATTCAATTAGGCAATTCAGTGAATTGTGGTATACAGCTTGTTAAGTGGGAATTGCTTCTAAGAATGTGTGTATTGTATCCAAGCCTAAGCCTTTGAAATCTGAAATAATTTAGAACGAGCTCACCTATTTAAAGTCAACATTTCGCTAACGTGAACCATAAAACAAACAACTTCTTTGCATCTTCAAGTAGGTACCCTCTTAGAACAAGAATAAACATTTATGCTAGTATTTCTATAACTAAAAATAGAAATTCAATAAATATTACAGTTTCGAGAGCGGTAGTGTGACATCATAGCGAAAAACATCATTTACAACTGGCTCCAGACGGTTGGAAGCAGTTGTACAAATTGGGTAGTATTCACGTACAAAGTAAAATATTTACATGATTGACGCGAATAAAAGTTTCAAGATGAAAAATTCCCCATCTTACTGAAAACTTAAAATTTTAAAACCATGGTACAAATATCATTGTCACTAGTGCAATAATTCAATAAATGTACAAAATTAAACTCACGTTATACGTTACTTACATGTCATAACAATTCTGAATAAAATACAACTTAAGAAAATATTGAGCACAACATATTGAACTATTCCAACCAACAATACCAGAACAATTCGGACAAAACATTATAGTTATGAAAGGAGGTTCTGCCCTTGGTTTTGACGGAGACACAGTACTAATATTGAATTGTTTAAAATCGCAAATATCGAAACCTCAAATTTTCAAAGCGGAGTATTTCCATCCATTCACAAACACTATGTAACTATACCAATATTTAAAACCGGCAATTTCGAAGGAATCACCAATTAACATACAATTTAAATAAAAATATTGCAATATGCAATATAACGCTCCATACTCTCCTTTGCACGCCGAACGTAAAATAGGTTTAATGGATGAGTTAATTAATGGCGTATGATTTTATAATCCATCAAAACACAAGCAATAATAGCTCTATGAGTAATGGCACGGACATTACTGTCTTCACATTACTGTATCCATTAGCCTGAGATCAAATAACTGGTGAGGATGCTGCGATAATGCACCATTAATTTTAATAGAGTAACGTGTGATGCACTTTCCATATAAAATGACACTCTCCACATTGCCCACAGTGAAGCAGACTATAGAGTTTCATCAACAGTCGTCCAGAGGAAGACCTCCTGAACTCCTGGATGACTCAATGCTCCAAAATATTACAGAGAAACTGCCTGGATGAAAGCGATACCCAGGGTAGCTATTCTCCAAGCCCTCGTCGCTCGCAATCGCCGTCGAAAGTACGTACATTGGTCGACGTGGTTATTCTTGAGCCAGTCGACGGAACATTTTTAGACGCCAAACGCCAAAAGTCATTCGCCGCAACTACGAGTGGGGTAGACCAGTAGAAACGGAGAAGCGAGTGGTTGTTTATTTGCGTGTCTATGCAATTGGCTGTCAACATCTAGTATTATCGTTTTCCCGCGCGAACTTTCGCACCCGCAAGACGTCGAATATTGTTATAAAGTCGTTTTAAGGTTACATATTACAATGGCTAATTTTCCGCTCATTATTATTGATCAGAACTAACTAGTTCTATGAGCAGTTGCTTTTGATTATTAGTTATATGGCCATTTCGAAAATTATCAACCGACCCAACAAACTTACCGTTTCACTGTTTGACGTTTGACATTTCAAAGTCATAGAAATCTCAAAAACATCAGGAACATAGACAACATTTACAGGGCTACCAATATAATCATCCTTGCGACCGCTCGCCGTTCAAGATTACGTAAATATGAAACATTCGAAAAAGTTGGTCGCGACGACGAGGAATTTTTCGCTCGCAGCTGGCGCATGGCGAGTAACGATTGATCGTTGCTCGGGAATAGCTACCCAGAACCCAAGAAGATATGAAGCCTGAGAACGAGAAGAACCGACTCCAACAGCCTACCTAGGCAATGAGTTGAGACAGTGCAAGGAAGAAGAAGAAGAAGATCGATTGGTTCCAACAAACAGTTGCAATTTCGAAAATTAAAAGTTCATTGAAAGTAAAAAAATTACATTACTCAGGAATATTTCACATCACGCACATCATCTCAGACGACCGAAATTAGTATGTTGATGAATCTACCAAATTCACAATGTGAAATAGGTCAGGAAAATAAGCAGAGAATTTTTTATTATAATGCATTATTAATTATACCTACTGGATTATTTTAAAATGGATTTACTATACGCCGAAAGTTTTCTCATAATTTGTCATAGCTAGATAATAATTAAAACTATTTACAAAGTGGATTTGATCCAAGCAGAAATATTTCTCATAATTTGTCATGGCTAGATAATAATTAAATCTATTTACAAAATGGTTTTAATCCAAGCAGAAATTTTTCTCGTAATTTGTCATGGCTAGATAATAATTTAATCTTTTTACAAAATGGATTTATTGCACAGAAATTTTTCTCATAAGCTAGGCTAGATATTAATTTAATCTTTTTATAGTTCAATAATTTCAACAGGGGTTGAACATACAAAATCAAAGTCGCGCATGTTTATTATTCAAAATTTTATCTACTGCAAGAAATGTGTAGGTAGGTACTTATCTTGCAATATTTAAACTGTTTTATAGTTAAATTTTGCCCTACTAATATGGCAAACGTAATTATTACCCTTTAAATGGCGGTATAGATTACCGTAATGATGCCCTTTGCTCAAAAGTAATATTTCCTAGACTTTGCTTTTACCTGCCCGTTTGTTTGTATCTGTGTCTCGGACAACAAAAAACAAACCTAGTTACTTCGTTCTCCTTGTTTGACAATTATTTATTTTGAAGCTGATTGCGTATTTTTTTTAGCTACCCCTTTCCTACAAGGTATAATATTCAAGGGAAAAACTTCATTATGTGAGAATACAGTGTTTAAAACAAATAAAGGTACAATTTTAGAAGTGACCAACGTATTAAAGGGGTTTGTTGTGAATATTTTAAAATTTTTATGATTTAAGGATAAGATAACAAATCATCTGAGGATAAGATGTTTTTTAATGAAAATACATAACTTTGTTTATACCTCTATTTCATCAACATGTTTCAAAACCAAAGGATTTCTTCGTCAGAGTAAACGTTTAATAAAAATAGAGTAAACGTTTAATAAAAATTTGCAAAAATAAGATTAGATAAAACAAGTATAGAAAAATAAGTACTTATCCATAGACAAAAAAAAACATAAGGAGTTTTTATTTAGTGTCAAAGCGTTTTTTTATTTAACGTTTCTGACTTCAAGAGTATTTTAGGCCATTATTTGAAATCATGGAGAGAGAGAAGGCGAGTTTATAAACCATATAAACCAAAACAATATATATATAATCTAAAGTTCCCACTTCTAGGCCACATAAAGTACAAGTAGAGGAAAGTACGTAAATTTTAAAAAGGCGAGAGGGAACCGGGGAATGTCCAATTCTAATTTGAATAAGTGAGAAAATTTATTAAAAAAAATGGTACAAGTGTTGAAATCACATATGATAGCCCTTCGTATAACCCGACATTGGTTAAAAATACCTTCCGCCGTTTGTCAGATGGGCTTTAAGTCACCCCATAACTCATTTTTACCTAAAAGGGAAATTTGATAACTTTTCGTAAATATTCAGTTTCAGTGCTGGCAACCTGGGCATTTATTCATTAGTTACGAGTATATTTCATAATGTAAAAAACTCTAATGCATGATAGAGGGTGGGGCAGAATGCAGTCTCTGATTTGAAGGGTGAATTGAAAAAAAAACGTTTCAAAATAAATAAAAAAAAGGTTTTGGTTTCTCAAAAGTACACATGATAAAGTTTTTTTCATGACGTTGTGAAAATGATAGGCCTATCGACTGGCGTGGCGGCTTTGGCGAGAAATACACATGTTGAACCTTTCAAAGAAGTTTTAGGCCACTCTTCCTAGCATATCTTGCGGAATTCCAGCGATGACGTCCTCAATCACCTCCTTCAGAGCTTCAAGAGTTCGAGGTCGAAGTTTGTATGCCTCAGTTTTGACGTTTTACCACAGAAAAAAGTCACTCGGTGTCAAATCGGGGGAGCGAGGAGGCTATGGATTATCCCCAAGGAGATCAGGCAACCTGGAAAGAGCTCTTGCAGAATTTCGCGGGAACGACGGGCATATGGGTCGTGGCTCCATCTTGTTGAAACCAGAAGGCTTCTGTGTCGTGTTCCTCGCCATACTCTTCCATTTTGGGACGCATTTGGATTTTTTTGTTTGTTTACTGTGCCACATTTTTTTTTGTTTACTTTGCCACACTAGCGACGAAAATGCGCTTCGTCGCTAGTTCACACAACAGTGCCAGAAGGTACAGCAGCTACGAATGCAATGCTAGCATCTCTACGTTTCATGTGGGCTCAATTCCTGTGCAAGAATCATCTTGTAGGGGTGCAGGTGAAAGTCTGAGTGTAAGATTTGCCTTACAGTTCTGGATGATATTCCAAGCACAGCGCCATGTTTGCGCGTTGATCGAGTTGGAGACTCTTCAATTGACGCTCCTACTGACGCGATGTTTTCAGGTGTATTCGCACACTTTTAGGTTGCCTAACTGGTATTTTAGAACCTGCAGATCCTGTCAAAATTACGTTACTGATCCATTTTCGAATGGTTTTAGGATTAGGAACACTGTTATTACGATTTAACACGAACCGGATCCGAAAAGCCCCACGCGTAGCCACAACGCTTTCCCCGTTTTTAAAGAAGGTCTCCACAACAAAACCCCGATACTTACCTGACTACAGCATAGTCACTACCATAAAAGGTACTATTTCCCCGACCTAACGGCACCCCATTGCCCCTTTACTCGGTCCGGGGGGCCTTCAGTGATTTTTGAAAGTAGGGACTCCTAGGTATAGGAAATCATACAAAAATTAAAATTCATCTCGACATTTGCGAAAACATTTCGTTGAGGTTTGTCATACCCCACATCACTAAGGGTTGGGTTAAAAAAAAGTATCGTAATTCTTGAAAAAGTCAGTCTGTTTACGGAAGAAGAAGATTTTTTTCTTTAAAAATATCTTTTTTGTCAATCCAACATTGTAGTAGAAAATCCTTTTGCAACACACCCTTCTCAATTGCTTCATCATTGTCATTAATTTGATGTATCACGTGTCAACACACGGAGAATTTTTGTCAACATTAGTACTTGCTTTTAATGCATCATTCGCCATTCATTAGTCGGCAGGCAGTATGGGCTTACCGCTGATAGCTCCGTCGTACCTCTCCCTCTGACTCATTAACGACGTTTGTAACAGAAAGAAAGAATCCAATGGAGCTTTCAGCGGCATGCCTGTAGACAGTTGATATATCTACCTACAGAGTTTTGATGGATGATCACGGCTAAAATCAGAATACCTTTTTTTCAGCTTTTTTAAAACAATAGAGCTTTTGAGGTATTTCAAAATACATAGGTCATGACGCTTTTGCGTGATTCATTGCTGAATTTTAACTTTTAAAAGAAAATGCCACGTTTAATAACATATATACATTTTTTTTTAACAAATCGTTAACAATTAATTTGACCATTGAAACTCGCGATGATTTATTTTCAACCGACAGAGCTAGTATTTAGGAATATGGCATGCTCAAATGAAAAATGTTTTTGTGGCATAAGGAAATGACTTGGTGAGAAGGAGCATAGTTGCAGAGTACCTACCTAATTCATTTTTTGAAGCAGTGAACGCTTCGATTCAGAATTCTCGTCAGTCAATTCTAGTCATACTTGCAACATTCTTAACTTAAATCAACTCAAAACAATAAACGAAGCACTATGTAAATTATAGGTCGAGTATTATAACCTGGGGAGGAACAAACGCTGTCGTCATTGATCCGATCTTTAAAGCTCAGAAACCAATTATAAAGATTCTTCCAAGACCACCGACCACAAGCAATCCGGATGAAATCTTTAGGGGAATCTGTGTTTTGGACATTAGGCAACTTTACGCCAAAAACACACTAGCATGCCTCTTCAAACACAGAACTATTTTTCAAAATAGAGCAAATAATAGAGCAAAAGGGCACAATCTCTTACTTACCCCTTTCACAAAAAAAAGCTTTAGCCCAAATAAATTTTAGAAACTTTAGAAACAACAAAGCAGCACAACGCACTTTTACTGGCCATTAGAGAGAACCCAATTATTTGAAATATAAATCAGACATCAAGTCTTATGTTATCAGCCAAGACAGAACAAAAATCAACGAATTTTTAACACATATTTAAATGTACGTATTTTCAATGATACGATGCTAATTGTCTTTTATTTTAAATGTAATATTATTGTTCCTATTTTTATTTTTGTTATAAACTGCATAAGTTAAAAACTCCGCCTGCTCTCAACATGGCAGTTCCTAGCGGGACAGGCACAGGACGTCACCAATGCAATAAATGAAGCATAACCAATTATTATATTGAGTAATAAAGTTGAAAAAATTATCTGGGTTAGGGTAGGACAAGAATTAAAAAAAAATTCTTAACAATTAAACACAAAATTAATATGTAAAATATCGAATGCCCAAATATTTCTAGTTACTTTGGGGTGATTTATTTCCCCGATTTTACCAGTTTTCTAAAAGTTTTTTTGTATTCATTGAATTCCAAAAACGTTTAAATATAAAAATACTAAAGCCAGATCCTGCCTGAAACATTAATCTGTAGACAAAATCGCTTTTAACAATTGGCGAATTTCACAAAAGGATTTCATTTAGTTAAAATATGGACATTTTTAAAAGTAAATTGAGAGAACTGCATCTGTGTCAGTATCGGATATGTCAGTGCTTTATAGTAGAAATGGAATCTCTTTGAGGGAATTGAATTCACAAAGAGCTTAATTTTTTAAATTCGAACAATTTGTAAGGATTTATCCATTAAAGTGTATTTATTAGTGACAAAATATTGAGAATGCTCACATGGGTATCTACCTTATTAGCTTTTTGCAGACGGCCGCACAACGCACGTGAGAGCTCACTACTAGCAAATTAATAAGTTAATCAAAACCTGATCATCGGATGGCCTAAATGCACCATTATAGTCACAATTGATAACAAACATTTTATTTCTTTCAGCAGTTCACGTGCGTTGTGTGCAGCTAACTTTGTTCTTCGTCGGTCTTCTTATTACTTTAAACATATATTCAGTGTACTCATTTATTTTGATCTGTTAATAGCATTAATATAATTTATTTTTTACCTAAAAACAATCTAGGGGAACGCCAAATTAGGACATTGTAATCTAACAACTGTGTATCAAAAATAATACTTATAAATATTTTATTCCGTTTTAGGAAGAACGTATAGTATTAACGAAGAATATTAAGCGTCCGCTTCGCTTTTACCATCCTCAACCATGTTCACTTTGCTACAATATGGATCGAACAGCTCACTTCGGGAATCACTGAACTCGATAATCAGGTCTGAAAGGAATTTGTTGGGAACACTGATCATATTCTTGGACACTCCAATAATACCATCTTTAATTTTTTAACAATGGATTGATGACGATGCATTTTATTGGACTGAAAACATGTCCTAACATGATATTCTTTTATTTTTACTTGTTATATAGGGTGTATCAGGATAGACAGAAATAGATCAGCGATTCTGAGCTCATATGTCACCACTGAACACCACCTAACGGATCACATGGTACGCGTTAGCAGCACCATACAGATTTGTATCCAGTGGCGACGTGTGATAGAAAAATATTTTTTGTATTTAATTGAAAAAAATGTCACCGGACAGCAAAACGATATCATTTTTTTTTCTCCAAACATGCTCAGGGGTGGTAGCTGGTGAAAAAGTTTGGCCACCAATAAAACCTCGCTACGAATCCACTCCCACTTGAATAAACCTGAAAAACTGTTTAAATTTGATAAATCTGCGTTTTAAAATTGTTAAACCACCACCATGTTTTACTGAAGAAGGTCAAACATGGCTCGACCTGGAGACACATTAAAAATGTCGAATTCTGCATAGCGTGTCATTTTTTGTCACAATTTATTGCTTGTGTATTATTTATTCTTCAATGCTTTTGGCATGTTTTGCACGGAACAGTATTGTATTCCCCCAATAAAGGTATGCAATAATTGTTATTCCGCAAAGACACGATATTTGTTATTACGAAAATTGCATCGACTTACCATTCGCAAAGTTACTGCAACAGCAATTGATAAGATGAATAATCTTTTTGAATAATATTAAAATGTACATGTTTTTATGATATCTAACTTATGCAATAATTGCAATTTTTGCAGTTGTTATGATTTTCTTTCCCACAGAAACTAAAAGATCAAAATGATTGAGAAAGATCAGTACTAGTTTAGTTTAACATTCTTTATATAAATAATTATTTAGAATAACTGTAGCATTAAACAATGTACAAATAGTAGAGTTAAAGGTTTATAGATCGATCCATATATTTTAATTCAACAAACATTTAAATACGATGCCTTTCTTGTATAGATAAAATAGATTGTTATGTTTATTACAAAATTGTGCAGAATATCTTCTTTCGTGATGAAATAGGGTCAGTTACTTTTCCAGTTATATTATTGAATGCTGAATGAAAGGATCCCTAACCTTTTGAAACCTTTCCTGGTTCCATTTCTGAAGGCCTCTGAAATGGCAATCATTCATTAAAAACCATTAATTTATATTTACAATAAAATTATTGTATTATTATAAAATTATTAATTATTATCTGCTACCAGGACAACCACATAAACCATATTTGATTGACAAGTGTTTTTCATAATTTTATCATTTAAAAATTATATAAGGTGTATTTGCGGCCCGTTTTAGAGTCGAAGATACTCGATCAGATACGATACTTAATCAGTTACGATCAGATCTCGATACTTAATCAGTACCCTGGTGTACGACCACCATTCAGAATTGAAACGTTGCTTGAAAAGGCTTTAGCCATGTTCAGTGACTAGATCTGAATAGCCAGGTAACTCCCCACCTTCTCTTTTACATCACCTTACCCTTCCCACTTACTTTCAGCCTCACAATACACCCCAATTAGGGTTGCCACTGTCTTACTGGTTCCTGGCGGTTGGTAGCAATTACGACTCTTGCCCGGTATTCACATCAAATATCTTCACACAATAGACCTGAAACAAAAAAAAAAATGATTACTATATAGTCGAACAACTCTAGTATTTTTTACTTTAACCCACCCTTTCTTCTTCCAACGGAAGTTCGCTCTCTAATCTTCACCCTTCTTACAGCCCGGAAAAACACAGTTGAACTGCCCTTGTTTTGGTCAATTTTATTCTAAAAACAAAAAAAAATTAATACACCTTGTACAATTTAATATGATTGTAATACATTTTGAAATCAATGTATCGCACACAAATAAACATTGCAGTTTGTTCTCCCCGCGGAACTGAGAGCTACAATCCTAAAGATTCATTTTGCATCTTTGCAACACAATCAAGAATCCATTTCGCCCAAGGGCACTTTTGCAACTCGGGGAGTTGAAATCGTCTCTCTAATCGAGAAGCATTGAGGGGAAATGCATAGCTGGCTGGAGGAAATAAAATCCTCCACATTGCAATGGGAATAGGCAAAGGGAAAAGAACTGGAGGATAACATTATGTTTTTGATCACAAATCGATGAATTGAAGAAAGAAAATAAAAATCACACAAACATCCCTATAAACGGTTTCTTCTGATTTTACCTGTGTGAAAAACATGAGTAGTAACTTTATATTATTACTAAAACTTAAAGAGAGTTAGACCGATATTTGTACCAATGAGAACTGCAGAAACCCAATCCAATGACAATTCGGTATAAGTCAGGAATAAATATCATCAGGAATAACGATTTTCGTATCATCGATACCAACCTTTGACATAGTAGAAATTCGCTTGACTTCGAAATGAATTCTGGCTTTCGTGTTTCCTCCTCCAAATGGATTTCTGCAAGACCCGGGATCACTCCTGACATTCTTTAAAATAATCCTCCAGGCAACACCCTTAAGGCGCCGCTTCCCCGCTAAAAAAGAAGAAGATGGAGAGTTATGTAATTACGAATGTTGGACAGAGCGCCTTAAGATTTTAAATGATAAAATTGAAACGAAAAATGTGAAAATGTTAAATGAAACATTAAAGAATCGTTTAAAATAGAGCAAAAATCTCGCGGAAGAAACATTGTGAATTTTTTCACAACTATAACTTATAAAATAATAGAAACAAACGTGTTTTTAATAATTTTCGGAGCAAACTGTGCGATTTTTTTCTATCGAGGGAATTTCATATAATTTGCGTTTCGACGTGGAAAGCGTCTAGGTATTATCTTCAAAAATAACATATATTTTTTTAAGAGCTTAAAAACTTCAAATGTTTAAGGGAAATGTGTAAGAATCAAGTCAACTCAGCACCTCTTTGAAAAGTCATTAATAGCTATAATTTTTTTTTAAAGAGCCCTTTTTTTATACATTTTTTCATCACTTTTAATGAATTTTCAAAGGAGGTTCTGAGTTGATTTCATTCTAAGTTATCCGATCACCCTCCTGTAGGCTCCTTATGCTGTGAAAGTTAAAAAAATAAAATAGGTGTCTCTAAGAATATTATTTTAGAAGTGCTAAATTCAATTTTTTTTTTTGTATAATTTCTTTCATCCGTTCGCTGCATTTATTACAGTCCAAAAATCCCGGAATCGTCCACATTGCATCTTGAAATAATGGAAATTCACTCTTGAAGCAGTGGAAATAAATCACGGAGCACATTACCTGCGAAAAGAGCCCTGGCTGGGGTAGAAATTTGGTTGTGGAGCCGTTTATTTTTGTCTCGTAAGCGTTTACGTCCCGTAGACACTTTACCTGAGGTGACGAAATGGATCTTAATTTCACATCAAATTAAGTAATAATATTTTTGAGAAATGATATCATTACCAAAAAAAGTAGAAAAAAGCAAATGAAATTGTGAAATTTTAAAGTTTTTGTCAAAATCTTCCGTACTTTGCAGAGCTTAATATTTTTTCTTTTTATTGTAACATTTATACGAAGGCATTTTATTGCTATAATCTCATGTGATTTTTACAAGGTTAACTGTTTTATTGTTTAGTTAATATTAAAATAAATATAAATAACGGCAATTCTCTCGATAACGTTATTTAGCGATATGTTTTTTGATATAGTTAATTGGTTACAATTAACTCACTTCATATGGTAGGCAGATATAACCTTTCCTAATGCAGGGCATACAGAACAAGTTAGTTTTTACCACAACTCATCTGAAACACATCATCATCTGATTTCGCGACTGCACAATGTAGGCGTGATTGCTTTGATTTCTCATAGTCACGATTTTGATTATGTCATGCAATCGGGTGCGAATATGATTTGGTTCGAAACATTATGCATTTAGATTGAAACTTTGTGGAACATTGTCCGCAAAAGAGGACAGGCAACACTATAATCTATCATCGTAAAATCGTTCTATTAAAATTACATCAATAATAAAACTATAATTATGCAGTAAGAGACTACAATGTTTCCCATATAAACATGAACACACGTTCGCACAGAACAAGACCATTTTCATCTTAACTACCATAATTTTGGTTAGAGTTGAATTATTGGTCTTTTTTACGACCGTTAACAGCTTTAAATGACATTTCTTACATGTGGTAATACAAGAACTAAATTAGCCATACCTGCGTGCATGCCTTAATGAACTAAATATCTTTAACATTCATAACACAAATCACAATAAAATGCACAGTGATATTTCTTTGTTCGTACAATCTTAATATCACTTCAACGGTGGGTGTATTGATTAAGTTCTTAGCATTAACTAAACTCAAAAGTAGAACCTTTTCACTAATGTTCTGAATTTCTTTATGAAGCAAAACGTTGGTTGTTCCTTCGTTTATCTATAAATACGCGACGCTATAAATACATGTAGTGATACCCTAATGCACCCCTGTCGGAGTGTATTTTACTTCGAGGGGTAGATCCCGCAGGCGTAAAATCTATTTATGCATATTTTGTCGGACTCGCTGGAGACTGGATTTATACACTAGAGAAGGTTTGTGTACCTGCCACCCCCACCCCACGGCTCTCCGCCCTAATGGGAAGGGAGTCCCAATTCTCAATGCTCCATTAGCTTGTCTTCAGGGAAGCTGAAGCAGGGGGTGGAAGGATTTTGATAAGTGTTTAAAGGTTGTTCAGGAGAAGAAGGATACATAAGATATGGTTGGATTTGAAGGGTTCAAAGGTGTTTAATCGGGTTATAAATAATCTTTTGAAGATTAACTTTTGTGTACTTCAGTAAACAATTGTTGAGTAAGCCTTCAAATTGCAGGAAGCTTCAGGATTCGTATTTTTAACTAGCTCTTTAGCTTTTTTCGTTTTTTTTTGCATTGAGTTCTGCTATTTCGAGTGCATTTATGCTATCACTATTTCTCGATACCGTACACACTGCAATATTTTTCCCTCATTACCAACAGTTTTTTACATTAACTCTACACAGGAGGTCCAGAAGAAAATAATTTCCCTCAAGGCCTAAGTCATCTTTGAGGATGCTGTATGGAGGATCTTTTTAGGAAAGGAAGGAAAGGAAGCTCTGGGAAGGAAAAGAATATTAGGGGTGGATAGAAATCTGGGGGTCAGTGTGTCCAGGAGTGACGGACGTATGAATCCGTCCCTCCTACCGCGGTGCCGTCCCTCAACCATTCTCTCCCGATCCGGCCTGCCATGCAGATGGTGAGCAGAAGCATCTGTAGCCAAGACCCGGACAAACCTCACCCCATGAAACCGGGCACCTCTGCTAAATCACCTAATGTAGCGAATCACTGAGGGCGACCTATGGCAGAGGTGTTTGTTATCCAATAAATGGTTCCTGGGGCGGCGGTGCCCATACCCGCCTCCCAAATTGTTAGCCAACGTTTCGGACAGCGTTACATTATCCACCATCAGGGCAAATATGACATCAAATGGGCAGACACTACCCTGATAATGGTCACTATAATGTTGTTCGAAACATTGGCTAAAGAAGGAGAATGCGAATAGCAATAAAGTTTATTTGTTTTTGAATTCTACTGCAACTATTTTAAAAGTCCAAAATTTAGCTTTTTTACAAAATAAAATATGTCTGCTTTTAAAATTCTACGCTATCCTTACGCTCATTAAATATTATTTAAAAGGGGTTAAAATAATTGGGTTCTACCTTTTTGGTAATTAAAGCTTGTCCAGTTATTTTAATAAACTACAATAAGCGCTGTTGAATCTGATATCTTGATTAGACAAATAGGTACATTTATTATAAGTTAATTAAATTGTTAGAATTAAGTAAGATAATAATGTTTTGTTATAATTATTTTTGAAATAACTTTATAAGAAAAACCTCAAATTGTAATATTTAATCATTGAACATAATATTAGCAACTGAAACAAAAATTTGAAACAGACAAACCAGGAAAAGATACTCCGTACAATTAAACATGGCCGAAGAGGAGAGGGTCGATTTAGCTCAGTGGTTCGAGCAGAGCCCCGGCAATAATAAGGTCCATGGTTTGATTCCAAGATGCGACCAAATCTTTTTCTATATTTCTGGGCCAAATTTTCGATTGAAAGTCGCTAATGTTGTCTTCAATGTATAATATTACAATTTGAGGTTTTACTCATTAAGTTATTCCAAAAATAAAATAAAAATATTCATAGTAGATACATTTGTATCCTAAGGATGTTTGGATTGCATTTAGTTTGTGCAGAATCTTGCAATCATGCGTAAAGATAGCAGCCAATGAAACTAAGCATAAAGAAAATGATGTTGATAGTTCTTAGCTGAAGTACGATGTACTTAAATATGACCGAAGACGACAGGGTCAAATTAGCTCGGTGGATAGAGCAGAGGTACAATAATTGATAAATGTTACCGAATCTTTTTCTGGTATTTCTGTTTCAAATTTTCTAATATTATTTACAATGATTATAAATTTACTTAAAACACTAAATAATTATCTTGTTGCTTCCAACGCGTTTGTTCTACATTATTTGTCAATATTGGTCAATAAGTTTCCAACTTGAGAAATGAATTTAGCCTTGTTAGTTAATATTTAAAAAAAATACAAATTTGTTTTGTATCCTTGGTAGTTAATATTAAAAAAATACAGAATTGGATTGACGAGTATTCTTGGTAGTTAAAATTTAAAAAATACAGAGTTGTATTGACGAACTAAAAGAAAACTAATTAAAAGAAAATTTTAATGGTAAAATGAACAGGGGAAACCAATTCTAGATATATAAAAATTTACTATGTAATGTATAAAGGCCGAACTCCTGCACCAGAAAAAACATGAACACTAGCTTGAACTACACCCTAAACATTGAAAATTTGAACAATTCGTGTTCAAAAACCCTGTTTTCAAGCTTTACCACAGGCGACGGAAAACATTCATCTCCCGGGCGAAGGGGGGAGGCTGGCGGGTCCGGCGGGGGGAAATTTGTTCATATTTTTACAAGAGCCGCGCAATGCGGTCATTTATGGAGAATCAAACCGAACAAGTGTTTGAATGAGCGAGCAATGAGCGAGCTTAATAATCACTAGTTTAAAATATTATGATACCTAAATACAATATAATAAATATATTTGATAATAAAATTATAATATAATAACGAATATTAATAATAACGAATATTTATAATTGAAGTGGGTGAAGCGGGAAGCGTGAAGCGGGAAGGCAGGCGGGGCCGGCGGGGGGGAAATAAGTTCATATTTTTACAGGAGCCGCACCGAGCGGTTGGTACCGGAGATAAATCAAATGAGATTTGGGGTTATGTCAACCACGCGAGCCTAATACCTAATTATGACTTTAAATTGTAAATAAATACTGTCGTAATGGATTAATATTTCTTTCGTGAACTCACTTGTAAATAAAGTCTATTAATTTATAAATCGGTTTCAGAGACACGGAAGAAATTGACCAATTAAAATAGGTATATTCTATCTTTCCCTGATAAATAAATACCTAATAAAAATCGAGGTAGGTAGGTTAGGTCTTAGTTGAAATCTGCGTGTTCTCCTTTATATTTCGTCTACAATATTATCGCTAAATTTCTTAAAACTCGACTTTTGAATACGATCTTTAGGTCATAATAATCGATATTAGTCGGAAATCTTTCCTGGTAAATAAAAATTTATTAAAATATCTCTGTTTTCTCCCTGATGTAACATCTCTTCTTCATTGGAACATATTTTAACTTTTTTTAAACGTTAAACGTCAAACGTCAAACGTCAAGTGTTCAGTGCGTACGCGTGGACAGGCCACCAGCAAAATTGTGTGCAACCGCGCGAACTTCACACCAATCTTTCAAACCATGTTTCAAAAAACGGAGGAGACGGAAAACAAAGCACGTTTATAGTATAGTTCAAGCTATTGTTCATGTTTTTTTGGCGCAGGAGTTCGGCCTTAACGAATCACGATATTGAGAAATCTGAAATTGATGGTTTGCTAATTTTGGAACATCGGATTTTGTTAAACAAAAATATTTTTTAATTCCATGTATAGTATCTGCATCTCTTGTGAAAACGGCATTTTATTATTTACACGAACTTTCATTTAGTATATTTATATTAAATACTGTGTGAGTTCAAACAGAGAGCTTTTATTAAAGATAAAGTATAACAAAATAATAAGTTCACGGATATAACTATACTTCGTATATAAACGCGGCGCATAACCTCCGACTGAGGTCTGGAGGCTGACTATCTCTAGCAACTTCTCTACCGAACCAGAGTGGACAAAACAATATCTCACAGTTGGTTCCTTGGTATTAAGCTCCAGGACTGTCCGCTGGATCTCTAGCGGCTCAAGGCCGTGCAGTCGTTTAAATAGGCCGGCTGGAGGTACATCCTTTGGTAATTAGGTGGTCGGGAGCGGGGAGCTGCTTGCTGATTAGCCGTTGGGTTAATTGTGTAACTAATGCAAGTCCTCAGGCACGCTGAGACGGCAGACAAGGATGCTGTATTATGTATGAGCGAGAAAGTATTCGGGCCCGCGCGGTGTACCTTTCTCGTTACAAGATGAAAAATTTTGAAACAAAGCGTTCGATGAATGGAATTATGTTTGATTCGACATTTTTTTTGTGATTGTGAAATCATGTGAAACCATGTGACAATTGAGCTTATTAAGAGGAACGACCCTGCGGCCCCTTTTCATACAAAACTTAAATAGGGGTTTGAGGTCAAAATACTCTACCAAACTGAATAATATTATGTTGTTTCAAAAGTATTGCAAATGTGTAGTACGGATATAGGCTACGTTATTAAATTAGTTTTAAATTATTAAAAAAAGGTACAATTATACTTTTCATGATACGCATCTTTGGAAATTATTTGTGAATTATTGATAATTAATTGAAATTACTCCATATTGTTAAAAAAACATGAAGATATATAAAATGAAATAGTTAAAAATAGTATTTTGAGAGGCGTAAAGATAATATACTAATAACTGTTGAAACACACATTCATCATATGAAAATTAAAATATCTTTTTTATTTTAGTTTTCTTCACAAAAAACGCTTTTTTATGATGATATACTTTTTTTATTATGTGTGTTATTGTATTACCAAACAGGGAGGGTAAGATAGATTTTTAAATAATTACAATCAACCCACAAAAAATGTCAGATTATAATTACGCTAAATTGAATTCTGTAATGACTTAAATCTAACAAAATAGTAAAAATCAGCATAAGATATTTGCCATAACTTTTGATTAAAAAATAATTATTCAATCTGATTAAGTATTTTGGCTTCAAATCCAAAATCAAGTTCGGTGTGAAAAAGGCCGCGTAGATTTTCCTTTTAAGCGACTGACTCCATAGTGTCCACAAAGTATTAAGTATATGAACATGAACTAATGGTTAGGTGGAAACGAACAATATCAAAATGTTTGAAAGGATTTGAAATAGATATTTTATTCACGATCTGAATTGTCTGATAAAATGGTCACCGAGCCTGTCAATTAGAGATGAAAACATTGATATCATATTCCTATGTTATTTTATATAATAATTAAAATAATAATAGATCTTTTATATTTGAACGATGACGCCAGCTAAACAAAGCATTATACTTGCCTTTGTCTATTTGTAAGTATTATAATTTTTAAATGACAACGTATTATTAAGGATTCTAAAAATACATATTTTTCGTAGAAGATACTAATAATAATTAGGCAAACTATGAGAAAGTCGTGATCTGTTGTTGCTCACAGATGTAAATTGCAAAAGGAAAAAATGTTTGGTTTTAATATTCAAATAGTGCAATATTCAAGTAAGTAGGTATCCACATAATTATTTATGTTCCGGATATTATCATTAAATTGATGGTTCAGACAAGTATGAGCAAGTAGTTATAATGAACAAATTAAAGTCATTTTTGATCAGGTACTCAGTTAATGAGATGCTTATATTACATTTTTAATTTTATGTCGTGATTAAATTACTAACTATGATGATACTGACTATGGATATTTGTTGGCTTTAATTAAAAAAAGAATTTTTACTTTACCAAATCGGTATTTTATTTTGACTGAAATAAACATGTTTTCATAATTCACGTTTTATGGGGCTTCATGGTCGCCTTTTATAATATATAGTTTTTTAAATATTGAATTTAATGTGCCTCCCATGTAAAAATAAATGAGATATCAACAAAATACATATATTGCTAATTAACTCCATGATATGGTAATTAAGCATGTTAATGTGAAAAATGATGGAAAAGTAGTAATTATTACCATCATAAATGAGGTACGATAATTATGTTTTTCATTCATTTTAGCATATAAAAAGCACTTTAACATTTAAAGCGCCCTTTAGGTGATTTTTCACAAAAACGACGCTCCACAAATTATCCAATTATTACTATTATTTAAAAAAAATCAATGCACCATCGTGTCAGCGCCCTCGAGATGATTTTCACAAAACCGGCGCTCTACAAAGTATCAATTATTATTATATTGTATTTAGCAGTTAGAGAACTTTTACCGCTCTAAAAAAGAGTTCGTTGAAGCATTTGAAATATTATACACTTAAATAAATACTTTTTATATTTACAATAGCCGTGAAACCATATTATTTGTTTCGGCCAGAAACAGCAGAATTATAAGAAATTAGTCCAACAAGCTTAAATAATTTGTCCAGCTAACGAACGCTTAATTTGTATGCAACATTAACATTGATCGTAATATTTCGTGGATATTAATTAAGGAAGTTTCCCTTTTCCCCCGTGCAATGCATAATCAAGTTCTAAACAGGTTGTATGTAGAAAAGTTGGCCCCGAGATACTATACGTCGTTAATTCGAATTAGACAACTTTTCCTTAGAAATGCATAATTCGTCCCTAACCCCGGGCGAATGCGGTATTTCCAGAAGCCACTGCACCTGAAATCCTTGCTATATTTTAATGATGCAATTTCTCTATGCCATTTTAATATAAACGTAGCCACAATTATTAAAGTTTCAACTAGCATCATAGCTGAGGGTGCAACATATTATTTGTATCCCTTTCGAGTTTCTAAAATACTATAAGCAATACTTTAATAACTAGTTTTACTCTCATTCCATAACATGTTAATAGGTTTCTATCTAATTAAATATAATTATTTGCAAACTGATTTCGATAAATCAACAGGTAATACTTATCTTGAACAAAAATAAAACTGCTGAACAATGATATATAGGGCAGTTAAAATTTCCTGAGCTTTTGTCTTATTATTATATAAATCCTGTTTTGAAGAGTTTTACTTACCACGTATATTTGTTGCTTAAATTTTAACTTATCTGCTAACGGTTTCGACACATCCGTGTCATTTACTAGCAAACTTAAAACCAAGTTAAACTTTATATAAGTACAGAAATGATTACATTTTATTAGGTGGGAGTTGTGGGAGGGGTGATTTTGGGGAGGAAGAGAACAGTGGGAGGAGTCAACAAAACATGGGAACATTGTCAATAAGAATGCTTTACCTTAGAAATAAGCAAAAAAAAAAAAAAATAATAATTTAGATAACAATATTCAAATTCACTTTACATGAACTTTTATGCAAAGCGTGAATTTTTATATAATGTGTAACTCTTAATTAACCTACTCAACACCTGAGTGAAAACTTGCCCCCTCTCCCAAGATGATACGCCAACGTTTCCGTTTGAATATTGGAGTTATCTATACATCTCTCTGTGGAAAGCGTTGAAACAATTTTTAACAATTTGTACATCATTTTGAAAATAGTTTTTAAATTACATTTAAATCTGGAAACTTTATTTAAAAATTCACTAATTTGTCAATATCTACGAGATCGTATCCTAGCCATACTAGCAATCCTAGCCAAGCCAACGAACGAGACCTGCTCACCGTTTCATTGCACGTAAGTGTGAGAATGATTATTTTTAATTGATTTGGCTTTCTTGTGTTTGGTGACCAGATTTGAATAGCCAGGTACTTCCCAATCTTCCTCTTCCCCATCTCCTTCCCTTTCCCACTTCTTTCAACCTTATAAATTATACCCATTTGTGGATACCGTCTCACTGACTCCAGATATTTGTGGGTTCCATGCCAACTCTGAATCAAGTCAACTCAACACCTCCGCGAAAAGTCATTAAAAGCCATGAAAAAAAATATTTTAAAATATCATTGAAGAAGAAGATAACACTTATAATCTAAATGAAAATATGAAAGAAAACAAGACACAGAAAAATAGAAAAAGACAATGGTCGCAACTGGGACTCGAACCCAGACTTCTCGTCTAACCGGGACGTGCGCGTTTTCCAATTTCGCTATTGCCAACTTCTGTCAAACCGTCATATTTGTTCGAGTCCCAGTTGCGACCATTGTCTTTTTCTATTTTTCTGTGTCTTGTTTTCTTTCATATTTTCATTTAGATTATAAGTGTTATCTTCTTCTTCAATGATATATTACGTTGATGGGAATAACCTTCAAAAGTTATAAAAAAGAGAGTTTTTCTCATAAAAAATTGAATATTTAAAATAGCCCACCAATAACACCACGGTGTTTTGCTAAATTATATGTTTGTGTACAATAAAAGCGTTAAACATAAATTCTAGTATTCTAAAAATAAAAATCCACAAACAACATGTCGGTATTGTACAGTCTCAATTAAAGAGTTTTATTCATGATTCACGAGATAAAAATAACTTTTCTCATAACCTATAGCGTTTGAACTTCAAAATAATAAAGATTGGTGGCAAAAAACGAAGGAATTGTTTTAATCTCATTATGTCTTAACCTATATAAGAAAATATTTGATAAGGCTTCATCAAAGATGATGTAAATAAAGTGGATACGTTTCAAAGAAAATGCAATATAGGAGAGTGGTACTTAGAGACAACATTGAAAATAATTTTTCACCTTGAAATAATTGAACTTGTCAAAAATCTGAAAACAAAAAAAAACACAAATCTGCCATTTAGAATGACGTTTTACGGCGTTGCATCACATCGTGTAACATTCGGAAACGGGCCACTAACAATAATATTCCTTTTGCAGACGGCGAAACGGTTGAAATTCTCGCTTAACATCAGCCGCCTACTTTGATTTATGAAAAAAATATCGAAATTAAAACATTTTTTTATACTTTATTTTTTCTGGGCTTGTAAAAATCGTTTATTTGAAAAAAATTGTCTATTTCAAATGCCAATATGTGTTCTAACTTAATTCAATCATCTATAATATTTCTTTTTGATCAAATTTTCAAACCGAAAATACATGATTTTGCTTTTCATAATTTAAGCATTGCATCGCCTACAAAAAATATTTTACCTACCTAACCGGCGGACTGCCGATTGCGCGCCCAGGACGCGCCCTATAGCCGAAAAAAAAAAAAAATTTTTGATATGCGATTTTAAACCTTATGTATAAAGAAAATGTATGAAGAACAAGATCAGAATCGCTTGAGGCATTCTTGTTCTTGATGTAACAGATATAAGGAACACACCTAGCCACTCAAATAATTATCTTTGCACTTATCTCTGACTTTCCGAATGACATTTCTCCCGCGAATTCAACTGTCAAACTGTTAGCGCCGGGGGGTCATGAAATGATCGATAAACCTATCAATTTGTCAAATATACGCAAGTAATATTGTTTGTAGGCATAGTTTATTGTTCAGGGAACGTGTTTCGGTAAATATTATAGACGATAGCATAAAATAAATCCGCAAAATATTACGTCAAAAGTCAAAACATCGCGAAATTTACCACTTTGCTCCATGGCATTCTAGGGGAGGGTAATGATCGTAGTTACAATACTGGAATTGAATTTTTCTTGATAATAGGTCTCATCCCCCGTTTTTGCGGTTCTGGGACCCATTTATTTGATAAGGTGCCTCTAAGAGTCCCTACCTACTGCTACTTCAGTATCCTAGTTTCATAGAAAAGCCAGTCTCTTCTCAGCACCTTCAAAGCCTCTGAATTATTTGATATTCCAGACTTTATTTAGAGCGAGCAAACCGGACAAAGTCCCTCCGGAATTGCGGATAGAATTTTTTCGTTGGTCATTCTGCTGGCATTCTGGGCACATAGCTAAGCAACGTGATCTGTAAATAATCCACGAATAAATAGTAGCAGAAGTTTATTACTGATTGTTTTTCGAATAGTGAAGCGTTCAACTATGTCCCATATTTCCACCAATAAATTTTCTAACAAAATTAATGTTTAAATGATTTATTGCAGATTGTGGAGAGACCAGAGCAATCCCACACATTTCATTAAGTATGCAGGTACTTACATGACAAATAATAATATTAGCGCAAATGTATAATATGATACGTGAAGTAATAACAATAACATTTTGTCAATTTGAAATAACTAGCGCAGTCCCGTGAAATATTGTACGTTAATTAAAAGCGTACACCTTGATAAATCACCAAATTTTCTCCTTCCAAATCCTTTAGTTATTAAGATTCTAGGACATTTACACATTAATCCTAGGACACTTAAACAACAGATATACAAACTTAAAACATAGATTTTTGTATTCAAATACTTTTCTGCTAAATAATATTATATTATTATAGGCAGAAACTGTACTAAAAAGTTTATTCAGAAATTTATTCAAAATAAATCTAGTAAAAAAATCATGTTATGGGTAGGTAATTTAAAGATTTATTATAATCAGTATCAATTTTGAAATTGATTTGTGAATTCGTAGCACATTAGGGTTCTAGAGTTCATTGATCAGATACACAAATTGATGCAACTACCCCTTATATAGGATGTTCGGACGATAGAGTTGATGGTCTTACCGGGTTTTGCTTTCAGACACGAGGCTAAGCCTTCCGCACCGTTGAAGCGCTGCAGTAACGCGGTAGCCCGTACAGTATTCTAAATTCATTATTATAGTGTATCATTATTATAGTGATAGTATCGCAATTGATTGTATGAAATTTAAAATATTTTTAATTTCGAAAATCCTAAATTTTCATCGTAATTTTTCTTCTTCGCTTTCAACAATCAACGACCTATAAAATTAGATATTTAATAAGTCTTTACGATATACCGCCATTAACCCCGCAAAGATCAAGGTCCTAAGTATGCATCACCGAACAAGGCCGTTATTATCCGTTATCACGACACTACCTTTTTTTATTGGCAGGTAGGTCCGCGCTACATCATTGCCGTGCGCGTAATGTTGGAGGTTCTATTTATAAGATGTTTGCTATTTGATACCCTTCTAACCCTGTTTCATTGCTTTTATAAACGCTATTTTTACAATAATAGCATACAACCTTCAACAAACTTCTGCAAAATCGATAACTGGAGTCATGTATGTATACGTTTTACATTTTATTTGTACATAATACATATATTTTTACGTAATCAAAAGAAGTAGTAATTTTGGTTGTGACCCTATCTGTAACCTGGTTAAATGAACTCTAAAGCTCGAATTGATTTGAATTTAAGTGCCATTTTCAAAATTGTGGAAAAATTCAGACAAGTTATAAGATATGATAATAATAATTAAAGGTCCATTATTACGTAATAATTTAAGGTACAGAAAATTATTTTAATTGAAATTCAAAAAATTGGAAATTCGATAATTCAGATTATCCCGCGATTTTTAAGGATCTGGACTAATCTAGGTACCTTTTTGATATGAAACTAACGGTAGACTAAATAATTACCTTTTACATTTCAAAATATTTTTTTTCCGCATTACAGAGTGACAGGCACTCTCCGTGCCGCCCGCGCCGTGGCGAAAGACTACCTTTCAGAATCGAAACTGTGCTTAAAATAGCTTTAGCCGTGTTTTGTGACATAATCACTACAAAAAGTTTAACTATTTTATGAATTGCTCAAAGATAGTATCAAACAGTTTGGAGCAGAGGGTACTCTTATACAGTAATCATATAAAAAAACATAGGTATTTTAGATTACCTATTATTGAAAATCACCTTTCAAACTAAATCAGCAATAACGAAGAAAATTATTTATCATTTTTAGTCATTAACAAAATATTACTTTGAGCTTTATATTATGATAGTAGGAGAAAGAAATAAATAAAGATGTGTTTAAACCAATGTTACAGCCTTGGTAGGAAGAACGCACGTCGTGTATAGTTCGCGGTATTGTGATTTCATTTATTTCGAGTAGATTTATTGAATTGACGCGAAGGAAAGCAGAAAATACGAATGTCTGAAAATGTCGTTGCATTTGGTGTATGTTGTTCACGTTGTATGCAGTAGGTATTGTATTCATGACAGATGACTGCGGAAAAGTTGGATGGAACATGTGTTTCACATGGCACAGTGGAAATAAATATTCGCAAGTTTGTACAAAATACTCACAATTCTCACAAATAATTTATTCTGATTTTTATTTATCTTGTACAAGTTAGGAGGTGGTATCTACCGCCACCCCAGGATCCCAAAAGACCCTTTGACTTCTCCAACCGTGGTCTCTCGACCCATCGCCTTGAACCAAAGTGGGAGGGATGGATTTATACATCACTTCTGGACCCACTGACCTCCGGTTTCCTACACAGCCCACATGCTTTTTCCTTTCTCAGATCTTCCTCTCCCATCTTTCCCTAAAAAAAACCACCGACACAGCATCCCCAAAGATGACAGTCGTTGAGGGAAAAAACTTCCTTTAGAGATTGCCGTGTGGAATGAAGTAAAATAAAAAATCCCATAATACCTTAATTTCAGTTTTTTTTTATACACCATTACCATTGATATTTTTTTTAATGATCATATTCGTTCAGATAAACGAACTACATAGTGCTAAAGCAGGTAGGTATAAGTAGTGAAATTTAAATGGATTTTTTCAAATAACATTTAGCCTTGTCAAGTCAGAATGTTATCCAGAGAAGCTTAAAATATCTTTTAAGCTTCCTTGACGAACTTTGACATATACGAAAAATCTATTGAATATCTGACAGTACTGTTTGTTTTTTTTTTCATTACATCGATACGGTATAAACATCTACTGACGTCATTGGAAAATACTCGTCGGATGATAAAAATAGTCTTTCGATGAGTCAGTTTAATAATTATAGGAACTCAACTGTATATTAAAAAGTTTTGACTTAATGGGAGGAGAATCTATTATTTGATCATATCCTTGTTGAGTTCACTTCACACATTTTTTTTTAATTCAACAAAAAAACTACTGTTTGTATTCCGGCCTGTCTAGTTTTTACGGTCTTTTGTTATTTTCTAAACCATAAAATGACTGAACGTCTATTATTACGAACGCTGTTGATGGTATAATAAGACAGAATAATAAAACAAACACAAGAGTACAATGTGGAAAACAATGTTTGTTTATGTATTTTTTTTTATTAATTGCTCTTAGATGTTAATTCTGTTTTTGAACAAACTTTTTGCTGAATTTTTTGGGGAATATTATTTTTCCTGATTGTACATAGTACAAAGCTCGAAATTTATTAACTGGGTCAATGATACAAATGAGCTTGGCGGAAGCGCGTGGCAAATAAAGCAAAGGACCGAGAAAAGCGGAAGCAGCTTAGGGATACCGTCATTCAACAATGTTTAAGTCCTCCAAGGGTTTCCGAAAACCCGTTGTACCAGATAAAAAAATCCGGTAACCTGTTGCTCGTGAATAAACATGTGCTTGCCAGTAATGTGTTTCATGTTGGAGGTGTGACACTTTTCTTGGAATTGTTTTTGTTGTCAAGTCATTTTGTTGTTTGTTTTGGAATATATTTGACATCATTCGACAAACTGGTTAGCTATAGTGCTATTTTGATTTAGATTTATAATTTTAATAAAACATAGCGTTTTGATCGATATTAAGACGTAGACCTCTCCTTATTAGCAAAAAAGAAAGGTCTACATTTTAATATCGATCAAAACGAAGACCTCCCCTTTTGCTAATAAGACTTTGTAAACTAAGATGCAATCCTTATAAATACTTTGCGAAGAAGACCTTGATAAAATGGGATCAGTATTTTAAAAAGAATGATGGGAATTTACGGTATTCTACGAAGAGATGCTGAGATACGAAAATAACTTTTTACGTAGGCTTTAAAATTATGAAAACATCTTAAAAATTTATTATTGATGATGAATTTAACTCCGCAAGAAACTCGAAGGAGCGATGAAATATTTAAGGACACGAAGATTACAATGTCAAAATAAATTCTATAACAGAATAAAGTTTTTAATCTGCTTCCCGTCAGTTTCAAATAAGCCATCCCAAACAATCTGGAAATTTCACGTCGCGTTCAATCTGAAATTTTCCCGTCGCACATAATCTGGGAAATTTCCCGTTCAATAATAATTCAAAATCATAATTCCCGCCGATAAATCGACTGTCGAATACATTATCGAAATCCCTCAAAACTAATTTATATTTTCAGCGGGGCTTGATTTATTTTCAGTTTTCAGCGGATAGGCGGATACGCGGAGGCTGTATTGTTAGGGGAGGATCGCCACGGGAAAAGGAAGTGGAATTATTTTGGGAAATTGAAACTGTGGTCGTCTTCGTCACAAAGCGTCCGCCCAATCCTATAGCCCTGCAGCCCTACACCCCTAGAGCGGGTTCTGGCGTAGCGATATAATTTTTGGTGAGTAACGAACAATTTGAAACAACAACTGTACAAACGTCTTACAAATTTATGAAAGAAATACGACTTTTCAAGGATGGCATTTTAATCTCATTGAAATTGAAAGAAAAACAACTTGTGATTTTTATAAAGTTGAATTATTAAGTCCGATTTTATGCGAGTTCTTTCGTACCCACCGATCAAATTAATTTTTAACTTTTGAATGTAAAGATAAAATTTAGAAGTGTTGTTCGGACTCGAACCCAGGACCTTCGACTGTCCGAGCCACTGCCCTAACCACTGCGCCAAGGTGTCGATATCCGATTAGGTCATTTTTAACTGTATCATACTTTGACATTATCTTAATTTTCTTAACGCATATTTTATTGGCTGTTTGTTATCTTTATGGATAATTGCAAGATTCAAACCCGAACTAATTGCTATGGACGGATCTTTGGCTTTCCCAAATGGACCCTTGGTTCGAGTCCCAGGTGCCAATACCTTTTTCTGATTTTTTTTTTCCAGATTTTCGATTGAGTTTCGCTAATAAGGTCTTCTTTAATAAAATATTAAACTTGAGGTTTTACTCATAAAGTTAAAAAAAAAAAAAAAAAACATAACTTTTATATCCGATTTCTAAGTACAAACGAGAAAACTGTCAACTGCATGGGAATGCCCGTCAATAAACTACAAGCTTTTTTAAAAAAACTTCTTTACACACGCTTGACTTGGGGAGTAAGCTGGTGAATGCGCGACGAGAGGCGAATGGAAGTTGAGAGGGAGATATAAGTTAGTGAAGATAGAAAGAGAGAGTTACATTTCGTATATTACTGTAGGGGCAAGAGAGAGAGGTGCGAGCACAAATTTTCTTTCTCTCTTTCTCTCATAGCCAGTAACGTTTCGGATATCTATGACACAGTGCAGGCGTATTGTCTGTATCACACTGTAGGAGCAAGAGAGCAGTGCGCGCGCACATTTTCTTTCTCTCTTCCTCCCATAGAAGTTTTATTTCAGTCATGTGGTCTTTTTTTTTTTTTTTTTACATGAAATACCGCACAAGAGTCCCAACTGCTCCCGTCTGGAGCCAGTGAGACTATGGCATCCCCAATTGGGGTATGTTGTGAGGCTGAAGGTAGTGGGGGGGGGGGGGGAGGAGATAGGGAAGAGGTAGGTGGGGAAGTACCTGGCTATTCAGATCTGGTCACTAAACACGGCTAAAGCCATTTCAAGCAACGTTTCAATTCTGAATGGTGGTCTTACACCAGGGCGATACTATTAGTATCTTCCACTCTTCTAAGGTCTAAAGCACATTGTCTGTATCACACTGTAAGAGCAAGAGAGAGCAGTGCGCGCGCACATTTTCTTTCTCTCTTCCTCTCATAAAAGTTTTATTTCAGTCGTGTGGTCTAAAGCACACTCGTATTTTTTTATTGTGGCGTTAGTGCCACAAAAAAATATTGATTAGGATATAAAATAGTATCATCCAGGAAAATATGGAAGGTAAATACTATATGTACGAGTACCTCGTATATACTCGTTGCTTTTATTCAACTTCAAAATTGACGATGACTTTTCACCATCATTCAATTTTAAAAAAGAATATCATTAAAACATATTTTGCCAAAAATCCCCAACCAGAACGCCGTTCTGCATCGCGCCGGTACATATCCACAATCATTGCGCCTACCGACTCCGCCATATAATTCGATTTGGGATTAATTGAATATTCCCCGCTGTACTGGGTCGATATTGGATTCAGTATTTCGAAATTGTACATTACATTTTATTTCAAAGGGATGCAGCATGACGTTGAATAAAAAAAATAATTCAAAAAATTAAATCAAGATCCTTTTTTTGTACCAGATGATGGATTTATCTTTGCAATTATTGGACTTGTCTCAAAATCAAAACGGTGAATATTTAAATGTTGATAAACCCGCAGTATTTACACCGTAGCTTATTATAGTAATATTATGCCAACAAAATGTCTATGACACACATCAAGCCCGTATACAAAATAAATATATTGCCGTAGCCAATTGTTAGGCTGAGGGAGTGAAGAAGGGAAAAGTTGGGAGTGCAGAGGATTACCAAATATCTGGCTATTCAGCTTTGGTCACCAAACATGACATAATTGTTGTAAAACTTTACGAATAAACGCATTAATAGCAAACAAGTAGGTTATAAATGTCAACCGAATGCTATATATACTAACTGAGGCATGCATGCCAACTTCGACGATCCTTTCGGCTGGGATTTGCTCAAGAATTTAAGAAAAGCTACAACGAGCTCGTAATATGCTCAGTCAACTTCAGAAGCAAAAGGAACTCCAGTGAAAAAAAATATTTAGTAAATATATGTATAGTCATATTGATCAACATACTCTACATGAGTGTTGTTATAATTTATTATATGCATAATTTATAAATCGTATTTAAATAAATCGAGTGCAATTCACACGCGGTAGAAGTGAAACCTTCACAATGACTTACACATAATCTCAATCATTAGGAGCGTTGAAAAGTGAGCTCATAATCAAAACGGCGTTTGCGGTAAGGTTTCATTCTATCTCATTCTCTCGCAGGCTAAATCCTACAGATGTATGTTTTTGTTTTTTTTAGACGTTTCATTCTGTTTTGGTATGGAACAGAATAGAGATTGAATCGGTGAACATCTATTTAAAAGAACTGCCCCTTTCTGGAATCACTGAGACCATGGCAACCCCAATCAGGGTTTGTTGTGAGGCCCAAGCTAGTAAGGAGGAGAAGGAGACGGGGAAGAAGAAGGTGAGGTAGAACCAGTGGCAGATTCAGAAAAAAACTCAAGGAGGGGGGGTGCTAAAGATATCTTGAACTACCTAGGGGGGGTGCTAAAGATATCTTGAACTACCCTATCGTAATAAAAAAATAATCAAGTCACATGCAAAGCTTAAGAAAGTTTGATTAAAACTGCTTATACACATATAAAAGACAATGCCATCTTATGTTATAGAAAAGGAGTCTGAACAAATACAAACAGTAGAATATTCGCGACTTTTCTCGAACAATTGCCAGACGTAATAACGTATCAAGATCACTACAATGGCCGCGACTTTTCTCGTAGGTTAGCTATCTATGTGCCAGACAGAAACGTATAAAATACGATGATGCGGACGCGCGCGCGTGCTACATAAGGAAGTATAACTACTCGATAACTCGACTCAAGAGTCGAATAACGAAAGAAACGAACGAATAGCGTGCGGGCTGGCGGCCTCGCAAGGGCGGCCCGCGCCCCCCATATGTATCCGCCACTGGGAGAACCTGGCTATTCGGATCTGATCACCAAAGAGGGCTAAATGTCTCAATTATATATGGTATACCAAGACGATACGGAAAGTATCTTCCAATGGAACATGCCGCGGATATACTACATATTTAAAAAAAAAAATTACTTCTGAAAAAACACGGCGGGATTTGAGCTCGCGACCTTTGGATTGCTAGTCGATTAGACCACGGAGGCTGTATAATGATCTGTTCACGCCCTCAATTTAGCTAAAGTTTCTCGGTAGCTTGCTGCAAAACATTCTAAAGTACCAACATTATCCTTTTCTTTTTAAAAAATTAGCTCCACACAGGAGGCCCTAAAAAAAATAATTTCCCTCAAGGCCTATGTCATCTTTGGAGATGCTGTGTGCAGAGTCTTTTTAAGCATAGGAAGGAGAGGAAGTTCTGAGAATCTAGGGTTCAATGTGTACTGGTCATCCGCTGTCAGATCCAGAAAAACCTTACCCCATGAACCCGGGAACCCCTGCTAAGTCACCAAACGTAGCGAAAAACTTTGGATGACCGAAGAAGCCAACACAGAGGTGTTGGCTATCCAATAAATGTTTCCCGGGCGGCGGTACTCACTTCCGCCTCTAAAATTGAAAATTCGTTAACGACTTCTCCGTAGACCTTTCATCATTGCTGGAAATGGTAGATGTTAGATCGCATGATGCCGCCGTGGATATGGAGAGCTGGTAGCGGTGGCTATAGTGGCTCAGTGGCAATACTATATCATATTATTATCTGCCGGTCTGTTTATCACGAACCAGGAGGATAGGATTGGGAGGGGGGAGGGGCGGTACAGTACGTTGCAGGGGGTGTTGGCTTTCAGCGCTCATGGACCGTGGGACTGATAGTAAAAGAATTACATAATATGCTCCGATTTTTTGATTTTCGTGAAAAACGATACTGTAATGCAGTTGAAAACTTTTTAAAACTCGTCAACAAAATTTGTCTAATATTGTAGGTAATAAAAAAAAACCAGTATTTGTAAACAGTATAATAATGATTTAAGTAGGTTTCAGCTAATTTTACATAAGAAAAAAATTGGTATTTAAGGGACTGTTATGACTTTTGCCAAAATAAATAAGTAGGTTTTAAGTTATAAGAGGGTTAAAAAATCGTATGAAATCCATCAAAACAAAAATAATATTTATTTATTTATTGTTGTTGCTCATAGGGGCTTTTACATATTTTATAAAATAATATTTAAGATTTCGACGATTACACATACATAGAATTTATATCAAATGTTATAAAAAGGAAAAATTTTAAGAATGTACAAGTAGTTTTTGAAGAATATAGTGTAAAACCGTGAAATATTTTAAACAGTATAATATTTGACAATAACATAGAATAAAATATAATATAAAACATTACAATAACACATCAAATCGTTAAATATATTATTTCCACGTTACAATAATTTGTAGGATTCCGCAAAGTGTTTAAATTGCATTTAAGATTATAAAGGGAATCAGCGAATATATCTACAATACTACCAAACTTGTTGCCTAAATCATGCATCCTATTGGTAAGTGAGTGTGATTGATAGTTGGTTGTGTATGTGTTGCAAAAGAATGTTATATTTTGTCTAGTACTCCTTGTCGGTACATGGAGTTTAATAGTATCAACAATGTGCTGTCAATTAGGTTGTTCATGACTCTGTATAATAAAATCAGGTCGGAAATGATTCTTGTGTTAGATAGCGTAATTAAATTAAGACGATTCATCAAACTTAAATAATCAATGTTTTCTATTGGAATTTTGAGCTTGAAATTTAAGTGCCTAAGAAATTTGTGTTGAACCCGTTCTATTTTGTTAGAGGGTACTTTATATAAAGGAGACCAAATAGGTTAATTATATTCCACTTGACTTCTAACTAATGAAATGTAGAGTGTTTTCTTACAATCCAAGGACTTAAAATCAGTTTAGGTTCCACAAATGAAGCCAAGAATCTTTATAGCCTTATTAGTTATATCATCCAAATGTGCTGTGAATGTTAGGTTTGAATCGAATATAACTCCCAAGTCGTGAATTTGTGATATTGGTGTTAATTTATATGTCACTAGCAGAATCAATAATAAGATATGGGTTAACAATATGGGGAAATACTACTGTAACCAACCTGAAACAAGTACAAGTTGCACAAAACGCAATTGTAAAATTATTAGTTGTCCCTAACATTTTCAAACAAAGACACAATACTCCGTTGCTTGTTCAGAGTGCAAAAAATTTACCTGTGAAGGCAATACTATGGTATAAAATTATAATTCAGCATATATTTACCCCGCAGCATAAAGAGAAACTAGATCATAAATATAGCACTAGATTCACGCGTAACGACGGGTTAATAGTTCCGAAATTTAATAATAAGTACAGACAGAGAACGTTTGAATACAACATACCGAAGATATTTAATTTATTACCCGACAATATAAAGCAACATAATTCTATGAATAAGGTTAAATATATGGTGAAAAATTGGTTATTGGAAAAAGAATATTTATTTTGATACTTATGATAAAATTTATGAAAAAATGTTTAAACTGTAGATAAAAGATGTAAATTATAACTTTAAATATATTTGTAAGTAATTAAAAGCACCCGCTGTCAAGCCAATTGCAATTGGCTTAGCGGGACTGGGTTGTTGATTTATAAAATAAATAAATAAATTAAAAAAAAAAAAAAAATTTAACATTATTCAAATTATAATCATGTAAGATATGAGAATGAGTTCTGGAAAATCGTATTACTTGACATTTCTCAACGTTAAAAAATAACATATATATATATGCCGTAGCTCATTCATTTAAAATAATACATAGTATATTTGCGGCACAAGCGTGGAAGAAACTCTCAGTATAGCCCTGATGTACCTATTCATTCAGAATTGACACATTGGTTAAAATGGTTTTGGCCGTATTTTGGTGACCACTTACCAGATCTGAATAACCAGGTACTTTCCCACCTTCCATTTCATCATCTTCTTCTCCCTCCTCACTATCTTCAGCCTCAAAACATACCCCAGTTGAGGTTGCCATAGTTTTACTGGTTCCAGACAGTTTGGAGCAGTTGGGACTCTTGTGCGGTATTCTAACAAAAAAACCAAAATAAGGAATTTATACCATACAAAATATAAGATGATCTCAATTCAATAAATGATTTATTTAAAACAAATAAATTCCTTAAAGCATAAATTTTTTCAAATGTACGATGGAAGATATACCTACCCAGTGGCGTAACTATAGGGTGGCAGGGCTGGCAAAATGCCACGGGCCCCGCGGGGGCCGGTCAGGCCGCGAGCTCAGAAGTAACCTAACATTTTAAACAAAATTTAGTAAAAATTATTAATTTTATATAAGTACATAAAATCAATTAAATCTAGACACAACTAAAGAATAAAGAAAATCAAATAAATTATTAAGATTTAAATGCATTCATAAGAAAAGGATCAATTTTAGAACGCATCCATTGGTTGCTTAATTTTTTGTTGCGATACTTGGTGGCGCGGGCGAGCTAGTGACTCTCGGGGTATTTTGTTAAGCAAGAAAGTATTTCTTTCGTGGCGCTGGCGGACTAGCAACGCATGGTGTACAGGGGGCTCTACTACGCATTCTTCGTTTGATTGTTATGTCAATAGGTCATTTGTATTTTTTTTCGTTGTTTTTGTTTTATTGAACCTGCAATTAGGGGCAAAGTAAAGTTAATTGTGAAAATTAGATATTAACATATCTGGTTATAGAAAATATCTCGGAGCGAAAAATGAAAGAGGAAGAAGTCTGAAGTCTGAAGAAAAAAATAAAAAATTACCTGAAATTAGTCAGTACTTTAAGCATTGCACTGTTCACTCATCAATAAGATGAAAAAGCGAGTGAACAGTGCTCCGAATGTGATGAATTTTCGAAACTAAAATTAATGAAAACCTATTTAAGAAACTCAATGGGAAAAGACAGGCTACGTAACTTGGCTATGCTGTCTGTAAACTTTGACGACGGTTTTGACAATTTTGTGCAACAGAAAGCTCTGAGAAAAGAATTTTATTATTAAAACTCGCAAAGATTTAATTGTTATTTCATTATAGATATGAAATACCTATGCTTTTGAAGAAAAAAATTAATAGATATTTAACAAAATTGCACAATTTCAATATTAGTAATACTGTTGGTAACTTCTTAAGAGATTTATTAAAATTCAATTACAACGTGACAATTTTTACTTGGAGGGGGGCATCCAATGAGTTTTCCGCGGGCCTCAGATAAATAGTTACGCCACTGCATATACCTACCGATACTTCGATCACATACTTTTAATTTAACAAAATGTTTAAAATAGGACGTAGATGTTATCGGTTCGATTGTGAAAACATCACGTAAATCATAGATAGTATCGCAGTATGGATTCAAACTTCGACCCCTGATTGCAAGCCGACTTACGACCAATTACCCTACTTAAAATTTCAAGGACTCCAAAACTATTAAGAATTTTTTACCATAAGAAATCGTTCCACGACACGATTCTCCATAAAAAATAATTTTATCGAACGAAATAAACAACACGCTACGAGCACTTTTAAACAACGAAGATCGATCATATTATAAATAATTTGTGCGCAACAATTAATTATTTTAATTATTACATAAAAACAAAACGTTCATCAGTTTCTTCAATCAAACTACGATTTCGTGTCGTTTATTTTAACATTGACATTTGTAAATGGGGAACAATTTATCACGACTTACGGTATCAAAAGTGAATCGGAGCAGAATTATTCCCCGAAGCGGTTCTTGTGTTCTTCTAGTTATTAATGCTATTATTGTTAATTCCGATGATACTGATAATGCTTAATATTGCCCAGCCAGGTGCATTGAGTCTATATACAACGAATTGGAGTACCATAACTATTTCTGTTTTTCATCAAGATTTATAGAGCTTTTGCAATCCTTTCGAGAGGAATACAGAAATGTTGTTATTGGGATTATTAGTACGGAAAATCTTGCTAAGGTGATATACCACGTCGTATAAAATTTGGGATCAGGCCGCTAATAATAACACTCCTTATGCAGATGGCGATAAGGTTTAAATTCCTGTTTAACACCAGCCATCCATTTTTATTTATTCTCCAAAATACATCCCATAAAGGGTGTTTTATTTTATTTTGTGAAGCTTAGATGCAAACACCTATATCTAAATAATTCATTTTTCCACATAACACAATGGAAGTCTAACCGAAAACGGGTTGGTAAGTAGGAGATTTTGAGCTTTAAAGCAGTTTTTATAGGTCTGATATTTTATTTTTTTGGGCTTCAAAATACTCGATTACTTCACATGCAGTATTTAATTAAAACATACAAAACATTTCTTCTTCTTCGTGTGCCCTATCGGGTCGCCCCGACGTTGGCGATCACTCTGGAAAATGTCTCTACATTGTGCTGCCCGGAATAGCTCCTCCGCACTTCTAATGCCGCCTTCTAACTCTCGTATATTTTGTAGCCAAGACATTTGTCTCCTACCAGGCCCTCGGCGACCTTCTATTTTTCCTTTCAATATTAATTGGAGCAAGTGATACTTTTCCCCTCGAAGTACGTGACCCAGATATGAAATTTTCCTGACTTTTATTGATGTGAGCAGTTCTCTATCTGCTCTAGCCCGCCTGAGAATTTCTATGTTAGTGATCATGTCGGTCCATGGAACCTTGAGCATTCTCCGGTGAAGCCACATCTCAAAAGCCACTAACCTGTTCATAGTATTTACTTTCCTGTTCACAGTAAAACATTTCTAAGTGATCTAATTTGCAAACCAAAATCACGTGATTTTGCATTACTTAGTAGTTTTTCTGGGCTTATAAAAAGATCAATAAAAAATACTTTATTTTTTCATAGACTTGCGTTCTATTCGCGGTTTTTAATAAGAGCATCTAAAATATTTTTAAACGACCTAATTGTCAAACCATGATCACACATTTTGCATTGCTTGCGTCATAGCGTCTTTGCGTCTTTGCGTTTAACAAAGTTAGAATAATTATTTTAGAAGCTTTCTTTTGTATGCTCAAAAGAATAAAAAAATCACATCTTAGCATTCAGTGATTGGCTTTCGTACAGCTGTTATATTACTTTTATTCCTCTCGAAGGGCAAAACGAAATTCACATGGAATTTCTCGTAGAACAAAATATTTGTTGTATCTAAAAATATCGATAAAATATAGTGAAAGATTGACAACTCCAATTTTGGCAATCTAATGGGATAAAAAACCGCTTTTTTATTGTTGTTAGTTCGTGCTTAGCAATTAAGATTAATTAAATGCCCTTCTTATTAATGTTTCTGAAAAGTCTCCCTCTAATGACAGATGGCAGAGTTATATAGTTGGTGGGAGTAATTGAACAAATGGAGCTGTCAATTTTGTGGGTTGTAAAACTTAAACAGGATATGTCTGGCAGGTCGTTAAACTAAATGGGATCATTAAGTCATTTAAAACCATGGGTGCAAATAGCAAACTTATGCTTTAAGCCATGTAGCGTTGGTCGAGCTTTGTATTTTCATCCCGAGCAATGCCAGTGAGTTTCAAGTGTTTTAACAAGCCAGACATACACAATGCAAACCATAAATAATGCAAGCCTCATAGTTTTATTAGCACCTCGGGTGTAGGAGTCACCTTTTCTAGCCTTCCTTTCCTTTAAACCTTTTCAGACAGCCTTCTTTTCCGAGCTATAAACAGCCTTATCCCACAAACCTTATTTTTGTGCAACATCATCACGTTTGTATTATATTATTTGCGGTTTGCATTTGGATGGGTGTGAGCAATCGAGGTGAGAGGGAATACAGAACACCGTGCCGTGGATTGAAGCCTTCCCGAGGTAAGACGAATGATAAAACAATACCTGTTATTATCTATGTACGCTGTACGCCAGTCCGCAAGAATGGGCCAGTTACGAAATAATGGCGTTCTTTACGTGAGTTCACAGCAAATGTTCCCCAGATGACTAATTCGTGGAACGTCAAACTTTTTTATATAAAATTGCACATAAAAGCATGAAGTAAATAAAATCAAATGAAAATGGTGCTTTGGGATTTATCGTTGTTGCTACAGATTTTTAATACAGAACTGTGAAGGTAGGTACACAGGTTTTTATACGTATACTAAAAAGTGACAAGCTTCGTTTGGTGATTTGCGGTGCCCGGGGACAAGGGGTGAGGTTGTTCAGGTCTTGGCAGCGGATGCGTCTGCCCACAAGCTGCACGGCGGGCCGGATCGGGAGAGGCCTGTTAAGAGAGACTCTTTTACCTTTCCTGCTGAACTCTCTCGACCCGTCGCCTTGCATCGCAACGGGAGGGATGGATTTATATATCCGTCATTCCTTGACACATTGACTTCCAGCTTCCCATCCAATCCGCATATTCTTTTTCTTCCCAGAACTCTCATTCCTTAATTTCTTTAAAACCTTCACCTAGCATTCCGAAAGATGACAGATACCGAGGGAAATTATTTTCCCCAGGGTTTCCTTGTCTAAAGAAATTTTTGGTTTGCTTTGAAGAGCGACTTGCAGAATGGTTAAAAATAGTGTACAATGAGATGTAATAGTAATGAATTTGTCAAAAAATATTTCAAGAACAAAAAAACTCTGCGACGTCATTGTTATAGTGTCGTGTAACCGACTTCAGACAAAAAATCGATGCCTTGTTAAAGTGTCGCTTGAATCTTGTAGAGTTCCTCTTTGGAATACTTGGTATTTAATGTCTTAGATTTTAAGTTGGTTTAGGTTTAAGGGAGCGGGGAAGGGTACTCATTGTTTCAAAAAGATTATAGTAATACATATTTTTTTTAGTTGCATTGAAGGTCCTGAATGTACAGCTGAGCAGTGACTTTTTTGTCAATATTGTTAAGTCAATTATTATGATGTATATCAAGCTAATGATTTATTGACAATAATTGTTTTTGTTAATATTAATATTATTATCTAGTAGAAATAAATAGACAAAATTACATAATCAGAAGGCAATTGACTGATGTAATATGTTTACATAAAATAATTCACGAACATCTTGATCACTTCTTCGCAATATTGAAATAAATGTTCAGAATTCCAATTTTTTAAGTAGCACGTTTCACATGAACACAATTGAAAATAATATCGCTTACTTTAAACCTCTGACTTAATGTGTCGATTATATAATATGATAAAGTGTGCTGAAGTAGATATTTTCTTCGATAATTTATATGGTTCCAGAATAAATGTTTTGCCATTGCTCAAAAACACGCTGTACTAATTTATTACATTATAACTTGAGCCACACTTTGTTTTTCTTTTGCATTAATGATCATTTTAATGAACTTTCGTGTGACTTTATAATTTTGTATTTTTATGAATGTGTGAATGTATTTTTGCTTATTTTATTTTTATGAAGTTTCGTGAATGTAGATATTGAATGAGTAGGTATTTGTAATTTTATGTACGAATTTGTATAAATGGATTAGTCTTACGTAAGTGAGAAAAAAATCTGTTAAACGGAATACGAAAAAAAATTTTTTCAACAGCCAATAATTTCAGAAAAAAAAAATTATGTTAAATATAGGAAAAACTACCTTTAATATAATATTTTGTAAAATATATATTTATATATGTAACCCAAATATTTTATATTACAATAAAAAAAAAGAAATAAAAAAATAAAATGCAGTAGAAGTTGAAGAACCATGATTGGCACTCGGATGCAAGTGGGAAGATAACAGGGTCCGCTGCTCGAACTCCAACGAGGCGGGTCATGACACACCTCAAAACCCAATACACTGTGTCCAATACGGCACATTATTATTTGGTACCACACTTTCAATAGTCAAAATCCTTATTGGCTGCGAAACTAGCAAGGTTATCACTTCTAATCATTTCTCTAAAGCAGCAATGACGAAGAACGAAAAATAGTATGTTACATTGGAATGTAAAATGTACAAACCCATGTAAACTAGAATCTTAGAAATTGGCAGAAAGCAAATTTATTAATTGTACATCTCGTTGTTGTAAAGGTTTAGCCATTATTGAACTTCGCTGCACAAATTATTCTCAAAATTGGCTTTCAGCAATCCATTGATGCCGGCGAATCATTTTCAAGTTAATGTTTTATATTGTCTTGTTAATTAATATGTACTCTCGCCTTAAGTGGGTGTTCTAGTCTTGAGGCATGAATTGTAGGTATTTTTTCAGGTGCAATAAAAAAAAACAAAAAATATTTTTAAAAGCCATTATTTTACCAAATATTTAACAATGTTTGAAGAATACATAAAAAAATCAAAGGAAAAAATTAAAAATTCAAAAAGTTACAGGCTGATGAAGTGGGGGGTCGGCGCACCCTGGTTGTAACGATTGCAACCCTTCTAGTAAGCTGAAAAAAAAATTTTATCCAAACAAAAGCTGCAATCGTGCAAACAATGGAAAAGTAAAAAAAAAAATCGCAAAATAGCGACTGCTTGAAAAAAAAAGAAATTTTTTAACCAGTTTTTTGACTTTTCCGAATTTCAGAAAAATAGTGAAAATTGAAATTTTGTTATAGCTTTAGTTAAGACAAGGCTCACACAAATTTCAAGTAAATTGATTCAGTGGAACTTGAAATATCATGACGACCGTCTCGAAAAAAGTAATTTCGATAAAAACGTGTTCAAAGTTTTGTTCTATTTAGATTCTAGTAAGCAACACCAAAATGGCTTTAACTTTTAAAATAATTCAAATTTCGAAAAATCCTTTTAACATGACATTTTTAAATTTGTAAACAATCGAAATACGATTTTTTTTCTAGACTAGATAATAACAATAACAATATAAATACTGACCACTTAATAACAAAAAAAACAATATTATATACGTATACATATACAAGAACCGTTCATGAAGTGTTGTTCTAAATACCCGGTACCGAATATAACCTATTTATCCTTTTTCCACCCCTATTTGCACCTCCCAGTACTCAATAATGTATTTATTCTTTATCCACCCCTGTAAGCAATCCATTTTAATCTATTATATGCTTGCTGCTGATTTTAATACCTTACTTGCTGCCGATTTTATAAGGTTCATGGGTCAAATAACCTCACCCCAAGCGAACAAAATAATTTAATTAAAATGATATAATTAGACGTTTTATAAGCTGTCAACATTGTTCTTCATTTTTGTAGTAGTTGTTTTTAAACATAACCAATACTTTCTATTCGAATACTTTCTTACCAATACTTTCTATTCAAAATCTATTCATTACTTGGTGTGTTATCCCCCAACGACATACTTAATAACATAATTTACCGTTAATAAATAAAGTGGCGAGATTTTTTCGTGGGAAAGTGGTATAAATATCTGTGATATTCTTCAATCCCAGTGATTGGAATTACTTGATGAATGTTTGGGAATCTTCAATAAAACTCGTGGTTCGTCGAGATAATAAGTTATTTGTTTATGTTATCGTGTGGTTTACAATGAATACATATATAGGACCAAGCGTCCACTCTAATGGATGTGTAATTATGAAGCAAGGACACTGAAGGTGCCCAGCTGTCGATCGGATATCATCGTCTATTTCCGTAACCTTTCGGATATTTGACACGAACGGTGGCAGCTGCCATTCTTCCAAGATACTAACATCTGCAGAGACACCTCAAAACTACATATAACCACTTATACTAATGTCATCTGTTGAAGGACTTTGTAACTACATACATACATAATCTTATTCAATTCAGTATCCAGTTCTTTACAGTTCTTTAATCTAATTGGTAATAACACGTAAGAAATCGCTAGAGCACTGTAATTTTGAAATAAACGAGATAATAAGCTTAATTTTGGGTTGAAGGATTCACAGTGACTTTTGAGATAATAATTTCTATAATTGGGCCCACCATATCACCTTTGAAATCATTGAAAATATTTTTAAGGAGTTTGATATTATTCCCCCCTGCAAATCGAGAATAGGTAACATAAGTATAAAATAAACTCTGCACGCAAAACTTATGGTGTGATGAAAAACGATATTATGGGTAATTATTGTAGCACGAAGTGAGCTTTATCCTCGTAAAATGGTTAACATTTCCAACCACGAACCAGATTTTTTTGATGTTTTGGTGGCTTATAATTATCTAATAAACGAGCTTTTGTTATGTACATACAAAATAATATTTTTTATATGATGAAAACACACCGTTTTCAATAAAGCGCAAATTTTATGTATTTTTAACAACAACATTATTATTATTATTTATTATTTATTTATTTCTATTCTTGTACATACACTTTACAAATAATTACATAGTTTACATAGATAATAGGTTAGTAATAAGAAAAAAACATGTTAAAGATCCGTAACTGTATGTAAATAGGTTAGTCGTAGTGTTTTGTGAACACCTCACTAGGCGAACCTGTGCTGAGGTGTTCCCATGTTTGGGATTAAGTGCTATTCTGTCGACCTAAGTAGAAACACTGTATCCTCCTTGATATTGTCAAGAAGGGCACTGTGGGTCGACCCATGGCGGCAGTATCCTACACATAAATTAAAAGATTAGTTTCTGGGAAGATATATATATACAGTTGTTCTTAGAATCTAGATTATGAGTAAGATAAATAATTGTCTTGATAAACGGTAGATATATTTTTCTATGAACCACGCGCCAATGGTATAATCACGGATATTGTGGTAATATTTTCGTCTCGAAACAAAGTTTATTTAATTATATTTTTTATATTTGGGATGGGTTATGTTTGGTTAGGTATTATAATTTTTTGAGTAAATTGAATACCTTGTTGTTTGATCCAGTCTTTTATGTGTTTTTTGAGAACTATGGTAGATGAATTTGTAGTTAGTAGTTGCTTCAGTGTGATGGGCATGCAGTTATATAGTTTGGTTGCGTAGTACTTAAAGTTTTTTTGCCCGTGTGAGGTATGAGTTATCGGTATATTTATTGTTTTATTTGTAGAGGCCCATTACAAAGAAATATGAAAAGTAAGTTGCATTTCTAAAAGTTAAAAAGGGTCCCTGCATGGAAAATTTCAAATATAACAAAGATTAAAAATGAATGATCAGTGGCTGAGTTGACATCAAGTTTGGATCCCATCCAGGGATTCCTCGTCTGGCTGAGTCCTCCGTCACTACACAAGCAACATTTTCCGCTTACTGTGGTGGTAGCAGGAGGTTTTCAAATATTTTCAGGTTATTCATAACTCGGGAATGTTTGTCTTTCTTTTAATAAAAATAGTCCCTTCCTTTCCTTAAAAAAAACCCTTCACACAGCCTCCCTAAAGATGACATAGGCCCTGAGGGAAATTATTTTCCTTGGGGCCTCCTGTGTGAAGCTCATGTAAAAAAAAGTAAAAACTTATTTATTATTGGTAATGTTAACCAATTTTTAACAATATCATATTCTTCTTACGCGGTTTGGTAGATTGGAAAACATTACCGATTAAATAATTTTATCACCAACTTTACAAGTAATAAAAACAAAACCACACATAAAAAGTCATAATGAATTGTTAAGTGATGAATGACTTGTTAGAATGTAACTAAATGACTCTTTATTTTACTCGACAATAACACGAGAGTTGTAAAACTTATTGGCATTTTAATTCCCGTTTAAGAACTTTGGCGTTGAAGCCAGTAAGTGTAATAAAGTTTATCGTTTTATTATGAATTTCAATAGAGTAAGAGAAAAATGTGGGAGAATTAAGTAAAAAATCCTTCGCATTCATTGCCATAATAAAGTTTTATGAAAGCAGTTAAATAATATTAGAATGATTGCAACGAAATCTAATATTTATAATTCGAGATTCTTATCATTGTTTAACGAAATAGATCTTCTCACGATTTGTATTCGGAAGCTGTATTCCTAACATCCTAACGTAACATGGTACATCAATAATAATTGTTATTACTTCATTTTCTACATATTTATATTCCAATAAACATTTTTATTATTCCTTATAATCCTTTCCATTGAATCGCTTTTATTCAAATCAGGACTAATAGATTGATATTATGATAACAATATAAGTAAACGTATTTTTTGTACATCTAATTACTGTATTGTAGTATTTGATGATGATGAGTTAAGGCAAAACATAAAGCAATTTTTTTATAATTCAGAATAAATGAATAAAACGTTTTTCATTTCCCTCGAAATTTTTTCAAATGGTTACCAAGTAAGGCGTGAATGAGATTAATTTTTCCTTTGTAAAAGGTGGTTCGATGCAGAAATTTAAGTAAATTTAGTTTATTTGTAAATTATTGAGCAAATAGTTCAGGCGAACGTTTAAATGCAGAATGTTGCAGAGGCAATACAAATTGAATTTCAGACCAGAAATATCCACCACTTTATTATGCCTACCCACCCCAACGCATTCCACCCGACACTTGGTTTGTGGGAGTGCGTAAACCTATTTCAACATTTCTTTAATTTCTGATGGAATGCCAGCGAATCCATCATCGAGTGTGTCGGTATGTTAAGCCTGCATTTCACTATAAATTATTTCAGCGAAGGATATTAGATATCGCAAAACACAATAAGTCGATTGGGCAGGTATTTGTAACTATCATAATGTATAAATCAAATTATAGTTCTACCTAATCGATATCATTTACCAAGCATTTTAAGGTTAGGTACCAGGATAACTACTTGTAGCTAGAAGTACCGAAAACCGTGACACAAACGAATTTTTGAACTAATTCCTTTGTTCGGCCGTTGATTTAGTATTAACGAACGTCGAAAATCAAAGTTCGTTGCACAACAATTCATTTTACAGAATTTAAATCGCCTCAAATTGTGCAGCAGATATTAGCACTTGTTTTGTCGAATGACAAATGACAAGTCTTAATTCAACATGGGAGCCGACATTTTGGAATTTTTCGATAGTCGTGCACGGGAGGCCGGACCGCGAAATAGAAGTTGTGAAATAAAGGCTTTACTAATGAAATCAGAGGTTCTAGCTCCTTCTAGCATTGAAAAGATCATGAATGTCTAGTCATAAATACTTATATCTGGGGAACGGTTACTTAGATTAATGTACTTAACTTCTAAATATAAATACGCCAACTGTTTAGTATTTAGTGTATTAATGTGGGTGTAAGATATAGCACTCCTTCGTGTCTTAAATTCTGACGAACCGAATTTGGTTGTTCGCGTCTACACCTTAGAATTAATAGTTTTAATTTAAGGTTACGGCCACTCATAATTTTATTATTATGAATACAATAAAATCTAGATGCGTAAATCTAATAAATTAGTAGAGCCTTAAAGATGAGGAAGAAGGCCGCTGTTGGGCGAATAGGATGGGCCTCCGCTCCCTTTATTTCGTTCTCATAAACAACGTACCAGTATATCCGCGTTTCAAAGTACTGCTCCTCAGGCGTAATTTTCGTAACAATGACTCGCTATCTAATCGTATGATTTTTTAAATGTGCTACCATTTGTGTCTGCATCGTATACATGGTGTTAAGGGACGGTACAAAATGTAGATGGGATTTTGGTTTCCAGTCACATAAATTTTTTTCCTAATATATTTTTTAAATCAGTCGGTATTGGAAATTAAGGATCAGTGTGTTGAGTTGGGCGGATACTCGGGTGACGATGTTTTAAAGAATTTAAATTTTTTATTGTATTTGAAATATAATTAAACAAAGTATTTTTAAATGTCACTGGAGACTAAAACGCCATTTTTTATAACTCTAAGTTCTAGTTCAGGGAAAAGTAGTTAAATAAAGTAAGGTTTGTTGCAATATCTGTAAAATGTTGTGTAAATTATACGTGCTTTTAAATCTTCAATTGTTTGAGTAGAGTTAACTTTTGATATAAAGCCGGAAAAAGTCAAGAGTCTCCTATTTTTAAAAACAAGTCTTTGGAGATAAATCAAAACAACATAAACGCCCGGGTTGCCGGCATTGAAAGCGAAACTGAATATATATAACTCTTACTAACCACAGTTACCACGAATTTTTTGAAATTCTTGATAATCAAGAATTTCAAAGTTAATTTAAAACCAAAGTTAAAATAAAAGTAAAAAATAAATTTCTATTCACTTATCAATGATAGAAAAAGTTAAACCTTTCCAATGCCTAGAAAATGTTCTCGTTAAAATGAGTAAACGGGTTTTATTTATTTATTTAAATATAAAACAGAAAAATGACATTTTCAAAGGAAGACTACGCGATTTAACCACAAATTGACCTTTCTTTATACTACAAAAAACTCATTCAATTTACGTCCACTGGTTGAAATGGTCACATCTAAAAGTCGTTTCAAATCCCGCCCAAATTGGGGTGTTGAAATTGAGTGTTTTATCCGAATATTTTCCTTCGAACATTTTTTTTGAGCTTCCACTCTGATGTTCACAGAAGTAATCAAATAGTCGCCACTTCCAATGGAAAAAAACTGCACTAGACTGGCGCGTAAGATATATTTAAAAACTAATGTGATTAACTAATCGATATAAAAATGCACAGATGGATTAACCCGATTACAGAATTTTCATTTCTATTACAAAGCGATGGAATTGCTCTCTAAATTATTTTCCAAAATAACATGTCGTTCGAATCATTAATCGTTACTTTAATATTTCCACTTTCAAAAGAAATTAACCTACAATTAGGTAGGCAATTTGGAATTGTTCTAGATTAACGATCAAATAGAACATCCACTAATTCCTGAAGAAAACCGTTATGTTTATGTTAAATATGTCATCATGATTATATAAGTGGAGTGGTGGTGAAATGACGCTTGTTTTTGATTTTCCCTATTAAAACAAATATTTAAAAGTGAACCGTTTTTGAAATTCCAAAATTGTTGAGATTTTGCATATGGAGTGGTATTTTGTAACTGAAAAGTTTTCTTATCTGGCTGCTCTTCTTGGTATTTTTCACAAAACCAGAGACGCTGAATTTTTAAAATTATAATGCTTTATTATTCTAGAGAAGACCCCACCTAGTGCACTACCCACCAATGTTCCCGCTCCTAATGATCCCGATGGTTTTTATAGGAGAATGGCGAGACGTAAAGTATTTTTAAGTAGATGCTTACTGTGGAAATGAGGATGATAATTGAAGAATTTACATGAGGTTAGTGGGTGCAAATCATATCACAGAAAAATAATGTTTTTATCTGGACTTTTAGAGGGTTAATAAATTCGTAGGAAATTGCCTACATTTTAATTTACGCGTTTATTAATTTTTCTTACGGTAGTTAGAATTTTTCGAAAGATTAATCAAATTTACTATTAACATTAAAGCACCCTGGCCGACAACCCCAAGTTATTCATGGGCCTTTGCGATTACCCAATAAAATTGTTTGTAAATATCATTTGAAAGCAGGTCAGCATTGATCGTGGAAAATTGAAAAACTATGTTTATTTTATTATTTTCTGCAAGAATAAGGATGTGACGTATTATTACGACAGTTGGTAGGTATATATAACGATTAAAATCTAAACGACGTCAATCTACAAAGTCAATGTACGTATTTACAAAATTCTGCGTATTTATTAAAGTTGAACGATTCACGTTTCTCCCTCACCGAGCATTCATTGTCCTTCCTATAGTCATTCCTAAATCAATCTGGTAATTGACTAATTACAACCTACAAATGAGCAAAACTATTCGTCTTCAGGTATTCTTGCGAATAATTGTCTATCCAGTTCGCGTTTTGCTGCCGGTATCTGAAATTCTTGCTTAAATCTCCTTTTAAAATACCGCCTACACTTTTAATCATTCACAAAGCATTTTTATCAAGGATATCTTAGCTTTTTAACATAAATTTATCGGTCTCTTTGATTGGATAGAATTCTAGCAAACTGAAGAAAGACAAAACTAGGAATAAAAAAAACTTAATTCTATTGATCAAATCCGACTTGAATATGTTATATCTGGCAAGGATTTTGTTTTTTACAAGATATTTTTAAAGTTTCCCACTTAAAAAGATTTTTATTGGTGTTATCGGCAGTTTGGAAAAAAAATCAGGACTTAATAAAAAAATTTCAAGCCAAAATTTCCTCCACTGTCTTCGAAATGGTGCAAATAATTCCGTTTTACATTAAGGATTTCCTTCTACTAGACAAGTTTTCTTTCCAATGCTGGCAAATTAATTTTATTTTCATACTATTATTATTTTCAAACAGCCACTGCGTACTAGATAGAAACAATCAAGAAATTTTTGTTATTATTTTTGGGGTGTTATGCCGTGTTTCGCTACCTCCTTCTTTAGCCAACGTTTCGGACAGCGTTACAGTGTCCAACTTTTCTGACAGCGTTACAGCGTTACAGCGTTACAGTGTCCATGGCTAAAGAAGGAGGTAGCGAAACACGGCATAACACCCCAAAAATAATAACAAAAATACTTTTTGGCCGTGAAAACCTAAAAACATACCACAATCACGAAATTGGCAGAATTAACGATCTCCAAGCCGTACGAAATTTTGTGGTTTTTGCTAAATCAACTGAGGCTGTTTTTATTTTGTTATTTCACAATGGATCAGCAACGATGTCAACAATTGCTGACCTCGACATTTCACAAAGGAGCATGATCCACTTTCAACTTCTTGAAAGAAGATTTGAAGATCTCGCTGCACGGATTATAATTATTACGTGTTGTAGGTTCGGTTGACCTTTCTTTGCCGCGGTTCGGTTCTCCTCGTGTCAAATTATTAATTTATGCGTTGTGAAAGATGGGAATCAGATCCTATTGTGATTCTATTCTGGGTGTTGAGCGTGAGATTGTTTGATGTTATGTTGTTATTTTATATTTAACATAGGAATCGATTCAATATACAAGTTTGTTAAATCTGATAACGGCTGTATGGGTGGCAGGAACATGACTTGCATAGTAAGTCTATTTTAGGAATCACTGTACAACCTGCAGCATTTTTGACGTTAACTCACTCACAAATGTTGACTTAATGTAGTTGGTTATCTTTTGTTTGATAAACGTAGTATGCCTTATGCTAACATAACATGTGTATAATTAACATTCGCTTTATCAGCGACGTCGTCGCAAGCCGTCACTTTTTGTTGAATTTCCATAAAAAAATAATGGTTTGGTAGTTTTACCTTTAGACAAATATTTTTTTAACAAAAATTCAAGAAAGAAAAACATCTTTTGGCCACAAAAATACCAGAAATAACCTATAAAGGTTTATGGCATCTATCGTACAAACTTAAAAACGTACTATTTTTGATCTGGATTGACTGGAAAGAGAGCATGAACTCTTGCAGGTAACAGATCCTGAACCTACCCAGATTTACGTGGGTTGGCCGCTTTCCTGTTGGAAGAAGGTCTCAACTCTAGTTGTTGAATGAAAGATTACCTTACTTCATCAACCATTTAATAAGTCAGAGATAATTGGTCGCTTTAGCGCATTCGTCTGGTCGACCTTGGTCTGTTTCCGTCTACTTTGCCAATGACCATAAGTTTCTGGAAGTTGGATTTCTCGGTTTGGCGACCAACGTATCCAAAGTAAACTGAAAATACTTTGTATCAGATAGTTGAAAGGCTATTGTGGATGCCCAGCTCTTCAAGAATGGACACATTTGTACGTCTGGCTATCAATAAAATCCTGAGGATTTTCTCCGGCATAGCATTTCGAGGGCATCTATCCGCTCTAAGTGTCTATATTTCCGTACCATATTTCCATAGGTATAGAAGAATGGGAGAAATCGGCGTCCGGACTAGTCTCATCTTGTTGGTCTTCGTTATGCCTCTGTCATCCCATGTATTTTGTATTTGCTCATGGATTCTCTCCTTTATGACAAACTAGCTGGTTCCCGGCATGCGTTGCAATGCTATTTTCAAAGATATAAATTGTTTCTCCCTGCATGTCCTTTCCCGTACGTCCCCGTTCCCCTCCCGTGACCCCTTCCCCTCCCGCGTTCCGCTTCAACCTTCCCCGCCTTCACTCACCCCTCCCGCTCCCCCGTCCCGCCTATCCCCCTCTAGCGTTCCATATATTCATTTCCAGTACATTCAGTTTTCAAACAGCTCGCGTTCCATCTATTACATTTTTTTAATTCAAATTTTAATTTTTCATATATTATAAATATTTATTTTTGTATGTTATACGAACAATCAATCAAATTTGCTACCTAACATAAGTACCTATTCAAAATACCTATAGTTCTTGATTCGATTTAAATTATTATGTAAGAATTTAAAATTAATTCATTTATTTAAAGAATTTTGAAAATTGAAGACTTAAAAAGCATTGTTTTGCAAAATGCCATTCTCAAATTATTGACAGTTTCGCAAGAAATTAAAAAACTTTTCAGCTGTATTGTCATGTGGTTGTAATAATCCAAAAAAAATCGCGGGAGCTTAAAAAAGATATTTTGAAAGTTTCAAACATTTCCTATGCTTAATATAGCAAAACACTGACATTTCACTAGTCCCCAAACCATTTTTGATTTTTATATATATAAAGATAGACAAACCTAGGTATATGAAACCGTTCGCCGTTTCTAAGTCTGTGAGAATATTATTTTTTCTTACAAATGTTTTTGCTCCATCGATAGCCATTAGTTTTGTTTTGGTTTTGATAATCAGTAGACTTAGATTACGACTTTTTTTCTCTATTGTGGCAAGGACTATTTTTGTTTTCAAATTACTACCCTTATCATTTCTTCTACAAAAGAAGTGTTAAGGATAATAAATTGAGATTTTTTGGCCTCAAATGTTTATCCACCTTCCCATCTATCAAGAACCTTGCGCATTATATGTTCACTATATATATTTTAAATAACACCCTTGACGTGCTTCTTTTATGACATAAAATATATAGATTTTTGGGTGTCAATCTTGATATATGCGTCCATCGGTTTATATGTTTCTAATGGTACATACTAGGTTTTTAGGAACTCCCACCATCTTGAGTACTTCCAGCAGATGGCTCCACTGTAAGCAGTCAAATTATTTAGGACTGGTTTCCTGTACAAGGTTCTGTTTTAATTTGCAGGTTTCTGAACTAATAATTGAATAAACATTAACGTAAAAACGGTAAACTATACGGTAATACATACTTCTTACTACTAATTTGAATAGTAACTTAATTTTGGTTGTAGTACATAGCATTTAACTGTCAAGTGTAAATACCGCTTAATAATCACGAAAGCTTCGTTTAAACATTGAGCATGTCTAAATTATTGTGCTTTTACCTCGAGCAAACACCGATACGTGACAAGAAAACATTTTACATAATTTAACGCTCATAAAATTATTATTTTATGGAAAGTCGTGCTAATCTAAGTTGGTTATTGCCAATTTTCTGAGGCATTTCAAATCTCGGCTGTTGAACGATAATAATACAGCTGTCATAAAGGTAACGAATATAAATAAATATATAATTATTCAATATTTCTGAAATGAACACATAAGATGTCAGAATGAACGATTAGTAAAATAACTAAAAATATAGCTTTGCAGACCTGGTTTTAAACAACAAATATCAACACAAATAATTAAAAACCCAACTCGAGAATGAATGACGTAAATTAAAAATATCAATTATTATGAATTTGAACGATCAGGTCAATGTAAAATATACTAGGTATGGATGCAGACCAGATCGCATTGTGGCAGGTTCAATATTAAACAGAAAGATGAAAAAAATGTTGGAAGAAAACCCCTGACTCTGTGAAGAAACGGGCGATGGGTTTGATAGATTCTCCTTTCCTTAAAGCACAGCCGTCAGGTGGGAATGCTGTCCTTGTTCTATCGGTATTTAAATGGAAGATGCTCAGAGGAACTAGCGCCACTGATTCCTTCGGCACCGGTGCGTAGTCGATTTCAACAGCTCGGCAGTGGAACGATTTTCCGGCCGCTATGTTTCCCTTTTTAAGACCAATGTTCACTCCTTCCTCTCCTCAAAAAGACCTTAATAATATTTATTTATGCAGCGCTGTTTTCGTGACGTTGAACCTTCCACACAGGATCACTAAAGATTTCGTAGGCCCTGAGTAAAACTTTTTTCCTCCATGCCTCCGGTGTTTATAATAATAGTTGATATATAAAAAAAAAAAACTATAAATGAAAACCAATGAACCTGAAGAAGTTATTGTAAAATCTGTAACTCCTGTCAATCAACATCTCAACGGATTGATAGGCAACGTTCAACTATTATATGATCCACAACAATGCCAATATAATAATAAACCATCTATTACTTTCAGGATAAAAAGCGTTCAAGTGACATGGACATAGTAGTTTAGAAAGGCTAGTGGATTTAGACGTAGTGAGAAGTTAACATGAAAAAGTCAAGTTCGTGAGTCAGGCATACGATTGGGAGAACTGAGCTCTTTCCATGTTTGCGGTTCTTCTTGAAAAGTTTTATTCTTTTCTAAATTTGCCCAATGCACTGGTTGGTGTGAAAAGTAACAATGTGAAATAAAAATTTACTTATAACGATGGTATTGCAATAAAACTCAAATCTAGAGAACTGGGCTTTTTCAGCCTATTATGTTTGCGGCTCTTTACTGGAAATGTATTCTTCTTCAATACCTTTGCACAATGCACTGGTTGGGTCGAAAAGTAACATTAAAAAATAAAAATGTACTTTTAATGAAGGCATCACAATAAAATTCATATCACGTTCTGACTGACATAAAAACCAAATGAAATTTGATCGCATCAACGTGACTTAACCTGTCTTGAACTGGTGAAATGTAATCTCTTGGCACTGAATGAAGTAATCTCTGGCGGTCGTTTGTGAAAACCATTGAACAACGTCAGTTATCAGAAGGATTTCGGTGGTGTGATCAATGAAATAAAATTCAAAAGATTGGTTATTACAGAACTGTGAATAATACAATATTAAATCACAAAAAGTCTTATTGCAAAATTAAGTAACTCAGTGGTTTTATTTTGCAAACGTTTTTTTTCCTAGATGGTACTAATCCTGAAACCGGATTCAGTTTATTCAGTGTCTCTACTATACGATATAAATCTTCGGTCTTTAAGGAACAGATTTTCATAACTTAAACTTGAATAGTTCTTATACAGATTGATAATATTTTTTTATGAAGATAAAGAATTGCATCAGCATTTAAAATCGAGAGGTAAGGCTCTTGCCTACGAATCTGAGGTAGCGGTTCAATTCTCGGCATGCGCCAGTAATTATGCATTATTTTGTGGGTGTGCATAATTATATAATATTTATTTATATAATTATTAATCAGAGTAAAATAATTTATCATTGAAGAAGAAGATAATACTTATAATCTAAATGAAAATATGAAAGAAAACAAGACAGAGAAAAATAGAAAAAAGACAATGGTCGCAACTGGGACTCGAACCCAAACCTCTCGTCTAACCGGGACGTTATAAACTTATATATAGCTTAACTAGTTTCTTTTATATCAATGAGCGAGATAAAGTACATCAGTGATGAAGACTGAAGTACGCAGAGTGTGGAGATCTTCATCAGAAGTCACGACTTCCTGATGACAGCTAACTTCCATATTTGATTTTAACTTCAATTTTACTCCTTGAACTTTCAGTCTTGATAGCTTCCCGATATATACATAAATATATAAAGAGATGTTTATTAAAGTAGGTAGGTAAACCTACCTAAATGGTTTTAGATCAAAGTGTTTTATTGCACTTACAAGAAGTATTATTAATAATAAGGATGTATTCATTATTCTTCGGATACAATATACTATTTCGATTTTATAACGTTGAATATTATCTCTTTTAACGATCTTAATTATTTATAAGGAGTGTTAAAAACAGAAGGATCGTCTAACAATACAATGAAAACTGTTTGAAAAAAGTTATGAACGTGATAACATTTTTTACCATTTACAAATTTATGACAATTACCTCACTTTGTCTGTTGGAATAAATGGAAGTATGAACGATGGGAAAATCCTTGAAATCTAATTATAATATACTAATTTTATACGACAGGTATAACAAAACGTAGTGGTGTAGCATCTTATAACTGATGGTCTTAACGTAAAAGTTCAAGTATGCAATTTGTAAAGAATTGCTCGTTTGCAAAGACCTCAAATAATCAATATTTTTGCAATAGGTGAATAGGTTATGGACCTAGTTTGTTTGAATTGTATCTTTTCGTGTGGTTTTATTTTTGACAACTTTTGATTTACTTTTTTGTTCATGTTAATCCATTAGTCAGAATAATTGTCAATATCGTTACCGTACTTGGTTGTGGTTGATTTTGGTTTACTGGTTTTCTTCCAACCTGGCAATTACTTGATTGATTTATAGCTGTTTTTTCTTTAGAATTCACTACACCCTTAGATATAATTTTTCGGAATTTATGAAATAATATTTATTGGGATAAGCTTCGAACAGTGGGACGCACATCGCACGTGAACCGCTCCCAACTAGCAAGCAATTAAAAATTCTTGAACATGCGCTATTCCAGTCAAAATTGATTTCATGAAATTTATTTTTTCCATTATTATTTGCTAGTTGGGAGCGGATCATGGAAGTTGCCTGGTTAATTTGTCCCAATTAATCTTGCATCGCAAGGTTTTTTGGATTTCATATAGACTTTTCACAACTTTTGTTGGTCAGGGTTCTAAGTTCACTTTACCTTGTTTTGAGATATGAAGTGTCAAAATTTGAAAATCTATTTATCTATTTCGGATTTTCAGTATGAATCTCGTGCAAAATATTTTAATTTTACGTATTTAAAGAAAAATACATAAACAGGACGTATACTTTTTTGTTTTTTTTTTTTTTTTTTTTTTTTTTTTTTTTTTTTTGTTTGTTATTGTTTTTGGGGTGTTATGCCGTGTTTCGCTACCTCCTTCTTTAGCCAACGTTTCAACTCATCTGCCCTGATGATGGACACTGTAACGCTGTCCGAAACGTTGGCTAAAGAAGGAGGTAGCGAAACACGGCATAACACCCCAAAAACAATAACAAAAATACTTTTTGGCCGTGAAAACCTAAAAACATACAGGACGTATACTAACCATTTTACAACATCATACCTAAAGGTGCAGATAGTACCATATACAACCAGCTAGGGCATAATAATTAAATGCATAAGGTTTTAACTACATTATCCTAATGCCATTCCAAGATAGAATCACGTTCTAATTAAATATTTTCCTTTAAAATCTGTTCAAATCAAAAATATTTTTAAAATTTACTGTTTTGTGTAATGTTTAAAACAACAATATTGGATTTTCCACTAAAATTATAATTTGTCTTCGTAAATTGAGGAAACTAACAATACGGCATCTTGTTTTTTGAATATTTAAATTGCTAAAAGAAAATAAAGGATTTTGTAAAAACACCACGAATATAATCAATATTATCGACATGTAATTTGAAGAAAACTTTGTTTTCGAAACATGTTAATAATATTGATTATGTAGTGGTGTCTTTACAAAGCTATTTGTTTTCATTTAATTAAAAATGATGCCACAAAGTTTATTTCCAAAGTTTGAAGATTTAAATGGTTATTTAAAAACTCCATAGAACACTACGGAATTGAATTTGCGAGCTGAAAATAACTACTTTGACCTAATTTCTGACGGCCTCCGTGGTCGAGGGGCAAGGTTCTTGACTAGCGTTCCGGAGGGGGTGGGTTCAAATCGCGGCGTGCGCAGATAAATTTGATTTGATAATTTAAAATAACATAAAGTATATTTGCAGCACGTTCCAAGATGATTAGATCTGAATAGCCAGGCCCTTCCCCCCCTTCCTTTTCCCACCTCCTTTCCCTCCCCACTTACCTTCAGTTTCACAACATATCGCAATTGAGGATGCCATAGTATTACTGGCTCCAGAGGGGAGCAGTCGGGACTCTTGTGAGGTATTCACATAAAAACGAATCGATTCGGGAGACGGATATGAGTACCGCCACCCTGAGAAATATTGATTAAATAGTGCAGAAATTCTGGGACTAACTACCATATGTATTCCTCTTTGCCCAGAATACTAATGGAGGGAAACAATTATACCAAGTCAGTGGACATCTTCAATTTATCTTTGAATAAATTTAAAATATTGTTATTGAGGCAGTTCAGTTATGTACAATAAAATGTTTTTTCTATGCTATATATGTAAAAGCCCCGAAAAAGGGCGTTTATTTATAAATAAATAAATAAATAACCAAAACTTATGAAAAAGGTCACGCCAAGTGATTCGTTACGTTTGGCGACTTAGCAGGCTTCATCGAATGAGGTGTGTTTAAGTCTTGCCAGTTGCGTGATGATCACCAGCTGCGTGGTGGGCCGGATCGGTAGATACCGTCTTGGGGAGATCCTTAACCTATCTTATCCAGTCGGTTTCTCTCGACCATCGTCCTGCATCGCAGCGGAAGGGATGAATTCATACGTCTGTCACTTCTAGACACACTGACTTCTAGATTCCTATCCATCCCACATACCATTTTCCTTCCCAGAACTTACTATCCTTCCTTTCCTTAAAAAGACCCTCCATACCGCATCCCCAAATTAGACATAAACCCCGAGGGAAAACGTTTTCCTCACGAGCCTCCCGTGTGGGATCTATCTAAAAAAAAATAATAAACAGAGAAGAAAGATTGTGAAAACTTAATGCTCAAAATTTTCCTGCTTTATACTTGTTAAGATTCATGATGTTATTTTTATTTTCCCCAACAACGTGTTAATAATGATTAATATAAGTTTAAATAATAGTTCAGAGTAAGATGTAATTCATATCAAACTTGTCATTGTTAAGCTTAATAATTATCATAATGAAAAAGGTTACATCGATTAATCAGTATGCAGATTTAAAACCTATATCTTTAAGGGAACGCGTAGGGTTCCTGTACAGGTTAATTTTCCTTGTTGATCATTAACGTGAATAAATAATAACACAATAAAACAATTAACCTAATAATAAAAATGATCCGAGGAATGTTTATTGTCGACCCTGATTTTGATCGACGAGGAAATGCAGACATGAAATGATTAACTGATATTTTATGGATTTACTGTCGAGCGTTCAATACTCCATATTAATGCGCGCAACGAGACTGATCGTCTATTGCAAACACCCGTTCATTCGCCTCTAGGAATATAAATAGTTTTATTATTCATGGAATCGTTAAATTTATACGCATAAACTACGGAATGAGGAACCTGCATTGTTTTCCGCGTTAAATCTAATCAAGGCCAAGAGCAGAACCTTTAAAAATGCCATTTTACGATGAGCAATAACACCGTAATATTCTGGCTTTATTAGAATATGATTGTGCAAATCCTGAATTAGACTTATTGTCTAGTCACGACCCGCTAATGAAGTCGAAGAAAAGAATCTACATCCTTAAAAATCAAAATTAATAATAATAAAGTTAGATGTGTCTCAATTATTTATTTTATTTCTGGTAATAAATAGTGGTGAAGAGAACGATTTAAATAAGCAAGTGTTAATGATGATGTTAACGGTTCATTACTATGGAGGAAAGTGGGTGATTAATGATGAGGAACAACTCTTGCTCTCTGAGTCAAGATTCTTGACCTGTTGTGTTGTAAATCAGGCTAGATAACTAATCATTCTTTGTCGAGCGTTGGCGTTGGATGAGGTTATAAGTGGGGTAAGAATATGCACGAGTCAATAGGTTAATATTATCAGGAATGTTCTATATATTTTATTATCGCCGAAAGAACAACCTCGATCAACTTTTCTGGATGATTCTGGTTATAATATAATGGTTTAGGTTAGGTTTATGTTTAATAGCAAACTTTGATTAAGTAAATTTGCACAATTTCTGAAGGATACGGGAGATCGGGTCTATATAGCCTGAAAAAGGTTATTACCATCAAACAAAAGTTTAAATTATTTCATCGTATTTTAATATATATATATTTTTATTGATACAATAATATAATGCATTTTTAAACATTATGTGGGCTTTGCTGGATACTTTACCCTTGCTTAAGCAGTCCCTGTTTTTCCAGTCCCAGTTTTTCCCTTTGATGTTTTCCCATAATTGGAGTAATAATACATTATCGTGCTCTTCTATATTCTAAATCATAGGAAATTCATAAAAAAAGCATTTATTTCTAAGAAAAATACGAGTATATTAACTTGTAATGCACGGCTGCGTAGACAGTATTTTAATTTTTTTTTATAAAAATACCGCACAAGAGTCCCAAATGCTCCCATCTGGAGCAGTGAGACTATGGCATTCCCAATTGGGGTAAGTTGTGAGGTGGAAGGTAGTGGAGAGGGGAAGGAGATGGGGGAGAGGAAGGTGGGGAAGTATCTGGCTATTCAGATCTGGTCATCAAACACGGCTGAAGCCATTTCAAGCAACGTTTCAATTCTGAATGGCGATCTTACACCAGGGCGATACTGAGAGTATCTTCCACTCTGGAACGTGCCGCAAATATACTATATATTATTTTAAATGAATAAATTGTAAAATAACACAAATTAATGAAATAAAATTTATTTGCCACGCCGGGATTCGATCCCGCGACCTTCGGATTACGAGTCAAGAGCCTTACCGCTCGACCACGCCGGCCGTCATTGTTCTTTTTAAACACAAACTCATTTAATAAATTTACTGAAAAGTATTATTCTTTATTTGTAATTTACAAAAAAGTCAAGAAATGAAAAAAAGTTTTTTTGGTCATAAGAAAAAATTTATTTACGTCCAAATAAGATTTTTAATAAAAAAAAACCTTGGCAATATTGTGACATAATGTGAGTTTCACGCGTTACATTTGCGTCGTTTTCCTTATTACAAAGCTCGTACGTTAACCCGATTTAATAAAAAAGGACTTTTGACATATGGCACGGAAGGTGTTTGTGCAATAATACATCTTCCCAGGTAGATAGAATGCCAGCCATTTGTCACTGGCTCTACGAGCTTTCTCAACCAAGACCCGCCGGGAAAATGATGAATTTGTCGCGTTGGAAGCTCGGCAATCATAACTTTCGTGAAATTGTTTTCTGGAATCTTTCTCACCTGTCAATTCTGTTCACAAACAAGCAGTACATAACAATACTACATATAATATTAGACAGATTATTATATTAAATCTGGTTTGCTTTTCATTAATTTAAAACGAAAACAAAAATATGTACTTTCAAACTGTTAATACTAAAAAAACATCAGTTGCATCAATTTTATTGCGATGTTATCAAATTTTATATAAAAAAATTGAAATAGTTTTTGTACAAATCTAGAGCAATACGAATATACTTAAGAGGAAGCCGGGCGGCGTTTTGTCCAAATAAACGTGTTCTCCAATATCCTCTCTCGATTTTGACACTACTGCAAATGTTTTTTTAATCTTGTCGCTGATTTTTTAATCTTGTTCCTCATTGATAATACCTAAAAATATCGATTTTTATTTATTTTTACCAACTGTAAAAGATAAACTGTTCTTGTACCTACTGAATAAAAAAAACTCTACGTCTGTATGTTTGGCTTTAAAAAAAACGTGGAATATCTATTGATGGTGTTCGAACCAGGCAATTTTAACGAGGGTCCTAACTCCTATAAGAGTACTTATCAAAAAAAGCAAAACGTGCTGATACGCTAACAGTCGATTTCTTAAGATTATATATATAAGAGCAGTTTTTCTTATACAGTTGGTAAAATCAGTCCAGTTTTGGAGGAGAAAAATGAGGAAAAAAAAATCTCGATTTTGATGATTTTTTTAGGTTTTATCAGCCTGAGGTGCAGTTGTTTGGCAAAATACCGCAAACCGTAACCACCGTTTTGCAAATGACCGGGTTTCTTCTTAAGCAATTAAATCTTTTTAAAACTTAAGGTCATTGAAAACACAGATTATACTTAAGAGTTAGAGTGCAGTTGTTTGGCAATATACCGCAAACCGTAACCACCGTTTTGCAATCAAGGTCATTGAAAACACAGATTATATACTTAGAGTTAGAGTAACTTCTAAATAATGACGATTAAATGAAAAATTAGGAAATCTAAACGACAAATGAACAATAATCGTATATCACTTATTTAATTTAAAAACAAACTTTTATTAGAAGCTAAGATAATACTCGTACGAAAATGAATGGAAAGCTTTTGTGTTTTTAAATAGGATAACTAAATAGTAGATACTAAAATGTCACAATATTACAATAATTTGACATACCTAACTTAAATGTTGCCTAAGAGATTCATTATTCCCGTATCTGACCTATAGTGACATCAGGTATTTTCTTGTTACACCTGTAGATGGATACATTACGCTTTCAACAACGTCGTGCACAGTGGGATGGGCAGAAGATACAAAGAGAGAGCAGCGGAAGATTTTACATTATTGAGGTGACAGATGTTGAGGTCGGCACGACACTAAACTCGAGGCTTGATCGTACGAGTAGTTAATTCTTAACAATTAGTCAATCTGCGTGCTTTATTTATGTAAGAGTGCTATTTGATTGTTTTCAAGAAAATGAAAAACCAGACGTAAATTAACTTTCTTAATTAAAATTTATCTATTTTTTTTGTTCTGTGTATTTTGATATGAAGCGGATCCATTGTGATAACAATAATGACAATAACATTTATTTTTTTATTTTTTGCCGGCTAGGTTTTGCTCCTACCCTAGATTCTTCAGGGCAGTATAAGAGTACTCAAATATAATAGACGAGTTACGATTAATGTAATCAAAATTATTGTTTTATTTTAAATTATAATTTTATTTTATTTTGTTAAAATAAGATGATACAAAGCTAAAGTGCCGCTCCTGTTTTCTGAAATCCTTGCAAAAATTTAAATGATGGAATCAGTGCACGAAATTTCGGAATATTTTATATATTTTTTCGTTGAAATAATAAACAAGGTAGTAAATTTATGATTTACAAATAACACATTTGTGACTAAAAATAACCTTACAGTTAAATGAACTAACGTAACTTCCGGTGCCTCCGAGAAACAAGGTCGCATCTCGGAATATTTAGACCTTACTCCAACATTCGGGGCTCTGCTGGAGTGGACCTTCCATTTCCCTGGTCACTCGTGGAACAAAAAAATTGGACCATTCGAAAACTAGGGGCCTTTTGGGAACTTAGGAGTGCTGAGGCCACCTCTGTGGACTTTCTTCCTGGAGCCCTTAGGAGGAACTAAGAGGAGAAGCCGTGGAGAGGAGAGCGGAGGCCACCTCCATAAACCCTTCCCTTGTGGGGCCTTCACGGAACCAAGGGGAAGGGCACTCTTCCGGCACGGGGCCTTTGGGGAACCAAGGAGGAGTGAAGTGATGTCCTCTTCCCATGTGGGGCCTTCAGGGAACCATGTAGGAGTGAAGAGGAGAAATGAGGCCATCTTCGTGAACTCTTTCTTATGGGGCCTTTAAGGAACCAAGGAGGAGTGAAGAGGAGAGATAAGTCCTCTTCCCTCCTGGGGCCCTCGGGGAGCCAAAGTGGAGTGGGCTCTTCTCTTGTGGGGCCTTTAGGGAACCAAAGGGAGGTGAACTCTCCGTAGTGGAGCCTTCAGGGAACTAAGGAGTGGAGAGGAGAGATGAAGCCCTCTTCCCTCGTGGGGCCTTCAGGGAACCGCGGAGGAGTGAAGAGGAGAAATGAGACCTGGGAAGATACATTGTCGAACCAGAAGATATAGCTTCATTTCCAATGACAATCCTGGTGAACTTTGTAAAAGGGACTGGATTAACTGTCAAAGGAATGAGATAAGCAATTTTGTAACGCTTTATAATACATTAAATAAATAACCTTTAACCATTAGAGTATTAAATTTAGGTAATGGATGATCAGTGGAAAACTAGGTATTTATATTTATTCCCCATCGACCGAGAAACTCATATAAATAGCTCATCTTTACCTATGAATAATAGTAGGCACACTAATATATGCTAGAATCTATTTATCAAGCGATAAACCGTAGGGTTGGTTTATTTTCATACAAGCACTTGAGTATTCAAATTAAATTTACTTTATTTTAGAACCAATGCTTGACCGATTTTTATTGGAGCTTTACAAATTTATTGTCGTTCTGTAATATTTTTAATTCAAGTAAGGCAAAGGAGGTACAGAAAACCTAAGAAACGTAAATTAAGGTGGGTGAAGCTCCGTTCTGTCTTCGGTTTCTTCCTCTGAAGATATTACACTGTGCATAAAAGGTGAAAAAAGACAATGCCATCTTAGCCTTGTGTTCGAATGAGGTACAGGGTAAGACATCTGGCAAATTCAAGTGTCTCCATTGCAACAATATCTCTCTAAGGCGACATGACGCAAGAGAGCTAAGAATATTCAGGAGTGGCGCTCTGAGATGTGTTTAACCTTTATCTCCATTTGTTCTTGGCATTCCGAGAAGAATTATAAAACCTATTCACGGTACAGCCAGCGAAAGGGAATGAATTCTTGCCATCTGAATACTGCAAGTAATGCTGAAGTACTGCGCTGATGACGGGAATAAAATAGCAAGTGGGTGATGTTTTGGCAGTCATGATAAGATGATGGATCAATCTATAAAATAAAATCGGAAAATTATACCGAAGGGATAAGTATTATGCAAAATAGAGTAAGACTTGAGGTCAAGATTTCCTAGAACAAACCCATCAGCTAGGATCTTTATCAGATAAAATTATGATAAAAATTCACTTAACCTCATAAAGTTTGTTAGAAACCCTTCCTACATTATCATAATACTACCTTAACTGCCCAGATTTTTCAAATAATAAAACAAAATGGTCCTAATATTTCTTGGTACTGAGTTTATATACAAATTATAGGCAAAAAACTATGTCAGTTCATGAGCTCATCGTTTGAGAGTTTGCAAACAAAAGTGAGTCATACAAACAAATTTTCTGCTACATAGTTTAGATATTAAAGTTCCTCTTAATAAACTGACAACTTACATCCATATGTAATAACAACGATTTATGACATTATTGTTGTTATTTAATTACCCATGTAGAAATGGGCGATAGTGATTTATCGATTCGTTACGAGTAAAATAAAATTTGTTTAATTTCTGCACACATACTTAAGATGTAAAATGTAAATGCTTTGGTTTAAAACAAAGAAAACTTTTAAAAAATATAGGTGGGAATCGGACCCATGACCTTGCGTCAGACCGCCAACCTACGCCTTGTTCCACCGAGGCCACCAATTGGAAGAAGCTTCTTTCGAGGGCCAGGAATGAGACGTGCCCAATAAACTTTTTTCATTTGCAAGTTCCGTCAAAAAGCGTAATTTATTGCGCATCGGGCAAATAATTCAGATTATTCTATCAATTTTAGGCAATCTAGGCAAAATAATTTATTTAGGCAAGTATAATTCAGACAATTCTATCATTTTGCCTTTCGTGCTGTATAAATAATAGACAGAACATTTATTTTTAATGGAAAATAAATAACTGGGTAAAAATGCACGATATCAGATTCGAATTTATCACATCTTGTTTTGTTAGAAGGTCTTCTGTGTCATTCAGAGTTTTGCAAGCTGGGAGAGATAGCTTCACAGATATCACGCATCAAGGACTATAAAAAAAGATTTAAAAAAATGACGGTTATTGAGAACAACCTTATCGGTTAACAACAACCGTACAAAATTTCTGACCAAATAAATAGTAAAAAGATTTATTTAAGTTTTTTGTTGATAGTGTATGTTGATAATGCAAAAAGAATGAATTCATATAAAACAATTGCATCCATTGCTAAAGCATAATATTGTAAAATAAAACGTAGTCCAAAATAAATGAATTGATTTCACTGTACGCTGTAAAGAATTCCAGCATCGCGACCATCTCCCAACTTTAGAAGTGAGAAAGAACAATTCTTCAACTGGCATTAGTTGAACAATCGCGACTTTTGCCATAGAATTGCCCCGAGGGGGTTGAATGACTAAAGCTGGGAAGGTTCTAGTTTAGACGCAGGATCTACTTTAGGGGTCGCCAGCTCCACTGTAGCTTGAAGGAAATCCCATTAATATTTTATCTTCTCGCCGAATGATTAGGGGGTGAATTTTTCAGATAATTAAATAATGGTTGAATTACGGTACCTACATTAGCCAAAAAGATGAAATATTTTTACATTTTAGGTACCAGCATTTTACTAAGTATGCTTTCATTGAAAGAAATAAAATATTCTTGAATTTTTCTGCGCGTAATTTTGAATTTCTGAATCTGGATGTTTCCCGAAATAGTACACTCTCTCAGTATAGTAAAAAAACAAATATTCGGAATCGATAAGTTGCTTGAAATTGCCATTATCGTGTTTAATGACCAGATAGTTATATCTAGATAGATATCTCCTGTCGGGGTTGATGGAATAATAACCAAGATTTTGAAAACTGTCTATGGAATTCGCACTGCCCCCAGAACATCTAATACACCTTAGTACCAGTCAGGGACACTTACCCTCAAACCTGTAATAAGGTGTTCTTATTCCTTTACATAAAACAGGTGACGAGACAGATATAAACAATAACAGACTAATGAATCTACTGACTAGTCCATCTAAGGTATTTGGAAATAATATCAATGCTCAGTTGCTAAAATTTCTCGTGTTCTCAGAAAATTAATACGGTTTCAAGAAAACAAGAGTACCTCAGACACTATTGCAGCTGTAACTGATTTCATTGTTATAATCCTTGATAAAAAAAATGTATATCAATCTTTTTAGACCTTTCTAAAGCCTTTGGTACAATATCACACAGTAAATGAATAAATAAATTTGAAGAAATCGGTATTACAGGTAAAGAACTTAACTTTTTAAAAATCTTGATTAATGAAAGCAAGCAACAAGTTAAAATAAATAACACACCTAGCAACCAGTGCTCAACTAACTTTGTTATACCACAAGGAACCATCTTTTGACCGTCTTTGTTCTCGTTGTATGTTAACGACTTGTGCAACATTAATATTCAGGGGAAAATCTTTTCTTAGTTAGTTTTTTTTCGATTTCTTACGGTTTGAAGGTGACTCTTGGCTAGCAGTCTATAAAACGCTGAAAAGGATATAAGCATTGTAAAAAAGTGGCTGGATACAAATACGCTCATACTGAACACCGACTTAACTAAATATGTCATATTAAGCATAAATGTTACATGTCAACTTCATGATGATCCTCCATTAGAATACCTGCATGTTTGAATTCGGATGAATGTTGTCAGTTTTCCTACATTTTCTACACAGATGAAGTACCTCGGCCTCACCATTGACCCATATCTCAAATGGAATCTTCACAATCAAATAATTGCAAGCAAAATAAGAAAATCATGCACTTTTTCAGAACGATACGAAACTTTCTCGACTTGCTAACACTTGAAAATGATTTGTTTTACAGCCTGTCTATCTATTATTGAGTATGGTATCATAGCATGGGGAGGTGGCACTGCAACTGTACTAGACCCAATCATAAAGGCACAGAAAAATATTAGAAAAATATACTTCGATTACCTCTTTTTACAGATTCGAATTAAATCTTTAATATTATGAATGTGTTTGACGTTCGACAGATATATGCAAAAACAATCATCACATCCTATCTATGCATAAAAATTCACAAATACTCTGAAAAAGATTAAATATTCGCTGTACTCGAAACAATAACAAAGACTTTCTACAAATTTCCAAAACGCATATTTCTTTTGGTCAACGAAACTTCAGGTACCTTGCGGCAAGACTTCAACAAGACTTCAACATTCTTCTAAACAAAATAAAAAAATGTGATGCGCAAAAAAATTTTATGTATAACATTACACAGGAGTGTTGATTATTGTTTGTTAATTGTTGACGTAGGAAGAGAAATAATATTATTTTAAACGGAAATGCCAATCAGTAAACGTATTGCAATTTCGTGTGGTTAAATTATACTTGTTTTATATTGATAGAAAAGAATAAAGAGTAATACTTTATCATTTGGTATATTATATATAGAAGACGCAATTATAGTTTTGGTGAAGGCCTTCTTAGTTTAGCGGTAAAAACGTTGATCCGTTGCGCAGAAGATTGGATTCCTTGTGTAAAATTCGCTAATAAAACAAACTTTGGAGGTATTGCTTATCTTGAGTTTTTTAAAATTGTTTTAATCTGGAGTTATTTTTTATTTTTTAATAACACATTTTTTGACAATATGTTTTACTTGATAATTTTATATCTTAGATTATTTAATATTCTTCCGTTTGCTTGTGTATGGAAGGGGAGTGTACATAAATGCAGTTATTAGTTAGTACTTGAAAAATTAATTGTACATGTATATATGTGTCCTGTAGTAAGTAAATGTTGGTATGACGGAAAATAATAAAGACAAACAATAAATTTAATGTAGTCATAAAGTGACATTTTTTTTATTTACTGTAAGTGTTATAACTAAGAAACTATAAATAAAAATGAATATATTTGTATTTAAAAAAATATAAAAAATGTTATGGGAAAAATAGATATTAGTAAGATTATTTTAGGTGGCAGAAGTTTTTTTTTTTAAGAACGTTTTTAAAATGTTTCTTGATAAATTGCAATATTTGGGTTTTATCATTAATGCTTCTGATTTCTTCCAGTAGTCGATTGAAAAAGTTCTTCCCTATTAAGTATAAAGAATTATTTAAAATTTAAAGTTGTCTGGAGTTATTTGAAATTATATATCTAGAAATTTATCAAGAAGGTGAAATATAGCGCCCTTGAGGTGATTTTCTCACAAAAATGGCGCTATAGAAATTATCCAAAAATTATTATTATTATTATTATTATAGAGATGCGACTTATGCGATGATGTATAACAGGTTTTTCCGGGAACACGTTGAGAATGAAGATAATTATTAATGATACTCGTAGGTAGATACCACCATTAATTTATTGGCCATCATTAATGTAAATTTTCATATTTCGAATGCTAGAAAATTACACAGAATTTCCTTTGTAATCTATACTCTTAATATTTCCCTTACCAAAATCAACTTAATATTGTGTGAATACTGAAGTGACTTACTGAATAATACGGATGAGTGATTATTTTTAAGGACTAAGGAGTAAAAAATAAATAAAATGCTCCACTTAGAAGAATTTTTTTTTCTAAGTAAAAAGAGGCACCCGGAGAAATCCGGAATATATAGCTGAGCACTGAACGTTTTGTAAATCAAGTGATAAAAAAATAAGATGTATACATATGTATGTAATAAGATGTATAAGATGTATACAATCTATTGTCAAATAAATACTTTTTATTCTTACTTGACGCAAATGTTAGTTTATAATATAATTTGTACACACCGCCATTCTTTCCCCTTCTATAAAGGAAAGTTGGTAAGTTTCTAAAAATCAAATATGTTAAAGTTTTGAAACCTATAATAATGGTTTCTCTCACTCCCTTGCAATGTAAATAATAATTTGATTTTCATCCACATATTTACGTTTTTATATAATATGTCATATTTTAAACAATCTCGAGGAAATTTTAATACGCCATAAATAAAAAAATAAGCTGCCAACTAAAGAGTATTTAAAGTATCTCATATTCAATTATTAAATACTCTTTATCAAGATAATCAGACAAGAAATATGCAATACAAAAAAAAATCAATGTTGATTTTCCTTTTAAGGCTTAGGACTCGTGGGAGAGGATGAGCCAAATGCATATTATTTGTTAATATTTTTGGGAACATAATACAATAAACATTTTGGCATTCAGTTACACCTGTAATCACAATATGATGAAATATTATTTATATCAGCATTTAACCAAATTAACATTTTAGTAGCAGATTGCATTCCAGCTGAAAAATTCTTTGTTTAAAAAAATAATGCAATCATGTGATACATTTGGTTTATTGACCGGAGAATTTTATAACTGAACTAGCAAGTTCCCGGCATGCGTTGCTATGCCACTTAAGAACAAAATTGTTTCTCCCTGCGTGTCTTTTCCCGTTCGTCCCGTACCTCCGCTTCCTCTCCCGTGTCCACCCCCCCCCTCACGCGTTCCCACTCCGCCTTCGCCGCCTTCCCTCTCCCTTCTCCCGCCCACCACTCCCGCGATCCCCTCCCCTCTCCCGCTTTCAATATATTCAGTCCCAGTACATTCAGATTTTCAAGCTCGCGTGCCACCTATTGTAATTTTTTTGACGTGATAACGTCTTATAAATCAATGAACGCCGGCTGCACTCACGAAAAAGCTCGACTCATTGTCACGTTCCGCCTAAGCGAGAGCGCGGAACAAGCGTTCGTCCTAAGCGTTCGGCTTGTGACGCATCTATCTCTCTTCCACTTCATCGTTATTATATAACGTAAAATTATAAACCGACTTTACAGACAACCATTTTTTTTTTACAAATTTTCTAATACAAACGTTCATTTTTGTATATTATAAGAACAATGAAACAGATTTGGTACCTAAAATATTTAAAATAAATATAAATTTTATATTTAATATAAATTTTGATAAGCATCGAAGTACTCGATTTTGGTCAGTACCATAAGTGAGAATAAATTCATTAATTTAAACATTTTCGAAAATTGAATTTTAATTTAATAATAGATGGTTTGCAAAATATCTATCTTTGACAGTTTTGTAAGAGTTTTTGTAATGATTAAAAATCTTTTCAGATGATGTGGTTGTAATAATCCAGAAAGTTTTGCGAGGACGGAAAGAAGTTTGATACCACAAATCATCCACATAAATCCACAAAGTTTCATCGCAATAGGATGAACTGTTAGCAACGCATAATTTCATGACGCCAGAACTCACTATTGTAATCGCGGGCATGCGCACATCAAATCCCCAAAGTTTCATCGCAATCGGATGAATGGTTTAGCAACGCGTAGCATACATACATACACAGATAGAAACAAACATATTTTCATTTTTATATGTACAGATTTAATTGGTTAAACATTTGACACTAAAAAATAGGTGCCTAATAACTTAATCTAAATTTTCTAAAATAAGTTAAAATCATCGCATAATTGAATGTTTTGCAATAAATTTAGCACACTTTGTGTAATCAATATTTTTGCATGCCTTTTAAGATCCCGACTCTCCTTTGTTGTATAAAATAATTGCATGAAATCGATAGTATGGGGAGTTTATTACGAAGTGCTTCATTGATTAAGATTGTTAATTATAATCGTGGTTTATTACGGCAAGATTGTTACTCCTACCAGCCAATTAAAATTAATCCATCGATCATAAGCATTTTATTAATGTTGAAAAACAATTTATGTTTAAAATTGGATATTAAATTATTAAAATAACGACTGACGTTAACGGGCCTTCAAAAAGTTCTTCTTTGGCAGTATTTATTCACTGTGATGTGCAAAGTTTTATCTCAGATATCCTCGACATGTTTAACTTGTAAATAATCATGAACTTCCATTGAGGGGTTTTGCGCAACGCGATTGGTTATACGAGTACCTTACCTTTTGTTCTTTTGGCATTTTACAACGTCCATGTAAATTGAGCAGTTTATGCCTTCGGAACATGAGCATAAAGATCGAACTTAAGATTCGGGGTCGATCATAACAATAATCATTGTAAAAGATCCTTATAAAACTGTGAAAACAATGTACATGCGTAGAAGCGAATGTGATTATATTTCACTCTTTATTACGTTTTATTATCTTCAAGGTTTATATATGAACTTATTGAGTCATATCCAATAATTCATACTTATATGACTACTTAAATGAATAAGGTTAATTTAAAAAGCAAAATTGAAGGTTTTTCTCTAGAAAAACCACGTTCATGGCATGGCAGTATAAAAATATGGGAGGTGTTTGTAATAAAGATCTCATTATACCTAGTGTTTTTGAATAATTAAGAAACCCCAAGTTATAATAAAGGAACCTAAATATTTTTTTTCAGCGGAGATGGATGTGCGCGGGCTCGAGGTTTGTTCTAATGAGTCCCGCCGCGGTTCTTGGTCGGACGCTTGTGAATCTGCCTCTCAAAATGAATGTGTGAGTAAGGGTCTTAGCTCCTGGAGAAACCGAAAAACTGGTTGGCGAAAAACAACTCAACTTTTCAATTTCAGTAATATATCAGCTTGTTTAACAGAAATATAATTTACTAATAATTTATCAATTTTCAACCTTAATATATATATATATATTTTTTAATATGAAATACCGCACAAGAGTCCCAACTGCTCCCGTCTGGAGCCAGTGAGACTATGGCACCCCCAATTGGGGTATGTTGTGAGGCTGAAGGTAATGGGGAGGGGAAGGAGATAGGGAAGAGGAAAGTGGGGATGTACCTGGCTATTCAGATCTGGTCACTAAACACGGCTGAAGCCATTTCAAGCAACGTTTCAATTCTGAATGGTGGTCTTACACCAGGGCGATACTGATAGTATCTTCCACTCTGGAACGTGCCGCAAATATACTATATATTATTTTAAATGAATAAATTGTGAAATAACACAAATTAATCAAATAAAATTTATTTGCGCACGCCGGGTTCGAACCCGCGACCTTCGGATTGTGAGTCGAGAGTCTTGCCTCCGTACTATATAATAATAATTAATCAACCTCTTGAACAAAATCGATATTTTTCTGCTCTGACATATCGCAAATTACTCAAAAACTTGACAGGTTGTGAGGCGCAACCATGGCAACCTATCAACCTGGCAACTGAGAGTCGCAGCGTTGCCCTTGATAAGTTGCATGTGTGCGGACGGACTGTCGCAAGTTCCTTTCCTCTGGATAGCGATTAAGTCGCCAACTGGTTTTTTTCAGTTTCCCCATGAGCGGATGGACTGTATTAAGTGAGTAGTGCTATGGAGAGTATACATAGAGCAAATACCAAATTTTCTTCCCACATTTCGATTTTTAAAGTGCGATCACTAGTATGTTTTACATTCATATTCCACAGTTGTGGAAGGTTTTAAATAACTCTTTGCTTTCCTTCGAAATTTGGTTATTTTTACTTAATATTATTTTGTATAAAAAAATATATATTTATAAAGTAATATCAATAGGTTTGTCCTCTACCAAGTATCTCGCATACTTCACGGCCAACAATATTTTTAAGTAGATATTAGTCAACAAGATTCTAATAAAAAAATAAAAATCCTCGTAGTGAGTCTTCCCAGGGGTATCACCATTGGCAAGTTAGTTTTGCACACGGGAAGAATCAAAAGCATGTGTTGGCTGCCTCGCGTGAAATTATCCGGTATATAGAATCCTATTTTAGCCAGAATATCTGGTATTGATAGTAAACCATTCAGAAGCTTATAAGCCGTCAGCAGTAATGAGACATCCCTTCTGGAACAAAGGCTGCAGATACCCAGCATTTCCGAGATAAATGCTACTGGAAACAGCCGTGGACAAAAACCTAACCCTCTCGCGTAGAGGTATCGTAAAAATGTCTTTTGTATTTAATATTTCTATTTTTGAAACTGATAATTCATGGTGGAATTCCATTATAATATATTATAATAAAAACAAATATAAAACTTTTTTCCACTTTAAGTTTAATGACCGTAACCGGTTTCAGCTCGCTAGAGCCATCTTCAGACTGGTACAAAATATTCTTAATCTACGGTTTATATACATAACATTTGAGGGAGGGGAAGCGGGGTGGTCTTAAGGGTTTTAATCAATTATACTTATTACATTTGTTACTAAGTAGTTTTAGACTGTTGAATTTCTAAATATTTTGGTTATTCCAGTGAGTTAATTACCTTGGGTTTGTAGCACACTTCAATATTGTTTAGGAACACTTGTAATAAAGGCCATAAGCTAGATAGACTAGAATCTTTAGAAATTTCCCGCTTAACTAAAAAAATAGACCATAAATTTGTAATGAATAAACAATTAGAGTCATTTGCTAAGTCTCCACTTTTGTATCCATTGTAATTTTCATAATAATTTCGAAATTAAAATATGTATTTAGCTAATAAAATGACCATTCCTACTCCAATGTAAACATGTATCCCTTCAAAAAGCTATTAAAAAATCCCATGCATCATAAATGTAATAACGATTTGACAATAAAATTAGGTCTTTAATAATTCATACCACTTGTAAGGTTTTTCCTAAACAATATTGAAGTGTGCTACAAACCCAAGGTAATTAACTCACTGGAATAACCAAAATATTTAGAAATTCAACAGTCTAAAACTACTTAGTAACAAATGTAATTAGTATAATTGATTAAAACCCTTAAGACCACCCCGCTTCCCCTCCCTCAAATGTTATGTATATAAACCGTAGATTAAGAATATTTTGTACCAGTCTGAAGATGGCTCTAGCGAGCTGAAACCGGTTACGGTCATTAAACTTAAAGTGGAAAAAAGTTTTATATTTGTTTTTATTATAATATATTCTTTTGTATTTATTCGACCAAAAGCACATAGACGGTATCCTCTGTCCCCCTGGCAAGCCTGGTAATATAAATTATGCACTATATTTAGATGCAGTTGCGTAGTAGGTATCTAGTATCTACCTATATAATTTCGAATACAAAATAACAATGCGTTTTAGAATGTCAGTTCCATGTTGTTACCTTTTCAAATAATATAATGCACCTTGCATTGTTGCATAAGTAAATAACTACACGCTGCAGGTGCACAGTCTGTAGATCGATCAAACATAATTATATTGTGGCCACAAACAGCATACTTATAACAAATAAAAATTACAAGCTTTTGTCGATTTTTTTAATTGTACTTACTGTTAGCAAGTGAAAAAAGAATATCATAAACGATACCTAATTTTCGTTCCGCGAAAAACTCACGAAAGCCAAAGTTATTACCAAAAGACAACAAATTTTAAGAAAAACTGGCATTTTTTCGTGCTTTATTCTTTTGATTCCCAATCAAAATATCATTAGGATATCGTCATTCATAAAATAATTAACTAATTGAAATACTTTTGCAATGAAAAACATTCTCACTATTGAAATAGTCATGGGTACATAAAATGTATCGTAATTTCGTTATCTATATTTGAATGTGGGAATATTGCAAACAAAACATCCATAAGGCTAATTTGTCCTGACAGATGAAAATAAATCTAGGCAAATTTCGTGTGGTCAAGTAAGTGAAACCTAAAATAACGACAGTGAAATTGAATGTAATACCTACATAGGTAATATTTAAGGATGTGGTTTAGCTCATTATTTATAGAACAAACAATTTTATTATATTATCTCCACACAGGAGGTCCTGAGGAAAAGGAAGTAGAGAAAGTTCTCGCAAGGAAGAAGGTATAAGGTGGGTAGGTATCTGAGGGTCAGTATGTCCAGCAGTGATGGACGAATAAATCCATCCTTCCAACTGCGAAGCAAGGTGATGGGGTCGACAGAGTCCGGCTGGAGAGGTCAAAAGCCTCTCACAGCCAGTTTCTCTCACGCAGTAGTTGAGCAGACGCATCCGCCGCCAAGATCCGGGCAAACCTTACCCGATGAATCCGAGTAGCGCTACCAAGTCACGAAATATAGTGAATCACTTGGGGTGACTAAGACAGAGGTGTTGATTATCCAATTAATCGTTCCCGGGGCGGTGGTACCCATACCCGCCTCCAAAATTGAATTGACTTTTTAATCAAATATAAAGCTGAAGGCCAGATATTTTCTGTCCGTTTCCAGCATCTGAAGGAGGCATTTAATCTAAGGAAGTAATCAATTAAAGTCAAACAACAAAAGACTATCACGGTTCAAAAAAACGTCCTTCGTTGATTTACAATTTTTAAGTAAAGTACCTTTTTTTACAAAAGCTTCACACATAAAGCCCTGAGGAAAATATTTTCCCTCAGGGCCTATGTCATCTTTGGGGATGCTGTGTGGAAGGTAGTTTAGAGGAAAGTATGAATCCATCCCTCCCACTGCGTTCTAAAAGCGTTCTGCTTGAGATGTCACAAGGTCTCCCTCAACCAGTCTCTCCCGATCCGGCCTGCCAAACGGTTGGTAGGAAACCGCCGCCAAGACCCGAACAAACTTAACAAAGAGCTAACCTTTCAAGGTAGATACGGCTCTTATTGAGGAAATGTTTGTAACAATTCTAATAAAATTGTTACTCCTATGTGAACGGTTATCTGGATGAAACAATGAAACATGTTTTGATTTTCTCTTTCTCTTGTGATTGTAAGCTTTCCGATTTTTTTTTTAGATTAAATCCACAAAGGAGGCCCTGAGGAAAATAATTTCCCTCAGGGCCTATGTGATCTAAGGGGATCCTGTGAGGGCGGTATTTTTAAGAAAAGGAAGAAGAGGAAGTTCTGGGATGGAAATAAGTATGAAGGGTGGATAGGAGTCAGTGTATCCAGGAGTGATGGACGTCTGAATCCATCCCTCCAACTGCGATGCAAGGCAATGGGAATTCTGGCTAGAGAAGTCAAAAGACCTCCTCAATCAGTTTCTCTCGATCTGGCCCGCCACGAAGCAGGTGGGCAGACACACGGCCGTCAAGACCTTGGCAAACCTCACCGGGCATCCCATGCTAAGTCACCAAACGTAACGAACGATTTGGGGTGACCTATGACAGAGGTGTTGATTATTCAATAAATGGGTCAAATACCCCCCTTGTCTTTGTTCCAATGGAGGACTTCTATATATTATTAAGAAAAAATTGTAAGGCAGTTGCTATCATGACATTTAATTTTATGCAAGTACACTATTTATGAAAACCGAAAGCACATTTTAGGAATGTTGTTCACTTCCAACTTTCGTATTAGTGTTTCGGCCCTTCTCTTGTCCCTTTCCAAGTAACATAAATAAAATGAAGAAGCAAATGCACTTGGCGAACATTCATACACATTTACATACACAGAAAACATCAAAAACAAAAGTATTGCGTGTAAGCGCTATTTTATTTCGTACATTGGTTATCCAATAACCTAATACACGAACTCTAAAAGCCTTTTCTACACTCATGGGTAGAAATTTACCTCTATTAAGACTTATAAAATACGGAAAGACCGGTCCTGCGAACTCGAGCGAGGTCCGGTAACCGGATACACGGGCAATTACTTGGGATAATATCCTCGCATTCCTGTACCCCTGATACAAATCTATTGAAATTTTCTATCTAAAATACCTATGCCTTTTTATTCAAAGGCAAGTATACCACCATGCATTGAATTTAAAGCCTTATTTTTTATCGGAAAACAACTTAGCAATTAAATAATCCCATCGAATATTAACAACAGGTAGGTGATAAAGTTGTTTTCGCAAAGGGAACGTTGAAATATAAAATAAGAATAATATGCTTTTTAAATGCGAATGTTTGCGATATGGAAAATACTTAGAATAAGGATTATCTGAGTGCTAGTATCAACAAATGCATATTTTACAAAGCTTTTATTAACCTTGCCATATGGTAATTGAAGAAGAAGAAATTCAACGATAAATTGGTAAATCTTGAAGAAACGGAGATAACGTCCGATTTAAAAGAATTCCTAGTCAGCAGAAAATTTACAACCCGTCAGTTTTCAATAATCTTCCAGCGCAAAGTACAGAATTTCAAAATAAAATCAAAACGCCTTCGGATAATAATGAATTATTGGTTTAAATACCACCTACGTGTATGTCGGTTACATTTTTGGTTTCAAGGATAGAAGAGACAAAAACGAGCGTATCATTTTTTTTTCTTTTTTTCAACTAAAGATGATGGCAAATAAATTGCAAGGTACTTAGTACCGTGAAGGTAAGATTATAATAAAACCATACAATATTATTATTGTACATTGTACTTCACTTCAGTAATTGTATCATAAAGCTAAGATAATAAGAGCTCATAATTTAAGTAATAAAATTTTATGGAGTGTAAATATGATTGAAGTAACGACATGTCATGAGGAAATGAGTTCATATATTAGTAAAAGGAAAAACATACATGATTATTATTATCGAATATATGCTGAAAGGTAAGATACCAGCTTAGTATTGGAACACTCAATTGTTTTGTCATTTGTTCGCTGAACAACGAATACATAAATAAAATAATTCTCAATAATGTATAGGTTATAATACATACGAATTCAGATTGACATACTTATCTGCACACATATCCAAAATATGGCGCACGAACCATTTCATTAATCCATCATTTTCATCCACAGATACCCACAGAAGCGATACCCTAGGCGGCACACAAGTGTCGAACTGCATGTATGCTTTTTTTATTATCTAAGTACCACGCAAGAGTCCCAGCTGTTAACTCGGGGAATATTATGAGACTGAAGAATCGGGGAAGAAAATGAGCTGTGGAAGAGGAAATGTAGAGAATTACCTGACTATTGAGTTCTGGTGACATCGTATGAGAACGTAATGTATTTAGGTCAAAGTTCAGTATATTTCAAATACGTTAGCCTCCTTGAAGATATATGTGGTATTTATAAGAATGTATGTAGTATTAATAAGAATGTATGTGTTGAAGAAGAATGTATGTAGTATTAATATGAATGTATATGTAGTATTAAGAAGAAGAGATTACGGGGAATCCAAAAACACTCAAAAAACAATTCGTTATCATTTATTCAAAATTAAATTTAAGATATTCACCTATTGTTTTAACGTTTATGGTAAAGAAGACCGTATCTTTGACATTCAAATCAATTTCAAGAGACAGTAATGGACCATCGTAAAATCTTTAAAAATTGTTTCAATTGATGGTCACATTAAATTTGATTACAGTAGAATGATATTTACATAATTTTATCAGAGAATTTACAAGGATAATTTTGATATGGTCCTGTCTCAGTGAGCTCCGTTGTAAACTATTTTCTGTTACAAGAGAAAAACGGGAAAGGTTACAATGCGCGGTATACTTTTATCATATTAATAAAATAATTCTTTTCAAAACAGATAAAGTCTGGCACTAAAAAAGCATTAAATTTTTATATCTGATTTGAAAATAACCATTTATGTTCTTGTTTTTCTACATATATATACTGTAAAAGTATAACTTTTATAGTTTAACGTTTTGCAATGAATTTCACTTCTTGCAATACATAATCACTTCGTGGTATATAATGTAAGATCTAAGTCATTACTTTTTATGACTTCAATTGGTTTTGTGGGTGGCTTCAACAACATACTAATTAACATGTTATGAGTATGCCTGGATAGTCAAGTATTGTATGATTACTGTCTATCAAATTTATCTTTTAGAAGAGTTGATAATACAGCGGGACCCAAACAAGCGGCTGTCCCAAATAAGCAAAGTATAAGAGAGGTAAATTTATTTATTTCTTCAAAATACGCAAAATCACTTTGTGGCGTCATTAAAGTAAATTTATTTATTGAGCTTTTTTATACGTGCACTTATTAGACACATTTGTTCAAGGTCTCCCGATTGTGTTCTAAAAAAATATTGAATTTTCGAAAAAGATATTTAAATATAGAAAAATAATTTGACTTAATTTAATATTTTGTTAAAAATAGTTTTGCTTCGATTTCAGGTCGGAATTTGTCCAAATTAAACAAAATTGGTGTCCCAGATAACTGAAGTAAAATAGTATTAGTTTTTTTATTTGGTTTCTGTTCCTTGGGCTTTGTCCAAATAACAAATAACCGTCTGTCCGGATGGACCGGTTAACCGATAAAGCGGAATGGACTGTATAAATTTGTGAATCTCAATATTTCTTCAATAGAACAATAATACGATCTCAGTCATGATAATGATAGGTCTCATTTCCAATGAATGCTTTAATTAATAAAATAGCAGAACACTCAATTAAACTTTAGTAGAAACATAATTATTAATATTATCTTCTTCTTTAATGATATATTACATTGATGGACATATCCTTCAAAAGTTATCTTCTTTTTCGTATGCGATCACTCTGGAAAATGCCTCTCTATTTTGTGCTGCCCGGAATAGCTCCTCCGCACTTCTAATGCCGGTCCACTCTCGTATATTTCGCAGCCAAGACATTTGTCTCCTAGCGAGCCCACGACGACCCTCTATATTGCCTTTCAATATTAATTGGAGCAAGTGTTACTTCTCCCCTCGAAATATGTGACCAGATATGAAATTTTAATGACTTTTATTAATGTGAGCAGTTCAGTGTGAAAATTTCTGCGTTATTATAACGAGAGTTATTCTAATAAAAATTGAATTTTCATATATACTTGTAGAAAAGGTCAATAGGTGTCCCATATCGTATGTTTATTCAAGACACTACCTGGGTTACAAACCAGTTCTTCGAACATTGTGATCATATGTGACGACTGGCGTAGTCCAGCGGTAAGGCGCTTGACTAGCATTCCGAAGGTCGCGGGATCGAATCCCAGCGTGGCAAATAAATTTTATTTGATTAATTGTGTTATTTCACAATTTATTCATTTAAAATAATATATAGTTTATTTGCGGCACGTTCCAGAGTGGAAGATACACTCAGTATCGCCCTGGTGTAAGACCACCGTTCAGAATTGATACTTTGCTTGAAATGACTTTAGCCGTGTTTGGTGACCAGATCTGAATAGCCAGGTACTTCTCACTTTCCTCTTCCTCATCTCCTTCCCCTCCCCTCTACCTTCAGCCTCACAACATACCCCAATAGGGGATGAAATAGTCTCACTGGCTCCAGACGGGAGCAGTTGGGACTCCTGTGCGGTATTCATAGATACAGACAGATTCATAGATAAAAAAAAAATATATGAAAAAAAGATAACTGTTAAAACAAAATTGTGGAAGATAATATGGCTAATTCTAAATTTTAAATATGAGAATGATGAAAATGACTTAAAAATAAAAGGTCCTATTGGACGATTTGGTTAAGACGCTAGTCCCAGTTAGACGAGAGATCCTGGGTTCGAGTCCCAGTTACGACCGTCACCTTCTTAATTTTTCTTTGCATTCTTCCTTTTCATATTCCTGTTTGGATTTATTAGAATTATCTTCTTCTCCAAGAAACAATGTTATTGTATAATGAACTGCGCAAATAAGTTTCTTTAGAGCTTGCTACAAAAGTTATGCAGGCACGTTATAGGAATGTATATTGAAAAACTCCCTATTGCGTGATTGATTTAAAAGTAATTGCCCGTTAATGAGCTATCATCACTGAACCCATTACATTGAAGTCGGCATCACAGAAATCCAAAACGAATCTGAATAATAGTTTCATTTGTTTTAATTTGGGTTGAACAAAAAATAGTGGGGAAATGAATAATTACGCTGGTAATTTATATTTTAACTCGTCAGTAGAATATCAGTGAAATATTTCAGAAATGGATCATTTTAACGTTTCATTTCGGCGTGTCCCCTTTAGGTGTATGAAGTCGGAAGCGAGTATCAACTTAATGAGTTATTAGAACGATATTGAAATTAATAGCGAGATCGAATAATTACCTGAGCCCAGCTTTTTTGACTTTCAATGCCATGGTACATTAATTAACATATTATTTTGTTCTTTTATCAAAATGTTTTGTTCAATAAATCAAAGTTTTTTTTTTACCAAACCGACCATTAGAACACCTGCTTTGAGTAAACCATTTCAGGGACAAATTGCTGTAAAAAAATATTTTACATGCAATCCGGAGTACCACGCGGGTCTGTTTTTTTATTATTTTTAGAGTCCTAGTGAGTGAGAATGAAACTAATAAAGTGAAGAATATAAAATGTTATTTATTTTTGGGGTGTTATGCCGTGTTGCGTTACCTTCTACTTTAGCCAACGTTTCAGACAGCGTTACAGTATAGGGCAGATACTCACCTTTTTCTTTACTTACTACAAAAGGTTTTGTATTAATACAATATTTTGTCTACAAATATTTTGAGGTGGTAAGCTAGCGAGTGGTGAGGTGTTTGTTGCATATGCGACATTTTATGCCACCCTAATCCTCAATATATGAAAATATTCTGGGGAAATTTTCTCTCAAAATATTCCCTTTATGACTTTTTAACATTTCATACCTAACCTCGTTTGAGGTAAACACTTCGTTTCAGTATTTGACTACCTCATACAAACTCAAACTGAAATCGTGTCCTACTCAATACTAAGTCATACTATATAATAATATATCGTGAAGTAATTATTATTTTTATTAAATATTTATTAAGTTCTTCAGTAAGGAATTAATTTTCTTTGTTGTTACACCTGCGTGATGTTTTCATTTATCTAAAATTTGATTATTCCTTAATATTCTTGTTTTATATTTTTTTTATTTTTATTTTATTTTTTTTTAAATTTATTTATTATAAATACAAAGTAATACAATATGACAGCAAAAAAAATATTATACAGAAAAAAGAAAAGTCCCAATAAACTACTTTTCAGCAGTTTGTCGATGGGTACTTTTTGAAGATATAAATAAACTTATTTTACATAATTAAATGCAGTTAGAATTTTTGTGTTAGCCTAATACAAATTATTTCTTTCGGCAAGCCAATTTTTCAACAAAATATTTGTTTTACCATTTGTACATTTTTTAATATCGGCAGGTAACATATTTAAGCAATTAGGTATCATATAGTCCAGCGTTCTTTGTCCATATTTGTTTAAATGCTTAGGTACAATTAGTCCTTCATTTAACGTAAAACGAGTATTGTAAGTGTGGTCCAGTTTATTTATCTATATGGGGCTATTCATTTGCTGAAATATAATTTTATACCACAGAATTGCTCTTACTGAGAGAATTTTGAGATTTTGGTAAAAGTACGGAACATTATGCCTTTGTTCATATAAACTTTTATGAGCTAATAATTTAACTAATGAATTTTGAACTGATTGAACACGATTTACATTTGTTTTACAGGAAAGTCCCCAAGCTGTAATTCCATATCTTATAATAGATTCAGCTAATGATAAATAAATTATTCGAAGTGTGCAAATTGAAAAGTTATATTTCTTTTATGGTGGGTTGTCTTTTGTAGACCTCACAACCATGCAAAACCTTAACGTCCCGAGTATTTTAACAATATGGAAGTTTTAGTTAAAGCACTTTTAAGTAGCTCGGTAGTACGTACCACCTCCGACTGTGGTTGGTCACGTTTTGTCATTATTTTCCAATTGGCCACGGCAAACGTGAGTTTACTTAATATTCTAATTATACTTCATGTTGATTAATTTGTGCAAAAACGAATACGTCAAAATTAACTCACCACGCAGTTAGCACATTTCTAGGAAGGGAGGTGGCGCTTTTTTCTATCGAAATTTAATATTTTTTTGAGGGATATTCTTGCCAACTTTGGTAATATTTTGAGGAAATGTCGAATATTGAAGTAAAAAATTCCTCGTAAACTATACAGTTTCACTCCTAATTCATTTTTTAAATAATGTTCCTTAAATTTTGATCTCCTGGAGAATATCTTTTATACAGGGTATTCAATAAAACTGATCACTAATCACTGATCTAAAGGCATAACTGCGTTTAGATCTATGTGGCTCCAATACCACATATGTTTTTGGTCACTAAAGTAAAATAGGGAAAATGCCTTTATGTTTCTAATGTTGTATTTTAATTTGAAGATAGTTATGTCCAACCATATCTGGTACACGGGTTCGAGATAGAGTTTTGTGTTATTACTAACGAACACGCTTATGACATTACATAAGCTATAAGTTTTTTTTAGTTCCCTGTGACCTTAACCTCTGTGAAGATTATTGGAATTATGAATGAATATTATTATTGATCTTAACTCGGGGTAGAATCTAAGAAGGTACAAGAAAAAAGTGTTGTAAGTAAAGTCAAACCGTTTCTCAAAAAATTACTTCAAATGAAACAAACACTTAGTAAAACAAAGTGATTTCCTCCTACAAAAACAAAAAAAACGTCAAAGTTATGTTTTCTGGGAATATTTACGAAATGTAAATAATAAATTATTGTAGATTATTAATTTATTAATAAATTTTTAATAAATGTAAACAATTAATTATTAAAATTTGCGATGTTAGTGACACAGGTATGAGGGGAACGAGCTACATTTTTCTTTCTCACTAGATTCTCAACTTAGTGAAATGGTCTTTTTATTGTCCGAGGAAAACTTTCAATTTTATTTCGAATTTAGGAAAGTACATAGCATAGAAGGTTATAGCTTTAGAGCATAGGTTCTCAACGTGGGCGGTAACGCCCCCTTGTGGGCGTTTCAGACTTCCAGTTTTCCCCCCTACAGACTTTCAGGGGGGGCTGTAGGAGTCCCAGAGAAACCCATCCAACCAGATCCTATCCCGCCCCATCCATTCCCATTACGCCCCCCCCCCCCGGTGTGGCAACGACAGATGGTAAGTAAAAGCAGTTGGGGGGCGCCAGAAAAAAAGAATATTCTCAAAGTGGGCGGTGGGCCAAAAAAGGTTGAGAATCTATGCTTTAGAGGAATACTACCTACAAATTATTCCTCTAAGAATTTAGCAAAGCACATACATAACAGGCAAGCAAATGCAACAGCGCGTTTCCAGACAAACGAGAAATAATTATTCAAGGATTATAATCGGAACGAAATGGTATGAAAAGCCCTAATTGGCTGCATTAATTCCTACGTAGATTCACATTAAGATGAGTATTTAAATTAATCTTAAAACAACGCGCGTCAACGGCGGGGACAAGGAATCCCCGGAATGCTGTTTCCCATTCAAGCCTCTCTTCAGTCCTACTTCTTCCTACTGGATTCGCAGTCACAGTCGCTAGGAATTTCTTTAGCGAGAATCCTCTTCATCTTCTGCTACCCGGACTCGTTTGAGAGCATTCCGACCATGCTCCACTTGTTTTCGGTGTATACGCTCAAAATATCGGTGATTTTGCCTTTGGCAAATCATGCACCTATCTGAATGGAGTTAGGAAGATTCCTGCAATTCCTGTTATGTCAAATTGAATCGAGATCTTAAAAAGATATTATACACATTTATTTTCATAACACTGTCTCGGAATTCATAAAAATACATGGATGGGAGTTTTAGCTGTCGAAATTCAGCAAAAAATAAACTTAATTCTTCGACCCCTATGTCCAAAGTGTTGTTGGATACAAAGGTATATTGGATACCGCAAGGTATATGAATTTAAAAAAAAATAATAGGTTACCAAACAGAAATATTTATTACCTTACCTCCTGATATATTTATTTCTTACCTCCTGATATATTGACCACCTGAAGAGCTTTGGTGCTCATATGGAGGATAGCGTCCAATTCAGATAAATACGTATTTTATATCATTGAAGAAGTAAGCACTAATTTCAAAACGAAAATGTGAAGGAGAACAAAACTATCTTATCTTATCTTTTTTAATTTTCTGTGTCTTGTTCTCTTTCATATTTTCGTTCAGATTATTGGTGATATCTTTTTCTTCAATGATTTATTACATTGAAAGGAATAATTTTCAAAAAGAGAATTGTTCTAATAAAATTTTTATACGATTTTTTTTTTTTTTTAATAAGTAGGTACATAGTTACCTACGTCCTTATGTAATCCTTATACACGATATCACCTTTAAAACACTTTTTTAGTATTTCTTAAAATTCTCTGTATTTTGTATTGTTTGGAAATTTGACAAATATCTTAAATGTTTGACCCATCTATGAATTTTGACTCTGGGCTTTTTTTTAGAAGCGAAGTCTTATTTTATTTCTTATGTGTGCTTTTGTGCTGCAGGTTTTCTTTATTTCCTACAAATTCAATTAATATATTGACATTAATTAATTTGCAGAAAAAAAATAAAGTCTTAAAATAAGTAGTTTGTTTAAATGACAATTACTTGTCATACAAACTGCTACTCTTCATAGAAAAATCGTAACTGAGGTGGCTTGGACACTTACTAAGAATGTCTGATGACCCAGTTCCGAGGAACATACTGAGTGCGATTCCAGAAGGTAGACGTACAGTGGTCGCCCTAGACACATTTGGGCGAGGCAATTCCAGAAACTGTGTGAGGAGAGGATGGGACTGCCATGGACGGAGGCCGAACAATCTGCACAAGACAGGGACGTGCGAAGGAGCCTTGTCGATGCAATGGGTCCCTGACCCGAATAGGATAAGGGGAAGTAGAAGAAGAAGGAGAAGAAGAAGGAGAAGAAGACGACAATACTTGTGTTGCGCTACTATGTTTACCTACGACTTTATTCTTGTTCCTATTTTTATACTTACATAATTTAATTTATAAAATTATACGTAAAAGCCCAAAGGTGCATTAACAAATAAAAATATTTACCTCCGCCAACTTTTCCTTGATTTTCGTATACGTCGTTTTTTTTCAGTATAATTTTCGTCGCTCTATTTTGTATTGTTGCAATTTTTTTCATTAATCTAATATTCTTTTCATAATTTATTCGGTAAAGAGAATAGAATCGCATTAAAGAAATCTTACTCAACCTAAGCTTAAAATCTCTTAGGTGAGCATAGACAATCATTGCTGGGTAACGAATACTTAACAATATTTGCAAAACTCTTACTACTATCATCACAAGCGGAATATATAAATATGAATAAATGATTACATGCAAATATTAGTCTGTTAGCAATTATGTTTTTATTTTGCACGAATAAATTTCTTTACAATAAATTTAAAAAAAATGTTGCCTGGCTATTGATAGGTAAAAATATATTTTCTGATACAAGTTACAATACAATCTGTTAATGTTACGGTGGTAGGTATGCATTAGAATGCGATAAGTCGTTAAGTGGAATATTCAATGTTATATGTTTAACCGTGAAATTTAAATCATATATTACACTGCAAATATGTGATCTGACAAAACAGCCTTGAAAAAATATTGAATAATCAGTACAAAAAAACGCAAGCGAATTGATTTTTGCCATTTATAGATAATGGGCCGATAAATGTGCGCATTCAGAGGGAACCAAGCTTTTACTTAGTAGCAGTCATGCAAAACTAATTGAAATATTTTTCTGATTTATGAACAGTTCTAAATAAGCTGTTTCACAACATAATTGAAAGCTGATTGTTTTGAATAGTGTTGGAATTTGAATATATATGTAGGTAAGGTGCTTTGAATCGAAATTTAATCCATTTTATTGTTTACGAAAACAGGCCAACAACAACTTTCAAATATTTACCTTACTAATGTTCTTTGATGAAGTATAAGGTACCCGCCAGAAAACAGAAAAACTGTTTAATTTATCTAAATTTCTCAAACTGTCAGCTGTAGACTAATAAAATGTGCACAGCTTTCTTCTGGAATTGTCGGTTAACGCAACCACTTTTAGCATCCGTTTATTTTAAGTAACTTTTTTTAGTTATCTTCAAAACTGTTTATTATTTATTGTTATAAAATTTAGTCTGTCGAACTCCATTTCTGTTTTTGTTTTTGTTTTATATATTCAATAATATTATTATTTAATTTATAAAAATTGTTTGTTTTTAAACAAGTTAGGCTATTTAATTTATTATTATTACGCATGTCAGCTGTTTCGCCTGCTGAAGGAATTATCAAACCGTGGTTAGGCCACTTACAGGTGACATATTTTTATTATTTCTAGATAGGTACGTATGATGAAAAACTCAATGCTTGTATTTTTATTATCTATGCCCTTAGTAATAGAGTAAAAAATCGTAAAAAAATTAATGGTTATTACCCCTTTAAAGTTTCTCCAATTACTACATTGTTTAAATTTGATTAAATATCGTAAGTGAGTTATTTTTAAATGATGGCTTATTGATTTTAGCGTAGTTAATTATAAATAACTTAGCGGAACATGTTTAAAAAAAACTGTATAAAATAAACACTTTTGAATAATATATAAGAGAAAAGCAAAAAAATAGTTTAATTACTTATTTCCTTTTTTAAATTCATACCTCGGGCGGAGCCGGAAAATTGAACGGTTTTTTCAGAGCTAGTTTTTGTTTCCATCATGAGATATGGAGCTTTGAAATAACAATTTAATTTATTTAAAAAAAGACAAGATGACATATTGTTGTATCATTGTTTCAAAAAAACAAACATTAGGTAAAAAGTATATTGGTTTTAGTCGAGATCGGATAGAAAAGCAAGTTAGCAAATTTATGGTTTTAAAAAATAGGTTCTACGTGCTGTTTATTAGCATTTCGCGTGACAGCCGATTCGCCCAGCTTATAACAACCACAAATTGCTCACGGCTAATGGAGGTTACACATATTTCATCCTTGTTGGTTCTTCGTTATAATTATATCAGAAACCTATTCATTAAATCCTAACTTACGAGGAGTGTAAAAACAATGCTTCCAAGTCGAAAGCTATTAGCGTACGGCGTGCAGCTGATTTTTTCATTGTCTTGATAGATATTTCAGATCCAGGAAGTAACAGAATCATGAGTTACTCTAATGGTTAAATCGGAAAAAAATAGTTACTCTACATTAAATTATTCCAAAAAAGTCAATTGATTTGTTTTATGAGATTGAATAATTATACTCATTTTTAAATTTATTTCAATAATAACAAAAGTAGGTCACGCTTACAAATAAAAATCTTAATCTTACGAGTATATGCAACCAAGTACCACAATTTGCTTTTTTATTTTTAACCAAATAAATCTTTAAAAAGAGACCTCACGCATTGTTCAAACATAAAATAATCATACTTTTTTCTAATCTAGTACTTAAGGGGGTATTCTAGTCTAGAAAAAAAATTTTTTTCTTCATATTTCCAAAGTTTAAATATTTAAGAATATCTACTTAAAAGGATTTTTCGAAATTCGCATTATTTTAAAAGATATGACCATTTTAATTTCGCGGTTTAGACAGAATCTAACCAAAATCTAAGTAGGACAAAATTTCAAACACCTTTTTCTCAAAACCACTTTTTTCGTAACGGTTGACACCATATCTCAAGTTCTACTAAACCAATGGGGTATTTCCACAATTTTTTTTACTATTGAAAAAAATTAAGCAAAAAATTACTATGATAACGGAATTTTTATTTTATTTTTATGACGACGCCTTAACTTTCTATAACGTTTTAAAATACGCCTTTTTAAAATGCCACCAAAACGATGGTTTTGCCACCAGTCACTCTGTGACGTCACAGGCGCCTCTCATCATGCGATCGCCGCCTGTAGTGAGTCCGTAAGTTGTACTTGGTGTTATTTATTAACTTCCAGTTTGCTCGAATTATATCTTTATATTTATCCTATATTTTCCCACTTGCAAAACATGTATAGTTTGGTAGACATGTTTACAAATACTACAAGAAAAACCCAAAATAAGATGTTTAAACGACCATTTCTAAGGCGACAAAAAATATCGACTGTGTACAATTGTTGGGAGTGCGTCTATTGTGTTTGACACCACCGCCGAAGGGTTCAATGACGCTAGGTCCTCGGAGCATCTTCTATTGAAATACTGATAGAACAAGGACACCATTCCCATCTGAAACCTGCGCGCTAAACATTGCAATCCGTTTGTTAGACAGGGAAATCTATCGAACGGACCGCCCGTTTATGCTTTCTGAATTTTCAAATAGTTTGGGACTCTAGACCAAAGGTGGCTGCCAAATTCAACAGGTGGACTTGCGATTTGTACAGGGTCAGCAGTTGTGTACTATCTGCAGTATATATTGGCCCTATAGTACAGTAAGAAGAAGAAGAAGGAGGCTTCGATGGAGCCCCGTGCCTTTTTTCAGATTTAAATTTTAAGATACAAAACAAAACCTTTCGTTATTGACTATTTAAATTCATAATTTAAACGTGGAAACACCTTTGTATACGTCGTAAGATGGATATCTACACAATAATGACTGCCTCCGTGGTCGAGGGGTAAGGCTCTCGACTAGCAATCCCGGCGTTAATATGTATATGTATGTATATATAAATTGTATATATAAATTTTATAATAAACGTTTAAAAAATATATTTTTTATTTATTTTAAATCAAGACAAGAAAAGGGCCGGAATTAATTCTATTTTGTCAAAATATTGAAACCAGTATATAACGTATATAATATGAGAGTTTGTGTAAAAAAATGTTTTCATTACCATATCGTCTTAGAATCCCGAAATTTAGGGCTTAGAAAATTATTGTTATTCATTGTGGCGTCTATTTTAGGCAAGTTGTCGGATTAGGCCGTTAAAAATACTACTGTCAGTCATTACAACTGAACAATATTATATAAAACTGTAGAAACATAATACAATCATAAACAATCATCTTAAATATGAAATAAAACCGTCCATAACCCCGAACAAGTCTAGGATGTTTAGATTTTTTATAGTAACACGGTGATAAACCTCGGAACGGCGACTCTTGCGACGTCATGAATCGTACAAGCAGTTATGGGCCGTTTACGTTTCGTTCCATTTACGCGTATTTTGAAATCAATAATTATGAATGAAAATATCAAAATTAAACATTTTTAATGCGATAATCATGTTCAGAAAGATAATCTTTAAATCTTCCACATGTTTTTAGCGGTATACCTGGTTTGTGGAAATACCCCATTAACTTGAAATTTGGTGTGAGTTTTTTCAATACATTACTTTATAGCACGAATCAGAATTGTAATAAAATTTTAATTTTTACTATTCTAAAAAAATTCGGAAAATCAAAAAAAAACTGGTAAAAAACTGCTATTTTTTTTCAGACAGCCGCCTTTTTGCGAAAAATTATTTTTATTACTTTTCCGAGGTTCATGCCACAGAAGCATTTATTTGGATTAAACATAATTTTTTTTTTTTTTTTAGGATAACTAGGAAGGCTGCAATCGTGTCAACCAGGGCGCGCCATATTTTGTCAACACCCTGTAACTTTTAAGTTTTTAAATTTTTTCTTTTAATTTTTTTTTTGTTTTCTTTAATGTTTAATAAATTTTTGGTAAAATAATGGCTTCAAAAATATTATTGTTTTTTTTTAATGCACCTGAAAAAACACTTACAATTCATGCTTCTAGACTATAAAATAAAAAATATGCACGATAATACCTATTTAAGTGTTCCCAGACAGAGCTTATATCCACAACATCACGGAGCGAAATGTTCAATGGAACACGTTCAATGGAACGATCGTCGAAACCTGCTATAATAATATCGGTGGATGACAGTGACTATTCTTCCGTAAATAACGGGTCCATTGCAATAGTATATATATATATATATATATATATATATACATTAAAGACCTAGTATTACTGAGTACCTACATCAATGATTAGGATACATGGGATTTTTTTTGTTCATTCAATAATAAATATGAGTTAGTACAAAAAAAAATCCTTTATTTATTATTATTAGTTCATTCGGAAATTTTTGACGAATTTTTTGAATTTTTTAATATAAAAGCATTAAATTGTAACCAAATACAGTGGCGGCGTTGGGTAGATTGGCACCCGGGGCGGTTTTGTATTGAGCACTCCTACTTAAAATAAAACACCAAATAGATACTTATGAGACTTTATTTTACTATATATTCGATCACATTATAAACATTGATTTTCCTGTCTCTTTCAATTGATAAAATCGAAAGATTGGTTAGTCGCACTTGGCTCATTATGGACCTTAAGTAAGATTTTATTATTCGAAAAAATGAAAATATAGTTGCGATGCGTTTAGTAGGTAGTTATTTATTGATATGTTTTTTTAGAGGAAGATTTTGTGTGGATTCCTTTGGCAGTACGAGTGAGTTGTCGTTGGCACCCCTTGGTGCTTGGTACCCGGGGCGGACCGCCCCCTCCGCCCCCTCCCCCCCCCCCCCCCCCCCCCCCCCCCCCCCCTTACGCCGCCACTGACCAAATACAAATGAATTGGTTACATTTTCAGAAATTGAAAACAAGAGATATAATCAAATATATAAAGGCTACGCTTCCCGGCCCAAAAAGAAGAAGATGGGATATGTAATTACAAATGTTGGACAGAGCGCGCCAATATTTTCAATGACAAAATTGATGCGAAAATTGGGAAAATGCTTAATAAAACATGACTCGTTTAAAATAGAGCAAAAATCTCGTCGAGGGTATCTAAAGTATCATTTAAAGAAACATTGTGAATTTTTTCACAAATATAACTTGTAAAATAATAGAAATAGACTAGTTTTAAATAATTTTTGGAGCATACTTTGCGATTTTTTTCTATCGAGGGAATTTCATATAATTTGCGTTTCGTCGTGGAACGTTTCTTGATATTATCTTAAAAAATAACATTTATTTTTTTAAGAGCTTAAAAACTTCAAATGTGTAAGGGTGATATGTAAGAAATCGGTCGAAATTCGGATAGCGGCGGCTTAATTTTGGTTGCCGGTGCACGAATGAAATATTCCTGCTTACAGTCTGTCAAAAAATAGTAGGAAACGTAGGTAAGGGCCACTATTGTTCAAATGGCAATACTAAAAATATAACTAATAGTGAAAATGCAAAGCCGTGTAACCCACATTTTTGTAAAAAATCAAAAAGGCATATAAGTGAAATATTTTTTTTTTCATTGCAATATAGATACCCACTTACGAAATTTGAATTGCGTATATATTAAACTTTTGCAATTCAATTGTTGTCTGGTCGCCATCTAAATGATGATGACATACATATTTTACTATTTTATGTGCCCGTGGTAATTTTAGATTGGTCACTTGAAATAGTAATCATTTCTTGTACAAGTATTAGTATTTTTACCTGCCCAAGCCATCACTGTGCCATCTCAATGCCCCCTAATTTTCTTCTTCTGCCCCCCTAAAAGACTCAAACGCCCACAAACGCATAGTTGAGAACCTATAGTCTAAAGGAATATGGCTAAAAACATTCGACGTTCTAGTATCTTCCGTCTTTTTCGTCATCGTACAAGACGCGTGAGAAGGAAGATTATTTTAATTTTATTTATTTTTAACTTTAAACACTCGTTAATATAACAGATTAAACACCAAAAAGGCAATACAAGTGGTTTTAGAAGCTTGATTGATTTATTGATTTATTGCTAATGAACGCTTGTGATGTATTTCACCAAAAACAACGTTTCTTAAATCCGTGATTTTATCGATACAGACACGAATCCAAATGGTATTTTATGTGACGTGCTAAATTATTACCCAGCAAATCTCGAATTATTAAATAATTCTATCATCGGCAACCGACGTAAAGCTGTCAAATTTAGAATCAATCCTATAATAATTGATATCAGTCATTCAAAACTGCCAACGAAACAATGTGTTACTTGAGGGAGTTAGGGGCCCCCAGTGATTGATTGATTTGTATTTTGAATTCTGATGATGTCCCTGAGAATTAAAATAATAATGATTGTAGGCACTTTATAATAATTGTACCACGTTGAAAAGCTTTCCGTGTTTTCTGATATAGCGTTTTCGTAACATCAAAGGTGAAATTAAAGTAAGTCTTTTTACTCTATGGTTAAAATGATAAATTATCAATAGTAATAGAGTAATTACTTTGATGAATGGTTTACAATAATGATACACACCGTAAATGAAAATGAAATATTGTTTTCTAAAGTAGTACAATCCTTTGGACGAGTACTTTCTGCCTTCTGAAGTTTTTTTCCATGTTTCAAGTCCTTCCGGTTTATTCTATTCAATAAATCATTTATAGAATTTGAAATGGAGCACTTATGTTTAAGTCTGTAATTATCGTAAATTTTAACAAATGAATAAAACAAATTAATAAAGGTTAGTTTTTCACCACTCCTTAATTAGCATGACTGTGAAACTTCCTACAAGTTTCCATTGTTTTTTCTTCCTGCATATACTCACTCAATATTTTATTGACCTTCCTAATTTACTGGTCTACAAATTCACTTTGTCGGTAATCTTGGGTTTCGGGTTCAATTCCTGGCAGATCAAAAATACGTTTTATCAATTTTTTCTTGCACCTACTATTTTGGATGATGGCAGGTCTTGGTGTATTTTGATAATTGTTACAAGTTTGACGGCTGGCATGGTCGAGCGGTAAGGCTCGTGACTCGCAATCAGAGGGGAAGATACTCTCAGTATCGCCCTGGTGCAAGAGCATCATTCAGAATTGAAACGTTGCTTGAAATGGCTTAAGCCGTGTTTGGTGACCATATCTGAATAGCCAGGTACTTCCCCACCTTCCTCTTTCCCAATCTCATTTCCCTCCCCACCACCTTCTGCCTCACAACATACCCCAATTGGGGATACCATAGTCTCATTGACTCCAGACGGGAGCAGTTGGACTCTTGTGCGGTATTCATATAAAAATAAAAGTAGGTTTGATGATTAGACAAATTAAAATCGATCTGTATAAATTCACATAATATTTAGAAAAAAATAGAAATCAAGACAATAAAATACTTAAGTCGAAATAAGAGAAAGGCATGACACGTGTACGAAGTTATTTACGCACTATAATCTGGCAGAACACACTAAGTAGTTAAATTTAAATAAAGTTAAATTTTACATAATAAAAAATTATAGTTAACTCGAAAACAAATGCCTTTTTACTGACAAAAAACATTGAATCGATTTGCCTTATATTATGTCTACGGATGTGCACTTGCATCTATCTGCCCGTATCATTTCTGGCAGAAAATTTTAACTTAATTGTTTTTGGCTGTTGGCGTTTCGCGTATATCTTGTGTAAACGTCACATAACATGTAATATATGTTTTTGCCTTTGTTTGATAGTTCGAGAGGAATATTATATGTTAAATGCTTAGTGCATTGAAAAGAAAGAAGAGCAGTCAATTTGAAACAAATACCTAACATAAACTAAAAACGTAATCAAATACCTAACGGTCAAAAAAGTCTGACAAAGTATACTAAATGCTATCATTTTGGGAATAAACAAAAAACCGACTATTCGTAATTAAAAATCAAATAGAAGCGAACGAAAAACGTATTCTTAAATGAACACACCATATATTCTTAAATAATTACATCATAATTTATATCAACACAAACTGCAATTTAATTTCATAATTTTTTTTTTGATTTGTACAAAAGTTATGCTTGTTTTCTCAAAATAGCGAATACAGAGTAAACGTTTTTTGACATTAACCTGCCAAAATGTTTCTTGAAAGTTAACTAAAATGGATAAATATAAGTCTTCTGTACTTTTTGCTTTGAGAGAAGGCAAGTGAAAATAAAATTACGGTTTCAAAACAAATAAAGTAATCCAGTGCTATAAATGTGTCAAGTTACTTTGCCATGCAAATGTTACATATGATTTAGTCATGTACGTCACCAGTTACATCGTGCACAACTTCGTTTCCACAAAATCAATGATAATTCTGGTCCCCAAAATTGATCAAAAAACTAGTTTCCTTAGGTCTCTAATTAATCCACAGTTTATCTGGTTTTGTAAATGATGTTTTCATTTTAACGAAACTTTGCATTTAAATGTTGTAGGTACAATACATGATTTATAATAGTCGTAATTTAATTTTCTGTTCATTATCAAAACAGGAGTATAAATAATTCAAATTTGACCACAAATTTGACCTAATGGCAACATTAAAAAGCTATTGTACACTTGCCAAATTGGGTTTTTTTTCCAGAAAGAAAAGATTTATAGTAACGATTGTGTACTTAACGATGAAGTGAAAACCTGTATGTAACCAAAATACATAAAATACATTTTATTTGATCATTGAACTCATCGCTAGGGGGTCCATTGGTAAGGCGGATAGGTTTTAAAAATGAAAATAATTTTAGTTTAAAGAGATTTTTTAGTATATCACCTGAGAGTACTTTATGACAGTTACCGTGTTAGCATAGTTGTTATCTTCAAAAGTCCTATGTGTACGTCACCGGTCATTCAGCTTTCCTCAACTGTGCGCACTTTCACAGATATGTCAAATGGACCATTGAGTGATGATCCAAGGTCTTCGGATTACATTTTTTTGGAATACTGGTTGACCGATTACAGCATTCGAACCTGAAATTTGTGATCCATAAGATTAATTCTATGTGTTAAAATAGTATAGATTTTGCATACCAGAGAAATTGCAAAATTGTTGGGGTGTTAGCCAGGTACCTCTCCACGTTCCTCTTCGCATCTCCTCCCCCTCCCCACTACTTCCAGTCTCACAATATAACCCAATTTAGGATGCCAATTTTGCGATTGTTGGGGTGTTCTCTAATATGACTTACAAATAACATCAGATTTAATTTTACGACTTTTTTCTTTGTAAATTCCGCATAGGAGTCCCAACTGCTTCCAAACATTTGGAGACAGTGATACTATGACACCGCAAATTGGAGTATGTTTTAATTAAGGCTGAAAGTAGTGAGAAGGGGGGAGAGATGGGGAGAGAAAGGTGGGGAGGTACGTGGCTACTTAGATCTGGTCACCGAAGACAGCTAAATCCATTTCAAGCAACGTTTCAACCTGAATGGTGGTCTTACACCGGTGCGACACTGACAATGTCTTCCACTCTGGGGTATTCCATACCATATTATATTTATTATATTTATCATATTTTGAGTGAATAACACGTGAAATAACAAAAATTAATAAAATAAAATTTACCTCCGCACACCGGGATTTGAACCCGATTAGGTAATTTTGACTTCCAAAAAGGATGAGAATAAATTTCAAGGAAAATAACAACGAAAAATAAAGACCATACAAGAGGTGCAAGAAAATTACAATAATTTGTACAATATGTTAATCAGGAGATTTTTAGCAGCAAAGCGACCAGTAGGTAGTGTTGTATTTTTTCATGATCGTAAAACTGTTCAAAAATAATAATGTGTGATAGTATCAAAAGCAAGCAGCATAATTTAGACAACCGGACTTATAAAATATTATAAAAACAGATCTCCGTATAGGAATAATAAATGGACCAAATTGATTGATTTTATGTGTGCGCCTTTCATATGTTCCCCAACAGCTAAGCTGTTAAACATTTTTTCTGGTGCAGTTGTTAGTAATTTATAAATAGGTCGGTAGATCTACTGGTAGGTTATCCAGATAAAAAAAATTAACCCCAAGGTTAATGAAGATTGATGCCTTAAAGTCGTGCGCTAAGACAAGCGCTAGAATACAACCATGGATAAATAATGAATTTATACGTCTTGTCAACTGACGGAAAATAGAGCAGCCAGATAAATCCTTATTGGCTTGTTCCTTGCCGCTAACGTCTATGTGTGATCAATTTATAACTAGGATTTCATTTAATTCGATATTATAGTAAATTTGAACAGTTCGAATAATAGTCATTTCGAACGGTTCGGGAAGTTTTTAAACAAAAAGTTGACCTCGAGAAGGTTCGTGCCTGAGGTTAGGTCAACCTGAGCAGTTTCAACATCTCAAAAATCCAAGTGTCTCTGATTTCGGCAAATAGGCAGATCAATTACTGTATGGTGAAATTTGATAGAAGCACCCTCCCCCTAAAGACTCACTTGAAATTCTTGGATTAAGTATATCAGACCGGCTCGAATATCGGGTATAGTAGCCCGAGTAAATCTGGCTTCCTAGAAACTGGGCGTCTTGTGTAGGTCTATCATATTCTTTAATGGTAACCGACTACTAATCCTGTACAAATCCTAAGTATGCTCAACAAGCCATCTTCAGGAGCCATCTCCGAGCCCCACAATACTTGATTTTGTGCAAATAAGGGCGGTCCGTCGGATTCACAATCTGTTGTTAGCAGACCGATTACCATGTCTAATCACAAAAGCAATGTACGCATGCTGAGTTTGTTTTAAGGTATTTTAAGGTGCTAGGAGCGTAGATTCCCGTTCAATAGTGCACGTGCGTGAAACTCGACAGTTACGAGCGAAACCCCCATTTACAGTTGATGTTGGCTTCTTCAACTCGTTTTTATGCAAGTCGGCTTGTCTGTGAAACGAGTTACTAGCACCTGTTTTTCCTCAATTAATTATAATCCGGGCATTTTCAAGACCCGACTTAATAAATCCCTTCCTACAGCCCCTTCCTTAATACGCATCACAACGCTGCCCAACCGGATGTTGATATGGTTACTTAGTTACCCTGGCTCTACATTACACAGGGGCGCTCTTGTTAAGTGCCACAGAAAAAAAACTCTACGTGTAAGACTTATCAACCGTTTGAAGAGCGGTCAAAAACAATATTTAAAAAAAAAAACGTGGCGGTTCCGTTGATCTGGGTTTATATATTACACATGTAGGACGGATGGTTATTGAACACTTTCCACTAGAGGATTCTCAAATTTAACCCTGCAAGATGGGTTTCTTCAAGATCCATGTTCACTCCGTCCTCTCCTCAAAAGATCCTTTTTTTTTTTTTTTACAGTTAATACCGCACAAGAGTCCCAACTGCTCCCGTCTGGAGCCAGTGAGACTATGGCATCCCCAATTGGGGTATGCTGTGAGGCTGAAGGTAGTGGGGAGGGGAAGGAGATAGGGAAGAGGAAGGTGGGGAAGTACCTGGCTATTCAGATCTGGTCACTAAACACGGCTAAAGCCATTTCAAGCAACGTTTCAATTCTGAATGGTGGTCTTACACCAGGGCGATACTGATAGTATCTTCCACTCTGGAACGTGCCGCAAATATACTATATATTATTTTAAATGAATAAATTGTGAAATAACACAAATTAATCAAATAAAATTTATTTGCGCACGCCGGGTTCGAACCCGCGACCTTCGGATTGTGAGTCGAGAGTACACATAACATCCCCAAAGATGATATAGGCTTTGAGGGAAATTTTTTTTACTTAGTGCCGGGGTGGAGTTAACGCAACAAAAAGACAGCCGGTTGGTACAGTTGGAGGCCATGGCCGCGTCCTTGATAATATGGAGCAACATGCGGCCGGCAGGAGTGAAGGCTTTCACTAGGGATAGCAAGTACCCTCCAAGGAAAGAGTTGTAGTATCAGAGTTGATGAAATAGTAATGTTTAAATGAGGCATTATTTCTAAAACCACCAAAACAACACCTCCTTGCCTCTCTAATCCATATTAAAATAAAATAAATGTCAAACAAATGGATAAAAAAAATTCCAAGAACCAAATATTCCCCCAACAATGTTGATACGTACGTACAGTGCATGTACATTTTTTACAGTTCATACTGCTGCAAAAAATAATTGTGTCAAACGAGTTCAGTTGCATTTCATTTAACCGTACCGTCTGAGGAAAGGCAAAAGGGATTAACCGTTTTGTTTTGTAATTCATTGTTTTGACTTTTTAGTAGTTTTTCAATGCTATTTAGGAACACCTTTCTGTAAAAAGAGCTAAACGACAGCGAAGCAAATAAACGAAACGGAACATCGTAAATTCATACAACCGTCAAATTATTCATCAAATTGGACTGAGGCCAATACCCCAGAAGCAAAGACTTTTTAAGCTCCCATTTTCATTAATAAAATGAGGAATTCACATTAGGTATTTGAAATACAATTGGACGCAAAGAGTTTTGACATATTTCTTGAAATTTTGTAAAATGGATACTTTATTTCCTTCTCCATTTTCACACTCGTAAATTATATCTACGTTGACTAGAAATAATAAATTTATTGGTGCATTTGTACCGCCACACTATTTACCCACATATTTAATCTGTCGTTTGTATTAACGTTATATAAATATATAAATTTAACGTAGGTTTTTTTTCAAATCATTCCAATGAGGGAGCAAAAAAATAGCGTTAATGATTTGAATAAAACCATTAACTAATGACAAAAAAGATTTAAGCATTAAAAATTACAATTTCGAATTCTTTACAATAAAATTATATTAAATTATATGGTTGTTTGAGAATAGAGCACGACGTTTAATAACTATTCCGATGTTTGATGATTGGTGTGTAATGCAAATGCGGCGAATATAATCCCACTTTATTGTGGTATTTTCGTCGAATGTTTGCAGGTAATTGGAGATTCATAAAAAGTGTACTTTAAAGTTCTATTTTAGGTGCAGACTGCAGACTCTGAAATTACGGAATAAGTTCAAGGTTTTTTCACAGGCGAATGTCGAATATTAGGCGTTGTTTTTTACAGTTATGAATTATGAAAAGTTTTTTTTATATTCTAAAAATATATCTCCACATGATGTGATTTCTTTAATAATAGATACCGGTATCAAGTAGAAAAATACGCAAATATTTACCTACCTGCAGGCGGAAGTATTGTTTCTTATAGATTTTTATCAAACATCTCCTTAAACTGACTTAATTAAGTGTCTTAAAATATCGATTTTATCTTTTTAAATGTTGAAAACGTACTGATTTTGAAATTATAAAAATCATTGGAAAAACTCACAGCAACATTGTTATTTTGATTCCGGATTCGGTCAGTTGGATCACTGAGCTATATGGCAAGAAAACTGTGTTAAGTGGAACATTTGCGCGGCCCTTTTCGGCCCGTTTCATACAACTCTTAAATTTGGATTTGAGATCAAAATACCCAACTAAACTGATTTTTTTTGTGGTCCAAAGGTATATCGAATATCTAGTACGGATGTGAGCTTCTTTATTTATTTTTGCTTTAAATTATAAGATATAGGCCAATAAAGATTTTAGTGTTTCATGAATTCAAAAGCAAGTTAGGGAATTATTTGTGAGTAAATGAAAAACAAAAAAAAATACTATATTTATCATAGAAATATAAAATAAAAAAAACAGAAAAAAAATCGTTTTGAAAGGTGAAAATTAAAAATATAAATTACCTATTTACGGCCAAACAAAAATTTGTCGTTTATATATTAAAATTACTACTCAAAAAATAAATTTTTAACGATGTTTCATTTTTCATTTAATTTATCATTTTATTTGTAAAATAAACATAGTTAAATTATTTTTTTTATGTTTTTCATTTACTCACAAATAATTGCCCAAGTTGCCTCTAAAATCGTGAAACACTTAAATCTTTTATGGCCTATATCTTATAATTAAAAGCAAAAATAAATAAAGCAGCTCACAACCCTACTAGATATTTGATACCTTTTGATAACAAAAATAATTTTTCAGTTTGATTGAGTATTTTGATCTCAAATCCAAATTTAAGATTTGCATGAAACTGGCCGAAATGGGCCGCGCACACGTTCCTCTTAAGTACTCCCAAAGAAAGTTACAAAACGTGGTACTTTTTTTTAGACATTAATTAGATGCTACCAATGGTACTAATATTTACCTGCTGTAACTTCTGTGCAAATTCTTAATTTTAAAACATCTTTGAAATAAATAATTTTTTCAATAAATCAAATAAAATTAAAATCACGGTAAACAGAAATTGGATTTTGCCTTCTAAGCAGTGAAAATAAACTCTTATAATAATCACAAAAATAATACAACGTATTGCCAGTCACACAGCGGGAGACTATGAAGGAATGCTCAATAACGGTGTCATTATTTAATTTCCAAACTTTTGGCTGATGAAACAATATTTTTATAAAAAGGAATGTTCACGTGTAATGATTTTCGAATTTAACCCTCTCAGAACAAAATTAATTTATCGTTTTCAATATTTTCACTTTTTTGTCTGTTTCTGGATTAAACGCAATAAGGATATTTAAAAAAAAAAACTACGCAATTTTAAAAAAATAGCTCGTAGGTACCAAAAAAAATTATACAATTTTGAAAAATTATCCGCAGTAAGTCCATCCGCTCATGGGGCAACTGAAAAAAAACAGTTGGCAACTGAATCGCTATCCATAGGAAAGCAACTTGTGAATGTCATTGGCGGTCCGCACACAAGCAACTTGTTAAAGACCAGTTGTCAAGGAACAGTTGACGCCGTAACTGGCAGTGCTAGTCGCTACGGCTGGCGCGTTTTAGTTGCGAGGTTGACGACTCGTCAACCTGTCAAGTTTTCAAGTTATTTGCGATATGTCAGAGCAAGAAAATATCGATTTTGTTTAGGAGGCTTATAAATTAGTATTTTATATTAAGGTTTATAAATACAGCGTAGGAAGTGTGGCGAACTTATTGCTCAGGGAGTGGAAACACAAATCTGTAATAGCCATCGCAAGCCAAGGTGTGAGCTACCGTGCTCAGGCTGAAAGTCCTGGGGAACAGTGTCACGAACGGTTGGAGAAAAAGGGTTGCATCTTGGAGTATTTAGACCTATCTCAGCACTCGGGGCTCTGCTGGAGTGGACCTTTCCCTAGTCACTCGTGGGACAAAAAAATGGACTATTCGAAAACTATGGGCCTTTGGGGAACTTCGAAGTACCGAGACCATCTCTGTGGAGGTCCTTCATGGGGCCTGCAAGGAGGAAGCTTGAGGAGAAGCCGTGGAGAGGAGAGCTGAGACCACCTCCATGAACTCTTCCCTTGCGGGGACTTCAGGGAACCAAGGGGAAGTGCACTCTTCCGGCGTGGAGCCTTCGGGGAACCAAGGAGGAGTGAAGTGGAGAGATGATATCCTCTTCCAATGTAGAACCATGTAGGAGTGAAGAGGAGAAATGAGGCCATATCTGAGAACTCTTCTCTCGTGGGGCCTTTAGAAAACCAAGAAGGCGTGAAGAGGAGAGATGAATCCCCATTCCTTCTTCGGCCTCTTGGGGACACTAAGGTGGAGTGGACTCTTCCCTTGTGGGGCCTTCAGGGAACCAAAGAGTAGTGGGGAGGAGAGATGAGGTCCTCTTCCCTCAAGGGGCCTTCAGGGAACTAAGGAGGATCGAAGAGGGGAATGAGACCCGGGAAGACATTGTGGAACCAGAAGATAAAGCTTCATTTCCAATGACAATCCTGGTGAACTTTATAAAGGGACTGGGTTACTGTCAAAGGAATGAGGTAAAATAGGCACAATAGACCTACGGCCTAAATGCTCACGGGAACTATATGTAAACCGTCTCCGCCTTTTTTTTTTTTAAAGTTGATAATTGATAAATTATTAGTAAATTATATTTTCGTTAAACAAGCTGATATAATTACTGAATTCTTAAAGTTGTGTTGCGTCGTGAATTGAGTTGCCAACCAGTTTTCGGTTTCTCCATGAGCGAAAGCCCTAAGTGTAACTCTGGCGCTTTATTGTTTTAGTTAAAAAAAAAATCATAAGAACAAACAGATTCTTTATAATAACTGCCAACTTATAATAATGACAGAATATTTAAAAATTTGTTTAAATAATTTTTTGATTATTTTAACAATTAAATACTTCGTTCGAGGAGGTTCAGTCGAATAATTATTATTTGTTTCATGTTTTTCCCATTATCAAATACCTACTTATCAAATTTTAATGAGAATGTTTATTAAATGATTTGCAACCTATTCATGTTTTAACTTAACAGGTATAACCTTCAAACATGATGTTTTTGTTGAATATTTTGATATTAAATACTAAACTTATAAGGCATTGTTTTAAAAGAGATAATGAACAATTATTTTGATTCTTTAGTCCACTTTAACACGTATGTTCACAAATGAAAATGGCATGTTAGAACAATTCAAGGTTATCCTCGAGCATGGTTTAGTAAGACAATTACGATATTTTTTACATTAAGATAAAACGTGCATTAATTTTGCGGTTGGATTATCTGATATATTTTAATGAAAGGAAAAACTCCTGGTAGTACTTTTTTAAACGAAGCAAATAATGGTCTTTAAAAAGCACAGATTTCTTTAACTATATTTAAATCATTTACACGTTCAGTGCATGAACTAAGAAAAGGGTGTCAAGAGAATATATGAAAGAAAAGTATGGGGGCCTCCCAGGGTGACTTTTTCATACAAAACTTAAATTTGGATTTGAGACCGAAATAACAAACCGTACTGAATAATAATGCTTTAAATCAACAGATATTGCAAAATCAAAATTCGGATTTGTTACCTTTTATTTATTTTTGTTTTAAATTAAGTAACATATATATTTTTGATTTTTTCTTTATTCATTGCTTTTTTAATTACGTAATTTGAGGATTCGACCATCATGCCAGCCAGATGCCCGTTTTGTGGTAGTCGATTTAAATAACGGTCATTGAAGAATTCAATTCTGTATGATGTTAGAGGCAACTTGGTATTTTTGTGAGTTAATTACACATAAGTATTAAGACATGAAACTGTGTTAATGTAATGAAAATTAAAATAAATAAAAATGCATTTTTTTTAGATTTTAGATATTTCATAATTTAAAACACAACTAAATAAATACATGACCGTACTTGATATTTGCAATATCTTTTGATGGAAAAAAACATTATTCAGTTAGTTATTTCGGCTTCAAATACAAATTTTAGTTTTGTATGAAAAAGTATAAATATTACTTACAAATACACAAAAATCGTATAATTCTTTCGAGCTTTACACACATAGTCCAAATAAAGTTAATTTCATATTTGTAAAAAGCATTAACTTTGTGGCTCGCCATAATTTACAATAAAACACATACATTTGTTTTAGACCACTTTTATTTTATAACACTACCGGTTTCGGAAGAGTGTTATAAAATAAAAGTGGTCTAAAACAAATTTATGCGTTTTTATTGTAAAGTTAATTTCGTTACATAAATGTTTTATGAATATGACGTTAAGGGTAACTATTTATTTACAAATAAATTATTGCAAGTTTTAATATATTGTTCTTTCCACGAAAATGCACGTACACAAACAAAAATAATAAATTATTAAAAAACATCTCCCTTCTTGTGATAAAAACATCAGTAGGGTAGGAATAACATGTGTGATGATTTTATTTTAATTAATTTGTATTACCAATTCAATTAATATTGTTATTCAAATCATGGATTTTAATGGAATTGAACGGAATATAACAAAATAATTTAATTAAATGAAGACATTATGAGCGAAACTCAATCGAAAATCTGGAAACAGAAAAATCAGAAAAAGATATTGGCACCTCTGGGACTCGAGTCCCGACAATTGATCCCCCGAAATGATATTTACTATAAAATTATAATTTTTTGTCATTATTTACCAATTTCAAACGTAAAACGTATTCAGTTCGACTTCAAAAATACTCTTGATAATAAGTTGGTATGAATATCAAAGGAATTTATACAAAGTGTCGATTTTTTGTACTTACGCGCTGGTGCATCCAGAAAATAAAGAAGCAGATCTTTTCTTGATGCATTTGAATAAATATTTTTTATTCTTTTGTTGGTCAGCGGTACATCCTCCCTGCGCATCCCTATGGGGTCACTTATATATATATTTTTTTTGTTTTATTAAGGACGGGTTGTTTCAAAAAATTTGATGAGTTCATCAAATATTTGAAGTTAATTTTCACGTTCTGTGTAAGTTCTTTTCGAGTTCTGCTTTTTTATCATCATAGGCCAGCTGCTTCACAAAACTGAAATCATCACAGAACTTGAATAGAACTTACACAGAACGTGAAAATTAACGTCAAATATTTGACGAATTCGTCAAATTTTTTGAAACAACCCATCCTAAGTGTATCGTATTTTTCCTAAAGCGACTGCAAATTATATATAAGAACGCCAGGGGACCAATTGTCGGCGGATCGACTGTCATGGAACCTTGGCACCATTTGTGAATTGGAGACTCTTCGTCCTCTTCACATTACTGCTATTGGTGTTTGCAACTCCTAACAACTACATGTTTCTCCTGAGATGGCAGTGTCCCGTTTGTAGTCCTCTTTCGTATTAAAAAAGTTCATTAAAAAAATATGAGAATATGTATGCATATAGATGGAGCAAATAGTCTACGTGAAGTGTTATGCGGCGTTTTATAACGACTTTATTTTATTTTGATTTTATTTTAGTTTATTTGGGAAACAAACAGTTGTTCATATTTTGTTAATAATTACATATTACGTGGTTGCTTGAACCAGCGAAGTTTCCACAAAAATGTATTATATATAGTAAACATAAAAACATAGATTAGAACATTAAAAAAAAAAAAAAAAACATAAAGTGGTAGAAAAAGAGGAAAACATATTCACAAAATAAATTAAAAAAAAAACAAAGATAAAAGCATGTAGGATACATAAAATGAAAATTAAAATGTTAACCTACAAGTATATAAAAATAATACATTTTCACACCATAAGAAAACTTTCTTTTTTTCTTAATTAAAAATAAGGATAAACATGATTAGCCATTTTCCGGTGCCCTTGAGGTGAATTTTTACCAAAAACGATGCTATACAAATCATCCAAATATTATTACTATAGAAAGAAGGAAAAATTACATAATGATATTGAGAAAATAACACGCAGCAGGGGTGGAGGGTTTGTAATTAACAATTTGTTTTTATTTTTTCTATTACGTGTTTGGTAAATTGGTCTGAAGACAAATGGAAATTGGCATCTGAAAAGATGTTATTGTATTTTGTGCACATCCTTCTGAGAAATGAATGTTGTATGTAATTTGTTTTCGAATGCGAGATGTGGAATAGTTGGTTTGATCGTGTGTTTCGTAGTAGACAGTGGAAATTAATGTTTTCTAGAAGATAGTTGTTGTCAACAACGTTTTTGATTATTTTGAATAAAAATTTCTGGTCGGATATATTTCTTCTATCTTCTGGACTTATTTGAACTGTAATAAATTGATAGTTTCCAAATAATTTTACCGATTACATATTTTTTTCCTCCTGTTTTCTGTAATTTACTGCACAATTTTTTCTTCACATACATCCTGTAACCTGCACTTACGCCACTCGTTTCTTGGAGTCTAACGATGGCGTTATTTTATCCAAGAACTGTTATTTCTGCAAGTAAAAAATTATAAGCTCTTTTATTAGATCTCGAAGTAAGTATACATAACTCTTTTAATAAACCTACATAACTGTACTGTAAGTTTACAGTATGTCGATACTATCCCAATGCTTACAATGTCTACCTACATAATAATCCACTAGCCTGCATGTGTTACCAGCTAACAATGCTACCTTTATCTGGTTACATTATCGAATAGTTATTACTTTGCAATTTTAAAACCCCATTAAATAGTTGTTGGATATTTATGTGGACCAGTTAGCTCAGGTGTGGTCTGTGCTATATGGAGTATTATATAAAACAGGTCTGAACTCAATAGCTACTCTTAATAATTAATGACTATAATCATTATACCTTTTTATATTGGCAAACCAACTTAATTCTAAGTAAGTAATTATGCCTCGTGGAAGAGAGTCAAGAAAATTGTTTCAGTACTTAAAACATACTAAAGTAAAAGTACAGTACAAACGAGTACTCGTACTAGTATTAAACAAAATAAACTTCGAGTGGTGAAATAAATCGAAAAAGCATTTAGGGCTCTAATTGTTTTGGTTTGTTGGGATATTGCATTAAAAAAAAACACATATAGTGATAGTTTTTTTTTTTTTTTTTTAAATACAATAAATTAAAAATACTTAATGGATTTTAATTAAAATTTATTATACAGGGTGTTTACTGACTTGATGTATATTTTACTTACTTAAACGGTAATTCCTGATATTATTTGGAGTAAAAAATGCTAATGAAATTTTGGTCACCGGTTACTTTATTTCATGTTTATGCAAGTAGTTGGGACTCTTGTGCGGTTTTCCAATAAAAAATTGCTGGTTATGTATTTATAGTGACATTACATCTAGAGCGACCCGCCATATGTTATTATTATTATTTTTTCAATGTGTCCCAATTGCTCCCAACCGACTGGAGTCAGTGAGAATATAGCATTTCCAATTGGGAATACCTGGAGCCAGTAAGACTATAACATTTCCAATGGTTATGTTGTGAGGTTGAAAGTAGTGGGGAAGGGAAGTAAATGAGAGAGAGGAAGGTGAGGAGGTTCCTGATTATTCAGATGTGTTCACCAAATACAGCTAAAGCCATTTCAAGTAACGTTCGATACCTTACCGATCGGGTATCTCTCAATCTGAAATATACCTTATACGAGTAATATTATAAATTATTGAACTGTGAAATAACACAAATCGATCAAATAAAATTTACTTGCGCATGCCGGAATTTGAATCCGCGACCATCAGATTGCAAGGCAAGAGTCTTACCCCTCGACTAAGGAGGTCCTATATTAATGGTCGAAATGAAAATATGATTTATCATTTCAGATTTCTGTGATTAAGTGATAATGATTATCTAAGTACGAAACTACAATTACGTGGTTGACATTATGCATTTTCATCAGTGTGACGAATACCTACATCTTCAACAGCTGGCGTTATTGCTGATGTCTTTTGGCAAGCAGTCAAGAAAAGTTCAATTAGTTCATGATTTTTATGCATTCAGTCCATGGGTACTGGGTAGGTATCAATGCCAATTTTGACAGCTTTGACATCAAATCCGGAATAATGACTAGATAATAGAGTTGTTTTTGTTATTATGCGGGCTGCGCAAAGCATATTTCATAAAATTACACGAATAAATTTATTCATTGTCAGACTGTTACAATTCATCAGAATGGCGACAGCATTTTCGATTACAGAAAAAATGAATCCGGAACCCTGATTTAAATTATGATTTTTTTTAAATATGAATATTGATTATATCCTTTGTTAACCGCAAATAATAATAGCCCCGACATAATTTCTCGAATCTCTGCCCCTGATGACAAACAATTACTAAGAAGTACTCGATACACTTTGTGTGGTACTTTGAACACTTGATCTAATAATCTAATGCTATAGAATGCGTCAATGTCGCGAGTCTTCGCTTCCGCGTGTTTTTTTTTTCATTTCCATTGTTGCCTCAATCGCAAATCTTATTTAGAAGCGAAGATTTTTTTCACTTTCGAATTACCATTGTTACAAGATTATTCAAATTATTACGCCCAAGGTCGTTTTCACTTCCTCGCATTTAATAAAATGTTAAATATACTACTTATAAAAGTAACGATCATGCATAAATTTGCGTCTGCTTACTTCAAACTACGCCAAGTAAAACTGGACTATTTTTAGTTCCAATAACTTTGCATTTTTTGCAAAATACTTTATCAGATATTTTATCTTCAAACGAGGAAATGCGAGTTTTTCGTTTGTTTATAGTTTATAATCATTTAAACTATACCGATTTCACAAAGCGCGCAGGTAGGTTTGCCCTGTTTTACCATTTAACGATAATGTTTAACGATTTGCCATTAATTTTGATGGCGCAGCTCTCATTTTTATGGCTACTTCAGTGACTGAATTGATAAAAAGAAATCAATGTTCCAAGATGGGATCGTTTTGATTACAGCCTTTTATAGCATGCTCTAAACAATGCAAAACTACGTAATATCGATCTAGTTTCAAAATGTATTACATATTATAACAGAATTTGAATGGGTTGCAAAAACTATACAATGCGTTTCGACACTACCTGCTTCTTTCATTGCATTTTTTGCAGCTTGAAGATATGAAAGGAAGTACAATATAAAACCTCTATTCATCGAATCTTAATCTTGGAACGTATTATTTTATTTTCTTTGTTATTTGAACAAGCGAAGCCAAACACATAAGAATGAATGTCTTAACTTCTCAACAATTAAGTTTCTGTCCCTCGTTAATTTTTTCTGACAGTTCCGAGTCACGATCTGAGAGAGCATAGGTTACAATGTTAATTGCAGAACCTTTGGTTTGGTTATCTGGGTTGAAGCTTTTCGCCGAATACGCGCTATTGCAGTCAGCTACTGTTTGACCCAACTGCGGCATTAGATTGTTGAACTAATCAAGTAGAATTCGGAATAAATGTGTAACAAGGCACGTTTTCTTCGGAATTGATATTCCACTCACAATTTCATCATTTTGTTTAGCACCAAAAGTCACGAACCGTACAGTTGTGATTTTTTAGTGGCTATAATCATAATCTGATAATGCGAAAAGCAAATTTATTTCTACATTAAAATGAAAGTACTGTAATGACATGTACAATATCTGAACAAATAAAGCAGTAGCGTGTAAATCTTTCTGTTGAGATTTGACGACACTATAAACTAACATGTTAACGGCTGGTCTTTTAGGAAAAGGTATATTATGCTACTGTAATATTGTAGAATAAATTAATTGATCGAAGTAATTAACATTAAAATAAATTATTTAACAATAAGGCATGTTTTTAGGTTTTAAAAATAATAATAATAATAATAATATCTTTATTCAATGAAATTTGGAACATTATAACTAAGAAAATACATATTCAGTGTAGTTTACAATAGATTATATCAGTACAAAAAGTTTACAAGTAGAAAGTAGTATACATATGAACAGTAGGTTAAAGGTAAATTAAAGAATACTATTGTGTAGTTAGTTATATAGTTGAAGATTCTTATAACCTGCCTCACTAGGCTAGCCTGTGTTGAGGCAGTCATTTTGTACATCAATCTAAAATACTTACTAACATACCTACATTATTGTATTAATAATGTGATGGTTACTTTAATGATAAGCTCTAATAGTACCAACCAATACATTGGTGTCTTTAGTAATTGCGGATTTGGGTGAGTGCACCGGTAAATGCCCTGTCATTACTTTTAATCCAAATTTTTATGTTTTCTTTGAAATTTTTTTGTGAGTCACATTTTTTTATTAAGTCTGGAAGAATAATTATTTAACAATAAGTTAAGATGAAGCTATTGGTGAAATCCTATTTAGATTAATCTTTACGACGCTTCGGTTTTTACATTATGAACTTCAAAAAACATGCCACGGATAAATTGACGCTTTTACTAGCTTTTCTATATATTGGAATTACAAAAAAATCATTATTTCCATAACAAAAAATATAAGCGTTATCCACCAAAAAAATGTTTTTGCATGACTTAACTATAAAGTAATATAAGAAACATTTTTTAAAAAATCCCCTTTATGGCTAAGACCATTTTTGAGGTTTTGTATATTTTAACTTTTTTCATACTTATAAAATTTTGCAAAAATAAATAAAAATCACTTTTTCGCTTACTTGCGTCGTGCAAATAAGACGCTCAATTTTAAATTTTGAAGGCATGAGAATCGAAATATTTCTACAGTTTATATTCCTCTTAAGATACAGAATTGCGCCTTTGTAGGCTTCATATTTTCATTGAGAGTGTCGTATCTAATAGATTAAAGTAGGTACAGTACGTCAATAGGTATCTATTGTGAAAACTGGTGTGAAATAATTTTATAAAATTACGCAGTGTACTTACTAGGTAGGTAAATGTTAAATTTATAAGGTATCTGGAAACTTGTAGTACAAGCGGGAAACTGGTGAATTTACTTTTCGATCTGAGCATTTCGATTTTTTTTTTTTTTTTTTTAATTCTAACTTTGACTCGATTTGCTCGATAACGAAAATTCACATCAAAATGAGTTATGCCACAAATGACTCCAAATGTGATGTAGATTCACTACTTTCCCGCTTGCACTATTAATTTCCAGACACCGTGTATTCTTTATGTAAAAAGTTAGTATCCTTATGAAATTGTATATAATGTTAAAAAAATTATGAAATTGTATATACATAATGTTAAAAAAAGTATCAGCGCAATAGAGTCAAGAGACAATAGAGTATGTCCAAAATAATGGAAAGCATATATATTTTAAGTGTAATTCATAATACTGGCAGGTGCCCGGCATGCGTTGCAATGCCATTCAAAGAAATAAATTGTTCCTCCCTGCAAGTCCTTTATCATGCGTTTCCCTTCCCCTCCAGCGTTCCCTTACCACCTTCCCTTTCTAACGTGACCCCTCCCGCAAAACCCATCTTCTTCGTTTCCTCCTCCTGCCTTCCCTCCCTGCCGCTGAAATATGTGAAATATACACATTTTCAACCCACTCTTACACCACCGGTAGTAAATTTTTTATACAAATTTCATAACGCAAGAGCTTACCGGAAACCTTCGCGGGCGTGCGCACAACAAATCACCAAAGTTTCATCACAATCGGATGAACAAACAAATATTTATTTTTATATATAAGTTTATAATAATATGTTTATGAGAGTATAATGTATGTTACGTTTAAAACTTGGTAAGAACATTAAAAAATCAACCATGGTTCAAATGCCCGAAAATTAGTTAAAAAGTTTTCAAAGTGTATATTTAAAGTTAATTGATTGTTGTCGGACTTGTGACTATTTGAAGAAGTTATATGAATTTATGTTCTTAACTCCTAGAACGGATCTCATCATCCACAATGAATAATCACTTATTTAAAGTAGGCCAATCGTCTCATATTTATTCATGACTTCTCCCAAAGCAATAAACCGAGCGCCGGGAGCGCAGGAGTGATGCGGAGGTAATAATGATGCGTTCAAACACAAATAAGAGGAATGAACAGGTTCAGCCACTCCTTAGTTCCGCAATTAATTTATCACTACGTGCTGAAACGAGGAAGTTTGATACAGGGGTTGCATCTCTAATGGTTTAATTCTGTCTTATTAAATGTTTCGGGTGACATAAAATGGAAAAATTATTATAGGCAATTCCTATGGAAGGTTCTTCAACTTTACACATTGCTTCATGCTCATGGGCGAAGGCCGGGCATAGTGGACACCCTAACATTATTTGGCGGGATATGGGAAGAGAGCCGATTTAGATATAGAAAAAATAGACTGAGTTTGAAACAATGTTTATTAATTTTTGTTATTGTTTTTGGGATGTTATGCCGTGTTTCGCTACCTCCTTCTTTAGCCAACATTTAATGTTTATTAAGCTTTTTAATATAATCAACAAAGAAATACGTAATATCAGTTCTTTACTTAAAATTATCAATCACATTAAAATTGGTACCGCTATCCACTTGCCCAATCCACTGGGTAAAGAGGATAGGCTCATACTGTTTCAACTTGCTTCTTTCCTTTGGTGGAAAGAATATTGGGTGATCTCTTTGTTGACGTTTGGATTCCAGTTTCATCAACATTGAAGATCCTGGTACTATCAATACCATGTTTTTCTATTTGTAAATTCACCTGTTGGGCAAAGTGGATACGGTGTCCACTTTACCCGTGTTTGCTTGGACCAGCGGGTACTTGTTGAATTTAACCTAACCTAAAATCAAATCTAGAAACACATTCCCAATAAAACTAGCAGCATTTCTGCAAGAAAACATGCACTTTGAAGATAGAATCAAGCCAATACAGTAGTACTATATAAACATGAATAATTACAGAATAACATACCTCGATAAGTCGTAAGTCATGTTCACTTTTTAATTTTTATTATTTTTTCGCAAACGTCTCATGTCCTCGCACTCTTTTTGTTTACGACTGAGGGATGCGGGGAGCACCTCGTGGCGCGATGGAAGCGCACTTGAGCACGCCATTTTGAAATAATGAAGGGTATCCGCTTTGCCTGGGCTATTCATTATGCCCTGTCTTCCCCTACCTCTGGGAGTTTATTCATGAAAATCCAAGAAAAAAGTCCTGATAAAATTTTTTGAACAAAACAATCCTAATTACAATTGTCTACAGCAATCATAGTTTTATTTCTGCGAGTTTTTGGACGTGTTAGGATCGTAAGATGGCCACTCTCACAATTCAAATCTTAAATAGGACAGCTGACCGAGAGGGAGAAAAAAAAACAAAAGTGTGTTTACATGAACGCTTTGTACACCACACAAAAATAAAAAATTTATTATAACTTTTTCATTTGGGACTAAAGAAAAAAAAGTCGACATTACCCTTAAAGTTTTACCGCATGAGCTTCAACAATAATTGTACATACAAAAATTATAGAAATTTAATCAAGGTACCCATCTATTTCAGGAGGAATTTTTTTTCATTATTTGCTCTTCAACGAAATAAACATTATTATTTATTATTTTAACTTTATGAGTAAAACCTCAAACTGTAATATTTAATTAAATGAAGACATTATGAGCGAAACTCAATCGAAAATCTGGAAACAGAAAAATCAGAAAAAGATATTGGCACCTCTGGGACTCGAACCCAGGACCTCCCTACTTTCCGGGTTGGGCGCTCTTATCCACTGAGCTAAGGTGTCGATATTTGTACTGCCGAAAAACAAAATAATAAAACATGTTTTCATTCACATGCATCAAGGAAAAATCTGCTTCTCTATTTACTGTATGAACCAGCGCAAAAAATCGGCACAATTATATGAATTCCTTTGACATTCATACCAACTAATTTATAAGGGTATTTTTGAAATCGAACTGAATATCTTTAATGGGTGAAATTGGTAAATAATGCACAAAAAATTATAATGTTATAGTAAATATCATTTTGGGTGATCAATTGTCGAGGGATCAACTGTCGGGTCACCATTTTGTTTAGAGAAAACCTTATAACCACTCGAGCGATGGAGATTTCCGGGTGGTCAATTTTTGATTCGGCCATAAGATTAAATTATTATTATATTTATAAATATTTATATGGAAACATATGAGCTGCTTACTGTGGTTTAAGGTCAATGGTTCCACGCAGATTTCACATTTTATTCAACATCTTTAGGTCTTAAATATTTTTCAAAAAAATCTTTGAATTTATAGTTCATAAAAATCACCAACCTAAATTAAGGTAGCTATTGCTCGATTGGAACACTAATTATTTTTTTTTAATTTTATTTATTTAATTATTTCATTTCTTATAAATTCTATAATGTTATTATTAATTTTATAAAAAAGAGTTTATTTATACAAAAGTTCTGGTATGTAATTATTATTACGCGTCACAGCTGTTTCGCCCTCTGAAGGAATTATCGAACTGTCAGAGGGTGAAAGAGCTGTCACATTTAAAAATAATTACATAGCAGAACAGACAGGTTTTTTATAAATTTAATAATAATATTATGAATGTATAAAAGAAATAAAAATTAAATTGAAGTTCTTCAAAATAAACTTGATAACAATAAACGTTTTTTATTTCTCCTTCTTGGCAAACGTAATAAATTATGCGGGTAGTATTTTGTTAGGTAGGTAACCTTAACATAAGCACTTTAATGACGAGTTGATTTTTCGGTTGTTTTATTTTTTCTCAATTGAATATATAATTTTATTTTCTCATAAATATTATTTCTTGATTCTAATATTTTCTTCTTCTCCAGTTTTGATCTTTTATGATAAATGACGATCTTAGGAGAAGCGGGCGGTTAAACTCCTCGACCACGATTCCAGACGTCGCGGATTCGGATCCCACGGTGCACGAATATTTTTTTAAATAATTGACTGGGCGTAGCAAAGTCCTGTTTTAGATAGGGTCTTTACCAGTGCTTTCACGCATTTCGAAAAAATTAATGAAACCAATGTATTGGTTGTTATTATTCGAAATTATTTTTGATGCAACCAATCTATTGAGTGAATATATAATACAAGCGTAGGTATGCTCCTAAGAAGTGTAAATTGATTTAAAAAAAATACCTTCTCAACACAGGCTAGCCCAACGATATTGTTGTTTCAAAATCTTTGGGCTTATGTGAATAGGCGGGTTATGAGAAACCTTAACTAAAAACTATAAATTTCTATTCTTTAAGTTTTACCTTTAAGTTCATATGAGCATTATTTTATGTCGCTAACTTTTTGTACTATAATATCTAATGTTATTTATAAATCATTGTAAACTGTTAACACTGAACATGCACTTTTTTAGTTTTAAATATCGCAAATTTCAATAAGAATCGTGCAATAAGGATATATTATCATTTTTATTACTGTTTACAGAACTGTAAGTGTATGTTTTATTTATAACTTTCAGAAGCGAAAATAAAACGTGCTTTATTAGTCAGTAATAGATACTAAGGTGGAGCAACAAGGAAAACATTGCAAAGGAATGTAGTTGTTTTTATAAGACACGATGTGTATGTATTTATTTGAATTAATTTAAGATTATTCTTTTAATGAGAAACAATAAATAAATCAGCAATATTTATTCAGAAAATATTGTTTTACATTACGAACAATTCAATTATACATATATTTAAACTCAAATGTAACACCTTATTTAAATAGTAAAAATTATAACAAAATGGTTAAGATGATGATTGATCGGTCAGTGGTTGAGTGAGCATCGCGTTTGGGTCCCACCTGGGCGTCTCGTGTTCGATTCCTCGGTTGGCTAAGTCATCCATCACGACACAAGCAACATTTTCGGCTTTCTGTGGTGGTAGTAGGAGTTTTTCAAACATTGTTGAGTTATTCATAACCCGGGAATGTTTGTCTTTCTTTCTAAAAAAAAAAATGTATAAAATATAAAAAAAAATAGTCTATATTAATATTCCCAAATGATTTACGTTTGGTGACTTAGCAGGGTGCCCGGGTTCACTCATATGCACGATAATAATCCAGGAGCATAAGAACGGTTTTTAATTAGTATGAGTTCGAATGTGCCCAGTTAAGACTGAATTATTGATCTTTACAAAATTTATGCAGAATCGGCGCAATTTTACTCTGAGACAACATGTTTCCCTAAGGCGGCCAGTGTCCCCCGTCAGTAATATGTCTGCGTGTGAATTTGTATTTCAATAAATTTAAAAAGAAAGTGTTGTGAACAAGCGTGGTCACATTTAGTACCAAGGAAAGATTTAGACATATATATATATATATAAAACTAACTACACATATTATATACGTGTCATTAGTTTGCAAAACGTAGAAATAAAACGAAAAAATCACTATTCATATCGATCAAGAATCTGAACTATTTACCATTATTATTTATATAAGGCGAGTTCGCGAGAATTTTATAATTTTGAGTTCATATAAACAATGCCCTGAACCTGAATTAATTAGCGATATATTATTAAATAAACTCATGACTAGTTAGTAGTAATAAAGTAGTTTTTTTAAAGCGTTAATAGGTGCCGCCCAGTGGCGTGCTTGGTTTAGTTTTCCTCAAAAAATTAGAAATGAATTATTTCTGTGGATTTGTGATTAATGTTCTGAAACCTGTATTCTTAACAGTAAACAACGACGCAAAAGTTCGAATAAGGAGGGTTTTCACGTTGAGAAATATCTAGTAAATTTCGGGTCGTTCGGGTTCAATATTTTATGATTATCTTTAAATGCACATTGTTAGACATGATCAATAATCAATGAATTTGTGTACAGCCGTCTTTATTTAAAATATAAACAGTCTAAAATTACAATTTTTAACAAAAGCGAAGTTTAAATTTGAAAAAAAAATTCCTAGAGATAATATAAACCGATAAGTACCTACCACATCAAAAATATATTATAAATAATCGCAAATAAATTGTTGGCGTTGGCGCTAATAAAAAAACTGTCAAAAGAAGCGAAGCTAGCAGTTCACAATGGAGTCCTGGTACCTATTATGTGGCAGTGAGGCATGGAACTGGCAGAGGAATGATGAAAGTGAACTGAATGCTGTTGAAATGAGATCCTTGAGGTGTGGTAAAACCATGTATGATCGTGTGAGAAATGTGGATATCCACAAAGAATGTAAGGCTGATGTAAGCATAATGAGTAAGATTAAAAAAGGGACCCTCAGATGGTTTGGGCATGAAGAGCAAATAAAAGAAGAAAGTAGTGTAAGAAGAATATATGACGCTAATGTGAATGGTAGAAGAAGTCGGGGACGCCCGAGGAAGACATGGCACGACCAAGTGAATTAGATACTCGAGTCGGGCCTGGTCAAAAGTCAGAATAATAGAAGAGTATGTATGAGACAAATTATGAATGTGAGTGAGGCAAAGAGTGTATGCCAAGATCGAGTTGTTTGGCGGTCCATCCTCTCTGCCTACCCCTGCGGGCAAACGGCGTGATGTAACCATCACGCCGTTTGCCGTTAGTTAGCAAATATATTTTTTAAAACCGTACATACCGAGTACGTCCGTACAAGTAATTAATACCAAAGCAAAAATGTGCTAGGGAATCAGAAATAAAGTTTTTTTTTATATAACCAGGGGGTTACTCAGGTTTATTAAAAGAAGGTTAAAATGGATCTTTTATAATTTTTTTTTTATACTTACCTAGATATTTCACTTTTACTTAGAAACAGGTATTCATGTGGTATTTTAACAATTTTTATTACTGATAATTTTGAAAATCTAAATTAGCCACAATATAGTAATTTTTTGTATTTAAAAATTTCGAAAAAAAAGCTTTTTTCAACACTACTTCTGGCGTTTTCCAGTTTTTCTTTTTTTATTATTTTAGTTCTAATTTTCCTTTTGTTTTTTATCTTTCGAGCATCAAACTGGCACATTTTTTGTGTTTTTTCTTGTATCTTTTATTTATGTTTATTTTGTTTTTATATTACCTATCTATATAATTACATAGGTACGCAATGTTAATAAAAATAATAAAAAGTTAATAATAATTTACCCCTTTCTTTATAATTTGTGCGAGATATGAATATGAATTTATTGGGTTATATTTGATAATTTTTGTTTTTGAATGTTTATAATATTTTTAACCTGTAAATTTTCCTAAAAAAAAAATTTTAAAAAAACCACTTGGGGTAGATATTTGTCTTTGCGAAAAACGCTCGTCGATTGGAGTCACCAATATTGGGTCATGTTTTGAAGTTGAAGGGGTGAGGCAAGTAGATGGGTGAAAGGAAAGTTGGGAGATAACTGATTTTTACAATAAGCACGGCTGAATTCATTTTAATTTAGTTTAAGAATGATTGTCTAACAACAGGGCTACACCGAGTGTATATTAAGCTACAAATCAAATATATATTATGCAGGACGTTAATATAATAATGAAACGCATGTTACTTATTGCCATTAATAGTTTAGCACTTTGTGAAAGATAAATCAAAAATTTTAAATATTCAAATTACAATTTTTTCAGAAAAACTGGAAAAAAATCTTTTTCAGAATGCAAAGCTTATAGATCCGGTATAATTTTCGTCAGACCATTTATATATTTAACAAAAAAATATATTATTTGATATTTTATGTTGTAAAATAGATAAGCGATGCACCCCTTTGGTATTTACTTGTACCACCATCCTTGGCATAAAACAGCGGTTAATTATAAACGCCTCGTTATAAAGTATTCATAGAATAAGTCATTATGTGTAACAGGGTTATAATGTTATCATTAAAAAGAAAACCTGATCAGTTGTTTAACCTTTACAATGGCTGTACCTACCTAGCGACAACTTTACAGAAAACTTCTAGAATAAATTGACGGTATTTCTAGAAGTACCATGCACCAGCCCACAGAAACCTTTTAAAAGTCAATATTAATTACGTCATCGGAGGTAATAATAGAAATAAAGTAACTAGGAACCTATATTAATAGTAAAAATATATAAAATGTAAACTTGTCCATATCAACATACGATTATATAAAATACACTTAGTAGGTACATTATTAATTGTTGTGGCCAGAAGATATATGTTTTATTTTAAGTTTCTTTATTCTTTGAATTGTTTGTTAGATGAATTGGGGATTTTTCGACCACCATACTAGGCACATATTAGTACATTGTTCATCGTTGTGGCCAGCTAAATAAATTTTCGTATTCGATAATGAAGTGACTCTTTAATACGAAAACGAATCATAATCATAATAAAACCTACATTTGAGCTAAGCGACATGAGTGCTTAGAGCAGCGCAGACATTGTACCTTGTGGCGAAAATAAATTTGACAGTAGGTAAAATAGCCTCCACTAAGAGCAATCCATAGTTATTTATAATATTATGTCTAATCCACATTACTCCACGGATCTAAAAATACTTTTTTCGCAAGAAAGAAAGTAGATTTAAGTATTGGAAACATTTCGAATCTCTTAAATTAATGATTTACGGAAGTATAATTTTTTTTTAAATAGAAATGTGAAGCCCTAGAAATGTGGTATATTTATTTATTGATTAACGCCCTTTTTCAGGGCTTTTACATAAACATGGTATATACATTATTTATTGTACATAACTGAACTGCCTCAGTAACCATATTTTATATTTGTTAAAAGATAAATTGAAGATGTCCACTGACTTGGTATAATTGTATCCCTCCATTAGTATTCTGGGAAAAGAGGAATACATTATTTGGTAGTTCGTTCCAGAATTTCTGTTCTGAAACAAAACTTGACTTCTAGTGGTATCCGGAAGCTTATCAATTCAAGCTCATTAATACCGGACTATCAACTAAATCATTTAGAATTTTATATAGAAATAACAAATCTGTGAAAATTCTTCTGTCTGACAATTTGAGCATATTTGTATTATTTAACAGAGCGTTGTAATTCAACATAACTGCTGGAGTATCCATTTTTAAATTTAGAAAACGTAAGAATTTGTTTTGATTTCTTTCAACAGCTTGTACATGTATATTATAATTTGGGTTCCAGACGGGAGAATTGTACTCAAGTTGACTTCTTACATAGGCAAAATATAACAGTTTAATACACTTTACATTGTTAAAAGTGTATTTTGTAAAATTGTATAAAAGTGCATATTGCTTCATAGTTGGCATTGCTGCAAGTGTTCGAGCTTTTATGTATTGTTTTAGAGAATCTATCTTTTATTTCGGTGATAAATTGTTTTCACAGTTCGGTAAATAAATAAATAAATTGCTGCATCACGATCAAAGGACCACATATCGTGCTAATATTGCCAGCGAAGAGGTTAAATGCCTTTTACCTTTTCACTGCCGCGATGTTTATTGATTCCACCGCTGGTGGTGTCAACATTACAAGCTTACGGCACTTTATGGGTTTTGCTGGTCGTAATTTCTGAATTACACGACAGTATTTTGCAAATCGTTAGTATGGGAGGTAAATAAAAGACTCAGTTTCAATTAGAATGCATAATTCAGAAGCTTTGATCCGTATTTATTAGACTCTTATTATCTTCTGGTTACAAAAGTACTCGGACTAAGAGTTTCATTCGTTGAAATAACTTTTAAGCCTTGTTGAAAATATCGTACCTAAGGATGATTGCAAAAAACTTGAAAAATGTAAAAAAGTTACTGAAATGTCAAGACAAAAAAATTAAATACAAATGAAAAATTAGTATGGTAGATTAGATTAGGAGTGGTTACGATTATTTCTTTCAGAAAGTTTTCAATTATAAAAATATGCATTATATTAGAAGTATGCATACTTTCGGATACACGGATAGGGCGGATACTATCAGTATTTATAGTCGTGATGAAAAATCACAACTCAGAACCAAAACGTTGATTGATACGGTAATAGACGAAATTTGTGAACAGATCTGAAAAGCCAGGTATTTACCAACTATCTTCCTCCCCGTCTACTTCTATTTCCAAATCTCTTCAGCCTCACAACAATCTCTAGAGGATGCCATAGTCCCACTAGCTCCGAAAAGTTGAGAGCATCTTGTGTGATATTCAAATTTAAAAAAGAAAGATTTTGGTTCAACACGTATATCGTTCGATATTGACGAAATGGTTTTAATGTCTGGCTCCCATGCAGGCGTCGTGAGTTCAATTCCTTCGCTAGCTAATTACTCGACCACAATAAATGCAATATTTATCTGCTTATCATTCAGTTGACTATGGTGGTAGTAGGAAAATTTCCAGTTTATTATTGTCAGGTTTCAGATTCAAGGAAACTCCTTCAAACTAAATAGCCCAGTGCTTCCAATCCTTGCTGCGATTTACAGAATTATCTAAGATGCCAACAATAAAATATATATGCATATAATTTTTTAATTTCTTGTACTTATGTTTATAACAAAGGAATATAAATGTAACGCATATAATAAATTTTCAATTACGTGCAATATTTGCAAAAAAGAGATTTAGAAATATTTAAATGGTAAAACGCATAACAAAACGTTTAAAAAAATTCAGATAGCAAATATCAATAGGATAGCCCCTTTGCATCTCTACTTACCGACGCAAAATATGTCGATATTGGAAAAGTTTTGGTTCAAAGGAAAAACACAATCCTCCTCAACTTGAAAACCATTGCAGGTTGGTCCCACAGGCAGGTAAGATAAATCTACGATGATGCTGTCTAAAATTGCCTTCAGGAACATAGATACTCACGCTCTATAAAAAAAGCTTTCGTGCAAGTATGTAGTGTAGCAGGTATAATACTTAGTTAAATAATGGCCACAAACTGATCACGTTGATAATTACTATATCTTAAAGTCACCATTATTCACAGATGACAAAATATTTGCGTGTAATGAATGACGATCAGTGAAAGAACGAACTCATTCAACCAAGTGGCGACCAGAGGGGTTTGAACCCCCAAAACCCTACGGTGAAGTGGATATGTATGGAGACCGTGAGATCAACTCGGCAAAGAATATACCTACCCACAATGGCTCTTATTGAAGAAATGGACCTCCGACCCGATTCGGAAAAAGGAATGAAAATTATGTTTTGCAGGTTACTCTTAACAGGTGACCGGACAACTCGGAATGAAATCAATTCAAAACCTCCTCCTTAAGTCGTTAAAAGTGAAGAAAAAAATTGGTTAACGGTCTACTATTCGTATTTCGACCGATTTCTTACATCTCCCTTAAACATTTGAAGTTTTTAAGCTCTTAAAAAAATATATGTTATTTTTGAAGATAATATCTAGATACGTTCCACGCCGAAACGCAAATTATATGAAATTCCCTCGATAGAAAAAAATCGCAAAGTATGCTCCGAAAATTATTTAAAACAAGTCTATATCTTTTATTTTAGAAGTTATATTTGTGAAAAAAATCACAATGTTTCTTTAAATGATACTTAAGATACGTTCCACGAGATTTTTGCTCTATTTTAAACGAGTCATGTTTTATTAAGCTTTTTCGCAATTTTCGCTGCTATTACACACTGACTTACAATATTAGCGCGCTCTGTCCAATATTCGTAATTACATATCTCTTCATCTTCTTCTTTTTCAGCGCCGTGCGTTTCAAGAGTGCCGCCTTAAATAGGTTACGTTAGGTTAGGGTTGTGGGCTATTTTAAATAAAAAAAATAATAGCTTTTAATTACTTTTCAAAGAGGTGTTGCGTTGACTAGATTCCATAGAACTCAGTAGTTACAAAAAAAATTCTTAACATATATGAATATTTTTAATATAATTTTGTTTAGGCATTAAATCTTTTGTCATGTCACGTTCAATAGTTTATCTAAAGCAAGCTGCCAATTAAATCAATTTATTATTGGTTTTCAATAAGTAATTTAAATTTACACAAATTAGTTAATTGCTCAGTTTATTTTAATTGCTTATATTGCTTCCGATAGGTTTTGATTGAAAGCTATTTATTAGGTAGGCACAAGATCGTGATCAAGAAATACATGAGGTAAATTAAGATACCACAAAGAAACGGTTGAATTTTGGACTAACAGATAATTGAGTGAACGAAATCCTGTTTTATGTCGTTAGTTTTGTATTTCATCCATCTGTACATTTGTTTAACGTTCCGTTTCTGTTTCAAGATGGTGGCCGTTTTAATTTTTTTTCAATTCAATTTCAATATCCGCAACCCGGTTTTTTTAATGTAATATTTATTTACTGTACTTGGGCTGGTATGATTCGGGTAATTTACATAAATTTTTTTTATTATTAATTATTTCTCCCCTTTATTTATACATTCATAATTTTGTTTAACATACTTACTTTTATTATAGCAACATACAAATATGAGACAAATATTGCACAAATAAGTAAAAAGTAAGTATATAAATATTTTTTTTTTTAAAAGAAAGACAAACATTCCCGGATTACGAATAACCCAACAATGTTTGAAAATCTCCTACTACCACCACAGAAAGCCGAAAATATTGCTTGTGTTGTGATGGAGGACTTAGCCAGTCGAGGAATCGAACACGGGATGCCCGGGTGGGACCCAAACGCGATGCCCACTCAACCACTGACTGGTCATGATATACTGCCTGTTTCTGGGTAATACAACCAAAAATACAAAAACAAATAAAAAAATACTTAATTAGAAACACATCAATAATAAATTAAGTAAATTTTATAAAAATATAGGTGTGCATGTAAATATTATAATACGAGACGACATGACACTAATAAAAATAATACGAAATGATACCCCCACTAATAATACTATAAAAATAATACGAGATGACACGACACTCACCACTAACAATACTGAAAAAATAATACCAGATGACACCCACCACTAATCATACAAATATTAACGGATGACATGACCTACCACCACTAATAATACTAAAAATATAATACGAGATAACATGATACCCACCACTAATCATACTAAAAAATAATACGAGACGACATGACACACTCCACTAATAATACTATAAAAATAATACGAGATGACATGACACACCCCACTAATAATACTATAAAAATAATACGAGATGACATGACACACCCCACTAATAATACTATAAAAATAATACGAGATGACATGACACACCCCACTAATAATACTATAAAAATAATACGAGATGACATGACACACCCCACTAATAATACTATAAAAATAATACGAGATGACATGACACACCCCACTAATAATACTATAAAAATAATACGAGATGACATGACACACCCCACTAATAATACTATAAAAATAATACGAGATGACATGACACACCCCACTAATAATACTATAAAAATAATACGAGATGACATGACACACCCCACTAATAATACTATAAAAATAATACGAGATGACATGACACACCCCACTAATAATACTATAAAAATAATACGAGATGACATGACACACCCCACTAATAATACTATAAAAATAATACGAGATGACATGACACACCCCACTAATAATACTATAAAAATAATACGAGATGACATGACACACCCCACTAATAATACTATAAAAATAATACGAGATGACATGACACACCCCACTAATAATACTATAAAAATAATACGAGATGACATGACACACCCCACTAATAATACTATAAAAATAATACGAGATGACATGACACACCCCACTAATAATACTATAAAAATAATACGAGATGACATGACACACCCCACTAATAATACTATAAAAATAATACGAGATGACATGACACACCCCACTAATAATACTATAAAAATAATACGAGATGACATGACACTCACCACTAACAATACTGATAAAATAATACCAGATGACACCCACCACTAATAATAGAAATATTATCGGATGACATGACCTACCACCACTAATAATACTATAAAAATAATACGAGATGACATGACACTCACCACTAACAATATTGATAAAATAATACCAGATGACACCCACCACTAGTAACAAAAATATCATCAGATGACATGACCTACCATCTTTTTGTTTTTTTTTTTCTTGCTCTCAACCGTCTGGAGCCAGTGAGTCTATGGCATCCGCAATTGGGGTATGTTGTGAAGCTGAAGGTAGTGGGGAGAAGTAGAAGATGGGGAAGAGAGGTGAGGACGTATCTGGCTATTCAGTCTGGTCATCATACACGGTTAAAGTTATTTCAAGCTACGTTTCAATTCTGAATGGTAGTGTTACACCAGGGCGATACTGAGAGTATCTTCTGAAACGTGCCACAGATATACCTTATTTTATTTTAAATGATTTAATTCAAAATAATACAAATTAGTCACACAAAATTTATTTGCTCTCAAACGGAATTTAAATCTTCGGATTGCTAGTCGCAGTAGTAATAAATTAATACCAGAGTTTAATCCACCCTGGGATATACGTAGCACCGTGACGATGATGATGATGTGAATTGCGTCTTGCGATGTGTCTTGCGGTGGAAAGCCGCCCCGTTAATCAGCTATCGTGCGTCAGCAATATTAAAAAATAACGAAATTTTCTCAAAATTATTAAAAAAAAAAAATTTCTTGTTGACCACAAGAGCAAATTAACATCAAGATTGTTACATATAATAATTGATAGTAATAGCAATTGTTACCAATACATTTGTCATGTCATCAGTAGAAGCTTGGGGCCTATTGTTAGAGCAAGGTCAGGCGCCTGTTTCTGCCTGCTCATACATGATAGATTGGGTGAATACGTAATTATAGGTGGAGCTCACCTACTTCCTGGGGATTATCATATTATGATCAGTGGTAAGATATTGTTTTTAGGCATCAATTCATTATTGTTCTGCCTTTACACTCTCGTGATTGCTGTGCGTCAACCAATGATGTTACATAAATCATATTAATATAACGAACCAAAAAAGTACGTAATATCGTAACAATAGCCATAAAAAGGTGATTTTGGTTAATTATATATTCGTAATAAATTAGGTATCTGCCTCCCTACCGTTGTTCAGAGGCCATGGCCCATGACACGAAAAGCTCTATTCTAAATTTTCATAATTATATTTTTCCTGCTGTGTTTTGGTTATTGATTATTATACTTTTTTTATTTATTTCTAACATTAGCGCCTGTATGTTTATAACATATACGTTTTTATATGGTATAACTTTTAACAATAAGACAACATATAATACTGGGTATTGAGTCATTAATAAAAAGCCCTTATTAGCTTGTGAAACATTCAACATATATTAAATAACTTAAACAGCTATCCACATGAAAGGAACTTGTGAATTTCAGTAGTAACAATACTGTAATGATAAAATATGTATTTAACTTACTTAAAAAAGATGAGATACATAGTAAAAGATTTTACGTCACTTTATTCATTTTAAATTCTTTTCACTGCTTTTAGAAGTAATTTAGAATACAATTCAACTATTTGGTCCCTATATTATAAAAGACATCAAATAAAAATTGAGAAAGTTCAACATTATTTTTAAGATTCATTAATTTCACTTAACTCTCCATACCCATTGAACAAATTAATTATGTTAACTTTATGAAACTACTTAATTTCATTGAATTATCGTGTAGTACAATACTGTAATGATAAAACATGTATTTAACTTACTTAAAAAAGATGAGATACATAGTAAAAGATTTTAAGTCACTTTATTCATTTTAAATTACCTTCACTGCTTTAGTTAGAAGTAATTTAGAATACAATTCCACTATTTGGTTCCCACATTATAAAAAACACCAAATAAAAATTGAAAAAGTTCAACATTATTTTTGAGATTCATTAATTTCAAACTCTCCATCCATACCCATTGAACAAATTAATTATGATAACTTTATGTAACTATTTAATTTCATTGAATTATCGTATAGAACAACCAAGAGAGATCTGGTAGTTTTATTCAATGGATCACTTGACGCTCCTGACTTAACAAAACTAATAACATTCCGAGTACCAAATCGTGACACGAGACTTCCAGAAGTATTCTTTGTTTATTCGTAGAAAACTATTTCATTAACTCCCCAACCCAAACACTACATAGGCTTGGAAATAAATTCAGTTCCGTTGATATTTTCATTTTTTCCTTACCAAAATTTATATCAGAAATTTCTAAAATTCTGATATAAATTTTCTTATTATTATTCTAATATTGTTATTTCTTTTTAATTCTGATTTGATCTTTTGATTCCTTTCTATTAGTGTAAAGGAAGAGAAATAAAAATATTAAATTTTTATTTTATTTTATTATATTATTATTATTTTCCACAATTGTTGTAAATGCTCAAAAGGCGTAAATAAACAAATAAACTAATAAATGCTTATGAGAGGGTAGGTAAAATACGTAAAATATATTTAAAGTTGAAATGATGTCTTAATGAGAATTGCCTAAGTAATAAAGAGCCCTAATGAGCGTAACGAGCGTGTAAAACATCAAATGATTGAAAATAGAAGTTAAGAACATATTTAAATAACAAAGCAAGGAAAAGGCTCAAAAAATGATTGGCATTGAAATACTGATGTTTGAAAATCAACTTTTTTAATTTCATAACATTGTGTGAAGTTTTTGTAATAATTTGTAAATTTAATTATTACAAAATCATAATATTTTAAAGTTAACATTAAAAGTTTTTTCGTTAGCTCCACACAGGAAGCTCCGAGGAAAATAATTTCCCTCAGGGCCTATGTCATCTTAGGGGATGCTGTGTGCAGGATATTTTAAAGAAAGGAAAGGGGGGAAGTTCTGGGAAGAAAATAGGTAAGAGGGATGGATAGAAATCAGGTCAGTGTTTCCAGGAGTGACGGACTTATGAATTCATTCCTCCAACTGCTGTGCAAGGCGATGGATCAAGGAATTTCGGCTGGAGAGTTCAAAAGACCTCCATCATCTTGATCCGGCCCGCCACAATAGGTGGGCAGGTGCATCGGCCGCCAAGACCTGGACAAACCTCACCCCATGAACCTGGGCACTCCTGCTCAAGTCACCGAGCATAGCGAACCACTTGGGATGGATGACCAACGGCAGTGGTGTTGGTTATCCAATAAATGGTTCCCGGCACGGCGGTACCCATACCCGCCTCTCAAAGTATACAATGTTTATCAATTCAAAAATGCAATAAAATTGATAAACCATTTCGTATATGAGATACGGCAGATGGGATACGAAATCAAAATGAACGAAATTTTTACCATCATATAGAATCGCCTCTTGAAGTTAGTGCGTCTTACCCTAGGACACCTTATGTAATACAGTGCACTTAGGGATGTCACTAGTATAGAGGAAAACATTTTCAAACCTCCAGGAATGACTGACGTATGAATCCACCCGTCCCACTGCAAGGCGATGTTCCGAGAGAGTCCTGCTGGAGAGATCAAAAGGTTTCCCTCAATCAGTCTCTCTTGATCCAGCCTGCCTCGCAGCTGGTAGGCAGTTGCATCCACCACCAAGAAGAGCCGAAAAAATCTCTCCCATGAACCCGGGCATCTCTCCTATATCACCAAAAGTAGCGAACCGTAGGCTGAAACAATTTTTTGTAGGTACAATGTCAATACGAACTGTGCTAAACATTTTCAACCAGTACATTAAAACGCAATACGTAATAAATATGTTTTGATCACGTTGATGAGGAAATCCGTAACCGAATAACCGCAGCAATACTGTTGGAATATTTCAAGATTACAATGCTCGGTGCAATATTGCATTTGTCCGCCTTTCAATAAACTTTATTGTTCCGATCGTCATAATTTGTTTAGATTTTCTTGCTTCATGCGTCAGTGGACTGAGGCATTAAAACTAGGAAGTATTGTTTCAGTTTCAAGGGAAAACTTACAACTTTTACCACTGGAAAATTTTTACGCAATAATTAAATTAATGTAAGGTCTAACCGCAGTTATGGTTTATTAAGCATTCTCTTAGACACCTGCACAGATACACTCTATTTAACCCTTGGATTTTAATTATACTGAAAATAGTATAGTATCTACGTGAAATGTGATAAAATAATATTTTCAAAGGTGTTTTTGCTATTATTAGTGAGATTTTATGGTCACGCCAACAGGAAATTACAATAAATTTATGTGGCTCAATTAAGTGTTATTTCACCCCATGTGCGCCTTATTCCACTCGATTGACCTTACGTTTACTTTATCATTTCAATTGTCCCTTTCATTTAGAAAATAACCATAAATTACGAGTAAACAAACAAATAAAAAAATAAAATGCTTGATTTTATTAGTCGAAAATATGTACACAACATAATATTTTTTTTTATACTTGCACTCTAATTGTCAACACTTCAGGGTTCAGTAAAAAAAAATCCCAAAGAGGAAGACTTATCGATGGTGTTCAAAAAAATTCACAAGGTGAATATACCAAAAGTATTTTAAGCAAAAAAACCTTTACCTGTTTAATTAGTACAAATCATATAATTAATCTATTTACAATACTTTATTTTAATACAAGAATGCATAAAACCTTTACCTGTTTAGTTAGTACAAATCATATAATTAACATATTTAAAATGCTTTATTTTAATCCAAGAATGTGTAAAACTGTTAAATTAGTACAAATCATTTAACTGACCTACTTGAAAACATAAAACCTTTACGTTTTAAATTAGTACAAATCATTTAATTGACCTACTTGAAAACATAAAACCTTTACCTGTTTAATTAGTACAAGTCATATAATTAACCTATCAATACTTTATTTTAATCCAAGAATGCACAAAACCTTTACCTGTTTAGTTAGTACAAATCATGTAATTAACCTATTTGCAAAACTTTATTTTAATACAAGAATGCATAAAACCTTTACCTGTTTAATTAGTACAAATCATTTAATTAACTTACTTGAAATACTTTATTTTAATCCAAGAATGTATAAAACCTTTACCTGTTAAATTAGTACAAATCATTTAATTGACCTACTTGAAAACATAAAACCTTTACCTGTTTAATTAGTACAACAATACTTTATTTTAATCAAAGAATGCATAAAACCTTTTCCTGTTTAGTTAGTACAAATCATGTAATTAACCTATCAATACTTTATTTTTATCCAAGAATGCATAAAACAATACCTGTTTAGTTAGTACAAATCATGTAATTAACCTATCAATACTTTATTTTTATCCAAGAATGCATAAAACCTTTACTTGTTTAGTTAGTACAAATCATGTAATTAACCTATCAATACTTTATTTTAATCCAAGAATGCATAAAACCTTTACCTGTTTAGTTAGTACAAATAATATAATTAACCTATTTGCAATACTTTATTTTAATCCAAGAACGCATAAAACCTTTACCTTTTTACTTAATACAAATCATTTAATTAACCAACTTGAAAGACTTTATTTTAATCCAAGAATATATAAAATCCTCACCAGTTTAATTAATACAAATCATAAACAAATTAACCTATTTGCAATACTTTATTTTAATCCAATAATGCGTAAAACCTTTACCTGTTTAATTGGTACAAATCATTTAATTGACCTACTTGCAATACTTAATTTTAAATTTTTTTGTGTAAAGTTTATATTTTTAATTTGGGAGGCGGGTACAGGTACCGCCGCCCCGGGACCCATTTATCGAATAACAAACACCTCTGCCATAGATCAAACCTACCAGAGATTCACTACGTTTGGTGGCTTAGCAGGGGTGCCCTGGTTCAAGGGGTGAGGTTTGTCCGGATCTTGGCGGTGGATGCATCCATCGGCTGCGTGGCAGGCCAGTTCGGGAGAGACTGATCAAGGGTTCCGACACTCCTGAATACACTGACCCACAGATTCCTCCCCACCCTTCGTACCCTTTTCATTTCCAAAACTTTATCTCCTTTCTTTCCTCAAAATACCCTCCACACAGCATCCCCAAAGATGACACAGGCCCTGAAAGGGAATTATTTTTCTCAGCCTCCTGTGTGGAGCTAATGTAAAAAAAATATATTTATTACTGATCCGCAATTAAGATTCAGTAATTAGTATTCGACATCATTAGAAAAGTATCAGGCAAAATATTATGTGATTTTTCGGCAACGTAAATCTTGAGAAAAAAAATATTGGCTGAAGCAAAATTAATTCAACCTTAAAATAAAATTCATTAGACCTGAAACATAAAGTTTTATGGGAGTAAAATGTATTACAATGTAATAAAGGCTTTTTCTAATAACCTCCAAAAACATTATTTAATTTTGAGACTCGGTTTGGTTTTGACAGAAGCCATTAAGAACATGGGACGCATTATTAATCAACAAAAAATCATCCGTGCATTGCGGATATTAGCATTTTAATAGTATTCTGACTAGTTCAATCTCAGGATTGCGGAAGACTCAGTTTGCGGTTGACAAATTGACATTTTTTTGCATTTTCGATTTCCTTTTCGTAAATTATTTTTAACAGCGAGAGGCACATTGTAAACACATTACATACATAATTATTATAAAACAAGTCAAGTAAAAATAGACATATTCAAGAACGAAAATGCCTTAGATTTTTTGTTAGATTTTTTTAATCCATGACGGCTCCTGTAAATCTGTTATTTTTTGGTCGTTATCCTTTGTTATCTCTGATTGTTGCTATTGTTTTTATGCATATTTTAAAGTCATTATGGTGGTTAGTCATTTGGTTTGAATACTACGATACATCTACCAGATTCAAATGATTCAAAAACCAATCGCTGGCTGTCAATGTTTGTTCAGACCTCACATGCAGGCTTGGGTGGCATACTAATCAAATAAAGGCACTTTTTTGGGTCATATACCAACGAACTAAATAGAAATTATTTGTAACTACCCTAACTGAAATGAATATGACATTAAAGTCTATATAATACAATTGAATGTGACCCTATAGATATCTATGCAAACAATCTAACATATTTCAAAAAACAAATTATCATGACACTTCGTGGGGAACAGTTACGTAACTGCTTTATTGTCATACCCTTTCTTTCTTTCTTTCCTTTTCTCTTTCTCTGCAGGTCATGTACTACATTTGACATTACTATGTTTTATATTTCATTTTGATTATCATTATTTCTGTTATCACTACAAGCATTTTTGTCTAGTAACAAATAAACATTGATTACTCATGTTGTGAACATTTCTAATTGGAGTGTTAATATCTATGTAAATCCCATTCTATTATTGTAATAATTGTTAACACGCTGTAAGTGTTTCAAAAAATAAATAAATAAATAAAGTCTTATATGGAGAGATGGTATGAACGAGAGACAACTGTAGGTATTTTTACGAGTTTGTATGGTTGCCTGGTCTCTCTTTATCGGCCTAGTATTCACCAGCGACCAATCCGGGCGAGCATAACGTCACAGGTCAAGCGACGAGCTTTTATCTATATGTATGTCTGCTGGACATATCCATTCTACTGTTAGATCCACACGTACATGCAGAAATGCTCCTGTGATGTCATCCTCGGCCGAATACCAGGCTATCATCACATGTCGACCCATGAAATAAATACACTGTGGTTACTGATTGTTTTACCGCCATCCCAATATCACATTATACTATATGCCATTATACTAAGAGCAACTAATAACAAACACTAACTGACGATGAATTCCCTGAGAGCCAAATACGGTTATCGTAGACCGTCAGCGGCATATTTTGGTTGTTCCGCCTAAATAAAAATTTGGCTCTTCAAAGCTATTATTATATAGTTGTTATAGTTGAAATACAATAAACCTAGACGAATCAGAAAATGAATACGAAAAGAACATATCGGGTTCCGCATCATTGCACACTATACAAAGTTAAGTAATTACTGCCATTACTGCTGAACCCCACAGAATTTTGCCAATGAATATTTTCTTTTGTAGTTTCAGATTACACGTCTCATCAGAACTAATAATCCAAGGATTTGTCTTTCTGCAAACATTTACGAGGCCACCCATTTATGATAACCCGAAGAACATCCGGTGTGAATAATTATACTTCACCTCTTTTATTTATTAAAGCTAACATGCCGCCAAAGTTCCCTTGTGTACAAGTTAACAAAATGAGATTTAAAGGTGTCGTTTCGTCTTTGAGATCTCATTTACTGTGTTATATGCTCAATGCTTTCGTCGCATCGAATTAAAGATTTAATGTTACTACATGACTTAATTTATTCCTTTTGTTTTTATGCTTTTGTGGTTTGGTAAACAATGGTCGTAATTTTTTAAGGTCGTCGTTTGCTTTCAAGTACTAATACGTATCGCTGTAATTTAATTCGTGTGGGATAGCATTCATGTATTTATAGCAATCTCGCATAGATTTTATGGTTGGTATCGCAGTGACCATCTTTCTTGTAAGCAATGTTGTTTATATGCATGAACATAACGAGTGACATCGAACATTTTATGCCATGTTATTTTCTCTCAAGCTCGAAGCATGTATATAAACATTGAATCGAATTGGCAACTAAGTTTAATCCATGCCTTACTTTACATTTTTTCTTCATGCGTGACCCTAGGTTCGCTGGTGTTAATATTATCACGCTCCAAATTGCCTTTTTCTGACAGCTAGAATTTCGATGATTGGGCTAGTGCATTGATTTGTTTTTTTTTGCAACAGAATTGTATTTTAACTAAGTATGTAATGTCACTGTCCGTGAATTTTGACAATATTATTTAGTGATTTATTGTGCAGAACTCATTAAAATATTTGAAAATTTTATTAGTAAGAGATATTGGCATAAAGTAAATTGATATTTTTTCATCCTGTTTTAAGGTGTACTCAAATAATTATTCTTGCAAATTTGATGGACGTTTCGATGTTTTTTTTAATTTCCCATATTTACCTAGCAAAGCTAACAGTGAGATTGAAAAATACATAAATTAACGAGTGAGTAATTTAAGGCCCTATTCGTTATTTTAACCGTAAGAGTCATGTTTTATAAGATCATTATTATAGGTTTGTGCAATTTAAGCACGTATTATACGTTGTACATAAGTCATAAAACATCAAGCAGAGGTCTAATACAAATTTGTTGGTTAGATGTCGAGTAAATGCGTTTATAGCTGCTTTCTAAAGCATTCCACACTATGCGCCCACGAAGGGCATCTATTGACTAATGATACTACTTCAGAATTCCATGTTTGAGTTGAATGAGCTTCGCCACTCACAGCTGACTAGATACGTCTCTTTTGTCTAATATCGTCGATCAGTTTAAAGTAATCAGCTCTCACAATACGAGATTAAGTGCGATGGGCCGAGAAAAACAAGATTATTATAAGAATTCTGATAATCGGTACGACGTCGTTAGTTGTTGCAAAATGTCGATGATTGATGAAACTATTGATCTATTGTGACTTATGTTCTTTAACTGGTAGGGTTGCCAAAAACAAATTATATCGTAATTCCAAAATAATGCCTCATTTAAATTCTCCTACATATTACTAGTCTTGGGCGTTAAGATCATGGGTTGATGCAGTGTTCCCAAAGATTTTGGTTACTCTAGATTAGGTTACTAGATTTTGGTTTGTTAGTTGTGATGAACCCGCTATTGTCTAAAAAAGATTTCTATATGGTAGATCAATCAAAGATTTCATTAAATCGTGCAATTTATAATGAGATTGCTGATTTTTACTTGACGAATTAAATATTTTCGTTTCTACCGTAAAAGACTTCATCGGAGAAGTGATGTGCTAATATGTCTTTAGACAAACTCTAAAAGCAAAACTTATTTCATTATTGCACTAAGATTTACATTAAAAAAACTTATGCCACCCAATGTTAAGAAATGCAGTATTTTAAAATCTCACTAATCATCATTTTTTTTTAGAAAACAACCCCTACCAAAAAAAAAAAATATGTAGACAGTCTAACAGCACGCACACGAAGAATTTTAGCCAGCGATTCCTGAGCATATTTAGAGAAAAACGTAGATGTCATTTTGTAGATGATATTTTTTAAAATTAAAAACAAAAAAAAAGTGTTCTATCACTGGGTATGTTTTTAGGTTTTCACGGCCAAAAAGAATTTTTGTTGTACACTGTAACGCTGTCCGAAACGTTGGCTAAAGAAGGAGGTAGCGAAACACGGCATAACACCCCAAAAACAATAACAAAAATATTCTATCACTGATCACGTTGCTACGCGTGGCGTCGGGATCACTTGATATGCGCTCTCTCTCCTTTGTTACCATGCAGCAACGAGACGGATTGCGCATCACGTGACCCATGCTGGCTGGCCCAACTACTCAGTTGCAGCGTGTGATGGATTTTTTTTTTTCTTCCAATTCGTGAATGTCATCGGACAACAAAATGACATCTACATTTTTTACTCCAAATATCCTCGGGAATTGCTGGTTAAAATCCTTTGGGTACATACTGTACGTCTTGACATGTTCTTACTCGAATATTTCTTTCACTTGATCTTGGCCTATTTCCTTAGACATCCGTGACTTCTTCGTCTATCAATCTGTCATTTAATCTGCCCACCCCACTCTCCGTTCTTCTGCTTCGCATGAACAGACGATTTAAATATCTCTGTAAATCATAACCATAATGCTTACCTATAAATGTTTGACTGGTCAGTGGTTGAGTGGGCATCGCGTTTGGGTCCCACCCGGGCGTCCCGTGTTCGATTCCACGGCTGGCCAAGTCCTCCATCACAAAACAAGCAACGTTTTCGGCTTTCTGTGGTGGTAGTAGGAGATTTTCAAACATTGTTGGGTTATTCGTAACCCGGGAATGTTTGTCTTTCTTTAAAAAAAAAAAAATATATAAACATTTGCATGGCCCCTATTCTTAAATCTTTGTATTCGGGAAACGGTTTTCCCTACATGGTCATCATACCTTTTTATCAAGGATTTGAATTTCTACAGCTACGTTCTACTGCATTTAGTCTACGTTCATCCTACCGCTACTTCCACGCTGCAATGCAATTTAGAAAATATCACGATGGAAAATTTAACAATGACCATAAATATTCGATCAATAATAAATGATTTATTAACCATTTGCATGACACCCCTTATCTGCGGTGACTTATCGTTGAACGGTCGCTTCGTATTGTCCCATAAATGGTTCGACCTAGATGAATATCGTTAGTCGTTTGAAAGTGATACATTTTGTTTGTGCAGAGACGTGTGTACAGTACAGCGAGGACTGTTGAAGTTCAACCGCATTCGCAGACCGCGGGTTCACGGCTGGTCTGCATTGTTTATTGTGGAATTATTATTAATTATAATACTTACCATTAACGGCGGAGCACACACTGTACAAATTTCATCACCATCCTTATCCTAGAATAGAAAAACAGAATTATATCTTTTAACGTATAATAATATTTTGGTTTTTGAAGTGAAAACTTCTTTATCACCGTTGTGATTTAAAACTCGATGAAACCAAAAATAGAGACACCAAAAAGAGACAAACACATACATCTATAGAATTTAGCTTGCGAGGGAATGAGATAGCAATATTTTTTTAATTTTATTCACGGGTACTCGGTTACAATGTAATACGATAAATTCACAGTCCCACGCAAGCCCCCTTTAGGGTAGTGGTATAAAGCGCTTGACAAACGAAAATCCAAAAAAAAAAAAATTAATGTATTTGTAAAATCAATATCCAATTTTCAACCGACTCAAAAATGAACAGGCTTAAAAACACTAAAGAATGTGACATCTAGCGACTCCGAAGAATAAACTACAAATTCTAATAAGATGACCAAAAGTTAAGGAAAAGGTGCACTGGAATTCGACAAAAAAATATGAAAAAAATCATCTTTCACATTGATAAAAAAAGTGCTTCGTAGTCTCCCCACTCTTGTATACTTTAGTTTTCTTAAGGTTTCACTTTTACCGTGTGTGAATTGCACACTCTGATTTTTTTTAGCTTATACCTACGGCAAAAGGGTAATAATGCTCCAAACCCAGAATTTCAAATGTATTAATTATGTTTTAGACTACTATGTAAATGCTTTTGTTGGCGGTTACATATTTATGTTATGCAGATCGATAAAATTGATTTTAAATAATAAATCTTAATTAATGAACGATGATTTCACATTTAAATAAAATAATCTGTACTGAACTATTAAAACGGCCACCATCTTGAATGGGAACCGGAAAGTAACAAACAAATTCACAGACAGACAAATTTCCAAGTGGCGGATTTAAAACAGGACTACGTTGTGCTCAATTAAAAAAATGATATGTTAATTTTTGATTTCTAATGAATATGTGACATATTATATACAGGATCAACAAAAATTAATATTATGAGACAAACATAGTCACAAGAGTGCAGAATGATATCAATGTATGGTTAACAAAACATTTAACATTACATTCGAAAGATTACATCCTTTGTGGGATTTATCCACACTTCCAATTACCTTTATTTATGGTTAAGTATATTGAAAGTAAAATGTATTCATCTTAAATGTCCACGTAACTATGTTTATATACTTTTATGCACCTCTACGCCTGTCTCGACACAGGAATATTCCAGTGAGACAGGCATCGAAAAATAGCACGTAAAAAGATGAGTAAATAAATAATAAAACTATATATATTTTTGCACATTAATTTAAAATCTTTAATTTTAACTATTGTTATTAATTATGGGGCCTCAGCACGGGTAAGCCACCCAGTGAGACCAACATTACTGGATTATACTAAGAAATGTAAAATATTGTATTAAAAAATCCTTAATGAGTTTTGATAACTCATGGGAATGCAACTTCGTTGTATGTTTTATTTAAAAAAAAAAAAACAATAATAAAAATAAATCCTTTGTTTCCTCCCTCATGAAAGCCATAACAAATATCACATGTTTGTGGCATGCACGGGCATGCATGTAGCCAAAAACACAAGTTTTGTTTTTGTGGCACAGGTACATCGCCAGGAAAATAAATTAAAATTAGATATACGTCAACGATTGACACGATACACACGTCTTACTGTCGCGCTGTCATTCATTTATTTTTTTCGCGAGTTTTATTCACTCTTGTGCGGAATAATGAGTGACGCCGTGCTCCTAGAACTAAAGGGCATCATCCTCGAGCAGAGCAGGACGATTAATGAGTTATTAGACCGTGTTAAAGCCGTAGAAGCGATATTGAATCGGCGAGTGACAAACACAAGTGACGACAAAAATGTACTACCTACGAATCCTAGGAATAGTGCGAATCTTGCTACTACTCAGCGCTGGGCTGACATAGTAGTCCCCCCGGCCCCGCACCCCGCGCCCGCTAACCCGGCCGCAGTGCCACTTACCAAGGAAAGGATGCGTACTAGGGCGGCCACCAAGGCGAAAAATAACGACAGTCAATTTGAAACCGCATCTTTTAGCGGCGCGATCCCCAAAACGCACGCGACGGAACCACGCATTCCATTTTCTGAGCCCGAATCGAAAACCGCTCCTAATAAGGAAAAATGGATAAACGTTCAGCGCAGACAACGGACAGCGAAGAACCTGATTGTCGGGAACTCCGATAAGTCTTCGAGTGTAAAAGTATTTCCGAGGATAAGGAATATTATTGTGTCTAGAATACTAAAGGACACAACAGTAGAAGAAATCCGGGCGCATCTGGAGAAAAACAAGATAACGAAAAGTGAAATTCAAAAATTCATCGCACATTCCCAAGAATACGCAGCTTTCCGTATAGGAGTTACGGAGGATCTATACGAAAAACTTTTACAGGAAGATTTATGGCCTCGAGGAGTACCGGTAAGACGTTATCGATACTTAAAATCAAAACAAAATGCAGTTGAAAATAAACAGAACGAAGATGCCGCCACAAAATGACTAGAGAACCCCCTAAAAGCGAATTCTCTCCCTTGCACAATTTATTATCAAAATGTGCGGGGATTAAGATCCAAGACCGATGATTTCCAACAAAGTGTTATAATACAGAACAACGACCTTATATTACTGACAGAGACATGGCTTAACGACAGCATCTACAATGGTCAACTCTTCGATCACCGGTATGACGTTTTCAGAAAAGACAGAACCTCGGGTCAGTCAAGAGGAGGAGGAGTCCTGCTAGCCGCGAGACGTGACCGCGCCACCCAAACCCAGAGACTTACCTATCTTGAAAGTAAAGGCGAGAATATGTGGTTAAAGACATGCCTAAATGGTTTTGGTATTATTTACATTTGTGTAGTGTACATTCCACCAGCATCGCCAAATGAAACATATACCGATTTTTTTGACAATTTTACGGAGAACTTTAATTTTTTAATTAATAAAAAAATTGTTGTAATAGGCGACTTGAATCTAAATTCGAGTAACAAAGACACCCAAATGGATCTCATATATTTAATGAATCTTTTCCAAATGGAGCAGAACAACTCTATTTCAAATGTGAAGGGAAGCACTCTGGACGTTGTAATTAGCAACTTTAATTTAAAAGTATACAAATCCTTATACTCACTAGTTGGAGAAGATGGTTATCATCCATCGTTGTATATAGAAATTTCGCCGAACAAAAACACAACCAATTGTCAAACACGAAACTTCTTGAATAATTTTGATAATAGAATTAGGCGAGGATGGAACTTCGAACGTGGCGATTTTAAGGCACTTTATTGCCATTTACAATCTCATGATTGGCAACCTTTGAAGGATATAAATGATGTTAATTTGGCGACTAACTTTTTCTATTCTATAATTTATAAATATTTTGATATGTGTTTCAAAATTAAGCGCACTCCGAGGAATGGTAGGAAATATCCTAAATGGTTTTCTAGTGATGTTGTTAGCGACATAAAACTCAAATTCAAACATTACAAAAAATGGAAGAAAACTGGAATGGTGAGTGAACGGGATATGTTTTGTCTACTTAGAACAAAAATAAAACGCAGTATTCAATTAGCACATGTGCAATATATTAATTCTATTGAAAAAAATATCAAATGCGATCCCAAATCTTTCTGGAAATATATCTCATCCAGGAGAAGTGATAGCGGGTTTGTTGACCATGTTACTTGGAATAATCAGTCTTTTTCAGGAGCAGATATTCCAGAAGCATTTGCAGACTATTTTAAATCAACTTATAGTAAGGAAGCAGCGGACTTGAAATCTTTTATACCTGGAAAAAATACGCCTCTAACAGCGCAGAATGTTGATATTCCAAATATCACAAACATTGACATCACCGCGGCTGTTAGAAAATTAAAAGCCAAAACTTCTTTTGGACCGGATTTTATTCCGTCATTTGTATTAAAGGGCTGTTTTGAGCCCTTATTAACACCTCTCGCGTATATTTATAATCTCTCACTTAACTCCGGAATATTCCCAGACTCATGGAAGATTTCCAAAGTTACACCGTTACATAAAACTGGTGATAAGACTTCAGTCTCCAATTACAGACCAGTGGCGATCCTATCCTCTCCGGCCAAGTTGTTTGAACTAATAATTCATAAATGCATTTATACCCAAGTTGAACCCTTTATAATTGACCAGCAACACGGTTTTAGATCTGGCAGATCTACTGTGTCTAATCTAATGGTTTTCACGGAGTACGTATCTCAAGCTCTTGATAGTAACAATCAAGTAGATGTATCATACAATGACTTCGCAAAAGCCTTTGACTCGGTAGATCCGCTTATTCTACTAAATAAACTCGACCAATTTGGATTTTCAGCGAAACTTTTACGTCTATTTTTAAGTTACTTCTCAAATAGACAGCAATACGTAACTTATGGTATTTTCCACTCTTCCAACTTCATCACAAATTCTGGAGTTCCACAGGGGTCAAATCTTGGGCCCTTACTTTTCTCGCTATTTATCAACGATATTTACCATTGCATAAAATTCTCTAAGTTCCTCTTATTCGCGGATGACATTAAACTATTTCTTTTAATAAAATCTTTGGAAAATTGCTTGCAGCTACAAAGTGATATAAATTCCATCGTCGAATGGAGTCACACCAATAAACTAGGATTTAATATTAAGAAATGCTCCATTATGTGCTACACCAAGGCAAACAAAACGATTTATTTTAACTACAAAATGTCTTATTCATCTCTTCAGCACATTATTGTTTCGAGAGATTTGGGAATCACATTTGATACGCACCTAACATTTCACGTTCACATTGAAACGATTTGCAGCAAAGCTTTAAGAATGCTAGGATTTGTGCTAAGCAACTCCAGACATTTTTGCAGCTCGGCCGCGATTCGCGTGCTCTACTATAGTTTAGTACGTAGCATTTTGGAAAGTGGTTCAGTAGTATGGGGACCAATGGATTTCACTTACTCTCAAATGATAGAGAGAGTACAAAAGAAGTTTCTGAGATATTTATATCTTAGAGACTTCGGATATTATCCCTGGCTATATCCATCAGCCTTTTTGTCCGGCATGCTGGGTATTAATAGCCTCGCCGATAGAAGGAAAACTGCTTTGCTGACAACAGCATATAAACTTTTAAACGGTAATATTTGTATTCCCGATATAATACAAAAATTTGAGTTTTATGTCCCCGACAACTTCACAAGAGCGCGCAGACACAGAACTTTTGTTGTTCCGAGATGCAGAACTAACTTACCATTAGTAATGCCGCTCGGAAAAATGATTCTATTACTTAATTCCCTGTCCCCTGAAATCGATATTTTTCAACTAAATATTAAAAAATTTCAAAACGCCATTATTACTTTATAATAAAATGTATGTTTGTAATTGGTTTTGAACTGTAAATGTACATTTAAAATAAAATAAATAAATAAATAAATAAATAAAAATATGACTTTTAGTGTAACTCGAAAAAGCTGATATCCCGCGACATGTCAATTTACGACTAAAACTATGTGATTAACATTAAGTTTTAAGCACAAATAAATGTGTAACAACAGTCAATATTAACGAGTATGTGCTAACAACTAAGTGCACAGTGCATAGCCATTACCTGTTGTGACAGACCCGGCCCACGATACAAGACAAAACGATAGATGTTAAACTGAAATATTAGAACACATTAGAAAACGATGTTAACAAGATTACAGGTGAGTGGGTTCTAATGACACTTAAGCCACAAGCTGTACAACTGCACCTGTACATGGTATACGGAGCACGCAGTGATTAACATGAAAAATTACATGAAGTCACTTTAAACGACACCTTGGTAGATATTCGACCGTGAGTGTGACTGAATTAATGACTATTGTCCAATCATATTAATGACTGCACCTTACCTTAACTATTTCTCGATCTCTAGACGTTGGTATATAAAATAACAAAATACACCATTGGCCCTTGAATAGTGGGTATGCAGCATTCTTCCCTTTATAAAAAAAGCATAAACCTTAAGATTTATGGCAAAGTCAGTTTCACTAAGAATAACTCACGTTGATAAGGAAGCAAGTAGCTCGATTGTTTATACCCTACGTCGTATCCATCGGGAAATCTTCCACCCCTTAGAATGTTTAAGACTATAAAGCCTTTTTACTTATTTAAAATTATTTACATGACCTTATTTGCAAAGTGGTGGACTCAGAAGTCTCGGGTTCGAAAGACGACATAAGTAAATACCATGTCAGTTGACTCTCCGAACAGTTGTTCCCTCGGACGGTTGATCCTTGAATCAACTTGATCAGTTGATCCCCCGAACATTTGTTCCCCCAAAGAATTATTTCTGCTGGTTGTCCTCATTGGTAAAATAAGTATGCAGAGAGGAAATGGCATCCGCGCAACAAAAGTCGATAGGACTTGAATGTAAATCTGCCATACAAATATTTTTGCTAAAAATAATGTCGTGTCTCCGAAGAATAACGAAGAACGTGCAATGAAGACATACCGCCGAATAACAAAAGCCGACATACTTGTATACAGAGTGTTAAGGTATTTGACTTATTTCAACCAGTGATTCTTGACATTATTTGCAGTAAAAAATGTGAATGAAATTAAAAACATAATATATATCAGTAGGTATTGGACAGTCACAGGCGGACGAGGAATTGGTCGGTCTCTCGGCTGAGTGACCAGTAACGACATAATCAAGTAAACACTGGTTTAAGGAAAATACAATCTCTCTTTCCCTTCTAAAAATTCTTCAGCCTCACAACATTTTCCAAATTGAAAATTTACGTAGACGTATTGATATAGTGCTGTTTTAATCGTACCTAAATGTTTTTTTAATTTTTTTATTCGGTTAAATTGTGTTTTTTTTTCACAAAAACTTTTTGTTTTAATTATTATGGTTAAATTGGAACAAATGAACTAGGTCACGTTTGTAACAATCGAATGACCAAAATTTTATTCCTAACGATGCTTTTTCGGTACCTAGTAACAGAGAGATTCTTCCATTGTAGAAAATATCGCAAAGTTAATTCAAATCCAGGGTTTTCTATTTCAGAGTGTCTGGCCTTAAAGCTTTATTTAAGGCCAATTAAAACGTAGCTTAAGCGAAATAGATGACTATTCAAAATGTTGCAATTCAATCTTCATTAGTCGAATGCAGCTAAACCAAGCCGTTTGCATCATTAAGCAGTTAATGCACGTATTAAATGTGTATCAAATATCGAGAGTAATTTAGAGCTTCCAAATGGTTTGCAATTGTATACTATTTACCTTTGATAACGTTAATGAGTCCCGCTACTGTGATGAAATGCGAGATCCAATTATTTTAGTGTAATCGGGCTTAGTCCCAGGTATCTGCTTTGGTATTGAATTAATACAGGTGACAGTATATTTTGCATTGGCAAAATTGTATTATAAGCGAGCATGTAACAAAACACGTGTAAGGTTTTAAACACCGGTATTACCATTATTTTGAGCCATAGGCATACTTTTAGTTTCACTAAATTGTAAATAAAAAAGTTAAATCGTTTCCGAGATGTGACCTTATCTTTTTCTGATTTTTCTGTTTCAGATTTTTGATTGAAATCGCTAATATTGTCTTCATAAATTAAAAAGTTAAATTAATATTTTACGTCCCTATGAGTTTTCGAAGAGAAGCTAGCAGTCTACAATGGAGGGCAGATACCAATTCTGATGTATGGCAGTGAAGCATGGAACTGGCAGAGGAAGGATGAATTTAGACTGAATGCTGAAGAAATAAGATACCTGAGCGAAAAAATATTTAAATGTGGAGGTCCGTAAAGAATGCAAGGGTGATGTTGGCATACTGAGTAAGATTAAGAGAGAGGGGCGCTTAGATGTTTTGAACATGGAGAGCGAAGGAATGAAGAATGTGTTTAAGGAGAATATCTTTATATTTGTATAAAAATCTCGCATCGCAATGTTTATTCGAGATAAAGTCTGAAACTACTAAAACCATTTTGATGAAATTTGGCTTACTGTGTGTAATTTGGTCCAAATTTTTTAATTGATAATAGGATAACTTTTATCTCGACTTTTGACCAAAATTATTTATTAATTATTATTGCGAATTAAATATTCATTAAATGTATGTTACAGGACAATGCTTTTGTAAGTTTCATAAGTTTAACAGATGGCGATGTGAGTTAATTTATCGACACATCATTTGGTTATCTAGGTTGAGTAACCATCAAAGTAACGCGTGGTCAGGTCAGCTAGTATTTATATATATATATTTAATGTGAATACCCCACAAGAGTCCCAACTGCACCCGTTCGGAGCCAGTGAGACTACGGCATCTCGAAATGGGGTTATGTTACGAGGCTGCATGTAGTGAGGAGGGGAAGGAGAAGGGAAAGAGGAAAGTGGGGAAGTAGTTGGCAATTCAGATCTGGTCACCAAACACGGTTAAAGCCATTTTAAACAATTTTTCAATTCTGAATGGTGGTTTTATACCAGGTAGAAAAAAAATCCTTTTCCGTGTTCAGTAGGAAGCAGTACTGCTTCGAAACGGACACGGGTTCGTAACGCTATTTTACCTTCCAAACCCGTGTTCAATAGAAGGCAACGTCATCCAATCGTGCACGGATTTGTTACGTAAATTCTATTTCCAAACCCGTGTTCAGTACGAGGCATGCGTCGTCCAATCGTGCAAAAGTTTATAATTACCTTATGTGTTGATTGAGCACTACAGATCCCTGTTTGTTTCGAGGCATTTTTTGCGTGCCTTGTACTGAACACGGGTTTGGAAAAAGAATTGGCATAACAAATCCGTGCACTATTGGTTTGGTCACCGTTTGGAAGGTAAAATAGCGTTAAACCCGTGTTGGTTTCGAGGCAGTACTGCCTCCTATTGAACACGGAAAAAGAAATATGCCAGGAACGCCCGAGGAAGACATGGCACGATCAAATGAATCAAATACTTGGAAAGCCGATCCAGGACTTCAGGACCAGGGACGTCACGGAACAAACACGCTTATTCACAATTCTCGTGTTCTCATAACATTTAAAGCAATAAAGACAGAAAATACGAAGTTACAAGCATAAACCGACTGTAAAACTATGTGAGCGAATTTTTAAAGATACTAATGAAGTCAAAAAAATATATAGGGTTTTCCAATTAGAGGTGTTATTTTGAATAGGCCGCTAATGAATTGCGCTATCGAGAGATGATTGATGATTTTATTATGGCTGGAATTGGATGGTATTGATCTGGACAACGTTTACTTTCAACAAGACGGCAAAAAGTTTCCGGACCGTGATATCTCTCGAAGAGGTGATCACAATTGGCCACCGAGATCTTGTGATTTAACACCTTGCGACTTCTTCCTTTGAGACTACGTGAAAGAAAAGGACTACGCCAACAGCCCAGCGTCGATTCAAGACCTCAAAGATGGAATTCGTGAGGCCATCGGGGACATAGGGCAGCCACTTTGCGATTTGGTTATGGAAAATTTCATGAAAAGGATATGGTCCTGTAAGCGTGGTCGTGGTGGTCATTTGCCTGATGTTATTTTTCACTATTAACGACATACCTTCTTCTTTATAATGAAATAAACATCCAATCATTTATATTAAAAAATGGCACTTTTCTTTGAATATCAAAATAACACCTCTTATTGGAAAACCCTGTACATAGTGTACATGGGCATGAAAACGTATCTTTTACCAAACTGCTTCAGTAGTCATTGTAAAGGCTAGAGTCTGAAAAAAAATGTTTGTAATATTTAGTGACACTTTGTGCGTCACTTAGCGCATTCCATACATTGTAAGCCAAGAAACAATGCCTATCGCAGTCGATAGAATTTTTTGTTGCTATTTAAATGTCTGTGTCTACAATTTATTATTGATCTACAAGCGATAATTTAAAAAATAGTAACATTTTTTATAACCTAAATAGGTTATACAAAATAAAATAAATTTATATTAGGTATATATTAATGGAACGCAATGATACCATAAATTAATAAATTATTGGTCCAGTTATGATTTATCAGGTTTTCACGGCCATTTCTTGTAGACACGCTTTATTCTGAGTTATTTAACCGTCTGCAAAGAAATAGATTGGTCAGTTTATTTTGGTAAAGGGAGTGGTCCATTGTTCATGTCCTGGTGATATTGAATTATTAGAAAATTCTTTAGAATGTTGTATAAGTATTTGTAGGTTATGTATTAATTTATAACATAGGTAGCTGTATTAAATCAATCTTTAGATATGACAACACTTATATAATTTGCGCAGACATCTCAGTAGCGGTCCGAGACTTGTCAATGAGCAAGTGTGTTAAGATTGAAAAATACGCATTATTGATGTTTTAATATTAAAAAAAATATTTACTAATATTATTATTTTTTCAAATGCCTTACTTTTTAAGTTTAGCACTCTAGCTCCTTAAAACTCCTAGAGCATCACAAAAAAGCACACAATAACGGTTAAAAACCATATTACTCTTATAATAATTATTAGGAATCATTAGTACTACTAGGTACCACTCTACGACCTACACTTAAAGTGAAAAATAAATTAAATATACGAATGTATTGATATACCATTACAAATCAATTATCTCAGGTGAAAGTGTGAATGGCAGAATAAGTCGGGGACGTCCGAGAAAGACTTGGCACTACTAACTGAATCAGATTCTTGAGTCGGGCCATGTCAAAGTAATAGAGAGTAAAATAATAATAAAGAGTCAAAATAATAGAAGAGCATGTCTGAGACAATCTATGAATGTGAACGGGGCAAGAAGTGTGTGCCAAGACTGAGTTGTTTGACGATCCCTTCCCACCCCTGCCCACTCCTATGGGAAACGGTGTGATGGTTAGTTAGTTAGTTTTTAGTTAAAGTGAGAAAGTTGAAAGCGTTTCATTAGAAAAATAAAATAGTTTTTTTAAAAGAAAATTCAAACATTACCTATCGGTTTACGAATATTTGAAAATATTTAGACCTGGCAATATTTGAAAATCTCCTACTACTTTTAAACCTAAGTGGAAAATGTTGCTTGTGTAGTGATGGATGACTTAATTGCTCCCATTTATTTAACCCAGAGATGCATTAGCCGGGTCAGGGATTTAGTCTCTCCATTATTGCATTCATTGAGGCCAATGCAACTGCACTTTACTCTCACTAAATGTGTCTGAAGATATAAGCAGTTTGTATTTGAGTGGAAAGCTTTATTACTTCGAAGTGAATAATCGGACAGTTAAAGCTGCGGAACGAAAAACATATATGTTTTATAAAATACGCACATTTTTATTAAATTAAATAATTATTAAATGCATTAAGAAACACACAAAAATTTTAAGTAGACGTACTAACGCTTTTAAACATTTTTCGAGTCTATCGAGAATAATTTGTCGTAATATTAATCAAAATATCGGCCTAATTAAGGCCCGGCTTCCCGCATTTCTACAGATTTATTACATATTTTCTTTAAGGGGGGAAATAGGTGTAGGACGGTGTATTTTTAGTGATTTTCATGAATTTTTTTAACACATTAGGAATATATACAAAAATTTTGTTTATACTTTAAGGTTATTTCGCACATAAATTCAAGAGTATATTTTAAAATTTTCAAATATTTTCCTCATAAAATAACGGAGATATCAGCTGCCGCGGATTGTAAGTCGCCATCCGGCTGGGCAATTTGTGTAACTCGTGGAGGTTACAATTTACACTCGAAATCAAACTAAAAAAAAAAAACTTTTTTTTTTCATTGATTAAGAAATGCTTCTTCTATTTGAACCTCACTGATAAAAAAAATCGAAAGTTAATATTTTTTTGAGGAACGTGAAAATTTATTATGATTTTAACCATTATTTTTTACGTTTTTTGGCAAAAAAAGTTAAAATATAGATTGAGGTTACACAAATTCGAAAAAAGTAGTTTTGAGAAAAACGTGTTTGAAAATAAGAGAAGCAGTAAAGTAGTAGTATTTCGACCGAGGAACACTCACTCAAACACGTATAACTTTTAAACGGCGTGGAATTTTGGTTTGAAATTTTCAGAATATGTTTTTGAATATTTATTAATTATTGATTTATTAAAGAAAAAAAAATTGAATTTTTTGAAACCTCTACAACTATTTCCCATCTTTAATTCTGTAAGTTTTAAAGTTCTTAAAAATTATATGTTATTCTTGAAGATAATATCTTTACATTCCCCACGCCGAAACTGCAATTACATGAAATTCCTCAATACTCTACTTTTTTACAAGTTTAACATATAAATGTCCAAAATTTTATTTTTTTTACAAGTTACATGTATAAGAAAATTCACAGTTTTTCCTTAAATGCTATTTTAGACAATCCCTACGAGGTTTTTCCTCTATTTTAAATGAGTCGTGTTTTATTAAACATTGCACAATCTTTGTTAAAATATTATCGTTTTTAATACGATAAAGATTGACAGAAGGCAACCAGTGGTACCAAAGCTAACCTGCCAAATAATTTTCCATTTCCTTCATGAGCATACCTACATCCTCAATTTCTGAGTTTTGCGGGTTTCTGAAGGCTCACACCCGACCGAATCGGCTGCCTTTTCAATTCAATCATTCTCAACTAACCTAACAATTTGTGTTACTTTTCAAAGCCAAGAAGCGATTTTTTTGTTACATTTTTAAAACTAAGAAAAAAACAACATCTCAACCCCCGACCTGGAGCGCCCTCCGTTTATTAATATTTCAATATACCCAATGTAAAAGCCCAAAGGGCGTATGAAAGACTGACTAAAGTAAAAAAAAAACAAATTAAATAAATGTACGCAGGTGAGTAATTAAGCATCGCCCATTTCCAACTAGGAGGAAACCGGATAAAACGCCACTCATTATTCCTAAGGTTCCAATAAGATTCCTACTCTTCTATTAGTCTTACTCTTACTTTTACTCTTACTCGTACTTTTACTCTTACTATTACTTTTACTCTTAATACAAGAACACGGAGGTAACGAATTGAGATAGCAAACGAAATATAACGACGGCCTCCGTGATCTAGGGGTAAGGTTCTCGACAAGCAATCCGAAGGTCACGAGTTCAAATCCCGGCACGCACAAGTAAATTTTATTTGAACGAATTGTATTATTTGACAATATAATCATTTAAAATAATATAAGATAAATGTTCCAGAGTGGAAGATACTCTTAGGCCCTCCGTTCATGGAGATACTTACAAACTACGTGATTGTGACACAACCCTGCAGATGTACTACTTTTTAAAGCTGGTTTCCGTACACGGCGCTACCCGAATTATACTGAACTTGATCATTTTTCACGTGCAGCCGTGGAGTTAACACGATGTCGAACGATGTCAAATGACTTTTTTTCCAACTTTAATCTATGCCTTCTTCACTAAATCCTTTCTTGCGTATTCTGGTAATGTAAACTTACGTAAACACGCATTTTTTTTCACTTCCAGAACAAATCTAACATTACTTTCATGTTCAGACGCCATTTCTGTCAAACGTCAAACGAAAGTAGTAGACACGAATGCTGCAACGCGTAGCGCGCTACCAGCACCGTCGTTAGCGCGCTACCGACTTCAACCTGACATCCGTCACGTAGCGCCGTGTACGAAAACCAGCAAAATTGTATGGCGGGTACCCACGAGCGGTGTGCGTGCTACACGCATCAGGCTCGAATAGCTTGTAAGTATCTCCATGTACGGAGGCGCTTAGTAAGCCACTATTCAGAATTGAAACCTTACTTGAAATGGCTTTAGTCGTGTTTTGTGACCAGATCTGAATAGCTAGATACTTCCCCACCATTCTAGTACATTCAGTCTCTCAACATACGCCAATTGGTGATGCAGTAGTCTCGCAATTGGAACTCTAGTACGAAATTCACATAAAAAATTATTTTCATTTATAAGTTACAATTCTTAATAACATCTATTTACCACAACCTGTAACGGCCATAACCAATTAAAAAAACTATATAATGTGTTATTTGTACTGGAGCCTAAATCAATGACAAGTAATTATTAATTGATACAAGTAATTAACATTAACAAGTAATTAGTAATTATTAATTGTAGTACCTCAACTAATAAACAAAACCAAAACATTTGTTCACATTCATCACACCCGGATTTTTTTTGCAATTTCACAAACAACGAATTGCAAATATTAATCACGATAAAGTGATTTATGCAAACTTATATTTAAAAATGGAACCAATGATTAAAAATAATTGTAGAAGACATGCATAAAAGGCGGCAAAAATCACGCCGGCTTAATAGTACCTAGATGCAAAAAAACTTGTTCTTTAAATATGTTTTCTCAATAGAAGCTTTGGCATGTTCCTATTAATACATTTATGAGTGTGCAATACGTTGGACTTAATTCGTGAAATAGCTTTTGATAGTACGACATTCCGTCATGCATAATTTTAATCTACGTAGCTTTGTAATTACGTACTGGGTGACTTGTTTATTGCGGAAACAATAGCAACTTTGTTAAGAAAAAAACTGTACGTTAATAACTAATATGGTGCCATACTTACAATACAATGTGGCTCGCGACTATCCATAAAAACAAAACCCACAAATCCATCTAACAGAAATTGTGTGAAATCAACAAAAACTGTTCTTGTTACGGTCCAAGATTTTTTAAATCCTAAATAATATTTTCGTTCATGCTTTTAATTCAAACAAAACATATTTTTGTTTTGAAATATTATTAGGTATATATTCCTCAAAATACAGAAAAATATCGATCAACTCTAGTATGGAATTTGAGAGTTTTGATATTCAATAAGTCGACGCTCATACAGTACGGTTTGACACATACTGGCGGCGGCCAAGATACTTCTTAATAACTAGCTCTCCCATTGGCTGAACTGGAGAACGTTAGTTTTGAAACCTACTGGTATATAAAGTATGTGAGTTTTGAAAATATGCCCCTTTTAACATTGGAATTAGAGAATTATGCAGTTTTTTTAAATTCATCATAAGTGCGTAATATGTTGAAAAAAATCTCATTTGGGTCTATGATGGAATTTGTGAGTTTTGATTCTGTCCGCCTCAAATCAAACCTTAAAATCGAGACTAAGCCGACAATCTTCTAATATATAAAATTATCGTGTCACGGTGTTAGTTATCATACTCTTCCGAAACGGCTGAACAGATTTTGATGAAATTTTGTGTGCTTATCAAGTAGATCTGAGAATCGGCCAACATCTATTTTTTATACCCCTCAAAGTTAAGGGTGGTCCACCCCGAATTAAATTTTTTTATTTTTTGAACAAAATTTTTTATTTTTATTTTTTTATGGTGAGACATCAAAAAATACATTCAGCCCTAAATTTTCACCCTTCTACCATCAACCCCTATTTTTTATAGCGATATTAGTAATTCAATCATTTTCCACCCCGGAACTAAAAAAATATTTCCTAAAAATAATGTATATGGCAAAACTACGTTTGCCGGGTCAGCCAATATTTTTATAATATAATAACAGAGTCAACTTCTGAGTATCTAGCACGATCGATCGGTAAAGGATTTATCGAAAATGTCGATAACTTGTCGTCGTTCCCGAGCACGATCGCAGATCGCTAATGTTCACTTAAAATAAATTAAAAACACCTAGTCATCATGAACTGTCGTTTGTTTGTTGGCATTCTGCTCGGGAACGATAACAAGTTACCGATATTATCGATAAAATGTTTATTGGTCGACAGTGCGAGATATAATTTAGTTTTTACAAGATTAAGTGAGGCTGCTTCCTCGCTCCGCTGTTTGTAATGAGCTTTTTTGCAAATCTATCAAATATATACCATAATGTCTCATCAACACTATTTGAGAAAGGGTTGATAAGATTTAGAAGGTTTCAAAGTACATGGCTATTTATATCTGGTCACTAAAAATAGCTCTTCCTATTTACATATAGCAAAGTTTCCGTACTGCACGGTTGTATTTTACCTTCCCCAAAGCGATACCTCGAGTATCTCTCGATGTCGAGAGGATTTGAACCCCGAACTCTGATCCTGGCAGAGGCTGTCAGATATACATTATAAACACTTGAGAAATTTTGACGCCAGTATTTCACGCGTAGTTCTTATAGTAGAATGAGTTGCGGATTGATCCAAGATACCTAAATATTTAAGATCCTAGATAGGTACATTGTAACGACCATTAGATAGACGAAGAAGAAAGAAATACCAGAAGCTTTGTTCACAAGTAACCTTGATCAATAAAAAATCGCGCAGATGAATGCGGAAAACAGACCAGGAGTGACTACGTATCTACGAACATGCTTTATCCACATATTAATTATTTTCGGGTCAAATGTCTTGCGCCATTGATCCAATGCCTAAAAGATTTCATTGCATCGTACTTCGATGAAAATAAAAAAAATCTCTGATACCGTTTTTCATCAGACCACTATCCGGATAGTGAAAAATTAGATGTTGACCAACCATGGATATTTGGATATTGCGAAAATATACGCCCGTAGCATGTTTTAGGAGATTACTGATTAAATTCCTGCTGCAACCTAAGCAGATTATATTGAAAAGGAGTTCTTTATTTCAATTTTAGGCACTCTAAATTGATTATTCATTTTGATGGGCTAAATTGTTATTAAATGGCTCTAAATATCATCGATAGAGCCTTTTTAATACCTGTATTTTATAACGGGTATACTAGTTCAATGCGGCAATCCTTTCTTACCCCGAGCGAGAAAAGTTCGAATGGAAAATTCGTTTTTTAAAAGTGACTGATTTGCTTTGCAAACGAAAATTGGAAGAACATAATCTGAAAGTGGGTGTTCCTTTAACATAATTCATTCGGGTTACCAAAGCAAATTACTTCTTTACAATATTCAAAGGATTTTTATATGAAAAGAGGCAATGAGACTTTTATTTTTCTTTTGGGACAAAGTCACGTCGTGCAGTGAGAGTACCTAAATGTACAGAAAACGGCTAGAAGTTAGTAGTTTATTAATGTATAAAAGAAAGGCAAATACTTTCATGTTAATGGCTCTTGCACCGTCTCTTATAGTATGAAGAAATTCTCATATAATATCATGCAAAAGCTAATTATGATTATTCAGTTTTTCTTTGCAAATTTAAGTTTGAAATTAAGTGGAATTAAAATGATAATAAAGTAATACACAGATGAGCCTGAATTTTCGAGAACTAATAGAAATATTTACCTAAATATATATAAAAATCAAAATATGCTTGCTTGGGGATGCATATGTGAGATGTCTATGTGTTGCTTTATTAAGCAAATCAATGTTTGAAACTTTCAAAATACCTGATTTAAACCCCCGCAAAAATTTCTGGATTATTACAACTACATGATAATAGATCTGATTTTTTTTTAATCATTACAAAAACTTTTGCAAAACTATCAAAAATGTAAAAATTTGAGAATGACATTTTGCAAAACAATGATTGTTAAATCAATATTCAATTTTCGAAACTCTTTAAATTAATGAATTTATTTGAAGTACTCGCCTAATACTTTGTACCGAATCAAGAATTATAGATATATTAAATAGGTACCTATGTTAGGTACCAAATTTGATTGGTTGTTCTTATAATATACAAAAATGAATACTTGTAATATTTGAAAAATGAAAATTTGAATAAATAAAATTTAAAAGGTGGCACGCGAGCTGTTTGAAAACTGGATGCACTGGGATTGAATATATGGAACGCGGGAGAAGGGGTGGCGGGACGGGGGAGCTGGAGAGACGTGAGGGAAGGCGGGGAAGATGGAAGGGGAGCGCGGGAGGGGAAGAGGTCGCGGGAGGGGAAGGGAACGGGGACCCACGGGAAAGGTCATGCAGGGAGAACCAATTTATTCCTTTGAATACGGCATCGCAACGCTTGCCAGGAACCAGCTAGTTGAAAAACAATAATGCTTTTTGAAGTATTCAAGACTTACAGAACATTTAAAAAGGTGACCGGACAACTCAGAATGAAATCAACTCGGAACCTCCTCTGAAAAGTGATTAAAAATGATGTAAAAAATGTATAAAAAAATTAGTGAAATACGTCATTTAATAAATTATCATTTAATAAATTATCATCAATTACGTCAGGTAAGGTAATGGGCTATTTAAAAAAAATCATAGCTTTTAATGACTTCAAAGAAGTGTTGAGGAGTTGATTCTGAGTTGGCATGGAACCTTTTAACATATGTCCATACTGACTCGTTTCACTTAATATTATAATATTTATGCTCGTAGGTACTATCATACGCAAGGGTAAAGAATGTGTTTAAACAACATTGAAATTAAACCGAAAAGGATACATTTTAAACCAACATTCTTCTAAAGCTATTTTGATATCTCATCGTAATATCACGATTTTTTGCGACGTGTGCAGATACAAATCAGAACAAGTATCCTGCAGCTCTACGGCCAACACCATACGAATATTATGATAGTTACTAATCTGGATCAAATATGGTTTAGTCGGTGAACTGGTGACCTTCCTTGGTGTCTAGTTCTCCGGTCACGACTTGGTGTCGGGTTCCAGTATGAAATAAACTATACATTGGTAACTCTTGAGTACATACACAGAATGACCCGACAAATTTAGAATATTTTTTGATTGGGCTAAGCCCCGGTTGTTGCCTTGAGTTTAATGGCTTTTTGATATTGTTACTGAGGTTTTATTCTTGTTTTTATACAAGTTATATTTAATCCTATTATTTGATCTCCCCTACATGAATTTGATTTCACATAATATTTCATTTTTTAATATGCTAGACCATGCTAGAATCCATTTCGTAAGTAGTACATGTTAGGGTGAATGTTTCATAGAAATATATGTTGTTTTCAATAATCTACTAGTAATACTGGAAAAATTCCAACAAAACTTAAGCAAGTGTTTGAAAAGGTACGAAAAAACACAAATATCTTTTACTTCTTGGATTTTTGGAATCTCTTGAAGTAGCAAAAAATTTTCAATAAGCTGATCGACATGGAGCATCATTGCAAGACTGATAATATTTTGAAAAATAATGTTAACAAACTCGTTTAAATATTTCCGAAAATTTTGATTTTTAAATATGTAACTTTTAGTTATTTGAAAAAAATTTAAGCATTGTCCGAATTACTGTTGAATATGTTAATATTTGTACTACGCTTAAAGTAAATCGAATAAAGTAATCGGATACTTTTTTTTTACATGAGATCCACACAGGAGGCCTCGAAGAAAATAATTTCCCTCGGGATCTTTGGGGATGCTGAGTGGGTTTTTTTATGAAAATGAAGGGGAGGAGAGTTCTGGGAAGGAAAAAGGTTTAAGGTAGGTTTGGGTAGGTAGGAATCTGGGGTTCAGTGTGTCCTGGTCACCCGCCTCCAAGATCTAGACAAACCTCACCCCATGAACCCGGGCACCCCTGCTAAATCACCAAACGTAGCGAACCACTTGGGGTTACCTATGGCAGAAGTGTTGGTTATCCAATAAAGATACACTTATTTTAAGTTATTAATAGATAATTAAATATCGATTATCCGAAAGATAACACCATATTCTTTCTTAGTCTCTTCTTTCCCCTTGATCCAAACAATATAATAAGAACTAGATCAACTTCCACCTTGTACCCAATTTATATTCAAAATCAGACGCTAGATTTGTTATCTTTGACTTCCACTTCCTAGATGAATTATTTTGACTCTAACAACTACTATAACAACGATTTCAAATGAACTCGCCCCATATTGTAGGCATATTTAATTCCACATCGATGAACAAACACGATGCCAGTCACATCCTACATCCAATTTCACACTAAACAACTGAGTTAAAGCTTAATTCACTAAGTTATAAATTATCACTGGTGTAGTCTATTGAGAATTCACATTAGCGAAGAATTAGCGTGCATAAATCAGTGTCGGGTCAATTACCCCTGTCCAAAACGCGTTCCCACACCCTCTGTCCGCATTATTTCGTTTATTCGTGACCGGACAAAAACCCAAATCAATTAATCAAAATTCCTAGGGGTGCTAATGGTACGTTTTAGTAGTTTTCTACAATAAGCTTATTCTAATGTGTGTTTGGCTATGAATAAATATCTTAAAAGGGACATGCTACAAAGATACAAACCAAAGATGGCTTAAAAATTGGAGTTTTTTTTTACATAAAAAAGGCACTTATTGATAGAGCTAAAAAAGTTATTCCTTTGTTAAAAAACAAATACTGGAAAAAAATCTGAAATCGTAAACATAAATTCTAAATGATTGACTATTTTTAGCATGACTAGACGGATAACAATTTTTCTTGATTTGGTTCAATTTAATTTTTTTCACTTCAAACATAATATATCAAAGAAATACACAAATCTTATTTAATATTTTTTTCAATTTAACGGAAAGACGGCAAGGAAGCCTGTTTACTCTAAGCCCAGAAATGAATTACAATAAAACATGTATGTTTTTTTTTAAATTAAAATTTTATGTAACTTATGAGAAAAGTTGACTGATCCATGCAACCATGTAACATGTTGTTTATTTGTTCACCGTGTGTATATTATTGTTTCCCTATTAAACTAAAATAAAATAAAAAAAGCAAGTCCGTGGTTTGGGAAAAACATTTCACCACCAGACACACCCACGGCCTGCGTGGTCGAGAAAGTAATTTCATTTGATTGATTTGTGTTTTCACAATGTAATCATTTAAAAAATATAAGGTATATTTGCGGCCTGTTCCAGAGTGGAAGATACTCTCACTATCGCCCTGGTGTAAGGCCACCACTCAGAATTGAAATGTTTCTTTAAATGGTTTGGTGACTAGATCTAAATAACTTGTTACTTCCTCACCTTCCTGTTTCTCATATCATTCCTATCCCCACTTACCTTCAACCTCACAAAATACCTCAATTGGGTATGTCATAGTCTCAATGGCTCCAGGCGGTTGGCAGCAGTTACGACACTTGTGAGGTATTCACAAAAATAACTTTTTATCATTTCCATAATTTTTTTAAGATTATGGATTTTTTAGGATGTCGAATTTATCGTTGTCATTATTTTAAAAACATTTTCTTCGAAGATATTCACGAATTTTCAAACCATAAAAACCACTTATTTGTGGAGAATTCTTTATTCATTGGTTTGGTCACTTAACACAGTGTTTGCATTTGACCGCCGTTAAACCAGGATGTACAAAAATGTGGCCACTAAAAATCAAGTCAGTGAATTTTAGGTAAATTTTTTATCGATTACATAAACCTTTACATAAACCTAATTGGTTCAAATTTTACAGATAATCTATTAAATGTAAAATTTAAGTGGCTGAATGATCAGAAGTAATCGGTGCTATTGTTCTACAAAAATATAAAACATGTTATTAAGTTGATTGAAGGAACCGAAAACAAAACGATTTAATCATTCTGTGAAGTGATAATATTACACTAGGTTGCAATAAAAAGAGATACATTAATAAATATGATTTATGGCGTAAGCACTGAAACAGTTCAAATTGATGTACTGTGATACCTAATCTTGAAATTAACATTCCACCTGAAACGCTAAATTGTTAAAAATAATCAAAGGTGAAAATAATCATTTTTAAATTTTATACAAAAAAGGTTAATATGGTAGATGAACAACTGATTGTGTTAATTTTTCATTATCTTTGGATAGCAGCTTTTTTATTCAATTTAAAAAATATTACCCCATAATAAAGGCGTAGGCACCCACTTAACATTTAATATTTATTAACAAAAAAAATTAAATTTTGTAATTTGGCAATATTTTTGTTATAAGAAAGTGTATCTCAAATCTTAATGCACTTGCTAAACTTCTGATAGAAAGTTTTTTTCTTCTTGTTTGGAAATATTTAGGTTATCAATTTTGCGAAATTCAAGGATTAATCCGAGAGATACATTATGGATTATTTTTTTTATATAATATATGTTATTAAACATCTCTCTGGGTGAGATTTTAAGTTTTTTAAATTCAGAGAATAAAATAATTTCATGTGTCTCGTAACCTACATAAAAAAAATCAGAGCGTCAATTCACATGCGGTAGAAGCGAAACCTTCAGAAAACTAAAGTAGATAAGAGTCAGGAAACTACGAAGCACTTTTTTTATCAATGTGAAGAATAATTTTACCACATTTTTGCCGTCGAATTCCAGTGCACCTTTTCCTATACATTTGGTATTTGTGTTTTTCTTCTTCAGAGACACTAAATATCGCTTTATTTTTTTCCTGTTTATTTTTTAGTGCTTTGACGATTGGATTTTAATTTAAAAAAAATAAAAATGTAACATTTTTTTTAGCAGGATTTGACCCTTGGTTCGCTGGATGTCTGGTTGCTGAAGTTCGTCAGGCGCTTTATACCGCTACACGATTAGTTAAAAATAGTTGCGTTGACTTACAAATTTTAGATAAAAATACATGCGAAAATTGGATGAACTCGTTGTTTAAAACTATGGGCAAAATAATTTTAAGTCTCTAATCACACTGATGAATTTTAGCAGATACCAATCCATATCAAAAGAGTTTATTGCGATATCCACTTAATTATAATAGAGTAAAATTATAATAATATAATGTAGTAAACGCCGAAGCGTTCATTGTTCTTAGATTTATGCTGATTGCCAAGTAGGTGCCCATTAAATTATGTTCCTTTAGCTTGACCTTCTACGTGTAATTTGCCTACATATTGCTCACGAATTGTGCGTTAGTCTCATAAAGCAAAACGTTTTTACCTTACTAAGTCACATATTTCATAGTCTAAGAGCTATTTCACAAACAGCCTAGTCTACACGACTCGTATGAGCAAAAAAAAAAATTGACTTAAAAAATATCACCCCTTGGTAAATAAAATATTATACTTAGTGTTATGAGCCATTAACATAATGATTTGAGATTTTATGCGCTTCAAAAGCAATAACTTTTTTTATAATTGTTATTCCTTTTTTTAAACAATAGAAATATAAGAAAATACGTCTTTTAAGATACTTGTAAATTTATTTTATTTTTTATAAACCAGAAAAATAATCCTTCTTCACGTTTGAACGGCCACACAGATAACATTTTTAACAAACCTGTGGTGATTTTTCACAAAAAACGGAGCTTTAAATTATCAATAAAATCCGCAAACGACAATTAGTTATATTTTAAAAAATGTGGGCTTAACTGACCATCATAGGGTTGAAGATCGTTAAAATAATTAAATGTAGGTTTATAAATTCGTAAAAAGGAGGTTTATAAATTCGTAAAGCGTAAGCAAATCTATCCACAATTTTAAAATGTCACTCAAGGCCGTTCGAGTAAGCAATATTAAAAAAAAAAATAGTGACTAACTTACTAACAAACGTGCCGTCTCCCCTCAAGAGTAGGCAGTAAGACAGCCAGTGGACAGCCACACGACTTTGTTGACACACACTCTTTATATATCGTCCAATTCATACATACCTTCCTCTTCCCCATCTCCATCCCTCCCCACTGCCGTCATCCTCACATTACACCTCAACTGGGATACCAAATTATTATGCCATTTAAAAAAAGTACATGTTCATTTCGTTAGTCAACAAAGAGTGCGGTGGTTCATTACCTGCCCAATTGGAAAATTTTGTTGCAAAACAAATAAGTATTGCTAAAATGATTCCATGACAGTTGATCTCCTGACGGTTAGCCCCCGGTGTACTTATATATGCAGTCGGTTTAGGAAAAAACGGTAAGCCTACTTACACATAATATAACTAAGAATCTCCGAAATGTTATGCAGAGATGATGCATGGCCGAATAACAACAGTATAATGCATATTTTCATTGAAATGCGTCAATGATAAAACTACTTGTGTTTATACTGGTACGTACATAAATAAGTACAAAACAAGTACAAAAGATAAAATAAGTACAAAAAATCGACAAAATTCGTTTGATATCTTTACCAATTTATTATTTTACAAATATTTTTAGAGTAGATTTTAGGTTGAAAACTGGTAAAAAAATGCCCCAAAAAAGTATAATTTCCATGGCCTACTGTTGGGGGATCAACGGTTAGGTTACCGCCAAAACAATTGTACGGCTAGCAATCAATGGAAATAAAACGAAAGTCTTTATCCATTTGATACTATTGTAATAAATTAGATTAAAAATAATCCAGAGGTTGGGTTGAAGTTTTTATTAGATATTTTATTTGTATGGGCTTTTCTAAGCAAGTTCGTGCACAAAACATATTGTCTATATTTATGTATGCTCTTGTTTTCATCTATTAACTGGCAAAACAATGATATAATAAATATCCGGTTCGTTTTTTACGATATCATTGACATGGTAATGACATACATACACAAGTAGCTAGGTACGTGCGATAATGAAGGTGAGCTAAGAATGTTTATTTGGGTTTTTACATTGGATCTAAAGTTCCAGAAGTGAAATGACGAAAAGACATGCTGTTTTAAAAAGATTTACTTTTTTCCCAAATAAATAAATAAAAAAAGGGATGACGATTCCAAAATATTATTTTGGAAGAATTTATAAAATCCCATAATCAAGGGACTGAGCGTATCGAAATTCTGCTTTAACTCGACTGCTTTGCATGTCGTCTGTCCCAAAATTAGTTTTTAAGTTACGTTTCATGTCAAAATGGTGGCAGTTTTAATGGTTCAGTAAGGATTCTTTTTACAAATGTGAAATCTACGTGTTTATAAAATTTGACCGTTCTTATTCGCATTTTTCCAATATTATAGTATGCCCGACGAAATTTTTAAAATCAAATAAATGTCTTTGAGAGAGTGCAGTTTCTTAGAACAAATTGTATTATTCCTTATTTGAAATAAAAAAAATGTTAGTGTAATATACATTTAGGTATGTACATAGGTATATGTACATTTTTTTCCACACAGGAGGCCTTAGAGTCTCCTTCCATCCAAAAATAATTCCCTTCAGGACCTATGTAATCCTTGGGGATGCTGTGTGGAGGGTCTTTTTTAGAAAAGGAAGGAAAAGAAGTTCTGGGAAGGAAAAGGGTATTAGGGGTGGGTAGGAATCTGGTGTGTTCATCAATCCATCCCTCCCGCTGCGGTGCAAGGCGATGTTCCCCTCCCGACCCCCTCAACCATTCTCTCCCGATCCGGCCTGCCATGCAGCTGGTGGGCAGACGCATCCGTCCCCAAGACCCGCCAAAACCTCCCCCCATGTACGCGGGCACCTCTCCTAAGTCACCAAACGAGGCAAACCATTTGGGGCGACTTACGGCAAAGGTGTTAATTATCCAATAAATGGTTCCCGGGGCGTCGGTACCTATACCCACCTCCCAAAATGGGCCATTATTATGTAGATTGGTATTTATATTTAAATACGTAGTTCCTACTTACAAATATTAAAATTTTAAAAGAAAATTTGCTTTAGATTTATTAAATAAGAGAAAATTAGGAATATACTTTTTTGGACGCGACATCTTCAGTTCACAGAACTATTCGTATTTGGAAGTACCCCCACGAATCTTTTAAAAACCTTTTAAAATTTTAATACATTGAATTTAAGACTGTTATTGTTGCCTGAGCTTAAAATTGAACAATTGCGTGCACACTACAGGAGGTGTTAATGCAATATTTGCCAAACAGAAAATTTTTATTATTCTTGTTTTCAAACGTGCTTGTACATATTACATATTAATAAATTTATTATATTTTAATAATTAAAAAAAAAAAACTTTTTAACATGTTTTTTGAGTGTTGTATTAATATATGACATAAGTGTGAACGGTGAAGGCAAAAGACAACATTGACAAAGTAGTTTTAAATTGTAAACAATTTTGGTGATCCCAACTCAATAAGACTTGTTGTGTGCTGTGTTGACGTGTCTCAACTGATTGACTAGAGCCTGGGGGAAGTGAAAGGTCGTGAAAATTATGTGGCTATTCAATTCTGGCAACTACGCATAGCTATGGTAATTCCAAGTAAAGCGCATCTATTAAGACAAGTGTCCTGACACCGGAGCATCTTTCACTCTGGAATGAGATACCAATTATTATTTTTTTTAATTATTTCAGAATAAAGAAATTATTTGAAGATAAAACCACATAATTTTATTTACCATACAGTGTTTGGGACGTGCGACCTTCGGATTAGACCTTACCGCTTTGCCATGGGGACTTACAAAAAATTTGGAATATTTTAACAAATAAACAATAAATAAAAAAAAATTACTTTTTCACTTTGAAAATGATTTGCGAAATAACCTTCCTTTTGGCACTTCTTTTTATTCTATTAGTGAGAGACTTTGAATAATTGCGGCGAGGAAAGCAGATATAATTTCCTATGATGCCGCCAGTCATTAGTGCCGAGTAAATTTGTGCCAGTGGGGAAACCCCCCGGCCTTTATTACGAAAGTACGAGGATTCTAAATAACTTCTACTGAACCCCTCCGTTCTAGAGATCGCAATCCGTATAATCCGGATTTTCGGATTATCACGGTCAGCGGTCCGGATTTTTTAATATGAATTCTAGATAATCCGGATTGGAAAGAAAAATAAGTTATTTTTAATTAATTTATTTATTTATTTATTAGAAAAAGAAATAATATGCAATGACATGAACGCTTCTAACAAGCTAATAGACGAACAATACTTAATATATTGACAATTCTAACCCTGGCACCTTACATGGCTGTATTGGCGTATTTGGCAAAGTTAACTAGTTAAGTAGTTATTTTTGCCAAATACGCAAATACGAAAAGCCATGTAAGTAAATTTGCATTTATAAGGTTGTTAACCTAATGTTCATATCATGTTCAGTTACAAAATTAAGAATAAAGAAGTTACTTAGGATGGGTTATTTAAAAAAAAATGTTAATTTTAAGTTAATTTTTAATTATTATATTCATATAGGCCAATTGCTTCATAAACTTAAATAATTCCTTGAAAATATCACTCCAATAAATACCTGAAATAATCACTTGAAACTTTAAAAGAACTTTCACAGAAGCTGAAAATTAACATAAAAAATTTGATGAATTATTCGAATCATCGGAAGGACCCATTCTTATTCTCCTTCATGGAAGCAATCTTTCCAATAGGCCTTCCATTTGTATGCTTGGTGTAACTCTAAGTGACCAGCTCAGGAACGGGGGCTCCATCAAAGCCAGAGTTAAGAAAGCTTATCAGAAATAGGGCGTAAATAGCACGCAGATACTTTAATAGCGCACGACTTCTAACCCTGTACAAATTCCAAGTGCGCTCCGTGGTTGAATTTGGCAGCCATCTCTGGTTTGGAGCCCCAAAATACCGGAAAGCACTCCGAGGAATCGTTGATTACTTTGGCACCGATGCACAGTCGGGAAACACGCAAAACGCGCGCCCAACCTCTGTACACGGTCAATATTTGTTACATGAGAACGGTTTGTTTCTACGACTTGTTCTGGAGTTCAACAGCTCGGCTGTGGTACGATTTGCCGGCCATTGTGTTTCCTTCAACATGAGTCCCCTCAAGACCCAAATTCACACTTTCCTTACCACAAAAAGACTCTCCACACAACATCCCCAAATATGACAAAAACCCTGAGTAAATTTACTTTCTTCAGGGCGTCTTGTGAGGAGTTAATGTAAAAAAAGATAATATATAAGTATGTAGTATTTAATTTTTCAGCCGTATATTCGAACTGCCTGCTGCTTCAGGGATATTATTATTAGTATAGAGATTTTCAAACGTTGTTGGGTTATTCGTAATCCGGGAATATTTGTCTTTCTTTAAAAAAATATATTTGTACAGCGGGTTTCCACTCAAAGCGTCTGCAGATATAAATAAATAGACTTTTGTTGACGCAAAAGTGAATGGTAGACGAAGTCGGGGATGCCGCGGAAGACATGGCACGATCAAGTGAATCAGATACATGAGCCGGGCGATGTGTCAAGAGTCAGAATAATAGAAGAGCATGTATGATACGATGTGAACGAAGCAAGGAGTGTGTGCCAAGATCGAGTTGTTTGGCGGTCCGTCCTCTCTGCCTACCCCTGCGGGAAACGGCGTGATGGTTAGTTAGAATTTTGTTATACCTACGGCCGTAGGTATAACGTACGTTATACGGTCACATATACTCTCTGGATACTTACTTTATAAATGAGGACGTACACCAGAAATAATCCTTCAGGGAGCACCTGTCTGAGGGATCAACTCTCCGGGGGATCAACTGTCGGCGGGCCAACCGTTGGCGGGCCAACTGTCGACGGACCATCCACCGGCGAGACAACTGTCGGCGGGCCAACTGTTATGGAACCGTTCTAACAGGTAAGAACTTATACAAGACAAAACTTTTTTCCTTCATGTTATATTATTTTCAGTCATTGAAATTTGAAATTATTGAAACAATTCCGGATATTCGGATTTTGACTTTCAACAAATCCTAAAATCCGAATTTCTGAAACGATTCCGGGTTTGCAATCCCTATTCCGTACTAATGGCTCCGTGATGTTTCAAGGAGTGTAAATATTCACTTAAATTATTCTCAAATTCATAACAATGTAATTTTTCGTATTATGCCGTGTTTCTGAAAGCAGTAATTTGAGTTTATGATTTAAGTAATGCTTCCTGATACATAATATTATAAGTAAACACAGATTTTATTTATATGGTGATTACGGTTTGAAAGCTGTTTCTTCAAGGAAATCGTTTTTTCTGTGTCGGAGAAATGCTTTCATTTATTATTTTTTTCATTTATTAATTTAACTTGTATTATGACGAATTGGTTTTCTTGATTGTATATTTGTGTTCTTATGGCTGCATTTACGTAAAAAAGGGGGGAATTATTGCTGTGAGTACTAGAAATAAGAAACTTAATTTTAATGAAGTAAACTAATTCTAGCGGTTTTCAGATTTCACGCCTAAAAACCAGTGGTTGCGAGGAGTTGAAGTCTTGAAGCTCGCATTTAAAGAGTGGCGTGTCATTTAAATGAGAAATGTGAAAGACCAGATGAACTTGGTGGAGGTGAACGGCCGGCGTAGTCCAGCGGTAAGGCTCTTGATTTGCATTCCGAAGGTCGCGGGATCGAATCCCGGCGTGGCAAATAAATTTTATTTGATTAATTTGTGTTATTTCACAATTCATTCATTTAAAATAATATGTAGTATTTTGCGGCACGTTCCAGAGTGGAAGATACTCTCAGTATCGCCCTGGTGTAAGACCACCATTAAGAATTGAAACGTTGCTTGAAATGGCTTTAGCCGCAGATCTGAATAGCCAGGTACTTCCCACCTTCCTCTTCCCTATCTCCTTCCCTTTCCTACTACCTTCAGCCTTACAACATACCCCAATTGGGGATGCCATAGTTTCACTGGCTCCAGACGGGAGCAGTTGGGACTCTTGTGTGGTATTTATATAAACAAAGGTGGACTCCGAAAAGAGCTTGGGTGCTTGAATGGATGTTTTTGTAAAGCATATATACCTATAATTTTCTCCCTGGGAATAAATGGTTCTATCCGTCTACGACGTTATTAATCCTCAGCTAAAACAAGATAATCAATTAGTATACACACTGGAAATCCATTAACCGATTAATATTAACAATTTTAAAGCCTTTATGGTTTCAGGGTTTCATTAGAAGGAATGAAAGGAAAATATCTTTAAAAATATCGTGTGGCATCCTTTACTATGTTCGTAGAACGACACAGTAAAACACGATTCCTCAAGCAGTAGCATGGCTGGTGGCAAATTAATACACTCGTCTTAAAGAATAATCAATGACTTTATGTTCAATTTTTTATGAGAAAAACTCTCTTTTTATAACTTTTGAAGGTTATTCCCATCAACGTAATATATCATTGAAGAAGAAGATAACACTTATAATCTAAATGAAAATATGAAAGAAAACAAGACACAGAAAAACAAAAAAAAAAACAATGGTCGCAACTGGGACTCGAACCCAGACCTCTCGTCTAACCGGGACGTGTGCGTTTTCCAATTTCGCTATTGCCACCTTCTGTCAAACCGTCATATTTGTCAATCTCATATTTCAAATATTTAGAATCATTAATATTATCCCAGTTGCGACCATTGTTTTTTTTCCTGTTTTTCTGTGTCTTGTTTTCTTTCATATTTTCATTTAGATTTTAAGTGTTATCTTCTTCTTCTTTATGACTTTATTCCTACAGGCTCCAGGGTGATACTTAACTCAACAAGTTGACAAGTAATAAGTGATAAAAATGAGGTCATAAACCAAAAACCCAAGGCAAGGCGGGTCGTTTGATTAAAATGCATTCCCCTGCACAAACAATATCAAAGTTACCCCGCACAATTAATTAATAACAACGTGAAGGTTGCAATTTTACACGCTCGGTTTTATCGAATAAAAATCAATATTTCGATTCAAGTGACCCCGAAACAAATCGGTAGCGTTTCATATAATAATAGACTCCGGAGTTATCGGTTACCCGTGTTATTTATTTCAAAAATTACCCATGGTTAGATTTTAAATTATTGAATTTTTCACCATCATTAGAAAACGGTGGGTGTGTTATCACAAATTATACATAATTTTAACATTGCATTACAATATGCAACACTCAAGGTGTCAAATAAAAAAATCTCAATGTATTTATAATAATTATTATTAACAATCTATAAATGCAGGTAGGTACAAGGATTATCTTTGTATTTCAGTAAGCAATTTTGTAGGTAAAAGATAATGTTTTGATTGAGCCTTTTAGATCTAGAGCAATATTACAAAACCAAGTGTTTTGTTATAATAGATATATTAACAGCTCATTATACGTTGAGATTTAACGATACACTACTCATAATAACATATTATGATAATAATACCCCAATCATGCCGTAGGTGTTAACGGGAAGAACCGAGTACCAACAAATATATCTCTCGTGCTTGTCCTTGCACTAAAAACATCGGCTTTATTTTAGCAACAATCAACACTTTCGTGAGTATAAAGCTTATTATGAGAACATAATTTCAGAGATAACAATGGCGCTAGTACTTAAGTTGCGAAAAGTGTACAAACTGTCTATATTTATCTGGTATTGTCTATTACATTTGTTTATTACATCTTGGAGAAACCGAAAAAGGAGATTGAAATTATTCACGTATTAAAAGGAATGGCTGCGCGAATATTTTTAAAATCAAAAATAAGTTCTACTTTATTTATTTGTGCATTAAATTATTAACAAAGGCCAACAAAGAAGAGAATTTTTATGGTTTCAGAGGCAATTTAACAATTTTTATCAGTTAATGGAAATTATAAAAAAAATATTTGCCCAAGCTAATTTATAAACATAAAATTAAAAATAAAACTTTGTTAAAAAAAACTTTTAGGCCGAAATTTTAATTTTTCATGTGACATATTTGTGTTCCAATGTAAATAGGTCATTCGTAAATTAAATTTAAACCCATCAAAATGTTTTTTTTTTTTATAATTTAAACCCCTTAAACTTATAATTACATTTTTTTAAAGTTTTTTTTAAAGTTTTCTTTATTCATTGAAATGTTGGTTACATAAATTTTAGAATTTTTCGACCACCATGCTAGGCACATGCCCGTGTTGTGTATGCATTTACACAGTAGATAGTGCAAAAATATATTTTTTTAAGTGAAACTTTTTTAGCCCCGTTGTGATTTGAATTCGGATGAAACGGAAATGACGCATTGCAGCACCTACGAATAGTCGAATTGCACTCACTGGCCGCTTTGATTATACCTCACTTTTCAAGGCTCCTATTGAAAGTATAGAAAGTGTGGGCAAAGTTTGAAAGTGTAGGAAAGTTTCAGTTCAACCGCGTGTGAACTGCACTCGATTTTTTTTAATTTTAAAAATTATTCTTAACTCAAGAATAATAATGTCGGCTCTAAAATCATGACAAACAGATTTCTTTAATGGCCTATTTTTTATAATTTGAAATATAAATAAATTCGAAAAATTCCTTAAAAGATATTCATTTTATACCCCTTTACAAAAAAATTGTTATTCAGTTTTTATGTGAACACCTCCCAAGAGTTCCGTCTAGAGCCACTGAGATTATGGCATTCCCAATTGGGGTAAGTTGTGAGGCTGAAGGTATTGAGGAAGGGAAGGAGACGGGGGAAAAGGAAGGTGGGGCAGTACCTGGCTATTCACATCTGGTCAAAGCCGTTTAAAGCAATATTTCAAATCTGAATAGTGGTCTTACATCAGGGTGATACTGAGAGTATCTTCAACTCTGGAACGTGCCACAAATTTATTGTACATTATTTTAAATTAATTAATTGTTAAATAATGTCTTACTCCAAGACCACGGAGCCTTACCCCCCGACCAAAGAGGAGTTTGGTGAAGTATTTTGGCCTCAAATCTAAATTCAAGATTTGTATGAAAAAGGCCGCGCAGCCGTTCCGCTAAGTGTTTTAGTGTTTAAATTGTGAATCAATAAATATTACTACGTTCTCATACTAAAAGTGAAAATAATTTGATGTTAAATTGTGTGTCGTTATTTTCCCGTGTTTTCCATTCGACGTGTATTATAAAAAGTTGTTCACCGCTGGTTTTAGTTAAGAACTACAGTGCAACAAAAATAAACAGTAAATAATTATCTTAACACTTTGGTCATGAATATAAACAACTAGACAACATTTACAGACATCTGAAAGAAAAGCCGTCTTAATACATTCACCAACATAAACATGTTAGGTACGTACCCTGCAGTCACAAACCGCCCAGTTTTAAGAACATGCAGGCCCAATTTAAAGAATATACCTAGTTTTGATGAAGTGTTACTGATAATACCATGTTATTACTTTGTGGTTATTTTCGTGACACTGAGATCTCGAGGATTTTAAACCATTAGTTCAGGGTGATGTCGATATTAGCTGTTATTATTTTCTCCGTAATTGAATTATTAAATTACACTTACATTTTTACCACAAATTTAATTTAGATTTTTTGACCAATACCTTGAAAGGTAATTTTTGCACTTATTATGTTGTGCTTTTTGGGTTACGTTTCTTGCCGAAGTCGGCATCTGTACCTACTGTAAACTTTGTTTATATTATTTTTTTACTTTGTTCACAGTTTTATCTAAATTTTGTTGTTTTTCAAACTCGTTTTTGTAGTAGAATTAATATTTAAATTTATTTTATTTAAAGAGCGATCCAACCAATTTAGAGGTTTATCCATTAATCACGGGAGACGATATTTGTGCCAGCTCTCATAGAAATCGTTATGTCTCCCTTACTATCATAGTGAGAAGTATGAATTAAATGTATTGGAAAGAGAAAACAACACTCTTTATACTCAAATCTAAAAGTTAACCACTGACAATTGAAATATACATCTTTATGAAAAAATATGAAAGTTTGTGATTTAAAAAAAACTTATTCTTACAATAAAGTTTATAATTCATTTGTTAGAAAAAACGTAAGGTAAGCCATTTTTAAAATTTTTAAAAGTTTGCATTCAAAATTTTCATAATTAAAAAATTGCTTATTTCTGATAATAAAATTTGAATGCACATTTCACCACTTTTCAAAAACAGTTTTGGTTTTCGGATACGTTAAAAAATATTCCATTTATTTGGATTTGATTGCAAAGCGGATATATTTTGACCTACTCACGAAATACGCCCGATTTTTGAAGGTTTAAAAGCTCCAAGTGATTTTTAATCACACGATGTCACAATATTCGAAAATCTCTGCGCATTGCTTAGCAATGGCGTTGCAAACGGTCTACTTTGAAATCACCGACGCGTTTTGATTTGTTGGTTTTTATAATTTTCGAGTTACTTATCAATAACCATACTAGAATTAACCACAATAAGAATATTCTTCAATATTAAAAAATAAAAGTTTTTTATTATTTCAAAATAAACTACAATGACGCAATCAATTTTGTCAATTAAGAGGTCACAATACCCTAAAATATATTCAGAATCTTTACGACGTAAGTAAAGAAGCCATTTCTACAAATTGCGACTCGCGACCCGTTTGTTGGACGGACCTACCATCCAATTTGCCTTATCAAAGAAAAGAAGAAGAAGAAAAATAATGTGGGAATTTTAACGACGTAAGTGAAAAAAGCGTGTAAACAAATATACGCCCGCGGCACGGCATCGGCATTTGGATGGACGTACGATCGAATTAGCCCTACCAGGCCTGGAGATTCGACCTTTCCGCCGGGTTCATTTTAATTAATTCTGAAAAACATGTTACTAATATTTAAGATGTTTCTAAACGAATCCCTTCCGAAGTTATTAATTCATCGTCTTGAAAAATAAAATGTGGTGTTCACCGCTAAATTTATAGTTAAATACGGGAAACAAAATTTTCAATCCGTTCTACGTAAAATATATTAATGGTGAGGTTTTTATTAATCTTAAATTTACATACGGGTCGCGGTTTAAAAAAAGTTATTATATCTACAAATTCGTCGGAATTTATTAAAATGTGAGCCTTGAGCAAACCCCCAATATTAGGATATTATACCGCCTTAAATTCTGTAATAAACATTTTATAGAGTCCGAACTATGAATAACTATTGCAGTTTGTAAGTCAGACAATTGCACTAATAATAGTTCTAGGAATGACAACAGTGGATATCCATTGGATCGCTTTACTATTTATTGCAGTGGACATTCAAACGATGCATTTAATGTAAATTGTGAGGTCGGTTCACGTATATTATCTCGTCCGGAGCGCAGAAATGAGCAGAGCACAGTACTCGTACCTATGCAAATATCATACAGTCTGCGTAGTACTCTGACGGAGAGACATTGAACTTTGTCTCGCTGTGGAGTCATACCGCCATACTAAGTAGGAGGGAAACTGGGAGAGGATTGTACTCTGGGTGATAATTCTGTGCATTTTTTTATTAGTTTACTGTGAAATTTTGTTTCTGTGTTGTTTTGATTGAGACCCGTAGGTAAATGAAACAGACTGCCGAACAAAGGAAAACAAAACCTTATCGTGTTTTATTTTTGGGGCATTTTGCATATCTCCTTCTTTAGCCAATCTTTCGGACAGCATTAAACTGTCCATCATCAGAGCAGATGTGGGATATTATAACCTGTATAAAAAGAAGAAGGTAGAGCAATACGGCGTAATATCCTAAATCAAATCAATATTATTCTTTTTGCCGTGAACATTTAAAATTATGTCTAACGTCCACCTCGTCCTAAATGCAGATAAATGATTGCGAATTCTCTGAAATTAAAATCGAACATGATAGTTTTTGAACAATTTAACAATAACAATATATTTCTATGGCGCAGATATGTGCTATTTCACTTCAATAAACTATAAGTGATATTTTAGTATTCAGTTGTTATTTTCATAAATTACTCCTAAAGTGCCGAAAACCTAGCCTAAAGTAACCTTAACCCCTTTTTTCATCACTTTTAATGACTTTTCAAAAGAGTGATGAAGTGCCACTTTGTTGAGCTGTCCGCTCACCACAAAACATAGCGCAGACAATTTATACGCTGAATCACCGTCAAGAGGCGGAAATGGTTCCGCCCCGGGAACCATTTATTGGATAACGAACACCTCTGCCACAGGTCACCCCAAGTGGTTCGCGGCGCTTTGGTGATTTAGCAGGGGTGCCCGGGTTTACGGGGTGAGGTTTATCTAGGTCTTGGCGGCGGATGTGTCAGCCCACCTACTGCGTGGCAGGCCGGCTGTTTGACCTCTCCAGTCGGACTCTCTCAACCCATCACCTTGCACGTAGTTGAAACGATGGATGGACAAACATCTCTCCTGGACAGACTATCCCCAGATTGCTATCCACCTGTTTTACATTTTTCTTTCCAGAATTTCCTCTTTTTCCTTTCCTTAAAAATAACCTCCACACAGAATTCACTAAGATGACATAGGCCTTGAGGAAAAATATTTTCCTCGAGGCTTCCTGTATGGAGCTAATGTAGCAAAAAAAAAACGAATCTTCAACGTTGATTTCCAGCATCACCAAATTTTGTACAACTTCTTCTATCTGGAATTTGTAAGTATTAACGCAATCACTTTCAGATCGCCATGTTATTTCTATTATGATGCATTTATCTTTGAAAAATCAATTTAGCCATCCAAAAATTAGATACGGTTCACCATTTTTTGTTCCACGTCTTTCAATTAACTTGGTTTTATACGATTTTTTTTACTATGAACGGTTAGTATCTCGTTAAGGTTATTTATGACTTACTCCATCATAACAGTAAGTTCATGTGAACTTGCATAATGAAAATGATGCAATAAGGTAGTTACGTACTTAATAAATTATGATTGCTTGATCTCAAATTGTACTGAACTTCACCCCGGAACAAGCGAAGCTTAATGAGCTGTCCAAGTAATTATTAATTATATCTTACAGTTCAATTAAGTTCAACCATATTACAATATTGTTGAAGACATATATATAAAACGTTTGATAAAGATAATTCGCTAGACTTTTTAACTGTACAATTTAAAAAAAATACTTAGCCTTGGGTCATTTATCTTCTAATTTAAAAGTGTTTACAGTTAATCTGTTTCGTGAATCTTCTGCCATTTGAGATCAAAAATAACCATCTTTGACGAAAATGTAAATTATTGCAAAAAGCGACCTAGAAATACCTTATTTATAATTACTCAATCTGAGAAAGATGTTTACCGTTGATTGTTTGCTTCATCGTATGCCTAATATAAAGGTTAATATTAAACAGTTAGAGCTCCACCAAGACGTGGAATTTGGCATTTAAATAGCACGAGATTAACTGTTAGCAAATTAACATTGAATAAAAGAACACGCCCTTGAGATGATGCAAGAAAAAAGCTTTTGAATAAAGTAAATTTTTTTGAAGGAATACGACCATAATGCTCGATTAGCATTGTTAACGATGGAAGTTCCTGCTTTGGCCACTAATGACGCTTTCAATAGCTGTTATATTTAGCAATGATTTATAGCAGACATCTTTTTTCATTTGTCGATCACTGTGGCAAATAGCAGGAGTAACATTAGCTCTAATCCAATATCCCGAAATTATTTAACAAAAATGTGTCTTGGTAATTTATTTCAACAAGGAAGAACCTTTTATTTTTAGAATGGTAAGAAAACGCTTTTAAAACCACTAAGATACATCGCATTGATGGCTTTAGCAGTGTTTCATTCTGTTATCTGATTCGCACTGCAAGGAAGTTTTTCTTTTAATGGCTTGCAGTTACTTTTCCTTAATCCCTTTTACCTCGCAACATTCCCGTTTATAGAAAGAAGGACCTGTATTGCTTTATAATGTAATTAAGTTGTGATTTATTTCAGTGCTGAAATTCTGTGACTAACTACCATTTAATGTAGTCCTCATTGTCCAGAGTACTGACGTGGGGAAATACTTATGCCACGCCAGTGGACATCTTTAATTATCACTAAATGTTGTAAATAATCATGAATTACAACTTAAATTGGAAAATTACCTGAAACTACTGTAAGAGTTCAAATCTATTATTATTATTTATTTTAAATATTGAAATCTATTCATAGATATATCTTGACTTTTTCTTACTTATCTTTTTGTTATCATTTACTTACTTACATAATTACATATAATTGAGCATGAATTCCTTCACCAAATACAAGATCGTGGTCTCTTTATGGTGAGGAAGGGTTATTTTTATATCCATTTACAATCAGTATAACATGTAAAAAATGTATACTGATTGTAAAAACATACAAATATTTAATAATAAAAAAATGAATACAAACGAATGAAAAAAAAATAATCGGGAAAAATTGGTCATTGAATACACATTTTATCTCATCGAATTAAACACTTATCTAGGTTTTCATTGAAATACAAATAAAATGAATTGTCTGGTTTCATAACCACGCGAAATAAATAAATTTGCCTCGATTGCTAGAGATTTCCACAAATAATTTTTAAAATTTTTCGTCAACATTAAAAAAATCATACCTTCGAATTTTAACATGGGGACAAAAACTTATTATGGTGCTATATAGCCAATGAATTAACCCGTATTTTATCGTTTATCTCATATTTGTAGAATTTATAAAAAAAAATTTGAAAAATCGTAAATCCTGCGTGTTTGTTATTTTAAAACTCCGTGAGAGGTACTTACTCGAGTCAGCATAGAATATTTTCGATTTCTGTATGTTGTCTGTGGTGTACTTGATAATGAAAGGTGCACATCTATGGAAAAAGGACTTAATTTTAACCGTAAACAGCTGATCAGAAATTCTGTGTAAAAAAAAATATCGAAATTTTTTTTTTAACATAGTTTTAAAATAGTCTACGAAGTTCGGATTTGCAACATCTTTGGTCATAATAGATAAAGCATTTTAATTGCTTTGTTTTAAAATAAATGGCTGGCCACGGAAATGTTTTAAATAATTACAATAAATTTTTTACAAATGGTAGGAAAATGTGGTCCGATTTCGAACCGATATCAATCGCAGAAAAATAAAAGTGGTCCATTTTTCGACCATAATCGCTCCAGTGGATAATAAAAATAAGTATCGGGACCACGGCCTCCGTGGTCCCGAGGTAAGACTCTGGACTCACAATCCGAAGGTCGCGGGTTCGAACCCGGCGTGCGCAAATATATTTTATTTGATTAATTTGTGTTATTTCACAATGTATTCATTTAAAATAATATATAGTATATTTACGCCACTTTCCAGAGTGGAAGATACTATCAGTATCGCCCTGGTGTAAGACCACCATTCAGAATTGAAACGTTGCTCGAAATGGCATTAGCCGTGTTTAGTGACCAGATCTGAATAGCCAGGTATTTCCCCACCTTCCTCTTCCCTATCTCCTTCCCCTCCCCACTACCTTCAGCCACACAACATACCTCAATTGGGGATGCCATAGTCTCACTGGCTCCAGAGGGGAGCAGTTGGGACTCTTGTGCGGTATTTCATATAAAAAAAAAAGTAACTTCGTTTTCATCACTATTTTATCAAATAATCGACACGTTTCCAACCAACATTTTCTTCGGCAAGACGGAGAGATGATTTATTAAAAAAAATGATCCCATGAAGAAAATTTGCAGTTATTAAGGAATTATCTTGTTATTTTCTAGAGAAAATATTCGATTACCATTTTAAAAATTTAACTAAAATTTTGATTTGGTGTCGAAGCCCGCCCCTACATCCCCAGCATCGCGCGTCTGACTGTGGGTATACTTCTGTGAAGGGAGACTCTGGATCAATATGAATTGAATGTCGCCATTTCATAAAACAAAGAATATTTCCTATGTGATTCCTGGAAAAGGAGGGTGAAAATTTGCATCGACATGCCAATGGGTTTTTCTTGGAAAGGGCTAAGTCATGCTATGAATACAAAACATATTAATTTCATATAAAACATGTCGTACAATCATTATTTGACAATACCTCTTATCATTATAATCTTTGTGCGACTATCTTATACTCTGCATTATTTATTTAATGCCAGACATCACGACTTTGATAATAATTTTTTGTCCTTCTGGAATGTGGGTTTGCATTCCAATGACTTAATTTCAGATGCAATGGGTTTGTATGTCAATTATTGCTGAAGCTATGCTTATATTAGTACCATTGTCTGACCGGCAGTGGTTATAAATAGTGCACAGTCATTGAAATGAGTTATTTCTGTTGTAAAAATAGAATGATCATAGTTAAACCTGCACTTTGCTAATAAAAAAATGACAGTTGCAGTCTGTTTTTAACATACCCAATTAATCTCAATAATAAGGAACTCAAGTGAAAAATATTATGGCTTTAAAAAAATATGTTCATATAGACCAATATACGCTGATTCTGAATATATAAGTTTTATTACATAATATTTAACATAGAGTTTTTAAAAAAATATTAAAAAGTCCATTTTAAAACGTGTTATTAAAACACCCTGTTAAGTTGGTATTGCTGGATTTTGGCGGCGTGACGACAACGCGCCGCGTCTCCTGGGTCAAAGTTGTATAGAAATCAATAGAAATGTAAGACGCAAGCCGTTCGACATTCCGTGTTATTAGTTTATATAGATTTGGACATATAATAGTTTTGGTTTTTATTGAAACATTATTTAGGCCTAAATAATTCAGTATCGAAAATAAAGTATCTCTATTAGTTTATCTATATTATTTAAAATATTCAAAAACTCTAACTGTACAAAAAACGATCATAATGCCCAGTGAAACGCTCCAATGCTGAAATTCAAAATGGCGGGAGTCGAACAGCTGATTCCAGTTGCCTACAAAATTCATACTTCGGTTGGTCATGATGACGTCACACTAGATTCGGTGGTTTTCGGATGATCTTGAAAAATTAAAAAAACTTTGACATTTATTTTAACTATTAAAACTAACTATAAAAATAAAAATAAATATGCAGTTATTAAAGTTAGAAGGTTATTCATAAAACAAAAAAAAAAAAAAAATTGGACTGGAGTTCTCTATTGTTTATCCTATCTGTAAAAATTCCATGTGAATCTTAATAGGTTGAATAAAATTTTATCATTTTTCCGGATGAGAGGCTGAAATTTAGCACTTGACTTTAAAATAAGAGAATGGTCACTGACTCCATGAGATTTCATAAAACCACCCCTTCTCTTTTTCCCACGAGCCCTCAACGCGGAATTTTGAAACTTGTTCATAAAATTTTCAGGCTTTTCAACCACTTAATAAATAAACGGCGTACAACTTTTGTTTAAAACGCTATGGATAATTTGTACGGGTCATTCATTTGAAAAAATCCTTTAACCGATGATTCTGCTAACCATCTTAGTTTATTAATTGTTTTTGTGTTTAATTCGTAGAACAAATTTATTAAAAAAAATAATGTTAATCTAATAAAATAATGTTAATATTGCCAGTACTTTAGTTTCTTATTAATGTGACAGCTGTTTCGGAGTCAAGGCCAATTTTTTAAACTATGGTGAGGCCACGTTGATACGACTTATTTATATGGTTCTATTTTTTATGGCGCCTAAAATGATTTATCACCGGTTAAACCGGTTTACTGTAAAAAAATGGTTGTCTGTAAAGTCGTTTTACGGACGATAATTTTACGTGATAACGTCATAAGAAAACTTTTACATATAATTTTACAGTCACAAGCCGAACGCTTGGGCCGATCGTGCCTCTCTATCGCTTGCACGCTCGGCTCAGGCGGAACGTGTCAATGAGTCATGCTTTTTCGAGAGTGTAGCCGGCGTTCATCGATTTATAAGACGTTATCACGTCAATAATTGTATCAACAGATTACCCATTCTGTGGGGTAGTTTAAAATCTGAATTCCCCTTTATATCTTTTATCCCCCTATTTGAAAAATCAGACATTGTCACATAATTACTTTTTGACGTGATAACGTCTTATAAAACGATGAACGCCGGCTGCACTCACGAAAAAGCATGACTCAGTGTCACGTTCCGCCTGTCCGGCGCATCTATTTCTCTTCCACTCCATCGTTATTATATGACGTTATCACGTAAAATTATCGTCCGTAAACCGACTTAACAAACAACCAATTTTTTTATAATTACAAAACTTTACTACTTACGTTGTTACAAGAGATGAGACGAGAAAAAAAAAACAAGATATGAGAAAACAGAATTGTGCCCAAATGCAATATTTTTCCATTTAGGTTATATTTATTTTCGTTCAAATTGTCCGGAAACTCATATTAAATGCAGAAAATTGGTTAATCCATATCATTTAGAGAATCCAATGTTTTTCAGATCTGAGATGAGAGTTTCGATTTTGTTTTTTTAAGCTTTTAACATTTTTTTCAGCAACTAAGGGGCTTTAAAAACTTCTGGAGCCAGGTCTACGTTTAAATCTTTTAAAAGATACTAAGCAGCCGATATTAACCCCTAGCGACCATAAAATTTCGACTCGAACTCAAATTACGAAACGTTACTTACCCGAAATTGACTGCAACTGATATAGATACATCTATTTCTTTATTAAGATTTTCCTGTAGACACCCACAGGTTTACAAGTTTCGAACTGCTACTAAATTTCACTGGAACACAGAACTTGTTCGAAAAGAAACAAGGAAATTTAAAAAAAAATTAGTGCACTAAAAAAAATTGTCATTTTTCAGTTTCAAGAGTGAAACATTTTACGATTTTTCGGCATGATCTCATAATTATTGGCGTGTGTCTATTGTTTGTTAAAATAACAGAGAGCTATTAACATTCCTTAAAAGTATTCCTAAGCAACGATACAGAAAAAAAAACTATAATTAATGATTTATATGCCGACGAGTGACGGAACGATCGATTCAACTCGTGTTTATTATTGAGTTAGCGCTAACTTATAAGCTAGCGATAAGTGCTTGTAAAACACATGCTGGGATTACACAACGAGAATTCAAGGCTATTGTTGCACAGTGAGATTCAACGCACAGTCGAGTCATTAGCATTATTTATTTTTCTGTCAATCCATTTTTTTTTTTTTTTTTTTTTTTGATTTACTAGATTCTTATATTCCTTGAAGAGGTGAATCATTTAAATTTACTGAATTTAAAGTTAATGTTCTTTATACAAATAGAACGGCGTCATTTGCGCCTCGCAATCTTTACCTCATGTGGGTATTTAAAAATTTTACTTGTTTATTATGGACTTAAGGTCCTGAATTTAATCGGTAGGGAAAAATTGTTACCTAAAAACCCTACTAAAATTGCATCTTTTTTGGTCATCATTTACTCTTGATCGTCAGCAAACTGGAAAGCATAAATACATATGTGTGCGTTTGTGTTATGTTGGGAGTGGGAAGGAGGCGGTCATGTCCTTTTATTTGGAGTTCTTCCGCATTTGCCTTCGGGAATGAGGAAACCATGAAAAACCTCATCCAGGAAGATTCGGCCGGCGGTCAACATGAACCCGGTCGGCCTTCAGTGATATCGGTGTACGATATCCTGCATTGTGTGTGTGTGGGGTGTATGTCTGTTTTTATGTAGATATATACTTTATGGGACTATAGGGGATAAACATACATATACATACATACTATACAATATTATATAAATATATACATAGATATATAAACATAAATTACGGGGGAGGGGTCTGGAGTTTGGGAATACCTACTGCTCGCTCACTCGTCGGCGTCTGAATCTGGTTCATGCCAGATGTGGTCAAGGTCCATCAGAATGTGTTTGGGTAGTCTGTGTACGTATTTGAATGTGAAGTCGCTGGGAGAATTGTATTGACCGATTTCCTGTATGAGTTTATTTTTACTGTGTCTTAAAGATTTGTAAAATCGGTCTGTCAGTCTGTGAGTGTATTCAAATAAGGTCGGAATGTCTTCTCTCGCATGTAGTCTTTTCAAATTTGTTCTGATTCTAGTGTTGTATGTGATTTTAATGCAGAGATTCTGTAGTGTCTGTAGTTTTGTAAAGTCAGATTGTGAGATGCTACTCCACACGGGAATAGCATAGGTCAGCACCGGTCGGATGAGCGAATAGTAAGTCAGGAGTTTGGTTCTGGGAAGTAGCGGACTTTTTCTATTGAAGATGGGCTTCATCATGCCGAGTGCCATTCTGGCTCTTGCGTGCATCTTGGCTAGGTGAGATTTCCAGTTGAGTCGTGAGTCCATAGTCAGGCCCAGGTAAACGACTTCATCCTTCCATTCTAAGACGTGTCCGCCCATTTCGATGTTGACGTCTGGTGTCCTTTTGACGCGTTTCCTCGTGTACATGATGACTTCGGTTTTGGCCTCGTTCAGTTTGAGGCGCCACATCTTGTAGAACTCTACGAGAGCGTCGAGCGCCCTCTGTAGGTATATGGCCGCCATCTCGGCTTTCAGCGAGGAAACGTACAGCTTGACGTCGTCTGCATAGATAGACAGGTTGCATCTCTCGTCTCGGGGGATGTCATGTGTAAAGATGTTGAAGAGATGAGGTCCCAGTAGACTTCCTTGTGGCACGCCTTTTGGAATCTCACGTAGTGACGACAGCGCGTTCCTGATGAAGACTCGGAAGGATCTGTTCTTGAGGTATTCTTGTATCACTCTCGTTAGGTATATGGGCGTGTTAGTTCTGTGCAGCTTGTGCAGTAGCCCTCTGATCCAAACGGTGTCAAATGCCTTCTCCAAGTCTAGCAGTGCAGCGGCGATGTAGCGATGTTCGTTAAATCTTCTGGTGATGAATTCCGCTACTCGGGTGAGTTGATGGGTGGTGGAATGCCTCTTTCTGAATCCGAACTGCTCGTCTGGCAAAGTGTTGTTTTCTTCGTGGTGTGGAAGCAGCCTGTTGAGTATAACCTGCTCAAATACCTTGCTCAGCGTGGAGAGTAGGCTGATCGGCCGGTAGCTTGTCGGCTGCCTCTTGTCCTTGTTTGGCTTCGAGAAGGGCAGCACGGTCGCCGTCTTCCAGATCTGTGGGAAATGTCCGGTGATGAGACAGGCATTGAACAGCTTTGTGATGTAGATGATGGCTTTCTGAGGTAGATGTTTGAGTAGAATGTTGTGTATTTGATCGCTTCCCGGCGCCTTATTGGTCTTCAATCGCTTAATGATGACGGCAACTTCGCTCGGTGTGCTGAAATGGATGTCTTCGACGTTCGTCTGCTCCGCTTGTTCGAGATGTCGTAGAGATTCATCTACTAGTCGATCCGTTTCCGGATCGGATAGGCCGTCCGTGGCTGCGTAGGCTCTCTCGAATCCGTCGGCGAGCGCGTTTGCCTTCTCTTCTAGTGACAGCGCCAATCCTGAGCCGTCTAGCTTCTCTAGCGGGGGAATCGTGTGGTCTTGATGTTTCAGAGCTCTTGCCATTTTCCATAGGCTGTTATCCTTTGGCGTGAGTGATGTAACTTTCTTCGTCCAAAGTTGGCGTCTGAGGTCCGTTATTTCCTGCTTGATTTCCCGCTGTAGAGTGTTGTAGGCCGTTTTGAAGTAGCCGTCGCGCGTACGATGGTAGATGCGTCGCAAGCGATTTTTCTCCTTGATGAGCGATAAGACATGCTCGGGAAGCTTGATCGTGTGTGTGTGTACTTCTTTGAGAGGTATGTGTGTGTCTTGTGCATGTTGTATGATTTCCGTGAGAGTGCTTGCGGCCTCGTCGATTTCATCTGTAGAGCGCAGAGTTCCCGATGTTAGGTGAATTCGTTCGTTAATCTCTTTCTTGAATCCTTCCCAGTCTGCGTCCTTGTAGTTTCGCTGTTTTCTGGGGCTCCTCGAAGTCGTTCCTCCAATACTGAAGCTCACGGGTAGATGGTCCGATGACAGTTCATCCAGCGTGCGCAGTGGCGAGATCGTCTTGACGTTTTTCTCGAGTACGATGTCCAGAGTGCTGGTGTACTGTGCGTGCACTGCGTGGTATGTCGGTTTGTCCGGTGCCATTATCGTGTAGTTGTGAGTCTGCATATGCGTAAAGAGCGTTTTCCCGTTCGCATTGCCTCTGTAGTTATTCCAATAGTTGTGTTTGGCGTTGAGATCTCCTCCTAGAACAACAATTGGGTGCAGATTAAGTAATTTGTCCAAATCTTCTCTCACCAGAAGGTTGTGGTGTCTGCAATAGGCGGCGATGAAGGTATGCGCTCTATCCTCTATGGTGACTTCGACAATCGTAGCTTCAGTATGCTTCAGCTTCGGAGTGGGGATCCTTGTAGATGTGATGGATTGACGAACGAAAATGGCGGTGCCTCCGCCTCCTCCTTCTAGTCGGTCGTCTCGGTGAACTTCGAAGCCGGGCACTCTCAGCGGTGTGTTGGGTTTGAGATGTGTTTCTGAAATGAGAATGATGTCAATGTTAGTGTTATTTGCCAGAGCGAGCAGTTCATCAATCTTAAAGCGGATGCTGAAGGCATTCCACAGGAGGACGTTCACCATCTCGGTATTATACATTGATGGTGGTGGTGATGACATCCATCAGGATGCAAGCCCTCTGGTATGTGGAGGTGCAGCTGGCCAGCTGCGATCGCACGCCATCTAATCCCATGAGGAGGGACATCATCAGCGTGGCGTCTGGGTCTCTGGAGCCTGCGGACTGCTGCGTGTAGGTTTGCGAGCGGGGCTGCGGTTGGGGCTGAGGCTCGGGCTGCGCCTCGGGCTGCTGGGTGGCCGCTCTTCCGCCAGCCACATGGGCCCATGAGCGTCTATCAGTCCTCGTCGTCTGCTGCGCCTGAGGATGTGGCCTGCTGGCCCCTGGTCCGGGGCGATGGGGCTGCTTCTGTCGCTGCTGGAGGGAGGCGACGTACGCTACCCTCTTCGGGCAGCCTCTGAAGTTGGCGGGATGGGGGCCTCCGCAGTTGCAGCACGCGGCGGGCTCGTCCCTGGTGGTTTTGGGGCACTCGGCCGAGGCGTGCTCCACCAAGCACTTTACACACCTCGCGGTGTGTGAGCAGTTGCGGGACCCGTGCCCGAAGTTCTGGCAGCGGTAGCACTGTGTCCCGTGCTGCAGATGGTTGCTGCGGTGCTTCTGCAGGCGGATCCTGCAGTGGCAGAGGTACTTGACTGCCACCCTCAGCTGGCCCATGTTCACTTCTTTGTCAAATTGGGCCATGTACATCGGGTATTCCGCTGCGGTCGTCATCCTGATGACCTTGACTGGGGGGAAGCCCTGATCCGTCAGGTCTGCAGCGATCTCCTCCGTCTCGATGTTTGGCAGGCCCTTGATGACCGCCTTCTTCAATTTTTCAGCCTCCGCTGTGTAGGTATGGAAGCCGCGCGCCTCCGCTCGCAGCCCGTTGGTGAGGGCGCTGTGGTCCGCCATGCTGCGTACAAAGATATTGGCGGTCCCGCCCCTGTTGTATCTGAAATTGAAATTGGCGTGGCCAAGATGACCCTGCACTGCAGAGGTGATCTGGCTGTGTGTGAGGTTCCCCAGGGTCATCACGACCGGGGGAACGCGATCTCTCCTTGCCGCTGCTTGGCTGCTGGTACCTGCGGATGAGAAAGAGAGATTAGTTGTGTTGGCGCGTTTGGGTTGCGGAGCGCCGCCGCCTTCAGAAACCTCCTTGAGGTCGGAGAACCGGTTACCGACAATAACCGGTTTCGGTCCCTGCGGTGACAGGGGCCTCTTCACGGGGTTGGACGGCCTCGTCCAACCTTCCTCCTGGGTCGTCTCCATGTCCTGGGATGGCTGCTGGGGTCTGGGGGGCGGCACGTAGCCCGAAGCTGGGCCTACTGTGGGGCGGTTGCTGGGTCCGGGTGCGGGGGCGGGCTCGGGCATCACGGGGGACGGCATGGGGATGGCCGGCCTTGTCCTCGGGTCTGCGGGGTGGCTCTTCACTGGCTGCTGGGGCTGGATGGCGGGGATCGTGTACAGCACGGTCCCGGTCCCGGTCTTTGTCCTGCTGCGGTACTGGCGGGCGCCAGGGGGAATCTCGATAGGAGATTCCTCCGGGTCTGCGGCTTCTAGCCGCGCGGAGTACATCCGCACGGCAGGGATGATGTTTTTCCTCTTCTGGATTGAGGTGATGGTCCTGTGATCTCGTCTCGGTGGGGCCAGGTCGTCCTTCTTCTTTGCCTTGAAAAAGGCAGTTGGTGGCGCGGGGGCCTGGGCAGTGAGCCGGTCGGGCCGGCTGGCTGCGAGGTGGCAGGTGTCTGGCCGTGTAAACACAAGCCAGACAAAAGCGAATCGGGGCGAAAGGGCGGTGGTCTCGAAAAGCGACTGTCGCAGGCGGCAGTCACAAGGCGAATCCGATGATCGATCGATCGAGCCTGTCAATCCATTTGTATGAGGCATCAAACCCAACAATCTAAACAATACCCTGATTGACTGCACCCACATTACGGAAATGAAATTAAAAAATGTCAAAATAATACATTTGCGATGTAAATGGGATTTGCGTTCCCACTACTCAGAAAGAAGTATGTAGACTTTGAATATAGATTCTATCATAGTTATATCATTTTGATTAGTTCTAATTGAAGTTCAAATTGAATCATCGTTGAAGATTAATTCTAGTTTCGTAAATACTATGCTTAAAATCTCAAGCTTAGGAAATAAAATAAAGTTAGTTTTTTTCTACCTCATTATCTTTTCATAATACATATAATCAGTCTAAAAATATAATAGCAACACACAAATAATATCTATTCTATTTTTATTTTTTATATGTATGTACCGCACAAAAGTCCCGACTGCTCCCGTCTGGAGCCAGTGAAACTATGGCATGAGAATATGTTTTGAGGCTGACCGTAGTGGGGTGTGGAAGGAGATGGGGAATAAAAAGGTGGGAAGTACCTGGCTATTCAGATCTGGTCACCAAACACGGCTAAAGCCATTCCAAACAACGTTTCAATTTTGAATGGTAGTCTTACACCAGGGCGATACTGAGAGTATCTTTCACTCTGATGCGTGCAGCAAATATACTATATATTATTTTCAGTGAATTAATTGTGAAATAACACAAATTAATCGATAAAATTTATTTGCCACGGTGGGACTTCACCACTAAAAGTTACACAAAAGATAACCATAATGCGCCTCTCGAGCGCTCAGCTGTAATAACAGCAAAACCAGTGTGCCTGCCGCTTCAACACGGTTTTCCTGCAAAACTTAACGATCACAGGAGGACCTCAGGAAAATAATCTCCATCAGCGCCTATGTAATCGGGGATTCTGTGTGGAGGGTCTTTTCAATTAAAGAAGGAGATGAAATTCTGTGAATAATAAAGGTATAAGGGGTGGGTAGGAATCTGGGGGCCAGCATGTCTAGGGGTGACGGACGTATGAATCTTCTCCTCCAGTGCGGTGCAAGGCAGCCAGAGAGTCCGGTTGAAGATATCAAAAGGTTTTCTTCAATCTGTATCTCTCGATCCGGCCCGGCACGCAGCAGGCGGGCTGAAGCATTCACCGCCAAGACCCGGACAGACCCGTCACTTTTGTTAAGTCACCAAACGTAGCGAATCACTTGGGGTGACCTATGAAAGAGGTATTGGTTATCCAACAAATAGTTCCTGGTGCGGCGGTACCCACACCCTCCTCCCAAATTGAGGCATGCGCTGGATTTTTTTTTTTACATAAGCTCCACACAGGAGGCCCTGAGGAAAATATATTCCCTCAGGGCCTATGTCGTCTTTGGGGATGCTTTGTGGAGGTTTTTTTTTAAGGAAAGGAGAGTTCTGGAATGAAAAAGGGTTTAAGGGATGGGTAGGAATCTGGGGTTCAGTGTGTCCTGGTCGTACGCCTCCAAGACCTAAACAAACCTCACCCCGTGAACCTGGGCACCCCTACTAAATTACCAAACGTAGCGAACCACTTGGGGTGACCTATGGCGGAGGTGTTGGTTATCCAATAAAGGTTCCCGGGCGGCAGTACCCATTCCCGCATCCCAAATTGAAAATCATGCATTGTGCAGGCGCGTGGCGTATGTTATATTTCCAGGGTTAAGCCGCCGCTACTCGAGTTTTTACCGATTTCTTATACATCTTATATATTTGAAGTTTTTTAGCTCTTAAAAAAATATGTTATTTTTGAATATAATATCTAGATAATCCCCACGCCGGAACGCAAATTATATGAAATTCCCTCGATAGAAAAAAATCGCAAAGTATGCTCGGAAAAATATTTAAAACAAGTCTATTTCTATTATTTTACAAGTTGTATTTGTGAAAAAAATCACAATATTTCTTTAAATGATACTTAAGATGCCTTCCACGAGATTTTTGCTGTATTTTAAACGAGTCATGTTTTATTAAGCATTTTCACAATTTTTACTTTTCACTTTTATCGTTTGAAATATTAGTGCGCTCTCTCCAACATTCATAATTACATATCTCTCCATCTTCTTCTTTTCGTGCTCGGGTACGGGGCCTTAAGATATGAAGTTATTACATTTACATTTTTTAAACAGAAACTCTACACACAATGTCATCTTTGGGGATGATACTGTATGAAGAGCCTTTTTAAGTTATGGCGAGAAAAAATGTGGGAAGGAAAAAAGGATGATGGTTGGGTAAGAATCTGGAGATCAGTTTGTCCAGGAATGACCGATAGAAGTTGGTTATCCGATGATTGATTCAGGGTCGGCGGTACCCATACCCGCTTCCCAAATTGAAAAAAATTGTTTGTCATCTTCCACAAAATACGTGCAAAATATATGCCTATTATGTCCATTGGCGACGAAATTTTTGAAACGAAAATTTTGAACGGTAAATTTTTTGTAGGTGCTTCTAATAAATATTGAGAATGTTCTTTCTTTTTTCGTAGATGTTTACCAGAGTTGATGTATGCTGATGTATGATGAATGCTTTGAGTTTGAAAGTTTAATTATTAATTTTTGCGTACTCATACGAATGTAACAATATTAAAATTAACAAGAGGCTTTTTTTAATCTTCGCAAAAAGTTTTATAAAAATATCTATTAATTGCAATCTTATTGCTTGCAATAATTCTTCAACATTTTTGACGTAAAGAACAAGCTATATAAATTAGCGCACGTAATAATCAGATCAAAAATCAATATAAAAAATAATGTATTAGTTTTAAGTAGCCAGATGATTAAATAATAATTTTGCAGAAACTCAACACACTTGCAATCCAATAATTAAGATTGAAAGATATTGTATTTAATACAATTTTAATTGAAATATTTTTGAGCTAGAAAGATATTAGTGCACACCATGGACTAATTAAATATGATATTAGATTTATAGCTGGTAAATTAAAATTAAACGAAATTTGAATTGCATTATATTTCTTCGAAAGATGAGAAATCTTTCGTTCAAATGTTATAAGTTATAATATACATATACTTACATATCAACAGAATAATGAAAAAAAATTCGCTGCGTTGCGTCACTAGCAATATACAAAATTGGGGAAGTTTTTGTGAGAAAGTAGCAAATAAAATTAGACGCGTTTTTTCACATCAGCTCCCCACAGGAGGCCTTGAAAAAAAATTTCTTCTTAGTGATCTTAGGGGATGCTGCGTGGAGGGTCTTTTAATTGAAGGGAACGACAAAAAGTTCTGGGAAAGAAAAAGGTGAGAGGGGTGGGTAGTCCTCCGTGGTTAATGTTTCTAGGAGTGACGAATGTACGAATTCATCCCTCCCACTGGGGTACAAGGCGATGGGTCGAGAGAGTCCGACTGGAGAGGTCAAAAGACCTCCCTAAACCAGTCTCTCCCGATCGACCTGCTATGCAGTAGGCGGCCAAAAGCATCCGCCGCTAAGACCTAGACAAAACTCACCCCATGAACCCGGGTACCAGTGGCGGCTCGCGACTTTTGGGTGTGTTAGAGTGCTAATATTAGAAAAAAAAACGAAGTTGTTGTAGCCAAAAATTTTTTTTTCGTAAATCGATTTTTTGATGAAAAATTTCAGGTAACTTCAGTTTCGCCGTGTGCCACACGGATTCCTGAAAATCTTCATACAAAAACTGATTTTCAAAAAAAAAATTTTTTTCTTTTAATACAGAATCAAAACAGCCATTTTTTTAATATAAGCACTCTAACACTCCAACACACCCAACAGCCGCCACTGCCGGGCCCCCCTGCCCATAAGTCACCCCAAGTGTGACAAAGGTGTTGGTTATCCAATAAATGGTTCCCGGGCGGCGGTACCCATACCCGCCACCAAAATTGGGGGAGAAGCACATGAGTGAAACAAAACAAAAAGCGAAAATAAAAAAAAATAAAAAAAATTTCAATGAGAAAAACATTGAGCCAAGTCGAGTAAATGATAACGCATTATCGATCATTATCGATTGCATAAGTTAGTAGGCCCTTGGCTAAAATAATATTTTTAATTATTGACAGCTGTTAGACAAATAATAATAATTATTAGTGGGTCAGGTACCGTTTGTTTGGACCACACACAACCCATTTAATATTAACTCGTGATCTTCTAATTAATAAAACGCGGTCGTTCTAACCTTAATCTAGTTATGTTTGACCCGACAATCGTTATGGTTGATGCCTAACTTTCCTTTTTTAACTATGTTTAACTGTGGCAAAAATGCAGTTAGCTTTGACTTTGATGTCTAATCTGTAAACGGAAATGAAAGCATTTAATATTTTGTTATTAATTTAACAACATTGTGTTTTACCGTTTAAGGCCAGGGGAAGTTTGAACTTGTAACCCAATTTTGTATCAATGACATATTATACCAAATAAAGTCGTGAATTTTAACCCACATAATAATATTATTTGATTAATAGCTTCATTAAAGTGCCCACTATAATATGTGCATACACATTGAATGACAAGTCACAAGTTCAGTATATTATAGCGAGCTAAAAATTACTACTTTTATTTTTTTTTAAATAACCCGTCAAAATTATTTGTTCTGTTTTCGGAATAACTCATACAGGTCTCATAGAAATCGCTGTGTCTCTCTTACTATCGTGGTTAGAAATATGATCTTTTTTTTTACACGAGCTCCACACAGGAGGCCCTGAGGAAAATAATTTCCCTCAGGGCCTTTGTCATCTTTGGGGATGCCGTGTAGAGGGTTGTTTAAGGAGAGAAAGGGAAGAAGAGTTCTGGGAAGGAAAAGGGTTTAAGGGGTGGGTAGCAATCTGGGGTTCAGTGTGTCTTAGTCACCCGCCTCCAAGACCTACACAAACCTTACGCCATGAACCCGGGCACCCCTGCTAAATCACCAAACGTAGCGAACCACTTGGGGTGGCCTATGGCAGAGGTGTTGGTTATCCAATAAAGGTAGCTCCGGGGTGCGGCGGTACCCATTCCCGCCTCCCAAATTGAAACGGTGTTAGATAGAGAAAATACTACGCTTTATATTCAGTTCTAAAAGGTAACTAAAATAATTAAATTGTACATTTGTATGAACCCAAAGTTTTTACCGCAATTTGAAAAAAAATGTAACTTTGAGAATTTTTATTAATTATTTTTACGTAAGACGATAAAAAAGTGTCTTGTCGATAACATTCATGATATATTTGCCTAATAAATTATGTATGTTTTTTCTTTTCTTTGGTAGAGCTCCGCCCCGGCAATGCTCTGCTTTCAGATTTTCGATCGAGTTTCGCTAATATTGTCTTCATTTCATTGAAATATTAAAATAAAAGTTTGAAACTTATTTTTTTTAAAGTGTTAAATATAAATGTATTGCTTCGTAGAAAAGGTATTCTTTAAAATGTATAATCAAATAAAGCCCAGATATACTTCAAAACGGCTATAACTCGTGTTCTTTATCTGATCGTGTTCTTTATCTAATAGTGTTTTTAATCTAAAAGTGTTCTTTATCTAACAGTGTTCTTTATCTAATAGTGCTCCAATCGCACTGCAAAGACTAATAATTATGTTTTTTCTTACACATGTAAATAGTTAAATAAAATCGCTGCCCTCACATTTTAAATAAAAATAAAAAAAAAATCTTTGTAAATGACGGTTACCACAAAACATATTTCTATTATTATCAAAATTATTTGCTTGCCAGAACTCCACGCTGTAAATCTGAAAGTATTTATAACCTTTAAAATAGTGGCAGTAGAAATACACGTTTCAGTAATCGATTCCTTTGAAGAGTAGAACTTGGCTGAAGCTTAATGTAAGCATATTTCCATTCAAATAATATTAATTAAAAGCGGGCTCAATAAAAACTCATTACCCAAGTCATGCGATTTCAAATTCAACCAATTCAATTATATCCACGGTTTTGTATACTAACAAGTACAAATGTCAAACGTATTAAGTTCAAAGTTAATCTGAGCCAACTATAAATTTATTATTAAAGCTTTGCCTTAAATCACGGTTATAATAATTAATTATTGTATCAAAAGTTTAATCATTTAGAACATTATTCATATTCCCCAAGGAGAAAGGAACATTTTCTTTATGTGAACGTTTTGCTGGAAGGTATTACGGTCACGTTAATCTACTTATTAATCGTGGCAGCCATTAATTCAACTTTTTACACTACTTTGACTTAACTGGCAATAATTTCATGGACTTTAATATTTTTAGTGTATGCTTATGAGAATTTCATAAAAACTACTACAAAACTGAGAAAGCTTTACAGGGATTGGCAAGAAACTAATCGCAATCTACCATGAAATGAAATAAATTTATTTATCTGTGTTATGCATTTTCATAAAGTATCTACCTTTTATGTCCTCCAAACTTGTGCCGAGGAAAAAAATTTGAAGGCACGAATTTGAGTACCTACCTACTCGAGGCAAAAAAAGTGGAACACTAATATTTCCAATTAAGATTAAGAGTAAAAATAAAATATTTATTTGAAGGACATACCATTATTTTTTTAAACAAAGACAAACGATTATGAACTTAGCCACCCGAAGAATTAAATATACTCAGTCACTGACCAGTCAATATAAGAGTTCCAATTTCCCGAAGCCAGTGGAACTATGGCATCCACATTTTGATAGGCTATGGATATTGTGAGAGGGAAGTAGAAGGGGTATTCAAATTTGGATAACACTTAGATGAAATAAAAGAGATGAGAAGTTGCTGAGACAACGCGTTGTTTCACTGAACTAGGTCCAGTGGACACACTTGAGTTTTGCTTCGTTTAGTATCGTACATAAGTTCGTTTGTCAAACAAGCTGTCACCATCTGCCAAAAACTAAAAACGTATTTTTAAATATAATCTTCGTGTTTTTGAGAGGTACAAAAATCGCTAACGAGCAAAAAGTGTTTTAAAAATGAAGAGATTTTTCCATTCATAAAAACATACAAATCCCTTGTAATTTCAATAAATACAATATTTATTCGCACCACCTGAAAACGGTAAATGTCGAACGACTTTACTTTTCTTGTGCGTTTCTTTGTTACCTTTGAAACTAAAAAAAAAGAATGTGCCATATTTTTAGTTCGATTAGTATGCACATAAATAGTATTTACTTTTATGATGTCATTGATGAAACAACGCTTTTTTACAGAGTTAGTTGATTAAATGGAGTAGGTATCTAGAAAATTGAGTTTAATGAATTTGCACAATAACAATAAATAGATATTGTTTATATGGTTATTAAGGCATACAGAGTACATTATTATACAAGTTATAAGATATATTAAATTAAATTAAGTCAGTTATTCAAGTCCATGTAATATCAGTGGGTAATTCCGCCTGAGATGAGAACGGTTATTAAAACTTAACCAATAAATATATGAGTTACAGTAATAAACATTAACATCGTTTTCTAGTTTTTTCAAAATTTTCAAGTTTCATAATGTAAATAAAAGTTTTTGTTATTTACCTGAACATAGAGACCACACATGAAAGAGGTGTAAATATATACCATACGGTCAGTTTATTAAAATATTATAAACGTAAAAAGCAAACATTATTGTGCCTGCATTTGTGATGAAATTAAGTCGGAACATAAAATTAATCGGACAAGCTAACTGATACTTCAGAATCATTTAGTCCACCTAATCAGTAATCAGGTCAGGGATTAGCCTGATGGGACCGATTGCACCAATCGAACCTGAACTAAAGCGGCTTCGGGAATCTCTAAAAGAAAAATAAATACATAATAGAAAAATAATGAAACTATGCGACGAAAAAAAAACCAGTAAATAATTTTCATTCCAAATTTTTATTTTAAATTTAATTTTGTCTTCCCCTGTTCCGTAGGTCCTTTAATGCAACCTATGCAAGCAGGTAGCTAGCTTTGTATTGCCTAATTTGAAATGAATTGTGTCATTATATAAATATTATGTAGTACACCACTTGTGCACGGACATCTACCCTGATGATGGACACTTCAACGCTGTCCGAAACATTGACTAAAGAAGGAGGTATGGCCAGGTGGCATAATAACTCAAAAATGAATCACGATATCTAATGGCAAATGTGTTATAGTATTCGGATTAAAGCATTCCGTTGTTTAGCGCATATAGCTTCATTTTTACCGGTTCTTCTATAAAAACACGTTGATGTATTCGTCAAAATTTTTGACAATTTTCATCAAAATACCCCATAGTGTTTTGACGTGTATAAACAGACGGATAAGACATACGTTGACGTATATGACGTAAATAGGCATATATTTTATTGTTGTGCTACTTCACAAAACAAATACAAACATAGGTATGCACAATGTACATAAGAAGAAATTCGTCTATCAACGTACTGCGTCTACGAAAGAGGATTATGTCTGTGCCCGCTCTATTTACCTTCTTGTATTACCACATAACAGATACGAGATTAGTGCTTGCCATGACAACAGAAAATGTTTAGTATCTACTCTCAGTGCAGTCAGCGTGCAGCGAAGTGCCGTCGTAAGAATAGTATTTTTATTTACCTACTTGCACAGACGTACAATTTTTGAAGTTTGAGTGGATATATGTACTCGAAATCTCGTGGAGTGGTAAGTAGTACGTTTCAAACTGCAAAACTTCAGGAGGCTTCAAAACCTCAATTTGGGAGGCGGATATGGGTACCGCCGCCTCGGGAACCTTTATTGGATAACCAACACCTCTGCCATCGGTCAATGCCAGTGGTGCGCGACGTTTGGTGACTTTGCAGGGGTGCCTGGGTTCCTAGGGTGAAGTTTGTCCGAGTCTTGGCTGCGGATGCGTCTGCCTACCAACTGCACGGCAAGCCGGATCAGGAGAGAATGGTTGAGGGAGTTCTTTTGACTTCTCCAGCTGTACTATCTTGGAACATTGTCTTGCACCGTGGCGGAAGGGATGGATTCATACGTCCGTCACTCCTGGACACACTGACCCCATGATTCCTACCCACCCCTAATATCCTTTTCCTTCCCAGAACATCCTCTCCTTATTTTCACAAAAGACCTTCCACACAGCATCCCTTAAGAACACATAGGCCCCAGGGGGAATTATTTTCCTGGAGCTAATTTTAAGGTACCTACCTGTTCATGAAAATCTTAGTTTTTTCATCTTTATTATTGTAATTTTTATTTCACGAAATTTGATTAATTCATTCAATTTTAAAGTTAATATTCGAGTTCCGTGAAAGTCCTATTCAAGTTCTATTACTATTCTAGTAATAAATAACAACCTACCGACGATGAAATAATAACGAAACTTGAATGAAACTTTCTGTAAAACAGAACTATAAAAGGAATTATTTTTAAAGGTTGCATGTGTCAATGCTTTTAGCGTTCGTAGAAAGTGAATAGATTCCTATCCACCGGGCTATCGACCACCTTGTTGTAAAAATTATAAACGAAACAGCAAAAAATCTCACGCAAACTCATCAAATGAATAGCTAAGACTTAAAGCCTCTCTTTAGGAAGGTGTAGTAGGGCCGTTGGTAAACTTAGACTCGGGGTGGTTAAAAGGGGGTGAAAGTGATTCGCCAATAATTGTTCAGTCATGTGCCTATCCCTGGCTGGTTTTACCACCCACTCCCCAACCGTGCATAATATAAACCGTCTAAGCGACTTGCAGAAAAGGCTTTACCCAACGAAGATTCAGCGAATGCGCTCGTGAAATTCTTTCCACACACGACAGGGCTATCTGAACATTGAAATATAGTGGATTATTTTATTCAGTAATAAATATTGCACAAATTATATGGTTTAAAAAAAACGATATGTTTATTTTAAGGGTTAGAAAAAAAAAACATTACAAATGCTACCGGAGACCAAAAGTTTATATAAATTTTTACTCCAAATAATTTATTTATTTATTTACAGACAAATAGTCCATTATAACATAACAAAAACACGAATATAAAAAAGAGATGACAATGAAAGGAAAGTACATATAAATGAAGAGCATTGACAAATTATAATATAAAGAACATGTAGAAGACTACAAGTCAAAGCTTGAAGGTGGATTTAAAAGACTTTAAAAATTACACATTTCGTATCGCCTGCCGAAAGTCATTTAGGCTAACACCAAAAAATTCAATGCTTTGACTTGCGTTAAGTCTTAACATTCTGGATAAAGGAGAATGATATCCATAATAGAATGTTGATTGAGGAACAGCAATTCATTATTTCGGAGTCTACGGGAAGAGATATTAAACTGGATAAGTTGTAACAAAACAGGTGTGTCAGTGATACTGTTGATAATTTTGAATATGCAAATTAGATCAGTGTACAATGTCATTGGTTAAAAAAAGTTAGTCAAGTAAGTCCCCTAACACTCTATATAAACTTTCCAAATGAATTGCAGTCGACCCATTTATGAATCCACTTCTTATGATAATTATCGTTAAAAAAGTCGTCAAAACAAAGATGTCAAAAAAGACGTCGAGAACAATTCATAAAACTGGGATGGCTCGGCTAGTTGGGATATGTAGCAAGGTTGTACTACCAAAAAGGCTTCTTTATTTTAAACCTGCAAAAAGAGTGTTGGGAGCTCTAAATGCAACATAAAATACAACATTTTTGAACATATGGAGTTAGGAGACCGGAAGGAATGGAGGAGCTTCAGTTTTAAATAAGTGCTTTTAGTGGAGGATTCTTTAAGAATTATGGCACCGTTTATGATGATACTATAGAATAAAAAAGATCACAAGAAATACGACGTGGGCATGTTTCGTAATACAAAAGTCTGGCCTTAAGGACAATTTTCAATATAAAACTGTGTTTCATCATCATTATGAGATTCAAATAGGATAGCGACATACGATGTCAGACAAATGAAGATACAGAGGGAGAGCTAATTAGACCACAACAAAAAGTTCTTAGTCAGTCGTAGTAATTTCTTTTGAAATTTACAAGGCGTTTCTAGTGTGAATTATATATTCAGTGGATGAAAATAAACTATCCTTAACGGGTTAGCAAATGAACAGTCTATGAGTAAACCTTTTTTGAAAGTTTTTTGTCACATATTATATTTTCTCCCTAGTCAAGCCAGCACCTCTTTTTCACCATTTTATTCTACCTTTATTTCGTAATGCCCACAATGTCAAAAGAGAGCTGGCGAGCGGTGAAAACTTTTTATTTAGTTAAAATAAAAACAATGTAAGGCAAAGGTAACTACAGACTGGTATAATAAATATATGAACCACACAAACGAACAATTTATGATCAGAAAATCATATATAAATTCCATCACAAATAGTTTAAAAAGACAGATACCTCTTTACATACTGCTTTGCGATTTTCGTATAAGTTTAAATTTTAATAGCCAAAATATTTGAGTTTTTTATTCGCACCAAAGTAATATCAAATGGAAACAATGCGAGTAAGTAAATAAGCTGCACCCACTGAAAACAACATAAAACAGGTGTATAAATTTCTGGAAACAGGATATCGTCTTTCTCGATAATATTGAAAATATCTGGAAGGCATCGGGAGCGTGCATTAAAGTCACGTATGTGAGTAATGTCACGAGTGAACGATTCGACTACTCTCAAAAGGAAACGGTTAATGTAAATAATGCACAAGAAATTCAATACCATATAAAATATGAAATGCCTTACGAGATATTCATATTCCTGTTAGCAGGCTGTAGAACTTACTGTGTACCAGCAGTACAAGCTCCATATCCAGCTCCGGAGCATTACATTATGCACGATGAACTCTAGCACGCTCCGATCGTCTTCATAATACATAAATGAATATTTTTTTGTAAAGCTCAAAGTCTGTAATATTTCGTGTCGCCGGAAACTTTGATAGAAGACCACGATTAATTTTTTTTATCAGAAATGAGATTTTAGCCAGTTTTTATTTTTTTAATGATGAATGATGATCAAAGCTAACAAAAACTTAATATAATGGTTGAAATGTTAGTAAAAAATATATAGTACAAGTGCATCATGAGCATATGAAGTCAGTCAAGATTTAGAAATCATAATTATGTTAAAGCATTTTGTTTTGTGTTAAAGCATCTTTATGTACAGAAGATCGCCTAAACCGCTTTGCCTGAGATTTTGTGTAATAGCAGCAATCAATTGAATGAAAAAGAGTAAATAATTATTTATGTAATTCAAAACATTGCTCACTTAATCATTGATAAAAGTATGCGGGTTTGTTTTTCAATGAGTAATCAAGATTATAAAATATGTTATTTAAACTTTTAGTTGATGTCTATTTAATTAGATTTAAAGATTGACCAATAGAACAAACTACGGCATCTTATTTTAGTTTTGGACACTTGTTGACTTAGTTGACAGTTGACGAAATAAATATGTTGACATAAAAATTGCAGACAGAAAACCGTTTGTTTGCCTGTTTCAAACAATCACATTTCCGATAGTTAAGACAAAGTTTAACTAAAAATGTCGCAAACCCGCTTAGAAAAGGAGAAAATTTGCTTGAATTCCATTTATCCAGTGAGTTAGCAACAGTTTGCCTATATACCTAGAAGCCTACCAACCCTTATCGTGATACCCCTATCTGAAAATAGTTGACAAGATACACAAGCAAGGAGACACGGAGCGTTCCCTACTTATCCACTCACTGATTTCATCACAGTAAAAAGGCGGCCAACTACTATTCCCAAATCTCTCAACACCCCTTACGCTTCATTAGGTTCTGGTATTAATATCAGAAGGGTAGAACCTTTTCTAATTTGATAAACCCTTCGGTGTAGTCAATCATGCAATATTCTTTAAATCGGATGAGGAGAAACACAATAATAAATTCCTAAAAATGACGTACAAAATATGACGTTTTTGAGTAACACTCTAGTAATTATTTAACAATTGTCATAATATAATATTGTAAGGTCGATAATGATTTCATACGATACGACATATTGACATTGATACTCGTATAAGGCATAAACTATCACATGTTTATGTTGAATAGTGTTTATGTTGAAGTGGAATATTAGAACGTATATACGATGTCAAAATGAGTCCATAGTTAAAGCGATATATAAAATTTATTTTTTTTGTAATGTGAATATCGCCCATGATTCCCTCTGCTCGGAGCCGGTGTGACTATGGTATCCCCAGATAGAGTGTGTTGTGTCGCTGAAGGATGTTGTGAAGGAGATGTGGAAGAGAGAGTGTGGGTAGTAGGTAACTGAAATGTTTTAGGATGATAAAATTATTTAGGCCATCACACTTTAATTGATTTTCTTTGTAGCAAAAGCACTCCACATGTTTTTTTTTTTCAATTTGCATGATTTTCCAAAGCTGTTATTTTTAAGAGGGTTTTTTTTTAAATGAAAAAAAATAAACAATAAATACAACGACCATACTAAAAATAAGACAGTTTTTTCCAGATGGAAACAGCAGGAGTCACGGTACCAACTCAATATTTTCGTAAGACTCAGAGTGAACTCAATTGAAGGACGGGTAATTTGTCTTTTCAAAGCACCAAACAATAAGTCCCACGGTCGTGGGCATAATTATTTATCCTTGTACAAGAGGGACACATGTACAGTGAATTTATATAAACAAATAATTAGAACTTCGCCTAAAGATGCATTGTAGAAATAAAGATATGTTTAATCATATTAATAATATCGATAATATACTCGTTTATCAATGATAGTACCTAATAATACTTTCCGATATTTGTGATATATTTATCTTTCCGGATAAATAAAAATTACTCTTAAGTGGTTTCGAGATTTGTAAACCTAATTTATTGTATTTATTGGCATTTGTTTATTATTGTGTTTGTGTTTATTACGCCTTATGAGTTTATTAATAGTTTTAAGATTCAGAGGACATAGCTGCTTGTAGTGGAATAACTTTTTTCTTGAATGTCCGCTCTCGACGTTGTTAGTAACACGGTTATTTATGATCGTAGTGAGGTCAATAATTAAATTATTGTGAACCAAAAAAAAAAATTGAGAAAAAGAAAAGAAAATAAAAGAGGTCACCGTTCAATTGAGTCGTGGTACGGTTTTCCGGGAGTCGTAAAAATACCGCTCATCAAAAAGAGCTAGCTCAATTGTGCGGCTCGTTCGTGAACAATTCATCGCTAATACATACATATACATAGTATAATACGTGAAGCCAAAACTTTGTACCCCTTTTTACGAAAATTGAGCGGACGGAGGAGTATGAAATTTCGCACACTTATAGTTTATATAGAGGAGGAGTGCAGAATGCTAACATTTTTAAAAATTATGCATAAAAATAGATTAAATCAAAAACAAAAACATTTCACACACTACCATGTATTTGACACACACACTCGCGTCTTTACTCTATTGTTTATTGTTAAAGTCTATGGTCAAATTGAGAATAGATTAATATAGTTTGTCTTTAATATTATTTGTCTATGGTCTTACTGAATGTCAAACATAAAAAAAAAAAAACATTACAATTATGGTCGAATATCGACCATTGGGCGACCACTAGTACATAGTATTACTTGTACTTCGAATTGGAAAAAAAAATCTACCGCGTTATTTACAAATTTATCTGATGTATCTGTGGTACTTTAAGTAGTTATATTATTTGAGTTTAGCATTTTCTTAACCAACAGCATTAACACAGCCTTACTAAAAAGGTCGTGAAAATTTTATTTAATTATTAAACGACCGTGTAAGTTAAAACGTTGTAAGTGATAAAAAAATGGTTAATGTTAAGATATATATGTACATTGCTAATATTGTTAAAAGGGGTTATTTATCTGTTGTAAGCAGTGTTAATAAAAATAATTCATTTTCGAATTTCCGAATTTTTCCAAGGTATTTTAAATTTCCGATATATTTATTATTTTTGAAGATGTCGTAAAAAAATACCATTACATAAACCAGATAGAATTATCCTTTTTGATTTTTGAATTTGAAATATACTTCGGTGTTTAAAAATTGCCAAAAATACGAAAATAAATTGAACAAGCTTTCCACAAACATTTTTGATCAAAAAGTAGAGAAAAAAAAATTAAAAAAAAAAACACCGTCACTTCGCTTTTTCCTCGCAAATACAAAAAAAAATTGAATTTTGTTTTTTAATCACAAAAATTAACATATAAAAAACTGACATTTTATTGCATTGCCTGCACATTTTTTAAAGTTAATTTCTTTGATATGTTTACCAAAACATATGTATATTAGACATTAAAGTTATAAAAAACATCACTTTCAAGAAATTTTTATTAAACAAAGACCCTGAAAGGCAATTTGAATATTGATGTAACCAATAAAACCAATTTCTGATATATCAATTTACAACATACCTGTTCGCGCAATTTTATATGGGATTGGTTGGGTATTGCATTCGCGGACTTGATGGGTAGATATGTCAAAATCCTGAATTTATCCCACCTACCTAATCTTTCCCTCCTAAATGTCACCATAAAAATTGTTGCAAAAAGTACTAAACTTTGGAGAGGTGACAGTGTGATTTGCTGCTCAGTACAAAATAACATCTCAGACAGGGCGCATGTATTGTAACCTCTTGTTATAAGAATATTGCAAATTTTTAAACAGTGAGAAGTGTACACCAAAACTGGAGATCAGCGAGGCCCCATCTGCAACGGTGAGTCCTATTTTCCTTATTCCAATCTGGGCTTATCTAATTTTCCAAAAGTCCAGATCTGAACTATCGACTGACTATCCATCGGGTTTTGCGAGTGTATACTATCTAATCGTCCCGTATAACTTAGCGATTTCACGTAGTTTCGGGACTGGTCCTTCGAGGGCTGCATAGGCTTTGCTTTGCAGCATTTACCGCCAATTAACAGTGGAGTCGCAGTTTCGCGACACCATTTTTGGTTCTTTCGAGTCGGATTACCAACGGGGTATTTAAAATTAATATATTTAACCTGCAAATAATTATTATTTGCTTTTCATACTTTGTTAAGTCATTTGTACTGACATACTTTTGTAATTATTGTTGCATTAAAATTCCTACATAGAATTAATCATGTCGACGAGTGATGGTACTCAGGCTCAGGATCTAGTTAAAATCAAATTACTAGAATCTAAGATTAATTTGATGCATAATCGTCTCAATGATTTATATGAGAAAGCGAAAATTATTGCAGATAGGGAGACAAGGAGTTCGGAGGAGTTCGTTAGACAAACGGTTAATTTGGCTACATATTATTCACAATTTAACACGTATTGTGATGAATTTCTTTTACTTCAATTGAAAAAGGATCCAAACTATAATATAAATTTAGATTTATGGAATAAATTCGAAAATAAGTACTGCTTTGTAGTTAGTATACGCGAAAGTAATGTGGCGAAGCAAGATTTAGGTGGTACGCAGAAATTAAATAAGTCCCAATTTATTAAGCTTCCAGCGATTGATATGCCATCGTTCGATGGAAATCAAGAGAATTGGTCGGTATTTTATGAAGCATTTAAATTAAACATCCACTCTAATGAAAATTTGAATACGTCGCAAAAGATGCAATATTTGATAGGAAAACTTCAAGGAAAGGCATTATCGGTGTTTGCCGGAGTACTGCCGAATGAAAAAAATTATTTTGTAATCTGGAATGCTCTCGAAAAGAAATATCAAGACAAGCGCGTGCTAGGCACCTTTTATCTGAACAATATTTTGAATTTAAAATTATTGGCACCTTCTAACTCAAATGAGTTAAATAATTTTATTGAACGGTTTGCGTCTTCCATGTCTGCGCTCAAAGAATTAGGTATTGATGACCTAACCGACTTTATAATTTTACATATTGCACTGAAAAAATTAGATATGCAATTAGTGCAAAATTTCGAAATGTCCATACGGGAGAAAGATATACCTACATATACCGATTTAATAGAATATATTCGTTCGCATGTTAAAATTCTTGAACGAACCGGACCAGAAAGTAAAGTTAATAATAATAAAAATAAGGTTTCGCATTCTTTCGCTGTGGTTGAACCGAAGTCGTTTGATAATAATCGTAGTAATAATAATAAATGCCGGAAATGCAATCGAAGCGATCATGTTGAATTGTTTAAATGTGAACAATTTAATGAGTTGAGGCCAAAGGCTCGCTTTCAGTTTGTAAAATTAAATAACTTATGTGTAAACTGTTTAAGCGATAAACACAAGACGGTAAAATGTTCATCTAAATCGGATTGTAGAATTTGTAAAAAACGTCACCATACTGCTTTGCATTTTGAGGGTACGGTGAACAACGAAAGTCATTCGAAAAACGAAGCTGTCACATTAATAACAAGGAATAAACATCATAATGATTTTACGGCGGGTAATTTTGCTACGAATGTACTATTGTCAACCGCGCAGTTATTCGCTTACGACATTAAAAATAATCAAGTAACCGTCAGGTGTTTAATTGATTGCGCCTCGCAACAAAATTTGATTAGTTTAAATACTTGTAATGAATTGAATCTTAAAATAATTCCTTTAAATAATTCAGTTATTAAAAGTGTTGGTTCAGTGGAGACACCAATTTTGGGGCATGTTGCATTAACAATTAAATCCCGTGTTTCAGAAGATAAATATAAAATAAGCCTATTAGTGGTCGAGAAAATCACGGACAAGCTCCCTACACAATATGTTGACACAAAGTCATGTGAGCATTTACTTGGTTTAAATCTAGCCGATGAAAATTGGAACGTTCCATCCGATGTCGATATTTTATTAGGTGCTCAGTTATTTCCATATATTATGCTAGGAAATAAGGTTTTATCTAAACATAATACGAATGCACCACCCGCTATACAAACGGTATTCGGATATATTGTAATGGGTGAAATACCTAAGTGTACGCCGGACGTTTCGTGGACATTCGGCCCCATAACCAACGTGGATTTATACAATGCGTTAACCAAATTTTGGACAATGGAAGACATGCCTATTAAGTCATTGATGAGTGCTGAAGACGCGGAATGTGAGAAAATGTACGTCGAGTCCGTCCAACGGGATGACTCGGGAAGGTATATTGTGTCTTTACCTTTTAAGATAGATCCTAATAATTTAGGAAATTCGCTCAGTGTCGCGCAACGCAGATATAAATATTTAGAACGGAAATTTAATACGTCACCAGAATTGTATCGGAGTTATAATGAAGTAATTTCTGAATATCTGGAAAAGGGATATATAAGGTATGAAGTTCCGTCTTCATCTAATATTGATGAGGGATATTTCATTCCTCACCATGCAGTAATTCGTAAAGATAAAACAACAACTAAAACTCGTGTTGTATTGGACGCCAGTACAAAGACCAGTTCAGGGTTGTCACTTAATGATATTTTGTATACTAGTCCAAACTTGCAATCTAATTTATTTACACTTTTAATTAAATTTCGCTTATTCGCTATAGCATTGACCGCAGATGTTAAACAAATGTATTTACGTATGATGGTAACGGAAAGCCATCGTAAATATCAAAAAATTCTTTATAGATTTCACGAAGAGGAAGAAATTGGAGTTTATCAATTTAATTGGCTAGCTTTTGGGTTAAATTGTTCACCGTTCCTTGCGATGCGAACTTTAAGAAAGCTAGCGAGCGATGAAAGAAATCGTCACCCGAAAGCCGCAGAAGTTGCAATTAATGATTTATATATGGACGATTTTGTATATTCTGTAAATACTATAAGTGAAGCCGTCACTTTGTCTACAGAATTAATGGCGATGTTCAAGTCTGGAGGATTTGAATTAGTTAAATGGTCGAGTAATTCTGCTCATTTGCTCGCTCAATTACCAGAGTCGCACCGTGCAACGATGGATTTCTCGGATAATTGTAGCATTTTAGGACTAAAATGGGATCCGATATCTGATTGTTTTCATTTTATGATATGTCCCACGGAGGAGAAAACTATATGTAAAAGATCAATTCTTTCCACAATAGCACGTTTATTTGATGTATTAGGTTTGGTTGCTCCGGTAATTTTATATGCCAAATTACTTTTACAAGAGCTGTGGTTAGAGAAAGTAGGATGGGATGAAGAACTACCCCAAAGTATTGTCAAACGATATGTCAAATTCAAGGAAGAATTACGGATGCTTTCTAATTTAAATTTACCTCGATATTTGGGAGTAAAAGAGGACTGCACGATAAATATTATCGCTTTTGCAGCCGCGAGTACGAAAGCATACGGGTGCGTAGTATATCTTCATGTCACAGATAAGAGTGGCAACTCTACTATGAATTTGATATGTTCGAAATCCAAGGTAGCCCCTTTAAAAATAGTTTCGCTCGCTCGATTGGAATTATGTGCTGCGCTTATTTTATCTAGACTTGTTAAATCTATTATAGATACTTATAAAAATCGCGTTTTTATAAACGATATATTTGCTTTTTCAGATTCAAAAATAGCACTTTCTTGGATTCACTCATCCCCGCACAGATGGCAAACTTTTGTAGCTAATCGAGTTAGTGAAATTCAGGAAAATTTACCTGCGAAACATTTTTATCATATAGATGGAGTTACCAATCCTAGTGATTGTTTATCACGTGGACTATTGCCCGCTCAGCTAATTGATCATCCTCTTTGGTGGCACGGTCCACCCTGGGCTGCGAACCCAGTGTCCGAGTGGCCTGTCAAAAGCTTTTCCCCCTCAGCGCAGGAGAAGAATACTTTGGAATTGAAAAAGTCGCATACGTTCACGATAACGTCAATAGAGAATAATTCTCCAATATATAATCTTGCTTTAAAAATTTCTTCATGGCCAAAACTGCTAAGAATTGTCGTATATATTTTACGATTTACGCGGAAGTTATCGTGTTCAACAGTTATAAATTCCACGGAATTAAATATTGCTGAAATAAATGTATTAAAAGCTCTACAGAAAAAGTATTTTTATGCCGATATACAATTAATACAGAGGAAAAAATTATGTTCATTTTCGATTCGAAAATTAAACCCGTTCGTCGATCATAATGGATTGTTACGCATAGGTGGTAGATTAACAAACGCGAATATACCTTATGAAAACAAACATCCAGTACTTCTGCCAAGACAGGATCATATTGTCGATATAATTATAGATTTTTACCATCGTGTGAATTGTCACACTGGTGCTCATCTCCTTATGTCTATAATTAGACAGCGTTATTGGATCTTATCGGGAAGAAACTTAATACGCAAACGAGTACATGCATGTAATTTCTGTTTTAAAACCGCACCTTCTAATATTATACCGCCAATGGCTGATTTACCTACAGCTAGAGTTCAAGAAGCAAAAGCATTTACACATACTGGTGTAGATTTTGCCTGACCGATAAAGATAACCCTTTCTAGGCGTCGTGGAGTAAAAAGTCAAAAGGCATATATATGTCTATTTATTTGTTTAACGACGAAGGCTATACATATAGAATTGGTATCAGATCTAAGTACGGACAATTTTTTAAACGCATTTAAACGTTTTCTATCCAGACGCGAACCCGTTTCGTGTATGTACAGTGACAATGCGACAAACTTCATAGGCGCGAAGAATTGTCTTGATGACTTATATAAATTTTTGGAGGCAAATTCAACTAATGAAGTCCTTCGCAATGAATTTAACATTCGGAGAATTGAGTGGAAGACGATTCCACCTCGCGCTCCTCACTTTGGAGGATTATGGGAATCAAATATTAAATCCATTAAATCGCATCTGTATAGGGTTGTGGGTACTCAACTTTTATATTATGAAGAGTTTCTCACAGTTCTGACGCAAATAGAGGCTTTACTTAATTCACGGCCGTTATGTTTATTAAGCAGTTGTCATTATCCAGAAGCTCTTACTCCGGCTCATTTTCTAATGTCTTCTCCGATTCAGCATTTGCCCGCTTATGATATGACTAAGGAACGCATTAGTCTGCTGAAAAGGAAAGAGCTTTTGGATCACCTCGTTCAATCTTATTGGAAGAAGTGGCATATAGAGTATCTTCACTCTCTGCAGATGAGACAAAAATGGAATAGTCCCGTCAATAACATTCTTGTAGGTACTGTAGTATTGGTGCATCAAGAAGATGCGTCTCCACTTTATTGGCCGGTGGGGGTTGTTGAGGAAATATTTCCGGGTAAAGACGGAGTGGTTCGGGTGGCACTCGTAAGAACCCCTTCTGGGAACTTTAAACGACCAGTCGTGAAATTGTGTCCCCTGCCTACACAATAATAATTATTTTTCTTTATCTCTATTTATTTCTTTTATTTTTATTTTTTCTTAACTATGTAATATCAATCGCTTATATATATATTTAAAGTTAACGCTTATATATATATTTAAATTTTTATTTTTCACTATAATTCTTTACTTTATTTTGAAAGTACCTTCAGTTTCGGTAGGTACTTCCAAGGCCGGGAGAATGTTCGCGCAATTTTATATGGGATTGGTTGGGTATTGCATTCGCGGACTTGATGGGTAGATATGTCAAAATCCTGAATTTATCCCACCTACCTAATCTTTCCCTCCTAAATGTCACCATAAAAATTGTTGCAAAAAGTACTAAACTTTGGAGAGGTGACAGTGTGATTTGCTGCTCAGTACAAAATAACATCTCAGACAGGGCGCATGTATTGTAACCTCTTGTTATAAGAATATTGCAAATTTTTAAACAGTGAGAAGTGTACACCAAAACTGGAGATCAGCGAGGCACCATCTGCAACGGTGAGTCCTATTTTCTTTATTCCAATCTGGGCTTATCTAATTTTCCAAAAGTCCAGATCTGAACTATCGACTGACTATCCATCGGGTTTTGCGAGTGTATGCTATCTAATCGTCCCGTATAACTTAGCGATTTCACGTAGTTTCGGGACTGGTCCTTCGAGGGCTGCATAGGCTTTGCTTTGCAGCATTTACCGCCAATTAACAGTGGAGTCGCAGTTTCGCGACACCAATACCCACAGAACATTGTACATGATAATTTGGCTAATATTGATTACAAGAATACAAGAGAGAATTGGTTATAAAAATAGAAATCATGAACTAAAATGTGACCTTAATAACAACACATGTTATTTAATATTTTTGCGGCGAGAAAGATGAAAGGGCGTACGCACTAATCAAAGTCACCTCCTGGACATAAATGAAATCAACGATTTAAACATGTACAATACAACGTTGCCAAATTGATAGATTTTTTTTTAAATTTAAGTAACATTTCGAAAAACTTAATGTGGGGACTTTATACAATGTGTAACAAAAACGTAGTTTAACGGTCGTGAAGTGTTTTTTTCATAAAGTAAGGCTGAGCATTTAACGCTTTGATTTTTAAAATTAATTGACTTCCTTTGATCAAGGTCTCAAGGCTGAAGTTCATTATGAACATGTTTCAATAAGGTCAGTCCAGCTGCAAACAATGATTAATATTAATTGTTCTCTCAGTTATCATTATATGCACACTTGGTGGAAATAACCATATGCCTGGAATTCATGACTTTGTAAGAATGTACAACACTGTATCTGGATACTAATCTATGCCTTTTAAATTTATCCATAAATACGATTATTAAAAAATCTAAAAATTTATTTACAAAAGCCTTACTGAAACTTCCAAATTGACCTACTAATAAAACTGTGTTTAGGGTAATTATTTAATTGTCACACAGGTCATTGTCTAATTATCAATTTTGGACAAACACCATAAATGGGAATCATGTGTATTTTAAGCCCGGTCTCCTGCGATTTACTCGGACTTTCTAAATGGGGGCGTGACCTTACACATTTTTGTTGTATTCTATTCAATTCCGATTAATAAATATCTTCGAAGTAGAACGATCTAACTTGAAATCTGTCTTTCTCCCTGGAAACTACAATCTTATCGCTAAAACCATAAGAATCTCTTCCCCATCAGAACTTTACATTTTTTTGACGTCTAATAACCATATACAAGACCATTGTTAGAACTGTACTGGCATATAGATGTGAGGCGCTGGGTGGATGTGACGGTAAAGATGGCTGAAATGTTAGATCCTTTTGAAAGAAAAGTAAAGAGAAGAATATGTGGACCCGTGAACGAGGGGGAACAGTGGCGCATCCGGCACAACAAAGAACTGTATGATATATATCAGGCCCCTAACATCTCAACCCACATGAGACTCCTCAGGTTGAGATGGGCTGGACATGTACAGAGAATGCCGGATACACGCGCTCCCAAGAGAATTTTGACTGGACACCCAGGTGGAAAGAGAAAAGTGGGAAGACCCAGACTGAGGTGGAAAGACGAGGTGCGACAGGATGCAGCACAGCTTCTCCAAATAACAAACTGGAAGTCAGCCGCTGACAGGAGGAGTTGGAGGCGAATGTTGCAGGAGGCCAAGGCTCGATATGGGCTGTTGCGCCATCGGAGAGAAAGAGAGAGAGAGAGAGAGAGAGAGAGAGAGAGAGAGAGAGAGAGAGGTAGAGAGATAGAGAGAGAGATTAATCGTTTAAATATTATCCTTCGTAAGTATTTACGTAGACTAAATTCTTAAATGGTATATTTAGGTCGCGTATCAACCGATATTAGTCGGAAATCATTTCTGATAAAAAAAAAAACTATTAGAATTTCAAGGAGTACGGTCTAACTTGAAATCGGTATTTCTCCCTGATACATCTCTTCATCTTGACATTTTTTTACAATTACATAATTATTTACATAAACGACAAACGTCAAGTCAGTGCATAGACGTGTCTTTACCATAGACCACTGAACAAAATGTGTGTGGTCACGCCCACCACCCCCAATGTCGGAGGAGACGAAATATAGTCAAAAACATAGAATGTCCGAGCAAATGTCCCTGAAATGTGTAATCAAATGTCAGTGTCTGAGTGCGTAGGAGACCGGGCTTTACTTTACTCAAATACATACACAACTCCATATCGATGTAAGCAATACACATTGTTTGTTCCTGGATCATAAATAGTTATTGATATTGGCAAAGTTTTCAGCAGTTGAAATGGATATTCCCTCGTTCAAGATGAAATTCGTTTCCAAAATGAAATCCTTCATTGAGATGGAGCAACTCGGGTCCATCACCGCTGCAGATTCAAATAACTACTGGATGCTTGGAATGAAATTATTCTCCTGTTTCTCTGAGAACAAAATATTAATATTGTATTAAGAGGTTACTGAATATCACCGCTGTCATTTACAAAGGGACTCCAACGTTTTGGAATAAGACGGAAGTAAAAAGTCTTCTTAATTAAAAGGCGTTAAAAATTGATTATAATGTTTTGTTTGTAATCAAAGTGATAAAGTTTAAATTGTTACCTTTACCATAATATAAACCTGTATTCAAAAGCAACAAAAACCCTTAAATGGGGATTGTTTTGAGAAATATTTATTTTCTCATCTTTTTGGGTTAAGGATATACATGTACACCAAAGATATTGAAATACAAGAGTTATGCTATGATGGCCGCCCGACTGTCGGCGGACTGCGGTCTAATGGTCCTAGTTTGAATACGGAATTTTATTGATTTTTTGAAGGTGTGCAGTAACAATAAAGTTTGAATACGGAAAGAATTCGTTCATTTAGTTGAGTTTTTGAAGGTCTGCAGTAGTATTGGTTGACAACATCGACGAGACCAGGGAGCACAGTTCCACCCAATAAAAACAGCTTATAGCACATTTCTTATATTTAAATATTTTTTATGTACATCCAATTTGTTTTGAAAACAGTTTCTTTAATCTATTTTTTAAGTATATCCAAACTAAGAACCTGAGAACTTACTTTACGATCACAGGCTAATATTTTTGGTTACATAAGAGAAGAAAAAATTAACCTTAACCACTCGGACCTATAAGCTCGTTTTCATGACAATGAAACATTACCAGATATATGTATGACGTATGAGGCGTACCTGACCTTGATATTGAAACATTGAATCAATAAAAATGGCTGCCAGGTGAACAATCGGTTTTAATTTTGACGAAAAACTTAATCTTTTGATATGCATTATTTTTTTATTTTCTGAAACTGAAAAACTTGCTCCTCATTATTACCTAACTACTAGGTTTTTATATTTTAGGAAATGTACGTTTTAAAATTCCTTACAAATAAGATGGCATATAGAAAATTCGAAGGGTGCTAAATTTCAATGAAGGAAAAAGTAAGAAATACGGATAAATTACGCGTTGCAAAAAAAATCGAGGGCAGTTCACACGCGAAAGAAGCGAAACTTCACCAAAACAATCTCAACCAATATGATGAACCTTGAAACCTGAGATCATAATCAAGGTACTGTTATGCGTCATTTCCGTTTCATATCTCAATCAATAGGAGCTTTGAAAAGTGAGATCATAATCAAAGCCGCCAATGAGCGGAGTTTGGCGCTTCGTAGGTATTGTAATGCGTCATTTCCGTTTCATCCGAGTTTCAAATCACAACAGGGCTAAAGAAGTTTCACTTCAAAAACTATTTAAAAATATCTTAAAGGACTACCGAAAAACGTTGTAAAATCTGTAGTTTTCACAATAACGATAAATATAATTTTTTGAAGTGAAACTTCTTAAGCGTCGTTAGTAATTAGAATTTCGTATGAATCGGAAATAAATCATTAAAATTTATTATATGACGGGTCGTCGGTTCTAATATAATGCGCTAAATTCGCACCTCGGATCGGCCCTCCCGTAGCGCAACGGTTAACATCGAGCGAACGGAGTTCAAATCCTACGAAATCCAAAAAAAATTAAACATTTTGATTTTTGTAAATAAATATCCAATCTTTAAATCATTTTAAAATAATCAGGCAAAAGAAAAGAAAGTGACTTTCTAGTTTCACTTCTACCGCGTGTGAATTACACACTCTAATTTTTTTTCACAGGTCAACGGGACTGAAACCCGGTACCTCAGTATTTTAAGTCAGTTATTCTTAACGCTTGGTCTCTAAGGTCGACAACATTTACAAGAATAACTCTTAACCCCAGAGATAAATATTTCACGGAAGTCCTTATAGGGCACGCAGGTTTTATAATAACTCTTACTTTCTTAATAATACAGCCTACCAGCAGTCGGTAAGGTTAAAAAGATCATTATAAACCCCTAGGTAATTATTATGAATAGTAAAAGCCACAAGTATACCAACTGTAACAATTCTGCGAAACACCCGGCAGTCTCTATTGATTTTGCCATTTGCAAGTGTATATTTACGTTTTTAGTATTTTTCAATTAGCATTTCAAATAAAATGTAATGTCCAAACATTTGATCCAGAAATTACCAACCATAAACACAGCTTGCCATGCAAATAACCGTGTGAATGGCAGTACTCTACAGCCCTATTGTCCATTGTTAATGATGCAAGAGCCATGCGGATACGTAATAATATATTTATAATAATTTTGGTTAGTTCTTTGTAAAATGTGAAATTTCAACCAATATCAATCAGACGAACGACCGGTCAGTGGCTGAGTGGGCATTGCGTTTGGCTCCCACCCGGACGTCGTGTGTTCGATGCTAAATCCTGGCTAAGTCCTCCATAGTCCTCCATCACGACACAAGCTACATTTTCCGCTTAGAGTGGTTGCTGTAGGAGATTTTCAAACACTGTTGGGTTATTCGTAACCCGGGTAACCATTTCTTAAAAAAAAAAAAAATAGAGTTAATATTATTTTATGTCTAATAAATGTGTTTTGATGAAGCTCATCACATAAGACTACCCTTCAAAAACAAAATGCTCAATTTGGGAGGCGGGTATGGATACCGCTGCCCCGGGAACCATTTGTTGGTTAAACAACACGTCTGCCATACGCCATCCAAGGGATTCGCTACGTTCGGTGATTTAGCGGGGGTGTTTCTCCGAATTCACGGGGTTAGACTTGACTAGGTCTTGGCTGCAGATGCGTCTACCCAATTTCTGCTTGGCGGGTTGTATCAAAATAATTGATGAGACCGGTTGGGGGAGATCATTTGACCTCTCCGGTAGAACGATATTGACCCATTGCCTTGCACCGCAGTGGGACTGACGGATTCTTACTACATCCACTAACCCCCAGATTCATATATATTTAACCTTCCCAGAACTGCTTCTCCTTCATTTCCTCTAGAAATTTTCAACTTTATATTGATAAGTACACAAAAGTTAACATCAGAGAATAATATATAAACAGTAGGTTGTGTGTAAAGAATAGAAATGTATAGTTATTATAAATCGAGGTTTCTCATAACCCGCCTCTAGAGGTAAGTTCATTTATAATACATATGAACATTCCTACACTCACTTTTTATAATACCTATGAACAGTTATGTTCACTCAGTTTGGTTTCATCAATAATTACCATACGCTGGTAGAGGTAGAAAAAATGCAGCTAAAGTCCAACGTTTTTCTTAATTAAAATCGCATGCCTTAGCCATGAGCATTCACCTGAATGATACATATTAATTTTTCCTGGTGATATTATTAGTAGGCCCATCACATAATAAAATAACTATCTACATCTAATTTCGATTTTCATCTTCCATTTTATAATAAACATTGTCTTCTTAGTAAATAAGTTCATTCTAACAAAGTAAAATTTTTAAAAATACATTACTGGTTTTTCAGAATAAGATTTAAAAAAGAAAAAAAGACTTAAACTTTAACATTTTGCTACTAACAAATTTTTACTCGTTCATCTTAAATTGCCTTCTCACCATTTAAGTAATCGAGGACCATTTCAAATAGCTACACAGTTTTCGATAAGTTCGCTGCGTTGCATGTTGTTTATTTTCGCAACACAATTAAGTATCAATTGGATAATTTCGGCAATAATTTTGAATCCATAACTTGTTGCAACCTGTAACTACATTACAATGAAAGTAGTATGATAAATTTTTATTTCGTTTACGTCCCTTGAAGATAAAAAATTACAAAGCAGACAAAAACTATGCATTTTTTTAAAGGGGTGTTCTAGTCTAGAGGCATGAAATGTAGGTATTTTTTCAGGTGCACCAAAAAGAAAACAATAATATTTTTACGAAATTCTATTTTATGAGATATTTATTAAACATTAAAGAATCCATAAAAAATTAAAAATTCAGAAAATTACAGGGTGTTAAAGTGGGGAGTCTCAAAAAAATGGCGCGCCCTGGTTGACACGATTGCAACCCTCCCAGTAATCTAAAAAAATTTTTTATTCTTAATTCAAACAAATGCGGCTATGGCCCGAACTATCGAAAAGTAAAAAAAATAATTTTGTTCGCAAAATGGTGGCTGTCTGAAATAAAAAAAGACGTTTTTGTAGCAATTTTTTTGACTTTCCAAATTTTTTAGAAAAAGTAAAAATTGAAATTTTGTTAAAGTTCTAGTTCCCGCCATAGAAGAATGTATAGAGAAGGCTCACACCAATTTTCAAGTAAATTGGTTTAGTAGAACTTGAGATGTCGTGTCAACCACCTCGAAAAAAGTGGTTTGGAGAAAAATGGGTTAAAAATTTTGTTCTATTTAAATTTTGGAAGGAGCTTTATCTCTATTAATTATTTTTTATAAATGTATGCTTTTATACATTACCGTATTACGTATAATATTGCATTGCTATTAAACGCGTTGGCTTTGAATTATATCCACACTAATATTTTTATGTATTTATTATTTATTTATTAATTCGTTAATTATTTTGGAATGTCCTTTTTAGGAGCTTTTTCGCATACATTAATGTATACTTTTTCACATTACCGTATTACGTACAATATTGTATTGCTATTAAAAGCGTTGGCTTTGAATTATATCCACACTAATATTTTTATGTATTTATTTATTAATTCGTTAATTATTTTGGAATGTCCTTTTTAGGAGCTTTTTCGCATACATTAATGTATACTTTTTCACATTACCGTATTACGTACAATATTGTATTGCTATTAAAAGCGTTGGCTTTGAATTATATCCACACTAATATTTTTATGTATTTATTATTTATTTATTAATTCGTTAATTATTTTGGAATGTCCTTTTTAGGAGCTTTTTCGCATACATTAATGTATACTTTTTCACATTACCGTATTACGTACAATATTGTATTGCTATTAAAAGCGTTGGCTTTGAATTATATCCACACTAATATCATAAATGCAAAAATGAGTGTGTTTGTTTGTTACGCTTTCACGCCTAAACCACCGAACCGATTTTGAAAATTCTTTCACCAATAGAAAGCTACATTATCAGCGAGTAACAAAAGCTGTATATAATGGTAAATTCTGGCGTAATGAAATTTGTATAAATGAAAATGTTTGTATTTATTATATTTTAGCGGCAGGGAGGAAAGGCATGAGAAAGGTGGGGTTCACGGAGAGGAAAGAGACGAGGGAGGGCGAAGGCAGTGAAGGTGGAAGGGAACGGAGACGCACGGGAAAAGACATTATGTATTGCTAATTGCTACAGTAATTTCCTCCAAATACCATGCGAGCGAAGCCGCGGGTAAAGGCTTAAAAAATAAATAAATCAACAGTAATATTTTTACATGAGCACAATTCCGATTTTTGTTACTTCGAGGAACAATATCGTTGAGATTGCCGCATTTATTGGTTGTACTTGTATCGGTTGCACTTTGGTCTTAGAAAAATAGCTCGCACTTTTCTATGAAAACCTAGGTATAATTCATGTACTGCTAATGTAACTCACGATAAAACTATTGAACAAATGCAGATACTATTTGTTGCAAAGAAAATATGTTAACAACGTATTCAAATGAACTTTACGGGCACTATCCCACATACAGCGTTAGCACAATCCCGATTCACCAAATGGGAGTTTTTTTCTCTTAGATGTATTCCGAGATTTCCGAGCAATACTGTAACACATCCAATATTGATCCAGCTCTATTTGCACTATCACATAACACCAGAATCGTGAATATTTCCATGGGTGGAAAATCTGCCGAGAATTTGTCATGGCGATCAATGACAAATTTCATTATTAAATTAATTGTTAACGAATACGAAAAAAGCTTCAAGACAATATTTTTTGCCATACATAATTTTTAAAGAATCTTTAATCCAATTCAGATTTTTGAAAAGTATATAAACGAAGTTGACAGGATAATAATAATTGAACTCCATTTGGCAGGTATTAGGTAGAAAAATCATTTTTTAATGATTTGCATATCATTTTGGGAGGCGGGTATGGGTACCGCCGCCCCTTTAACCGTTTATTAGAAAACCGTGACTTAGCACGTAGGGTGCCCGGGTTCGTGGGATGAGGTTTGGCGGTCAAGGTTTTGGCGGCCGACGTGTCTGCCCACTTGCTGCGTGGTGGGTCGGATCGAGAAAGACTGGCTGAAAATCGAAAAAAGGGTGGATAGGTCAAAAGACCTCTCCAGCCAGAATTTCTCGACCCATCCTTGCACCGCAGTTGATGGGATGGATTCATTCTCCTGTTCACACTGACCCCTAGATTTCTACTCACCCTTCATACCTATTTCCTTCCCAAAAATTCCTCTACTTCTTTTCCTCAAAAAACCTTCCACATAGCACTCCCTAAGATGATATTTCCCTAAAGGAAATCTTTTCCTCAGGGCCTCCTAAATGGATTAATGTAAAAAAAGCATCGCTTTTGTGGAAAATCACCTCAAGGGTACTGCACTATATATCTATCCATCTAACCCTGAAGACGTTTCTCCGAAGGAGTGAAAGAGAGATGAATCGCCATACAAGTCTTGGCACATTTAAGCTTCATTAACATTCCTTCAATCTTCTGATATTCTGGCTCTTGACATGTTCCGTCTCAAATATTTGAGTCACTTGATTGTGAATTCTTCCATGACTTCTTCTACTATTCCCTTTAGCTCCAAATATTCTCCTAACTTCGTTCTTTGATCATCCAAATCTATATCTATTTCCAAAGCATTTTAAGCGTTCCTGTCTTAAGGTTTCCTGTCTTATTCATTATAGTTTCATCGTGCATGCGTTCTTTCCAACATTTTGAACTCAATTTTCCAAAAATTTCAACATTTTGAACTCAGCACATATGGTTTTACACATACGCCTGCTTCAGCGATCTTATTACACACAAAATAAAACATTTTCCGTCATAAAGTCCCAGAGTATGTTAAGGTACTCGTACGACCCTGTGAAGGTATTTACGCAGAATATTTGTTACTGATTAAATTTCCAGCGATGGGTAACAAAATTTCCACTTTTTTTCTAAGAATTCGGCGAATGATATTATTATATTGTTCTATAATATTAAGAATAAGAGTATTCGCACTGAAGCAATAAAATTATTAGTTGTATTTCTCAAGATATCGAGAGGATAGCAAGCTTTCATAGAAATTTTTTATTATTTTCGATTACATACAATAAATTGAAAGTTCACTCACAGGTTTATAATACTGACCTTTTCAAAGCACGTATTGAAAAGGGAGTGAGTGGGATGATTCGATTCATCGAACCATGTCGAGTATTCTACCCACTTGGCAATCGACCACCTCGAACTTTGATAGCTTTCAACCTGCAGGGAGATTCGATCTCTACGTTTCTCTAATCGGAGAATATTTCATATTGATTTGTGCGGATTGCATCTTTACCGACGGGCATAAATATTATTCAACAATGCGAAGTAAGATCGTGGAGTTTGTACTCTTTCTGCTGTTGGCTTGGTTGCCAATAATTGTATAAGCACTGCAAAGATATTTTATTTCGATAGAACTATGTTATGGGCTTTGTGTCCAACGTAGGGTATATTTTACCTTTAATTCTTCTTCAAGGACCTTCTGGCGTTCAGCTTCTCTCTTATATTATCCAGATTTACCGAGCTCACCTCACTGGTGGGAATCCCTGTACCTATTTCTCGACCAATGAGATATTGTGATTCCAACTATCATCTGCTAATCACGCCAAATGTCTAGAATAGTTCTATTTGAAGTTAGATATTGTGGTGGTGATATGTTACCTTAAATTGACTCCTTATCCGCTCCTTTGTTCTTCTTGGAGGGAGATACCTGACAAGAATTTTCGTATGCTATTTTACTAGCAACATTTTATCATTTTGTTTTGAAAAGTTTTATTTTCTATATGGTTACTGTTGTTACTTCCAAATTTTTAATTTTTTGCTATTTTAAAACTAACTTAAAAATTCTATGCAAGTACAAAAATGATAAGGTAGTTATTAATAAGGTAGTGGGAGGTAGTAAAATAGTGGGAGGGGTGATTTTGGGGGAGGGGAAGAAGAGTGAGAGAAGTGGACTTAATAAGGACTTAATAGTTGTTAAAAAGGGTGATTTGCAGGGTGCTATTACTTTATTAACTAAATTAATTTTTGATTTAATTTTTTGTTTATTTCCAAGGTTTCTAAAGCGCAAAAATTGAATATTTAATAATCGCAAATATAAATATTTATATATTTATTTTGGAACGTTTAAAATTGTGATTTTTTTTTTGTTGAAACCAGTCTTTTAAATGGTTAGCAAACTCGGAATAGTTATAATTTCGTAAACAAAGTTCATGGTTCCTGATTTTAGTTTTCAAATTTTTAATAGTCGTTAGAAACGTCCTTGTTAGATATTAATAAAAATATATTATTCTGTAATATGCGAGGTATTTTTTTATATTTTCTAGATTTGCTAGTGAATTACACGGATGTGTCGAAACCGGTAGAAAAAATTAAAAATTTGCAAGAAACAAGTGTACATCGAAAAAAACTTTTCAAAACAAAATGTCTAGTAATTGTTACATAGTTACCGGTCAGTGGTTGAGTGGGCATCGCGTTTGGGTCTTCTCGTGTTCGATTCCTCGGCTGGCTAAGTCCTCCATCACAACACAAGCAACATTTTCAGGCTTCCTGTGGTGGTAGTAAGAGATTAAAAAATTATAGGATTATGGGAGGAATGTTTGTCATTTTAAAAAAAAAAAGTCAATGCCCAAGAAATACAAAAAAACATTTTACCAATTCGGTTGGAATTGATCAATCATTTTGAAATTTGAAAATCTTTTTAAACAGAAAATCAATTACATTGGTATGTCCCTACCTAAAAGTCGAAAAGTCTTACACTTCTATTGATTTATATCTTCAGTGCCTACAGTGATCTGCACTTAACGAAGACACAGATATGCGACACGATATCTATTCAGTTTACGAAGGATGATAATGTAATGGATTGCGGAATCTGCAATAGACGTTCATTTAGGAATGGTTCCATTGTGTTTTCATCATTCACCATTACTTTTGATGAATGCAATTGAAGTGATTTATTTTGAACAATGTTTCTCCAGTCATAAGAAGGAATCGCAATGATCATTTAAACAATAAGTCATTATTTTTAGTTCGTTTCCGCCACAAATTGTGGAATAATTAAAGGCTAAATGCAGGATCAAAAAATGTTTTCCAACTGAAAATACTTGCACACTTCACCAAAAATGATCTCCCGATTAGATTTTTTTTTTCATTTCTTATTTGATGCCACATAAGAATTCCAATTGCCCGGAGACATTCTGACTATGGCATTCCAACAAGTTGGTTATGTTGTAAGGCTTAGCGACTCCGCACACCAGACACACACTTGTATTACGCGATAACTGTGGAGCCACTAAATCTCTGCGCAAGCACGCACATCAAGGACACGTTTGTTGCGGGTGCAGTTTGTGGTGAGACGTTAGCCGCGCTACATGTATTCAAGATCGAACATGTTCGTTTTTTGTGGCGCAGTGGTTTGCAAAAATGAAAATCAATATTGAATTTTATGTGGAGTTTATTGCAGAGGTTGAAAAAACCCTATATTATATAACCATAAACTCAATATATTTAAATACTTTTTTTTTCTCTTCTATATAACCAATGTACAATAACTGTTAAAATTTGAAAAAAAATACATATAAAACTTTATATTACAACACATAAATACTTGTCACACATAAACATAAATAAACACGTAAACACCTCAGCACAGGTTCTCCTAGTGAGGTGTTCACGAAACATACAACAATACCTATCCACAGTTTCACCTTCACAAACCTACCTTACACCCAACATAATAAAATTATAAAGGTAAATACTGTAATGTATAGAAATAAATAAAATAAATGATTATAGCAATAGACGAATTACAGAAATCATCTGGACCATAGTATACATTATATAATATACCATTATGACCATGGATATCATATTTTGAAATTACCGTAAATTGCAGAATCTTGATTAAACGGGTGAACCCAATAACGTCTTTTTTTTCATTAATTGCCACATCAAGAAATCCGTATTGTCAGACGATGTCGACATTTTCGAGTATAAACCACAAAGTGCGTCCGATGTACGTGTACGCGACACATATACTCCAAGCAAAAATGTAGCATGTATATTGCGACGACGTAAATGTTGCGTGCATGTAGCGTGTGGCTGCGGTGTGCGGCTACGCTTAATGGAGTGGAGGGGAAATGAGATGGTGCAGAAGAAGATTAGTAAGTATATTGCTAATCAGATCTGGTCACGAACACAGCTAAAACCATTTCTAGCAACGTTTCGATTCTGAGTGATGATATTTCATCAGAGCGATACTGAGAGTATCTTCCACACTATAACGTGCCTCAAAAATAATATATCAAGTAGGTACGTGCGTGCCTTGTAATCATGCCTGTACCCATTTCATGAAATGTAAAAAAATTAACGATGACTTTTCTTCAATAATAATGGTTTATATTTCAATAATAAGGTTCAGGACCTCATAATATTCCTCTTTTCTTTGTCAGTTGCTGTGCAGACTCTTTATGTTTACCGCTTTTTATCATTTTTAATGCATCCCTAACCATGGTAACTTTTCCTGATCTGTAGAAAGAATCACATATGGTACCAGTATTAAAATCGGGAGATCAATTAATAAAAAATTATAGGCCAATCTGTATACTTTCCTGTTTTGCCAAGGTTTTTGAATCTCTGATATACAAAAATATTTTTTCAGATTTTAAGCCCCTTCTCTGCACTAGGCAATATGGGTTTGTTCCTCAAAGACCAATCAACTCAAATCTTTTGGAAATGTGTAATTATGTGTGTAATTCTTTTAATGAAAGATTACAAGTAGATGCAATTTATACTGATTTCCAAAAAGCTTTTGATAAAGTTAACTACTCCATCTTACTAAAAAAACTCGAACAAATAGGAATACATGGAAACCTATTTCGTCGGGTGAAATCATATTTGTATAACAGAATTCCATTAGTTATTATTAATGGAAACAAATCATTCCCTATAGTTGTAACTTCTGGTGTAACACAGGGTTCAAATCTTGACCCCTGCTTTTTCTTATGTTCATAAATGATCTTGACTCGAAATTTATCTGTGATCATGCTTTTTTCGTAAAATTAAGACTGTTTCCGATTATCAACTGCTTCAAAATGACCTCGACACCCTCAATAACTGGTGTACTGTCAATGATATGAACTTTAATGTTGAAAAATATTACATTTTAAACTTCACTAGAAATGGAATTATAAAGGATTTTTCTTATTTTTTCAATAATATTATTCTCGAAAAAATGTCTTCAATAAGGGATCTAGGGTCTTAATTCTAAAATCATATTTGATCTACATATTAACGGCTTTGATTGCAAATCATTAAAAATGATGAGACTTATTCACAGAATATGTAAAGCTTTCAAAGATCCTCAATCAATTTTAATGCCTCAATAAGAAGTAAACTTGAATATGGAAGCATTATTTGGAATCCACATTACTGCAAATATGAAAACATTGTAGGATCAGTTAAAAAAAAAACTAATAATCTTATCCTTCAAATGTGGACTATATTACCGTCTTAGATCATACTACGTACGTTGTGATTTCTTCAAGATTGATACCCTTAAGGGTAAAGTTAGTTTTAAAACTAGAAGGCAATTGACTGATCTAATATGTTTACATAAAATTTTTCACTGCTATCTTGATACTACATTATGTCTTAGCAGTATTGAAATAAATGTCCCCAATTTCCATTGTTTAAGACGCCATAACATTTTTCACATGAATTCATTTAAAAATAATATCGCCTACTTTAACCGTCTAACTCAGATGTGTCGACTATATAACAAGATAGAGTGTGCTGATGTAGATATTTTCGTCGATAATTTGTATGGATTAAAAAAATATATTCTGGCGCTATTAAAAAATACTAATAAATTATATTGTGTCAATTGTCTCTCTATGCTTGCCTTGCGTATTTCTAATGTCTCTTGCCACTCATTTTAATGTGTTACTCGGATGAGCTTGCTTATAATTCTGTATTTTTATTTGTGATGTTTTTGATTTTCTAATTGTACGTATCTGTATTTAATTGTATGTAACTGACAATTTTTGTAAAGGTGTAACAACTGAGTTTTTATAACTGGATTGTTCTCACGTAAGTGCGAACATCTATAAAACCCTGTATAAATAAATAATTAATGTTACGTGCCAAATAAGGAAGCTGAACTGAATAGATAGATGTGCATCAGGCATTAAATTTGGCTTATATCAAAGTTCTCTTAGTGAGATGATGTTAATCAGTACGTTAAGGGAAACAGCTGCTCGAGCTTTTCATACAAAACTGAAATTTGGATTTGAGGTCTAAATATCAAACTCAACTGAAAAATATTTTCTTAATCAAAAGGTTAAGCAAATATCTATATGTGCTACTTTAATTATTTCTGTTTAACATTACAAAACATGGGCTATTACGGATTCAATTTTTCATGATTTTAGAGGCAAGTTTGGCAATCATTTGAAAAAATTATTTTGCCTTATTTACCACATAAATACGATGAAATATAAAATAAAAATGATTAAAAAAAGCATTTTGATGTGCATAATAATTTCAAATTACAAACGACCGATTTGTTTTGTTAACATAAATTTCCTGTACATAATTGAAAATTTCTCCCCAAAGAAATGCCTTTTAAAGATGTTTATTTTTTTTAACTTTATTAACGCAGTAGATAGATTATTTTTTCGCTAATTATAACATCAAAAAAATTCAAATAATCTGAATTCTGAAATCACTGAAAATTGAATTTTTTAATGGCTAATATTTCAAAATTTATTTTATTTATTAAAATAAAATAGTACTTGTACACATCCGTACTAGATATTTACTAAATCTTTAGATTTAGAAAATAATTGTTCAGTTTGGTTGGGTATTTTGGCATCAAATCAAAATTTAATGTGGTTGTGGCCGCAAAACCGTAGCCTCTTCCATGGATCTGCTTTCAACAAGGCCGCCAAACACCGATACCTTTATCATTGTTTACCGGTGCACTCACCCAAATTCGAAGTTATTGATGCAACCAAACTATTGAGTGAATATATTTTGATGCAAAATTACTCAACATATACTAGCCTAGTGAGTAGAATTATGAGAATACTCAACTCAAACTAAAACAGAAATGTTTATTCAAAGTAAACATTTCCGTTCTTTGCATATTATCTACTAACTGTGAATATATTATTCTCTAATGTCAATTTTGTGTAATATCTCATTTATAAAAAAATGTACTCTGTACACAGTTAGCTTGTACTTTAGTTATTGTTGCAATTTTTTTACAATAAAGATATCGTTTTTATACATTTTGCACTAATTATGTTAAGTACCGGTTTGGTGGTTTGGTAAATTTATGGTACCGGCGGTGTGAGCGTAAATTTAAACGGCTATATCTACAAACCCACACCAAAAGTTTTAAGTGTGAAATTTTTAATAAATCGAAGACGTAGAAATTTGTCTTAAATTGTTTGTGACTTTTCTCTTTTCAGGGCTTGCTGAAACTTTTAGGTGTATTAATATTAGAAAACTTTTTTTTACATTAGCGAGAAAAAGGATACCTTGACAAAAATAATTTCCCCCGTGGCTTGCGTCATCAATTAATTCAAATAGCATCTCTCGGGATGCTGTTTCAAGGGTATTTTTAAGGAAATAAAAGAGAGGAAGTTCTGGAAAGGAAACAGACTGGAGTGATGGACGTATGAATCAATTCCTCCCACTGCGGCGCAAGGCGATGGTTCGGGAGATTCCTGCTGGAGAGGTCCAAAATCTTCTACCATCCAGATGCGCCACTCAAAAGGTGGCAGATGCATCCGCCACCAAAACACCTTGCCCATGAACCCGGGCGCCCTGCTAAGTCACCAAACGTAGCGAAATACTTGAAGTGATCTATTGCAAAGGTGTTGGTTATCCAATAAATGGTCCCTGGAGCGGCGCTAAGTATATCCGCGTCCTAAATTGAATTAAAACACATTTTCAAGAATGTCAAAGTAAATAAATTCCGTTGCACATGGATGGAGAAAGGAAAATAATATATGGAAAACAAGCCGATGAGAGTTGGGGCCGGATAGTCATAAAGATCAAAGATGTGGTACGAACGGTGAATAAAATACAAACGTATTTTTATTATATTACCAAAACATTTTACATATAGAGTAAAATAAAAATACATAAAACTCACATTTTATCATCAAACTGATCATTTTATTAAAAAAACAAATTTTAATAATTGCTTATTTGACTTTGCATATAGAAACGTTAACAAAACATGTAGGGTGTCTCATCCTAGAGATACATTATAAACATATTTCATTCTCTCTGACTATATTATTTCCGTAGGAATATTGTCAGAGAGAACAGTAAGATACAATATATAATCTGATCTTTCATGTACCTACGGTAGGTAAGGAAATCAATGTCAAATTTTTTTTCACTTGCACTCCATAGAGACGGGACACCTTGAAATAATAATGATTATCATGTTTGTTCAGAGATTTGAACCAGTAACCTTTGCGTTCAAGGGCGTAGGCGACACAGCCACCCCGCGTATTATTTATCATTACAAGCTTGCATCTGCAGACAAAAGGTTAAGCTATTCTTCGATGGTCTATTAATATCATGCGTGACGTGCTCTTATTTAAATAAATTATTTACCTTAGAATGTCACAGAACGCTGCGGAATATTGATCTAGACGCTGGGAGCCAGGCCCGTGTTTAGATTTTGTGCCGCCCTTGGCAGTAAATTTTTTCCATCCACCCAGATTTTTTTCTTGATTCATGGCAAAATAATTTCTTTAATTTGAAAGTAATATGTTACCTGGGGAGAGTTACCATTTAAAATGGATTTTTTACTTTTATGTTCTATAAAGACTGGTTTTCTTAAAATATTGTTGTCTAAGATTGAATTATTCAAAAATGTCCATTATCTCCTGCCGCGAGAAACTTCAAGCTATGCCGATCTCCTTGTTCGTGATATACTTCCCATAAACGAAGAGGAGGTTATAGGTGCTATTCCTAGTAATACCTCACTTGTTCGTGCGTAGAACGTAGAAGTCAGAAATAAAGTGAGTACATTTCCCGGAGAATAGGTGAAAAGTATACTGCATAAAATGAACCAAAAATGTTTAACGAGTGGGTTTAACGTGGCACTTTTGCAATAAGAGGTTTTAGTTTTCCGACTTATTGTTCACAATATGACTACACGACAGATAAAAGTTGCTCAGAAAAAGGTTTTTCAACGTAAGTTGAATTATTATAAAAAGTTATACAAATGAGTTCGATAAATTTATAATATGATTAATAGTGATTGAGTTTAATAGTACAAAAGAAAGAGAGTTCATAAAGTAAACACTTAGGTAATCAGTATTTAAAGTTTGCTATTATTTTATTGATCTTAAAAAGACCATTGAATACCTATAATATAATCAATAAAATATTATAATAACAAGGGTACCAAGATATAAATAGGAATATGTCTCAAAATTAAATTCTTCCTTATGGTCAAAATTTGGAATGAACTTCTCTATTTTTATTAGTTTGCATATTTTTTAGCAAAATATAGAAACTACTTACGTAGCTTTCAGAACTTCGACGATATGCGGACCTTGATTTGCCACCCAGGACAGCTATCTTAGTTGCCTTTGCCTAAATACAACCCTGGCAGTGGTAGGTTTATCGACCAGGTATCAAGAGTCCGCATAATAGACTCTATATATGGTTCAGTGATACGAATAGATCATTGATATATAGTATTATGTAGATCAGAACTATTATATATTATCAAGTTATATATCAGTATTGTCCCGATCGTGATCTCCGCCAAGAAGGTAATTGTCACATTCATGAACCGTGACATTTAGGGTGCAAAGTATTTAATCAGCCGACAATGTGATTAATGGTTTTAAATTTAATCAATCTCTTAGATTAATGAGAGAGATTATTTAATAAAGCTTAATTAACTCATTATTGATTTCATTGCTATAATATAAAGCTAAACATTTCACATCAGAAATTCTAAGTATTAATTTCATCTTTCAGTTTATCAAATTTCAATGTAGGTTTTTCGAATGCAACATAAACAAGGGGTAAAAAGTGTTCCGGAAAAGTTCCTATATTATCAATAAAGCAAAGTATACGCACTGTTTTCTGACGTATAAAAATTCTCCCATGGAAAGTTTCGACGTCGCGAAATATGCACAGTTTTGTTCGTCTGGATTTTCCAGGTGATTCTCGTCATTTCAGCTAACAATGGGTTTTGAAAAATCTTAATATAAAAGTAATAAAGTAAGCAAAAGTTATTAAAAATATTTTTTTATAATTTTCAATTGATCACTAAGTTAGGAATAATCTTGAAGAAAGGTGATGTTAATTTAAATAAATTGACCATCAAATAAGAGAAAACATTTCCTTATTTTAATTTTTAACTTAATGAGTAAACTTCAAATTGTGATAGTTAATTAATGAGTATAATATTAGCGACACTGAATTGGAAATCTGAAACAGGAAATCAGAAAAAGATCGAACCAGGAAATCAGAAAAAGATAGGAACTCAAGACCTTAACTTTGCCGGGCGGTACTCTACCAATGGGCTAATGGGATCCTGTCCGATTCGGTCATATTAAACGATATTATTATTATTGTACTTCGACTAAGAACTAACAACAATATATTCATTTTTATTGGCTGCTATCTTCATGTATGATTGCAAGATTCATCCCGAACTAAATGCTACTCGGCAAAGCTAAGGATCTTCGTTTGATACCTAGATGAGACAGTATCTTTTTCCGATTTTTCGGATTCGGAGTTTAGATTGAGTGCCGCTAAGATTATTTTCATTAATTAAAAAGAAAACCATCATTATTCATAAAGCGAATATCCTTAAAAATCTGCGAAAGCACCGGTAACAATGTTCAAATCAGCCAAAATTGTCTTTATGTTTGCCAATCTCAATTAAGAAAATCTACTAGACAAACATGGTGAATTACATCTGGTGAATGTTCACTGCCAGTCTCGGATTTTTAACACTTAGTTTACACTCTATCCAGCGATTCACAATATTATTTTGATATCACATTCTTAAAAATAGTTTTATGTCCACACTACTCACTGTAAAATTATTTTGAGTGCATTTATGAAATTTCCACATAGTAATGCACATTATTTGACACTTTTAAGGGCTGAAAACGTGAACTATCCCTCATATTTAATTAAGAATAATGAGACCGACCAAGAAATACGTCAGGCTGCTCCGAGAGCCCGACGCAAGATCTTACGTGGTTGTGCAGACTTTTTAACCAGTGTTTAGAGGAGGGTTACACGCCATTAGATTGGAGAAGGGCTGTAATCATGCCATTATACAAAGGTAAAGGGTCACGTATGGAATGTGGGAATCACAGGGCTATTAGCCTGCTTAGTTCAGTCGGCAAGCTGTATGGTAGAATATTGATAGAAAGGGTAAGAATGGAAACAAAGGAAAAAGTTTGGGATGTTCAAGGTGCTTTTATGAGTGGAAGGGGGTGCATGGACCAGATTTTCTCGTTGCGTATGCTCACTGAGAAGTTTCTTACAAAAAACCACAAACTCTTCTGTGCCTTTGTAGATTTACAGAAAGCATACGACCGAGTTGACAGGAAAAAGCTGTGGAAGGTGTTGTCCAAGTACGGAGTGAATACGAGTCTCATACACGCAATTGCATCTCTGTATGAGGGAAGCGTTGCATGTATTAGGGTGAACGGCGATTTTACGGGGTGGTTTGACATCACAAAAGGTGTTAAGCAAGGCTGCGTAATGTCACCGTGGTTATTCAATCTATACATGGATAATTGTATGCAAGAATTGAAAGAGGTGGGATTGGGCGCGAAATTGAGTGATCTGGAAGTATGTTGCCTGTTGTATGCTGATGATGCGGTGCTGATTTCTAACAGTATGGAAGATTTACAGTCGCTTGTGTCTAGGATGAACGAAGTATGTATGAAAAATGAGTTAATGATGAATGTAAGTAAGTCTAAAGTGATGGTATTTGAAAGAGAGAGTACGAAAACAATTTGCAACATAGTTGTGAATGACGAATACTTGGAGCAGGTGGATGAGTTTGTATATTTGGGAAGTATGTTTACGAGAGATGGAAAGACTGATAGAGATATCGAAAGACGGGTAAATACTGGTAACTCCATTAATGGAGGACTGAACGCCGTTGGCGCCAACAAAAATCTGTCAAAAGAAGCGAAGCTAGCCGTCCATAATGGAGTGCTGGTACCTACCCTGATGTATGGCAGTGAGGCATGGAACTGGCAGAGAAAGGATGAAAGTAGACTGAATGCTGTAGAAATGAGATCCCTGAGACGTATGTGTGGTAAAACCATGTATGATCGTGTGAGAAATGTGGAGATCCGCAAAGAATGCAAGGCTGATGTAAGCGTTATGAGTAAGATTAAGAAAGGGACGCTCAGATGGTTTGGGCATGTAGAGCGAATGAATGAGGAAAGGAGTGTAAGGAGAATATATGACGCAAATGTGAATGGTAGACGAAGTCGGGGACGCCCGAGGAAGACATGGCACGACCAAGTGAATCAGATACTTGAGTCGGGCGATGTCAAGAGTCAGAATAATAGAAGAGCATGTATGAGACGATGTATGAATGTGAACGAAGCAAGGAGTGTGTGCCAAGATCGAGTTGTTTGGCGGTCTGTCCTCTCTGCCTACCCCTGCGGGGAAACGGCGTGATGGTTAGTTAGTTAGTTAGTTAGTTACTAGACAAACAGACAGACAGAAGAAATCAATAAATTGTATTTTTGAATAAAAATAACATTGTAAAATTGTTTTTGAACGGTTTGCACCTACTGTAAGTATTTATGATTAAGAAATCAATAAGATCAGTAGATATACAAGCCAGTATTAACAATGAGTTTCGAAACTCAACACGTGACGGCATTCAACGGTTGACACGCATTTGTCAAACATGAACGCAGTCAGCGATAAACTGACATTACGAAATTAATGATAGCTTCTATAGCACGGTTGTCTACGCATTTAACTTTGATTCAGAGTTCGATTAGAGAGGATATATTTCGAAGTAACCAACAAACTTTAACCAGTGATTTCTGACCTTATTTTGAGTAATAAAGAAAATGAACTTTTAGGCTTAATTTTTCATTTTTATGTAATTTTTTTCAAATTCAAGCGACAAAAAATCTTTCATGTGTCGTCACTCGGGTGAGAAACCGCTCCACCCCCCCCCATCTCTCTGAATTAATTTATTACCAAAGAAACACTTATTATGGCATAATAATAATAACATGCAAATATAAAAATAAATTAGATTTTCTTAACAAATATTTTCCCGATGCCATTGATTACATTAAATTGTCAAAATGAAGACAATTTATAAAAGTAAATGGTTAGTAGAACCATTGATATGAGTCTATAAAAGTCTGTAAACCCTTACTTTGACATCACTTTCGTGCCCTTGGTGCCACATGTTTTCATTCGATAAAAGACCGATACTGCCGAACTACCCCCCCCCCCCCGCACACCTTTTTGTGTCTGATATGAACACGAATTTCGGACTCGAATTGTAAGGCGTAGCGCCTCTAAAGTATATATCTCTATGAGTAGAACTTTTAGTCTTAATTTTTGAGGAGATCCATAAAATAAGGAATAACACGCCTTGTGGGCGTGTTTCGTGATCTAATTAAAGGCCCAATTTGGGCCTAAATTTGTTTAATTATGATCACGAAATTCAAATGGGATGGCGATATACAATTTCAGGCAAATGGAGGAGAGACAAAAAGCTTGCTAAATGGTCACACGTGCACTTGTTTCCGTTCAATTTTGAATTAAATTCACTTCTAGTATTATATCATTTATTATATGAGGAGACATGATATTTCACGGTTAAGAACGAAGACTTTAAGTTTTTATCCGATACTGATAATAATTGATAATAACTGGAAATTAATGATGGCTTTTCTTTTTAGAAATAAATTACCTTTTCATAAACAAAGACTTGAAAATAAATAAAAATATTGGGTTTCTTGTAATATTATAAAATAAATGCCTCAATTAATTAACTTGTTTACATTAAAAATCATAAAAACATGTTTTAATTCATTATAAGATTTTCTCACAATATAATTTTTTAACGCATTTATGAATGTAGGACACAAATAAACCTAATTATATTTTATAAAAATTCATTAAAGGTGTTGCATAAATTAAAAATAAGTTTTGCTAAATTGAAAATACTGAACAACTGTCAACATAACTCCAACCAATTACATTAAGCTGTCCCTTACAGTAGTCCTGCACGCGTAGATATCGTTTAGATATGCCGTTTTGCCATCAAGCACACCTTAGATTAAGATAATTAGTCGACGCTTAGAGCAGAACAGCCACGATCTTGTTCAACAAAGGAACACCGGTTCCTATCCGCCCGTAACAAATCGCTACACTAGTTCCATTGTCGTTTGTTACAGACCGATGGAACAATAATAATAATTATTATTCCTTAGCAACGTGTCCAGCCGCTGAGTTAGATATGACAGCAGTATAAATAACATCACAATTTAATTAAGCAAGAATGCGATGGTACACAGAGGTAGAAATGTGTTGGAATCACGATTAGCCATTGGCGATTCATCGTTCTACTGCTGAAGTAGAACAAACAAACGATATGTTAATTAATGAATATAACTCAAAGGTAGGTACTTCATTTCCATTTTGACTTTGAGGGGCTTAAAAAATCTCGCAGTAAAAAAATTAGCGGAGGACAAAGACGATAGTAAATAAATGAGCAGGCAAATAATTAAAATGTGTATTAAATAACTTATTTAGGGAAATGGAACAAAATTTCTCGTTGTTGCTGCATATCAAATTCCGTTGTTGAAATTTTCTGATTTAAAAAACGAACACACGTCCTACCTAGGACGACTTAGATAAAAATAATCACTTTCAATTTGTGAGGCAAAAATGCTGTCCCGGGATACATTTATTGGATAACCAACACCTCTGCTGTAGATCATCCCAAGTGGTTCGCTGCGTATGGTGACTTCTCAGGGGAGCCCGGATTCATGGGGTGAGGTTTGTGCGGGTCTTGGTGGTGGAGAGATTGGTTGAGGGAGGCCTTTTGAACTCGACAGCAGGACTCTCTCGGAACATATCAGTTTAGTTATCATGGCTACAATCAATATACAGCAGGTCCAAAATTATATATTTCACAACGAAAGAACAGTCTATAGAATCTCGGAATTATTAAAAAAATTACAACTGTTGTAAAAATATGGTGAATGTATAATATATCATTCGAATATTCTAGTCATCAGAAGAAACTGAGACGGTTGCTAAAGGGCAAAAACTTGACATATTAAAGGAATTAATGATTTATCCGTTGACCTTCATTTGAGTACGATCTGGTTTTCTTCAGGATATTCATTCCTTTTGCATAATGTTTGATCGGTATAAACGAGTGTTAGGTTTCTATCGTACAAAGTTGACGATAAACGCTGTCATTTAATTGCAGGGAAGGCAAAATCAATCAAATGGAAAATTACTTGATTGACGTACTCATGCTAGAACTAATAATTTATTGAACCAATAATAACTTGAGATCTCGACGGGCATAAGGTGGGTTTGATGAAGCTATGCCAGACAAGTATTTAGAGAAAAATCAATTTTAAACTTGAAAACACGGAAAATTGTTAAAATGTATTTAAGGTTTTTGTTATTCCTCAGCTGCTGTCCGGCGCAAGTGGTACAATAGCATTCCAAATTTGGGGTACCTATGCTTTGAGACTTAAGTGTTTGGGAAAAGAAAATAGACGGGAAAGAGGAAGGTTCTGTATAGAATAATGAACTCTGGTGTTAAAATTTTTTTGTTGCTAACCATTCATCCGATTGCGCTAAAACTTTGGGGATTTGATGTGTGCGTGGCCGCGATGGTTTCTGTATAGAATAATGAGCTCTGGTGTCATTAAATTATGCATCGCTAACCATTCATCCGATTGCGCTGAAACTTTGGGGATTTGATGTGTGCGTGACCGCGATGGTTTCATTAATTGAAAAAAATAATTACCCTTACAGAATATGTCATCTTTGAGAATGCTGTGTGGAGGGTCTTTTTAGGGAAAAGAATTAGAGGAAGTTCTGAGAAGGAAAAAGGTATAAGGGGTGGGTAGGAATCTGGGGGTTAGTGTGTCCAGAAATGATGAACGAATGAATTCATCCCTTTCATTGCGGTCCATATCCTGCTGAGAGTCTTACTGGAGAGGTCAAAAGATCTCCCTCAACCAGTCTCTCTCGATCCTGCCTGCCATGCAGTTGGTGGGCAATTGCATCCGCTGCCAAGTTCCGGACAAACCTAACCTCATGAACCCGGACACCTCTGCTAAGTCACCAAACCTAGCGAACCACTATTGATTATTCAGATGTGGTCACTAAACACGGTTAATGATTTTTAAAGCAACGTTTCAATTTTGAACTGAATACACTAAACCCCATTTTATTTTGTTTGTAGGTGAAATAACACACGTAAATTAGATGAAAAACGATCATATTCTAACCCAAGACCTCTGGATTTCAAACCTCAAGTTCAGCAAAGGAAGTCATCAGTGTGCTTTGATATTGGCAACATTAGTTTTTAAACCATTTTGTATGCAAACCTAGAAACCATCGAAAGAAGACTGCGATATACAACAAAAAAATTGAAGATCGAAATGCTTGGAAATGTTGCCACATAACAGATAAAATATTGCGTAAAACCCAATTAGAAAAAAAAGAAAAATTCTCACAAAATTAGTTGTTTTCGGTAGCTACCAAAAAAATGTTATTTTATGGTAGCTACCGGTTTAATCAAAATCTCGCATTGACTCGTGTTGTGCGCCCACGAAACTAACTCGGTAATTTTATTTGTGTTTAATGTTTGTTCGAAAATGCAACATTATTTCAGTGTACCCAGTTAATGAATTAAGGTCTATAAATCACCATCATTTGGCGAGCATTCTGTTAGTTGGGCAGGCCCCATCTGTCGGTTACGGACCTGTTTGGTTTACCTATAAATCCCGACAATGTGTTAAGCATTGCAGTAAAACTCCCTAGATAGGCCCATCGGGTATGCGCACAACCCCCAATCAACAGCCAGACTGATGTCTAGTCTAATCATTAGTAGAGTTTGGCTTCGATAACAAAAAGATCAAATTTAAGTAGAATTATCAATATTATCGTCCCTTATTCGAAAATATACGTTTTGAGGTAGCTTAAAAACTGATCATGATAAAAAAATAAATAAATCATTATAGTAGATCTATTTGTCTGTCCCATTAAAAACTCACGGCCGGTGGGTTCTGGCATTTTTTTTTTTTACATTAACTTCACACAGGAGGCCCTGAGGAAAATAATTTCCCTCAAGACCTATGTCAACTGGGATGCTGTGTGGAGGGTCTTTTTGAGGAGAGGAAGGAATGAACATTGGTCTTGAAGAGACCCATGTGGTAGGAGGGAGGAAACACAGAGGCCGGCAAATCGTTCCATAGCCGAGCTGTTGAACTCGAGAACGAGTCGAAAAAACGACCCGTTCGTTTGTTGTGTTGGGCGCGCGTTTGGCGTTATGTAAGTTGCTTCGATTATTTCATGAATGTGTTGACGGTTCCGAAGAAAAATGTCGGATCTGCTATTAATTGTAAATCGTTAAGCCTAGTTGTTTGTCTGCTTTTTCGTTGATTTGAAAGTCGGTATTTTTGGATTTCTGAATGACATGAAATGAAAAGCCAAATATCAAAACAACACTATCTTTCTTGATCTAAGCAGCTCTACCTCAAAACTACAAAATAGCACATCCGACATTATTCTTCAGGACCGTTGGTAATGACAGCACTTTATTTTTAGTTGACTGCGTCATTTCCAGTACCAGCTATGGAGCATTGAAATATTATTACTAATACAAAATTTTGATTTGAAAAGCTGAAAGTATTTACAAAAAACAATTATTTGCCCTAGGATCATACCTTCGATTAGAATTTACGTTCGAATGTTAGTAAACTTGACAAGTTACGACATAATATATCAAGCATCTGTCAAAAATTATACGAAACAAGTATATATATTTCATATCATTGAAGAAGAAGATAACACTTTTAAATCTAAATGAAAATATGAAAGAAAACAAGACACAGAAAAACAGAAAAAGACAATGGTCGCAACTGGGACTCGAACCCAGACCTCTCGTCTAACCGGGACTGCGCGTTTTCCAATTTCGCTATTGCCACCTTCTGTCAAACCGTCATATTTGTCAATCTCATATTTCAAATATTTAGAATCATTAATATCATTATTAGTTGCGACCATTGTCTTTTTCTGTTTTTCTGTGTCTTGTTTTCTTTCATATTTTCATTTAGATTTAAAAGTGTTATCTTCTTCTTCAATGATATATTAGGTTGATGGGAATAACCTTCAAAAGTTATAAAAAGAGAGTTTTTCTCGTAAAAAATTGAATATATATTTCAAATAAAGAATTAATAATTAAAAAATAATTTCGGTAACTATTTTATCATTTGTTTGATAAATGATTTTATACTGATAAGTTCCAACATTAAAAATTAAAAGATCATTGAACTTGAAAAGTTTTACGCTAAACACAGGACGACGTAGAAATATTGCACATCACGCGTGCACCGATAATCGAAATTAGTATGATCAATAATAATAATTGAATATTTACACAAAGCTCGATTACTTGAACGGCGTCTACGCTGGCCTTCCAAAATATCAAACTGACAAACTTCAATCATTGTTTAATGCAGCGGCGTCATAACCGGAGTCTCTAAATATTCACACACTTCAGAACACCTTTTACACAAAGCTCGATTACTTGAACGGCGTCTACGCTGGCCTTCCAAAATATCAAACTGACAAACTTCAATCATTGTTTAATGCAGCGGCGTCATAACCGGAGTCTCTAAATATTCACACACTTCAGAACACCTTTTACACAAAGCTCGATTACTTGAACGGCGTCTACGCTGGCCTTCCAAAATATCAAACTGACAAACTTCAATCATTGTTTAATGCAGCGGCGTCATAACCGGAGTCTCTAAATATTCACACACTTCAGAACACCTTCGTGACCTTCACTGGCTCAAGTGCCCTGAAAGAATCCAGTACAAATTGTGCTGGATGGTGTTTAAATCAATCAATGAAATAGCCCAACCTCATGTCTCTTGTCCGGGAAAATACTGGTCCGAGGCATACAACCCTTAGATCAACAACACCATCAGCTATAGACAGACCAATGGAACCTAAACGCAAGCCAAATACTAAGTTTGGAGATCGCGCTTTCGGAGTATTTGGAATAAACTCCTTCCGGAACCAAGATGCATAACAAGCCCAACAGAATTAAGATCCAAATTAAAAACCTACTCTTTTGGGCTCTTATACCCTTAAATAAAAAACACCTATCTGAGAGTATCATTCTTGTTTTGCCTATGATATGCCTTAATCACACTTTTCTTATTGGATTAACATTATTCGAATCCTTGCACCTCAACCTTTCTCTTACCGAGGAACGAATCACATTTAGGAAGATAAATATTCTGATCAAATCCTTTGTGCCCATCATAAAATTTTGATTTTGTTTTCAAAATACGCTCATAAAATAACATTATATTATAGTTCCCAATTGTGTCATCTGCGTGCGAACTGTACCTAAATTTTTCTCAATAAACAAAAACAGTGTTTATCTCTGGTGACTTCACAGTATGGTCCTGTATATTTTCTGCCTGCACAGTACATTTTTACAGCAGCATCGCGTTCATTGGTCAAATCATTGTACATATAGTTTCATATCGGCGATCGACGAACCGATGGATGCAATTTTTAGCCATATATGTTGTAGTGGTTTGTCTAGTTTGTAGTTAGAAGTAAGATTGTCGAAATGTATTTATTATAAGTTTGTACAGCGCCCTTGAGGTGATTTTTCACAAAAACGGCGCTATACAAGTCATCCATTAAAGGAATTATTATTTTATATCGTTTTTATGTTCAAAGTTTTCCGTTAATGCGCAAAAAAATCGATTGCATGAAAATTTTCCCAACGGCAAGAATGTTTAGTTTGTGGAAAAAATGTTTTCTATCTTACTATTTTGATTTGTGTTGGATCAAATGAACAATTTATTATTTTTTTTATTTTTTTTTATTATTTATTTTGGAAAATCAACAGATATATTACACTTATAATAATAACCTTAATAATATACATAATATCCAATGATAGATTTTCACATAATTAAAATTATAATTAAAAAGTAAAACAAAAAAGTAAGGGTCCTGTACCCGTAAGAACTTAAAAATTATTCAAAAAAAAGATATAAAAACACAATATAAACTATAATAACCTGCTTACTAAATTTCAACATAAAGTATTCTCACTCCACAACAGCAATAATAATAATATGTACATTGTACACACCTACAACTCAATAGTTAAGTCGAATGACAAGTATGCAACTGGAAAGGATTCACAGCAATATTATGGTAACTTGCAACACGGTCAAAAAATTATTTAATGTTGGCTATGACATACTTTTTTAAGGAACTTATATTACATGAGAATATGTCTACATTATTAAAATTCTTATCAAATACATTGCATGTTCTGAATATAAAAGCATTTAATGCAATGATCTTGCATTTTGCATATCGATGGTTGTTAAGCCATTCCATTAGGTGTGGACCATTGTTAACCAGCCCTGACAGCTGATTCACAGACAGGTGAGTGTGGTTCCTGTGCCCTCGTACCGAGAGGTGGCATTGGGTTGCAGTCGGGTAATCGATGCTTCTAGACAGCATTAACATTGTTGTTCAATTAATGGTATTCGATAATGACTAATATCAATTCCTTCTATAAATCTCTAGAGTAAGACTTTCAGGCAATGCATTATTTGGGAGAATAACAATAAAAAATGTAAATGATAAAAAAATTGTAGGTTTAAATCGGTAGTTTTTTTCTTCACAATTTCCTACCAAGCAAAAAGAATTTTGAATTTAGTCCTCCTTTCTCATAAACAACGTATCTTATGTAACAGAAATTGACGTTACAACGGAGCTCTCACTGGCAGGACCACATAAAATTACAGAAAGGAGAGTGGACTGGAACGGCGCATGCTCTACAGGCAGATTAGTAGTATGGTGTTTTGTTGACTGTGTATTTTGTTTATTCATTTATGTTTTTTACACCCTTTAAAGGCTTTTACATGTACATTTACATAACATACTCAATAAAAGTGCAGTATACATATTTATACGACTGGTACAAACATACAGGTATTTAAAATAATTTTTAAAGCAAATAAAAAAATCGAATAAAAATATCGAACCAACATTAATTTGCACGTCCTTTGTTAAATAGTTTCATTAAATAAAGTAGCTCTACTAGACGAAAGAAATTTTTTTAAAGTGTGTGTATATTGTACTATTGATATACTAAATGTATCAACACCAACGGAATAATTGTGCCCAAATTTTTAATCAGTCTCTTACAATTGTACATTAAAGATGACATTAAAACTGAAGTCAATGAAATAAAATTCCCTAATGCAAACTGTTTGAAAATCAAAGTAGGTGATGAGACCACCATATTAGCTCTGAATCGATCACCAGCTACAACTAATATTAATCAGTTTCTTGAAACACTTTCTAATGAACTCAATCTTCTAAAAAGCACAAAAAATGTCTTCCTTATCGGAGACATAAATATTGACATATTGGAAAACGGTCATCCCAATAGAACTAAATATCTACTAACACTGGCTTCCCATGGACTTAAAAGTATGATAAATGAACCTACGCGTGTAACTAATGACAGCAAATCTTGCATCGACCACATTTTCAGTAAGACTATTAAAACAACCTACTCTATCATATTCACCTCTACTATAACCGACCACTATACAACAATATTATCCATTACAAAAAAGAAAATACAGAGATCGCAGCCCTACCCAATTATCTTACGGAAGACAGAAACCGAATGGAACGAAGTTAAACAAAAAATACTTAATACTAACTGGATAAGCCTACTGGAGAACCTTGATGCAAATAATGCCTGGAGTAAATTCATTGGATATACAACTCATACCATCATGTCAAATACCAAAACAATAGAAAAAAAGATTTCACATAAAAACCAACATCTGAAACCATGGATAACTCAAAGCGTTATAAACTGCATTAGGAAAAGAGATGAACTACACAGGAAAGTTAAATTAAATCCTTGTGATATTTTTATACAACGATACTACAAAAGATACAGAAATATTTGCAAAAATGTTGTACGCAATGTCAAAGAAAATTATTATAAAAAGAAAATAGACGAATGTTACAATGACCCGCGCAAATTATGGAAGATCATTAATGAAATTACCAATGGAAAATCATCCCAATACACGAGCATTGATGAATTAACAATTGAAAATGCCCAAATCTCTTTCGCAAAGCATCCAGACAAAATTCTCGAATATGTAAACGAATGTTTTATTAATATAAGGTCACAATTAGCAAAGAAAATCAGACAACAAATAACTAGCATTTTACCAGAAGAAAAGGAAAATACGAACCAGATAGATAAGTTAAAGTTAACTGTTGTAACCAATACTGAAATAAAAAACGCATTTGCAACCCTTGATGCTAATAAAACATCGGGAAATGACATAATTTCAAACAAAACTATAAAACAATTACAAAATGAACTGACCTTCCCTTTGACATACCTGGTCAATCTATCAATATCTACAAGTGTCTTCCCTTCATGCCTTAAAAAAGCTACAGTTATACCTATACATAAAAGTGGTAGTAAAAAGGATATTTATAACTACCGACCCATAAGTCTTTTAAGCTCCTTTTCAAAAATCTTGGAAACTGTAATGAAAAAGCAGATTATTCAATTTCTTGAACAAAACAAATTACTATCACCATCCCAATATGGCTTTAGGGAAAATCTAAGCACCAATGATGCCATAGAAAATCTAATAAGCAAAGCCATAAAAAACATAGATGATGGGAAAAAATGTTTGGCTTTATTCATAGATCTTCAAAAAGCTTTTGACACGATTGACCATAAAATATTAATATCAAAGCTAAAAAAAATAGGAATGGCCGAAACAACAATGAACTTATTGAAGTCATATATAACAGGGCGAGAACAACAAGTACAAATTGGCAAACAAAAGAGCAAACTACTTTCTTTAAACTATGGAGTCCCTCAAGGAAGTGTACTGGGTCCGATTCTATTCATTATCTATATCAACGATTTAACTAACCTTACCATTAAAGGAAACATAATCAGTTTTGCTGATGATACTGTTTTATTATTTCATGAAGAAAATTGGACGGATACATTTAATGTGGCTGAACAAGGGCATAGTGCACTTCAAAATTGGCTTAAAATCAACTCGCTTACCCTTAATATAAGCAAAACTAAATCTATAACATTCTCAATGAACTCAAGAAGCCAACCAATAAAATCACTAAAACTAAAATTACACGAATGCCATGGAAATAATATACAATGTTACTGCCCCATCATCGAAAAAACACAAAATATAAAATATCTCGGAGTGATAATTGATGAAAATCTTAGATGGGACCTACACATCAAAGGAATTACCGAAAAACTAACAAGCCTCATATATTTCTTCAAAAATCTAAGAAACGTCGTAAATAAAAAGGATATGAGAAAGGTCTACTACGCTTTGTGTCATTCTCGAATTGAATATGGAATTATAGGATGGGGATCTGCTACACATAAGTACATACATAACCTTAATACGATTCAAAAAGGAATCATAAAGACCATATTGAAAGTACCCATTAGAACGCCTTCAATTGAAATTTTCAATAGCTTTGATGTACCAAATGTGCAACAAATATATGCCAAAAATATATTATTAAAGCTTTTCAAAAATACTGAATCTTCCACTAGACCATGCATGCATAACACTAGGTCGAATAAAAATGATGTAAAAAACATTCCAAGTTACAAAACCACATTCGGACAAAGAAACTACACATACTTTGCAACTAAACTTCATAACATCCTTCCCCAAGACATAAAACTAATAAAAAATTCTAATGCATATAAATCAAGAATAAAAATATGGCTGAAAGAGATCAATGAAAAAACCCTCATGGAAACACTAAAAACGACATAGAAGACAAATGAAATATATTTAAATAATTTTAGTCCGCCTCGGCACAGGACCCCCTAGTGAGGAGGACTAAGAATTGCAATATTTAACGTTAAATTCATCATTTTATTTTGTATGTACAATTATTCTATATAGTTGCTAATAAAAAAAAAATAAAAAAATTATATTCATTTTGTTTTGAATCGAAGTGGTCCGAATCGTTTTATAAAAACATTAGATGACCATTGCTGACAAGGGATTCGTTTATTTTTTGATACACTTGTACAGCAAAGTGTCCAGCCAGTACCAAAAATGTATACGCTACACGTCTACCGTGTTTGATTCATATATTTTTTTCTCCAACGCTACTAGAAAACGAGTACTTGCGAGTATCTGAATCACGCAAACAATCCACAGAATTCTAAGTTGCAAGAGGTATGGGCGATCAATTATGCAGAATTTTTTTGATTAATTGACTAACTACACATTTACTTATTTTTAAAATAAACAAACAATTAAAAAAAAAATTAGATATGCAATTGAAGTTTTTGGTTTTAAACCTTCCTAAACTATAGCAGCCCTATAATACGTTCAATGAATGGTAGTACCACTTGTTGATCGTTATCTATGTTCAAATATTGATATTGCAATTCAAATCTATTACTCGTTTATTTATTGTAAACGGTCCAAAAAAAAAACAGATTCCATCAGGATAAAATGAATAGCGTCCGATAAAATGATCGATTAATCATGATATTGATCCGCTGGGACTTCAGCAAGAATCTAAAGAAAAGCAATCAATTAATAAAACTTCAGTTTTTTAATGGCTACTGCATATTCTAAAAAAAGCTGCAGTCGTGCAGCGATCTTTTGTGTTCACTTATCATAATAAGTTTTTCCAATTTTTCCGTAGAATAAATACTAAGACAAAAAATGCGATGTGAGCTTGTTTCTCTATCGAAAATTCTGTCGATTAATTGCACAAATTTCAAATACGGAAACTAGTTTCATCGTCATTGCGAAATTTTAATTTTGATTAAGTGAAATGGCGATATACGATGTCAGGCAGTGTAAGAGAGACAGAGCACGTGCTAAATAGGCTAGGACAAAAAGGTACTCAGTCAGGTTTAGTGACACATAGTTTTCAATTCAAATCTATATGGAAGGCATTTCAAGTGTGTAAAATGTATTCAGTGAGTGTTTCATATAATATTTTGGTACTTGCGATAATATTTTCAATAAGATTCATTCTTATATTATTTGATGTTTAATTGGTATGATAAATATATATGACTTCAGTAAACGATCACGACAATTTGCCGCTGCGGTGCTTTGAAATTGTGTGCAAGCTGGTAGGTACTTACCAAAATGTGTTTTATTTAAAAAATATGTTTTTTTGAAACTCTTCTTCGTTAGAATCCCTTCTGATAAATTCTGTTGATGGAAATTATTTGTTAATAATGACGAAGCTGAATTTATTTTCACACTGGTGTATAACACTCTTTGTTACTAAAGTTCACATGTTTTGTTTGATAGAGAGCATTTGCAGTATGAAAAATAAATTCAGCTACGTCATTATTAAAAAATAATTTCCATCAACAGTACCTACCTGAAGGGATATGTTCCTACGAAGTAAAGTTTCAGAAAAACACTTTGATTAGACTAATAGGTAAATACCTACAAACAGTTTCTCAATATCGTTGATTTTTATGGCATTCGTATTGGAATCCTCAAACAGCTAGGAAACAAATACTCCGATGTTGTTGATATATTTAGTACATCAATTTCAATATATAAGCATACTTTATTGAAGTTTTTTTTATCAAGTATGGGAATACCTTGATAAAGCTATTTATTTGTATTCTGTCTGCATAAAGAAAAAAGCTATTTTGGATTTTTATATTTTAAATATTTTTTTTTAAATATTTGGTACCTACATACTGTGTGGATCTAATTCAATAATGTTTTAACTTTATAATTTTTTTGTGCAAGTGTCTTAAACAGTTGTTTCCTGCACTATTTATAAGTATGATTTCATAAATATTGTTATATATGTATATATGTAAAAGCCTAAATAGGCGTATATACATAAATTCCGCAAATAGATCCATATGACATCGATCCTGGATTGAATTAAAATTATTAATAATATCATTATTAATTAGTATAATTTAACTTTCAAATTGAACCGAGATTTCAAATGCAACGGAGATATAAAGTAGAATCCGTTTATTATGACTCCGCCTATATTGACCAACCGCTTAATATGACGTAATTATACAGCGAAGTTTGGTTTTCATATAAAATTCTTTATAACAAAGTCGGATCATGTCGCTAATGTTGATATAATTAATTAGGAAATTGTAAACTTAAATGTACAATTTACTAAAATAAAACAAATAAATAAATAAAAATAATTATGACCCATTTTTAATTAATTATGTCCTAATTTCACGGAAAAATGTTGTCGGTTATAGTGACCGTCATGATTCCTAACACTTTCGGCAGTGCTTGCGATGGTCACGTGACGCCCGAAGACGTTAATATGCTGTGTTTCTCTAGTCACGAGTCATACTCTTTTCTAACGTCACGAGTCTATACGCTGTGTTTCTCTCCACTAAAATAAATACATAAATATATACCGACCAAAAACAGGAGGTTGTTTATTTCCTACAAAATGCTTTGTATGACGTCCGCTTAGTATGACGTGTTTGTCATTTCCCTTCGATGTCATTATAAACGATTCCACTGTATTTAATCGTCTTAGGTATTTGTTGTCAAAAATGATTGCAATAAAACAAACCTATTGAAAATAAATAACTTTCCGTTTCATTGGGTTTCGCGGTTGGCTTAAATTTCAGTCTAATTCACTTTGTGCTGTTATTTTAATTAAATGAAAATAAATCACTTTGCATTCACCACTTATTTAGTCAAAATTATCTACGTGTTTCGAAACCAATAGTTTATTTATCAGGATTAAATGAACATTATAAGTGATGTGTGATACAAAATCATTTGTTTTCAATTAATATAATTTTAATGTGTTTTATCAACTTATTTTCTGTACTTCGTTATTTAATTATATAGTTGCATCCTCAAATTACGTATTGTTGCCCCTCTATTAATTATTACCAAATGCTCGAGCGCTCATGTTTTTTTAATCCAATCTTTTTAGACATGATTTAATATTTTCCAGAGTTCTGGAAGCCCTTCCACATATTCAATTAAATGTTTAGTCATATTTGCTCCACAGACACGGACGCATGATCTAGCGAGTCTTATAGCTAAAAATGTCTTGTTTTTCAAAACTCGATACGCCGCGGGAGAGCCTCCGACCGCACTCAGATATACCTACCCCTACACAGGGAGAACAAGTGTCATCTTTGCCCCACGGACACGACATGATTTAGTAATTCTTATAGCTAAAAGTGTCTTGCTTTCCAAACCTCGATACATCGCGGGAGACCCTCCGACTGCACTCGGTCGTACCTACCCGTACATAGGGCGAACAACGCGACACTGACTTCGATGTCCCGACCCTCTACCCCTAAAGCGGACAGCGGTGTAGCAATCGGATACCTGGGTAGCTATTCCCGAGCAACGATCAATCGTTACTCGCCATGCGCCAGCAACGACTGGGCTACCCCACTCGTTGTTCTGTCGAATGACTTTTGGCGTTTGGCGTCTAAGAATGTTCCGGTCGACCAGGCTCAAGAATAACCACGTCGATCAATGTACGTACTTTCGACGGCGATTGCGAGCGACGAGGGCTTGGAGAATAGCTACCATGGTGTATGACCGAGTGTCGAATGTGTAGTGTCGCAGTGCATCCATATCATATATTGGGAACTCCAGATTTTAGTCACTTTAAGAGTACCTACTCGACTCAATATGCAGAAGGCCTTATTTCAATGTCACAATTCACAAACAAATTATCTAGCAAACTTGCCAATTCTTCGCTTACATAGTTTAGCAAACAAATATTTAAATTATATCGAAATTTCTAACGCAACAATTACAACATTTCACATTTTTTTATGTTTAAAAATTATTTCTGAAAATTTCAGTTTATTTTTATCAACCACTTCAATGTAATAATTTATATTTGCAATCTATTGTTTATTGCTAACTACCGTGTAAAAAAAAAGTAAATACTATATACCCAAAGAGTAAATAAATAAATAATCGAATCATTTTTATAATCTGCATTACATGCATTTTAAATAATATCTTAATGCCAAATAAAAAAAAAAGCAGTATTATTAAGTAAAATCAAATTAACTCGATGATTTTAACGACGTTGGAAAATGAAATTCAAATGACTGGTATTTTATTAAATTCAATGTGTTTATTTCTACGCTGTATCAATAGATCAAATCATTCAATTTCGCGTACACCAAGTTGGACATTACCCAACGTTCCAGAAATGATAATTATTTATGTATCTGATGTAAAATAATGACTATTTTTGAAGCATGCATTCCATACTGAAAATATGCGGATAACTTGGCCGGTAGTTTTATTAATTTAATAACTGACCGTATAGCTCAAGGAAATGCCGTTCTCGGGAAATTATTGCTTTGAAATTATCCTGCCAGTCAAAGGCAACGGTAATTACTATTAGAATGCGTTTTACAGGGTTATCCGATATGGTGGGCGAATTGCAATACACTGGGGTAATGGGAAACCTCAATCAGAAATAAATTAGACTAGATATCTACACCGTGAACTATGGCCTAGGTGGTCTGATGCATTTATAGATTGGATCAGGTATTCACCCTTCAAAGGTAGATTTATCGATTGAAAGTCTATAGAAATGTCTAAAATAATAAAAAAGTACGTAGTTAAATGTTTTGAATTTCCTAAATTTGAGTTGCGGTATATAGAAAAGGCTCTGAAATCCATTTTTTTTTTGTTAAAATTAATCCGATTATCTTATTTGTATGTATTTATTTTATTTATTATAAAGACAAAGTAATACAATATGACGGGAAAAATAAAATATTTTTACAAAAAAAAAGTCCAAATAAACTATTTGTAGTTTGTCAATGGGTGCTTTTACTTTGAAGATATAAATAAACTTATTTTAATTTATTATGCAGATACAATTTTTTGTGTTAGAGTCAAATAAAAATTATTTCTTTCGGCGAGCCAATTCTTCAACATAATATTTGTTTTACCATTTGTACAATTTTAAATTTCGGCAGGTAACATATTTAAGCAATTAGGTATCATGTAGTCCAGCGTTCTTTGTCCATATTTGTTTAAATGCTTTGGTACAATTAGTCCTTCATTTAACGTAAAACGAGTATTGTAAGTGTGGTCCAGTTTATTTATGTTTAAAGGGCTATTCATACGCTAAAATATAATTTTATGCCACAGAATGGCCTTATCACTGATTAACCCTAAAGTATATGAAAATGTCGAGGAATAAATAAATGCAAAGGTTTTACGAGATATTTATTATACAATGATATAAAGATGAACAAGATTTTTTTATGTCTTACCTGCATAGCATATTAAAATCGGTAGGTATTTATCAGCAAATCATTTCTTGCATTGAATTCTATTACCATGAAATGTGAATGTGTCATTTATATTATCAGTGATTGAGCTCAGAATTGTTACGTAATTAACGTGGATGTGAGATTAAACACCACGACATGTTTCTTCCGTACTTTACGCTCTTTGTCGAAAGATAAAAAACTGAGTAAAAGTTATAAAAAAAGACATTCTCAATGTCTTGGGTACACATGTAAGGGGTACCCAACAGAAGATTTTTCAACTGATAATCCTAGGGAAGATTAATGGATGACCTTGCGCGATACTTACACGATACCAGAGCAATGCCATTGAGTTATTCAAGGGGAGATTCCGGTTCTATTTATTGATAAAGAATTGTCCTAAACCTTAAAATTAACGACTTTTTCGTTAACTACGATTCCTTCTCTCGGATGAGATCTGTTGTTAATTTTTTTGGTTAAAGTAGAACTTGGTCCTTTAGTAGAACCGAAATCACTCTAACCAAAATCACTCCTGAAGTCTGCAGATTATAGCCAACCACCGATAGGAGAGGGTCCCGAAAAAGAGGTGATAAGAAGAACCAAATATTGAGAAAGACAAGTTCAACCAAACCAACAATTCTAAACTTTTCCATAAGGTCAACAATATTTTTATTTGACGGATTCAGAGGCAATCTTTTTTCTTCTTTTACGCAGTTAGAGCTATAAATCGTTCGCTTTGGTTTTTGGGTTTTACGAACAAATCCACTTTATTTGATGAAACGTTATCAGATTTTTTTATGAAATCGACGAATTAGTATTACTCCATGTCTTATTTTGCAGAAATTTGTATGATAGCTACAATACAGACAATTATATTGAAATTAATAATAGTTTAACAACATATAAAACTATCAACTGACCAAATGTGTGAAGAGAATTTTCAGTTTAATTGTTGTGTTTAATGTTGGCATTTCTGCATTTCTAAAGGCATCAATATTATTTTTTGCAAAAGATAATATTGATGCCTTTAGAAATGATATTTATTTATAATTTGATAGTTCGCTAGTGGAGCAAAAAAATCCAATTGGAAAGCGTAATGATAAGCAAATAAATTAATAGTGATGTATTAAATATTGTCTTTAATGAATTTTCTTTTCGACTTTTAACAACTTATGTGTATTCAGGACATCATCAATATTTTTTTTCGGGCTATAAAACTCAGTTGATATACAAATAGGTACACAAAATTACAAAACGACTACTCAGACAAAGGATACACAATATCTACATAAAAATTGAATTCAAATGAAAAATATTACAAAGAAAGGCAAGAGATAAACAGTGAAAAACAAGTAATGCACGTAATTAGCGCAACAATTATAACATATTTTTTTTAGCAATAGAGAATATTTTTTCTGAATCCATAGAAATTATCGACGAAAATATCTACTTTAGCACATTCTATTTTATCATATAATAGACGCGTTTTGGTCAGAGGGCTAAAATATGCAATATTATTTGTAAATGTATTCAGGTTAAGCAATGGGAATCAGATGCATTTATTTCAATATTTCTAAGACATAATGTAGAATCAAGACCGCGAATTATTTTATGTAAACATATTAAACCAGTCAATTGTCTTCTAACTTTAAATGAATTATTCTTCAATTATTCAAATTAAGAACGCAGAAGAATCATTTTGAAGTATGTAAATGAACGCAGAAGGTTTTAATTTGAATTTACATCTAATTCCATATCATTTTGTTATGTTAATGTATGTATACAATATTTACATACATAAGGTTGTAAATTATAGAACCTTCTGGAGTGCCACTGGTACATAAATTACTAACAAGATTGACTACTTCACGATCGTTGATCTCACTAATCTAGAACTAAACCCGGACTAACGAGGAAAAATAAAAATGAGGATAATTACAACTAATCAATAATTATTTTGCAACTCCTAACCTAAGCACCTTATAATCTATATTCAAGGTGTGTAACGCCTAAGGGCTAAAGCATATTATTAACTCAAAGAAGGTGCAAAAATATAACTTTAACTGCGTTTTCTGTTATATGAAATGGAAATATTTCAATCAATTATGTGACCAATGGATAAGCTGCTTTAGTAAATTCTACGTTTTTCTTAAATTCTACGTCGATTCGATATAATAGACAAAACACCCTTTTCTATATTGATAGATGCAACACCAATTCCAATCAAAATTAATTTTTGCAAAGGACATGTAACTACCATAACAATAAATTTGCAAATATAGACACACGTGCTGACGTATTTACTGCTAGTTACTGTCGCTACAAAACGTCTAGGTGCGATATAAACATATTAATAACACATATTCATGACGATTAAATTAATTGTATCTAATATTTTTTATATTACCTACTTGCGTGGCAACTTTCCCTTATCCCTCTCCTCCCCTTACCCTTACCAACCCAAATATCTATTTTGCAGTCTATTTAAGTTATAATTACACTTGTTTTATTGTTGTGTATTGGTTTATCATTTGATAAATTCAGATTTGTATTATTATTATTATTTTTTAATTGCTGCTTATTTATGTTTTTCTTTCATTTTTCTTAAATATTCTAGTTTACATTCAGTTAGCCTTGATTCTAAATACCTATCTGTGAGCATTAATAATTGGTCTGTTTTTTTATCATCCTCTTATGTTTATTGTATTACTAAGACTGTTTATGTTCCTTAAATAAATAAATAAATCTCTTCTCTTCTGATTGGGTTGTTTGAACCCCTGTCACATTAATGAAAATTTGAGGTTTTCAATCCTCGGCCATATTCAGTGTTTGATCAGCCGTCAACTATGTGTTGTCAGTTTTCAATATCTTAATTTTAATTAAAGATTTTTTTTCTAATTTCAGATTCGTCACTTGTTCATTAAAACATACCTGAAAGTATCGCAAATAACAGACGAAACCGCATAAAAAACATTATTAGCAATTTAACGTTATTTAGAAATTTTTATTATCAATTTAGAGTTATTAAGCAATTTTTCAAAAACTTAAGATGAGTTGTTTCATAGAAATTGAACAATTCATCAAGTTTCAAATCTAAATTTATTCAAGTTCGGTGAAAGTTCTATTCAAGTTTTGTTATTATCCAAGAACTGTGAAACACCGTGTCCGTGATGAAAAAATAACAGAACTTCAATAGAACTTTCAACGAACAGAACTGTTTTAACTTTGGAAGTTGGTAAATAAAATTGTTCAATTATTGAAACAACTCGTGAAACAACCCGTCTTTTATTTTGGAAATCCAGTAGTTGAAATACTAAAAATTGCGTTACTTATAAATATTAAGCGCATTTTTTGTAAGTAAATGTGCTCGATTAAAAAAACGTTAATGTTTATTAATCCAAACTAATATTATAAATGCGAAACTGCTGGAACTTGTTTGTTACGCTTTCACGCATAAAATGATAAAACGATTTTAAAAATTCTTTCACCAATAAAAAGCTAAATTATATGCGAGGACTACAGGCTGTATATAATGGTAAGCTCTGGCGTTATGAAATTATAAATATTAATGTATTATATTTGTTATACGTTTTCTGCCGCTAACAAAAGCGAATTATTGCTAACGTCAGAAAACAAATCGTTGCCATGGAAACGATGTTGATATATTTGTGGGCTTTACGCTAGTAGGCACTCAGCCCCCTACCTACCGGTCGGCTGCTGCTCCAGAAAATTCAAATATTAGAATATGTTTTGTTGTTTTGGAGCTTATGTTTTGGAATAAATGTCAGATGAGAGTTCCTATATTAAAAATATGATTCTTAACGATTATAAAAACTGTATAATAAATAGTGTTGTTTTTATTATATTTACAAACTTCCACACATTTAAATAAAAGTCAATTTCCGAAATGTTTGTAAGCGCATAAATTCTGAAAATTCTTTTTACTTTGAGCTCTAGCATTATGAAATTTAGGTGGCACGCGAGCTGTTTGAAAACTGAATGTAACGGAAATGAATGTATGGAATGCGGAAGGAGGTGGGGGGAGGGGGGATAATTGATAAGTGCAAGCACTACAGTAATTTCCCCTAATACCATACGAGCGAAGCCGCGAGAAAAAGCTAGTAAATTCATATTGCAAATAAATTAATACATTCACTTACTATGGATGAAATATTTAGGTTAGGTTAAGTTAGGTATCAAAGCAGCATATCTCAATAAAATTGCATGGATTTATGTAAGAAAGTCGACGAATTTGAAGGAGATTACAAAAAATTGGAAAATAAAAGCAAATTTTAACAATTATTCTCTGAATGGTGTTTGTATTTGATACTTAAATCATTCTTTGAACTTGTAATTTCTAAGAGCCAAAGTCTAAGTAATGACTTTACTAGATCAGGGGGTTAGTGTTTATTCTGATGGAACTAATATTATTATTTTAGTGGGAAATAATATCGCTCAGAGTGAACTAAATCGTCCGGGAAAAGTTTATGGTAGATAGTTAAAGTATCCAATCTCAGTACAAATAGCCTCCTTCAAAGTGAAGCACAAAGCGATAAATCTCGTAACTGATCCTTGGTAATATTCTAACTTGTGTTTGGAGTGGTACTTATTTACCTGAAGTTTAACCGACAATTAAAATCTATTAATGAAACATGTTTATGCTCATTCTAATCAATGGAATAAATAATCCTTGTTAAACTTTTTTGATGTAAGTATTTAAGTATTTTTAAATGATAATAATAGATATCGGACAGTGATTGGAATATATTGAATGAATGGCTTCAAGAATGTACAATTTCATATAATTTTCGAAGTCGCGATTGAAAAATTACAGAGTATTACCTGTTTTTGAATTCTTTGCCAAAAGCAATTTGATGATAAGATAATCATACGCTCTCCATTATTGGAAACTTCTTTTGCCCCGTTGTAATTTGAAATTCGGATGAGATGGAAATGATGCATTACAGTACCTACGAAGCGTCAAACTGCGCTCATTGGCCGCTTTGATTATGACCTCACTTTTCAAGGCTTCTATTGGTTGAGATTGTTTTCGTGAAGTTTCGCTTCTACCGCGTGTGAACTGCACTCGATTTTTTTATTGTGAATAATCTTGTAAGTTTTGCCACCGCAGATCCTTAATATATCGTTTATTTATTTATAGCCCTAGCCCTAGTGGGCTTTTACAAGATAACATGCAAAACAATTGTGTTAGGAACAAATAGTAAACAATATATAATAGCAATACAGTTGTGTTAGGTACATACAGTGTACAATATGTAATGAATTATGTTTAAATTATGGCAAACTAAAATTAATAGTATGTAATAAAGAAACAAGAAAAATAAAAATAAAAGAAGTGTATGCATAAGGAGTCGTGAAATCATACATCTCAGTAAAGTGATTGTAAAGACTCCGTTTTAAAACTAACACGGAATCTTTAAACACGTCTACAACATTCCCAAATTTATTTCCAAAATGATGCAGTCTGTTTATAGGTGTATGAGTTTCATAGTTAGTTTTAAAATTGTCACAGAAAAAGGTAGCACTTTGCCTTGTGTTTCTGGTCGGTACATACAATTTTATTTTTGCGAGAATTCAATGCAATTATTGATAATTATAAGAATTGTAGGATGATGTTGATATACCAACTAATCAAACAATTATAAACTTTCTATTTATTATCATACGGAACTTCCACTTAAGCTTGTTACATGCGTCGTTTATTATAAAGAGGGTTAAATTTTTATTTATTATTCATCTTTATTAATTAGATTACATTAGGTATGTGCTATTCCCGTCTCAGCATGAACTCCCGTGTTGAGAGCAGAGGCAGTTTAACATAAGAAGTTTACTGCAAAAATAAAATTAACAAGAGCATTTTTCATTTAAAACAAATGACAGTTGGCACCCATCGTACCATCGGAATTACATGCTTATAAAACATAAAATATAATTAAATGGTTCCATCAACGGTTTGCCTGTATCAGAGATTTGTTCCGCAAAAAAGGTATGTAAATAGTGTAAACACGTATTGCATCAAAAAAGAAACAGTCGTTTATTATAACAAAGAGTCCTGTCAAATAACGACCAAATTCTAGCCCTCGAGATACCTTATTTGACGTCAGCGACAGTTGCACTATTTGTACGAGGTACGTAGGTAAAGTAATATAATGAACCAAGAACACCACTAGTGAGATACAAATGACTCTCGAGTGTTGTCACTCCCATTGGCGATTTGAATAATGATTCATTTACAGTAACACAAATCTAATAATAGTAAACATAGCAATAACTAGATTGGATTTACGGTAGAGAGGAGATACTGCATTGTAATACAACAAGGCTATCTATCGCATTAGTGCAAAGTAGGGATGCACAGAGATGCCTGTCTCACATGCGTAAAGAAAATAGTATGCACATGAAAATACTGACGATATTTGCAGTACAAAAAACAGCTCTACAAATAACTAGGCAAGAAACATTCACAATATTTGCTTCTGTAAAAAATCTGAATAATGAATTGAATTTTTTTAGCAGGGTCACGTAACGCACACATAATAATCTTATGTCACACCGATTTTTCTCACTTCAAGTTCTGGTCATAGGTGAAATTATGACATTTTCATGAAATTTTTATTTCGATTTTGAAGATAAGGTAGTTGTTCTCTTTTAGTACCTTTAAATGATGATGTAATGATACAGGTAAGGATGTGTTGTTCATGCGTGAACAAAATAACCACCAGTATGGTTTTATTTCATTGAGATCTATTAGAGTGGTTACATGTAGTATTTTCTTTACCAATGGCTAAAATATACACAGTTATGATAAATTAATAATTATTCTGGTACGCATTTGTTATCTGATTGTCGGGGTAGGCAGATAAGATAAAGTTACACCTTAGAACCAGAATATGAAATAAACGTGAAGAAAAAATATAATACTTTCGATAATGCTATTTCTTTGGCAGCTGGAAATGCAAGAATCGAATAGCGTCTGCATGGTTGAATTTCAGAACTCGGCTTCGAGTGCATGTCTGACGCCACGCCATACGCGCCGCGCCACAAATAATATCTGTGTACTTGGAATTTCAAACAAAGCTACCGTTGTAATTTGATTTCGAATTCAAGAATTCGTAACAAAATGTCGCCACTTTCATCAGCAGGTTGGATGGGATATAACTGCTTCGAATTTGTGAATATGTAGTATCTCTCCGAATATGGGAAGATTGACGGCAACACATATTTGTATCAAACGGCCATATATTACATATGACGTCGTTGCCTGTCTCGGTTACTTTGTCCCGGTGACTAGGTACACTGGATGACATTGGATCTGAGGAAAGGGCTATTTTTGGAAGCAGTTCCCATTGGATTTATAAAATGGTCACCAGCACTAACTGAACGAAGCTGAACCAAAAGCCGCCGGGCCTAACAGCAAAAACCCGCAGGGCCAAGCACCAAAAACCTGCGGGCGGGCTTTTAATTGCTAGTATCAATAATTATACAAGTTTTGGATTAATTAAAAAAAGGACAAAAAACAATAAAATATTCCCCATATAAATTATGAACCTACATACAAAAGTTTCATAAAAAATATCGTCCACTTAAATCACGCGTAGTTATTATGAGAAACAATTTCTGTAATCCATTAATTGAAAGAGCTGACCAGCATTTATTTATCTAATGATATCCGAGAAAGGAAACTTTTGAATAAAATAACATGTGTGCCTAGATGCTTAATACCTAGTCTAAAAAAATAAAATCACTAAAAATACTTATTTCGATTGTCCGTGCGTCCTTTAAATGCATAAATTAAAACTTTGGAAATCGATGCAGATTGCTATCTTAGAATAAATTACTTATTCAAATTGAATATAACATCAAAAAAGTATTCAACTGTTTTCAACGAAAACTAAGCAATTATCTCAAATCTAGATTTATGTTTCTAAAGCTCAACGAATATCTAAAAAACCTCTTACAAATTACCAAATAAAATAAATAGTTAACATATTAGTTTGCAAATGCACCTTTTGCATTCAAACAATAAGTGAAAAAAACATTCAAAGAACAAATGAGTCACTATTATGTATCGTGTTGAGTTATAAGCAATTAACGATACCTGTGTTATATAACATCTAGTCTAGGTATGGAACGAATGCGTTTTAAGGCAATTAATAAACGCCATCGGTGTGGTTTCATTGCCCAATAACATGCAAATGGTAATAATGCCTAATCAGATAATCATAGATTTTTAATAGTTATAATTACCGCGTCCGATTGTACACGTGTCAGCCGATATGTTAAATATTTGGTGTCCCCGGGCTGTGGTCTTGCAGAAAACAATCACAGGGTAACTAAAATGTGGATAAAATCATCTATTTTGAACTTATTCACAAAAAAAAATCAGAAAGAAAATTATAACAGTAATCTTTACTTTCCATCAATGATTTTACATTAGATTTGGATATAATAAATAATTATCATTAAATATTTATTTATTTCTTCAAAATAGGCATATTTACTTTGGGGTGTCATCATTAATTTAATGAAAAACAAATACCTTTGTATAACACCACTATTTTATTAACAATATCAACATGTTTCGAAAACTATGTTTTCTTCGTCAGGATAATAAGTCAATAAAATAGTGGTGTTATACAAAGGTATTTGTTTTTCATTAAAAAATATTTATTTATTTATTTAAACGCCATAAAATGGCTTTTACATTCAAGTATTACATGATACAGTGGTACACAGGGGGTATCAGTATTTTAATAATAACGAAAATGTAATAGTTATACAATAATTAAATAATATACATACTAGGTTAATATAAGACCTGATATAAAACAATATGATGTATGTGTGATAAAGGCTAGTAAATAGGTATGTGATACAATTATGTGTTACAACCAAAAAAAAAAATAATGTGAAAACTTAAGGAATAGAATAGAACATGTTAAAATAACAAAACATTATATTTACGCCGAATAAAAATAATATGTAAATAAAGGTGACTTGTTGGCAAGTACAATCGAAGAATCGAGCTAAGTCGAGTAAGTTTAACTATTCATACATTCACATTTTTTTGCAAATTGGTTATACATAGAGCAATTTAATATAGAGTTTATTGTTACCTTAGAAGTTAACATTGCTTGAAATGACTGGGCACGCATAGTGGGCAAATTAGCTCTGTTATTTGAGGGCTATCAGGAGATTTAATAATAATTATGAATAAATTTTTTTTTTTTATAAAATAGAATTATCAAAATCTGTTTCCCCCACAATTATTTACTCCCCACTACTTAGTATGTTTAAAAAACCTAAAGAATATAACGCACTTAAATGTGTCATAGCAATAACGTCATTAAGAAACCCCTAACCCTTAGTGTGGGAAACAGATTCCGAACCCTATATAATACACTCCCAATTAGTGTATCAGCAATTTGGTTTAACCGTTAATAAATCAATACAGACACCTTCAAAAATTGATATTTAAAATCATATAAATAAGTCATCTAACAGGGGATTAAGCACAGTTCGAAAATGGTCTTATAAACCGAAACAGCTGTAACAAAAATACATACTAAAATACTTGCAGAACTTGATAATAAAATTATTAATTAAAATCATTAAATTAAGTAACTTACTTTTAGTGTGCAAATCCAATTCAATCACGACGAGACGCCATTTTGCTTATTTTGTATTTTTGAATTTGCAAAATCGTTGAAAATAAAAAGTCAATCGAATTGCTTCAGTTTTGCGTTTTTTCGAGAATCATAACACCCTTGAGAGAGATATCCGTAAATCACAGCGCTACATAAAAAAAAACAAAGGTATTATGTATGACCATTAAAATATATATTTTAAAAATTTTATTTTAACTTAATGAGTAAAAAAAACCTCAAATCGTAGTATTTCCAGATGGACTCCAGAATTGGTATTGTAGTATTCCTAGATGCAACCGCACATTTTTCTGATTTTTTTTGTTTCAAATATTCGATATAGAGTTAGTTGCTCAAATTGTCTTCAGTGATTAAACATTGAAAGATGCATTCAACGGATATTATTTTATTTATTTATATATTAACGTTCTAGTGGGTTTTTGCATTAAAATTTTAAGTTTAATTACAGTTTTTATTACACCATATACTTGTACCAATAAAAAACTTATACAATTTAGATAATACAACTCGACATAAAACTAAGTGTTTTGTATAAAATCTAGATTGTTGATCTCAATTTGGGGGGCGGGTATGGGTACCGCCGCCCCGGGAATCATTTATTGGATAACCAACGCCTCTGCCATAGGTCTCCCCAAGCGGTTTGTTACGTTTGGTGGCTTAGCAGGGGTGCCCGGGTTCATAGGGTGAGGTTTGTCTAGGTCTTGGCGGTGGATGCATTTGACCGCCTACTGCGTAACAGGCCGGATCGGGAGAGACTGTTTGAGAAAGGCCTTTTGACCTCTCCAGTCGGGCTCTCTCGACCCATCGCCTTGCACCCCAGTGGGAGAAATGGATTCAAACATTCGCTCATAGAAACACTGACCCCCAGATTCCTATACACCCATTACACATTTTTCCTTCACAGAACATCCCATCTTTCCATTCCTTAAAAAGACCCTCCACACAGCAATCCCACAGATGAAATAGGCCCCGAGGAAAATTATTTTCCTCAGGGCCTCCTGTGTGGAGCTCATGAAAAAAAAATATTTGGATACAATTATTTGTGTGTTACACACAATAAAACAATAAAAAGATGTGATGCAATAATAATAAAAAATATTAAGACACACAATAAAACAATAAAAAGATGTGATGCAATAATAATAAAAAATATTAAGATGATTTGTATAGCGCCGTTTTTGTGAAAAATCACCTCATGGGCTCAAGGAAATGTTTCGAATATTATAAGAAAAGATTTAAAAAAAGGAATAAAAATAATAGTAGTTAATTATGAGAATATTGAATCGAAGTGAGTTGCCGTTTGAAACTTGAATTATTACATTCGTATAGGCTAAAAGGCTAGACCCCCAAGAATTGAAAATCAGAAAAACCTGTGAATTCAAACACGTTATTTATTTGCTTACAATTAAGTAGTTCATTGACGTCATTATATTTCCTGCAATTTGCCTTTCTTATCTGCAAGCCTTTATAAATTCAATATATTTATTGTAAGCACATTTCTTGACCAGCGTGTTAAGGCTTTAATATTTGAGTGTTGGTCATGTGTTGTAAGGAAAGGGTCGGCAATATGTGTATCATAACAATTAAATAACATTGTTTCAATATTGAACCAGTTGATCGTGTACAAGTCAGGGTCACCGTTTGATATATTGTGCGCGAGCCGTGGCCAGTAAAGATTCAAATCACCATTGAACCAGTAAACTATTACCTATGGCCTATTCATTATACTTAACATATTTACATTAGTTAAATTATACTTTTATATTGTATATAGCATTTTACTATTATACTTTACGTTGGGAAATGACTCGCCGTGATAAAATAACACTGTGTGAAATCCCCTTCAATAAATGTGTAATGGTTTACACATACTTGGTTAATGTATTTTAAATGAATGTTAGTCGGTTGTTTAATACTAGCTGACAAGCTGAAGTGCACCCGGCGTTGCTCGTGTTAATGAATGGTTTGAAGTGAGGTTTTGAGGTTGTGAATTCTAATGTACCTGAAAACTGGGTGTAGTTTTAAGGTGGAAATAATTCTGTTGTTAAGAATTGAAAGAAGTGTGTTTTGTTAATTTTTTTCACTTTTATCGCTCCACGTCTTCCTTTGGGGTCCTGAACTGCTTCTACCATTTACTTCACGTCACGCATTCTCTCTGTGCCATTTTATTTGTTTATCACTTAGTTTACATTTTGCCATACGTTATTATCTGATTAACTTGATCGATGATCGATGATCGTGCCTTGTTCTTCATATTTTCAAAGTTGGTGTGAGTCTTCTCTATAAATTACTTTTTTGCATGAACTGAACTATAAGAAAATTTGAATTTTTACTACTCTAAAAAAAATCGGAAAGTAAAAAAAACGTAAAAAATTACTTTTTTTTTCAGACAGCCGCCGTTTTGCGAAAAAAAATGTATGGCTTCTCCGAGGTTCATGCCATAGCAGCATTTGTTTAGATTAAAAATAAATTTATTTTTATACATTAAAAAATAAATATTTTATAGAAACCATATTATAACATACAACCAAAGCAAGAAGCGTGACTCCCTTATCAGACACAAAAGTTTCTCTTTTCTGATAATGTATACATGACCAATGATGACTTAACATTTATTTTTTTGGAAAATATATTGTAACGAAATAAATATTGTTTTTAGGTTTTCACGGCCAAAAGTATTTTTGTTGTTTATTTTTGGGGTGTTATGCCGTGTTTCGCTACCTCCTTCTTTAGCCAACGTTTCGGACAGCGTTACAGTGTCCATCATAAGGGCAGATCAGCTCATCAGCTAGCGAAGGATGAGGTAGCGAAACACGGAATAACACCCCAAAAATAAATAACAAAAAAAAAAGAAACAAATATTCTTTAAATTACAAATTATTAAATAAAATACCATAAACATACACTTTTCAAACAGTCTTGAAGTCTAAAAAACTACTGCTAAACGTCAAAAATTAAATTTATGTACGTTAAATAATATTTTGAGCACAGTTATGATGAACATTTTATTATACAAAGTGCTTTGGAAAATACCTAAAGCCATAATTATTTTGCATGCTTACAGCTCCCCTTAAAACATAATTTTTGATAAAGATTTTCTGATATTTATTAGTAGCTTCTGAAACATACTCGGCACGTAACAGAATTCTTAAAAATGCCGACAATATTTTTTCCGATCATAATAATGATTTTAAATTATTTTACTTTCATATTACCCTGAAGAATAATTTTCGTAGACACGTAGATTTTGATGACAGTTAAAAATGTAACTTTCGATAGCTTGTTGATTTATTTCACATAATAATTATCATAAACAACCGCAACGCAATTGTTAAATAATATTATTACCAAAACATAATACAAAACAGCCTTTCATATGAATTAGAATTGGACTTAAATGAAAATGGAAGAGCATATTATAAATAATTGACCCACATAAAATAATTGACAAGATAAGGCTAGGTATGTGTGTGATGTGCATCCTTAAATATCCCGATCGTCTCTAACTAATGGTAAATCCACGTACAATCGCGTGATTGCTTCCAATCATGTTCTCTCTATATTATGTTATTATAGTGTACATTTCTGTCAATCTAACTAATCTAACTTTATCTAAGTCAATATCTCATAAATTACCCATAGTTAGGTATGTAGGTTATGTTCTATGCGTTAAATAAAACTTAGGTATAGGTAAACTTTCTGTGTTTAAAACTCCATCTTCTCAGCGTTCCCCATCACAATTTATTTGCCTTGTTTGTTATGCGTTAAACAGCTGTATCACACAGTAAGTTGTGATTCGGTCACATAATATGGATCTCACTCTATTAATTTCATACCTCATATATCGGAGATGGTACCAAAACCCCATCGTGGATAGCTGACTTCACATACATTGACATCTTTTTACAAGCACTCATTGCAGTCAGTTCTTCCTTAATTGAATTTCCTGCACTCACCCTTTAGTTCATATCCTTATCAATCCCCCTCGTCTTTCGCGAACACACTTCTTAAGTACACAAATACATGCGCATGTTCCAAGGATTCACCATTCACAACTTACAGTTGAGCACGGTGTTTACGCATCCTCTCTTACAAATACAATTAATTACTATTATTACATCATTAAATCATTCCGTATAATAATACTCTTAGTTCATCTCAAAGTGTCAATAATAATAAATCACATAAATAAAGACAGTTGATTAAATCTGAGATGATCAGAGGAAATCGAATGCCACCAGGACAGCAGAATTACGAAAGGCATTCATTGTCAAATAATCTAAATAATGAAATAAGTACAGTTACTGTCAATGCAAAAGGATGGATATAATCAATGATCCTGATTGTTTGTCCTCATTCCCAATTGTAAGCACTTCGTCTTTGCCACTACAACAGTAGATTCTCATCTTCGTTCCAATTCGCTAAAGCCATAACTCAAGTGATAATATCGTCAGGATTGTAAGTTATTGCCCGTGGATCACAGGTTTATTGTATCGTGCGAGCACTGAAAAATATCTTAAATAGGAGATAACCAAAAATCAGTATTTCTGTGGTAATATAAAGTTGATCAACGAATTTGGCAGAGTGGCAAAAACTTTTAGCTCCTTATATGTGACAGCATCAAACCTGATTGATGAAAAATAACATTTAACAATTTTAAAATTTTTTAAGTTTTCTTTATTCATTGAATTATTTGATACATTAATTTTAGGATTTTTCGACCACCATGCTAGGGACATGCCCGTGTTGTGGTAGTGGTAGTGATAATTAGTAGTTTATTATAGTTTATGCACTCAGAAATATGGAGGTACGTTTTATGGTACGTTTTACAATACGAACCCTGAACACCCTGAAGTATTCTTTATAACTGCCTACTTTGACTGCACCATATATTGTTTAGAAGGTATTCTTCAAATTGAGGTGCATTTTAACTGTTATAAAACAAAACCTAAAACATATTAGCAAACATGTCTTAAGTTCGAAAAAATAAAATTGATTTACATAATGATAAAAATAAACCTAAGAGTATTTTGGTGGAATAAATAGCTTCAATCAAACTTTTAAACCTTTTTACCTAGACAAATAATATTATGTACTTTTACTAAATCAAGTGACAGCTTTTACATAAATAACTTGACATGGTTTATAAACTTACTGGATAAATAATGGCACACATTTAAAATTTTAACATTCCACTGAAAACATCGTTTGGTAATTTAAAACCGGCAAAATTACAGGCATAAAACTGAATCACGTTTACAAAATATTTGCATCCGCTTTGGTGATTAATTAAATTTGAAGTTCAAAATGAAATACGAGTCCAGTTCACGAATTGTCCATAAATATTGGACACAATGTCAGTTGGAAGTACAGAGGTTAACGCCTTATTTCGTACACCGATAGCATTGACATAAAATACGCAAGTTAACACAAATATATTATAATATTAATACAATAAAATACAATACAGTATCGTAAATGCAAATATAAGTATCTACTACAAAACCACGAAACAAAAAACCTGTTAACTTCTCATACGAATACCTTTTACAGTGCTATGCTTTTAAGCGCCTTGAAAATAAAAACCACGATGTTTAGTGATGATGTGGTTCACGTGTTAGGCTTGCTTCGAGGGTTTGCGTGTTCGATTTCATAATATAATAAGTATATGAAGTAATGAGTAGCAAAATTGATTAGTTACCTTTTTGTTAATAAAGAAGATTCAGAAGAATCCCAGTGATACTGAATCAGTAGATATAACTTCCCCAGTTGTGAGTCTGAAAGAAGTGGGAAAGATGGGATATGGGGAAAAGGAACGTTGGGAAATACCTGACAATTCTGATTTTGACTACACGACTAAATCCATTTCAAGCAAAGTTTCTATTCTGAGTGGTGATCTTTCGCCTGGACGATACTGTGTTTGATTGGCCAAGCATGAACGGATTTTTAGTTGTGGTAAGGAACATCTATAATACACAATTAAATCTCGAATTCGAAAAAAAAATGCATTTGGAACGCTGTTGTTGATATATTATTATTTTATTTATTTATTTTAACCAAATAAATAATTTAGACAATAAATAGGTAGTCCCGCGAAGCTGTCACATGGCTGCTTGTCTGCAGGTTCTACCTCAATATACATTTATTAATATTAGAATTGAAACTTATTTAAAATATTTTTTTTCTTAATTTATTCTGTTTAATTATTTTAATAATATATTTAAGAAAGTCTTAAAATATCAAATGGTTTCCTCTAGTTTATTTTACCACTACAAAGCCAAATAAGCTTAGCAAATAATCTACGAAACTAAGCCTGTACTAAAACGAAATTCTTGCTCGGTTTAATTACATTTTGAACCAAACACGCAAAGTGTGTCTTGTAAATAATGATTATTATTATTGTCAACGGTGGAAACCTAAATGAGCAATATTTGAGCTGTTGAGTTGTTGATAATTGAGCTGATATTTATATTAATTGTTTCGATTCCATTTAATAGGAAGTTGCTTGTTTGATCCTGTTATAGCTTATTAATCTAATTTGAAGGAGAAATCAATTGGTAAGTATGTCGCAACAATAACTTCAAAAAAATTTACTCTGTCACATTTTCTTGGTTCAATGCTACTATTTCCAATGTTCAACGTTCCTATCCAAACATGGTATTCCTATCAGGTACATATTTAATTACGAGAACAAATTTTTTAATATTTATATTTTTGATACTGAATATTCGTGGTGGAATTAATTGGAAGTACTTACATAATAATATGAATCGAATCAAGAATTATAGATATTTTAAATAAGCACCTATGTAAGGTACCAAATTTGATTGGTTGTTTTTATAATATTTGATTGTTCTAATAATATACAAAAATGAATATTTATAGAACATGAAAAATGAAAATTTGAATTAAAAAAAATGTAATAGGTGGCATGCGAGCTGTTTGAAAACTGAATATACTGCGACTGAACATATGGATCGCGGGAGAGGGGTTGGTGGGACCGTGGAGCGGGAGAGGGGAGATGGAAGGCAGGGAAGGTGGAAGGGGTACGCGGGAGGGGAATGGGATGCGGGAGGGGAACGGGAAGGACATGCAGATAGAAACAATTTATTTCTTTGAAAATGAAATTGCAACGCGTACCGGAAACCAGCTAGTATTTTTATAAAACACACATAAAACTTATTTACACTTAATTTATCTTTTCCCGTTACCGGTTTCTGCTTGTAAAAGGCATCATTGGTACAAATTTGTGTTTCATTTTAATATTAGAAAAATGTTGACACAACATTTGAACTCGGTGCATCGAATTTGCGTCGTGCTGACTTGGAAACTACTTTTATTTACAGTTTGTTCGTATTCAGTCAACGAATAAATTGTTGAGCGTGTCATAAAACAATTACAACTTCAGTACTCATTGCACTTTGCTCACGCATAAAAGCAAAACCCATTAAAAAAGTAAAGCTACCGGAGATTTTAGTACCTATCTACCTTAATAATAATGAAAACAAAATGAAAATTCCTACGGTTGTATAACACAATTACTGACGTAAAGAAAATTGGAGTAATGTTCACAAACCATTATTTTGTTCTAAAAATGACAATTTTCTTTTTGTTTTTACATAAAGAAACGAAATAATTTTCCCAGTATGACTTTGTTACTAGACGTGCTAGAACTATTAAAAAAACAATAAAAGTCGTTAATTGTGCAAGATATAAATTATTGTTTCGACGTCAGTTAAGATCGGAAATTAATGTTGAAATTCGGTTAAGTTAGGACGGCTTAGATTAGGTTATATGACCTATCTACGATTCCATAATTTTTTTAAAGGTTTTATGCATACCTTCAAAAAATTGTTTTATGATAACTGTAAACGTTTTGCAGACCATGTTCAATCAGTGCAAAATTCATTGGTTAAATTATTAGCTGAAAAAAATTTATACAAAGAAAGACATAATATTCCATACTTTTATCAGAGTCTCAAAATTCTTTCAGTGATTAATTAAATAATTCTGTGGTACAAAATTATATTTTAGCACATAAATAACCCTTTATATATTAACAGGCTGGAACACAACCATAATACTCGCTTTAACTTTAATGAAGGACTAATTGTACATAAGCGTACAAATAAATATGGAAAAAGAACGTTAAATTACATGATTCCCAGTTGTTTAAATGTGTTTCCTGCAGAAATTAAAAACTGTGCTCAAAACAAACAATTGGTTTACTTACCGCAGACTTGGCTTACTGAAAAAATTAATTTGTATTAGCTTACAATGACATATTATTCTAAAGATTTTAAAATTGTTATTTATGTTTTTCATAATTTTTCTTTTTTCTATATACCTATCTGTAAAATTTAAAATTTTAATTTTATAAAAATGTAAGTATCAACTCATTATAATAAGATTTTTAAATTTAAAGAACCCGTTAGACAAACTGCTAACAAGCAGTTTATCGGGACTTTTTGTCTTATATTTGTAAAGTGTGTAAAATAAATAAATAAAAAATAAAACAGTTTCAATTACTCCTGTCAGTCCGAAGCCAAAAGGACTAAGGTATCAACAAAAAATGGTGTATGTTGTGAGTAAGAGGGGAAGGACAGAATGTGGGAAGAGAAAGATTTAGAAGTACCTGACTATTCAGATTGTGTTTTTCATTAGGGCGATACCGAGACCTACTATTCGAGATTTTTTAATATTATTACAAGTAATACGTGTTTACATGAATGCGTAGAAATTCATGCGCCCTTTTATAAAAACATTTCTTTGGTAAAACCAGAGTGAGTGAATTACAACTTTCTCTATTCGTTATATTTCCATCAGTATTTGCATGCCTGTAATGGTACTTTATAGAAATAAAATAATTATTCGAAGCGACAAAGAAGGAAGCTATTCCTTTGTTGTCTGTACTAGTTGCGTGTTGTTTGAATATTAAAAAGGGAACTTTGCTTATCTAAAAAATGCAGAAAAATAGGTTTTCTGCATATTTTATGGTAATCTCTCGTCTAATTGGTGTTGATGCCATTTAACCAAGGGTTGGTGGGGTCGCTTCGAGTACGTGGGGTTAATTAAAATGAAAGTCATAAAATATTCTTTACTTTAAAAATATACTCACTTTTTATTAGTCAGTAAGGAAAACGTTTCTCGTGTTTAAAAAAACACTTTTAGTTTATTTTGTGAATATTATAAATTAATGTTAATGTTTAGACAAATTTCGGAATGTTTGTCGTTCTTTATTTTTTTTTATAAATAAATAAATTTTTTATAAAATAAATTTTTAAAAAATTTCGCCACTGCTTTCTTTCTCGGTACAATAATAAAATATATATAACTATATAACCCACGCACAGGCATCGACTTAGTGAGTTCCCATTATTCCTATGATTTTCATAATCTATATATGTATATTATATAAAAATCAAAATGTGTTTGAGGGTTAGTGTATTATGTATTGATATATTAAGCATATGAAATATTTGAAACTTTCAAAATACCTTCAAAAAACTCCCTCGAAGGTTTTTGGATTATTTCAACCACATGACAATACATCTGAAAAGTTTTTCAATCACTACAAAAATTACGTTTTGCAAAACAATGATTGTCAAATCAGAATTCAATTTTAAAAACTCTTTAATTTAATGATTTAATTTGAAATACTTACATAATGATGATTTGAATCTAATCAAGAATTATAGATATTTTAAATACGTACCTGTGTTAGGTACCAAATTTGATTAATTGTTATAATATTTGATGGTTCTTATTTAATCAATTTGGGAGGCGGGAATGGGTACCGCCGCCCCGAGAACCTTTATTGGATAACCAACACCTCTGCCATAGGTCACCCCAAGTGGTTCGCTACGTTTGGTGATTTAGTAGGGGTGCCCGGGTTCATGGGGTGAGGTTTGTCTAAGTCTTGGAGGCGGATGACCAGGACACACTGAACCCCAGATTCCTACCCACCCCTAAAAACCTTTTCCTTCCCAGAACTCTCCTCCCTTTCTTTTCCTTAAAAACACCCTCCACACAGCATCCTCAAATATGACATAGGCCCTGAGGGAAATTATTTTCCTCAGGGCCTCCTGTGTGAAGCTCGTGTAAAAAAAAATATTATATTCAAAAGTGAATATTTGTAATAGGAACATGAAAAATGAAAATTTGAATAAAAAAATGTATTAGGTGGCACGCGAGCTGTTCGAAAACTGAATGTACTGGGACTGATTATATGGAATAAGGAAGGGGGGTTGGCGGGACGGGGGAGCGGCAGAGGGGAGAGAGAAGGTGCGGAAGGTGGAAGGGAAACGCGGGAGGGGAAGGGGACACGGAAGAGCAACAGGGATGCACGGGAAAGGACATGCAGGGAGAGACAATTTATTTCTTTGAAAATGGTATTGCAAAGCATGCCGGGACTGTACTGTATATATCAAATGTAAAAATTGGGAAACATAAAGGAAAAAAAACGATACTCTGATCTCGCTATTTCTTTTTGCTGATTAAATCCATCACAAGATATTTCAATTGCGGGGTTATTAGACGCTATTTCTCCTATCGATTTTTTCTTGTTTTTTTTCAATCCAAATTGAAAATTGATAATGGAGACTTTTTTTAGACAAGGGTAATTTTTTTCGGAGGGCAAAGTACGAAGAAACATACGACTACAAATATTTCTACCTGCAAAGTTTCTTCGTTCTTCAAAAAATCCAGAAAAATCTTCCACACGTGATTGCTTTAAAACCTCGCATTGTTATGTTAATTACATGTGTTAATGATCTATTATTTTATTTACAAAAAAAAAATTTATTGTTTTTATTATTGGAATGAGGGTAATATTTGTTTTTTATTTGCTTTAACAAAAATGTTTAAGTCGTGTTGTACAAATTGTCACTTAATGAATATTCATTTGTATAAATAATAAAATACTCTGTTATCAATTCAACGTTTGATCCGAAGTACATACGAGTACATTATTGTGGAATACATAGTCGGAGTGGGAATATTATTTGCTAAGGGGTTTTCCCTACGGAGGGCCGATAAGCAATTATAGTAATGGTCACGTCTGTCCACATCAGTTAGGCCCAGTGCAGCTACCGCTGGACCAGTCGCTAGACGTCAGACGTTTCCATAACCAGTGTTGACAAATCTAGTCAACAGACGGCAGGCTTACCTATGATTGTTTACAGTTCAACATTGCAATGTTGGCTGCTGTTATTGGAGTTTAGATTGTTAGGAGCAATTATTGCGGATCGAATTTGTTCGGAAAATAATCAAATTACACTAGGGAATTATGCTCAAAGCCAGACACCAGGAGGGTAATGAGGAAGAAGACTTAAGTACTACGGTATATTACATATAATTGAATAAGTGAACATATTGCAAGAAGGCTGCCTTATTGGCGTTGAAATTGTTGTGAGCAATTTCACCAATATTGCAAATATTAAAAAAGAGAGACCTTACCAGGCTACAAATAAACTGACAATATTTGAAAATTTCAGCAATATTGCAAATATTAACAAAGACAAACTTTACCGGGTTACAAATAACTGACAATATTTGAAAATTTCAGCAATATTGCAAATATTAACAAAGACAAACATTACCGGGTTACAAATAAACTGACAATATTTGAAAAATTCCTACTACCATCACTCAAACGTTAATTGTGTCGTGGTGGGGGACTTAACCAGTCGAGAAACTGAATACACGACACCTGGGTGAAAACGTGAACATTTGAATTGAATACATGAACCAAGCGCGATGCCAACTCAGCCACTGACCGGTCTAGAATTATGTCCAAAATCGGACATCAAAAAGCTCATAAAGATGAAGAATAAAGCTTGGAATATTTTTTTTAGTTTTTGTTTACATCGATTAAAACAAAAAAAAATAATTTATGCTTGGATTAAAACTTTAAATTGTTTGGTTTATTTATAGGGGTCAGATCTGCGTCAGGTGCTTTATTATTCTCTTCCCAACTTGCTTCAACCTCAGAAGATTGCTTGAAAGAGATCGTCACAAATCCAATAGCTTACTATACTACATCACAAACAGTACATGAGCCTCCCCTAACTATTGAATAATTAAATAGTTCTTATTAATAATTCCAGAGAAAACATTTATTTGCTTCGTTAATTCATACGACCCGTGTCACCTTAACAACAACATTTTTTTCCTGTTTGATCCTGTTTCGCCAAATGCTCCTTGATACTCGTGGATTTCGTGGAAGTAAAATAATGCCTTAAGGCTTCGCTTTTTCTGACGGAAGTGAATTTATGGCGGGGCTGAACGCTGTCAATCACACATTTTCCAAAATGTCTGACAATAACCGAATTTCGGTTTGCGCGGAAACTTTTCGAACAGCTGGGGTCAAAATGCATTTGGATTTTCACGTTGGTATAACTTGTCACGTTTCACCTCTCAAGACACGGTAGTTCATTTTACAATTTGTAAGAATATTCTAGGTGAAAACAATTTTCGTGGTAACCATAGGGTAAAAGCTGGATATTTGGGCCATTTAAAAAAAAACTCAATTATTAAAAAAAAATGTACTTACTAAGAATGATGCAACATGTACATTAAAATGTAGGTTCTTGATCTTCTATAATAGCCCATTTTTGTAAAAATAATTAATGTAGGTTTTGAGTAAATCCTGTTTTATTTGACCTCTCAAAAAAGGGATATTTGCCTATTATAGCGGATAGTAGCCTAATGTTTAATATGCTTCGGAGGAGAATAGACTATAAAAATATAATTAAAATAGCCTCCAAACTTTAAGATATGCAAGTTATTAGTAAAATATTATTATTAGTCTTTATTATAGAATAATATGGCAATTAGTTTTGGCATTAGAATTAATTATCAAAAGAAGCCAGGGTTTTCGACTTTCTACATCTCATGCAATGGTTTTCTAATGTTGTGCAAGTTTCATGCAACCACATTCGACACATCTCACATTGAATCCAATCGGATTTAGACTTAGTTAAACTGTAATTCTAAAAACATTCCACGCAATAATCATCAACTGAAACGTTTTTAATTTGTAATAATTCTAGATTCCCCTAGAGCGACTATCCATTAAAGTAAATCCTTTTTGATACGGATATTTTTATTTGCGAATAAATAAAAACTGTTCAATAATAAAACGTAATAAACAGTATTATTTACACTCTAATGCATGCATTGAAACCAAAAGTTAATCAAAGCACAATCAGTAATAAAATTTTTATTCAATAAAAATTACTTAGAACCAATATTACTTAGCCGCCCGTCAAAGTTTCGCCGCGGAAGATTTTCGTTCACACAAACAATGCGCCTACTCCCACTATTAACATGTCACTTAGGCCTGCGAGACCGGCACTTCTAATTATAGTAAATCGCTAATGCCACCAATATACCTAACACAGTGTATTCAAAACCGGGGCATGTATCCTGCTCAGGCAACAATCCGGAACGTACCTTATCAACATTATTTTTTTGTAACCAAAGTATTAGGAAAACTTTGCTTTGTTTCTTATAATATTTGGTTATAGATTTGACTCTATTAATGCTTTAGAGATTTTATAACATGATTTTGCACAAATTTTTATTCTACAGAAGCTAGTGGTACTTCGATAATGAAGCGCAATGTGGTGTATTGATATTTCTATAAATAAAAAATCCTTGAAGCCATTTGTATCACTGTAGGGCTGCCACCCCTCCGACGACAAGCCTGTCATGACACAGATAATGGTGTAGGGTGCATTGTGTTGCTTCCAGTAGACTCATTATGATCGGTAGCCCTGACAAGAGCCTGTGTTCAATGAATTCCAATCAAAGTTTTAAAGATGCATGACTTGTCGAAGACTTTAAGAGCACTTTACGATGTTGTTATCATTACAGAGTTGTGGTTGTAAACTTAATGCGCTTACAAGAGTACTCATGCGAGTAAAAGTAAATTGGTTCAGACAAAATTAGAAAAAAATATTCCCAAGTCCTATTTTTTAATCGCTCAAGAGTCTCAAATTCTTACAGTGAGTGGAACTATCACATCCATTATTTGGTTACGTTGTGAAAGGAATGGGGAAAAGAATCAAATGGGAAGGCGGAAGGTTGGGCTATTCCTGACTATTCAGATCTGATAACTAATCACGGCTGAAGCTTTTTTTAAAATACAAGAGCTCCACACAAGATGCCCCGAGGAAAAAAATCCCTTAAGGCCTATGTCATCTTTGGGGATGCTGTGTGGAGGATCTTTTTTGGGAAAGGAAAGAGAAAGGTGTGAGGGGTGGGTCAATGTGTTCAGGAGTGTCGGACGTATAAATTTATTCTTCCCACGGTCGAGAGTCCGGTTGGAGGGTCTACGTTAGGTCTTCCTCAACCAGTCTCTCCCGATCCGGTCCGCCGCGCAGTAGATTGGCAAATGCATTCGCCACTATGATCTAAACAAACTTCACCCTATGAACCCGGGCATCCCTGTTAAGTCACCAAATATAACGAACCACTTGGGTTGACCTACGGCACGGTGTTTATTTTCCAATAAATGGCGCCTCCTCCCGAATTTTAAAAACCTATCTCAAGTAACGTTTTGATTCTGAATGGCGGTCTTCCACCAAGGCAATACCATTTAGGAACATGCCGAAAATAATCCAAACCATTCATATTTTTAAATTTAAATGTTTTCTTTGAATTATTAAGTAAACACAATGTGTCTCTTTATGCATGGCGGATATCGAACACCAGAACTTTGGATCAGTAACCAAGAATTCGAACCACTAAAATTAAGCTTTATGTGATATAAAACTAAGATAAGTCCATATTTTAGCTCGAATGCTATTTTATGGATTGTTTAATGTGACTATTAAAAGACATCCAAGATGCCATGTTTTTTTTACACATAATCTAAGAATCGGGTGAAGTCGGGTAGTGACTCTAGTTATTTATAAAAACTTGATACTGAAACAAAATGTTAAAAAAAGAACCGAATAAAATCGTAAAAAATAATTGTATTTTTGTCAACCTGAGACAGTCCCTTTGTTTGGCTTTCCGTAATGTTCCGATGACATAACAAAATCTTTTCTATTTATGACAAATAATAAAAGGGATATAATATATTACGTTCGAGGAAATAAAAAGATGATTCATTGCTCCATACCAAACGACTGTGAAATATGTTGTCATCATTGTATATGTACGTTCGTTCTGAGCAAAACCACAAATAACATTATTATGTTTTCTTGAATAGCCGAACAAAGCTAAATCATATTGTATTTTGAGCATTTTTCTTACCGATATTGAAAGCATTTCACTTATTTTATACGATTGTAAATAAATATGTTATGTTTATCATAAATTAAGGCGCCCTTACGGTGATTTCTAACGAAAAACGACTAGTCATAAATTATCCAATAGTAATAAATATTATTTGAACGCCAGTCAAGCGGAAATGACAAATGTGTGCGTCTCCACATAAAGTGGACCTAATATTATTTATTAACTCTCCGCATGCCTGGAGAAAAACTTTAAACCACAAGTTATGTCCGGTAGGGTCTATGGGACCAGGCGATACTTAATTTTTTTTTCTTGTATACATTAATTTTTAAATTTATGTTCAAGTTAAAAAATACAGAAATGATTACTCAATTATTTATCACGAGCCAAAAAAATCCTCTTTTATACACAATAAAAATGTTACGCTTTTTTATAATCGCGTAAAACTTATGATATAATAATACCATAAACAAAATGAAGCATTGTGTGTTGTACAGGAACCATTTTGTTAAAATATTTAACTTGGAAAATAATATTTGTGTTTCTAGAATTTTTGGCTATGAAAATGACACATTTTTGACAAAAGAAAATTAATACCATAAACAAATGTACTATTAAGATTACTCCAAGAATAAATGAATGAACTTTTTTGTGTTAGAACTGTTGTACATCTGTGATTTATGTTAGGAAGGCTGACATATGAATATGTCTGAAAATCATCAAGACAACAGTTGAAAAAATATTTGTATCGGAATGTAAGCGAATTAAACTTAAAAGTTTATTCAGGATCATGGTTTATAAAGGAGTGCTCCCTCTTCTTAATATTCCTCTGCGATTAGTACCGAAGACATAATGAGTGCAAATCTAAAAAAAACGATAGTTAAGAAAACGAAATAAAAATGCTACTTACAAAAAAACTACTCCGTATTCTTGGTAAGGTATGTGAGACCCGCACCGTGTATCCTTCCGTGGGCAGCATGGGTAGAACTAAGTTATCTTCTTTTGATGCTAGCGTGACTCATTAATGGAAGCTACCGAAACGTATGACATTCGCCCGCAAATTTTAAAGTCCCCTGAGTCTGTCAGACCCATAGTCAGACACTGCCAAGCGTGCGGAGGGTTAATTCAGTGATTAATATGAAAATATTTTATTAATATCATGCAGCTCAATTTTTTTTTTTTTTATATGAATACCGCACAAGAGTCCCAACTGCTCCCGTCTGGAGCCAGTGAGACTATGGCATCCCCAATTGGGGTATGTTGTGAGGCTGAAGGTAGTGGGGAGGGGAAGGAGATAGGGAAGAGGAAGGTGGGGAAGTACCTAGCTATTCAGATCTGGTCACTAAACACGGCTAAAGCCATTTCAAGCAACGTTTCAATTCTGAATGGTGGTCTTGCACCAGGGCGATACTGATAGTATCTTCCACTCTGTATCAATACTCATTATGGTGAATCGATTTTTTCAAATCAACATTTTGAAAAAAATTCTTAGTACGTAGGATACAAAAATAATTTTACAAAATTTTTAAGTGCCTTAAAAATAAATTTTTAAAGTTAAAACAATATCTCATTCCGAGCCGTATGGTTTTTGCCACCATATATTTGGTATAGTGAATATAAATGGTGTATTTATAAAGTATTTTTTAAATTGTTTTTGTTATTCTGAGAACGTCCATTCAATAGACGTAAAATACGCAAAGAAGCAAAATACAAACGAAAATATTGGGCTAAAAGAATATTTAACCTTGAAAAATCACACCAAAACGGCTGTCTCTTTTTTTTGTACCAATTGTTTTTGCCGCAAATAATAGGTTTTTTTATAATTTAATCAAAATGCCTGAATAATTATGCATGTGTACAAAATAATTAACAGGAAGCCTTAGCTCATAGAAATCTTAACGAGATGTCGTACTTATATCAGATTGATTATTATCTTTTTCTAGCCCGTGGCTGATCATCACGATAGGTAAAAAAGGATGAAAATTATGTATACGCTGTAACAATGGAGCATAAAACAGGATAAACGCCTCCCAGAAGTAACTGTCCATCGGAGATGATCCATGAATGTGAAAGAGCAAAGTTTAAATGTCAGGAAGTTCTCCATGGATTACGATCATGATGGGCACGAAACCACTTGGTAATCTATAATACTGTAAAATATAACTCCCACGATTAGAACAGTGTGCTAACAGTACATTTATTGTGATTACTTAGCTTTAACGTGTTAAAATCACGACGAAAATTTGTAAATCAACGATACTTGGGAAAAAGGCACACAAACCTTTTTAATAAGAAAATGAAAACTCGTTAATGCTATGTGAAAAATATAATCTTTGTTTTAACGACACTTATTTTGATGACAATTTGGTTTCTTTAAAAACTGCGCTTTTTGGATTATTTTAGAGCAATTATAGCGTGATTTTTTTTTGTCGTGCCGATAGTCAATTTGACAATATTACGTATTAGACTAATTAAATTCCTACCTGTTTTAATTTTTGAATTTATATTTTGTATGTGATTGCTGCATAAGAATTCTAACTGCGTGGAGCCAGTGGGACTGAGGCATTCTTAATTTGGTGTTAAATGTGATTTTTAAAGAAGTGATGAAAGGTTGGGAAAAAAAGGTTGGGAATTAGGTACCTGGCTGTGTAGGTCTTGTCATCAATCATGGCTAAAGCTATTTTAAGCAACATTTTGATTCTGAATGTTGGACTCTCACAATAAAGATATTGACGGTATAAACCAATCTAGTTCATTTTTTAAGTGAAATAATTGAAGGCCTCCGTGGACGAGGGGGAAGCCTCCGGACTCGCAGTCGGAGGTCTTAGGTTCAAATCCCTGCAGGCGAAAGTAAACTTTATTAAATTAATTTGTGTTATTCCAAAAATTATTAATTTAAAAAAAAATACAAAGTATTTTTGCGGCACGTTCCAGAGTGGAAGAGAGTATCTTCCTGGTGTAAAACCACCATTCAGAATTGAAACTTTGCTTGAAATGGCTTTAGCCTTGTTTTTGTGACCAGGTCCGAATAGCCAGGTACTTCCCCACCTTCCTCCCACATCTCCTTCCACTTCTCACTGCATTCTTCCTCGCAAAATAACCCGATTCGGGATGCTATAGTCTGACAGGCTCCAGATGGTTTGGAGCAGTTGGGACTCATGTGTGGTATTCACATTAAAAAAAATTAAATTTATGAAAATTAATTATTTGATTTCCCAAAACTGAGTAATAATAATTTTTTTTTGTCAAATATTTTATTTTCTATTATATTTAATAAAATATCAACTTACAATTTGAACATTAAATCGATTTTTAATGCGCCGTTTTGATATAAGGACACATCGTATTCCGAGGCGACTCAATTATTACGAATCGTTCATAAGATGTCACTTTATATGACACTCCACGTGATAACAATGTCGCATTCGACGATTCCTAAGAGAGGCGTCGTTAATCTTGAACGGAAGTCAATAGAAACGCTTGTTATATTTTATTACAGACATCTTGTTTGCGACAATGTCTATTTTATGGAATAATATTTACATAAATATGACGCTCGGGACGCCTCATATCGCGGTTCTGGTATAAAAAAGTAAGTCTTTACCTGAAAAATGCGAAAATTATTTCATCAAATATTTAAATAGCCTTATTTTATGAAATTAACATTTGATACATTACCAAATTGTCTCCTCAGTCAAACAAAATTACTTATTTATTTATTTAAATGCCCATATGGCTTTTACATAAAGTGCAGTATATGTTTTTGACAAAATACAGGAAATCACATAAAGTATAAGAAATAAATTATAGGTAACATAAAATATAAGAGTTGACACAAAGTATTTAACATAGAATGTAAGTTAGTAAAAATAGGATAAAGATAGTTTATGAAGTAGGAAGAAATAGTTGGCACAGACGCCGTTTGAAATTTGAAAAACTCAAATTATTATCAAATACATCCATATTATTTAAATAACTTTTGCCAAGACTATGTTGTATTGGAGAGTGCAAACTGTAGTTGGAATGAGATGTATGTATATAAAATGTTAATATTTGTCTAGTCGTTCGTGTAGGTACATGAGGATTAATTAATTGCAGAAGTTCACAACACTTAAACATATAATTTAATAATTTTAATAAAAAGGTTAAGTCGTTTATTTTTCGTTTGTTTTCTAGAGTTGGAATATTTAGAATATTCATTAAGAATGGGTAATTTATATGATCTAAAGGGATATTATGTTTGAAATTTACGAAACGTAGAAATTTTCTTTGAATTCTTCCAACATTATGAATGTACATTTTGTAGAAGGGCGACCAGACTATGGAGTTATGTTCATTAGGCTTCTAACAAGGGATATGTACAACAGTTTAATGATTTGTAACGATTCAAAGTTTTTAATTGTTCTTAATACAAATCCCAACGTTTTCATACCCTTTATAGTTTGTTGAATGTGGACCGTGAAATCTAGTTTTTCATCCATTATTTTGCCAAGATCTCGCATATCGGTTACTCTTTCTAAATTTATTTCAATTAATGAATAGTCAAAAAAACAATAATGTTTTTTTTTGGAAAAGGTCAATGTTTTACATCTATCTATCTACATTTAAGTATAAATTATTTTGTGAGCACCAGTTATTAAGCATATAAATTGAAGAACTTGATAATGGTTTAAGAGAGTTATTTCTTTATATAATTTAATATCATCAGCGAAAAGCAATACATAAACGTCTTTGAAGCAGTTGACTATATCGTTTACACAAACAAGAAATAAAATTGGGCCAAGATGACTACCTTGCGGTACTCCACTAGTGGCGGAAAATGGTTTAGATATATAAGATTTTATTTTAACAAATAAAGTTCTAGCAGATATGTAACTATTTAGACAGCATAACATATTTGCTCTGATTCCCAGAGCATGAAGTTTTCGGATCAATATTTTGTGAGACACTTTATCGAAAGCCTTTGAGAAATCAGTATACAGTCAACTAGTTTATTTTTAGCAATCCACTCCAATATTTGGTTTTGAAAGAGTAATAAATTTGTCATTTATTAATTCTGTTAATGTGGGATATATTTCACCAACAACTAGAGTTTCAAAAATTTTGGGTTACACAGATTGTATGCATATCGGTCGATAGTTAGAAATATCGGTCTCACCACCTTTTTTAAATATTGGGATAATATAGCTTGATTTCCAGTAGACAGAAAAATTTTCAGTTGGTTAAAGAGAATGGTTGGTGGTTTGGACAATACAGAGGAGCAATGTTTTAGGAAAATTGGAGGGATGGTGTCCGGGCCTGCAGATTTGTTAATATCTATAGAACATAGTTTATTTTTGCAAGATGCTTTTGTTATGTAGCAATGTGTTAAATGTGTGGTTTTTTCAAACGTGTATGGAGGATTTTTTTCTTCTGGTATTTCATCATAGTAAACATTTTTCAAGAATTCTAAGAAAAGATTTACGATATCCTGCGTGATGTTGGCATATTTGTTGTCCATGTGCATTTGAGGTGGATAGTCAGTGTTGTCGTTGTCTATTGTTATTAATAATTAAATTAGCGATGATTTTCTACTTATATTATATGTTTATTAAGAATTAAATTAGCGATGATTTTTAAAAAATTAAATTACACTTGTAAAACTTGTGCTTCTTTGATTTCTGTTAAATTTATTTTCAACCTTTTAGATTTCGGGCATGTTCTATCAGAAGGTCAGAAAATTTCGGCTTTGTAATAAAATCCAAGTAAATGGAATATTTCTGAAAGAATCCGAAAACTAAGAACTGTAAATAATTTTTGTAATATTAAAATTTTTAATGCAAAAATAAAAAGTTTTTAAAATGGCTCACCTTACATTTTTTCTAGCAAAAATTTCTGATGAAGAAAAAAAGATAAACGCACACACATTTTATTAGGCAAATGTATTACAAACGTCAATATCATCTCATATTTTTGTTGTTTCATAAAAAAAGGATTAAAAAATTCACGAAATTTTACACATTTTTCTCAAATTGCTTTGGCAAACTGGTTTCATAGAGGTGGACGTATAAATTTTGAATTCTAGATTTGAATATAAAGTGTAGAGTTTTTTTCTTTCCAACACCGCCTAGATCTTATTTCTCACCACGACTGTAAAGAAGATAGTATCTTTTGTATTACAATGATTTACATTTTTTTTTTTTTTTTTTTATATTAACTCCACACAGGAGGCCCTGAGGGAAATAATTTCCCTCAGGGCCTATGTCATCTTTGAAGATGCTGTGTGGAGGGTGCTGTTGAGGAGAGGAAGGAGTGAACATGGGTCTTGAAGAGACCCATATTGTAGGAGGGAGGAAACACAGAAGCCGGCAAATCGTTCCACAGCCGGGCTGTTGAACTCAAGAACGAGTCGTAGAAACGACCCGTTCTCATGTGACTAATGTCAACCGTGTACAAATGTTGAGCGCGTGTTTGGCGTGTTTCCCGACTATGCACCGGTGCCGAGGGGATCAGTGACGCTAGTTCCTCGGAGCATCTTCCATTGTAATACCGGTAGAACAAGGACAGCATTCCCACCTGACGCCTGTGCTCTAAAGATTGCAGTCCATTTGTTAAGTTAGGAGAATCTATCAAACGGACCGCCCGTTTCTGCACAGAGTCGAGGGTTTTTTTCAGGTATTTTGGGACTCCAGACCAGAGGTGGCTGCCAAATTCAACCGTGGGGCGCACTTGCGATTTGTACAGGGTTAGCAGTTGTGTACTATTAAAATATCTGCGGGCCCTGTACAGTACGCCCAGTTTCTGAGAGGCTAACTTAACCCTGGCCTCGATGGAGCCCCCGTACCTGAGCTGGTCACTTAGAGTTACACCAAGCATATCAATGGAAGGCCTGTTCGGGAGATTGCTTCCGTTGAAGGAGACTAGATTATCATTCCGATCCCTTTTAGACGTAATCAGACATGATTGGGTCTTTGAAACATTAAATTCGACGAGGTTATTCTTACCCCAAGAGAAAACACTCTCGAGGTAACCGTCCATTCTTTGTTTCAAAGCCCTCCGAGCCATTGGGATTTGTGAGCCCTTTGGAGGCTTGTCAAACAAAAAGCTATCATGGACTGTACTGTCATCCGCGTAACAATGAATCGGTGCACATGTCAAGAGGTCATTGATGTGCAACAGAAACAAAGTCGGAGACAGAACCGATCCCTGTGGGACGCCAGCATTTATCGAATGCGAGGAAGAGGTGAAACCATCAGCAACCGCCTGAATCGACCTCTCCCTCAAAAAGTCGGCAATCCACGTACACAAGGAAGCGGGAAGTCCGTAAGAAGGCAGTTTGTTGACAAGCCCTCGGTGCCAAACCCGGTCAAAGGCCTTGGAAATATCCAGTGCAACGGTTTGGGTCTCACCAAAGCGTTCCAGGCACCGCCCCCAAACATGTGTCACATACGCGAGAAGATCACCGCACGAGCGGTTCCGCCGGAATCCGTATTGACGGTCGTTAATAATTTTGTTCTTCTCGAGGTATGTGAGTAGTTTGTCGTTGACCACACGTTCCATCACTTTTGACAGAACAGATGTGATCGCTATGGGGCGGTAGTTGGCCGGGTTAGAGCGGTCACCTTTCTTTGGAATAGGGTGAATGATCGCTTTTTTCCAACCAGAGGGCACAGACCCAGACTTCAGGGACATTTTGAAAAGCTTCGTCAAAATTGGAGCTATTTCTGCAGCGCACCTCTTCAATACCAGGGCAGGTATTCCGTCAGGCCCACTAGCTTTATTAACATCAAGCCCTCGTAAGACTTGGAGTACATCCCGATGCCGAATCCTCAGCTTTTTCATACGAAAACCGCAGTGAGGAACCGACGGCGGGATAGCACCTTGGTCGTCGAGGGTCGAGTTTTCCGCGAACATTTTGCCTAATAAGTTAGCCTTTTCGGCGGCGGTATTTGCTAGAGAGCCGTCAGGTCTGGTAAGAGGTGGCAGACTGGGTTTGCAGAAATTGCGACCTATAGAGCCCGCAAGCGACCAGAACGCTCTGCTACCATGCGGGCAGGCAGCCAGCTTTCTGCTGACCTGCAGGTCGTGCTCGAATTTCGACCTATTGATGATTCTCTTACTTTCCTTTGCAATTTGGTTGTATAATATTCTGTTTTCGGACGTTCGAGATGTGTTGTAGGCTCGGTAAGCCGCGTTTTTTCGTCGCACTGCTTCAGAGCATTGTCGACTGAACCACGGCTTTGAGCCCACACCAGTTTCCTTAATAGTGGATTGGATGAAGCCATCCATCGCGGACGTGATGACTTCACCAATTTCCTGGGCACATCTTGAGGGATCCGAAGTCCGAAAACAGACAGCTGACCACGGGAAAGCATTAAAATGTGCCCGCAGACCGAACCAATCTGCAGACCTATAGTGCCACACTTTTCTTTTCAGCCTCTCGTTTGGCGGTCTGAAGGTTACGGGGATTGATGACGTCACCAGGCAGTGGTCCGACGATCCTAAAGGCGCTGTGACGTCAATCTTGTAGCCGTGTGGCACAGTGGTTAAAAACAGGTCTAACAGATTAGAGCGGTGAGACTGGACATCAGGAACCCTTGTAGGCTCCTGAACCATTTGCTCCAGTCCGTGGCAAAGGGCAAAGGACTCCGCTTGTCGTCCAGCCGAGTCTGTTGATCCCGAGAACTTCAACCAAGGTTCGTTATGAACATTGAAGTCCCCCAGGACCACAAACTCTGCCGTAGGGAAGCGGGGCAAGAGGTCATCAATAGTGTTGCTTAAATGTTTGAAGAGCTCGGACGTGTCTGATTCGCTAAGGTTAGGTGAGCGGTATAAACACGCATAAAACCTTACCGTACTGGCAAGATTGACGCGCACCCACATTACGTCGAATCTGGAGATTTCCAGATTCAACAGACGCACACAGTTGACGTCAGCTCGACTGTAGAGACACACACCTCCCTTGGGTCTAAATTTGCCTACGAGGGTGAAGCCCGGGCAGTCCAGATAGGAGGCGTCTGGAGGCTCGGCTATCTGCGTTTCGGAGAGGAAGAGAAGGTTAGGACGTTGGGAGAGAAGATGGTGGTGGACAGAGTTTAAGTTTTTGTGCAGGCCGCGAATGTTGGTGAAATTCACCAACAGTTTTGGCCTGCACCGGGGACTCCTGCTTCTCGCCGTTGTTGAAAAGTTATTTTTGAAAGTTTGTAAGTTCATTTTTATTTTTGTTTTTATTTTGTGTGTGTGGAGTGGAAGGTCGGGAAGGAAAGGGTATGAGGGGTGGGTAGGATGCTGGGGATCAGAATTTCCAGGAATGATGGACGTATGAATCCAACCCACCCACTGCGGTGCAAGGCGATGGGCAGGGAGAGTCCGGCTGGAGAGGTCGCCCAATGCGCCCCAAACGCTGCTGCTGGGTCCCCTCCGGTCACGAACCGGCACAACAGCAGCGGCGGGGTTTTTTCACTCGTTGATGGGGCAGCCCACCCTCAGTCGTGAGCCTGAGGGTCGGGCCCCTGTACTACCGAGCGGCCCGGACAACGGTAACCGGTTGTAAAGGGTCTCCCTCAACTGGCATCTCCCAATCCGGCCCGCCACGCAGAAGGTGGGCCGACGCACCCGCCATCAAGACCCAACCAAACATCACTCCATGAACCCGGGCACCCCTGCTAAGTCACCAAACGTAGCGAACCACTTGGGGTGACCTGTGGCAGAGGTGTTGGTCATCCAATAAATGGTTCCCAGGGCGGCGGTACCCATACCCGCCTACCAAATTGCAAAATTACATGAGACTTATGTGAGTTGGGACAAATTTGGTCTCTTATGAATGGGTTAATGTATTACAAAACTCGTTTCGACACTACTTGGCATAATATGTATAAGCATAAAACTACCATAAACGTAATCGTAACAAGTGGTTGTTGTGTTTAAAGTAATTCATTTTTGTTTTAGTATTCGTGCTTGTAAATAATAAAAGCGAATCGCGGCAATTCACGTAAAAAAAGGATATGGTCGAATTATAAGCAGGTTTTATTGTAAAAAGGTTTCATCTCTTTTAAAATTTATGTTTATCTGTTAGGCTTGGCTCGTTCTACAAGAAACAGTTAGTTAATTGTTCATACAAAAGAGATTTATTAAGGAGTTGTACAAAAAAGTCAACGTTTTGGTGCCTCTTTAACTTAAACTTTAACGAACAGCGATTTATTGCGAATCCTTTTCAGAATTCAATTTTCCGAAAAAGAGGGACACAATTGGATCGAAAGCCATTTTATTTATGTCATCTTGAAAAAGTTTCAGCCATCTTGAAGCAATGAGATGGAAGCTGAATCAATTTTCTCAGTACACTTTAAAGTTTCTCGTGAAGATTGGCATTTCCGTGCTTTTAAGTGTACAAGAATAAAATAAAACTGTTTTAAACAACAACCAACGAGAAGCTTTGTTACGGAAAAAAGTTTAATGATGCGTGTTCGGCGACTTTTTTCTACGATACATATTATTTTGTTTAAATGCAATAAACTTACTTAAGAAACACAACAGAACGATAAGATTCCTTCGAAAGAAAAGCATTTTGTACCTCGATGAAAAAATATTAGTTCTCATAAAGCTTCGCAATCACTCACAAGTAATCGTGCCAAATAAGCAGTTGGAACTGAAACCTTTCTCTGGCTTGTGAGGCGAATTGTTTATTATGGGATAAACAAAGATTATTGGGGTTTCATGGCGTCGTATTTTTTATACTTTTCAATATTAAACTGTATGATAAAGAAATTTACATACATTTTCAGCTGAACTGCCGTGGCTATGGTGTCGTTTACACCCGAAATATGATCTTTCATTGTTATCCGCGGGGTAAACTATCATTTTATACATTCAAGATGAATATCTGAAGCAATTTTCGATAGAACCGGGCTAGCCTGGAAGGCAAACACGAGATCTTCAGATACCTTTATGGGAAATGGGAATACGCATATCCATCGAGAAGGATAACACACGGGTGTCTAGAATTCCTTACCTTACTTCTGGGGTGGCAAATAATGTTTATCGTTTGATGGGCCATTTCAATTTATTGCACCCGTATTTACTTACCAGAATGCCTACGATATTCCACTCTCTCGATATGACTGGATAAAATTCCCTTTAGCCCGATCTCCGTATCGAACCCGACCCAAGCATCAGGTAGAATGGTTAAGTAGGCCATATTTAGGGGGCTTATTTAGTTTATTTCAATACCCTAAAATATTTTCTATAAGTTTTTCAATTTTATTTCAACGCGATTGCTCAATCGTGTAAGGTTTAAAATTATGAAATTTTTGGTGAGTAATTTAGAAAAACTTTCTTTAAATATCTGCTAACCTACTAAAGTTAGTTTCTAGTTCTTTTTAAGAGCACATTCTTTGAAAAAAAAAATATTTTGGTCGTTGAATATAATTTTGCCACTCCAGGGAAATTGAAGTACATAAATACTTGGAAGGGGTAAGATGGTAAATTAGAATTAAATTCAGCAAGGAGTGAGTTTAGTGAGAACATGGACATTTAATATTTTACACGCCAAATGGGGAAATACCTTTGTATTAGTCGCGAATGTAGGCATCAGTAATGAGGCCCTCGTCATAAATTATGTAAATCAATCTCTCTTGTCTTCTTACGCGGTATAAACGTCAGCGATTTCGCTCGAAGTATCAATTGAAGAGGAGGGTGAATGAATACGAAGCAGCCCGCAGGTGGGAAGGTAGGAAGGGTGGGTGGCTGCACCGGAAAGGGGTGGGCAAGCGACAGGAGTTCTTCACAACTCTGGCACTTCCGAAGACAAGACCAACGTAAATTCTATCAAACTTTAGCAATCGTTAACAGGCGTCAGAAAATATCGCATCGCATTCTAGAGAAGCGACCGTCTTCATAAATTGTTATCGTTATGGAGGAAAAGTGCTGAAACTTCCCGAGATATTTTTGTTCAGAGTAGTTAAAACTTGTATAACTGGCTGCGAATGGATATGAAGTTATGAAGTGAACGATCTCAATCTTTGTCAGTTTTATTACAGTATAGAAAAGAAAAAGGTTTCAGTAATGTTCCCAAGTCGATAAAGCGTAAAAGTTGAAAGATTTGCGCTAAAAGGTGTAGGTATTGAATTTTGGAGGCGCAAAAGTGATGATGGCGCTAAATACGAACTCATCTTCAATTTTGAATAAAAAACCTACGTGGAAATCCCAAGTACGTGGAATTATGAAAGTTTTAATTTTTTTTTTGATTCATGGGATATATCATCTTCAAATACAGGAAAACCCAAGAAGATTTAAAGATAATAATTGTTTTTGCTTCTTAAGGTCAAAAACTGAGTAGGTACTTAATTGACCGATGATAACATTGTTTCTTTACATTTTCTCAGCGGAAAACCCGATAAAGTATCTTTCCCACGAAAATTTGCCCATTTTTTGCATCTTGATTATTACTCAAACCATTCTATCAAAACGACACGAAGCGTCCACAATCCTGTTTAATATCCAGCTTTATTTAAAGACGGTAAGTTTTTTAAAGTACGATTTAGCGTGTCTATCCACACCTAAACGCTATCGCAAACATGGGCATTATTTATCAGATTAATTCTGAAAGTAAAAAGAAAATAGAAATACTAATAAAATTATAAATAACTCTCACGATGTTGTGATAAGGAGGGTGATTAAAAACAACACCCTCTCGCCGTGCTTACTTTACGATGTTTGGTTTGTGTCATAAAACTAGCTTAACTTTGCTTTTAAATATTCAAAGTCTGTAAATATCCTCAAGTTCTAATGTTAGACGCATGTTGTCGTGGGGAAAGATATTGAGAATCGAAATTCGTTTCTTTAAATAGTAGTACCTACGCGTCCCCTGATATTGTTATTATTTTACTACAAATTTTATTATCTTTTGTGCTTTTTCTTTATTTATTTACCAATTTATTCTCTAAAATTTTATGGAAATAATAATAGGTACTTATATGATCTCTATTTTTTTTGAATAGTTTAATTGTCGTCAGATCCTTTTCTGTTACTGTGGAGAACGCACGTCTTATTGTCTTCGATTGTTTTAGGTTTTGTAAAGGAAATAGATAAAGTAACTATAAAATCTTGTCACTTTATGTCGAAATTCAGTACAATTAATATAAGAAGTTATTATAACGATTCCTTTATTATTTTTTTTAAATTCGTAATAATATAAGTTTGAATTCCTTTTTAATATTTTTAGACGACGATATATCTAGTTATTGACCAATAAGTCCAGTACAGTGTCAAAAATATTGGAAAAACTTACAATTTTAGATAATAATGAAATATTTTAATTATCATCAAGGGCTTAGGGAAAACCTGGATACTAGTGACACCACAGCGAAAGTAACAAAAATAATTATAAAAAATAAAGATGAAAAGTTAAAAAATGATTCGCAGTTTTCATTGATCTTCAAAAAGCTATAGATACAATTGCCCATTAAAACTATCTTTAAAATAAAATAAAACATGGGAATGACCTAATCAACTCTAAACCTACTTAGAATTACAAGACTGTAAACGTGGTAAAGGGTAAATCTAATTCCACTATTTAGGAAAACAGCATGTTCCACAAATGTCAGTTTTTTGCTTGAAACTAAAAAAAACTGAGGATGGCCATTACACATTGTCAGGGGACTGTACATCCAAGTAGATTTTCCCCTTCACTTTTATCTTCCTCAATTTCCTTCTGCCTGTCAACAATTTCCCCATCGAGTCTCTTTGTACTGAACATACAACACATACCTGTATATACCATATGACATTGACTATTATATATACACGTTCTTACATCAGATTTAAAAAAAAAACTAAAATATTTTTCGGATTCAAACAGAATAAAATAACCAAGTTTTTTTCCCGGATAACCACTCAATCGATTTTTAATTTCTGTTTTTACAAGATAGCTTCGGTTTCAATCCGTATGAAAAAATTTACGACGTCTTAATCTCTTCAAGACGTTCAAAATATTACATCTACAAATAAAATTAATAGGTGGTCGGAATGGTCGTTAAGAAGCACTGTTAAAACAATTCACGATTCATAGATAAGAAACGAGATTAAATTTCGTAAATTTATCTGCGTCGTTCTTAAGGGCGAAAGCGGGATAAGTTAAATGCGTCAGGAAGTTAAATACTGCGAGAATTCTGCGGAAATTTTAAATAAAAACCGTTGGGATATAAGAATATGTATACTTGTATAGGCAGTATTACGGCGCTGAGCGTTCGTCCTCCCCATAAATCTCGCAACTCTCAGAGGGGGTATCATTTTCCATAAATCATCCGAACACATAAACCTTAAAGTGGTCGTTTGTTGTAATACAACAATTCTTTTTCATGCCACGTGAGAATCCCACTCACGCTTTAGAGGTTTTCTTCTTCGTTAGGGCATCATTCGTGTAAAAGGCTGAAGGTGGGGAAACTTCAGACGTACCCTTTGGCTTCGTGACGTCACACTGGCTCTCGGGTTAAAAGGTCATGAAATATATAATATGATCGTTTTTTAACAAGTGATTTCTCCTTTTCACTAAACAGGAAAACTACCTTATTCTTTCTTTTTTTGCTTCATTCTCAGAAATGAACATTTCGTCTCTTTTCAACTTATTACGCAGGGGAAGATTGAAAAATATGAAATCTGGAGACCTTAAGCATGATGACTGAAAACTTCAAAAAACTTTACCAGGGTGGATGCTCTTTATCTCTTTCATGCTGCTGTGAAAACTTCAACATGAGATTGCTCAATATTAATATTACTGGATATTATTTTGTTATGAATATGTAACACAGTTACGGCTTTGTTCAATCATTATTTAAAAAAAAAAAAGAGAAATATACAAAGCTGTTCACAACGAAGTAGGTTCAGGAAAGAATGCACCTGCTAAATAATTCCACCATAAAAGGGTGTGAACTTAGTAATGCCTTTATTTGAGAGATAATGAACTTGTCTTGGTAAATATTAATTTTATTTCAATTTATAAACCGAAGTAGAAAAGATATTAAATTAAAGGTATTTTCGTGACATTTTGTGACAACATGTCAGGTAATTAATTGATTTTCCTGCTTCTATTATTCACAGTAAATTTTAAATATGCTTGTGGACATTGTATTTAATTCATGCGGGTAGAAAAAACGCATACCTTTGTAGAACTATTAAATTGTATTCATAAATTAAAATTAATTAGGCTTTTAATTCAAGATAAGAACATATCAGGATATATCTTATCTAAAGAAAATTTGGCTACATTTTATATCCTTTTAATTTGAGGTGCTGTCACTATTAATTGAAATGTAAATATAGAATAATAAAAATACAAATAAAAATACCTTTGCAATATAAATTAACATTTATATTGCAAAGGTATTTTTGTTACAAGCAGATCTTGATTGTTCATTACCACTGTAGAAACAAGCGAAGATAATGGATTGGCTACTTGCTTAATGGATAATAATAGCGTATTAATTATTTCCATTATCCATTTAATTTGAGGGCTTGTCAATAAATACAATTTATATTGTTAGGATTTATAAAATTAGAAATTTATTATGATTATTTGTTGCTTGAGTACGAAAGAAGTGTGCAATAAAACTACGATTACTTTTCGAATAAAGTTTGGTATATACGTATGATGTCCAGCATGGTCTAGCGGTGAGGCTCTTGACTCGCAATCCGAAGATCGCGGGATCGAATCCCGGCGTGGCAAATAAATTTTATTTGATAAATTTGTATTTTTTCACAATTAAATCATTTAAATTAATATTTAGTATATTTGCGACTCTCGAGTGGAAGCTATTCTCAGTATCGCCCTGGTGTAAGACGACCATTCAGAATTGATACGTTGCTTGAAATGGCTTTAGCCTTGTTTGATGACCAGATCCATATAGCAAGATACTTCCCTCACCTTCCTCTTCTCCATCTCCTTCCCCTCCCCACTACCTCCAGCCTCATAAAATACCCCAATTGGAGATGCCATAGTCTCACTGGCTCCAGACGAGAGTAGTTGGAACTCTTGTGCGGTATTCATATTTAAAAAAAATGCATGGGAACTTCAAGAGGGTTTTAGGTACGGTGAGCAAAAGCAAAAAGAAATAAATGTAAATAATTGATTCTTTACATTTATTTACAGGTTTAAGAGGAAACCGGGTGGCTTTTTATCCATTAAGACGTGTTCTCCAATTTCTTCTCTGGATATTCCCATTTGTGCAAATATTTTTTTAATATTATATGGATATCCTCCAAAAATTGTTAAAATTGCTTGGTTTGAACGCAATCAACAGATAGTATGCAAACTAAACAATGTATTTTTAAGAAAAACAAAACGCGCAGCTATAGATTATTTTCTTTGAATACAATTGGTAAAAAAAATCTTAAAAATCGGTGTAGTTTGGAGAAGAAAAATGTAGATTAGAAAATCTCGATGAAACTTTGGTGAGTTGTTACGCGCACACCCGCTAATGTTTCTTTATATAATAGTGGAATTGTGAAATTTGTATAAAATTTTTACAGAAGTGGGGCGCGAGTTGTATGAAAAATGTATGTATTTCACTTAGTTTTGCGGCAGGGAGGGAAGGAAGGAGAGGGAGGGTAAATTCGCGAGAGGGAAAGGAAACGAAGGAGGGGGGAATAGCAGTGAAGGGACGAGGGTGAGTGAAAAGGGAATGAAGGGGGGGGAGGGGGTAAGGAAGGTAACGGCAGGTGTGATCGCGGGAAAGGGAACGCGCGAGGGGGGGAAAGGCGGTAAAGGTGAAAGGGGAACGTGAGAAGGGAAGAGGACGTGGGAGGTGAATGAGGGCACGTGGGGTGGGAAAACGGAAGGGTGGCGGGAAAGACAGAAGCAGAGGAAAGGATTGCAAAGGAGACATAGTAGCGGTAGGGGTAAAAAGTAAACAGGGAGTATATGTGGGAAAACCATGCGTTTCACACGGACAGCTGTGAGAAGAGAATGTAATTCATATAGTTTAGTGTCAGGAAGGGAAGCAGAGGGTAATTCGGGATGGGGGAGGGGAACGAAGGAATGGAGGTTCACAGGAGGGGGAACGAGATAGGGGAAGGCGGGGAAGATGGGAGCGTAGAAGTGGGATTCGCGGAACGGTGAGATTCGGGAGAGGGGAAGGGGAACACGGGAGCAGAAGGAGTCTATGGAAGAGGAACGAGAGCGGGAAGGGAGACACACGGGAGAGGAGACACGTGAGGGATGACGGACAGACGGAGAGGGACGGGGGAGGGGCAGAGGGAGGGATTGTAAAGGAGACATAGTATGGTAGGCGAAAGCAGGGTGTAAATTGGAATAATCCATGCTTTTCATACTGACAGCTGAATCTGGCTTTCTCACAGGTCGGAAAACCTTTTGATTTATTCGTGTACGCCCCAGACGGAAAAACAAAAAATATTGTGTAACCAAAAGGACTAAACGGAATTTAAACACAAAAATTTTCTTTGGGTATTCAACGCATGCCGGGTACTTTCTAGTAAATATATAAAAAATAACCCTAATATGAAAAAAAACGATAAAATTTAAGAAAGCATGACTCATCTAAAATAGAGCAAAAATCTCTCGACAAATGTGCAAAGTAGCACTTAAAGAAACACTTAATTTTATCATATCTAAAACGTGTTAAATAACGGAACACAATGTGTTTTTAATTAATTAAAATTATTTTTGTTTTCCTCAATTTTAGTTTGAAGACTGTTGAATGCTTTTAAATCATGATATTTTGTGTTTGTTGAAATTTGTTTTTTTTTTCAAAAATGTAGTTTAGTAGTGCTTTAACGTTTAATTAGCATACATCTAGTATCTGCGTCAAAACTGTTGAATATTTAGTCTCTATTGTCAGTCTATAGTCAATCTATGCATTTTTAGTATTAAATTAAAAATGGTTTTTTGTGCGATTTCTATATGATAGATGATAGATAGTAAATGAATATAAATATAAAATATACAACGCAAAATAAATTGTTTCATTTGTTTAATTTTATAAAGGTTTTTTTTATGATCAGGAAAATGTGTATTATTTTGAAGAGTGTACATGTTATTTGTTTGATATGATTTGTCCATCTAAGATTATGGTCAATTATGATTCCTAGATACTTTATTTGGTCTTTTTTTCTATAGGAGGGCAATCGCAGATGTTGGTGTTTATACATTCGTGTGTTTTTATAGTGTGTATGTTGTTTTTTGGCTGTCCCGTGCTACTTAAACTATACCTATTATATTATATGCAGAAACCTTTGCTGACATGCGCATGACACATCACCAAAGTTTCATCACAATCAGAAGAATGGTTTAGGTACCTTAAAAGGAACAAACGAAGAAACAATCAAACAAAAAAACAACTCATATGCCCTGATGATGGACACTGTAAAGCTGTCCGAAACGTTGGCTACAGAAGGAGGTAGCGCAACACGGCATAACACCCCAAAAATAAATCACAAAAAAAGAAACAATCGTTTTTATTTGTTTAGAAGATTATACGAGTATATTAATTATAAGAGTTATTTTTAAATTAGCGTGCTCCCTCTAACACTCATATTTACGCATCTCCATTTAATCATCATCTTCTTATTTTTGAACGCTTACTACAAAGCCTTAAAGGATTGATTATAAAATTAATAATTAAAAACCAACATTCGTCAGTTCTGATTTCAAAATTTCAATACCTATTAATCCAAAAATAAACAAGTTTCTTGATTAGAGTACGATGTCATTTGACAATAATTATAAAATTAAATTATTTTCAAATGGCATCGTAAAAAATTTTCTTAAAGTACAATTTTGTAAGACGATTAATTTCCTTCTCAGATCGAATATTATGGATTACCTCTATTCGCGGAGCATTTTAAAAAACGTGATTGTTTAGTACATTCGGAAAAATAATATTCAACAGGTAAAGATGTACTTATGAAATTGGATATGATGGAAAATCCATAAAAAAATAGATTATATTTAAATTTGCAAATAAAATGGAGCACAGCCTATAAACTAACATCTACTGAAAATGATCACGTGTTGAAATAGTTGGCAGCGTTACCTCCGATACTATTGTAAAATGAGTAAGGTAGGTAAGTAGGTACCTACTGAACGGGGTGCAGTTGTGGCAGGTGGGTAGCGACTAGCTAGCCTTTGTCTTTTATTGTCCCTTCATGTCACGTGTATATGTCACATAATTGGCACGTGCAAACGCACATGATGGTAATGGAGTCAATTCATATTGTTCCCAGCTCATGACGTCAGTACACGTGAGCTACTGTAATGTGTTTCATGTAATGCACTTCAAATAACAAAGAATACACTGTGTCGTAATGCGAGTAGAATCCCAATACTTAATAACTATTTTAGTATGGAATTAGTTGCTTTCTAAAAGTACTCTTCTAGCTTTGCCTTGATACCTTCAGATTACTAACTAATAAACTTATTTGACAACACCAAAAGACACAATACATATTTTAATTAAAACTTGAAAAATCTTTTCATATCTTTCCTACCTACGATAGAAATTATTTTAACATATTAAATAATTTGAAAAACAAAATAGTTCTCGAAAGCTCTTCGAGTGGTATATTATTTGTCCACCGGTACTTAATTTCACGTTAAATGAACAAACCGCATCAAATATGACTTGAGATTTTCACGGCCAAAGATATTGTCGTGATTATTTTTTTGGTATTATACGTGTTGCGCTACGTTCTTCTTAACACTACGTTTTTTTTGGTATTATACGTGTTGCGCTACGTTCTTCTTAACAATACGTTTTTTTTGGTATTATACGTGTTGCGCTACGTTCTTCTTAACACTACGTTTTTTTTGGTATTATACGTGTTGCGCTACGTTCTTCTTAACACTACGTTTTTTTTGGTATTATACGTGTTGCGCTACGTTCTTCTTAACACTACGTTTTTTTGTCATAGATGTGTAATAGTTCAACATAAATTTTTAAGATTCATTAATTTCAAACTCTCTATACCCATTGAACAAATTAATTATGATAATTTAATGAAACTACTTAATTTAACTGACTTATCCTGTAGAAGAACCAAGAGCGATCTGGTACTTTTATTCAAATTAGTTAATGGATCACTTGACGCACTTGACTTAACAAAACTGATAACATTCCGAGTACCAAATCGTGACACGAGACTTCCAGAACTATTCTTTGTTTATCCGCCGAAAACTAACTTTTTCATTAACTCCCAAATCCAAAGACTACATAGGCTTGGTAATAAATTCAGTTTCGTTGATATTTTCATTTATTCTTTACCAAAATTTATATCTGAAATTTTTTAAATTCTGACATAAATTTTATAATTATCATGCTAATATTTTCATTTATTTTTAATTCTACAAATAATTTTTAATACAATGTTAAATAACTTGTGTAATTATAATAACTTATGTAACTATAAAACATGTAAAAGCCTTCAAGGCGTGAATAAATAAATAAGTAATGGCATTACACATCTGCCTTCATGATAGACACTGTAATGCTGTACGAAACTTAAAGCTAAAGGTGGAGATAACGCAACACGGAATTATACCCAAAAAATAATTGACGTTAAATTAAAACAAGCTTATAACGATTCTTGGATCGGAAGATTATATATATATTGCTGTGGTGGTCTATCCTTGATAGATCTTCGTTTTGAGGATGCATGAGGATCTGGATGGCCATTATGTGAGGGTCCAGTTTCCTTTGTTGGTGATCTCAGTACTTGATGTGGTGAGACAATAATAAGTCGTGGGTAGACTTAATTACGTTTATTCCGAGATATTTACAACATGTGCTTCCAGGAAACCTATGTGCCAAGAGAGGACGAATGGACATCAATCATACTTTTTTATAAGTTACTCATGTTGTCTCACTCATACACGCATGTCTCTTTCATTCCCTAAGACATACGTTCACCACACTTGCGTATCGGTTTGGAAGAAGGGCCCAAATCTAATATTTTATATCGTATGTCGAACACGGTGTTACTACTCTTAGATACTACAACATTTCTTGAACTGCGCACATAATTTGATCACTTGCATTAACGAAAGTAATAAATAAGTCTACATTTCTTATCAAAGCCTTTTATTTATTGAATCATTATAGGTTTAGTCGCATGGTAATAAAGTCAAAATGCGCAATAAAATTTACGTCAAGAATTTCTGTTGTAGGTTAGAGTAATTTGGCTAGATTAAAGCTCACCATGTGCCATAAACTTGTAAATGTAATTGGAGCGATAATAATAATCTCAGATATTGATATCAACAAGTATTTATATCAATATCCTTCTGCTCTTTGCAATTTACCCGTTCCTGCCTTTGGCGAATTTAAGGCTTGCCTCTCAGGTTGTACTAACGAATAGTGGTTCGGTTCAAATCCGGTTGACTTTTTGACAATCTCTCTGTGAAAATATTTAAATTCGCCGGATAGATCGTAACAAAGCCTTTTCGTGCAGCTTTCAAGGTTCTACCGTTCAGGATATGTTGAATATTGTAAAGCGAAAAGTTCCGCATAATTAAAATATCTATAAATGACAGAATGTTATAATTGAAGTAATTTATGATCGACTTATTTGCGTGAAATTTATCGTTTACACATCAATTGACGGGCTTATTGGCAAGGTTAAAATGATTTAAGTTTGCTGTGTGATAAATAGTTAAAAAATGATATATTAAAATCTTTTAGATACAGAAAATATTAACATTAAGAAGTGCTAAGCGGCTTAGTGATTTGCTTTTTCACCCACTACTTCCAATAATTATTAAAAATGCAAATGAGTGCAAAATAGTATTTGTTTGAAGACATTTTCATAGAACACATCTCACCGTACAATATACAATAACGTCAGATTCAACAAATAAGGTAACATTCTGTATTATTTTCTAGTTATATAACCACTTTGAAGTTTTTAAACTCAAACCTCAAAAGCAGGTACTCACCCTCAAATACATGATTTTTTAGGTTTTATGAAAATATTCACCAGTTATCAATATTAGCATCCGTAATTATGAAGCTAGATTTCCACGTCATCATTAATTGATATCGAAAACAAACAATACAAATCTTCATATTATTGTTATAATACACTCATGTGATTTCTAAGTTCGACATGGTTTTTCTTGCCTTAAGAGCCATTAACCAGCAGCCGAGAATTTAAATTCCGTCGAACGATGATCTTGCGATCGTACCCTTTGCGATTCCGATGAGAAAGATTAATTGAGGTGTGTAGAAGCAAAGGCAGAATATCGGAAAAAAGTTGTAAATGCAGTTTCATGATGCTTCGAATTGAGAACCTAAATTCAATTTGCAAATCTGGTTAGTTACAAACTCAGCTTTCTCCCATCATAATCAGAGTTTGAAAATATGTACCAATATCGTGTGTTTTTTGCCTTTTTTTCAAAAAACGAAAGTGGAGATTGCGGCCTTTGCTTCCACACCTCTCAACTATTTTCCATACCAGAATTTAACATAATAACTCTATATAGATTTTATTTCATTAAAAATTTTCTTTGATAAATACCCAAATTCAAAAATGCTCAAACTCGTGATGATAAAACAATTGAAATTATGTACTTTTTGTAAAAAAATTTTTAACAAAAATATTTATTATATTTCAATAATATCTAAGCAAAATAAGAATGCATTTTTTTAAACATGTTAGTTTGTAAGACCGTAAATACATAGACAAACTGAAGAATTTTCGTCACAAAACAAGGGCGCGGATCTTTTTTATGATTTTATTTGAAGTCAATTAAAATTCTGAAAAGTAGCTTTCCCAAATAATTTAAAGATTTATTTTGCTACATGATTATATGATTTGAAATGTAAGTTGTTTAATATAAAATTTTGTTTGCAAATTAAACAAATCTGCCAACTACCTACGGTAAAACCATATTGTACTAAAAATAAACATATTTTCACAAAATTTTAAAATAGTTTTACTAGATAAAAGAAGTCTTTTGAATCAATTTATAAGCTTTTGTAGAAAAAAAAAGAGTGAATACGTCTAAAATTTGATTTAAAAATGACATTTGACATTTCCGGTTTGGTCTGGTTATTCCCTCTAAAGGTTAACTATCAATAAACATTTGTAAACAATTATTAGGGTCGACCTAAATATGACTTTGTTTATACCAATTTGTTAGATAATATTTACATTGAACAAAACGTACCCCATCTTAATAAAATATTTTTTTATAAGACACCAACTTAACTGTAAAGAGGGGCGAATAAAAACGCCACCGTTACCTCCCCCAGTTAAGTGGTCCTTGATCTGTTTACTGGGCCTTATCACCCCATTGAAGCGGCACTGGTGGTGAGTACAGCCTCCTTAGAAATTCACTCACCCGTCAATGATGATGATGAGAACAAAGCCACCATTATCAATACGTCAAGAGCTTAGATAAGATGTGACGTCATTATGTCGTCTCACCATTAGGTATAACAGCCGTGAATAAGACAATTATATTTTAGTTTTAATAACAGATTTTGGCGTCATTTTTTTATGCGAAATGCACTCTATATTAAATTTTTGTGTATTAAATAGGACTTAGGTATAGGAAATAGGATTCAGTTTGGAAAAATAATTTTATTAATTATGGTTATCAAAATAAAATGGGTTCGTACTTTTATGCAAGTTTTTGTATGATTACTTTCCAATGCTCGGTGTGTGAAAACAAATATCAAAACAAGAAATTATTTTGAGAATTTTGGCAAAAATTTTTTTTGTTTTCATCTTTGCATTTTGAACACTGGGTAGACTTCTTTCTTGGCATTAAAGTTATTACCAATAACAGAGATGCATTCTAAACTAATCCTAACGAGAGCTCTTTAGGACGTTTTCAATGTTTGTCCAATTCCTTTTCACGGGTCTTGTTTGAAAACGAAAATACAGAACTTTCTAGAACGATGACGTCACGTAGGGTCTCTCGATGGCACCAATATAGATCCAAACTCGATAATAAAATTTGAACTAAGATATATTTTTAAACGGGCATTTACTAAACATGTGATATACATAAAAGTGTAACAGGAATCATTAGATAAATTATGCTATTTAAATTACATTTATTAAGTTGTTATAGCCCGTTTGTAACTATACTGAACGTACGTACGTACGTTGAACTACTCCTGAGAATGCATTTCCAACTGCATGCAGTCTGATAAATGATTCCGTTCTGGTATTGTTGTTGCAATTAATTGAATTTTAGATCGAATAGTCTTGTTGGTTTACGAATGGTAACTAAGCTTAATATTTTTAGGTTGTCCATATTTATTATAACAAAGGTATCTATCTACATACACATAGATTTTGTCACTACGAGGGAAATTATCTACCTATATTTATCACTACAAATGTGAAATTCCTTTAAACCTCATTATTGAAGTGTGGGAGATTTAGGTAGTTATAATTCAGAAAAGTTCTGTTCAAACATTCGTTATGCGTATTCTACAAAAAATTATAAAATTTCGCTGCTTTCATAATGTGATAGGTAATGATGAAGTTTTTAATTTCTTTTTAACCCGTCTAATCACAGGAGACCCTAGTTGTCCCAAAACATCATATGCCGTTATAATAACAGGAGACCCAGATTGTCCCAGAACGACCGAGCGTCATTAAAAGTTAGATATCTCTCTTCCTGTCAAGCAAAAATTTGTGATTTCTTTTATATTTGAAAGCGAAAGAAATATTGCTTCTTATTGCCTTAAGAATATACGAGCTATATTGATCAGATATTTTACAAACCCGATCATAAGTGACGATTTTATTTTGCGCCAATGTGTGACGTAATAAACAATTAATTTAAAAAATAAAATTGTATGAATTTGATAAAAAGTGAAGTGACAGTTTTATTACAAATTTTCTTAAAAAAAGGAATCTGTATTTAAGATTTTAATTTTCTTTTATTTTATGTACTTTTTTGGGTAAACCCCAGGTACGTAATTTTTAAGCTAATTCACATTTTCAAAATAAAATTTTTAATATTTTAAAGCAAAAATCTTAATTTTTGATAAACACATCGAAAAGATTATTTTATCTAGATTTTAGAACAGTTTTTTTTTTCAAAAAGATTAAAAAATAACCATTAAAAATGAACATTTGAAATGCATGGGAAGAACCGAGAATTTTTGCGTGCAAACTTTGACAGGCAAAAGTTCATAGATATTATTTTCTCATTATTCGAAGGGTTAAAGTCTTTCCCAAATTTTCTGTGCCAACAAACAATAAAATTAAATGTATTCAGTTCCTATTCTGCAGAGTTCTTCAAATTTGGTCATGTCAGCTTTTATGATATTTAATTTTATAAAACCAAATCCAAAAATAAATATTATGACACTAGACATCATACAATCTTTCATCTCTTTCATCTCTTACTTACCTAAAAAGTAAGAGTGGCAACAATTTTTGTTACGTCATACCTGGCCTATGACCGTGGGACAGAATCAACACAATAAAGCTGTGTCACTAATGTAACAATGGCACGCTATCAATTTGCTAAGTTACTTAAGCATGCTCGATTGAAATAATAATTAAATTTGGAAAAACTGGCACCCAACGTTCGATAAAAAGCGAGCAATTGTGTCGGTTAATTTCTGGGCTGTTGGGAGGTGTTGTGTTAACTCCTCCTTGTTAAGTTGAATTTCGGACATCCTTTTGTGTCCACCATAAATCCATATAGTGCGGTAATGAGAATTTCATATAGCATGGTACTAATGATACACGATTAAACATACCATCCACATGTCTGTCCTGATGATGGATAGAAGAAGTGATGGATGACGAAACCGCACCTCGTTCTTCTATTTATCTATATGACGACACTGCACTTGCATAGCTGGTATAAGTTCAATTCCGCTGCGGCAGGGTGAAGATTTCCATCTCTAATAGGAAATGGTAACAGAAGAAACAATATGACAAATAAGAAAAATTAAAAGCATTTAAAATAATTTATTTCCAATTTATTTCCGGAAACACGGGTGTTTATTTTTTCCTTGTAGGTACACATATAGTTTCGTTATATGCTTAACTAGACAACGTTTTGTGTCTACGTTCAAAGTAAACTAGAATTTTAAATGAAAACTAGCGCCAAAATCCAATCATAATCAGAATACATTATGTTGCAGTATCATTCCGGCTGAGCACAATTTCTGAATAAGAGTAGCTCTATTGAGCAAGGAGTCAAGGCTTGGGACGTTCGATATCATTTCGTATTCACAAAAGGGTAATCAAAATGCATTGTTGACGGTCGGGTAGGGATATGAATATTACCCGGCTAAAATCACATATTGTGACGGAGGAGGATTACAGAGAGCGAGTAGACATTGTGTTCGACAATTGACAATATACTCCCACTGATCTCTGTGCTCCTGGGATCGTAGGATTATTGGGATTACGTTACAATGCTTTTTGTTTGGGTTGTCTGTTATCGATCTCTTTGAACGGTTAACATCGCATCGATAAGGCATAAGAGGATAGTAACTTTGATACATCTGAGCGAGTTTAATGGGGACAAATGTGTAGTGAATAATAACCTATACCTAGCTATTGATTTGTGCAATAGAAACATCATCTGAATTTGAGGTGCTGATTCTGAAAACGATAAAGTATTTTTCTTCTTCCCTAGTATTTTTGACGTACTTATCACAACAGAATCCAAACAGTCCGGAGTCAGTAGGACTATTGCTTCCCCAATTGGGGTAAATTGTAAGGCTTAAGAGAAAATGGGGGAGTGGGAAGGTCGGGAAGAACCTGGTTATTCTAAACACGGCTGATGCCTTTTCAAACAACGTTTCAAATCTGAATACTGATCTTTCGCCAGAGAGCATCTACAGCTCATTATTTTTGGTGTTATTGATAAAATTTCACTGCTTTAAGTCTTCCGTTTTTACAGATTGCGTCATTTCCATGTGAAGGGTACCTTCCGCACCTGATTGCATGCAAAGTCAGATTCTATGTATATCGTGAGAATTGTGCCGTACAGCAGCTAACAATGGAGATAAATGGGCAATCATGTTGACTCAAAGCAAGTAAATTTACTTTTCTTTCACTTCACTCGTTATATAATACGTGACTAATTAACTTTTTTATTTTAGGTCTAATCGACAAGAAGACGGTAAAGAAAAATGTTATGCAATTGAAAGAAGACACCAACTTAATTAGCGTTTTATGGATAAACATCTAACAACTTTGAAACACAGTTATATATTTCATAATGAAGTATTAAAAAAATACAACTTTTTAAAAAAGGTTGTCCGGGTAAGTATTTACCTACTATAAGTATCTACTGAAAATGAGATCTGCATTCTTTCATTATTATAAATTTCCCTGTAAGTAATAATGACATCTGCGATAGGTGATCCCGCTACTTTTGGTGACTTAGCAGAGGTGACGGTATTCATACGGTGAGTTTTGTCGAGATCTCCCCGAGACCCACCAAGTGGCAGGCCGGATTGGAATGGACTGGTTGACGGAGATCTTTTGACCTCTCCAGCACGACTCTTGGAATATTGCTTTCCAAGAGTCATGCTGTAGATTCATCGCTTCTGGACTCACTGACCATAAGCTTCCTCACCACCTCTTATATCTTTTTCATTCTCAGAAATTCCTTTCCTTCCTTTCATAAAAAAACCCTCCACACAACATTCTCAAAAATGACACAGATCCTGAGGGGAATTATTTTCCTAGGTCATCCTATGTGAAGCCAATGAAAAAAAAACCGCTGTGTTTCATGAAAAACCACAACATTGAGGTGATTATTTTTTTGAGTTTTACGTAAAGCTGCGTAATTTTTACCTTCATCATATAAAAAAAATAATATTTGGATTTTTTTTTTATTTTTTTTTTATATTAACTCCACACAGGAGGCCCTGAGGGAAATAATTTCCCTCAGGGCCTATGTCATCTTTGAAGATGCTGTGTGGAGGGTGCTGTTGAGGAGAGGAAGGAGTGAACATGGGTCTTGAAGAGACCCATATTGTAGGAGGGAGGAAACACAGAAGCCGGCAAATCGTTCCACAGCCGGGCTGTTGAACTCAAGAACGAGTCGTAGAAACGACCCGTTCTCATGTGACTAATGTCAACCGTGTACAAATGTTGAGCGCGTGTTTGGCGTGTTTCCCGACTATGCACCGGTGCCGAGGGGATCAGTGACGCTAGTTCCTCGGAGCATCTTCCATCGTAATACCGGTAGAACAAGGACAGCATTCCCACCTGACGCCTGTGCTCTAAAGATTGCAGTCCATTTGTTTAGTTAGGAGAATCTATCAAACGGACCGCCCGTTTCTGCACAGAGTCGAGGGTTTTTTTCAGGTATTTTGGGACTCCAGACCAGAGGTGGCTGCCAAATTCAACCGTGGGGCGCACTTGCGATTTGTACAGGGTTAGCAGTTGTGTACTATTAAAGTATCTGCGGGCCCTGTACAGTACGCCCAGTTTCTGAGAGGCTAACTTAACTCTGGCCTCGATGGAGCCCCCGTACCTGAGCTGGTCACTTAGAGTTACACCAAGCATATCAATGGAAGGCCTGTTCGGGAGATTGCTTCCGTTGAAGGAGACTAGATTATCATTCCGATCCCTTTTAGACGTAATCAGACATGATTGGGTCTTTGAAACATTAAATTCGACGAGGTTATTCTTACCCCAAGAGAAAACACTCTCGAGGTAACCGTCCATTCTTTGTTTCAAAGCCCTCCGAGCCATTGGGATTTGTGAGCCCTTTGGAGGCTTGTCAAACAAAAAGCTATCATGGACTGTACTGTCATCCGCGTACAATGAATCGGTGCACATGTCAAGAGGTCATTGATGTGCAACAGAAACAAAGTCGGAGACAGAACCGATCCCTGTGGGACGCCAGCATTTATCGAATGCGAGGAAGAGGTGAAACCATCAGCAACCGCCTGAATCGACCTCTCCCTCAAAAAGTCGGCAATCCACGTACACAAGGAAGCGGGAAGTCCGTAAGAAGGCAGTTTGTTGACAAGCCCTCGGTGCCAAACCCGGTCAAAGGCCTTGGAAATATCCAGTGCAACGGTTTGGGTCTCACCAAAGCGTTCCAGGCACCGCCCCCAAACATGTGTCACATACGCGAGAAGATCACCGCACGAGCGGTTCCGCCGGAATCCGTATTGACGGTCGTTAATAATTTTGTTCTTCTCGAGGTATGTGAGTAGTTTGTCGTTGACCACACGTTCCATCACTTTTGACAGAACAGATGTGATCGCTATGGGGCGGTAGTTGGCCGGGTTAGAGTTGGATGATTTATATAGCGCCGTTTTTGTAAAAAATCACCTCAAGGGCGTTGTAAAATATATAACTATTAATGATAAACTTCATTTACGCGTATTCTCTTCCCTTAATAATCACCAATAACAACACTATAATTTTTTTAACGTCATAAAATCGCTATCATAAAATCCATATAATTCAACACTTTTTTCCATACTAATCTATCTTTTCCCTAAATAATCCATTTGGCAAAGCCAACTTCGACAAACGTTTCGTAGTCCACCTCACGGTTAATACGTAATATTTCTTATTTAAATAGTTAGATTTATCTTTATTCATACGAAAAATGAGTATTCATGTCGGGGAGATATAAAATAAGCATTATATATTGTAAAATTGATAAAAATAATTCACAAGCGATGTATGAAGTGTTCGAGGCCATGATTCATATTTATTTAACATTTCATAAACAAACAACGCTGTGAAACTTTGTTTTCGAAGGCTTTAATAGAAAAATTATAATAGCTTTTTAAAAAAATAATTTATCCATGTTATTAAGTAACTGAATTATTTGTAAAAAAATGATAAACATAAAATTAAATATGAGAAACCCAAAAAACAACAAAAAGAAATTACACGTAAAACAGAATTTTTTATTAGGTGTGGTTCCCCAACATTAAAAGTCGCTTTTTGTAATAATGAAACTAAATATTTGAAAAATAAATATTCCGTATTAACCGTGAAACGGACTTCGACAACTTCTCTCCAACTTCTTTGCTTCCGAAAAATGAAAACATTTAAAAAAAAAAATCGAGTAAGTTCACACGCGGCAGAATCCAAACGTCATCAAAACAATCTCAACAAATAGGAGCCTTGAAAAGTGAGATCATCATCCAAGCGCCCAATGAGCGCAGCTTGACGCTTTATAGGTACTGTTAGTAAGTAAGGTTTCATTCTATCTCATTCTCTCGCAGACTAAATCCTGCAGATGTGTGTGTTTGTCTCTTTTTAGTGCCATTTCCGTTTCATCCGAGTTTCAATTCACAACGGTGCTAAAGAAGTTTCACCTCAAAAATATTGAGGAAATTCTACGTGAAAACAAGGTAGGTACATATTTTATGGAGAACCTACGTTACTTACAGTAGTTCATGTGGAAAACGCCTACCGTACCCCCTATTTCAGTTTTACAAAACCGTCAATGCGCGAAAACCGATTGAATAAATAAATGTACTTCGACGTATTTGTAACATAAATAGCAACGTTGCGTTCATCGGAATAAATAATTTAACTTTATCCTTTGTTCAGAGCTTTCGACAGGACTAAATAAATCAACCAATTTTGTGTGTTTACTATTAGTTTAAAGCTCACGAAACCCCGTAGAGGTGAGATTACACGAAATGTTTATTTTAACGTTTGACAGCTTTATTAACACTTTGTTGATTTTGTGGCGTTTTCGTTCAATTACGGTCGATTTATTGTGATTTTATCAATCAAGATGGACAACATGATTTTAAGCAATAATGTTTAATGAGTTTGGCTTTAAAAGTTTACTTCTTCTACTTGAAATATCAGGTAATCAATAATAATTAAGTAGCATGTTTCGTTAGAAAATTTAATGAACCAAAATGAAATATTTCCGGCGGGTTATAATTAAAATGCCTGCCTGATTGTGGAGAAAATAATTTGTAGATTTTGTGTAACAATTTTTTTCTTATTCTAAGAAGGTGACTTAATTTATGTATTAACTTATTTGTAAATAAGTTTTTTAAAACTATAGCTACTCCACTGTAGAAGGTAAAAAAATTACCACCGAAAAGATTTAGTAAACAAATATTTTTAATTTTTCGAAAAAAACTTCTTCATTAAGGGTTTTACTTTGTGATGGCATTATTTTATTTTTATTAAAATACAGATATCTTTGTAGAGATATCTTCTTTAGAGATATCTTCCTTAGAGCTTTGAAAGGTGATAGCGAATCCGAGTTCGCAGATCATTTATTGAGTAATGATCATACATTTGATGTAAACTTAGGTCTTAAAATTTTACACACGGGCTATAAGGCATCACAAATAAATGGTTTTGAAATATTAGAAACTAGCTTTTCCCTGCGGCTTCGCTCGCATGGTATTACGGGAAATCACTATAGCGGTTGAACTTATCAATTATCCCCCCTCCTCCCCACCCCACCCCCTCCCGCATTCAATACATTCATTCCCTTACATTCAGTTTTCAAACATCTAGCCTGCCACCTAAATTTCACAAAGAAAAAAAGAATTATCCAATTTTGTTCATTCGTTCGGAAGTTATGCGCTTAAAAACATTTCTGGTGTTTATTTTTAATTAAATATTTGGAAGTTTGTTAATATAATACAAAATTACACTATTTATTATTCAGTCTTTATAATCGTTACGAATTATATTTTTAATGTAGGAACTCTTATCTGACATTTATTCCAGCTTGTCCAATAAAAACAAAACATATTCTAATATTTGAATTTTCTGGGGCAGTAGCTGACCAGGGGGCTAGTAACCTACCAGCTTAGAGCCCACAAATATATCAACATCGTTTCCATGGGAATGATTTTTTTCTGACATTTGCAATTAACTCGCTTTTGTTAACGACAGAAAATGTATAACAAATATAATATATTAATATTTATAATTTCATAACGCCAGAGCTTACCATCATATACAACATATAGTCTGCGCATATAATTTAGCTTTCTATTGGTGAATGAATTTTTAAAGGCTTTTTATTGGTTAATGCCTGAAAAGGTCTTAACAAACTCGAGCAGTTTCGCATTTATAATATTAAAGTATGGATAAGAAAAAATGTAAATATCAAAACTGACATTATTAATTAGCAAATTTTTATGAACCCACTTTTAAATATTTTCCCACTTAACCGGTCTTTCCCTTCTAATGATAATAATAATATTGTAATCCCAAATTCCAGTAAACTTCCCACACTCTTACCCCTAGCCCTGTATTTAATCCATGATCTGTATAAAATTATAACTTCAGTATACTTTAACTCCTGAAGATGTGAGCATCGCTCACGAAACATGTTGAGTGTATATTAAATAAAAGTGATGTGTACAAAGATATCCGTGTTTTAATAAAAATAAACATTTTTAAATACTTTCGTAATATAGCCACTACAAGTTAACTATACTTAAAAATATAATAATAATATTAAATGATTTATTAATATGTTGTGAAATACGCTTAATTTGGCATAAATCAACATAAATCTGTAATTTTGTTTCAAAGAATAGTTTTGTATTTACCATTATTAGATTATTTTTTAAGTAGAATAAGCCTTGTACGAAACGTATTGTATACAGCACTCCTTCTAAGTACGCAATTTAATAAAAGCCACCACAAAGCATTGAAGTAAAATGCAGTGTTCAATGCACCTAAACACGGTATTAGATTTGGTCGCTTTGTCGCTTACCGAGAATTTAGTCGGAGGTATAACCCGTTTTATAAAGACAGCCAGGTACAAATTCAATAGAGAGACAGCCGGTTTTCCGCTTTCAGACATTTATTTCCGATCTGAAATGCCAAATAAAATTAAGCTAGCGCTGTTATCGTGATTTGATACTGCCGCCGCCCATTATCAGCAGTGTTTTGCAATCCAGAGCAATTATTATAAGGACGTCGCTTTTAAACAAGATAATTATTTAAATATTGGCTTTTTTTAAATCGAACATTTTATCGTCATAAAAGTGTTACTTCAAGATTAAAGTCAGAGTTTCTTAAACGCGTTTGTTTTGCCAACGCCTCTCCGAAGAAAATTTCTTCTTCTACCTCTCCCCACACAACTCTAAATGTACATTTTTTTAATGGGTCACAAATTTTTGAAGTTTTTTTTTTCTTTATTCATTGCTTTAAAGGTTACATAATTTATGAATTTTTCGACCATTATGCTAGGCATACATGCCCGTGTTATGGTGGTCTTCGAGTTTAACGATTCGGTTTGTACCTACCACCTCTTACAGCCCTGCTTAAAACTAAATTATTAGTTTTAAGCAGGGCTGGGCAGTATTTAAATAACTTGTAATTGAAATACGTATTTGAAATAAAAATACGTATTTTCTATTTGTATTTCAATTACTTCTTAAAAATGTATTTTGTAATTGTTATTTCAATTACCTGATGCTGAGGTATTTTGTAATTTGTATTTCAAATACTTATGGCTTCAAAATACTTTAGCGATTTTAATAATGATAATGAAAAATAAACTGACATAGATAATACATAGACTAAAAATGCTACAATCCAGAGCAATATATGTTAATAAATAGAGTTGGCAACACTGTATGTCAAAGCAAGTATCTTGTCAATTGTCGTTTTTATCGTTTCGCGGATGAACTCACGTCGCATTTATTCATGAAGACGTGAGTTCATTGATAATTGATAATGGATGATCAAATTCCGTCAAGACCACAAAACTTTACAAGTGTAGCGGTGATGAGATGTGTCTTCTGAGCAATATGGTCGATCAATTTTTGGACGTCTCTATTTCACTCTGCTCAGTTTTGCTTCTATGAAAATGCACCCTCAGAAAAGGGCACTTACGACAATTTATTGCAACCAAAGGTTCTACCAAAACCAAACGTATTTTGTATTTGAAATAAAAAAATGGCTTAAATACTGTATTTTGTATTTCAAATACACGACTCGAAAGTATTTTTTTATTTCGTATTTTAAATACAAGCAAAAAAGTATTTTGTAATTTGTATTTTAATTACAGCAAAGCATGTATTTTGCCCAGACCTGGTTATTTATTTATTTATTTATTTATAAATAAACGCCCTTTTTCGGGGCTTTTACATATATAGCATAGAAAAAACATTTTATTGTACATAACTGAACTGCCTCAATAACAATATTTTAAATTTATTCAAAGATAAATTGAAGATGTCCACTGACTTGGTATAATTGTTTCCCTCCATTAGTATTCTGGGCAAAGAGGAATACATATGATAGTTAGTCCCAGAATTTCTGCACTGAAATAAATCCTGACTTCTAGTATTACGAAGTGGAATTCGGAAGCTTATCAATTCAAGTAATACCGGACTATCAACTAAATCATTTAGAATTTTATATAAAAATACCAAGTCAGTGAAAATTCTTCTGTCTGACAATTTAAGCATATTCATATCGTTTAAAAGTGTGTTGTAGTTTAACATATTTGCTGAAATACCCATTTTAAAATTTAGAAAACGTAAGAATTTGTTTTGTATTCTTTCAACAGCTTGTACGTGCATATTATAATGAGGATTCCAGAGAGGAGAATTGTACTCAAGTTGGCTTCTAACATAAGCAAAATATAACATTTTAACACACTTTATATTGTTAAAGTTAATAAGTTAATAATTTTATAAGTTGTGTATTCAATTATTGGTTACAGATTTGCTATACATCACTTCGTAATATTTATAATATATACAAATTGGAGAAAACCTTTTTGTGGAGTGGAGAAAAAATTTGAATCTCGTATCATCAATTTTAATCAATGACAAGATAAAAGAATATTTAATGAATTGTCAAAAAAGCAGGCAGAGATATTTTTTTTTCAATTGATTAGTTAGATAAAAGCTGAATTTTTGATACTTGAGCTATACCTATACCACTTACTAAAATAAGTAAAATATCGAGTAACTTACGGAGGCCTTATAAAATGTAAATTTTCGATCGCAAAAGCGTAGAATTGGTAGAAGTTTCAAGGATTAATATTTTTCTCTTTAATTAGGATTTGACATGGTATCCATTTACATTCGGGTATTCAAATTCGCAGTCAACTACGCGCGTAGACGATAATAATAGCGCTTGCAAAATTGAAAGTACGTGGTTTATAAATCACGTGTACCTAAATTGTTTATCCCAAACAAAGTGACTTGCATTCAAAATTTTAATGCCTCTGAAAATGATTAAGCTAGAACGACTTTTAATGAAGTGGGCACGTGGGCAGGGGTAACTACGGTAATTAGTGAACATTGATACTGTAATTATTATTTTACTGGTAGATTAATAATTATTACTTGATTAGAAATTAGTTAAAATTTAGAAACCTAAATTTGCCTTATGTTCGAGCATTCTGGTTATGTCAGGATCGAATCATTGAAAGCATATCTTAATTTTATATCCATGTACTTCACGTAATCTAAGTACACTGTACAAATTGTGGGGTTTTACCATCAGCAAACTAATCATGTCCCTTTGGGAGAGATTTTTTGATGGCCGAACAATTGTTAAAATAAATAATTGTAATAATAAAAGCAAGAGGATTAAGTTCTTATAAATTTAATGGGTGTTACTAAAATGCATTTATTGTAACATTTTACTGTGAATCCCGTGGAAGACATTTTGGCATACTTTTGAAAAATCTTTGCAGTGTTGAAATATTTTGCAAGTACAATAGTAGGTACACATTGACTGTAAAACATATTGTGCGCGTTTCAGTTGTTTGTTAAACAGTTGGCGTATGTATTATTATGTTTATTGGTAAGGAAATAAAAACACGACAATGCCTATTTATTTTGTTTTGCATTATAATTTTATGGTTAATTTATTAAAAATGTATTTGCTGTAAATAAATAACGAATAAATTAGTAATCAAACAATTACAAAAAAAAATAATATGCAATAATTTATCAAGCGTTTATTTCACAAATACTCACCTATTATGAAGAGCGAAAATAACACGAGCACAATTTAAACTAATTTATTGCAACCATTAAAATCAAATACTTTCTGCAATGACAACATGCACTAAAAAAAATGAGTCATTAATTTGAATAAATTTTATAAAACGGTGACCAGTCAGAGTCAAGTATCTTTTTGCTGATGTAAAGCAAACACTTCTTTTGATTTATCTATAAAACAATCCCGTTATTTTATTTCTAAATTGTACAGCTTCGTCCAATAAATAATAAATACATTTATGTCATAATCCAAACTTCCAATTTAACGTTCCTTTTTGTTGAAAGAAATTAAGATTAATTTTAATTAATCTAACCAATATGGAAATTTCAACAACGTTGTCTCCGAAAAATATATTTACTGATGTAGGGGATAAACTCAAGGAGGTTAAATAATACATATATTTTTTCGTTACCTCGACATAGGGCCCTTAAAAAAACCCTTGGGGCCTTTGTCATCTTTGGGGATGCTATGTGGAGAGTAATTTTAGGGAAAGGAAGTTGAGAATGTTCTAGGAAGGAAAGGGGTGCGTAGGAATCTTAGGGTTAACGTGTCCGAGAGTGACGGACGCATGAAGCCATTCCTTCCACTGCGGTGCGAGGCAATGGGTCAAGAGAGTCCGGCTGGAGAGGTCAAGGTTAGGTCTCCCTCAACCAGTCTTTCCCGATCCGGCCCGCTATGCAGTAAGTGGGCAAACGCATTCGTCGCCTAGACAAACCTCATCCCATGAGCCCGGGAACCACCATAATTCAACAAAGATAGCTAACCACTTAGGGTGACTTATGGCAGAGGTGTTGGTTATCTAATAAATGGTTCTCAGTACGGCGGTACACAGACCCGCCTCCCAAATAAATAATTTAGGTATTGTATTTTACCTCCTTGATAAAGTAAACGAATAAATATTTGAATTCAATGAAGGTTGTGGGTACTTATCATTATGTTACAAAAAATGAAATCACTTGCAATATAACCTAACTAGTATAAACGCAGCGGGGAAAGGCGAAAATACTAGAAAGCCACACCCGATAAATTTAAGACTTTAATACCTACTTCCAAACCTTTAAAGTAGACAATTTTTTTTATCGATTCTGTATCCGTAATTGGAAATTAAACTGGTAATTAAATAATTGTTAAGTAGTTCCCGATAAAGGCTATTAAACTATATACTCTTATCCGTTATCAAATCACAGTGTTTTTGCCTAAGTTTTCACGTTGAAATTTATCGTACACGAACAGTTATTAGGCAAACGCAATGACCTTATGCAAATTTTGTCAATAGGCACGTTTTTATAATGCACTCGTTGCTGCCAATTATAATAAAATTGTTTTACCAAAGATATAAAATAAACTAGATTATCTTTTCTTGAATCAGAACAATTTTACCTAATTAACAAGTTTTGTGACACTTGCTATTGAACAATACTGGTATTATCGCCTTTATTAGGATTTATTGTGGATGATTAAAACTTTTAAGTGGGTAATTAAAATTTTGAAAAAAGTATTTTTGATTTTTTTATGTGTAATTTTCAACCTTACCAATGGCTTAAAAAAGTAGGACCAGGAAAGTAAACACTGCAAAATATTAAGAGTTGAAAATACCTGGCTATGATTTTTGATATCTTTTTTTTTCTTCTTACTACAATGTACTACGTAATATTAAACATAATAATATTGTACTACAATGTAATTACTTTTTGTATACAATATGCCGCCGTGGGTTGAATCACAGTGCCCTTCTTAAGGGAGGATACTTTGTTTTTACTTATGACGACAGAATAACACGTAATCTAAATATGTAAACTCCTCAACACAGGTTCTCCTAGTGAGGTGTTCACAAAACACTATTTCTAACCTATTTACTTACAGTTACTGATTAACATTTTTTTGTGTTACTGAAACTTATTTTCTATACGTAAACAAGATAAAAATTACATTTTTTATCGCTACGAAAGTTACTGAAAATAGAATTTTTCAACGCAAAAATCTATTATGTCTATTTTGGGTGCGGAAGTCTCAAGATGTTAAGGAAAAATAGATTTTAGCATATTTTAATGCAATAGCCAATCTCGTTTTTTCATAGCAATAGTTGTACTTTACTTAGAAACCCAGGTAATACTACCGCAGTCCTTAACGCCTATCGGTAATTGGCCATTATCAGGGCGCAAACCAATTATCTGCAATTTTTCGCGCACCGTGGGCATTGTACATAATATTGTGTGTGTTAGAAAATAATTGAATAGGTGGCGAGCATTATGCGTTATTATAGTAATTGAGCTCTAAATATTTTAATAAATTGCAGTTGTTAATACTGATTTTCCGGATCTGTGACATAAAAACGAGCCTTAAATGGTATCAATGGGTAATTTACGAAATATTCTAATTGCGCGAAGGGTGGTTAATTTTTCGTTTATTTTCCGCTTCAAACTATGTCATAATTTTAAAAATAACACAGTTTTAAATTGACTAGAAAATAACTGATTTATTATAATATGGAAAAGGAAATTGGGTTGGCGGAGTTTTTAAAATCCATTTTTTGTTTTTACATTATTGCAAGAAAAGCTTTTTGATTGAAAATTAAATTAATGGACTTTTATATAAGGAAATTTCTTATTAAAAAAGTTAAATATTTTGGCTGTCATATAATGCGAGAATAATAGTTAAAAAAATATATTTTTTTATGATGTAATCTATAAATATAAAATCAAAATGTGTTTGGGGATTAATGTATTGTGTATTGCGCATAGGAAATGTTTGAAACTTTCAAAATATCTTTAAAATCCCCACAAAGGTTCTTGGACTATTTCAATCACATAACAATACACCTGAAAAGTTTTTCAATCATCATAAAAATTCTTGCAAAACTGTTAAAAATTTGAGAATGATATTTTGCAAAACAATGATTGTCAAATAATAATTCAATCTCTTCAAATTACTTACATAATAATTTGCACCGAATCAAGAATTATAGATATTTTAAATAGGTATCGATTAAATTTGATCGATTGTTCTTATAATATTCGACTGTTCTTATATAGTATTATAGAAAGATGAATATATGTTATACGTGAAAAATGAAAATTTGAATTAAAAAAAATTGTAATTTTTGGCATGCGAGCTGTTTGAAAACTGAATGTACTGGGACTGAAATATAGAACCCGGGAGGGGGGTTGGGCGGACGGTGGAGCGGGAGAGGGAAGAGAGAAGGCGGAGGAGGTAGAAGGGGAACGCGGGAGGGGAACGGGGACACGCAGGAAAGGATATGCAGAAAGAAACAATTTATTTCTTTGAATATGGCATTGCAACGCATGCCGGGAACCAGCTCCTTAATAATCATCTTCATTATGCAGAAAATGTATTTGTAAATCTGACTGAAGAAGCGGTAACTCTCGAACAACTGGTATCGAGAAATTTGCTCAGCTTTCACGTTTAAACGGAATTTCTAGATGTTAAATATTTTCAGCGCAAAATAACATTTAGTCAAGAGGTTTGCAAATAATTATTTAACCAAATAACTTTACATAATCGACAAGACGCCTTTTTTTTTTTAACTATCTTACCTGAACAAATCAATTTCGAGGAGTATATAATAGAGGAATCTCGGACTAAGCCGGGTAAAAACGACAATGATCTTAAAAAAAATATGATCAAATTTATCGCGTTCTATATTAAGGTGACATTTATATTTCACAATCGGCACCCAAAAATGTAATGCATGCAACAATCTAATTACAATTAATTGCTTTTGTATTGCATTGTATTACACAACGTAACGTGATTGTACGTAATAATACATTACGGCAATGTGATAATGAACTTTCATATGTGGCATAATTCCAAGCAATTCAAATGACAAGATATAATTGGGCTACATTTACAATGCCGTATGATATGATTATTCGAGTTGAATAGAAATAAAATAACACTGCAATGATGTATGAAAATAAATATTTTGATATAATTTAAAAAATACTTTGTGAGTATCGGTAGCCTACTGTCGGCATTCATTAATTTTTCGTGATCTAATATAAATTTTTGAATTGTGACACGGCATGAAAATAATTTTGTTAGATTGTCACCCCATCGCATTTTGGCAGTCTTTCAGTTCGAAACGTTTCAAATTAATTAACACAAGATAAATAGATCTTTGAACTCGAATTAATTAATTGATTTATGAACAAATTATTCAGCAAGCTCGCCAAATCCTCGCCTACGTAATTTAGCAAACGAACATACAAATAATAACGATATTTTATACAAACACCAACATAACAAATTCAATGTTTAAAATATGCACGGGTATACAAATCTTTTATGTAAAAATATTATTTCTAAAAATTCTTAGATTATTACAAATTTTTAAAAATTTATTCAAATTGTAAATTATATGAAGCCATTGTTTATTTTATTACTCACTCCTGTAAAAAAACTTGTAGTTTTATTATAATATGTACCCAATGTAAAAGCTTTATATTCGTATAATAGAGTAGTGTAATAGAGTAGTGAATAAATAATATTTTCATCTCCCGTTTTAAATTGCTTGATTTTTGGTTTCGAGCTTCTATTTTCGGACAGCCCTGCGGTGACTATCTTTAACTTGATTTTTTTTTACATTTACTCTACACAGGAGGCCCTGAGGAAAATAATTTCCCTCAAAAAATTCGTCATATTTGGATATGTTGTGTGGAGGGTCTTTTTGACGAGAAAAAGGAGTGAACACGGGTCTTGAAGAGACCCATGTTGTAGAGCGAAAGAATTACATGCTGAAAATGAACACTTATTTATTTATAAATGAAAACAAATAACTTTGTGTACATCACTATTTAATTAACAATATCGACATGTTTCGAAAACTATGTTTACTTCGTCAGGATAATAAGTGAATATTAATTAATTATCCTGACTGAATCAACTTATTATCCTGACAACATGTCGATATTGTTAATTAAATAGTGATGTACACAAAGTAATTTGTTTTATTTCTTCAAAATTCGCAAATTCACTTTGTGGCTTCATTATTAATTTAATGAATTATCCTGACGAAGAAAACATAGTTTTCGAAACATGTTGATATTATTAATTAAATAGTGGTGTACACAAAGTTATTTGTTTTTCATTAAATTATTTGTTTTCATTTATTAATAATGACGCCACAAAGTGAGTTTGCAAAGTTTGAAGAACTTATTAATTTATTTATATAGAAACAAACAGTACATTGATTACAGTAGTGAGAAAAATTACAGATATTAAGTAATATTTTATGTTGGTACCTAGAATATTTTTCTTTGTAATGTCTTATTTATGGTATATGTATTACGAGTATATTTAGTAATTACCGGGTGATATGCGTATTCAGTAAGTGTGTGTGTATGTGTGAGTATGATTGTAGATGTGAGAAGCGGTGATGTGTGAACGGGTATGGATGCGCATTGAACTGTTTTTATTCTTGACATGATGCTCTTTTTAAATTTGGAAATCGGAGGAAATATTCATACATAAATAAACTTATTGGCAGTTATAACACTAATCATGTTTCATAACGCTACATTGAATCTCGATGGGTTTGTTCTGTTTCACTTAGAGAAGGCCAGAATTCAAACCTATTGGTGAATTCGCACGGGGTACTAACACAGGCTGATAGCTGCCCAGCGGACAGCCGTCGCCAAGGAGACAAAAGTGTATCGTTCGGCAGTCTTCATATCGTATCGCTACTGTCAACATTCTAACGTTTTTATCGTGACATAAATTGAAACTCGCAAGGTGAAAATACCGCCGTATTTCCCTTAATCGCTACAAAACTAACCATCGTAATTACCTGTGGTTCATCTAGACGCAGAATAGCAGAATCGACCACGAGGGATCTCAATTCGGGCAAGATCGCCAACTTATCGTGAGTACCCTTGTGATCCTACCTTTGCTATTTGATTCAGAAGATATACCATATCGAGATCTACAGGTATAGCTCTTGCGTAGAGTGAACATCAGCTTCACTCTAACCCTAATAAGGTGGTGCCATCAGCGCGCCTGCCTTATTCAAATCACTTTACCGAAAAGGAAAAATTACCCTAATTCCATCTGTTTGTTGCTTCGGTGAAATACATGCTCAGATTTTTTTTTAAAATATGTAATATGTGAGCACTTGACGGTTTTTGCAATGAAACGAAAACACGTGGATAAATCAAATTAATAAAAGGTTAAAATACAAATATACTTGAACCAGCTGCCAAATGCACGTATTTATAGTCACTGTCAACAAATTAATATTTGTAAGTATTAAGTAGGTACCTATATAGTTTATTGTGTAGAATTGTCTTACTAGCACAATTAAGACAAGAAACAAGATTTTATTTCCATTGAATAAATAATCTTCGTCTACGCTAATGAGTTTATATGTAATGTTAATAGAATGTAGTAAACATTAATGTTAGTAAAATGTAACAACATTGCGTTATGATTACGAAGATAATGGACAAGTCATGTTCTTATAATTAACAGAATAACCGTTTAAACTTAGGGATTTAGCCTTGATGATCGAAGGCTCTGAAGGTTTCAAAATATTAAATGATTGAAGTTCTGACACTCGCTAACAATTATGTAAAAGATACGTATTCATAAACTGACAGATATTTTGTGATTGCAAGCAATCGACTGTCAACGAAACGTCAAAATCGGCCATTAACAGTTGGGCACTGTTATTTTGACCTTAACGTTATTAAATAAGACAACGTTTTCATACAATTCTATATAAAAGAGTTCGACTATCTGGAACCAGTGGGTTTATGATACCTAAACTGAATATTAGCTAGAAATGTAAAAAATTAAATGGAAAGAAATTAGATTTAACATTTTTTATGATATTAATTTTATTATTTATTTATTATAATATGTTGTTATTATTAATTTATTATAATACATTTTTGTTATTAATTTTCCCTAGGACCTCTGTCATTTAAAAGAGTGATATGTAGAGGGTATTTTCGAGGAGAGAAATGGTGAATATCGATCTTTAAGAAGAGGCAACGTAGAGGCCGGCACATCGAATAGTTGAACACAAAAATGAGTCGTAGCAACGACGCATTGCCATTTGACAAAGACGTCAACTGTCCTGACTGTGGACCGGTGCCAAATACATGGAAAAAGATGAGTAGTTAATTTGCTTTATTAAAATTGGCACAAACTAACGTTTATGCCTGGCTCTCGCATATGAAAACACAGTGTTGATAGTTTTTGTTTTCGTGGTCCGTCGGTTCAAATCCGCAAAAGATTAATCTCCTTACTAAAAAACGTTTTTTTTAATTTTACTCAACTGATTAACAACCATTTACATGTCCACAATGGTTGCTTATTACTTTTGTTAAATTAATAACACGTTTATTAGAAATGTTCTTTTATTTATTTAAATATTATTTGTTGAAATTAAAGAGTCACTTTACTGTTGCCGTAGTCTTCACTATTATAGTAGTCCAATAGCTAAGGCCAGTTTGAACTCTTACGCTAAAGTCACCTGCAAAAAACCCAAGCCAAGGTGTGAGCTACCGTACTCAGGCTGATTGTCCAGGGGAACAGTATCACGAACGGTGCCTCCAAAGAACAGGGTCGCATCTCGGAGTATTTAGACCTTACTCCAGCATTCGGGGCTCTGTTAGAGTGGACCTTCTATTTACCTGGTCACACGTGGGACAAAAAAAAAATTCGACCATTCTAAAACTAGGGGTCCAATTTTGCACGAAGCAATGCTGCCTCATGGAGCAGCATTGCATCGTGTAAAAACCTGCAAGCATGTGTATAAAATAGAGAACATAAAAAATACAATAAATCTCAAATAAATTGGCAAGTACCAACAAAAAAAATGTAAATGATATTCGGCTTGACCATAAACCACACTTAACTTCCATGTCCTTTAGCCAACCACTCAGTGAAGCCCCAAAGAATGTTAACTGAATAATTGGGGTAAAATACCCAAGGACTAAAAGAAAGTTCAGCTTTGAGTAGTCAGAGGCAGAACAAAGGACTGTCAAGGTCGCCTGATCAAGTCTCAATCCTGCACATGACGTTAGAGGAGGCGCAAACAGATTTGAGAGGGATCTTCAAACAGCTGTTAATTACCAAATACATAGTCAAACTGAAGATATGTTATCCAAAAAAGTTGCCTTTTCGTTCGACAATAACTATTTATACAGCTTTTTGAAGGTAAGGTACCTGACACAATTCGTAAACGTGGCAGTAGTTACTCATTGGTTAAAAAAAATATAATATATTAATTCACTGTAAAAATACAAAAATTTGTCAAAAAAACTTTCTAAATAAACCAACCCCTTTTCTTCCCAACAAAATTGAAAGTTACTTAGCCTCCCTGTGATCAGAATTAAAGCCTCGCCTGCTCGCCGGCGCGCAAGGGTTGATAAGGTGTTCCTATTGTCAGGGTTGAAGCTGACTAATGACTCAAAATCCATCCCTTTTCATCCCTTGATGTTTTACGGATCGCGTTCCAGCTGAACATAATTCCCGGACCCTCGTTCTATATTTTTAACTTGAAATTTTTTAAATGTGACCATTGTGTGAATTAAGGGTGGCGGGAAGTTAACACGACGCTTTGTGACATTATTTATACACTTTGTAGGGCGACCTGAATAAATTATAAGTCTCGTCGCAGATTTGAAAAACCAAGGTGTCGTAATATATAAACGAAGAATTTTCATTAAACAGAATGAAAATAGCGTCGGAAAACTTATGGTATGAGATTTTCAAGGCCAAAAGTATGATTTTGATTTATTTTTGTAGTATTAGGCCGTGTTACGCTTCTTCCTTCTTTAACCAAAGTTTTGGAGAGCGTTACGGTGCCTATTGTCTGCCGTGATGCGTGGACACTGTAGCGCTGTCCGAAATATTTTCTAAAAAAGAAGAAAGCGTAACGCGGCACAATATCCCAAAAAATAAATTGGGAAACATATTTAAAGGTTAGCAAGTGAGAAAGCTCTACAAAAAGGTTAATTTTTTAATTCAATCTTCTTCTTTTAGTGCCATCTCCTATTGAAGGTTTGATGTCATCAGGGAAATCTTCACCCTTCTAAGACTTCAGATGCGATATATTCTTTTACCACGTCTTCCATCTATCTGTTCCTGTATTATCAGTTTGGAATCGACTGATTTACAATCTTTTCTGTGCAGTGGGAGATGTCTACTCCCTAAATTTTTGTTGATATTTTTATCAACAATAGTTTATCTTTTCACAAGATTTTTTCTCACGCCCTCACATAATTTTTTCATATCTAATATTTAATTTAATATTTCACTTATTTATTTATCTTGAACTACTACAATGCTTAAAATAAATAGATAAAGTTAAAAAAAGTATCTACATACCCGCAGTGTTAACAAATGCTCGATATCAATGGACCCTAACTATCTATGTACGCCAAGAAACCTTAAAAAATGGGGCACACGTATTAGAATAGTAACATAATAATATCACGTATTACCATCTGATAAACTAATTCATAATATAAAATCTAATATCAGTTTGACAATAATCTAAATTCCAATCATAAGTCTCATTATGACTAATAGACTTTTTGAGTGACACTTCAGATACCAATATTATATTTTAAAACGAGAATGATAAGGGCATTGTTGGTTTAGTGACTTATAATAGCTTTGCTGTGATAGCCGATTAGTTGACCGTAAAACGTCAAATTCAAAATATAACGCCGGGGCTGTAATGCATTGGTTAGTTTCCTCACGTAGTCGAGGGCAACCTTCGATTTCAAATTCGGTAACTCCCCATTCATGTATAGAAATCACATAAATTTCGTAAAAGCCTTAAATTGTGTATATTGGAAGTGTTAGGTTCAAAGGCAAACTAAATTTAAATCTATAACAAAATGGTCTGAACGTTTTTATGTGGTAGTTTTCGAATAAAAGTGAACAATACATTTCAGACTTTGTTCACAGAACCTACTCTCCAAAAGTGTTTTTCACAAATAAATCAATTTGAGAAAAAAAGGTTTTATTTTTTTTACAAAAATCTGTCAATGAGTCATCCATTACAGTCTACTAAATCTTTTGTAAGTATGCATAACACCAATTTTGTAAATAAGTATGTAAATTAAACCAGTGAAAAATCGCCGGATATTTTAATTCGAATTTAAAAAAGCTAATTACATTCATTTTGGTTAAAATATTACATTTGAGGTAGGTACCTACTTTATTATTATCTACCTAATTTTTTCGTTCAAATATTTGTTTTATAATATTATAAATCGTTTATACTCATTAAATTAACGGCCTCCATGGTCGAAAGATAAGCCTCTTGACTAGCAATCCGAAGGTCGCGGGTTAAAATTTCGGTTGACGCAAGTAACACTTTAGTTGATCAATTTGATTTTGGCACGTTCCAGGCACATTTAGGCACGTTAAAGAATGGAAGTTACTCTCAATATCGTCCTGGTTTAAGACCACCATTCAGATCTGAGGAGTCAGGTACTTCTCCACCTTCCTTTTACCCATCTCTTTCTCTGTCCCCTTCGGCCTCACAACGCCCTACCCCAATTGGAGATACCATAGTATCCGTTAGCTCCAGAGTCTGGAGCCAGTGAGACTATGTTGGCAGTGGTTGGGACGGTAATTACGTTTAATAATAAAAAAAATCGTTTAGACTTAAATTAGTATAAAATAGTAAATTTTTTAATGTTATGATGTTATTTTAAATGCAATCAGATTTTAACTACTCTAATTGGCTTAACAAGTAAAGGCGTAAACAAAGGCGGCAGACGGTTTTGAAGGTAATTTGTTTTGCCCTTTTGAGGCCATAGCTTTTGCATTGTTCTACAATGTAATTTACTGTAACAATTGCACTTGCATTAATCTCTCAGCAATAATAATAATTTGAAATTTCAAATAAGGAAACTCATCGTTAGAGAGAGAGAGAGAGCTTAACTTAAACACCTTTGGCACCTTACTGTTGCAAATAATGTTTCAGAAATTAATCACACATAAAATTAATATTAAAATAATTAAATTTTTTCCGCTTCTGAACAGTATTGGCTTTTTTCCAATAACATAACTATTCATTTATTTAAAGGCAGCTTATTCCAGAGTGTAAAAACTTTCAGTAACTCTCAGCATTGTAACGTTTCATTAATTGGATCAAATAACTAGATTCGAAAAACCATACTTCTCTACCTTCTTGAACAACCGCCGGCCGCTCCCTTTTCCTCACAGCGTTTTTCGTAATGGAGTGTGACATAGATCTATTGGCTCCGAGACCTGAAGTGAAAAAGTAAAATGTAAAATTTTAACCACACAACGCTTCATATCATTTTGTTGGTATATTTTGTCAGAAATCTTCATTAATTTAATAATTCTACATTTGACCTGTTTTTAATTATACATCTTCAATACAAATAACATCCTACAAAATTTATCAGCTCCCAGTTGTATAATAATTATCGGGCTTTTGAAATAGTTAGGCCTAAAAGATCAAACACGAACTGAAACAGAACTGATCAAATATTATGATTCTCATCAAACAGATAGTTTGCTAATTCAATTATTCAACCACACATCCCCTAAAATGTCCGTTACGTGAATTCTGGGGTTTCTTCAACGCAAAAACCCAAAGGGTAGTAAATTTGATTTTGATCATTAAAACTCTAACTAGACTTCGAATATCATGTTTTATTGGGAATGTGATGTACGAGTACCTAATGATTTGGAGAAATGAAATCAAATTAAAATACTCAGAAACATCACGACTTGATCTAAAAGGGATAACGATATAAAGTTTTGCATGGACGAGTGGGTTTACAGGTATTTACGTAGTTTGAAATGATTACAAATAATGTAAGAATCCATAATGATGAAAAAGTGACGGAGATCTTATCAATGGATATTAAAATAATTCAGATACGTAGGCAAGTACGTATTAAAATAGTGTTGGTTACTTAATTTAAATGTATATTGGCCAAAATTGGAAAGCACCTGCTAAAAGCATATTACACATCGGTTTTAAACTTAAAAAATACCCTTAAAAATAAATTGGTATGAATATCAAACGAATTTATATACAGTGTCGATTTTTTAGTAATCAAACGTTATAAAACTGAAGAAAAGTTGGGGAAAGCAGGAAGAAGGTCTGTCATTTCAGTAACTACAGGTCACTAAACAGAGAAAACATTGAAAGCAAATTTATTGATTATACTTACTGGCTTTCAAGAGAATTTTTTACACAAAAACAAGGGACAAATTAATGCTAGACTTTATTTTTTTTTGTAAATGCGAAAAATCACTCATTTGTAATATAATATTATGAATTTTATTAAATACCTAGTCTACAGGAAGGATATTCGTTTAATAGACGAACTGAGCTTACGCAGGTATGTTTTTAGGTTTTTGTACACTGTAACGCTGTCCGAAACGTTGGCTAAAGAAGGAGTTAGCGAAACACGGCATAACACCCCAAAAACAATAACAAAAATAAGCTTACGCAGTTCGAAAAGTACACTATTAAAAATATGGGGTTTTGTAATAATATTAATGTGAATGGCATCCCCAATTGGGGCACGCTGTGGGGCTGAAGGTAGTGAGAAGGGGCAGGAGGAAGGAAGGAAGGTGAAGAAGTACCTGCCTATTCAAATCTGTCACCATATTCTGAATGCTGGTCTTTCACCAAAGCGACACTGGAAGTATATTTAAATCTGGAATGTGGCGCAAATATATTATTTTTAAACGAATTAACTTTCAAACAATGGGTCACCTGTTATTAACCATTACGTTTTTAATTTTTTTTGTGTATTTTTTTTCTCTTTAAATATAACGATTGTTTATTTCTACCTAATGTAATATGACACACTGGGGTTGTACCATCTCCATAATCCTGCTGGAATATTTTTTTTTAAAATTTTTTTTTTTATTTTTTTATTTTTTTTTAAAACAAGTCCTGCTAAGCCAATTGCTTTGGCTTGTCAGAAGGTGCTAATGGTTCAATTACAAATATATTTTAAAAGTTTTATGAAACATCTTATTTCTACAGATTCAACATTTTTTCATTTTTTTTTTTACATTAACTCCACACAGGAGGCCCTGAGGAAAATAATTTCCCTCAGGGCCTATGTCATCTTTGAGGATGCTGTGTGGAGGGTGTTTTTGAGGAGAGGAAGGAGTGAACATGGGTCTTGAAGAGACCCATGTTGTAGGAGGGAGGAAACACAGAGGCCGGCAAATCGTTCCACAGCCGAGCTGTTGAACTCAAGAACGAGTCGTAGAAACGACCCGTTCTCATGTGACTCTTGTCAACCGTGTACAAATGTTGAGCGCGCGTTTGGCGTGTTTCCCGACTATGCACCGGTGCCGAGGGGATCATTGACGCTAGTTCCTCGGAGCATCTTCCATTGTAATACCGGTAGAACAAGGACAGCATTCCAACCTGGCGCCTGTGCTTTAAAGATTGCAATCCGTTTGTTAAATTAGGAGAATCTATCAAACGGACCGCCCGTTTCTGCACAGAGTCAAGGGTTTTTTTTCAGGTATTTTGGGGCTCCAGACCAGAGGTGGCTGCCAAATTTAACCGTGGGGCGCACTTGCGATTTGTACAGGGCTAGCAGTTGTGTACTATTAAATTATCTGCGTGCCTTGTACTGTACGCCCAGTTTCTGAGAGGCTAACTTAACTCTGGCCTCGATGGAGCCCCCGTACCTGAGCTGGTCACTTAGAGTTACACCAAGCATATCAATGGAAGGCCTGTTCGGGAGAATGCTTTCATACATTTTTTCATAAATATAAATATCAATATAAATATTATTTTTCCGATAACCAATTTTTCAGAATATATTTAACCTTATTCATAGAATAATGTTGCTTTATAGTTTCAGGTAATAAATTAAATACCTTCGATAAATAATTAGATAAATAATTTGATTAAATTTACTTGCGCATGCTGGAGTTTGAATCGTGGATTATAATTCGTAGTCAAGAGCCCTACTTCCCGATAGGGAAGCTGTCAAACAATAATAATATAATATATACATTGTAATTAGATTTAAAAACGCAGTATCGAGTAGATAAAACATAAACAAAAAGTATTCGATTTATCTGTCATTTTCGACAAATATTTTTTAATAGAGAAAAACGTTGCGTGAAGCAGCATTCAAAACTACCAGTAGTAGTTCATAAAATATGAGGATAAAGATAATCATATTCATGATCAGACATGCATAATATGGGGCCCGGCCTTTCTCTTGACAGAATCATCTTCCGGAAGCAGAGCAGGGGTGAAGGGGTGGATGGGGCTGGCTGCGACGGAAGTGGATCCAGGGAAGGGGTTCGTTAGTGAGACGGATATAATATAGAGGTATCGGGGGAACATAACTTAGCCGGGGTAGGGATCATGTTGCATGAGAGATGGTTTTAATGAACGAGATATTATTTCTTCACAACATATTACGGTTTTGTAAAGTTTTGATCGTTCGTGCAGTTCTAAACAAAATACGATGTAGAGACCTTTGGAACACATCTACAACGGAAGTGCTAAACTATAAGGACGGGTTGTTTCACAGACTTTGAACAATGCATTAAATTTCAAAGTTAATATTCAAGTTCTGTAAACGTCCATTTGAAGTTCTGTTATTATCCAATTACTGTACAACTACTGACACATGATTACAGAAACTGAATAGAACTTTCACAGAACTTGAATTTTAACCTTTTAATGAATGCATTGTTAAAATTCTGTGAAACAACCGTAACTCTTTTTTTATAACAAAGTACTTTTATTGTTAAGGCGAACACCTGCCCGCCCTTTTCATACAAAACTTAAATTTGGATCTGAGGTCAAAATACTTAACTCCGAGTAACAATTTTTTTTAAATTAAACTATTGTACACGGAAAGGATTTTATTTTTCATGATTTTAAAGACAGCTTTGATATTTTTTGTGAATTTATGGTAAATATTAAAAAAAATTATGTTAAACAATAATATACTATTTAAAAATAAAACAAATAATTATTTTAAAAGAAGCGTTTTTGGGCCCAATTTAAAATTTATGTGTGATACATTTTGTGTTCCATCGTAAATCGTTTTTTTTCAAATTTAAGCCCATCACGATGCTTTTCTTAACAATTTATATTTTTATTTCATTACATTTATGTGGTAGGTAGGCTAAAATATTTTTTTTAATGTAATTAAAATTGCCATTGAATTCATAAAAAATAGAAACCTTTAATAGTCTATATCTTGTAGCACATGGCCGTGCTAGATATTTTATTTTTTTTTTATTAAAAAATTAATTTTTCAGTTTTGCTAAGTATTTTGACTTCAATTCCAAATTTAAGTTTAATATGAAAAAGACCACGCATCCGTTCCTTTTAAGTTTCCTAACTGGTCAGAGGCGGTAGAAAACTATGAAATATCCGTTTGGGGTATGTTGTGTGGCTGAACACTAAATACGACAAAAGTCATTTCAAGTAACCTTTTGTTTCTAAATAGCGATCTTTCAGTACAATGACACTAAGATTATTTACGAATCTGATAATACTTTGAAATTAATGTATAAAGTCCAGAGACCGGTCCGTGACTGAGGTGGTATTTGCGGCAGGTTGTCGTTGGTTTAATTATTCTGCTGGCTAAGTCCTCCATCACACAGGAAACAGTTTCCGCTTTTAAACTATGGTGGTAGGAGATTTTCGAACATCGTCAGGTTATAGACAACTCGGAAATGTCTGTATTTCTTTTTAACTTAAAAAAAAATGTGAATGTTTACTCCGAGACTAGTAAGTCTAAGTAAAAATACTAGGCGGTAGTAATAAGAGAGGAAAATAATATAATGATAATTTTATTCGATCTGACAACTTCACTGCCAAAGTCAAACAAATGGTTCTTATGTCAAAGATGGATTTGGTGATTGGACACGAGGGTATATCTACAGTTTTTTCAAATTAAAATTTACTGTGGACAATATGAAAAGATTAACCGTTTTTGTGACAAATGACAAACAATTCCAGTACAGAAGTTTTTTAGCAGTGCAAATGCATACAAAATAAGAATTTTAGGATACGTAAGATAATATACAATAAGTTCGAATGTACAGTAAGGTGGGTCATTTAACAAAAAATGTTATTTTTAAATTCAAATAGCGATAAAAGGATGCCAAATGGGTTCAAAACGACGTGTTTAAATTTTTTCAATTTTCTGATACGATCTTCTTCCTCTGGATTACTTCAAAGTTTTGAAAATTTTAATCTTAAAAAAAAATTTTTTTTTTACCAAACCATATTTTTTGTAATCTTCAAATGCAAATGAAGTGTATTTTGACGAAATCATTTACAAAAAGTCCCAAAATTGAGTCTCGCAAAATAATGCCGAAATTTGAGAGTAAGAAGGATTTTGCTGGTATATGAATACACTGCCATGAGATAAATTGAATTATATTCAAATATATTTTTTTATAAATAAATCAAAATATCCCCTCTGTTACGTGTTTCATTAAAAATAATTCATTTTTAATGGTTAATCTAACATTTTTTTAAGATTTAACAAGGGCTGGTTTTTCTCTATAACGTGAAATTTCGAAGTCAATCCGGAGGAAGAAGATGATATCCAAATATTATTAAAAAAATCACGTGATTTTATATCTCTATTTAACACCCTTTTATCACTATTAGACAAACCAAAAGAAGAAAAAAAAATCCCATATAGTCGTGACCAACCCTAGTGTAAAGCGTTTCATTCATTGAAAACCGAAATAAACATTGGAAATACCTTTATAATGTTGTGGAACATCACTAAATTCAACGAAGTTTAGCATTTAAATTCGGTGTGAATATTAAAAATGCTGCCATTTTGGATAAAATATTTAGTTATTCACTTCACGCTCGAAATAAATCTCAATTCCAGTATAATTGAGGAATAATTTGTTTGACATGTTTGAAAACCTGACGACTCCATTCAATAACACAAATAATATTTGAATGATTTGTATAGCGCCGTTTTTGTGAAAAATCACCTCAAGGGCACTCTATACATATTTTCCATTCACTGTATTGTTGCAATTTCATTATTAATGACTGTAGGGGTATTATAATACCAGGGAGGAACATCAAAGATTTAAGAAATAATATATCCGGGATCTAAAATGTTTAAAATTCATTGACTGATAGCGTGACAGTGGTTATACTTTTCAATACCACAGTTTTTTGTTAGTATACTCAACGTTCATTAATTATTTACATACAAAACTACATTTTTTTGTATTTTATAACACCTTTACAACTAGAAAAAATGTACAAAATATACTTTTTTTCACACTCAAATAATTAGACCGCTGATGCAAGAAATTTATGAAAATGCAATTTTTGTAATTTCACTTAGTTTTCGCAATGGAATTGGAAAATTAATAAAACGAGAAGCTGTCTTACGTGCATATATGTGCCTTGCCCTATAAGAAGACGATATTATGACTAGTTAGTTATGTAGTAAAGATTTTACAAAAAGGTGAAAGAATTAATAAAGAAATATTCGTGGAGTTCTTTTTTTTTAACATGAGCTCCACACAAGAGGCCCTGAGGAAAAGAATTTCCCTGAGGGCTATATCATCTTTGGGGATGCTGCGTGGAGGATTTTTTTTAAGGAAGGAAGGAGAGGAGAGTTCTGGGAAGGGAAAAGGTTTAAAGGGTGGGTATGAATCTGGGGTTCAGTGTGTCCTGTTCATTCGCCTCCAAGACCTAGACAAACCTCACCCCATGAACCCGGGCACACAAGAAATGATACCTTCAGAAAACTAAACTTCGAGAGAATGAGACGAATGCAGATGAGTACCAAGAATGCGATAATTGTAGGGTTTATTTTTTATAATATTGTTATGAAGTAAAAATTTTTTTTTACATTTTATTCTACGAAGCACCGCACAAAGAGGAGGCCGATAGGCTACGGAGGACTGTACAAAACGGACACCGATTAATCTATCTTATTCTCTCGCAGGCTAAATTATATAGATGTATTTGTTTGTTTCTTTTTAGTATCGCTCGTTTCCGTTTTGTCGAGTTTCAAATCATAACGGTGCTTAAGAAGTTTTCACTTCAAAAAGTTCCTCTCCCATCCATCTACGGCCCTCGCTATAGTACGTAACACAAACTCAATAGAGTTTACTCGGCTCGGTGAGTGCCATTGGTGGAACTATGACATATCACCGACTGACGGATGGAAGTGCATTGCTTTGTATGCACTTTGCACCTATGCACTGTGCATTGCACCTGACGGTATTACATACCATTATAATTCTTAGGCATGGTCTTCATTATTTCGAAATCTCAAGTATCGCACGGCATTGGCACAGGTGCAGTGCGATCCTTCGTGCATTCGATTGTGCTTCTTCAAATCGTCGGCTCGACTGCGTTTTTAAAACTCTAGCTAGAATTTTTACATTTATTTTTGTAACGAATATGTAAATATATACATTAAAATCAAAATATGCTTGCTTATAAATGTGCATACAAGTGAGTTATCTATGTATTGTATTATATGCGTATAAGTGAGCTATCTATGTAAGCATAGGAAATGTTTGAAACTTTCAAAATAATTTCTTTCCACCCCCGCGGAGATTTCTGGATTATTACAACCACATGACAGTACATCTGAAAAGTTTTTTAATCAATACAAAAACGCTTGCAAAACTGTCAAAAATGTCACAATTTGAGATGTCACAATGTGAAATTTTGCTAATTGTTCAAAATTCAGTTTTCGAATAAACTTTTTAAATTGAATTTACTAGAAGTTCTATGTACTCGTAAGTAAGAATTATAGGCATTTTAAATAGGTTCCTGTGTTAGGTGCCAAATTTGACGGATTGTTCTTATAATACAGAAAAATGAATATTTGTAATACCTATATGAAAAATAAAAATTTGAATAAAAAATTTGTAATAGGTGGCACGCGAGCTGTTTAAAAATTTAATGTACTGGAACTCAATATATGGAACGCAGGATGAGGATTGGCGGGACAGGGGGAGGGAGAGGAGTGAGGGAGGGCGGGGAAGGTGGAGGGGAACGCGTGAGGGGAAGGGGACATGGGAAGAGAAGGGTCAGCGGAAGGGGAACGGGACGAATGGGAAAGGACACGCAGGGAAAAACTATTTCTTTATTAAGTGGCATTGCAACGCATGCCGGGAAATTGCTAGTATAAAATACTTAATACCTTTTAATTCACGTGTTAATATTTTAACGATACAAATGACGTGGCATGTTGAAAATTATTGCATTCTTATTACCTTTTTTCGATAGTTTACGTACAATTTAGGAGAAAAATAAAATGAATTGGAAAAATAATATTTATTTGATAATATTTAAAAATAAAAAAACTAAATCTATTAGTTAAATAACTAACCTAATGTCCACAGGGCGAAAAAACAATTTAAATCAAAATATATATTCTAACTTTAAGCATTTCTACAGTTGTTGTAATTTCTTTGCGACGGTGTTCGAACCCGCATTACATCGACTGACAGTTTCATGTTTCGACTATTAAATAAAGGAGACCGTCTTTGAGGGACAATTATATGTAAATGTCTTTTCTGCATGTTTCATATCTTTCTTAACCAGGTACATTATGTGCAATGTAATTTAATGATGAAATAGCTTGCATAGATACATATAAACACGACGATAGTATGAATCATGTACCTAATAAACGGTGACAACTGAATGTTGTCACGTATGATTTGACAGCTCTTAACGCTCATGCGAACTCTGGCGGAGTAAAAAGGTACTTTTCAACACGGCTACCATCAACAATATTAATCGGATATAGAACACAAAAATAAAAAAAAAACAAAAAGATGAAATGCAAAGAGCTTAAGTAAAAACAATACCGCTATGCTAAAACAATACCGCTATGCTACTTACAAAAATACACTGATTTAAACAGAATAAGAACGTACGTAATGGTAACGTACTTTTTGTATTATTTCTCAAAGTTTTTTTTTTGTTTTTGTTTTGTTGCCCCGAATTTTCTATTCAATATTACAAAGAGGTGACCTGAAAAAACAGGTAACTATTTACCTGTTGTGCATTGAGCTTGAGCAATTTTCACATATTGAGTAACATGCCTTTAGTCATGGTTATGAGATATAAAAATAAAATTTATTTGTTTTATACTTATTGCTTTCTTTTAACGATCTTTTCTTTCAAAAAGCTTTTCATAAAAAAACATAAAAACACTTACACAGCATAACAGCATGCGTATTTTGTGAACCGAGTAAAATTAGCCCTGGAAATCGGAATAAAATATCGAACAGATTTCATAGTCATACGATGTAACTTTTCAAAGTGTACCCTAAATAGGTATGCCATGGTCTCACTGGTTCCAGACAGTTGGGTTCAGTTGGGACTATTGTGCGGTTTTCACATAAATACGTGCAAAAGGTAGGTACGCTATTCGAAGAATTTACAATGTTGTTTTACATTTTTAGATCTGATCATTAAAATAAGCAAATTGCTTAATCGCTCTAATATAGAGCTATAGACAAGATGAAACTTCACGGATTGGCATTACTTGAGTCATGCAACGAGCAAAAAACGTTCGAAAAGTGCAGTTTGAAAATTTACGATATCACAAAAATTATTGAAATTCCTCATGATTAATGATGCGATTCTCAGCTATAAAATAGGTTTTACTTAGTTGCAATTTGGTACTTAGGTAGTTACCTACACAGGCAAACATTAAAATGCGTAATCGATTCGATCGACTGGAGTTAATTGTTTAAGCGTGTTTCAATTCCGAAAAAGTGCATTGATAGGTTGTGAAGTAAATTTATAGGTAGAATGTATTCAAATTTGCTTAGGTAATGTCCCTCGCGCATTCCATGTGGGTATCACCCTGTCATTAGAAGTAATTTTACACACATTCTCTCCTACGTTAACACAGGGGCTTGGAATAATATGTTATGCTCTTGAATAATGCACCATTGTTGTGCGGAATAATCAGTGTTTGATTACGCGGGATCTATGCGTGATTATTTATAAATCACGCAGAATCAACAATCACCTGACAGATCAGAAGTAGTATGTGTCTGAATATAAATATATTATCAGCATAAGTATGTTGTAGAAGGAATACACTTTATCTCATAACAAAGGAGAAATTCTTAGCTAAACAAGGAACCTTCATGCGTAGGTAGATTTGAATTGGGTCTCATTGATACCTCCATCCAGAAAGAACCTTTGTTATGCAGTAGTTAAATTGATAAACCATTTCACGTGTATATATGCTTTTTGTCGCAGACGTAGGTATCTTCCAAGCATTATTTTTGTTTCTTACGTACTCAAAATTATTTACTTAGCTGAATACATTAATTATTTTATTTATTTTATTTTAGGGAAATCAACAGTTTACAACTTGGTTTATTATACATTTTTAATTTACCTATCTGAGAAACCAATTATAGATTACCTCATTATAATATTATATAATGTATCTATAAAATAAACAGCAATCTTACAATAAATAAAAAAAACAAATTATGATAAATTACAAATGACGGTTCCATGCCAACTGAGAATAAGTCAACTCAACACCTCCTTGAAAAGTCATTAAAAGCTATGAAAAAGTAATTTTTAGTTAGCCGATAACCCTAACCTAACGTAACTTATTTAACCAAATTTTTATATATATTTTTTATCACTCTAAATGACTTATCTGAGATGGTTCTGAGTTGGTTTCATTACGAGTTGTCCGGTCACCATTACTGACATCCTTGAGGCATATATGGTATACGCATAAAAGGTATACTTTTTTTTATATGAAATACCGCACAAGAGTCCCAACTGCTCCCCTCTGGAGCCAGTGAGACTATGGCATCCCCAATTGGGGTATGTTGTGTGGCTGAAGGTAGTGGGGAGTGGAAGGAGATAGGGAAGAGGAAGATGGGGAAGTACCTGGCTATTCAGATCTGCTCACTAAACACGGCTAATGCCATTTCGAGCAACGTTTCAATTCTGAATGGTGGTCTTACACCAGGGCGATACTAATAGTATCTTCCACTCTGGAACGTGGCGCAAATATACTATATATTATTTTAAATGAATAAATTGTGAAATAACACAAATTAATCAAATAAAATTTATTTGCACACGCCGGGTTCGAACCCGCGACCTTCGGATTGTGAGTCCAGAGTCTTACCTCGGGACCACGGAGGCCGTCACCTCTGTTAAGACCGAATATAGTTTAATTTAGAATAATGACACAAAACCGACGTAAAAGCAATGAAGCAGATCAAAAGTAAATATTGTTTTGGACATGTAGATATATTGCAGAGTAGATAGAAAAAGAAAGACATGTCAGGAGAATGAGGCTCTTACGGCCAAGAAAGAACGGTCACCAACAGTTTAGTCAAATACTAAATTTCTAATTAAATGAATACAACATTAGCGAAACTCAATCAAAAATCTGGAAACGGAAAAATTAGAAAAAGATTTTGGCAACTCTGATTAAACGCAGAGTTTTCTGTTGAGTTAAAACCTAAAATGACAAAAGAGCATTCATTATTGTAGATGAGGCTTTGGAGTTTGGCGCACGTGCGTCAAGAAACAATTATATAAAGATACACCCTTTCTCTGGTCTCAGTTCATTACTAATAAGTTAGGTTGACCGGTTTGATGAACCTGTCCAACAAACATGGTCTAATGTCTGTCTTAAGTGGGATTGATCAATAATATGTGACGGTCGTACGTGTCTTTTATCTATCAATCAACTGCGACCACTTCTTTCAACAGAATAAGACATAACTGCACAAGTCTACAATGGAGTAATGACATGACCTGACTACGTTGAGTCACAATGACCCGCGACATGCTCACATGAAACTGAGATTGAAGATAATCATTTAAAAGATAGCATCCCGACGTAACAAGACATTTACCCATTCATTCAATCATCCATTCTTTGTATTTCTCTAACTTTAGTGCATTGTGTATCGTGGAAACCAGGAAACATGTAATATATTACCTATCCTTTTTCGCAATATTATCGCAATATCTAAAAAATCAGTGCAATTCACGCGCGGTAGAAATGAAACCTTTAGAAAACTAAGAGTGGGGAGACAACTAAGCACCACAAAAAGAGGACACCAATAGGCTAAGATGCACCGCACAAAGAGGAGACTGATTAAACTATCTCATTCTCTCAAAGGCTAAATCCTATAGATGATTGTATTTGTCTCTTTTTATTGTCGCTCTTTTTTGTTTCATCGAGTTTCAAATCACAACGGTGCTGAAGGAGTTTTCTTTCAACATAATATCATCAATCAAACTTTTGTTTACCGGGCAGTCAGTTGGGCTGATACACAACAAAACATTGACAGGTAAATTTGACGAATCAAAAATACTTAGTTTTGTTTTATGTTTTTGTAAACTACAGACAATTAGGTCAAGATCTTGTAATACATAGATCAAAACATAAGCGTCAGGGAATCTTAAAAAAGCACATCATTTGAGAACAAAGCTACACGCATTACTTCCAATAAATTCTCTACTGATAAAAGAAGACATGCACGAGGATTTGAATGGCTGCAATAATTTGCTCATCATGTTCTAAAAAACAATTAGGTTCCTTCTCCGAACACATTTAATCAATTATTGCGTTATTCCTTGGTACACACGTTTGGAGTGCAACTTGGATTCTAACTAAGAATGATGTGACAAGGGCACAGCACACAAAGTGACCTAGGTACTAGCGTTACAAATAAATTGACAGCAGACCTCCGTCCAATACTGGATACGGATAAAAGGCTGGAAGAAAAAAACACATTGATCCTAATTAGTGTGTTAGATAGTGAAATATTGCATGTAGACCAACTACATAGATATTTACATTTTCTAAAAATAATGCATGATGTTCCTGACATATTTCTTTCGCAACGTTTTAGGTCGTTCTATCGCCCAGTTATAAATAACGAGTGACATACTTAGTAGCGTAATAATCATGTACAAAAACAATAAGACTTACGATATTCAAATTTTTTACCCATCCACATTGAGCCACTTCATTGTAATCACCTAGCCAAACTCACGTCTGCGATAATTTCCCAGACGATGATGGAAATCTTGCGATGATTGTGTAAAAAGTAATGTTAAATTAGTTTGCGCCATATCACAACGATTTCAATGCAAATCAACCCACGCACGATATTATACTGTGAGACAAATTGTAAGTATGCAATCCTCTCATGTAATTAGGATAGCGTTTTTGTTTGATGGTGATCAAATAAGACTATCACTATATAATGTTATTTTAAAGAACAAACTCTTAAACTCTTTACCTCTTTCAGAAATTCGTCTATTGATGTAAACCCACCCCCCCCCCGTAAGTTTGATGATGATTTAAATAACTGATTCATTGTAAAGGTTTTTAATCCGATCGATTCTGTAAAGTTGTTTACTCGGTTACTCCTTAAACATTTATGGTGATGATTTTAAATATTCAGAGTAAATTAATAATCTTATCCATAACAAAATTTCATCGTTTGAGAATACTGGTATACTTTCGGGATACTTTCGTACACTGGACCGACTTAGTACAAATATTTTAAAATCTTTTAATTACTGTCTTTACTAAAAGACAATTGCATTCGGGGTGATGAAAAATGCTAAATTAAAAATTTAATTTTTGTATAATGAACATTTTTTTTTGTCGTCAGATATTTACAATAATTTATGTCAGTATTCTATAACATTTTGCATTGAAATTTTGAATGCAGTGTTTTTCATCACTCCGAATGCAAATTGTTGTCTTTTGTAGTAATAAAGGTGAACCAAGGTTTTTTTTTCTAAAAAATATTCGTATTAAGCCTGTCCAGTTATCTCGAAAGTTTAACAGAATTTTTATTTTACTCGTAGAAAACAGAATTTTCATACAAATTTACTACCTATTTATATCAGACATGCGTGGCACAATATTTTCTTTGGGACAATTATTACTCTGACATCTTCCATATGTTCAAAGAGGTTATCTTATATGTCCCTAACAAGTGTGCTCGTGGGAGATCCCATGCACTTTTTTATGCTCCGAAAGCGAGGATTTCTTCCCATCAGAACGCGCCAATATATAAACAGAGTGACTATCTGCATCGACCATTAGACAGTTTATAGACAGTTTAGCAACTATCTTTTGATGCATGTCACAAAATAGTAAAACTGGCCCCGCGCCTTTTTAATTTGTCATCTGAGAACATGAAAAAAAAACTTGTAAGATGTAAGCTTATTTTGTAAAAAATCAGTGTGTTGGACCAAACTATCTAATTGTATCCATATTTTTTTAATAAACATGATATCAACTTTTCCTTGTACGAAAAACAGTAAAAGTAGGATTTTTTGATAATTAACTTCCACCAATTTCACAATCAAGTAATCCTGTCATAATCTAGCACCAAATAAAAGAGGCCAAGTGCGCCTATTGCCAGTAACGGACGATAGACCCTTCATTACATCCTATAATTCTCATCATTATAGGAAGCACGTTACATCCTCGGGCCCAGTGAGATAATATTACCGATCGTGAACAAACCTTTACTTTTAACCACAACCTTTGAACCCCCATAGCCTGTTAAAGCCTCACGTTCTACGTTCATAGCTTTTAATATCACGCTTGTATAATTCTGTACTTGATATTATGCAAAGGCATGAGAATTGTAGCTGCAACTTCTATTGAAATCCGCTAATTGATAGGCATTATCTTGTTGCTTGTTATTATTAATTACGAAAAATAATCCTTTAGCCAGATTGATAGTAAAACTATGTGCAAAAACATACGTAACAAAGAACAATGGATAAACTCTTGTTGAAAAAGGCAGTTGATTTGCATCGATTCCTCAAAAATAAAGCTTTTCAGTTTTATCACAAATATCATACGCTTAATTGATTTTCTAAAAAAACTTTTTTTTCTGTCTGATGACCTTCAGAAAATTAATTCCCCTCAGAGCCTACGTCATTTTTGGGGATGCTCTGCGGAGGGTTTTAGGTATAGGAAGAAGAGAAAGTTCTGGGAAGGAAATGGTATGAGCAATAGGTACGAATCTGGGAGTCAATGTGTTCAGGAGTGACATACGTACGAATCCATCCCTCGCACTGCGGTATAAGGTGATGGGTCGAGAGAGTCCGGCTGTAGGTAAAATGTATCCATCAATCAGTCTCTCCCGACCCGGTCCGACAGCAAACGCATGTGACGCCGAGGTCTAGACAAACCTTATCCCATAAACCCGGGCACCCCTGTTAAATTACCAAACGTAGCAAACCACTTGGGTTAAACTATTGCAGAGTTAACCAGGGTAACCTATGGTTGGTTATCCAATATTTTTTTCCCGGGTTGGCGGTACCTATACCTGCCTTCCAAATTGAATGCATGTCATATAAATAATGGATTATTTTTTAATAATATCTTGAATAAGTTCTCGTTATCGAAAATCAATCATTGCATCACATTTCTTAATTTATTGGTTCTATGTACTTTTTTTTAGTTAGAGAAAACAAATTTTTCGTAAGAACACTCTTTTTTAAAACTTTTTTAAGGCGTTCGTCCCGTTAAGACGAGAGATGGGTTCGAGTCTCAGTTATGTTTTTATTTGTCTGTGTCTTGTTCTTTTTCAAATTTTCGTTAAGATTATAATTACTATCTTCACCTTCAAAACAAATTCCGTACTCTAAAACATTCAATTCTCATTTTGAGGGAATGGAAAATGATTTTCGACCAATTTTTCAACCGAAGTCAATCAAAGCCAAGTCGGAAATCAATCGAAGAAAAATACAGAACACCAATATTCCGCATTCATAACTACAAGTAAGCGTTACATTAACAATAGTTTAGTATATTAAAACATTGCTTAATATAATTAGCGTTAAAAAAATATTGGCGGAATGAATACCTTCAAAAGACCCGTGTTAATAAAAATCGTATATAATCCTGTCAGCTGCCAATGCGAAGTCATAAACATTAGTTAATGCGGAAAAAAATAGTCGATTCTCGTGAGTTCTTTGATTTCTTGGATATTCAGTACCTAGAAACAGATATTGAATTATTGTTATTGACTAACGTAAAAGTAAGAACAAAATTCCAACACATTTTATGATGCAAGTATTTCAACGCTTAAAATACACCATGCGAACCCATAAAGAAATAATTTAAATAAAATAACATTAATAGTGAATTATTATATTTCCTAGCATATTTTTCTTCTACATTTGTTCGGAAATAGTGAAATTAATGAAGTCAAGGCCGGATTTCCGTGGGGCAATGGTTTTATGACAGTAAGAATATTAAATTTGTAACGCGTTGTCCAGTTTTGTACAAAAGTTTGATAACCTAAACAAAACCGCAACACAAATGGATAAATGATATCCATAAATAATTAAACTGCGGCGGACATTCAATATTAATAATACGAACAGTTGGTTGCAGCCAAACAATTATTATTATTTTGAAATAGCATTGCATTACCACCACCGTAAATTAACGTATCACCAATTTCATAGAAACCCCAATACGGCGTAGATAGGTTCTTTGTTTCTATTTAACTATTGTAATATCCATCATGCTGCTTTGTTTATTGTCACATGTTTTTTTTTCTTTCTAGAAAATGTAAGAAAAACAAATGGCGATTTTAAAAACAACAAAAGTTGAATATTATCCATAATATTCTTTGAATAATTGTATAATGTTTCTAAAATGAACAAAACTTGCTTATCCTGATACTAAAACTACAGTACTACTGTTGATATTTTTCTGGTATTGAGTTTAGAATATTATTTTTCCTGTCTTATATAACTCTATTGATCCAATACCCAATTTGAAATTCTAAAAGCATTTGTTTACGTTTCAAGGGTTAATGTTGACAATTTGTCTCTTAGGCCATCACCTCATGGAGAAACTGAAAAGAAACAGTTGGCGACGCAATCGCAATCAACCTCCTGAATAAAATCGATATTTTTCTGATCTGACATATCGCAGATTACTCGAAAACTTAACAGGTCGTGAGCCGCTACCATGGCAACCTGTCAACAAGGCAACTGAAACGTGACAGCCGCGGCGACCAGCACTGCTAAATACCGCGGCCGGCGCGTTTCAGTTGCCTTGTTGATAGGTTGCCATGGTAGCGGCTCATACCTGTGTGCGGACCGCCAATGAAAATCACAAGTTCCTTTCCTGTGGATATTGATTGTGTCGCCAACTGATTTTTCAGTTTCTCCACGAGCAGATATCTTTAATTTGGGATTTAGTATATAATAATTATAAGCTTTGTGTAAGACAAAAAAAACAACGATTCAAAAACATATATTTATTGCAGCTTATGGTGCTTACGTATATTATTTATATCTAAAAAAGTAATCCAAGACCAACCCAGATTTTGGAACACCAAAAATCATTTTTTTAATTATTTTAGAATGTAAAAGCATTTTAAAATAATTAAAAAATTCTTCCAATTAAAAAAATGATGTCAATGAAAATTCAATGTGATCTTAAAAGTGTACCTAATCAACATATCATTCCTGATGTGGGTGCGAATGGTCCTTCGAATACCATTTTCAATAATCACAAAGCCCAGTCAAATACGGCTATTAATTATTTTGCAACACTAAATTGTTTGCAGGTATGCTAAATCCTTTCACGCCTCCCAACGCCCAGGCTTGAGCGGAAAAACACTTTCGCAATGAAGGTAGTTCCTCGTGATTTCATAATAACGCTTATTATAAACGGAAGGAAACTGTAATCCTACAATCACCTGAGACTTGTTCCTTGCGCTAAAGGCTGCAGTACCACCGAAAGATAACCAGTTTTTGATTTCACAAAGGTGCGAAATTAAACAACTGCTTAATTTGGAATGCAGTAACCTTTAATTGAACGGATATCCTATGTCTTTTCAGGAGTGGTTCAAGTAGCACACAGTTATTTATACTAGCCTTTTGAACTGTGTGTAAATCCTTTTACAGTTTTGCTATAACTTAACTGTCTAACGTTATGTAGAAGAGTTTCTGTGATGTTTTCTATTTTATTTAATGACAAAATACATAATATATGAAAATATTTTCCTGAAAACTATAATATATATGAGTATGTTATATCCACTATATCAAGTTTCATTGATTTCGAGAAAACCGCAAAAATCTGTCACATCTCTAGCGTAAAAAGTAATTGCATTTAAATTTTTAGAATAAATTGGAGTAATATAATTTCGAAAAGTGTTAATTTCTTATGTATGTCTAAGTAATTTCGATTAATAAAATGGATATAGCGGATTTTGGAACTCACTTAGTGGTTCGCTCTCGGTATAAAGACTTTTGAAATTCAACTGACCTGATATGGCGGGTTTAGAAACTTGCGCTTGACATACGATTGGCAAAAATAACTTCTTGATTGGTTGCATTCCGATATAGCGGGTTTTGATAGTAACTTGCTGAATGATATAGCGGATTTCATTTCTCACTCGCAGTCATAACATGGATTTTGGTCGTGATAGGAGAGGTTTTGAAACTCATTTTAGGTTCCTTTTGTTACTCGCAAAAACGTGAACAAGATTTCATACTCAGATCATTTTGTCAAAAATCGGAAATAGGGGGTATTGAAATTATAGGACTCATATTATAATTCAGTGCGATAATCAGATCTATAATCATCACAATTTTTTCTAGCTCAGAATCAAAAGAGATCTTTGATTTGGTTTTTGAGTTAGAAAAAACTTTTCAACCCTAAACTGCACCCCTTTTTCAAATTTGTTTCGCTTTTCGTCATCCCACTTCTAATAGTAAATGCTTTACTCAAATAGCACTGAGGCAGTTAACGGATCCCTCCGAAACTAGTCGAAAATGATACATAAATATTATTTTTTATAAAAAAAAGAAAAAAAAATGGAAGTAAAAAGTCTGTGGTATAAAGGTTTAAGTTTTAATACGGTTATTGACAAATAATTTTTAAATACAGGTGTTACAATTGAACTATAGAAAGGTAACCTTACTTGGACTACAAGCGCTTATTTTTAAAAGCCCGTGTACTTGCAAACACGTTTGTTAAAGGCAAATAGCAACAAAAAAATCAATTTACATAATAATTCTTATCAGTTATACCATAAATAGATCTAAAAATTATAAAGTTGATTTCTCAAATCAGACATTATCTCGAGTTATTGATTTGATAATGTTTTTTTGAAAATTTATGGAAACGGGTTGAATAAATTAGCCTGACAACTACTGTAACCTATCCTTCGCTCGCTAGCTCCGCAGGCTAAATTTGCCAATGCGAATTTTCTAACCAGGGACTATCGCACTGTACTGCGTAGTCTTTTTGTAAGGGCTTGGCATACTTATGATAAATTGGCCCTACAAGTTTAAATATTCTCTCAAACGAGAATTTTATTTTACAGGTTTTTTATGATAAAATAAAATCCCTTTTATTAACTGCAATCATTTCGTATTTTTGCTTAGCCGATATTGAATACCTAGAATAGAAGTAAGTAGGTACTTTACCTCACATTAATTTAGCTGTGTTTTCATTCATCCATACTAATATTATAAATGCGAAACTGCTCGAGTTTGTTATTGACCTTTTCACGCATAACACAATATAAAGACTTTAAAAATTCATTCACCAATAACAAGCTAAATTATATGCGCAGACTATATTTTGTATACTTATACTAATATTATAAATGCGAAACTGCTCGAGTTTGTTTATGACCTTTTCACGCATAACACAATATAAAGACTTTAAAAATTCATTCACCAATAGACAGCTAAATTATATGCGCAGACTATATTTTGTATATGATGGTAAGCTCTGGCGTAATGAAATTATAAATATTAATATATTATATTTGTTATACGTTTTCTGTCGCTAACTAAAGCAAATTTTTGCTAACGTCAGAAAAAAATCGTTTCCATGGAAACGATTGCTACTGCTTCAGAAAATTCAAATATTAGAATATGTTTTATTTTTTTGGACAAGCTTCTGTTTTGGAATAAATGTCAGTTCCTACATTAAAAATATAATTCGTTACGATTATAAAGACTGAATAAATACTGTAATTTTTTATTATATTCACAAACTTTCAAATATTTAATTAAAAATAAACATCCGAAATGTTTGTAAGCGCATAAATTCCGAACGAATGAACAAAATTGGATAATTCTTTTTTTCTTTGAGCTATAGCTTTATGAAATTTAGGTGGCAGGCGAGATGTTTGAAAACTGAATGTAAGGGAATGAATGTATGGAATTCGGGAGGGGATGGGGGTGGGGAGGAGGGGGTATAATTGATAAGTTCAACCGCTACAGTAATTTCCCGTAATACCATGCGAGCGAAGCCGCGGGGAAAAGCTAGTTATTTATAATGCACACCTGACAATATAGTCGAACTAGTTGTAAAACTTAGAGATTAATTTTCATGTTCCGGTGTTTTTTCCCGCAATTTCTGTCATTGAAACCGTCAATATTATTATTTGTATTAAGAACGGTTATTTTTTGAACCGGTTCCTTATGAAATATTTTAAAAATACGAAAAGTTTTTAAAAAAAAAAATTTCAAAATCGTCTATTTATTTATTTATTTAAAAAAAATACGAGGAACCGGTTAATTTTTTCTCAGATTTCCCTGGTAACCCCCCTCCCCCCACTACGTTTTTTATTTTATTTTTGAAGAACAGGTTGCAAAAGTAATTGGATAAAGGGATGGAGAACCGGTTCCTCATCATTCTCAAAGAACTGAAACATTTCAGGTATCAAATCACATCTAACAAAAATTAATAAAATAAAAATTGTTATTTATATTCTATAAATTAAAAGAATTGCCAATTACTTCCCACCGAAATTATCGAAAATACGTTTTTGTAAAAATAAATTCAGTGTAACGAATAAAATCATTTTAGCAGATAAGTTCTGATCCGTATGTTTTATTCTGATTTTTTTTTTCAATTTTTAGCACAGCTAAACAATTCTTTACCCTTAAAAGAAAACCACAATAATTAATAGAATCAATCATAAATTTATTGTCAAGAAAAGAAGCAAACTTCCTTTGAATTGTCCAATGTCATACCAATGTTTAATTATTCCTTCTATTTTATTAAATTAACTCCAAATGGGAGGCCACGAGGAAAATAACTTCCTTCAGGGCCTGAATTTTTTTTTTTTAAAGAAAACAAACATTCCCGGGTTACAAATAACCCAACAATGTTTGAAAATCTCTTACTACGATGCCCACTCAACCACTGACCAGTCGAATCCTCCACACAGAGTTTTTGGGAATGCTGTATGGATAGTTTTTTTGAGGAGAGGAAGGAGTAAGCATGGGTCTATAAGGGACACGTGTTGTAGGAGAGAGGAGATAGAGAAGCCGGCAAATCATTCCACAGCCGAGCTGAAGATTCGTAGAAAAAACCTTTTATCGTGGGACAAATAAGGTAAGGCGCGTGTTTCCCGACCACGCACCGTGCTGAGGGGATCATAAATGCTAGTTTCTCCCATTGAAATACCGATGGAAGAAGGACAGTATTCCCCCCTGACGCCAGTGCTCTAAATATTGCAATCAGTCTTGTAAACATAGGGAAGTTTATCAAACGGACCGCCCGTTTCTGCACAGGGTCAAGGGTTTTTTCAAGTATTTTGGGGCTAAAGACCAGAGGTTGCTGTGTGAACTGTGTAATGCAAACATCGAGTTTATTACATATCATTCAAAGGTTTTTCGCACCAATTAAGAGGGAATAACCAGACAAAACCGGGAATATGTCATTTTTAAATCAACTTTTAGACGTATTGACTCTTTTCCACTAAAAAATATAAGTTGATTTCAAAAGACTGGTCCTTTGTTTAGTGAAGCTTTTTTTTTTAAATTTCGAGAAGATATTTTTATTTTTAGTACAATAAGGTTTTATTGTAGGTCGTCGGCAGGTTTGTTAAATTTTCAAACAAAATTGTGTATTATTCAACATACATTTAAAATCATATAATCAAGCAGTAAAATAAATCAATAAATTATTTGGGAAACCTACTTTTCAGAATTTTTATTTTAGTTCAAATAAAATCATATAAAAAGATAAGCGCTCTTGTTTTGTGACGAAAATACTTCAGTCTTACAAACTATTATATTAAAAAAAAAAAAAAAAATATTTTGCTTAGACATTATAGAAAAATTATAAATAATAAAAATATAATACTATGATCAAACAATAATTACATAAAGTACAAAATTTTAATTGCTTTATCATCACGAGTATGAGCACTTTTGAATGTGGGTATTTTTGAAAGCAAATTTGGAATGAAATAAAATCGATATTGAGTCATTAAGTAAAACTACTGGTATGGAGAAAAATGAATCTTTCTCATCGGAACCGCCCTGTACCGTTGCAAGGGTACGATTGCAAGATTATCATTCGACGAAATTTAAATTCTCGGCTGCAGGTTAATGGCTCTTAACTTAAATTCCTTATTTACAGACCAACTTTGACGGCCTCCGTGGTCCCGAGGCAAGACTCTCGACTCACAATCCGAAGGTCGCGGGTTCGAACCCGGCGTGCGCAAATAAATTTTATTTGATTAATTTGTGTTATTTCACAATTTATTCATTTAAAATAATAAATAGTATATTTGCGGCACGTTCCAGAGTGGAAGATACTATCAGTATCGCCCTGGTGTAAGACCACCGTTCAGAATTGAAACGTTGCTTGAAATGGCTTTAGCCGTGTTTAGTGACCAGATCTGAATAGCCAGGTACTTCCCCACCTTCCTCTTCCCTATCTCCTTCCCCTCCCCACTACCTTCAGCCTCACAACATTCCCCGATTGGGGATGCCATAGTCTCACTGGCTCCAGACGGGAGCAGTTGGGACTCTAGTGCGGTATTAACTTAGTAAAAAAAAAAAAAAACTGGAAGAAAAACGCTAATTCCACGCTTAAATCTATAAACGGTTAAAATATTACATAATAAAATAATTATTGTTTATGTGAAATCATCGATTTGGACCATTTTAAGTTATTTTAGTCCTCAAACGTATCTATCCATCGAAATGTTATGATTTTGTAACAGTTCTGGCCATGAATTTCGATTAATAATTGCAATGACTTAGTTTCATAGAACTTAATTGCAATATTTCGATTGATAGCTGAAATCATTAAAGTGGTGCAACACTGCACTATATTGGCGAGAAATGTTGAAATAAATCGTTTAGTCACAAATAAAAGAGAACATCTAAATTTTTAATTACTAAAATAATCTATTTTTTGACGATTCGGTTTATCACGCTGTTCGCAATTTAGCAAGGAATTGGATTTGATGGATTTTGGGTTCTAATTATTAGCACAGAATGAATTTAATTTTTGATAAATTGGTTTAGATTTTTTATATTAATTAGTTGTGAAATTTCCAACTTAAAAATACTTATTTTTTTATTGTTGAGTAAGTTTTCTCCGACGCTGTACTAAGTTTTAAGTTATATTAAAAACAGGGTAAACTAAATAATTCATATACGATTTTCGATTGTCGTAGTTAAATGTATTATAGTGATTTATTTTGGGGTATTATGCCGTGTTGCGCTACCTCCAGTTATAACCAATGTTTCGGAGAGCGTTACAGTGTCCAGCATTAGGGCAGATGTGTGATAAATAGTTAATAATTATAATCTAAATGAAAATATGAAAGAAAACAAGACACAGAAAACAGAAAAAAACAATGGTCGCAACTGGGACTCGAACCCAGACCTCTCGTCTAACCGGGACGTGCGCGTTTTCCAATTTCGCTATGCCCACCTTCTGTCAAACCGTCATATTTGTCAATCTCATATTTCAAATATTTTAGAATCATTAATATTATCTTCAACTAGTTCTTTTTCCATATTATAGGCAACTACTCTTTTTATTGGAAACAATCATTCTAAGAATTGGTTTGTAACCTGAATAGCGTCCGGTTAGACGAGAGGTCTGGGTTCGAGTCCCAGTTGCGACCATTGTTTTTTTGTTTTTTTTTTGTTTTTTTTTTTTCTGTTTTCTGTGTCTTGTTTTCTTTCATATTTTCATTTAGATTATAAGTGTTATCTTCTTCTTCAATGATTTATTACGTTGATGGGAATAACCTTATAAAAAGAGAGTTTTTCTCATAAAAAATTAATAATTGTTTGTTTATAATTTAATGGAATACGTCAGTACTTTCCGCGGGATCACAATACACAATTACTCAATACCAAAATACCAATTAAGCGTTCTGCCTCCTGGAATTGACCAACTAGGAGAAAATATTATTCATCAATGATGAGCCAACAATAAAATTATTCATTAACTCATTGGTTCCCATTTTTTTCTACCAAACGCAAAAAAAAACTTTGTTTTCACGCTCTCTAAACCAAGAAAATATGGCATTATACATATGTATATAGCAAAAAACGAGGAAGGGAGTGTAAGGAGAATAAATGACGCAAATGTGAATGGTAAAAGAAGTCGGGGACGCCCGAGGAGGACATGGCACGACCAAGTGAATCAGACACTTGAATCGGGCCATGTCAAGAGTCAGAATAATAGAAGAGCATATATGAGACGGTGTATGAATGTGAACGAGGCAAGGATTGTATGCCAAGATCGAGTTATTTGGCGGTCTGTCCTCTCTGCCTTCATCTGTGGGGAAACGGCATGACGGTTAGTCATTTAGTTAATAAGGACGGGTTGTTTCAAAAAATTTGATGGATTCATCAAATATTTGAAGTTAATTTTCACGTTCTGCGTAAGTTCTATTCAAGTTCTGTGATGATTTCAGTTTTGTGAATCAACTGGTCTATAATGATGTAATAATAGAACTTGAATAGAACTTACGCAGAACGTGAAAATTAACTTCAAATATTTGATGAATCCATCAAATTTTTTGAAACAACCCGTCCTAAGAGATTGTCTTACTTTCCTGAACAAATAAAAATACATTTTGTTTTTAATTATTTATAAGTGTTATTAACATAAATATATTGAAATGAGTATTTTTTCGTTTCGATAGTTGTTATGCCAATTGATGTTCCTAACGTATTTTTAATTCACTACACTAAGAATCTGGTCAAATGCGACTCTAAGGTCGCGAAATAGCTTTTAGAAACCGCTATTTCAGTCTATATAATGTGATGAATATGATGTTACCTATCATCTTTAAAGTAATTAATCAATTTTATGAGTAGATCGATGCAAATTCGCGTTCTAAGTTTCACCATAATGTAACCGATTTAATAAACCTAGAACAAAGTAATTAAAGTCTATATAAAAGAGGATGAAGGCTTCTAGCGGGAAATTGGATTCAAAAGAAGCCTCGGTGCATTACCAGAAACCCACATCAAAGCAAAGATTTTCCGTTCTTATTGCCTTTAGAAGCAAAGAGACGAAGGATGCCTTTATAACATTAGATGGGAAACCTTCTAAGCGTATACAATTTTTAACCTAAAGTTTTATGCGTTTAAATAATATTGAAAACGGTTTAGTTGCTTTTACTTATTTTATCTTCAATGTTTTCAGATGATTTTTGTACAAAATATAAAAATGTGCGCTAATTTAACTAAATATGGACTCATCAATTAGTTATTTTTGGATTTTGGGTCTTTTTTTCATTGGCTTTATACTTTGTGCTTTGTATTTTTCTTTTGATTTTAAATTTCACAAGCTTTTTCCCGCGGCTTCGCTCGCATGGTATTCGGGGTAAATTACTGTAACCCTTGCACTTATCAATTATCACCCCCCTCCCCCTCCCGCATTCCGTACATTCATTCTCGGTACATTCAGTTTTTAAAAAGCTTGCGTGCCACCTAAATTTCATAATGCCAGAGCTCACCAGCAGTAAAAAAAATAATTATCCAATTTGGTTCAGTCGTTCGGAAATTACGCGCGTAGGTACCAACATTTCGAAGATTCATTTTTATATACATAGATAGACAGATATTAACTACGACGCCTGAAAAAAAAAAAAATATATTAAAATTGTTTCCACGGCAAAGATTTGTTTTCTGACGTTAGCAATAACTCGCTTTTGTTAGTGACAGAAAACGTATAAGAAATATTATAGTATATTAATATTTATAATTTCATAACGCAAGAGCTTACCATCATATACAGCCTATAGTCTTCGCATATAATGTAGCTTTCTTTTGGTGAAAGAATTTTTAAAATCGTTTTATTGTTTTATGCGTGAAAGCGTAACAAACAAACTCGAGCAGTTTCGCATTTATTATATTATAGTATATAGTATAGTATGTAGTATAGTACAGTATCCATACTTCCATACTAATATTATAAATGCGAAACTGCTCGAGTTTGTTTACGACCTTTTTACGCATAACACAATATAAAGACTTTAATAATTCTTTCACCAATATAAAGCTAAATTATATGCGCAGACTACAGGTTGTATATGATGGTAAGCTCTGGCGTTATGAAATTATAAATATTAATATATTACATTTGTTATACGTTTTCTGTCGCTAACAAAAGCGAGTTTTTGCTAACGTCAGAAAAAAATCTTTTCTATGGAAACAATGTTGATATATTTTTGGGCTCTATGCTGGTAGGTACTCAGTCTACTTGTCAGCTACTACTGCAGAAAATTCAAATATTAGAATTCGTTTTTTATTTTTTGGACAAGCTTGGAATAAATGTCAGATGAGAGTTCCTATATTAAAAATATAATTCGTAACGATTATAAAGACTGAATGATAAATAGAGTATTTTTTTATTATATTAACGAACTTCCAAATATTTAAATAAAAATTAACATCCGAAATGTTTGTAAGCGCATAAATTCCGAACGAATGGACAAAATTGGATAAGTTATTCTTTTTTTCTTTGAGCTATAGCATTATGAAATTTAGGTGGTAGGCTAGAAGTTTGAAAACTGAATGTAAGGGAATGAACATATGGAATGCGGGAGGGGATGGGGTGGGGTGGGGGGAGGGGAGATTATTGATAAGTGCAAGCGCTACAGTAATTTCCCGTAATACCATGCGAGCGAAGCCGCGGGGAAAAGCTAGTAGATAATACAAGAAAGGGAAAATTGTTCAAATTCCACGTTCGAAATCATTTGCCAGCATATTTACAAACCAGCATTAAAAATGTTACTTCCAATGCCTTAAAATTGAAAAATCGTAACACTATTGCATCACGTTACACTTCGATGGGTTTGTAAAGTGGCTGAATAAACGTTAGCTTACAAAATATCGATAAAAGTGCATATAGTCAATTGCACCCCGAGAAGCCTATTGTCTTCATGTTATTCCCGTTCAATGGACACGAGTGCAATATGTCGTCCTCCGCATCGTAAGTTTTCGGGGGCACAAACGACGCAGAGTCTTCGAGGTTCTTTGTGTCCCAAAAATGTAAATAGAAATGCCAATAGGAAGGCAAGTGGAGGAAGTTTGATTGCTATGACAATGTTTTGTTGCATTACAAAATAAAGTTTATCTTGTCCGCTTGCTTTGTCATACCCTTTTTTAAAAAATAATATTGCGTATTTCCATGATTATATTTCATTTGCATGATTTGTGTATTTGTGGGTTGCGCGTAATATTCGCATTCAGACGTGTCGAGCGATTGCTTGCTGGATATTTGATTTTTTGAGTTTTCTTCTGTTTTTCCTCGGACTGAATTAACGGCCTAGTTAGGCATCATCATAAGGGATCATTGATTCGAATCACAGGGATGCATGAAAGGGTAAATAGTAAAAAGATTTTATAGAGCTTACGTTATTTAATATGTGTTTGCGTTTATAATTCTTGTAAACACATTTCGTTTTCAATTTTTTGTAAGAAAAACTCTCTTTTTATAAGTTTTCAAGATTATCCCCACCGATGTAATATATCATTGAAGAAAAAGATTATAATCATAATCCAAACTAAAATATGTGCAAGAAAAAGAACAAGACACAGAAAAACAGAAAAAGATAATGGTATGGAAAAAAATAGTTGAAGATTGTTAATTCAATTTTTTTTTTTTTTTATGAATACCGCACAAGAATCCCAACTGCTCTCGCCTGGAGCCAGTGAGACTATGGCATCCCCCAATTGGAGTATGTTCAATGGAGTTGCAAGTAATTTATTAGTCACTAAGAAGTGTGATAGATAATGGACGTATCTATTTAACTTTATGGACGGATCACGATCTGAGAATGCTTCCTTAAAAACAGTATCAAAAACCTCAAGTGGTTTTATGAATGTGTTGGGTGGCGTTAAAAATATGCAATACTCTCCTTATTCAATTTTGGCAAAAGTTTGGAGTGACCTTACCTCGACATAGATACGAAATATCGTTTTATCTAAAATCTTCCAATCGCATTAATGCGCCACATTTTTTAACCTCTATGTGTCAGACGCGCATTATAATACTATAACAGTAGATATCTAGATATATGTACTTATAGCACTTGATTGAATTCTTTTGAATAAAAATAATATAGTTTTTTAATTGTCTGTTGCAGAGATTGTAAATTGAAATTTATTTGTACAAAATAAAAATATAACTGATGACGGAATAAAACTTATTAATATTTAACTTTTACACGTAATTCAATAAAAAAATCCTAATTTTGTATATAAATATATGTTATGGTTAAGGTTTTCACGGGTGGACTACGTTACGCGAGTAAACGGAGAAAATTATTCTACATATATATATATGAGAGATATTTGGCAACATGTAACTCGACACAGAACATTTTCAAAAGTCAAGAAATAAGACGACTAAAAGATAAATGTATGTATTCGTATCTAAAACAATCGAAGCTTTTTTTCATACATATAACTTGTAAAATAACTGGAAAAAACGTGTTTAAAATAATTTTCGGAGCACACTTCGCGATTTTTTTCTACCGAAAGAATTTCATATAATTGCCGTTTCGACGTGGGGTAAAGATATTATCTTTAAAAAAACATATATTTTTTAAGAGCTTTAAAATTTACAACGTTTAAGGAAAATATGTAATAAATCGGTAGAAATGGGGTACACTGCGGCATAAAATGAGACAAAAACATGCCTCATATAGTTTCTAGAATTTGTTATTTATTTGCTCTCATATTTCCCACAGAGGTTTACCCACGTTATACGATACTTGCTTACGTCTTTCACGTTTTTTCTAATCAATTTTTTGTAAAACTATAAAAAAAAATTGTTTAGATACAAATATATAAATTTTCCTTTTAGTCGTTTTATTTCTTGACTTGTAAAAATGTTCTAAGTCGAGTTACGTGATGCCAAATATCTCCAGTAATAAGTTAGCGATAACTTTGACGCTTTCTCATTAACAGGACTATATGAAGATTGACAGATAATTATTACGAAGATAGTACTTTGAGATCAGTTCAGTAGGTACGCAATTAAGAAGTTTCATCTTTCTTTTGTGAGAAAAAATAATGGCGCTCATTCAGCTGGTGCGAACTTTGACATTCTTTTAATAGCATGTGTCAAAAGTTTGTCTAATGGAAAAGTGTAGTGAGCGTTATGTCGAGACTTTTCACGGAAGTGTGTTCCGCTTTGTTTTAATTTGTTTTCCATTGAAAATTGATTTCATCATAAGCCGAAGAGTTTGCCAATTTTGGCTTTTTGGAGAAAAATTGTGTTATAAAAAAGGTATGTCACATCTTTATTTTATTATATTAAAATACTTGCTTCATATTGCTTATTTGAGGAGGGTGGTACTAAAGTAGATTATTTTAAGGCATTTTCTTAAAACTTCTTACATTTTTCCTCTTTATTCAGTATAAATTATTTACTTTAACATTTCAGGGTCTCATGTCCACCAAACTAGGTACATGGTCGCATTATGGTGGTCAAAAAGGAACAGGTCAATGTTGTTGAGACATGGCAGGATTGTACATGACTATGCATAGTTAAAGTCGAGAAACACAGGATCAAAGTCGGCAATGTCTACCAACCAAAGTTATTGCATGTAAACAAGAACAAACCATTTATTTGAATTCTTTGGCTGACTGCTATATCACGCAAACTTCGTACAACTTTGATGGCTCCAAACGATTTAATTTTGTAAATAGTTTTTTTGATTGTTTTGGAATGCTGAAGTGCTTAGTGCACTGTAACTAGCAATTATAAAAAAGGTTTCTCTATATAACTCATTATGTTTTATTTGACCTCATAATGGATGAATAAATCGAACAGGATGTCGAGTGCTACAATCAAAAATCCTTTGCTGAAGTCATTATATCTAGTAAAAAATGTTCCATTGATTGTTGTATGAAAACAAAAGTCTGGCAATATCGTTTTTAATTAAAAAAATAAGTGATGCAGATTAAATCTAAGTGTTCATATTTTCTTTCTTGTTTAAACTATGTAACAAAAGAAAATATAATCACTTTTACATATAAAACGAAAAAAATCAAGATATTCAAAATAGCGATTCTAAAAAAAGTGCAGAAAACGGTGACCCAATAGTTGATCCCCCGACAGTTATCGAAATTAAAATTATTATAGAATTATTATTTTATAATAATTGAAAAATAAATCAACTTATGAAATACTTTTATTAATAATAAATTGGCATGAATATCAAACGAATTAATTAACTGGGTTGATTTTTTGTGCTTACTCGCTAGTACCATGTTACTGAGCACTAGTACACCTACAGTTTTATAAATAAGTAGTTTTATTCTTTTGTTTCATACTTTTCTTATTTGATCGTACGTTCTCTCTGCACACCCCTTCGGGGACATTTAGTCATGTTGTGTAATTAATTAGTATACTGTATTTTCTTGCATATTGCATATAAATATGCCGGGGATCAACTATCATGGAATCCAGAAAAATCTGTGTAGGTACGTGCTGAAGCAGCAAAAACTCTCAAAGTTTCAAAAATATCTGCCGTCATATACAGCTAACATTATACAGCTCTTCTGTCTTAAATATCGATGTAATAATTTCAAATATTTATTTTACCATAAAAGACAGTGTAAAATAAAAGACTAATGAAAAATAAAATAAAATAAAAATTCTCCAATTTCTTTCAAATGCTCAACAGTCAAAAATCTTTGACCAGAGTGTAGAAATATACTGAAACCGTGATGAGTGATGATGAAAATTGTTTCGGTTTTTACAAGCCGAATCCAGAGTTTGGAGCACCTGAAACTGTTTTAGGTCTAACAGACAGCCGTATCCCAAATGCTCATACATCAGGATATTAGAGCGGCTAGACACGTGCGGTGAACGGATGCAGGCGAATGAAGGGAAATAAAGAAAACACTCCTGAACAGGGAAAAGGAGGAACGTGCATCATAATTTATTGGAGTTTTCCCCAGTCAGGGTAAACGATGCCCCGCTATTTTTCAATACATGTACCTCTGTGGTAGTTGTCTGGACCAACTGGATTTTTAAATCCATGTTCGTTACCCACAGTTGTTTTCTTTGGCTTATTGATTTAACATAAATAAACAAATTCTTTTTCAGCAAAGAATTAAATATGTTTTTCAGGCTGTAAAATAAATTGAACTGTCCACAGGTATCAGAGCTATTACTTTTGAAGTTACTACTACTATTACTCTAAGTTAATATAATAATATGAACAGATAACATCAATCATTTTAAATACACGTAGGATTACGAAAGACTTTTTAATTATTTATATTGAGGGATCAGTAGGATTTATCGGTCCAGTTAGAGTTCTACCGAGCCGAACCCTCTAATATGAAAATATCTGGAGTCGGTGAATTATTTTCCCATATAATCTCTGGTAGGTTGACATGTTGTTCTTGTATTGTTTTGTATTTATTATACTTATATAATACACTTGCATAGCGTGGATTGACTAAATGATCATTTGTAGAAAAGTGTGTGGAAGAGTTTAGTTTTTCCTGTGGGGAAGATTTAACCCGGACATAAAATCATAAAAAGTACATTAAAAAAGTTATTTTTAATAATTGTGTGAGTGGGATGTAAAACGAGGAAAATAGATAGGTCAAGTGTATATAAAGGCAGCAGAACTATTTACCGAGAAATTTTAATGTATTTATCTATAGCGCACAAATACATTAAGAGCAATGAAAAGTTAATTTGATTACATATTTTGTAACACATTACTCACGATGATTTATTTATTAAATAATATTTTAACGTGACATTACTTAATTCATCGGGAAAGCATTAATACAGAATGCAGATCTTAATTATTGCAAATTTAAAGTATTGAACGAGAGTTATAGGACTCTCGACTAACAAATCCGCAGGTCATGGGTTCAGATCCCGGCGAGGGCATATAAATTTTGTACGATTAATTTACGTGTTTTTTTATAAATTATTAATTTAAAATAATATAAGTATAAGTATAGTGTTTTTGCGGCGTTCCAGAGCAGAAGATTCTCTCAGTATCAATGGTGTAAGATAACCATTAAGAGTTGCTTGAAATGGCTTTAGCCGTGTATTAGTATATTGTGTATTTGAGGAGCGTAAGCAAGTAAATATTATTTTGATAATGTCGGATGTGAGATTTTGTAGTTTCGCAGTAAAGCTTTTTAAAATATCGTTTTTGAATTTTTGGTATTTTGTGGTATCAGAAATATAGTGTCGTTTTGTCATTTTGAATTTCATCTCATTTTATTAAAAATTCCAACAACAAAAAATAAGCTTTAAATAAGCCTACTGAGTGATTTTTGAATATTTAGCATATCCGACATTGTTCTTCGGGACCGTCGATTAGATACATTTGTATTATTTTCACAATTTATTCATTAAAAATAATATGCTTGTATGGTATCTTGTATTCTCTATATATATACTGTACGATAATATGCTGTATAATGGCTTTAGTTGTGTTTGGTGACCAGGTCAGAATAGTCAGATACTTTCCCACTTTCCTCTTCCACATCACCTTTCTTTTTCTACTATGTTCAGTCTCCCATAATCTACGACGGAGCTGGGACTCTTTCACATAAAAAATAAAAATAAAAATTGCAAATAAAATTGATTTACCTTTTCGATGAAACTTAAAAGACGTAAACTTTTAAGATGAATGTTCACGTGGAACGCAACTCATACCGATATTTTATAGGATCAGCACTGTTAAAAAAATCTGAACCTACTATCGAGTCCCAGTTGCGACCGTTGTCTTTTTCTATTTTTCTGTGTCTTGTTCATTTCATATTTTCATTAAGATTATAAGTGTTATCTTCTTCTTCAATGATATTTTTATTTTTGTAAACATCAATTTCCAATATTCAACCACTCCAAAAACACAAAATAAAAAGACATCTTGCGACTCCGAAAAAGAAAACACCAATACTAATAAGATGACCAAATGTTCAGGAAGAGGTTCACTGGAATTAGACGACATAAATCATCCTTCACGTTGATATATAAAAAAAAGTGCTTCATAGTCTCCCCTCTTGTCTACATTAGTTTTCTAAAGGTTTGACTTCTGCCGAGTGTGAACGGCACATTCTAATTTTTTTACTTACGATTACATTTTCAGTCATCTTCATAATAAACATAACATTTCGTGTCTTCGGCAGCCCTAACCACCAAATCAGAAACCCCTACATTAACCAAGTGCTCAGTAATGTGGTCTCTGGAATTGAGTTATCCTGATGGAATCCGATGGGAGATTGCTTGCTCAGTTCATTAACGCAAACAGGTCTTCATAAATCCATCACATGCCGGCTAATACAATTACTATTGAAATTGAAAACGGTTATTGCTTCCTGTTTTCCCCAGATGCTTATTTGGTTCAAGACTTCAGGGAACGAATATTCAAGATGAACGATTTGCTAACTTCTGATTTTCAGTAAATTACATTTTTTTTAAAACAACGCATACATACGCGCATCTGACGCAAGTATACTGGTCGTTCTTCTTTTTAACCTACATAAAGTTGTCTTCACCAGTTAGTGGAGAAAAATTCAACAGAATTACCAATATTATTATTTTATAATTACCTTTAAATCTGATGTACTAAAGACGTAACGACTATGTGCATTTAAAAAAAATTTGTGTTTATATTTTTGTGGTAAAAAATATATGACAGCAGTGTAACTCCTCGCGATAGAAGTGTATTTCATACAAATCACCGCTGTCTTCTGCCACCTCGTCTTGCGAGTATTCTATAATGTTACAAAAAAATGACTAGATGACATAAAATATAAAACTATTTTTTTACTCCAAAAGGTATAAACTATCAAGTAAAAGCGATTATTATTTTTAATGATGTTTAATAAAATATTTAAAAAAATCTCAAGAACTTGTCTTCTACAATTTTTATGTCGTACGACACCTCTGTCACGAGGGTTTTCATTCGAAATAGGTAAACACGCAGTTCGTGTTTGTCACCCCCAATTGGCATTTTAGGCCTCCTTCAAGAGAGATTCAATTATAGTAAAAACAAAATGTGACAGAGTGGTAGAAATGTGACAGAGTGGTAAAAGTTATGTAGGTTTAAAAGAAGAACAACCCATACACCAGTGAAACAGTTTTCGAAAAATATATCTTTTATGCAACTTAGAGATAAACCGATGGTTGTATTTTGTAGGGGTGCGCCCGAAAAAAAAACAATTTTTTGATACTTGGGGTGTGATTGGTCAAACTATTTTGACTTTCAAAATTCTTTTTTGAACCCATAATAAATTTTGACAGCTTTTTTCATGTGAATACCGCACAAGAGTTCCAACTGCTCTGTCTGGAGCCAGTCAGATCCAGATGCCAGAAGGCATCTCCAATTTGGTTACGTTGTGAGGCTAAAGGTAGTGGGGAGGGAAAGGAGAATAAGCAGAGGAAGGTGGGTAAGTATCTAGAAAATCAGGTCTGATCACCAAACACGGCTAAAGCCATTTCAAGCAACGTTTCAAATTTGAACGGTGGTTAATAATACGTCTATGGTTCTATCGATATTATATAAAAATCAAAATATGCTTGCTTAGGTATATATATATATATATTTTTTTTTTTTACAGTTAATACCGCACAAGAGTCCCAACTGCTCCCGTCTGGAGCCAGTGAGACTATGGCATCCCCAATCGGGGTATGTTGTGAGGCTGAAGGTAGTGGGGAGGGGAAGGAGATAGGGAAGAGGAAGGAGGGGAAGTACCTGGCTATTCAGATCTGGTCACTAAACACGGCTAAAGCCATTTCAAGCAACGTTTCAATTCTGAATGGTGGTCTTACACCAGGGCGATACTGATAGTATCTTCCACTCTGGAACGTGCCGCAAATATACTATTTATTATTTTAAATGAATAAATTGTGAAATAACACAAATTAATCAAATAAAATTTATTTGCGCACGCCGGGTTCGAACCCGCGACCTTCGGATTGTGAGTCGAGAGTCTTGCCTCGGGACCACGGAGGCCGTCATATATTGGGTATACATAAATGTATTGCAATATTAAGCATAGAATATGTTTGAAACTTTTAAAATACCTTCTTTCTATCATCGCGAAAGTGTTTGGATTATTACAATCCCATGACAGTACATCTGAAAAGTTTTTTTAATCATTACAAAAACTCTTACAAAACTGTCAAAAATGTAATAATTTGAGAATGACATTTTGCAAACCATCGATTGTTAAATCAAAATTTAATTTTAGAAATTTTAAATTAATTTGAAGTACTCACCTACAGTACTAACCAAAACCGAATACTTTGATTCTAATAATATTTGATTTATATTATAATAAAAACAAATATAAAACTTTTTTCCACTTAAAGTTAAATGTTTAACTTAAAGTGGAAAAAAGTTTAATATTTGTTTTTATTATAATATATTATAATGGAATTCCACCATGAATTGTCAGTTTCAAAAATAGAAATATTTGATTCTAATTATTTTAAATAGGTTCCTATGTTAGGTACCAAATTTGATTGATTGTTCTTACAATATGCAAAAACGAATGTTTGTAATAGAAAATTTGTAAGAAAATTGCAATACGTGGCAAGCGAGCTGTTTGAAAATCTGAATGTACCGGGATTGAATATATTCAATGCGGAGAGTTGAGGGGATCGCGGCAGGGGGGTTTGCGGGAGTGCGGAGTGGGGAGGCGGTGAAGGTGGAGGGGGAACGCGTGAGGGGAAGAGGATATGGGAGGGGAAGGGGAGGCAGAAGGGGAACGCGACCAATGGGAAAAGACAGGCAGGAAGAAACAATTTCCTTATTAGTGGCAATGCAACGCATGCATAGGTCATTATAAAATACGAGTAAAATATCAACCTACCAATTATTTTCTACCTTAGTTGTTCCAGATTGGCAGTATTTTTACATAAAATATCGGTGACGCAAGACTTAAGAACAAGATTTGATGAAGTAATATATTATAAGAGGATTAAAATTCAATTGTTTTTGATCCGATCAGGATTTTAGAAAATTTCTGCTAGAAAAATCTGCTGGAATCTCAAAAGATTTGCAAAAGATATTAAAAATAATGATTGAATTCTCTGAACGGTAAAATATTCCATTATACCTTATCGTATAATTAGCTCATTTCTCAGAAAAAATAAAGTACAATTTTTCATTTTACTGCGGAGATGATAAACGTTACAGAATAAAAAAGTAAAGCGAAATGCAGACAGTTTAAGCGGAAAATCCGATTAATGGCATCTTCCCGGGTTCATATAACGAAGTTTTTTATGCGAACTCGGCTATCCGTTTCCAGTCGCTCTCTTGGCATTTTCAGATTCTCGCCGGCGATATGTCATTGGCCAAATTAAATTTTGCTTTGAGGGGTTGGAGAATTTAGCGGCAAAGGGTGGAATAAAGCGTTCAATCTTTTGCCACACACATATTACATTTCAAAATGATGTAATCTTCATCTGACACCGAGCGTAAAATACTTACTGTCTTTTTACATAGGTTCGCTCCGTAACATAATCTCATCTCCTGAAAAAATATGGAAATTTGACAAAATAAATTAATTATCGTAATGATATTTTGTGACATCAGACTTTGTGAATGCAAACACTATATTTTATCGCATTTAGATATAGGTAGGTACACTAAGTATCTGCATGCTAATAGTTCTGTGTTCGAGAAATTTTATAATTTAATAAATCAGAATTGTTTGAAGGTATTTTAAAATCTTCCTTTATAATTAAAAACCAAATTATTATTTTTTCGTTGTAACATTTTTATTTATTTCAAATAAGAAATTAGGTACTTACGCAATTTGTGCATAGGAACATCACTATCTCAATGATAATTCTTTTTCAAACTTTCTTCAGGCAGGTAGGCGCCGATTATTCATACTTGACAAATTGTCGGTCGGCATGATCTAGCGGTAAGGCTATTCAATCTCAAGACACGCAATCCAAAGGTCGCTGGATCCATTCCCGGCGTGGCAAATAAATTTTATTTGATTCATTTGTGTTATTTCACAATTAATTAATTAAAAATAATATATAGTATATTTGCACAACGTTCCAGAGTGGAAGATACTCTCAGTATCTCCCTGGTGTAAGACCACCATTCAGAATTGAAACGTTGCTTGAAATGGCTTTAGCCGTGTTTGGTGATCAGGTCTGAATAGCCAGGTACCTCCCCACCTTTATCCTCCCCATCTCCTTCTCCTCCCCACTACCTTCAGCCTCCTAACATACCTCAATTGGGGACGCCTTAGTCCCACTGGCTCCATACGGGAGCAGTTGGGACTCTTGTGCGGTATTCATATAAAAAAAAAATATATATATATCGAAGAATGACCCACGCTCTTGCGAAATTTGGCAGAAATAATGTTGGTACCCAACACGGCCACCATCTTCAACTGGAAACGGAAAATACAAACAAATTTACAGACAGATGAAATGCCAAAATGTCAAGTTAAAACAGGACTTCAATTGAACCTTTCTAGCTTGAACTCCAGAAAATAAGTGCGCAGTAGCTTTTCAGCTCAACCGTATAAAGTATTTTACGCTGAATAGAGATCTCCTAGAATGGCTCTCCGATCGATAAAAAAAAACATTGTTTTCAATTTTAATAAGAACCTACGACTAATAAGCCTCAGACAGGCCAATGAACTTAATAATCGGATCAACAAAAAATTTCGATAAATTGAAATTGTTTGATGAGTTTCAACAGAAGTAGGGTAAAATTGAGATTACTTCTGGTACACGGACGACAGGAATAGAACACATTCATCGGTTTATCTTTTCAGTTCAGTGTGCCTTATTAGTTTACCCACAATTTGAAATCTGACTTCAGTTCCCGTGGGTGGTTAAATTGGCTTAAGGCAATGAAAGAATTTTGATCTCTTTTCCTTGTAATGTTTTCATGTGAGAATTTTTTATTGCTGCCCTTGAAAAATGACTTGACTTAGAAGGTTCCACTTTTAAAAATGATCTATAAAACTAATGCCGGGTTCCCACTTTGTCTATTCTGTTGTTTATTTCATTATATTAAAGTTGAAGTCGATTCAACTTTGGGCTTCCATAGCATAGAAAGCCTGTGTGCGTCAGGTTAGAATGCCTACCCTAATACTGTTCTACCGGTATTTCGCCTAGATAATTATAGAAGTAGTTCGCCTTTACAAAGTGTATCAAGTCTTAGTAAATCTCGTAGAATCTGGAAGCTCGAACATATTGAGCGACATAAGTTATACAAGATTGGCCTATTTCTTCATTTGACCAATTTTTTAATATAACCATTCTTTTACATTTATCGTGAAAAAAGTTTCGTCACGTTTTTTGTTTAATTTTGTTTATTAAATTAAAAAAAAAGTCTCTTTTTATATCCACAAGCAAATGCTTTTAATGGAAGACCAGTACTACTTTATATGTACCATTTTTGAGATAAACAAATAAAAAAATAAAAAAATAAAAAAAAAATAACTTTTGAAGATTATTCCCATCAATTTAATGAAACATTGAAGAAGAAGATAACAACAATAATCTAAACGAAAATATGAAAGAGGATAAGGCACAGAAAAATAGAAAAAGATAATGGTCGCAACTGGGACACGAACCCAGAACCTCTCGTTTACCAATTCCGCCGTTGCCACCTTCTGTCTAATCGTCATATTTGTCAATCTCATATTTCAAATTTTAGAATTAACAATATTAACTTCAACTAACTTTTTTTATTATATTTTTTATATTTTCTCTTCCCTTGTCTTGTTCTCTTTCATATTTTCACTATGATTATTATAGTTATCTTCTTCTTCAATGTTTCATTAAATGTTTAATTTTATATATCTATAATGTTTAATTTTATATTTCATTAAATGATTATTATAGTTATCTTCTTCTTCAATGTTTCATCAAAAACATCTTGTTTATATTTGGAAATGCAATAAAAAATAAATTATCTTTTCTACTTTTTTTTAAAATAAGCTCCACACAAAAGGCATCCACTAGATATTTCGTCGTTTTTGGGAATGCTGGGTCATTTGGAAAAGGAAAGAGAGGAAGTTCTGGGAAGGAGATAAGGTACGAGGCATATATAAGAATTTGAGTGTCAGTGTATCCAAAAGTGACGGACGTCTGAAACCATCCCTCTCATTGCGGTGCAAGGCGATTTTCCGAGAGAATAATGCTGGATAGGTCAAAGAGTCTTCCTCAACCAGTCTCTTCTGTTACGGCCTGCCTAGTTGGTGGGCAGATGAATCCTTCGTCAAGACCCTGACAAATCTCATCTTCTGCTAGGTCTAACTATTGCAGAAGTACCCGTACCCGCCTCACAAATTGAATAAAAATAAATTTCGTAATGTGTGAATACTAGAAAATTCTAACGTCATGCCATTCTTATAAAACTATATTAACGTGTTTTTTTGTGCCTTGCGACTGGAACACTCGTGCTCCTGAGAATTTCGGGGCCATTGCAATACAGCAGTTCACGGTGTGCTACTAAGTTTACATCTCAAAATAGGTATTGTCTGTCAAATAAGAGTAGAAAATATTAAAAATTGAACTACAAAATTTGTAGGCTGGCAATACCAATTAACCCGTTAAATATTATTTTAAAATGCAATGACCTGAAAATACAGAACACTGTATACACATTTAAAAAACGTTTTTTGTTCTAAAAAAAAATAAAATCGAAGAAGCACTGTTATTAAGGTACCTAATTAATGACATAAATTTGATTAAATTGTGTTTCACAAAGTGATTGGCTTTTATTTAATTTAACATAAATTTGAATTTAACAGTAGGTAGAAAGGAAAAATCATTAATGGTGACTTTTAGATCTGAATGAGTAAAATATATACGGTTCTAAAATTAGAAACATTATGGCAACACTAGGTACCTACTTAAGCTAATGTTAAATAAATGTGAGCAATTTCTAAAGTGTGCTTTATATTTCATTACATCGTTATTCTTCAATATGTTAACACAAAATTAGAAAGGTATAATAATGATATACCTATATGCAATTCTAATTTTGAGATTAGTGGGTATCTATGTTGAAATGCAAAAATATTTTTTTTCACTTTTATGGCTTTTTAATTTTTAATAAAAATGTTGGTTACACAGCTTTAGATTAGCACCATGATTATATTTTTAATATTGCCATTTGAAGAACAGTGGCGCCCTCCTGTGTTTTCTACTCTTATCTGACAAACTGTATGCATATATTCTTTGAAGTTTTCATTCCTGACAGACACTACATAGCTCAAAAAATTGTATCATTCGAATCTAAATTATGGTAGGTCAATGAAAATTCAATGAAGACAAATCACTTTGTAAAACACCATTTATGTAATCAAAATCTTAATATATATATTTCTTCCGTCCGTGTGTATGTCACTGAACTCCTTCTAAACGGCTGGACCGATTTTGATGAAATTTTTTATGTGGGTTCAAGGGGATTCGAGAATGGTTTAGATTCACAATTTGGTCCACTGGAAAATTTTCTTTTAATTATTTTTTTTTATTTCTAAGGAGTTGTTGATTTTGGAATGTTTTACATTGGATCCGGCAGACTGCGCTAACATCGCAGTATCGAATATTCAATATTATTCTATTTTAATTTTAGTTTGTCCCGACAGTTGTGTACAGGACAACGTCTGTCGGGTCCGCTAAAAATAAATAAAATAAATTGTGGAGCATTCCAGAACACTCTCGAATGTTGTCCTGAGCGAAGCCGGGTAACCCCCCAGCTAGTTATCATATAAATCAAACATATTTCAAAATCAATGGTTTCTTCGACAGGTAAACGACCGGTTTTGAAATATGTCGCGATCATTTTGGTAAAATAAATCGTGTTTTACAAAGTGATTGGTTTTTGTTTAATTAAAATAACCCCACAAAGTGAATGTGCAAATAATGAAGAACCCATGAAAATTCATTTATGAGAATAAAATTCATTAAAGAACGCCCTCTCTGGGACTCATTGCCCAGAAGTAAAATATAATAAGCATGTAGGTAGCTTTACGAGATACTATTGTGATTTTATTAATTTACTAACCATAATTAAGTTCTCAATATCCATCCGTTTAGTAGTGACCTAATTTTGTTTGCTTACAATAGCGGAGAGCCATAAGTGATCGCTATATCAGTTGATCTAAGTAATGGCAATGGTGGCTTCCGGGTTATTAAATAAATTATTATGAATTGTAAACTGTCTAGTGTAGAAACTATAAATGTAGAATCATCCATAACTTCGTCAGGCTGGCGTTAATGGTCGTTAGTGTAAGATGTTACCCACGTTGGGGAGGTACCTAACGTTATTCTACTATCTACGGAGATCGCAGATTTGAACTATTTTGAATGTTCAAAAAAGCATTTGCTTCCGTGAGTTAATAGTGTTGCACATTTTATTTATTTAAACAACACATGTTACATCATTGAGACATTTATATAAAGTAGATATATTGAATCACCATACTAGGCGGCTGCCTGTTTCATTGTGACCAATGTGGTGTAGTTACTATGTATGAAATATGATGTCTGGTGTAAACATATAGATTTAGTGTAAATGATGCTAAAAATTGGAAAAATTGTAATAAAAGTAGACATTATAATAGAGTAGAAAAAAGAGAAGAGAAAAGAAGTAAATTTGATTATAAAAATGTACTTAACTTTTTTTTTCTTTTTTTTTTAGTATGTATGCATGCAGGCACACATGCATATATAGTTGCACACATCTAAACATCTATACATACAAATACATACATACACTTATATAACCACATTTTCACACATATAAACAATATATATACCTTTATCTGTGTACGAGAAACAGGCTACTAACATTATCACAATCACTCATCAAAAAGCCAGCAAGCGCCTTCTTGAAACTGTCGTATTTGGCTATTGACTTTATTTCTATTTTTAAATTATTGAAGATTTTAGGAGTAAGAAAGTTAAATTGTATCTGTGTCATTGAGGTTTTTGTTGGCGGAATAATATAAAAGGATTTGTTGGAATTTCTTGTATTATAGGTTAATTCTAAAAAAAAGGAGGATATGTTTTTGACGTATAAGGATTTTATATTAGGAATACTTTGAAGTCCATAATTCGTTCGTGGGGTGAATATAGTATACTTTGTAAATAGTCCGCATTATCCTTTTTTGAGCTTTAATTAATGGATCTAATATCGTCATAGAGCATCCTCCCCAGACTACTATACCGTAAGATATAATTGATTGACATAAGGGAAAGTATACCGTTTTTAGTGTATTTTTATTTAGAATGTTTCGCGCATATTTAAAACATTATTTCCAAACATACTTTAGAAATGCTTCGATACCAGGCGGAAGCGAAAACACCTTGGCTCTATCCAGGTGTTGTTGGTTCAAATCCAGAATGGAAAAAAAATATTTATGTTGCCGGTTGTTTACATATTTATAAGGTTAGTAAGGTGGGTAAATTAAAACATATTTGTAAAAGAGCCTAACTAAATAGCGTAACAAAATATAAAAAATTTGGAAAGAAGCCCGAACTCCTGTTTACCCGACTTGGGATTTGCCGTTAAGTTTTTTACGCAGCCAGCAAGTTGCGCTCCATTATTAAAAGGACTGGTAATTTGTAAGCAGATTTCATTTTCGAGGGCTGAAAAGTGATGACAATACAGTGCGAGTTGCTCGTACGCAGTTTCATTTATTTATTGTTAAACCACAGAAATGTTGACGGTCACGCCGCCTCTGGCGCTCCACGTAACTTGGTTTGTTCCCCTTTTCCTGGTTTATTCATTTAAATGTCTATGAGTTTGATAGGCCCGTTTTTTAACATTGTGCTTCTACTTATAAGTATAAGTTCAATCTGTTTATTTGTATCTATCTTGATTAAATGTCATCACATGGCTCAAAAAGATATGCTTCCAAAGGAAAGGCTAACTTCGTGGTATTTCAATTCTAGTGTCGTGCCTATGCCATGTGGCCTTTTCTCTTTTTGATAGTAACAGTTATATAAATGCGTGGACTTTACCCTTAAGCCTCTTCAAAATGATACTGATGTGTCCAGAAATTTGTAGTGCAAGAAGGAAACTGCTGAATAGAGAAACAAAAAATAAATAAACAAAAAAATTGATCTGAGCTTTTCGATTTTTTTAAAACTTTTAAACTTTTTTTTCGTAAACTAAATTGTTAAACAACTTTTGGAGCCGGGTCTAGCCTTCGAAGTATTTTAAAACACATTAAACAATGATGTCAACCATCTAGCGACGGATTTTCTTCAAATTTGACCTAAAAAAATCCCCGGACTCAATTCACAAGAAAAAAATACGCTGAAATCAAAAAAAGTTATGCCCCAAAATCGCCTCTAAATGTGATGTGGATTCACCGCTTTCCAGGTTTGTACCATCGACTATTAGTTACTAGTTAGTAATTACTACTAGTTCCGGATACCATGTATGAAATGCAACAAAACTCACGGACAGTGATAAAGTGACAAATTATCTGAGCATATTAACTAAAATCTCCTTCATGTTACAGAATAGGTAGAGGCGATGACCCGCCACGCCGTTCTGTCTTAGCACATAACTCTTATTTCATCAGCATTTATTTATTCATTTAGTTTGTTTTCAATTTATTTTTTTATTATTTTAATTTAATTTAATTTATTGTGAAATACAATGCACCAAACAACTTTTGACGAAATTAGTTCATCATAATATTACATTAAAAGCCACTACATTGATAATACCAGTTACAGATGCAGTCTTGTGTTAAATAAAATATGGATTGCCATCTATATCAGATTAGGATGGGTAAAATTAGTTAACAATAATTATTACTAAAACTATTTACTTCTAAAGTCACCTTTAAAATCATGAAAAAAAAAGGTTTCTTTTATGTCCTATATTTTATAATTGAAAACATAAATAAGTAAAATAGCTCACACACCACAAATATGCCACAGTTTTAGATAATTTTTTTATTCTATTTGGAGTGGTATTTTGGTCCCAAATTCAGAAATAAGGTTAGTAGGCATGACATTTTTTAATTTATTTTATTTTATTTAGCAGTATTTATTTGACTTTTACCCTGGGTTTTAAATTCATTCATTGACTGTTCCACAATTTTTAACAGTATAAATACAAACATCAAATTCTCATCACACAACGTTTCTATACATGCATCCGTTGGTCGTGCATCGAACGATACAAATAAACATATTTTTATATATATTTATATCCAATGAAATATGTTTTCATTGAAGAAGAAGATAACACTTATAATCTAAATGAAAATATGAAAGAAAACAAGACACAGAAAAACAGAAAAAAACAATGGTCGCAACTGGGACTCGAACCCTGACCTCTCGTCTAACCGGGACGTGCGCGTTTTCCAATTTCGCTATTGCCACCTTCTGTCAAACCGTCATATTTGTCAATCTCATATTTCAAATATTTAGAATCAACAATATTATCTCCAACTAGTTCTTTTTTCCATAAAAAGTTTGACAGAAGGTGGCAATAGCGAAATTGGAAAACGCGCACGTCCCGGTTAGACGAGAGGTCTGGGTTCGAGTCCCAGTTGCGACCATTGTTTTTTTTTCTGTTTTTCTGTGTCTTGTTTCTTTCATTTTCATTTAGATTATAAGTGTTATCTTCTTCAATGATATATTACGTTGATGGGAATAACCTTCAAAAGTTATAAAAAGAGAGTTTTTCTCATAAAAAATTAAATATGTTTTCATTGAGCTTTGAATATAGTTAAGTGCGTTTAATGCGATTTAATCTCTAAGTTCAGATTTCTTAATCAATCTTCATCCGCCAATTCTATGCCTCTTTATTCATTTAGGATGGTGTCTGGAATCGCACTGACATCAAACTTATTTTGTGGCACCCTAGTAATTGAACATTAATAAAAATTTAGATATAACCAGTTTTATTGTTTGAAAACCAACATGAATCATAATCAATGCATAATTAAAAAAACATAAGGTCAAAAGGCCCAAAACCTTGATAAAGTAAGCATTGCTTTTGAAACAAGTTAGTTCCTAAAATAACTAAGAGTTAATTAATATTTAATTTTAACTTTATCTTCAGTTTTCCGCAGTTCCGCAATTTACCTATTTATACGTCTATCAATTTCTTTATAAACTCCCGTTTCTTACTTCAAGTACACAACAAGTTATTTGTCGACTCAAAGGATTAAGTATAAATTCTCAACTTTATTGCACTGAGCTTTCAAAATTAAACAAAATTAATTGTATTTTGATCCATAAACACAACTAATTAGAAGTAAGTATGTGACTTTAAAAAATATTTAAGTGGTCTGAATTGATTTCAGGAAGATATCCAATTTTTTCTATGACCCATGTTACAAATTTTATGTGGTTCGTTCGCTAATAACCTGAAATTTGAGAATCCATATTTAATATTGTTTTGATCAAATAATATTTTCCGTTTGCTTAAGAAATTGCATTGATTTGTTCTGCCAAAAGGTCCATTCTTTAAATTGCAGGCCAGGAACTTTATTTCATTTAATTACTAGGAGCAATAGTACCTACTTATTAACAATAAACATAATCCCCCCAAAAACTTTTACCTACCTTTCATTTTCACTCTGGCGATCTAAGCAATGACGTCTGACCAGCTGTAGGTACCAATATTATTTTGAAACTTTCTTTATTCCGAATAATTTTTTTTCGTAACGTAGCGAACCAATTGGGGTATCTAGCCCAAAGGTAACAACAGATTTCTATAATAATTAGATATCATGTCCGATATTTGTATGGAATCAGCTACTCTCTTTTGCATTCAAATCGTTTCATCAACTTTTTAGGAATCAGATTTAATCGGACCTTAGATCGGATAGAACTTAGATCCCCAAAACGTTAACTGGTCGCTTAAACGTTAAAAGTAACTACGTACCAGTTATATTAACTACGAATAATGTTAACAAAGGAATTGTTTTCCCACCTTGACATAAAAATGCGTACGAGTACAATCATATCCAAACAAGAAATATAAAAATATTGCTCAACGTACTTAGATAAAATGTAATCATAAAATACATGTAAACTGATTGGAACTGAAATATTTATTATGCTTGAAGTTGTTTTTATTTCAATATGCACAATTTAAACCAAATGAATCGATACAAAACTTCCATTCATGGGTATAATAACATTCACTCCTTTGTTGCATCATAAAAAATAATATCAATCGTTAAATTTCTGTTGAAACCAGCGAATTATGTGGTTAATTGTATTTTAAAATATCTCTATCCTATTTGTTCTACCGTTAACAGGATTCTCTGATTTAAAAGTAAATTACAAATACCAGGTGGTGCAAAATCGGAAGACGCGAAAGACGCAAGATCGGAAGAAGAAGAAAATTACAAATACTCGGGGGCCCATCGGAAGATGATGCAAAACGAGTCTTATGTCATCCCAATTTTACATTTATGAAATAAACAGAAGCAGAATATACTTCGACGAACGTTGGATCGCTGTACTCGTGGATAATTTTGTTATAATTATTTTTTTCACAAACAAAAGACAAGGAAAACGATTGAGGACTTTTGCGCCACGTTGTACGAAGTATTAAACTGATTGCGATATTAATTATTGGAGTGATGTTCTATGATTTAAAGATGACCCGTCGCATTTTACTTAAAATTTCTTTAATTATAAATAAATAATGGCAAGTTTTAAAGTTAACCCCCTGAAAATGGTTGCGTAAAGTAAAAATTATTTTTATTAAACGTACTAATTTCGGTTGATGGTGTCATGTGAAATATTCCCACGAAATGCGTTTTTTTCTTTTTTACATTAGCTCCATACAGGAGGCCCTGTGGAAAATAATTCCCCTCAGGGCCTATGTCATCTTTGGAGATGCCGTGTGGAGAGTATTTTATAAGAAAAGGAAGGAGAGGAAGTTCTGGGAAGGAAAATGGTATTAGGGGTGGGTAGGAATCTGGGAGTCGGTGGGTCCAGGAGTGACAGACGTATGAATCGATCCCTCCCACTGCGGTGCAGGACGATGTTCCGAGAGAGGCTGGAGAAGTCAAAGGGACTTCCTCAACCATTCTCTCCCGATCCGGCCTGCCATGCAGCTGGTACAGACGCATCCGCCGCCAAGACACCGTTCACCCCATGAACCCGGGTACCTCTGCCAAATCACCAAACGTAGCGAACCACTTGGGGTGACCTATGGTAGAGGTGCTGGTTATCCAATAAATGGTTCCCGGGGCGGCGGTATCCATTCCCGCCTCCCAAATTGAATGCGCATCTCCAAACGTCGCCCAACTCTTGTACAAGGTTGACATTTGTCACATAAGGACGGGTCGTTCCTGGAATTCGTTTTTCAGTTCAACAGCTCGGCTGTGGAACGATTTGCCGGCTTGTCTGTCTCCTCCCTCTTACAAAATGGGTATCTTCAAGACTTCATCTCGAAAAAAGGACAAAGATGACAAAGGACCTCAGGGAAATTATTTTCCACAGGACTTTCTGTGTGGAGCAACGTAAAAATAATATTCAAATTCAACGAACTTTAACTTTCAAAATTGGAACTACTATCATATCAGACATGCGATTAAGTAGGTACTAACATTATTTCACGAATCTATAATTTTTTATTCGACATTCATTCTTATTTCTTTTGTTCAAAGACTTGATAAATGTCCTAATTCATAGAGTGTACTAACATTCGGTAGGTATATTTCGTTTTTGAAAGGCATTGATCAGAATTAAATATTTTGTCATAAATTCGTCTAAGCTTCACAAATCCTACAATTATTATAATATCCCGTAATTTTTTACGGGTTTGCGCTAGTAATATTGTTGACTTTAATGCGTAGTTATCAAATAACAACATTATTAAAATGTCTGAATTTGTATCTTATGCTGCGTTCAGATCTGACCTATTCTATGAGAATTTTCAATATACAAAACGAAAATCACCACTCAAACATGCAAGTATTTAGTTCACTTTATCCCGCCATTTTCTTCGGGCGTCCCCGACTTCTTCTACCATTGAAGTTATCAACATATATTCTCTCTACAATACTTTCTTCATTCCAAACCATCAAAGCGTTCCTATCTTACGCATTACGTTTAAATCAGCTTTGCATTCTTTGCAAATCTTCACCTTTCTCACACGATCATGAACGGTTTTACCACAGGCGCGCCTCACATACACACATTTCTACAGCACTCAGTCGACTTTCATCCTTCATCTACCAGTTTCATGCCTCACTGTACATCACGATACGGTAGATATTTAACCGGAAAATTATTTCTACTCCATTAGTTGTCCAAAAAATACTTGAATGTCAGGAGTCAGTTTTAGGATTTTATACAGTAATTAACAGTTTACATTTCGATTTAGTCTATTGATCTCCTCTCCACTGGTTGATATTTTAGTGTTAATCCACTCGTAGAATGGTGCTACTCTCGTATAGACGCCTGGAAGACCTTCTCGTGCGCACCCAACTCCCCAAGAAACGATTCCAACTTGGATATTTCCAATCACCAATGGGCCACCGGAGTCTCCCTGAAAGAGGAAAAAAATTATTACTTCTTCGTGGAATGACAGATTATTGTATTTAAAAACGTTATGAGCACAATAGAGAACTCCAGTCCAATTTATTTTATTTTTTTATGAATAATGACCTTCTAACTTAAATAACTGCCTATTTATTTTTATTTTTATAGTTAGTTTTAATAGTTAAAATAAATGTCAAAGTTTTAATTTTTCAAGATCCCCCGAAAACCACCGAATCTAGTTGACGTCATCATGACCAACCGAAGTATGAATTTTGTATGGAACTGGAATCAGCTGTTCGACTCCCGCCATTTTGAATTTCAGCATTGGAGCATTTTACTGGGCATTATAATCGTTTTTTGTACAGTTAGAGTTTTTGAATATTTTAAATAATATAGATAAACTAATAGAGATACTTTATTTTTGATGCTGAATTATTTAAGCCAAAATAATGTTTAAAAAAAAACAAAAACTATTGTATGTCCAAATCTCTATAAACCAATTAAACCAATAACACGGAATGTCGAACGGCTTGCGTCTTACATTTCTATCAACTTTGACCAAGGTGACGCGGCGCGGTGACGTCACGCCGCCAAAATCCAGCAATACCAACTTGATCAACTTAATCAACTTGACAGGGTGTTTAAATGCCACGTTATAAAATGGACTTTTTATTATTTTTTTTTAAAACTCTACGTTAAATATTATGTAATAAAACTTATATATTCAGAATCAGCGTGTATTGGTCTATACGAACATATTTTTTTAAAGCCATAATATTTTTCACTGGAGTTCCTTATTGCAAGGATAGATTCACAAAATTCTCTATTCCTTTTTTTTGTTAATGTGAATCTCGCGCAAGAGTTTCAACTGGTCTATCATACCCCTAGTATCGCCCTGACGTAAGACCACCATTCGAAATTGAAACGTTGCTTGAAATGGCTTTAGCCGTGTTTGGTGACCAGATCTCAATTGCCAGGTACTTCTCCACTTTCCTTTTTCCCATCTCAGTCCCCTCCTCACCACGTTTAGGGGCACAACATACCCTATTTGAGGATGCCATAGTATCACTGGCTCCAGATGGGAGCAGCTGGGACTCTTGTGGGTATTCACATTAAAAAAAAATCAATAAGCACAGTCGCCAAAGTGTACTCAACAACAAACTTATAAATTTTCCTGTAATGGATCGAATAAATTCAATTAAATTTTACAATAACATTAATAAAACACGAAAAAATTATTATGTCCTGTTAAAGCTTAAAATATTTATTTATTTTCTGAAAATCGAAAGTTTACATTTTTTCAGTTTGTACTTGTTTGTACAGCCAACATAAAACCTTTATTATTTAAAATTTTACAATAACATTAATAAAACACGAAAAAATTATTATGTCCTGTTAAAGCTTAAAATATTTATTTATTTTCTGAAAATCGAAAGTTTACATTTTTTCAGTTTGTACTTGTTTGTGCAGCCAACATAAAACCAATTAAGGATTTCCTCCTTGTGACTTTACCTCTGATTAAACAGCATAATAAAAAAATAGAAATAATAAAATTTATAATAAAGGAATATGAAACCAAAAATTATTTAAAACAAAAGATTGTATAAAACTAAAATTTACATAAAACATATAAATATCAATACATTGGTATCAATAAAAAGCCAGGTTGTACAAATAAATCAAATCATAACAGAATTAAATATGAAATGAATATATAATGAACGGCCAGATTTATTTAATTTTAATTGATTTTTAACCAAAAACAAGTAGGTTTTTTGGTTTGCACGCTAAATTTTGTTTATTTTACGATTTCAAGAATTGTTTCGATAGACGAAAAAAATGAAATTGTGAAAAATATTTTTAAAAATTTATATTTTATGTACAAAAAAATATAATTTAATATTATATCAGCTAAATATTCACCTGGCAAGCATCTTTTCCGCCTTGTATTAATCCGGCACAGATATTATGTTCATTAATCAAAAGCTTTGGATAATATTGTTTGCACTTTGCATTGGAAATAATTGGAACCTTAACTACACGCAGCACTTGGGAATCCCTGCCATCTTCCTGAAAAAGACAAAAATATATCATAACAATATAGCTGACCTTTATTTTCATCTAATTTTTGAGTTGCCCTGATGAACCAGGTTTCTCCACTCCTCACAGTTCTGAGTAAATGGCGTTATAGACGCCTTATTAATTGTTTTTGTGTTTAATTCGTTTAATTTTTTATACATTTAATTAAAATTGAATTTGATAGTTTTATTATCAAGTCCTGAAAGTATTTTAGTATGTATTTTTGTTACAGCTGTTTCGGTTTACAAGACCGTTTTCGAACTGTGGTCAAATCCACTGTTTATAAGATTTTTAATGTCAATTTTCGAAGATGTCTATATTGATTTATTACCGGTTATTTTAAATGTCGATTTTTTGTGCTCATGCGCTGATATACACAGTATCGAGAAGCAGATTTTTCTTGATGTATTTGAATGAATTTTTTTTACATGAAAATAATTTCTCTTAGATTCTAAGTCATCTTTTCTGATGCTCTGTGTTTTTTTTAGGAAAGGAAGGAGAGGAGAGTTCTGGGCAGGAAAAGGGTTTAAGGGGTGGGTAGGAATCTGGGGTTTAATGTGTCCTGGTCGTCCACCTCCAAGACCTCATAAACCCCATGAACCCCTGCTAAATCACCTAATGTAGCGAGCCACTTGGGGTGACCAATGTAAGAAGTGGTGTTGATTATCCAATAAAGGTTCCCAGGGCGGTGAGCGGCGGTACCCATTCCCGCCACCCAAAATTAAATATGTTTAATGTTTTATACTTTTGTTATTTGGCGGTACACCCTCTCTGCACATCCCTTCGGGGTCACTTAGTCATTAATGTGTAATTAGGTACACTTAGTTATTAATGTTTAACTCAACACCTCTTAGTGACTTTAAAAGAGGTGTTGACTTAAATCTGAATTGGCATGGAACCCAATCCAACGCATTCGTGATCTTCCTATGTTTCTCTCGCCTTCCGCTTTGCCAGCGATCGTGAGTCTCTCCAAGTTCCAGACATTTTCTTTATTATGTACACCGTATGTACACTAATTGTTACTTATTTTTTTAATTCGCTACAGGTGTTCGCTACCTTTATGAACTAATTCCTAAGAACAAGATTAACAAAAACTTAACAAAAGGGAATTTTAAAATTAATTAGAAAAACGAAATATACACATTGGAATGTAATGCTACTCGTACGTAAACAATTTTGAACCGAGCCCATTTCCTTTCCCATAATTCGAGGTTCCGATTGCGTGTGTGCGCTGCCTCACGAATATGACGCACATGTAGGAATGACAAGTGGAAATTTTGGACGTAGGATCAAGTAGTACGTTTATGACTTTTGTTTACGGAGCAATAACTTTTCAGAGTTTGAAAGTCATTTGTTGGTAACAGTCTATAGCTTCACAATGTAAAAAACTACCTTTGTGTATTAATATTATCGCACGTTTTAAACCCTAAACACATTAGAAATTACCAAAAATAAAAAAAGTTTAAAGTTCAAAAAATAAAAGCAACCTGTAAATCATTTTTACTGACTACGTTTCCTTATTTTGACTCCTTCCAATCTCTCCCTCCAAATCTCCACTTGCTTTACCCACATCACAATATCTAACTATTTCTGTAGTTGTATAATTAAAAAAAAAAATACACTAGTGAACGACATAGGCGCACAGATAAACTGGCATACGGGCATTTTGAAACTACCTAGCGAATTACATCAACAATCTAATATGATTTGAGATATTCAAGGCAAAAAGTATTATATATTTTGGGGGTATAACGCCGTGTTGCGCTACCTTTTACTTTAGTCAGCATTTCGAACAGCATTACAGTGTCCATCATCGGAGCAGATGTGTAATCCTTACAAATCTGGCCTGATGATGGACATTGTAATGCTGTCCAAAATGTTGACTAAAAGAAGCTGTAGCGCAACACGGCATAATACCCCAATAATGAATCGCTATAAAGAAACGATCTGTTGTGATTTACCCGGCGCGGTGTAAATTAGATTTCCATGGAAATAAAATGATTGATAAAATTTTGTACACTTTACTTCTAAATAAGAGAAAAATCACTGTCCACATTAGATTTCGAAAAACTTTGCGTTAAGCCCGGGCAACGCCGGAGACTTCAGCTGGTTATAAAATAAAACTCTCCAATTTACTTATTTTTAAGCGTAATCTGTAACAGGCCCTCTAGCACGGTCGATAAGGATTGATAAGATAACTTTCGGTAACTTCTCATCCCTAGCATGACTGCAGATCGCCAACGAATAAATAACAGTTGAACGTTATTACGTGTTTTTAATATATTCGATAAGTAAAGTGTTGTTTGTACGTTAACGATCTGCAGTCCTAAGAAGCAATGAGAGGTTACCGAAACCGAATGTTATCCTATCAAAGCTTATCGATTGACCATGCTAGATACGCAGGCGCTGCCCGGTAGGTGTAATTTCTAATGATTTTATATCGATATCCCGAGCACGGTTTCACTGTTGTTAGTCGAGCCGATATTGACAGGATATTAATAATAAATCGGTGCACGCTAGCAGCACTGAGGATAATTTCTACGAATTGAAACGCTAAATAATTACGTAAAAATATTATTAAATTGGCAATGTTGAATTGAAATATTAACCAAATATGTATTGGCAGTTCACATTTAATTTTTGACACTAAACGGGAGTTAATTGGTTAGCGAGGTATTTTCTCATATTTCAACCACTTTAGTTTCTCAAAGGTCGATTGGAGTAAATTGGTAGCGTCGTATTTAATTATTGAAGTCTATTGATCGCATACACGACTCCTTTCAATTCTAAGAGCTTCGTTACGGCTTCGTTAGTTGAACTCCGTTCATTAATGAGCCAATAATTTTGCATAACGAATGACATTATCCAAATAAATGCGTTTACTGACAGCTAACCAAAATTTATCTGATACTATGGAGGCCTGTCCAAAATTTATCAATCGGTCGGTCGGAATATCTCTTACCAATTGTTAACCGTGATTGCAAATATTGATAATTGGCCATGAATGACGGATTTAGTTAATATCGTATTGATATAGGCCTGTATCAATCATCCAAAATAGTTTTATTGATTTGTTTTATAGTAATGTTTTAGTTTTGTCTTATGCTTTAAAAACTTTTTTTAATTTTCAAAAGCTGATTTGGTACTTTTCTGTTCTAATAATCTATGGAAAAGCCCGACAGGGTGTAAAATCAAATAATTTAAAAAAAATTGCGTTTTCTATTGAACTCACACATCGAATGAATGGATTTTATATGGAGAAGTAAATCAGTGCTAATAATATGGAGAAGTAAATCAGTGTAAATAATAATTATCGTAGTTGACACACGTGCCGTGAATTATAAATAAACAGTTATTGCGTGTTATTGCTGCCTTATCACGCGGATCGGATTTGGCTGACTCCGCGCTTGTTCAAATATTATTTACCACAGTTTTGCATCTGAGAGGAAATGCGGGTAGGATTTAAATTAGGGTTACAGTCTGGTACGTGGTTATGGGTAGGCGGTAACGGGTACCGCCGCCCTGAGAAACATTCATTGGATAACCAACACTTCTAACACAGGTCACCCCAAACGGTTCGCAACGTTTGGTGACTAGGTCTGTCCAGGTGGATGCGTTGACCCACCTTCAGAGCGGGAGAGGCTTGTTGAGGGAGACCCTTTACGACCAGTTTATGATGGTTTTTTGTTTGTAAGCCTCCAAAGAATGGATGTTTACCTCGAGAGCGTTTTCTTTTGGGGTAAAAATAGCCTCGTCGAATTTAATGTTTCAAAGACCCAATCACGTGTGATCTAGTCTTCTTCAACGGAAGCAATTTTTCCAACAGGCCTTCAATTAATGTGCTTGGTGTAACTCTAAGTGACCAGATCATGTACGGGGCTCCAGCGAAGCTAGTTAAGTTAGCCTCTCAGAATTTAACGTACCGTACACTCTATACAGGGCCCGCAGATACTCTAATGGTACACAACAAATCCCCTACAAATCACAAATGTGCCCCATGGTTCAATTTGGCAGCGATGTCTTTTCCGGAGCACCAAAATGCCTGAAAAAACCCGCGACTCTGTGCAGAAACGGGCGGTTCGTTTAATAGATTCTGCTGTCTTAACAAACGGATTGCAATCTGATCAATCAATTGCACACAGGCATCGGGTGTAAATGCTGTTCTTGTTTTTCCGGTATTTTTTTGGAAGATGCTCCGAGAAACTAGCATCACTGATTCCTTCACACCGGTGCACAGTCTGGAAACATGCCAAATGCGCGCCAAACAATTTTACCCACTTGACTTTTGTCACATGAGAACGGTTTTTTTCTATGACTCGTTTCATATCTGTGGAACGATTTCACATTTCGAACCTCAACACAGCATTCCCAGCCACAACACAGGTTCTGAAGGAAATTCTTTTCCTCAGGGTCTACTGTGTGGAATTAATGTAATAAAAGGGTTCTTACCTTTATGAAGAAAAAATTTTTTTGAATTACTAAGTAGTTACGACACAACGTAAAACTCCTATCCACATTAAAAATAAATAAAAACATATTCATACTCACAGCTGTCGTACCCCATCCCGTTACAATTGCAGTTTCCAATTCATCAGGTTCTCTTTCCAATGGTCCTGCCAGTTTAATCTTCTTAATTCGTGGGGTTAAAAAATTTATCGGATGTTGAAGTTCTACGAGACCGATGTCAAAATCAGTTCTCTCGCGGCTATAGTTTTCGTGAGTGAAAAACGATTTTGCTACAAAATAAAAGCCTCCTTTATTATTGTAAGTGCTTCCATAAACGCCGGTTATTGCAATCGCACTGAAAATAATACATGCTTTAATGGTAAGGACAAAAATTAAATCTATTTTGAAAAAAAAAATTATGTTGTTTCACGATGAAAAACCTGATTTGTACTATTCTACAAGGCGACATAATACTTTAAAATGTGGTCAAAATCTTAACAACGTAAGAAAAGAAGGCGTGAAACACAAATAAATATACGACGCGCGACGCGGTGTATCGGACAGACCTACTGTCGAATTTGCCCTAGCAAATGCTCTAAAATAATGTGGGAATTTTAACCATGTAAGTGAAGAAAGTGCGTACACGAATATACAATGCCGGCCCGGCGTATTGGACTGACCTACGATCGAATTCGCCCTACGTGGCCTGAAATTTGATCTTTTAATTTATTTTAATTGATTCTGACAAACGAATCACTATAATTTTAGTTGTTTCTAAACGAACCCCTCCGAAATTTGATAATTCATCGTCTAGAAAAATTTAATCTGGTGCTTACCGCTAAATTTAAAGTTGTAAAAAGTTTTATAAAATTTTCAAACCGTTTTACGTAAAATATTTTAGTAATAAGGAACTGTTTTTATTATTCTTGAATAAAAATAACTTACAATCGTGGGTATCGGTTTGGAAAAAAGTATTATAGTTACGAATTCGTCGGAATTGATTAAAATGTGAGCCTTAAGCAAGTCCCCATTGCGCCTCCTTGAGTATGAAGAAATTGCCTTCAGTTGTTAAAATAAATAATTAATGTCACAAAGAGGCCAATATCAAAAGGCCTCAATAGATTTTTAAAATATATTTGATAATACATATTTGTACTTAGCAAGGCAATGGGCAGCAGTCAGAATCCATGTTTCTGAGATTATAGATCCCCCACAGGTGAAACTACGGTCACCTAAGCCGTAACCAACGATGTATACTTGGTAAGGGTACTGTTCTATAGTAGTTGGCATACCTCCGACAATTCTTCCTGAAAATATAATATGAATTACTTGCAAAAATTAAACCTTCCAAAAATATGAACATTTTAATTAACAATGCGTATATTATTACTAAGGTCGGTCGAAAACCTCATATTTTGTTTCTCCTTTGATTTGTCAAGAAATGAAAATGCAATTTCATTGGTTGAAAACCACACTTTTGGCGATTAATTTGTTCAGATATGTAAAAGGGGCCATCCATAAATTACGTCACACGAATTTCATGATTTTTTGACCCGCCCCCCTCCCTGTCACACGTTTTCACATTTATAAGACTCCCTCCCCCTGGCGTGACATCATACGTTTTGCAATGTTACGTGTAAAATTAATAATAGCTTGTGGTAATTTAAAATTTTTCGTCGCGGTCATATTTACCACAACGGAGGGGGCGAGATGGGATATTTTAGAGTCGAATGCAATCTCTACGGGGAGGGGCTATTCGGGATACGGAGATATTTTTGTGAATTCACTGCGAGAGGCCAGATGGGATACTGCGAGGTTTTGAAAATTCGTACAATCAGACGGCCATGTCAGGGAAATTCCTGTCATCTGGTAAACCTAACTGCATGTGACGTCACAAAGCTGAACCCCCCCCTAACACCTTGTCACACTTCTCTGCACCCCCCCCCCTTAAAGCTTAAAGTGTGACGTAATTTATGGATGGCCCCTAATACTGTAATATACTTTTTTCCTATTCCTATATAAAAGCTTCCAAAGAGGGCGTCAGTAAATAAATAAATAATAAAATTCCAACAATTTACAATGCTGATAAAATTGAACGGAATAATCCCCTTGATGTTCAACATGATGTTTTCTGGTCACTAAAAGGCTCATTTTGGCAACTTTACAGGAGAAACAAATAACTGTTTATGTTTATGCATTTAAAAACTTTGAGATACGCTTCGAATCTACATTTTATACTTAGTATGCAACAAAATTTTATTTTCTTTACCAGACACAGTTTTAGAATAATATTTTTGTACTACCTTTCGTAAAAAGTAGGCGATCTTCGTTTTAGGTTCGTAGGCGGTAGTGTCGCTTATTGTTTTGAATCATTATTTTTATATATTTATCTCTACTTTCGCACCATTTAAATTGATTTTCTTAATGAAGGTGTGTTTGAAATGCTTAATCGATATTTAAGTTTTTTGAAAAAATAAAATATTATTTATTTATTTTATTTATTTATTTATTTATTTGAACAAAAAATACATACACATTATAAGAAAACTTTGACTGTCCAACTAAGAGATTTCCCGTTTTAGGACAGTCGAATTGCCTGGTTTAGTTCACATTAGGTAGTTACGTTGTTTTTTGTAGAACTTAAATACTAGTAAATGAATGAGGGCATAAGTGCTGATTACATTTTTATTTGTTAAATCTACAGTCAAGTGCAAGATTAAAAAGCAATAAAACAATTAAATTTAATATTAATAGTAAAAAGCTACTGAGAAGAGTTACCAAGTACAAAAAATTTGAATGATAATATATTAAAGCTACAAAGAAAAAAAAAATATGAACTCATTGGTTTGTGAAACAGAAAAATAAAAACTAAATCTTTCTTCGATGTATTCCTATCCGAAAGTTCGAATGTGTTTTTAAGAAAATATATAATAGGTTTGAGTAAAGACAACCTCTCTTTTTTAATTTAACAATTTCGTATCTATCCTATGTTTTCTAAAAAAAAAATGTTTTTAAATATTATAATAATTTGATGAAATGGTTGTTGAGTTAAAAGTCTGTAAATATTAACAAAAAGGGATATAAGTTATCAGGGGCATAGAAAAAAAAAATTATATCATTTTTAGAAATTAATAAAAAGTAACTTTCTGATTCCTCTAATGTACAAAAATAGCCTCTGTGTTACAATTTTTGATAGTACATAATATTTTACTCATAATTTAATTTTATCAATACTACAACTTTTAAAATATTTTTTGTACCTATTTTTGTAACCTAGTAACTTTTAGTTTGAAGATAACAATATAAAAAAAATAAAGATAATATTATACAACCTATATTATACCAGCTAATTAGATGAGTACTTATAAGATTCTTATGGATTAACGTAAACCTGATAGTACATATTATTAGGTAAGTGAGTTTGTGTGAGCATGTGTTCGCTCTCGAGTCTCCCCATGTCCAGAAGCCAATTGCTAACCCATTTGCGCAGAGTGCTTGCACTTTTCAATTTCCATGCATCGGGTACGAGGTTGAACAATTTTGGCCCTAAGTAAGAGTATTGTCTTTGTGCATGTGATGTGTTGGTATTTGGTGGAACTACTGGATTCCTCCTTGCATGACGGGTGTTGTGGAGATGATCAATGGATGAATAGTGGTGTCGATGTTTTTGTGTATGTAGAATAGTTTTTCTTATGTAAAGTTGCCGTACGTCAAGAACTCGTAACTCTTCAAATAATAGATCACTGGGATACCTGAAAGGTTTCTTAAGGATGACCCTTAGAAGCGATTTTTGTGCTTTTGCTAAGGGATCAAGAATTATACTACAGCAAAGTCTGCAGAACAGCTGGACACCTTCGAAAGAAAGGTACTTCGAAAAATCTTTGGAGCGGTGTGAGAGGGAGAGGCATGGAGAATCCGCCTCTTTGACATCTACCAAGCTCCCAGACTCTCTACCTATTTAAGGCTCTAAAGACTGAGATGGGCTGGACATGTGCACTGAATGCCAAGCACACGAGTACCGAGAAAGGACAGGACAACAACAGGACACCCGGAAGGAAAACGAAAGGCGTGCAGACCTAGACCGAAACGAGAGGATGATGTCAGGAAAGATGCAGGAGTACCAATGTTGCGGGTCGGAAGACGATAGACGAAGACACAGGGCGGTGGAGTTTTATCTTGAAGGAGGCCAAGGTTCAAAATGGTCTGTAGCGCCATTGCAGAAGAAGAAGAGGAAAATGTTATACTATTTTTTGTCTACCCTCAGTCCAAAATAATGCATAATACCATAGTACACAACACCTACATATAGTGCATAATAATCATTTGTCATTTTAAATGAAACATGTTTTTAGAGATCGATTGTTTTTTTCAAATGAAAGTAGCTGTTAGTTCTTAAGTATTGAAAGTACCCAAACATTTTTCAAATAATTTTACAAGACATATTGATGCAAAGAGTAATGTTTAAAATTTCGGCCAGTTTTAAAAGGGCTAAAGAAATAAGTTAATTAAAAATAAACTAAGAACCAGGTGAAGGTTAAGAATTCTAAGATTAATTGAAGATAAAAGTTATGAATCGCAAAAAAATCAACACTACCTTCCAACCTAACATTTTTTAATTTAAATTTTTTTGAAATTTTTTCATTTTTATTATTTTATTCCTTACTGTTTCTGACATAAAATAAGATTTTTGGTTAACTAATAAAAAATTGTAAGGGTAAAACTAAAAAAATTGTATTATTTAGAGATGTCTGACTTATGACCTGGTAGAAAAACACATTCGTAAAACAATCCGTTTTTAAATTTAAAGTCAAGATTTAAATGTTGATAGCAATACACAATTTGAACATGCCTGTATAAAGTAAAGCCGAAACACTATGTAAAGAATACGATTCAAATATCACACAAAACACTATTACTGGTAGAAACATTTTGATAAACTAAATGATTCTGAGCTACACCTTTTGTATTTATACTGATATTTGACGTCATATAAATAATTTAATGATCATCCTATTATTGTTTAATTATGGCTAACTTCGTTTCAAAATAAAATACAAATTGTACCACATCATTACAGGCCTTTAACGGTCGCAGGCCTTTAATTATGAGGTAACTATGTTTTAAAATTAAAAAAAAATTGTACCAAAAAATATTATAACGTATATTTGCGGCTCGTTCCAGAGTGGAAAAGACTCTCACTATCGTCCTGGTGTAAGGCCACCATTTAAAAATGTAACATTGCTTGAAATGGTTTAAGCCGTGTTTGGTGACTAGATCTGAGTAGCCAGATGTTTCCTCACCTTTGTCTTCCCTCCCCACATACCTTCAGCCTCACAACATACCGCAATTGGGGATGCTTTAGTCTCACGGGCTCCAGACGGGAGCAGATGGGACTTATGTGCGGTATACACGTTAAAAAAAAATTCTTGAAAAATTTTCATTTTTAATATTTTATCCCCAACTAGGTATTTCTGACATTTAATTTGATTAACTTATAATTATTTTTGTTATTGTTTTTGGGGTGTTATGCCGTGTTTCGCTACCTCCTTCTTTAGCCAACGTTTCGGACAGCGTTACAGTGTCCATCATCAGGGCAGATGAGTGACGAGATGTAACTTATAATTAATTTATAATTCATTGCACGGATAAATCTAAAAACTTTGTATTATTTAGAGATGTCTAACTGATGACCTGGTAGATAAACACATTCGTAAAACAATCCGTTATTTCAATTTAAAGTCAATATTAAAATAATGATAAAAATTCACCGGTTGAACATGCCTGTATAAAGTAAAGCAGAAACACCACGTAAAGAACTTGAATGAAATATCACACAAAACACTATTACTAGTAGAAACATTTTGATAAACTAAACGATTCTGAACTACACCTTTTGTATTTATACTGATAAGTATTTATATTTGATGTGGATTAAAGAATTTAATCATTCCTGTTTTTGTTTAATTATAAGGTAACTAAGTTTTATAATAAAAACAGTGCCACATCATTAACAACCATATTATCGAAATATTACTTACAAGCTTTTCCCCGCGGCTTCGCTCGCATGGCATTACGGGAAATTACTATAGCGGTTGAACTTATCAATTATCCCCCCTCCTCCCACCCCCACCCCCGCCCGCATTCCATACATTCATTCCCTTACATTCAGTTTTCAAACACCTCGCCTGCCACCTAAGTTTCATAAAGCTATAGCTCAAAGAAAAAAAGAATTATCTAATTTTGTTCATTCGTTCGGAATTTATGCGCTTACAAACATTTCAGATGTTTATTTTTAATTAAATATTTGGAAGTTTGTTAATATAATAAAAAAATTACACTTTTTACTATTCACTCTTTGTCATCGTTACGAATTGTATTTTTAATGTAGGAACTCTTATCTGACATTTATTCCAAAACAGAAGCTTGTCCAAAAAAAAACAAAACATATTCTAATATTTGAATTTTCTGGAGCAGTAGCTGACCAGGGGGCTGAGTACCTACCAGCTTAGAGCCCACAAATATATCAACATCGTTTCCATGGAAACGATTTTTTTCTGACGTTAGAAATAACTCGCTTTTGTTAGTGACAGAAAACGTATAACAAATTTAATATTTTAATATTTATAATTTCATAACGTTGCTTGAAATGGCTTTAGCCGTGTTTAGTGACCAGATCTGAATAGCCAGGTACATCCCCACCTTCCTCTTCCCTATCTCCTTCCCCTCCCCACTACCTTCAGCCTCACAACATACCCCGATTGGGGATGCCATAGTCTCACTGGCTCCAGACGGGAGCAGTTGGGACTCTTGTGCGGTATTAACTGTAAAAAAAAAAAAAATAACGCCAGAGCTTGCCATCATATACAGACTATAGTCTTTGCTTATAATTTAGCTTTCTATTGGTGAATGAATCTTCAAAGTCTTTTTATTGGTTAATGCGTGAAAGCGTCATAAACGAACTCTAGCAGTTTCGCATTTATAATATTAGTATGGATAATAAGTCGATACTAAATTATTACCTTACTCATTTGAAAGTCGCATGTAAAAATCCAGGGCGAATATTTAGATTTTCGAAGCTTTCATCTACATTTTCAAATATCCCGATTTTGTAATGATACCATTTGAGATTTTCCGGATTATTGTGAGTATATTTTAGGTTATTATGCCGTCACTTCCTCTTTATTTAGCTAATGTTTCAGACAGCGTTACAATTTTCATCATTAGATGAAAATTGTAACGCTATTAACGAATTATTAAATAAACCTAACCTCAATTTTTTGGCTTTCATAGGCTCATACAAAGTCTGTGTTTATTTGATTTGTATAATCGTGTTGCGCAATTAATATATGTGTATTTAATAAAATATTTTTTTAATAATTATTTCATTATAATTATTTTTATTAACCAAGTTATTAGAGTTAAAGTAACTTAATAATTAGACATTCAAATAAAAATGATTGAAGTTAAAGCTGTCGAACTGTAATAAAGATCATATTTTTAAGTATTTACTAACACTTCTAATCTGGGGTGCAACTTTTTTGATGCTAATTAAAGACCCCACCCATTTTTTTTTTAAAAGCTTTTTTGTACTTACAAAATTTAAATGTTCCTGTTATTTTTAATATCGATCAATCATAAGCCGTACTGATGACAAATGTTGGTAACTAAAGAATTAAACAGGACAACTTAACTTTTACATAGGTACATTACACAATCTTTCGAGCGAATATCTGTTGTAATTATTTCAAGTCAAATAACGTAGTTTGATGAAATACACAAAGAACACAAGTGTAAAGCATGGTATTTAAAAACCAAATACTTGCTCAAAATAAATAATTTAAAATTTTGATTGGCAATATATCATTTTATTCGCCACGGTTATTGACTTTGTAGTGACAAATTAGTTTGATCAAAAGAGACGCCTCGGGCCAATTGCATTAGTAATAATTCTATGGATGTAATTTGTACGGTTAAATGCCCCTTTAAATTACGTATTCCGATTTGTTATAGCGTAGAGGAATCCGTGCACTGTTAAAATATTTCGATGGGCTGCAATACGTAACACCAGAGGTATTATTTCCATTGGACCAATCACTCGTGGTAAGAGATTTTTTTTTCGGAAAATATCGATTTTTTTTTAATTTCTTGCAAATTTTTGACTTATCGGGTATAATAAAAAAAAAATCATTTACCCATAAGCTGGTTTTCACGATAATATTACATTATGACGTATGAGGCGTAACAATTTGGGAGGCGAGAATGGGTACCGCTGCCCCGGGAACCTTTATTGAATAACCAAAACCTCTGCCAAAGATCACCCCAAGTGGTTCGCTACGTTTGGTAATTTAGCAGGGGTACCCGGGTTCATGGGGTGAGGTTTGTCTAGGGCCTGGAGGTGGATGACCAGAACACACTGAACTCCAGATTCCTATCCACCCCTTAAACCCTTTTCCTTCCCAGAACTCTCCTCCCCTTCCTTTCCTTAAAAAAACTCACCACAGCATCCCCAAAGATGACGGGCCCTGAGGGAAATCATTTTCCTCAGGGTCTCCTGTGTGGAGCTCATGTTAAAAAAAATTATAATTTTGAACAAACGTGTTTTGTACTCAAATTGCGAAAATCGATTTTCGTTGACGTTGTTGTAAAAATTAATTGCTCCTCGTGAAAAATGTGATTTTTTCATAACTAAATTTTGTCTGGAAAATGGAGTGATAGACTTTATTCTCATATAGTTGCACTTTTTTCTTAGAAGATATTTTCAGAGTAGTCCTTAAAACGTACCATTGCCGGGTTACACCAAAAACTCAAAAAAGTGGATTTCGGTAGAGCTGGTGCAAGGATTTTTCAGGTTACCAAAATTATTAAATACACATTCTTCAAGTGCAAATTTTTAATTACAATATTTTTTGAAGAACAAAAACGTCGAAGGAGTAATTAAAAAAAAATGGAAACCACAGACAATATAAAAGTACGGATATAATGAAAGCGTGCCGATTGTCGTAGAGCTACGATCAATTTGCACGGACTATCAAACTGTTGTTACCAATGAAAGTAATTCGAATGGTGTATAGGTAGCAACAAATGCGGGGCACCGCAGTGCCTAGGGTGAGAAGTGTTTTAATTTGTGGATTAAACACATTTTTATTAAGAAGTACCACGGTAATGTATTCTATTGTTTTTTCGCTGATATTTTATCTTTTATCCATTCGCTGAATGCCGCTACTTTCGTGTAGACACCGGGAGAGCCTTCGTCAGCGCACCCAATGCCCCAAGAGACGATTCCGACTTGAATATCTCCCACCACTAATGGGCCACCGGAATCACCCTGCAACAGAAAAAATAGTAACCTCTAATAAGATAGGATATTGGATTTTGGGTTCATAATGGGTACAACGGCGAATTGTTGTTAATTTTACAGTAGATACAGTAGGTAAATTTTTTTTATATCAGTAAACTGCTATCCCTGGTATAACTGGTATCACCGATAACCCTGTGCACATCGCAAGTGTGCCCCACAGATGAATTTGGCAGCCACCTCTGGTCTGGAGCTCCAAAATACCTGAAAAATACCCTCGGCTCTGTGCAGAAACGGGCGGTCCATTTGATAGATTCTCCCACCTTAACAAACGGATTGCAATCTTTAGAACACAGGCGTCGGGTGGAAATACTATCCATGTTCTACCGGTATTTCAATGGAAAATGCTCCGAGGAACTAGCGTCATTGATCCCTTCGGCACCGGTGCATAGTCGGGAGACACGCCAAACGCGCGCCCAACATATGTACACGGTTGACATTTGTCACATGAGAACGGGTCGTTTTTTCGACCCGTTCTTGAATTCAACAGCTCGGCTATGGAACGATTTGCCGGCTTCTGTGTTTCCTTCCTCCTACAACGTGGGTCTCTTCAAGACCAATGTTCATTCCTTCCTCTCCTCAAAAAGACCCTCCACACGGCAACCCAGATGACATAGGCCCTGAGGGAAATTATTTTCCTCAGGGCCTCCTGTGTGGAGTTGATGTAAAAAAAAAAATAATTTCGGATAGACAGATATCAAGAATTTCTTTGGTCGAGTGGTAAAGTTACTTGGCTACGAATGCGGAGTTCACGGTTTCCGTTTTCAAATACATTTTGTTTAATTAGTATCAATGTATTATTTGTGTTTAAAAAAACTTTTACAATTCATTAAATTTTTGAGGTAAATTTTCACGTTTTGTGTTAGTGTTACTTCTATTCCAGTTCTGTTATTACATAATTATAGACCAGTTGCTTCATACAATTGAAATAATCATAGAACTTAAATTGAACTTTTAGAACGTGAAAATGAACTTATAAAGTTGTTGAATTGTTATAATTTTTTGAAACAACCGATCTTTAGCATCGCTTTGGCGAAAGACAAACTTTCGAAATCGATGTCGGAATCGGGGTCTTAAAATAGCTTTAACAGTGTTTGGTGAACTCAATGACAATTTTTTATTTTTTATCCACACAGGAGGCCCTGAAAAAAAATTTCCCTTAGGGCCTAGATCATCTTAAGGGATGCTGTGTGGTGGGTCTTTTTTTAAGAAAGGAAAAGAAAGAGGATCTGGGAAGGAAAAAGGTAGGAGGGGCTGGGTAGAAATCTGGGGGTCAGTGTGTCCAGGAGTGACAGACGTATGAATCCATCCCTCCAACTGCGGTACAAAGCGATGAGTCGAGAGAGTTCGCTTGGAAAGGTCAAAACGCTTCCCACAATCAGTTTCTCTCGATCCGGCCCGCCGCGCAGCAAGACCCGGACCAACCTCAAGCCATGAACCTGGCACCCCGGCCAAGTCACCAAACGTAGCGAACCACTTGGGGTTTTCTTATTGCGAAAGGTGTAGGTTATTCAATAAATGGTTCCCGGGGCGGCGGTACTCACACCCGCCTCCCAAATTGGGAGAACTACTTCTCAACCTTTCAGTTCCCCAACTCTTTCAGTCTCACTCCAATTGCAAAAGTTCTGCTGAGGCACTTAAAAAAAATGTTTTCAGTTACGTAATTTGGTAATCCTTAAAATTAAATGGTTTTCTTTAGGTACAGGTGAAATATTATAACTATTTTACGATTATGTTTGGCTAATTATTGTTTACCTGGCAAGAATCTTTTCCTCCCTCTTTCAGTCCAGCGCAGATATTATGTTCATTGAGAATATATTGATAGAAAATCATTTTGCATTTCTCGTGAGGAACAATTGGAACATTGACTACACGAAGCACTTCAGATTCTTTACCTAATGACTGGAAAAAAAGAAATATTATTAATAAATTCGGATATACAAACATTCACCAGAATGTTTTTTAAACATCACTGTCGCTTAGTTTGCTATTCTATTGCTTTACCACTGGCGGTAAAAACAAGAACTCTTCACCATGTCGGCAAAAAGGAGGACTAAAGTGAAGCATTCATGTTTTGTCATACCCAATTCAAAGGAAACGACCAACCTCTAATAAGGTTGCTTTGTTTTAGATTAGTGCGTAGCATTCTCGAGAGTGGAACTCAGATAAGGGGGCCAGAGGACATCGTCTTTGTACTAATGGTCGATAAAACACAAAAGAATTTTTTACGATACCTCTGTATAAGAGAGTTAGGTTTTTACCCATGGCTGTTTCCAACAGCATTTATCTCGGGATGCTATAGGGTATCTGCATCCCTAGTTTCAGATGTCTAGAGATTTCGCATTACTGCTGATGGCTTATAAGCTTTAAATGGTTTTATACCAGTACCAGATATTCTGGCTAAAATAGAATTCGATTGCCTCGCAGAAAAGATGGATATTTTCAACATGTCCCTACAACGAATTTAAGCGAGAAATATCACGTTTTACCTTAATGTAATTTTCTATACCACTTTTGCAATACTTTGGTTTAAATACTGTTTTTACAAGTAAATAAATAACAGAGCGACGCTAGTAAATAATTTTTCTCCTTTTGACATAACACATATTATTTATAAGTTTTTTTCTTCGTGGTTATACCAATATATTGTCGCAATGAAGGCACTAAAATTTGCGGAAATAGATATTCCACTAACTGAGCATCGAACCTGATCATTGGAGGGGACCCCACCACTTTCCCAACGGCTGTGTGAGGAAACTGATTGTTTAACCTCCTTAGCCGCACACGTCAGGACTCTAATTTTTTTGTAAAAAGGAAGCTACATTTATTTTTCAACGAATCTAGACCCTCCAATGTCCCTGCATGCATGATTGAAGGGATTAGAAGGAAAATGGATGCATACTTACATTTGCAGTAATTAACAAGATTAAGACACATCATAGATGTGTTCGCCTGTTAGTTCAGCATCTAGTTACAGTGAAATAAAAACAAAATATTTACATGTGTAAGTAAGATTAAAACCAAAGAACATATATAAAAAGAAAGATATTGAGGGCAGTTTGTCCCACTATCGCGGGGCAGTCCCGGCGAGAATAAGCGGGCAAGTGGCCTGGCCGCAACGTGCCCAAACACCCGCGTCCCTTAGCCGGTTTCCCAAGAATACCCCTGAAGAAGTGTTTGTGGAAAAGAGGGGAGATACTCCCAAAGACCCTGGGGAATGAAGTGAGCCTCGGATCACCGGAGGCAGAACGGAAGGGAACCGGACTCGCGCAAACATTCCTCAGGCTCGCTCATGACGCCGGGGGAGGCACGGGCGTTAGTGGGACGGCCCTACTGGAATTCTGCCACCTGACTGGATGCAGGGACCGGGTTTATCCACCCCCAAGGCGGGGAATTGGACAGTACAGTACGATGGAGTTCAGTACAGCAACCTAGTCACAAGTCAGTGTGTTAGTAACATAATTAAGCCAAATGAGACAGATAAAAAGGCAGAAAATAAGTTGTGATCAGCAACAAATTGACGCAACATAATAAAGAAATAGGAGAAAAAAATGTACGCATTAGTAGAGCGCAAAAAAAAAATAATAATTATGTAGATATAACATTCATTTTAAGTAAAAAATAAAATATAAAAACAGAATAATAAATACAGTGTGGTCATGCTGCCAAACAAGAAAAGTAAAAACAAGAGTATAATAGAAATATAAAGCAATCGGGCATAGGCAATAATAAAAGTGAGATAGAGGAGTAACCATAGGAGAGACAAGAGCAATACGTTTGGCACCTGAAACAAAGATGATTTTAATCTAAGTCAGCAACTCTAAGCACAGGCCATCTCTCCACCCACGACTTTACAAACTTTTTGAAGCATTCAAAATTATCTCTGTTCGATACCAGATCGGCATTCCACGCTGGTCTTGTAATCCCTCTCAAACCATCCAACATATCCTCTCTGGCATCCTTCATCAACTCGCAGTGCCACAGAATGTGCTCGGCTGTCTGGTTGGTGTCACCACATGCGCAGTTCGGATGAGGAGACAGTGCCAGACTATGCAGTCTTCCCCTGAGCTCCCCATGACCGGACACCAGTTGCGTCATATAGTGATCCAGTTTTATGTGCGCCCCTTCCATTCTGCTTTTAACTGAAGGGAAGAAAGAGAAAGTCAATCTACCCTTCGTCGACCTATCCCATAGCTCTTGCCATACACTCAGCGTTCTATCTCGCATCACTTTCAATAAGCCAGGGAGGGACACCGCTCCGCCTGGTGCCAGTTCGACTCCCAGATGGACAGTAGCCCTCCCTCTCCTCAATGCCTTTTTTGTCAAAACTTCCCTAATTTCCAAGTCAATCGGCAGAGTACCGGCCAGAACCGGCAATGCATCGTTAGCCACAGTCCTATATGCGCCGGAGAGCGCCAGCAGGGGAGTCCGTTGGCCCCGCTTGAGAGCCAGGTGTATCAATGCATTATCTAGCCGGTGCTCCCATACAGAGGCGGCATACGAGACTTGCGCCATGTACACACACTTGTACAGGAGGCGAAGTGCCGGAGTCCGCAATCCCCACTCAGCTGTTGAGAGCCTTCTCAATTTCAAGAAAAGAGCCTGGGCCTGCTAGAAACGCTCTTGACGTGCGCTAGAAACGAAGATGATCTATCTAAGATGACGCCTAAATACCTGGTGTTTTCAGCAAAACGAATAGTGGAGCCTCCCATTTTGATGGAAGGGTTTCTGGTGCGACTGAGCGTACCCTTCATCAAGAGTCCCACAGTCTTATGGGGAGCGAAGTTCAGCCTGTTTCTCTTACCCCATTCAAGAATTTCACGCAGACCTTCTTCTGCTTTGCTCTCCACTTCTTTTCTGCTGTCCCCTGAGACCAAAAGAAACTTATCATCAGCGTAGTCGACCGATATGCATCTTTCAGGCAAGGGTAACCTAGAGGAGTCATCGAACCTGATCACTTGTAATTTTTAAGGGGTTTCACTCATACTAGAAAAACATAAGGGAACCGTTGAACGGCCGTATACCACGGAAGTCATTAATTGGCCATACACCTCTGCCATAGGTCACCTCTAAGTTTGGTGACTTAGCATTGGTGCTCTGGTTCATCAGGAGAGGAGTATTCAGGTTTGAGGGTGGATGCGTCAGCTCACCAGCTGCGTGACAGATCGGGAGACCCATCGACCTCTCCAGCTGGTCTCCCTTTACCCATCGTCATCACCGCAGCGGGAGGGATGGATTCATACGTCCGTCACTCCTGACAAACTGATTTCTAAATACCTAGCCAACCTTCTTGCCTCTTTCCTTCCCAGAACTTCCTCTTCTTTCTTTCTTTAAAAAAGAATAGCAGTCCTACAGACGACATAAGCCCTCAGAGAAATAATTTTGCTCAGGAGTGTGAAGAGTTAACGTAAAAAATACACGTGCCAAGAAAATTTATCAATGTAATTATAGAAATTGACACCCGTGCAGTGAATTAAAAATAAATAGCATTTATTGTTTATTATCACGGCTTTATCACGCGAATTAGATTTGGTTGACGTTGCGCTTGAATAACCTTTGATTGCTGCCGTTTTTTATCCGAGAACCACATCAAGCAGTAGGACAGTAAATCAAAACATTGCGTAAGAAAGGAAATGTGGGTACGGTTGTAATTTCAGATTTTCACAGGCAAAATTATTTTTTATTATTTATTTTTGGGATGTTATGCTATGTTGCGCTACCTCCTACTAACGTTTCGAACAGTGTTACAATGTCAATCATCAGGGCAGTAATACGGTTCAAACTACACTTTACCTTGTTTTAAGATAATGAGGAGTCAAAGTTTACAAAGACGATTTTTTCATAATAAATTAACCATTTTCTGATTTTGGGATTGAATCTTTTGTGAAATATTTTAATTGAACTTATTTTAAATGAAAGTATTTAAACAGGACATATACTTACCATTTTAAAACATACCTGAATATGCAAATAGAACCATATGCAACCAGCTAGGGCGTAATAATTCATTGAACAAGGTTCTAATTACATTTCCCGAATGCGTTTCCAAGCTAGTGCCACAATTATTCAAATATTTTCCATTAAAATTTGATAAACTGAAATATTTTACACATTTCAAAATAAAATAAAATGTTAATTACACAACGAAAATTCGTCTTTGCAAACTTTGATACCTCAGAACATGGTAAGTCAAAGTCAGAACCCTATCTAACCAAAGTGACGAACTATAAGGCGCCTCATAATAACCATCAACTATCAGATACAAATAAAATGGAGAGTGTAAGTGATGATAGAACCTTGTAAAATAAATAATTATTAAAAATGATTGATGTTAGAATTTGTCATACATATATCTAAGAAAATACAATACAGATGGACTGAAAATTATTTTGGGTATAGAAATGAGCAAAAGAAATGCTTTGGCATTCAAAGGTCATTTTTGAAAAAAACTGTCAGTTAGAACCTTGTTCAAATGAGGTGTCGAAATTGACGCGATCGCTCGAACGATTAATACCAAACATAGTTCAAGCTACAAGACACAGATGGCTCTAGTATAGATGCATCTTAGAGGTCATAGACTTATTCGATAGATGTTGGTGGTTTACGAGTTTGCCCATTCATGTTCAGAACCTAAGTGGACTAACAGTTAGGTTTGAACACAACACTGGGACACTGAATCCAATCGGCCTCCTAATTTGTACGAGAACGTAAAAAAAAAATTAATTATCTAAATTATTTTGAAAATGTTTTAGTAAACAAGAATAAATTGAAAAAAAAAATGACAACGAAAATTTTTGTGGAATATCATAGAAGTTAGGAGGCTGCTTTGAATGAGTGTTTCAAATGAAACATATTTGGATTTTTTTTTTAAATGGCAATGATGATATTTTTAACTTCAAACCCAATATTTAAACAAATTGAATTATTTTATTAAAATTTTTTTTTTGGCTACCGACAAACAATAAGTGACAACGATTTATACATTTAAAAAATAGTGGTGAAAGTTTTACCAAATACATTTATTGAACTTTATGTGGCAAGAAATTTATCAAATTGGCTGAGGAATTAATCCGAAGTTAATCGGGGTGCCCGGGTTCATGGGGTGAAGTTTGTCTAGGTCTTGGCGGCGGATGACCAGGACACACTGAACTCCAGATTCCTACCCAACGATTAAACCTTTTTCCTTCCCAGAACTCTCCTCTCCTTTCTATCCTTAAAAATCCTTCCACACAGCATCCCCAAAGTGACATAGGCCCCGAGGGAAATTATTTTCCTCAGAGCCTTCTATGTGTAGCTCACGTAAAAAAAAAAAAAACCGCGAAACAACTGGATCACACTGCTTGCTTCAATTACATTCATACTTACAAGTCTTTATCTACAATTGATTTGCTTATTTGTAGAGGAAGAAAGAGAGGATAGACCGCCAAACAACTCGGTTATACTGCTTACTTCAACCTTCATACATACATGTCTTTACCTACAATTTCAGCCATGGTAACGAAATTAATACAATCGGGCTGTTTCTTTGCAGAGGTAGTCAAAGAGCAAATGGCAGTATGACCACGAAACAACTTGGTCAGCTGAACAAAAAATTGGCACTGAATGGTCAACTGCCATTCAGTGCCAATTTTTTTAAATTTAAATTTAAATTTTTATTTTTTTATTTATTTGCGAAAATAGCATAACACCAATACATTGCAAAAGCGGTTATAAAAGAAACATAATCATTCCGTTTACAGTTAAAACACTTATTTAATACATAAGTGCTATTTCACGCTTAAAATCATTGCAGGAAATGTGGAAAACATCCACATTTCATGAAAGGCAGTTAATTAATCTAGTGAGTCATGGAATCACCATTGGTGAGTTGACCACCAGCAGTAATGCGACATCTCTAGACATCTGGAACTAAGGCTGCAGATACCCAGCATTCCCGAGATAAATGCTGTTGAAAACAGCCATGGGTAAAAACCTAACTCTCTCATTTAAAGATATCATAAAAATTTATTTTGTATTTTCTCGACCATTAGTACCTACATAGACGATGTCCTCTGACCCTCTCTGAGATCCACTCTCGAGAATGCTACGCACTAAGCTAAAGTAAAGCAACCTTTTTACTGTAAGGTTGGTCAATTCCTTTGAATTGAGTATGACAAAACCCAGCTTTTTTGTCGCTGATTTACAGATCTTTTCAATATGAGCGTGAAATGTTAAGCGAGCATCATACACAATTCCTAAGTCCTTGCAAGTCACCATATGTTTCAATGACGTGTCTTTCATTTTATAATTAAAATGTATTTTGTTTTATTGACAATTGAAATGTCCCATTAAAAGCGGATTGTGGGTGTCAAATCTGTCAAATTGTAATAAGGTGACAAACTAAACAACACGATAGTTGTCCTCTTTTGCTGTCCCAATTTGTTCAAAAATTAAAATGTCATTTGATTAGTAAATCGTTAATCTGAATGGTCATTAGATGACTTTGTTATAAGTGAATTTCTGCAAAACAACTAGACCTTAATTGCTAGTATTTAAAAAATAGCGGGGAATCTTAATTTACTCACAGACGTAGTACCCCATCCTGTAAGGGTTCCAGAATCTAATTCGGTTAGTTCTGGGTATGTTGGTCCTGCCAGTTGAATCTTCTTAACTTGGGGGGTTGAAAAATTTAACGGATGATAAAGTTCTATGAGACCGATGTCATAATCCGATTTCGAGGGGTCGTACAATTCATGAGTGAAAAATGATTTTGCTTCGAAAGCAGTTCCTCCTTTACTTTTGTAAGAGCTTCCATAACGTCCGGTTATATTTTTTGCTCTGAAAATAATAGAGAATTTCAAATGTGCAGTTAATTTATTATGTATTCTTCTTCTATTTCATCCCCACTTTTTCCAAAATAAATTGAATTTAACGTTTTATTAAAAATATAGTCGTATTTTTTTATTGACAAAAAAAAAATAATAATCTTAACGAAAATATGAAAAAGAACAAGACACAGACAAATAGATAAAGATAATGGTCGCAACTGGGACTCGAACCCAGGACCTCTCATCTAACCGGAACGTGCGCGTATACCAATTCCGCCATTGCCACCTTTTGTCAAACCGTCATATTTGTCAATCTGCACTTTAATACTTAAAAAATATGCATAAGAGATTCACAAACATAGACAAATTAATAATTATAATATTTATGGTTAGTAATTACCCAGCGAGGCAATGAGCAGCGGTCAAAATCCACTTTTCAGAGATAATTGATCCCCCACAGGTGTAGGCATTGATTGGTGAATAGTAACCAATGATGTGTATTTGATAAGGGTACTTTTCTATGGTAGTCGGCAAACCTCCAACAATTCTCTCTGAAAAAACATGAAAATAAGATGTTTTCTGTTCATAGCACATGAATTTGAAAGGTGGATATGGATACCCCATTTAATTGGATAACCAACACCTCTCCAATAGATCACCCAAACGTAGCGAACCACTAACAAGTGGTTAACATTTAACTTACGTTTGGTGACTTAGGCGTGGCAGGCCGGATCGAGATAAACCGGTTGAGAGAGACCTTTTGACCTCCAGCCGGATTCTCTCGACCCATCGCCTTGTGCCGCAGATGAATTCATACTGTCTGTCACTCCTGGAAACTTTGATCCCAGATGCCTACCCACCGGTTTTAGACATTTCAATTTTGTGTGCTAGGGTGCTAAGATTGAAAAATACATTATTTGTGTTGCTGTAGCTGAAAAAGATTTTTTTGTATGAAGATATTTCAGTCTGGGGAGGAACAACCTCCCCAAAATAATAAATAAAAAAGGACAGGAAAATTTAACATTTTTTTTATCTCAGGATGTGCATACCCAAACCTGCCGCGGATTTCAGATTCCTGTCTACTACGCTTTATTCGTTACCGCTGTAATTTAGCGTTTATTAATCAAGGAAAAAGTAAAAAAATTGGTGAGTTAGGCCGAAATTTTCTAATTTTAAATTATGTATCCCAGAAGGACCACATAATATCTATAATTATTTTAATAGCTTTAACGTAGTAAATTAATATTAAAGCGTTGCTTATCTTTTCATGTTAGGGTTGAGATGTAAAATTCGACCAATTAGTTAGCTGATTTATTTTATTCAAGCTTGTTTTAAACCATGAATCTGTATTACCATTTTCTGTTAAAATGATGATTTAGATATTTATTGATATCTGTGTAGAAAAATAAAATTAATGTTAGCAAAAATAATAGTATAGTAACTATAATAATAATTGGATATTTCTAGAACGCCATTTTTGTGAAAAATCAACTTCAATTGTCCTGGCGTTTTGTTTATCTTCCTGAGTTAGAAAAAGTGCATGTTGTTCATCCGATAATATTAAACTGTTAAAAATTGTAAAACTTTCGTTGTAAAATTGTGAAAGATACGAAATAAATTTAAATTTGGCAGTCGTGTAATAAGAGGAAACGCAAATTTTTCAGCGCCGCACTGTGTACCGTTCGATACAAGCAAGAAGGTTGGTATATCACTTTGGAATTCTTGAACGATGACGTCATGGATGTATTACCAGGTAGTCATTGTGACAAATGCATTTTCAAATAGGTTAAATAATGCACAGGTTGACTTGTACCAGATCCCCAAAGTCAGATAAATTAGTTAATGAATTGATCAGTTTCTTTTATTCGATTTTTGCCGAGTGACCTCTAAAGGTTGTTTATGGTAAAGTCTTTTGTTTTGGTTCTTAAAAAAAATGAGGATATCTTTGAATATATGTGATGTGGTTTGTTTTTTAACTTTAATATAAATCGTTACACTTTTGAATAATTTTTAACTTTCACGTTTTTATGAAGTTTAAAAATATTTAATTTCTAATATATCGAGAATTTATTTAGAAAAGTACGTCAATGTCGCACTATATATTTTTTTAATAAAGCATTTAATTTTCTGTTCAAATCATAATAAAAATCAAAATCTTTCCACACGATCTTGCATCAAGCTTATTTTGTCATTTTATACATATCACGTACGAGATTTTCAGACAGGTTTTAGATTATTTATTGAGTTTAAGTAATAACATATCATTCGGAAAAAATGAAGGACAGTTTTATATTCTATTTTATTTTTAACCATGTTAGATTTTTGTATAATGTGTGTTTTAACTTGCGTGTTTTTTGTTTTCTAAAAATATTATTTTTCTAACTTTCCGAACATTTATTTCGTAGAGTTTATCAAAAACGTATGATTTCGTATAAAACCGTAGGTACTCGTAACAAATTTTTTATTCAAATCATTTAAGATATTTTCCCACACTACCTGCATCTAGCTTATTTTGTTATTTTACAGGAACCACATATGAAATTTCCAGGCCCGAAGTTCATGATATGGAGGAGCTTACCCAGTTTGCCGAAGAGAGAAAGGTTTCAGGAAACTTATAAAAATGTTTTAAGCATATTTGAACTTGAAAAGCTTAGTATAAGTGGTGAACAACAGATGAAGCGCAGAGGTAGACTTAATTCAATTTCAAAACTAATATTTTTCTTATGATAATAATAATAATAGTTGGATAATTTGTAGAGCGCTGTTTTTGTGAGAATTCACCTGAAGTGCGCTAAAACTTAATTAACTTATAAATATATTGGTACATGACCAAAATTGGGCGTAAATAAATAAGTTTTTAAGAAAATTGTATTAAAGGAAAATTAGATTTATGAGTGTGATAAAAAAAAATCTAGTGCCGTTAACATGCGGTAGAACCGAAACTTTACCAAAACAATCTCAATAATGAGAACCAAGGAGCCTTGAAAAGTGAGGTCATAATCAAAGCGGCCAATGAGTGCAGGCCTAGCGTCATTTTCGTTTTATATCTAAACTAATAGGAGCCTCGATAGGAGTTTCATGCTTCGCAAGTGCTGTGCCTCATTTTCGTTTCATCCGAATCCCAAATCACAACGGGGCTGTAGAAGTTTCAATTCAAAAAATAAAAATCTTTTCAGAATAGAAAAAAGAAAATATATTTTTTTATCATAATGTTTATTATTTATAATAAACTTCAATTAATGGTTAAATTTACCCCGAATGTGGCTTACAAATAGGAATTTGATTGAGTTTTTTCTTCTAACTTGTATGAAACGAAACACTGTGCGCCGTTCCTTTTCGAATGTTTCGCCCGGTTAGCGAATTCGTTGCTGCCGCCAAATTTAAAAGCCGCCGCGGTTGCGTATATTTCGCACCGGGTTTGTGAACCTTTACATAACGAGCCAAACCGTACAAAACTTTATGCAGCAGCGAATACACATCGTCGTAAAAAGTCAGTTTCTTCTGTTAAAATTCAGGTATAAGATTCGTCAATACTGGATGATTAAATCTATCAATAATCAAATAATTTTTTTAAGGTGATCTGTATTGTCTGAACTTACCTTTGTATTTTAAAGCAGAAACATGCGGTAAAGAATTTGAACCAAATATCGCACAAAACACAATCACTGGTAGAAACATGGTGATGGTTGAAAGATTATGAGCAACGCTTTTTAATTTATACTGCATCCTCCCAAATGCATTTTACGCCAATTTAAGATAAAACAAACAATTTTTTTAAAAGGGGTAATTAAGTTAGGGCCCCCAACAACATAATTTCAAAATAAACGCGTAAATTATACGGAAAGTTTGTAATTGTAAACCGAATATCAATAAATAGATACCTATAAACTTACTTTTTGAAATTTTGAGAAATTTTTTTAAAAATTTAGTAATTTCTTGTTACAAAATATTTCAAACCATCCGTCCCAACCAAACCCATTTCACCAGCCGAACGAAATTTCTCACGTAGTTACTATTCACTAGACACAGTTATACACACAATATGGGAGGCGGGTATTGGTGCCGCCGCCCCGGGAACCATTTATTAGATAACCAACACCCCTGCAATATATCACCCAAGTAGTTTGATGATTTAGCAGGGTTGCCCGAGTTTACGTGGTGAGGGCAGCATAGGTCTTGTGGGCGAATGCGTTTGCCCACCTACTGCTTGGCGGATTGGATTGGGAGAGATTAGCCGAGGGAGACGTTACCTCGACCTTTCCTGCCGGACTCTCTCGACTGATTGGCTTACACCGCAATGGGAGGGATGAATTCATACATCCGATACTCCTGGACTCATCGACCCCCATATTTCTACCCACTATTTATACTTTTTTCTTCCCAGAACTTCCTATCCTCCATTTTCCTAAAAAAAAACCCCCACAAAGTGTACTTTTATATTTGAGTGAACCGTAGTTCCTTTTGCATGCATGGATTAGTGAAGTACTAGATTTTAAGAGCTTGCGGTTTTAAGTCTGAAGTTTATTATAAAAAAATCAGTTTAATGTGTAATTTTTACAAAATGAAATAAAAATAAACTATTGGTTTGGTTTCGTTGTCGAGCCGTTGTATAGAATTTGTATAGAATAGAATTATAAATGCACTAATGATTTTTCTTTCGGTGGATTAATCAAATTGATTTTTTTAAATTCTGCTCTGATTATTCAGCATCCTTTTCTGCGAAAAAAATCAATTAGAAGCATTCTGAAAACATTCGACAAATTTAACTCTTCTCGATACAAAGAGAGAAATATACTACTAAATGTTTTAAGCTGTGAACTTACTTTCAGATCGGCGATTTTTATCATAACAGATACATTTAACTAGATTTATGACTGAAGACATTTATGACTGAAAACATTTATGACTGAATTTATCTAGATTTAAGACATTTATCTAGATTTATGACTGATTGAATGTTAGCTTGAATATAAAAAAAAAGAAAATTGGTGCAAACATGATTTATGAATTAACTTTACCCCTCAGGCCTCAGGCTTATTTTGTCGAAAGGTCAAAATATTCCTTCTTAGCAAAAAATCCAAATAAATATAATATTTCTGAATGCATCCGAAAACTAAAATCTGTTTTAGAAAGGTAATGAAATAGGTTTTCAAATTTTATAATTCAAAATCAATATAAAAAATTTGAAAAATAAAATTTTTGAATGCCAACTTATAAAATTTTAAAAATGGCTCAACTTACATTTTTTCTAACTGAAATTACTGAAACCAAAAAAAGATATTTATATTTTATTAGACAAGCGTATCACAAACGTTTTCTTAAGGTCATTTTTTTGTCGTTTCTAAATAATAAAAAAACTTCCAAGATTTGACATAATTTTTCAAAATTACGACTGGAAACAATTGGTTTCATAAATGTGAGAAAAAGATTAATAAAAAATTTTCTAGGTTTTGACATAATTTTTATCAAATTTACGGTCGGAAACTTTGGTTTCATTGGTGTACATTTGAATTGTTTTGTGGTTTATTTTTAGATTTGAATGAAAAAATGATTTTTCCCTGTCTAATATCTTTTAGATCATATTTCTAGCCACGATAAGAGGGGAGAAATAACAATTTATATGAGTTGTTCCGAAAAGCTAACAAATTCGTTTGATAGATCTTCAATGGATATCAGTGCTTAGATCAAAGGGTAATCCGTTAATACAAATTTAATAAATACTATAGTACCAATTATTCATCAATCTGTGAAGAGAAAAAAATATGTCCCGAAATGATTGCGATAGATTTTGTTACAAGTTCAAGTGGCTTCTAATTTGAAAAGTCTTTTAGTAAAGTCAACAAACAAAACATTTGAAACTTGTGAGCAAGGAAATCTCCGTAAAAGAAATACCAGACATTTTTGAGGTGAAAATTGTTTAGCCCTGTTTTGATTTGGAATTCGGATGAAACGGAAATTACGCGTATAGCACCTGCGAAGCATCAAACTCCTATCAAGGCTCCTATTGGTTGAGATATAAAACTAAAATGACGCTAGGTCTGCGCTCATTGGCCACTTTGATTATGACCTTACTTTTCAAGGCTTCTTGGTTCTTCATTAGTTGAGATTGTTTTGGTAAAGTTTCGCTTCTACCGCGTGCTAATTGCACTCAAATTTTTAATTTTTTTTTGTAAGCTTGCTGCTCAATAAATACATGACTACAAATTAATCTTAATATACTGAACGATTGTATTTAGAACCTAAAAACCCAGTGAAAAAATAAATGATGTTTTTCAATTTTGGAAAATAAAATATTGACAATACCCTACACGATTTACTGGAAAATTTTATATCTTCAAGCTATGCACATACTCTGCAACGTAGAGTTGTCTACAATTCTGATAAATATTAAATCAACACAAAAATGCGATTAAAACAGTAATTTTCTTTTGTTTAACATTCTACACGCGAGAACGATAAAAAAATCATTAAGAAAAGAAAATATTTTTAAAGTTTAGAAAATTACGGAAAATTATTTGTTTTTGGCTTAGTACCAATAAAAAAATGTTTATGAAAAAAGTAATCTAACAATAATTTTCTTAATATGCATATAATCTTTACCAGTGTCTAACAAACTTATTTGGGGCGGCTCAACGAAAAAAAACGATATTTAATTAGGGATAATCCGATATTAACACAATTTATAATTAAACTAACGATCACAAAAGTATTTGTATCCATCATTATGTTATTATGTCGTTTATTTCTAAACAATATTAAAATATTTTTTCAAAGAAAGCAAATCTTGTGACACAAAAAATGCACATTTTAATAAACCACTTCCTTGAATCAATGTAGACAGCCAACCAGGTTTCGCATATCTCAAGCTTCAGGGCGTATGTATCAACTAATTATAATAACTCCAACAATAATCAAATAAATCTGATGTTTCAGTATTTAATTTGTTTCCCTAACCCCTGCTTAAACTGTTTCCTCATCCCTTTACCCCTCCTACAATATTTTTTTCTAGTTGTATCTCTTTCTGTCACCTAGAAGTTGTACTTCTAACTTGTAACTTGAACTCACTTCTCTATTTGTTTATCTTTCTGACGTTTGTTTTATTTTCTAATAATATAATCTTTTTAATTGTTTCATTTTCTCATAATATATATTTTGTCTGAACTTAACTAAAAAAATCTTGAGACAAGTAAAACCTGGTTAGCTATCATGTAATGATTAAAAAAAGTTTTATTCTACAAAGTGTACATTTCATTTAATACATTATGAAAATAGTGGTGTTCATGAATAACTTATAATAAAAATGACCCTATTGATAGTATTTTATATTTTTCCGGTGCACAGATAAATTAATAAATTTACAAGCAAAAATGAAAATCGAGACCTTGGCGTGATTTTCGAAGCAAATTTCTATTTCAAATCCCACATATCTGACATTGTCTCCCGCGCCAATAAAATGCTTGGATTTGCTCTTCTTAATGCGAAATCATTTACTAATGGAATCGCAATACGGAGAACATACAAGTATAAAGCACTTGTTTGCAGCATCCCGGAATATTGACTCATTATGTGGGCTCCTTCTGAACAAAACCTTCTGCTAGAGGAAAGTACAAAAGTGGTTTAATTAAGTTTACCTAAATGAGGGACCACCCAAAAGTAACGGGACTTTCTTTATTATAACTATTTTATTTTTCAATATTTTTACACCAAAATTTGGTGGCCTTAAAAGTTTTGTTCACCATTAGAGTGTATGCATTTGACCAACGTTTTTTTCCACGGTCCAAAACAGTTTTGAAATACGGAATGAAACGAGTTCTTTGTTTAAAATCACTTTATTTTGATTTATGTTTGTCGATCGGTTTTGGCTGACCTCAACCTTCTTCAGGACAATAAACGAATAAACTAAGTTGCAGTTCAGAGTTAAAATAATGAAGTAATTACCTTAACTGTTTGATATGGAAGAACAAAGTCTGTATGAACAGGATCTCTGAAAAAAACTAATTAGCAACCTCTTGATGTTCGATTTCAACTGACTTTTTTCTGAAGAGGAGAGAGAGCACTCGTCCATTGGTTTGAATGTTGCTTGGTTTCTTGATCGTACCCACAACACCATGACTCATCACTCATCACCAATAACAACTTTGGGAAAAATGTGGGTACTCTTCCAGCTGATTTTAAAATTCGTGTCAGGTTTGAAAGCTCTTTTTGTTCCTCCAAGAGGAGACTTTCGCGTTTCAACTGAAAGAAGATTTCTTGATTTACTTAAAATTAAACTTTGGGCGGACTCATGGACTCACAGCGACGCGACGTACACTGACCGAGAAAGAGTTTCCGTACAACAGCCGACCACACAAAACCCGCTCTCCCTCAATTTCTCTCCTCTACCGCCCGAGTCCCGTTACTTTTGGATCTTCCTTCGTATATGGGAGAATACGCATACTAACCATTCCTGTATCCATCCTTGTTCTTAACAGAAAGCCCGCTGAAAAATATTTTTACGTAAATATTTTTAATTTACGTTAATTTCCGGAACTATGCTCAACCCACACACATACGTTGAAAGAGGTAAACTTAAATATCACCAACAGGTTGTTTGTTGGGGAAGATCTCACGTACTTTCTTAAGCTCCGAATGCGAGGACTTCTTCCTGACAGAACACACCAATCAACAGAGCGGCCCAACTGCTAAATGACTCTGCATTGACCATCGACATTTTTAACGTCAATTACAGTCCCCGTTTTATGGAGAACTTAAAAAATAAATGTTATGTAAATAATTTCCCTTTGATTTATAATACACATTTTTAATCATTCTGCCACGGCACACAGTTTGGAAAACATTAGGCAAATACCAATTACGAAGCAAATTGCGAAGTTAAAACTATGTAATGGTTTTTTAATATGCAAATTTTCATTATGCATGTCTTTATTTTGAGATAAAGGTCAAGTTCCACCAAGAAGTCACAAATGCACTAGTTTTGCTATCGATGCAACCCTTTTGAACTTAATTTACTGCTCACTTGTAGAAATAAACAATTTAAAAATTCGCCTAATTAACTGTACGTCTGAAATTAAGTAAGTCTGACTTCAAATAGGCTGAAACTGAGTCCTTCGAAAACTGAGTTTCTTACAAGAGTAAGTTAATATTGATAACACCACAAAAGCAATTTAGGAAGCGACATAATTCCCAAGACATCTATTGTAGAGCTGTATCAATAATTAGGTATGCAATTTGGGAGGCGTGCATAGGTATAGCCGCCCCGGGAACCATTTATTGGATTACCTTCACTTCTGCCATAATCACCTCATGTGTTTCGCTACGTTTGGTAACTTAGCAATGGTACCCGGGTTCATGGGATGAGGTTTGTTTGGATTTTGGTGGCGGATGCTACTGCTCACCAACTGCGTGGCAAGCCGGATCGGGAGAGACTGATTGAGGGAGACCTAAGCTACATCTCTCCAGCCGGACTCTCTCGGTCCACCGCTTTGCTTCGCATTGACTGACCCCCAGATTTATAGCCACACCTCATACCCTTTTACTTCCCGGAACTTTCTCTCCTCCTTTTGGAGCTATTGTAGAAAAAAAGTGCACTTGCTAGGATTAGATAAATTTTGAATCTGTGGCCCCTATGATCGAGAAATAAGTCTCTTTACTACAAATCCGGAGGTCGCGGGCTCAAATTCTGACTTGCGCAAAGTAAATTTTATTTATTTATTTTGGATTTGTTAATTATATCAAATAAATTAAGTCGTTTTACAAATAATTCCTCCACAACAATTCATGGTACATTTTGTAGAATGGAAGTTTTCATTCAGCTATTTTTTTTTCTTTATTATTTAATTTCTTAAATTTTATTTACATAGAAAATGTACATCTTAATTTTATGTTTTTAATTTGGGAGGCGGGAAAGGGTACCGCCGCCCCGGGAACCTTTATTAGATAACCAACACCTCTGTCATAGGTCACCCCAAGTGGTTCACTACGTTTGGTGATTTAGCAGGGGTGCCCGGGTCCATGGGTAGAGGTTTGTCTAGGTCTTGGAGGCGAACGACCAGTAAACACTGAACCCCAGATTCCTACCCACCCCTTAAACCCTTTTCCCTCCCAGAACTCTCCTCTCCTTCCTTTTCCTAAAAAAACCCTCCACATAGCATCCTCAAAGATGATATTGGCTCTGAGGAAAATAACTTTCTAATGACGATATCTTAAAGAATGCGGCTGATTCTTCATGGCTTAGATGAGGACGAAAGCTGTTTATTTCATCTACCTTTATGCGCTGGACCATATTGTCTTGTAAGAATTCGGTGAACGCCGTTAAGTTTGTGGTTGTAGATTTTCCCCTTATAAATCCATGTTGGTTGATATTGAGTGACGATCTTTAGGCCGGAAACAGAAGGTTGTACACAATTTTTTCAAAAAACAACTAAACTGAAAATACAGAGCTTTGATATTGGTCTATAATTTACGACGTCTGATTTTTGGACATTTTTGAAGATAGGAGTTATAAAAGCTGTTTTCCAGGTGTTAGGTTAGGTTAGGTTAGGTTATAAACAGTGGTTTAGACAGCATTATTGTTGTTGTGTTGTTGTTATATTATATCTAAAAATAAATTTTATGTGAGAATGAGAGGAAGAAGAATCCATACTATTTACTACTAATAATATTATAAATGCGAAACTGCTCGAGTTTGTTTATGACGCTTTCACGCATAACACAATATAAAGACTTTAATAATTCTTTCACCAATAGAAATCTAAATTATATGCGCAGACTACGTATATGATGGTAAGCTCTGGCATTATGAAATTATAAATATTAATATATTTTATTTGTTATACGTTTTCTGTCGCTAACAAAAGCGAGTTTTTGCTAACGTCAGAAAAAAATCTTTTCCATGGAAATAATGTTGATATATTTTTGGGCTCTATGCTGGTAGGTACTCAGTCTACTGGTCGGCTACTACTGCAGAAAATTCAAATATTAGAATTCGTTTTTTTTTGGACAAGCTTGGAATAAATGTCAGATGAGAGTTCCTATATTAAAAATATAATTCGTAACGATTATAAAGACTGAGTGATACAAAGAGTATTTTAATTATATTTACCAACTTCCAAATATTTAAATAAAAATAAATATCCGAAATGTTTGTAAGCGCATAAATTCCGAACGAATGAACAAAATTGGATAAGTAATTCTTTTTTTCTTTGAGCTATAGCATTATGAAATTTAGGTGGTAGGCGAGATGTTTGAAAACTGAATGTAAGGGAATGAATAAATGGAATGCGGGAAGGGATGGGGGTGGGGGTGGGGGGGGGGAGATAATTGATAAGTGCAAGCGCTACAGTAATTTCCCGTAATACCCTGCGAGCGAAGTCGCGGGGAAAAGCTAGTATAGTATAAGTATAAGAGATGCTCTCGATACATTCCATACTCTTGTAATCATTTTCGATCGTACGCGTCACTTCTATTCGGTATTTCAGGAGTGTATTGCTAAAGATATCTTTATTGTCAATTTTTTTGTTATGTTGCGCACATATTTATGAACAGGGAATAGGCGATTTTTTTAATAATGTTTGTTTTAAATGAGGGACAATGAAATAAATTGAATCGTCGCGTCGTGTTGACCTTCTCGGAATATGAACTTTTATAAGTTGGTAAGCTTTTGAGTCCAAGCCATTATTCAGAATTTTAAATAACAATATGTGGTCAAAAATTAAACTAAAATAAAATTAAAATTAAATTTTAAAAAAATGTGGGGAGTTGAAATTGAGAAAGTTCATAAATTCGGTGTTATTTGAAAAGCGTAAGTTTTATTTAAAATTTATTTGTTTAAATTTTTTTAAATTCTTTCGACATGGACTTGGTAGAAAATAGTCCAGATCGGTGTACAGTGTTCTAAGTGGTGACAGACTTACGCTTTGTAAAAATAATAAAGAGTCTTAATTTTTGTAATGCGAATAATAAATCCCAGCATTTTGTTGGCTTTGTTGATGATTTCATAAATTTTGAATAAAGTTTAACATAAAATTCAGGTCCTGATAGAGTCTTCTTCTTTGATAGGTGTCCCGTTTAATGTACACTCAAAGGAAATTTTATTTTTGTTGCGTGTATTTTTTTTTTTTAATTGAAATTTTTTGATACAATACATATAATAGATACATAAAATAATGAAGAGTTTATAAAAAAGGCAATGCCCGTGCGTGATAACTTAATAATGATAACTTATTGCATGGACTGAATGAATAAGTTGCCACGAACTGGAGCAAATGGTTCAGGAGCCTACAAGGGTTCCTGATGTTCAGACTCACTTTTTTCTCTTCAAGACCCATGTTCACACCTTCCTCTCCTCAAAAACACCCTCCACATAGTATCTTCAAAGTTGACACAAGCCCTGAGGGAAATTATTTTTCTCAGGACCTCCTGTGTGGAGTTAATGTAAAAAAAAAATTGAGTTATTTACAACAAGTTTGTTTAATTCATAGTAGACAAAAAGACTACTGAAGCTTAATGCAGTCTTCGATTAAATTGAAAAGTTAAGCTGTTAAACTATTTTTGTTAGTTGGAGAAGCCATAGTCCCAATGGAGCAAGATAGTTGGGAGCAGTTGGGATTCTTGTGAGGTATACAATAATATAATGTATTTCTCGAAGCATTAAGTCCTTCAGAATTGCTAAAAGGAATGCTGTCTATAATTTAAACAAAAACTTTAATCACGAATACCTAAAAATGATAATTTTTTGTTACAAGGGTTGGCAAAAGTAGCATTCGGTAGCAAGGTTAGTGAATTTTCATAAAACAGTATGTTAAATTTATGTATCTGCTGTACTTTGTGTGATTTAAGATATTGTCTGGAAAATATTTTGAAAGATAAAGAATATCACTCAATTTCAGTTTTCCGATCAAAAATATAAATAATTGGCTCGAAGAATAAAAATTAATAATAGAGAATTCCAGTCCAATTTTAAAAAAAAAATTTTTATGAATAAAATGACCTTCTAACTTAAATAACTGCAAATTTATTTTTATTTTTATAGTTAGTTTTAATAGTTAAAATAAATGTCAAAGTTTTAATTTTTCAAGATCCCCGAAAACCACCAAATCTAGTGTGACGTCATCATGACTAACCGAAGTATGAATCTTGTAGTGAACTGGAATCAGCTGTTCGACTCCCGCCATTTTGAATTTCAGCATTGGAGCGTTTTCATAGACATTACTGGGCAATACGATCGTTTTTCGTACAGTTAAAGTTTTTGAATATTTTAAATAATATAGATAAATTAATAGAGATACTTTATTTTTGATACTGAATTATTTAGGCCTAAATAATGTTTCAGTAAAAACAAAAACTATTATATGTTCAATTCTCTATAAACCGATAACACGGAATGCCGAACTGCTTGCGTCTTCATTTCTATTGATTTCTATACAACTTTGACCCAGGTGAAGGGCGCGGTGACGTCACGCTGCCAAAATCCAGCAATAGGGTGTTTTAATGACACGTTTTAAAATGGACTTTTTAATATTTTTTTTAAAACTCTACGTTAAATATTATGTAATAAAACTTATATATTCAGAATCAGCGTACATTGGTCTATATGAACATATTTTTTTAAAGCCATAATATTTTTCACTGGAGATCCTTATTGTGTTGTATACATCTCTTTAAAATCCATTACACAAAACAACACGTGTTTTCAACAAAGATAATATTAATTAGTTAAAATATAAATAAGTTATTAGTTAAAGAAATCAATAAACAGTATATATATATATTTTTTTTTAATTTTTCGAAGAAAACTTCTTCATTAAGGATTTTACTTTGTGATGGCATTATTTATTTTATTAAAACACAAATCTTTGTACACATCACTTTTATTTAATATACACTCAACATCGTTCACGAAACATGTGAACCCTGGATGGCATTGCAAAGAGAAGAACTGGCATGGTACCGAGAAACTGACCAATCTAATGATTAAAGCATTATATACTGTTTTTTTTATTAAAACACAAATATCTTTGTACACATCACTTTTATTTAATATACACTCAACATCGTTCACGAAATATGTTGAGTGTATATTAAATAAAAGTGATGTGTACAAAGATATTTGTGTTTTAATAAAAAATACAGTATATGATGCTGGAATCATTAGATTGGTCAGTTTCTCGGTACCATGCCAGTTCTTCTCTTTGCAATGCCATCCAGGGTTCCAAGCACAATTTATCGTCATTTGTAATTAGGTTACACCTTCTGGCAAGACGACTAATCGCACATAATATTTGACAGTTGACATCGAGAAATATAATGAGAGTTTTTTCAGTTCATTAGAAAAACTTGTCTACATATCGTCAGATAAAGTCAATGGTAACTTTTAAGTAGTAGCTAATATGATTCGCAATACATAAGAGAATTAAAAAAGATTTTTCCTTTTCGTTTCGTTGAAAGCAGCCATTTTAAAATAATATCATAGTTGAAAATTATTTATTTTGTATAGTGGTACGCAAGAGGGAATACGAATCATATTGATAAGTCAGATATGCCTCATATGTCATGCAAATGTCTGGTAATGTCATATTATTGTTAAAACAAACTAAGGGGTCCGAGTGGTTAAGATTGTATACTGCGCCATTCTCCAACGACTGCACATTCCAAAACTGGGCGGGCGCATTGAAGAATGGCGCAGTATTAATTAATCGATATTATTTTAAAATGGCTGTTTTTAACGAAACAATTTTTTTTTATTCGTTTTATTTAGTTTATTCCTAACCATACAAGATTTATTTTACAAACATCGAAAAATCCCATTAAAAGAAAGTATGTTTTTAAAGAGCCCATCGGCCACGGCGGCCGTCAACGGGAAATTTTTTTCATTGCAGATAAGCGCTTCCGGAACACAAAGAGTTAAAACGATAAAATGTATTAGGGTCGCCATCGTAGGAGGAATTTTACAGACCTTGGTAAAAATATCGATTTATTTATTAAGCAAAGCCGTGCATGCTAGTGACGGGTATTGGTAAACTATCGTCATTTTGCTTAGTTGTCAACGTGGCTGTGTCACACCCCTGATCAACTAAACTTAGATTTTCTTTCCTGGATTGAATCCGGGAAACTCGTATTAGGCATACCTTTGTAGTTAAGTATTCAAAAAGTGCAGTAGAATGGTGGATGCCATCATCTCTCTACGCAGTTAGCCTAGAACGAATCACGGGTGCTAGGTAGATAAAATAATGTAGTTTTCTCAGAATCCATATCTCAAATGCACAATAAATATACTAGTAAAACTCACCTTGACCGTCATCGTCTCGGGTGAGCTCATAGATGTTTTATTGATAACCAACTAAATATAATTATTACCAGGTTTCTTTTCTAACCGTGCGTTGATGATTTATTCCTACATGGAAACATAATTATTGCGGGAAACCGCTTTGCGTTTTAACCAAACCTCTTGATAATGAGCTCTGGCGTCATGAAATTCATTCAGATATATCTAGATTTTTGAGCTGAACGCAAATATTCGTGAGGATGGTGGACGTCAAAAACATTTTGGTGTCATTGTTGTCAGCGCAAAAATATACATTTACTTTTAGTTTGTGTAGTATAGAATGTATGGTTGATGTGGGACGAGTTATTTTTGAATGGAGTAATTAATTTGATGGAATTCTCATCTGTAAGAAGACTGCCCAAGACAAAATAGGGAAGCTTCAGAGGATATGCGCGATGAAATGAGATGAGATCATTTAAGTAAGGAAAAATGATGATCGTTTAATAAGTTTTTTATATATTTCATATTGTTTTTCCTTCCGTTGATATCATATTTTCTCCAAATTCCTTCGTCAGAAATATTTTGGAAGGAGGAAGATATTGAAACAAATAGGGAGTTAACACTATTAACTAGACAGGTTATACGAAAAACGAAACATTTACAACTTTGTTCATTGACCTCGCAGCGAGCATAATATATTTCGTGTTTTGACTAAAATATTCACAAACAAATATTCGTGAAAGTTGATATATGATGATGGCTCCGTACATCTGATTGCACAACTCTGAAATACAATTTGAAGTGATGAGATGTGAAATTCATTCAAAATAAAAACTCTGCCCCTGGTTTATTTATTATTGTCGTTTAACTTTTTGAGTACAGCACAACAAATATAAAAAACTATCCATGTGTACAAATTTTTCACTTGACAAGAAAATAGCTTGAATTTTAAGGTTTATCGAACTTTACCATTTATAACACTAAAACTGGACAGCAAGCACCCTCACATTTATGAATAATTTTATCAAGAAAATTTTTAAAAAGTCGTTTCCGGGGAATAAAACACGTAATCTCCCGACTCGGTGCCAAATTTTGGGGTCTTACATATTATCAATAATTATTTTTTACTATGTCGGTTGTAGTTTCGGTTTCAAATAACTATTTTAACAAAAAGATCCATTACAAAATACAGGCTATTATATTGATGTTATCTATGTGAGCTAAGTTTGATGAATCTTTTAAACTAGATTAATATATTTATTTATGTCCGTGATATGACTACTGATGGTTTAAAAAATAATTAATTATATAACGACCGATGCTTATGCAGTTCTTTCACCTTCGCGGATTTTCCTCGCCAACCTTCCGAAGCCACTGTATTGATAAGTCAATAGTTATAACAAACCGGTTGGAAGAATTTCTATTCTTGAATTCGCATCAATGATCAGCTTGGTTTCACCACCTTTAGTATTTGGTAGCCGCTCGTTTTGCTTTTCTTTTTACATTGTCTTGTTGCTCCAATAATATTCTCACTTGCTCTGTTTACGAAATCAATTATTGCGGGCAATTTGATTGGTTTTGACTGTTTGTAGCTCGGAAAACAAATTACGTTTATTTGGTATTTGGCACTACTTCGTTTCACTCGTTTTCGTTGTGTATTTAATAACTATTAAGAATTTGGGTTAGTGGATTATTTAAATTAGTATCGCTCTTAAGGTTTTTACTTTTCTTGGAAAAGTTAGTATGTAACTTGGTCTTCCACTTGATTTTAGTTTAAAAAAAATGGAGATAGTTAATTTGCAAAAATATTTAAAAGATTTTTGTGCAAATGAAATCGTTGATATTCGTTTTAATGACTGTATCAATATTTGTAATGTGGTTTTGCAAGATGTCTAATATTAAAAAAAAAAAAAAAAAAAAAAACTGAATAATATGGAACGGTGGAAGAGGTATCAAGAGGTATCTTTTAATTTATAAAAAATAACAAACCATCGTTGTTTCAATATTTATTGAATTGATTTAAAGAGATACGAAAACTCCCACTAAAATAACTTTAAATGATTTTCATTTCAGAGCATGGCATCATAAAGCTTTTCATTTGTAAAATATTATTTTTATATAAGTTATCTAAGTTAGTCACAACGAAATGAAATGAAGATATTAAGATTCATGATTGAGGAAGAAGATGAGACTAATAAATGTAAACGAAACATGAAACAGAATAAGAAACAGCAAAATATAAAGGTAACAGTCGCAACTGGGATTCTTATAATTTTTGTGTTAATTTTGTTAAAATGCCTTGTAACCTTTACTAATTACCAATATTTTGGAACCTTTTATTTGTTGAACATATATTACTGCAAAGGATTTTAAAAAACTCCCAAATCAAAGAAAACCTTCAGATTTTTTTGCTCATTTTTATCAAGTAGGTAATATGCAGAAAGAGTTTTTGTGAAATAAAAAAAAATACTATTACAAAACTAGGAAGTTTAAATCTCACACACACCTTTCAAACACACCTACTTATTTATTTGTATCACGATAAACTTACCTTCATAACATTTTAAGTATTGTTCTCTCAAGAAGCAAAGTTCAGTATACACTTAGCCTATATCGACACTTACCTTTGCTGCGAGACCCTACCTTCCCCGGACTTAGCCTTTGAATCATCAGTCAGTCGGTTCTCGGGTCTAACGTAGTCAACATTGCTTAATGCAGGCGCTGTTGGTTGTCATCACATCCGAGAATAAATTGTGCAAAACGAGTACAAACATAATTACTGCTGGATATTCGACTTAAATCCTTAAAATGCCGTAGAAAATTCAAATGCTTTAATTTTTCAGTGATATAGGTAAGATTTTGCAACATTACTATCTTGAAGACACATTTTTAAATATACATAAAATATAGATATATTTTATGTGACTTTTTGCATGTGCAAAAAAACATGCTTTTAAAATACTCAATTAAATTGTTAAGTTAAAAATTATTTTTAATATAAAAAATTAAGATTTTCAAGTACATCTTGATGATTTTAAAATCTGTGGTTAATTCAAAAAAATTATTGGATTTAGAAATGCAATATTTTGGGCGTTTGAAATGAAAATGGGATATTTCTGATTGCCAAAATGTGAAGACGATCAATAAGAAGCTGTTTAAAATCATATTTAATAGTTAGCTCCGTATTTTTGCTACAAAAATTTTCATTGTCGTCATGCGTTCCCCTCACCTCCGTGGCCGCCCCGCGCGTCCGCATCCGCAACACCGGAGGAATGAAAGTCACCGAGCCGTTGTTAAAAAGTTCCCGAGGCAACGTCTAACGAGCGAGCGCCGTAACGGACCGTAAGTCTTCAGTCTGTTTATGTTCTCCGGGCTGATCGCTTGGCCTATATGACTGTCCGAACTAACTCTGAACCATCTACAAGAACAACAACTCTTGACCCTTACTCCGGTTACCATTACAATCAATCGAAACAATCAAAAGACATCCAAATTATTTTAATTGATCATTTTGACTTATTTTTATTGATTTCGCCCAGTGCGGAAATTTCTCTCTGACAATACTTTGACTGTTAAGTGCACATTTATTATTGGACGTGTTGATAAGATAACTGTACAGACACGACAGTTGAATTAAATACTCGCGGTGATTTGTGGTTTCACCCAGGATACTTTCATCGGTTTAGGTGAGTCAATTGATATCAATATTATTATTATGGTTAACAGATCATTTATTAGGCAAAGTGTTTTTTTTAACGTGTGTGGCCGACAGCGTCTTCGGTAGATTATTAAGTTAATTAATGGATTTTAATGCTAACCAATTTGCTAACTTCTTGTTTAAAAACACAAAATAAATGGAACATTTTAAGCTTATTCGAAAGAATAGAACACTCTCGTAAAAAATATACAGAGTGAAATGGTACTTAAAATTAAAGTATTGAACATTATACTATTTAATTAAGTAAGTTAAAAATCAAGAGAAATAAAAGTATGAATTTCGAATAATTTTTTATTTTTTAAATGTCTCAAGTTTTTTGTAAGATCTCATTGCACAAATAAAAATAATTGTCCTTTATTTTTTATGTTAACGCAATCAATAATTGTTTTAAGTAAATATAAAAATAAACAATTTTTTTTAATGTGCTATGTTCGTTATCAGTTTAAAAATTTTTTTTTTTTTTTTTTAATAATATATCGGTAAGCGCAAGCGACAAAACTGTCGTTTTATTATAGGTACCTAAAATGTCGAAAAAATAGTTAGCCAATAATATTATTAAATCTATATAAATAAACAAAAAAATGTTAAAATGTTTTTTTTTTTCGTTAAAAAAAACTTTTTCTAAAACAGTACATAGGCCTCGAATAAAACAAACGAAATAATAAATAGCATTTACATGTTCGGCAGATTGCAGAAAAAGAAAATGTCTAAAACACATATTATATTACGATACCAAACGACCCGCCGACATTGACCGCTGTTTGCCTTTTTTTGTATTCAAGTTCAAATTAGTAGAGGCTCGATATGAATTTACGAAATCGCATTTAAAACTTGCACGGGCGTTCAAATAATACACTTTCCAATTTGTTATTTTTTGTGTATTATCATTATTTTCGTTTAAATACGTATCTTTGGTTTAAAATCGTAGTAAGAAATACCTGAAAAATGCACTAACGTTTGCAGGAAGTACGCTACTTGTAAAATACGTAAATAAAACCTGAAGATGATCGATAAATAATTTAATCGACTATTTTTGAATGATTGACAGCACTCCAAATTGTGTTCTGATTTCAATCAAAGACAATGACAATGTACTATAATTCAAAATTGTAGGGCATGGATTTATAAATTGGGAAAAACGAGTGCTGAAAAATTACAAAAGTCGTTTACAGACTGTTAAAAAAAGGAGAGTGCTAATCGAAAGTGAAATCGTGGATTAGTTTTATTGAAAAGAAATAAGAGTTTTTTTAGGTCGGGTGGCGAACGCTCGTTGAGTTTATTTTTATTTCTCTGCCTACATTGTAATGGGCATCTCGCCGAAAACATATGATTTAATGTTTTTTTCCAAAATCTATTTCCTGTAGGTGCTTTATATCATAATTATCACGATTAAAAAATATAAGGTATCAAGGTTTCTTCCAATGCTTGAAATGCGATTAGTTTTACATATTTTTTTTTTACTTTTAACTATCGATACTGCAGGTGTGTAAGTATGTGCAGTGTAAACCCGGTTCTCAATAATTTATTCATTTCTGAGAATTTATGATATGGCAACGCGTTTAAAACACAAATAGATATATTTTATGTACTTTGTTATTCAAGTACCGCTAGAGTAATTACTTTGTGGATTGACGTTAATAGTGAGTTGATTATCGTTACAGGAATTATATGGTGATTCTATTTTGAACTTAATGTCACATGATCTAGTATTATATATTGATTAGTCATAGGTATCTATGTTTCAAATTCTTAATAAAAACAGATTCTAAAACCACCGGCATAAAAGTTTTTCTACTGATTTTTATCAAGTAGGTAGGAACCCATCTTTTATCTTATGATGCACATTAAAAAGTCCAGATATTTTTATTTAAAATCGTGATTTGATCGGTAACAAGCAGAAGGCGTGTTTATTTCTATGATCGTACATACAGTTGTTGTAAACAGATTATAAATGCAAGTAACACAAAACACGTTTCTCATATAATAAATACATTGTAGTAGAGTGTAAAATAATCAGTAAAATAATAAGGCACATACTCTTGTGTGCATTATTTATTAGTATGCGCAGGCTTACATAATATTTCTAGGAAATGCATTCTAAGCTTCGACATAAATTGTCTTCTTTGGTCATACCAACATTTCTTTCAATGGATTTGTTCAAGTCACACGGTGCCCATATGTTATCTTCGTTGTAATGTATGTTGTAAAATAAATGCGACAAAATCTAAATGGTAATGTTCTTATGTTTTGTACGCCGAACTTTCTCACCATGTACCAATTAATCATTTCAGACAGCTGTATATTGTTATAGCACATCTCTATCTCATGTACATTTCTCTCCATTTAACTTCACGCTTATTAGTCTGTACCGTATACTTTGTGAGATCCTTAGAAAGAAATAGAAAATTTTATACCTTTCCAGCGATGAGTAGGTTTTGTTCGTGGGAAGCTTCTTGAAGGATTCTCACAAATTACGACTTACTCTACCAAAATAAAGCAATATGATTTAATAACGGCATCAAAAGATGAGTCAATCAGAATACTCAGAAATGTTTTTTTCGCGTGTTAATGTTTTTTTGCAATTCCTGACTTTAGTGCAAAAAATAACGATGACGAAGGTCTGTTTACGACGTGGTATTCAAAAACGTCGTATTGATTGTGATTTTTTTGTGTTTGTATATCGACAAAGGAATTCCCATGTAATATATATTTCCCATATAAAATTTTAAACCAAAACGTGTTATAAGCAAAACAACGCTTACATCATTTTAGTAATGATTTCCTTTGATAAAATTCCGTCAGAATAGGAAACTATTTTTAACATGAATTATCACGACTTAAAAAGGGTGTATACTTTAAAACATTGCATCATTTACGAGTGTTTTGTTGTCGTTATAATCAATGGTTTTATTTAGAGGTTTTTTTCACAAAATCACGATTATTGACGTGATGTCTGAGATCATGATAATATTGCCAATGAACTCAAGTAGCTGACTACTTCTTAATCAAAGACTTCCGTAGGTACCTCACATTGGAAAATTGATTAGTGATTTTTTTTAAATAAAATTTTTTAGAGTTTACAATATTATCTTCAATGATGTTTTCTCTATAATAATAAAAATAATAATATTTTTAATTTAAAAACAATTGAAATATGAGATTGAAAAATATAACGGTTTGACAAAAGTGGTAAAATGGGTAAAAGCACACGTCCCGAAGAGACAAGAGGTTCTGGGTTCGAGTCCCAGTTGCGACCATTATTTTTATCTATTTTGATGTCTTGTTCTCTTTCATATTTTCGTTTAGATTAGTATCGTTATCTTCTTCTTCTATGACATGTTACATTGATGGGAATAACTTTAAAAAGTTATAAAAAGAAAGTTTTTCTTAAAAAAAATTGAAAATTATGTATATAATACCTGAAAATAAAAATATTGAACTGGAATGTTAAATATTCTAAATATTACAGTCAGGACCGGACCTGAGTAAAACAGAGCCTCAAAAACCTCAAGGGAACCGAATTCGGTATTAGGTATTGCTAGCGCCTTGGCTTCTTGGTGCCTTGATAAACTGGCGGCTGGAGTGGTCTGCTCAAATTGCGTCTGCACAGAGCTGGTTCTTTATACAGTTAACATGTTGTTGAAGACTTGATTCTTAAAAAACATGTTCAAATAAGTTCCATAATGCTTTTCTGAATTCAATAAAGAAAATGGTTCAAACGCATTGTTTACAATCAAAATAAAAATAAAAAATTCAGCTTGCAAAAATTTTAATTTTTTTTAGTAAGTTTAGATTGCAGATCAAATCCAATTTAACTTAAATACAAAAACGTTTATAAACAACGTGTTTCCAGGTTGTTACTGTCATTTCTCGAAACCTTTAATCATGACTTGCGAAGTCATTTACGAGGTTTCCAATGACCCGGTTTAGTTCTTCGTAAACGTGTTATGGTCAGACAACTCTTAACTCTTAAGGTGATGCTGGTACAGGCGGACAAAAGTAATGAACTTAAAAAATATTAAAAATAAAGTAATATTCGTACAAAAATTTTGTGTTTTGCTAAATTAAAAATGTATTTTTTTGACGAATAATCAGTTTACAATGATTAGATGAACCCTGTCTAAATCAAACACGTCTTTTGTCTTTTTTTTATATAAATACCGCACAAGAGTCCCAACTGCTTCCGTCTGGAGCCCCGTGAGAATATGGCAATCCTAATTGGGGTATGTTCTGAGCTGAAGGCAGTGAGGAGGGGAAAGAGATAGGGAAGAGGAAGGTGGGAAGTACCTGGCCATTCAGATCTGGTCACCAAACACGGCAAAAGCCATTTCAAGCATTGTTTCAATTTTGAATGGTGGTCTTAAACCAGGGTAATACTGAGAGTATCTTCCACTCTGGAACGTGCCGCAAATTAACTATACATTATTTTAAATGAACAAATTGTGAAATAACACAAATTAATCAATTAAAATTTATTTGTCACGCCGGGATTCAATCTCGCGACCTTCGGAATGCGAGTCAAGAGCCTTACCGCTGGACTACGCCGGCTGTCTAATTTTATAACAAAGACTGGTCATAATTTATTATAATCTAATAATTGTATTTTGTAACAGAAACGAGAAAAAAATAATCATTAAGGTAACTTATAACTTACATCTCATAATATTTAGCAATCAAAGCATCAATTATGTGAAACATAATATGAACAGTAGTAATAGTTTTAAAACACTTTTTAACCTATAAAATGCACCATGCAGTTTGAGTTAATTACGGTAAATGCGGTTTAAGATTAACGTACTCAGTTTTTTCAGTTTCCCAATTAGACAATTATTAATTTTCCACCGTTTTGAAATTAGCCACACATCAAAAATAAGCACGCGTAATTAAGAATCAGTTCGCAACGAGTTAACTTATATATGCATAGATAATAATTGTGCATCTGATTCACAATTGAACAATAAGTCCAAATAACTTTCGAAAATTAGTAACTCGTAAACACATGTGTTTAATGGTGTGTGAAAATTAAAATATCAAGAAAAATATTATTTTTAATAAGTGTGAATAACTTTAGTTCGGCTGTATTTAAAGCGAAGCTGCTACGGAGACTAACCACGCAAGGTTTAAATGAAAGTAAAGAAAGCTAGCCCGATATGGAATCTGCATAACACTTGTATATTGGCTACCTCCATTCATTCACTAAACTGTATTACAAAGTTTGAAAAAAGTTCGTAAAAAATGTTGTTTTCGATTTTTAGATTTTGGCAGTTTCCTTTGAAAATTGAAACATTCGAATATCAAACGGTCTATTGTCCATTTAAAATTGATATGTTCCGTATAAAAAAGACTGTTCATTCATATTTGAGTTTTCGATATTTAAAATTTGTGAACGACTTGAATTTGAGTTGTTCGATAATTAAAATTTGAGGTCAATTTAAATTTTAGCTATTCGATGTTTAAAATTCTGCTCTCCATGTTTGATATTTGAGGTATTTGATACAAAAAAAATTGTGCAGTTGTGATAAAATGGTAACGAAAACGTGCGAAGAAAATTTAATGTCACTTTGTTCCAATAATAAGGAATAATTTTAATATTTGAAACCTGTGATTGGATTCTATTTTTAAAGAGTGTTTTTTTTTGTCTAACACCTTTTATAATATCATATTTTTCACTATGATAGTAAGCGAGATACAGCCATTTCTATGATACCTATATGAGTTGTACCTTAAAAGGAACAAATAGATTTTGAGGGATGTTTTCCACTTTTGTAAAACAAAGTTTTTCATCTTCTTTTATAGAAAATAAAAGTGTAATCAATACAATATAGTAAAGTTTGTCAAAAAATACATATTGCAATAATATACCAAAATGCCAAGATGTAATAAAATAATATGCAATTTGCAAAGCGTTTTAAGAATTAAATTAGCTATTCAGCTTTCTGTTATTATCACGGAATTTTGAAAGAGTGTGCATTGTGCAATAGTTTTAAATGAACTTCAACAGTATTTTTATGGTTCCAAAAACTAACAATTTCTAATATATTAGACCAAAGTGAGAATAAACAATTAAGATGAAAATAAATGATTTCAGGATTCGTACAAAATTCTTTCTATGAAATTGTTATTATGAAGTTTCTGAATTGTCACGCGCTACGTGACAAAACCTTATCTTATTTATTTTGACCCTTGTTAAAATAAAATGTAAGCTTTCTTTGATTAGATTTCTTTCTGTAGAGCTTCGAATACGTTTTTTAGAATTGTTTTTAAAGTTATTTTCCGCAATTGTTTCCATGTACAAGGAAAAATATAAAATTTTGAACAAAAAAAAAATTAAAAATGCAAACAGTATACCTGCCTAATAATACAGTAATATTTAATTTTTTTTCAATCGAGTCAATTCTAGCAACGTAGCAATTCTGAATGGTTGTCTATCATCAAAACTGAAAGTGTCTTTCAATCCGAATGTTTCTACCTCAAACAATACCAGTCGAATGTTAAAATACTGTACAAAATGAAAATAATTTATTTCGTAAAATACCTAAAGGTATGCGGCCTCCATGTTTATTCACCAAACCGCAATAATTTTCAACTGCCGATCTACATTAGAGGTGAATGAATGATATCAAATTAAAGCCGTTTCGAAAAGGAAATAATAAAATTACGTTTGGGAAACCTTTTTAAAAGAAGTAACGCAATTCGACTTTCGCAGCCGCAAACGACGAAATTTTTCACATTAAATTAGTGCACACCGCTGCCTAACCAAATTCCAAAACTTCCAGTTACACATGATTTCACGCTGAAGAAAGGATATTAAATTAAACGTTTTTAAACATTATTTTTTAACTTTGTTTATTTTTCAAAGAAAGACAAACATTTCCGGTATATGAATAATTTAATAATGTTATAAAATCTCCCACTACCCCATAGTACGCGGAAAATGTTGCTTATGTCGTGATGGAGGACTTAGCCGGCTCAAGAATTGAACTCACGACGCTAGGGTGGTATCGACGCATCCACTGACAGCCTATAAAAGAGTTCATTAACACGGAGAATGTATTGGTATAACATAACCGTGCAAAATATTATAATTCATTCGATTGTTTAAAAGGCGTAATGAAGGCACCTGAAATTATTGTTCATGTGTAAGCAATGATACTATGGTAGGTTTGTTCCAACCACCGTTACAAATAACCGATGATCAATTTGAACGTTAAACCAAAATAAAGACAGAATTTAGCACGATTTGATCAGAAGCTAAAACTGCCTAGATTCTACAAGGTAAGGTGATAATTAAAAGAATTTATAATCTGCCCTTTCTTGGATAGCGTGAGTTTAATTATTTTAGGAAAAACACTTTTTGCAAGTTATGTCTTAAAATATTATAATAAATTAAATACATGCGAAAAATGAATATTAAAAAAAAGTTTGTCCACAAACAATCTTAGCTCTTTCAAGCAAGGCATATTAATACAATATAGGAATGAATCACTAAACAGTAATATATTTGATTGACTTTCTTGAAAGAATTGAGTTTTTTAAGAATAAAACTATTTATTCGTATTTTTATTGCACATGTACGAGCGCAAAAAATCAATTCATGTCAATATTTTATAGCACAACTTGCAAAAAGCGCTTTTTTTCAAACAATTAAACTAGTAACATGTAATTTGTGAAAAACAGATTTTGGAAAATTTTCCTAAATGGTCCGTTCAAACGTCATAAAGTCTTTTAGGACGGGCTGTTTCACAGAATTTGAACAAATCTAATTTGCTAATCATCAATCAAGTGAAACAGGAGTTCAAACATCCCATGACATCACACTCGCAAAACGTGCAATAAATTTTCTGATAAGAAATGATATAAAATTAAATATCAACAAAAAATGATTAACTTTCACGCAGCTAAAAGTGTGAGTCCCGCGTTGGCTCTGCCAGATAAATATAACACATTACTTGGCTTCGACCAACTGTATCGATGTACAGTGGTCATGTCAGTAATGGGTTGGCGAAATTCTACGTCCAACGTCGCGCCGGTCTATCGGTTGTGATCTGGAAGTGATGCCTAATGGTTTGTTACGTGATATAAAGTAATAGACTGAGGGTATCACGACAAATACGCTCTTTGCAGATGTACGTGACTGGGATGGTCAAACGGAACACGTCGCATTATATTGTCGGTTTAAGTTAAGAGGAATGTTCAGAGACTTTTCTCCTACGGTTCAACGGTCTGGCAGAATGGAGGTTTTATAATTGAAGTGTGCTCATCTCAAACAATGCATTCTGCTTTCATACTCTCCGGCATTGTGTGCATTAACACGCCAAGCATTGAGATGCATTTTATTACTGATTGTAGTTTTTATTTTCCATTTTTATTTAATATGCTACATCTTTTTACTTTTCTGCAAGCCAAGGGTGAATATTTATTTTTATTTTAAGTTTATGAAAAAAAACTTTTACCTTAATATTTAATTAATGAAGACAGAAGGGGACGGGATCACATTATCTCATTGGTAGAGTACAGCCCCGGCAATTAGCCTTGCCGGGTTCGATTCCTAGATACGATCGTATCTTTTTAATGATTTTCAAATTTTCGGTTGAGTAGCTATTATGATTTTCATTAATAAAATATATAAAAGAAGAAGATAATGCTATTGAATCGAAAAAATAAAATAAAAAAGAAACAAGACACAGAAAAATAAAAATTATCGTCTTCTTCAAAGATATATTACAATGATGGGAATGACCTTCAAAAGTTATATAAATTAGAATTCTTCTAATAAAAATTTAAAATGGTTTCTAATTAAGTGGGCCAGTATTTAAGTACCTACTTTACAAAGATCGTATTGCAGGGGAAATTTATGATTTATTAAATACTAGCGAGTTCCCAGCATGCGTTGTATGCCACTATATATTTTTTTTTTCTCCTTGCATATTCTTTCCCATTCGTCTCGTTCCCTTCCGCCTCCCTTCCTCTCCAGGGTTCCCTTCCCCTCACGCGTCACTACTTTCTCCGCCTTCCCTCTCCCTACTCCCCTCTCCCTCTTCCCCCGTCCTGCAAACCCCCCTTCCGAGTTCCTCTCCCCCCTCCCGCATCCCATACATTTAGTTTTCAAACAGCTCGCGTGCCTCCTATTGTGATTTTTTTATACAAATTTCATAATGCCAGAGCTCACCAGTAAATATAAAAACCTTTATGGGTATGCTCACAACAACTCACCAAACAAAGTTTGATCGCAATTGGATCAACCGTTTAGCAAAGCATAATTTCATGACACCATAGCTCATTTTTGTATATAGAAACCATCGCGGGCATGCGCTCATCAAATCCCGAAAGTTTCATCGCAATCGGATGAATGGTTTAGCAACGCGTAGGATCTCATATACTCACCTACAACTAAGAAAACATATTTTGATTTTTACATATTGACGTGAGGTCTTCTATTCACAAAACTACTAGTTACCTTTTAGAGAGGTTAGATATTTGAATTTGCTTTCGCTTCCATCTCAACTAAATACCCACACTTTTTACAGTATTGTGCTAAAGTTGTTTATTTAATTATTTTAAAAGAATTATTTATTGATGTTGTTGTTGATTTTGCTTCTAGACACATTGAAAAATACAAAGCAAAATTGCATAATAAAATCGTTACGGTCAGTTGCTTGAACCCAATGTGCATAAAAGAAACCTTATTATTAATGATTTATTTTCAGGTGTGGGCCAATACTAAGATTGTCTTAGATTAAAAATAATACGACAAAAAATATTTTATAACAGCTATAAGAGATTACTATAATTTAAAAATATATTGGAACCTACATGTCTTATACAGAGAAGCAGAACACAATTGGAACTGCAAGATTTTGGATGGCTGTTTTTGATTGTGCACATCTGTCTCTCTTTGCTTAGCCTAACCAAGCTCAACAGTATTTCTCTTCTTTTTTAAGTTGGTTGATTCCATATATGCTCCATCCGATAGGCTTGGTGAGGTTAGGCTAGGTTAGGAAAAGAAGCATTTACAATGCGATCTTACACTTTCACATTCTTCAACAATATTTCTCTTGTTTTTGTTTATTGTCTAAGTTGACCGAATCTCATATCTGTTAGGTTAGGTCACGTTAGGTTAAGAAAGGTATTTATATTATTCACAATGAGATCATTAGCATGTCGATACGGTCAAACTAAAGCAGCATGTCCTCCGACCTCCGACACAAACAAAACGAAAGCATTTCAAAAACATTTGCTTAAACATTTTTTTTTCTGTCTCCACCGTTTATTGAAACATGGTTGAAACATTGGGGCAAAGTGGGCACGGCCACACACATTTTTTCTTGCGTGAAGTCGGCCTGAAATTTTGTCTGTGGTGAAGACGTATCACGCCCTGAACACTTGATGTTAGACGTTTACATAAATGTCAAGATAAGTTCTGATGAGGAAGATATGCTACATCAGGGAAAATATACAGATTTCATAGATATTTATTTATCAGGAAAGATTTCTGGCTAATATCGATTATCACACGATCTAATGTAAGAATTTCGTATACATAAATAATTACGTAGATGTCAAAAAACATCAAGCACTGATGGGGAAGAGATTTTAACGGCTTAAGCGATAAGATTGTAGTTGGTACATGTAATACTAGTATCAGGGATAAAACATAGATTCCAAGTTATTTTGAACAAAACTTTTTTTTATATTAGCTCCACACTGGAGGTCCTGAGGAAAATAATTCCCTTCAGAGCTTATGTAATCTTTGCTGCGTGGAGGGTCTTTTTAGGATAGAAAGATTTAATAAGGAAAGGGGTACTATGGTTGGGTAAGAACCTGGGGGTTAGTGTGTCCAGGAGTGACGGACGTATGAATCCACCCCTTCCACAGTGGTGCAAGGCAATGTTCTGAGAGATTACGACTGGAGAAGTCAAAGGGACTCCCTAAATCACTCTCTCCCGATTCGGCCTGCCATGCAGCTGTTGGGCAGATGCATCCACCGTCAAGACACGGACAAACCTCACCCCATAAACCCGGGCACGTCTGCTAAGTCACCAAACGTAGCGAAACAATTGGGGTGACATACAGAGGTATTAGTTATCCAATAAATGGTTCCCGAGGCGGCGGTGACCAAACCCACCTCCCAAATTTTGCACCTGTACAGATATGTAACAATTTATCAAAAAAAAAATTGTAAATTGTTGAATATTTGGCATGGCCGAATTACATATCTGCTCCATCTGTTGGATTATATTAGGTTACTCTAGATCAGATAAGATTATGATAGGTTAAGAGATGCATTCACATTATTCACAACGCGCTCATAAGCATGTCAATATAGCCAGGCTAATTATTTTCAATTATATTTTTTGCATTTATCTTTCAATTGTATTTTATGCTTCAGTTTTGTTTTCAATTACATTTTGCACATATCTTCGATTATATTTTGCGTCTGTAAACAGATATGTACCAAAACATCAAAATAGTCCTAGTTGCATCACACACAGAAAACACTTTCTTGTCTCGAGTTTAAGTTTGAAATACGATTGGACATTCTATGGCTGCGATGAAAGATATCGCCCATTGTCTCGATGATTGTTATTTGGCGCTTTACAACAGGTTATCTGTCAGCCCATTTAGATGTAAAATCTTTTATAGAGAGTGTTTATGACCGTAAAGATCTGCTTTCTGTGTTATATAACAAAACAATTATTCAAAGAGAACCGTGAAATTAATGGGGCTTATTCCGGTGATTAAGCAACGAATGTACCTACATGGCTACATGATGAAGATATCTACGAACACCTTCCTATGCAATACATAAAAAGCTCGAAATAGTGCCACGCGTACGTCGATCGTGCACGTCGTCAGTTGCCAACGATATGTAGGCGATTGCACGAAAAGTTGTAGTGCCACGAGATTAGCTACGCTGTGTACGAAGACAATCGGTCTAGCTCGTCAGCGCTACGTCGTCGGTAATCAACCATACACCTGGCACTATTTTGTCGCAATTTGGCTGTTAGGTTCTTAAAACCAGCAAATGAAGATGCTTTCAGCCTCGCCCTGATTGGAGTCAATCATACATAATATACATGATCAACACATTAATTGATATGTGTTAAGGAATATTTTTATTGATTAGATCTAGTCAAATACTTACCAACCTTCATCTTTTTTTTTTTTTACATGAGCTCCACACAGGAAGCCCTGAGAAAATAATTTCCCTCAGGGCCTATGTCATCTTTGAGAATGCTGTGTGGGTCATCTATCTCTTATATTTCTCTTCTTCCACAACTTTCTCTTAATATTCTTGGGATGGGAGGTAGTAGATTAAATAATATTTTGAGTTTTACATATTTAAAAAAAAGATGGTTTGTTTTTAGGTTTTCACGGCCAAAAGTATTTTTGTTATTTATTTTTGGGGTTTTATGCCGTGTTTCGCTACCTCTTTCTTTAGCCAACGTTTCGGACAGTGTTACAGTGTCCATCATCAGGGCAGATGAGTCGTTGGCTAAAGAAGGAGGTAGCGAAACATGGCATAACACCCCAAAAATAAAAAACAAAAAAAAATATGGTTGTTTTAGAAGATTTAAAAAAAATAAGAAAAAATTGACTTTAACAAGGAGATTGACTTTACGTTGTACCTGCAATACATAGATCCATTTATATATGTAACATGTTACACATTTATGTTTTTACCACTTTACTCACCTATATTATTTTTTATTATTATTTTAACAAATTTTGGCTGTTAGAGGATTTTAACACCAACAAATATAAATGCTCTCAGCATCTCCATGGTTAAAGTCAATCATACAAAATTGAAATATCGCTTGATATGTGTTAAGAAATGTTTATTTATCAGATCTGATCAGCCAGATACTAACCAACCTTCATTCACCTCTTATATTAGTTGCACTATTAGTGTTTTGAGTTTTACCTACAAAATTTTTAAGAAAGTTGCGCAATTTGAAAATTAAAAAAAAAAACTTTTTTACTAACAAGTGGTGCGATACAACGTTGTACCTATAATAAAATTACAATGATAAAACATGTTATAAGTTTTAATGTTTGAATTACATCGGCGGCCATTTTAGTTAGTTTATTTGTCAGTGTATGGGCATTTATTTACGAAGGAAAGAGGTGTTGGCGGTATCCACATTTATTCATCTCACGTCTTGTTCATTTGATGGCGTGCAGTTGGATGTGCATAATATTATTTCAGAAAGGAGTCGAGATTTGAATCACTAATTATTTTGTTACGTAACGGAATCTAACACTTATTTGACAATATATTCATAAGGCCGACGCGATAGGGTGGAAACACTGAATAGCTTCATCAATGCTCCATTTTAAGCGAGTGACAAAAATAAATATTATTCTCATTTCGTTTTTAAATGCTTTGTTCTTAATCATTTCTAATAAAAATGGCAAATTTATCTAGATTTTAATCCCTGGGGATTTTTAAGCCCCGCGCCAATTTTGTCGGAAGGTAAAAGTATTTCCGCTTTGGAATAAAATCCAAATAATATTTCTGAACGCATATTTTCTGAAGGTATATTTCTGAACGCATTCGAAAACTAAAAGCGGATTTTGAAATGTGATGAAATACGCATTCTTAATTTATAGTTCTAATAAAACATATAATTTTGGAAATATAATACTTTTTAATGCAAACATAAAAAAAGGTTCGAAAATGGCTCACCTTACTTTTTTTCTGACTAAAATTACTGATGAGCAAAAAAACACACACATATTTTATTAGGCATAATGTATTATAAACCTTATGGTCTATTCACTTTTTTTGTTGTTCCATGTAAAAATAATGAATAAAAAATTCCCAAAGTTTCTTCATTTTTTTTCAAATTCCGACTGAAAACAATTAGTTTTATAAAGGTATACATTTTAATTATTGGATTTGAATATAAATCGTGGTGTTTTCTATTTGTAATACTGTTTATATCATATTTCTAATCATGATAGTAAGGGAGGCACAACGATTTCTACGAGACGTTGATGATTATGAGATGAGCTGTTCCGAAAAGTGAAAAAATAAGCCTGAGGGGTTAATTAGTATTGCGGGGTACCAAACCAAACATTAAAAGTATTGTTATAAAAAAACACTTTTCAACATTTAATATATGTTCCGATTGCTAAAAATCTTTGACCGGCTTACAAAAAAACTTGAAATGATAATTTTTTTTATATGATACAAGCTTTGCAACTCATTGTCGATGAAGATTTTAAAGTCACACCGCGTCAAAATCATAAAAAATACAACTCTCGTCGTTAGTGTCAGTAGCAAAATTGTCCTTATTTTTTAAACAATCTAAGATTTTTGCTTGTTTTACGTATAATTTATAATCACAATATTATAACTCAGATAAGAGTAATTCCACTAAATATCAAAAAAGATATTGAATTTTAATGATCAAGCTTAAAATATTTTACAATTTTATTATTTAGCTGTTTAATAAAAAAAACATCTCCCGTTCTTACGGTCCGTACCTCCGAAATTCTTCAAATCATTTGCAGTTACACGATGAACATTCACAAAAAGGTTATAAAAACTCTTAAGCTAGTTTTGGAATACTCTTGATTAATCTTATGAGTTTTTCACGAGGTGGCTGGCTTTTGCTTTCCTCACAGTTAGTTGCCTACGCGTACAGGTGCTTGTACGTCGACCTCATCTCTATAGAAAGTGCAGGAATGTATTATTGCTCGAGCTGTCTTTTCTTTGTTCAGCGGCCAAGTGAAAATCGATGAATTTTTGCGCTTAATATTGCTGATGCGGTGAGAAAAATTGCAAGTCCAAAAATAAATATTGATTGCTATATTAAATTTTATGATATTAATTTAAAACTCATCATAGTGTAACAAAATAAATTATTCTCTTACTGCCCTCAAATGGTAATTGGATAAAACGTTTTGAGTATATTGTTTCGAGTACGACTAAATGTTATTTTATTAAAATCGTTCACGAATTAAATTTATAATGTTAAGTTTGTGAGATTTGCTTAAATAAATTTGCTCTTGATAAGTTCAGTAAATTTACATAATTTCTGCATATAATTCTAAAGTGCTGTGAAATTGATCGAATTTGCTGTGTAATTGCATTAAGTCACTAAACGTGCTAGTCTATTTAACATGGACAATGATGTTTTGATTCTACGACATAAAAGAATCTTTATTCATTTTAATTTATTCAAGATATTATGTTAAGAAGTCAAAAATACCCACGAATTTAGAACAGTTAAAAAAATATGCATCTATTGATCGTTTTAACTTTTTTCGTAGAACTTTGGATAATCTGTTACCCCTTTATGACACAATTATTTATACCTACGATTAAATAAAAAATACGTCAATCTGACATATTTTTTGTTCGATGAAGGATATCATTACAGTATTTAAATCGAACTCGTTTGATAATACAAATTAGCGTTTCTTCAATAGCAATCATGTATTACGAACTCTTGTTTTTAGAAGGTAATCAAAAAGAAATTAACACATTCGATTAATTTTTTAGATAAATCGATAGGCCTTTGATGTCAATATTGATTTCAAAACTCATTGATCATATCAATACCTTTTATTTCCTACCAGTCAAATGCATGCATAATAAACTATCTTTGATTGGGTTAAAAAATAAACGGCAAATCATTATGATAATGAAGCCTTATTGATTCTACCAATTACTTGGTTATGTCATAGCTCAATTACATTCTTGAATTAAAATTCCAGACGGAGGAAATTATTTTTGAAAATAATTACCTTGACAGTTTGTTATTGGTATTGATTTGATAGAGATATAACTCGGGTCCATTGACAGCTGTTCGTCAATGGTTTGATTGTGAATCAATAAATAACTACCGATAGCTACTAAAGTGAAAGCGAATTTAACATCCGTTCAGCGAAAATAATATTATGTAGATAACAGATGTCTTGACCATGCGGATAGCATTGGTCAGAGAGTTATTCAATACCGTTTGTAATGAAATCATTTGCATGATAATTAATGAATCGAATCTACGTACTAGCAAAACAATTCTTCTGTATATTTCTACTTAGTCTTGTATAATTACTTGATAGCTGCAATAATAGTGCTAGGTTAAAGGCAAATAAATAACGCTTGTTAATAAACCTATGAATACTTACATAATACTAACATTATATTTTTTTAAAGAATCGATGTATTCGAAATGACTTGTCATCAATCGAATATTTTTAAGCACATATATTCATGATATTCTTCTTAATTATAAAATAACAATTATGAAACAAAAAATAACAAGCTAAAAATAAAACAAGATTTTGAAGGAAGCAAATGCTTTGGGATGTGATATTACATATTAATTGGAAAAGTAGACTTTTTAGTAAACCATAATTTATTTGAATTAAAAAATAACAATTTTTTTATGAGATAACTCTCTTTTTATAACTTTTGAAGCAACTTTTGTCCCAGTTGCGACCATTGTTTTTTTCTGTTTTTCTGTGTCTTGTTTTCTTTCATATTTTCATTTAGATTATAAGTGTTATCTTCTTCTTCAATGATATATAAGAAATAACAGCCAACCGGGTTTATAATAATTTGTCTGCCTCCTCTATTTGCATCTAAATATTTGAAATGTTTTTAAGTTGTCCCAACGTTACAGAGAAATTTCATGGATCTTCGTAAAGCTTCCGAAGTATTTTAAATATGCTGTGTATTTCTTATTTTTAAAATAAACATTAAAAAAATACCGTTTACCATACCGAAATAAACATTGTAATTTCTAAATAATAAAAATTTAATTTAAACAAAAAACTTAAAGAAACATTTTGACTCGAAACGTTCATAACTTCAAGAGATTTTCTTATTTAAAAAAACACATCCTATTCACTTTTTACGCCATTCACACAACAAAAAAATATAAATAATTTTTGAACTGTCAATCGTCAACGATGAAACCCCGCTGATTTGTAATCATAGAACTTGACATTTTTTGATTTTATCCCTGGAATCAAGTTTAAATATTTTAGATAAACTGAGTAGAATAATTATTTCTCTTAACAACGATGAACAAATCACTTATCCATGCATAAGATAAAGAAAGAAAAGTACTTTTATAATGAGTGGACGCCCCGTCAGATCTGTTCTTCGGGACTCTGATGGAATATGATGTTTATGACTAATAATATCCTTCCGAGGCTTGAAATCAAAATCTCTAAGAATAACATACTCTTGAAAAGAACGATTTTTATGAGCAGATAACCCAAAATATTTTTTTTTTCAAATGTCTCACTACGGTTCTCAGACAACGATATCCATATAATGGACACGTGTTAAAGAATGAAAGTAAAACTTGCATAAATAACTCCGAGAGAAGAGTGTTTGAACGAACGCTTGAGCAAGCAATAAAAGTCCTTTGTCAGGGATGAGTAGGAGATCATCGGATATTGAAACTATTAAAACCATAAAATGGCTCGTAAAGTCGGTTTTTGTCGAACTAACAAAAAACTATCGGGAACTTATTTGTTACGATAGCCCTTATTACTAACGAAATATTCGCCCAGCGTACGGAAAATCCTGCATAAGAAATTTCTCCCTCTCTGAATGTCAGCGAAAAGTTTATTGTGAACAAAATAGTTTTCGAATTGTTCTACCCAACTCCGCAATATTTCAGTCTGACAGAAAGGCGCATAAGATAAAAACAACCCCCGTGTTAAAATAGCTAAAGCTCTACGGCAACTTGTCGGGAGCTTTCACTGCTCTGAACTTAAACTTTTCTCCTGGGTTTTGTGCTGTTTATATTACCTTTCCCGTTCGAACTTCAAGACCTTTTAGTTTGAGCTCGATAAACAAAATTCTAGGTAGAGAAAAGTATGGAAGATTCATAACACTCATGAAAAAGGGTGTCCAAGATAAAAGAAGGATCTAACGAACATTAAATGGCTGAAATCTCATTTTAAATTAATTTCAGGCATAATTTTGAAATACAAAGCACGCAAACAGAGTTTTCTTCTATGTAAATATTTTATACGTCTAAAACTATGAGAATAATGAATCAATCTCTTTGAAATAAAGTTTTTAGATGTTCTGTTAAGCTAGGGTAAAACACTTGACGTATTAAGTTCGATGCTCAAATATAACACATTAGTCGATATTAGTATGTTGATAGAAAACTTTTGTGTTATTATTAAATTAAAGTTTTGAAACAGGAATTATTTTCTACTTGTGCTTCCTTACTTTCCTCTTCACTGTCCGTTTAAAGTTGGTGTGAACGCGTAAGAGAGTCTGTAATATATTCCGGTCCTTACATGTCATAAATTGCAAAAAGGGAATGTGTCGCCGGGAAGAATGCGAGTTTCAAGCGTTGTATGGAGGAGCCGGCCATTGTAGAACGTACGAAGAATTTTCCAGAAGCACTCGGGTTTTTTTAAGAATAATTAATGGCGGATTCCCGGCATGAAAGGAAGGGCGAAATTACAAAATTACGTTTAGTTAAAGGGTTCGCTCCGAGTTTGTTCGTACTCGACATGCATTCTTGTGAAAGTTACTACTTGTTCCCTCATTATTTACAGCTATTATTTTCTTCATAATTGAGAAAATGATAAAGCAGTTAATTTAATTCTTATAAAAATCATTATCATAATTATTTCGTATTTTTCTACGACTGACGTAAAAAACTAAAAAAAATGTGTTTGAAATAAAAATTGAGGCTTATATCAACAACACGTGCAAAGATTTTTGTATCAGGAATTATGACGTCATTTATCAAAATGTATTGTTCAATGTTATTTGATGAAATAATCTTTTTTTTGTGTTTCAAACATCGCACACCGTGTCGTTTCAGTTCAGGTTGGAATAAAATGGATTTGTTCTTATTTGGGAACGTACCCTTCTCAGATACTCAATAACCTTTACTTTGGCAAAGACATATAAGCGTGAAATGGGGAAAACGTCCAAGGCGGGCTGGAGGCTCTCAACCAATAATATATTTATGTCACATTCCGTTTTAACGCCAATCTATTGGCGGAAAATACTGCAATAGCTGATTGGTAAAAAGTTTTGTTACCGTAGATTTTTTGCTTTCAGGGTTTAGCCATTTCTCTGTAATATTTTACTTAATTTAATAATGTTGTTAATTTTTACTTACTCAAAATTTTGTGAGCAACTAAATATTTTACGATTTTGAAAATTATTTTTGTTAAAAGTTTAACTGATTTAAAAGACTAGAAATATCGATGTAAATAGACATATTTTAAAACAGTCGATAAATAGACATGGTTGTGGTATCACTTGCTACATAGTACCCTTTATAAACAGCTGTCCCGCGTAGTAATAATTACATAGCAGAACTTGTTCATAAATAAACTGTTTTTTATAAAACAATAATATTGGAAAAAAAAAAAAATTATAAACTTACTTGGTAATTCCACATGGTTTCCGCAACCCCATATGGATGGCAGATTGTTATGATGATTTATCTATTTTAGGAACGTTAACAATCTTAATAATACACTATACAGAGGAAAAGACCAATTAATAATGTAAAAATGTTCACATCCAAATTAATAATGTTAAATTGAACGCTGGGCGCTATTTTTTTAATATAGGTTTACTTTTTGTAATGTGTGATTTTGAACATAGAAAATAGACTCAAGAAGGGCAGCTTTTGTTCCTAGCAAAGATGAGAAATTCATCTCTAAGGCCGAGGCACTGCTTTTGTGACATTCCTGGATCAAATTAAACAAAGTGGGTAGACCAAAGAAATATTATTAATTTAAGAATACAATAAATATCTCTCCATGGAATGAGTAGGTTATTACATGGTCAGCACACACCTGAGGATCAAGAATATTAATTAAAACTGAGCTAAATTATCGCATCACATACATAAATCCGAATGACAGAATATTGAGGGGGGTTGGAGGGCCTCCGAATAGCTACGTTTCATCAGGTGAGCTGAAGATGAAAAGGTCACATGCTCTTCTCCTCTTCCAGTGTTTTTCCGGTTGAATAAGCTCTTAGGGTCTTTGGGGCCGAAGGCAACACTTATAGCGACTAGATTGGAAAACAGGCGGAAAACCTTGGCAACATGACGCAGAGCGGCAGTGGTATTTATAGAAAACTTGGTTCCAGAATAAGTCAAAGGTGTCCCCTTAAGGCAGAGATAGGTGATCGTTGCACGGACATTAAAGATAACTCAAGGATGGCCGTGATTCTAGTAGCTCTCAAGAAAATAGAGAACCACGAAACGAGAGGAAAACACACGAAAAACAAAATCTGGTTGCCAAAACCATACACACAGGTATGATAGATTTAACATCACCCATCTTTGGTTAAAGGGAAGAAATCATACATAAAATGAATTAAAAATTGACGTTTCGCTCAAGTACAGTGGCCCATTCCGTGAAAAGTGAAAACGGAACCAGAAAAACAACTGCCAACGCTCCCCCAGTGCTGGCATCATACGACGATAAAATTAAAATAAATGAGATTTATGATAATGACTATTGACTTTATGATTATGAAATTAATTATTTCATAATCACATGACTTGTAAAAGATCTTTGTTCTTCCTCTAAAACCAAGGACTAGTAGTCGGCTCCGTACATAATGCACGTGAGCCACTACCAACTAACTAGTAAGTTTAATATTTGTGGATAGTCCCGAATACAATATTAAGGTCACAATTTTTTTGTTATACACTTTATTTTGTCCTTTTGATTAATTGATTTTTTAGTTGAGCGACTCACGTGCCTTGAGCGGTAACTAATCACTAGGATGTAGGAGTTTTATTTACTATGAACATGATGTTATGCGAAACCACAAAATCTAATCAATTTTAAGCGTTCAGCAAAATCTCACTACATCCTCGTCCAGCAAGCTAATTTGTTTTAACGAAAACTAAGAAAACCACAATCATATCATGATCATATTACAAGACTGAATAAAATTGAAACAGAAAATTAATTATACGCATAAGACCAAAAAACAGTGATTGTCACGAGATTGATTTGATTTGAGTCTTCGGCCAGGGAACTACTCTAAACAAATTATGTACCGATAGATCTATCGGACCCATAAAGATCTTCTAAAATGCATTTTAAACAACAAATATTTTTGTAATAACTACCGCGCGTGAGTGGTATTTTGTGGTATGTCATGAAGCTGACGGATGAAAAAGTGAAGGAGATGGGAAAGATAAAGGTTGAAAAATATCTGGCATCTTACATCTGTTCACTAAATACGACAAAAGTCATTTCAAGTAATGCGATTCTGAACGGTGGTCTTTCACAAGAGCAATACTTGTGGGAGGATCGCCTTGAAACATGGGGCAAAATTACTTATTGGGCATTATTTTTTTCATTTTATTGCGATATTTCAACAATTACATCGCGTATGCCGGGTTTTGAACCCATAACCTCTGTGCCCACAACCAAGAAGCTTTCCATTTAACTACGGATGTCATCTACGCGAAATCTTAATTTAATATTTAGTCTAGTTTGATACGTCGTATATACTGCAGCGAAACTCGTAAAAAATTGAAAAATTCTTCTATATTTATTTTCTAGGAGTAGATATTGAAGTAAAATATTGAATAAATACTCCACCGTTAAAATTCACATTACTTTCTTTCGTGTTACATTTCTAAAGTGCCGGAGTCACACCAAATACTGTCGTCTAGTTAGTAACAAAACACGGCATAGAAAGTGTGCCCGTTTTTTGTCAAACGATTATGAAATCATTACTTTCGCATTACTTTTGGGTTGAGTAACAGTAATTATATTATGACTGAAAACGCAATTATTTAAATTACCTTTATTAATTCCAATATGATTTTGCACATTGTATAGCTTTTGTTTTAATTGAGTTATGAATGTTTGTTTTGTTAAGAGCAGTGTTCCCTAAACCAAATTCACGTCCGTTGAACAAAGATTTTATTTGCGTAACCAACATTTGTCAATTTTGTTTCAATGGTAGGTGTTGTAGTGTGCAGTTATAAAATGATAATCTAAACCAGAAATCAGTCACCAAAAATTATTCGTTACTTGTTTGTTGTTGTTAAATACCTAAACAATTTAAATCTACTTCTCCACTTATAAGTATGCATTTTCAATGGTGTGAAGCTGATTGTCTTTTATTTTAAAAGATAAATTGTCTTGTTGTTTTTATTTTGAGATAAACTGGGCCTGCTCTCAACCCAGTAGTTCATAGTAAGACAGGCAAAGCACATCTCCATTTAACCAGCGACCGAGAATTCAAGTTTCGTCGAAAAATGGTCTTCCTATCGTACTTTTGCAACTGCATAGGGCGGTTCCGATGAGAAAGATTGACTATTCTCATGCATTTTGTAATACCGATTTTATTTTTACTCAAAAATTGCTTTCATGTACACCTACATTGTTGATCAAATTATTAAAAGTATGTACTATTCGTAAATACTTTTGATAATTTTATTGAAAAATCCGTGCGCATTTTTTTTTTATGATTTTATTTGAACTAAAATTAAAATTTTGATAAGTATCTTTCCTACATAATTTATTGATTCGTTTTACTGTACGATTATATCATTTGAAATTTACGTGTTGTCTAAAACAACATTTTGTTTGATAATTTAATAATCTGCCAACGACCAACGGTACAGCCTTATTATAATTAAAAAAATAAACATGTTTCAAATGTTTAAACATAAGTTTACTAGATAAAATAAAATAGTCTTTTGAAATCAATTTATATTTTTTTGCTGAAAAGAGTCGATAAATCTAAAATTTGATTTAAAAATGACATATTTCCGGTGTTGTCTGTTTATTCCCTCTGAAGAAGTACATTCGCGTCTGGTTATTAAGGTGATCCAATAGTCTAGGAAAAAATCGAAATCGGAATCCACGCCTCTTTTTGGGCGGGATTTAAACATACTTGAGAAAAATCTTTTGGAAAGGTTGGAAAAGGTGTTTGAGAATTGTTTTTTAGGTGTTGATTTCGTAAGGGCCTGTAAAAATCATTAAATCCTTTCATACGCATTATTTATTGTTATAAAAAGGACATTTAAAATTTATTTCACGAAACCAATCGACGCAGAGTCTAAGGATGTCTTTTACCCGCAGATGGGGCGGAACTGGTACAAAATGGGTGTGACAAGTGCATAGTTCTTACGTCGATGGCATAAGTTTCATTTTAAAAATCCAGATTCGTCGAGTGTCAAAAATAACAACGAAAAAATGCATATTTTATTTTACTTTTTGAAGTTCAGGCTAAAATATATATATTTTTTAATTATTATGAAAAAAACAGAACTTGCCACACAAAACAATAAAACCATATTCGAAAAGGAGTTTATAAGTAGAAGAATTTGCACTTGAAAGTGTTTTTTTAAAGACCAAATATTTTTTTTTTTTTTTAGGCTTATAAAAAGATTTATAAAAAAATTATCAATACTTTCTAAGGCCAAGACGTGTTCTTATCGCAGTATTTAATTGAAGCATTTACAATACTTCTAAGCAATCAAATTTTCAAAACGAAAACATATGGTTTTGTATGATTTTGTATTATTTCGCACAGCTTTATCGTGTACGTCACTAGAGACACCCGTAGCGCAAATGATTTCAACGTTTACATCACAGGCGATTTATATCCATGGAAACATAAATACCGTTTGCCTTCATTGAACAACGCGTAGGGTGGAGGTTGCTATGAAAACTGTCATTAGATGTTCATGATCATAAATAATTTCGTAATCAAAGCGTGTTCTGGTGTTTAAATCCTTTATCACTCTCTTTATCACCCTCTCTATAACCCCCTTCGAATGTTTTGTTTGTTTGAATTTGTACCTTAGTTGATGAAACGCTGGTGTTGAAAAGTTGGTGAAACGACAGGTACAATCAAACACTAATGCCAACAATGTAATTAATTACGTTATTTATCAAATGGTTTTGATCAATATTAGTTATTACTCATTATACGATATTAGTTAATTTTATGGACTAGTCATTTAGAACTTTAATTTTGTAATGGTACATTATACAACACTACCCCTGTTCAAAGCCAGTCGGTTTATCGTAACTTGAACCGGTAAATTTTATATTACGGCATTTATTACGGATGGAAAAAAAATATACATAAAAAGCAGAGGTACAAAATACAAAACTCAGTTTCAACATATTGTATATTTATGTAGGTTTTGTGAAATTCAATAAGAAACATTCCGTCGAAAGTAATTTAATTTGCCCATTCGAAAATTCTATTCATGACATTGAATCTACACGTGATTCGATTAAGTTCGCAGCCTCCATGTAGGTATTTGCGTGTTTACAGTACAGGCCTTTTTTGTAAAAATAATAATTCCACGTACTCTCTTCTTCTCCGGATTATTATCCTCAAATAACACTTTGTACACCATTTCCAAAATACTAAACTTTTTAATAAATCTACTTACTTAGTTTTTCTTTTTCTTTGCGCCCTTACATTTTTAATAATCTGAAAAAAAAAATTATCACATAATCAGGTATCTATTGTTATTATAAACATTTGTTATGGTTAAGGTTTTCACGGATGTAAGATGTAGAATAATTTTCTCGGCTTACCCGCGTAACGCAGTCCTTAAAATAACTTTTTAACTTCTGACGTTTCGGACAGATCTCACTGTTCATCTTCAGAGGCCTTATGTCTTGAGTTTTGCCTCAAACTGATCGCTTTTGCCTGTCTGTTTGGTCCAGAAATCAAGACCAAAGTGAGTGCTTATCAATTCTTATTATATCTAGGACGGAAGACACAGGTTGAAAGTGATTTGACGGTGGAGGGGGTAGGGGCAGGGCTGGCAATATCAGGCGGTTTGCGTGTAGAGACCTGATTGGATTGTATAAAACTAATTGGAGGTACTTCTGAGAATTTTGGATATGCCGTTTTCGGGGGATTTTGATCAATAATGACTTTCGAGGTGTTGGGAATTCTGATTGAGTCATTTCTGGTGTTCATATTATATTTGTGTTTATAAATTTCTATCGCTTCGCGGTAAAATCTTTTTGAAACATACATTTATATATATATGAAAATGGCGCTTGATAAATAAGCCAAATATTATATACGTATGTTTAAATAATTTATCACTGCTGTTCAAGGCGACGGATTTAGAGAGTCCAGATGTAGAAGCCAAAGGGTCTCACCGCAGGGTTTCGCCACACCTTCCATGCGGCAACATCAATAGAATTTTGTGTATGTGGTTAGTAAATCATAAATATTATGTCCTTTCCATGACTTCATATATGAGTCAAGTACGCAACTTCATATATGAGTCAAGTAAGCATCTTGTAGATTAATCGATTGAATATCTTTATTCAATGTCAGACTCCCACTGGAAATGAGGCAGATGGCAATATCAATTTAAGCAATACTTAACAGCAATTGTTATTAAATTCTTGAACAAACTAGTACTAAGCGGAACGAATGAAACGAGCACAAATCAAATTGGAATATTCCTACTTGGTCGGAATGTACAAATCAGAAACTATAATAGAATATGTTTGTTTTATTAGAAAATAATAAATTTAATTTGACTATGATGTACTGATTATATTCTTTGGTTTTCAGGAAAAAATGCATTTTTTTACATTAGTCCCACACAGCAGGCTCTGATAAAAATAATTAGCATCTTAGGGGATGCTGTGTGAAGGATCTTTTTAAGGAAAGAAGGAGAGGAAGATCTGCGAAGGAAAAGGATAAGAAGGGTGGTAGGAATCCGGGGGTCAGCGTGTCCAGGAGTGACGGACGTATGAATTGATCCTTATGCGGTGCAAAGCGATGGGTCGGGAGAGACCGGCTGAAGAGGTCAACAGACCTCGCTTAACCAGTCACTCTTGATCCGGCCCGCCACACAGTAGGTGAGCATCCGTCGCTAAAACCTGGACAAACCTCACCCCATGAATCCGAGCAATCCTGCTAAGTAACCAACCGTAGTGAACCATTTGGGCAGTGGTTTTGTTTATTCTATAAATGGTTTTCAGGGCAGCGATACCCATAACCGCCTCCCAAATTGAAAGAAAATGAACCGCCTCTCAAATAAGTGGTCTTACGGAACAAGTGGGACTATGATATCACCTTGTGAAGTATATTATGAGACTGAAGGCAGTGTGGAAGGGAGTGTCATCGGGAACAAGAAGGCTGGAAATTACCTGGCTATTCGAGTCATTTCAAGCAATGCTTTGATTCTGAATGGTGATGAACATTCTAAAAGCAACAGGCAATTTGTATCTACAGCAAAGCATCAGCTTTTATCAACGATAAAGACGAAACTTTAACTTCAGTAATTGTTTTTGAAGTGAAAACTTCTTTCGCACCGTTATGATTTTAAGCTCGATGAAACGGATACGAGCAACACTAAAAAGAGACAAACGCACACATCTAAGGATTTTGCCTGCAAGATAATGAGATTTATTTATTTCACGGGTACTCAGTTCCAATTAATACGATAAATCCAAGGTCCCACGCAAGCTTCCTTTGATGTAATAGTACAAAACGCCTTCTGAACCTCAGCGGCCAAACATTTATCGAAAAAAGGATGGAATCCTACGAAATCCAAAAAAAAAACTAAATATTTTTATTTTTGTAAAATCAACATCCAATCATGCAACAATCATCCAACAATCATCCAACAATCCAACCACTCCAAAATGAAAAGGCAAAAGAAAGTGACATCTTGCGACTCCGAAGAAGAAAACATAAATACTAATAAGATGACCAAATGCATAGTTAAATAAAGGTGCATTGAAATTCGACCACAAAAATATGGAAAAAATTATCCTTCACATTGATAAAAAAAGTGCTTTGTAGTCTCCCCACTCGTCTACTTTAGTTTTATGAGGGTTTCACTTCTATCGCGTGTGAATTGCACATAAACCTATATTAAACAGTGTTTGGAAATTCATGCACTTTGGGAAATATAGGCATATTCATTGCACTGTAAATGCGCGTACCATTAATTTTTGCTTTGTCGATACGCAGCAAAAATCCATACGTTCATAGTATTAATATGAATAACCAAAACCCGAGCATTTAAATTTCCAATTCATGAATGTGGAGGTCTGTTTATGCGCAATGCAAAATATTCAGGTAATTTTAATTACGTGAATCGCAATAATAACATCGTAACATGGACTCATCACCTAAATATTAATTTAACTGCCAACCAACCAACCACCTTGGGCGAAGTTAAACTTCCTATTTGCTCATTACCTGCTCTAAAATGCAATTAATTAACACTCGTAATATAATTAAATGTACAAAGCATACACGGATAAATAATAATAATAAATATATACAATACATTCGATGTTCTCATGATAACGCAATGTAGGTAAATTGAAGAAGTTTGATCAAGACAGATTTGAAAGAAACGTATTTTGCTAATTTACTAAAGTCCTTTCGAGTGGTCAGTGAACTTGTTAATCTTTTGAAGAATTTCGATTTTTGAAAATATTTAAACAATTTCACTAGAAGTAGGAAAAACTGGTATTCTTTAGGAAATGGACGCTTTTTTATTTTTTTTTTTTATTGAATAATAAAAAATACAATATAATAAAATGAAAAATAACAATCTTAATTAACTAATTTTAATTCAAGGTTAGTAGTGAATTATATTTTATTTGTTTAGTTATTTAGATTTTTTTTTCATTTTTATGTTTGTTTTGTAGTTTTTTAAAAATTTATTTTGTTTAAAGAATGAGAGAAAAAACATTTAAATAATTTTTTTGATTTATTTATTTGTTAATTTTTAGTTTAGTTACGTTTTAAATATACAATCATTATCACACATTTTCGCAATTCCCGTCGCCGCACAATATGAGGTAGGTATCTAGCGTAACTTTATTATAAAACCTATGGTTTCTTTCTGAATTTCATTTTTTTTTAATTGGGTACCTACAGTCTAATCTTTTTAGAATTAAAAGAAAAACAAACATTTTAGCTGCTTGCGACGTATGACACCATCGCAAATACTGACTACCTCGAAACGCGAACGAGTAATTTTAGGTCTGTCGAGTTTGAATCTTTCCGCGGGCGGAGGTGTGCACATCGTCGTGATAATTCAACTACTGTATTTTTCTGAATCTTTATGATGGAATCTAGAAAATAAGGTAATTATCATAACTATTTAACTTGTGTTTTAGTGTGATAAAAAATATTGAAGTAACGATTTTTCAAAACGTATTTTTTCTTTAAGTTTAGAATTCATCGAGACTTTTAAAAATGTATTCGGCAAAATTTTACGTTTTCTGTATTTAATGGATTTTAATGTGTCAAATTAACTTTAGTTTTGTGCTGTATTCAGGGTTTACTTTAAGAACCTTTAATTTTTTCAAGGCGATTTTTGATATACAGATCGAAATATACAAATTTCATAATGCCAGACATTATATATATAGAAACACTCTTCTGCTAAAATTCAATGTTCTGTAAAAATTTTTAGTCAATCTCTCGATTACTTTCTGAGATTTGCGAACGCAAACATACGGAACCTAAATTTAGATTGCTGTAAGTATTAAAAACGACTCTAGCAGCTTGAATCGCAAAAAATATTTTTTTCATATAATGATAATTTGTTTGGTTCCAAAAACATACTAAAATAATAATGTTACGCTAGGTACTCAAAATTACTAACTGTGCGCCGTGGACGAGCCCCAATAAAATATTTCTCTTTGTTTCAAAGAAAAACATATTGTACTTTGGAAGAAACAGACACACGTACTTTGTGTATCTCATCTTTTGTCTCACCATTATTTATTGTGTAAGAAAGAGCTGCAGAATTATAATGATAAAAACTGTACGTTTATTTTTTTTGCCGTCACGGAACCGTAACCGTGAATTATAGAAGCGTCTATTCGGACACGAATACCACAAAATTCTGGTATTAGAAAGTACTTTAAATCGTCCCTTATTTTAATGAAAATTTGATATGCGCTTATGAAAAACAATGTCAAACGCTCTATATTGATAGAATTTTGGCCTGTCTAATGTAGAAGTCAAAATATTGATCAGCGTTTTAATGTAAAGAAATCGATACGCAATCTTCATTCCTGGGCGATTCACAAATTTCAGTTCATCTAGCATTGGGCCCCAGCATTAATATATCGTAAATAGACGTTTAAAATTTAAAACACATTTATTAGTAAGGAGGTAAATATATAGAAAACTTTACCTATTCAAGCTAAGTTGAACTTCGGTTAAGAATTTCAAGGCTAATACTTTCCGTAATGTCATACAGATTGTATTGCATGCATTCCTTAATTGAAGACCGTACATTTTTTCCCAATCACAATTAGATATGTTATATTTGAGATCATGTATAACAAAAACGTTGCAAGTGACGTTATTTATTAGTTTTCATTTCTGTGAATTTCAATTTTTTTCCCTCTCTGTAAGTAAAAACCATTGTTTAACATCAATAGACTGTTGTAGACAGAAATTGACAGATTTATAACACCATTAATAAATCAGGTACGCATCATACGTCATACATATCTCTAATATTGTTTTATTAGCGTGAAAACAAGCTTATTGGTCCGAGGAGTTAAAATAAGTTAACAGCTATATTTGTTTATTTTTTGTTTTTCTACAACTCCTGAAAATATTTTCATTTCTTTCCCAGAGTATTGATAATAGTACAAAAATTAAAATATTGCATAAACTAAATGTTGCTTTGTTGTTTACTGGATATCCTCAAATAAAATTTCTAAATAAAATTATCAAGACTTTCGCTAGCTGTTAGTTTTTTAGGAATCATAAAGTTGATTATTCTAATATAAAATTTCTAAAAGCTGCTACCTGTTCCATTATACGTGAAAACTCTCAACAAAGGATTTATTTTCTCCCAAAAAAAATGCATCAGTAATTCAAAAAGGTACCAACGAATTATTTCTCGTCTCACAAAATCGGACAATTAAAACGGAACGCAGCTGTGACAGACGTAAAATCAAAAGTTTTGTCCCACGATTCTAATGGAAATGAGTGGAACATTTTCTAAAGGACGCGAATCGAGCGAATAATAATCACTTTCAACAAAGAGAGAAATATGAGAGAAAGTTTAAGGGATTTGTTGAGCTTAACACTGTTTTATGTTCGCACCCACCTTCTACCCCAGTCTTATGGAAAAGTGAAGATAAGTTTAGTAATTTACTGGAGAAATTTAGATGGCCGATATTAAATTTAGCTCAAGTGATAGTTGTTAACATCTTCAATTTAATGTCCAACCGTGAAACTAGTTTTATACTCGACTTGGTGCGATAAAACCATTCATCAACAAAGCGGGGCTAAACAAAAGATTTTATGGCCTCCGAAGAGCTGTGTTCTTTGCGCATTGCTTAAGTTCTTACAAATAAAATAACATTGAAGTTAAGAAGAGCGAAAAGAACCCACTCACCGAAAAGTTAGAACTTTACTTCTTCCAAAAAACAATAGAAGTATGCTGTAGGCGTGTATATTGTATAATATGATATGAATAACATTTAAAATTAGTTAAAAATCTCTAAAAAATCTCTTTTTGTGTTATCATTCGCCTATCGCTAATCTAGTCATCTCTCGCTATTTTGGAATGCGTGTTTAGATTTTTCTAAAAAAGTATAAGCTCGGACAGACCAAGAGAGTCCTCGCTTAAGTAAAACACATTTTGGACAATTTTGACAAAAAAAAATAATGTTTCGAAATAGTATGAAATTGGTGCCACAAAATGAATTAAAATGGTGCCACATAATAAGTTTGCTGTGTTTGAAGAAGTAAAAATAATTGTTATTAAAGAATGTGAAATGGTTTTTTTTTTCTCTCTTGATAACGCCCAAATTCGGTAAGATCTTAATTAGACCCAAATTACGAATCAGTAAAGTAAAATATCAAATTGCTCTAGGTACCTATTTATTTATTTTTTTAATTAGGTAACGATTCAATACTGAACAGCAACGAAAATTCAATCGAATATTTCACAAACTACTGTTACTGTAGAAGCTATTGATTTCTGCTAGAGCGATTCCGACAAAGAGTTCCTCAAAGCACAAATAATAATAATACAATCACAATCAAATATTGGCAATCGCAAAAAATTTCAAAATATTTCAATTACCTACGTTTAATACACAAATAGACAAATATCTATAGCTAATAGAAATATTGCACAGCAATAATTATTTACAGTAATAATTACTATTTGATATACTTGTTCAATATAATATCCATTATACACATAGTTGATTGCTGCCAACATTCGTTTAAAAATTGTTTGATTGTAACAATAATTATCGTAATTCACTATTGCGTGCATTTAACTACTTCAACCGTTTTCGATTATTGCAAATATTTTCTTGTTGTGTATCGACATTACCGACTGTATCGGGTCATAGAATTATTACAGTTACTCTGCTTCGCGCAAACTCAAGTACAATCAAGTACAATAATGTTATGCAATTTGCAACATTTATTATCATTAAAATTTTGCGGTCAATGAATGATGGCAGAAAAGTTTCAGTTCGGAAATTGATCGTTACCTACGTAGCTAAATTACAGACTGTTTTGGTATGCGCTCAACAACCACAAACCATTGAACTTCTAAATGGAATCTGACAAAAAATTGATTAGATATTTTCATAAAATATCTGAAATAGAATCTAGAAATTTCATTAAACAAACATTTGACATATTTGTGATCTTACATACACGCATATTAAAAAGACATATAAAACTTTTTGCGAGAGTTAGATGTTCTAAAAAAAGGCTGACAAAATAGCAAGCAAGAAAAACTATTATTAATGTGGCAATATAGTGGGAGGTAAAAATATAATGTTTCTGTCCAATGTCTTCAAAGATTATGTAGAATCGTTTGGGATTTTATTAGAAAATTGTCGATGGTGTATTTTTTTTATTTTTTTCTAAATGTGCTTTGTCATTTAAAAAACCTTCATGAGCATTTCCCATTTTTTTCGGTTTTCTAGCTAGTGATTTTTTGAAGTGAAAACTTCGATTGTGATTTGAAACTCGATGAATCGAAAAATTATTACCAAAAGGAGACAAACACATACATCTTTAAGATTTAGCCTGCGAGAGAATGAAATAGAATAATCGGTCGCCTCTTCGTGCGGCGCTTTGTAGCCTCCCCACTCTACTTCAGTTTTCTGAAGGTTTCACTTCTACCGCAAATGAACTAAAGAAGGGTAAGATCTGTATTTTGCAGGAGGTGCTCGAGATGTGCTTCCTTTTAAAGTACTCGAATTCTAGGAGCAGGTCCCGGGTCCGAGTTGAGCTACCGAAACGCACGAGTTCGGCCGGAGCCGGACCTCGAAGTCGGAACCCCCAGAAGAACGCCGGTGGAAGCATTCGGGTTCCGGCTCCGAATGCCGTGTTTGTGTCCGAGTCCTGGACCGGGTTCTTTGCGAGTAGTCGATTTGAAAAAAGAGTAGGAATAAGATCCGCTTCCCGCAAAGAACCCGAGTCCAACACTCCAGTTGAGCCTACACTGAACTACTTAAAAAGCATAAAAAATATGTTTTACGATTGAATTTCACGTTGGGAAATAAGAAATTGAAAAGAGTTAAAAAAAATTCACTCTTTGTAAGCTTAAGCTTTAGAACAGTGATGTTCAACCTTTTTAGCCGGAGTGACAATTTATCCATTTTCACTTTGTTGGCGGGCCGCATGGGGTAAGATACCTACAGCTTGCGATGTTAAATTTGCAGTCGGTGTTGTTGCAAACGTTTTTGTATTTTCTTAAACGGTAACTTTGAAATGAAAGAATTAAAGAATGCAAAACGTAAAACGCCGCAGGCGAAAATTTTATGGCTTCAACATCAAACCAATAAATGATGACAATTTTTTCAGTATTTTATAAAACCGAAACTTATAAAATGCGTTAAACATAGACATCAACAGAAAACAAACGTCACGCTGCGAAAGCTTTTTCTACACACCAGGTTGAATCACGAACTTTTTAAGAATATGAAAAATAAATCTTATTGTTTTGAGCGGCTGATTCAAAACTTTAAAGAAAAACTCAAGTTTTCCGCTGAAATTTTATGCAAATCAGAATAGAAACCGCTGAATAATCTTTACTGCAATATAAAAAAAAAATTATTATTTAGCCAAGTTGGCAGTATGAAAAGGCTGGCGGGCCACACGAAGCGAGCTCGCGGGCCGCGTACCTAGGTACAGCCTGCGGGGCCTGGGTTGGTCGTCACTACTCTAGAACATCAAAGCAGGATAAGAGCAGTATTTACATACTACTTAGTCATGTGTTACGCATAATTTTAAACCACAAAGTGATTATTTTTCACAAAAAGATAGAACAATGCTCGTAGCAATTCATTCAACAATATTAAAGCCAAAATATTTCTCATTATATCCGTTGTTCAAACGGAGTAAAATAACCAACAGCCCGAAATATGTTTGTAATTATTTTAATGCAAGCCGAATAAATTTATTGTATTAATGCTGATATTGCATATTATTGTTTAGTCCGATTCGCTACAACGCGACGGGATTCACTTTTTTAAGACACCGTGGCAAGAAAACTACACAATAATTACGACAAAATACAATAATTGACTCCCAAGGCACGTAGAAAGGGGGCAAAAAGTGTCACAAGAAACTACTGTGCAACGGCTTCTAGTAGCACTTCAAAAGACAGAGTGGGAGATAGAAGTAGTCGCGAGAAAATTGAGAAATTGTCACAATAAATAATATTACTATGTATGCAAATTGCTTTAATTTCTTAAACCATGAAATGGAGTTATCGGTCGATGAAATAATTCCAAACAAGATTTTTTAAAACCATTTCAGTAATCCTATACACTATTTGTTCAAATGACGTCAGTCTCAGGGTTTCGATAGCAAAATTGAACGCTGTCAGCATTGTGCATCCAGATTTCTCCACTCTTTCCTTGTTTTAATCTATCATAGAATATTGTAAAAAATATTTAGAATGAGTGCAAATACGAGTTGGTCAGGTTTGTTCTTTTTTTTCTTGGGCAGCATAAGCAGTATTTGATCTTTTCATTGGTTGTTTGCACATTTCTCATCCAAAATCATAAATCGAGGTCGTGATTAATTACAAATTACCTTTACTCTTGACACCTTTAATCTGTTAAAAATACTGTAGGTTTATCTCTGACTACGCATTGTTCGAACAATAGGAGTCGTGCAGGAAATATGTAGGCGAGTATAGATTAGGTAATAAGTTTCCTGTGTACTTTTATATTATGAATGAATGTACTGACAAAATATTTGTGTTTGATCCGCCTTTTGAAGGTCTTGTGTTATGTTTGACAATTTATTACAATTGAGATATTAATCTGGTTCCATTTGAGTTCACGACGATTAATAGAGATTTTGTTGTTAATTTTTTTTATATTGTTATATTAGGATATCAGAGAACTTTATCTATTAGTCATCAGATTTTTCTTTATCAGAAATAAGTTTAGCAAATACATTTGTAAATTTTAAGATGCTTTTGAGATATTCGACATTATTTATTGAACGACGATGAACGATTTAATGATTTAAAAAAGCAAATATCTTTAAGTATTACTTTTATCAAGTTCTTAAAATTTCCTACAAGTAATTATATATATTAACTAACTACTAACTAAAGAACTACTAGTGTACATATATATACTAGTAGTTGGTTAGGGCCTGCGGGCGGCTTTTGGTTGAGCTTCGCCTAGTTTAAGTGTTGGTGGCCATTTTATAAATCCGATTGCAACTGTTATGTTTTTAGGTTTTCACGGCCAAAAGTATTTTTGTTATTTATTTTTGGGGTGTTATGCCGTGTTTCGCTACCTCCTTCTTTAGCCAACGTTTCGGACAGCGTTACAGTGTCCATCATCTCATCCAGTGTCCATCATGTCCATCCGCTCATCTGCCCTGATGATGGATACTGTAACGCTGTACGAAACGTTGGCTAAAGAAAGAGGTAGCGAAACATGGCATAACACCCCAAAAATAAATACCGATTTGAACTGGTTCCAAAAATAGCCGGTTCCTCGGATCCAGTGACAGTTAGTCCCCGGAACAAAGTAACCGCGACAGACAACGACATCATATATAATATATAGACTCGTGGTAGAAATCACAACGTGGTATTATTATTCACAACTGCCAGTTACGATAATAATCATACCATCCATCTCTCCATACCTGGAGAGATTCACGAAAATACGAATCCAATAATACTTACGCCTAACAACCGACGCTCACGCAGGCTGTTAACATAAGTGGCGCCATCTTTTGACATTTCTTTAATAAGGTTCTATTAAGAAAACAGATTTGTTACAAGCTCCGCGTATGAAAACGGTTTTGCGTTAAGTCGTGGCGTCAGTGTTGTTCTCGTAGTTGCAGTTGTACTCGTTCTAAAATTTCAACCGTACATTCGTTAACGTAAAAATAATGTTATAAAATCAATTTACATATACGTACCTATATATAAAAAAAAACAACAAATAAATCTGTACGGTGTTTTGAAAAAAGATTGTGAGGTAAAAAATAACATTGGTTGAAGGGGTTAACATGTTCAAGATTGTTTTTCATTTATAATATTTCCTCGATTTATTAGTGTGCGAATTAACTTAAATTAAATGCACTTATTCCTGTTAGTGTGTAAAATGGACAAGCATAACGCACAAATGTGTCTTATATATTATGATGACGGTATCCCTGGTTAGGTTTTTATTTTGGTCATCAGAAATAAACATCTTTGGGGTGACATTGAAAATGGTGATTCAGCAAATGACGTCACTCAGTTCTTCGAATATTATTGTAAAACTTAAATAAAAATGGATGTAAAAAAACACATCGATTCACTCGAGAAAAACAGATAAATATTCACCATCGAAAGAACAGCGATAAAAAAGTAACAAGCTAAAAAGAAGTGGAACTTGGATGAGAAAATATCCCAAGGAATTACTAATCATTGAAAAAGAGATTTAGACAATAATGAAATTACTGGCATGTTTATATTAAGCATAGTGGAAGCTTTTCTTCAATTCATTTATCTTTTGGACCAAAGTATCGTAAAATATTCTAATCATACCTATCATTATTATTTATTTAAAACATTTCACTATCCGGAGAGAGTTAGCATTATTTGTATCCGTTAGTCCTCGTATTGACAAGGTCGAATAAAAAGGAAAGTAACACAAACTAGTAAAAAATCCATTACCAAACATCTTAACACCAATAACATCGCGTGTGTACGCATATCCTTTTCAGCACGGTTACAGCTGGTATAATGAACTCACGTCGAAAAGATGTTTCATTGTTACCTAGTCATATCATAACACTTTGTATGTTAGGCACGGAATTGTGTCAGTAACGATGAAGCCTAGGGCGAAGTGCAACAGTTTGAGGCTTATCTAAATGTACAATATTTATCCAACTGTTTGAACACAAATTAATCAATAAATGAGCCATAAATTAATCAATGAATAGCAAATGAACCAATGATCTCAAACGAATCATTAAATTCTTTATGTGATAAGAAATCAAGTGTTTTACATTATATTAGGCGTCTCTTATAAATGATTGATTTTATTGTTATGTTTTTGAAGTGAAAACTTCTATAGCATCGTTGTGATTTGAAACTCGAAACGGAAGCGAGCGACACTAAAAAAGACAAACACATAAATCTATAGGATTTAGCCTGCGAGAGAATGAGATATCAATACAATATTTATTTCACGGGTACTCGGTTCCAATATAATACGACAAATTCACGCAATACTCCTTCAGTCTACTGCTATAAAGCGCCCGACAAACCTTAGCGGCCAGACATTCAGTGAGCAAGGATCGAATCTTATAAAATTAAAAAAATATTTTTGTAAATTCAATATCTAATCTTCAAACCACTCCAAAATAAACAGGCAAAGAAAACACAAAATAAAATGACATCTAACGACTCCGAAGAAGAAAAAACAAATTCTAATAAGATTACCAAATGTAAAGGAAAAGGTGCACTGGAATTTGACGACAAAATATGGGAAAAAATCATCCCTCACATTGATAAAAAAGTGTTTCTCTTGTCTTTTTTTAGTTTTCGGACTTACGCCGGATTTTTTTTTAAATTGAATTTTTTCACGCGTGTCAAGTTCCAAAAACATTTCGTTACATCCGTCTTAAGAATTTATTTAATAACAATTGAACTTAACGTTGAACGCATACCACATCAGTTACGGTTAAGCAACTTTTGAATGACATAATATTGTCTTTGATTTGAACGCGTTGAGACATTTCAACGGTAAATAAGGTTATATCACTGTCATTTTTTAAAGTTTAATAATATGATATTTGGATAAGTTTTTAGATTTTATCGGTCAAAAGTATTTTCGTTATTTGTTTTGGGAAGTTATCCCATGTTGCGCTACCTCCTTCTTTAGCCAACGTTTCGGACGGTGTTAAAGCGTCCATTATCAAGGCAGATATGTAATTGTTAGTGGTGAAATGTGTGCTTACGTACTTGGAAGCAATACCGTGTTGCCAGCTCCACCCCACTACGAGCTGGTATTACAGTATACTTCAGAACAGTTGTAGATTTTTAGAACTGGTTCCAATAAACCTGTTCCTCGAATCCACTGTCATCTAGTGATCCTTAGTCGCCGGTACAACGTAGCCGTAACAGGCAATGGCGTAGGAACAGGTTACTTTGGAACCAGTTCCTAACACTGTTCCTGCCACTGCCTGTCGCCGGTGACTAGGGCTAGGCACATTATCTTTTGCGTTTGGATAAAAAATTACAGTAATTTTAATTATTTTGATGAGTTGTCCTTCGGGATCATGACTTATTACCATCTCCAATTCAATTGATTTCACATAAATGTGATGAAAACATGAAACAAAATACCATGAAACTTATTGAAGCGTAGTTAACCTTAAAGGTTCAGCTAACGCTCAGTTGGGTTTGATCCCCTGGGAACCTTAAATTAATACATGGTAAGAACCAGTTATAATTGCTAAAAACGACCGTCTGAAGATTAACTACATTTAATTTAATGGGTTGTTTTTCATAAAACATAATCCTCGATATAATATAAAAGGTTGATTTCATCGAAATAAAATGCGATAGATGATCCCTTCATATTTTTTATTAAACAAAATGTTAATTTTTTGTGAATATCGCACACGGGTCAACTTTTTAATTATTTATTGTTTATTATATTGAGCAAGTGAGGTAATGACAATCTCGGCTGGGGTATGCTGTGAATCTGAAGGTTGTAGGGACGGAAATAAAATGGGATATGTAAAAGTGTGGGAGTCCTGGATAGTCAGATCCGGTCACCAAATACGGTTTTTGTTATTTCGAACAACATTTCTTTGTATCACCAGGGAGATTCTAAATATCTTCCACTCTGAAAATACCACAAATAATCATTAAAACAACTGAAATTAAGAATAGTAAACACAATTCTTAGCTCTATTTTTATAGGGTCTGAAGAAGTTTAGGTGTATTTTAAAACCTTTAAAATGTAACCCTTTAAACATGGAAACGGACCATAAAAAAGCCGACGAGAAAAAAAAAAATTTATGTTTTCATTAACAATTTGGGAGGCAAGTAGGAACCGTTTATTGGATAAATATCACCTCTGCCATAGGTCACCCCAAATGGTTCGCTGCGTTTGGTGACTTAGCAGGGATGCCCAGGTTCATGCGGTGAGGTTTGTTAAGGTTTTGGCCAATGCGTTTGCCTACCTACTGCATGGCGTGTCGGATCGGGAGCGATTGGCTGAGGCAGACCTAACCTTTTCAGCCGGACTCTCTCGACCTTGCACCAAAGTGGGAGTGATGGATTCATATCTCCATCACTCCTTGGCAAATTGACTCCCAGATTCCCTACCACCCCTCATTTCTTGTTTGTTCCCAGAACTTCCTCACTTCTTTTCTTTTCCCTAAAAATTCCCTGCACACATCCCGAAAGCTGACATTGGCCTTGAGCAATTTTTTTTGAGCTAATCTAAAATAAAAAATATTTTTCAAAAATCAAAAACCATGCGAGTTTGTTATGAAATATTTAATTTTTATTTCAATGGTTTAGTATCGATCCCTAAACCTCTCCTCTCCACATTGCGGTTTGTTGAGTAAACTGACCCGACGGACATATCCACCGCGCGTATCGGACTTCTGTCAGGTTAAATGGATATACCAACTTTGCCCATATTATTTATTTGATTAAGGTTTATACCCATTCATCAATATCATCGTCAGCCACTATTTATTATATGCTGGACGATTTTTGCGACGTGTTTTTCACTGAAGTTGTTTATCTCGTCATTCCAGCAGCTCTTTGGGTGGCCTTGAGCTTTCTTAGTTCCAGTCGGGCACCTCTGAATATGAATATTAATAAAAAAAAATATTTAGCAATGTTTACGTGAAACACTATCTCAAGGGCACTTAACAAAAACAAAAAAAGAAAATGTATCTGGCAACGTAAAACAAATTTAGGTAACTAATAATTTTAATAAATGATTCAGTGACTTTCAGACAGACGCTTTACAAAATTTCTTGAGTAAATAACTATCAATGGTTTCACAGAAAAAGAAATACACAATTTTTATTGTATATTTTTACCAGACCGAAAAAATACTATTTTCACTTTTAACTCACAGCTAAATGTAGCCTAACCTACTTATCAATTTCGGTAAAATAAAACACATTTTTAAATTTAAAATTAAACACTTAAAATAAAATCCATCTGTAAAAACAAAAAGAATTAGGTTTATACCAATCTACAAAGTTTTTTCAGTACGGGCTCCATGTTTTCTGTGTGCATTTCTACTTTTTTTTTTTTTTACGTGAGCTCCACACAGGAGGCCATGAGGAAAATAATTTCCCTCAAGGCCTATGTCATCTTTGGGGATGCTGTGTGGAGGGTTTTTTTAAGGAAAGGAAGGGAAGGAGAGTTCTAGGAAGGAAAAAGGTTTAAGGGGTGGGTAGGAATCTGGGGTTCAGTGTGTCCTGGTCATCCGCCTCCAAGACCTAGACAAACTTCACCCCATGAACCCGGGCACCCCTGCTAAATCACCAAACGTAGCGAACCAATTGGGGTGACCTATGGCAGAGGCGTTGGTTATCCAATAAAGGTTCCCGGGGCGGCGGTACCCATTCCCGCCTCCCAAATTGAATTTCGCCTACTGCGTTCGATGAAACAAATTTCATTTCAAATTATGAGCATGAAATAAAAATCGTTACGAACTGCATTACCACAAAGGCGTCTTTTCCACACTTGAAAAGTCGTCCATTCTTTGACCTCCTTACGTGGTGGTATTTAAATCAAAATGCTATTTCTACAAGGCAGGCCCTTGCTAAAGGCGCGGTGCGTTCCATACAAATTGTGCATTTATGTAATTGCATAACTGTAAGGAACTGATAGTCTTTATAGTAGACTCTGAATGCCATCAAAACTTCATGCTTTTTGAAATCAGCCGCACGACCGTTGTTGCAGAAAAATCTACTAACTCGTGCAATTACTGCGATGACTAACAAGCTCACACAAATAAAAAAAGGTTTCTATTTAAACACAAGATTATGACAATTCCATTTTGGGAATGTTCTGATACAGAATGATAAAAAGGGTCGAATAAGATAACATAGAGTAAGATAGAGAAGTACAGAGCTATTAAGATTAAGAAAGCCAGGTTTAATGATGCATAGTTTCATCTCAATATAGTAATAAGAGCACCTTCCATTGAAATGAGAAGCAAAACATATACAATAATACATAAATAATACATTTTTATAACACGAACCATTATTTGCCTTCGCTGAATTTTGAACTCACACATTTTGGGATGCACAGGCAGATAGTTTACAGTTATGATGTGAATTTCATGATAAAGTTTAAAATAAATCTAACACTTACTACTAAAACTTAAATATTTTGTATCTTATGTTATGAATGTCATTTGGTTAATTTTTATTACTAGTCTTGATTTTTTGGGGTTTTGTTATTAAATTTTGAAGTTTATTTTGTTGTGGATTTCTTCATCTATTGTATTATTCCTAGACACTCTTATCCTTTAGCTCCGACAAGCATAAACCTGAACTTTTACATCTGCTCTTAAGATATTTATGTGTTTCGCTAGTGGGTGCTCTACGTCCATCCCCTGATCTAGCAATGATAATTAATTGGTCTACTTGAACGCTTGTTAATATTAATTATTGTTTCAGGGTTAGGTCAGAAGGGGTGCGGTTAATCTCCCGGACGCGATGGACGCGTGACAGCCAGCCTGTGAGTATCTCCTCTTTACTTGTTAGTATTCTAAGAATTATTCTAAACAATCCCTTAATTTAAAAACAAACTGTGTTTCGAAAAATAAGAACATTTCTTTACTAATCTTTTATATCGTGAATTCTTTTCGGAATGATACCGAAATCTTTTTATATATTTTCCTGTGATTTTATAAACATATACGTATCGTAAAGTTTTTTAAAATGTGTTAATATTTTCTTCTTTTTGTTCACTCGCTGGTGCCTTGCTGAGGCGAAATTTTTGTGTTTGAAAAGTTTTCTCCTATGATGTATTAAGTACAAATTAAAATTCTTAAATTCATCTTGCATGATATCACAAAGCCACAATTTAATGAGTTTCTTGTACTATTTCGCCTTTTACATTTATATCAAATCTTTTTTGGGCATTACAGATTGATGTTATCCTATTACAATACACGTAACTTTAAATGAAAAATTTTTACAGCAACCAATATTTTTGAGTTCTTGCCTAAAATGACTTTTTAAATCTTTAAGGCCAATGTTGAAAATGTCAAAAGACCTAGAGGTATCATTTAGCAGAACCATGTCATGCTATGCTAGGCCAGAATGTCCGTTCTGCCATGTGGAATACAGAGCAAGTCGTCGCGACCGTGGCGGTAATTGTTCGGTACGAACAATTATAGCATTCCAAAAAGTATGGGCTGTCAATGTAATAGTGTATGAGCAAATCTATGTGATGCATAAATCGCGGTTATTCACCATGCGTTCTCATATAAAGATATCTTAGAATTTTTTTTGAAATTTGTTCTGAAATTCTATGTATTTTTGCTCGTATGGGGCCCAGACAGCCGAAGCGTATTCTAATTTTGATCGTATAATGCATCGTAATAATTTTGATCGTAAAATCGATGTCATTGCTTCGGGCTTAGAAAATTGTTTTCTTATTCTTATTACAAATCCAATAAGTTTTTAACAAGATGAGACCAACCCAGTTAGAGATCGTCAGCAAAAAGCAAGCATGTGGTACTTTGGATGCATTCTTGAATATCATCTATTAATATCAAGAATAGTTGAGGTCCCAAGTTTGACCCCTGAGGTATTCCTGAAAATGCAGGGAATTCCCTGGACTCATGGTCACCGAGGCATACACACTGTGTTCTGTTTTTTAAATACGTCACAAGAAATTGTACAAGAGGTTGGTCAAAACCTACTCTATGGATCTTTCGTAAGACTACGTCGTGATCTACAAGGTTGAATTCCTTCGAAAAGTCAGTATAAATCACGTCAGTTTGATATTCTTCCAATCCTTTTGCTTCTTTATCTTGAAGGATGTTAGGTTACCAAAATGGGGGCCTATTACCTACTTTTATCATTATTGATTAACTCTCACATAAAGAAAGCAGAATTTTGAAGGGAAAGAATATTAGTGTAGTAGGTACTGAACGCGAAAAATAGTCACACCTTTGGGATTTAACAACCTTCTTATGCAAATTGAAGAAAAGATTTGATTTTCCAATCGGAATCATGTTACATGAAGCTTAAAAGACGTTTTTTTAGTAGTCGATTAACACGTTAACCCAACTACGAACGCAATACTCTTAACTTGTCCAATATTTCTCTAATATATATCTTTCCGTAATTTATCAATAGCAATTTTAATTACACACGCCATTTACATCTCTTAGATGATGCTGCTGATAATAACAATAACCAAAGACATTGGAAATAAATTTATTGCAAGGGTAATAATTCAAATAGTGTTACAAGGCTCTAAGCTGCTAAATTTATAATGATTGACTACCTACTCATTAAATATATCAATTTAATAGCATGCTTAAATACAGGTAATAATAATATGTGAGAATTCTCACCTTTACTACAGTAAATTAACATTAGAAGGTTCCTTAAGAAAAGGCTTGGCAATTATTACTCCTAAGAAAAACACGTGGTTTTGATAAAAAATATTTCTAGTTTGATTCGAAAAAAAATTTTCAATTTTATTTTAGTGTCGAACTTGATAAAAAATGATATGTTTATCGAGTCAACGATTGTTAGCATAATGTCAAAGAATTTTCAATACTTTTTATTGGCCTTCTACAAATCTATCCATTTTTTTTTATGTAGGGGCACTGCGTACCAAATTAAATTATTTTTGAATTGCTGATCATCAGTTTAGCAGATGGCACAATGAAAAATAATCCTCCTACTTACTTTTAGTATAGCGTTTTTTTTTTCATTATATCCAATATGGACGTTAATTTAATGAAGATGCCTGGGTGTCAATCCAAAATAAACACATTTCCAATAGATTTGTTATTTTTATTTCGCTGTTAAGTTTCTTGTAAAACGGTTCAATCAATTATATTTATGTTTGTCGTTATTAATTAAAAGTATGGATGAGTTCGAAACTAATACATGCCTAAAATATATTCCATTTTTAATTTTCATTACACGTTTATTCTGGACAAAGAATTGGTTTCGAAACAGTCAATTATTTTGATAATAAAATAATAGTTTAAATGCACAGCTTTCCATGTTTTGAAAAAAATACAAATAACATGCATTTGTACATATATTAAAAAAAGAGGTGAAAATTGTAATTGACGTAGTCTTGGCTATACGTTTCCCATGCGCTGGAATATATCCGTGGCGCTGCAGTTCCTCGGTAGGCGGCATATTTAGTGATTGATTAAATAGTGGTGTAAAAAAAGGTACATATTTTAATTAAAATATATTCGCTTGAGACAAGAAAGGGCAATAATTTGTTTATATTAAAATAATAATAATAATATTTAATAAAAATGAAACAGAAAGACATACAAAATATTGTACGACGGTGAATGAAATGGTTGAACGGAACTCCCGGAGAAAGTTCCTGAGTTCGACTCTCTGTCACAACTTCGTAGTTTATTTTCTGCCTTTTTCTATTTCACAATCTTAAAAATTGTCAATACTTTTTCAATGATTAATATCACATTGAAGCGTAACATTTTAATAAGTTGTTTAAAAAAAATGTTATCAATAATGCCCAACCCAATATGGTTTATTAAACTTCCCCTGAAAATACTATCGATATTAAAAAAAAAATGGCGTTTGAATAATAAACGTTATAAGTGAAAAATAACGAGTTGGGTGCCGTGTCGCTGAAAAACCTTTAACATGCAATAAAACACGCATTAAACTTGATGTAATTAATTGCTCTTGAATCTGGATTGAAACTTGAAATTCATAACCGGCGCGCACTCGAAACATTTTGAATGCAAAAAATAGCCAATTAAAGTCGACCGGTTGCCTCACCTAATGTCACACTTGTTGACTATGTTACTTTTTTAACGGTATTTATATTGAAATTTAATACCTATGAACATCTTCCTGAAACGTAATATTTCAGTACATATATTTTTAAACCAACAAGGGGTTATTTTATATCATCATGAACTTTCACGTATGCGATCGTTAATTTTTGACGTGATAACGTCTTATAAATCGATGAACGCCGGCTGAACTCACAAAAAAGCTCATTGTCAAGTTCCGCCTGAGTCGAGTGTGCAAGCGTTCGGCCTGAGCGTTCGGCTTGTGACGCACCTATCTCTTTTCAACTCCATCGTTATTATATGACGTTATCACTTAAAATTATTGTCCGTAAACCGACTTTACAGACAACCAATTTTTTTGACGTGATAATGTCTTATAAATCGATGAACACCGGCTGCATGCACGAAAAAGCATGACTCATTGTCACGTTCCGCCTGAGCCGAGCGTACAAGCGAGAACGCGGAATAAACGTTCGGCTTATGACGCATCTATCTCTCTTCTACTCCATCGTTATTATATGACGTTATCACGTAAAATTATCGTCCGTTAACCGACTTTACAAATCAAATTTTTTTCTCAAGGTTTTCGGCATTATTATTTGTTTTCAGTGTAGCTGTGGTCACTATACTAATGTTCTCGTTGTCATTGATTATTCTGACTATTCTTATTTTTTGGCGTAATTTATAGATTAAAAAATAAATATGCCAGAAGTAGCACCAATTTCTCTTTTATGATTTTATGGTGACTGTGCGAAGAATAGAGAGTGTGATATTTTTTATTTGAAACGTGTTGTTTTACTCAACGCATTGCAAAAATTCTACGTAAGTTTAATGTCATACGGATTCCTTTTCTAAAACCTCAATTTTCTTCATCATTTGAGAATCGAATTGACTACCTTCCGACGCATCATCAAATGCGTGAAAACAAAGGCCATGAATGGTATCAATTTTGAATGTTATTCATTGCAATCATCGAGGTCTTCAATGATTGACATAATATGTAACTATTATTGGCACAATGAATAAATTGAATTCATAAAGAATGATGACTGATAATGGGATACAAATAAATTACTAATTAATAAATACCTACCAATTGAAAACTTTCAGAAGTGCAATCATGATGTAATAAATAAGTTTTGTTTTAAATACTGCAACGTGTATTAATTGTCAACAAGTTTAATTTGTAGTAACATTTTAATTTTTATTTATTTTATATATTCAATAATATTATTATTTAATTAAAAAAACAGTTTAATTAAGAAGTTCTGCTATTTATTTATTATTACACATGACAGTTGTTTCGCCTCCTGAAGGTTTAAAGCCTTTTAGAAACATTAAACCGTCATTACACCACTTACAAACGATACTTATGATGAAAATTTTTATTGCTTTTATTTTTATTACCTATGCCCTAATTGATTTCCCAGTAAAATGACGGAAATAATAAATGGTCGTTTACCCTTTTAAAGTTTCCCCAATGACTGCTTTCACAGTTTGAAGGCGAAATAGCTGTTATGCGTAAAAATAACGAAATAGCTGTTATGCTGTTGGCGTCCAGCGTGCGTGCTGATGCTAACGGCAGGGTTGGAGAAAGCTCTCACATATTTAATACAATTAGCTGCTGCATCTGCCCCAAATAATAACTAGCTCACGATTTGGCACAAGCAGGGTTCCTCGTAAACTCAGGGCTAGTGCTTGTGGTTCGGAACTTCACGTTTCTCCATTGTCCCAGGGCCTCCCTCGTCAAGCAAAACACGGTAGGTTATCACATAAACAGTTTATTCAATTCTAGGAGACACAATAATACATAAAAAAGGAACGATCCTAGCTGAAAGTTTAGTTTGAATGTCCGTCTCTCTTCTCTAACACGCGTGGCTAGGGTTAATACATTTAATTGCACACAAGGGATAACATGGTAATTGACTCACGTTTGGTTTTGGGCCAACAGCGGCTCCACGCGCTTGATTCTATCAAGCTACGCAGCGTCCATCGGAGACCGGAAACGCACACGGCGAAACTGAACTGGTGTCGCCCATGTTCGGGCGGTACGTGGGCCCTCTAAGCCGGCTTGCTGGAGACTGAGGAGCTTGCGGTCGGCGGCGCGTCTCGCGGCCGCCCCGTTTGTCGCTCGCGGGAGGGGATGGTGCGCGCGCATCTATATGGCGCCTTATTCTCCAGTCCGTGGAGAAGCCTAATTCTCGAATTTGTAACGTAACACTTCCCCCCTCGCCGCAATAAAAGCGACGTGGTAATGGAGCTGTAGGACTAATAAATCCTCTTACCTTTTCAGCACTTGTGCCAAAAACATTTAAGAGAAACGAGGAGAGAGAGAGAGAGAGAGAGAGATTCCTAGCTGGAGAATAGTTATGAACAGAACACAAAAGAGATGATACATGGTGTAACAAGGAATTGTCAATAAATGTATATAAAGGCAGTGGCATACACAAATACAGTTGCAAAGAACAAGGATCCGTTGAAGAAAGGTACAAGGGTTATGCAGTGATAGAAAAAAAAACTCTAAAATTGTATCATTGGTCTGTGAGCTAATGTTTGCGAACGTGGTTTGCGTAGGATGTCTGGGGTGGTTGAACGTTTCACTGAAGTTACAAGGTTACTTTGTCACAGTAACCTGGCCCATTTGAGATTACACTCAAGGGACACTAGGGCCTTTAAGAAAATACGAGGAAGAGAACACATGATGAGGCTTCTAGGTGGTGTGGAGAGTTCTACCTGTCACAGAGGTCGAAAGGGTAACTGCTTCCGGATCCTGTGGGTGAGCCAGTACGAAACCATTGAAGTACTGGAGAGTGGAATCGCAATTGGTGGTTGGTACACTGGTTTTTGTATGTAGTGGGATTGTTTTGTGAACAATCGTTGGTATTGTTATTTGCGCAAGGGCACAGGAGCATCCGCACAATGGCAGTAGGGCATTTGCATTATGCAGCAGGAACATTTGCATAATGGCAGCAGAAACATTTGCACAAGGGCAACAGGAACATTTGCATTATGCAGCAGGAACATTTGCATTATGCAGCAGGAATATTTGCATAATGGCAGCAGAGCATTTGCACAAGGGCAACAGGAACAGGAACCAACCTAGAGCTGGCGTGCTCGGGTTTGTTTTGAGTGTCGGTTCTTTGTGGTGATACGATTCGCAACTACACGCACGACTCACACTAGGTTATGTTAGATGCGGTCGGGTGCTTTTGGTACGCAGGGATTGAAGGCAAGGGACCTCCGTGACGGTAGCGAGGGCAGCATGAAGAGGCGCAGATGTAGATAGGGTGCAGAGCTGCTGGTTTTCTTTTTTTTAAATCCGGCAAAAATTATTATTAGAACAAAATTCTTGAAGTTTACCTGCCTAGTAGACCAATGATGAAAAAAGTTTGGAGAGAAACAAGTGTGCATGTTGAGAAAAAGTTGGATTTGTTTGGCGTGTAGAGAGAGAGACGGAGAGAGAGCTAACTAAATGTGGCTAGTTCCTAATACATGTTACAAAGGTACGTATTCAAGGACAGGTTCTGTGTAACCCCTTTTGGTTTTTTTCTTTACCAAATACATTTCCAAGAATACGTGGTTGAGGGATTGTACGTATAACAAAATTCCCATTCGAAAGAAGTTGGTCTTCCATGACCTATGCTCACGTCTATACGGTAGCATTTTTTCTACTTTCGAAAAACAAAACATTGCGTACAAGATTAGTTATAACAAAGTGGGAAAGGAGTAGGAAGTTGAAAGGATCCGCGTATGAAGATTGTCCCATTTGACAAACGAAACGCCAAGTGCGTAACGCATATATCCCCATTCACGGATAATTTCGAGGAAGGGGAAGGGTGATAATTGGGAACATTTGAACGAAGAAAACTGCTGGGGACTCGGCTATTTCCGAAATTCGACCTCTGGGTGGAGGTGAAACAAGGTCTACAGCAGTCATCCTGGCACATTACAATAATATTTGGTAGTGTTGGACAAAAGAATACACTGACATAAAAGTCTAATCCTCTACGTGTATTGGGCAGAAGATTAGGGGTCGTTTTATTCTCCTACTTGTTTGCGAGAAATGACAGACCCTTGCTCAAATCTCACAAACCTGGGGATTTTCTTTGTTCGTCTCCCAGACAACGAGTTAGGTGTGTTTGTGTCCATCAACTTAACTCCCACGACACGATGCCCCATAATCATGCGTGAAGCGTATGATTAGTCCTTTTGAGATAGTAGATAGTTCCTGGGTTCTTGTGACAGGAAGTCCACGGGCATATTAATGATTACAAAAAAAAGGGTGTGGACTACATTGAGTAGTTCACACATAAAGGTTTGATATTATTTCGTTCGCACGATTCATGGTGAGTATTGTAACGTCTTCACGTATAGCGTACAAGATTGCAAAATCAAAAGATTTGCAAGTAAGTTTTATAACGTCTTCACGGATAACAATGAACGAATTACAACTGGGTTGCCCAGTATTGAAGGGAGGTGCAAAAGACTAGGTGTTTATGACATTTCTGACAAAAACCCACAGAGTAATTATAACGGGCTCCCCGTATCGCATTTAGTAGATATTCTGAGATTCCCATCTATGACGGCAGATTTTATAAGGTTCCCACCTATGATGGCAACAAAAGGTTAACGTTCATATAAAAGTACCTATTCAATACAGACGGCGAGACATACTGATGTACTTAGTACAACAATACCGTAGCATAATAAATCCATATTAGCGTACGTTAAAGACTTGCACAAAGGCAAAAACATATTTGAAGATCTGGCCAAGATTTTATACTTCAACAATTAAGGGACGAAAAATTCTGGCGTGCTGATGGAATGTGAATTTCATCTAAGCTTACCGCAAAAGAGATCCTTTGTGGTACCCCTTTTTGGTTACGCACAGAGTGTCGTATCGTGATGGTACAACTTTTGTTGTACTTACACGTACGATGGTAGCAACAATACAAGACATGCGCTTATCGTTGTTTGACAAGGCAAATTATTTACAAAGGTCCGATTTGAGTGTTTAAGACCTTCTAGGTTTTACTTACTTAAACAGACTGCGATGGACACACCTTGGTGTTATGAAAATTATAATAATGGGATGGGTTGTTCGCAGGGTGTTCACTTGGAGACCTGGCTTCTTGTTGTGACCTCGTACTTTGCACGTGATAAGTCACAACAAGGCAACCCCAAAATTTCAGTTTGAACAGTTGAGACCCAGGGTGACTCAATGTTGCTGAAATGTTGTAAAAAAAAATTTATCGTTAATGAAGAGGCACGTTAAAAGTTGTCCCTTTTATAACGATACTTTCCAGACTCCACATTCAGTTCTGGGGAGAGCTAGAGCAATTAGGGTTATTTATTGAGCGCCATTCTATTTTCTTAAAAAACAGAAAAAAAAACTTAGAACTGGTAGCAAACATCTGATACCGCCGTGGGTTTACACAGGTTTGCTTACCTAATTTAATTACATATGACATAAGGGTTAGATGCACTTTGGCGAGGACCCGATATTTAATGTACAAAAAGATTTTCTAATATTTAGAAAGGGGTGACGAGGTATGACATGATGATGTGAAAATATGATGCTGCCAGTTGTGACGATGCACAAAACCTTGGGCACGTAGTCTCTGACTACTTGCAGTAAGCCACAGGGAATTCCTTTCTCCGAAGTGATCAATTTCAGGTAGAGGTGTGCATGCTTAGAAAAAACGATGTTTCCAAGGTTTGACACCTGGGGCAGCGATTAGAGGCGAATGACTGATGATGACGAGATATTTATACAAACAAAAATAAAATAAAATGAAACGAAACCACAAGGGAGAATTATATTTTCTTCCATGACTTTGGCTACAGTTGACAACACTGTGCCAGAGCTAGAAAGGGTTTCGTTTGAGTGTCCCAATGAGTGACAATCGTTTACGAGAGGCCGCTCATTAGTGACGAAACAAAAGGGTTGACTTCCATAGTGATCCATGTCACGGTGTAGACGAATGGTTGCTAGGAGTCGAGGAATAACCGTTGGGGTTATACGGGCGTGGCGATGGAGTTTGTTTCCATGTTCCCACTTTTTACAATGTCCTTTATGTGGTAGTTACCTATGTGTTTACCAGAGATGTCGGACAATCGGTAAACCAGGTCTGAGATTTTCTTTAGGACTTTCGTCTTTACAAAACGGGGTGCCAATTTGGCAGAGAAGTACAGCGCACCTTGTGACAGAGTGTTGTTTCTCCTCCAGACGATGTCTTCTTCCTTGAATGTGACGTGCCTCCTACGAAGGTTATACCTGTCGGCGCTCTTTTGGTGGGCCAATAGTAGAGCGTCTGTTACTTCACTATAGATAGCGGAGAGTTCCTCCAAGCGGTGGGCGTAATTTGCTGCGGGGTCTGCTGTGGAGGAAGGGACGGGTGGAAGGCAATTGTCAGGGTGTAGTGAACCGTGAACTACTTGTTCCATGCCGTGTTTGAGAAAAAATGGTGTATAGCCTGTAGCGAGGTTCACCGTGTTGTTCATGGCTGCTTGTATTTTGTCTAATTTTTTGCACCATGTGCGTTGGTCTTTGCCAACCAAAATTGCCAGGGCCGTGTTTATGGTTTGGTTGTATCGTTCAACGGTGTTGTTCTGTGGGGTGTAAAGGGTGTTATAGAATACATCCTTTATACCATATTTAGACAAAAACTCCTTAGATTCCAGAGCTATAAATTGTTTACCATTGTCGCATATTATAGTACGAGGGGTACCGTAGGGTATGAAAATATGTTTTTCCAATAGATTGGTTATTGCTGCTGCAGTTGCCCTTTTCAGAGGAAACAACCAGCAGTATTTGGAAAAGATGTCCACTACGCTGAGTATATGCATGTAACCGGCGTAGCTTCTAGGGAAGGGTCCAATGAGGTCCATAGAAAAGGATTGAAGTGGTCTGTCGGCACGCTTGGGGTTGCCCATTAGACCAGACGGTGGTGCCGTACTGTGCTTGTATGCCTTACAGATGTCGCACTTGGAGATGTATAAACGTACTTGTTTGAATAGACCCGGCCAATAATATCTTAAAGATATTTTTTTGAATGTTTTGAAGGTTCCAGGGTGTATGGAGTCTACGGCACTGTGGTTATCAATAATAACTTGTTCTCTATTTTCGAGAGGGACTACCTTTTTCCAGGCATAGTCCTCTAAGATTGACAGTGGAGGCTTGCAGTTGCGATATAGTTGTCCGTCCTTAATCATAAAATTCGGGAACTTTTGTGGGTTGTCACTGCATCCTCTAAAGGTTTTTTGGTACCATACGTCTTTTGTGGGGAGACTAGAATTGGGCAATTCGGCATTTAATGTTGCTATCTCGATCCTAGAAAGGGCATCCGGGACGATATTATCGGCGCCTTTACGGTGGATGACATCGAAAGTATATTGAGATAGGCGGGACGACCAGCGAGCCAATCTCCCAGAGGGGTTGTCTAGCGAGATCAGCCATTTTAGGCTGCTATGGTCTGTGACGACGGTAAACTTACTGCCCTCAATGTATCCGCGGAAATGTTGAATGGATTCCATGACTGCTAACAATTCTCTCTCGGTAATCCCGTAGTTTTTTTCGTGTTTATTTAGGGTACGAGAGAAGTATGCCACGGGGTGTTCGCCGTCCGTAAAATTTTGAGTGAGGACTCCTCCGATTCCGACGTTTGATGCGTCCGAATGGATCGTAAAGGGAAGATTGAAGTCGGGGCAATTCAGTACTGGGGCTGATTGAAGAGCCTCTTTCAGGGAGTTGAATGCTGACTCAGTCTCCGCAGACCAGGAAAAGTTACTGGTACCTTTACGGATTCCCGTGATTTTGTTGAGCGGCGCCGCGAGAGTTGAGAAGTTTTTTATGAATCTTCTGTAGTAACCGGTGAGTCCGAGGAAGGCTTTTACCTCTTTTGCATTTGTAGGTCGGGGAAAATTTGTCATAGCCGCTACTTTTGTGGGGTCTGTTCTTAGGCCTTCTTCGTCTACTATGAAACCCAAGTATCGTAGGCGGTGCCTGCAGAATTCCGATTTCTTCAGGTTGATAGTCAAACCGGCCTGTTTGAGTTGTTGAAAAACCTTTTCTAGAATAAGTATATGTTTTTCAAAGGTATCGCTAATGATGATCAGGTCATCCAGGTAGCAAAATAAATTGTTATCAAACTCTGGGCCAAACAATTTATCCATGAGTCTTTGTAGTTCTGCTGGGCTGTTTTTTAGACCGAAGGGTAGTCTTTTGAAATGGAACATACCCCTGCCAGGCACCACGAAGGCAGTCTTTTCGCAGGAGCTGGGATCCAAAGGTATCTGCCAGAATGCTTTGCTTAAGTCTATGGATGAGATGTATTTAGCGTTTCGAAGTCTGTCCAGGATGGAGTTGACCAAGGGGAGCGGGTAGGCGTCTGATATTGTACATGCGTTGAGGCGTCTGCTGTCGAGGCAGAAACGGGCTGAGCCGTCTTTCTTTGAAACTAATAAGGTGGGGTTGGTCCATGCACTGCGGCTGGGTACCACCACTCCCAGTCTTAGCATATCGTCCAATTCTTTTTCCAGCGTTTTTAATTTTTGTGGAGCTAGGTTGTAATACCTTTGTTTGATTGGGGGGCCTGTTGTTTTTATATGGTGTTGTACTAGGTTGGTTAAGCCTAAACCGCACCTTTCGAAGGAGATGGATTCATACTTGTTGATCATTTGATTTAATTGTATTGTTTGTAAAGGGTTCAAGTTTTCGTAGGGTATTACCGTACGGATTTCGTTTACTTGGGGAGTGACGGAGGGGTTGTTAAACAGTTGCGGGGCAATTTTGAAAGCCATCCAAAAATCCACTCCCAAGATGAATTTCTGTGTGATTGTAGGTACAACTAGAAACTTGATCCAAACTGTTTTTTGGTCACAATTGATCGGCAGGGTTAGAGAACCGATGACGAGTTGTGAAGTGTTGTCTGCCGTGGTAACATGTGAAGAATGTTTTCCCATTTTAAAACCACAGTTTGTGAATAAGGTGTGGGCGTTGTCGCCCAGGCAGCTGACAGAGGCGCCGCTGTCTAGGAGACCTGAAAAAACCACGTTGTTTATGGAAAAATGCGCGAAGGGTCTACCGTCTATTGCCTGTTTGCAGCAAACTGTAGAGAGGGGTAAGGCCTGTTTAAAAAATTTGACGTGTTCCAACCACTCCGACCATTCCTTTGGCCTATGGGAGGGATGGCCCGGGGGGTTGGGGTCTAGTTTTTTGTCTTCCTGGCTGTCCAATTGGGAGGGGGTCTGGAGAAATCCATAGGGGGTTTGATGAATCTGAGATCCGGGATGGACGTTTCGGTATTGTCTTGGCGTGGTCTTTTGCCAAACTTCCTCCCTTCATCTCTTCTTGGAGAGCGATCGACGGATCGCCTTTTGTTAGAGTGGGTGTCTTTGGAGGATAAAAGTTTTGCTTGTTTAAAGCAGGCGGCTTGGGAGTGACCAATCTTGTGGCAAAAGGAGCAGGATTTCTTCTCGTTGTGCTCTGGTTTTATGCCGGACGAAGTGCTTGGGCGAAAGTTTTCTTTGGGGAATCTTTCGTCTTTCTTCCGATCCTGGTATGCCTCTAGTAGCTGGCAGACATCTTTCAGTTGCTCCAGCGTGGCAATTTTCTGAGAAGTAATGATGTTTTCGTATCTGGGGAGAAGACCGTCGATTAAAACCGGGAGAAGTTCCGCTTCAGGGACAGGTTGGGTGAGCTTAATATTGATGGCCTCTGCCCTCTGTGTGAATCTAGCAACAGGCTCTCCGGAGTGCTGCTTGATAGCGAGTAGGGATAACCTGACTCTATGTTGGGCCTTTTTTTCTCCGAAACTGGATAAAAGTGCCACCTTAAGTTCCCTCCATGAGTTTGTTTTTCTCTTATGTATCCTGTGCCAGGTAAGCATTTCAGGAGCGATGAGGTCTATGAAGTTCCTGTGCAGAATACTTTCGGGGATTCCTCTGACTTGGGCTGTTTCTTCTATTCTGTTGATGAAATCCTCCACATCCGTGAGTCCGTTGTATTTCGTCTTCCAGGTTGTCAAATCATATATTTTCGTCTGTTCCTGGGCTTGTACCACCAAGGGTTTTGCTTCGGAGACTGTGAGGGAGGTAGAGATGATTTCTGAGGTGTCTTCCTGTTGGAACTGCAACTTCCTGATGTACTTCTTATTGTAGAAAGAAGCATATTGAATAAGGCATTTTTTGGATTTATTCCTGGGAGAAATCTTTCTACTTCTCAGGGCCTGTAGTAGTTCTTCCTTTTTTGACGTAGAAATGTGGGGGATTATACCCAGCGTGACTTGAGGGACTTCCATAGTGTATAGGGTCGTGTCAGGGTGACCTTACGTTGGGAGAAAAACGAGAACTCGACTCTTTATCCGTAATTGGAAAGAAATTTTTTGCCAGGGATTGACCACTGGGGATGTATATATATTTTTTTTTTTTTTAAAAAAATGCTTCTGCGAAAAAACGCGTATTTGTAAGTGTTTGGGTTATTTGAAAATTTGGGCAGAGGTTTGCCTCTGGCCGCGTGCTTTTTAGGAAAAATCCAAGCGTTTTGAAAAAAAAATTTTCGAAAATTTAAAAAAATCGAAAAAAGGAAAAAATCGGAAAAATTTTCAGAGTCCGAAAACTGGAGAAAATTTGCGCAGCGATTTTCCTCTGGCAATGCGTTTTTAAGAAAAACTCCAAGCGTTTTTGGAAAAAAAATATTTCGAAAATTAAAAAAATCGAAAAAAGGAAAAAACCGGAAAAATTTTCAGAGTCCGAAAACTGGAGAAAATTTGCGCAGCGATTTTCCTCTGGCAATGCGTTTTTAAGAAAAACTCCAAGCGTTTGGAAAAAAAATATTTCGAAAATTAAAAAATCGAAAAAAGGAAAAATCGGAAAAATTTTCAGAGTCCGAAAACTGGAGAAAATTTGCGCAGCGATTTTCCTCTGGCAATGCGTTTTTAAGAAAAACTCCAAGCGTTTGGAAAAAAAAATATTTCGAAAATTTAAAAATCGAAAAAAGGAAAAAACCGGAAAAATTTTCAGAGTCCGAAAACTGGAGAAAATTTGCGCAGCGATTTTCCTCTGGCAATGCGTTTTTAAGAAAAACTCCAAGCGTTTGGAAAAAAAATATTTCGAAAATTAAAAAAAATCGAAAAAAGGAAAAATCGGAAAAATTTTCAGAGTCCGAAAACTGGAGAAAATTTGCGCAGCGATTTTCCTCTGGCAATGCGTTTTTAAGAAAAACTCCAAGCGTTTGGAAAAAAAATATTTCGAAAATTAAAAAAATCGAAAAAAATTTTCACAAGTTTTCGTGGAAGTAATTTGTTTGAGAATTCAACAATATCTTGGGGGCATGGTTTCATTACGCGGCTTCCTATAGCCTGGCTTTAAACAGCACCAATTTTTGGTATTTACCCGCGAATTCCCTTCGTCTTTTCGACAAGATATTACCTTCATTGTCAATTGACAAGGTATTATAGTGTCAGATGTCAAGGAATCCACGTCAACGCGAATTTAGTATTTTTTGCAATATTCGAATGTGATTTTGGCATGGCATGGCATGATCCGGTTTCATCAGACGACAGAGTCAAAAATACTTAATTGTCAAATGACAGAAAGAATTTAAATCCACTTGTTCCCTAGGTGTCAGCAAGTGTCTCGATTAAAGAAACGATACCAGCGAGCTGCAAACTAGTATATTATTAAAAATATTTAGCACTTTCGAGACCAAGCGGATGATTTGTTTATCATGTACATGATTTTAATTGTTGAATAAATTCTTCTTTAATTTGTGTTTATTTCCACTATTCACTTGTATTGAAAATAGCAATTTTAATCGGCCGACACTTTGTAATCACTGTATTATTCGCAGCGACAACTTCCTAGGTTGGGCACCTTGCGTTGGAATACCGGTAATATTTTGTCGAGTGACGAGTCACAAATGATAAAATCGCGTCCGTAATAATTTAAATTGTGATTCGAAATTATGTTCGCGCCGAGATTCCTGTTGGAAGTGCTAGACAATTGGGAATAAACAATACATCGTAATAACATTTCAGAGTTTACAATTGTTGCTTGGGAACGAGGCCGTGGTAGAACAGAAAAAATTTAAATGGCCCCACGTTTAGCGCCAGTGTTGGCGTCCAGCGTGCGTGCTGATGCTAACGGCAGGGTTGGAGAAAGCTCTCACATATTTAATACAATTAGCTGCTGCATCTGCCCCAAATAATAACTAGCTCAAGATTTGGCACAAGCAGGGTTCCTCGTAAACTCAGGGCTAGTGCTTGTGGTTCGGAACTTCACGTTTCTCCATTGTCCCAGGGCCTCCCTCGTCAAGCAAAACACGGTAGGTTATCACATAAACAGTTTATTCAATTCTAGGAGACACAATAATACATAAAAAAGGAACGATCCTAGCTGAAAGTTTAGTTTGAATGTCCGTCTCTCTTCTCTAACACGCGTGGCTAGGGTTAATACATTTAATTGCACACAAGGGATAACATGGTAATTGACTCACGTTTGGTTTTGGGCCAACAGCGGCTCCACGCGCTTGATTCTATCAAGCTACGCAGCGTCCATCGGAGACCGGAAACGCACACGGCGAAACTGAACTGGTGTCGCCCATGTTCGGGCGGTACGTGGGCCCTCTAAGCCGGCTTGCTGGAGACTGAGGAGCTTGCGGTCGGCGGCGCGTCTCGCGGCCGCCCCGTTTGTCGCTCGCGGGAGGGGATGGTGCGCGCGCATCTATATGGCGCCTTATTCTCCAGTCCGTGGAGAAGCCTAATTCTCGAATTTGTAACGTAACAATGCGTAATAAGAACTGTTTTGTTAAAGAAAATAATATTATTATTGAAATAAAAAGCTCCAAAATATTTTTTTATTTTCATATTTATATGGTTCTAGAGGTGTAACATTTTTTCTGTAAAAACCTTTTGAGAATAGTGGGCTTTGATTCGCATATCGCGAGTCGGTCGCTCGTTGGTCTTTTGTATTGCAAATAAAAGTGTAACATTTCATTTTGATACTAAAAATAACGAGTGGCTGACGGCATACTGGCCAAATTGTTTCATTTTATATACCTAAACTAGTTCAAAAAAATAATGCAACGTGTTATTAACTTTAAGTAACTTATGATTGTATTAGTTTTGCAGAGAAACTTTAAAATTGATACCTAATCGATACCTAATTGAGAAAATGACCAAATAACTAGAAGATTCAATTTAGGAAAAATCAACAATCTGTTTGTCTAAATATAATAATTTAAATTAAACACTGTTCAAAGGTTAAAGGTTTTACAAAACTTTCTCTGTTGTGATTATTAAAATTAAGTTATTAATTTAAACACAGTGTCGTTGAACAAAACCGCCAAAGAGTCATGCCAATTACGTTTTCCTTTCTAAAAATATAACGTCATTAAAATTTGTTCTATAATAAAAACGTAATACTTACATCTTTAGAGAATTAATTAACTCCTTAATTTTAAAATACAGCATACATGGACACAAGCTACAGGCACAATAAGAATGTGGGTGAGGCAATGAATTATAGATTATCTCTAATTATACGGCAGTCTATCCACTCGAGTAATTTTAGATTGGGAGTGATTCATCTTTCACCGAGTTGTGCGTAACGTCTCACGCGAAGACAATCTTCTATTTTGGTTCAGTTCATTGAGCCCGCGATTTACCCACAAGTTTTGTCTATTTTAGGACCTCTATTAATAGCTAAAACATCGTATGATCCACAGTTGTTCTGTGGTCACAAGGAGTGAGCATTATAATATTACATTGTTGTATTCATCATCACGGTTCGCTTTTGTTTGACTAAGTAATAAGAGTACCTTTATTATTGTAGACTTTGTATAAAAAGAGAACGGGTCGTTTCTTCAACTCGTTTTTGTATTAATCGGCTCTTGTGTGGAAATCGCTTTCGGCATCTGTTTTTTCTCCTTTGTATTATCCGGACCTCTTCAAGATCCGCATTAATAAATCCTTTCCTACAGCCTCTACCTTCACCCGCTTCAAAACACTGGCTAACCTGGTGGCGATACAGTTCTCCTGTTACATTGTACAGATAGCTATGCTCTTGTGAAGTGTCGCATAAAAATAAAAATAACCATTATTTTTTATTATCAATGACTTTTTACCAACAAGAAAAACTTAAGACACAACTTTCAAGCAGTTGTATTTGGATATAATATACCATCCAGATTTGATCAATATTTCCAAAATATCCGTTAAAAAATTGGTGTTTTTAAGCCATTTTTAACCTGCCCATGAAAAGCATATTCTTCGTACTACAGCAAAAGTACATAGCACCTTGCTGAGAGACCTCTAAGAAGAAATCAAAGTTGCTATGAAAGCTACTACCTCAGTAATGTTAACTTATAGGTTATAGTAACCTAACCTACTGACTGAGTAATGTATAGCCAGGAATTTCTTAATAACATACTTCTCCCCTATTTCATTCCATCTTCAGTCCAATAGCATTCCCCATCGTGGTTATCACTCAAAAAAGAAATAGAGCGCGATGTTTATTCTCTCAGAGTACAAGAAATAATTTGAAAGCAGTTCAAAAAAATATCTGGAAAGGCACCATGAAATTTGCATAAATCCATGAAAAATAACTGCGCAATTCTTTCAGCATTCTTGAATAAACCAGGAGTTTTATGTTTACCCAGAACTGACCGAATGCTCTGGTTATGAGAGCGGATCTCCTCATCTCTCCCTAAGTTATTCCCACTGTCCTCCGTGTGTCGTTGTGTGCTTATTCTCCATCCCCTGGGAAATTATTCTGAGAGGGATGGTCACTCTCCCATATTCACAATATGGAAAACCCAAACTGTGCGAATTTTTCATAGTATTATATTATTCTGTGCAATTTATATTATTAGTATTCTGGCCATTCCTTCTTACTCGGAACAATATTCTGACGCTTGCTGATAGCTGCGATTTTTTTATTTGGTATGGTTACCAATTTACTGCTGTAGAATATTATGTTATATAAAAAAATGCCTACCCTCAGTGTTCAAACTGATGAAATCTTGCAAACCCGAAGCAAAATATACCTAACTACTTCAATAAATTTGTTTTTATTATTAAATACCAAGCATACCTAACATATGTTAAATTATGTATACAGGAAGGCATTGAAAAAAATTGTTATTTTATGTTTAAATCACGTAGTTACCTACTTGATTCGTTAGGTGTCAAATTATGGTTAAATTATGATGTTTTGTGAGGCTAGAGGAAGTAAGAAAAGAAGGATTTAGGAAAAAAGAAGTTTGGGAAGTGTCTAGCTTTTCAAATCATGTAACTTAACCTAGCAAGATTAGTTAAGTTAGCCAGGAGGCATATTGTCAAATTGCCACAAAGCCGCTGACATGTAATCAGGAATATTTCAGAAAAGATTATATTTATTGTGGTTTAGAATTTATCATTATATTGCCCTTATCATGTTGAGTAAATAATAAAATGTTTATACTGATTAACCTTACCAACTTTCCTAGTTTTAAGTGGTTTTAGATAAGTTATTAACGGTTTCAATTTTGTATATTCAAAAGTGACATGAATTTTTTTTTAAAGCCCCTCTTTGACAGATGGAGTGTTCTGATTCTGTTAATATTTGGTTCAATATTATTTTGGGTCAAAATAGTGAAGAAGGTCGTATTTATTTATAGGTGTGATGAACACTTTGGATTATTGAATGTCGGTTTTCCTATAACCTGTAAGGCGAATAACTGTCATTTGTCAGTATATTAATACGTGAAGTAAAAACTTTGTACCCCTTTTTACGAAAATTGCGCGAACGGAGGAATATGAAATTTCGCACACTTATAGTTTATATGGAGGAGTGCAGAAGGCTAATATTTTTTTAAATGATGCATAAAAAATCCATTAAATCAATAAAAAAACATTACAATTATGGTCGAATTTCGACCATTGGGCGACCACTAGTTACAATTAATATATCTAGCAGAATCTTAAATGAAGTACTTGACAAAATAAATTAAGCAATAATAATGTTAATATTTTAATAAATTAGGTGCATTTTTCATTTCACTGGGGTGAATTTTTGCGACTAATTCTTAAAAGGAAATCAATTCTGAGAGCTCCATACGTAATGTAATATTTCACCTATCATTTCGGTATTCTTCAGTAGGTGTGAAGAAATTCTTTGATTTAAAAACGTTCGCAAAGTGAAATATTATTTATACATTTGTGTTTTTCGTGAATTCTTGAATTTATTTACTCGAAGCGTAGTAATATTATTCTAAGCGATAGAGAAAGAACAATTGGTGTTTTCGTTACAAAATTATTTTTAAAATTTAATTTATAGGTCAAGTATGTTGATTGATTTTATTTTTGTAGATCTTTAACCTAGATAACAATATCAGTTTTTCTGCGTATAAAAAAATTAAAAATCATGTTTATTGTTTTGAAACGAATTTGACCGAAATATCTATATAGATACCTAGGTATATTGATAAGATTAAAAAAACACACATAAATGAGTTTTGAAAAATAAAATAAACAAAGTTGATCACAAAGGTAGTAAAAATTTTATTGTTATAAAAACCTTTCACCAATTTCTGGAAAGGAGGTCGTAGCCATGCACACAAGCAAATAAATTCTTACTTGGAGTACGGAGTGACATCTTAATACCTCTCTTATAAAATATTCATACCTAAAAACTTATACTTATAAAATATTCATACCTAAATAGTTACGCATTATAAGTAAAATCAATGGAATAGTAGATATCAATGGGAAAATGTAATTATTTTAGGTTAGGAGAGTTGCAATTTGGATTTTTTCTTATTGACCACTTCTTCGATTGAATCGGTGACCGGACAATTCGGAATGAAACCAATTCAGAACCAACTCGGATAAATCATTTAGAGTGATAAAAAAAATATATAAAAAAATGGTTAAATAGGTTACGTTAGGTTAGGGTTATCGACAAAATTAAAATTATTTTTTTCATAGCTTTTAATGGCTTTTTAAGGAGGTGTTGTATTGACTTTATTCTCAGTTGGCATGGAACCGATTGAATCATAGGTTTTACATTACTTTTAAAAGATATCGGGAGTCGAAGACCTTAAACTGAAGTGCCCTGAAAAATACGTAGGTAAAACAAAATGATCGTTCTCGTTGGGTAACTTATTCTGAAAAAAACTTTTGACATTTTCAAGAGTCTAATAAATAAACGTTTTTAATATTTTTTAGTTCTGACAATACGAATGCCAAAATAATAGAGTATATAAATGCTTTTTATCCTTGAACTACTCCTTCAAGTCGCTCTTCTTCTCCACTGAACGCTTAAATTTAAGAGCAAAGAAAATCGGCGATGTCACGGAAAGAAAGAATTGTTTCATTTTTGGCTATCTGTTTGACGATCAAATTGGAGCCTTGATTAGATTAAGGCCAGAGTCACAAGGAAAAGCTTTTTATCACATCTTAGGAGAGCACTTAATTAATTTGTATGGGAGGCGGGAAGGAATAAGGTATTATAAGTAGGAAAGAGGAAGCTCTGCTGCGTACTTGAAACTGTTGATCTGATAAGAGCGCCCTCTTAAGAAGGGCATTTTTAAAATTGCGTTATTTGACTTAAGTGAATAAACATTTATCTAGAAATTGAAGTACTTCACTGAAAATAAAAATCCCTAAGAAGATCACTTCCCGCATCTTAAAATTCTCTTAAGTTTATTTGTAATATTTAGCGAAGAAAAATACTTTGTGTACCAAGAAAAAAATTTAATAAAAGGGTTGATAAAATAGAATTTGAATACATTAAATACAAGGGGTTACGTTTTTGTAATTGAAATTACGCTGTACTGAGAAAAAACAAGATTATTTTATCGGAAATCCCTAGTTATAAGCATTAGATTTTTTTCTCAAGGACACATGAAAAATTAAATTTTAAAAAATTGTTGTGCATTAGTAAGAGGTTCATTCAACAACAAAATATTTATTTCTATAAAATTAACATTAGGTGTTTTACTTCTATAACTTAGGTAGATAAATAAAAAAGCAGTAATAATTTAATCTTAATACGTATATTAAAAATAGCATACCTGAGTGTTCCCATACATTAAGTTCATCTTGTACAGATCTTACATAATAATTATTATTAGATAAAAAAAAACGATTAAATCATTTAACTTTTTCTTTTGATTTGAAATTTGGTTTCAACAACAATAAAGCGGCGCGTCTATAAAGAATGCTCCACGGGAAAAAGAAAATGAATCCTGAGAAGTAAAGTGATTTATACACAGGCCACCACTTATCAAACGAAAACAATGCAAAAGGAACAAACGCATAACCCATGAAGATATTTGCATACAGTTTTAATGCGATAAACGTAACAACTTTGAACGCTTTATACTGGGAAATTTTTGCGTATCTTTCGCTGTGTTTCATCATGTTTTCTAAGTCTTTTTCCATGAAGATGGTTACGAACTCCATGAAGAAAGCCATGTAGTAGCCACTGTGGAATCCATGCCAGACGCAGAGGAAGAATAAGGTCAGTGCATGGCTAATGACGCGGTTGCCAAGGAAAGCCAACCTTTTGTACACGTATTGGGCTGCCCAGGTGTTGGTGTTGACATTGAAGCCTTCCACGTAATGTCCAAATTTAGTAGTGCCTTCGAACACCAGCAAGTTGATGTTCCGACAGCCATTCCAAAGGGCTTTATTGTCCTGTGACGTGCCCTTGTATGCGATGCCAAACGTGATGCAAGCTCCTATAATGAAAAAATGAATTATAAATAATTTTAGTGTAGAAATAACTCAAGGACGCTTCTGCAAACTGTTATTATCAAAGTAACACGTTACATTATTTACGTCCCAGTTTCTCTTCATTTTATGCACGTGTAGTGTAGTACCTACATAATTTAGAAACTGAAGAAACATTTGAGCAGTAAAGAGCTATTAATATTTATTAATCATTAATAAAATTCATTGTTAGATTAGATCGTTACAAATTAATGTTTGGCATGTTTCAAGCGACCAGACTATTTGCATCGAGTGTTTGTTTTCTTTGTTGCCTGGCTAGCTATGATAATGGTTTATTCAAATATTGGCTAACCTTGGCATGTGCTTAGAGCAACGCCATTTGGTTGAAAATAGTGAAATACTGTTCATATAGTATTTATTTCTATGAATACAATTGCGCCTTTTACAAATGTGTGAAAAATCGTACGATACCGCGTGTGCAAATGTTTGATGTTATCATTCGGCATGCCTACTTACTTTTTACTACTACTCTTAGTAAACATTCAAGGAACGATCATTCTAATGATTTATTATTGCAATAAATACAAACCTTCGGTGAGTAGCCAGCAAAAAACGTATTTCATAAAGTATATTTTTGTCCAAATTCCTAAAATGACGTGTTTCCATACGAAGGAGGATTCCAGGAATTCTTCAGTGAGGAAATATTGTTCAGTTAAATATGCAATTCCAACTTGATACGCCACCAGATATACGATTCCAATCAGGCCACGTTGTGACCCGGCAAATAAATTGGTCGGCTTGGAGTTGTTTTCTAATTTACCGCTAACGAAATTCTTCAGCCTCATCATAGAGAATTGCGGCCCCACTAAAAAACTGGCGGGAAAAAATGCGAAGGAAAACATTTCAAGCAGCGTTGGTTTACTGCGAAGTGCCGTTTTCTTGTAGCTTTCTGAGAGAGAATCGAAGTCTTTGGTGCCATCCCAAATGTCTTGGGATAATCCGATCAGCCTCAGGCAGAGAACACACTGCGGCATGGTCCACGTCATGTCGTATGTGTTGATATTCGTGACCCAGTAACCCATCAAGAGGTATCCCATTTGAAAGACAAGATTCACAAGCACATTTGTTTTCGTCGGTCCAAGCACCCACATTGACACATAACTGAACAACACTGAAAAAATGCAGTGACCCACGTCATAACCGAAATTGTACGCACCGAGAGATATACCACAGAATGTAAAAAACAAATGTTTCACTGTAGAGTCTTTATTGTGCACGAAGCTTCTATAAAACCACGCAAGAGGGTACACTATAAACAATGAAAAAACTATTCTTAACCCGTCAGGAGATGCTCCTGACAATTCTGAAATGTATTTTATAGGCTCCATGTCACAATTCACAGCGGAACAGTCATCGATACGAAACACAGCACTTTATTATGTTAGACCAGCCACTCGCACAGAAATACTGACTGGATATATTTACTATGTTCTGCCTTCCCGCAGATAACGGTACACATTTAAGCCAGATACACAGTTGAGCATCAGCTGTCGGGACAATGGCGTCGCGCGGCGGAACCGGTTACACGGCGGCGGACGGACAAAATAATATTCTCGCTTTGAGGATGAGTTAATTGAATTACAACAACTAAGACGTTTCTCTTGTAACCTTGATAATTTCAGCATAACAAGGTAAAGTTAAATGAAATGCGTTTTAAATTAAAGTTTATTTTTAGCCGGTAAGTTTCTAGCAAGAGAGGTGATGATAAGCGGTGTTCTCCGCGCGCTGTGTAGGTACTGGTACACCGTTTCGAGCGTTGATCGTGTAACGTCTGCGGTCTCGTTTAAGAAATCGCCTTTACTTTGTTCGGTCATCCGGTTTGAGACTGAAGATTTAAAAGTAGACCAGAGTTATTCAACACCCGTTAAAAGCGATTCTTCTGATCGCTTCTCGCTAGACACCAATTATCCAACTTCATTAATTAATCTTCTCTTCCGTGGTTAATTAAAAAAATAAACTTAATTATCGGTTTTTTATTCGTTGATGTTTTTTTCACTTTCAAAGCAGATTTAATCTAGAGTTTTCTTTAGAAATAGATATGTAGTTATTTAAAACAAAAATATAAAATCTAGAGTTATATTACATAAAAAAAAATTGGTTGTCAGTAAATTCGGTTTACGGACGATAATTTTACGTGATAACGTCATTAGAAAACTTTTACATAGAATTTTACAGTCACAAGCCGAACGCTCGTTCCGCGCTCTCGCTTGCACGCTCGGCTCAGGCGGAATGTAACAATGAGTCATGATTTTTCGTGAGTGCTGCCGGCGTTCATCGATTTATAAGACGTTATCACGTCAAAAAAATTATTCGTTTTTTTTTTTTAGTTATTTGTAAATTTCATATTGCTAATTACTATGTAATTATGACTAATACACAAATACATTGTATCTTGTTTACGGTGGTTGTTAATTATTATAGTTTATATAGTTATCGGCAGCGCATTAAGCCTTTTATTAATTTTATTGAGAATAAACTGTTTTGCACATTGGATTGTCTTTTTTTGGTAGTCTGATTTCATTGGACTTCCTTGTGTTATATAAAATATATACGTATTTTTGTGAATTAAGTAAATAATAATCTTCATTTCCTTATTGCTCTATCTAAAAACACTCAATTTGCGTAACTTTGCTGAAATAATTACCAAAGATCGGAGAAGGAATAAATTTAATTAATTTTAGGTGAACCAAAAATTGATGAAAGAACTCTATCAAGCACTTCATTTGAACCATTTGGTCGCGGAAAATTTCGCCTCGGAATCAAATATTCATGGAATCTTCAAAGCATAATCCCCAAGAAGGATAATGTCCATTCGGCAAATTGACAAAGATATTCCCGTCAAAAATAACCTCAAATTTAATTTGTTATACGCTGAGAACTGAAAAAGTTTCCAAGCGAGACGAAATGTCAGCACGAACGAAATTGGAATTAATGTGGCATGAGCCTTCCCGCCTTTTTTGGTTCCACCAAAGAGGAAATTCAAAAATCTTCGTCCTTTGTTTACCCACTTTTTTGTATTTCTCAGAAGCTCAGATTGAACTCCGAATTAATATTTGTACGCCAGGAGGTTCGGTAGTTATTTGGGAGTTTACGAGCTTTGTTCAGCTTGTGAAACTGACAAAGGAGAAAATAATGATACAAATCAAAATAAAATACTCAGAAAAAAACTCATTAGCATGAGATATATTTTTATGGGATATTACAGTATCTAAAAGAGAAAGAAATTCGTGACATGGGGGCAGTTATTTTCTCTCTGAATGGTCAAAACATGAAGAAGTAGACATTAAAATTAAAGTATTTATAATATCTTCCTTCACTAGGAGTGCTTAATGTGAATACTTACCGCATAAGAGTCCCATCTTTCCAAAGTCAGCAGGACTATCGTATCTCTTCATTCGTTATTTATTTATTTATTTAAACGGCCGTAGGACAATACATGTTTTTGACAAAATACAGGACATAACATAAAATATAAGAAACAAAATATAGGTAACATAAAATTAATATAAGAGTTGACACAAAGTATGTAACATAGAATATAAGATAAATAAAACTAGAGATAAAGATAGTTTATGAAGTAGGAAGAAATAGTTGGCAGACACGTCGTTTGAAGTTTGACAAATTCAAATTATTATCAAATATATCCATATTGTTTAAATATTTGTTATCAAGACTGTGTAAACCAAGACTGGAGAATGCAAACTATAGTTTGAATGTGATGTATATACATGAAATGTTATGGTATTTAGCTCAAAAAAGAAGATTAGGTAGATGATGGTTGGGAAGTACTTGACACCACTTATTTTTAGTTTATTTGACTTAAACCATTTTAAGCTACCATCAAATTGTGGGTTTTTACCGAGGCGATACTGGGAATATCTACCACTTCAAGATTTGATCTGGGTATACAGGACTATCGTACCTCTAAATTCGTCTAAGAAGAAGGAGATGAGGTAGAGGACGGTTGGGAAGTTCTTATTATTTTAAGTATATTCAGTATATTTGAGTTTAACCATTTCTAGCCACTACCAATTTGTGTTTTTTTTTTTTTATCAGGGCGATACTAGGAGTATCTACCACTTCAAGATTTGGTCTGGGTAACTGAAGGGCTTGGTTCAGGTCTTCATCCAGTGCTGAATCAAAAATGACTTGAAAAATAAATATGGTATGCTTCCCGTTTACATGAGTAACTAAACATGAAGTACTAAAAATATAACATAATTATGTGTTTTGGAACTTAAACGCATTCTTATAAATCATGTTTAGGAGGTATCCAATTATTTTTTATTCGGCTTAGCCTCGATATTTTTGTAGTCAACACATTTAACCTTGAAACTAGAGGTCAGCGGTTCAATTCGGTTCAAGGGTGATGTTTTCTTCTTTTAATTTTTTTATGTGAGCTGCCCGAATGCAAGTTGTGATTTTACTTTGACATGACGATCCTAATTACTGCATAGCTAGGTATAGGTACAGTTTATTGTTGTGAAGATCGGTTATAAAATAAATATTAGGTATGCAGATAAACGTATTATTACCATAAGTATTGTTGTTTTATTTTATTGTGACGCATTGATTGCTTGAGCACCTGCCTGAACAACGTAGACATAATAACAACTGGTTATCATTATCGGTATGAACGATAGATGGCCTTCAAAACGTGATGCATGAATATCTAAGAATTATTTATAAGTTGGTAGTATAATGCACTTACTGTAATGAGGCTTTAGCATCATAGTTCAAAGAAAACACGCTTCTATAAAACTGTTGACAGTACTAATTCACTAATGTTATTCTAAAAGAGTGTATGCAATTTTTTTCAAGAGATTAGATGAAAAAAATATTTTATTTTTATTCACATTTCGTAAATCTGTAATTTTTGTGTGTGTTGTGCGTTAAGTCAATCCTGTCAAGTGGTAGCTGTGTTTGATAGTACCTTTTTATTCCACCAGAGCTCATGAGGGTTGCGACAGTTGTGGACTGTCAAGTCGAAGAACTTCTAGTTTTAATAGATTATTCAAAAATATTAAACAGTGCTAATACAATTGGTTTGATTTTCATAATAAGGAAAATAATATTAGAATGGATCAACCGTAGTCACATTCTTGAAAGAAACCAATCAACCAGTGAAAAATAAAGTTTGTTTACCATAAGCAATTTATCTTTTCCCAATTTTCGATCTAGTTGCGCCATCTCTTGAACCGGCTAGTTGCCAATTTTAACGATTTTTTTTGGTTTGAACCTTTCTTCAAGAACTGGAGTCAAGACCGCTAACGCCTAAGTCAAATCCTAATTGGATTGTACCGACATTTACTTCGTATATTAATTGCTGTAAATTTTTAATATACTGAATGTCTTCCAATTTCAGAAAAAGTATGTGTGTACGAGTTCCACCAATAATAGAATGCATTGCCATTAACAACGAATCCCTCCGCCGAGTTTCAGCGCGATCAGACGTCGGGAAGTGGGTTAATTTCCAATTCCGCGATTCCATTTTAAACCTTTATTAATTCAAGAACACAGCATAGAAATTTAAATAGATGTGTTTAAAAAATTCCTCTGCACGTGCATTCAATAAAAAACAATAATCACGTGTTCTGTCTGCACTTTTGTTCGAGGCATGAACAATCACTTATAAATGTGTTACGATAATGACAGTGGCATAAAAAGAGTTTCCAGATAATTAATGAGAGGTTTATAAGTAAAATAAAACAGTAGACGTAACCATCAAAATAAAAATTGCATTTTTTTATAAAATATATCAATCTAAATAATTTTATGATGCAATATAAATATTTTTTATTATAAGAACAACTTGATGAGTAGAACCTCATATTGTAATATTTAATAATTGACGACAATATTAGGGACTCTCAAACAGAAAAAAATCACTAAAAGATTTAGTGGCATCTAGGCAAAGGATTTTGTTTCTAATTTTCCTGTTTTGGATTTTCGTTTTAAAAGTCAGTAAAATCATCTTCAATAAATAAATATTATAATATTTATGTTTATTTTCTTATCTTTTATTGACCAGGAAACATTAATTCGTCAAATACTCGTTGCGCCGGAGCCAAGAGTAGAAATAATTCTGACTGGTGTAATATTTACTACTTGATTCCAATTTATACTTATCTGTGTAGGTAGGTCCCTACTTGCCCGCATCAGTTTGTATTGTGACGAGAATTAGCTTTTGTTAGAAACCCTAAACCATATTATAAGCTATCTTCAAACCGGACGCTTCTTATTACAATACAAATATTTTTTTCTCCACTCTATTCTAGAAACATGGGTAAACAGTTTTTGTTCTCTCTCCTGAAATGTTGTACAATAAGGAACACCAGTGAAAAATATTATGGCTTTAAAAAAATATGTTCATATAGACCAATATACGCCGATTCTGAATATATACGTTTTATTACATAATATTTAACGTAGAGTTTTTAAAATTATAAAGTATATATTAAAAAGTCCATTTTAAAACGTGTCATTAAAACACCCTGTCAAGTTGGTATTGCTGGATTTTGGCGGCGTGACGTCACCGCGCCGCGTCACCTGGGTCAAAGTTGTATAGAAATCAATAGAAATATAAGATGCAAGCCGTTCGACATTGGTGTTATTGGTTTATAGAGATTTGGACATATAATAGTTTTTGTTTTTATTGAAACATTATTTAGACCTAAATAATTCAGTATCAAAAATAAAGTATCTCTATTAGTTTATCTATATTATTTAAAATATTCAAAAACTTTAACTGTACAAAAAACGATCGTATTGCCCAGTAATGTCTATGAAAACGCTCCAATGCTGAAATTCAAAATGGCGGGAGTCGAACAGCTGATTACAGTTCCCTACAAAATTCATACTTCGGTTGGTCATGATGACGTCACACTAGATTCGGTGGTTTTCGGGGGATCTTGAAAAATTAAAACTTTGACATTTATTTTAACTATAAAAATAAAAATAAATTTGCAGTTATTTAAGTTAGAAGGTCATTATTCATAAAAAAAATAAAAAATTGGACTGGAGTTCTCTATTGAACTATAACTAAGCACATCATGGTATCTGTCCATCATAAATTGATAGTGGTATACCCAAGTAGGTGCCGAACGTTATCTTGCAAAGATTGTGTGGCTTATCTATGTATTAACTGTGCTTATAACACTATTATTGATTTAGAAATAATACTTTTGTTCGCTGATTTTTTTATTTTCTAATATTAGTGTCAGATGGCCTATGTAAGCAGCGTGATTCTGCGTTTTTGACGTGATAACGTCTTATAAATCGATGAACGCCGGCTGCACTCACGAAAAAGCATGATTCATTGTCACGTTTCGCCTGAGACGAGCGTGCAAGCGAGAGCGCGGAACAAGCGTTCGGTCTAAGCGTTCGGCTTGTGACGCATCTATCTTTCTTCCACTCCATCGTTTTTATATGACGTTATCACGTAAAATTATCGTCCGTATACCGACTTTACAGAAAACCATTTTTTTCATCAGCCTTTGAGTTGGAATAATTTATTTATTTATTTATTTATAAATAAACACCCTTTTTCGGGGCTTTTACATATATAGCATAGAAAAAACATTTTATTGTACATAACTGAACTGCCTCAATAACAATATTTTATATTTATTCAAAGATAAATTGAAGATGTCCACTGACTTGGTATAATTGTTTCCCTCCATTAGTATTCTGGGCAAAGAGGAATACATATGGTAGTTAGTCCCAGAATTTCTGCACTGAAATAAATCCTGACTTCTAGTATTACGAAGTGGAATTCGGAAGCTTATCAATTCAAGTAATACCGGACTATCAACTAAATCATTTAGAATTTTATATAAAAATACCAAGTCAGTGAAAATTCTTCTGTCTGACAATTTAAGCATATTCATATCGTTTAAAATTGTGTTGTAGTTTAACATATTTGCTGGAATACCCATTTCAAAATTTAGAAAACGTAAGAATTTGTTTTGTATTCTTTCAACAGCTTGTACGTGCATATTATAATGAGGATTCCAGACAGGAGAATTGTACTCAAGTTGGCTTCTAACATAAGCAAAATATAACATTTTAATACACTTTATATTGTTAAAGTTTCTAGTTAGCCTAGTTATAAACCCCAACATTTTTAAGCCCTTATTACAGATTTCTGTTATGTGGTTAACAAATGAAAGATTTGATTGAAAAGTGATGCCCAAGTCTTTAATTTGCATTAATGTCTGAAGAGCATTGTTATCAATGTTGTAATTAAATATCACTGGATTTTTTATTCTAGAAAATCTAACAATTTGACATTTTGAGATATTTAAATAAAGTCTATTTTCCATACACCAAATTAACAATTCGTTGATATTATCTTGAAGAATGTTGCAATGATAAATATTTTCAATAATTTTAAAAATTTTGAGATCATCAGCAAAAAGTAAGATAGATACATCATGAAATATTTTTGTAAGATCATTTATAAACAAGATAAATAAGATTGGGCCAAGGTGTGAACCCCGTGGAATTCCACTTGTTGCATTAATTTTTTCTGACAGGGAGGATTTAATTCTAACTATTTGTTGTCTTCCAGTAAGATAGCTTTTGAAACAGGCTAATAATATGGATTAGATTCCAACTGTGCATCAGTTATAGGCGTTTAATTATTTTCTTGTAACTGTGTTATTGATGCAATTGATGCAAGTGCTATTTCTGAAAAAAATTGTGAATATCTATGAAAATTTAATAAAAATTCGTGCTGTAAGAATAATGTTTCAAAAGCTCGGCTGTGGAACGATTTTCCGGCCTCTGTGTTTCCTCCCTTCTACAACATGGGTCTCTTCAAGACCAATATTTACTCTTTCCTCTCTGTTATGACGACTGTAAATGATATTTGGGCAACACACAATATTTATATCTATGTAGATATTTTAACCGTATTAACTAATGTTATTATCTATGTAGATATTTTAACCGTATTAACTAATGTTATTCCAATTATAATAAAACGTACGTATTATTATTATTTGAAGAATTAATAAAATTTCAATTATTTGTATGTAATGTAAAGGAATTAAAAATAAACTGAATTATGTAAGCAGTCGTCCTGATTTGGGAGGCTGGTAAGGGTACCGCCGCCTCAGAAGCCTTTTATTGGATAAACAACATCTCTATCACCTCAAGTGGTTCGCTACGTTTGGTGACTTAGAAGGGGTACCCGGCTTCACGGGGCCGAGGTTAATGTTAATTAATATGGTAAGTCGGTTAAATAAAGATATACAACTTTTTCTGTTCTTTGCCATGTTTTTAAATGTATCAATTTATTTTCAGAATTTGCCCATCTCTTTGGTTCATAGAATATAGATAGTACCTATCCTCATATTTAATTTGTTTTACATCATTCTACAAGCTGTACCTTATCTACAAAAAAAAATCAGTGACTAAAATAGTTTGGCTCGAGTAAGTCGGTAAAGACTGCTTACACTTGGCTCTGATTTAAAAGATTATGCTGTAAGTATCTACCTACATAACAGTGATATTTTATTTACGCATTCAAATTAAATGACAATTTCATTAAAAAAAAGAAGAATAATGTTTCATCAGTAATCATTGGTTGAACATTGGAATATATCTGAATTAGCTCTGGTAAACCTAAGTCTAACAATTTCATCATATTGAAAAAGTATCACACTTTATGTCAATCGTCCACACATTACCATCACTAGTTATTAAGATGTGCTTCCAAATAAAAAGGTTAACTCTCACAGCGGTTAAAATCTAAATTGACAGTTAAATGATTTTTACTTTTTACTTGGACTTCTTCTCTTTTCCTTCGTTGTTGCCTAGCGGTCCAAAGACCTCCGTTCCTTATTATTACCATACTGTATGTTTTTGCATCTACACAAATGATCGTATTGAATTTTGTTACTTTGCGAAATCGTTTTCAAATACAGATCACGTCGTTTTTGTTTTTGGCCCATTTGGTAAGCGACGATTGGTCTTGTAGCATTTTGTATCGGTATTCAACTCGCGTCCAGAGTTTAGTTTGCGCAAAGGGAAATTTCTTAAGAACTTTGTTATTCACTCTTCGAGATATTATTCATAGCGGCGAGAGAGTGATTTCGTGTCAATGTTTTGCTGGCTGATAATTACTTTGGTGTCTTGGAATGACGTATTATATAACCATTATCGAAATTACTTCGAGAAGATTGAGTTGGTCATATTAGCGATATGTTATTTCGCAGTGCATATTTATTTATTTAATAGTACCTATCAGTGAAGTTTTTTGGCTTTTATATAGTACTAGCTTTTCCCCGCGGCTTCGCTCGCATGGTATTACGGGAAATTACTGAAGCGCTTGCACTTATCAATTATCTCCCCCTCCACCCCACACCCATCCCCTCCCGCATTCCATATATTCATTCCCTTACATTCAGTTTTCAAACATCTCGCCTACCACCTAGATTTCATAATGCTATAGCTCAAAGAAAAAAAGAATTACTTATCCAATTTTGTTCATTCGTTCGGAATTTAAGCGCTTACAAACATTTCGGATGTTTATTTTTATTTAAATATTTGGAAGTTCGTTAATAAAATAAAAAAAATACTCTTTTTATCATTCAGTCTTTATGATCGTTACGAATTATATTTTTAATATAGGAACTCAAATCTGACATTTATTCCAAGCTTGTCAAAAAAAAAACGAATTCTAATATTTGAATTTTCTGCAGTAGTAGCTGACCAGTAGACTGAGTACCTACCAGCATAGAGCCCAAAAATATATCAACATTGTTTCCATGGAAAAGATTTTTTTCTGACATTAGCAAAAACTCGCTTTTGTTAGCGACAGAAAACGTGTAACAAATATAATATATTAATATTTATAATTTCATAACGCCAGAGCTTACCATCCTATACAACCTGTAGTCTGCGCATATAATTTAGCTTTATATTCGTGAAAGAGTTATTAAAGTCTTTATATTGTGTTATGCGTGAAAAGGTCATAAACAAACTCGAGCAGTTTCGCATTTATAATATTTATATAATATAATATAATGTATAATATAATAATAAATAAATATAATATATAATATTATATATATATATATATATATATATATATATAAAATATAAATATAATATAATATATTATATATATAATAGTAAGTATAGTATATAGTATAGTATAGTATGGATAACTTATAATGTAAATATTATTCTAATACAACATCGAATAAATTGTGGTATTCTTCTTGGATACTTAGGGACAAAACATATACAATTTTATCTCTTTTGATTTGGTATTAATTTATCGAATAAAACCATCAATTTAATGTTATTACCTAAAACTACCCATTAGTATGTTTCTGTGAATCTACCCACAAAAATAATCCCACGTGTTAATAGTACTTTAATAAAATGTCATGTTTAAGATAGTAAGTAAGCAGTACTGGTATTTTATTTCTCATAACGCGTTATATATATTTTTCGCAAAAAAATGAAAGTATTTCGAAATTCTTTTGGAAAAATTACGTGCAGCAAATTGTTGTACGTGATAATGTTAAGTATAATGGAAGCTACGATAAAAAACGACACTAACCTGTTGCCCCAAGCTCTACATATATGCTTTTGATGAATACCTGATTCTGATTAAATTTCCAAAACCCGATTGTGAACTGAGAACTTAACAGTGAAAACAATTTATTTTCTGAATTAAAACTGTAATGAATTAAAAACTCCAAACCTAGTACTATTGTCTACTATTAAATAATATTTACGTTATTTTATAATCAGTTACGCAGTTTACATTCATTTTGCGGATAACATTATAGATACATTTTTAAATCATAATAAATAAATTTGCAGCAAAGTAAGAAAGCTGTGTGATAAAACAATTATACTGTTTTAATGATCATAATCCCCTTTTAAGGAAGGAAATACGAAGTTCTAATAATTATTTAACTGGAGACATTTTATACTACCAATAAAATAGGTGCCGTGTTTCGATAACGATCGCTTTCCACTTTCCCTATTTTTATTTTCCCTTACTCTCAACTTTAGATACGAAGTAAATATTTATTAACTTTATCTGTTAATTAAATGGAGATCTTATCAACCGATTATATTTTACAAGGCGTCGTTTGCGTAGAATTAAATATCAAACGATTCGAATACAAACAACTTTGTTGATAGTTATTGTGATCAATAAGAGGCTTCATCTTATTTACATTGAATCCAAAGTACCTTAATGTTTTCCGAATAATTTTTTTTGATAAAATAAATTGAATTGCTTTTGAAATGAAGAATCCAAACTCCAAATATCACATACGATTATCTAGTTAATATATTATATTTTGTAGACCAACATCATTCTCTAGTACGTCGCGCATATTATGATGTTATTTCTACAAAATAATTTCCAATAGAAGTATGATAAAATGAAATGACTGACAGTTAGTTTTTAAATTTGCAATAAAATAAGGCATTTCCAAGTAGCCTTGAATTTGTCTGAATAAGAAAAGAATTAAAATTTCGAGTAAAAATGTCTTAAACCTTATGAAGGTTTTTCTTAACATAATTTCTAGGTTAACGTAACTATCAGCTCTCAAAAGTTATATATGCGTCGAACTGTGTACTCTAAAGTGTCCATTTTTTTACATAAGCTCCACACAGGAGACTCTGAGGAAAAGAATTTCCCTCAGGGCCTATGTCATCTTTGGGGATGCTGTGGGGAGAGTTTTTTATAAGGAAAAGGAGGAGAGGAGAGTTCTGGAAAGGAAAAGGGTTTAAGGGGTGGGTAGGAATCTGGGGTTCAGTGTGTCCTGGTCATCCGCCTCCAAGACTTAGGCAAACCTCACCCCATGAACCCGGGCACCCCTGCTAAATCACCAAACGTAGCAAACCACTTGGGGTGACCTATGGCAGAGGTGTTGGTTATCCAATAAAGGTTCCCGGGGCGGCGGTACCCATTCCCGCCTACCAAATTGTGTCCTTGTACCTGTTAAGAAAATAAGACAAGGAGCCAAATTTTAAGGAAAAAAACAGTAGCATATAGTAGGTAGCATCCGGAAACTGGGAAAAACACGTTTTTCATTTAAATACGTAATTAAACAAAATATAAAATGAATTTTCGCTACATTCTGCAGGTTCCCTGAATTTGTCTGTCGTTGTTTTTGCTATTTGCTGTACAAACCGCACTTACAAAGCGACCGCAGACTTCATAGAAACGTTTTATTGTTTCCCAATGCTCCCGGCCCTCTGCGGAGCCCTATCTCGAAAAATTACAATTTTCCCTCCAGCACTTTGTCTAAGCCGTAAACAACCTAATTAAATTATATTTCGTGCCGTCTAATATCTCTGTTAATTCACTAGCAATGTCGGGCGCTCCGTTCACATTAAATTTACAAGTTAAAAACAGGAATGCTGGCTAAATTTAATTATTACTATTATACTAAAGAACTGGATTCCAAAATTTCTCTTTCATCTTAGCTGTGGCTATTAAGCACCCCTCTTTGGAAATTAACGGAGGTAAGATTTGAACGTGATATTTTAAATGTAGCTAATTTTGAAAAAATGTCCATGTTGCGTATTACGCTAATTCTACAGAGGACGAGATGGTATCTTCGGTGGGGCACGTTTTCAATTTACTTGAGATGATGGAATTTATCTTTCATTCGGCCGTCTAAATAAACGTGATTTTAATTTAATCAATGCGAAAAAAAAATGTATTCATTTTCTTGGCTGGGAATCCGTCCATTTCATAAGAGAGTATTTATTTTTTAGGAAAAATATTAATATAAGCAAATACCTATGAGTATCTAATATGTTACGAGTAAACGAGAAGTATAAATTAGTTTCCTGATGTTGGAAAATTTCTCGAATAGTGAGTCTTGTGCTATTAAATTTAGCCAGCTTTTCCGTTCTGAAATTGTATCTTCAATTAGCAACTCTACTGATATTTAAAGTTCGTTGGTTTTAAATAAATTGCAATAAGAAAATCAAGTAATTTTATTAACCCGTCTAATCACAGGAGACCCTAGTTGTCCCAAAACATCATATGCCGTTATAATAACAGGAGACCCAGATTGTCCCAGAACGACCGAGCGTCATTAAAAGTTAGATATCTCTCTTCCTGTCAAGCAAAAATTTGTGATTTCTTTTATATTTGAAAGTGAAAGAAATTTTGCTTCTTATTGCCTTAGGAATAAACGAGCTATATTTCAGATATTTTACAAACCCGATCATAAGTAACGATTTTATTTTGCGCCAATGTGTGACGTAATAAACAATTAATTTAAAAATAAAATTGTATGAATGTGATAAAAAATGAAGTAACAGTTTTATTACAAATTTTCTTAAAAAAGGGAATCTGTATTTAAAATTTTAATTTTCTTTTATTTTATGTACTTTTTTGGGGAAACCCCAGGTACGTAATTTTTAAGCTAATTCACATTTTCAATATAAAAATTTTAATATTTTAAAACAAAAATCTTAATTTTTGATAAGCACATCGGAAAGATTATTTTATTTAGATTTTAGAACAATTTTTTTTTTTCAAAAAGATTAAAAAATAACCAAAAAAAATGAACATTTGAAATGCATGGGAAGAACCGAGAATTTTTGCGTGCAAATTTTGACAGGCAAAAATTCATAGATATTATTTTCTCATTATTCGAAGGGTTAATACAAATTCTTTTTTTCTTTTGCGTACCTATCATGCATTTGTTAGATTATGTAGGATCTTTTTCCCAGTATTTTAAACAACGCAGAGAAAACCATTTTGTCATAGTGATCTCGTTTTATTGACATTTTGATCCCGTGCATAGAGGCTAATGGGAATAATAAAATGACACGTAAAGAGAAAATATAAAATTTAATGATAAATAATTGCATAAAATATTATGCACAATGCCACACTAGAATATTATATTTAAGGCAGGTATTCCAAAACTCGAATGATGTCAGCTAAACACTTACAAAACACAAAAAACTGCCTCGACAAAGTTACGTAAACAGTAATATTTAAGCGCTCAAAAGATGTAGAGTTTTGTAAAGAATGCAAGGCTGATGAAAGCATTTTGGATAAGATTAAGAAAGGAAGGCTTAGATAGTTTTGGCGTGTAGATCGGATGAAAAAAGCCAAGTAGTGTATTTAGAATATATGAAAAATGAACGGGAGAAGCAATCAAGGACGCTATGGCACGTTTAAGTCCATCAAATATTGGCTTAAGGAATTACGGGAAAAATAAGTGACTAGTATTCTAAAAAAACATCGCCATAGAAGTTACTGGAAGAACCCTATCCAAACTATGATGTCACTGAAAACTCTCTCTCCAAAATCTCGTCCCCCTCAGCATAGGATTTCATAGTTCAAAGAAATTCCGTATCTCATTTGTATCATAAATTATAACATAGTAATTCAATAATAAAAAATAAATACTAAGTCGGTCATGTTCAGAGTTAGAATAACAAAAGAGTATGGATGAGACGATCTATGAATATGAATGAATCAAAGAGTGTGTGTCAAGATAGAGCTGTGTGGTCTATCGGTATACCTTCTCTGCTTGCTCCTGCCTCCTGCAACAGAACGGAGCGACGGTTAGTTATAAAGTTTAAAAAATCTGTCTCGACAAAATAATGAAATCTTGCGATTAAGTTTCCGAGTTGCCGTTGAAATATAATATTTAAGAGCTCATATTTGCAGGGCTCGTTAAAAAGTTAAGATGTTATTTCATTACATTGAGAGTTTACTGTTCACGTTTTAATCTTATCACCCCCTGAAATTATGAAAACCTTTCTGCGGGCGTAATTCTATAAAGAATGGCGGTTGCCTAAAGAGCTTACGAGTCGCGATAAGCTTCACGGGGACCGAGACTTGGCGCTTTCAGCATTAAGTCAAACTGGATCCGTGGTCGAAACGGACTCAACCAACCTTCAACACTGTTACATGACGTCGTAAAGATAAATAATTCTACATTTTATGTGATATCATCTTCTCTTGGTCGTTAGTAATTAAAATAGAAAATTACGATCATCAACTCGAATAGCTAGACAAGATAATATGCATTTTGAAGAAATTCTTCCTCGTGCAGTGGTGAAATAAGTGGATAAAAAAAAATATACCTTTTTAACGCTTAACGTTTGAAGCCTTATATAATGATGATATTTTATATGTTTGTGTTTATTATTATGTATATTAATATCAGATATTATGTGGGTAGGTAGGTTCATTCTATTTCTTACAGTTAAAAACCATTTAAAAAAATCACAATCTAAGTTTGTTAAAAAGCTGTTGTTGAGTTGAAGGTTAATTTTAAATTTCTATTTTTCAAAATGATAATTTTTTTTACGAGTTTTTTTGTTGTTGTTAGGAAGCTCTAAGAATGAAACAAAAAACATAAAAAAACACGTTCGAATTAAATCGCCATTCTAAATTTCAACGGTTTACAACCAAAATTACTTGAGTAGGTATCTATAAATGCTGAGAGTGTGGGTGATTTTGTTTTTTTTATACAAATTTTATTCCGAGATTGATGAAATTTTGCACATTAGTACTTCAAAACAAGAGGAATGTCACTATACACATGAGATTACAAAAAACTACGCCCTCCCTTTGTCTCTCCACTTAAATGCAGAATTTTAAACTACTTCATGAAATTTTTAACAATAGACGTTAAAAATAAGTGACATTATGAACTTAACTTTAACCTGTATATCCGATGAAATTTTTTTTAACTATTTTATTGTTTGTGGGTAAGATGGGTCATCATGGGAAAATAAACCGAAAAATGGCATAAATTATAATGAAAAATAGTGTTTCGAAATGTATGCTCAAAAAAGCTACCCCTCCCTTCTTTCTTTTGCCCTTTTTAATAATTTTGAAAAATCGAAAAAACCCACGTTTTTTAAAGATAATTTAACAATTTTCAAAAAAAAAAACAATTTTCAAATATTTATTACTCTTTTGATTTAAAAACAATGGTTTTGAGTTGAGCTATATTTTGTAGCAAATCATCAAGTTTTAGACACAATTAAAATAATTTCGTACATAAATCATATCTAAATGAATTGTTGATGTCAACCTTGAACTTTGGGCTTGGGTCATTAAATAAATCAACATGATGAATAATGATACGGATAAAAATATTCATCGGCCTTGACTATTGTTCAAGCCCTATAATGATTCATCAAAACAAAATGTTTATTTTAGCCGTCCTTGAACTTTAACGACACCCTGTAATAAAGATATTATTCTTTTAAGAATGCCTGTATTGATAATATTATATTTAATTACTCTTTTAAAGAATACTGTGCAAAGATTCATGAGGTAATACGTCTTGAGGCATTTAGCATACATAATACGTACATGTACCTCTTCGGTACAATTGTAGTCAACCTTGAACATATTTTTACACAATGTGACACTTTATGATACATAAATCAAAGTGGACAATAATGCTGAATCTGAAAGAATAATATTTTCTTTGAATCAAGTACCAATAAATTGTGGGATAATATAATTCGTTGTAGGTTGTATCTCTTGGATAAACTGCTCACGCTTTTAATGGGAATTTCTTATAAGGCTTTTCCATGCCAACAAATGACAATACCCAATTGTCATCAGACACAATGCGAACCCTATTTTCCTTACAATCTAAGCATTATTCAATTACGTTCTTGGTGTTTGCATTCATGATCTTCCCACGTATCTGTTAATAATTCTGATTCTTGGAACATGTGAACACTCAAAGTGGTATTGAAATCGTCATATTGTCCTCATGTGTGAAGTTTATCCAATAGTAGAGACAATAAAAGTTTAAGTGTATTTAGTTATATGTCTGGCAAATCACTATTTATCGTACTTCCTTGTCAAGTATGTACAACTACACACGCAAATAAAAAAAAAAACAATCACAAAGATTTTCCATATCCTCATAAGGGTATTATGAGTTCGAAGATCAAATACATTATCTCTTTTGACATGCGTGATTAATTAATTTCACTTGCTTGCCTTTGTGCTGTCGGTAAGCCAGATTTACGCTGACAAATACGTAGTTACTGCGCGTAGTTGCATGTAAACTGATAATTTAAATTTAAAGTGATTTATTTTTGGTGCAACAGAAATAACCTTTGAAGATATATAATAATAAATTATCTGTGAATATGAAGACAATGAAAATCATCACTAGGAAATTTAAAAAATATATAATTTTTCTGAAAGTACAAAATATTCAAACGGTAAGATCCCGTGATATTCGTGATATTTTTACGATTCTTACAATCTGAAAGTTTGTAGGTAATTGCAACTTTGTTCCGCTCATTCCATTACGAAGCGTAGAAATATTCAATAACCTGTCAAAAATAACACGGTCGACATGAAAATTCGATTTGTGAAATTTTGCTTTTTAACTGCCTTAAATGCCAACTCAGCCACTTACCCGTCAGTGGCCGAGTTGCATCGCGTTTGGGTCTTACCCAGGCGTCGTGTGTTCGAATTATCGGCTGGGTAAGTCCTCCATCACGACACAACCAACGTTTTACGCTTACTGTGGTGGTTGTAAGAGAGTTTAAAATATTTTCAGGTTATTCGGAACTCGGGAATGTTATCTTTCTTCTTAACAAAAAAATTGTTGCATTTATTTGAATTCCACTTTTTCGTTTCAATGAATGAACTAAAATCTTGGATGTGGAAATGAACTCACTTCCCGAGATCAAATTCAAATCAAGCTGAAACTTGGCAGACAGTTTTGTTTTTGATGACTACGCATTATTTTAAATTTTGGTAACAATCACGCATATACTCGCAGAAATAAACGCAATTCTCTGAAATTCGTTGAAAATACAGCACTTATTATACGAATATGTCGGTCTAATCCAATCGGCTTTTCGCTCAGTTGGGAGCGTGATTGTTCCGATTTCTAGGTAGGAAGGTTCAATCCTTATTCAATCATATTTATTTATTTTTTTTAGTTTTGAAATACATTCGAAAAGAGAAATATTATTGTAAGAAACTCAGTTTTTTATGGTTTTGTTAATAATTTTTTAAAATTTTTTTGATAAAAACAAAGGTTTTAGAAAAACACTGTAAAAACACAAATAGAGCCCACCGATTGTAACTACTGTTTTGTCAAAAATAGGTTTTTTTACAAATTTATTTTCAATGAATGTTTTATGATAAAAATAGTACCTAATTTCAGCTGATTTGTGTTAATCTCAAGCTACAACAAAAACTAATTAACCATCACACCGTTCTCCCAGAGGGGTAGGCAGAGAGGATGGACCGCCAAACCACTCAGTCTTGGCACATACTTTTTGCCTCATTCACATTCATACATCGTCTCATACATACTCTTCTATTATTCTGACTCTTGACGTGGCCCAGGTATCTAATTCACTTGATCGTGCCATGTCTTCTTCGGGCGTCCGCAACTTCTTCTACCACTAAAATTTGCGTCATATTTTTTACACTCCTTTCTTCGTTCATTTACTCTACATGCCCAAACCATCTGAGAATCCATTTCCTAAGCTTACTCATTAGGCTTACGTAGGGTTGCCATCCGTCCGGGTTTCCCCGCATTTGTCCTAGTTTAGAGGGCGTCCGGGGAGCGTCCGGGCGGGGCTTCATTTGTAGTCCGGGTTTAAAAATTTAAAACTGATTATTAAAACAATTTGTAACAATTTGTAATAAGATTCTGTTTTTTAAAATGGTGATAAAAGATGTCTAAATTTAATTTTAAGGTCTGAAAATAAATAAAAAGGTGATTTATGACATTTTCAACTGTTTTTTATTACACTGACTATGTTTAAAAAAATCCTGTTGACATGTCCGGGTTTTGGGCTCTAAAATCCGGGGTTTTCACGCGTCTTGTCCTGGTTGCCAAATTATAGAGATGGCAACCTAGGCTTACATCAACCTTGCATTATTCGCGGATCCCCACATTTCTTACACGATCGTACACGGTTTTACCACACATACGACTCAGGGATCTAATTTCAGCCTATTTTCATCCTTCCCATGCCAGTTCTGCGCTTCACCGTCATACATCAGGGTAGGTACCATCACTCCTTTGTGGACCAGCGTCGCTACTTTTGACAGTTTTTTTATTAGGGCCCTAAGTATTGAGTCCTGCGTACTTCATAAAAAATGCATTTCGTTTTAAATATAAAGATGAAGCTATACGTAAAATTCTATTTAGATTAATCTTTACGACGAATCGGTTATTATTACATTATGAACATCAAAAAATGTGCTACGTATAAATTGAAGATTTTACTAGCTGTTTTATGTATTAGAATAACAGTATAAAATAATTAATTACGTAACAAAAACTGTAAGCATAAACCACTAAAAAAATGTTTTTGCATGACTTAACTATGAAGCAATAAAAGAAACAATTTTAAAAAAATACCCCTTTATAGCTATGACTATTTTTGAGGTTTTGTATGTTCCAATTTTTTTTCATTCTTATATTATTATGCACAAAATAAATAAAAATCACTTTTTCGCTTCCTTGCCTCGTGCAAATAAGACGCTCGATTTTAAATTTTGAAGACACGAAAATCGAAATATTTCAAGCGTTTGTATTCCTCTTAAGCGCACATATCAAACGTTACTTAAGACGACATCATGTGATGATTATTAATGTAATTAGGACAACGGTGTTATAAAAACAATGAGATTTAGTTAGGTTTCAATAAATTAAGTATCTATGTATGGACCTATCTCTAGAGATTATCGGCAGTTAGCATGGATTTTTCGAACCAATCGTTCAAATTATTGCTATTCGGGAGGTTTAACAAATGGGTGAGCTTCACATCTGCCGCAAGGGACACGGCAAAACATTTTGACGGGCGGTTAACCATAGAGTCTGTTTGATTCAGTAATAATTTGACATGGCCGCGTTACAAATGAATCGACGGAAATCATTACAACTGTATTGTTTTAATAATTATCGTCAGTCACATCATCATTCTGTGTCCATGCACAAAGCGTTCTATTTCCAAGTATTGGTGAATATTCTATATCCAATTTGTCCATCTGCTGAACGATTCTAACCCCGCAATGTACATTTTATGATAATTAGTTACTCATCAATTCAGGCTATTTTCTTCGAATTTACAAATCATTGCTGAGTTTTCAAATCACGTAAAAGGCTGTGTTGACCTGTAAAATTAACGTTTTAAGGTACTTGTTACCTAGGAGATTTAATGGATTTGGTGGACCAAGTGATGCCTGTGGACCTAGATGACCTGTTAGACAATAAGACCCAATGGACCCAAGAGATTTCGTAGTCCTTATGAACCTGCGTGAACTAGTTAACCTAGTACACTTTATGGGACTATTATTTATGAAAGCTCCTCACAGGAGACCCTGAGAAAAAAATCCCCCAGGGCCTCTGTTATCTTTGGGAACGCTGTGTGGATGGTCTGTTTAGAGAAAGAAAGGAGAGGAAGGTATGGGAAGGAAAAAGTATGAGAGGTCGGTAGCAATCTAGGGATCAAAGTATCCAGGGGTGACGCACTATGAATTCCTCCACTGCGGTGCAAGGCGATAGGTCGAGAGAGAACGGCTGAAGAGGTCTAGGTTAGGACTCTTTTAACCAGTTTCTCCCCATCCAGCCCGACATGCAAGATGCTGGCAAACGCAAAACCTAGACAAACTTCAAACCACATCCCGGATACCTCTGCTAAGTCACCATACGTAGCAAACCACTTGGGGTGAGCTGATTTTATGGCAGTTTTTCAATAAATGGTTCCCGGGGTAGCGGTACCCATACTCGCCTCCCAAATTGTAAGCTTAGTAGATCTAGCTAACCTACAAGGCCTAGTGAACCAAGTAGACCCCGCAGACCTAGTAGAAACGAGCCCAGTGGAATTGTGAACCAGCAAACCTGGTAGTCATTTGAGTTTAATTAGTGGACCTAGCATACCTAGTAATTCTGGTGGAACTAATAGATCTCGCGGGTCTAACATGCCCAATTTACCGGGTAGAATGAGTAAACCTTGTTGACCTAATACCAAGTCTACTTGGCATGCTGAAGTTCCTAAAGCACGCCCTGTGTACTTGTTTTTTTTAACAAAATTCCTGCTTTCCATCTCTTTTTGGGTCTCTTCAAAATGTCAAGCCATTAAATGTCGGTGCTGGTATATGAAAGCATTAAATAAAAATGTTAATACAACATTTCGAATTCAATATACCGAATGGGTTACGATATTTATTCGGGCTCCAGGAATCAGCAGTCCAATCACTGAAACGGCCGCTGCATATTTTAACAATTCGAAGCGCAGGCCAGTACGGTGGGTAAAATGCAGTACTGTAGAAGTGCAGTACAGTGAATCGAAGTGCAGTTTTGAATCGGGTTCATTAGCCCCCAGTGCATCGTTTGCTGTCACGAAACAGGGTGACCATTATTATTTCACGGACGATTTGAAACGTTCTGCATTATTAAACGCGCTGCTGTTGCAAAAATAATTTTCAAATCGTGAAATATTATTGCCAGCGAAATTGAAGTGTGATAATTATTTATTGATGGCGCTCGCGTGTTGAATATTTTCAGACAAAATCTGTTAAAACATTTATTTTTAACATTATGGAAGCTTTGATTTCTTCACCTCTCGCGCTGTGAAAAATGAATCCATCGAAAGAAAAGAAATAGTAACACTTGAAATGAAAGAAATAATAACTTAATGTTTTTTTCGTAGGGTAAAGAGGGATTATGTATTTTTAAAAGCTTTGAACGCTAGGGAGGTAAATGATTCGAAAATAGTTAACACACGTTCAGCAAATTGTTGTAACCAAAGTTTTTTTGATATTTTAGAGAAAATTATTAATGTTTTGTACGAAGTAAAACATAATAAATATATGTACGATGCCGGAATACTTGACAATATAAAAACATAAAGTAGATGAAAGAGGTCTTAAAATAACAAAAACTGCATACGCGAATCGAAATGCGGTATTTCGCATTGACAAAAAATCCTTTTGTTTGGTTTTTTGGTCTTCGTAATATAAAATTAAATTTTTTTTTTATTGTTTGAAAAATCTAAAAAATATATTTATATTTTTTTATCTCATAATTTTTTGGTTAATGGGAACATTGTTCATTCACTTTAAAATAAAAAGAGTACAGTATTTTTTCTTCATACAATTTAAGTCAGATCAATGAAACCTTCCAACATACGACATTCAAATTGACTAAGTCATTTCATGTTGCTTCTCTTGTCTAGATTACATCAGTATCCAATTCCTAAATCCATAGTAATATTTCCATACTAATATTATAAATGCGAAACTGCTCGAGTTTGTTTATGACGCTTTCACGCATTAACCAATAAAAATACTTAAAAAAATCATTACCAAATAGAAAGTTAAATTAAATGCGAAGACTACAGTTTGTATATGATGGTAAGCTCTGGCGTTATGAAATTATAAATATATGTATATTATATTTGTTATACGTTTTCTGTCGCTAACAAAAGCGAGTTTTTGCTAACGTCAGAAAAAAATTGTTTCCATGGAAACGATGTTGATATATTTGTGGGCTCTATGCTGGTAGGTACTCAGCCCCTAGTCAGCTACTGCTCCAGAAAATTCAAATATTAGAATATGTTTTGTTTTTTTTGGACAAGCTTCTGTTTTGCAATAAATGTCAGATTAGAGTTCCTACATTAAAAATATAATTCGTAACGATTATAAAGACTGAATAATAAATAGTATAATTTTATATCATATTAACAAACTTCCAAATATTTAATTAAAAATAAACATCCGAAATAATCCGTAAGCGCATAAATTCCGAACGAATGAACAAAATTGGATAATTCTTTTTTTCTGTGAGCTGTAGCTTTATGAAATTTAGGTGGCAGGCGAGATGTTTGAAAACTGAATGTAAGGGACTGAATGTATGGAATGCGGGAGGGGGTGGGGGTGGGGAGGAGGGGGATAATTGATAAGTTCAATCGCTACAGTAATTTCCCGTAATACCATGCGAGCGAAGCCGCGGGGAAAAGCTTGTACCAAATAAATCACGACTTGTAAGTGTAGGTACATTTTAGAAAATCTCAGATAATAACTGCTATCAGTTACTTTCTAGGCTTCTGTCAGCATGTCATAAAAAAATCAATTTTTTTTTTAAATTTAAGGGTAATTTTCAAAACCTTAACTTCTTTGTCAAGAATTCAGACTTTCCGTCATTTTTTACGGGTCTGCACAGTCATTTATTAAATTCCGTGAATTTGCTTTCCAGGTAGCAGTTCCTATTTAGGCAGCGTCAAAACTATTTCGCAGATAAAGTTCTCCTGAATTCAAAGCGATAATTAAAGCTTGTCTGAACAAAATCAATTTAAAGAGCGCTTCTTTCAGTTAAAAAGTATCTTTCGGTTAAAAAGTATCTGAGTTCTCTGAGCCTTTTTATTAACTTCTATATAATAGTAATTTAAACATAATTCACTTTTCAATCAAATCTTTCATTTGTTAACCACATAACAGAAATCTGTAATAAGGGCTTAAAAATGTTGGGGTTTATAACTAGGCTAACTAGAAACTTTAACAATATAAAGTGTATTAAAATGTTATATTTTGCTTATGTTAGAAGCCAACTTGAGTACAATTCTCCTGTCTGGAATCCTCATTATAATATGCACGTACAAGCTGTTGAAAGAATACAAAACAAATTCTTACGTTTTCTAAATTTTAAAATGGGTATTCCAGCAAATATGTTAAACTACAACACAATTTTAAACGATATGAATATGCTTAAATTGTCAGACAGAAGAATTTTCACTGACTTGGTATTTTTATATAAAATTCTAAATGATTTAGTTGATAGTCCGGTATTACTTGAATTGATAAGCTTCCGAATTCCACTTCGTAATACTAGAAGTCAGGATTTATTTCAGTGCAGAAATTCTGGGACTAACTACCATATGTATTCCTCTTTGCCCAGAATACTAATGGAGGGAAACAATTATACCAAGTCAGTGGACATCTTCAATTTATCTTTGAATAAATATAAAATATTGTTATTGAGGCAGTTCAGTTATGTACAATAAAATGTTTTTTCTATGCTATATATGTAAAAGCCCCGAAAAAGGGTGTTTATTTATAAATAAATAAATAAATAATTATATTATATGACTGCATATTATAATAAACCAAATATAGCTTTTACTGACGGTGAGAATTTATCAATCACCGTGTTGATAAATTTAGTTTCATTACTAATCAGGATTGTATAAATAATTGGTGCGTGTCAACGTAGGTAAATAAGTAGGTCCTTTTGCAGTTATTTTATATATTTCTATGTTGTTTATTTTAATCAAATTGTATAAAAAAAAACATTGCGTGAACTTTGACATTGCGGTGCCATTATTTCATTCGATATAAAACACATAAGTTCTATTTCTACCTATTTAGCTTCAATATCAGAATTTGAGGAAACGTTGCAGTTCATGTTTCATTCGGTAATAATATGGAAACCCAATTGGTTATTTATTTTCCATAAAGATTAAATAATAAAGGTGATAAACCTGTTACTTTTATGAAATGAAATCGAGCGAGGAGAATGAACAAATGAGTCATATGTTTCTGTTCGAACACAAGTTCAATAACCTCACAGAGTTCCTTGCCTCTCAAATTCTCTACGCTATTTATTTTATTACGTTGGACATGTCACATTGGACAGTTTCCTTAAAATTTACAGTAAATATTCTTTTATTTGAGCAATTTCATACAGCTTTATTCGAAATAATATTGTCTCTGTATACCAAACGAGATTGGTATAAGTTTTTTATGGGGATTCAGATGGTTGATTTTACAAATCGGTTCATAAAAGATTTTGTGAATGAATTTAAAAGGATTTATGAGGTAATCGCAGCAAATTTAATAGTGATAGTAAATATTACTCCTACTAAAAATATCCTTGATTGGAATTCTGATTCACTTGTGGTTTATTTATAAGTGAACATCAATAAATTTAGTGCTTCTCTCTGGGAGTATTAGGTAGGAGGTAAGGTAAGGCAATTTTTATCTGACAATCTGTCACATTAAATATAACTTCTAATATTGTCAATTTATTACAGACCACCAAATAATCGATGGGAAGAAATTGGCAGAGATTTTTTCATTTATGTGTCGGAATATTTTGGTATAGGCATTTAGCATACAGTTATGCTTTAGTATTAAATTAGTTACAACTTGAAAATTTACTGAAAATCCCTTCTTTTCCGAGTCATCATATCAAATTCAGCATCTCCGAGTTATTTTCAACCGATGCTGATTCTTGAAATTATCAGTCTTTAAGAAGTTGTAAAATAAATTGTAAAGCTGTGTTATTAAAAAGGAATTTTTTTTATATTTAATAAAATTGAATTTAATAATGTTGTTATCAAGTTCTGCAAGTGATTTTGTTTTTATTTTGTTACAGCTGTTTCGGCTTATAAGTTCATTTTCAAACTGCGGTTAAACCGCTTTGAGACGACTTATTTATAAGATTTTAAATGTAAATTTTTCAAAAATGGCCTTGTCAGCCGAATCAGCTGTCACGAAAATAAATAAAAAAACTGAAATACCTGCAGAACTTGATAATAGCATTATTAAATGTAATTTAAATTAAATTAAAAAAGAATAAATGGAATTCTACGAAATAAACACAAAAAAATAATAATAAAAGATTTCTGCCTTATGAGCAATAATAACGTACCGGAAACAGAAAAAAAACATTATGTTGAGGTTTAGCAGTTATCAAAACAAACATAAGACTGACGTAAAATTATAAGTACATTCTGTGGTAATTTCCCGGTTCACAATTTTTTTTTAGAATTTACCTTTTTGGCAAAGATAACAATATAAAATAAGGCAAATGAATAATTGATTGGTAAAAATAACACAACGCTCATAAGTTACCAAATCATCACATGAAAATATGACTATTTTAAACATGGCTATATATTTGTTTTATTTTTGTTCTTCATTACGTTAATTATATTAAAATAAGAGGTAACAATTCAGTAAGTGGTAATTACTCTCAAAAGATATTTTCCCAGGAACTGATTAGTTACATTATTATGTAGCCAACTGGTGAGATTTTTTTGTTCTATCAAATTAAAACGGCTTCAATGTGTAACAAAAAACAATAAACAAACAGGAGAAGCGTAATGAAAGCGAAAGAGAAAGAAAAAAATAGGATGTTTAAATAAAATTGGACGAGTTGTCGTACAAAGGTACAGAGCGTAACATTATGTGATCAAAAAAAGAATTTAAAAAGAGTCAAATTTCATTAAAATCATAAAATATTTTGATGTAGTAGTAGATAAATAAATTAAATATACAATTTAATGTAAACAGGTAAAGATATTATATTGCATCAAATATATTGCATCAAATTGTAGTTGGATTTGTAGACCTATCCACTGGAGCGCTTTTTGCCACATTATGGCACTATTTAATATACCTCGGATTGCTTTGCTGACAACTTTGGCAAATTTTCCCTTATTTGTATAAAATTAAGTAGAAGTTTACGATTTTATAATAATTTTTTTATAAATTCTGTAAATATGTGATGATCAAAAAAAGAAAGGTGAATGCATTGGCTTTATAGAACTATAATCAGTTTGTAAGTCTCCATATTAAAATTCGGAAGTATGATTTTTTTAATGCTGGCGGAAATATTCAAAATGAATGCAGAAAAATCTCGAGCAATCGGAGAAAAAAGTTTTAAATTGCGCTGTCGCTCCAGTGGCTACTCAACCGTTCATTTATTGGCCCTTGGAAAATTTAATATATCGCTATTTGACGGGGGGAACAACTTTTTGTTTTCAATTATTTTTTGACCAGCTCAAGTCGGGATTCGGACCATTGTATAGCGTACTAGTGAAGTTCATACCATGAATATTAATGTCCTTGTTCCAGCAACTATACGCCTCGAATCATATCCTCCATTGTTCAACAGTTAATGAAATTTTCAAACAAATTGAAGACCCCGGGTCAAAAAATTCTAATTGCCCCCAATTATATTCAATCAAATTTTCTACTACCTTCCTTGAAAAAATATTTTTTATTTCGGACGAAAGCTTCATCTTTATAGTAGAATGAAGTGTATACTTCATGTTATAATATAACTACACAAGTACAACTTTTCTATTATGGACTCGGAGTTTTAATCTTTTTTAAGAATGTTCAAAATTAGTTACATTTTTTGTCAAAGAGAATAAAATCTTTGAAACTTCAGTTTTTTTATATGATTTTGTTAATAAACAATAAACTATGAAAATCAGAGCAGTTAAATTGCATAGCTACAATTTAATTTCTATTAGTTTTCAAACATTTCAGGAACTAAAAGTGCGTTTCTCCCGCGTTGATATGTCGGAAGAGATCGTATAATGGAAAGCTTCTTAACATATGAACCTCCATATAAATAAACACATAGATTAAATTATTAGCATTCCAATAATTTTGCTAGACTAAAGTCGTATGGAAACTTCAGACATCAGGCAAATCTAGCACTTCTGAACTAATTGGTTATGGGTTATTACACTTTGCACGGAGATATAACATGACAATGTTCGTATTTTTGCAGCGGTGAGGTGTTCATGTGTGTGGTCCAGAATGATATTGGGTAAACTCAAATTGAATTAAATCGTTTTTTTTTTCCGCGTAAGCAAAAAATTATTAATTTACCAACCGATCTGACAAGAAATTAAATCATACTTTTGTGTGACGTAAGCTCCGTGAAATTTCAATCAAAATGGTTGTGATTTTGAAATAAGCATCTGCTAAGTATTTAGTAATGTCATTAGCGTTGTTGCTGCACAAGCGTGGTGTAAAAATGGCGTACTTCTTCTTTTTAAGTAATTTTCTCGTTACTAAGGATCATGACCTCGCTTCGATTTCGCAGGTTAAAGAACTAAAGGTCTGCCATTAACAAAATTAAACTAGCATATTGTTGTTAAACGAATGAAGTACCTTCTTCAAACTTCGCAAATTTATAAACGAATTAAGTACCAATTAAAAAATAATTAATAAAATAAATCAACACAAACAAATATCTACTAGATTGGGATATAACGCTTCATTACCAACCTGAAAATACCTTGGTTTTATGGAAAAAAATAATGGTAAAACGTGTTTCACCCTTATTTTTTCTTGCCAATACTGATCCCTGCTAACCACAATTGGGGAATGTGTGAGGCTAACGATAGAGGAGATAGGAATAAGATTTTTTTTTATATTAGTTCCACACAGGAGACCCTTAGAAAAATAATTCACCTCAGTGCCTATGTCATATTTGGGGATGCTGTGGGGAGGGTCTTTTTAAAAAAGGAAGGAGAGGAAGTTCTGGAAAGGAAATAAAGTGTGGATAGGAATCTGGGGTGAGTGTGTCCAGGAGTGACGGACGTATGAAGCCATCCCTCCCACCGCGGTGCAAGGTGATTTTCCAAAAGAGTACGTCTGGAGAAATCAAAGGGACTCCCTCTACCATTCTCTCTCGATCCGGCCTGCCATGAAGCTGATGGGCAGACGCATCTGCCGCCAAAATTCGGACAAACCTAACCCCATGTACCCGGGTGTTAAGACACCAAACATAACGAACCACTTGGGGTGACCTATGGCAGAGGTGTTGGTTATCCAGTAAATGGTTCCCGGGGCGGCGGTATCTAAGAGGTTCGATGCCAAGAGGAAAGTGAAGAGATGCCTGGCTATTCAGATTTAGTTACCAAGTACATGTCAAGCAATTTAAAAGAATTTACCTCTAGTACGAAATTTTAGTAATGTTTTTTTAATAAGAAAAACGTGTACCTATTCTTAATTTTTGATTTTGACCTATTATAATGCTGAATCTTTATGAGTAATATGTACATCGCCCGGAGCTAAAGAGAGAAAGTGTAGAGGCTGAATGAAATCGAGTTTGGCCTCATCTCGGAGACAGGTCCGGTCCACTGAACCGCTTCCTCTAAGATACCACGAGATGAGGAACTACCTATTAGATTATAAATAGGTACCTATTTTTCTCACTTCACTGAGAGATTTACAGAATAAATCTATAATTAAGTTCTGTTGCCCTGATAGTTTTTTAAACTCAACCTTCATTTTCTTTGACTCTCGAAATTATGATTTGGCCTTTATCACAAGCAACAAAGTTCTTATTAAAAAAATGATTATTTAGACAAAAAATAATCATTTTTTTACATTTTGGTAATTCCATATTATTTTTCTAGAGCATGGTTTTTGATCAAAAACTCATTCGTTGTGAACATATATAACAAAACTATAAAAAGTATAAAATTAAATAAACCTAAAAATCAAGTAGTTTTTCAAGTATCCAACAACTATACATACACTTACAATTTATATATGTGTGTACATATATGTATGTGTATGTGAATGTGTATGCGTATGTATACGTATGTATATATATATATTTATATGCATGTGTTCAGGTACATGTATTTATATGGATGTGTATGTATGTGTATGTTTATATATATATTTTTTTATATTCCTCTAATATATTTAAATACTTTTTTTTCTCTTCTAAATAACCAATGTACAATAACTATTAAAATTTGAAAAAAATACATATAAAACTTTCTATTACAACACATAAATACTTCTCATACATAAACATAAATAAACACGTAAACACCTCAGCACAGGTTCTCCTAGTGAGGTGTTCACGAAACATACAACAATACCTATCCACAGTTTCACCTTCACAAACCTACCTTACACCCAACATAATAAAATTACAAAATATATTATATATATCCATCTCCAAAATTAACCAATTTTGGAATTTGAAGACTTTGTTGGCATCATTGTTGAAAAACCATTATTTTGTGTATTTTAGATACAACGGTTATTTCAGGTACAGTAAGTTAATTTTTGTTCAACAAATTACACGTTTTAGTTGTTTAATTTACTAAAAAGATACGCTTAAGCAAAAAAATATGAAAGTTTTGTGAAATTTTTAAATAAAATAATTCAAAAGTTTGAGCTCTTATATCTTAAAACTTTGGTAAGAGTAGTTATAAACTTTTCATTCTTACCTAACAACTCATGAGATATGATACATGTATTTATCTTCGGAGGTTTGAGTTTTCGACATAAATGTGATTTATGCCTTTAAAATAGTTAATAAGTTTTTGAAACAAACTCTCCAATGCAGTTTTGAATCTCCATTGAAATGTCCAAACTCTAAAGCGTGTGCATTTGTCATCGATTAATTTCCGCGGCTAAAAACGGAGGGTCAGTCAAAAAATGGAATGCAGGAAGCCTAACGAACCAAATTCAATGAATGTCACAAAGGTCTTGTTTTAAAAAGCAGTGGAAGAGGCAGAATTTTAACCGAATAACAGCTAAAGGTATTGGAAGCTTGCAACACCTATTGAATAAAACATGATGTTAAAAAAATATAAATCATAGCTCTGAACATAATTTTTAAAATCATGACATAATTGTAATGTGATAGAATATTAAAATCGAATCTGTCGACTATGTGATACCTTTTTTTACATTAGCTCCATACAGGAAAAAAACCCTCAGGGTCTATGCCATTTTTAGAGTGGAGGGTATTTTTAGGAAAAGAAAGAAGAGTAAATTCTGAGAAGGAAAATGGTATAAGGGTTGGGAAGGAGTTTGTAAGTTTCCAGGAGTGACGGCCGTATGAATCTATCCTTACACTGCAGTGCAAAGCGACATATCTAAAAAGTCCGGCTGGAGTGTTCAAAAAGTCTCCCTCAACCAGTTTCTACCGGTCCGGCCCGCCACGCAGGGGGAAAACCTAGACAAACCTAGCCATGAAGCTGGTGGGATAGCCATGAAGCTTAAATAAAGCCTATACCTAGACAAGTCTCACCCCATGAACCCTACTCATGAAAACTAAATGCAGTTAACAAAAACGTAATATTTTAGAATTAAATGGATTGATAGTTGCAACTCCAATTCATAATGTGCATTGTCATAAATTACGTGAGTCAACCATAATTTTAAATGTATTACATTTTACACGATGTGTACGTACAATTTCAACACAAGAATAATAAATTAACGCTAATTAATTATATATCATAATTAATGAAAATGAAAATATCGTAATATTCCACACTAGGAAATTTGAGTCCATCTTCCAGCGTCAACGTCCATTAATTTCAATACATTTCACAAATAATTACAACTTTCAAGCCGCACGACAAACAGAGGTGGGTAATTACGATCAAGATAATCGCAATTTGTGAGGCTTCATTTCACACCGCGCCATAATGGATGCTCTTCCATTGAAATTTGCTTCTCCTTCCGTGTATTTTCTAAATAATTAATTTAAACCTCTTCACCCTTCAGGGAGTAATAACTACTCTCATTATTCTAGATGTTCTAGATGTTCAAACCCATCCCATGTATAAAGCCAGTGATGCAGTCAATTTTGATTCTACAGTTTTTTTTTAATACTAAAACAATAACTTGTTTATTTTTAACAGATTTAATGAAAAACTATGAAAAAATTGAAAAAATATTTTTTTTCACATATAAACGCACTTATAGTTGGTGGATGTGCTGAGTCAGCGGCAGACGAGTAGATGCCGACTCAGTTTCAGAGTAATACAAAGTTTTATTTCAAATGTGTAAACATTGTTTTATCTTATAACAGACAAATTCACTGAAAATACGAAAATATGTAGGTTGTGCTGCTTCAGATTTTTTGTTTTTTAGTAAAGCTGCCTTACCCAGACTGTTTTCTAATTAATATGGATCATAAAACGGATACTTCTCGTAGCGCCCTGGTTCAATGACCGCTAAAGCGACATAAACGTAGGTTTCTTTAAAATCTTGGTGTTTTGTATATTGTAAAGTTTAGTGATCCTTACAAAATATCTTTCCTTTAGCTGCTGAAAAGATCATGCATAAAATCATATTGGAAAACTGGTTTTTATTGGTTAATTTATGCAAAATACGGTTAATCCAGTATGTTTGTTTTTGGAAACCGCTTTAGCGGAATTTGACGTCTTTAAAACTCCAATCGATCCTTTTATTTAATTAATGGATTGAAATATTTAAATTATATTATTCCTCGACTGAAAACCGGTAACTTAACCGGGAACTTATGTGAAAAAGTGTTTTTGGAAGCTAACTTGTTAGTAGATACCGTTCCAAGAACTCCTTGAGAAATATAATAGCTGACCCGGCCACGCAAAGATGTGGATAACGAAACACAACGGATGGATATTCAATCTAGATAACTAAGATTACTCGATGGTTTCCCAACCTAGATAACCAAGTGTTGTGTCGATAAATTAACTCACACCGCCATCTGTTAGAAACTTGTGGAACTTACAAAGCATTATCATATAACAAACATTTAATGAGTATTTAATTCGCTATAATAAATATTGAGTTCAATAATCGAGATAAAACCTATCCTTTCTTTTAAGGGGTACAGTCACGAGGCTCAAAAAAGGGATATTACAAGAATTTTTTATTAAACTAAAAATTGGTATTTGGACCAAAATTACACAGTTAGCCAAATTTCATCAAAATCAGGTAGTTTCAGAGTTTATCTCGAAAAAACATCGTGGCGCGAGATTTTTATACATAAAGATTTGAAAACAGATGAGTAATGAGTACCTATGTAAAAAGTGTAAAATCTTATAATAAATAATATTTTATTACAAAGTTACCAGTTTACTTGAGTTCTGTTTTATATGAATAGGTTAACACAGTTATAACTATTTCCACGTACTATCTACTCCACCGACAACGCAATGTAAATAGAGGATTCCAAAGGGTTACATGATGAGGAAGTAATAAGTAGGTACCTGTCTTCAATACACATAGTTTCTGGAACTTTCTCTGATGAAGCTGCCCAACGGGTCAACTTTATTACGTGTCGAACAGCCTCCGCTCCGTCTCGACATTTAATTGCACTGACAATTGCAGTAATCTAGGAAAAATTCAGGTTTTTATTCATTATTTCATTGCCTCGTTGATACTAATTATTGGCTCGCTTGTAGAATCCGGTAAGGTTTCCGGCTTCTGTGAACAGTTCGCATTCTCACAATGTGTTAAATGCTTGCATACCTTTAATGGAATATTCTAGCTTATGTTATGTTGTATAAAAAAAAAACATTATCTAATCATGTCATGTAGGTAAGACTACTTACTACTTTATTTTGTATTGCTTAGTTGATGCGATACAACACGGTACGTTCCAACTAGAAAGTTGAAAGTGTGGTATCCAAAAAATGAGGAAAAATGCACAGTTGAGAGATGTTGAGGAAGCATAGAAGAAGAGGAATGTGGAGAAATACCCAGCTAATCCCCACAGTTCACCACTTGTTCAATAAACATACCCTGAGACAATATTTCAAGCGACGCGCGACGTTCTAATTCTGATTGATCTCACCACGGCGATCGTAGATCGTAGGAGATAATCTTGCACTGGTACAATGCATGTACAAATAATGTCTGTGTCTCGACTTAGCTGCTCTACCTGTAACAATATAGTTCTTATCAACATGTAGGTATATATATGACGTCAGAATAGTAAAACAAAAGATTCCCAAAAGAATGCTTTTTAAATTTATTTATGATAAACAAAGAACCATAAGATACTTTAAACATCACTTCATAAGTTATCTGTCTTCGAAAAGATTCATCATTTTACAATATCCTAAGTCTACATGTAAAAACCAAATCTAAAAATATCATCATTCATCATATTTCTGGGAAGCACCGATCCAGCCAATAAAACGAACAACACGGTTTTTTCATTTGAAATACTCGTGAAATCATTGGCATGTTACGAGTATTTGATCAACAATTCAATATTATTTAAATATAAATATTTCCGTCAGCATTTTTCATATCTCATATGACGAAACGAAACGTAACGATATTATCACAAATAATACAAAAAAGCTCAGTAATATTAGGTATTGCAATCACCGAAAAATCGGTGACATCATTCCACCATTCATAGTTACCTTCGTGCGATTTTTTCATCACAAAATATCTGATGATTTGTGTTTTTCGACGTAGGACTTATGCGCCTGTGTGCCTTTATGACATTGAGTGACCCCGCGTGCATTGAATCGTTGCCTACTTTACCGACATTTATCTGCCTATTCATTTTATTTATCCATATCTAAACAATGGCAATGACGTAGGTTTGCAATTTATGATCGAAGATCTCTTATGGGTTTTATGTAGGCATACTTAATACGTAATGCAAGATGAAGGCTAATTAAACAGAAATAGCAAATGATGCGCAAATTGCAAAATTAATTGTGATGATTCAATAGCTTTGTCGTGATCGAAGAAGATGCACAATAAATAACAACTCACAGGAAATACAACTTGTTAATAATACGGATTAGGTAATACCTTCAATACTCGTTGATCAAATAATAAAGTAATAAATTCGTTTTTATAACAACCTCGTTAAAAATTATTTAGTTTTGTCATTATTTATGCATAGTATATTAATTTCGTTATTTCGAAATAGAGGAAACATTTCAAAGATTTAACTTATTCACAAATAACAAAGAATAAGAGTTCAAGAAACTCTTCGACTAAAAAAATATTGCTAAAATATTATTGTTCACACGTAATTCACAGTTTTTTGTAAAACCACTCCAACTGGTGTTTTCGTTAACAATTCGATGAGGGTACTTTATTCAAGATTTCAGCTATTTTATCATACTTAAAATAACATCACAGATAAACCTATTAAGACCCCATGATGCTAATGGATTTGGAAATGAAAAAAACATCTCTCTCAACACCATTTTTATTAGACGAATAAACATAATTGATTGAAGTTAAAGATTTTTATATTGCGCTCATCATAATTTATGAAGATGTCTAATGATCTTGATTCCTTTATGTTAGTTGAAGTGGGAGCATAATTCCAATGACATGGAAAACCTTTACAAAATTGGCCATGGCAATGTTTCTAAAATCACCTTACCCCTTCAACAAACGCCAATTATTTTTTTTTAAATTTTCATTGCAAGTTTATCTAAATGAAGAAACCATTGAAGAAACATGTCGATTATGTTTACTAAATAGTGGTGTGTAGTACACACTGTGAACGTATTTAAAGTGAATTATTTTCATTAAATTACATTATTCGTTTAGCGGTGATTACCAGATCTGATTGGCCAGGTACTTTATAACCATCCTTTCAACCATCTCCTTTCTCTCCTTACTCCCTCCAGCCTCCAAATATACACGATTTCCAACTGGCTCCGAACAGCTGGGAGCTGTTGTGCAGAATTTACACATAAAAACATAAACTTAATTATATACATATCTACTTTCAAAAAACGCTATCTTCCCAGAGAAAATTATTCACGAAGGAGTGTTTATATTAAATAAAGCAAACAACGATAATTACAATTCTTTTTTTTTCCTTTGAATTTATCCTAAATTATATTTAGTGGGAGTAATTTTCTGTGATGATCGCCTACAAGCATTGCGGTCACCTAACATATTTCATCTCTATGGAAGATGTCCCACACAAAGTTCTGGCCGATGACCTACGTGATTCCTTGTCATTAAATTACTCTTCTCGGCCAAATCTTTTGGATGTGATAGAAATAACAAATGCCATAGAAATGTTAATAGCTTATGAACATTGCTTCGCTTGGTAGCTCAGGTCAATAGACCTTCCCACCGAAGATTTTTATTTTATTATTATCGATACACAAAAAATAAATTTTAAAATTTATTATACAATAAATTTAAATTTATCTTAATTTGGTTATTGGAAAAAATATATAAATAGCCATCAATACATTGCGCTCGTATTTTAGGCATCGATCCGATCAAATAAAGATTAATGCAAACTGAAATATTGATTATGTTCAAATCATGGAATAATAATTATATTCAATAATGAATTTTTTTTTTAATATATATATCCCCTCCAAAGTTCAAATGACAAAATTCATAATATATTATATTTGAACAAAATTATGTGATGTTTGTATAATTTAATCGCAGGTACTTAAAATCTACTTAGTTTAAACCAATACAGTCTTAGGTAATTTAATATAATGTAGGTACATCATATATGAAGGGAGGTAACTCCGTGCACTCCACGAGTAACAAAATCTTTTAAAATATTACTATTTTAGAACTTTCTGTAAGATTTTAGAACGACTTCCTCCAGAACTTTCTAGAACATTCTCGAACCTTTTAGAGCATTTCCGAATTTTCTAGAACTTTCTGTAACCTTCTAGATTCACCGATACACTCCACCAGTCAGCTTGGAACCTTATAAAACCTCTAATAATGTTACCGATATAATTTTTTTTTTCAAATTTACATTAAAAATTTAATATTTATGTTCGAAAGATAATAAAAAAAACTATATTTATTGTACCTTTTTTATCAGCAAGGTATAAAAAACTTATTTTTATTTCTGGATTGTATCCGTTTTTAACTGACTACCATAAACGTGAGTGCACTTATATATTAGTCTAAAGCATTATTGAAATATTTCTCACCTTATGCAGGGCACTTAAATATAAATTATCATAATGCGAAGGAAATAATTACGATATTTTAAACGCCCGCCCACATCAACAGCTCAATTATGAACCTTCATTAGTATTCCTCTTGAAATGGCTTGGATAATCTCCTATGCAAGAATGTGTTTATAGGAACTTGTTTAGTAATTATAATTTTTTTATTAGTTTAGAATCATCGGGTGAATCTGAGCTACATCTTTATATATAAAACATTGATGTATTATGAAATTATTATGTCAAAAACCGCAGTTTTTAAAATGTGATATAATAAATATCAGAAATTATGTAAAAGAATGTAAGTATGTATTTTGGTAAAGAACAGATTAAATCACCTTGATTTTTGTTCAATGCAAAAGTAATTGTTTTGCAAAGTTTCATGCAAAAGATAGGGTGTTTCAAATGGAAAGTTTGATTATTAAAAATTGATTTTAAATTAATGACTCGGTGTTCCTCCACTACCTAATCACCGAAAATGTGTATGAAATATGACTGTATCAATAATACCATCACAAAGGGCCAGCAGCCAGTCAGGCAGATATTGCTAAATAATATGTTAAACAATAATGTAATTGTATCAATAAAAAAAGAAGCTGTGCGTCGACGGATAAACAATACCGCCGAAAACAAAATCTAATGGTAGTATTATGAACTAATATAAGACAAGGCGGAATTCGCTTGTTTATCGAATTTCATAAAAAAAATTTAATACTGCATATCGCTTAGGCTATATTGTTTCTAATTAGTTTTTTTATAACAATGTATGGCTATTGAAAATGGTATGGTCTTCAAAAAAAAGGTTAACAAGCCGTTAATTTTGAATTTTTTAATAATTTCTATCAAGGCCTATGTCAACTTAGGGAATGCTGTGTGGGGGTCTTTTTAAGGAAAGGGAGGAAAGGAAATTCTGGGAAGAAAAAAAGTGTGAGGGGTGGGTATAAATCTGGGGTTTGGTGTGTCCAGGAGTGATGTGCATATAAATCCAACTCTCCTACCGCGGTGTAAGGCGATCGGTTGAGAGAGTCCGGCGAGTCCATCTCAATCAACCGTCCGATTCAGTCTCTCGATCTGGCCCTCCACGCAGTCAGTTAGACGATGCATCCGCCGCCAAGACCCGAATTAGCCTCACCCCTTGAACCCAGACATATTTGCTAAGTCACCTAACGTAGCGTACCATTTGGGGTGACCTATGTCAGAGGTGTTGGTTATCCAAAAAATGGTTTTTATATTGGAATTTTATAAATTAGTGTACTAATAATGTATTTAATTTTAGATTTTAGTCTGATAGGAACACCCTACACGCGTATTACAAATGTACATGATTCTCATTGACATATTCGATTTATAAAATTTATTTATTTAAGCCAAGGTAAAGAGACCCTCACACTGACAAAATTTACGGCATAATTTACATATTTTTGGTTAAATTTTACTTTCGTTGTTTCAATGTCGTCATGAACACAATTTTTGGCGGGTCGACCTTTCATTACGTACCTACCGTAAACAATACAAAACGCTAGAATTAGGCTTACAAATTCTATGCCAACCTATTAACCTTATGAGAATATAGATAAACAATACACCCTACCTTGAAATTCTTTGATGAAAGTACATTGGAAGAATATCTGTATGCTCAGATACTTAGCCGTTTTCAAGCGAGGTTTTGATATCAAAAATTTGGTTTGCATTTAAGGTTAGGAAGATTATAATATATCACACATTATTATGTATAAGTAAATCATATTAAACAGATCATTGCTTGTGAAGTGGTGTACCTACTGGATTAAAAAAAAAATGAATTTGATAATAAAAAGTTCAGGAAACTGAAGAATGAGAGTCTTGTAAATTTTTAATATATTATGTAGGCTGTTCCTATCGGGCTAACTATAATTGAAAAAGTTTTGATATAGTTACACCAAATCATAAAATTCGACAATCAAGAAAAGCATAAAAAGAAAATTATTTTCGAATTAAATCACGAGTCTAAATGTTAATAGAATTGACAAACGTCGCTACGTACCCAGTATCTTTGGACATTTGCGGGGTAAGAGAGGACTGCGGCCGAGTTCAAAAAACTTTTTTGAAAATTTCGATACTATCGGTTTGCATACAAAGTAGCTACATACTTTCGAACGTGTCCTATTTAAAACGATTTGCTTGATTCCATACACATTTTTTTATTTAATTTAAATTTTTGAACTTAAAATAGTACGTTGTGTGTGTGCTAATATAAAAATCACTCTTTCGATATTTGGAGGGTGGTGCTTCAACCTCTAATCTCTGCTCTGTATTATTTAATACTGTGCAGTGTTTCATTAACTTTTACAATCCGAAAATCCGAAAAAAAAATCGGCTATATCTCCTAAAATTTTATACTTCACAAGTGCACTGATAAACATATGAACTGCTTTTTAATTGTGAGTTTAGGGTAAAATAAAAAAAAATACAATACAAATAAAAAAAAAGTGTTGAGTTAATCAACGCTATTCTCGCTTACTTATATTGTACCTACACATATATTGTGTTCAACAGTTACTTAAAAATAACAATTCTTTATAAATAAGTGGTGTTTTAAAAAGTGATTTACTTTAATTTAATTTGAATAATGCTTTTATGATAAATACTGCGTTGTTCAAGAAAGTTTTTATCATTTCTGTCAGTTAAATTGAAGGTTGAACCTTAATTGATTTGATTGACAACTCCACTAATTTAAGGTGCCTAAAGGTTCAATGCGTGATCGATAGTAATACTAATGATGGGTTATTAAATAAACCATTTGCAAAAAATTTAAGTAACAGCCAAATCATTAATATTATTAATAATAAAAATCCTTGAAATGTAGTGCTTCTGTTTATTTTGCTGTATTTTACACTTTATACATTCTAGCATAATAAAATGCCATTTTTAAACGTAACATCAAGTTTAGCAAACATTTTTGTGTAATGGTAAGTTTTGCAATAGAAACAATGTAGTTTCGTAAAAAAAACATTACTTACAAAACTATACGCTTCAAAGAACAATGCCAATTTAAACATCGACATTCCTCAGTGAACTGCTCAGTTCATTATCTTGAACGTTTCAAAATTGTGTTGGGTGGATTAACTGGTTTGGTGGCATCACCGAAGAACCTGGTAGTAATCCGCTACAATAATGAACATTGGCTGTATAGATTAACTTTGCCGATGTTACGTCAAATAATATGCAAGAATGCGTACCCCAATGATGGAAGAAGTAAAGAGAATTGTGTGACGAATGAAAGTAAAGAAGAGATAGAAGTCGAAGATAATTAATATAATTAGTATGATGCAATAACGACTGCAAATTGAAGCACTGAAATTAATCATGGCAGAATTTCTTTTTCTGCTTTTGCGTTTGTATTTCTCATTAGCATTGATACTGATTTCGCACTATCGTGGTAAGCTTTTCACAAAAATATATTTGTGTTGATGTTCAACAAACGTATTTGCAAATAAAGATGGATGGATTTTTTTTGGAAGGACAAATTTATTAAAAGTCTTTGAAGGGGACTGAAAAAAATTTAAGAATGCCTCACTGGCTTGTTGACCACTTCGTTAAAATGATATACAGGGTGTTAAGTGACGTACTTAACTCACTTTAACCAGTGATTCCTGACATTATTTGGAGTAAAAGATGTAAATGAAATTTTGGTCTCCGGTGACTTTTTTTGGTGACTTTTTTTTTTTCAAAATTTTTTTCTTTAAAATCAAACAAAAAAAAATCTTCCGCATGTCATCACTGGTCACTCTACCGAGTAGCCAACCCACCCCTTACCCCGCCCCCAACTGTACAACACCTACCATTTTTTTATGTTTTTGTAGAAAAAAAAAAACATCGAAAATGTCACCGGAGACCAAAATTTTATTTACATTTTTTACTCCAAATAATGTCAGGAATCACCGGTTAAAGTAAGTCAAGTACGTCCCTTAACACCCTGTATAGATAGTTCCATAAGGTTGATATTTTGCTTATGCACATTAATGTAAAAGAACCTCAACAAAGATTCCGATTTTAGTGATTAAAAAAAACATAAATTTTAATAAGTGAAAATGTTTAAGGTCATTCCATGTTTATGAGATCAGTTGCGTGTTAAAGATTTAACGCAGAAAAGCGCATCAGCTAAACAAGCAAAATAACGCTGTGATACGCACTGCGATAATAATATCGTATCGTGGGAGAGATCGATCTGACATATTCCCAAGTTAGATATATTTTTAATTACAATATTCACTGATTCTGCATCTAATTTGTTGCCCAAAATATCCAATCACATGCAGCTATCTAATAGCATTGTGTGTATCGTGTTACCGTATCCTCAACATTTGTGTTTTAATTAGAGGTGTGCACATGCATTATTATGAATTCGAATTGACCGATGCGATGAAGTCGTCGATAGAAAACTGGGTCAATTAATTCGTGTCTATTACTTAGGTAGGTATGTACGAGTATTTGTGAGAATGACTTTTATTTTCACTGCGCGGCCAACCGGCTCCACTCCAACTCCCGAAGGGCCGAATTCCAAGACGGATCTGTCTTTTTACTATTTTACTAACGCAAATATTTACTCAAAAACAACTTGTCCATAAAAGTTTTTAGGTATTTTTAGTGGGTATCGAAATTTTATAGATTGAATAAGAAGAGAAAAGCCCGTGGGAAAATATTTTTTTTGCGTAATTTGATGAAAACATTTTGCATAACAATCTAATTAATTAATCAAACATAGCGTTGATTAACTAATTAGATTGAAGTTATACATAGATATTATGTACACAACATAACTCCCACATATGTTTCTAACGTAACCAAATAAATGTTAATGAAGTACAAAGCTTTGGTGCAAGGTAATTGTTCAAATTACCGTGTATTTTAAATAATGACATCTACTGCAAGATATATTGTTACGGATCAACAAACTACTCTGAGAACTGAGGACTATATTCGTGCTAATTTGATGAAGTTAGATGTATTGAGAAGTTCACAAACTTGAGCTGGTAAAAATAAATTCAATAAATTCCTACGATAAAAGGCAAGTGGCGTACTAACTAAAGACTAATATTTTACTAAGACCGGTGTTACGTATCAACTATCCATCGTATTGGTCATAAATATAACTTACTTTTAGTAAAAAAAAATAACGGTAGGTTGACGATAAACACAGCTCGGAAGTTTTTGAACGAACCTGTAGATATGATAACTTTAAAATTATGCGTATTTATGTAACTTTTAATTTATGTAAATATCTGCTTTTATCGCCATCAGCTGCATTATTCCAAAGCTCACCAAGCCGGATATTGATTTTATTTTATTATTTTTTTTCAGTCAAATTTAAAAACAATGCAGTAATTGGGAATACTAATATTTTAAATCATTTTATTCGGAAATTAATAAGGGGGCAGGTAATTAAAGTCATAGGTAACTGTCCAGAAATGTTATAAATACATTGTCTGTTGTGGTATATCTACAGTTTGATAATGCCTTCAGAGGGCGAAACAGCTGTCACGAGTAATAATAATTGCATAGCAGAACTTGTTTATAATAAACTGATTTTATAGATTACATAATAATATTTTTGAATATTTAAAAGAACTAAAAAATAAAAATGAAATTCTACAAAATAAACAATAAACATACGGATATTTATTATTTCCTATTGTTATTGGGCCGTTAACGATTTCGGCAAGTTAAAATACGAAAAAGTTCTCTATCGGCAACCTTTGTTGGGCGTTATAATACGGACCCTTAGGACCCCTAATATAAGTTTAAAAACCACTTTAAAAATAGTTCAGTGAATAAATTACGTGTAGTGATAACACTTACAAAATAAAACTTGTAATTTGGACCCGATTACCGTTCGCGTGTTTAAACCGGTAAATCGTACATAACAATCAATGATCGCCGCAACGAACGAATCGATGGAATCGTTATCGAATCGTGAATCGAGGTTTAGAAGCGTAAAAAATATCTGACCCATTTAGCATTCATGATATCCAACGGTTGATGGAACGCTAGGTAATTTTAAATTACGATCGAAATATTTGATACGGAATATCTTTCCGCGTTACAATCACGTACTAGAAAATTTTATGTTAAAATTGCTCGCATTTTTGCGATTCATATTGCGAAATATTAAAAAAAAATCACAAAACATTTTTTTTAATTGAAACTTCTTTAGCGTCGTTAGTGATTAGAATTTCGGATGAAACGGAAATACGTCACTAAAATTTATTATATGACTGGTCATCGGTTCTAATATAATGCGCTAAACTCGCACCTCGGCTCTACCTTCCCGTGGCGCAACGGATAAGGCGCTCGACAAATTCAAGCGGTCAGAGAACGGAGCGAACGGAGTTCGAATCCTACGATATAAAAAAAAAAAAAAAAACATTTTAATTTTTGTAAATGAATATCCAGTCTTCAAACCACTTTAAAATAAACAGGCAAAATAAAAGAAAGCGACATCTAGCGACATTTTAGTTTCACTTCTACCGCGTGTGAATTACACACTCTATTTTAAAAAAAAATTATTACGCACTGCTTGAAGGCAATGGGCTTATGTCATCCTCAAGTTGGGATAATTTTTGAAACTTCAGGAAATGTGATAAGAGGGCAATGGGAAGGAGGAAGATTGGAGGAGTATCAAATCACTAAATGTGTCTTATGCCATTTCACGCATCGTTTTATTTCTGATTCTTAGTTTATAACCAGAGTGACAATGAGAGTCTCATGGTATCGGTATCGGTGAAACAAAAGAGAAGTTCATTGCCAACAATAGGTACCCACCTACCTAGTAAAAGGCAATACGAATTCATTATCGATACAATGAGGAAGTTCAACGGAAGTTAGTTAAAAACTGAATAAAATCAATGCGCGTTTAAATACTATGACCTTTCACGTAATAGTTCGTTGACTAACAAAAATAATTGTGATAATAACTGCGTTCAATAAATTCGTACGCCAACTTCCTTTAACACTTATTTTTTTGCGATAAGCTTTCTAAATCTAACTTTATATCGAGAGAAAATAATAATTCAATGTGTTGCTGGAATATTTCAAGGCGCAGAGGAGAGCCATGACCAATGATAATAAACAGCAAAACTGGTTTATGTTGAAAGCGAATTACTTCGGATAAACGATAAACGTTAATACCGAGTGTTTCAAAAACTACAGATGCATTAAATACAAAGAATATATTTTTTAAATTTACATTCGTGACATTTTTTTTTCATAAGTGATGTTTTCAAGTAAAATTATTATGTAAGAATCAATTTGTACACAATACATTTTACTTCTTGCAAAAATAAAACACGATTGTTTGTAAAAACGAGTTTTTTTTCTCTCTGAAATGTACCTAATGCTAATATGATTATGTCTTGTGAAATATAGTACAGTTACTGATTTAGATGTTTTCTTTTATTTCAGATTAAAAAGCTCGTGTCATCTTTCTCCTGAATCTAATCAAGGTGAGTTAAGCATTCTGTTTGCATTCTAAACTTTCAAATCAAATTTTACAAATACCCAATGCGGCAAGTGGTCCATTAGATACAAAAAGGGCAGTATAATTTTCCCTCAAAAAAAGAAGAAAACAAAACAAAGAAGCAAAGATGTTTAAACATATATAAATCTGACATAAATCCCGATAATACTCTTATTAAATTAACAGCGCTAGTTAATTATAACATTAAATTGATATAATCCTAAAAATAATGTGACGGTGTTATTTTACTTCAACTTTATATATGTGGTTATATGCTTGGATAAATCTTCCGTAAATTATGTTGTTTTGAACTTTTCGTTTGAATACTCGATTCTCAATTAATTTTTGACATTACCATTTGTTTAAATGTATCTACCCATATGTTTATCAATTAACAAAAAAGTTAGATTCTCGCAGCAGGTTATTGACCTTTTTGCAACCTCCATTATATTAACGAGAATACCTTACAAGAACAGAATGAAATGAAATAAATGACGTTTACAGCCGCAGCCGATTAGTCATAAACCTGATATCTTGCATTAACCCAACTAGTCCATTCACGATAGATGACGATAATTTACGTAGACTTAAACAAAACCGGTTCTTCTCATTCATAATTGGTTGCATCAGTGTTGATCGAATCGAAACAAATAATGATTATGATTGTGTAGGATGACGAACCTTGGGTTTAGTGACTATAAATAGTTTAGTCCAGTTTGATGCAGAAATGAAATGTTAATGTTAATGGCTGAAATATGCCATTTAAGTAATTATCGCCACTTGCGTAGCGTATGCTTCCCACCAAAATCAAAATGAAATAATTACTCTCCACCCCTTTCAAGTATTCTTTAGTCAAATTCTGTGGTGCATCTACTAAAAAGGTTGTTATTATTTCAAAATATTAATTTATAATTGAAACAGCAGCAAATCTTTTCTGACTAAAAGAAAACAAGACTTCGAATAATTTCGCAATTAAAAAAATCTTTATTCTTAAAACAGCTTTTCTTCCATTTGCTCAAAAATAATTTCATCAGACCTGATTTATAAATTAAACAAATAACCTTTAAATTATTTACAGAACGTATTCGTAGTCCAGCTGTTCATTGTTTTACTAAGTTTTTGAAAAGGTAACAGCAACGAGCGAGATCTCACCGCATAGGGCTCCGTTGTAACTACCTACTATTTCAGTTACGTACAAAGTTTATGAGATAGGTTACAGGAGTAAACAAACGAAGTAATTATCTAACAAAATATGTATTTTTTTAACTTTAAAGTCACACTTTCTAATCACCTAGTTCTTGTAAGCCAGTGCATAAGGCGCCCACTCCCGGTCTCGTGGAGCGCTGGCAGCCTTTTCGCTCAGCAATGACCCTAACCCTGATTGGTTTGTCAAGACCAATGGCCGGGCAGTGGCCGCAGGGACCATTTCTTCGCGTGGGCACTTGCAACGTAACGATTCAAATGCCGTTCGGGATGATCTTGATCGACGACCTCAACTGGTTTTATTAGGTTTGTTATGTGAATAAATCTAGATGCATTTGAAAATGTAAATTTGAATTGCGGTTTGCTTGCTTTTATTAAGGTAATGACCGGTCGGTGATCCTTGTGAATCGATTTCCACTTTTCCTACTTTAGTAGAGTTAAAGAATATTATTTATATCATCACTACTCAATTGGAGCAAAAAGTTGCTTTTGAACTTTGTTATTGTTAAAATTATTTTTTGTGCCACCGCACAATAGCCAACTACCTGGAATCAGCCCTTACAGCATCCCCGTGTTGTGAGGACAAGGTTTTCATGCATGGTTTCTTAGTTTTCTCTCGCCAAGGCGACACTAGTACGATAAAATTACCCCATGATGACTTTAAAAAATATCTGTTTAATTGAAGATAATAATTTAAAGACATTACTCTCTGATTAAAACTACTACTCAGGGTAAAAATTCCAACTTGGCTACTTTCCGTAACAATTTAAATTACAGTATTTTGAGAGGAAATAAAAGAAAAAGTACAAACTTTTGAATCACGATTTTCTACAAGATTCTGTTCACTTAACGGGCTCATGTCAGTTGGTTTATAAAGCGTAATAAATAGTATTTTTTCGAATACTAAGCAAGATTAAAACTGAAAAAAAATTGACCAATAAATTAGGATGAGAATGAATTATGGCAATAAATATTGTGACAAGTTATGATTTCTTTGTGGGTGGATAGATAGCTCTGTCTCTTTTGGTTGAAAAGGAATAGCAATTTTAAATTGTTTGTGGACATTTGGCGAGATGACTGAGTGGGAGTCAAAATGTTTGTCAGACCAGAGGACGCCAGAGGTCAAGGGTTCAACCCCCTTCGAAACAGGTTTTTCCATGTTGGGCGGTGACCGCTCTCTGGAAACTGGATAAAAACTAGTCGTCAAACTAAAAAACCTCAGATCCTTAATACGGAAACCTTTTACATTAAAATTTCATTTAGAAACTATTCACTACAAATTAAATTTTGTATATAACGTTTGTTTATAACGATTATTTTTTTAATATATTTATGTTTTACACTTATTATTTCTCTTACATGCTTTTCAAATTTATTAATTTTTTCATATTTTTATTAAATATTATTATTTAATATTGTTATTTCTTGTATGTTGTTTGCATTTATTTATACTTTTCCCATGTACCGGAATAAAGACAATTTTATTATTTAAAACATTGGGATAAGTTTTCCAATAACTTTTTGAAGGTTACGCTCTCCAATGCTATATCCAATAATTGAAGAAGAAGATTATACTTATAAATTGCAACGAAAGATGGAACAGAACAGGTCAAAGAAAATAAAAAAGGAAACGGTCGCAACCCAGTATCAAAAACAAGATCTGTAACGGGACAACGCCAACGCCTTAAACCACTGGGCCATGCGTGGGAAATTAGTTGAGCATAATATAGTTAATTATCAGATTAAGTTATGAGATTGATAAAAATGACATGAAATAATCAGGCCTTAATGGATAATTGGTTGGGCGTTGTTCTGATAAGACAGAGATCCTGGGTTCCCAGAAGCACCCGTTACCTTTTTTTATTTTCTGTATCTTATTACCTATGTTTCATGTTTCGTTGAGATTTGTCAAAATTATCTTCTTCTTCTATGATTTATCTTTACTTTATGACTGATATATATATATATATATATATATATATATATATTTAATGACTTCACTGGTTGCGTCCTGCTATTATAGTGAGGTCAATAATTTTAATGCGGTCATGGTGATTTTCAAAAAAAATCATTTGCATGAGAAAAAAATTTGGAAATATTTGCATCTTTATTATTTATTCTTCAGCATATAAACTTCATCAACTTTATCAATTAAAATCGCAACTCTGACTTGGAAGCGCTCATAGTAATGAGTCTTTCGTTTATGTATTTTTCCAATTTCTTAGATCATAGTCATACGATATAATACTGACTTATGATAACATTGTAACCAAATTCAGTTTTTATGCAATTCCGGTTTAAAGATGAGCAAAAACGACGTTTAAAAAAACCGAATATACATTAAGTGTGTTAGATTTGCTAAATAGGAAGCTATTAGTTAACATCATAATCATTCACACTTTATCAATCATGACGAGATGTTGATTGCTTCACGGTTAGAATGCCAATTGCGTGTTTAAATGTTCAAATTTTGTTTAAATGCACTCACATATTAAAACGTTTAATTGATTTTTTTATAAAAGAATTACACATTAAAATAAATGGCCGGATGACGTAAGACCATTTTACACTAAAGAAAGAATTGATACAAACTAGTTAGAGTCGCGGAAGTGAAAGTTATAGGAAGAAAGATTTCTATTCTTTTGAGATAAATACGTTTTTAAATAAAGTTCCGCAATAAATAGTTATTTTATGCGCAGACGTGGTTTTGATGGGCCATCTTCTGTCCGTTTGATATTTGAAACAAACTAAAAATTGAAAAGATGTCGAAATGATTATTGAATAATAGTTTAGTCCATTATTTTCAAAGCACTTAAAGTTTTATTACGGCTGGTTTTGTGTTATGTGCAATTGATTGGCGCAGACAGGTCAAACCTTAAGTAATATAATGTCAGTTCCGTTGACTTGTTTATAGATACCATCGGAGAAAAACAAAGCTTTTATCGCTGAAGTAGAAACCAAAGACATTTACCCAAATTATGTTGACTAACTGAAGGCGATGTCTAATATAAAAAATATATCACTGACTGGATTAAAAATCAAGATATTAACTTTATACAAAACATTATTATTCCCAACCAAACGTAACAAAACTATAAAAAGTATAAAATTAAATTAACCTAAAAATTAAGTAGTTTTTCAAGTATCCAACAACTATACATACACTTACAATTTATATATGTGTGTACATATATGTATGTGTATGTGAATGTGTATGCGTATGTATACGTATGTATATATATATTTATATGCACGTGTGCAGGTACATGTATTTTTATGGATGTGTATGTATGTGTATGTTTATATATATATATATATTTTTTTTTATATTCCTCTAATATATTTAAATACTTTTTTTTGCTCTTCTAAATAACCAAAGTAAAATAAATATTAAAATTTGAAAAAAAAAAAATTCATATAAAACTTTCTATTACAACACAAATACTTGTTATACATAAACATAAATAAACACGTAAACACCTCAGCACAAGTTCTCCTAGTGAGGTGTTCACGAAACATACAACAATACCTATCCACAGTTTCACCTTCACAAACCTACCTTACACCCAACAATAAAATTACAAAATATATTATGTAAAAATATTTTCGAAATTGATCTATAGGTAAATACTGTAATATATAGAAATAAATAAATAAATATTATGGTTTACGCATTTATACTTAAATCGGACAGCGGGTGCATTGCAAATACTGTGACAAAGAAAAAAAAATTGTATGTTTGATGAACTTTATAAGCATAAAGAATTTTCACCTATCATATACTAAGAAACTTGAATGAGAAATTATATCATTCAGTTGCATAATGAATCGCATAGATTATAAGACATAATTTTTTATAAGAACTCGTGAAAACGAGAGAAAAATACAACAACCTTCTAGGTTTCGCCCAAAATCCAAACAACGTTTTTATTGTATCTTTCTTTCTTCAGAGACTTGAGCCAGGTACTTTGCCACCTTCCTCTTCCCCATCTTCTTCTCCTCACTCCTTCCAGCCTCACAATAAACCCCAATTGGGGATGCCTTAGTCTTTCTGGCTTCAGGCAGGATCACTTGAGACTCATAAGTGGAAATCAAATACAAAATTTAAAAAAAAAAAAAAATTGTGCTTTATAAATTAAACTATGATGGGTTGTAAATTGTACGGACAGTTCAGCAAAATAATGGTGGTGAACTGTGTAATATCAAGATAAGATTGAATTACGTTTTCTGTGAGGGCATTGAGGTCATATTGATTAATAGTATTTATTATGAACATGCTTATTTATGTGATTTTTTCGTAATCCGGGTTTGGTCATTGATAAAATAGGTGTTTCAATTCGATCGATATGAAAAGGTTCCTTTAAAACAAAGAATATGTATCGGATTCGGTAGGTAGTATGATTAATATCTTTACCACGCGGTCACGATTTCCATAATATACAGTATCACTTTTCCGTGTTGTATGTGGTATATTTTGATAAATGAGTAGGTAAATCAATTTAACAAATTATATATTACAACTCCACGACATATTGACTATGGAAATTAATTGGATTAAGGTATTAGGGTAACATAATACACTAAAAGAAGTGACCTTGGTGTGAGGTTTCTTGCTAAACGTGATCAAAATGTCGTGTTAATTGAACGCGTTGTTTTAATCAAATGGTCTATTAAAGTAGCTTTTATGGGGTTTATTACCACATGTTTTGTTTTATCGAAATCATTAACTTAATCTGTTGTTAGAAGTTATAATTATTAAATGCGCACTCAAATTTATAACAGCGATTTTTTTCCAAAGTCACGTTGTTGGTAAAATATTTGATGAAGGAAATGCACGTTTTATAACTATTTAATTTTATATTTCTATTAATTTTTATAACTATTTAATTTTATATTTCTCCATCATTTTATATTTGAAACGCGTAGATTATTTGTTGGTCGTGTTTAACATTGAAACTGAGATAAAAATCATTTACAGAATGTATTGCAAAGATACAAAAAGTTATTGAAAAGTAATAAATGTTGTGTTTTTTTTAAACGTTTGCACCCTAGAACCGGAAGCTGAAGTTAAACACTTTGGATAAAACGGTTTCTCACGAAGGGATCGTTCAGAAAGGATGATGCCAGGGTTGGGACAGGATCGGAGAATATTGACAAAAAAGTCATTAAAAAGAGCTCTTTCTGTGGCTTACAGGCAGTATTGTATTATTAGAGTAATTTGTCAATGTCTGGTGGCATTGTATATTAGTAATCAGATCTATATAATAGTGAATACTTCCAAGTCTCCTTTTCCCCTATCTCTTGCCTTTGTGAAACTAGACGCAGGAATTATTGTGAATAAATTTTGGCTTATTATACCGTGTTGCACTTTCTACTTCTTTAGCCAACTTTTCAGATATTGTTAAAGTGTCGATCATTAGGGCAGATGTGAAGAGTGTGGTGAAATGTGTGTTTATGTGCATATAAGTGATACCGTGATGCACCAGGTTAATCCTTTTAAGGCTGATATTTCAGTGCAATTATTAGTTAGTTTAATGTGTCTGTCGGAGCTTAGTTTTGATGTAGCCGTCCAGTACTGGATGATATTAAGATTTTTGTTTATTTCAGGTCGCGAAAATATTTAAAGTACGTGGCTTTAGGACGTTGGATTCTATCACATTATCAAACAGGTCAATTAAGTCGAATAATTAAACAACAACAAAAAATAGATGATCTTTAGTTTTTTTTAATAATATTATTCGATTTTCGATCATTTTTCCAACAAGCTTGCTATCAATTTATTATTTTTAAAAGAATCTTTTTTTGTATGTAACGTACGGACAAGTATAAAATTAGCGCATAGTTAGCAATTAAGCGCAGATATACAAATCTTAAAATAGCACATACAAAATTATGGGAATCACTTTTTTGATAAACACGTATTGTAATAAGGTTATGAACTCGAAAATTTTCAAGGACGGTCCTCCTACTCGCGATGAAGTAATAACTCCCGTCTCATATTCAAGTATCGATCTTTTGATAGCTCATTAAGCTATAATTATTTCCATGTGTGTACTTGAGTCTCGGGTATACATATTATACATATCCTACATCCTACAAGAGAATTGATTGTAACGAAGGTTGATTTATTATTATTTTTAATAAACGGGTACCACAAAATCTTTGATCTTTCTAGTGGAGACCGTATCTTCAAAATTATGAAGACAGTAATAATTATGTATCAATTAACATTACCTACAGGGTAAGTTTTGAATCTGAAAAAAGTTTTCATGTTTTGTATTCAGAAATACAATGTCATTATAATTATTTTTTAGCGTATAGTGCTACAAGTATAAGTTGGCGGTGGCGTAAACACGAACTAACGCTATAACTTTATATTTAATCCGGCAAACACTGCTGTCATAGACGACAGCGCCCACCTTTTCGCCAACTTACACTTATAAAAGCACGGTCATTTTGAATAATTATCCACAATTTATTGTTAAAACATTTTTTCGTTACTGTTGCCTACATTAATAACAATGAGACCTCCTAAAAGTAATAAAAAACCATAAACAGAACAAAAAAAAAACATGTTTGAACCATGAAATTATTGTTTTAAGAAAATGGCTTAACAGATTTATCGTACTTTTCAATGTCACAAAAGCGCACGACAAAAAATGATTTGTATAAGTCATAACTTAGAGTTAAGTCAAGACTTAAACTTGACACACAAACCTAATAAGTATTATCTGATTGGTACTAACATTTAAAGAGTTCATTATGACTACTATGTATTAAACGGAAGCTTTTTGTTCAGACAAATTCCTCTAATACACACACTTGACCTTTAAGGCAAAGTCGTGCAAAACGATTTAAGTGTTCAATTTTAAGGTAAGTATAACAAGTAACCGACAAGCTATCCGGTGTTGTTGTAATGTTAACACTACTCGGGCTCAATCCGAAATAATATTTAAGTCCATTAATGCTTCGTCTAAGACAAAGTAGGTAGATAGGTAAGTACTGCCTTAAGTAAGTAAATATTTTAAATCCTAGGAGGTCGTGGGATTTTATTCTAACCTTGATAAAAATCAAGAACTTGTAGATCTTGATAAATTTATTGAAATATTGTTTTGGTAAATGATTGACTACTACTTGAAGGAGATTAAACAAGTACTTATTGTTTAAATGTCTAATTTTAATTTGTACGGTTTGCAGGCCATTAAATTTAACCTCAAAGGTTAAACAATATACACAAGCATGCATGAGAGAAATATCCCCCCTGTAAGAAATAAACACTGTTTCCTCTCTAAAACTAAACCTACTTATGAAGTGTTCGAATAGATTAGAATCTAATATATTAATCTACGTTCTTTAAGTTATCAAGTCAACAAAACACTACTAATGTGTATAATAAATGTGAACTAACAACATCCAAAATATCACATCAATATCATTCGAATGCAAAAAATATAAACACGAAAAGGATTGCAATTCAAATTATTCTTGAAATGGCGTACTATTTTCACAGCCCGGTGATAAATCTATACGTAAAAGTATATATTATATTAGTTAACGTTAATAAATAATGTAGTTTGTAATAGGTAGGTAATTATAATATATCAATTAATTTGAAACTTAATGAATTGAATTGTTACAGTGTAGTCCAATTAAAATAAGTTTTAAGGCTCTTATTTTCGGCACCAGGATATGGCAACAAAGTGCATTTCATGGCCAATAGCCATGTCAAATGTCATACTATTGCGAAACATTCCTAATGCCTGATACTAAGCAATTACCATGGTCTAACGTGGCATACCAACAATGGTCTACAATTAGACGTATCTATCTTTAGCCATCCTTTTTTTCTAGATATTTTTGTTAGACACCGTCATGATTGTAACAATGGCTGGTTGTTTTTTTTTTTGTAATCCGGTTTAGAGATTGAATTGAAATCAGCTATGCTAATTGTGAATCAAAGCCGATGACGGATATTTAAGACTGATTTTCACCTTGACAGTGAAAGCTTATTGTAAAGATATCTGTTGTTAAATATTTCTACTTTGCTTAGTGGCAGTAATTATCGTGATACAGTCAGAACAATCTGCAGTCGTTCATATAAACATGACGCTTACACTATTTAGCAGTACCTAATCAAATCGTGCATTTAGAAAAAAACGAGAACATATTCACGTTTGTGGGTATCGCTATTGAAAGTACTTCCAATGAGAAGCTGTCAATTACAAATTTGAATTTTCAAACATCGTTAATTAATATTAATTATTTATTGGGAGCTGTTTTCCATTGTGCTTTCCAAGTTATTGGTAATCGCTTGTGAAAATCTAATCCCGTAGGATAATAGAGCAATATTCGCAACATAATGAAACAGTTTCTACTTTGTAATTCGTGAATAAACATCCAATATATCGCATAAAGGCATTAGGGTATAATTAAGCCCGAAGCTATTCGTATCTTCAATGGGAGTTATGTTTTCTTTATGAATGCCGCAGAAAGCTCTACGTGGTAATGTAATTACAAACGTAACACCTTACACAAACACTATCCGCTGCTAAGAAAGTGGTTTTAGGGTACGGGCGGTTAAGGGTGCGTTGTCAAAATGTTCTTTGATATTTAACAATAAATTTGTATTTTCAGCTGAGTAATAAGAAAAGGTTTTATTTGAGTCAAATCTACTTACTGGTCAATGACCAATCGTCTCGTCAATCTTAATATAAAAAAAATAGTTTTCTTTGTTTGTATCTTATGCATTCCTAAACTATTCATCCGATTGCGATTAACTTTGGTGATTGGTTCTGCGCACGCCCACAAAGATGTCTATATATAACGGTGAGCTCTGGCGTTATGAAATTGTTACTTTTACCATTCATTCTATTGGGATGAATCTTTGAGTTTTGCAGTTTTATATGATTTTTTGCTCGCACTATCACGAAAATTTCTGTACATGTATAATGGTATGCTATGTCGTTATATAATTTACAATAGGCGGCGCGGGAGTGATTTTGAAAAAATGTATGTATTTCATATAGTTTAGCAGGGCAGGGAGAGAATTCGGGAGGGGGGGGGGGGGGGATCTGGGAGAGAAATCCGGGATGGAGAAGGACAACTTTAATAAACAAAATTAAAAAGCATTTTTTTCTTTCTTTATTCTCAATGCAACGCTTGACGGATACTTACATGCTTACGCCATTTTAACAAAACAAAGAAAGAAATTAATACTTCTTGCATATCTACTATAGAAACGCAAGCATGTTTAATTTTATAACAAGAGGTCGGGTGGTAAGTGTTAATTTGCTTTATGAAAGGGTTTGGAATTGCACTGCCGCGGCCGTCACCACACCTCATTAAACTAACTAACTAACTAACCATCGCGCCGTTTCCCCGCAGGGGTAGGCAGAGAGGATGGACCGCCAAACAACACGGTCTTGGCACACACTCTTTGCCTCATTCACATTCATACATCATCTCATACATACTCTTCTATTATTCACATGTGCGTGAGTCCTGTACGACTCTGGTTCTATGAGCTCTGGAACTCGGATTTGTATTGAATTTAATTATCGTTTTCATAATTCGGACTGATTATGTTATTAATAAAGTATCTGTCTATAATAAAATGACATTTTTACATAATTTAAGGCTAGACCAGTGGCGCTGTGGCATTCCCAATTGGGGTATGTAGTGAGGCTGAAGATAGTGGGGAAGAGGGGGGTGGGAGGTGGGGAAGTACCTAGCTATTCGTATCTAGTCACCAAACATGGTTTGAGCCATTCAAGCAATGTTTTAATTCGGAATGGTGGTTTTATACAAGGGCGATACCGAGAATATCTTCCACTCTGAAACGTGCCGCTATGAATAAATGGTGACATAACACAAATCAATTAAACTTTTTTTGCGCACGCCGAAATTTGAACTCGCGACCTTCGGACCTTTCGAGAGCCTTACCCCTCGACCATAGAGGTAGTCCTGGCCATTGTGGTTGACATAACATACGTGAAACAAAACGATAACTTGACCTAGCTTGTCTCTGCTAACTTTTTTTAAAATTTTGTAGCCAAGTTTCGCTTTAATTGGTTTTCATCAAGGCAAAATATTGACACAATAATATTGAAAAATATTGAAAATAAATTAATAAATTAATATTGAAAATAATACATCGTTTCCGATGCACGATAGGTTATAAATTAATTTATGTTAGATTTAAAAAAATAAAATAAATAAAGCAAACCTCCCTTTTTACATAATGTCTGAAACTGGCCACCTTCATTTGCAGTACAGTGTTTCATGTTTCATTTAAAAAGATCCATCCTTTGATGAAGAAGGTCCGGAGCAGAAGATAGTGTCTGGGGGGTGTTCAGTGTTCCCGTGCAGATCCGGGCAGCTCGGTGAAGTCGGTTACTATATAGCCGACAGCATTTCATTTGGAACTCATTCACCTTATGAAAATTCTGTAAAGACAGACCGCCCCGCTGCGGTGGAATATTTATGTACCCGTTTCAAAAATGATGATTTACATGAAGGAAATGTGGATATAGGGTGGAAATGATTGGAGTAAAAATAGAATTTTTGCATTTTAATAATAAATATCACTTTTTTTAAATTCCCTTCAAACTATTTCGTATTCTTAACTAATCGTGTTGATTTGCTGTATCGATTAATTGAAATAAAAAAAAATAAAAACAATGTGTTTTTTTTTGTAGAATGGTTCAAAGCTCTATAGCTCACGATGGGAATGACTTTCAGAGCTCAAAATTGGATCATTGATTTAGAAAAATCAAACAAAATGTTATTTATTGTACAAATTTTATAATGCCAGAACTCACCGTTCGTGTTCTACCTCCTTCGCACAATCAACGTTTACGTATTGTATTATCTTGCGGGTCGTTTGAATCTGAACACTGTAGATGACAAATGAACTTATTGTTATATATATAACCTGTAATGTTGTAGGTAACATTATGTAGGTGCATGAATAAAAAATAATATAATAAATTAAAGATATATTTTGCCGTATAGTTGTGACTCCTATCAATCTAGAAAAGATATCCTCGATTGGTACAAAAAGTGGATAGTTTCACGTATTGCTTGCATATCACGGTTAAGTGTCAATTCATTTCATCATTCATCATTCGATCATTTCGATCTAAATATTGAAGCATCATCTCGTTTTTTTGTTCAAAGTTAACCTTGACTTTTGTCTCCGTGGGCAAAATACAACCCACTCAGCTATCAATCATTTCTTGTTCGAGTCAACCACTCCCTGTCCTCATACATAACCATCAGCCATATTGCACATGAGTAGAAGCCAGTAAGCTTTTACATTCAAATTATACTGTAGCCCAACTTGGAAGTAGATAATGATATGCAAAAGTAAGAATATATACAAACACGCTATGTCACTGAAAGAGCGTAATCATTGATCATAGCCTCATGTAAACTACACCTCCGTCATCTTCTTATAAACATCTCTCATATTCCTCTCCTTCAGATTGTGTTAGACCTTGCCTAGTCATAATTTTTCAAAACTTTCTTTGTGGTTGTGGTGTGCACTGGTATATTTTTTTCCTGATTCATTAGGTTATATGTAGTCCCTTGCATATCTCTGTAGGCCTGGAGTCGTTTTTTCTTTAGATGGCTTCTTTTGTTTCAAAACAAGGGTTTGTTGGTACAGTAATTTGGAGGTTAGATTCAAAATGAAACACTTATTTTCATTTAGTGTACAGTAAATTTTTGATTGCATATAAAATGTTAGATAAACTAGCAATAACGTGAAGTAATTTTTTATGCTGAAGTACAAGTTTTGCTTCTAGAAAATTATAGACAAAATGATACAAAGACAAATTTGTTATAGAAGATAGAGATAAAATTCAACAAAGACGTTAAATTAAAAGTAAAGGAGTTCATAGACGGAAATGAAGATGAATTTAAATATAAATGACAAGTAGAAAATGATGTTAAATATCTCAAAATAAGACGACACAACACTCAATAGCTTAAAGTTAGCATTTTTAAATAATTACTGTATGAGAGAATTTTTGTATTTGTTAAATCAAATCACGTGTGATATCTATTTCAGTCGTATGTTTTTATCAATAGATATTCGATTTGAAAAAAAGTTCTCAGTTCACCTCTACACAGGTACGAACTAGACTTGGTTAGCATTCGTGACAAAGCAAAAAAAAAGATTAACAAAATCTTTGACTAGCCGTACGCATTATCAAAAAAACTTTCATGTTTATTTTCTTCTATTACGACCAAATTATAATACAATTTTCTTTTAAATTTGATCGAGGAGTGCGAATACGGAAATAAAGTCGAATGTTATATGCAAGAGGAATGAAAACACCCCCGTTATGTATGTACCTACATCGCTTATGAAGTATTATTTTGAATAAACACATATTATAATTTAATTAAATGTCCATTAATATCCACTCAACATCCTGTATAACGTCGATGATATACAGACCCTCCTTGTTACCGGTATATTTATACCCTTAATTATACTAATTGCTTCTATCTCTCTGCTTTATTTCGCTCCCTTTTCCCTCAAAGAACCGTAATTCTTTGGCAATAAGCAAGTGTAATGATTTTAACATAAAACACAAAATTAGTTCCTTCAACTTTTACTGCTAAAAGGTTACGACCGAAATTAAAATAAACCGGATATTCTCATTTTAATAATGCTTTTATAACCCTTCTTTTTTATGTGTCGCAGCTTTCATTTTTTATTTCAAATATCGAGAAATAAAAAAAAAGTTACGAGTATTATCATGTGTTGTTTGACACAAACGAAGTACTATATTCCGTAAATGAGGAATGGCTGCACGGCCTTTTTCATACAAAATTTTTGAATTTGAGGCCAAAATACCCAATCAAATTGAACTACTTGAATAACTATTTTTTTTTATCAAAAGATATAGCAAACTATAAAATACTTTATTTTTTGTGAGTTGGTTATAATTATTAAAAAAATAGCTTTTCCCCATTTACTATTTTTATACAACGAAAAAAAATTAATAGCTTTTCCTTGGGTAAATTTTTTGAATTTATACACGACAGATTTGTATTTCAGAGTAAAGCGGTCTTTTGTAATTTAAATTTACGCCCATCGAATTGTTTTTTAAAAAAAACATTTTTTTTAAATTTTATATTTCATCATATTTCTATATTAAAGGGTGAGTTTTTGTTTTTAATAGGTAACATTTACTCTCCAACTCTCGCGGTTTGTCGGGATCTGGCGGCGGATGACCTGGACACACTGAACCCTAGATTCCTACCCATCCCTCATACCTTTTTCCTTCCCAAAACTTCCTCTTCTTCCTTTCCTTAAAAAAAACCCTCCACACAGCATCTCCAAAGATAACATAATTTTTCTCAGGGCCTCCTGTGTGGAGCTAATATAAAAAAAAAAATAATTGCCAAATTCCTTTTTTTAAATTATTTTCTTCAGCGGCCTATATTTTATAAATTAAAACACAAATAAATAAAGTATGTTTGCTAAACATACTTTTTGTTAAATATAATATTCAACGTCCTTGCGTATTTTGGCCTCAAATGTAAAATTAAATTTTGTATGAAAAAGGTCGTTTCCTTAAACTTGAGGGCACGCGTGTTTCCCTACGGAGTTCGGGTTCCGTACTCATCGGATCATCCCAAACAAACCACAACATATTTATTTTTTTAAGTGCCTACCTAAATACATTAAATTACTTATTAGGCTAATTATTTTCATTTGCGTTGGTACTCAATGGAGCATGAACACCGGAAATATTACAACTCTAGAACAGGTTCTTTTACATCCATTTTTTTATGAAATACCGGATATTTTAGAAACGATAGAGGCACACAACATAAGAATAGCATACAACAAGTAGAAAGATAATCATAAGTTACTGAATGTTGTGTAATTTCGAGATTATTGTAAATTGTGTATAAAAAATATATGTGTAAATTGTCTACATTTTTTAAATATTTTATCACTATCGAATGCTACATCCCAAAGTAAAAATTGGAACCCTCCAAAGATAATTTCTAAGAACTCTGATGTACAGCTATAATTTTGTCTCCATTTCTTAGGCCTTTCTCTAACCATTTTTCACGATCTGTTTCTAAGTCGCTTCTCCCAAAGCATCCACTTTGTCATGATTTTCAGTGACCTGTCATCTGGCATTTTTCCGCTTGGTCAGCCCATCGCCGTTTGGGGATCAAATGAATCTTTCGATGGTTTAAGACTCGTATTGATTTTCTAGTTCATATTATATTTTGTAACGAAGGCCCAAAAAAATCTGACTTTGTTTTTTTATTTATTAAGTCTATAAAAATAAATATACAAAACGAAAAAGTTTATTTTAAAATGATAACGATTTTACCTTTGGTATGTTGGCAATAGTTTTTCTTATATTTTGTGATGTAGGAAGTAGGTACCTGCGATTGATTCAAACAACAGTTCGTTAACTCCTAAATCACGCACAACAACAACTATCCTCAATTATGCTCTAAATATACCTGTGTTCGCTTTTCCGGTTTCAGCTGCTGCGTGAATTGGTTGAAGATTCAAAGGTTTCAGAATTTAACAAAATTATATAATGTCTTTTGAGATTTCCTTGACATATGTGCATCAAAATAATTAATTAATAATAATAATTAATTATAAGCGCCTAACAATTGGTTATTTGTCAGAATTAGAGCCTGTTCATTACTCAATCCAATTCCTTATTGTATTTTGAAGATCCAAATAATTGTTGGATTTTGTACTAGGAACAAAGAGTTTTTTGGTCTTTTGAATGAAGATTTTTTCTTTGATACTAAATTCGGATTTAGTGTTTTGACTGTTATTGTTGTTATGTACACTTTGAATTATCGAACCTTCAAAACGTGTCTGAACAGACATACGAGCACTTAATGATCGCTATTTAAATACAATGATGAATAACATAACACTAATGGAGCAATATTTGCGGAAATGCCAGCTGCAACCATTACTATGGCTCCAGTTAAATGAATCGATTTTCGAAATAAGAGATAAGAAATCAATCAACTCATTGTTACAGCAATTGACGGTTGTCTTATTTAAAACGCATGTAAATATCGCATATTCAAAATATAAGGTTCTAGTTAATTATAATTTGTAAGATTGTAGTCAATGATATCACAAACAGTAGACATGTTGTAGAGATCTCAAAAAGAAACGCAGGCGAAACATACTATCACTTGAGAATGCGAGATAGCAAACATAGCAACGCATAAAAAAAGGACACCCTCCTGGCAGCAGGTCCTCTCAGACAGCGTTTCGTGTTCATCTTAATGTAAGCGAGTAAGCGTTTCTTGTCATCTCCATCACTCCCGTAAAGTAGAAAGTAGTATATACTGCAATTTTTATATACGAAAAAGCCGTCCGATCCTATATCTATTGCGTTTATTCAGACATGTTCTTTGAATGAATCTGTCATACATGAACAACATTTTAATAAGTTTTTTTTTTAATTCGGGTGGTTACTCGTACCTGTGTCTAAAATTTTATCACTGGCTTAAGTGTCGTTGAATTTTTGGAAAGATTGTTGGGAAGGTACTAAGAAATCTAAAAAATTGTTGAAGTAAGTCATCAATTAGCAGCTCAATGGTATTATCCCCGTAAACGACACGAATGGTTCTACTCTCTGATGCCAATAATAAAAATACTAACATTTTTCGTAGCGCCAATCAAACAAAAGTATGACTAAAAAAACTTTAATTTTAGGCAGAAACCTAGAACTCTCAAGTAAAAATTATATTTTTTCTCAAATTAGCAAATTCAATTCCAATCAAAAAATGACATCGAGATGATTTAAACACAATACAATGTATCCTTGGTAACCAACATCGCGACGAATTTATTTATAATAATATACTTAATACACATCCCCTTTCCTCGTTTCAATTAACGTTGTATCTAAAGGGTATTATTAGCCCTAATTATACATACGTGGAACATGGAGTTTCCAGCTTACAATAAATCTTCGCTGGAAGCTGATAAGACCTCCGACAAACGCAATACGGTAGAAACATATCTTGGTGCATTAAGCTATGAGTATTCTGTTCCGCGCCTAATCCATGGTAAGGCAGGCGATAATTGTCGAACAAAGAAACGTTTGTTCCTACGATAAGAAATATTTTTCAGTACTGTACAACATATTTCGAGATACTTACATCGCGCGTTGTATAATTTCAACCCATTTAAGACTCCCTTCCCTTTTTGTTTGCTTGGCCTATATTGGCCATGGATTCCTTTCAGATCTCTATAATATTACGTTTATGTAAGTAATACGATCTTAAACGACATTAAATCTATTTCCATCCATCCTCTTCCATTTTCAAGCCTAACTGTCATCCATCAGTTCTGTATGAGAACAGACTGACAACATCGTTTCAATTGAGCACTTTTTACTTTCGTCCAAGTGGTATGGCTTAGGTAATTAAAGGTATGTTACAAAACCAAGTATGTTACTTTAGACTCTAGATCACTGTTTCGTAAAACCAATGTTACCACAACACTGAAAGACTACACACTCAGTGATCCCCAGAAGTACCTGGTTACCAGTTACTGCCAAACAATCGACCTGCGATTTCAACCTGTGAGAAAATAAAATCCAGTGATTTGCGGCTGCAACACGTTCATTGTGTTTGGCTTACGATGTGGGAAACAGAGGTGTAACTTTCATGGTTATGCTCGGGCGTGGGTGAGTGCTGACTTAATAATTGTATGACGAAAATTGAAATTGGTACCGGCTCGTTTTCATAATAAAGCACTTGTGAATAATTCCCTTTTGAGTGCGCCGTTCGCTTGCGCAAGCCGGCTGCTTACCTGTAACTGCTCGCACCGCTGGAATTGCAAAAAGGCAATTGTTAGCAATTTGGTGTTAGGTTTTTCGTTCAGGCACGTCGTTCAATGTTCAAGCAATGAACGGCTAATGAAATGGAAAGTGAATTTTTCAGCATAATTAAGAAACTTCGGTATTTTACTGAGAATTCTGCGAGATTTTATCTTTCGTTCTTAACAGTGGTATCTATCGTGTTAGCAGCTCAAAAGAGGCTTGTCAAGGAGATCATAATTATTTTATTATAGTCATTAAAATTCTGCATAATTTTCATTTTATATAACTAGTTTCGGATGTACAACGGGCGGCTACCCGATTTAGAGTAAATACCAACGATAATGGCAAAACAAACCATGTACCCACTTGTTTTACAAACAATTCGAAAATTGTGTAAAAAAATATTTGTTTACAATCAATTAACTAATTGGAAAGAAATTGGTTGAAATTTCAATTTCGCGTTTGGTTTCACATATCGTATAAGTGGCGGTAACAAAATTCGCACACGAAATTATTTGTTTCAACAAGGTTTTCGATCGGTGGTATGAATGCAAGTGTACTTACAAACACACATTTATTTCCTAACGTTGAATATTTTTATATTTACCTATATCTCATAACAACTCATTGTTTTAACCACGTTCATTTTCGTGTTTACATAGGTAGGAAGATACACATTATTTTAACAAAAGCTAAACCTTAACAAATGTTGGAAGAAATCTGTTTTGGAAGAGATTAGAATAAACGTTGAAACGTAATCAATCGATAACCCCTTCACTTTAACCATTTATATGATACGTGGGATATGTTTCTGTTCCAAGAGGCGTAAATCGTGGTGTTGTCCTCATGCCGCGAGTGCGGCACCTGTGATTCTGTGTAATATCACATCGTCGCTGACCAAGACCACTAATAACTTGCGTAAAATATTCCAGCAATTTTAAAGTAAACATTATCAAATATTTAGGATTAACCTTTGATACACACCTAAATTGGAAGCAACATATACATAACACTACAAACAAAATCCGTAAATCTATATACTTTTTCAAACAAACACGCAACTTCCTTGACTTAAAACTTTTAAAAACAGTGTACCTCTCACTATGCCAATCTCACATCGAATACGGAATTTTAGCTTGGGGTAATGCTTATTCCAGTGCCCTCGACCCCATCATTAAAGCACAAAAACTTATCATAAAAATTATTCTTAAACTGCCTCTTATTACCGGCACTGATACGATCTTCAATACTTTCAACGTTATGGACATTAAACAACTCTGCGCAAGATCCATATTAGTTAATTTACACAAAAACAACAAAACATCATACAAAACAACACAAACAACGCACAATACCCGAGCCAAAAACAAAGAACTTCTCCAAACTCCTTTTTCCAAAACTACCTTTGGACAAAGACACTTCAAATACATAGCTTGCAAACTATACAATACACTACCAGCTACAATCAGACATACTGAATCCTTGACAAAATTCAAACAAAACGTAAAGAAATGGATTGTTAGTATTGGACGCCACACTACTGCAAACATCTGTAAAGTAAATCATTAATAGACAGTAAACAATTTGCATACGACCTAACCCATGTAAAATAATTTAAAAATAGAATCATGTCAAATTAATTAATCAATCCCATAAATAGATTTGACAGGATTTACTATACATCATCATTTACTGTACATCATCTCTTCCTACATTTATATAACTCTCTTTAAAGTATTTACCCACACTTCCAATCACCTTTCCATTTTTATAGTATTCAATTGAATTTGTATGTAACTTAAAATATTCCTGTAATTTTAAATATGTACCTCTAAGCCTGTCTCAACACAGGTAAATCCTAGTGAGACAGGCATCAATTAAACCCTATGTAAAACCCTATGTTTATAGATTAATAAAATAAAAAAAAAATAAGAAAGCTTGTTTTTCGGTGACTTTAAGGGATAAATATAATGACCTTTTTGGAATCGACACACTAAAATAATTTAAATTAAAAAAAATCGAGTGCAGTTCACACGCGGTAGAAGTGAAACCTTCACCCACACAATCTCAACCAATAGAAACCCTTGAAAAGTGAGCTCATAATCAAAGCGACTAATGCGCGCAGCTTAACAGCGCTTGAAGGTACTGTCGTAGGCAAGGTTTCATTCTATCTCATTCTCTCGCAGGCTAAATTCTATAGATGTATGTGTTTGTCTCTTTTTAGTGTCAGTGTGGGTTTCAAATCACAGCGGTGCTAAAGAAGTTTCACTTCAAAAATCAGTGTGTGCAATTCAGCAGAAGTGAATCCTTCAGAAAACTAAAGTAGATAAGAGTAGGGAAGCTACGAAGCACCGCACAAAGGGGAGACCGAATATACCATCTCATTCTTTCGTAGACAAAATATTATAGAGTATGTGTTTGTCTCTTTTTAGTGTCACTCGTTTCTGTTTCATCGAATTTCAATCAAACGTTGCTATAAAATCATAAAGTTTTCACTTCGACATTAATTAAAAAAGAAACTTTTAATTCAAAATATATCTGCTCCATGCTTGGATGATGGTTACGGTAAATACATGCACTATTTGTTGGATGAATAAGCTTCTGATTAGCATCCGTCGATAAAATCGTGACTTCCAATAGTTATCCGCATTTAATTTATATAAGATTTATGAAGTGTGATGATGCAGGAAGTCTGCACGAGTGTGAATTCACATTAAATACTTCAAATACAATTCCAAGATACCAATACCAGAAAACAGTTTTACAAACACGACTGTTGCATATTCTTAATTACACGTACCCGTGTTATTTAAAGAAAACGAGAACTTTACGGGTAAACTGGCACTACTCAGAAAACGTGTAAATTTTATTATTTGATCTTAAATACCGCGTACCGCTCAAGATAGGTAGATATTACCTATGCATTCTACTACAATATTATTAAACTCTATATTTAGGCGCTCTTTTCGGTGAAGTGAAGATTGAACCCTTGAAATTCCTACCCACTTTTCTTCACCCGTCACCCTGGCTCAGCACTCAGATGTCCTGATATACTGGTGTCCCCTCAGTTAAACTCATGGTTATATTAAAGATCCCTCGTAAAAAGTGGGCGTTCTGTACAGGGCCCGCAGACACTTTAATAATACACAACTGCTAACCCTGCATAAATCGCAAGTGCGCCCTACGGTTGAATTCGGCAGCCACCTCTGGTGTGGAGCTCTAAAATACCTGAAAAAATCCTCGACGAGCACAAGCGTCGGATGAGAATGCTATCCTTGTTCTACCGGTATTTCAATGGAAGATACTCCGAGGAACTAGCACCATTGATCCCCTTGGCATCGGTGCATAGTTGGGAAATACGCCAAACGCGTGCACAACTTATGTACATTTGTCACATGAAAACGGGTCGCTTCATCGAGACGTTTTTGAGTTCAACAGCTCGGTTGTGAAACGATTTGCCGGCCTTTATGTCTCCTCCTTCCTACAAAATGGGTCTTTTCAAGATTAGTGTTCACTCCTTCATCTCCTCAAAAAGACCCTTCATACAGCGTCTGATGACATAGGCCCTGAGGGAAATTATTTTCTTCAGGTCCTCCTGTGTGGAATAAAAAAAAAGATGCGACTTCTGTTCACTCTATCTAAATATTTCACTCTCACCACCATAACGTCAAACTTTCTTTCCCTTTTTGCTACCTCATCCATTCCTCACAACATTTTTTTTAATATTTGGAATCATTCGTACTGTGCACATAAAACACATTTAGTTACCAACCAGACAAATCTCTTCTCTTTAAACATTTTTTTTACATTTCGAATCATTTATACTGTTTAAAAAAAACAAATTTAGCTACCAACCAATCAAATCTCTTCTCTTTAAACATTTTATTACATTTTTAATCATTTATGTACATAAAACATATTTAGCTACTAACGAAGCAAATTCGTTCTCTTTAAACATTTTTTTTACATTTCGAATAATTCATACTATATACATAAAACACATTTAGCTACCAACCAGGCAAATCTCTTCTCTTTAAACATTTTTTTACATTTCGAATCATTCATACTGTGTACATAAAACACATTTAGCTATCAACCAGTCACATCTCTTTTCTAAACATTTTTTTTACATTTCGAATCATTCATACTGTGTACTTAAAACACATTTAGCTACCAACCAGGCAAACCTCTTTTCTTTAAACATTTTTTAAACTACTTTCCGAACTTTACCCAAAACATGCGCTTTTAACATTTACCCAAAACATGTGCTCAGTTCACATATGTTTTATCAAAGCGAAAACTACAATTACATTTTATTAAAAGAAAGACATAAATTAACTGTCTTATTTTGATTCAATTAATTCATAATATTTAGATTAAAAGTAATAATTATTTTCTGACTTATTATGAGCTGGTCGCAAGAATTTGCAATCAGAACAGATTTCTTCACCACGAATTAAATGTATCTTGCGCTCATTTTCTCACTTAGGAACCTAGGAACTACCCAATACCTACCCATCTAGAGCTTCGTGTGCCCAGTTCCTTATCTCCACTGCACTAACAATGTAACGTATTTCACAGACGATAATTAGTGGAACGCTGGAAGGTTATAATCGTTGAGATTTGAAAGTAAGCCTCATGGCATGGAATGCTTCCGGGAGTGATCGCTAGATGGCGATAGTATCTGTAGCTAAGTACTGAACCTCCGAATAATAATGCTGTGTCTGAATTTATGCCATTGAACTTAACTATCACGGAAAAATAATTCAAGTTATCCTGTCAAAAGAGAAAAACTTTCTTGGGAGATAACTTTAATGGAGGAAGAATAATCTTTTATATTATAACAAAGACTTTTAAAGTTATGCTCCCCTTTAGTCAAAAGTACGTTATATAAAATTATCATAACGCCTTGTGAGCTGTGGTTTATCATATTATATAAAAATGAATGTTTCTTTGTTTGTCCTTTTTGCGTTCCTAAACCATTCTCGGATTGCAATGAAACTGTGGTGATTTGTTGTACGCAAGTATGTAAGTTGCCTGCGAAGGTTTCTATTTAAAATGGTGAGCTCTGGTGTTGTGAAATTATTTTTTAATCCATTCATCTGATTGCAGTGAAACATCGGTGAGATGTTGTCTACATGCCCGTGAAGGCTTTTATATATACTGGTGAGCTCTGGCGTTATGAAATTTATACAAATAATTTAGAATAGGTGGCGAGCTAGTTGCTTAAAAAAATTGTCTATTTTATACAGTTTATCGGCAGGGAGGGAAAGAGGAAGGGGGACGGGAATCTGGGAGGGGGGAATCTGGGAGGGGGGAATCCGGGAGATGGGAATCCGGGAGGGGATAATCCGGGAGGGGAAAATCGGGAGGGGGAAGGAGAGGAAGGTTGAAGGGGAACAAAGGAGGGGAATGGGAGCGGGAACGGACTAGCAGGGAGAAACAATTTCGCTCTTTATGTGGCATTGCAACGCATGCTGGATACCCGCCAGTATTAAATAAAAATACCGATGAATCAGAGAGGAAAATAAAACTTTGTGGTGAGCTCTGGCGTTTAAATAAATTTTTACAAATAATTTGCAATGGGTGGCGCGCGAGTTGCTTAAAAAAGGAGCGTAGTTTAGTAGCAGGGAAGGAAAGAGGAAGGGGGAAGGGAATCCGAGAGTGGGGTAGGAGAGGAGGGGGAAAGAGGAATTGAGAGGCAGAGAGAAACAATTTCTTTATTTATGTGGCATTGCAAGGCATGCCGGAAACCCGCAAGTATTATATAACAATACCAGTGAATCAGATTAGGGTAGTACCTACATAATTACTTATTTTTAATAATTAATGGTACAACTCTAAGCACATTAACACGGGTATTAATAAATAAATTAATTAACTAGTGACGACAAAGTATTCCGAAAAAACAATGATGGCAAGCCTGTGAGGTTTATTGTTTGTGCTAATTTAATTACAACGAATAAAGTCTTTATTAGATGCTAATGTGTTTTATCTGCGATCATAAAACGTATTTCAGGACTGTTTATTATTTTAGGAGTATTTCTCACTTTCAGTACGCTGTAACTGTGCTCAAATAATTAACTGTTATTGCAGGATATAGGTTAATTGAAATTAGTTAAACCAGGTGTTCCGGACAGAATATTTCCCCAAATAATTCCTGAAAAACATGGAAAATTTTCAAGAAATTGTCTGGCATTTTACGTATTTATTTTTGGTCTAATTAATATTATGATTACCAGATAAATAATTAAAATAAACAAATTTTTATTTGATTTTCTCTTTTGTTTTCTTGATTTAATGAAGTGAAATTTGGAAGGGGAATTTTACCCGCTTCCTCGATCGAGATCGTGCTGAAACTCGGTAAATAGATTCGTTATCGATGACAATGCATTGTATCAACCACGCATATACACGCGGATAAACATGCATTTCTCTGATGTAAGTTGACATTACAGCATTTAATAGACGAAATAAATATCGCTCTTAACACCTCGGAATTTCAAAAAGGAGGTTTCAGTCCTCAGTGAAACAAAATAAAATTATGTCTTAAAAGTCATTTGAAATAGATATATTCTATATATAGCAAGCTCCCGGTAACTTTGCTACGCCGCTTAATAAAGAAATTGTTTCTCCCTGCTTGTCCTTTCCCATTCATCCCGTTCCCCTTCCATCACCCCTTCCTCTCCCGCGTCCTCTTCAACTCTCGAGTTCCCACTCCGCCTTCCCTCTCCGCACTTCCCTTGCCCGCTTACCCCGTCCCACGAACCCCCTCCCCAATTCCTCTTCCCCCTCCTGAGTTCCCCTCCCCCTCGCGGGTTCCCCTCTCCCCTCCCAGCAACCCCCCTCCCAAGTTCTCCTCCCCCTCCCAAGTTCCCCTTCGCCCTCCCAGGTTCCCCTCCCCACTGCCGCATTCCAAACATTCAGTCCCGGTACATTCAGTTTTCAAACAACTCGCGTTCCACCTATTGCAATTTTCTAATGCAAATTTCGTAATACCAGAGCTCACCAGTATACATAGAAACCTTCGCGGGCGTGCTCTCATCAAATCCCCAAAGTTTCATCACAATCGGATGAACGGTTAGCTTTGCATAATTTCATGATGCCAGAACACTGCCGTATAAAGAAACCATCGATGAATGATTTATCAACGCATAACATACATATTTAGAGAAAAGCAAACATATTTTTATTTTTATATTGACAGATAGTAAAAAAACTTCGTTTTAAACGGGACAGTTTTTTTTCAATTTATTTTTTTATCAACTCTATCATGCTCGTTGCTTACAGTTGATGTGATAGGGAAGGAACTTCATGGAACTGTACGACCATTAGTTTCCGATTTAAACTTTTGTCAAAAAACTCACTCGACAAAAAGCAAAAGGTGGCAAGCTCTTTGATTTCTTATAATTGGTTTATCTTGTATGTATTATTTTCTATGTCAAGATCTAGACCAAGATCTGGATCAAGATCTGGATCAAGAACTGGATCAAGATCTGGATCAAGATTTGGATCAAGATCTGGATCAAGATCTATATCAAGATCTGGATCAAAATCTATATCAATATCTGGATCAAAATTTATGTCATGGTCTGGATTGAGGTCAAGGTCAAGGCAATTTTGGTTAAGAGAATTAGTGAGGGGGGGGAGGGTGATGGGAGAGGTAGGTTGGGAAGTACCTGACTATTAAGATCAGGTCACCAAACAGGAATAAAGGTCTGCATGATAGTCTTTCTCCAGGGTGATACAGAGCTTCTGCCACTCTGGAAAATCTCACAACAAATATTTGTTTGTTGAAATAATGAGGCTAAAAAGATTAAATTAAACTATCCTAGTTATTTTACATTACCACACCGATTAATGAAACTTGATGGTATTGATAATTAGCTTTGTGTTTCTGATACATTGTACGAGTTGGCCAATCATTTGATTAATCGTGTCATTAGTTACAGTTAATTTGACCAGTGGGCAACGTCTGAGCCTGGAGGGCTAATTAGCGAAGATGAAGTTATACCGATCAAACAAACGAAGATGCTTATAATATACGTAATATAGCGCGGTGGGCTAATTGGCGTGTAGCTAGCTTCCAGCATTGCCGAGGGCCCCACACACAGTTAGCGTCGTCTTAAACAATTAATATCGTAATTTATGCCCAAGTGTGGACAGACCACAAGCTAACACGTGACCCGGTGATTGCAAGAGGTGGTGTGGCACAGGAGTGACGCGTGCTCAAGGTTTTGATGCTAGTGTGAGATCTCTGACTTCACTGTCTCAGGGAGTGAAGGTGTTACACTTTAAGAGAAAACGATTAAAATCATTATACCTAACACTTCATTTTTACATTTAGAAGACAATTTTAAATACCTTTTTGACTTATAAGATATTTAATAAATATAATTTTAATATTTCTATTTCAATTGATAATTCATGGTGGAATTCATTATAATATATTATTATAAAAACAAATATAAAACTTTTTTCCACTTTAATTTTATTGACCGTAACCGGTTTCAGCTCGCTAGAGCCATCTTCAGACAGGTAAAAATTATTCTTAGTCTACGGTTTATATAAATAACATATGAGGGAGGGGAAGCGGGGTGGTCTAAAGGATTTTAATCAATTATATTAATTACATTTGTTACTAAGTCGTTTAAGACTGTCGAATTTCTAAATATTTTGGTAATTCCAGTGGGCTAATTAATTACCTTGGGTTTGTAGCTCACTTGAACATTGTTCAGGGAAAAAACCTTACAAGTAATATAAATTATTAATGACCTTATTTTATTGTCAAATCATTATTATATTTTATCCATGCATCGTAAATTTTCGTGGTCATTAATTTTAATTAATTTACAAAGAAAACAGGTTTAATATCGGGTCATTTGATATCAATGACCCGATGGTTTAATAATGGATCATATCAATGACCCGATATTAAACCTGTTTCCATTGTAAATTGTTCTCTATTGCCCTTCTTTCCTCTACCCATTTTACATTTCCATTGACTTTGTCTTCTATTTATAATTGTGTTGTCTAGCTATGACCATTTTTTTTTATCTATTATATATAATTAGTTAGTAAACCCTGAAAAAGTGAGCTTAGCATACGAAACATGTTGGTTTTTTAAACAATAAAAGTGGTGAAAACTAAGTTTATTATTTATTTTGAATTAAAATGGTGCCACAAAATAAGTTTGTTGTAATTTAATTAAAACAAATAACTTTGTGTACACCACTATTTAATCAACAATATCAACATGTTTCGAAAACTATGTTTTCTTCGTCAGGATAATAAGTTAATAAAAAATAGCAAAAGACAAATAAGTATAGACAAATTAGAACATAAACAAAATATTAGAAAGGAGAGGTGATTAATTACTTAAAATATCATAAAAAACAATTATATAAAATAAAATTTAAAAATTATTTTAGGATGGGTAAAAAATTACATAAACATAATAAAAAATCTTTTAAAACAAAACAAGAAGTCTAAATAACAAAATAAATTATTATAAATATAAGTATTAATACGAAAATAAATTTAAAAGATTGCTATTTTTAAAAAACGTTTGGTTATTTATAATATTTAATTTACTATTAATACTTTTGAATAAATAAGTTTGTTGTGTTTGCAAAAATAAATATGTGTATTTTAGGATTAAATAACGGACGTGAAAGTTTCAACCAGGGTTTTGTTTTTGAAGTTTGAAGTAAATAACTCACGTCTTATATTTGTCTTATCTTGTATCGAATTGATTACGTCCCCATTCTATAGAAGCCGGTGTGCAAGGCACAAGAATCCTCTCCAAGTCTTATCGTGTTAACTCGGGTTTCAATGGACCCCGGTTATAGTAGTAAATGATAGTCGCTGCTGCATTCACTGCAATCGGAACATGGTATCGGAACCGTATTGAAGTGGGGCATGTGCATTTCCTAATTGCATGAATGTGCAGCACGGCGCAGGTGCACTGTATGGCCATCTAGAATGTAAGCAGAACTTTAGTAAAGCGCAGAAACTCTGCTGATTTTCCGCTTCGAGCATTATAGTTCAACTTAGAACCGGATGATTTTTAAAAATTCTTTTTGGTATTTTTTTTAATATGAATAATAATTGGGCAATTTGTACAGCGCCGTTTTTGTGAATAATGAGCAAAAATTCTTACTGCCCAAATTCAGTTGAACTGTGGCATCCCTATTTGGGAAATTTTGTGAATCTGAATGAAATTGGGAAGTAAAGAGAAAATAAACGGTCAGGAAGCACCTCGGTTTTCAGTTCTAGTCACTAAACATTTTCAGTCACAAAAGGATTTTTTTTTACATGAGCTCCACACAGGAGGCCACGACGAAAATAATTTCCCATAGGGCCTATGTCATCTTTGGGGATGCTATGTGGAGGGTTTTTACAAGGAATGGAAGGGGAAGAGACTTCTGGGAAGGAAAATACTTTAGGGGCTGGGTAGGAATCTGGGGTTCAGTGTGTTCTGGTCATCCACCTCCAAGACCTCGACAAACCTCACCCCACGAACCCGGGCACCCCTGCTAAATCACCAAACGTAGCGAACCACTTGGGGTGACCTATGGCAGAAGTGTTGGTTATCCAATAAAGTTTCCCTGGGCGGCGGTACCCATTCACGCCTCCCAAATTGAAAATTGAATGGTAGTGTTTTACCAGGGCGACGCGACGCAACGGTGAACATATATTCCATCCTGGGTCGATGTGCAAATAAACTATGTTATTTATTTTTTATAACTTAATCCATGAAAAATGTGTTCAATATTATTTACCAACGCCGGGTGTTAAAACTGTGACGTTTGCTTCCATTCTTATTTTTTGTGTACCCTTTCAGGTCCAACGTTGGCGATCACTCTGGTAAATGTATCTCAATCTTGCGCTGCCCGGAATAGCTCCTCCACACTTCTAATACCGGTCCACTCTCATACATTTTGCTGCCAAGACAATTGTCTCCTACCTGGCACTCGGCAACCCTCTATCACGCCTTTTAATATTTGGTTCCATTACGAATGAGTTTAGTCGCTGTGCAACGAAGGCCATGAATATCGTAAATAATTAACTAAAACGAGTTTTTTTTCACATTAGATATGCATTTTAAATACCCGTTCATTTAAAGCCATAAAAATATATAATGATCGGTATTTCAGTAATTGTTATTAAATTCTGAAAATATTCATATTTGACGAGGTCGCAAGTTCGTTTGCCCCGATAAAAAAACCCGAATCCCAACGAGAATACGAGTAGCAACAAAAAAACTTTAATAACTGTTGTCATTGACATGCTTCAAAGTCACACAAATTAACTATTTATAAAATATACTGGTGTAAGCGTGCAATAAACTAGCCAATTTTTAAACGTGAAGTTTGAAATATTTAAATACCTGTTTATGTTCGACTTTTTACTGGTTTCATGCATTTTTTAAATAAGTTATATTTACGTGTACGTAGATAATTATTAAAGGTACTCATAATCTTCGTCCTGAATCTGAGAAGCGCGAACGAGTTAGTGTCAATCGACAGTTGAACACTAATAGAAATATCAGAATGAATGATTATAGTTACGAATGATAACATACATTATATTTTGCTCTTTTGACTGCTTAATTTTTTAAGTGGAAACTTCTTTAGCACAGTTGTGATTTGAAACTCGATGAAACAAAAAGCGACACTAAAAAGAGACAAACACATACAAATATAGGATTAAGCCTGCGAGAAAATTAAATAGACTAATCGGTCTCCTCTTTGTGCGGTGCTTCGTATCCTCCCCACTCTTTTCTTCCTTAGTTTATACAATTTTTTTTAGTGAAAACTTCTTCAGCACCATTGTGATTTGAAACTTGAAAAAACGAAAAATAATGACACTAAAAAGAGACAAAAACATACATCTATAGGATTTAGCCTGCTAGAGAATGGGATAGACTAATCGGTCTCCTCTTTGTGTGGTGCTTCGTAGCCTATCGATTTCCTTTTTGTGCGGTGCTTCGTAGTCTCCCCACACTTGTCTACTTTAGTTTTCTGAAGGTTTCTCTTTTACTCTGATATTTTTATTTATTTTATTTTTCCAGTTGACATAATTAACATTATAAATGTGTGCTGTGATTGTCTGGGCTATCTGATGAAGACATTGAGTATAATTATTAGTAAATTAGAAGTGTGTTTCTTGAGTTTTTTTGGTGAAAATAAGAAGTTCATTTTAAAGAGTCCTCTTCTTTCCTGTCTCGAACGATTCACGAGTCGGCTATGCCTTCCTCCCTCCTTTACATCACTGGACATATTATAGACATCTACCCTTCACCTATACCTACTGATCGGCCGGTTAATAAGTTTACTCGCCGGCCAGCCCATCAGATTAAGTTTTACTATAAAAAATATTTTCCTGCTGGTTTTAAAATAGGTCGATTTTCTTGTTTCAGTATTTCACCGTTCGGATAAAAATAATGTAATTTAATTACAGCTTCCATCAGTGGACGCTCGAAAAATATGTTTTCGATACGGTAGACGGTGGAGGAGTTAAATAACTGTTAGCGGTATCTATAAAAATATCGATTACGGAAATTTGAAATACTGTAAAGGACAAAATGTTAATCGTTCAGGAGAGCGAAAATTTTTTTAACTATCCAAAAAATCTTAGCTCCTGTTTTTGCAGACCTATAATTGAGTGGAAATTGGCCAAGGCGTAAAGTACCCATCTCGTACAAGACCCCACTGAGAGACAGCCTGGGTTCTCATTGCCTCGCAAACTCTGGTCCGCCTTCCCATATGATGTAAAAATGGGGCCTTAAAGAATCGGAGATGTGTGAATGCGGTGAGGTGCAGACCACCGAACATGTGGTCAACGAATGCCCGCTGCATTCATTCCCCGGCGGGATTGATGAGGTCCACAGCCTGAGGCCCTAGACTGGCTCGCAGATCTAGATGTCCCCCTCTGACCCTCCCACCATACGAAAGAAGAAGACCTGTAATTATTAATTTTTATTGTAAAATGACATTGAATAGAACTTACCTAATCCTTTTTTTATAATTTCTTTAATAACAGTATTTAATTTATTTAAATTTTTTCAGAAAAAAAGGGAAAAGCCGCATTTATTTTCCTAGAAATTTTCGACTTCGCAGATCGAAAGAAAAAAAAAGATGCATTTTATTCTGGATTTATTGTTATTTACAGCTTTTCAAATTTTCACTATGGATATATTTATATGTATAAGTATTACACACACGCGCGCAAATACGTACTCTCCCTCTACGCACCTTCTTTTCTTTTTCCAATCCACCTTGTAAACCTGCTGGACCTCTCTGGACTCTGGTCGAGTTACATAAATTTACCAAAAATAAACAACGTAGCACAGCTTATAACACGATCCTTAAGAAGTTTTTTTTTACATCGCTGCTCCACACAAGAGGCCCCGAGGAAAAAATCCCTTAGGGCCTATGTCATCGTTGGGGATGCTGTGTGGAGGTTTTTTTTAAGGGAAAGAAAGGCGAGAAATTTCTGGAAAGGAAAAAAAAAAATGAGTGATGGATAGGAATCTCGAAGTCAATGTGTCTATGAGTGATGAACGTACGAATCCATCCCTCCTCCCACGGTGCGGGGCAATGGGTCGAGAGAGTGAAAGGGTTAAGATCAGGTCTCACTCAACCAATCTCTCCCAATTCGGCATGCCACGTAGTAGGTGGGCAAACACATTGGCCACCAAGACCTAGACAAAACTCACCCCATGAACCGGGCATCCCAGCTAAGTCACCAAATGTAGCGAACCACTTGGGGTGACCAATGGAAGGGGTGTTGGATATCCAATAAATTGTTCCCGGGATAGCGGTACCCATACCCGCCTTCTGTGTAAATAAAAGAGCCCCTCCTTTTTAAATACTTATTATTCTTGCGGTCACATCTTGTAACCACATACCTGCTTTAACGCCTATCCCTATTTTATAATTATTCTTAAAAGTTGTTTGACATTTGAATCAGATTAATTCGAAAAATCTAGTAGTTTTTTTCTTAGTTAAAAGGGATTAAATAATAATTTTTGTATGACAAAATACTACATTTACTTATTTAGTTTTTATTTCTATAACCAACTCTGTTCAGATACATTTTCTGAGACATAAAATTGCGATAAAAATACAAACAGAAATCATTGAGAAATATAAGGAAATAATTTTAATAATGATTTTAAAGAGTAATAAATAGTTTATTATATTTGTCAGTTTAATTATTTGATTCTATAAAAAAAATAGAAATCAGAGAGGTATGACAAACACCATTATTTTCTTTTACTTCATAAAACTCTCAAAAAGAAAAAACTATCAAAGAGCCAAAAGCCACAGAAGGACCGTTTAAGGTATTTACCTTGTTACCTCACAAACTTACTCTGAACACCATTCACAGACGTGCCTAGAATGAATTCTTACGATGAACCATTGACCGTGTTTTTTTCTACACAAAGTCACAACTATGACTATCTCTTTTAACTAGTAAACAAACGAATTATTCATACATGTCCATTTGCGTTTTGACTCTTTTTCTTCCTGGGGGAAAAACCTATCACACAAGTAGGGATTGCAATCCCGCAGCTCATTCAATCCCGCGGAATTGATATGCGGGATTACTTTATCCCACGCGGGATCCCGCATCTTTGAAATTATGTTATAAAATTAAATTGAAACTACAGATTTTTGTGTAAAAATCAACTTTTATTAAACATTTCTTAAGCAACAGAAATTTATTTTCTATTAATTAAGTATAAGTAATTAGTAATCTGCTTTCTTAGATTCATCTTTAAATATTTCGCATAGTTTAATAGTTTTGTTTTTATTTTACCCTTACTCCTAACAACAGTTTTATATTTTTAATTCAGTCTTATTCATATGACTAATAACACTAATAATCAAATCACAACTTTCTCTTAGATGATATTACTATGATGTCAATCTATGGTGATAACTTTTGAAAATACGCTCTTAAGAAGCAAATGGCATTTATTGTATTCACTGCTTCTGAGTGAACTGCAAATATATCATGTTGCTGAAAACGCTCTCTCGGCTTCTATGCTAGTAGGCTGAACCGTCAGGATATATTCATAGGCGAGCGTCAGGTACTCTCCTCTGATACCAACAGACTCAAAGAACGTCATTTCTTTCTTCAAATTTTTAAATTGCGGGATCCGCGGATCCGCACTTTGAAGGTGCGGGATCCCGCAGATTAATAAAAGCAGCGGGATCCCAATCGAGAATCGGGATTGCAATCCCTACACACAAGTTCATGACTAGTTCATTGCATTTCCATTATTATTTCTATTTTTTATTTGTTCATTGCAATAGGCAGTTTAGATATTTATTAAACTATGCACTTGGTACAACAGGTGTAGGTAATTCTAACACATAACACCAATGACACGAAACAAGTAAAAACACATGTTTACAAATATGTGAATAAATTCAAACTTTAGTTGTATAAGTATACTTGAAAGGTGAACTGTGAAGCAAATGTATGCTGGGTATTATGCTAACTACAAACTACTGGACGAATCGATATATTATATGACATGTTTGTTGCCTGCGTAAGAAAATTTATGTATTCTGTACTAGTGTTACTCGCATAGACATACAACAGTTTCAACTAGTTGACAGGGAGAAGGAATTGAATGCAAAACCGGTTAGTTGAAAAGTCAAAGTAACAAGTGTTATTAAAGCGGTGGTTTTTTTAAACTTGATTAGCGTGTGAACTACGATATTACGATGTGCGATATTTTTAAAGCGTAGTTTAATGTAAGCGTGCAGTCATTTTATTCCGAAGCAAGCAATAGTAAAGTTGAATTTTTTCCACAACTTAAAATGAACGCATATAACATTTTTCTTTAATAATTGCAAATTCACTCTACGGCGTAATTTTAATTTGAAAATATTTTGTTTTATTTTTTTATGTGAATACCGCACAAAAGTGAGACTGTGGTATCCCCGATTGGGGTATATAGTGGAGAGAGGTAGGAGATGGGGAAGAGGGAGGTGGGGAAGAGGGAGGTGGGGAAGAGGGAGGTGGGGAATCTGGAGATCTGGTCACCAAACACGGCTAAAGCCATTTCAAGCAATGTTTCAATTATGAATGGTGGTCTTACACCAGGGCGATACTGAGGGTGTCTTCCACTAGAACATACCGCAAATATACTATATATTATTTTCAATCAATTATTTGTGAAATATCACAAATTAATCAAAAAAAAATTATTCGTGGGTTCAGACCGTCAGTCGAGATTATTATCTCGGGACCACGGAGGCCGTCTTAATGCTTTATATTCATCACTACATATTTGATTATTGTGATTTAATAGCGGTGCATACAAACTTATTTATTTTCAAACTTACATAATCGTTATTTTTTGTTATTTTAGCTTACCCGTACTTGTCCCATTTAATGTAAAAAAATATTATTAAACCATAAAATTATATTCCATATTTTTTCTCGCTCACCACCTACCTATTTGTCCTAAAATATTTTTGTCATAAGGCTAATATGTGTGATAATGAGTGTATTACAAATCAGGGTCGTAATGAACATAATTTTATAAAGTGATTTATTATTTTTACGCCTCATTTTACACCAGAATTATTTTTTGATATCTCCTATCATTCCAACCATGTTTCTGTTTCGCTCAATGTGATAAGCATTCCTTAACTTTAATCGCTTTTAAACCTTAAACTTATCATAATGTAAACATGTAGTTTCCAGAAAATCAAGTTTATTAAATAAATGCAAATCTCAGTAGGTTAACGATCGCAATTATTTCTTGCTCTGATAAAACTGGCTTACTTCAATTTAATGTTAATAATAATCCTATGTAGAAAATTTGCCGACGAGCGAGTTTTTCTATTTCTAGCAAATAAATGCAATAATTGTCTTGGTTGTAACATTATAATATACCAACCAATACTTGATACTCGATACATTAACATATTGGTAGAAAGCAAAACGTAATACTTCCAATGCAAAAAAAATACCTCTTCGTAAAACTGCTTTAATCCTGAGAATAAATTTAAAAGCTCAGAAACATCTTGAATATTGTAAGCTTGTTTCTCTAACTCGATGAAATCAGTTTTTATTCTGAAGGCTTGGAAAACATACGAGACATAAAAAATGATTTTATTACAATTCTGAAAAAAACCGTGCAAGTTTCAATCCATAAAAGATGACTTATTGAAAATTCTGAAAATTTAATAAAAACTTAATAAAAATACCAAATTGAGTTCTAAATCTTGTCTCTTGTATTGTACCAACCGATCAATGGAAGGTACACATAGTAAAATTGTATTTGAAGTTATATAAAGTTCTGTAGAAACTCAAACTCATCTGAATTTTAGACTTTCATATGAAAGTGGAATTTAATTCATGACTGTATTAAAGAAAAAAATGTAGATATGTTATACTATATGTATAAACAAGTCACTTATCCCTGGCTTAGAATTCCAAGCATAATTATCGCAAAGTACTCTCACATTAAAATAAATACCTACGTCTTATAAGCTCCCAGCTCAAACCAAATGAGACGAATATATATTACCAACGTGAGTTCCGCTTGACGCTGTTATTATTTTATATTTTTTTTTTTTTTTTTTTTTTTTTTTTTTTTTTTTTTTTTATAATTTATTTATTTAATTTAATTTTAAATATCAACAAACAAGTCCTGCTAAGCCAATAGCATTGGCTTGTCAGCAGGTGCTTATGGTTCCATTACAAATATATTTTAAGAGTTATAATTAACATCTTATTTCTACAGATTCAACATTTTTTTCATACATTTTTTCATAAATATAAATATTCTTTTTGCGATAACCAATTTTTCAGCATATATTTAACCTTATTCATAGAATTAAGTTGCTTTATATTGTCAGGTAATAAATTAAATATCTTCGGTATGTTGTATTCAAACGTTCTCTGTCCGTACTTATTATTGAATTTCGGAACTATTAACCCGTATTAACATTCATATATGAATGGAGATTTAGCAAATGTTAAGAGACAAAATTTAATATGTAAGTTATGAAAACTTTTTTACTCAAGGGATAAAATAAATTAAAATTTAAAATGGCAACAAACTATAAAAAATGCATTGTTTTCGCAATCAGTTGATTTTATTGAAATAATAGTTGAATTTAAAATATAAAAGATAATGTCAACAACTCTCAATGAAATTATTGTATCTTTCATATTTTCATTAAGAGTTGTTGAAATTGCCTTCTTATATATTAAAATGAGGTTTACAAGTGATCTTACTACGTAAATCCCGAAATTGAAATAAAGAGCAATTTTTTATAACAAGCATTAAATATACATGTTTTTACTGATTGCTTTATTCTGTTTACGTTTTCTTTCAGTTTTGTCGACATTGTAGCATATTCATAGACCAAATGTCGTTGAGTACCTGTGTGTAATTATTTGATAGTATATTTGAATAATTAATGGAACATGATTGGTTTATCGTAAATTGATTGTACAATAAAATTGTCTTATAAATAACTCTTTGATTCTTTTGATTTATAGTTTAAATTTATAACAAAATCCTTTGGGAGAATTTGTAACGGAGAAAATAACTGAAAATCGCTGACGCCCTCGTTCGTTTGGTGAACCAATTATTTTGAAGGGAGTAACGCAACCACATTAGTTTTAGATTCTATTGAGTGATCTTTCAAAAATTCACATACATATGAAGTATACAAAACACCTGATTTTGTTAAAATTTTGACAATATTTTCTAGATAAGACTAGAGACCTTTTTCTATTCGGGTGCTTTCAGACACCTAAAGCTTGCACCACCACGGTGGCTTCGATCCATTGTAGGTCCAGTTTCTCCTCGCGCAGCTCCTGCATTTGTTTTTCCAAGCTTAGTCTGGAACAAGCAACTAGATGTTTTCCCTGTGGAATTGCCGATAGGATTATGTTCGGTAGTCATCCCGAGCACAATTCATGTCCAAGCCACCTTATCTGGGATTTTGGTACAAAGAGTGGCAAGGGTTCGGTGTCAAGCATTTCTGAAAGAGTTAATCATTTCGAATGCTTTATGCAAATATTGATACAGTTAGAAAATCAAATATTTCTTCAAAATAGGCAAATTTACATTATATTTTAGGTAATTAATCACCTCTCCTTTCTAATATTTTGTCTATGTTCTAATTAGTCTATACTTGTTTGTCTTTTGTTATTTTTTATTAACTTATTATCCTGACGAAGAAAACATAGTTTTCGAAACATGTTGATATTGTTAATTAAATAGTGGTTGTTACACAAAGTAATTGTTTTTCATTATTAATCAAATATTTATTATTCACATGTATTTTCCAAACTATCCTTTTAATGTGTGGTTGAAAATCTTTGTACTTTATCTTGTATCTCATTCGGTGCATTTGCTTGTTAAATCGAGCATTGTTAATATATGTAAACACAGATGAAAGGCTTGGATTATGCATTTATATACTGCAAATATTCAGATATTCCTATTGCAGTATGAATGATTGCATCAGTTAATAAAATTATTGCTGCAGGTTATTCGAAGTGGTATATCTGATACTCTTGTTTTCGAGGGAAAACGTAATACCTATCGATTAACTATATTTTTTAAAAGAGTTAAGTAACGTTATTAATATTATCTGATAGTGATTGGCAGTAATTCATTGCAGATGTCTTTTTTGGCAACCACTTTAGTGTCGTTTGCTCCAAAACTTAAGAATAGTTTTTATCAATAAAATTAATGTATATTTTTACAATAGGACAGTAAATCTAAATTTTGAAATGTAAACAAATAATTATTGTGATTTTCTTCGCTGGACTAGCCGCAATTCAACATCACTCGGTTCCGAAACAAAATATATCCCTTAGTGCTGTGTCAAGACAAAACAATTAGCACATTCAAGTTATTGCATTATGGAGAATCTTAACTAGAAATATTTTTCTTTTTTACATCGGAAGGTGTCTTGTCGCTCCTAGTTCCATAACTTGCTGTAGAACTAAATAGTTCCAATTAAACACTACATAATGCTACCTTGTTAAAGTTAATACTAAGTAATTAAATTAATCTAATGTTCTTGTTATATTACATACGTACATGGGCACACATAAAATAAAACATCCATTAAGTAGAAAGCCAGAATGTCCATCAAATAGCTAGCAATAATCAAATAGATATTCATTAATATCTGTTTATAAAAATTATATTTCTTTATTTAAAAAAATATCATCGTTGAAGTTGGTTATTGAGTCTTTGCTTTCTGGTGTCTCAAAAAACCGTTAGAATATTCTAGAGGGGAACCACCTTTTACTATGAAGACGACAAATTTTCTATTTGGGTATTATTTTTAGTTGGGAAACTGAGTCATTGGGAGGCATCCTTTGTTTTCTAGTGTCTCAAAAAACCGTGAGAATGTTCTAGAGGGGAACTACTTCTACTACGAGGACGACAAATTTTCTATTAACTTGAACATAATGCTACTAGCTCTGATAATATAATATTATCAGGAAAGATAATAAACTGGACTCCTAATTTAAGAACTATTTAATTATTATGCATGAACCTGTCCCAGGAAATGAAAAATATATACTCATATAAGTGAATTTTATTTTAAATGAACTGGTTTAGAGTGTCAGGTATACTAAGTACCTACAACGGAATTAGACTTGAGCGATATTATATTTATTACTTTTATGTGAAGGTAATTTACTATTATCATGATTTAAATAATTAAAATAGGTACTTTAAAGTATGTTTATAAATAGAATAATTTCAATTGGATCTCGGAATAAAGCAAGATATTAATCATTTGAGGCCACTGGTAACTACACTAGATATTTCTTAGCCAAGTATTGCATTACTGAAAACGTGAATGCTTTTAATTTGATGTAGAAGTGTTTTATACTATTTTTTGTTTATATCCAAATCGTTTTAATGCACTGGGTTTCACGCAAATCGCACTGGAGATTATATTTAAAAAAACTACGAACATAAAAAAATCCTTAAGGTAAAAAAAAAAAAAAAAAATCATTTGCTTGCGGTGGAAAAAGGTACCTAAAAACCACCAAGTTATTTTGCAAAAAAAATGATTCGCGTAACTTATAAAGAAAATATATAAAAAAAAATTCTTAGCTAATATTTTGATCCTTGTCTAATAGCGCTACGCTATAAAATGGGCTGAATCCTTCAAGTGCGGTAAATAAAAACAAACAACTTTTTTTTTTAAACAACCGGTCTCTCTTATGAATAGAGCTTACTCACACGTATGGCGCAATGCACTTTCAACTATATTGATCATATTATATGAAACAAGGACAATGACCCGCCGTCACACATCTTAACCAATTTCATTTGTATCATTTCAGAGATCATCCATCATCGACCCTCTTCTCGCGCTGATCTCAGGGAAGGAAGCTGTTGACATTTCACCTGCGAACAATAAGAGGTAGGAACAATGGACCAGTTATGTATTTATGCTGCGAAACGAGATAGCGTCAAGAGAATGTATCATTAATCTTGCATCTTGGAAGCCATCGGCATGCTAAACAGTTTCAGATCTGTCTTATTAATATATCATTTATAGCGTTCGTTCGGAGTTATGGTTGAGACGATCAGATAAAGTCACAATTTTTTTTTAAAATTGTGATTTGAGGCATGAAAATATATTTAATTGAGTGCTTTGAATTATAGTTATACATAATATGAGAGATTGTTATATTATTAATATTTGGGATGATTGTAATTTGTAATACACATTAGTCATTAAGGAACAATACTGTTACAATAATACAATATAAGCTATCGAATAGTCATCGATCATTGAAAATAAGCTGTAATTGATTTTATGGTACATATTTATGACAGCCATAGGTACTATGAAATTCGTAATTATCAATGTAAAGCGGAAGAAGCATCAGGAAAGTACTTGAATGTTGAGAACATTGTTTATTTTTATTATTTTTTTTTTAAATATAGAAGTTTCTTTCTAAATGATAAGCAGTCCGGGTATAGTGATCATTATTAAAGGTAACAGCACAACTCAACGGGGCGACAAATCAACACTTCTTTGAAAAGTGTTACATAATCATGAAAGTGCCGAAATAAGAATTTAAACACGTTTAATAGGTTACGTGAAGCTAGGTTTATGGGTTAGTTTTTTTTTATCATTTTGCACTTATTGAATTTTCATAGAACCGTAACTTTAGCTATAATATCAAGCATTTTTTCTTTTTTAATTTTTTTTATTTAATAATCAGTTTAGAAAGTATACTAATGTTGTTTTTGTGTGCAAAAATATTATAAAATTAGTTTTCACAGATTTTTTTTGATTCCTCGATGTTTCTCTTTTATAGAAGAGGCGCGAGCATCGGGATGAAAAATATGTTTTGTGTGTTTAATTTATATTGATCGTGGAGGAACTTAAAAAATAAACAAATTTTAAAGTTTTATTTATTGTGAAGATAATTTCATCATCTTGTTATTTTAACATTGAATTGCTCTTTAATCGCTTTAAGTAGATATTTTTCGTCTTCGATTATTCTTATCTTTTCGGGTAGGCTATTGAAGTATTTTTCCCTAGATATGTGGAATGCTTCCATGCACTGCTTCTTTTCTGTGTTTTGTGCTTCCTCCGTGCAATACTAGAAGCGTCTTTCACTTTATCACAAAATATAATCTTATTAACTGAAAAAGTGTTATTTTAAATTTGACCTTGAAATAAACTTGATGGTTTGTATGGAAAGGTAAAGTCTATTTGACATTTGAAGTCAAAATGGTTGATATATTTGAATATTTATATCATATCATTTCACACTTAGCCATACTCTTGTGCGTGGTGATTAGAGACGAAACTCTGGTTTTCCGTTTATTTATATATGTTTTTATTCATCTGTGCTACCTTCATTTGCACTCGAATAAACGAGATTTTAAATTCATTTTATAGTACACCTTCATTTATACCCTCTTATACCTATTTTTCACAGCCCTTATCCTAAAGAATCACGTCATCAGCATTGTAAACATTGCAAAACACCAACAATGCAGCAATGCAATGTATTGTAGTATATTCGGGTATTCTTTAATTTAACTTAACTGCCGCGGTCATAATATTTATATTACTATATTGCGAGAAACTTTATCTCGAAACCTTATCTAAAGATATGGCAGCTTGAATTCGCAGGAGAACAATGGCTCCATCTCAATTTGCCCTGCAAAGCTCACTGGAAAATAAAATTACATCACCATTTTTGAAATATAAAACCCGGATTTATGTATAGGTACTGCGTTCCAAAGACCGTTGCAATATGATGCAATTTGTATGTGCCAGATGAGATCCACGTCTGCAGCTTCAACTTTACCACAATTTTCTTCGAAAAGGAAACTTCCTTCGAGTTAGATTTTTATTTTTTAATGCTCTTCCGCAATAGAATTCTGGTTGCCCAGAGAAAATGGAGATCTTTCTAAGAGATTTGTTGTGATTTCAAAGAAATTGGAGGCGGAAACGTTACATACAAAATTAACTAAAGTCGTGTCCAGCAAAGTTTGAATTGAAAATGACGACTATTTAGTGTATTTCTAAAAGTACTTACATTTGGAGCGAGATACAACCCTACTATATTACAATGTAAAATCAGTAGGAAAAATACCAAATTAAAAAAAAAAATAATTTTCCCATCAGGGTTCTCTTCTGTTATCTGATGGCGGCAACTCAACGTATAGACTAGGAGCCAAGAATGACAAACCCTACGTCATCGAGTACGTGGAAGAAACCACTTTGCAGTGTAGACATTTAGTAAGCCTTAAAAAAGCTGGTCTGCCGCCTCTTGGCAGGTTCTGCGCAGTCATGGATTAAATGAAATCTGTCATGGACTGAATGAACTGACAAAAATCGCTCACTATTAGTGAGCGATTTTTTTTTCAAAAAAATTACGTCATCGAGTACACGAATGGGAATGGTTTCATATGATAAAGGTCGATTAGTAGATGAGAAAAAAGTAGAACCGGCAGCCTGGCACGTTCACAGGCAGGCGGCGTTAAAATGGGATAACATTTGGTTAATTTTACGTCATCGAGTACACGAATGAAACCAACGAATAACTTTAGTCTAGATTCTAGATCACCCCTTTGAAGAATTTTTTGGTCTGCCGACCTTGGCAGGTTTTCGTGTACGATTTTTTAAAATAATATAAAAGTGAATAAAGTATTTTAAATTTTTTTAAATAATTATCATTTTTTCGACCGCTAACTTCATATTTTATGTGTCTATGTGTTCCATATTTTCTTTGCGAGTTGTTGGTATTATCTTTGTCAATGATTAATTATATGTAATTTATCGAGGCATAAGTCAATGGTAAGCTTATTTTTGTTATAATATTTCATAACCGTTTGACAAATCATTTTTACACTGACCATATGTAATTATTTGAATTGCAAATAGTGTCGCAATTATTTTAACGCTTTAATTAAGACAATCTCTGTTATAGTTCATTAGACTACTACGTAGTACCTAGTCTAGACTTGCCTGAGGCAGGAGACTAGCAACTTGGCCCTGTGTTAATAATGTGATTAATTACCTATGCAATTTCATGGTTACCTGGTTCAATTAAAATTAAATAACTCCTTTTTGAAGCGTATGAGTTTTACAAAACTGAAGTCATGAGAAACAGAACTAACGTAAACATAATATTATTATAGTATACACCATACAGCATTTTGTTCACATATGTCTTTGTAAAGAAAAAGAATACTTTAAATATAATTAAATTACGGCCATGAAATTTTACAAATTTTCTCAATTATCTGATATGTTTCTTTATTTACTACGATCGACATTTCTGCCGAAAATTATTTTTTTTTAATTTTCAGTCTCCTTTTTTTTGAAAAACTCAGCTTTTAGTCTACGTATAATAGTAACAAGGTATTTATTTTTTTCACTCTTTTTATGATTTATTCATCAAGATAAATCTTTGAATCCTCGTGTGCAATGTTGATTACAATTCACGGATATTGTAATTTCAACAATTAGTTTTAATCCGGCCTAAATTTGTTAAACGAACGTGGGGGTTGGGTCATCATGAACTACTTATTTAACAATAGGTATTTCATTACATATATGGAAAAAGTAGAAAAATTTGCTTTAAGATATTTTTCACTTTATTAAAGAAATAAAACACAATTATGTCGAAAAAATATATTACTTATTATTTTTAAGCCAATAAACACACCACTTTATAAAAGTTAACATAATTAGCTTCCTCTAGTTTAATCATACAGAACACTTATTTTTTCATTTAAAAGGCACCTTTAGGAACTTAACAAACTAATCTTTGGAAACAGTAACAAAAAGTTAATTCAAATCATCATTATGAATGCAGTCGGCGCAAAACGGTATTGCTCGGAAGGGTCATATATACCTTTTTCAGCTTTATGCACTTGTAACTCGCAGAGCGATCACCGTCTGACTGTTTTCCAACTAAACACGTTTAAAGAAAGTCAATGCCTCAAACTAATGAGAGACTACTACAAGAGCGGCAACGTCACACGCCTAGTTTTAAAACCACAAGCAATTTAAAACATGGTGGGTCATTTTGACCCATCCCACATGATGCCGAATTAATTTCAGTCATTTTGACATCAAGTCTTTCCATATAAATATTTATCTTGCTAATCGCTTCCTCATTTTTATCGTTGTAAATCAGTGCATCATCTGCATTTATATTTTTCATTATCATATTGATTTTGTCCTTTTTTTATTTTTCTTTGTTTTATTTCTGCGTAAGTTTCGTATCTTTTTTGTATCAGATGTGAACTATAAATTTTTCTTCTTCGAGTAATACTTTATAACATACAGGATTGCAATTTAGCAGAATAAAACGTAATGCATCGTTGCTAAAGTCTGTAAGTATAAATTTACGCAAGAACATTCAATTTAACGAAGATACGACATAATTATTTCAAATGGTAGAGACATTTTGGATATTTTCAGCCATAGGTACATCTACCTAAATCGTGAATGGCATTTTTTATACAGACTATCGAATACGTGATAAGGATTTCAAATATTCTTGAACAATTTTTTTAACACAGCAATATTTCCGCATTTTTTTCATCCCACAGCCGATTGAAAATATTCTAATCTTATTAATTATTTTGCAATTTTCGGGAATTTTCGTGATGTATATTATGATGTAGAATTCAGTGGTTTCCTTAACCTTCCTGTAACCTTTTCTCTGTTCACAGACCTTCCGTTTTTCCATTTCTAAACAATCTCTTTCAGTTTCTCAGTTTCATCAGTTAGTTTAGAAGATATACAATAAAATAATAATTCAAGGTAACACAATATTGTAACCAATATATTTTCATTTCTCAGCGCGTTAGTCTTACAAAACTGAATTAAAATTTAATTAACTTCTCAACTCTCAGTGAATAAAATTTTAGCTCTAATTTTTCACAGGTACGCAATAGTCATAAGATAGATATCTACTCAATAAATTTAAAGAAAAAAATTTAAAGAAGAAAATATATTTCAATGTAAGTAGCAATAAAAATCATTTATCTGCTATCGGTATCGATCAGTAACTTTTAACAACCAGTTGTAAGTATTTTCAGAACAGATATTTTTTTAGGTAAATTCGTAATTAATTTAAGCAAATATTTTTGCTTCGTCCTTTTTTCGACGTTCAATATCAATAATTTTAATGCCTGTAAGCAAATTTCTTGATTCTTTTAAATTAACGTAAAATGGGAAGTATCGTTTATAGGTTTTATAAAAATTGGAGTTTTTTGTAGCTGCAAAAATTTTTATGTTGACTTTAAAAACACCAAAGAAATAATATCTGTAAATCAGATTTTTATAAAATTAAAAATATTTTTGCAATAAAGTTATTAAATAATCAACGCATTTAAAATTCTTAGAAAAATAAAAACATAATATTTCAATTTATTCGTGAAACTTGAGTCATGAGCTTTTATGGCTTTGCAGAATATTTTAGTGAACCTTTCGCGTACGGGTTTTCAGTTGATTTAGTTTAGTTAATGGTTTTATACTTACAATCTTGGTTGCTGTAACAAGCGTGGAAGTAGAAGTTATTTTTAATAAAATAAAAAATAATTGGAAATTCGTGGGGCCGAAAATATCAAAAATGTTAATTACTAGAAGTATATAAATAAAAATGCTTTTGTCATTTAAAATTTCTTGCAATACTTAGAAATTTTGCCAGCCAACCAACACATTAATCTAATTTCAGTGCAAACCCATGTGGCTACTGTTCACTGAAATTGAATCATTCGAATTTATCGGTAGGCATTTCCATATTGCATTAATTAAAATATATTATTTGGAAGTGAAATATAGCTAATTGTGCCTCAGTGCAATAATTTAAAGCCAATTTGACTTGTTAATTGATAAGATCTGTTAATTAATGTAAGGTTCCCTTTGGAGTAGAAATATTTCCTATATCTAGACTAGTCTTTGAAAATTCTTTATCCAGGCTGTTAATTATATTGATAAGGCTATGGTCAATTGTTTTTGTACCATTCATTTTAAGTTGGCACAAATTATTATAATTTCAAGTACATTTCATTTATATTCCGTGTGATGCAGTCAAGAGTTTTTTTTTTAAGAAAAATTTAATTATCATTTTTTATTCTTCATTAAACATTTAAAGCCGCTTGTCAGCACGTTGATTTAAAAATAATTGTGTATAATATAACGAAAAACTAAAATGTACTCGTAATTATTTATAATATGTAGAAAATAGAGGTGAAGAACATAAATATTATATATCAATATAAATCGTTAAATATAACATAGGCATACTTAATATTCCTATTCATTCTCATCACTAACATACTCAAATGAATTTATTGGAGCTAAAAAAAGACAAGGATTACATAGACATTTCCAAAATAGTGCGTTACCAAAACAAACATATTCTTAAATCATTTTAAATTACTTTGCTTACCTTTTAAATTCTCTTTTAGAAATTGCCTATAACCTACATAATATCTGCATTAATCACACAATCTTATATACGTATATATTGAGAAAAAAAACTCATTCAAGTGTTGAAACAGAATGAGAAGATCAGTTGACTTTGAATTTTTATAGCTTTAACTTTAAGTAGATATTCGAATAATACAACTAAAAACATTAACTCCACCACGAACTGTGGAATTTTAACATAATACATTTTCTACAAAATTTTAAAAAAGAAAAAATATCTTCCTTCACTGTCGTTTAAAAGCATAAAACAACCAAAGCATATCCCAACATTATACCCTTTGAATAATGGCTGATCAAAGATAAAACGTTGATATTGCCATCGTTTGTATTCAAAGGCTGTACCTTCGTTTCGACACGGCAGTTTATTAATACGCTGTCATAATTTACCCCTATAATAATAATAATACAACTCCTAACAATCAATGCAATATTCCTTCTACGAAGCGTAGAGATCATTTTTCAGATATAACTTAACCCAACTCTAAGCAAACTCATAAGAAAACGACATGCCTAACCTTTTGCACACAGCTTGAAAATATGCAATTTTCGCCTTGGGCAAATGCAAAAGATTAATCTTAACTTTTAATAAATCCCTTAACGCTGTGAACTTTATAAAGATGCGATCATCGAAGCCCCTCAATTAGCTTGAAGGCTTGTGTCACCCGCAAGGCTATATTTAACATTTTTCGTACTACAAATATCTGACCACAAATTTAAAATATCGGTGATTTTTTAGCCTGTTAATTGAATCATTCATTACTTATCAATTTATTTATTTGTTAACGAAGTTTAAAAAGATTTTTATACAAAAAAGCAAACTGAAACAGTTTTCGAAGATTACCTGATATAACGAACACAGTGAAACACTTTTTTCAATTTACCGCGAGTTTTAAAAATATGTTTTTTTTGGGTCTCTAGCGTAGCGGTCAAACACCATTACGTAGCATGGTGTCATGGGTTTACATCCCATAAAACATTAATTAGCAACTATTTGTGATTTCAACTACTTTTTGCATTTTAAGGGTTGAAAAATGGTTTGGCTTGACTTTGATGTTTTGTGACTCATTTTCAACATATTTCGAAATCAGTCACTCAGCTGAATTCAATGATTTACTTATTAACTTAATCATTCATTGCCCCTTTATTGACTCGAGTCGACGTGCTATAAAATAAAAGGGCAGGATCATCAATAAAAATATAATATTTCATAAAAGCCTTATTACTATTCTGAAATATTTGATTATTCAGAGTTTAATCGTTTCTGTACCACCCGAAATTATTTTTCAGAAGGTCACAGTAACCGTTTAAAGGTTTTCATACTACGCATAACATATAATAATTATGAATGTGGTGTTTAATGACATCAATGTCAAAACAGTTTGTTGCAATGCCAATGTAATAATTTAAATTCTTTACTATTTGCGCTCTTGTTTTCATTAACCCGCTTAAAAACGTGGTTGAGAATTACGCCAAAGAAAATGTAGAAGAGGGTTTGGGGCATCTGAAAAGACAATTATTGTGATTGCAACAAGCTCCATATTGTTTAATACAGTTCAATCAATTTTACCTTATCTACATATAGAGTAAAATATTTTTTAATATTTTTTTTCTCCCAATTTTTTCTCAATATTTATATACTTCCATCACATATAAATATATATATTTTTTTTTATCTATAAACGTATTTTTTGCAGAAAAACCACTGGTTTATTATTGGTAAAACTATGTACAATGAACTATTTGTTTTCCAAAAAAAGTTAAATTATGTACTTTAAAAAAATGCGATTTATATTATTGGCTCCATTAATTTTTTTTCTATAGGTACATAAGACAGGCACGATACCCAAATATTTAAATGTATTTTTTTTTGGGGAGGGAAAGGAGATGGGGAAGAGAAGGGTGAGGAAGTACCTGGCTATTCAGATCTGGTCACCAAACACGACTAAATCCATTTCAAGCCGTTTCAATTCTGAATAATGGTCTTACACCTGGGAGATACTGAGAGTATCTTCCACTCTGGAACGTGTCAATGTGTCTGGATCGTGTCATTCAACATAATTGTTGAATGTTCGTTTGCAAAATTTTTATTTTTCTATATGAAAATCGCAATGGGTCTCAATTGGTCCCGGAGCCAGTAAAACTATGACATCTGCAAGTGGGTTATATTGAGCTGCTGAAGAAGTGAGCATTGGAAGTGGATAGGGTAGGGGGTGAGGGAAATATCTGTCTATTTAGATTTTATCACCAAATATAGATAAAGCCATATCTTGGTTGTCTTTCACGAAGGCGATGCTAAGAGAATCTTCCACTGATATTCACAATACATTCCGTGTAGTTCGATTGTTGAATACATTACGCCTAATAAACAAAAATGTAATGAAAATTTGCATCGCACTTCATTTATTTTCGATGACCGCGAAATTTAATGCTTTTATTGGGTTCGGATGGTGTCACTTGCATATTCTGATTTTGTAATGCTGGTGTTAAAATCTTTTGTTGGGTGTTTAAAGTATGTGTTGTCAATGCATTTTCGCAATGAGGTCACATTTTAACAACCTACGTATTTATACAATAATTTATTATTTAACCTTTAATTTGAGGCTTTGTTCAGTTCCACCACAAAATTATTACACACCATAAGGTATGTAACTTAATGAATACTTTAAAACTTAACCTTTAATTATGACTTTTTTTTAAGGCACAAAATAATATCGATTTCTGTATAAGTTAAAAGGGTAGAGCGCAATACGTTTGTGTATTTTATCAATACTACATTACCTGTCTAAGAGTCAGTTGTTTCACAGAATTTGAACGATTCATCAAATTTCATAGCTCATTTTTAAGTTACGTGAAAGTTTTGTTCAAGTTTTGTAATTATTTCATTATGAACCAGTTGTTTCATTGAACTGAAACAATTACTGAATTTGAATAGAGAACATGAGAAAAAGTAAAAGATCATTAAATTTGATTAATTTTTTTTTTTTTTAATTTTTATATTTAGGAGGCTCTAAAATAATTTCCCTCAGGGCCTATGTCATCTGAGGAAATTTCTTTTTGAGGAAAGAAAGGAATGAACATTGGTCTTGAAGAGACCCATGCTGAAGGTGGGAGAAAACACAGAGTCCGAGTCATTCCATCAGTTCCAATCGTTCCACAGTCGAGTTGTTGAACTCAAGAACGAGTCGTAGAAACGGCCCGTTCTCATGTGACTAATGTTAACCGTGTACAAATGTTGAGCGCGTGTTTGGCGTATTTTCCGACTATGCACCGGTGCCGAGAGGATGAATGACGCTAGTTCCTCGGTCGTCTTCCATTGTAATACCGGTAGAACAAGGAAAGCATTCACACTTGACGCCTGAGCTTTAAAGAATGCAATTCGTTTGTTAAGATGGGAGAATCTATCAAACGGAACGCCCGTTTCTGCACAGAGTCGAGGGTATTTTTCAGGTATTTTGGGGCTCCAGACCAAAGATGGCTGCCAAATTCAACTGAGAAGCGCAATTTTTTTAAAAATTGATTGAGGTTCTAGGATTTAAAAAACAAAAACAATGAATAAATTGAAAATTAACTATGAAATTTGATGAATTGTTCAAATTTTGTGAAACAACTGGCCCTTGGTGTGTTAGATGTCCACTGGGAATAACTCATATTTAAAAAAAAATCATAGTTTTGTTTTTATCGTACAAGTGTTATTCTTCTAGGATACAATGTTTTTTTTTAATATCTACTGCGAAAGCAATTAATTTGATAAAATGTTTTTGATAATGTCTGTAAAAAAAAAATACAGACGAAACTTATTTTCAAAAAAATTGTATGATGCCTATCTGATTTGACCACAAGGAAGTCCAAAACGTTAAAAAAAGCAGGAAGCTCTTCACGGAGTAACAAACACTATCAAGTTAAAACTACTTGCCGTGAAAATCCCATGTCATGCTTATCTCCAGAGACCCATTTGCATCATTGTTTACAAAGCTAAAATATATTTCTCATCGTGTTTTAAAACTTAAGTGGGTTTTTCATTACAAAAAGTGTTGAATTGACTGTTGTATGCAATAATAACTAACTATGAACTCCAACATTAAAACAATGTTGAGTCGGTGGTGTGTAAGCCCCCCTCGCAAATGTTGGGGTCAAGGTTCTGTCTTGTGCGGGATCATGTTACCTTTGATAATAATTTACCAGTGCCCTTATCCCGCAGAGAGCCTCTGTTATTTGTCGTATTGGCTTTGTTTATGTACAGATTTTAGCTGATTAACTGAAACGTTTCCATCGACCCTTTTAAGCTGGAATTTAATTGATTTTATCCTTGCTTTAATTGACTTTAACTAGTCAGGATATTAATCTTGTTATATTAAATAATCAAATGTGCCTCCGATCATAAAAAGGGTATTAATTATTTCACAGTAAAATGTGTCTTTTAAATGAAACAGGATCCTGAAATACTCACTAGTTTTAAAAAATAATATTGTAGAGAAACCTTGTTGAATACTTCTTTTTTTGCATTAGCTCCACACAGGACGTCCGGAGGAAAATAATTTCTCTCCGATCCGAATTCATCTTAGGGGATACTGTGTGGAGGGTCTTTTTAAGGAAAGGAAGGCGAGGAAATTCTGGGAAAAAAGGTATTAGGGATGGTTAGGAATCTGAGATCATTGTGTTCAGCTGGGACGGACGTATGAATCCATCCCTCCAACTTTTTTTTTTTTTTTACATGAGCTCCAAACAGGAAGCCCTGTGGAAAATAATTTCCCTCAGGGCCTATGTCATCCTTGGGGATGCTGTGCGGAGGGTTTTTTTAAGGAAAAGGAGGAAAGGAGAGTTCCGGGAAGGAAAAGGATTTAAGGGGTGGGTAGGAATCTGGGGTTCAGTGAGTCCTGGTCATCCGCCTCCAGGACCTAGACAAACCTCACCCCATGAACCCGGGCACCCCTACTAAATCACCAAACGTAGCGAACCACTTGAGGTGACCTATGGCAGAGGTGTTTGTTATCCAATAAAGGTTCCCGGGGCGGCGGTACCCGTTCCCGCCTCCCAAATTGAACTACGGTGCAAGGCAGTGAGAGAGAGAGAGAGAGAGAGAGAGAGAGAGAGAGAGAGAGAGCAGCTGGAGTGGTCAAAGAGTCTAAACCTAAACCGACCTCTCCCGATCCGGCCCGCCACCCAGCTGGTGAGCAGGCGCGTCCGCTGACAAGACCTGTGCATACCTTAATACTTAGGGTGACCTATGGCAGAGGTGTTGGTTATCCAATAAATTGTTCTAGAACTTTAATTACCTAAGAAATGGTTCTAGGTTCTGGAACTTAAATTAAATAAACCCTCGATATACACATATATATTATAGACAGTCACAATTCTCAATTAAAATAATTAGTAATTCATTCACATTAACTACGATATTTCATAATTGGCTCATTGCACAATGATTTTTTCGTCTTGAAATTATAATTGTTAGTTTCAGTTTCTCATAATCATGCAAACAAAAACTTAATTTAGTGTTGATAACGATTACATTAGTTAATTACATCTTATACTTAGAACAATGTTTATATTTTTTTTTTGTAGGGGAACCAACCGTTTTTACCAACCGTAAAAATGTTAGTTTTCTTTTGTTTTGAATTAATTGCATAGATCTTTTTAGTTCAACCCCATATGTAGAAGGTGAAAACCAAAATGTAATGTATGTACTTTGCTAAAATAAAATAAATAAAACAGAAAAATAATCCCACTTGAAAGCTCAGATTTTGTCTTCGAATTAATCACATACAATAATTGCGATTTAAGGAAATTAGCTATTTAAAGAAATCACATAGCAATAACAATCGATAAACTAAGCAACGTCAATGCCAAAAACCCAAATTTAAAAAATGAAAATTTTCTAAAGTTTTTTGATCACATTTCTAAAGCAGTTTTGAAAAACTGGCCTTTTCGTTAAAAGTTTTTTCTGTGACCCAAAAATAAACAGGTAAAATACTTGAGTCATTTATGATTCCGGATTATTCAAACTTTTTAAAAATAACATATAATCATTTATGTATTATTAAATGAAATGAAAGGTACTGATTTCCGACTAAATTTCACCTGTGCATCTCCTAGAAATTTATTTAGTGATCGGAAAAAAATTAAGCAGACATCTTATAAAACAATTCAGAACATGTATTTTTATTAAAATTTCACTTTCAACCAATATCTGTAATAATTTCCCATTAAAGTTAAGTTCATATTTTTACATACTTTTGTGGTTTCTGAAAAAAATTAGTACAAGAAATTTCTCAATGGTGTGTGATATTGTCGTTTAAAACATTATCAAACATTGCACTCCACCACACGAAGCAGAAGAAAAAAGTAAAAACCATCATAATAAAATGTATGACGGTTCATAAGTATAACAAAATTCTAATTCATAACTAACTAACTAATCACCACTGCTTTTCCCGCAAAGGTAGGCAGAGAGGACGAACCGCCCAACAACTCGATTTTTTACACACTCCTTGCCTCACTTAGATCCAAACATCTCATCAAACGTCTCATACATACTCTTCTATTCTGACTCGACCCGACATACGTATCTGATTCACTGGATCGTGTCATGTCTTCCTCGGGCGTTCTTGATTTCTATCATTCACATTTGCGTCGTATATTATCTTTATTCTCCTTTCTTCATTTGTTTGTTCAAACCATTTGAGCGTCCCTTTCTCAATTAATTTCTCCTTTCTTGTTTATAATGTTTACATCAGCATTGCATCACCAATACCTCAAGGATTTCATTTTTACAGCATTCAGTCTACTATTATCCTTCGTCTGCCCATTCCTTGCCTCACTGCCGTACGGGTAGGTACCAGCACTCCATTTTGGACCGCTAGCTTCGATTCTTTGGACAGTTTGTTTGTTAGCGTCAACCACGTTGAGTTTCCATGTCTGTCCTTCTTTCAATATCTCTTTCAGCCTTTCCATCTCTACATACTTCCCAAATACACAAACTCATTAACCTACTCCACGTATTTATCATTTACAACTATATCGCGCTCTGTTTTCGTACTCTTTCTTTTAAACCATGTTTATTCTTAATTTATATATTTTAGAAAATTTATAATGTACCTACCTACGTGAATGTACCTACATAATCTCTTGAAGTCACTCTAAACCAAGGAACAATAATTCGAATCTGATCGCCTCACTAAATAATGACATTATATTGTTCTCGGAACTCAATTGAGATATGTTACAGTCTTAATATACAATATATAAAGGTTATAAAAAAGAACAACAGTTGAAATTCTCGAAGCTTCGGGTATCTCAAGTCTTTTTTATCGTCTAATACTGATAAGCCCACTCGACATTAGATAAAATACATAAAACAATAAAGAGTACTCAATGTCGTTAATTTCTAACATAACCTGCCATAATCATGGCAGCCAAAGGCTTTAGATAAAGAAAACAAGAAGACCACTTGAAAAATTATAAAAATCACTTTGTCTCAAGAACGACAAATGCTGAAAATTATTGTTTGTCTTATTTGTACGTGTCATGCCACGGAAGTTGTTTTCGTGTCCAAAATGTGACTCTTTTAACTATGATTGATCTTTGAATTACAAAAAATAACAAATAATATAATATTTGAGATGTTAAAATTTATTGTGCCGAGCAAACATTCTTTAGTTCGAATACAAGTCGAATGGTCGAACTGGTCCCCACGCTTTCAAATCTACTCCGATTGTATAGTCTCTTGATGAAATAATTTAAATATTACTCAGATAGACGACTTGTTTCCAACTTCGAAAAATCGTTTTAATTTGCTACAACAATATCAGGTCTGAGCCTTTTAGATACTCGCTTGAACTTAAATTACATGCAGTTGGCAATACTTTCTCAGAAATGGTATATGTTCAACTGCACGAAATATAGTAACAAGAATGCTGTAATAACTTACCACATAAAAATGCTAATGTTAGTTTGTATTTATTTTTGTTTCAGAATTGGTTCTATTTTATCATTTCTGTAGCTAATTTCACTTTTTTTTACATTTACTCCACAAATGCAGTTAATGTAAAAAAGATCCTCTACAAAAGATGCTGTGCGGAAGGTCTTTTTGGGGAGAGGAAGGAGTGAAAACGGATCTTGAAGAGAGCCATGTTGTAGGAGGAAGGAGACACAGACGCCGGTAAATCATTTCACAGCGACATACTTAGATGCATATTTAAATAAATTTGGTATCATTGACGAATGTCAGTATGGATTCCAGAAAAAAAAAAGCTGCGACACTTTATTAAAAGATTTTTCTAATTTCATAAACACCCAGCTCAACTCTCAAAAACATGTACTTGTACTCTTTATTGATTTCTCTAAAGCCTTTGACACACTAAGTCATAAACAAATAATTAACGTTCTACAATCCATTGGCATCCGAGGTAAATTGCTTACTCTCTTTAATAACTACTTATCAAATAGAAAAATGAATGTTAAAATATTGAATGCGATGAGCGAATCGAAATTTATAAGATCTGGTGTCCCACAGGGGTCAATTTTGGGTCCAAAATTATATATAATTTATGTTATAGCTATGTCAAAAATATTTAGTAAATCGCGTAGATTTATTTTCGCAGATGACACTGCACTTATAGTATCAAATGAAAATCCTCAAATAGCGATTCAAGAATTACAAACCGACTTTAATGAACTGCTAAAATGGGCACATGATGTAGGTTTAGTCATAAATGTAAAAAAAACAAAATGCATGTATATCAGATCACCAAGTTTGAAAATATGGAATATTCCGAAACTAATCGCACACAACTTTGAATGCATCCATGAAAAAATATCAATAAATTGCCAATGTGAAAATATTGACTTTGTCAATGAGTAAACTTATTTAGGATTAAAAGTAGATAACACTTTTAAATGGGATAAGCAAGTTACTAAAATATGTAACCAATTAAGAGCTCTAGCAAACAATTTCTATAAATTAAAATTTGTCTTGCCTCATTGCACACTTAAATTGATATATTTTTCATTGGTAGAATCTATTCTTAGATATGGAATTCGAAGCTGGGGAAATACAAGCATGACTTATATTAAGCATGTACAAAATTTGCAAACCTCTATCATAAAACATATTGTATCACCTAATTTATATAGACAAAGACACAATGTGCAGCTTTTATATTGTGCTGAGAACCTACTCCCAATAAAAGGTTTATTCTGGTTACTTACCATTAAGGATAACTGGGGAGATAGTACTTATAAAAAACCACTGGTACATAGTCACAGCACACGACTCACAGAAAAAAAAGGCCTAAATATACCTAAAATATCAAATAAGTATGGAAGCCGAACGCTGCAGTACTGTGTACCGGTGATTTTTAATAAAATCAAAAATAGATTTGTTATTGAGGAAAATGAGAGTATAAATATAAAAATTGTGAAGATGTGGATTATGAGTGAAAAATCAGTATATCTGTAAAAAAAATGTTCAAAGATGAAAAAGAAAGATTGATGATGTAATGGTTTCTAATTATTAAGAATATATTACCTTTTTCTTGAATGATAGATACAAATCTGTTAAATATTGTATGCCTTTGTAAACATAAAATGTTGTTTTTTTTTTTTTTTACTGTATTTATTTTCATTAACTGTAAAGTAGGTTGCACCAACCAGTTCATTAGGATTTGATTGTCTCTATTTGCTTTCTTCTTTACAATTTTAAATTTTATAAATATGTTTTTTATTTATTTCAAATGGTAATGGATGTATATTGAGGTAGAACCTGCAGACAAGCAGCCATGTGGCAGCTTCGCGGGATTACCTATTTAAATTGCCAATTTTATCTGTATTTGTTAAGTATGTTTTTGCTGGAAATAATAAAAAAAAAAAAAAAAAAAAAAAATAGCCGAAGTTGAACTCCCGAATGAATCCTAGACGCGACCCATTCTGTTATAACCAATGTCAACTGTGTACACGTGTACGCGTTTGTCTTGTTTCCCGACTATGCACCGGTGCTGAAGGGATCAATGACGTTAGTTCCTCGGATCATTTTCCATTGTAATGCCGGTAGAACAAGGACAGAATACCTACCTGACGCCTACCCTGCGCTCTAAAGATTGCAATCCGCTTGAAGGAAGGGGAGTCTATCAAATGGACCGCCCGTTTCTGCACAGAGACAAAGATTATTTTTAGGAATTTTGGGGCTCCAGACCAGTCAAATTCAACATTGGGGCGCACTTGCGATTTGAACAGGTTCAGCAGTTGAGGACTATTAAAGTATTTGAGGGCCTGTTCAGTAAGCCCAGCTTCTGAGAGGCTACAGAGCTTGACTTTTGCATCGATGGAGCCCCCTTGCCTGAGCTTTTTCTTCTTGATTACTGTTGCATAAATTTATTACTTATATAACGTGTGTGTCAAAACCTGTACGGGCGTACAATTTAAATTAATAAAATTAATAAATCAGTCATTAGTTACTTATGTTTTGAATCGGCATGTTGCAACAGGATATAAGCGTGGCATCAAGCATTAGTTGCTTATGTTTTGAATCGGCATGTTGCAAAAGGATATAAGCGTGGCATCAGTCATTAGTTGCTTATGTTTTGAATCGGCATGTTGCAAAAGGACATAAGCGTGGCATCAGTCATTAGTTGCTTATGTTATGACACATAAAGACTTCCCCATGTTTTATAATAATTTATAGTAATAATTCACAGCGACTGAACCTGCAAGACCTTGGTCTGTCCACTGTGATCTAAGAGCGCTAGTCTCGGGCACAAGCGGTCAGACCGGTCCAGCGGCGGCGTGACTGTTAATATGAAAATTAAATGATTTATGTCCAACGACTGCATTCTAGAGTCGATTTTATTTCGGATATCACGATTTTGAACGATTTGTTCATGATCAGTTGGCTTTACCTATTTTACCAGTACTAAATAACCTAGAATGTTCCAAATCGATAAGGCTGTAATATAGAAGTAGCTATTTACGATTTTCACGGCCAAAGGCATTATTGTTGACGTGATAACGTCTTATAAATCGATGAACGCCGGCCGCATTCACGAAAAAGCAAGACTCATTGTCACGTTGTCACGTTCCGCCTGAGCTGGGCGTGCAGGCGAGAGCGCGGAACAAGCGATAGAGAGGCACGATCGGCCTAAGCGTTCGGCTTAAGCGTTCGGCTCGTGACGTTATCGCAAAATTATCGTCCGTAAATCGACTTTACAGACAGCTAAATTGTTTTTATTTTGGTGTTATGTCGTGTTGCGTTTTCTCCTTCTCTAGAAAATGTTTTCGACATCATTATAGTGTTTTTCATCAAAGCATTTACAATTTGGGAGGTGGGTATGGATATCGCCGCCCGGGAACCATTTATTGGATAATAAACCTCTGCCACAGGTCACTCCAAATGATTCCCTATATTTGGTGACATAGTAAGGGTGCTCGAGTTCAAGGGATGACTGTTGAGGGAGTTGACCTCTCCAGCAGGTCTCTCTCGACTCATCGCCTTGCACCGCAGCGGAATGAATGGATTCGTTCTTCCGTCACTCGTGGACACACTGACCTCCAGTTTCCGACCCACCCCTCATCCCTCATACTTTTCCTTCCGAGAACTTCCCCTTCTTCCTTTCCCTAAACAGACTCTCCTCACAGCTTTCCCAAAGATGAAATTGCTTTCAATAGGGCCTTCCGTGTGGAACTAATGTTTAAAAAACGTTATCTTGTTGCGAGAAAAATGCGAGTAAGAAAATCCAATTAAACCGTACCCCATTTGAAAAAAATGTTTACTGAATAATAAAAATGATGTAGGTACAAACAAATTTTAAAACTAACAAAACGCAAAATGATCGATGTAAAACAGGACTTTGACTTTTGCTAAGCGCAGTCAATAATAAATATTAGAATATAAAAAGTAACTCCCTAGTAACGTGCCCCATCCTTCGTATTTTGATTTGTTCGCTCGGCGTTGCTTATTGAGGTTCCAAAACAAAGCCTTCTTTAGGTCAATTAAAAAAATAAAACAGCAAATATTTCGGTCTTTTGGAATCGTCAACATATCTGAAGTCTGAAAATAAATCGCATCAGTCATGTCTGTACACGTACTTTGCAATATTTTTTCAGACGTCTAGCTCAATAGTGTTCACTCCTAGATTATATTCACATTAGTGTCAATCCAGTCAAGTTTTGCCATTCCTAAGCCAATACACCTGTTCCAACTGGGCTCTAAAGCGCTAGCAGTCATACCCATTCACGGAATAATTGTTATTAATAGGAAGGTGTATGTATAATAATACTCTATTGATATATATTTGTATTCAAACTAATTAACTTGTAAATAATTGAATGTTGCTACCGATTTAATTACGAGTATAATAATTACTATCGCAATGCTACAGTTAAAGATATTCCATAGGATTTCCGATTTCAATGATTCAGAATGGGTTTAATAAAATGGTTTCTATTGGAAAAGTAGATAATATGTTTGTGATTTCCAAGGCTGTTATATAGGTTGTAATACCAAGTATTCGAAGGTTTTTAACCTGCGATTCCTCGGCACATTTGAAATAAGATGCGATAATAATTTTTTCAATTAAATTTTTTTAAATTTATTTTTCCATCAAATGCCGCCATTAAACGGGTAGACGGGTATGGCCTAGCGAATTTCTTGATAAGTACTCCGTCTCGTTCCAGCAGCACGGTAACACACGAAAGCTCGCCAATATCATGTGATGTCATCGCGACGTGTAGGAGTGTGATCAGTGGTGACGTATGATTGTTTTTTTGTTGTTGTTTTTTTATACATTAACTCCACACAGGAGGCCTTAAGGAAAATAATTTCCCTCAGGGCCAATGTCATCTGAGATGCAATGTGGAGGGTCTTTGAAGGAATGAACATTGGTCTTGAAGATACCCATATTGTAGGAAGGAGGAAACACAGAGGCCGGCAAATCGTTCCACAGTCGAGCTAATGAACATAAGAACGAGTCGAAGAAGCGACCCGTTCTCACGTGACGAATACATATGTACATATGTTGGGCACGCGTTTGGCGTAATTCCCGACTATGCACTGATGCCGAAGGGATCGGAGCATCTTCCATCGAAATACCGATAGAACAAGTATATCATTCCCACCCGACGCCTGTACTCTAAAGATTGCAATCCGTTTAAATTCGGAGAATCTACCAAAGGGACCGCCCGTTTCTGCACGGAGTCGAGGTTTTTTTCAGGTATTTTGGGGCTTCAGACCAGAGGTGGCTGCTAAATTCAACCGTGGGGCGCACTTGTGATTTGTAAAGGGTTAGCAGTTGTGTACTGTTAAAGCATCTGCGAGCCCTGGCTTCGATGGAGCCCCCATATCTGAGCTTGTCACCTAAGTTTCACCAAGCATGTCAATGGAGGGCCTGTTCAGAAGATTGCTTCCGTTGAAGGAGACTAGATTTTCATTTTGATCTCTTTTAGACGTTATCAGACGTAATGTTGTTTATAATAGAATAAATATGTCATCCGACAGTAAAATGACATGTAATTTTTGTTCACCAAAAATGCTCAAGAATCGCATGTTAAAATCCTTCGGATACGTGCTGTTGCAATCTGAATCAACATTAAGTTTTTATTTATTATTCGTAGACTATAAGAAACTTTTTTTACGGATTGCTGTCATATGTAGATTTATTATCTGTCCAAATAATTTGTTCACTTAGCTAATTACATGAGCTTTTCATTTTTGACAATATTCAAGGTCAACAGATTTTCTTAAAAGATTAACTTCCTGGACGAGACCGTGATTATTGCATAAAATTAAATATTTTTTTAGTAATTAGTTCATTGTTTATTTTGTCGGTTGTGCTGAAAATATACGAAGGTCACTTTTTTATATCAACCGATAGATGAAACAATATTGTGTACCGTGATATCTTATGACGAATCCGATTTGCATACCTCTCTGTGCACAATTAGAGGTATTCCATCAAATTGAATTGTTGAAGACCAAAACAATCAATCATTGCTAAATCTGAGTATCAAGCGTGTTATGTTTAACAACAGAAGTAAGTCAGTAGGCACTCAGTTGAAAGTTGATAGCAGCTGTTGTTGATGATTTCGGTTTGAAAGGTTTTTACGAAGTTATTAAAAACTTATTTTACCGAATTGTGTTTTATTCAGGAATGCTTACTTATTTATTTACATGCTTATATATTTGTGCTTTTAGTTTTTACTAATTTCTAAATGACATAAAATTCGTAATTTGTGCAGATACAATAAACCGTCTAAAAGATTTTTTTAATTTCTTTTATGTGTACTATGAAGGATGATGAATCTTACAAAATAACAGTTAAGATTCATAAAAATATTGCCAAGTTAACAAATACAGAATGCAGAGTCTCATCTATTAGTTACTTTTAATGAATTTATTATCCAATAAAAATCAATTACTTTATGATTTAGTAAAAAAAAAAAAAAACAATTTGGGGGAGGGTATGGGTACCGCCACCCCGGGAAACTTTTATTGGATAATCATCTGCCATTAGGTCACTCCAAGTGTTCAAGTGGTTAGGTTAGGTTAGGCGTTTGCCCCCCTTCTTTGTGGCAGGCCGGATCGGTAGAGACTGATTGAACTTAACCACTTCAGTCGGACTCTCTCAATCCATCGACTTGCACTGCAGTGGAAGAAATGCATTATGTAATTCACTAACCCCCGATACCCACCCCTCATATGTTCATTTTTTCTTCCCAGAACTTTCTCTCCTTCCTTGCCCTAAAAATACCCTTACATTTTTTTTTTTTTTTTACAGTTAATACCGCACAAAAGTCCCAACTGCTCCCGTCTGGAGCCAGTGAGACTATGGCATCCCCAATCGGGGTATGTTGTGAGGCTGAAGGTAGTGGGGAGGGGAAGGAGATAGGGAAGAGGAAGGAGGGGAAGTACCTGGCTATTCAGATCTGGTCACTAAACACGGCTAAAGCCATTTCAAGCAACGTTTCAATTCTGAATGGTGGTCTTACACCAGGGCGATACTGATAGTATCTTCCACTCTGGAACGTGCCGCAAATATACTATTTATTATTTCAAATGAATAAATTGTGAAATAACACAAATTAATCAAATAAAATTTATTTGCGCACGCCGGGTTCGAACGGATTGTGAGTCGAGAGTCTTGCCTCGGGACCACGGAGGCCGTCATACCCCTAAGATGACATAGGCCCCGAGGGAAAGTGTATTCCTCTGCACCTTCTGTGTGGAGCTACTGTAAAAAATGGCACTTTTATTTTCTATACCTAATGCCGACCGGGAATCGCTACAACCGTAGCTCTTTGTCAGTACAATACTCTACTTAAATCTAAAATTTGCAAGTAACATGAGTTTTAAAAATATTGTGTTTTTATAACTCGTGTTGGTTGTGGGTTGCAAAAATTATTCCCTATTGACAAAGAGCACTCTCTTCCCAATTCCCTACCTACCCGTACCTCTTCAACTGGTGCTCAACCCAGTTTTTTGCATAAAAAATGTTATTTATAGATTTTTGTACTGCCCTGACGAAGCTGTATTGAAACCCAGTGAGAATTGAGTATTCAAAATAAAAGTGGTATTCGAAAAGCAATTTTAAAATTTTTAAATTATAATGCCACATCTCAAATAACTCGCTTCAAAAGAAAAAAATTATATTAAATGGACGTTCCATAAGTCAAGTTCCTCATTTATTAAATGGGATGAAAGAATTTCGTTTACATCACAATCTTTAAACAGTTATTTTTGCATACATTATTGTACCTCCGTGAAAACAGTCATCTTCACAATGTTTTCTAATAGAAGTTTTTCTTTTTTATTTCCAGGTTGGTTTTGAATTCTTTTACTACAATTTTTCGCAGGAAATTTCAGTTCCCGAAAGGTAAGTTGATTTTATGTGAAATATATGAGTGCCAAACAGTGTAAAATACAACATGTCGTAAATAATTTAAAGTGAGATATTAGCTCGAGGACCTACCAACAATACTGCATTAATTTAAGCCGGCGATGAAATATTCCTTCGCTCTCCGTAAACACTGAACGTTCTTATTACGGTTTAAAAGTTGCCTTTAATAAAGTCACAAACATTGTTGACTTTTCTGTATAGCCAGCCTAAGAACAAAATACGCTTATTCCGGCAATAACCTTAATCCATAGATATAGTTGATGCCAGGTTTGCCTGTGCGGGACAAACAAAGCATGCTGGGATAGTATACTAATCATTGCATAATTACAATTCAAAGTACCTAACTTCTAAGGTAAACCGCTCTAATTTCCAGTGTGATGATTTTCCCGTTGCTAACCAACTTCCGATCGGATAAAGCAGCAGTAGAATAAGAAGAAGGCAATAATTGTAACTTTTGATACATCAAAATTAAAAATACATTATTATTTGGAACTATTTTGGGCAGGTGATGCCACTTAAGATTTTTGGAATTCGTATACAAAAACTAGGGGGTAAACTACACTAACTTTGGGAGATAATTCTACACCACAGTAAAAGATAAATAACTTTTTCGTAAGTCTCTCCCATACAAAAAATAATTCTACTGTTTTTACATGAAAACTACCGTAATACGTTGTCATTACGAAAATGTACTCGAAACTCATGCAGAATCGCCTCCCCAAGTGCACTTCACCCCGGACTCGTTTTACCAAAAGAAAATGAATATATTATTTTTATTTTTGGTTCTTAAATTATGGAAATATGATCATATAACCATTACCCTCAATAAAAGACTTTGCCTTATTGGCATTGTTAACTATGTTTTAACGTGATCTTTTTTGTAATGATAACTGATTAATGTATGAACATGTATCAAATTATAAAACATGTATCAAATATCTATCAAACACGTATAAAAAAATATCAATTATGTATTAAAAATGTATCAAACATATATCAAATATGTATCAAATATGCATCAAATATGTATCAGACAAATAGCAATTATGTACCAAAAATGTATCAAATATGTATCCAACATGTATTAAACAAATATCAATTATGTATCAATCGTGTTTCAAATATGTATCGAACACATAACAAACATGTATCAAACATGATTTTAAAATGTATCAAACATGTATCAAAAATATGTATCAAACATAAATCAAAAACATTCAATGAAAAAACTGAACGCTAGAATATATATAAAAGAAATTTTTTATTTAGTTAATGTCTTCAATTTGCGGAAAATATGGCATTTCGCCAACTTTCAAATCGTATTGTCAAGCACTTGTTGTAAAAATGTTAGTAAAAAAAATAATTTGCACTTTAGTAGGCGCCATTAAACACGACACTCTTGCTGGCGCCACATTTGGCAAGTTACGTTAAGGCCTAAATTAATGTGTCAATTGAAAAAATGTCAAACACCAAATAGAGAGCGATCTTACTACAGATGTAAATCCCATCTAGTGTAGACGATTTTAATGCATTTTTCGCATTAGTACCTATTTATACTGCCTCGCTTTACACCGGAATTATGGCTAAGTAAATTCAGTTATGGGGCTAAGAAATTTACGACATGATTAAAGACGCCCCATAATGGGATGCTGAGTTTATTCATCTGAGCGGAAAATTATATTCCTTTATAGTGTGTGAAATGGGGAAACGATAAAAGGCAATCGCTTAAACACCAGTAATTTGAGAGCATTAATATTTAAGGGAAAGAAGCCATCGCAATTCTTTGTCACAATAATAACTTAAACGGATTAACTTTATCGTAAAGTTGAATGAAAAAGTCAAAATGATGATTTTTAGAATTAATAAATAGAAAGCAATGATTAGGTCAACTATTGGTAACATGAAGTAAAACTATAGACAACGAAATAATCTTTTATATTAAATAGTTTTATAAAATAACTTATGAAATTTTCGAACAGAAATACGTTATTTGAGCATTGATAGTAGTACAAATTGTAAAATGCTTTATGTGAGGATTTAGTGTTGAGTCAAATTTAAAAAATGCATTTTGTGTGGATTGATAGGTGTGAGCTTGAGTCAAATTGAAAAATGCATTAAGTGAAAATTTTGTGTTGAGTCCAATTTAAAAAAATGCGTTATGTGAGGATTGACGGTAGTGTTGAGCATAATTAACAAATGCGTTACATGAGGATTTAAAGTAGTATTGAGTCAAATTGAAAAGTACCTTATGTGAGGATTGATAGTAGTGTTGAGTCAAATTGAAAAGTACCTTATGTGAGGATTGATAGTAGTGTTGAGTCAAATTGAAAAGTACCTTATGTGAGGATTGATAGTAGTGTTGAGTCAAATTGAAAAGTACCTTATGTGAGGATTGATAGTAGTGTTGAGTCAAATTGAAAAGTACCTTATGTGAGGATTGATAGTAGTGTTGAGTCAAATTGAAAAGTACCTTATGTGAGGATTGATAGTAGTGTTGAGTCAAATTGAAAAGTACCTTATGTGAGGATTGACAGTAGTGTTGAGTCAAATTGAAAAGTACCTTATGTGAGGATTGACAGTAGTGTTGAGTCAAATTGAAAAGTACCTTATGTGAGGATTGATAGTAGTGTTGAGTCAAATTGAAAATTACCTTATGTGAAGATTGATAGTAGTGTTGAGTCAAATTGAAAAATGCATTATGCGAGGACTGATGGTAGTGTTGAGTCAAATTAACGATAATCAATAATATATGTATTTAACAACAAAAATAATTTGGAAAAAAAATTAAATTAAATAAGCTCAAGGACTAATAATGTAATTAAATGAAAACAAATAACTTTGTGTGCACCACTATTAAGTTAAATAGTGATTGTTGTTGTTTTTGTTAAAAACATGTTTGTTTGTTTTCATTAAATTAAATAATGATGCCACAAAGTGAATTTGCGAATTTTGAAGAACTAATAATGTATTTTACATCCCCAAAATAAACTCAAAGCAAACACAGAGCCTTTTCAATCTCCTACCAAAAAAAAAAATCACGTGTCCAAAAAAATATCAAATTACATTAAAAAAATATATATATATATGGTTGATTGATTCATATGTTGAAACGCTTTTCTTATAAACTTTTTGTTAACCTTGATGTTTCTTTGTTTGCACTTAGGTTGTAAAATTATTGGGAAAGTATAAAGAAAAAAAATGGTCCAATTAAATGAAAGATTCAGCATCGCCCTGGTAAAATATCACAATTGTTAATCGAAAACTTGCATGAAATTGCTTTAGCCGAGTTTGGTGATCAGGCCTGAATAGCAAGATATTTTCAAATCTTCCTTTACCCGATCTCCCTTCACCCCCGTTCCCTTCTATCTCACAACTTAATCTATTTGGGGTTGCCTCAGTCCTACTGGTTCCGGAAAGTTTCGAAAACGAAAAAGAAACGTTTCGATTTTGAATGTCGGTCTCGTCGGCAAAAATGAGAATAGACACGACATAATTAACAAATGTACAAAAAAATGATTAACTTTAGCGCATAGGCGAAACAAAGCGTACCCTCAAAATGCTTACCCTTGCTTGCGTTTTTTTCACGAAAACATTATTTACCTTTTATTCACAATAATTTCTAGTTTGCCGGCGTTCAGGCAATTCCCTTTACCAACACCTGTATTTATTGTTTTAATATTGAGCATATACATGGCCTAAAATGTAACAAATTTAATTTGGTAAATACGATAAAGTTAACACGTGGAAGTACATAATGTTGGCTTTGTAGGTGTGCCATTATTATTATCATAACGCTGAAGCCATTACCTGTTTTCAAATTATGGCTTAATAAGGAGAAATGTTCTAACAGCGCTATTTCAAATGCTTTGCATAAATCCAATCTTACGGCCATTGTGTTATATTCGTGCGTTAAACAATGCTTATTTGACTTGTTATCAAATTTGTCTTTATTGTGTTCCTATCAAAGTGTTTGATCGATTGCCGATTTCACGTACACAACTTGTAATATAAGTAGGCGCTTTCATAATGAAAACTAAGCAATAAAAGAAAAATTATTTACACAATAGTTTATGTTTACAATCAAACCAATAACGGATCACAATTATTATGAATAAAATGCACACGTCTATTGTCTATTCCTATGCTACTTGGTGATTATATATTGTCTTTTGTCCTTTTTTGCAAATATAAGCCCTTTCTTTTAATAACTCCTGCAAAAAAAGTTATTTTCAATGATTTAAAAATAAAAGATTTTTTTTCCTTTTTACAGGGTGTTAAAGGATATAATTGACTTACTTTAACCAGTATCCTAGCTTTATTTAGATTAAAAATTGTTTATGAAATATTGGTCTCCTGGTACATTTTAGAAGGTTTTTATTTTTCTGTAAAATCAAACAAAAAAAATCTTTCACATGTTGTCACTAGAAAGTCAGCCGAGTAACCACCCAACCCATTAACCCACCTCAAACTGTCAAATATCCACATTTTTTTTATTAAATTTAAAAAAAATGCATTTAAAATTTTTTACTCCAAATACTGTCAGGAATCCCTAATAGGAATCCCTAGGAATAGTAAGTCAAGTACGTCCCTTAATACGTCACCTACATTTTTGAAGTGAAACTTTAGTACTGTTGTGATTTGAAAACTCGATAAAATGGAAACAACACTAACAAGAGACAAACGCATACATCTAAAGGATTAAGCCTGCGAGAGAATGAGATACAATGAAACCTTACCTACGAAGCGTTGCGCTTGCCGCATTGAGATCACTTTTCAAGGCTCCTATTGGTTTAGATTGTGTGGGTGAAGTTTCACTTCTACCGCGGATTAATTGCATTCAGTTTTTCTTTAGAAATAGACTCTCAATATTCTAATATCACTGAAAATCATGCTTTTGGACAAACATTATAAACAGACTTTTAATATTTGTGCATCATCAAAATTACACAAACAAAATTTTTTATCACGTGAATTTTTAACTTTGGCATATATCGGTACGAAATAAATTCCTGCGAATATGTGAATTACTCTTTATTGCACATAAGCCAATATTGATATAGGACCAACTTTAGTTTATCCATTTTCGCTGAAAATAGTGTTATTAAAGCCTTTACCATAAAATCCTGTATTCATCAAACGTGTATTTCATCCCCCTTGAGCGCACGTTCTATGCATATTGCATCTCGTTCTTTTCTGTTTTCCCTTAAACCCCGCTTAGTAAACTCGGAAGTACAGGCAGTTTATTAAAAATATTTTTCATTAGTCGACCTAGGACTTCAAACCTTCTGCGCCCTGTATTATGTACGGGGGTTTATTTAAAAAAAAAACAACAACAACAAAAAGCCCGCCATCTTTCCCCGTGCTTTTTAATAACGCGGAATATAGCCTTTACCGCTATGAAATAGTGTTCGGTACACGGATTTTGGAACACGGTGGAGATAGCTCTACGTAGCTATGAATGGTCTTGTTAACTGATCATAGCAAAGTCTTGTTTTAACTCGACCGTTTTTCTTTTCGTCTGTGCGATTATTGGTAGTAATTATTAAGATTATTGATAGTGACGTTTTTGAACAAATTGAACAATTTCTTATTTGAAACAGAAATATGGTACGTAATGGTTTAAAATTAAGTAGAACATACAATGTGCAAATTTTCCCGCGACTGACTTCTCTTAACGAGGATTACGCGTCAAAACGGACCACTGTCATTCGGACGGTTATCTCTGGCGTTAGGGTAACAACTTTTAAGAAATGGTTTGAAGACTGCGCTTAGTTGAAGAGTCAAGCACTGAGTCAGCTCGTGCCTCGATACGGAATACGGCATTTAAGAAAACTGTCAAACTGTACGTCCGATTTAACACGCGTTACGCTGTCGCAAAATATAGAGAATCACCCTTCTGACCTTCTTAGGTATTATTTAGGAATAAAACATTTGAGATTTTTTTTTTTTCATGTGAGCGAGAAAATATAAAAATATAAGTATTACGTTAACATTATTTAATAAGTAAATACTTTAACTTAAGCACGGTATTTTGTATAATTATTATACATTGTATGTTCCATCATGAGATCAAAAACCATCCATTAAATTTATTTCGTCCTCGATTTTTCAAAACAGAGTACGGACGAGCCACAAACAGTGTCTACTTTCCTCTGATGTGAACGATAACCATTAATAGAAGGACTACCTGATAACTTCTTGCAGGCTTTCAATACTGCATTGAGCGAAAGAAGAATCATTACTCCGCATTTTCCGTCGTGATTGGAAAAATATCTCATTTTTTCCGAAATAATATTTACCAGAAATAATATTTTTTTACCCTACCTTAATAAATATTTATTAATTTATCTATTAATGCCCCTTTTCGGGGATTTTACATATGAATAGTAAGAAATATACTATTTTTATTGTACATAACTGAACTGCCTCAGTCATTGCCCACATCATCAGATGTTGCCCGAGATTTTTACTATACACAATAGTGAGTTCTGGCATCATGAAATTATGCGTTGCTAACAGTTCATCCGATTGCGATGAAATTTTGGGGATTTGATGTGGATGATTTGTAGTATCAAAATACCTTCTTTCCTTCCTCGCGAAGGTTTCTAGATTACAAGCACATGACATGCTGCGTTTGGGCGTCGAAGTTATGGGCAGAAGTGGCTCCTACTGGTAATATGGAAGATCAGGTAGCCTTGAGGTCAAACGTTAATAGCTTTGCTCAGGTTTTTCCACAACTAGCTCAGTTGGCAGGGAAAAGGAACTCCGATCTCCAGGGTCAAGGGTCGGCAGGCAGCCTCAGGCCCGACCAGGGGAGACAAAGGGGGCAGTCATACATTATCCAATGAAAAATAGTGTTTCTTTCATAAAAAGTTTATTGTGGAAGGGGGCGTATGTTTAGAACAGTTCACAAGTTATCAGTAAAACTAACATCCTGAATAAAACATACTATTCTCTTTCTCTCTCTCTGGCGGTACTCGGGCGTAGGGCAAGACGTTACATTAGCACATTAAAAAGGGAGAATAAGCAATCTGGAACTGGGCTTGGCTATCAACTTCGGGTACGGGGTTTCGGCCAACACACCGAATGCATGACAGTTTAGGACTTCACTATAAGTGGGCACTGCGGGGTGGTTAAAAGCAAGCCGGGCCGCTTACAGGCATCGGTAGATGCCGACTCTATGCCGACTCTATACGCGACTCTATACGCGTAGGGAGCGGGCCTTCGGGGTTTCAACACACGTTCGTCCTGTCGGAGGCAAGAACTGGCGGTTGGCGTGGGTCAGGCGGGGAAAAAAGTGTGAGACGCTCCCGTGGCAGCACCTGTCGTGGTCGAGCGCGCGTAAACAAGACTAGTGGCGTCATCTCTTACCCGTTTTTAGGACTGTGTAATGTGCAACGTATCAGACAGTATATCTGAAAAGTTTTTTTAATCATTACAAAAACTCTTACAAAACTGTCACAATTTGAGAATTACATTTTGCAAACCATCGATTGTTAAATTAGAATTCAATTTTCTAAAATGTTTAAATTAATGAATTTATTCTCACCTATGATACTAACCAAAATCGAATACTTTGAAACTTATCAAAATTTATATTTATTTTAAATAGGTACCTATGTTGGGTACCAAACGCGATAGAAAATTCGAGTGGGAACTTCGAGTGGGAACGCGTGATGTGGAGGAGACGCGGGAGAGGAAGGGGAGGTGGAAGGGAAACGAATGGGAAAGGACACGCAGGGAGAAATAATTTTGTTCTTAAGTGGCATAGCTACGTATGCCGGGAGCTCGCATGTATTTTATATTTGGTTAAAGATAAATTGAAGATGTCCACTGACCTGGTATAATTGTTTCCCACAATTAGTAATACAATTATTAATAATACGATACATTCTTCAGTTGAGTGCGGATGTGTTAATATTAAATAATCACTAAGGTCGCGGGTTCAAAATCCGGCGTGCCCACTAAATATTATTTGATTGTTTGTGTAATTTCACGATTTGAAAATTAATTAATTTATTTACGCCTATTTAGGTTTTTACACAAATATAACAATCTTTGCGAAATTATACTTGTAAATAGTGCAGAAAACGACTGCTTAAAAAACGTGCACAAAAATAATTATTAAATTAAAACATTATTGAATTTGATCCACACTGTATGTAGGTACAAAATATAAAAATATAAAAAATCTAAAAAAGCCTTTTTTCTTTCAGCCGACAAAATACAATTTAAATAGCTTTATCAAAGTATTCCCCTACTTGATGAAAAAAACTTCAATAAGGTATGCTTATATATAAAAATTGATGTACTAAATATATCAACAACATCGGAGTTTTTGTTTCCTAGCTGTTGAATCCGTCGCATAGGAGTGTAATATTGGGATAATAATATAAAGTATATTGGCGGCACGTTTCAGCATGTAATATTTTCTCAGTATCGCCCCGTTGGATTCACACTATTCAGATTTGAAACGTTGCTTGAAATGGTTTAAATAGCCAGGTGCATCCTTGCCTTCCTCTTACCCATCTCCTTCCCCACTCCAGTACCTTCAGCCTCATTACCATAACACACTTCAATTGGGGACGCCATAGTCTCTTTAACTCTAGGCGGTTGGGAGGCACTGGGTCACTGGGTGGGAAAATATATATTTTTTTGGTTAAAGGTTTAAATTTTCTTCCCCGGGTATACTGTTAGAAATACTCGTCAATATCCGTTTGTCACATAAAATATATCAGCAATAACCATCAAAAGTTGAGCTCTGACATCATCAAGATTTCCTTGACAATTATTTTCAGTCCGCTACGTAAGTCATTTTGAAACGTGGATACCTTTTACTGTCAAAACAAAAATACGCCGTGTCGCGTCGTTTATTCTGTTTTTCAAACGTCTCAACAAAATAGCTTGCCTTACTTTTCATCTTCTTTATGAAGTAAATAATAAAACAATTTCTTACTCCCAGGTGTCTTTGAAAACAGGAGTTTATTACTTTTATTATTTTTTTTAGATGTATTCGAGCATCTTGTCGCAGATCATTCTTCTGCCGTGATACGTATTAGGTACATAATTCTCCTTCTTACATTCACAGAATAGGCCCCACCCCACCAAAACACGGCCTTTGATGAAATTATGAAAAGAGCCCACCGTCGCACGCAACACCTGAATCATTATAGGAGATAATAAGGTCTATTCTGCTAAACTCAAAATAATAAAAAAACATTTTTTAATAACTAGTGTATTGTCATGGTTCTGGCATTTTTTTGTTCTTCTAGAATCTAAAGTACCAACCTTCAAAATATCAATGGTCAAATATCAAAATTTGGCATTTGTAATTAGATTTTAAATTAATTATTGTCCATGTATCTACGAAAATATTTCTAAAACACGTCAGATTTTTCACTTTGTAGTGACGTCAATTAATAAAGGACACAGGGTTCTGTGAATGAAGATTCAATTAAATATTTTAAATCATTTTTCGGAAAATCTTTCGTTCACGAAGCTGTGAATTTAATCTTCTGCTCGTCTCTAAGATTGTATTTGGCTTCTTTTTGTTTTTAACACACATAACGTTTACCACTCTGTCACATTTCCACCACTCTGTCTTTGTTTTTACTATAAATATTCTCTCTGGATCTCAGAGGGGAATTGTAGCAAAGGGGGAAGGAGGCCTAAAATGCCTATTGGGGGTGACAAACATGAGCTGCGTGTATACCTATTTCAAATGACAACCCCCGTGACAAAATTGACATGAGACAAGTTTTTGAGATCTTTTTAAATATTTTATTAAACACCATTAAAAATAATAATCGCTGTTACTTGATAGGTCATACCTTTTGGAGTTTATAAATTGTTTTATGTTTTATGTCGTCATATCATTTTTTTGTAACATTATAGAATATACGCAAGTCGAGGTGGCAGAAGACAACTGTGATTTGTATGAAATACACTTCTATCACGAGGAATTACAATTCTGTAACGTAATTTTTACTACAAAAATATGAACACATATTTTTTTAAAACTCACACAGTCGTTAGATATTTAGTACAGTAGATTTTAATGTAATTATAAAATAGTACTATTGGTAATTCTGTTGAATTTTTCTCCACAAACTGGTGGAGACAACTTTATGTAAGTTTAAAAGAAGAACGACCCATTTGCCTAGTAGCTGTTGCGTTAAGAAGGTACAAAATATAGTTTCATCTAACTTTATTATAAAATCAGATTAAGTAAGTATAAATAAGCAGAGTAGCCCCGCGTAGGTATCATTGAAAGGGAACTCATCCCAAAGGAACGCAGTTCAAAGTAATAAAAGCAAATACGCAAAGTAACCGAGATTTCCAGATGAGTTTTGCGGGAGAAATCCTTTTGAAAGCGTTTAGCGGATAATGAGCCGGTATTGCCGACAACTGAAATGGGATTTGCTCCTAAAAGGGAAGCTACCTCATTCTAATGAGCATCCGAAATTCTAAATTATTCTCTGCCAAAAGGTTGGGCGCAATAAACTGTAGCATAACGCCGCTCGCTATACGGAATGCGTAAAGTGTCGTCGGCTGCTGCTACTGCTGCCAGTAATCTAGCAATGTAGCAACCAACCCTTAATTATTGCGGTACGACTCGCAACTGAGAGGAAAATTATACGTTTCATAAATATGATCTCGCTTTAATGGATCTTAAATGGACCATTTTTAATGCGAGCAAGGAAGATATTTTTGCGTTTAAAATATTTCAAATAAAATTATTTGATTAAGTTTTAGCATCGTTTTGGCTACGTTTTAAGTAGGGATCATAGATGAGGTGAAAGAAGTAGTGGTCCAAGAAATTACCGTAGAAATAACCCAACCAATAAGTTACCTCAACCAAATGAGTACTGGACATTAATCCGGCGAGAGTGTGGTGAAAAAATGTAACAAGAAGTATATGGCAGGGTATGACATACCCATTTACTAATTTGACTGTAAAATTTGATTGTGTTATTTTTTATTACAGCAAGAATATATTATAACGTTTTGGACATAAAACATTTGCGCCATTGTAACAATTTTTACATTTTACTTAAATGGAAACAAGTCATTATGAATTTTCAACTAAAATTTTCACTCTAAAAAAACTACAAAGGAACTAAAGAAAACAGTTTTAATGAAAAAAAAAACAAAAATATGATAGAACATGAAACAAGAAACTATATAAACTAAAAAAAATAACAAAAAAATATTAGGATCATCTTAGGAACTGGAGTTCAAATCAGTGCAGTTTTTACTAAGAAAATACTTCCGATGAGCTCGCCTCTAAACTAAACTAGAACTTAAGTAAAGTCGACTAGTTTAGACAAAACTAATTAGTTACTAAGGGAAAAAAACAATCTGCCAATTTTTGTTTGGAAAGAAGTACCTAGCAGACGACATAAAAAGATCACATATGGTTTAGAATTAGAACGAGTCTTTTCGTCTACAATGCGTAGAATAATTTCAGTTGAGCAATTTATGTAGTAGTTTACTCCGTTCTTGATACGTCTCTAGACTTCTTGAATACATTCCAAGTATTATAAATGAATTGTAGCAGAAGTTGTACGAGTGCATCCATCATAATAAAGGTCAAACACACCTGACAGGTTGAGGGGTTAGATATTTATGGTTGATAGAGCCTTAAGCTGGACCGGCCGCCGGAAGTGACATCAATATTCCGGCGGGATTTAGCGCCCCCCGGCGGCGGCGACAGTAAATAAATTGGCACTTACCTTCCGGGTCACGGAGGAAGTGGCATTACCTACGTGATGACAAACAAAACGGCCGATAAATACACTGCCCTCAGTCTCTACTGCCAGGTAACCTGTGTGATTTAATCAAAGAAAATAATCCCATTACTAATTTCCCAGTGACCGGTAGCCTTATTTTGTAGGTTGGTTATTACTTGGTAGGTTATTTACTCGAAAAACATTTGCTTCAAAATATCCCACAGTTTGAGGCTAGATAAAATTGTTGGATTTTATTTTTTTCAAAATTTCATTTGATCGTCAAATGTCAATATCAATGAAAATTAAATGTTTAAAAAACTTTGCTGGCATGCAGAATATGGTTCAATGATCATGTATTATTAACAAATCTTCTATAATCTATTAGTCTAAACTTTATGTGTATGAAAAATCATTGTTTCAGCTTGAATAATTGAAAGAAATGCTTCAGGGATCAGTTGTTTCACATAATTTGAACAATTAATCAAATTTCAGAGTTAAATTTCAAGTTCTAATCAAATTTTGTTATTATTTTAATTCTGTAAAACTAGCTCATAAACAATAACAAAACTTGACTAGAACTTTCACAGAACTTGAAAATTATCTATGAAATTCGATGGACTGTTCAAAATAAGACAAATAAATTGAAAACCTACTAAAATAAAATTTATATCAAATTCCATTATGTATCCAAATGAATATAATTATTCATGTTAGTCCGTGGATTAGCATTACCACTCTGAGAATAATTTCTGGTAATTCACGTCAGCGCATCAATCTACTTAACCGCTTAACCGCTGCATCAATGTCTGTTTACCAACCACTTAAAACAGAAACAACGCTGCTGAATTTCATTATTTATCCACAGTATTGGTTGAACTCTAGCCGACAACTTTCAGGAGCCTTAGGACTTACATTCGCTTGGAACAGAACCGCAAGAGTGATGCCTGAAAGCTGTTCCCGTACATATATATCTGAACGATATAAAGCTCTCGAATATTCGCCTAATTTGTGCATTATTTATTTTGAGCTAAGACGATACCTTAGTACATTAATAATAGTAGCCGAACTGATCAAGAACCATACTGGTCCTGCTTAAAACGAAACATTTCTTATTCGATATTGATCAAGAACCATACTGGTCCTGCTTTATACGAAACATTTCTTATTCGATATTTTGAAAACTTGTGAAAACTTCTTTAGCACCGTTGTGATTTGAACCTCGAAACGAAAACGAACGACACTAAAAAGAAATAACATGTACATCTATAGAATTGAGCCTGCGAGAGAATGAGAGAGCAATAAAATATATATTTATTTCACTGGTACTGGGTTCCAATATAATACGATAAATCGACAGTCCCACGCAAGTCTACTTTGGTGTAGTGGTGTAAAGCGCCCGAAGAAGTGATATGAAGTGCATTCAGCGGACGAAGGATTAAACACCACAAATTCCAAAAAAAAATAATTCCTTTTTTTTTGTAAATTCAACATCCAATCTTCAAACCACTCCGAAATGAACACGCAAAAGAAAACACAAAAAAAATCGACATCCAGCGATTCCGAAGAAGAACACACAAATACTAATAAGATGACCAAATGTAAAGGAAAGGGTGCACTGGAATTTGACGATAAAAATATGTAAAAAATCATCCTTCACAAAAAAAAAATGTTTCGTTGTCTCCCCACTCTTGTCTACAGCCTAATTTTCTGAAGTTTTCACTTCTACTGCATACTGCACACTCTTTTTTTCATTTTTTTATATTAATTTTTTGTTTTAATTGAAGTATTTATTATTATTTTTATACCCAGCTTATCAACTAGAATGTAAAAGCCCATTAGGGTGTATAATAAATAAATAAATTATGGCACCGGGGAATCACTGGGCTGATCAATGCACAAGCCTCCGCACGAATCAATATTAAAGTGACTAAGATATATTAGGAGGTGATAGGCATGAATTACTTAAACAGACATCAATTAAACACACTAACAGATCACTAAGGAAATAATCATTGCATAGAGGTTTTTTTAGCAGAGTCGATATTAAAGAATAAAGATGTCACTTGATCATGGTACTGGTTACTTTAGCAGACTAATTGCTCCTTAGAGCTTTTGTTCCACAATGTAACAGGCAGGTAATATTGGCACATATTTTCAGATAGGATAGGAATAAAAGGTGGGTTGGATGGAGGAAGGTAAATGTACATAGTTGCGTCAACACCTACCTGCAGACTTATTTTGAAGTGAAACTTCTTTAGTGTCGTTAGTGATTATAATTTCGGTCGTCGGTTCTAATATAATGCGCTAAATTCGCACCTCGGCTCGACTTTCCCTCAGCGTGACGGCTGAGGCGCTAGACAAATCCGAGCGGCCTGAGAGGCAGACATCGAGCGAATGGAGTTCTAATCCTACAAAATCCAAAAAAATAAACATTTGTATTTTTATCAAAAAATATCTAATCTTCAAACCATTTTAAAACATACAGGCAAAAGAAAAGAAAGCGACATGTAGCGACTTTCTAGTTTCACTTCTACCGCGTGTGAATTACACACTCTAATTTTTTTACACATTTCACCAATGTACATAAGTGCTTGCATACTCCATGCAAATGCATGACGTGTAGGATTTTAAAAATACCTGAAAATAGATGTGTGGAGTCGTGAACAGAACACATGCGATGGAACATTTCACAAGGGTAACTTATTTGTCCTATTAGTATGGTTACACGAAAGAGTTTTCGACACGTTACATGAGCGTGTGTATTTATTCGCTATTACGTTGTTGCAACTGCATTTTCTTGCTAATGACGAAGGATTAGAATATATCTGAGGAATTACCGATACACCATAATTGGCCCATTCTTCAAAGAAGACATTCAGAGCTGGTAGTATCCTATTATTTTACATAAAGGCGTCGTTGGTTTTGATGCTCAGAATTCGAGGCATGGAAGGATGTAATTTCAGGAGAAACGTTAAATGTCAAACACAAAACTAGACATGTCTCGGATCGTGCAGTGATTACACCTTCGCTTTCTTGATTTCTGAGTTGCTGTTAGAAAGCTTTGTTTGTATTATAATTTTACTTATTTATGAAAATTGATAATGTATTACAAAAAAAGAAACGTTGCTTAATAAAGATTCATATATCGTCAAGTTCAATACGACAGACCGATTTCTTTCATTTGCCATTCTTCGAATGCATCGGGATGGTCTCCCTCTCCCTTTACCTAAAATTAATTTTAAGAAACAGTAATACTCCTACCTCTAAGTAGCTTTTTTGTCTATTGTCTGTTTTTGGTTTCTTACAAATAAGTCATATAAAAAAAAATCATTTCCAATAAGTTAGAAGAACTCGAAAACTAATAAATACCTCGAAAATACGGCAGTATTGTATTGTATCCTTATATTTTTTTTATTTTTTTTATTTTATTTTTTTTTTTTATTATTTCCAACAAAAACATACTTAACAAATACAGATAAAATTGGCAATTTAAATAGGTAATCCCGCGAAGCTGCCACATGGCTGCTTGTCTGCAGGTTCTACCTCAATATACATCCATTACCATTTGAAATAAATAAAAAACATATTTATAAAATTTAAAATTGTAAAGAAGAAAGCAAATAGAGACAATCAAATCCTAATGAACTGGTTGGTGCATTATATTTGAAAAAGATGAACATAATGAATTATGTATTATGCTACCATTATGCCACCTTATTGTTGCCTTAGTTCGTATTTGTCCAACAGACCATTAGAAAATTTTACAGGAGGAGAAGGTTTTCTTTAATTATTTCAATGAAGCATTATAAAAGGTGTTTAAGGTAAAGCTATTTCCGTTAAGTTAAAGGTTCTAATTTAATTCTAATTAAAGTGATAAACTTTACTTTTTTACACTCTATCTTTAATTTTAAAGTGGAGATTGAACAAAAACTAACATGGTCTGTTGGACAAATAAGAACTGAGGGGACGTTATTATGCTACCATGAAAAATCATATTTTTCCTTCTCATAAAATAAATTTTACAATTTTGTAATCGGCTTATGCCAGAACTGCACGTCTCGTTTAAAGTTTAGTATAATCTTTGTAAAGGGAAATTATGTTTTCCTGTATTTTTCTGTAGCTTATTTCATATCGCCAAGAACAATTTATATAAATTTTCTTCTTTCATCGGATCTCATTCGCAGGAACTTACTTACCGTAAAAAGTAATTTTCTGTCTGCAAGTTATTTTATCACACTTTCATGACTCTCAAAGTATTTAGTCAGTAAGAAATTAGTCGTAACTGCCTAAGTACACTATTAAAATTACGCTAGTAACAAATCCCACTTTTTTAAACCTACGCCTTTTTTCCATATTTTTATGTGGTAAACTATTTTTAAAACGTATTGATTTTATTTACAAGAAACCCGAGTGATTTTAACCCAATTTTTCACATAATTTTCCCCATGATGATGAAAGCTCAGCCACACCAGGATTGCATTAGCGCGCTATGCAGCGGCAGATATAACAATACTTTTCCGTTGCATGATTAAATAATGCGGTTTCCGTGCATTGCATCCGAGCCGTTCTATTAATGCATTTAAAGGCAAGCGCGGATCCGATGGATCTGGGAAAAAAGGTGATTGAAGTAGAGAAATTAAAAAATTTGTGATAAACATGTTTTCACTTGTTTCAATTAAGAGTTCATATTATTTTTCCGATCCACGTAACTTAGTAAATATCACGATTATAAAATAGGAATGCAATTTTTTAATTTTTTTTTTACTTAACTGCTTTCTGATAAATACAAAAAAGAAGTTGCCATTTTGTCAGCCATCATCTTATTTAGCCAAAAAAAAATTAATTGTAAAAAATTTTTGGAAGAAAATCTTTTAGTAATATATTCTTCTAATTCAGGGATCGGATTTTACGGCTCTTTGCGTAGGCGTTTGCGGCTCTTCAGACATCAATTTGCATTTCGAACACAACTGGTTTTAATTTAATAAGGAATCTATGCGCGAGTCTGTTTATAGAAAAATGTAAATATAGTAAGAATAACTTAGATAACACAAAAGCTATTATCGTTCCACCAAATTTACCACAGTACGATTACAACATCCCACCCCCCCCCCCCCGCCCCACCACCCCGTTATAATGTGGCTCTCTGATTTATTTATCCTGTTTCCTTGACAAATTGGCTCTTCCCACTTGAAAGTTTGCCGACCCCTGTTCTAATCAAATAATATACCTAGGCATCATAGATACTTCCTGAAATATCCAAGCACCAAGAAGTTTTTGCATCAAGAATTAAAAACGGATAATAAATCTCGGTTTATTTTTAATTATCTCAGGCAGTTAGTTTTTTTAATTTTATTTTGTTGCCTATAAAATTAATCCATCAAAGAAATATTTCAGAATATTCTCAATTAAAAACACGCTTCATCTCGAGAAGCAATTATAATTAAAAAGTTTCTCGACATTTTATTTATGTATAAACATCCCTAAATAACCTTTTCTTCGCATAATTCCGGTCGAATTTCCTTAAAATCTCATTAATTTCAACCTTAAAAGATGAGTAAACAGTTTAATAGCGTGGACATCTACAGATAATCCTCGGGAAACCTTTTAAGCTGACATAAGTTATATTTCTTTGGATAATCTTAACGAGTTCTGCCCGATTTCATTTAGGCAATTTCAAAAACGTTTACATCAACAAAATTCATAATCTTCGCCGAAACTAAGCAGAAACAGGGTGGGTTTGGACTTTCTTATTCAATCTGAGTGAGTTTATTTTATTACAAAAAAATTGTTTCAAGTGAATGAGAACACAAAACCATAATCTAATGATCATTTAAAATTCATATTTTTTTGATAGCTAAATCTAAAAATCAACTTTATGACAACTGTTAACATTTTATTTTAGTAGTGTTATAAGTCAAAGTTAAATATTGTAAATTCATAAAATTGCTTTTGTTGAGAACCGGTGACAAATATTTAATAATTTTTTTTTATTTTTATATCTATACTTAGAGAAACTTTAAGTGATCTAAATTTATTTTCAACTTTTTGTTCTGCATGCTTTTCTAATTTAAAACAAATGTAGTACGATTTAATAATAACGGTTTTTTATGTCATCTTTTGAAGCAGCTTTTCCAGTCTCCAGCATGATACAAAACAGCTTCATCAAAAAAGCTTTTTTCACTTAATATTTGACGCAGGATACAATGCGGTTTTAATTGCGCTTATAAGGCTCGCCCTTGGCGCGTCTCTTGTGGTTGTCTGAAACTACCCTTTAATATTCATATACCATTCCATACGACAAACACCATCCCCCTTTGAGGGCTACCCATATAGAAATTGCAACTTTTGTACACCGCTCTTCAAAGGCATCTCACAGTGACACGTCGAGTACACTTCAAACATAAGCTAAACATAGGCATGTTGTAAAATGTTCCCGCCCTAATCAAGCGGTGAGTCTTCTTTTTGATAATTGATATCAGCCCTTTTGATGAAGTATTTTTATTTACAAATAATTCAAATAATATTTTATAAAATGCTTCGAACAAGATAATGAATAACACTATGAAATTTTTGATTAATCATGAAATGTGGTTTTGTATAATATTATATTAAATTGAAAATTCAGTTTGACCCTTTTGAAAAATGCCTTTTTGCTTTACTCGAGAGTTCAATTAGATTATATGGACTATAATGCTTAAACTTAATACCACAGTCACGAAAATTAATAGACAAAAGTGATTATTTTAAATATTTTAAAAGGGTGAGGTATCGTGATATATTTTGTTTAATAACTTGTAGTATCACGACCGTCATTGCTTCTTCAATATTCCACAAAATGAAAGATGCAAATATTAATCATTTAAGAAGTTAGTTTTACGATAGATGTACTGTTGATCTAAAATAACAAAGCTTCTCACGAATTTAATTATTATTTATCAACATATTAATTTTAGTTACATGCATTAATTTAAAACATTTTTTTTAAGATAATTCCAAAGCGCATAATGAAAAATTTCCACAAACAGAAAATGTGTTTTCAGTGTGTTTCTGGGGGGAAAAAAAATCTTTCTAGTGGTCTAAAAATCTCAATGAGCCATGGAAATCCTTTTTGTCAAGTATTTAAAAGGATTGGTCAAAAACTTCTGTAGAAGAACGGTGGGTAGAGTGGAATCAGTTACCGCAGAACCCTAAAGAAGAGAAGAGGAAATTTAATATAACATGGAAAAGATATAAATTATGACTTGAGTTATTCTGCTTTGGGTCGAATGAAAAATAAACAAACGCACATGTTTTAGAATATAAGTTAGTTATTCATATAATGTTTCCTTTACGCGGTGTTTCACAAAAAAAACATATTGCTATTCAAATAAGACAATGTAGGTACTTTCAATTAGGAATGATTGAAGTAATCGCGATGCCGGAATAACTAATATTAGGATTCGATTTTTGAATATTTACTCGAAATAAAAGCTCCATACCACGCCCAGCTTTAAGTTTTTTTTTGTTTGAATAGTTACATTTTTATTTAAAATCCAGTAGTTTCTATGTGAAAGAAAATTCACACGGCAAAAAAAAACATTGAAAATGTTTGGATTTTTTGCCTTCAATCAAACGAAAGTAGAAGTTTTAAAAGGATTTTTCATTTCCTTAAGCGTATTGCACACCTTCCCCGTATTCCATAACTTAGGGGAATTTTCAAAGAGACGTGTCATCAAAGCCTGATATTAATAGACGGAAATAAATATCTACGTAGTACCATCTCTCTATTTGCCAAAGTGTTTCTTTGATCTCCCTAAAATATCACCATAAACGTGCGATATGCGTGTAGAATGTATACAGCGATATGAAATACGTGAGATAGGCCTTCAGTAAGTTATTTTTTAGTTATTTATTGATTAAAACTTTACATTTACTAAGGTTATAGTGATTTTATTGCGAAAACACATACATAACTGTTAAATGTGATTTAAATGATTAAAGCGAGTATGTAGGTAGCTACTAACATATTATTTTTATTATTTTTAATGGTTAATGATTTTTCAACCGTATATAAATATAAATTTTGTATAATTCTTAATACGCCCTAAGCGCCTTACAAATAAAAACTTAGGAATGGATTCCTCTATTTTTTTTAATGAAAATATATTATTTTGGAGTTGTTAGATTGGGTTTGAATCTTAGCTTATAAACATTATAGATGGTTGCATCTCACGGAAAAAATAAATTAATACAACGACAGTGAATTTCAAAGAAAAACGTAAGTGGTAGATAAAACAACTGTTTCGAAAGCGAATTCGTAGTACTTCTAGCGAAAAGTTTCGAGTTCGATTCTCGGTCGTACACGAATATATTGTTTTACCTTCTGATTGATTTAATATTGTATGAATATTACTAAAATTAATTCAGAAGAGTATATTTGTACGAGAATGCATTTTCTTTGTAGTCAATGGCACATCTAGTACAAACTTTGTCCAATCGTATAAACTGTGAAGTCTATATAATACATGAAAGGTACAAATCTACTTTAGCGCTCTCCGTGATTAATATGTTTTTTTATTCTATCCTGAGGATAAATATTGTGTGACTAAAGATACGGGAGACCCTCCTAAAGGGCTGCGTAACTTTTCTAAACATTTTTCAGTAATTATTTTGTTAAAAAAGCTCTGATTTTGTATATGATTTAGTAATTATTGGAAAGAATAATTTGAAGAAATAGTTTGGTGGAAAAATATATTAGGAGTAACATATGAGATATACTTTTAGTTGTCAAAAAGTGAAAACTGTTGCATTGGTTTATTATAAAACACAACAACAATATCCATTTAACATAGCATAATAACATGTACAAAAAACATTTTCTTACTTTTGATATTGGGTCAGAATACTTGTGTATTTAAAAATATGTTCTACCACATATTATTGAGTACATTTTCTTTCGAATAATATTTTCTGCTTTCGGAGACTTTTACTTCAGGCCCATATGAGTAACTTTAGTTGCGGGCAACAGTTGCGTCGTTGCATAATAATTCAAAAGGTGCGCATGCCAGGCGACGAGACACTGTGAACCCTTCAAAAAAATTGTTTGGATATTGAAATAGTAGCCACAACTTAAGCTACTCGTGTGCGCCTGGGCTTAGATAAATTGCAGCACAATCTTTTTCGGATTGTATTAGTCCACATAATATTGTGGAAAAATACATTACATTAATAATTCTATACATTTTTTCCAAAGCGGCCTAACCCTTTTTTCGGATTTTTCAGTGTATTTTCCCAAAGAAGGCTCATGTAACCGAATGAAGTAATCGGTTCTTCATTGAGTTACAATTCTATGGAGGTTCCTCTAAGCCGGACAAATGGTGGGGGGGTCAGAGGGGGCATCTAGGTCTGCGAGTCAGTCTAGGGCCTCAGGCGTTGCCCTGTGGACATCATCAATCCCGCCGGGGAATGAATGGAGCGGGCATTCGTTGACCAGATGTTCGGTGGTCTGCACCCCACCGCATTCACATATCTCCGACTCTTTAAGGCCCCATCTATGCATCATATGGGCACAACGGCTATGGGAGCACCTTATCCTATTGATGGCGGACCAGAGTTTGCGAGGCAATGAGAACCCAGGCTGTCTCTTAGTGGGGTCTTGTACGAGATGGGCATTTTACACCTTGGCTGATTGCCACTCAAGCTTCCACCGAACTTCTGGGGTGAGAGGTGAATGGAGGAGTCTTTCTCCTTCTGTCCAGAAAGGTTTTCGGGACTTCAAGCGGCATGCCGGGTGAGAGACGACATCATCGTGCAAAGGTATTGCGCTTTTTTGCAGCGCCTTCTTGTACTTTCTTAGTGTTGCAATATCTCGCCTGATATTTGGCGGGGTTATATTTGCAAGTACGGGGAGCCAAGGGAGAGGAGTAGATAGACAATATGATGATATTGTAATAGGTTTTCTGACACTTACGTGAGAACATGTCAGAACATGTGAAACTCAGCATAGTAAATAAATATAACGTTTTGTGTAAATATGGGTCTTTTTGCTAACTCACAGCAAATTTTTCGATGTCCATTTAAACCTTGGTTTAGAAATTATGTATATGAGTTATAAATATCACCGTAAAAAGTGAATTCAAGAGTTATCGCATTAATATTATACTTTAAATTATTCATAATCTGCTCTTTATATTTTTCGTAGATTTTTTTTATTTTTTTATTTAATATAGATATATAAGATTACAGTGGTGTTAATATAAATTACACATTGGTTCAGAAATTCTTTAAAATTGCAATCTCACCAAAGAAGAAGCTAGTTCTTGTGCTTGATGAACGAGTTACACTAATTATGACAGAAATAGAATAACATTATGCAATAGGTAAGATGCCTTACTTATTAGTAGGAAATTTGAAAATATTGTCAAATTATTCGTTTCCGGGGAATGTTTGTCTATGTTTAAATAAAAATAATAATAATAATAAAAAAAATAAAGAAATATATACATACACCTATTTTTCATCCTACGCGTTCTCGGAAAAAAGATTTAGATTTTTACCCCAACACGGAAGTCATCTAAAGAAATCCATTCTTCCTCTGCGTCCCTCGTTTCCGCTGAAGATCTCCCCACATTCGGATTTTGTTGGATTCAAAAAGAGGATTTTTACACAATGGCACGTTCGCTCTTTGGAAAATGCGACTCCTCTTTTAATATCTTATACGGCTCAAAAATAGATAGAAATGTGTAATGGGGGTGCCTAAGACATTCTATTGTATCGCAGATTTCCTTCGATTTGCAAGTATTTACAAGTAAATCATTTTAAACCTACTCTTGCTTATATAGTGGTGTACTGGATGGTTAAAAAAATTGATAATAATTTTATTATTGTTAGAAAGAGGAAGAATGAAAGAAAAAAAATAAAACGACGAATTAAATCGTGATTTTGAATTGAAACGATTGTGATAAATAAATATCGCTTCACACCAGATATCTTTGGGCATTGGGGGGGAGGGGGGGGGGGGTGAAAGAGTTCATTGGTAAATGCTCTCAGTGCCGCTTTGGTGAAAGTCCACCATTCAGAATCGAAGCTTTGCTTGAAATGGCTTTAGCGGTATTTTATGATCATACGTGAATTACCAGGTATTTCCACAAAAAAAGTTTGTATTTATAAAGCGCAGTTTTGTGTTATTTCACTTCAAGTGCGATTAACTATAATAAACTTAAAACTATAATAAACTTATAGTGTTCCTTAGGAGCCCTTATAAAAATTGATTAAATAATATGAAACAAAGAACACACAGTTTATACAAAGCAATGCCAAAAGAACAAAATAAACAACAGCAGTGCTGTTTTGGTCACCTTCCTCTTCCCCATTTCCACATATCGAAATAGCCCAAACTCTTTTGATCACAGCTAAATGAAATAATGTAATTTATTTATAATACAACATAATAATAACGAAATAAGTCAATTTTCTAAATAAAAAGTTACATGTATATTATCAACATCAACTCCACACAGGAGGCCCCGAGGAAAATAAATTGCAGTAATCTTTGGGGATGCTTGAGATAAATAATGTAAACCAAGTATAAATGTTGGACGCGCGTGTTTCCCAACGATGTACCGATGCCAAAGGGATAAATAATACTAGTTCCTCGGAACATCAACCATTGAATTACCGGTAAAACAAGGAAAGCATTCTCGATTTTGTATTTTAAAGCTCCAGACCAGAGATGGCTGCAAAATTCAACAGTTGTTAAAAGTGGTTTAATGTAGGCACGTAGTACACAGAGGTACGTACAAATCTACATAAGTGCGTTGAAAAATATACCAAAAATAATATTTAATAGCTGAAATGCACCCGGCGTTACTCGAGGAGTAAGGTTACTTAGCAGTAAAGTTAAGAGGATGTGAATCCTAGTGTACCTTCTTAAAAATTGGAATTGAAAGGTGGAAAACAAAGTTAATAGAATTATTGTTAAGAAGTCCTCGATGTCTTCTAAAATTCACTTCAACGTCATAAATTCTCCTTACCTATACTCCTTTTTTCTTTCATTACATTCGCCTAATTTTATCATACATAAGTATTTGTTCCACTTGATTGCGCTTCCTCGGGGGTCCCGACTTTTTCTACCTTTCAATTTCGTATACAACATTATTACTGTTAAAACATTTTAGCGACTTTATTTTGACTCGAATTCACAAGTATAAGTGCGAGGAAAAAACTCTAATCTATCAAAAAATATTATTATGTACTTAGTAAAAAGTGAGAGTCATCGTTCCTTTCGGACTCCAACTGGACTTGCTACCCGAGCTACCCGATACGTTCTTTTCCGAAAAGTGCCTTTGTGAGAGAACCTTGTTAAAAACATTTTCTGCGCATCTTGGATGATAGCTCTTTGTATTTTTCTAGACCATGAAATATTGCTACCCAAACAAAGCTCGAAGCCAGGCCGAGCTGTGGTTGTCAACGTAAAACAGTTGCTGGGACTTAAATGTTGTTCTGCAGTCAAAGGTTTAGGACCGGTTGTTCGTTTTGATTTATGAAAATTAGAATAATTGTTAAATGTTTTTTTCAGGGATGCATTTTTTTTTTCAATGAATCAAGTCCCAACTGCTCCCGTCTGGAGCCAGTGAGACTATGGCATCCCCAATTGGGGTATGTTGTGAGGCTGAAGATAGTAGGGAGGGGAAGGAGATGGGAGAGAGGAAGGTGAGGAAGTACCTGGCTATTCAGATCTGGTCACCAAACACAGCTAATGCCATTTCAAGCAACGTTTTAATTCTGAACGGTGGTCTTACACCAGGGCGATAATAAGATTTAATTGTGAAATAACACATATTAATCAAATTAAATAAATTTGCCACGCCGGTATTCGATCCCGCGATCTTCGGATTGCGATTCAAGAGTCCTAAAGCATGTTGTCCTAAGACAGTGCTTAAAGAAATGAGATCAACATTATAAAAGTACCTATGTAATATCCATATATTCATACATGATACTTTTACTTTTACACCATTAAAAATAAATAAATTTCGCAGTTATTTTCGTAGAAATTTCAATCCACTGTTTAGTCTAGGTATCTATCTCGATGTGAATAGAATATGGAAATTATATATATTTCTAGTTTTGAACTGTTTAATTCATTTTGCAACTCGTATTCATTTATTTAATGTAGGGTGGTGTTACGAGAAGTACGATAAATTATTTTTTTTTAAATCATTCGACCGAAAGCCAACGCCCATTACTCTCTTAAATAAAGGCAACGATACCCACATTCATACTTGACCCAGGCGCGTCTGAAGACGTCTGAATTGATAGAGCGCGCTTACGTTGCCGTGTTCGCAGCAGTAGGTACTGTGCGTTGGCTTTGGGTCCACGCCCGGCGATTATAGGCTGGGCGCATACATCCGATTTGGCTTTCCGATTGTCTGATCAGACAATCGGATCGGATTAACACCGCACACATCCGATTCGAAGATCGAATGAGTAATACGACCGGGGCCACGCCCTTTGGACGGCCGGATTGGCCGGCCGGTGTGGAAGGGCGTGGCCTATTTTTATTGCCGGTCAGGTTTTCGAATCAGATGTGTGCGAGCATTCATAAGAAATGTATGGCGCCAAGGCCTTCAGGTTGTCTGATCAGACAATCGGATGGAGAAATCGGATGTACGCGCCCAGGCTTAGTGTCATTCTCTTTGTAACATTCAAACTGTTAATTCTACCTTTTGACTTTTAATATACACAATTGTTTAAAACGAAACATCGTTCATTCAGATCGAATAATTAATCCGTACAGAGATATTATGCCATTTATAGAAAGGTATGGAATCCGGAATGTAATCGGGGCTTGAAGTTCGCATGCACAGTTTGCCATGAATGTCGGAGCAGCACTGGCATAAACTTTAATTATTTTTCTTTTATATGAAACTAAAGATTGTCGCACACGCATCACCCGGAACCGGTTTAGTTCGAGCCGTTCAGAATACTTTGTATGAAACTCCGTACTGCAACGCTCACTAATCAACATCGTAACGGCATCACCTCGCCTTGGGACAAGACAGTGAAATGAGGTGAGGCGGTGCCGATCGAAACTGAGCTGATGGGTACCGTATCTTTAAGACGGATTGAAATTTTAAAATAATTCGAAAGGAATTGTCGCTCATTTCGGTGCATTTGCACCCATCATCGATTTTTATATGCGCTTCCACGAAGAAAAAGAAATTATTATTAACACCCAATTCTCGCTAGCTCGCACATTAAATGAAAAATAATTAAATAATTGCGTAGGTTGTCCCTATTTATTTCATCCATTCAATTGCATCGTTCCCAAAGAAAATAATTGAATTCTGTAAACACAACCACGACAGTAACACTGTATTTCGGAATAGTTTGTTGAGTTTGAATTCGCGTTGGAAACAGTGCTGTATTCGATGATTTTAGCATTGCGAAAATTGATCAAGATTTCCTTAAATATACGATGCATATTTGTAAGCAATGCATTCAATATTTGTGCTGCACTCATCGGTGTGCATTGCTATACTGCTCGAGAATCATTCCAACCAAGAAGTGCTAAATAAATAACGAATCGCTTCAATGCGAAAAATGCATAAAAATATGGATACTGGAAAACGATAAAAAAAAAAAAAAACATATTCCATCATCCGAATTGTGGACGCGTCAAATACTTTCATATATTATGCCGCCTTACAAAAGTAGTTGAAGTGATTAAAATTATTCAAGAAAAAACTGATCTCTGTAGTTATTTTTCCTCCCAGATATAAGTGTCAGATTTATTTGTAGCCAGTCATAATACAGCTGGGCGTACAAGTACGTAGTAGATCCATTCGTTGACCTCAAGTTCAAAGTAGAAAAAGTCAATCTTTGCTGCAGGAATAGAACTCAATCCATCTGACTTCGAGTCAATAATAAATTTTAATGAGCTATCAAGAAGATAATATTTGTATAAGACCCCAAGTTAATATTTATTTGCAAAAACTCATTAAGCTGTCTTAGCAATACTGCACTTCTAAATATAAATATTATGCTTCGGGAGTGATAGACGGAGGAGTGGGAGATACAAAAAAACAATATGAGTGAATAATATGTTAAGTATTTTATTTGTAAACACGGATGAGAAGATTCCCAGTCGGCAATACCTGTTTCTCAGAATAATATAAGAATATCATGGCTCGTACAGAGATGAGTAATAATATTATTGAGCAACGCATCGGCGCTTCTGTTGCATTGTTAAATACATTAAAATTGCTTTACGTGGGCTCTTTCTAAGAGATTCATTATCGTAAGGATGCACAGATAAGTATCTGTAGGATGAAGGAATAGAACAGGCAATAATATAGGCAATTGCAACACAGTGGCAAATAAGTACCTACCTACTCGAACACTATACATTTTTACATGGGCTGAGCTAATCTCGCTTACAGCTGTGTGTTTTATTTGTTCATTGTACGTGATTTCGATACGCATAGAAACCTATATAAAAATCATATTTATTATGCTTCGATATCGGATATTCTATTTCTATGGACGTATTTATGGTAGTTGCTTACTACTTTTCCAAATGTTTTGAAACTCAAATTTAATGTAAAATAATGTGGAAGTTGGAACGGAAAATGTATCGGTATCGAATTATGCCATCGATAGTAATAATAAAACTAGAGTGGAAGTATTTCTGACCGACAAAACTGCGCAAGAAAGCGTGAATGCGTATGTACAATGCGGTATTTATAAATTTGTGCAACGAATTGTAGGCAACTGTATAAATTATTCGGTTGCATTGGAAATACTTGATACCTTCATTTTTACATTATCCTTCTTCTTTGAAATAATATTGTTTTACGATAAAATACACTTGGTGCATTATTCTTACATCAGAGGTTATGTACGTTTTTTTTATGTCTACCGCTGTTTACCGCACAAAGTCCCAACTGACACCCAACCGCCTGGAGCCAGTGAGGCTATATCATCCCCGATTGGGATATGTTGTGAGGCTGAAGGTAAATAGGTTTCTAATTTGAATGGTGGTCTTATACCAGGGCGTAAATAAAACGTAAGAGAGTAAATAAAAACACATTAAGTGTGTATATAAAAACAAAAACATATTCTATTATTTAAAATGATTGGATTGTGAAATAACTTAATTGAATCATAAAATTTACTTGCGCACGTCATGGTTTGAACCCGTGACCTCCGGATCGCTAGTTGAGAGCCTTACTCCTCGACCACGGAGGCAGTCGACCTATTCGAGAGAATGTTAACAACAAAGAAAAGTAGTAACAGATATTATATTATGCTAGCGAAGACCCGGGAAAAAACATGAAATATTATTTATTAGTGACAATATACTACATAACATTTTTAATACATTACTCCCAATGAGTTTAATAAAACTCATTTCGGGAAGGACAACTTTATATAACGAAAAGAAATTTAAGAAAAACTAAAAGAAAATTATTTTTTCTTAAGAACACGAAATTAAATGGGATTTTAATGAATAGCACAAAAACGGACTAGACACACATGATACTGTTAGTAAATATATTTAGTACTTATACGGAGAATATACAAGAGTTACAAAGAAAGACAGCTAAATTCATCACCGGTTAATAAAGATGCTGATAAAATATCTTTTTAGAGACTTTGCCAATGTTTTTTTTTGTTTGATGCTGGAAGTTTTAGGTCATTTGGTAATGCGTTGTTTTGCGTATGTGCGACGTATTGTTAGGAGTTAATTCCAAATTTAGTGGTGTGAGTAGATGATGATAGATGATTGATTTTGTGATCCATGTTTTGTGCTGGTTTACATCGGAATTAAAGGCTGGTTTAGTGTTTGTGTGTGACTAGTATTGAGTTATTTGTAGGATGTCAGTGGTGATGCTATATTTTGACAGAATCGTAAAAGGAAGTATTGGGGTTAGTGAGTATATATCTTTGACATGTGTATCCCATGGTAGATGGTTTATATTCCTTATATACTCTATTTTGGATGACTTGTAATCATAATTTTAGGATCTGTGAAGCTGAAAGTTATGTTTAAAGTATAAGCCTTGGAATCATTGCCTTTCAAGATCGAATGTTGTAATTTTTTTTTTATTTGACACAGTCATATTTTTTTCTGTTGACAAATTAAAGAGACGTCAGAAATTTTCCTTTCTAGTGAATAATGTTAAAATCTAAACAAAATAAAGACGTTTTTCAAATTTTGCAAATAAACCTAATGACTTCATTTTTAATTAAATGGATACAAATTACTTTGTAAAATCACCACTACATTGTCAATATTATCAACGTTTTTCGAGAACTACGTTTTCTTGGTCAGGATAAGATAAATATAATTAATTTCTCATTTTCATCACCTTCCTAAAAGAAACCACTTATTGCATCACTCAAAAAAACCTAAAATGGTTATATAATCATTTTAATACATGGTTACTACACAAAAAGGGCATGCATTACCAAGCTACTATCATTCTTAATTCGATCTTAATTAAGTCTGTAATCCTTATTCAATATTTACATGTATTTGTTATCCCATTCATAGTGATTTTTTTTTCTTTCTTATGCTTATGTTTTACGCATATTTGTTTTGTCTTCTTTTCTGATAATGTTTTACGCATGTTTAGATTATGTAAATTTTGTAAAATAGGTGCAATAAAAAAAAAAAACAATAATATTTCTGTAATCATTATTTTACCCAATATTTATTAAAAATTAAAAAATACATTAAAAAAATCAAACGAAAAAATTTAAAGTTACAGGATGTTGAAGTGGGGGGTCTCAAAAATATGTCGTGCCCTGGTTGACACGATTGCAACCCTTCTAGTAATCCAAAAAAAAAATTATCCAAACAAATGCTACTATGGCATGAACACCGGAGAAGTCATTTTCATCAAGAAGAAAGGACATTTTTTACCAGTTTTTTTGACTTTCCGAATTTTTTTAGAATAGTAAAAATTAAAATTTTGTTATAGTAGCGATAAAGTAACGTAAAGAGAAGGCTCACACCAAATTTCAAGTAAATTGGTTTAGTAGAACTTGAGATATCGTGTCAACCGTCTTGAAAAAAGTGGTTTTGAGAAAAATGTGTTTAAAATTTTGTTCTATTTAGATTTTGGTTAGATTCTGTCGAAACCGCGAAATTAAAATGGTAATAACTTTTAAAATAATACGTATTTCGAAAAATGCTTTTAAGGAGATATTTCTGAATATTTAATCTTAAGAAATATGAAGAAATTTTTTTTTTTCTAGACTAGAATACCCCCTTATATTATTTACATATATCGGTCGAACTTGAATCCGAACTGAAAGAATTGAAGATTGTGACTTTACGGTTACATTATGTAAGTTTGCAAACATTTGCATTATATTTTGGGGTAACGCAACCAATGTGGGACAAACAACTAATAAACACAATTAAATACTTGTTGAAGAGCCACGAGGTGCCAAATACACCACTGCGGTAGTTAAAGTGTTAATATTATTTCGTGGTCAAAAAATATTGGCATCATTAAAAATAAATTAAAGCAAGTTGGGTTTGCCAACATTTCAAACAAGCAATTTATTAATATATGAACATTTTAAGCTTTTGAGTTGACCGACATAAAAATATGAATCATTTTGTATTAAACACTGGTTAGTAAACAGATTAAAATAACAAATCATCTCATAATGTATACGTCTATTTTTAACAGTTGACCTAGTTTATATTATCATTGTTGAAAAAATAGAGATTAATATTTTTACTTTGGAATAATTACATTTTGTATTGTACACATCTATACATATCTCTCTAAAACCATTTGTGGGGAAATTAAATCAAGGCTACGTTCAATGCACAATGAATTCATAATTTATTATGGTTTTTCAAAACAAAGGTTTTTGTTTGAATGCCCCTGGCTATATTTATTTATAATGTTAAAATGCTGAGGTTTAATTCAAACATTTATAATAAGCACTCATGCAAATTGTAATGCATTAAGATATAAGAAGCTTTATTAAAATTTTCCTTTTTTAAATCTCATAATACCGATAGAATTACTGTTTATATCTATAATTACTTCTAACGATAGAAAGCTTTTATCTACTTTTAACAACAGAAATCAATTTACATGGGTATTGTTGAAACATACATTATTGCACAAGTAGGTACTTTTAAACGTCAATGAAAGCTTTTTTTGTATACTTTTAACACGATTAATTTATTTCAGCTTTGACTTTACAGCTCATTATTCGCAATACATGGTTTAACAAAGTTGTAGCCATGAAAGCTTTTCGCTGAAAGCGATAATTAATCCAATACACGTAGTTGAATGAATTTAACAGAACAATGAACACAAATATTTACGTGTTTTGTGTTGGCTGAAAAGATGTTTTATTTATCATCAATAATTACTGCAAAAATAAAAGGCAAAGCGCACATTAATAAACAACCCGTGAAACGTCATGGAATTATCTGAATTCTTGACACATCGGTTTAAATTTTGAAAATTACAGTTAAAATAACCTTCTGTTTAAAGATATGTATTTTATGAATTGTCTAAATTTTTGACACAATCGTACACAGACAGAATCACAACCAAAATTAGTATGTTATTTAAGGGAGGTGGAAATTTGTATTCCCGCCACCCCGGGAACCTTTATTGGATAACCAACACCTCTATCATAAGTCACCCCAAGTAGTTTACCATGTTTAATGATAAGGCAGGTGAGGTTTGTCTAGGTCTTGAAGGCGGATGACCAGGACACACTGAACCCCAGATTCCTACCCACCCCTTAAACCCTTTTCCTTCCCAGAATTCTCCTCCGTTTCCCTTCCTTAAAAAACCCTCCACACACATCCCCAAAGATGACATAGGCCCTGAGAGAGATTATTTTCCTCAAGGCCTCCTGTGTAAAAAAAAAATAATAATCAGATGCCAGACATTGAATATAACAGAATATTTAAACTCCAAAACATCCTCGATAACTACCTAATATCAATAGTCTTTTTTAATATTAATGTTAATGCAGTTCGAGAAAATCTAAAATTAATTACGATTTTTTGTTGTTTTTATGATTCGGTGTTAGTGTATATTTATCGTGAATTGCTTAATCAAAACCCTTCTCTTTTAAGGTTTTAGATCGAAGATTTTTTCAAAGCAGTTAAAGAAAATAATAGTAGTTTGATTATAAAAACAAAATTAAATTTAAGTTATCCAGTTAATATTAGGAACGTTTGGGAAAAATCATGGATTTGAGATTGATATACCCAACCGAACTGAAAACTTGTTTATTATTTTTTGTAATCAAAAATTTATTTTTTCATCATATTTTAAAAATTAAAGAGGTAAAATTATTTTTTTAAATGTTTTTATTTACTCACAAATAATTGTCCAACTCTACAATCGTGAAACGTTTAAATCTTTAATGGCCCATATCTTAAAATTTATATATCTGTACTAGTTATTTGATTACAACAATAATTTTTAAGTTTGGTTGGGTATTTTGATCTCAAATCCAAAATTAAGATTTGTATGAAGAGGGCCGCGCAAAAGTTTCTCTTAACTTCAAAAATAGTTCATAACAACTGTAATAAATGTAATATCATAATTTTAGAGACGTGTTCTTTATATGACTTCAATAACTTAATTGTCATGTTGTACATGTGAACATGAATACACATCATTCATGATTCGATTCAGATGAAAAGCTGTTGTCTTGTAAATACACTTAAGTAAAGGTAGATTTAATACTATGAACTATAATTACATTGACTATTGTATTAAATTAATTAAATTCGAAGCTCTCCGTTCACAACAATTGAGATCCCGACATAAGTGAACCTTGATTTTGTCAATATCAGATCAATCAAAGCTGCTGAAGGTGTTGAATGCTTAAATATTTAATGTATTAACTCACTCATATTTCTGTCTTAAATTATAATTGGTCACGATCAAAATAATTATCTCCCACTCTTGCTTTCTGTCTTCCTGCGAACTGTGTGTTATAATTAAGCGTTTTTATAGCTATTTTTAACGTATACATTCTGAGAATAATAGGTAGTGATTAATGTTAACAACGAAACAATTTAAGTAAGCTGTGCCATGGTTTACCCTCAGGTTAAAAAATTAAACGCATACCCAAATATGATTAACATAATTGATAGCCATAAACAGAAGTCTGCCTCAGTTCGGAGCGGAAGAATGATTGTTCTTTCCGTCCTGGCTGACAAGTTAGGTTTAAGTTTTGGATAAATCGTGTTTTCAAAGCTCAGTTAAAGTGTCGAGTCACTAACTTTTCAATTTGTTTAATAATGTGTTAAACCTTTATGACAGTTTTGTATTTGTTTATAAAACATATTTTAAGAAGGTAATTAATTCCTGAGACAATTTGGCATGTACTCCGATTTCAAATTTTACGTGGATGAGTGCAATTGTATCTTCAAACGGAAGTCACTTTTGATTTTTTTGTTTGCGTGAATACCGTACAAGAGTCCCAATTTCTCACATTTGACAGGAGTCAGTGAAACTATGACATTTCCAATTGGGTTATGTTGTAAGACTGAAGGTAGCGGGGTGAGAAATAGATGGGAAGATGGCAATTACATAGCTAAACACGTGCTAAATCCATTTCAAGGAACGTTTCATTACTGAATGGTGGTCTTTCACCAAGGCGATGAAGAGAGTTTATTCTTCTTTGGAACATGTCACAAATATTAATGATTTGAATTTAATCAATTGTGAAGTAAGACAAATTAATTAAATATTTTTTCACGCGCATTCCAGGATATACACCTGTGACCTCCGGATTTGTCTCCGTCAAAAGCCTTACCCCGGATTTAGTTGGATGCCTTCGAAAGTCATCGTCATTTATCTACGTAAAATTTGAAATTAATGTGCAGTGGGTACACACCAAAGTTATGGCAGGAATTCATTTTTTTTAATAACAATAACCCACGTAAAACAAATTATAAACAGATGTTAAAAAGGTTCAACACTTATTGAAAGAATCATTTCCTCATTGCTAAATGAGGGGTGTAAGTGAACGAAGTTTAACAAGCAAGTAAAACAAGTGGGTATTTTTAGTACTGACCAGCATTAACACGAAGATGTTTTTTATCCCAGTTATTTCTAATTTTTGCAATATAAATTAATTATTAATTTTATTTTTGTTATAGATATCCTGTACGAAAACTTTCAATTCTACGCAAGCTTTGGTGGTAAGTCTTAAATATATTTTTCTAAATATAAATATCTTAAAATTTATTAGTGTATCGTATTTTCTCTTACGATACCACAATACATTCTTTACACAATGCTTCCCATAAGAATCTCATGTGGTTTTCTGCCAATTATTTTCCTGTCGCAACAAAGCCTGGTGTGCTTATACCTTCGTGGGAGGGGTACATAACGAACTCATTACAGGAAATTAGAAAATCAAGATGCAATCTTGGCAATAGTTAGTCAGATGCTATTGGCAATAACAATCCGTAATGCAAAGGTGGCTGGTCGAATGCTCACAACAAAATAGATTTTGTTAATAAATAATGGATTGGCTTGAGTTTTAGTCGGATTAGATGAATTCTTTCTGGAATCTACATATTCAATAAATACTGGGATAAAATATTTAGAAAATAATCCTCTCATGCGGTTCTGTTTGAGATGTATTTTAGTTTTAGCTTTGTCCATTAAGCAAAATTTTTTGTTTTGTTTTATAATACGTATTCAATTCGTTGTCTTTTCATTTTTTAGTAGATCAACCTTGAAATACCTCTGATCATTCGATTTATTTTTCAAGGTAAGCCAAATTTAATTGGGTCAAAAGGAACCCTCAGATATTAAATTTATTGGAAAGATTATGTTATCGATAGGAATAGATATATCGTTGTATTTTTTTCCGGAATAATCCCAAGCCTAGCCTTGTTTTACTAAACGATTTCTAAATGCAAAAAAATCTAATTCAAACACAAAAAACGAAAAATTCTCCAATAACAAAACGTCTCAAACAAATGCTGCTACATTAGTTTTTTGCGTTAAGGCTGCACTATCCGAATTTCTACCGATTTCTTGAAAATCTCCCTTGAACATTTGAAGTTTTTAGCTCTTAAAAAAAAAAAATTATTTTTGAAGTTACTATCTAAACAACCCCTATTCGAATCGCAAATTATATGAAATTCCCTCGATAGAAACAAATCGCAAAGTATGCTCCGATTTTTTTTTATTTTCAAGCCTAACTCTATTATTTAACAAGTTATATATATAAAAAAATTCACAGTGTTTCTTTGAACGTTACTTTAGACGACTCCCATGAGATTTCTAAACGAGTCGTGTTTTATTAAAAATTTTCACAATTTTCGCTTCACTTTTATCGTTTGAAATATAAGCGCGCTCACTCCAATATTCGTAATTACATATCTCTCCATCTTTTTCTTTTCGTGCTCGGGTATGAGCCTTAAAGCAATGCATTATTAAAACAAAATTGTCGAACATAAAACAATTGGAAGTAGATATTTTTTAATAAGAATACCTCACAAGAGTCCCAGTTGCACCTGTCTGGAGCCAGTGAGACTATAAAATTCTTGATTGAGGCATATTGTGAGACTGAAGGGAATTGGGAGGGGTAGAAGAATTCAGATTTTTTCAAACACGGCTTAAGCCACATCAAGTAACGTTTCAATTCTAAATGTTGGCATTACTCCAGGGCGATAATGAGAGTATTTTCCACTCTGGAACGTGCCGCATTTATATTTCATTAAATACTACATATTTCTTAAATTGAATTAATTGTGAAATAACACAAATTAGTCAAAATTTATTTGGGCACGCCGGGATTCGTTCCCACGATCTTCGGATTACGAGTCAAGAGCCTTACCTCTGGACTAACTTAAGCAAATATTACGATAATCTTATTAAATTTTGTACTTTATAACTGTATGTACTGTGTGTAAATACTCTAATTTTCTGATATATGCAGATAAAATATATAATTTGGAAAGAGGACCAGTATGTTATTTGTTTGGCATAATATGGCCGTGAACACAATTTTTTTAACTAAAAAAAAATTCTGATGACAAATATTTTGTTATTATATCTCGAAATGTGGTTGATGTGTAACTTATCTGTTAAGAATCACTTACGGAGTCATTTGCATTTTTTTATCAAACTGTGCGTTATGCTTACGTATTCTCTAATGTCATAGTATTTTTTTAATTTCCAATGTCACGCTGAAATTTATGATAAAAGCGCAACTTTAATAAGTGATAAAAAATGGTAAAAGTGACCACCGCAACACAAGCATGTGCCTAGTATGGTGGTCGAAAAATCCCCAATTCGTGTAAAAAATAATTCAAAGAATAAAGAAACTTAAAAAAAAAATTGGACATAAGCCACATAATAATACGTTTATTGAAAATGTAAGGTAAGGCAAGTAAGGGGAGATCGGCCAAATCGGGGCAGCTTGACATCCTCGGGGATGTATTCCACAACCCCAGGGGTTCTCTAGCCTGATGTTACGGCTTGCAGAACTACTCGTAACTTGCCGGTGGTCATGCCAGTCGGGAGAGCTATCTTGTTGTTAAATCGCTTCGAATATCGATATGTTTAACATCAATGAAGAACAATTTAGACGGCAAGCTTTGTTGCTGTTAGTCTAATTGTGCTTCATTAATATTTAAATTGCTTAAATCATCTAAAATTAAAAATTTTCTCCTTTAAAAACGCCTTGCAATTTTAATTTGGTAATTTTTAAAAATGAATTAACTGAATTGAGTTACTTTGACTAACTATGTAAATATAAATATTTAGAGCCACTAATAATTATACATGTAGGTAAGGTAGTCAGAGATGTCTGAAAATTGATATCTTCTCTGTGAATTTGGTGAGACTATATTTTTAAAAAAATCCTGCTTTATGCATACCAACTTGGATGTTATGATATTCAGTATTTTATCTAATTTTAATGTACTCACTTATTTATGAAACAGTTTTTTTTTACGTAATTTATGTGTTCTTTATCTGTATTAATTATGAATTCACAGTATTTCAGTAGTGATGCGCATTAAAGGATTTATGGTAAATGTATTACTGCAAATCCACGAAATTTTATGTAGAACGTGTATTGCATTCCTTAATTTATCCGGGAACAAAATAATTTCCACAGAAAAGATAGTGGGCTTAAATAATTAAAATAAAAAAATAATTAGCTTTCATAAAGACAATATTTAATTATTTTTAAACAAGTGAAGTTATTTTTCTGAGAACCCAATTTATCAAAATATTTTACTATTTTTATCGACCAGTAATAACCAACCATTACAACAGTAATTGTTTTCCAAAGCATTTTCCAACAATTCGTGTAATGTTATAATGCAATAAATTGAAATTGTTTGAATGATTCGAGTTATTCGCAAACCCCCTGACGTTATTATATTAATACCGCGAACTGATATTGCAGTTTTTCCATTTAACTGAATCCACCATTACTAGAAATTGACATAACCCACGTGAAATGAACGTACGTTTGGAGGCAGTCCTCGAGCGAGGCTTTAATTTGAAATGAACTGTCGCGCGTCGCGAGGGTGGCATAATTTCATAAAGCTCCTGTGCAATAAATGCTTTCGACTTGTAACTAAGCTCCACCTGGAGACATAAAGCGAAAGCATATTCAAATGATAATTGGAGCTTGGGATCTTATATGGGTTTGTTCTAATTCCGAGAGATGGGGTAATACGTCGCGCGTCGCTTTGTTTATCCGACTACGAAGCCGCACAGCGCACCTGAGAATCTCGTCTCAGCACTAAATCTCTGTTAATTAAATGCCTTAATTAAACTAAAGATTCGAGAAACGATTGGAATACGTTTCCCTTTATAATATATATTATTTCTTACTTGAGTGTTCTAAAGGTTTTTAATGAAGAATTAAATTTATAACTTGTATTTTGGGAATATTGGTTTTACTTTATTTGTGAGGCTTCATTGTCGATAATAATTATAAACAGAAGCCTTCTGACTTAATTGTGTTAACTACCTGAGATTAAACTTACACGCTACAGTAAGATTAACCCTTGAGGAAGTGTGCCTTAAAAAAAAACAAAAAGGCGGGCGTGAGCAAAATGCACACGCTATTTCAATTCTAATGTATTTTATAATTTTACTTAATATTTACAAAAACTGATTGATATAAAAAACATAACATATTTGTATGAAGAAGGGTACTAAGCTCTGGCCTTAACTTTTTACAGCCTTTAGGGGGGAAAACTAAATAGAAGAAAACTAGATAGGTGTGAGATAAGCAAAATACCGTGCACTTTCACCCCCTTGCCCTAGGGGAAAGGAGATAAATCGTTATGACGAAGACCCTTCTAGATCCATGAGTCGCTATGGTGTCGCCTAACATAAAAAAATATCACAACCGATTCTTGCGTGAGCAAAATTCTCGTAGCACATCTTCTCACGGGTTAAGCGAACAAGATTTTCAATCAAATAGCTACTTATAGGTATGTTTTAAGCCGTATTTAGCTGGTGATTAAAATAGCAAATAGCAAATGAAAACGTTTCAAATAATTAATTATTTTTTAATGAAATATCTCTCATCGCAAGAAATGAAAATAATACTACTATAGTTTTAGAAATAACGCGTAATGACTAATCCAATACTCGAGTACCTAGATTTTCCTTATTAAAACTTTTAATTTTATGAAATCAGAACTTTGTAACATTCATATAGTCGCACTCAAGAAAATATAAAAAAACTCTAAACAAAGGCAAAACATATAAAAGACTTGTCTTTTTATGCTTTACTTTTTCAACAAACTCTAACAAGTAAGGTGTTTACAGAGTTTCATAAGCGACTATTTTGCTCTTTTCAAGTCAAACTTCACCCTTTTCCCTGCACTTTGAACAATGATACAACCTTATCAGCAGTTTTCTTCGTGTAAAGTTAAATAGGAATTCGCCCCCACATGCCAGTGGCTTGAACGGCTTATTCCGCTATTACACCGTGCCAGACATTATACAAACACGCTAGCGCGGGCTAAAACTTTAAACCGTAATTGCAAACTTCAAATGCATATTGTACATTTTTTGTGGAGGGAAACATTGCCAAGATTTCAATTAATTTAAACTAGAATTTTAATGTACTCTCCTGAACCTTCATAAATGGAAAATCATAATTGTTCTTCTTTTTCGTATGATATGATTGATATTTATTTATTTCATTTATATTAGACACAGTATATTTTATTATAAGTAGATGTATTAAATTTTAAATTAGTGAAATGTAAATAGCCATAGTATGTCTCTACAAAATCTTAATATTTTCGCCTAGGATGAAAACGGTTCTTAATCAACTAATGAACGTAGGTTAGAGCAATAATAAAAAATACATAAATAAGAAGAAAGTGTGAGGAGAGCTGAGGAGAAATTTGAAATCAATTGTTAACTATTAATAAAAGTTTAATGAAAAATTAAGGGTAAATGATATTAAAATAATTTATTTCACTCTCAAAACAATTCACAAATCAGTTTTGTTTGTTAATCATGAAAAATGTGTTTTTTCTTAGTGGGTATATTATTATATTGTGATCGCGCGAATAATTGGTGAGTTATTTGCTGCATTAGTGTTGTTAGCTTCTATAAGAAAAAGCAAGGTGTGCCTGGTAAGCTTCACGGAACATTTTAAATATAAACAAATGACCAATAGTAATTCAGGACTACGTATTATATTATTTAGCAGATTACGTAGAAACAATAGATCTAGCAGTGCACGTTTTTTTTATAAAATAAATGTTTCTAAAATTTATTCTTCATACTTTCTGCTAAATTTAGGTGAACCTTATATTGGTAGAATTATGATGATATTTGTGGTTACTATTTTAACTATACAGGATGCTCAAATTATTAATAATTCAAAAGCATATAGACTGGATATTTTTTTTAAATGCCTTATGGTTTGATCACAGCCACATTCTAAAACTTTAAATTTTGAAGATTTACATTCTGAAGCTTTACATTAATCATTTAACTTAAAGTGGCATATAAAATTATTGTTTTCATTATGATTAGGCATCTGTAGCGTGTTCTATTTTGGACATTTTTTTATGTATGTATTTAGAATTAACAGCATAAGTGGCATTTACATACATGTCTTTTTTATACAGTCATAATATGAGCACCAATCACCAGTATGAAATTCATCGGAGGAGTATGAAATTTCGCACACTTATAGTTTATATGGAGAAGGAGTGCAGAATGCTAATATTTTTTTTAAATTATGCATAAAAAATACATTAAATCAATAAAAAAACATTACAATTATGGTCGAATTTCGACCATTGGACGACCAGTAGTTAATTTAAATCAACAACAATTTCCATTTGTCAATAGTTATTTAATTTTAAATATTTACCTACTATTTGAAAAAAAACTGTCATACTTTGCTAGTCGTTCTCTGATCTTCAAATTAATCTTACACATTGTTCTATTTGTTCTTCTTCTATTGTTCCGTATGGCACTGTAAATATCTGAAAACGACTGCTTCAATATACAAGATAACAATTTTACCTTTTCTCATATACAACATATTATAAACAATGACCAATAACGGCAAATATATATCTGCACGCACACACCCTTAAGGGATAACCCTTGCACCAGGGTTGGCAAAACCAGAAAATATTTGGTGGGAGAAAATTACAAAACTTAGTCACGATTATTCATATGTTACTTATGTTAAGTATGTTACTTTAGTGTCCTCAACCTAGGAATTAAGAAACGATTCAATAAATCTCGTTAAATCGTTTATTCAAAAACAGTAAGTGTATACCTATACAAAAATAGTACCATTGAAGAAAAAGACAATATTATTAAATCTAAATCAAATATGAAACAGAACAAGAATCTGAAATAAAAAAAAGGTAACGTCGCAACTGGGAATCAAACTCTGGATCTCTGTCTCACAAGGAAAATGCTTCTACCCACTCTAATAACACCTAATGTATATGCTTATTTGGCCTTTATTTCAACTTGGTAATTTGACCAAGGCTACTTCAATAGGTAACCTTGGAACAAATTAAAAAATAAAAAACATTAAGATATTGGTACTTTTGTTGTTATGTAGACCGATATATCGACAAACTGTACGAAATAATATTAGAATGTCATTTCGTTTTGTTAAATGCCATGTTGTCACCATTTGACATTACTTTAGGTGTTTGTAATGACGAGTAATATATTCTATGAATGTTACTTTGACGTTGGTTAAAAAACTGCTAATATTTGACGTATTACTGAGGAAAAAAATAAGTTTTGAACCTACCGATCCATTTGAATATACAGATTGAACGTATAACTTATTTAATCTCCTGATACATCTCCTGCAGGAGATTGGTTACGTAAAAATTACGTAAAACTAGCGCAATCTTAACCTTTGACTACAACCCGGAATAACTCAGCGGAACTATAAAAGTATGAACCATGAGATGCGTCGTCTTCCTATACTATAATATAATATCTTCCATATTTTTTTCTTCTGGAATTTCAAATCAATTTTATGTAGTAATACATTTGTCACTCATCGCGGTGTGATCTAGAGATTTGAGTTTTTAACTCTATGTGTCTATTACTTTTAATAATTTATTTTGGGCATTTAATGGTTTAGAAGGCACGTACACTTTACAATAAAGTATTTTGCTAGTCGGGAGGTGCTCAGTGGGTTGTGCGGCAGCCGTGTGAACGGAACCAGGGAAGAACTTCAGTCAGCGTGTGGTTGATTTACAAGATGTATCAGCACGTACCCGAAGTACTTTAACCAGCTATTGATGCGTATATTCGGAGTAAGACACACGGATGTCCTTTTACTGTCCGATATATATTTTTTTCAATTGTAAATAAAAAAAAAAAATTTTCCATCACACATCGCCATTGGGTACAACCTAACGGGCCACGTGATATACACTCCGACTCATTCAAATTGTACCGTACAGATGAGAAAGAGCATGTATCACGCAATCCGTTGCGATGTGGGGTTGATCCATAATGGCAAGATGGAAATTTTTTTTTTTTTTTTAAATGTCATCGGACAGCAAAATGATCTTTCATTCACTCTAAATATACTCATAAATCGCTGGTTTAAATCCTTCGGGAACGTACATTTTTGAAGTAAAACTTCTTTACGCACGCTAGACTTGGGGAGTAAGCTGGTGAATGCGTGGCGAGAGCGTTACGAAAAGTGTGATCGGGCGAGGCGAACGGATATAATATACATACATAAATATATGGAGCTAAAGAAGTTTTACTGCGTGGTCTAAAGCACACTAGTTTTTTTTCCAGAATGTGGGAAGAAAAGATATAAAGATGATTATTTTTGTATATTGATATATATCCAAATCTTTCGTATCTACGCTTAGTTTAGTATCCATACGAAATTTCCATGCGATTCAGAAGAAAAGAAAAAAAAAACATGTCAACGAACCATTATGATTCTTTATATAGAAAATGTTTTAAATTACTTAACAAAATCATTTTACTTGTCAAGCTACTTTTAAATATTAAATTTCAACCCTATCTTGGGGCAGCAATAACTTAAGCCAGTTTCACACAACACACGTTCGTCTTTTACTGCCCGTCACATTCGCAATGTGTGTCTTGGATCTCTACCACCCCCACCATCCATCTTTATACTGAGTAGAAGGTTCTACGGGTGTTTCAAGGTTCTTCAACCTTCCGCCCTACCAGGGGCGCAGAACGCAACTGCTGTATGCCCCATTACGTTTGATATCGTGCCGATAGAGATTGTGTCAATAATCTTTGGAAGGGATAATAATACAGTAAAGGAGATGTCTTAAAAGACGAGTAATAGGATAGCAGTCTTATGAACATAAATATAATTCTGCAAATAAGAGCTCCGCTTTAACCCCTCGTTCTGTTACACGCATCCGTATAAGAAAGAGGGAGCGGTAACAAAATATTTATCACCGTCATGCCTATTATATTAATTGATTTCTACATATCAATAGTGTTATGTGAAATTAGCTAGAGCTAAAAAAAATATTTATTGTTGAGGTGTTATGCCGTTTAAGACACTCTAACGCTGTCCGAAATGTTGGCTAAATAAAGAGGTAGCGCAATAAGGCATAACACTCCAAAAATAATTAACGATAGAGCTCAAAAAGTTCTATTTTTCTCCTTTTTGTAGATCGTTATTTAAATGAGCCTAAAATAGATTGAAAATTATCTACTTGTTGTCTAACAGCTGCTTACTTAATCTACTTGTTTATTTTAAAACGTGTTATCTAAATTATTTAGTTATCTATATTAGACCCAGTAAAATTAGTTTGACTTTGATGTTTTTTTCAAAGTTTTTTTGCAGACATTTATAACTTGATAGTCTTAGTGAGAATAGTGGGTCTGTTTTTATTTTCAACAGAATTATTTTATGGACCAGATTTAAGCATAAAGTCGAAAGTGAATATTGATCTTCATATTATACGTATGTTTAATAGCTTTTTGTCATGTATGATTTCCGAAACATAATATAAATTAACGGTTATTAATATTGGATTGATCTCAACATACTCGTGATATACTGTTTTCCCGATTTCGAATATTTCAAAAATTTTTAAACGGAAATTATTTTTAAATACTCCTTTCAAGGAATTTTTGCGATGTAGTATTGAGGGTGTTAAAATTTGGACGATTTTCATTTTATGTGACTAGCTTTTACCCGCGGCTTCGCGGTATTAGGGTATTGTATTATTCGCGGTATTGTAGCGCTTGCACTTATCAATTATCCCCCCCTCCCCTTTCCCGCATTCCAAAAACTCATTCCCGGTACATTCAGTTTTCAAACTCGCGTGCCACCTAAATTTCATAATGCCAGAGCTCACCAGTGATAAAACAAAAGAATTATTCAATTTGGTGCAGTCGTTCCGAAGTTTTGCGCGTACAAACATTTCGAAGATTAATTTTTATTTATTTATATAGATATTAACTACGACGCCTGAAATAAAATTACCCGTAAATATATCAACATCGTTTTCACGGCAACGATTTGTTTTCTGGAATAAGCAATAACTCGCTTTTATTAGCGGCAAAAAACGTATAAAAAATATTATAAATATATATATATTTATTTATAATTTCATGACGCTAAAGCTTACCATTATAAATAGCTTATATAACTTGCAATAATGTAGATTTCTATTGGTGTAGGAATTTTTTAAGTCGGTTTATTAGTATATGCGTGAAAACAAACGAAACACACGCAGTTTCAAATTTATAATATAAGCATAGATGACAATATAGTTTATATGGTTCAAGCCCAAATTATAGAAAACAATTGAAAATATAAGCATAATATTTTCAATCTCTCCGTTATTATTATTCGTACTCTGAAAATCAGCAATTTTACCCGAATCTGTCAAGTCACTCAATAATAATTAACGCCGTGCTTTTGTAGGGAATAAATATTAAACCCCATTCGTGATCACAGGGAGAATGGAACGTCAAATGTCACACGACTCGGGCACCTCCTGTGACGTCATGTCACTTGTTAACCGCGCCACAAACCAGTGTGAGTTCAATAGACACCTTCCCTTGAATAGCAAACAGACACAGAAATTGTGTCCTGGAATTCCTGGAATTTGAATCACCTGCTTAATCAATAATAATTACTACAACCTTAAATTTAAATAAAATACTAATTTGCTTTCGGAGCTGAAAGATGTAGTAAATACATTCAATTTTCAGCCTTGTTAAAAACAATGGTATGTATTCAACATAGAGCGACATATCTGTATCTATATGCCAGACACTCTCAGTTTCATCTACCTTTAGAACCTCTTCTACCCTCCATCCACTTCAAAATTATGTCAAGACATTGTTACAAGATACAAACGAAATAAAATTTAAAAAACAAAATATTATTTGTCTTGAGACTTTTTTACCCTCAATCTCTTCTTTTTTTATACCATTGCTTATAAAATAAATTCTTATCCTTATATGAGGACAAGAATAAATAGAGGTTTATTGGATACATTTTTTATTAATTTTTGAAGTGACTACTTCTTTGGAACCGTTGCGTTGTGATTAGAAACTCGATGAAACCGAAGCGAGTGATACTTAAAAGGGACAAACACATACATCTATAGGGTATGGCCTGCGAGGGAATGAGATGAGCAATAAAATATTTATTTGTTTTACGGATACTCGGTTCCAATAAAATACGACAAATCCACGGTCTCACGCAAGTCTCCTTTAGTCTAGTGGTATAAAGCGCCTAACAATCTTAGCGGCCAGACATTCAGCAGACGAAGGATCGAATCCTATTCAATCAAAAAATATTTTATTTTTGTAAAATCAATATTCAATCTTCAAACCACTCCAAAATGAACAGGCAAGACAATACAAAAGAAAGCGACATCTAGCAACTCCGAAGAAAACACAAATACTAATGAGATGACCAAATGTACAGGAAAAGGTTCACTGGAATTCGACGAAAAAAATATAGAAAAAATCGTCTTGTCTACTTTAGTTTGCTGAAGGTTTCATTTCTTGTGAATTGCACACTGATATTTTTTTTTTGCTTAACTTAATGAGAAAATCGCAAAATGTAATATTTAATAATTGAAGACAAGACATGATTCGGTTTCCTAGATGTGACCGAACCTTTTTTTGGTATTTCTTTGTCACTAATAAATATTCTCTGATGATGGTTTCGAGAGTCACTAACAAATATTGTCTTCAATTATTAAATTATATTCTTATTAGAACGAACCATTGATATAAAAATAAGTGAAAAAAAAAAACAATTATTTCCAAAAACTTTAGGACCCCTTATGGTTCAACTTGCGATGGTGGTAATAACAACATTATGTTAATCATGTGTTAAAATACCTGTCTAGTGATCACTAGATGAACTATAATAGTTATTTAATTTGAATGTCTAACTTGTCTTTAACTTGACTAAAATACTGCCATCTACCAAGGGTAGTTTCAAGTACAAAAATTAGTAGCTGTTCCCAAATTAGGCCATAGCTCGTGAGAGAGTTAAAATAACTTGAGAACAAAAAATGAGATGGTTATTTCAAAGGTATAAAAAATAAAATGTCTATTTGAATTGATTAAAAAAAATCAAGTTTCTCGAATTTGAACTCAGAAACTCCTCACATATATCCATGCGTTAATCTAATCAGTTATCACATCATTGCACACCTGCCGTGTTTCTCTAATGCATATTAATTGTATTTTAACACCTTTTTTCGTTATTTATATAGGCGCTGTTCTTACCACGAATGGTGAGATATGTAAGTCCACTCCTTTTTTTATGTGAATACAAGTCCTCCCTGCTCCTTCCGGAGTCAGTAGGATCACTGAAAGGTATTGGGATATGTTGTGCGCTTAAGGTAGTGGAAGGGAAATACACGGTAAAGAAGAAGATTGGGTAGTACCTGGCTATTCAGAACTGGTCATGATTCGCGGCTAAATTCATTTCAAGCGACATTTCTATTCTGAATGATGGTATTTCATTGGTGGCCGCCGTGGTCGATTGCAAATAAATTTTATTTGATTAATTTTTGTTTTTTCACAACTAACTCATTTAAAAATAATATAAAGTATATTTGCGGCACAATCCAGTGTGGAGGATACTCTCAGTATTATCCTGGTGTAAGATCACCATTCAAAATTGAAACGTTGCTTGATATGGCTTTAGCCGTGTTTGGTGTCTAGATCTGAATAGCCTCATCACCAGACCAGATCTGAATAGCCAGGTACTTCTTCACTTTCCTCTTCCCATCTCCTTTCCCTTCCAACTACCTTCAGCCTCACCACATTACCCAATCGGAGATGCCATAGTCTCACTGACTCCAGACGGGAGCAGCTGAGACTCTTGAGAGTATTTACCTACTACGAGACTGAAAAAGGTTGATACTACTTTAAAGTTTTGTTTCATGAATTCAAATACCTACTCCTTCACTCTACCACCCCTCAAAACATTGATTTATGTACGACTCGTACAGCACGGGTTGGCACCTATGTTTGCATCCCACCATAAGTCCTTGCATCCTGCCAACGATGCGCATCTCGGGGACATCAATAATGTCCGCACAGAGACATCGAGTCGTATTGGACTTGACCAAATAAATAGCGTTGAATTCTCGCAGGGTATGAAAGGATTTCATTTATCAGCATCTGGATATCTCTCGCCATAACAACGGCTCATCCACTGGTGAATGCATTCCATTCCGGATATGCATCTACTAGTGCAGCTCTGTGGAACCGTGGAATATTCTTCGTTTGAAATTCAAATTCTCGCACTGTAGTTGATGCTATGGACGTCAGGGGTAGCGTCATTCCATTGTGGTGTGGAATATTACAGGGCCAGCTATAGAATAAATAGTTTCTTCTATATTATATGATGATGTGTCATATTTCTGAATGCACTAATGTAATGCGATACAAATTATACTATGTAATTACACATTTGAATTCTTATGCTGCATTCGATCGTCACTACAAATTATGCGACTAAAAATATAGTACCTAACCTGTATTAATCAAAATAGGCGATAATACTCAGAATAAAAATAAATCTAAAATAAATCGGCATCTGTTTTTCCTCCTTCATATAATCCGGACCTCTTCAAGATTAGCATTATCTTGAGGTAATTTTTCAAAAAAATTGCGGTGTACAAATTGATCCCTTCTGACAATTTTTTTAGAAACTACCTTTTCAATGTTTAAGGAGGTACCTACATTATTTTTTTTCTCCATAGTTTACGTAGAAAACGTGAATCGAACGCTTTGGATTGGGTTGTGGTTAATTTAGTTAATTGTAGAAATGTAACTGCACTAACTAGATAAAACTAACTATTATATTGTTCCAGTTAACTGCAGAAGTAAGAATATATTATTTAATGAAACTGAATGTAGATATACACTATTCTGGGACAAACTCTTTGATGAAAGATGCTCATAAATCTTTTCATAAATTTTGTCATAAATTCTAGTCCTTCATTTTCATTCTTGACATAACGCGACTGCAATATTTGATTCATCGATATGTCGCATTGGTATTTCTACTTTTACACCATCTTTTTCCGCATTGTTAATATATGTTCTCGATACCCCTTACATCATATCTTTGTCCAACATATTCACATAATGTATTCGTACCGTTCATAACATTATTATCTCTTAAACTTTCCACAGTTCCGAATTCATCTCGAATATTTTACCACTGATAAAATATTCGAGATGAATAAGCAATTGATTATGAAATTAAAATGTAATAGAAGATACTATTAGTAAAAGGCAATAGCCAGGTACAACCCTATTCTCCTCTACCCGATCTATTTCACTACTCTACTCCTTTCAGCCTCACAACACATCCCATTGGGGATGCCATAGTCCCAGTTAAGAGAGAAAGCAGTTTCGATATTCGCATAACAAAAATATCAATAATCTGGGTTGGAATGGACAGAGATGAACATCTCTTTCTAGAGATAAAGCCGTAGAAAATATTTTATAGTAACTGGTATCCATTCGCTAAAAGCAATGTTTCAACTCTCAGATAAAACAGACATCATCAGCAAATAGAAGATAATTTTGAAACGCAATATAAAATATTACCACAAACTAAACACAAATCCTACAACAAGAAAATAAAGATTGCAAAGATTCAACAAGAAGACGGATATATTTTCCTGTTAGCGAGCAATACAAAAAAATAAATGCACCAGAATACGTCTGGTTTTCTTTACAAGGTTTTCTCTACGAGGAATAATATCAGATAGTGAATCTACGCTCGACGTTACTGCTTGGCCCGCAAATAAGTCTGTGAGACTTTGTTTGTTCGTGGTCTGGCTTTTGTTTTTTCCGTGTAAAACCATGTAAAAACGGTGAAAATTAATGTATTTTCACGATGGTGTTTTTTAAACAATGAACAGCAATTTAATTTTGCTTTTTAATACTTTTTACAATATTTTTGAAATAGTCATTTCCTGCGACAGAGACCGGCTTTACCTTTGTAGAATCTAGTTTGGTGTGTTGAGATTTTTTAAAAATAAAATACTATTACTTGCTAGGGCTTCGCTCATAAAGAAACCGAAAATTGGTTGGCAACTCAATTCGCGGCGCAATTCTGCTTTACGATTTCAGTAATTTTATATCAGCTTGCTTAACAAAAATATAATTTACTTCATTCCCGGTACATTCAGTTTCCAAACAAAAAGAAGTACTCTTCCTTTCCTTAAAAATACCCCTCATACAGCTTTTCCAAAGATGACACAGGCCCTGAGAGATTTTTTTTCTTCTGGTCCTCCTGTGTGGAGCTAATGTAAAAAAAAAGACCGATCATAAAATCAGACGTAGATCATGAAATTGCGGCAGATCATGATGTGGCGGGATGCATCTAGATATGCCCAATTTTATGATTGGCCTGCGACAAATACATTCTTTAAGTTTTATACAATATTAATCTTATCCTGACAAAGAAACCTTTGGTTTCGAAACTAGTAGATAATTTTGATTAAAATGTGGTGCTTTACAAAGTGATTTGTTTTCATTTAATTAAAAATGATGCCACAGTGAATTTGCATAGATTGAAGAAGTATATACCGTATTTTTATAATTTATTGTAATTACCCCTTACCTGTGATAGAAAATAATAAATTTTTTGATCCAACACTTACTTTATAAAGCACGTTTTTACCAAGTAGATAACCAGTGTAAAAAATATTTACAACGAGATTTGACTTTCTAAAATTTCCCAAATTTGTATTATTCTGAACCAAAAATAAAACACAAATAAATTTCAGTTATTTCTTACGCAAATATATGATTATTCATAAATTTTATTCTAACCACTCTAACCTATTGCAATTCCTTGTTTCAGACTAATAACCAGCTCCGTGGATAACGATAAATATTCATCTCGGCAGTTAAATCTTATCATTCCAACGAAATCTCAACAATAAGTCACGAACAGAAGTGTTCGGGTCAAAGATTATATGAGAAAGCTTCTATTGCATTGTGCAAGACATAATTATTCAATTAATTCAGACGCACATCTTGAAAAAGAATAATAAAACTATATACACTCCAAAGTGTGAACGAAAAAGGTCAACCAAAAACTATTCGTTCCATTGTGGAACTAACTCTTTTGTTTTTGGTTGTCGCTTCACTTTCTTGTTACACAATTTGTAAAGAACTTACCTAACAAGATTTTCAAAAACAAACAAAAGTCTCTCGTAGAGAAATTTGAACACATCAATAGAATTTGAACAAGTTACAAATTATGCTTTTGTGACCGTGGTGGACAACCGAAATTTTATTCGAAAGTTGACGAAATAATATGTCCCATATGATTAATCAATTTTTGAGAAGATTCGATTAATCATTTTTGGGAAAAAGGAGTATTGAAAAAGAAAACGAAAATTTTTGAATCGGAAGACATGAAACATCGCTGTAGAAGCATCATGGATCGTGCGACGTGCTGTTTGCTGCTTCTAGGCGTCCTATCAGCGAATGGTAAGTGTTTTTTGTTTTGTTTTAATTTCCTGAATATTTAACACAATTAAAGCATTTTAACCTGTTATGGTAGCTGTTTCGCTAAATCTTCTATTATTTTCAAACCCTTAATAATTTTTTATTGATTTATGGGAACAAAATATTTTTCAGTATACGTTTTAAACAGTTATGTTTACGTCGAAGTTCATCCATGCAGTGGACTGTGGGATACACTCACACATAGGAAAATGTAAATCTGCTGGTTAAAATGCTAATCCACGGTTAATGAGATAATGTTTTAATAAATGGCGTCGGCCACCCCAGACTGTTCCAACCGCCCGCTTCGGTGTGTGGGTGAACGGGCGCTCTAATCTTTATTTTCATATTATTTAAATTTGCGATTATATTCTATTTAGGTTTTTCAAAAATGGAACATTTAAAAAAGAAAGTCTGCACTTACATAGAAAAAAATGTAAAAGAACAACACGTCACGGTTCACGGATATACAAGTTCCTCTTATAGTCACATGTTTTAGTATATGTTTAGTATATTTCTTAAAATTACATAATATAATAGCTGTTTCACCTACGTGAGGATTTGCAAGTTGTATAAGGGTGTGATTAAAAGTGATTGTATTTTGACTTGTGCACTATTATAATTGATTTAGTTGAAGTTTTGGATAAAACATGGATGGATGGAGAAAGGAATATTAGAAAAATATGTTAGTCAAGATTGGAAAGATTGGATCATAAAACAGCAGTAAATGCATGAATGAAAGAAGCATAGATTGCGTCATTGTACTCTAAAATTGAGATTTTTGTATTTTCTTTTTTTTATGTGAATACCTCACAAGAGTCCCAGATGCCCCTGTCTGTAGTCAGTGAGACTATGTCATCCCCAATCGGAGTATGTTGTGAGGCTGACGGTAGATAGTTGGAAGGGGAAGGATTTTGGAAAGAGGAAGATTAGGAATTGCTGGCTGGTAACCAAACACGGTTAAACCATTTCAAGCAACGTTTTAATTCTGAATGGTGGTCTTACACCAGGGTGATTTTGAGAGTATCTTCCACTCTGGAACGTGTCGCAAATATATTACGTTTTATTTTGAATGAATTAATTGTGAAAAAGCAGAAATTAGTCGAATAATATTTATATACGCTTGCCGGGATTCGATCCCGTGACCTTCGGATTCTGAGTCAAGAGTCTTACCCCTCGACCACAGCCGGCCGTCAAAATGTATGTATGTACATCGCGGTCTATGTGGTGCTCTCTACCCACCTCTCCAGGAAAATTACTATACAATCATATAAATGGTTGATTCGTTAGTTTAAACACGTCTAAAAATAGTTATCTCAATACTCGATTTTAAGTGTTATATTAATTTACTCCACTTCGAATACCTGATCATAAATCGTTTTCTACCAATTTCCAAAAGAGTTACTGTTTGCTTTTTGAAGTAGCACTTGAGGGATCATATGTTGACGCATGACTTTTACGATAAATAAGCAATTTAAACATCAAAGATAAGTGTTAAATCGCATATCCAATATGTGCCAGTAAAAACGCAAAATATTTAATGGGGCAGACCACCGTGCGTAGGCGGTAAAATTGTGTTTTTTATTATTAAAACTCATAGTCAATGTATACATATAGAACACTACATATAAATATTTGTTCACGAATCTAAAGTATGGTATAGTCCTCTTTCAACAGGACACTCCGACGAAATTACTGCTAGATGGTTGACAGCGATTAAGGCATACGGTTCATCAGAAAAATAAAATAAAACATTTTAAAACTAAACCTACATTTATGGTACCACGTAGGGGAAATTTGATATCCATAAAAAAATGGCGGACCAGCGAATTTTCTTTCGGTTTTCATGGAAAATTTTTATTTTTCAATAAAAAAAATAGAAAAGGGCCTTTTATAAAGAAATCCCTACGTGGTGCCATAGGGACTGGACTTTTGAACAGTTTGAGACTTAAAATGCAAATAGGATGTATAGTTTTTTTTTAAATGTTGTCAACCAGTTTGAAAAAAGTTGTTTCGAGAAAAACGCGTTGAAAGTTTTGCTATAATTCAACATACAAACGGTTTCATATAAAATACTGTATCTCTGTCAATTTTACGAATTTCTTTGAAAAAAAGTGGTTTTCATCGTGTTATTTGCATAAATAAACAACGTACTAACCTGTTGCAAAAATAGATGTTAATATCTCATATTATTACGACTTTTGTTTGAAAAAATATTTTAAATATTTAAACGATGTTTATCATCTATTGTAAAAAGTGAAGATAAAATGTTTTAAAGTAGGCTTACTTATTACATACTAACTTTAATTTATTTCATAAATATCAATTTTAAGAGACTAAAGAAAGAACAGCATTTGTGCGCTAAAACGATTCGCTTAACAGATTTGAAAACACGACGTCAGACACTGCTCACATATTTGAAAAAGAAAACTTCAAATGGAATATGATTCGATTTGTTTCAAATTTCCCGCTCGAAAACCGACCATCAACATTCCCCCCGCCCTCCGGGAGACGTGACAAATTCGATTTGGAATCGATTTTCTCCTTGGTGTCGAAAGAAAATTTCCGCCCCAATATTGCTTTGACGTTTTTGGTCTGAGATATGAAAATAAACACGCAGGCATTTCTCGGAGGGAAATTTTCCCTTCGGCGCGAAAATTGTTTACCCGTCTGACAAATCTAGGTCCATATTTATATAACGGCTCAATGATAGACTGGCGTTAAGCATTGGTGCAAAACTGAACAGATAGACTCTCTTTAGTTTAAGTATTTAGTTCATTTACGCCATTTTAATCAGAAATATGCCTCACTGATATAGCACAATTCGATCATCAAAGACTGCAATATCAAAAAATACTCCAAAACCTGTGATATTCTATAAAAAAACTATTATTATTATTTTTTTTAAGTTTTATGAGTAAAAGCTCGAATTTTAATATTTAATTAAATGAAAACACCATGAGCGAAACTCAATGGAAAATCTGTAAACAGAAAAATCAGAAAAAAATATTGACACCTTTGAGATTCGAACCCAGGACCTCTCTCTTTCTGGATAAGCGCGCTGTCCACTGCGCCAAAGTATCATATAAGATATCAAATTCGGTCACTTTTAACTGTGATCGTGTGTTTTCGACTAAGAACCACCCATATTATCCTCATTTTCTTAAAGCATATTTAATTGGCTGCCATTTTTATGTATGATTGCAAGATTCAAACCTGAACTAAATGCAATCTAGACAGTGTCTTGATAAATTTTATCCATTTTATTTTATACCATCTAGATTGCATCAATTTTGCCCATTTTATTTTATTAAATTCACCATCTAGATTGCTTTAAGTTCGGGTTTGAATTTTGCAATCATACATAAAGACGGCAGCCAATAAAATATGCGTTAAGAAAATAAAGATAATATGAGTGGTTCTTAGTCGAAGTATAGTTAAAAGTGACCGAATTTGATATCGACACCTTGGCACCGTGGACCGCGCGCTCACCCGGAAAGAGAGGGTTTGAGTCCCTGAGGTGCCAGTATCTTTTTCTGATTTTTCTGTTTCCCAATTTTTTATTGAGTGTTGCTCATAGTTTCTTCATTTAATTAAAAAAAAAACTATTTTTAATGAACATGTTTTCAGGCAACTTTCACCTTCCTTGTTGTGAAAATAATTCAGACATTACCCCAATTCTTCCTAGGCAGAATGTTGGGTGCACACCTCAAGCCTGTAGTTTATTTTTTCACTAATTAGCTAAAAATATCAAACCTTCTTATACGTGGTCATATAAATGAAATAATCTTCAGCGCTCTATAGAATTTACTTCAGTTTTTGCTGAAGAGCATACCTCGTGCATGTTACAACGCAGCTGCAAATATCTTCTTAAGCACTTCACAGAGTTTTCTCAAAACCACGGAAGTGATTGGAAAAGAGTTCGCGAAAAAAAAAAATCGTACTAATAAGGTTTTCTAATCTTTTTTCACATTTTAATGTTCTGAAAAAACATTTTAACGTTTTTTGAGCAAAAAAATAATATGTTTAATATACGGGAAAAAGAAATATCAACATTTGCCCACGGGTAATTTAATATAGAAAGGTGCATTAGTTAATAACCAAAGATTTTCTCTACCACACATAGACATAAAATCAAATCAGTTCTTCTAGATTTATAGTTTTGGAAGAATTAGAGAAGATTGTAGAAATTTTTAACCATTCATCAGAGCTTGGTGGTGGATATTTTTCTCTCACGATACGTTTCTAAAAGCTATCGCTTTTACTTAAAATACATCTACATACGCAAATAAGCACGTGACATGACGAATGCTTCATTTTTATGTATGTCGAGACAATAACACCAAAGTCTTAACCATAACCACATTTACCGCGGAAAGCTCAAATTCCTCAAATTTTAGTACGAGAGAAAAAGTTTTGGTTTCCAAAGTGAAAGTGTTGAGTGTGAAAGTATGAAAATTGATCGTTTGACCGTAATTTAGAAAATTTCCGACCGTAAAAAGATTCAAATGATTAAACACGATATTCAAATGTCCATCAGTATGCTTACGAAGATTGATGATGCATCATATGAAAAACTAATGGACGGACTTTCGGTCCAAATGACGCATTGGCGCAATGGTTCCATAACATCGGCGCTATCACAGCACGATGCTAAAACATGTTTCATGTGGATATAACGGCGATATCAAACCATATGAATCCGTAGAAATATTCCATTTGTGTACAAAAATGAAATGCTATCGTCGCCTTTGACATTCCATCAATTCAAAGCATTTTTGTACATTAAATAAATAGCTTTTCGTGAATAATTAATCAAATCACATCATGCGTATTTCGGACCTACGTAATGTAAATCGGAAAATCTATTGGTGTGTGTGTTGTATAGAACTGAATGGTCAGATATAAATTGCACAAAATAAAGCCTTTATAAATCTAAAATTTTTGGAAAATGTTATTTTTACTGGCACCTTTATTTTGAACAATGCAAAAATATCTTTTTTTAGTTTAGCAGTTAATAAACACCATTATTGTACCAGACAGCATGAGGCACACGAAAACTGTAAAAGACTGGAGGTCCCAATCCACGGAGGCGCCAAAATGTCGGTTGCCCGCTTTAGAGCCATTCTGAGCAGATCCAATGGGTCTTTCCTTGTGACGTAGCCGGGTCTGGACAAGAGAGTGCAGAGTGTGTATTACAAGAGATCCGTGGTCCAGGGTGAAGTTTGGCCGGAATAAAACGAGGCGAATGGATGCAGGTTAGAGTAAGGTCGAGTGGGCGAGAAGAGAAGAGTTGTAGTCGATTCAAGTGTTACTAGAGAATTGATTTGGGCAGGGCTTTAAACCCTATATATTGAGTAACGGTAGCCACGGTAGCACCTTACTGTTGCTACGTCGTAAGCCTCCGTGCACCATTCCTGGAATCGAACAAAAGCGCTCAAGAACAGCTCTTTCTCTTTTTACAATTCTCCCAGCCTGTTTGCTTTACCCCCTCTCTAACGATTGATTCATTGAAGCATAAAACAATTACAAGCATATTAATATAAGCATATAATACAAGCATAAATAATACAATTCAAATATATATGTTCAACACGCCCGACACAATCATCACAACATAAAAGTTATGTAATTATCTTTTTTTTAATTATTATAAACTAGGTCATTATAAAGTATGAGTTTTAATTTCATTCTCAGAAGTTAATTTAAAATGACACAGACCACAATGTTAAATGCATCAATATTTTTAAATCTTAATTTTTTTGTGTGCTTGCTTTTCACGCGTCGAATTGTATATGATGTTTGGGAAGGTTTTTTTCATTACAAAAAATGTAATTTTCTTCAAAATTTTTTGGTTATATCATAAAATTTCTCAAATGAATCATAAAAGTATTTTTTCGAAAAATGTTAAAACATTTAAATAAGAGATGCAATCCTTTCAACTTTTCAGATTATCTAGATATTATATAGATTAAGGCGACGATGATCATTACACTGCAACAAATTGAAGAATATTTTTATTTTATTTTAATTATTTATTGATTTAGTTTATGCTACAAGAATATAAAATAATAAGCACAGTGTAACATTTCATTAGATAAATTTAAATATTTTTACAGTAAGCACAACATTTCTTTTAAAATATATTCATTCTTTCTTCAGTCTTCATACTTTCATCATACATCTTTAGTACTCTTTACATTTGGCAGTTCTGTGATTTTTATTTTTTCATATGTGGCAATCTAACTCTATTTTTATTTCTTGTTTCGTAATTATGTACATCTCTATTAAAAACAATGGATTTTGGCATTTGGTTTTTTATTACTTTATGCACAAAAATTAATACATTAAACAGCAGTCTCTTTTTACTGGAATCCAGTTTAGCTCCTATCTCTTTGATTAACCCTTGCATATTTACCTTTCCCCAGTATACATCTCATAGCTCTGTTTTGTATAACTTCTAACTTATTCAAATTTCCTTCATTGGTCAAATATAGCATCATAGAGCAGTAATCAAAATGTGGAGCTACTATAGTTTTATAAATGAGCTCTCCATCAATCCTGGACACACTAACCCCGAGATTCCTACCCACCATACGTATATATAACACCTTTTTCCTTTCCAGAACTTCCTCTCCCTCCTATTTCCAAAAAGTCTCTCCACAGAGCACCAGAAAGATGAGGTATTTTTTAATTATAATATTATATAATAACTAGCTTTTCCCCGCGGCTTCGCTCGCATGGTATTACGGGAAATTACTGTAGCGCTTGCACTTATCAATTATCTCCCCCCCCCCCACCCCACCTCCATCCCCTCCCGCATTCCATATATTCATTCCCTTACATTCAGTTTTCAAACATCGCGCCTACCACCTAAATTTCATAATGCTATAGCTCAAAGAAAAAAAGAATTACTTATCCAATTTTGTTCATTCGTTCGGAATTTATGCGCTTACAAACATTTCGGATGTTTATTTTTAATTAAATATTTGAAAGTTTGTGAATATAATAAAAAATTACACTATTTATTCAGTTCATTTATTCAGTCTTTATAATCGTTACGAATTATATTTTTAATGTAGGAACTGACATTTATTCCAAAACAGAAGCTTGTCCAAAAAAATAAAACATATTCTAATATTTGAATTATCTGAAGCAGTAGCAATCGTTTCCATGGAAACGATTTTTTTCTGACGTTAGCAAAAATTTGCTTTATTTAGCGACAGAAAACGTATAACAAATATAATATATTAATATTTATAATTTCATTACGCCAGAGCTTACCATCATATACAAAATATAGTCTGCGCATATAATTTAGCTTTCTATTGGTGAATGAATTTTTAAAGTCTTTATATTGTGTTAAGCGTGAAAAGGTCATAAACAAACTCGAGCAGTTTCGCATTTATAATATTAGTATGGATGAAATAAACTTCTTGAAATCATAACAAAAGATTAGGGACCCAGTGAGTTTTATTACATAAAAAGATGTCAACTCTTTATAAGATAAAACTAACATTTTCAATGCTAGAGAAAAACTTTGAAAATCTTTTATTAATCCTTTCTATTCAGGCAAAGAACAGCACACAACGAATGGGATAATTATATTTTTTGATTATCGCCGCTCAGCTTTATAAACCTGTTATGTATTTCAATTCCCAGTAAATCTCTTTGAATTTAGAAATATTCCCTAAATGAATAAAACTCAATAAACCGGCCTCCAGTACTTATGGCGGTCATTCAATGAATCGAATTTTTGAGCGGATATTATTTTTGATGCCAATTCTGCCAGTCATTCCAACGTTTTATATTACTGAAAGAGGCGGCCATTTAATCTGGATCCATTAAGCTAATGAATATTTTCAGCCATGCTAAATCCAATCATTAATACCTATTTTTGCAATGTATTTTAATGACGATTTTAACAAACGGTGACGTATTTTTCATTAATTTATTTATCTATATAAAATTTATTAACATGCTATTTTCGATGTCTGTCTCACTAGTGAGCAAATCGTAACGTCTTCAAACGTCTTCACTAATAACAATTCGTAGATTTTTGTTATAATAAGTACGAGTATAATCGATGCGGTTTTTTTTGTATATTAGCTCCATATAGGAGGCCATGACAAAAATAATTTCCCTTAGGACCTACGTTTTCTTAGAATATGCTGTTTGGAGGATTATTTAAAATGAAAGGAATAAGAGGAAGTTCTAGGAAGGAAATAGGTATGGAGGGTGGGTAGGAATCTGAGGGTCAGGGGGGTGTTCAGCAGTGACGGACGTATAAATCCATCCCTACAATAATATTTATGATTTTTGTGGAATTCACAAAAATCACCACTATCGATTACACATCTGCCCTGATGATAAACACTCTAAACTGTCACTGGGCGAATTGTTAACTAAGGAAAGAGGTAGCGCAAAACGGCATATTGCCCAAAAAATAAATTACTCTATTTTTGTAAAATAAAATCTAAAATAAGTTTACTTTTAGTTTTTCATAGCCTCATTGTAAATAAAGACTGTTCATGTATTTAAAAAATATATATTTTAATAAATTGTATTTCTTCAGTGTGTTTACTCCAAATGTATGTCCACGAACAAATACTTTTTTTTAAATGTATGCAGTTCACACGCGGTAGAAATGAAATCTTCAAAAAACTTAACTTCGAGAGAATGAGAGCGTGTCCACGCACAGCTATAAAAGATGTAGCTTGGCACATTTCAGCACAACACTCGCCATACATTCCCATTGGGAATATATGGCGAGTGATATGCTGAAATAGGCCAAGCTACATCTTTTATAGCTGTGTGTGAACACGCTCTGAGACGAAAGTAGAGTATCAGCAGTAGGATAATTGTAAGCAGTAACAAACATTAGAACAATTTATTATAAAATTGTTACCAAGAATAAGAATTATAGCATTTTATTCTACGAAGCGCCGCACAAAGAGGACACCGATTAGTCTATCTCATTCTCTCGCAGGCTAAATCCGATAGGTGGATGTGTTTGTCTCTTTTTAGTGGCGCTCGTTTCCGTTTCATTGAGTTTCAAATCACAACGGTGCAAAAGAAATTTTCACTTCAATAAAACCTACTTGCTGATAAATAGGGATTTATTTAAATAAATACTTCGTTAGATTTCCCTAAAAAAAATTGTTAGTTAGATCACGATGATTTAATTTTTTTAACCAACGAAAATTGGATTATCATGAACTACCATCAAATTTAAAAATAGTACCAAATGCTTTAGGAAGGTCGGTGCCTTTGATCAATCGAATTCAAATTGATGCATTGCAGGGTTGTGCGTTGAAGGTAATTGCATCACTGTCCACATCAACCAGACCAGATTTAATTAGCGCCCTGTTCGGAGAGTGACAGCCCTGTCCACTGTTCACTGGCCATTGTCCACCTTGCGTCACGAGACGTTACCAGATGTCAGTCCTGGTCACATCCAGGAAGCATTTCGATATTGAAAAAATCCTGTAGAGTATGTTTATAAATTTGTGGAAACAATGCTGATATGTCGATTTAGTGATTTAAACGTATGCCGCCGAGAGCTCCGTTATACACTCTATTTTTTTTCTCATACGTTCGACCTTTATCACTTCTGACCGAATCCAGGAAACATTATTTAGAATTTAAAAAAATCCTACTACGATAATAATAATTTGTAAAAGACTTTTAAAGAGACAAACGAACTATGAACATTATTTAACCCTTTGAAAAGTATGGCCGCACGTATGCGGCGGCACTCGAAAGATCAAATTTGTCTTTCCCTTATCTAATAAATCACTATCAAAATTTCCTCTGAAATCATTAGTTAAGTACGTAGGTACTTAGTTAGCCACCTACTTAATTAAAAACACTATAATTCATGTAAAATTTTAGAAAATTTAACTTCTTTAGCACCATAGTGATTTGAAACCCGATGAAACGAAAAATAGCTACACTAAAAAAGACAAACACATATACACATCTATAGGATTTAGGAGGCGAGAGAATGAGATAATAGCGTAGCCTATCGGTCTCCTCTTTGTGTGGCGCTTCGTAGCCTTCCCACTTTTTTTTTTCAAAATGAAATTATACAATTTGTCCAGAGAAACGTCACTTTCTTTTTGACAATTATTCTTTTCAAACTTTCTTTAAGGCAGGTAAGTAGAAACCAAAATATTGAAAATATGCGAATAAGAATGATGATTTCACTTTTGAAAAATTTATCTTCACTGAACCATTAAAACCGCCGCCATCTTAAAACGGAAACGGAACGCACAACAACAATTTAATACAGACTAACGAAGTGCAAAACAGTAGAGCTAAAATTGGAATTTGCTGTGCTCAGTCAAGAGTCTCTGAGTAATATTTAACAAGATGGCTACTAAACAAAACTTTTTAAACAGAAAATAGGATTTACAACAAAATTTCTCGTGAGCATTTTGAATTAATCCAAAAGTAAGAGAAGCGTTTTCACTGGGAAGTTAAAAGGAATATAAATTTGGTCAAAGAGTACCGCACTTGATTTCAATTAACCTGTAAATTGCCTTGCCGAGGTATCCAAACTGAACTGAAAATGACATCAACTCATAGTTCTAAGCCTTGCCTGTACAAACCCAGCCCGCCTAGACGTGAAATTAAGCCCTAGCTGACAAGTTTCATGGGAAAGCGGAGCAAATATTTACTCGTAACTGGTAAAGTTTATCTTTTACGTTACGTTCGAGGATATCCCTGGCGTTTTAAAGGATATATCAGGCGTTATACATTATTGAATTATTCATATATGTTAATAAAGTAACTCCATGGTTTACGATTTTGGGTTACGAAAAAGGGCGCTTCTAAGAATAATAAGTATGTTAAAAATATAGCAAAATAATTTAATAAATTTGCTTATATTTTTAAGCATTTACAATGTTATATATTTGCAAGATGACGCATTCCAATCCAGGTATAGATTTACATTATCAAAATTATCCCATAATTCTATTTACGTCATTAGATAGCCTTAATCGGATTATCCTTAATCGGATTACTTTGTTATGTTACCAGTTGTAAAATTAGATCGAAGTACGAAAAAACTAGAAACTGAGTTTAATTTCATGCAAATTCTTGTCAGATTAGGTCAAAATAAGCTGTCTACAAAAAATATGTATTTATTTCATCTTCTCTCTTTTATTCTCTTGCCGATATTTAATTTATTTTAATGCGTGATTGTATTAGTGAAATTTTTTGCTTACGAATCCAACCTACAAAATAAAATAGCCTGCGAAAAGAAAAGAAATGAAGGTTGTATGTTCGATCCTTGATGCAAAATTCAGTACATCTCACCCATACCAGTCGGGGTGTAGTGATTTTGACTGCATACTTTCATGAATATAAATAGCCGGTGAGGAACAAAAATAAATTATGAGTTTCTATTCAGATTTCAAGCGAACCTACAACCTACCAAACTATTTGGTTAAAAGAAAAAATAATGAAAAATATTCGCTGCAAACCAGTAAAACATGATGGAGATAAATATTCCTTTAGTTATTTTAAAGCAGTGGAGTTATACGGGCAGCAGAACAAATAGTTTTTTAAATGAAAAAACGGACTCGTCAAAAGATTTTTATGACCAAAGTAAAAGAATATTCTGAAATTTTATGCATAAAATCGCACATAAAATATAAGACTAATAACCAAAATTTCAGGAAATACCAAAATGATATTGAACGAAATTCTGCAGAACGAAGCTAGCCAGCTCAAACTGAAAAGTATTTTAATGAAACAACCCCACTTTCTGACACATAAGATAAATTTTTTATATGACGGATAAAACAGTTTATTGCCGTCTGTTAACGTTAGCATTTTTCTGCATAATGCATAATTCAAAACATGAACATTTTTCTGATTGGATTGTTTAATTTTTATGCGAGTACCGCACAAGAGTCCTAAGTGCTCCCAACCATATTTAAAAAAAAATATGAATACCTCACAAGAATTCCAACTGCTCCCGTCTGGAGGCAGTGAGACTTTGGAATTCCCGATTGCGATACATTGTGAGGTTGAGGGTAGTGGGGAAGAGAAGGACCAAACACACTATAAAGCCATTTCAAGCAACTTTTTAATTCTGAATGGTAAACCACAACCAGAGTGATACTCTGAAACGTGCCGCAAATATGTATTTTATTTTTTTTAATTAATAAAATTTTGAAACAACATAAATCAATCAAGAAAATTAATTATCGCGCTCCGGGTTTTGAACCCACGTTCTACGGATCGCTAGTCGAGAGCTTTGATCCTCAGCCTTCAGTCTTGAGCCTCGACTATGGAGGCCGCCAAGTCTTCAAGAAGGCCTGGAGCCAGTGAGACCATGGCATCTCCAACTGTGGTAAATTGTGAGGTGAAAGGTAGTGGGGGAGAGAAGAGGAAGATGGACTGGCTTTCAGATCTGGTCACTAAACATGCAGTTTCTGATTGGTGGTCTTTCCCCAGAGCGATACTCCGAAACGTGCGGCAAATAAACTATATTTATTTTTTAGGAATAACGTGTACTTTTTCTCTACTTTTTTTAACTGTTTTTATAAAAAAAATGTTTTATAAAATTATACCTATTGTACCAAAAAAATAGTTAATGAAAACCGCGATCACCGGATGCATGGCCAGTGATCGTAATCGCTCAGTGGGAGTTCATCTTCAAGTTTAAAAAAATGATTTTCAATTTCATTGGAATAACTTTTCAATGTTATACCCGTCAATGACTCTATATTCAATCTCGACTTAAAGAAGAAGTCAATAGGTATACCATATAAATAATAATTGGATATGTTTATCCAGGACACTATCAAGGTTAGAACTTTTTAAGAATTCAAAAAGAAAGCAGCCAAAAATATGGGAAGAATTAGTTGACGTTAATATTGTTAATTCGGAATTCGAAACAAGAGATCGATAAGACGTAAAATATTGGGTAGTGGGTTTCGGGTGTTGTTCCGGCAAAACAGAGATACTAGGTTTTCATTCTGTTTCGTGAAGATTATTAACGTTACCTTCTTCTTCGATGATTGTTAAAAAAGAATTTAAGAAATGTATATTTTTTAATAGCAATGTATGAAAAATGAAATCTATCACATCTGCTAAACGAGTTAGGATAAACAAATGTTAAAGTTTCTTCAAACTTTGCAAATTCACTTTGTGGCGTCATTATTAATAAATGAAAACAAATAACTTTGTGTACAAACAAGTATAAACAAATAAAAACATAGACAAAATATTAGAAAGGAGAGATGATTAATTACTTAAAATATATAAAAAACAGTTTTATAAAATAAAATATTATTTTAGGATGGGTAAAAAATTACATAAACATAATAAAAAATCTTTTGAAACAAAACAGCAAGTCTAAATAACAAAATAAATTATTATAAATAAAAGTATTAATACGAAAATAAATTAAAAGATGGCTATTTTTACAAAACGTTTGGTTATTTATAATATTTAATTTACTATTAACACTTTTCCTAATTTCTAAAATTTCTAAATTATCTAATTGTATACCCGTTGTGTAAGTGTGTAAAATTTTTAAACCTTTTTTTAATATCAAAAGAATGACTTGTTTCTAAAATGTGGTTGGCAAATTCTGAATAATAATTATTATTTAAACTCTTAAATGTAAAAAAACAATAGGGCAGCAAAATCATAAATATCTCGGTGTCAATTTTTTTAATTCCCTACCAGAAAAAATTAGAAACATGAACACTAACATAAAAGAATTTAAAACACACCTTAAAAATTATAGTGAAAATATGAAATGAGTTATACCAAATAAAACTATTATGATAACACCCCCCCATACACACAAGCCCTGCTTATTTATGGGGGTACATAAAATATATATATTATGTAACTAATTATTGTATAGATTCAATTAAAAATACATGTATCTATTTATGATTCATAATAAAAAATAAAAAAAATAAAAAATCTTAAACGTTCCTTAACTCTTAATGTCAAAATTTCTAGAAGTCTTCCCAATATAAATGTTAAAATATTCAGTTTTGTCTTTTTGTTCTAAACGTCGATCTCCCGTACATGGTAAACATGAGTAAAATTTTTAGTTTATTTTTCTAACTTTCAAAATGTGTGCAATGAATTCCTACGGTAATTACTTTTTTTTAAGTTTTGTTGACTAGCTTTCCGGCAGAACGGAGCTCGATTTGAAGAAATGTTTGTCCATTGAAGATATTAAGGGCGCAGGAAGAGAACTCTCAGATTTCATTCATCAGCCGGCTGCCTCATTAGTGGTTGCCGGAGATATCTTCTGGCGCCTTTTTTGCCCAGGAGAGAAGACTTTCTTTATTATTTGTTCTGCATTTTCCCGTCCCTCCTTTGTACTACCTTTGCTCCGCCGAACATTGTGAATATTCTTTTGAAACGTACACAATACAACGGGGCGAGTCGAGCAAGAGTCAATTACGTCGGAGAAATTGAATAATGCAGTTATTCATAATCCAGCTCTTAGCTATTTCTGTATTTCTGGCTTGGATGCTTCCAAATCAATGGGTCATTGTGGGAACGAAAAGCTCTCGGTTATGATAAAAGAATATAAAACTTATCCCAAAGAGAGAAAACTTTATAAATTTCGCCATCTTCTTGTCAACTAGTATTGTACGAAAATGCTGAGTGGCATAGACAGGACGCTTAGAAACAGGAGTTCAGAAATGTAGCATGCAGATGGGGGTAGGCTTTTAATCTTCGCTTGCATTATGAAATGGCATTTAATACAAATTGATAAAATGACTTGACTCTCACTGCGGCGCTTACAATAAAAATACTAATAAATTTATACAATAGAAGTCTAACCTCGATCTTCTGAGAAATGGCTCTGAGACTCCTGGCGTTTTGAAACGAAAAAGATGAAAACAACAAATTAAAAAAAAACCTTTTTTCACATATTTTCGGGAAAAATCGAAATCAGGAAATAAAAAAAACCTTTTTTTTGTGCTTATAAATATGATGAAAATTTCTTAAATGGTTAATCACGGGTATTTTTAAAATATATTTTTTTTATATGCATACCGTACAAGAGTCCCAACTACTCCCGTCTGAAGCCATTGAGACCATGGCTGAAGGTAGCGGGGAAGGGAAGGAGATGGGGAAGAGGAAGGTGGAAGTACCTGGCTATTCAGTTCTGGTCAGCAATCACGGCTAAAGCCATTTCAAGCAACGTTTCCATTCTAAATGGTCGTCTTCCACCAGGGCGATACTGAGAGTATCTTCCACTCCGGAATGTGCCGCGAAACTCTATATGTTATTTTAAATTAATGAATTGTGAAATAACACAAATTGATTAAATTAAATTTATTTGCCACGCCGGGATTCGATCCCGCGGCCTTCGGATTGCGAGTAACGAGCCTTACCGCTGGACCACGCCGGCTGTCTGTGCCGGGTATGTATCAATGAAACTAAAACACAATCATTCACAAACAATCTATTAATTATTTTATTTTGATACATTTGTTAATATTTTACAGTACAATTATTAATAATGTTGACCTCACTGGGTAGGTTACCTGTGCCTCCATATTAAATTCACTATTTCCGTTAATGATGCCACCGAAGATCGATTACTTCCATTAGTTTAATCTAGGTCTGTTAATAATACGCGTGCTCACGTGGGTAGAAATTTTCATCCCTCAAACACACAATTTACTTCCGCACACTCAACTCCTTTGTGTTTTGACATCGTTAATCCAATGATTTTCTTACTATAGATGATAATATTTAGTGTTATTATGCTTTAATCTTGAAGAGTTTGAATCGTTCAGATGTGTAGTCTTTCCGGCCAGTGTTAACACAAAAAATATTTGGCTTTAGGTAGTTTTGTAGTAAATATCATGTCTAGTTTATGCAAAATAAGTTCATTGATTTTTATGGCTAAAAAGTCTCCAATATTATTATTTTATTATTGTAAAACATAGATTTCAATTGAATGGTGAAATTTCTGATATGTATCTATGTTAGGAACACTTTTGCCAAGTGTTTTGTGAAAAGGATTTCAAAAGGCGATGAACATCGACGTGCCTATAATTCAGTGAAATTCTTTCGAAGAATTACGTAAAAATGCTTCTCTCGTGAAAAAAACGCCAACAAAATTGTAAATACGATATAAATGGTAACTCAACAATAAAAATACTACACAAATAATTGCATGATTCCTTAAACCTTTCAATAAGATCAGTGAAATAATTAAAAAATTAAAATTTGCTTATAAAAACATAATTCTTTTTGATTTATTTTTTCCACCTAAAAAGTAGATTTCTCAACAAAACAATATCAATGAGCACATTTTAACACCTTCCAATCCCAATATTTTTAAAGTAGGTATAAATTATTAAAAAAATTTAAACGCATTCGTTTTGTAAAAGAGCAAGCATATTTTTAAGATCCTAATAAATATACTGTCGGGGCTGTTTCGCTTAGAGCACATACTTTTTACGTTAAGTTGCCTAATGGAAATTTGGTTATTTATTTCGCAGCCAAAGTTTAAAAGAGACATCTCACAAAACCCCTCTTAAGAGGGTCATGATAAATTTTACTAAAATATTCAGCGTCTCTTGAAGTTTTGCTTGATACACTGATCACAACTTTAAGAGCAGTCTAAAATATTCACCAAGGAACAAAAAGCCTCCAACAAAATGATTTTCTCAATGTACCCCAAATATAATTTTAGAAAAATCTTGTTAAAGGTAATATTTAGGGACAATTAAACTTTTTATTATTTGTATTGCTAGAACACACGGAACATTTCGATGCAATATCGAAAGAAAAACCGTTTTATTTTTTAACCAATCAACCAATATATTTTTAAATATTTTTCTAGAGGTGTCAACGTATATCTTTGGGTCCGAAACATCAAACTCACTATCATTTTCCAAATTTTTACTTCATTGAGGGAAGGAAATCTTAGGAAAATTCATCCCATTGGAATCATTTGAGAGTTCTCGTGGTGCTGGCTGTTAATATAGATAAGTATAACAAAACAAAAAAATTTTCACTCCTGCAATGTCCAGATAAAAGTTTTGTGAATTAAAAGTATTTTAAACACGTACAAAAATAGTCTTCAAAAAATGTCCTCCACAAGGAAAATGATGAAGGATGTTTCGAAATGGCGCCATAATGATTACTTAGATGATTTAACTTCATTGTACGTGGCATCCAATTAAGTAACGTATAAATTATTCACCTCAAACGATTCCTGCTTCGACATCGAGCAGACCGTAGGTACATGTTCAACATAGATAATAATAATTGACATATATCTATTTTAACCTTCGGTATCCTAAATTTGAGCGAATACCTCGTCTACCACGGAAGGATCTCTCTTGTAGGAACACGCACGTAAAACATGATTAATAAACCACCGGAATATAACATAACCTTCCCTTGTCCTGTTGCTGGCGTGTGTGTTGTGTTATTTGCAGCAGTTCGAAAGGGGAAAGGTCGCGGGAAACACGAAATTTCGATCAAATATCCGAATTATTTAAGGTCAAATTTCAATATCACGGTTTCTCAGTACGATTTGGCAAAACGAACACATTGTTTACCCTATATATTCAAAAGAAAAATGGAATATTCTAACCTTTGAACACTTACCTAATACCTACATGTAATATAACGTAAAGTGTGGTTACTTAATATTATGTACTACTTACTAAATAAGTCCCCACTTTAAACATTTCCAACAAATCAGCCTAAAATAATATTCCCGCTAAAAGCTTTGCCGTTTATTTGCCAGAAAGCGCTGCAACAAAATATGTGTTTAATAAGCCTATAAGTACTAGAACGAACAAACTTTGGCACTAGAATAGCCAGGTTTATGTGATTTCAAACACACTTTTGACGGTTGTATTATGCCAATAACATACTCGTTTAACCCACAGTGTTTCTAATTGCGTGAAAATGGAACGCGTGCTCCGCTTTTTAGCTTCTAGTAGAATTAAAGTTTATGTCAACTGAATTCGTATATCAAATGATCTTTTAAATAATTCACTTACTATAAATATTATCACAACAATGAAATGATGACTTTTGGATTGAAAATGTCTGGTTAGACACAAAAAAGATTTTTTGTAAATCTGTCAAAATTTGAAGTGCTAAAACAGCATTCGCTTGTTCTTTTAAGAAATTTTAAAACATGAAAAGGGGATAGATAATTCGTTTTCCAGTTTGCATTTGAAAATTCGCAAAATATTCGGTTCAAACTTTAAATGAATATCGCATTGCGAAGACCATTTTTTTCCTTGTGGCTAAAGCACGTTAATTTCATTGTGAGCCGACATCTTGTATTTCTACCAACCTACAACATACTTTCCTTGAACACTTTCTAAAGTTCTTAAGCTCTTTAGAAAATATATGTTATTCTTGAAGAAAATATCTGTTATTTTATAAAATTCGTTAGAAAAAAATTGCAAAGAATTCTCCAAAAATTAAAATAAACACATTTTTTCTGTTATTTTATATGTTTTATGTATGAAAAAATTAACAGTGTTTCGCTATGCTACTTAAGACGTTTCCCTTGGGATTTTGGCTCTATTTTAAACGAGCCGTGTTTTATTAAATTTTTTCACAATTTTCGCATAATCATAGTCATTTTTTACATCACCGCGCTCCCTCTAACATTCGTATTTACATATCCCTACCTCAAACCTTCATTGTGTGAACCCTTACTTACCGGACTTTAACGTGCAATGGTGTTTGGTTTAAAATGAAAAAAAAAATGCTATGTACGAGTATAATCATCATAATGGTTTAACATTTATTTGTACTTCCATTTTAAACATTTTAATTTCTTAGAACTGCATTTACTTTGTTGTTTGTATTTAAAGTAAATCAAATTTAATATTATAATTTATCAAGTTTTGCAAGTATTTTAGATTTTATTATTTGACAGCGGTTTCAGTGTTCAAAGCCAATATCAAACTATTTGACAATGGACAGGAAAGTCTGAAACAGCTGTCCCATTTATATAAAATTAATACTTGCTGAACTTTATAATAAGATTCTTAAATTTGATTGGCTTAATTTAAAAAAAAATAATATATAATAATACATTTGGTTGCAAACATACAAACTGTTTCAAATGGTTTCAAATAAACTTCTGTATCTCCGTCAATTTTACGAATTTCTTTTTAAAAAATGGTGAGAGCATTTTTAACAAAAACACCTTTCAGAAAATGTAATAAAAAATTGCCTTTTTTCACCATGTCTGGTGCCTTAAAACTAAAGGGAAAACAAAGGGGATGAATAATGTACATATGTAAGTATTTTTGTGAAACTGAAATAAGTGGAAAATTTATTTCTCGTAATATTTAATCAACGTTAACAATCTGAGCGTTACAATTTTAATCCGCTCATCTTGTTTTCCGGGTCAAGAATCCCATGCTTATAAAATAATCCCCTGAAGTAGCTCCAAGAACAAAGAAGTGAATTCAGTTTCAACCTACAAGGGAAATACGCGACGCCTACTTTTTACTGAGCTGCAACCGGCGCAGCACCATTATGTGATATCGAGTGTTCAGTTTCAGTACACATTATGTTTAATATACAGTATGTACTAGATAAACAAACAGAAAAATAAATGATTGATGTAAAAATAACAATGATACAAATTCGGCGTTTAAGTTGTACTGATTAAATTAGTTTCACTTTCAAGACTGAAATAAATATAAACATAATAGTTGTCGGATGCGTGAATTGAAAGTTATGCAAATGCCATAAATTATACTGCCTACTTGCCTACTTTAGTAGGTAGTAATATTATTTTATTAAATAATTATAATTTTTTTCATATGAAATATAAAACAGAGTGTTAAAAGATATCCTTGGCTTACTTTAATTATTAATTACTCACATTATTTGGAGTAAAAAATACAAATGAAATATTAGTCTCCAGTTATATTTTTTACATAATATCTAAAAATGGCGAGCGAATTATATTTTTTTGTTCGTTTATCATTTTTTTCTTTAAAAAACACTGTTTTTAGAAATTAAATAATAATTTTATTGAAAACATAAAAGAAAAATAAAATATTAAAAAAATCGTAGTTCTATGGCTCATAAAGGATAGAAAACGTACAGTGATGTCATTTTTGTAATACAAAATGTCAAATTTGTAATAACTAAATGTCATTTTTGTAATAATTAATAAGACAAACAGATTCATAGTTAATATTACAGAGATAGGTACATTAACTGTTGTCAATGTTTGTAATAATGTCATCCAGTGTCGTCGTCAAACACCCTGTACAAGATGAATGTAATGAAAGGTGGGTTGTTAGTCATTCCGCTTTGCATACTATAATCGGTCATTGTCGTGTTGTAGACAGTTGCGTGCTGGAGATAATGTTGTGGAATTAATTTTGTGAAATAACGATAACGTCAAGCCAAGGGGGATATTTTCCAGAGAGTGTAAACAAATTTTTCATTGATTATCTCGGAAGTTCTTCAAGTTCTTTGTTGTTACAACGCGACTTCCGGATGTAGTTTCAAGTTACTGACGACAATCTATAATTATTTTACAAGTACTATAAAGTTTATTTTAGGATATTTAAATTTCAAACATTATTAAAAAGTTTAACTCATATTTAACCCGGCGTCAAAATATGTAACAACGATAGTAGGGTTGGGTCTAGGAGACCCGAATAAAAAACTCGCTATGATTTCAATATTTAAAAGAAATTTAGTAACATATTGCAATAATTTGATAAAACAACTATATTGTTTGCGAGATTTTAAGTGAAATAAAACAACTTCATATAAAACTATCTTTTAATGACATTTTTATAAAAGTATAATAAAATTTTAACAAAATAGACAACCTCTGTCTTAAATAAAATTTAAATAAAACATAAAATAAATTAATAAATAAATAAATAATTTTTTTCAAATTAAAATGTGAACTAATATCATACACATGAATGAAATCTATAGTAGGACTAAGAATAATACATCGGTTCCGTGAGTTAATCTTACATGGTATCATTTGCATGATAATATGTAAGACTAACTCATATCCCGAAATTACGACACGAAGTGTATGGTTGGGTTGTATTTACCTTTTTCGTGTTTAGCCACGTCTTTTCACCGTTGCGGCCACTACACCACCGAACAGCGATAGCCCGCGGGGAGGGGAGATTGTTAGCTCCAGCTACTGAGAAGTATGGCAACGTCGCATTAACACTCTAAGAAATAAGCTAATTTTAAAAAGGCGCGGGTCAAATTGACCCAACTGTGCGAACGCCGGGTTAAACCATTGTTACCCAGATATGTTATAATAAGATATCTTTCCATTTATTAAGACATTACATTGGATATTTCTATGCTCCATAATTCGTGATAAAATTTTACTTTCTTGCCGAAAATAGGGACGTTGACGTTAAAAATCTTAATTTCATCAAGCCATAGCGACTTAGCATCCGGAATTGAAATGCATCATTATATTTCAAAAGTTGTTCTGCAATTTTTGTTTTGATTTTAGTTTTAGGTAATAGGTACATGTTTTTTGTAATTCACAAATTGCTATCCATGATTTATTTTGCCAAGTGACTAGTGAAATGCTTTAATTTAAAAATATATCATTTTTCTAAATTACTATTCATAGGTTGTCCCAACGCTAATATTCTCACTTCCATCCATCTCACTAAACCAACACGAATGGAAATATGTATTGTACTCACCACTGTGTCACTAACCAACAGGATAGAAGCCATAATAAAAAATTTCAGTTTTCAGCCCTCGTGAAACCAGTTAACTGAGAAAATATTGGTAGCAAATTTGCTGCAAATGTGACGAAAATTAAAAAAACAAAAAAAGATCATTAAACTTAATTTAGTATTACTACAAATATTACGATTCAGTGAAAATATATAGGTACCTATAGAGTTTTTTTAAATTGCTGTACAGTAAATTTAACTAATAATATTACGGTCCACAAGAAAAATATTTTTAAGTACACAAAAATAATAATTGCATTTTTCGAAGACAAGTTCTTCTAACCGGTTACCATTTTGTGATGGTATTATTTATTTTATGAAAAAGACATAATTTAGTTTACGACACTTTATTTTTATATACGCAATCTATATATTTTTTGTGAAGAATGTTCACATTATCAGGAGAGAAGGAACACAGGGGTAAAATTAAATTTATACCACCTTAGGAGATGAAAGGTAGAGGAAGGAGGAAGGGGTAAGAATGGGGAAAGTATATTGGAATTAGAAGTTACATTGTCATCAGAACGGAAAGAGCGGTTAAGTGGGAAAACGTTTAGAAGAGGGTTTATAATTTTTTTGGCTTAATTAAATCTGCATTTGAACCCTTAGAAATAACGAGGTTCCGTCTGTCGCGGTAGCGTAATGCGATAATAAACTCTAAATAGTCTCTCTACATTCCGTTATCGTTATACACCAGGTTCCATCTGTCGCTGTAACGTTTTTTATGTTGTTTTATATGTTACTGTAAAAATCTTAGGATTTACCAACTCGGGTTGGTGGACTTTTGCCGATAAAAGTTGGTAAATCTTATAATTTATTGCAAAATATTAAAATCTATCGAAGTACTGGCTTTTAAAGTAACATGTACAATGTACATACGTTTCAGCGACATATGGAACCTTATTATTCCATAGGGTCGATTCATTTTAATTTTTTTTTATTATTTATAAAACTTCAAAATTATTTATCTGCGATGGCTTAAAATCTGTGTATTTTTAACGTAAATTTCTTAACAAAAATTTGATAATTTTTCAATAAATGATCAGTGAACTCAGAGTCAATATTGCAATTGCAAAGATGTTCTTTAACTGTTAAATCGCTCTTTGTGATACCTATGTAAAAGGAATGGCAATCGTTACAATTGAATTTACAAACTCCTGTTTTTTTATTTATTTTTATCTCCAACATCGCGATCATTATTGTTGCTTATATTTCTTCAATTTGTTATTCGTATAAAACGCCGATTGAGTAGTACCTACGTGGCATATTTTAACTAATACTTTTCGAGAGTTTAACTTGTTGATTGTGTATATAAAAATACAGTGATGAAAACTAGAATTTATCTGGAATCGAATTTTATGCGACGAACTTCAACCATTTTTTAAATTTTTAATTTTTACGAATAACCTAAAAACGTTTGAAAATCTCCTACCACCACCACACTAAGCGGAAAATGTTGATTGTGTCGTGATGGAGGACTTAGCCAGCCGAGGATCGAACATGCGACCGGTGATCATTACATGTGGTTTAACGCAATGTCTAGTAAAGAAACGAACAATTTGAGTTATTTTTCTTTTTAATAAAATTAATGATTGTTTAAGCCATTTAATAACCTATTTCAGACGAACATTTGAAAAACAGTTTTGTTCAAAATAATTTACGTACAAATTGATTAATCAAAAAATGTGTTGATTGCCATGGTCAATAGTGCTATGTGGTTTGCATTTTGAAAAGAGTTTGGTTAAGGCTTTGTTTGCGAAAACTGTAACCTGCGAGTACCTATTTACATTTCTACATTAGTTTTGAAGATGGACGCCACAAGTTTGAAGGAAACTTTGGTGATCATAGTAATGAATCTTATGTTTATGTAATGAAATATAAATTAAAATTAGAATTCTGTGCAATTTCCCAGCAATGTATCAAACGCTGCAGTAAAATAATATACATGATAATATGCACGACGTAATTGGATGATGCAAACAAAATGCATAATTAAACACAAATCAGCATTTGGTGTCCTTGTTTGCACATTAAAAGATACCCGTAATCGATGAAAAGTATAATTAAAATGTTGATAAATTGGCATAATCGTACACCTATTACTATCAAATGCTTCTCAAATAAAGCTAGTGGCTACTACTCGATTTGCCAGATCTAAATTTATACGAGGAGGATATTAAGCCCTTCATGCGGACCTTCCTCTTTTGTACAGGCTTAGAGCCGGTATAAAAATCATTGAAGATATTCCCCAGCGGCCATCCGCTGGCTTTTTAATGCTTAACGTTTTTTCTGTATATGTTTTGTCTCTCAAAAGTTGATGGTGGAAATGAAGTGATAAAGTTCGCATTAATGAAAAATTTTCAGATGTGAAATTATAATAATAATAATTGGACAATTTGTAGAGCGCCGTTTTTGTGAAAAATCACCTCAAGGGCGCTTTACAATTTATGTTGAATTCTTAGAATCTATCTAATTTTATTATTTACAAATAGATACAGAAACATACTTACCTGCCAGGTCACTTCCGATAAACACTCTTTTTTAGAAAGTATATGCTTGAGGAAGATACGACTTTGCACGCGGAGGACATTATATTGAAAACACTGGACATTGCATGACTTTACCTTTTGCTACCCTCATCACTGTTAATTTTACATTTACAAGAAGATTAATGCAAAAATTGAATTAGTATTTATTTTAAAAGACTAGTGAATTTAGAGCTCTTTGGGACTGGAATTTTTCATAAATTAACCTTTACAAAAGCTTAAAATAAGAATTTGGTTATATTTTACACAATTAGTTATGTACAACGTCGTGGGCCGTGAGGCGAAGGTGAAAGGTTTTTTAACTTATGAATACGACTGTCTGAAAAGATGAATTTTAAGTTTAGCTCTAAATTCCGCTGAATCTGTGATCATTCTTAACTCGTGTGGCAGTTCATTTGAGGCTTTAGGTCCCGACACTCCGAAAGCACGTTTAACGAATTTAGTATCTGGTGTGCGTTTTGCTTCCTCCAACCTTCCGATAGCTGATGTTGCTGCTGACCTGAGGGTTAATTGTTAAAATTAACTGAGGGTTAATTGTAAAATTATAAATCACCATTTCATTCTTCGAGAGCTCTGGCTGCGACAAGTCAGTTTGCTTCACGGTTAAAATATTTACAAATTTCATTTACGTTTCATGACATCCCAAAGTACGAATATTTTACTGTTTTTATACCATTTTTTTCTGTTTTTGTTTTCTTGAATAGTATTTTCAGCATTTTAAAAACTATTCCGAGAAATTAAAAAAAAAACATCAAGAGATTTAAAAATAAATAAATTCAATGATACAATAAAATGTTCATGAATTATTTCTGGAAACATGTTAATCCTTGTCCTCCTAGCTTACCCACCTAATATTCCCAAAATAAATAAATCCTTTGGTAAACAAGAGTGTAATGTAGTGTAAAATGAACGCAAGTTAAACAAAGAACATCCAAAGCGAAAGGTTTCACGTCTTGTTTAATTTTATATTATCCAATAATTTGGGTAAAATAAAGATTTAATCACAAGCACCTTTTTCAAAGAAGCTGACACTTCAGTTCGGTGATTTTGTTTTTGGCCTTTTATAATGCAGAGACAAATAAAGACTTATAATTTTATACCTCAAATAGAATATAATTATTAACACCCCTGATGTGAACAAGTGTGGGTTGTTTGAAGGGATTACTCACACTTAGGTTAACAATTCGGAAGGTTCTTCAAAAAATTAAAAATAATGTCTCCTCATTCGTTTTTGTACGGTGGAAGTTTCACGCAATGAAAGTTAACTTAATGTTATTTGTTCGTTTTTTAATGTAAACATCAATTTAATTAAACTGGTGGTCGCCCAATGGTCGAAATTCAACCATAATAAATAAATTTAATGTGTTATATTTTTTTTTATTGACTTAATTTATTTTTATGCATAATTTTAAAAAAATGTTAGCATTCTGCACTCCTTCTCTGTATTAACTATAAATGTGCGAAATTTCATATTCCTCCGTTCGCGTAATTTTCGTAAAAAGGGGTACAAAGTTTTTGCTTCACGTATTAATATACTGATGATACTTTATCCGAAAAAATATTTTATGACGTTGACAGTGATAGAATCCTATACTTAATACAGACAAAATTAATTATTGCAATAGATTATCAACACGTTCTTATACGATATCAAAATGACACTTAAATTTCCTTAAAAATCCGAGTTCTTCGAACCAGATTTACAATCAAAGACACAAAACGGAAATTAGTATTTTAGATGAAAGAGTATTTTGTCGTTTGCTCCATAGATGAATTTACTATTCCTAAGCGAAATAATACGGTATTATTTGTTTTTATTTATACCAATGTGGTGCAATCTAGGAAGATTGCACCACAACCGTACTTACTTATCGAAATGTGATATACTCGTACATTTTGCACGTACATAACAAGAAAAACTTTTGGTGAGGTGATATTATTTTCACTTGAGGAGTGAAACTGTTGTAAATCGAGTTATAAAATTACACATTTTAAGCAAAATTAATCGAAAAAGATCTGATCATCTACAATATCAAAGAACTATTTTTAAATTATTTATAGAAAAATGCTTTTCTAAAAGTTTTTAAGGAATCTGAACTGTTCTAAACGCGAAGTTTAAAAGTTTAAGACAGTTTGAACATCTGCGAATAAAGTACACCTACCTAGATGCAACACGATAGCTGCACAACAACATTACGAATACCTAATTTACCTGATTTAATAAAAAGTGAGAAAAGCTATTCAAAATTTAAAAGAAAAAGAATTATACATTTTTATCCAAAATCATCAGATAAATTGACATTTTACCGACAATTTTCAAATGTATATTCTGTTTCTATTTTCGTGTTTCACTTTATCTCTCACATTTATTGTCCACCGTCTAATATTTTAGATGATGTATTTTTTTGCAACTATACATACTTTTTTTCAGACGTACCTATATTCATTTAATATTGTATAACTTATTAGTAAATAGACTAGCTCTCCAATCAGACCCGATAATATTTCTCTACTTACCGGGTAATCAAAAATGTTAGGTATCCCCTACGGATGTAACTTCTGGTGTACCACAGGGTTCAAATGTTGGCCCTCTGCTTTTTCTAATATTCACAATTAAAAAGAATTATGTGAATACCTCACAAGAGTCCCATCTGCTCCCGTCTGGAGCCAGTGAGACTATGGCATCCCCAATCAGGATATGTTGTGAGGCTGAATGTGGTGGGGAGGGGAAGGAGATGTGGAAGAGATAGATGGGGAAATACCTGGCTATTCAGATCTGGTCACTAAACACGGCTAAAGCCATTTGAAGCAACGTTTCAATTCTGAATGGTGGTCTTACACCAGGGTGATACTGAGAGTATCTTCCACTCTGGAACGTGAATATATATGTATATATTTATACTTTTACTCTCTTAAAATTATTATAGTACATTATTATTAAAAGTTGTTAAATTATTTTGTTCATTGTTCGGTAAATGTAAAAGTTTCTGAAAAATTTGTGTGGGTTTTTTTATTCACAGATATTTTGCTTATATTTTTAGAACAAACAATTTATTAGGGAATAAGGTTGTCATAAAATGCGTTTAGGTAAATGGCTCAGAAATAGTACTTACGGAATGGACCATAGATATGTCATATTATGGTATCCCTCTTACGCAAGGAAACATTGTCTTTTATTTTACAAAAAACTTGTTCTTAATAAAATATAAGGCATTATTTGTTTGGTTTTACCCGTGAAGGTAGATTAAATGACCGTTCTGAGAACTTAGTGCGATTCTTCGTTTTATTAGAAAGACTTGCAAAAATATTTCGTAGTACGGATATCGAGAGGCTTTAAAAGTTTATTTCGTAGAAATATATCAATACCAAATAGTTATTAAACATTAATTCTATTTTCTAACAACTAGGATTTGTAATTTTCGTATTTCTTTGCGAAGTATTTTTTATTTGAAATATTTTTGAAGGTAAACATTGGATATTTTAAATATCTAGTTCTCTTTTCTGAAAGCGGATATTGTTGTTTATGAGTTTTAGTCAATAACAGGTGTGATGAAAAATTATGAAATAAACAAATATTAAAATATATCCTTAATAAATAAAAGTTGACCTACCAACAAAAGGGTATTGGACGTTTAGATGTAATTAAAATATGACAATACTGGCTGAAAATCGTGAAATCATAGTTTTTTTAGTTTACTTTAAACGATCAGTGTGGTATTTGATCTAGTTTTATTCTAAAATATAACAATTTTATTCTGCCACAAAATGCCACATAAATAAAGAAATGGTTTCTCCCTGCATGTTCTTTCCCTTTCGTTTCCGTTCCCCGTCCGCCTCCCCTTCTCTCCTTGCTAAAGTATATGATTTTTTTTTTTAATGAGTACCACACAAGCAACCAACTGCTCCCGTCTGGAGCCTGTGAGACTTGGCATCCCCCAATAGGGGTATGTTGTGAGGCTGAAGGTAGTGGAAGGAGATGGGGAAGAGGAAAGTGGGAAGTACCTGGCTATTCAGATCTAGTCACCAAACACGGCTAAAAAAACATTTCAAGCAAAGTTTCAATTCTGAATGGTGGTCTTACACCAGGGCGACACTGAGAGTATTTTCCGCTCTGAAACGTGCCGCAAATAAACTATTTATTATTTTAAATGAATAAATTGTGTAATTACACAAATTAATCAAATAACATTTATTTACCAAGCCGGCATTCGATCCCGCGACATTCGGAATGCGAGTCAAAAGCCTTACCGCTGGACTAAGCCGGCCGTCAATACACCCATTTTTCAAACAACGCCGCCTGTTGGAATATTTTAATGCAAATTTCAAAACGCCAGAGCTTATCTTACATAAAGAAACCTTTCCGGACACGCGCATTGCAATACACCAAAGTTACGTCGCAATCGGATGAATGCTTTAGATGCATAAGGGCCAAACAAAGCATCATTAATTTTTGTATACGATTACAGTGTTTTGAATTTTCAATGCGAACATACTGTAAACTGCTTAAAAATCCGTGTAAATAGCTAAATTTGAATTAGAATTAATTGCATGCACACATTCGCTTTTCCATAGAACAGTTCAATTCTAGATTGACCAGTTATTGTTAAAGCGTGTCACTTGGTCACCAGGTGGTGTTGCACTGGATCAAGTGCACTTAAATGTGATCAAGTTGAAACCGCCACAATGTACCTAACAACACAGACAAGTGCACCGAGCAAGTCCAAGAAAATCAGACCGGTCTGGCTTTTTATTGGCGCGGTCTGTGACTGCTTACTTGTGGCCTGTTTGAACTAGAAATTAGATAGCTGCTGGCATTAAAACAAGACGTATAGTTGTAAGACGTAAGATTGTTAACATCGTGATGTTTCAGATAACGTATTTTTTATATTGTTATTATGTTTCGTGCTTGAAAACATATTTATCGTCATGTTAGTAAAAATGTATTGTTATTATCATATCAGTAAAAAATATTGAAAGAGAATTAAATATTAATGTTTTAACAATTGAAAAACTTAAAAGGAGTTTTGAACGATTGAAAACCACATATATTAACATTATTTTTGATGTGACACACAGCTTAAGGTTCGGTAGTACCCGCTCAAAAAGAAGAAGGAGAGATAATATATTAATACGACTGTTACAGGGAGCGCGCTAATATTAAAACAATAATATTTAAGCGAAAATTGTGAAAATGTTTAATGAAACACGACTTGTTTAAATTTTAGCAAAAATCTCGTTGGGAATGTCTAAAATAGCATTTAAAGAAACTGTGAATTTTTAATTACATATAACTTGAAAATAACTAAAAAACGTTTTTATAATAATTAACAGAGCACACTTCGCGATTTTTTTCTATCAAGGGAATTTCATTTTTGGCGTAATAAATGTATAGATATCATTTTCAAGAACAACATTTATTTTTTTAAGAGCTTTGAAAATAAAAATGTTTAAGGAAAATGTTTAATAAATCGGTAGAAATGGAAGTTCAGTCTTAAGCAATCAACATATTTTTGTCGATTCTTTTTATCCGTGTTTTTTTTAAACTTTATATGTAATAATTGAAACATATTTACGGGGAATAATACCTGATCCTCCTCATAAAGAAATAATTTTCTGGTGTGGTAATTTCACTTCAATTTCACCTCATTGATAAGAAAATAATTAGGGAAACGCAAGACAAAAAAGAAAAATGTAAAAAGAAAAAAGACGATTTAAAAAATAAAATCAAAAAATTATGAATAAGAATGAAAGATGATAGTGTGTCATTTTTCAGTAGTTGAAATTCATGAATATTTTCTATAGGTAATAAAATCTTGATGTATGTACATTAGTGTGGGCCGCTGTATGGCGGAAAAAAAGGTCTTAAGTTTCTTAAATTTCCTTTCCTTTCTCTTCCTTGCGAGCTTGGATGCTTATCATTCTGCCATAAAGTTTCTTGAAAATTACTCTTTTAATGTTTTGTGAAGCATTTATTAAAATCATATTTCACTAATGTAATATATTTATCTTGATCACAAGAAATGTTTTCAGAGACACAATTATTTTAATTTATTTACCAAAAGATTCATTCAGTTGTAAAAATATTTGCAACCAAATGGCAGTTTTAAGAAAAGCACACCATAAAAGTTAATATTGCCGCGACCGACATTTCGTGTGTAAATATATAGATAAAAGAGAACCATTTGAATAAGATTAATAATTAACGAAAGCTCCTCGGTGTTTGTAGGTAGGCTATGTAAGCCATACAGAATCATGAATTATTTAAGGTTAACTACTCTTTTGCATTTAAATGCTCAGTTTGGGCCATTCGCACCTTAGCTAAGTTGGAAGAAAGGGGAAAATACCTTCATATTCATTAATTCTACCAATTCAGCCTTTGTTCCGAAACAACAAAATGCTACACACACTAACCTATATTATTTTTATGCCCAATTGAAACAAAACTGGGGGGTTAATGCTAGAAGTGCCTATGTCAGATTTGTGAACCGCTCATTTGAAAACTGTTTGTCGATTTCTTTGCATAAAAAAACTAGGAAATAATTTTTTGACTTCTACGTTAGACAGAAAGGTAAGAATTTCATTAGTCTAGAGTACCTGACATACACATTCAAATAAGGGATAATTATGTATTTTCTTGTACCTAAATCAAATTGGCAAAAACTGACATTGACACTTCTAGCATTAATCCTCGGATTTGTTTCTTCCGCGCATAAAATATTTGCAAATCGTATGGAAGTTTATACATGTTAATGCGGTTTATTCTCTTCTGGGAGTTTTAAGAGAAGCACTATGAAAGTAAGAAAAGTATCATTGGTAAAAAGGGGTAGTCCGAGCGGGTCGATGTGCTTTAAATTATTATCATTCACTACGGTAAAACATCAGGAGTAATGGACGAAGACTTTACTACTTCACATCGTAAATTTTGACAAAGCGCCCACATTTTTTTTCAGTTCTAGCATGCCCGTCATTAAAAAAATATTCCATTTTGTAATGTGCTGTTAATTTGTCAATTTTTATTTAGGCTTAACGTTGTATTTTAATTGGGACGATGGATTTCATGTTTTTTTTTCCAGAAAAGGGACAATAATAAATTGATTCAGATGACCTTTTTATCTTGCCGTAAAAAAGGGTTTTTCGAGTAAGTAAAAGTCCACCTCCAAACTGTTTAATTCAATTGTTCGAAATGCCTTAGTTGATTTATATTTTAGGGATTCAAATTCAGCCCAATTTAGTCAAATAGGCATAAAATACTCAAGGCATTGCAGCGTGTTCTGCAAATTGCCGAATACAGGCGCAGGGACAGTAGATGCGGCTGCGATGGCAGCGCCACACGGCGGTGATATATGAAAGCACGAAGAGGGCAAGCGGTAAATTACAGACAATTTCCACACATCCTATTCAAGTGGTTGCTACTCCAACACGTGAACGAGGAATTGCTCATATTTGTAGTGAAGCGAGTTAACTTATCCAACTATGTTGATTTGGGGTGCTTTGTGTTTAAATTGAGGAATGGAATGTAAAGAATCAATGAGATTTGATTGGAAATTTAGGTTTTGGTAGCAGCATTTAAAACAAATATGCTAACGTAAATACGAATAGTATTGGTGTGTGTTTTAAAGTCTTGTAATTAAGCAGATAACTTGGTCCCTTATTAATAATAGAAAACATAATACCCAAATCGCGATCCGATCATTAATTGATTAAACATCAACATTTACCAATTAAATGCAAAAGACTTCGAGAGTAAGTATAACATTTATACAACGAAGGACTTTACGGAATTTTACCTGTAGATAGATTTCGAAATTCGATTGCAAGAGTTGCCAGAAAGTCAAACTGCTAGGCTTGAAGGACAAAGCAATAAACACAGTTAATTATATTCGTCTGTTTTCTACGCATTGTATTTTAAGGCGCAGGGAACAGGTGTGTCCTGGGTAACTAATAGCTGTAACTATAAAGGTAGAAGTATTTCGTAAGAAATCATTGGCCATGTAGAAAAGTCTCAATCCACTACGTATAATGATAATAACACATATTTTTTAAAAATATTTGTAAGCGTGATTGAGAGATTGCAAACATTCCTTTTCAATAGGCGCGTGTTCTTAAAACATATTTCGAAATCAATATCGGAACTAGATCATTATTATTCCTTGGTTTGTGTTCGGAGAGTTCCTTTCTGTCGTTGAATTAAGTCCGAGCGTTATTATTGCTTTCGGAAACTGGAAAAATACATTGTAGAAGTAACGGATTATGGAAATGAACAACGTCTGGCGCAGAGTATTATTTCCCACGCATGTCCAGAGGGCGGAATAAAGCTTTATGGTTATTATTTGCGACAAGTTCGGTATAAATTGATCTAATCACTTGTAAATGTCAACTTGCGGAGTCAGACGTGAGCTGGAATTTTTACTATTTTAGAACAACCGAGAGGTTTATTGAGGGTTGTTGCGCAAACATTAATTGATTTATTCAACTGTACGCTTTTTGTCACAAATTCGCAAGTATAACATTTTACAGTTTGAATTTAACATCGAAATATATTTTTTAAATGTATCATCCAAGTATCGTGCATGGAATATATTCAATTCGAAATACAAGCAAAACCAAAAACTTCTGATCAAAAAATTTGTTTCAACAATCTATTTGCTTTATCATGAATTTAATAATCTATGTCAAAAATTTATATTTTAGCAATGTTCAAGAGTAACCCTTCATTCCAAATGAATCGGTTTTCAAGTTTTCGTTTCCTGTTAATATTATGTTAAAATAAATGTATTGCTATTCCAACCAATATTGACCGTTCATATGATTCATTAGAGTTTTGTAGTTCACCTATTATTTAAGGGGAGCCGGTGGTCTAGAATGTAAAAAAAAATATTTTTTTCAATATTTCGAAAGTATAATCCTTTAAGAAAATACTGTAAATTTTTTGTAATGGTGTTGACGATATGTAAAGTTCTACAGCCCGATTAGCAGGTCAACGCAGAAGCAATTAAAAGGGCCGCGCGAAACTTCAAACTCATTTATTTCAAAACTACTTTTTTCTGCATGACTAATCGGCCGATTCGTCTCAAATTCCTATGTTATTCCGTACACCAATACCTTTGAAATTGAAAAAAGTTTTTACGTTGAATACTTCTTATTTTTTTCATACAAAATATAATGAAAGAACAGTCTGTTTTCTGTATTTAAATTTCAACAAAGCGCCATTTTGTCAATTTTATTTATTTTTTTTTTATTCTTGTTCCTGCGATAACTTCACTCACACTAAACAGAATTTTTTTTGTTTACGGATAAGCGAAAGAGCCAAAACTGGACCCACCACCAAGGTATGTATTTATTAAGAGGGCAACTTCAGCGCAATTCCTTAACTACTTAGATTTTTTTTTTATAAAAATATGTTTGCGTACTATTAAAGTCATTTAAATAAATATAAGGTTTCAATAGAATTGTTCACTGTTTTCATATAAAAAAATCCTTAAAACTCGTCGAATTTACGGGGCTAGACCACCGGCTCTCCTTAAAGTAAAATACCGAAAAACTAGTTGGCGGGTAGGAGGGTAGGTGGGTAGGTGGGTGGGTGGGAAGGTGGGTAGGTATTTAAATAAACTAAATTGTGGGTATTAGTTAAAGTACCAGACCGCCCACAAATGGGCATTACTTACACTTTTTAATTTCTCATTGAAGTAGATAACAATTCTAATCTAAAAGAAATAAATAAAAAGAACAGGACACAGAAAACTAACAAGATATCGGTCGCAACTGGGACTCGAACCCAATACCTCTCGTCTTACCGAAACAAACGCCTCTAAGACCCCTGATATAAATGTAATTTTTGTCGAACGCATACTGCCAATTGCAAAAATAACAATATTAATTGCGATTATTTTTTTCCACATTATTGGCAGCCACCCGTTATCATTCGAAACAAGTAAGAGAGTAACAGAGATTCTGTTCTGGTCTTGTTCTTTTTCATTTTTTGTGTATGTTTGTTATATTTATTCATATTCTTCTTCCTCAATAATATACTTACTACATTGATGGGAATAACCATCAAAAGTTACAAAAAAAGATTTGCTCTAATAAAAAAAAATTAATTCCTTTCTACAAAAAAGCCTTTTTTATAATATATTATAATTTAATGTTATTTATTCACGGAGGGTCCTTTTACGTATCCTAGGCGTTTCAAAATTAATTAATTTCTTCCTAGGATTTGTTTCTGCAACGAGAATCTACGATATTCCAATTTACGTGTACAGCTGCAAAAACTTACTTCCGATGAATTTCTAAGCCCCACAAGAATCCAATATTCCATTAATTGGAATCCGAAATACCTTTCGAAGCATATTTATGGTTACTTTAATTTAGATCTGCAACTTGTGAATTACCAGCTGGGATGCAATTTTCGCCATTTAATTGGAAATGTATAGGTACTGGGAATCTACGCAAAAGCTTGTGCCGAAAGCTGCCCTTTGGAATAATAAAAAGGCTTTGACTGACATTTCAGAATTCCAGACCTGCGGATTGACGTCATGTCAATTTAAGCAAATCAAATTGATCAAAAATTTATTGAACAATGTGATTAGGTTCGCAGTTTTCCAGCAGCGGTCGAATAAAATTGAAGCAAGGCGGTTGAATTGGAGGTTTATAATGAATTTTAGTGAAAGGCATAGATATTTATGAGTGTGTAGGTACCTACTACCTACTAACTACTGAGTGATAGTTACCCACGGAAATGAATATCAATATTGAGGCCGACATGGTAATTTGAAATTATTAGGCAAAGAACATGACATAGAGAACTTAAATCGGTTAACATATATAAACCCAAACAATGTATTTTTATCCCAATTAGTATGCAGATAAATAAAAATTTTCAAAATGCATTCAATTTTCAAAATTCATTCTTCAAAATGCATTCTTCATTTCCTAAAAGTTTAAGTAATACCACTTTGGGAGGCAGGCATGGTACCACTGCCCCGGGAACCATTTATCATAACCAACACCTCTGCTATAAGTCATTCTAAGTGGTTCGCTACGTTTGGTGACTAAGCAAGGGTGCCCGGATTTAGGGTGAGGTTTGTCCGGGTCTTGGCGGCGGATAAGTCTGCCCACCAACTGCGTAGATCGGGATAAAATGGTTGAGTGAGTTCCTTTGACGTCTCCAACCGTACTCTCTCGGAACATCACCTTGCACCACAGTGGAAGGAAGGGATGGATTCATACGTCCGTTACTCCTGGTCAAACTGACCCCCAGATTCCTCTTCACCTCTCATACCCTTTTTCTTCCCAGAACTGCTCTCCTTTTTTTTAAAAAAGACCCTCCACACAACATCCCCACAGATGGATCCCAATAGCCTCCTGTGAGGAGCTAATGTAAAAAAAAAACATTGTTTGATATAAATAAAAAATACCTAGATAGTATAAGAACAAGCTAGGAAAATAAATCTTTCTTTGCAGGAAGTCAAAAAGGGATAAAACTATGTAAAAGGCAGCTAAACCTTGGAACTAAGGGAAACCCTTACACCTTCAATATTATTATTGTGTTTCTTCAATATTTATCAAATATCGTGATATTTATTGAGCGTGTAGGCTAGCGTATTGACGGAACACAAAATGAATTGTAATATGAATCGTGATAAATATTGAACCTATAGCCTATGCCTTACGAAAAAAATAACCATTTTTTATACCGATAGCCCTGTAACTTACAGGAGCGACAACCCGAGTGCATAAAAGGTTAGTTTTCGGTCTTTAACTATATACATACACAAATTTAATTTTTTAATTCGGTTTCTATCTTTCGAAATATGAACTTGTGCCATTGCTGTTTTATTATCTGCTGTGTGTTATGAAATATTAAATTCATTCAAAATAAATTACGTTTTACAAGTTATTTTCTTGGCATTAAATACGAAAATATTTTATGACACACAGAAATAAACATGTATTATAAGATCCGTCGCGTTCGTCACTTTACGTCATTGTACTAGCATGTTACTAACTGAAAAATGCATTTATACTGGTTTACTTAAAAATATACAATGCATATTCATTTTCAAAAACTTAAAATATAATTTAATGAAAACAAATAACTTTGTGTACACCACTATTTAATTAACAATATCAACATGTTTCGAAAACTATGTTTTCTTCGTCAGGATAATAAGTTAATAAAAAATAACGAAAGTCAAACAAGAACAAACATTTTTTAGAAATTTTAGAAATTAGGAAAAGTGTTAATAGCAAATTAGATATTATAACTAACATCTTTTAAATTTATTTTCATATTAATACTTATACTTATAATAATTTATTTTGTTATGTAGATTTCCTGTTTTAAAAGGTTTTGTTTTAAAAGATTTCTTATAACGTTAATGTAATTTTTTACCCACCCAAAAATAATTTTTATATTTTATTTTATATAATTGTTTTTTTTATGATATTTTAAGTAATAAATCACCCCTCCTTTCTAATATTTTGTCTATGCTCTAATTTGTCTATACTTGTTTGTCTTTTGTTATTTTTTATTAACTTATTATCCTGACGAAGAAAACATAGTTTTCGAAACATGTTGATATTGTTAATTGAATAGTGGTGTACACAAAGTTATTTGTTTTCATTAAATTAATAATGACGCCACAAAGTGAATTTGCGAAGATTGAAGAAAACTTACAATATAATTTCTTTACATCATTTTACTGAAATGGGCATTTGTAACTTTAAAATATGAGTAACACGATGTATTTATTACGTACGTACATTCTTCTTGCGTGGATCCCTAGACATATTGAGACATTGTCTTTCCTTTTAAATAAATTACCTACTTAGCGGTCCTTTTAAACGTATTGTAACCATCATTGAAATGATTAATTAATTAAAGTTTATATTAATTGTTAGTCAAGCGGTATTTTAATGGCACGTCCCTTCGCAAGAACTTATTCACCTAATAAACACCCTTCACTAAATCAGTAGCGTAATGGGCCCGCGTCACGGCGTACTCGCGTCATAAATATCTCCAGCAATTTGTCCCGAAGATATTCGCAACCAAACAGTGTTGTACAGTTCTAACACCACAGGACATTAAACAACCATCAGGAGTGTAATGGGGTGTTCGCCAGCTACCCAAATACTATATATACTATCCTGTGTGGTGGTATTATTAACACTATTTGGAGCCTAACGTCATAAATTATGGTTTTTCATCTACTCATCGTTGGGTGTGGAGCTTTTTCCTGTGCCAGAATCTCCATCCAGATATTTTGTTTTTGGTGAGGTTTTCTATTTTAGCTTCGTACTTCTGTTTGAAATAAATAAGATTTGTCATAAAAAATGGAATCTGTTAAAATGTTAACACACATTAATTCATAATATACTTCAAGCCTACAGCCAATTGGTTAGATATATTGTATGTACCTGTAATATTGGCTAAATCGCACATGTACCCGCGTCAGTACGACCAGATTTGTGTCATATTAGCTCAAATGTGCGTCGTACCAAAAAAAATTGTTCGCTCTTTTGTAAAGCGCAAAATTTTCCACATTTGCATTTATACATTTTTATGCCTTTTAATTTCCGAAATGCAAAGCTTCACAGACAAAATTTAAAAAAATTTTAGAAAACCGCCTAAAAGCACAATTGTTTTCATCTACACTATATACATAATACATCAACTTTGTTATAAAATCAGAAATTTGTCTTTTAAAGCAACTAAAATTCTCGAAGTGCGAATTCTTTTGGCGAACTGAATGAAATTGCATTTTGAAGTTTTTCTTGTCTATAATAACCAGATAAACGCATATTTTTTCAGCTAAACAATTTTGTAAAAGTAAACAAAGACAACATGTTTATATGATTCATTATTGTTCGTCAAGAAAAAAGATGCTGAACGCGAAATCGAAACCAGATAGTAATGCTATCTGGTTATTTATATATTTTTAGCTATCCATACAATGCAATAATTTTTCTCATCCATCATACGAGAAAACTGTTTTGTTTTTTTTCGTCGATTCAGAAAACTTCAAATCAATTGTTTCCTTTTGTTGTATCGCCATAAATTCCATCAGCTCGTTCGTTTATGGGATTTATTAAAAGTAAACACATTCGTTCCGTATTTGTATGCAAATGTTCTCGCCTTGATACAATCGTACGTCGCAATTGTTTGCTATCATTTGTCTTCTGTGAAGATAAATCGCTCCCGGGAACCCTTTGGGCAAGGGGAAGGGTGAGATCCGGGGGTGGGGACGCCTGAAGGACAGAAGCTCTCAATATTAAAATCTTTTTGTGAATAAAACCAATTTGTTTTTAATTTCTGTCTAGTGAGCGATCAAGATTCTTAAAACTGATACTAATATGAAAAAGAAGACGTAATTAATTAAAAAAAAATTGCATTGTCAACACCAGTTGCATTTAAATGAAACCGGACAGTCAAAATAAATAAACCTTAAACCAGTTTTCTTAAGCGTTAATCTTCTTCCATCAAAGTATTACAGACGATCACGTTTGGCGGTAAATGATAAATTCATGTTGTAAAATTCATGTTGAATTCATGTTGAATTCATGTCAAAATAGTTAACCACTAAGCTTTTTATGTCATCTGCATACATTTATTCCATTCATATACTTTTGTTACTCAAGTATGTTACTAACTTAAAAATGCATTTGTACTAGTTAGTCTAAGGTTTACTTAAAAATATACAATACATTTACGTTTTCAATTACTGAAAATATAATTTTTTTGGATAAAGTTATTTTGAACTTTTGCTAAAATATATTGATATTAATAGTTTTTTTAATAAAAATTAGATATTCAAACATCTATTTAAAGTTTGACCATGCCTTCCCATTAGAAGAATGAGGGAATGACCCGTGGTTGGAGCAGGGTTGGGGTGGGGGGGGGGGGGGTTAGGGTGGCAATTCTTCCATCTTAAAGCTTCCGTGTGACTTCAGATAATTGGAACTCGATTATAAGTTTATCAGAAGTCTGGCTTCAATGCATTAGAACAGAAGTAAAGTTTAGCGTGTGGATTCTTTTGAATTAAAGTTTTAAATAAGCCTGATTAAGTTTAATTACTTTCAACATTCCAGTCGACTCAGACGTTTCTTAACAGGTTAGAAATGATTGACGAAAGACATCCCTCCCTGCAAAGACGATACTAATAATTTATTTTACACTATTACAATTATGATTTCGTCTTATGTTTCTATTACATTATATTTAAAAGGGGTTGCTATTTTAAGCAACAAACAAAAACATAATAGACGCAGTTATATTATAAGGACGTACATTATGATTAAATTAACATTTTGGCGGGTACAAATGGACATAATTGACTTTATAATGAATCCATCCGGTTTCAGACCCTAATTCCCAGACGTCAAGTTAACGAATGGTCCTCTACGGACGAACTCGGGCCAGGGCCGCAGGGGGAGGATTTGTAGGGAAGAGAAGCTTTCAGCTTTCAGCAGGCACTAAATACAATTTACGCGAAACCTTGTGGTCTTGCTCGATGTTGGAAGAACTAAGGGATTTGTTACGCAGGTCACTCAAAACGCAAACGAAACATACGTAATTTAAAAATTAGAACGCAAAATTTACCTATACATTCACGTCCAGCTACATAAATTATCCTTAGGAGGATTACAGTTAGTTCATCTGCATTTAAAATTTCTGATAAATTTAAAGAATGATTATTTTAACTCGTCAGTTAGTGAAAAATTACAACGTTAAAGAAATTAATTTTGATTTTTCACAAGCTTGTAGATTACGTAAAAAAATTCTAAGCAGATAATTGTTTGATGTAGTCACAATTTATGCGATGATTATCGATTTAATAATAATGTATCAATCTTTTTAAAGTTAACTGCGTTATAATTTGTTTCTGGGTTGCTTTTTAAGTCAATATTTTCAAATTAAATTTTTTTAATAAATCATTTTTGTAGGTACTAATTGGTTTTCGTGGTGCAATTCTATTAAAATTATAATATATTGAAACAATTTTTAGCTTTTTTAACTTTTAAAACCTATCTTTAGATGGTTGAAATCGGTAATGGTCAGAAGTAAAAAAAAAATTGAAATTTTAAAAAGTTATACGTTTATTCAAGACATTACGAAATTGCCTTTTTTGAATAATTTTCCTTTTTAACTGTGTAAAATAACGCAGCTTTTTAGTCGAGCTTTATTGCTCCTTATCGCATCCCCTGAGTTTTGATAATCAATGAATGTAGCTGGCTCACTGGCATGGGCATTGGGGTACTAAAGCATAATACAGGAGACATCTAGCTCTGCGCCCTGATGGGGCAAATGGAATTTCTCTGTAATTTCCTTCAATGAGGATATCAATTCACGGCATTCTTGCTATTGTCAATTAGACTTCGGGTAAGCCAAATGCCACCCTTTGTTTATTGTGAGGCATTTGAATGGAGTAATATGGATGTTTTATCCAGAAAAGGTGCCACAAATGATCAAGGTTCTCAAAGAGGTCCTTGAAAAGGGTTCGGTGCTCTTCAAACATCATCAGACGTCATTGAAGTATTCGGCAATAGTCTAATGTCTGAGCTTAGTCTCTCGTGAATCAAGTAAGGGTTGGTTTCCAATTACTGCAACGTGCTGAATAATTGGACTCTTGTTCGCTTCATTAAGCTCAAGTTCTTGTAATTTAAAATAAGTTACTTAAAAAATGCATCTTTCTACTTACAATTATTATTAGAGTATTTGAGATCACTTTGTATGTAATGTACTAAAATATTTATCGGCAAACAGTTTAACTTATTTTTAACGTATTTAACTATGGATAATATACTGCCCCAACGGAGAGTAAAGATAACGATACCTACCAACAAGTTTGTAAATATTTTGCGGGTTCTTCCAATGTGATTATTTTATTTTAGTGAAGTGCTCATCCTATATTGTCAAACCAAAATGGTGACCGTTTCCTCCGAAAATATTACAATGTTAACAAATACAATTCTTTTCCGTAACGCAATGGCTTATGTAGATTCACATGACCGGTCAGTGGTTGAGTGGGCATCGCGTTTGGGTCCCACCCGGGCGTCCCGTGTTCGATTCCTCAGCTGGCTAAGTCCTCCATCACAGCACAAGTAACATTTTCGGCTTTCTGTGGTGGTAGTAGGATATTTTCAAACAATGTTGGGTTATTCGTAACCAGGAAATGTTTGTCTTTTTTTTTAAATTAAAAAATATATGTATATATATATATATATCTTCCATTCCGGAGGATTCGGATTAAATACTACATTTTTAAAATATACCGATGCCGCATGCCGGTTCGGTTTTCATTGATGGTTATTTTTTGTATATTAACTTAACTAATTAATTTAAATCAAATACATTTTCAACAAATTACGCCTTTTAATGTATGCCTGTAATTCGTATTATTTCAGCTGATTTCCAAACTCTCTCAACCGGTGACGTAAATGAAGCATATTACGAAAATCCTGTTTACAACATGTCCCTGGTTTCAATTTTAATACACTTTAATCTCCACAAAGCGCTGCAATTTAAACATCACATATTAATCCCATGCATCCCGTTTCACTGACGAGGGAAAAATATTCCATAATCCGTAAATACTTTAACGCGTTAAAATCGACAATTTTCACCCAGGTACTGAATAATGGCAAAAATAACAGTTATTAGCAAAAAGCTTTATTTCACCCTTTAACGCATTGCAACGTGATCAAACGCACTCACCAGTGTCGTCACTAATTGATCAATTTAAATGAATAGTTAAAAATAATTGTTGCTGCTTAATTATTGTAATTAACTGATCAACAATCCAGGATATTTCGTCAAAGGTTTTTAGCGATCGTTTATTTTGGCTGAAAGTGATTTAGGATGCCTGCGATTCGATTGCACAGATAGCAAAATCAGTATTTTACTTTTTTATATAAAACTCTATAATATATCAGATAATTGATGGTTAGCACAATTAAAAGCTTAACAGAAAAGTAGACTTTGTATTTCAATCTTCTTCTGCTATTTCTCTTTTCAATCCTGTTTGCGTTTCAACATTCCTCAAAAAGAGTTCTATAGTCCTACAGTGATATTTTCATGCAGTATTCAATTATTAAGGCATCATTTTTCAATCAAATCTTTAATTTGTTAACCACTTAATAGAAATCTCCAATGAAGGCTTATAAATGTTGGGATTTTTAACTAGGCTATCCAGAAATTTCAAAAATATATGTGTGATATATATTATATGTGTAGCTGATATATATTATAGCTATAATTATTATTATATATATTACTGATTTATATTATAGCTATTATAATGTAGCTGATATATATTATATGTGCAATTCAATAATATGCGTGTAATTAGCTAAAATATTTCGCTAGAAGTCAACTTAAGTATAATTCTCTTATCTGAAACCCCATTATAATATTCATGTAAAAGTTATTGCTTAAGCTATTGAAAGAATGCAAAAAAAAAAATTAATTTCTTAAATGGGTTTTCTAGCTATTTTTATAAATACAACAATTTTTAACTCTTTTACGCGATACAGAATATGCTTAAATTGTCAGATAGAAGGATTTTAACTAATATGGTATTTTTATATAAAATTTTAAATGATGTAGTCGATAGTCCAGAATTCTTAACATTGATAAGCTTTTGGATTCCATAACGCGATACTAGAAGTCGGGATTTATTTCTTTATTAAAAGAAAATAACTTAGTTTACATTACTTTTTTTATTCTTCTAAAAGGTTGTTACTTTGTGATGTCATTATTTATTTATTAAAAGAAAATAACTTAGTTTACATCATTTTATTTATTTCAGTGCAGAAATTCTAAGATTTTTTACCATATGCATTCCTCTTTGCCCAGAATAAGCGGAGGGAAATAATTATGCCAAGTCAATGGACATCTTCAATTTATCACTAAACAATTCAAAACGTTGTTACTGGGGCAGTTCAGTTATGTATAATGAATACTGTATATATTTTGCTATTCAGGTGCAAAACCCCCCAAAAGAGCGTTTGTAAAAATAAAGAATAAATAATATTGAAAGCATACTGAGCATTAGAAACAAAGCGCAAGTATTCTTCTGTTCCTTTCCACAAATGCAAACGATATGAAATCTGTAACCTACTTCGGATTTAATCGAAAACTAACCCCTGAATAACTGAAACAGAAATTAATTACATAAAATTTAATAACATTTTTAAGTTCTGCGAGTAATTTCACTTTCGTTTACTTACGTTTTAGGTCACTAAACTGTAAGTTTGATAAAAGCCTCGAATGCCAAAACAGCTGTCATAATACTAAAAACTAAAATATTTGCAGAACTTTATAGCATTATTAAATTTGGTTAACTTTAAATAAATAACAAATAAATGGAGTTATACGAATTGAATATGATGACATTACATAAACCCTGAATGTCATAATGTAACGTTTCGTGGAATCCGAACCGTTAATCGGAATTCACTCTTCACCTTTCCGGGAACCAGTAGTTTCAAGACTTACCAACGTATTTTCCCTCAACAAAGCTTCAGAATTGCATCTGGAGTACGCGCCACTTGCAGCTTACAATCATTGAGAAGGGTTTCGGTTTTCAAATTTAATAGGACGTCTCAATTATCGGATGCGGAGGTTTGTTGAATTGGTACATCGGCAATCAGAAGAGGTTATTCAAAAACATGTTATTTTAATTGGTCTAATTAAACAAATGAACACAATTACTATAATTCGACAAAGTTTTATAATAAGTTCTACTTTTTCTCTAATGCGCTTTTTAATTATTGTACATTACTCGTATATATATTTTTTAAATTTGAATACCTGCTATTAGTAGGACTATGTCATCCTCTATTGGGGAAAATGTTAAAAGAGTGAGGAAAGATATGAGATAGGGTAAAATAAGGTTTTGAAGTACCTGGATATTCAGATCTGGTCAACAAACACGACTATTGCCATTTTAAGTAACGTTTCTATTCTGAGTGGTGGACTTTCACTAGGGTGGTATTGAGAGTATCTACCACAATTCGGATTAAAGAATTTATAACCCGTCACTTGAAAGGCAAAAATAAAAATTGTTATAAAAAATAACAAAGTAAAACCTAACGCTTCAATATTAGTTATTGAAACAATTATTAATAATCGCAATATTCAAACGAAATACAAGTGGACGCAGAGAAGAAAAAAAGGATGTTGATGCCACCAAGATTAGAACTCGATATCTTTACCCAGAAGAGACACACAAAATTTTGCTACCGTAATCCATTTACCTATTGACATTTTTATCAATCTCGTATTTTTATAAAGAGAGGGACAATCAATGGAAAAATTAAAATTGAAAAAGGATATATATTTTTTAAACTCATATCATTTTTTAAAATGTTACTTTGTTTTTTTTCAAAATTCGCAAAGAGAAAACATTATTTATTGATTGATGAAGTTATTCACTTATCATATTTTTTTAATTCAGTACATTGCAAACTGTTATAGGAAAAAATATTTTAAACCATCCCGCGGGCTGCATTTTTCAAATTAAATGTCGAAATTTTTGATTAATTGATTCGAAATGAAACCCTTTTGCAAATACCTCGGAAAAGGAATTTATTGAAAACTTTTATAAAATTTCATGAACACGAGTTTACTCTGAACAAGGGACTAATCCATCAATAAATTTCGTTTTCTATTTCAAAATTTCGGTATTTCAATATTCTGAAATGTGAAAAAAATCTATATGATTCAGTAACGTTCTTAAGGATAACACATTATTGTTATTAATAATAATAATAATAATAAGTTTCACCAGGATGTGGGGAGGATAGTGCAATCCCACACGTCCCATATGATTGTACGTATTTATATAATATATTTTATAACATATTTTAAAACAACAGATTTTTTTTTTTTTAACATAGAATAGGAAAAAAAAAATTAAATATAAAAAAATAAATAAGTTATCAATTCTATTCTTCAAGCTCGGGCCCAGCGCTCACTCAGGAGTGGGGTTTGGTGCTGGAACGCTGCGGTCACCACTGCATTGTTGGAAGCCATTAGCCAAATAAGCCATTAACTTCGACGGCCTCCGTGGTCCCGAGGCAAGACTCTCGACTCACAATCCGAAGGTCGCGGGTTCGAACCCGGCGTGCGCAAATAAATTTTATTTGATTAATTTGTGTTATTTCACAATTTATTCATTTAAAATAATATATAGTATATTTGCGGCACGTTCCAGAGTGGAAGATACTATCAGTATCGCCCTGGTGTAAGACCACCATTCAGAATTGAAACGTTGCTTGAAATGGCTTTAGCCGTGTTTAGTGACCAGATCTGAATAGCCAGGTACTTCCTCCCCTTCCTCTTCCCTATCTCCTTCCCCTCCCTACTACCTTCAGCCTCACAACATACCTCGATTGGGGATGCCATAGTCTCACTGGCTCCAGACGGGAGCAGTTGGGACTCTTGTGCGGTATTTACTGTAAAAAAAAAAAAAAAAAAAACTAATGCAGAAACCATTATTAATGGTTAATTAAATTGAGTAGAATTGTAAATTGTAAAACTTTGTAAAAAATAATATATCATTAATATCTAAGTTTCTTCTGCAATTGTATGAGTGGAAATCATTATAAGGGGTTTTAACTCTACAGACACTTAAAAAAATTATTTCGTCAAGGAAAAATGTCGTTGAAAAAACATCTAATAAATATTTTCTTTTAACGAACTGCTGATAATAAGCCCAAACCAATTAGCTTCTAGGCATGTATGCAGCCGAATGTTCAAAATAAAACTCACAAATAAATAAGAGCCCAAAAAGTTTTGTTAATAAGATTTTCAATATCCGCATAACTCACCATCGAAAAATTTCTTAAATATTGTTTTATTAATAAAAATATTTTACCATCTGAAAAATGCATTAAAAAGACACGTAAAGGTGCATGTAATTAGCTTACCGTGAATTTTTCGTTTCTTCTACTGGGTATTAAAGTTTTAAATTCCATTTGCAAAGTCTTTTCTATACATACATTTTTTTGATAGAAATGTTTTTTTTTGTTGAGCTTGAGCTTTTGTTCGTAGTTCCACCACATATAATAATGTGTAATTTGTTATAAGTTGCATCTTCATTTTACAAATCACGATAAATGCTGTCTATTCTTGGGGAACTTCTCAGTTCGACGTCTCGACGCCGTGCGCCGCGCCCCGCCTCGCGCCGGCGGGAAGTATAACTGACGTTGTTATTTATATCGACGCCATCTTAATTAATAATTAGATCGCGGAGGCTTCTCGCAAACAATCTGACAGCTGCCAATGTAGCGCTACGTTTCTGTTTGTGCTGTGATAACCAACAGTTCTGATCTTCCTATAAATATAGAGAAAATATAAGGGGTATCATATTCTTACATAGCTGATTCTATAATTCAATAAAAGTCAACCGAAGAGTGCCAATATTAAATATCACTTACGTCGGCTCCTTAAGGACATTACATTATTTTGAACCACATTTCAGCTTGAATTGGTGAATCAACTAAAGAAACATTTTGAAATGTTGAAATAAAATTGTTTCACCTCATTTCGTGTAACAATGTTTCATATTTTGTTTTAATATTTCTTGAACTCGCTTACTCGTAACTTTTTCATAAATTATTCAATGCTGATTTGTTCAAGCAATTTTAGAGAAGGTACATAAAATACCTTAGCCATTCTTCTCATATTGCAATAAACTTTAATTAAAAGATGGAATATTGCAAATATTAAAACCGTAGTTTAACCGAAATATTAAAGCGATTGTTTTCTAATATTGCATTAAATGATGTACCACTGCGTACAATTCGGCATCAGGCCGCTAACGAAAACATCCCTTATGTAGATGGTGATATGGCTTAAATTCCTGTTTAACCCGAGCCGCCTGTTTTGATTTAAACCAGAGAAAAACATCGCCGAAAAGCTTTTTTAAAATTTTATTTTGCGAAGTTCAAGCATAAATATTTAAATGTTTTAGGATCGTTTTCAAAATAATTTAAATTACCACATCTCTACTAATATTATAAAAGCAAAACTGGTCGAGTTTGTTTGTTACGCTTTCACGCATTAACCAAAAAAAGATTTTAAAAATTCGTTCACCAATAGAAAGCTACATTTTATGCGAGGACTATAGACTGTATATAATGGTAAGCTCTGGCATTATGGAATTTTAAATATTAATATATTATATTTATTATACGTTTTCTGTCGCTAACAAAAGCGAGTTATTGCTAACGTCAGAAAACCAATCGTTGCCGTGGAAAAGATGTTGATATATTATTTTTTTTTATTTCAGGCGTCATCGTTAATATCTATCTATCTTTGTAAATAAAAATGAATCTTTGAAATGAAGGTAGGCTCATAACTTTCGAACGACTGAACCAACTCGGATAATTATTTTTTTTTAACTACTTGTGAGCTCTGACATTACGAAATTTAGGTGACAAGCAAGCTGTTTGAAAACTGAAGGAAGTGAGAATGAATGAATGGAATGCGGGAGGGGAGATGAGGTGGGGGATATTTTTAGATACATATGTGCAAGCGCTACAGTAATTTCCCCTTAATACCATGCGAGCGAAGCCGCGGGTAAAAAAGCAAGTTAAACAATAAATCTATAACCGAAAAGAGTTTTGTAGGTAGGCAATTTTGAAGTATAAAGCATTTTTTGCAAGCGCGATACTTATTTTTATCTAGGCTCCTCTTAGACTATTTAAAATACCAATATTATTTCAAAGACAAATACATGTATTCTACCCGCAGTATTTAACTAAAGCTTCTAAAACATTTCAAAGCGATATAATTGTCAAATCAAAAACAAGTATTTTGCATTATTTGTAGTGCATCACCTTAAACCATTCATTTAAAAAAAATATTAAACTTAGTCGAAAATTGTATTAGTTGAAATTAGTTAATAGCTAACATGATGTGATTATAGATACTGTAATGCTGTCCGAAACGTAGAATAAAAAAGGGGGGAGCACGACACAGCATAATTCAAACATTAATCACAATTATACTTTTATAATAATCTCAAAATGCATCAGGTTTATTTTTATTTGTTTTTTACAAAATACTTTCTATCAAACTCTTCAAATACGTACTCATTGTTATCATTGCAACGTGTAAGCATTTTATGTTTGAATGCACGTGTCACTCCAAAACTAGCAATGTATTTAAAGGTAGTACATCAATAGTGAACTTTGCCCTTCGCTTGGTTTGTGGTGCAACTAAAAAAGTTCGGTGTGCAATGTTTGCACATTCAGATTTTTTGACGGTTGGTACTAATGCTGGTACTAACAAGTAGTGTTTCCTGCCCGTATTCATTTTCAACAGGAGTGCTGTCTGGAATGAATATTATGTTTAATGCTTACCACGAAATGGAATTGGAATCAGGTATTATGTTACATTTAAAAACATAATTTTGTGTACCTTAATTTACCATCTTGAATATGTTTTACGTTAAGTAATATTATTTTTACATGAATATAATCTTACGTAGCATTTTTTTTCGGTGGCTAAATGTATTGAAATTTAAATATACGTTCTTAAAGTGACATTGAAAGAAACTCCATGGATCAAAGGCCTGTACTTTTTTACACGACAATTCAATGTTTTTTGTGCTTTAAGACGCATTCTTCTATATTATTTTACAGTTAGTTGTTCAGTTTTGTCTATATAATAGTTTTTTTTATCTAACCTAAACCATTTTCACACAGCCTTCACCAAATTTCAGTATGCGTGTTTTAAAAATAACTACTTCAATTTTAATATCTCCGCCGCGCCGCTTCCAAAATTCCAACTGTCTATGGACTACATTTACAAAATGTTGTCACTGTCACCGACTTCCTAGGGTGTTCTTTGGTCGGGGAGTTCCACGGGATGTAAGAAATAATATACACTCCAGCGTAGAGGCTCTACGGCGCGCTACGAGGTGCTACGACTGAACTGCTAGGGGTCCTGGCGGCGCTGGCTTTACGCTGCCGCTGACAGTAAGTGGATGTAAATCCGCAAGATAAATTGTGACTTTTGAGTGAAGGATGACTTCTCACTTCCATCTCGTGCAGTCTTCTTTAAGATGACAAAAGCAAGCGAATTAAGCTAAAAAAAAACTATTTTTACATCGCTTGTCGCAAAAGAGTACTGACTTACTCCTAGGAAGATAACACAGAACGGATTTTTTATGTAACTGTCAATCTAAACAAAAAAACAAGCAATCCTTTTTGTTAAAACTTGATTTTAAAACATTTGTTCGTAAAATTACTTTATTTTCATGCGACTAACGCCCGAATACCGACAAATAAATTATTTTCGGATAGCGGAAATCTCAAATAAACGTTTTTTATGTAGGCTTTAAATAATTTTCCGTGAAATTTGCTTTATTTGTTATCTTCCATCATAAAAAGGTATAAAGTTTCACTTGATCACTAACATTTTGACCTTTTGTCAAAGAAAGCGTAAATAAATTCAAATTGTATAAAACCAGATCATTTTTGGAGAAATGTTGAGGAGTATTTTCACACCCCTGCGCCTGGGTAAATGTAGTCAGTACAAAATGAAAATGCATCACTCTGCATCTCGACCGAACCCAAATGTAAAACCAACTCATTCAAGTACCTTCCCGCAACCGGAGAGTTTCGTTGTTGGGCATTTCAAATTTTCAACACCGCAAAATAATAATAGAACGTACGCGGAAAGTTGCATTGTAAATGGTGTAGCGTATGCACATTTGAAAGTTTCAAATTAAATAATAAGACACACGAGGCAGCTCTGTTGTGTGATGATAAACAAGCGGGCTACTTTGACGCGTGGAAAGTTTCAGGAAAAGGGTATTCGTTGAGTTCTGTATTCGTACGAGAAGGTTGAAATTTTAACAAGCAATTTAACTTGAATATGAGTGCTTTCTAATATTGACAAGTTGAAAAGACAATTACGTATGATTTTGATTCTCAACAATATCTTGATAATTTAAGAGCAATCAGCAACCACCATAATACTGGCATGTACGCATGGTGGTAAAAAAATCCACAAATTATGTAACCATCAAAGCAATGAATAAAGAAAAAACAAAAACAAAAAAAAATGTAATTCCGTATTGATGAATTACTTGAAACCGCATTATATAGACAACTTGGCAATGACAGGAATCCAGAATGTTTCAGTGAAATCAATTTTGTTTAGACAGCTCACAACTGAAGGCTGTAAATTAGGTTTCGAAGATATATTTATTTTAGTTAAATGAAAATAAATCAATTTTTTATGAGAAAAACTCTCTTTTAATAACTTTTGAAGGTTATTCCCATCAACGTAATATATCATTGAAGAAGAAGATAACACTTATAATCTAAATCAAAATATGAAAGAAAACAAGACACAGAAAAACAGAAAAAAAAAAAAAAAAACAATGGTATATTACGTTGATGGGAATAACCTTCAAAAGTTATTAAAAGAGAGTTTTTCTCATAAAAAATTGAATATTCATTTAGACTTTCATAAAGTCAATAGTTCCATATGAATAAATTCGGATACATTTATCCGAGACGCTATTCAGGTTACAAACCAATTCTTTGAATGATTGTTTCCAATAAAAAGAGTAGTTGCCTATAATATGGAAAAAGAACTAGTTGAAGATAATATTAATGATTCTAAATATTTGAAATATGAGATTGACAAATATGACGGTTTGACAGAAGGTGGCAATAGCGAAATTGGAAAACGCGCCGTCCCGGTAAGACGAGAGGTCTGGGTTCGAGTCCCAGTTGCGACCATTGTTTTTTTTTTTTTTTTTTCTGTTTTTCTGTGTCTTGTTTTCTTTCATATTTTGATTTAGATTATAAGTGTTATCTTCTTCTTCAATGATATATTACGTTGATGGGAATAACCTTCAAAAGTTATTAAAAGAGAGTTTTTCTCATAAAAAATTGAATATTCATTTAGACATTCATAAAGTCAATAGTTCCATATGAATAAATTCGGATACATTTATCCGAGACGCTATTCAGGTTACAAACCAATTCTTTGAATGATTGTTTCCAATAAAAAGAGTAGTTGCCTATAATATGGAAAAAGAACTAGTTGAAGATAATATTAATGATTCTAAATATTTGAAATATGAGATTGACAAATATGACGGTTTGACAGAAGGTGGCAATAGCGAAATTGGAAAACGCGCCGTCCCGGTAAGACGAGAGGTCTGGGTTCGAGTCCCAGTTGCGACCATTGTTTTTTTTCTGTTTTTCTGTGTCTTGTTTTCTTTCATATTTTGATTTAGATTATAAGTGTTATCTTCTTCTTCAATGAAAATAAATCACTTTTTACTCAAAAAAAATCAACATGTTTCTAAACCAGTGTTTCTTTGTATTGAAGAAAAGGGAATATTCAATATTTATAATAAATTATTAAATTAATTAATTATTCTCATGGATGTAATAAATCATTGAAGAAAAAATAATATTAAATAATCTAAAGGAAATTTGAAAAAGAACAAGCCACAGGTAAATAAAATGGGTAACGGTCGCAACTCGGACTCGAAGCCAGGAACATATTTTCGTTGAGATTTATTAGTATTATTTCTTCTGCAATCATAAAAGGAAAAACATTTATTTATTGAAGCTATAAACTTTGACAGTGGATTATCATACCTAAGATTAAATTAAATTCATATGAACTATGCGTAAATCCGTCAATATTGGGGAAGAAAAATGAAAGGCTTAGGACGGGTCGTTTCAAAAAATTTGATGAGTTCATCAAATATTTGAAGTTAATTTTCAGGTTCTGTGTAAGTTCTTTTCGAGTTCTGTTTTTTATCATCATAGGCCAGCTGCTTCACAAAACTGAAATCATCACAGAACTTGAATAGAACTTACACAGGACGTGAAAATTAACGTCAAATATTTGACGAATTCGTTGAAACAACCCATCCTTAGTCTTCATCGATATTAATTTTGCGGGAACGACGCGGGTTGTCTGTTAACTACCCATTTGATTAGTTAAACATTGTAGTTTCATATAGCCAACAGCGATAACAGATGGACTTTAAAGTATATTTAATTTTTACGTTATAATGAGTAAAAATTATTAATAAATCAAATGTAACTATTAGTCATTAAACGTCACCTTTACAATGAATGAATGCCTTCACTATGAATTCAAGTCATTTATTCTTGTGCTAATCGATTTCATGGTTCATTACAATACCATTATTATGATATCATAAAGTTATTTTATGTAATAGTAACAAAAGAAACACAATGTGTACGTTCTAAGAATTACTACGTATTTGATAATAATTATATGTTCTGCTTTGAACTTTAGTTTGTGATTTATTTGTTATCTATGGAGATGTTACGATAATTGTTGTTTAAAAGTTTATAACCCAATAAAGCAGGTACCTTTATTCAAGTTTAAAATTAACAATGATACCAAAATAGTATAGTTTTATTTATTTGAAATGATGTTCGCCTCAGAAAGCTAGTGGTATTTTAAATTATATTTCGAAAAAGTCAAGAGTTGTTAGTACTGCCGGCAGTCACTGAAACATTTTGGTTCAAGTATTTGACTAAGTTTCGTGAAAAAAAAAAATTGTGTTCTGTAAAATTTCACATTTGGTTAACTCATGCGACATGATTTGTAACGTTATGTTATAAATCAATACTAAGCAGGTACTTGCTCTGCCATAGATACAACAATAAATAGTTAACTATAGCTGAATAACATATTTTATTCGAGTAATATCCTAGATGAGCATAAATAAATAATTAAATAAATGATGACGAGCATAACCATAGCAGAAAATCCTGTAAGCTCATCAAAATCTCTTGAACGGTGAGGTCTGATGTCATTTAATTTACGTAACCGCGTACTATGCACCTGCTTTGTGTTGGTAACGTGTTTTTTTATCGAGAGCAATGAATCTGTGAATTGTGTCAAATTAAAAGACAGGAACCCAATCTGTTTGTTCTGTATTATTCTTTTGGTCACAAAAAATAGAATGTGCAATTCACACGCGGTAGAAGTGATACCTTCAGAACTTAACTTTGAAAGAATGAGATGAATGCAGAGTATCAAGAGTAGATTAATTGTAGGGTTTATTTAATATAATATTGTTACAAAGCTTAAAAATTACTTTACATTTTAATCTACGAAGCACCGCACAAAACGGTGGTCAATAATCGAAGGTAAGTTGCTTACCAGAAAAAATTAATTATTTGATGCTTAATTCATTTCATTTATATAAAAGAAAGTTCTGTAATTTACATTTAATATGGAATGAGGATAATTTCTCGTTCAAAAGTTTTTTTTCTCTTTATTTTGATATCAAACACTAATAATTCACAAATTTTCTAATGCCAATATTACCCGTAAGCCATCGATATGGTTTTAAAAAGGGTTCGGATGTCGTTTCAACGCACTCAGCGCGGTGCGTTCCGTCGAGGGCTTTCAGGAATAGTTCAGGATTCAGCGGTGCACTCCGGGTAATGGAATGCACTGCGATTTGCCCGATAGTACGCCCATACCTACAGCTGGGGGTGCAACACTGGCTCTCGTGGCTGGTTGGGTTTTCATTATTTCACCCGCCCCTGTTTCCGCTGGTGCGTGACATAGATTATAAATGCGCACAAATCCCCTGCGGTGCTTTTGATCTATTTTATATATTTTAAAAATGCGCAGATGGAACCAATTATCTTTACAATATATATTTTAAAGATAATTGGTTCCATGACAAAGCAGAACAGTGACAAAATAGAACATTGCAGAAAAGTAAAAAAAAAGAGAAGTCGCACTTGATGTAACCCAAACTAACCTTACCTAAACTAATACAATACAACCTATTATTTTAACATGTTTGTTACTGTTCCGATATATGCGTTCGCCTGGAAAAATAATGAAATCATTTCGGTTCACTATGTTTGGTGACTTAGCAGAGATTCCCGGGTTCATGTTGGCAAACGTTTGCCTAGGTCTGGCGGCGAATGCGTTTGACTAACAAATGCCTGGCGGGCCGAATCGGGAAAGACTGATTGAGGGAGACCCAACTTAAGCTTCTCCAGCCGGACTCTCGACCCATCGCCTTGAAAGGGATGTATTCAAACGTCCGTCACTACTGGCCACCTTAGTCCCCAGATTCTTACCCACTCCTCATACCTTTTACCATCCCAGAATTTTCTGTCCGCCTTTTCCTTAAAAAGACCCTTTACACAATATCCCCGAAGATGACGTAGGCTCTTAGGGATTTTTTTATTCCTCAGGGCCTCTTGAGCTGTGGAGCTAATGTAAAAAAAATCTTAATTTCTGTTTTCATACGCCGTCGAAATTTATTTTTTTCTGAAAATAAAAAGAATTATAAAAACAGTAATAAAATTATTCATAAAAATTATTAGAAAAAAATGTTTACAAAAATATCGTGATTAAGGTATGTCTTTAAAAATGTGCAAAATATTTTAATAGGAAAAACAATTCTTGTTCATTTTAGATGAATTTTAGAATGTTAACATTGTTCTAACAAAATTTTATATCCATTTGCATATTGTATTAGAATACTGAAATCCTCGTTGTTTTGTTAAATGTAGAGCTTTAAACTTCATCCAATTAACGTACCTAACTGTAAAATGATATAAGCTCAGTTAAAGGTCCGATAATAGAGTTAAGCTTTCGAGATTAATGGGGGATTAAGTGAATTTATTACGGCGTTAAAATCATATTGCGTAGTGGGAAAAATTATTAAAATAAGTGGAACTTTACAGTAAAATAACATTATAAGTATTTTATCATCAAATAACACTCGCACTAATTGGAGCCAGTGAGACTAAGACAACCTCGCTTGAGAAAATTAAGTGAGACGGAAAGAAAGATAATAGAAGAAGGTTTGGAAGGATCTAGCTGTTCAGATCTAATTACAAAACTCAGATGAAGTGATTTCACACAACTTTTACATTTCCGAAAATGTTGTCTTGCCGGGGCAATCCTAAAAAATGTTTAATTTTCAATCAAAGTGCAATCTATGGGCTTAAAAAACTAATTAATATTTTTTATCTTACATTAGCTCCACACAGAGAGCCCTGAGGCAAAAAATCTCTCAAGGCCTATGTCATCTTTGCGGATGCTGTGTGGAGGGTCTGTTCAGGGAAAGAATGGAGAGAAAGTTCTGTTTGAGAAGGAAAAAGGTGTGAGGGGCGAGTAGGAATCTGGGGGTCAATGTGTTCAGGAGTGAGAGACGTATGAATCCATTCCCCCCACTGCAGTGCAAGGCGATGGATCGAGAGAGTCTGGCAGGAAAGGTCTCCCACAAACAGTCTCTCCCGATCCGGTCCTCTTGCTGTAGGTGGGCAAATGCATTCGCCGCCAAGACTTAGACAAACCTCACCCCTTGGGCACCCATGCTAAGTCACCAAACGTAGCGAACCACTTGGGGTGACCTACGGCAGGGTGTTGGTTATTCAATAAATGGTACCCGGAGCGGCGGTACCAATACCCGCCTCCCAAATTGAAATCTTATTATTTGCGAGATGATCTATTACTAATGCTGCGAGATGATCTATACTTCCGGCAGTCATTTATTTATCTTCGACCAACACTCGGTAACACTTTTGCTTTCAAGTTTGAGGATACGTAGACTCGTAATGTCCATGATCGAAACACGATTCCTTAAATTTAAGTGTCCTAATAAAGTATATAGATAATGACGCTTATTTTCGTTTGAACTTGAACCGAGCCTTCTTAAAGTAACGTATAATGTTTCGTGATAGATCTTAACAATAAAGATTTTGAAAGCGTTCTCTCGAAATGTCATTCAATTTTAGCACGTTTTGGCATTCAACATCGTGCAAGATGATAATTTTAGTTTGATTTAAAAAATAATGAAGTGAAATCAGTACATGGTTTTATTAAAAATTGTTTCTAAAAAATGAATCCAGTCACGGCATACAGTGTAATTAGGTAACACTACCCAACTACGGGTAAGGCTAATATTTTAAACACCTAGAAAGTTCCTTAAGTTTTGAATTTACGAAATGATATCCCTTCCTATTGATTTAGTAATAGGATACGAGGCTTCGTGATTTATCACTCCACAGGAAGTACGTGTCACACTTTATAATAATATTATTTTCTCATTGGACATCTATAAACTTAAATGCACCATTTGATATTTATATCATTGTCTTACTTGAACTTTACAAAATGTTGCAATTATTGCAAATATTCATGATATTATATCGATTAATTCTATTCTCACGACTTTAATGATTATAGTTCTCCCAATGCAATTATTAATGATCAATGACTTAGCGCTTAGATTGTCAAGGTTTCAATTATTGAGACACCTTTGAACTCCATCAAGATATCAAAGGCAAAATGTATCAATGCAAAATGACGTGATTGTTATAGCATCTCGGAATGCGATACACTTCTCCAGGGGGGTTCAATCTTTTCTTAGCAAGCTTTCAAGACGTAATGAAACTTTTATGGATAATATATCTTGTTCTTGATTTAAATATCGAAGAAAAAGGCATTCAAATCATACCTCCACACAATTTTTATTCATTTTGAACATTGACAATTGGCATGGCAAAAAATTGACAATTTTTTGACTCATTGGAACACAGTTTTGTGCCATTTTATCAATTTTATTTTTAAAATACCCTTTGCGGTTCCATACTAACTCATCTCAACACCTCTTTAAAAAGTCGTTAAAAGCTATGAAAAAAAAATTAAAAATAGCCCATAACGTAACCTGACGTAATCTATTTAACCATTTTCTGTTTTTTTTTTACAGCACTTTTAATGACTTTTCAAATGAGGTTCTGAGTTGATTTCATTCTGAGCTGTCTGGTCACCTTCTTCATTGTCATTTTATAATAGATTTTAGGCATGGAAAATCGATCATGCTGGCTACGAATTATTGCAATAAAAAGACGGAGACAGTTACAAAGGGTTTCAAGTACTAATTCAGTTTTTTCTCGTTATCATTTTACCATGGATGGGCCTGGTAAATCGATCATTCTGGCTTTGATATGTTGTAACAAATCAGAGACAGTTACAAACGGTTCCAACGTTGGAACCTCCAATTGCTAATTCACTGTTTTCATGAATGATACATGAATAGGTGCAAGCTGCATACCTTACTATAAATAAATGTGTATTTGGTTCGCGAGCGTTGGGTTTTCAATATCTGCTTTATAAGATAAAGAAGAGAATACTGGAACGAGGTCAATCAGGATACAATAAAATCAAAGTCATGATGCATTACCACGGAGTCAGTCCTGCATACCTCGGGCACCTCAGGCACCTCGAGCACCCAAGCACCCGAGCACCTCGCTCTCGGGTCAATGCCAAACGTTGCTTCCATGAGCAATACTACTTGTTTGTTTTATTACCGACAGAAATAATACACACTTCGAGGATGGACGAAGGAGAGTGGGTGTCATTAATCGATTATTGTTATTTTATTGGTCGCAAGGGCGTTTTATGTATTGAACATAAATGAAGACATTATTTTAGTTTAGTTGTAATGGTTTTGTTGGCTTCACCTGTTTACCTAAGCGATATTTTCACAAGTTTCTTTTTTTAAAATTTTATGTGTATACAAAAAATAGATGAAATATGTATATAAGGTATTTTTTATTTAATAATTTATCGCGCTTCAAACCTTTTTGAGAGCAACACTTGTGTAAAAAAAAGGCGGAGAAATGTAGTAAAACACACTTTAGTATAATAATGTTTTCTGTCGCTCCCGTGGTTAGGAAGAGATTCAATTAGTTGTCTGATATAATGTTAACTCTGTAAAGAGAACTTCAGCGATTGTGAGGCTCATTAGAAAATCCAAAAGCTAGTTTAATTAAGTAACGAATGTTCAAAGTACATTTTAAAATGGCGATTTCGCGGAATCATAGCTCCATGTTATAATACCATAATGTGACATTTCACGATGTAAAATGAGCATGTTGATTGGTTATACAGATAATAGATTTTGCAGTTACTTAACTTTTTTAACTTCTTTGTATTGTTTAACCCAGCGTATAGACTTCATTTTATAATGGTCACTTTTATGACCTCTGACCAAATAATTATTATTAAGTATATAGCCTAGGGCAGGCTTATTTAAAACATGAGGTAATACACAATAAAGTGCAATAGTGGTGAGAACATTGTTTTTTTTTCAAAGTACTGAAAGTGTGAGAAACGTTTTAAGAATTATCTTCGTCAATTATGCACAGAACCCTTTTTCAGGAAAATGCTTTTTTAACGTGGTAAGAAAATCCTGACTGTTAAACTTGAATATAAATATAATGGTCATGGTAAACCCTATTTTTAACCATTTTTCAAACATTTCAAAAAAAATACCTTCAGGAGTTTTTCTTCTTATAGTTTTTGAGACGAAAGAAAACTAAGTGCGGTATTATCATCAAAAATACTGATATCGTTTGCATGTATATTGGTTACTCTGGTTCAAAGAACTCTAGTACTCGGATTTCGCTTCGTAATATATAAGTGTCAATAAAAGTGTCATTAACAAAATTGAAAATGATTGAAATAAAGCGATAAATAGATAAACATCGATTGTTATACTGAAAATTTTAACCATTTTTTTTGCATAAATTATTTATTAAATAAATAATCCACAAGCCGCCGCATGCCGCTACACTTTTAATAGGCATAAATTTTGAAAAATAAACTTTTTTAAAACCTAATTACCATATGAACCACCGGTTTTAGTCGGGATAAACGGAAAAGTATGCATTGAAATTCGATTTTCATTCAATCAAAATTAAAAATTTCCCATATAAAACATCTCCATTGCCGCAATTTTTTGTATGGATTTGACGTTCGTTTCAAACTAAAAACGCACGAATTACTTAATTTACCTAAACTAAGAACCTAATAACCTATTTTGTGTAGGTAAATAGGTGTTTCTTGTAATAATTGTTGAAATGAAGTGTGATTTCCACAACCAGGGCTTAAAAATGCAGTGGCGTATGGATTATTTAATAAAGTACCTACTTTATTAATGTGCAATATTCTTTTAACAGAAAATTATTAAATAATCACTTCCATATTTGAAATGTGTATTTTTTTATAAATTTATTATTTTATCTTGACAAGCAATGTCGAATTTCGTGATTTTAAAGGGCATATTTATCGTAAGAGAGCATCTACATATGTATCAATTCTACAATGATTATATTATCCGTGGTTTCTCACGGGTTTGAGCTGCTTTGAAATTACTAGGAATTACTTCATGTAATATGTCCGTTTGAATCGTTTGAACCCTTGATGCGTTTTTTTTCTTTTTATTAAGGCCGCTATCAGCTTTTTTATCCAAATATAAAAAATTGTATAGTTTGATTCCTAGTAAGCTTTTATTATTATATAAACTTTCTGCCAAGAAAACAATCACTAAATATCACTTTATTATTACAGTTTTGTATAAATTTACCATGTAAATATTTATAAATAAATAAATGAATTAAAAATAAATTGTTAAAGCACTCTTATAAAGTCATTTATATAGAATTCTTTATCTACGTCTTTTATTATACAAATGGTCTAATACATTCGAGGATCCCGTTGCTGATAACAAAGTCGATTTGATTATATCACATGCGATTTAACTCGCTCTTGTGGCCTAGAAATTCATTGCCGGCCTTCTTCTCCGAGGTCACGGGCTTGTGCCCAGTCGTTTGCAAGAATCTAACTATTTTTTTTTCTAAATTAAAAAAGTTCAACGTTTTGCACTTAAATGAATTATTATTATAGTTAGTCTATTTTGAGCGTGAGGAGAATGAATTGTAGAACACTACAAAAAACTCAACAAAATACAAATTGCCAACTAGAAAATAATATCTTCTCGTAAGTATACGTGAGAAAAAAGATAATACCTAACAGTTATATAAAATAATATTTTTTCAAAACACACACACAAACTTAACATTTACTTTATAAAAACCTACCTTTTTATTCGCCGACTTACAAATCAGAGCGGCAAGGCTGATAAGAATAATTGTTTTTGGTAATATTATTTCCCCAAGAGACCCAACTGCTCGGAACCATTGAAACTACGGAGGTAGTGGGGAGGGGTATGAGATAGGAAACAGGAAAGTCGGAAATTACCTGGCTATTCAGATCTAGTCACCAAACACGACTAAAATCATATCAAGCAATGTTTCATTTCCGAATGATGGTCTTACACCAGGGCGTTACTGAGAGTATCTTCCGTACCGCAAATATACCCTAGGTATATTATTTTAAATAAATAAATTGTGAAAAAAATACAAATTTTCACTAAAATTTACTTGTTCATGCTGGGATTTGAACCCACCATCTCAAATCTATTCACTGAACATGACTAGTGAGAGACTAGAGTCATTTTAAACTTGGATCACATTGTGAATGGAATGATTTTCTTGAGAAAATTCAAACTCATGTAATAATTTATATTTTTTTGTATTTTTAGTGGCGCCATCACTTGCCCAGGGCCCAGTGTACGTTGTGGCCGCGGACCCAAACATCCCCGGCGCTATCCCCGCCCCAACCCCCGCCCCTGCTGCCATTCCCGCCCCCGCCCAAGATGTCCCCAGATTTGACCTCACCACTCAGACGGTCTATGGGTTCCTGGACTTCACAACTACCATAGGGAACACTGTCATGGTGTTTTCACCCCAATCGGCACCATCACCTGGTAAGTGATACTATTATATTTTCGGATATAGGTATTGTAAATCACTGCTTCTTGGTGTAGTCTGTTTTGTAAGATCCGACATTTCTTATGTAAAATATTGAAAATCTTCAAACACACTAAAAAAAAAATTATGAAAACAAAATATTTTATTGTGACTTCGATATATAGGTAGGCAGTGCCTAATTGGCACATAACACGCTATATACGTATTTCTATCTATTTTCTAAACTTTTTTTAAATGCATTAATGAGTAAAACCTCAAATAGTAAATAAATAATTAACCCAAAACCCGAGAGGTTTGAAATTTTGTTTGAGAGTCGATAATATTGTCTTCAATGATTAAAAACTACTCGTTTAAATTTTTGTCTTTAGAAGTGTTTTTATGAATTTAAAAGAAACATTGTATTTATTTGACGAAGAATAATCATTTCAAATAAAAAAATATACCTCTTCACTCGCACGTCTTACTTTAAAAAGTCGGTCAGTTGCTGTAAGTATCGACTTTAGCCCGTCAAATTGATAGTCAAGCGTCCCACCACCAAGCTTTTCCTATCATAAATACTCATCTAATAGCGAATACCAAATATTTGTGACGTTTTCGTATTAAGCCCGCAATCTCTTGGTTTAGTCACAAGAGATAACCTTCTCTGGTTTGAAGCTATACGCCTTAACACAAAGTACGTTCCTAAGAACAGGCTAAAAGTGCGCGCCACAATCTACCAATCAGGGATTTAAAAAAATATCTAAATTCACATTTAAAAAAAAGGTTTAATACCTAATGATTCTTACATGATAATTTACCTTGAGCCAGTCTGAAAATGTAGCAACAAATATATCAAACATGTCAAATTACATGAATACGTCTTAGGGATGTATTGTGTGGAGATTAAATAATAATTATTTGCCAAATCCTTTGTTTAAAATCATGTTAGAAATTTTCTAATTATATAATCATCTTCACACACGAAGGTTTTGTCATAAAAGTAAAACGAAATATACGAAAAAATACAAGTGGTGTTTTTTTTGTATTAATGCTATTTTTGTAAAAAATATGGAATTTTAATCATTTGGATAAAATATCTTTACAGATGCCCCGAAGCCAGAAACTACCTCCGCACCAATTATTGAAGCCCCGGAACAACTAACGGTGAAGGCCATAGAGATTAAGCCGTCGAAACCCATCGCCAAGGCAACTGCGGAGAAAAAGGAAATTAAATCTGCGGAAACCCCGAAATTATCATCCAAAGTTCAGATTGTTACCGAATCATCAAAGGCAGCGCCGAAAAAAGAGCTCAAAAGTATTGTAACGGTCGTTTCTACTATTGTGAATGAGGTGCCTAAAATATGGGCAAGCAAAGTTGAAGTTGTAGGACCCTCAGTCATAAATGAAAAGAAAATATTATCCAAAGTGGAAGTTGTTACTGGACCTTCAAAAGTAGTTGAAGCAGCTTCCAAGAAAGTCCTATCTTCGAAAATTGATGTAAAACAGGGAAACATCGCCGTTCTGCCTCTCAAAAAAGAAATCATATCTAAAGTTGAAGTTAAAAGTGGACCCTCAACCGTTCAACCTCAAATAATGTCTAGCAAAGTGGAAGAGGTTGAAGAAATTAATCCTAGCTCCGTTGCCACACAGCCCATCTTCTCAAGTATTGTTGAAGTTTTATCGTCATCAGATGATGACGACGATGACCCTCCAATTTTGGTTGCTAATAATAACATTGGAGATCCTGAGTATGATTTCTTGTCCCGTCAACCATCAGAATTCGTCGAAGAGACTTACAAAGTTATCAATTTGAGGCCATCCAAAAGTCACAAACCTAAGCACGGAGCTAAGCCAAGAGTTAATACACCTTCATCAAAAATTGTTGACGACGATGATCATCCAATCGGATTGGTTACTAAACTGGGAGGTACCATTGTTAAAGAAGGACTTACTACTGTCCACGAAACCAGTGTAATTGGAACGGTTATTTCTGGAAAATATGCCCAAGTTCTTCACAGCACCAGCCATGTATTCAAAGGTCACAATCAAAAACCTAAAATTGCCCCATCTTCAACTTTGCGAATTTTAAAAACAGCCGCTCCAGCTTTGTCCAACAATAAGCGTTTTACACTCGAACCCACTCCAGCGGCTTCATTGAATGAGGAGACCAATTTGCCATTGGAAAATTTGTTCGGAAGTCCTAATCTAGTCAGACCATCAAGAAGACCAGCGATTGCTGGAGGAAGTTTCAAGAATCGTCATAAGGCTCAAGAAGTTGCTCCTACGCCAGCTGAAGAAGAAATTCAAAGCAAACCTGCCCCTCAGGCAAGGGCTCATCCAAATAGCAATAAGAAGAATAAAAATGTTGCCAATCCACCGCAAAAGACGTTCAGGTAAACATTATTTGCTCTTTATCACATTATGGTAGGCTGGTGGCCAAAAGTTATAATCATTGATCATATACTTACATGTGATCAACACATAATACACTAAATAACTACATCAAAAGATCTAGCACAATTATTCACCTTGTAACCGGTGTCTAAAAATCGACAATTTCTTTAATGACTTTCTATAAAGAACATTGGTTTATATACCACCACTAAAATTTTTGTTTGTAAATAATATTTTAATAGCCGAAAGAGTATTTTTTTAACATTAACTACTTAAAACGTTATGACATCACTATATGATACCATTTATAAGTTCCATGTACCCTATTGCCTCACTAGTATCTGTTGAGAAAAATACTGTTACAAAAACAACGCGTATGAATTTATGTATATATATATATAACTACAAAAAATGTTATAAAATAATGTACCTTCCAATGTACTTTAGTACATATAAAATATCATCGTTTTAATACTCCTTTATTTTTTGCCTACTCTAGAGTACTTACTTACTTTGATTTTATATATTTTTAAGTTACACATTTTTATGTAACATACTTTACCTATTATTTTATATTCTACTATATTATTTTTTACTCTTTTATGTTATTTTATGTCCATTTAGATTCATATATATATATTCTTTTATATTGTGTTATTTGATATTCTTCCATATTCTTTTATTTTCTTTTACATTTTGTATTTCATTTTACATTTCGTATGTCAATGCAAAGAGAAGATTAAAAAAATTAAGATTAAAAAATGGTTGAAATATGAATATTTTTATCAAATGTCATAATTAATTTTAGTTATTAAATAACTTTCCATGTATTTGATGTTTTCAATGAGTTTTCATATGCTTTAATTTCAGTAACCGTTACGGCAGGTCATCATCTCAAGCAGCTCAGTTAGCCACCGTATCTGTCTTCAGCGAGCCAACTACCGCTACTTATACCAACAAGCGCAACAACCACAAATCTAACAGAGCCTTCAAGTCTAGCACCATCACCACAGCCCCAAGTGTGGACCACTCTCGCAGAGGATACAAACCCAGGGTCCAGGCATCGGCGGTCGAACAAGCCAGTGGTTCTCAATCCACCAGCCTTTACAAATTCAAGCTCAACAGAGCTCCCGGCAGATGGCAATATAAGACCACCGCTAAACCAAGAATCGAAATCAAAAAAATTATTGGACACGATGAAGCCACTACACCGGCATCAGCATCTCAAGAAGATCAGCAAAATAATTTCGTAAATCCACAGTCAAGGTCTGACAATCTTGATCTGGAATTATCTGGTTCCCATAATGGACCTGGTTCTCTTTTGGATGAGGATGCAAATGAGAATTCAATTGACAAGCCATTGCCAGTAGAGACGATCAAAGTGGAAATTTCAACAGCCGCTGACTTGAAGGATATCTATTTCGAAATCGCAACCATAAAGTCACCATATACATTCCAGGTAAAATATTTTTATTGATTTGGAAGAGTGTACATTATAAAATTAATCTATATAATACATAAAAAATCAACTTTCAAAATCCTTTCTCTCCGTCTTCGCGAAGGTTCTGGATTATTACAACCACATGACAATACTTAAAATTCAATTTTAGAAACTTTCAATTAATGAAATTATTAGTATCTACCGGCCTAATACTTTAAATCGAATCATAATTTGAATAAAAAAATAATAGGTGGCACGCGAGCTATTTGAAAAATAAATGTAATGGGATTGAATATATGGAACGCGGGACCGGGGAGCGGGAGAGAGAAGAGGGAGTGGGAAGGCGGGGAAGGTGGAAGGGGAATGAGACGTGGGAAAGGGACGTACGGGAAAGGACGTGCAAGGAAAAATAATTTACTTCTTTGAATATGGCAGTGCAACGCATGCCGGGAACCAGCTAGAATGAAATAAATACATTCTTTACATTTTACCTTAAACCAATTTTACTTACTTGTATTCACATATGCATAAAAACATGTACATACAACGTAATTTTTTTTTCAACAAATTTTAAATGAGTTTTTCTCTTATTTTTTAGGTTGGAACAGTGAAAAATACAAGATACATCACCGTAACATCAACCTTCCAAAAGTCGTTTGAACGCACAGAAGGCCCTGCAATTAGAGCAACAGAACCACTTACAGAGAACATCTTGGCCACTGCATCCAACTACGACAAGGACAACAACTTATTGGATTCAAGCATTGCAACTCTTCCTGTATTGTACCTCGTTGGTGAAATGGAGACTCCACCACTAGAGACCCTCACCGAGACCTTCAGTACCACGCAAACTATGCTAAAGACCCACATCCTTCCTGTAGTCTACAATGCCGCCAACACAACTAGTTACACTTTGGTTCAAACTTACGCTGTCACCAGACTTGTGACGGCCACGAAGACTTTACCTCCTATGGAAGCGTATCAGTTCGTACCGAGCAAAACATTGAACGAATTTAATAGCCGCTTAGATGAAGCCGGATCTGAACTGCATTTGGAACTTGAATTCGGAGATGATAACGACCAAGATGAAGATGGTTTGAGGCGTTCGTTCCCCCCAGATCTTGACCTTGCTAATATTGGATCTGATTTCGATCTATCTGAAGTTGATAAATCTCGATTCCCAGATAACCACTTGAGGCACAAAAAGGCACATTCATCTAACCCTAAGGCTCAACAGGTGACAGACTCACCTCCTCCTCAAACACCAGCCCTCACTCCCGAACAAGCTCAACAACTGGCTATTCTGAGATTCTTAAACCCCGCTGCCGCAGCACAAATTCCCAATGTCATCACAACATCTAAGCCAGTGATTAAAGTTGAAACTCTTTACGAATCTCACGTCATTCCATTCTTCAACGGACAAGCTACAGTACAGAGTACCATTTCCAGGCCAGTGGCTACAGTTACCAAGACTGATTATGAACTCGTCACGAGTACACTTCCTGGCCTTCCAGTTCAGCAAATCAATCCATTCCAACAGCAACAAAATCTGTTCCAACAACAGCAAAATCCATTCCAACAGCAACAGAATCCATTCCAACAACAAAATCCTTTCCAGCAACAGCAGAATCAATTCCAAGTCACATCAACACCCATAGTTACGCAAACTGAGGTGACGGCTACTGAAAGCAAGATTTTGAAAATTACTTTCGGTGCCAAGACGGCGTATACCACGGTTTACTCAACGAAAGTCGTGCCTACTTTGCTGACAACATATCTTACCGCCAATGTTCCAGTACAGCAAACACAAGCTTATCCGGGATACTTCCCTTCACCTTTCGGCCCATACGGCCCATATAATGGATAAGTCCTAATCCCAGAATGGAACAAAAATATGTAATAAATGTAAATATTTACTCAAAGACTAATAGACAATATTATGGAGGTTTACGATTAAACAGTATAGTGAATAAACAAAGTTTTCATTCAGCCTAGCTTTCGAGTGTCGAAGGTGTCTGTGAGACGGAAGTGTAAGCGTACCCTACGGTCTGCAAATACAAATGTCGAAAGTGGGATATATTATCACACGCGTGCACTATAAATAACAGCACACAAACGTACTTACAAGTGGCGAGATATAAAAGTTTTACGGGCGAAAGCTGGAAAGAAAGTTCCTCGAGTTGTGAAAAATTTATTGCCTTTGTTCGTCGGGCGCCACCGGTGTGAGTGTGTTTGATTTGTGAATTACACGTAAGTGGTAAAGTCGGTTTGCTCAACAGTCTTACGGTAAGCCGTGCAATGTGAAGTGGGACTGCAATTATTCTAGTAAAGTGGAACAATCTGGAATTAAAATGCACTGTGCTTTAGGTAGCACTTTATTCATTAATATTGATAAACAAACATCTTCTAAATTCTTACACGGTGTTTGTTTTTTTACCATCAATATTGATGATGTTTGCTGTTTGTCGTATATTATGGAAATTATCGTGAAGGTACATTATTAAAGGTTTGTGAATTAGATTAATACGTAAAAAGTGCAATGTTGTGTTACCAGTGATTTTAATTTGTCGTGCTTTATTCAGAAATCATTTCTATACTGCATTTTTTCTTGTAACATACCTAAAAGACTTACATGTAGAAAATAAAGATATATGTTTTCATCATCCTTAAATATAAAAAAAACGGATTAATGAATGTAACGTCAAAAGAAAGCCATCCATTGAAGAGGGAGATATATTTAAAAGTTTTCCTGCTTGACTTCTTTAAAAATATTCAATACCTAAACAATTGTTATGATTTTTAAACGATATGTTTTGCAAAATTGAGGATTAAAAATACAATAACAAAAACCGCCGACGTGAGTGGAATTACTTTTCATTATCTAAAAAAAATATAAATTAATCATTTGTAAATATGAGCGAAAGTTTTAATATTATTTCAATGGGCCCATCACTGTAATAATTTCATACAAAATGTATCAATTTGTTCAAATATCATCATCACGATTGAGATACTGCCCCTAAGTTAGATCTTTAAGAATCATCATCTATCATTTTACCGCCTAAGCTACAAATTAATGATTAAGGGAATCATCATTTATTATATTTGCTAAATCATTGATTCGAATATCTTGTATCCATCAAGAATCAACTTAAAGGATCAGATATTAAATTATTTAAATTACCATTCCATTCATGAAATACGTTTTAAGTTTTAACGAATTTAATTCAATTGCAATATTAGTTTTATGAATAGTTATGTCAAAAATTTAGTAAATCTGTAAGAATAAAATTTTCAAATAAAATCGTTTAAAAATTTAGATTAACAAGATTTGGAGCTTTGCATTATATCAATTTTTCATTTTCAAACTATTTTATAAAAAAAAACATTTTAATGAGGTACTAGCGTGTAAGTATTATGAAATTAGTTATTTAAAAGTTAGAATTTGTGAATGCGCGCATGATATGAATTAGTGGTTGTAAATATTTGAAATAATTTATGATTTTGTAAAATAATTTTCGTGGTTTTTCATGAAATTACTGTGTATTTTTATATGAAATAAAATTCTTCTTCCGAAATATAAATGTTGTTCATATTTTTTACCGTAATAGATGTGTTTGAGATATTTAGATGAGTGGAATAAAATTTCTATATTACTACGGTATAAGATAGCATAGTAAATGAAAATAAAGCAAAATGCAATCACATGCAGACTGCATACAATCCCTATAGCCTGGAAGCAATTATCCTCCATTTGAAAAACACCCCTGAAAACAACTTCCACCCCGTTGCTCCGTATTAGGTGAACGAGTCGATAAGGATCCGATTCGCTTGCATTCTACGTTGTTATACATGTACACAGAATACGGACTGTGTAGGCATCATGGCTGCACACCATTCTAACCTACAACAACATACGACTATTTACTATGATGTATTTCAGATATCACCAACCAATTAAATTATTTTAAAAATAGTTGTGCAATGACACTGTTGAGAATTTACCGGATATGATGGCAGTTTATTAAAAACACGGTCTAAACAAATAATTTATAATGTGAACAAAATAATAATATTAACAAAAGTTATAATTTTAACTATTAAATAATAAAAAAATAAAAACCAAAAGCACCGTATATATATTTTGTCAATTAAGAGTAGAAATAAATAAAAAAATGAACTACGAATTTTGTAGGCTGGCAACCCCAATTTAACTGTCAAATATTATTTTAAAGCGCAATAACACTGAGAATGCAAAACACTGTAAACCACATTTTAAAAAACATTTTTTTGTTCTTAAAGAAAAAAAATAAAACCGAAGAAGCATTGTTGTTAACGTATCTACTTATGACATAAATTTGATTAAAGGGTGTTTTACAAAGTGATTTGCTTTAATTTATTTAAACATAAATTTGAATTTAACTGTAGGTAGAAAGGAAGAATCGCTAATGGTGAGTTAAGTTACATTACTTTTAGATCTGAATGAGTTAAATATATTCAGATATAAAATTAGAGACATGATCTAAAGCCCGGGCAACGCTAGGTACTTCAGCTAGTATAAAATAAATTTGAGTAATTTCTAAACTGTGCTTTATATTTTATTGGAATATCGTTATTCTTTATTATGTTAGTACAAAATTGCAAAAGTATAATAGGTATACCTATATGCAATTCTAATTTTGAGAAAAGTGGGTATCTATAGCGCAATGAAAAACTAATTTATTCACTTTTATGTCTTTTTAATTGTTTATTAATAATGTAGAATACACAGCTTTACATTACTACCATGAGTTATATTTTTAGTATTGTCAATTGAACAACAATGGCGCCCTCCGATGTTTTCGACTCTCATTTGACAAACGGTACCAATCATTGGTGGTTTCAACAAAATTTATTATTTTTATTTAATTAAAATTATGCCATAAAGCGAATTTGCAATAATTAAAGGAAGAAAGCTATATTATCGCACGAGGAGATGGGAAAGAGCGAGATCGGGTAGAATCTTACAATTTTTTTATGTGTACGGCAAAAGAGTCTCAACAACTCCCGTTTGGAGCCACTGAGACTATGGTATCCTCAATTGGGGTATGTTGGGAAGGGATGGAGATGGAGATGAGGAAGGTGGAGAGGCAGCCAGCTACTCAGATCTAATCACCAAATACTGCTTACCAAGCCATTACAATCAATGTTTCAATTCGGAATGGTGCAAATATACTGCGTATTATTTTAAAGAATAAATTGTCAAATAATACAAATGAAATTTATAATTACTATTGTTTTGATATTTTTGGTTTCAATGTAATTTTTTGTTTTATATCATTTTGTGATTTGTATAATTTTTGGCTTCGTATTCCTTTCTTATAAATTTAATTTCTTATTCCTTATTATTATTAGAGGTAAAGTCAAAATGAAGACATCCATAATTGTTTTTATTTTGGCTACATTACTCATGTACAAACTGAAAAAATATTACATGTCGATTTTTCGAATATGAATAAATAAATAAATAATAAATTATCAATGCCTTAGCTCTTTGGCGTTAAAAAAAGCGTTCTGTTTAGGCTAGCAGACCAGAAACAGTGTTCACAAATGATGTCAGCAGCATTTAAATGTTGCTCTTTGGGTTACGATTAATAAAACACATGTATTAAATAAACAATAAAATGTGTCATACCCCTGCTGTAGGCATGTTTAGTCCGCACACAGATATCAGCCTTATCCGTTTAGTCCGCGTCATATCCGGGCGGCTGCCAGGGACATATCTCTTTTACCGGAAACTAGCTGCATCCCTGTCTGGACCAAACTTCGCGTTGTTGTAGCTGTATCAGGCTGAAAATTTAGAGCAGCTATTAGATATGGAAGATTCGATATTTTACGAATGGTATGTATCTTGTAGGTACACAAAAATATTGAAGGTAGAAGATGAGTGGAAGATACGTTAGAGTATATTTAATTACGACAATATGGTATCTGTACATGTGCTTTCGTAGCTCAAATTAATATTAAAACATTATTAATGCAGGTTACTAGATTTGACAACGGAGCTACTTTGCAAAATTTCTTTTATTCCATCTCCTGCCCCTCTAAACTCCCAAATTTGAGATACCACCACTATTTCGTTCTTTTATTCATTGATTTTTTCAACCCACGAGCTAATTAACCCAATATATTACCTTTCACCTAATTTCTTTAGAGAGGATGGAGCGCTAAATAACTAAAATTAAGTAAATCATTAATCTAGTAGAATTTTAACGTTACATATTTTACAGATTAAACTAACGTAACTTTCGAAGATTTTATATCGATGTCCCGATTATGGTTAAACCGTTGACATCCAAACCCATATTGACAGGAAATAAATGAAAAAATCGATAAATACTGAAGGTATTTTCTAGGAACTGATTCTACGAAATGTCAAACGCCAAGCAATTGCAGAAAAATATTAATAAGCTGGCAATGTTGAATTGAAATACTAAAATAAATATAACTATCAAATATGAAATATGTTTTCAAAAACAAAAAAGGTTTCGAAAAAAATAAAAAGAGAATCAATATTGGAAATAATAATGTATTTTATACCCCCAAACGAACTCCAAACAAATGCAAATACACAGCAGCTTTATTGGACCACGTACTTTCAATCTTTTACCGAAAAAAATTCAAGGGACAATCAAACTACCTCAATACTTAAAAGAGTTAAATTATGGCTTAACAATACAGATGTTGAAACGTTATTTATTTAATTTATACCATTTTATGTTTCTCTCAAACTATACACTTTTTATTATTACATTGTACACTTTTGTACACACTTTTTGTAGAAACTGTTTAGACAAATATTAATTATGTTTTTTCTTTATCTGCACTCTGCTTGTTTTTTTTTCTATGTACAATAATAAAATGTTTATAACTATATTATTCACACACAGGCTGCGCCTTAGTGGATTACAATTATTCTTATGATTTTCATAATATTTTTAATTTTTTATTTTTTTACTTTGTTTTTTTTTTTTAAAGACAAACATTCCCAGGTTTCGAATAACCCGACAAAATTTGAGAATCTCCTCCTACCACCACCGTTAGTGGAAAATATTTCTTGTGTCGTAATGGAGGACTTAGTCAGCCGAGGAATCGAACACGGGACGCCTGGGTGGGACCCAAACGCGATGCCAACTCGGTCACTGACCGGTCCATTTTATATATCAAATGTTAAAATTGGGAAAAATAAAAGAAGAAAAAAATAATAAAAATGCATTAGCAGTACGCATTTACTTTTTGCCACCGAAAAGAATTAATTAGTTAATCAGGTCTTTAGTCATACTTCCATTTTAGTCTCTCAAAGAACGAACGGAATAAATTGTTCTTTAGTTGAATTATTATTACTTATAATTTAAGTCTACGGATCGCGTATACAACTTCTTTTAATTCTAATAGCTTCATTAGTTCAACACAGATCATTAATAAGCCAATAGTTTTGCAAAACGAATGACATTATCCAGATAAATGTATATATTGACAGTTAATCGAATATTTTATCTGATACTATGGAGTCCGGGCCAAAATTATCAACTGCCGCGCCGGTCGGAATATCTCTTACCTATTATTGACTGTGATTGCAAATATTGATAACTGACCGTAAATGACGGATTTGGTCAATATCGTATTGATAAAGGGTTTACTTGCCAGATCTCCTGATATCACCTACAATATATTCACTAAATAAATACTTACAAAATATTGTTACTGACGCATTTCCATTTTTATGGCTATGGGTAGTTATGAATAATTTAAAAAAAATGTAAAAACCCCCAAAAGCGGTGAAAACAAATGAATAAAAACGTTTTTTTTAAACTCAATCTTGGCTCACTATCCTTGCTTCCGTAGTATTCAACATAAAAAAAACTTATTAAACTTTGTACTCGTAACTTATTTAACAATTTAATGATTTTCACAAATTCAATTATCTTTTTGCAAAAACTACATTTTTGCTTCTGTAGGTTAAACACAAATAGGTACGCAATTATTCCCGCTAAAGATTTTTATTTCTGCGGAAGCAATAGGAATGTGCCTAAATGAAATACTCTTTGAAGTTTCGGAAGATTCCCTGGGATTAAACAAATCTAAAAAAACTGTCGCCAGTATGCCTATAAAAGTAAGATCGAAAAACAGATCATTTAGCGTAAACAAAATAACTGAAGCGTGGGTACTTTTTATGGCCTCCCTTTCTACGAACCAACCCATCTACCCTTAATTCATTGCCCTTGGGAGGGAGACGTGACAAAAAGATTTTATTTTTTTAAGACTATTTGGAAAATAAACTGGTGGTGTAGGGAAAATATTATGAATGAGTTACGTAGGCATCTACTTTTATGTCTAAAGTTTCTGCTGACTCCTATTTACGTCACAAATAATAAAATGACTAAAATATGAGTCTTACACGAGTTTATTATTAGGTAAATCATTTCACTATTACAGAGAATTTAAAAAATTCAGGTCTACCAATATTGTAAAAATACTGAGAATTCTATTCGGAAAAAATCTATTGTTTTATCGCCTTGTTAGTGTGAATTATTATTTCTGAACATGTTCAATATATCATTAAAAAACATAATTGCATTCGACCATGTATTCATTGTGTTTCTATTGATTGCAATCTTTTCACAATATTTTTGTGGTAAAACACAAAATTCACTTGTTTTGATGAAAGTTGAATGAGATTTTATACAAAAAAAATTTTCAAGTATTGAGAATGTTAGTTGTAGCTACTTATTTATGCAAGATCATAAAATTAAAATATCACACAAAGATAAACTTTGAACATATATAAGATTTTTGTGTTTATTTATTGGAAACAGACAGTATTTAGTTTTTTCATTGAATTTAAAATGCTAGTGTTTCCTCTCAAGCGAAAATTTTATGAACGTTCATTTATCTTTTCTACAAAGTGAAATCAAATTTTGTCCGAGTGAATAATCTGAAAGGTTTTTTTTTTGAAGTTTCACATTATCACTTTTCTGGTCTTTTATTTTCGTAGGAAGATCAAATAAATAAATGTGTAATGAAATCTGATCCCCAATAAACGGACGCCACTCAACTCCCGTAACACAAGACTCTCCCACACTCTTACTCTCTCTCTAGAAGGCTCTCCGCGTTTATCTTACTCACAACGTTCTCATTACATCATTCGATTTAACAGATCGCTTCCCTCTTCGCGTCTCTACACCGGAACATCCTAATAGAACTTAAAGGTCGGAGTAAAGGGCATTTATTGTGAGAAACGGAGCTCTTTGAACTTTCATCACTTTTTATCGTCGCTTTGTGTCAATATAGCAAGTCCTTTAATCCTGAACGGTACAAAAACCCACATTTTTTGTCCGGTGGAAATCACCGAAAAAGAGGCCTTTAAAACAATGCGCAGCCATTACCGCCCGTTTCGCAAAAGTAAATCGCGTTTGTAGCATAAAGTTGGATTGGCTACAATAAAATTCATCGTGAAATTTTGTTCGGACGACCTGTAAACAACTTTTTGTAATACACCCTCCCTTCCAGAACATTCGTTCAAATTATTTACCTATAAGAAATAACGGTGCGTTCCTTTCGTAGAAAATGAAATTGTTTTTGGTAACCGTCATTTAATAATTGAAAAAACAGAACAAATGACATTCTTGTTTAAGTGTATTGTTATGTTAGCTTTATTTGAGAAAACCTCCATTTGGCTTCTCCATTTATTAATAGTTCATTTTTACTCGAAAATAGAATTTTTCCAATATAAAATTGTGCCAGGTTGTCGTATTCAAGGGACCGTTTATCCTTTTTGGCCCAAATATCCTGCAGTGTCAGCGGATATTGATATCGCTTCATAATATAAAAATAAGAAAGAATATTATTAATAAAACCAACTTAATTTTACTAATGCATTGAGAAACTTTAGATATGTATCCTCTTCAGAACCGTCCAGAGCGTGTTTGTTTCATAATATACTCGACTTATTACGAATCGTGTGAAATCAATACTATTTAATAAAGTGCTGCATTGTGCATTCGTTGAAAATAATAATAACTTTTGTTGTACAATTATTATATCAGTCAGTTTTTTTTATGGTCAATATACTAAGTTGGATGGCTCGTTATATCGCTCCAATCTCAATCAATTCGTGGTAGTACGTATCATTGGGGAAACTCTCAGCCATTATTGAATCGCATATTCTTCTTTCTTGCACTGTCCCAACTCAATGCCAATGTAGGCTGTTGGGGTCAGCTTTTCTCGTTATCAGGCTTCTTTCTTCTTCGGTTCTGGGTGTCACTTTCACCCAGGCCGTCTCTCGGCATTATTTTGGAGCATTGAACCATCCAGGAGTTATTTGGTCTTCCTCTGGATGACGTTCGATGTTCGAATGTCGAAGCTCCATAGACATTGCCTGTTTCACTGTGTGGTCTGGTGGTCTCCGTCTTACGTGTCCATACAATCTCAACGGTCGTTCCTCCGACTTGCTATTTATGTCCGTGATATCCAGGTTCCCACATATGCGTGAACTTTTAATTTTATCTTTAGTGATACTCCTGCCGGACCATACATTATTGCAAGTCTAACAATAGTCTGTATATCTTTCCTTTAAATTTTATAGGCATTTTCGGGTCACACAAGATTCCTGTTACAGATCTAAATTTCATCCATCCCACACCTATTGTATGATCAACATTCGCTATAGATGAGTGAGCCTAGATTATTTTACCATCAGTCGCAAATGGTTTTAGGTTTTGATATCTTTTGAATCCATTAATGAAAAACAATCAATTCAGTATTAAACACGCTCTACTAAACTTATTAAATAATTTACTTACCAATTATGTAAAAAAAGCCGATACAAAAAGCATTTTGATGGTTGTTTGGAGAGATAGGAAAATCGCTTAGCTTCACATTTTTCGCAATTGTCGGAGCTACCTCGCACATCAGTTCAGCTGTTTACATAATTCTCGGAAAAGGTTTTGCCTTACGACATCCGGATCCGACATTATACCTCCCAGTAGCTTTCCCTTTCTGCGATCCTCCCCAAAATGACTTTTCTCCCTCGGATTTGAACTTTCCAGCGAGGATGACACGTCCTGTGACAATAAAAATCTATGACCGTAACAGTATTGCCTCGCGAGCAGAAGCGAATGGAATAAAAGCGTACGTAATAGTTAGCACTCGCTTCTCTCTGACTCTGGTCCGTAAAGCTCTGACGAAAAAAATCAAAAGCTCTCGCAATCAATTGCAAGATCAAGTTTTATTGTTAACCGATATAAATGATCTTGTACGTGGGGCGTTCGATGCTGATCAAACGGGCTTTATTTGAAGCTTTTCTCTTTGTCGTTATTGAAAATATGGCGGGCATGAAACGGGCAAGTTCTATTGGAGAACAACTATTACCGGTATTTTTTTCCGAGTACTGTGAATAACTAGTGACGTTTTTATTGGCAATTTAGTGGCGTTAACGTATTATATAAGGTTTTAGCGAACAACGAAAAGCGTTTTTCTTTCTGCGGTTTTAGAACCACTTTCCAAAGCATAAAAGCTAACGCCTTAACGACTCAACTGAAGAATGATAATTTACCCGTTTGATTATAGAAAAATAAACGTTAGATTCACGATGCTGGTTCAGAAACAGAACAGTGAAAGAGTATCGTTCGATTCTATTTTTTTTTTTTGTAATTGAACGATGACAATATTTTAACGGCTTTTTTTCGGAAAAGAAATTTTAACGCATCAAACAAAATAATGTTCACACACTTTTTGGCATTCAATTTTCAACTGGCATCATTTAAATTACGCAAAATTGGACATTTCACACAAAAGCCTTCTTGTTGTAGAGACCGTAGAAATTGCTAGTTTGTATGTATGGTTGGTAGTTTTGTTTCGAGATAGGGATGACGTTTGTCAAACACACCTGCTGGTAACAAGGGCTGGAATTACGGAGGTAGTTAGTTGGCATTCTACTGCCACTTGCACCTCCAATTCTAGTTTCAAATACATTGTTTACAAAGCATTGTGCAATCGTGTATTTTATGTCTGAAATGTTTATCTTTTAATTCATTCTTTTGAATCCATAATTTTTATCAGATTGAGATAAAATATGCTGTGAATTATTTCTAATTTATAAAGAAACGTTATTAGAATTTCAATGTGTATATACATCAATTTATATAATAGCAAAATATTAGCCGGTTGCGGATTTAAATTAAAATCTTGGGGCCGTATTTAAACAAAACCAAAATATAATTCAATGATAACATTAAATTATTGATTATATTAATACAATTTTTCTAATATTGTATCTCTCTACTCATGAAAACCACACATATTTCAATTCGAACTATTGATTAATAACGATGATAACTTAATATTTTTGTTTAAGACCTGATCCAATACATCCCGTAACAGGCATCTCCAGGTTGTACTTTATTTATTTTTTATTTATTTATTTGACGCCCAGAGGGCTTTTACATGATTTCGACGGCTCCAATTAAGACTGCAGTAACTCAAAATTTGGTGTTTTCGAGTTAGTTATATTTTCGGGTTTCGTAAATTTTTATCTACATGCCAAGAAGACTTTTGTTACTCTAACAGTTATACACCGACAGAAAAAACCATTTAAAAATAGTTGTAAGTCACGATGTCATCAGTTTTCCATGTACTAAAGAAGTAAGTTGAGTTACTGCGCTTTTCATCGGAATTTTTTATTTTTCTATCGTCGTAAGTCAGCCTTACTTCTTTTTTCCATGGAGAAATATCGATATTATCATTTGAATTGCGTTTGACAGTTGATGTTCAGTCATTGCGGTTTGCATATTGTAGTGATAAAATTGAAAATATAAAGAGAATTGTACCGTGAAAGTGTTACACATGAGAATTTCCAGTAGGACCACCACCAAAATAATAGCTAATGGTAAAGCATTATTGTCTACAATGCAATCTGGTAAGTGTAAACATATCTCGGACATAACTTAAATTTTTTTCAAGTACTCGGACCCATAAACTTATTTTCACGATATTATAACATTACCAGAGATATGTATGACGTATGGGGCATACCTGACTTATTAATACAAAATTCTAGTTCCTCGAAAATCGGCTGGTGTATTCTTATTTTTTACATATTGTTTTTATTACAAAAGAAAGTACGCAATGCACATTTTATCATTTATGATATCGGAAAGAAACAGGGCCACTGCTTTATTTGGCATGAATCTGAAATTGTTACATGTCTACTAAAAAAATTAACTTTAGTTCAACAAAAGGGTATATGTAAAGTTATATTCTATTCGGATAATTGCAGTGGACAGAACCAAAACCGAAATGTGTTTTCCATGTTAGAATATACCACACGAACCCTCAAAATTGACGAAACGCATCATATGGAGAAAGGACACACACAATAAATGAGGGTGATTTTATGCATGCCACAATAGAAAATCCAAGAAAAGGGAAAATTTTACTTGCCTGTACAATGGGTCATGCTGATTCGATGTGCGAAAGTGAAGGGTTTACCATATGAAATTAACGAAATATGAATACTTTTTGGATTTTAAGTCACTCATTTTGCAAACAAATTGAAAAAAAAAAACGATAATTCAGTTGTGAAATAAAATAAAGTACGCGATGTATCTGCGACATACAATAATCCATTGGAGGTGTATATAAGGTATGGTTACGTGGAAGAACCACTAACCATCATTTTAGAAAAATGGACAAGAGGCAGGCGACTGGACAGATTAGTTGAAACTGTTGCTGTGTATAATCAAAAACAAAACATCGATAAACTTAAACATAAAAGATCTGCTAGCATTATGCGTACTAATTCCAAAGACTTAACATAGTTTCTGTCTTTCGCTAAGTTTTTCCATTGAAGAAACTTCCATTGGACATTCTTATGCCAGCGATGATCTGTCTGATGATTCAGAAAGCAAATTAAATTTAATAATGCTCTTTTTCTTCTATAATTTTATGTAATTACTTAAGAATTTCTTATAGTTTATGTATGTAACAGTTTCTAAACAAATATATATTTTTTTCAGTTGATCGAAATAAAAATATTTTTTATGCTGTTTTTAAACACTGACACGTAATAACTTACGAAAAATTCTCAACTGTGGAATTTTAATGTCCATAAATGATGTTTTTTTAGTGTCAAAATAAAGCAGTTTATCGCTACTTCTATAATTCGTTTAATTTTTCCCTGTAACAAAGAAGTACCTCAACATACTACCTATTGATTTTATATAAACTCCGAGGAAAACAGCAGTAAGTCCGAAAACCCTTTAAATTAGTGCAAATTTGAGTAAAATACCAAAAAAATATTATTCAGTTAGAAAGACTATTAAAAGACCATACTTATTCAATTTAAATAAAATTCAAAACCCTCATCTAAGATTATGCAGAATTTTTTGAACTTTAAAATCGCTCTCCTGCAAAATGACAAAAAGTGAGTTACTGCAGTCTTAATTGGAGCAGTCGATTTGTAGTGTAATTTTAATTTTACAGATACATACTTTGAAACTAAGGAAATAATACAAATACAACTACATTAGATAAAAGTCATACACATAAACAGAGAAATAAAGCTATTTTATTGGTTTACAAGATGTGTTTAGTGATAGTGTTGAAATAATTTTTTTAGATGATCCACAAAACTCGCCAAGTTAATATTGAAAATGTCAACATCACCCAAGTACTTATTCTCCATGGTGTGAAGTCGTTGTATCGGAGAGTGGGCAATGTAGTTACGCTTATGAGTGCTGCTATAGAATATTGAATTTTGTCGTGTTGTTACTGTGGGTATTCGTAAGTTAATGAGTTACAAGAGTTCACAACAGTCGAATTTAGAGTTAAGTATTTGAATAAAAATATTAATTCGTTTATTTTAAGTCTGTCTTCTAATGTATGTATTTTTAGAATATTTAATAAGTAATCGTATTTCAAGTCTTCTACTGGGACATTTAATTTAAAATTGATAAAACGCAGAAATTGTTTTTGAATTCGCTCAATGTTATTTATGTGAATTTTGTTGGGGACCAAACTACTGAGTTATATTCGATTAGGCTTCTAACTAGAGATACGTATATTAGTTTTATGGCTTGTAAGGAATTAAAATTTTTAGTTGTTCGTAATACGAAGCCTAGTGTTTTCATACCTTTGTTCACAATTTGATGGATATGATTGGCGAAACTTAGTTTTTCATCCAAAATAATTCCCAGATCTCTCATTTCTGTAACTTTTTCTAAAGCTGTGTTATTGACGGAATATTCGAATAATACCGGATTTTTATTTCTGAAGGAAGTCAAGGTTTTGCATTTTTCTACACTTAAAAATAAATTATTTTGAATGCACCAATCTTTAAACTTACTAATGTTTGACTGTAGTATATGGCAATGATTTATATCGGTTATTTTCTTGTATAGCTTGATGTCATCAGCAAAGAGCAATACCTCGACATCGTTGAAGCAATTGGTTATATCATTGATGAAAATGAGGAACAAAACCAGGCCAAGGTGACTATCTTGCGGTAGGCCACTAGTAGCCAAGAAAAAGATTTCGACATCCAAGATTTTATTTTAACGAACAGTTTGCGATTTAACAAATAGTTACTAAACCATTTTAGCATGTTATCCCTTATTCCTAAAGCAAATAGTTTTCGGATTAGTAATTTATGGGATACTTTGTCGAATGCTTTCGAAAAGTCTGTATATATGCAGTCGACTTGTTTATTTTCTGCAAAAGATTGTATTATGAAGTTTTGAAATACCATTAAGTTAGTTGCGGTAGATCTTCCTTTGATAAACCCGTGTTGTTTTCGGTTTATTAATTTTATTAATTTGGGATAGATTTCATTAAGGACGAGTGATTCAAAAAGCTTAGGCAGTACTGATTGTATACAAATGGGGCGATAGTTAGTTATGTCAGTGTCATCTCCTTTTTTGTAGATCGGTGTAATGAAGCTAGATTTCCAGCGGTCTGGAAAATGTCCAAGGGACAAGAGACGGTTGAATAGTAATGTGAGTGGTTTAGATAATGTATAAGAGCATTTTTGAGGAATATTGGTGGAATGTTGTCTGGGCCAGCGGATTTGTCAGTGTCTAAGGAAAGTAATTTCTGTTCGCAGCACTTTTGTGTGATTTGGCAATTTGTTAAGTGTGTCGTCTTATTAAATATGTACTCAGGTATTTTATCATCTGGGGTTTCTTCATCATATACATTTTTGAAGAAGTCCGAAAAAGGTTTAAAATGTCCTGTGTATTGTTTGCACTGATTCCATTCATTTGCATTATTGGCAGGTAGTCTGTGTTTTCCTTGTTTATTTTTTTAAGAAATTTCCAAAGGTTTTTGGATTTAAAAACAGTGTCCTCAATAGAGGTTATGTACATCTTGTAACACTGTTTGGAAAGATCTTTACATTTTTTCCTAATATTGCTGAAGATTATATAATCACTTATGGATTTACTTCGCTTGTATTTTTTATGTTGACTCTTTTTTTGCTGAAGAGAGGCTGTAAGCTCTGATGAAAACCAAACCGGGTGGGTATAGCTTTTCTGTGTGTAAAAAGGTACATATGATTCAATAGTATTAGAAAAGTATAAATAAAGTTTATTTAAAGTAACATCAATGTTTTCATCGGATAAAAAAGACCAGTCTGTATTTGATAGATGGCAGTTAATTGAATCGAAATCGGCTCGTTTAAAGTTTAGGACACTTTGTTAAGTTTTTCTTCCATTTTCACAAGTAGTATTTATTTTATTGTATAGGGGAGGATGGTGATTATCTATAGGTAGGAGTGGATCATTTGAGAGTTCAACGGATATTTTAGGATAGTTTGATAAAGCTAAGTCTAATAAGCGATTGTTACTGTTATTTATAAAATTATGTTGGTGAAAGTTTAGAATGTTTACCATGTCCAAAATCTCACGTGCACGATCATTTTCACTTTCATTTGTGATGAGACCACAGTTACTTGTTTTCCATATTAGGTTTGGTAAGTTATAATCCACAAGAATAACAATTTTCGAGTGGGAATATTTTGATGAAATTTTTTCAATGTCTTCACAGTGGTTTCTGTATGATTGAGGGTCAGAAAGTGGTGGTAGATAGGCTGTTCCAAATATAATTTTCTCGACAGGAGTTGTCCTTTGCACAAAAAGATGTTCGATGTTATTGTGTTTTGTGATTAATTTTCTTGACGACAACTTCTGTTTTATTGCAATTAAAACTCCTCCACCTCTTGACTTGGAACTTGATCTGATGTTTCTGTCGCAACGAAATATTTTGTAATTAGTAAGACCGAGTTCAATTGATTTGATTTCGGAGTTTAGCCAGGTTTCCGTAAGTATAATGATGTCATGATGATGAGAAGGTAGAGTTGCTCGTAGGTCATCGAGTTTTGATCGTAGTCCGCGGATGTTTTGGTAGTAGATTTTTAAAGTTCTGGTTCGATTGTTAGGTGGAATTGCTTGGATATTTTTGTAACTTCCAATTTTTTTGGCAGATTCGGTACAATTCGGGGGGTGGAGTTTATGTATTTTATGGTGACATCTTCACCATTTTCTTTCCGTTTCTCTAGCTGAACCCTCAAATCGTTTAGAAATTTTTGTTGCGCCGGTGTTGAATCGGGGTAAATTCTGATATTATTCTTGAGAAGATCTCGTTTGCTTAGAATATTTCTCGATTGTATTGAATTCTGTAGTTCGATTTTTATTGGTCTAGGTTTGCTATTTGATAATTTTCCAATTCTGTAAAATTTTGAAATATTTTCATTCGCTGATTTATCGATTTTACTGATTATACTGGTGACAGCTGCCTGGTCATCTAAGATCCTGCCGGCTTCTGTCGTTTTAGTACTTTCAGGCACATTGCAAATAATAATATTTTTATATTGCACTTGTTGTTCATTCATTTCTTAAATCGCCTCACAAATACTAAGGTTGTTTTGAGAAGAATTTATTCTAATATCCTTGTATGCACGCAGTTCACCTTCTAAGCTAGCAGTTTTGGATGCTACAGCTGAATACATGGTACTTATGGCGTTCAAAATTTCACATGCAATTGGTGAAATTTTAGAGATTTGATCCTTATTAAATACTACTGTACTGAAGTTATTATTATATAAGATGCTAAGGGACGTCATTTATTGTGAATACTGACATTATTTGGAGTAAAAATGTAATTGTAATTTGGTCTCCGGTGACACTTTTAATGTTTTTTTTTCTACTGGTATTAGACAGTTAGGGGCGGGTTGAGGAGTTGGTTGGTTACTCGGCGGAGTGCCCTGTAGGAGAAATATGTTTTTGTTCGAATTTGAAAAAAAGACGTTTAAAAAGTCACCGGAGACCAAAATTTCACTTACATCACTTTACTTTAAAATTTAGAGTCTAAATAATGCCAGGATTTATTAATTATAAGTCAATTACGTCCCTTAATACCCTGTATATTAGGAGATAAAATGATTGTAAGAAAATCTCCATTGTACCATTGCAATTTTGCACTCATGTTTTTTTTTAAATTATTATTTAATTAAAATTATACCATAATAAGCACGGTGTGCCCAAACCGGTTGGCGTGTTGGTGTATATTCTTAATATTTATTGAGGTTAGAACTTTTATCAAAGTAGTTTTTATTTCACTTTTTAATTTCAATTTGGGAGGCGGGAATGGGTACCGCCGCCCCGGGAACCTTTATTGGATAACCAACACCTCTGCCATAGGTCTCCCCAAGTGGTTCGCTGCGTTTGGTGATTTAGCAGGGGTGCCCGGGTTCATGGGGTGAGGTTTGTCTAGGTCTTGAAGGTGGATGACCAGGACACACTGAACCCCAGATTCCTGCCCACCCCTTTTACCCCTTTCCTTACCAGAACTCTCCCCTCCTTCCGTTCCTTAAAAAACCCTCCACACAGCATCCCCAAAGATGACATAGGCCCTGAGGGAAATTATTTTCCTCAGGGCCTTTTGTGTGGAGCTCATGTAAAAAAAAAAATATGATTTTTTTTATTAATTTTTTATTTTTTTTATTATCTTTTCACTGAGTTATAACGTGATTTTAGTCACAAATTCCCAAATATCCACCTCGAATTATCAGTTTCAATATAAGAAAACTTAGCAATGTTATTTATTACTTTACACAACAGAAATCGAAAATAAATAAAACCGATTATCTAAACCAAAAGTTGAAATAAATTATTTATTGTAAACATCGTCCTAGGTTGCTCCCCAATAAAATTTCATATTTATTTAGTAGGAGAACATTCACCCACGCTTCATTTGAGCACAAAACTTTATGAAAAGCCTGTCATATTGTATGTCTCATAAAAAGTAATTAAACCGCATACAAAATGATATCCTGCAGAAGTCGAGCAAATTGAAAAGCGGCCAAAACGAATTCGTTTCAAAATTAAAAATGGTGCCCAGGGCCACAATCATAAACTCACAACGTTATTATAGCATGGAATGGAAAATAAAAATCAATGACTTGCATAATTGAATTTCTGCACAATAATTCGCCCGTCTAGACCGGAGGGGTGGACTCGACATTACCTAGGACTCAAAACAAAATCGTCTGAAACGTGAATTTCATTGAACTCAAAAAAGTGGTCTGCAATATTCTATTTTTAAAATACTGGCCTGGGTGGAGAATGGTGAGAGAATTCAATTAAGGCATTATTTCTACCCACCAAGTAAAAGGTTCATCTTCGTTTATTTAGGATAAAATGTAAATGTGTACGTGCATATTTAATGTACGAGGCTGAAATGGTTTGAATGTTCTCACATTACATATGGTTCATTTATCTTGTATCATTGAATAATAAAATAATAAATACTAATAAATCTAAATGAAACATGAAACAGAAAAAGACACTGGAAGTAAAAATGTAACGGTCGCAACTGGAAATCGAACCCAGGATCTCTAACTTTCTAGGACAATGCCTATATCCATCCATTCATCGGGACCTGACTTTTCAGCATTATTTTTGTCGATCTCGTATTTCAATCTCGGAATTAACAATATCATCCTCAACTGATTTTTACATACTTTTGGCGCTATCTTTTTTAATGATTACAAAGTTTTTGTGCAACATAAAATGTATTTGTGTTGTGGAAGAGTGGAAGATACTATCAGTATGGCCCTGGTGTAAGACCACCATTCAGAATTGAAACGTTGCTTGAAATGACTTTAGCCGTGTTTAGTGACCAGATCTGAATAGCCAGGTACTTCCCCACCTTCCTCTTCCCTATCTCCTTCCCCTCCCCACTACCTTCTGCCTCACAACATACCCCGATTGGGGATGCCATAGTCTCACTGGCTCCAGACGGGAGCAGTTGGAACTCTTGTGCGGTATTAAATGTAAAAAAAAAAAAAAAAAATTTGTAACTCGGATGTACGGTGACCGGACAACTCAGAATCATGCAACTTCAACACCTTCCTTAAAGTCATAAAAATGATTAAAAAATATTTTTTAAAAATTCATTAAATTATGGGCTATTTTTAAATTTTTTTAAATGACTTTAATCGACTTTTCAAAGGGGTGTTGAAATTGCATGATTATGAGTTGTCATGGAACCTAGATCTATATATCCGAATTTTATTTATTATTTATTTTATTCTTTTTCATGTTAATATGTATTCTTCTTCTTTAATTAAATATTACATACCTAGATGGATACAACCTTCAAAAGTTATCTAAACAAATTATAATAATATTATGATTTTTTTTTTATGTTTTGACAAGGGTTCCTAAACTTTTTTATTGTTCTACTAAGCGCAGATTTAATGAGGTAAAACATTTTCATTAAATTTACAAAATTCTATGGCTTTTAATACGAGTCGAGAAACTTTTTTTGTACAATGAATAATATTTCATGGTTTTAGCAGCGTAGGTGATGTGGTAGAACCCACTTTAAACTATGGACTTTAAAAAAATTATGAATATTTTATAAATGTGGTGTTTTAATAAATTATAACAAAATCGATTGGTGGTCGAATAAATTATTATAAACACTTGGGTACATTTATTTATTTCCGTCTCGCTTATTTTTTTAAAAACGCCGTTTAATTTCCGTACTATTAACTTTTAATCTGGCTTCTAGAGATTAAAGTCCATCTGGCTTTGTATGGATACAAAATCGACTGTGTTTTGGTAAAACCCTTCAAGTCACATTTATTTATTTCGAAAAAAACAAAGATGAAATTACTGAACCTTCAATTCTTTCATATTTATAAAATAGAATTGCAATATTTTACATCAAAGTTTTGAAAAAACCAATGATTTTCAAATAAATTCCAAGATTTTTATTTAATTGAATTTAGAATAATTTTAATTAGTTTAACGAATCCGTAAACATTCGTTTTTCTCTTCTCGCGTAAAAATGTCATATTGTGACTTCATGAATTTTACTAAACCGTAGGCAAAATGGAATTATCTCCGTTGAAACTTCTTTAGATCAAATGTGCAATAATTTTAAGCAATTATTTTTAAAAAGCCTTCTGAACAATCTTACTTTTCTTTATCAACCTCGTCCTTTTTGAAACTAGTTTTGCAATTCTGGTAAATTGAACCATTACGCTAGACTCCGTGGTCGAGGGGTAAGGCTCTTGACTCGAAGGTCGCGGGATCGAATCCCGGCGTGCGCAAATAAATTGTATTTAATTAATTTGTGTTATTCCATAACTATTTACTTTAAAATAATATATTATATATTTGCAGCACGTTCCAGAGTGGAAGATAATCTCAGTATCGCCCTTTTAGAATTCAGAATTGAAACGTTGCTTGAAAGGGCTTCAGCCGCGTTTGGTGACCAGATTTATATGGATTTATATTAAGATTTATATTTATATATTTTGTGGTACATCCTCACCTTCCTCTCCCCCAGCTCCTTCTCCTCCCCACTACCTTCAACCTCACAACATAGCCCGATTGGGGATGCCATAGTCGTACTGGCTTCAGACGGGAACAACTGGGAGTTGTGTGAGGTATTCACATAAAAGAAACATCAACAACATACCCCAATTAGGGGACAGCATAGTCTCGCTAGCTCCAGGTGGGAGTCTTGTGCGGTACTCACATAATAAATAAGAATGCTGCTTTTACATAATTTGTACCCCTATAATCCTTAATCATTTAACTTTGTTAATCAAGTAAACGTTTAATAAATGTGAGCTTTTACATCACATTTATATGATTGTTTATTTTTAAACGTTTTCTTGATTATCAAAGTTAAATAATTAAGGATTATATGGGTAGAAAGTATGTAAAATCCGCACGGCCATTTCCTTTGCCCGGTTGTTGATTTAACTAAAAGAAATGCATTGTATAATAAAACAAAAAATATCATTTCTCTATAAATAAGAGCGCTATCTCTCTCTGCATATTCACGGATGATAAGAAACCAATCACATTAGCCAGAATGGCCTTATTGGATATTGGTAAATTGATTATGTATGCAAAGTAGAGTCATCCGAGGGAGGCTTCACCGCTGATATCTCATCATCTCAGTCTAGCCTGCTGCTCGATTAGCGATACGTTTTAATGAGGCGATCCACCGTATTAGATACGGAGGAAGCAGGAAACCAACCGTTGGAATCATTAGACTAACGGCCGTATAATGCGCTACGGCGTAGAACGTAACGGAAATGGCGTAGATAGGAACAACGCAGCGAATCAAGTTGCCGTTCACTAATGTAAGATCGGTACACCGAATCGACTACATTGGCATATAAATATATAATTTAAAAAAAAATAAAAGATTTTGTTTGATTTCTTCAATAATTGCAAAAATACTTTGTAGCGTCATGTCTACATATTATAAAACACAGTCTTCCGCCGCGTCTGTCTGTCTGTCTATTTGCGATAAACTAAAAAACTACTGAACGGATTTTCATGCGGTTTTCACCAATAGATAGAGTAATTCATGAGAAAGGCTTAAATATATAATGTGTAAAGGTTTTGGGTTAATTGGTTGAAATATATAATATATAAAAGAGAATGTCGGTAATTGGTAGACGGGGCTGGAGCGAATGGAGCGGGCTCGCAAGCGGGCGGTGTGTGTTTGATTTGTTTGCAAATCTAGTTTTGTGCCAAAGTTGAAGAAATTTTGCACATGTGACCTTCAAAAAAAGAGAAAGGTTATTGTCTACATTTGATTTCGAAAACTCTCTGTTAAACCGGGCATTGCCGGGGACTTCAGCTAGTATTAATTAAATGAAAACAAATCACTTTGAGGACACCACTTATTTAATCAAAATTATCAATAATTTCGATACCAATAGTTTCATCGGACAAAATGAAAATTCATTATGATTTTATTAATTATTTTTGATTTATTATTATTATTGTTTTTATCAATAATTATTATTGTTATCTTATTATTATGATTATCTAATTATTAATTTTTCATTTTATTAACCATTGGTTTCGAAACACGTTGAAAATTTGATTAACTAAGTGATGTATACAAAGTGGTTTGATTTTTACTTAATTCTATGTGACGGGGTATTTCTTAAAGATATCACAAAGTATACATTTTGAAATAATTTAATAAATTTCTGCATGACATACACATCATACATCATCAAAAAACTTTTTTTATGATGTGTGATGTGTGATGATGACGGCGACCTTTACTTTACTTTTAACAAGTCCCGTAAGAGGAGAAAACTTATTGCATCAAATTTAAGTGCATGCTTAGATCGTTAGCTGATAACAAAAACATAAAATCTTTTCTGAATACAGTGACATTTACTTTTTTAACAAGAATCGTAGTTAAAAACACTTTTTGCCGAACTTTTAGAGCATCATAAACTGTCTCTGGTGTAGGAATCCAACAGTCCCTGATCTGGTCGTTATACGGTCACTATTCTAAACTGCGCTGTATCGTCCGTAACGGGAGTGGAATCCTAGTTAGCCAGCAGTGTGCTGGTCGATTATGCTAATAGCTCCATCTACCGGTTAATCCAAACAACGCGTTACAGCGCAGCCAGGAACTAAATAAGAACACAACAAGCAGCCTTATAGCCTTTTTGTAATTACCCAATGTTGGAAAATAGACCAGAGCTAATTAGGATTAAAAAAAACCATGTCATCTTTTAATACGTAAGTACCTTTGACTGACTGCCATAACATCACCTTTTTTATACGCCGCACGCCAGGATAAGGTGGATATTTTTATTTAACACACCACATTTATTTAATATACATATCTGAAATTATTTTATTATGAGAGCGCCATTGATGTGAATTTTCAAAAAAACGGCGATCTACAAATTATCCAATTATTATAGTACGTGCTAAGAAAATCTGTATCGTGATAATTATAAGATAGAGATGCTTGCTCGGAAAAAATATGTATCTGTAAGTCAAATAATAAAGAAAAAAGTTTTTGTTTTATCGAAATTTTAGCCGAAATCGTTTCGATATTGAATCGAATCGAAAAATAGTTAATTTAATCAAAATATATAATGAAGTGAGTAGAAATGGATCGAATCGAATCGAATCACAAAAAAATAGTAATTGATGACAAGTGCTATTTTAGTTCCTCTGTTTCTGGGATCCACCTTGTGTATTCTAGAACAGTCTCATTGCTCGATAAAAAAAACTTCTGTGTGCATTGAGAACATAATGAGTGAAGTTCTGCCGTTATATATTGTACAAGTGTGTAGTTTTTTAGGACCGGTTTATTATCTTCTTATCGTGTGTGTAGAACGTAGGTACGTAATAATATGACCTAGTACAGGACAACCATTTTAAATAGCGCACGTTTGAATGTATTTCTGCCTGTGGTTCATATTGGTTTAGAATAATTTGGAATGCCAGTGGTCCTACGATGCAATATCTACAACACCGCAGAAGCGAGAAATTCTTCAAAATAATTCAACTGTAACTACCTACTAACGATGAGATAATTATTTGGCAATGTTAGTAACATTCTTCCGTTGCCCTATTTTACGTATCCAGCCAACATTTAGTAAACATATTTAATTTCGACTTATCACTTCGATAAAAATAATATTTTTTTTACATTTTCCACCGAAGTATATTTCTTACTATTTGCAGCAAAAAAAATCACTGCACGAAGTGCAATATTAAACGCCAATTTATTTTGGTGTTCTTTAAAAACAATCATTACATTTTTTGTAAAGCAATTGACACAAAATTGAAATTTATTTATTTATTTATTTATTGTTGTTATACGCCCATATGGGCTTTTACATAGATTATACAATAATATTTAAGATATCGAGGATTATACATAAATAGAATTTAAATCAAAAGTTATAAAAATGAAAACATTTAAAAAATATAAAGGTAGTTTTTGAAGATTATAGCGTAAAACCGTGAAATATTTGAAACAATATAACATTTGACAATAACATAGAATAAAATACAATATAAAACATTACAATAACACATCAAATCGTTAAATATATTACACCCACGTTACAATAATTTGTAGGATTCCACAAAGTGTTGGTTTAAAATGCATTTTAGATTATAAAGGGAATCAGCGAATATATCTACAATATCACCAAACTTGTTGCCTAAATCATGCATCCTATTGGTAAGTGAGTGTGATTGATAGTTGGTTGTGTATGTGTTGCAAAAGAATGTAATATTTTGTCTAGTATTCCTTGTCGGTACATGGAGTTTAATGGTACTAACAATGGCAGGGCTGTCAATTAGGTTGTTCATGACTCTGTATAATAAAATTAAATCTGAAATGATTCTTCTGTCAGATAGCGTAATTAAATTAAGTCGATTCATCAAACTTATATAATTAATGTTTTCTATTGGGATTTTGAGCTTGAAATTTAAGTACCTAAGAAATTTGTGTTGAACCCGTTCTATTTTGTAATAAAAGGAACACTTTTTTTTTTGACTTCTGGGATGAATTTATTTGCAAACGCGTATGAAATATTCAGGGTTCAAGCTTCAAATCATTTTTTTAAGCTTCATTAAACCCTTTGCAGTTAATTTGATACAAATTGTTGGCACCTGTATTATTTTCAAAATTCTTCCTGTTACAACGATTTATTGTATTGCGCACATCATCCTGGGAGGTACTATAATATGATTATTAATATGTTTGTTCTATGTCCGTGCTGCTCAAGAAGGACAGAGGGTTAGATGTTCCTTGTAACATTATGGTATACGCATTCGAGTAAGTATGTACGTAAGTTGCACGTTTGGCATTAAAAATTTAATATTGGCACGAGGTGTCTCAGAGCTTACTAGTATTTATTTATTTATTAACGCCCTTTTTGGGGGCTTTTACACATGAATAATAAGAAATAAACAGTATTTATTGTACATAGTTGAATTGCCTCAGTAACAATATTTTATTTGTTTATATGAAGCAGATACTTTGTTATGTGACATTATAATTAAAAATAAAACTATAACTTTGTAAACCCCACTGTTATTTTTTATGTACTTAATGCTGACCGGGTTTCGCTACAACCGAAGCTTCTTCAGGGCAGTACAATACTCTACTAAAATTAAGTTAATTTTGAACATGTAACTATATATATAAAAAATACTGTACATAAAAAATAAAAGTGGGGTTTACAAAGTTATTGTTTTATTTTAAAGAATATTTTATATTTGTTTAAAGATAAATTGAAGATGTCCACGGACTTGGTATAATTATTTCCCTTTATTAGTTTTCTGGGCAAAGACGAATATATATGGTAGTTAGTCCTAAAATTTCTGCACTGAAATAAATCCTGACTTCTGCTATTTATTACGTTGTGGTATCCGGAAGCGTATCGGTTCAAGCAATACAATTTTATATAAAAAATACCAAGTCAGTGAAAATTCTTCTGTCAGATAATTTGAGCATATATATGTCATTTTAGAGTGTTATAGTTCAACATAATTGCTGGAATACCCATTTTAAAATTTAGAAAACGTAAGAATTTGTTTTGTATTCTTTCAACAGCTTGTTCATGAGTATGTGGATTCCAGACGGGAGAATGGTACTCCAGCTGACTTCTAACATAAGCAAAATATAACAGTTTAATACACTTTATATTGTTAAAATTTCTAGTTAGCCTAGTTATAAATCCCAACATTTTTAAGCCCTTATTTCAAATATCTGTCATGTGGTTAACAAATTAAATATTTGATTGAAAAATGATGCCTAGGTATTTAATTTGTATTAATGTCTCAAGACCATTGTTATCAAAATTGTAATAAAAGATCTAGTATTAGTACATGGTATAATTTGGACCTGCTGATTTAGGCTGTGTGACAGTACCTCCTACCTTTGTACCGCATTCTTTCTGTCATCATTTTCCGGATATCAGTTCACTCCATGAAGATTCGTAATTAATCGGATACCTACCCAACATTACAAATTTTAAGAAAGTAAGGAGCAAATACAATTAAATGTTAACAAGACATTTCGGCATGAGAAAATGCCTCGAAATTCAAAATACAGTATGAAACCCGATGTCGGTAATAAATATTCACGTAAAAAATTTACACAGTTAAAATGTTCCGTTCCAAAATGTCCCCGGTAAATCGTTCCTTACCAAAATGTTCACAGTAGAAAGAACTCAGGTTTCACAATAACAATTAATAAATTTATTAAAAGATTAGTTTAAGAAAGGTTAGGTCAGATTATGTTAAGTTAGATAAGGGACATTTTGGCAAGGAACATTACACTGGGAACATTTTGACCGGGAACATTTAAACAGGTAATATTTATTCTGGGTACATTTTGACAGGAAACATTGCTCCCAGAAACATTACTACCTAGAACCATAAAAAGAAGGCGCATTAAAAAAAAAACAGAAGCAACTTTGCTAAATGCTTTGTAGAAGTTGAATAAGCATCTCCAGTACATTAAAAAAAGATCGGTACTGATATTCTAACTTTAATACCAGTTTTATGAGTATATGTGTAGTACTTGATGTTGTATGCCAAATAAGAAACTCTAGGAGTTATTTAATTTTTTTTTTATTAATTATAATATTCTAACTTAAATAACAGCGAAATTATTTCTTATTTTATGCTTAGTTTAAATAGTTCAAAGAATTTTTATGGTTAAAATTTTTTGATGCCCGCTAGAACGTCCGTGACATCAGAAGGAGCCCTGTGACGTAACCAATAATTTACAATACTAAACGGAGACGGATTCGGGCGGTCGGAAAATGATAATCGTTCTATTTACTTTTGTAGTACGGTGAGACATATGATGTAGCCAATGTTTTAATATATATGAGATATAACACTCTGTATTTGCATCTAAAACCTTACTTTTTTTTTTTTTTTTTTCAAGAGCGGAGACGGTTTACATAAATAAAGTTCCCGTGAGCACTTAAGCCGTAGGCCCATTGTGCTATCTCCCATTTTACCTCATTCCTTTGACAGTAATCCAGTCCCTTTTACAAAGTTCACCAGGATTGTCATTGGAAATGAAGCTATATCTTCTGGTTCGACAATGTGTCTTCCCAGGTCTCATTTCTCCTCTTCACTCCTCCGCGGTTCCCTGAAGGCCCCACGAGGGAAGAGGGCTTCATCTCTCCTCTCCACTCCTTAGTTTCCTGAAGGCTCCACGATGGAGAGTCCACCTCCCCTTGGTTCCCTAAAGGCCCCAAAAGAGAAGAGCCCACTCCACCTTGGCTCCCCGAGGGTCCCAGGAGGGAAGAGGACTTTTCTCTCCTCTTCACTCTTCCTTGGTTCCCTAAAGGCCCCATAAGAAAGAGTTCACGGAGATGGCCTCATTTCTCCTCTTCACTCCTACATGGTTCCCTGAAGGCCCCACATGGGAAGAGGACATCATCTCTCCACTTCACTTCCCCTTGGTTCCGTGAAGGCCCCACAAGGGAAGGGTTCATGGAGGTGGCTTCAGCTCTCCTCTCCACGGCTTCTCCTCTTGGTTCCTCCTAAGGGCCCCAGGAAGAAAGTCCACAGAGGTGGCCTCAGCACTCCTAGGTTCCCAAAAGGCCCCTAGTTTTCGAATGGTCCAAATTTTTTGTCCCACGAGTGACCAGGGCAATAGAAGGTCCACTCCAGCAGAGCCCCGAATGTTGGAGTAAGGTCTAAATACTCCGAGATGCGACCTTGTTTCTCGGAGGCACCGTTCTTGACACTGTTCCCCAGGACATTCAGCCTGAGCACGGTAGCTCACACTTGGCTTGGCTTGGCTTGGGATGGCTATTGCAGGTTTGTGTTTCCACTCCCTGAGCGATGGGTTCGCCACACTCCCTACGCTAAACTTCCAAATAATAGTAACACAGGTATTTCAAAATATATAAACCAATATTCGCAAAATTTGTCAAAAATTGTGATTATTTTTTAAATTTTTATTTTTTATATGAAACGATAAAAAGGGAAATGTTTATAACCTTTAGATAATACGTGTGTGTAATAAAATATGTTTTTGTTTAGTATAAAGTGATATTTTTACAGTTTACGGGAAGAAAATTACCGGTAAACGACAAAACAATTTTTCAAATCAAATATTTTATATTTTTAACTCCGTACATAAGTTTTTAATTTTAAAATTGAACGAGTATATCATCCGCTTTCAAAACTAGCTATTCATTTTGGTTAGCATTGAAAAACAGCGAATCTAATATCTAATAAATAGTTAAACAAATTTCGGATAACAAAACATAAAACATTTCATTTATATTAGAATAACTCACCTTATAATAACTTTTGAAGGTTAAACCCATCAACGTAATATATCATGGAGGAAGATGATTTTAATAGCTTTTAACTGGTAACGTAACGATCTCAACTGGGTCTCAGTTACTTCAGTTACCGTTTTATTTTTCTATGTCTTGTTTTTTTCATATTTTCGTTTAAATTTTTTAGCATTATCTTCTTCTTCAACCTTACAAAATATTTCATACAATAAAAGAGGCGAGGACTCCGACGTGACGCTAGAAACAGTCAATTTTATGATGCCGACCAAGCGAGGCGTTTTGAAGATAGAGGCCCCTAGATTCCTGCTTTTTTACAATAACTCCACACAAGAAAAGCTCCATTGAAAAAAATATTTTCCCTCGGGGCCTTTGTCGTCTTTGGGGATACTGTGTGGAGGGTCTCTTTAGGGAAAGGAAAGAGAGGAGGTTCCGGGAACGAAAAACGTATGAGGGGTGGGTACGAATCTGGGGGTCAGTGTGTCAAGGAGTGACGGACATATTAATCGGCGGCCGGCGTAGTCCAGCGGTAAGGCTTTTGACTAGCATTCGGAAAGTCGCGGAATTGAATCCCGGCGTGGCAAATAAATTTTATTTGATTAATTTGTGTTATTTCACATTTTTTTTCATTTTAAATAATATATAGTATATTTGCGGCCCGTTCGGGAGTGGAAGATACTCTCAGTATCGCCCTGGTGTAAGACCACCATTCAGAATTGAAACATTGTTTGAAATGGCTTTAGCCGTGTTTGGTGACCAGATCTGAATAGCCAGGTACTTCCCACCTTCCTCTTCCCCATCTCCTTCCCCTCCCCACTACCTTCAGCATCACAACATACCCCAATTGGGGATGCCATAGTCTCACTGACTCCAGACGGGAGCAGTTGGGACTCTTGTCCGGTATTCATATTAAAAAAAAAAAAATCCATTTCTCTCAATGAGGTGCACGGCAATGGATCGAGAGAATCCGGCTGGATAAATCAAAAGGTCTCCCTCAACCAGTTTTACTCAATCCGAAAAACCATGCAAACCCCAGTAAAACCTCACCCAATGAGCCCGAGCATCTCTGATAAGTCAACAAACGTAGCGAACCACTTGAAGTGACCTATGGCAGAGGTATTGGTTATCTAGTAAATGGCTCCAGGGGCGGCGGTACCCATACCCACCTCCTAAAGTTACAGCTGACTTGTCATACCTTTTTCCTTCCCAGAACTGATCTCCCTCCTTTCCTAAAAAGACCATCCTCCCAGCATCTCCAAAGATGAAAGAGACCCTGAGAGAAATTATTTTCCTTGGTGCCTTCTGTGTGGGTCAATTTTTTTTTTAATTCATCGGGGTTCCTCATTTTGAACTCTGGCAAAATCTTTTCTAAGAAGAACATCTCCCAAAAATGAAATTTTAACCGTTGGTCAAAAATTGGTATTGGCAAGGCCTTGCCAGTGCCAATTTTTGAATATATGATTTAATTCCCACCTAGGTTACAAATCTAATACAACACGCCCTGTGTGACTCACACTTACTCATCAGCTCGCACTTGCGATAGAGCGTATTTATTCCGTAGAAAATTATCTTATGTCAACAGGTTGATAACAGAGATAACGCTTAATTCAAGATAAAAAAATGCTTTAATTACAAAATGTTATATCACTAACAAATACAGATAACGTGACGGTTGATTTCTAACGACCTTTTTGAGGAAATTGTATATTTTACCTAGTTACTTCACCAATTTTTTGAAAGGTCTAATCATAGCAAGTTGAGCAATCGCTCTGATATCAGAAAATTCTTCGTCGAAATGATGCATAGGTTAGTCAGTCTGTATCCACGCCACGGGAGTGATTTGATTTCGAAACTATTTTGAAAGAGCTAGTATTTTTAATAAATTCACAAGTGATAAAATAAACACTTTCGGGAGTGTAATAAATTTTTTGCAATTATTTCGTTAAATTACCACTTCGGTAATTTCGAGTTTGGTTTTCGTGTGAATTTGTATACAGTGCTATCCGAAAATGGGCGGAAAGGGAGAAGGGCAAGGGGAAGGAAACGGAATGGGAAAGCTGGAATCTAATATTTACTGCATCAAGTACACTCTATTTTGCTTCAACATCATTCTCTGGGTAAGTGTTTATTAGCGATAGAAAGGGGAGAACGGGGATAGTTCAAACATTTTAGTGTCTTAATTTTGTCTCCGAAATCGTTTCCAAACTCTATTTTTTTATTAAATTAGGAAATCTATTTTACCACAAGAAGCATTATACATTTTTAATAATAATCTCTAAAAATCGCTAAAAAATAGTTTTCATTTTCCACCCCTCCGAATATCTTGGCAGTCGTAATATACACTACTCGTTCATACGTTGTAGTAATTTTGTGAAAGGAATATTTTTTATTTAAATATTATCCAATATCCTGTCTCGCATTTCACTCTTCATTGGATTGCTATTTCATGTTCAATATATGTACGAGAAGACTCAGTTCATACTTATCTGCTTTTGACCTCGCGCGTTTCCGGTTTTGTGCTGCCTTGCGAGCATTTTGTAGGCGGAAATGCAAGCAGACCCTTCCATCTCCACCGTTCATACTCATGGCATTCTGCAGTTTAGTTTAATAAATATATATTCACAATAATATGATTCATTTCCTCGAAAAAAAGTAAGGGAGTATGTTCTGAAAACGATTCCATCTGTGAAAATACCAAAGTGTGAGAATAAATTAATATAGGTTTAAATATAATTAATATATACCGAGAGTATTACATTTTCAGAACTGGTACAGTTTTCGTTCACCTTTTTTTAAACTCTGCTAAAAGTTAGTAACTGCGCTCAAGTTTGTGTTGACTGGTACATACGTCCATTTCCATAGCGTCCTCACCGCAAGTCATATCTGTGAACGGGAAAATTATATTAATGGTCCTGGTATAATTTTACCAATTTTGTTACTGTCCCCATTCTCCCACATGCTTTAATTATGAATAACTTAATTATATGAAACTAATTTTGTATTCCCAGCATACCAAACGTGAATTCTCTAACATAAGATGATTAAAACAATCATAATTCTACCTACTGTTTGCATGTTCTAATTTATGTTTTTCTATGAAAAGTGATTACACTGTTTTACCTAGTAATTAGCACAATAAGTGGACCACGCATGCGTGTACTGAGTTGGAACAAAGTCGCCTTATCGTCATTGTTTCTTATCTCTTGTATTGATTCTCAGAATATAGTTGATAATTAAAATATGGCAGAGTAAAGCTCTCTAAACACCATAGGTAACTTATCAAATTTACTTAAAAATATAATAATACGATTAGTCATGTGTTTCCGTAGAAATGTCTTTCTACGGTACCAACTAATATTTGAGGTCCTATTTTTCGAGTTTGGTGTTATCAATTGTTTACGCAGAAATATCTCGTCATCGAAATTTTCAGCCCGTTATGTTGTGTCATTTTAAAACAAATGACGATATTTGACTTAACTAATCCCTCAGTGCTTCTAAACAAATAATGAATGTTTTTAAAAGAACCATAAAGGATGCTAATGAAAATAACCCTTTATAAAATATTATTAGGCCAAAATTTGTGCTGAAAAGGTTATCTACTATTGTCCACGTTCTTTATTACCCTACATTTTGGTCTATACCAGTAAGTCGGGTCTTCCGTGGACCCCTAGGGGTTCACGGGAGACCCGACGGGGGTTCACTAGGCACGATAAAGAAATGGGGGTTCACAAGTTGTATGTGGGAGCCCACCAATTGGTTTCGATTGAGACTCATCCCGTGCCCCATATCTAAAACCCATCTCACCCCCCATCTCACCCCCCATCTCATATTCCATTACGCCCCCTCCATAACAGAGCGACTGGCAAACAGCGAGCGTTATTGTACCGGTTGTGCATGAGATCTTAAAATGCCCAGCTATACAAGGGGGGGCGTAATGGGATGGTGTACTGTACTGGGATGGGAACATACCCATATCCCATTACGCCCCCTCCGTCATGGCAAATATAATCTCGAATACTGGTCCATTTTGCCCCCGCTTGAAAACGTCGTAGCTACGGTACTGCTCCGTTGTGACAGACCACACCTCGCCATTCAATATTCAGTTCAAAGCTTGTCGAGTTTTGGGAATATGGTAGAAATGTACTAGCAGGGGGTCCACCGTGACCAGTAAAATTTTGAAAGTGGTCTACGAGAAAAAAATTTTGGGAACCTCTGGTCTATACTACGCTACCTACTGAGTGTTTACCGCCTCCCAAGTTTCAGTTGGGTTGAAGAGTCTAGTTAATATATATATTCATCATTTTAAAAAAAATCTCATTCGCCACAAACACAAAATTTAAAAAAATACAACACTAATTCAGTAAAATAACATCACCATGGTCGATCTTCACGAGAATCTCAGTTCTTTAATCTTCTTTAAAATATTTGTACTTGGTTTAACTACATACAGTGTTTAAAATAAAGATTAAAGATGATTAAACTCTGGCGAGATTAACCGACAGTTAGACAAAATGCTGTAAAGTTTTATGCACGGATTAAGTTTTAGTATACCAGGAGTGCAGACGAAGAATGTTTCACTTTAAGGTTTGGCTGTAAGGATCATATAAGACTCGGTGTAGATTGTTAGGGTTAAGTGTTTACGAAGTACTGAGAAGCGCTTTGCCTCCCTTAATAATAAATGAAGTACTTAGAAGTGTCTGGAGCGATTTCGCGACATGTTCATGTACGTTTTATAATACGGTGAGGCATCTCCGTCAGAAGGATTTGATCTTATTATGTATGAACTCCTGAAAACATGATTTAAGTTTAGTAAACTTCGTACCACGCTTATAAAACTTTATGCGTTGGAAATATATTTTTAACTGAAGATTATTGAAGACTGCTACGTTGGTTTTATGATCCGAAGATCTAGAATTATATTGGATTCGAAATATCGTAGTAACGCTTAATAAGATCTGATTTTTAACCAATTTCATTGTGCTTTGATCTAAAGTTGCTAATCTTGTTGTATTCTCGTGATCTTGTTCAATTTGGGAGGTGGGGACGGGTACCGCCGCCCGGAAACCATTTATTGGATAACCAACACCCCTGCCGTAGTCACCCCCAGGTGGTTCGCTACATTTGGTAACTTAACAGGGGTGCTCGGGTTCATGGGGTGAGGTTTGTTTAGGTCTTGGCGGCCAATGCATTTGGCCTCCAACTGCATATGCATATTTTATCTGTGAATACGAATGTTCATTGAAAATGTGCAGTTGTAACGACGATTTTGAAAGATTAACAAACAAATTATTATTTTTTATTAATAAATGTTTTCAACGTGGTCTAGGCAGACAAAATATTAAAATTGGCACGCGATAATTGATAATTGTGAATTTATTTATGATCTTTTCAGGCTATTGCTTTTTTGAGATATGCTTTATATCATTAATATGACAATTAAAAAATATATGCAGAATGGAAGGAGGGAGAAGAAGCTCTTTTTTAATTTAAAATGAATATTTTAGAAAAAATTATTGTGTCCAATTATTCGAATATCTGGCGCAATTCCTGAGGGACTCGTCGGTCGCATAATTATCTACACAATTTGTGTGAGTGCGGCCCCACCTTAATGTTGATAAGGACCGATAAGCGAGAGATAAGGATGCTCTTTGTGTGAAAAGTTGGCACCTGACTCTCAACCGAACCATAAACGGGTGAGCGTTGGATAAACCTGTGAGAATTTCGATATTTAAGTCATAATATTTACAAATGACGGGTGGTACCAAGCCGCTTTAAGGGTCCACTATTCGAATTTCGACCGATTTCTTACATATCTCTCTTATACATTTGAAGTTTTTAAGCTCTTAAAAAAATATATATATATGATATTTGAAGATAATATCTAGATACGTTCCACGCCGAAACGCAAATTATATGAAATTTCCTGGATAGAAAAAAACAAGTCTATTTCTATTAAGTTCAACACCTCGGCTGTGGAACGTTTTGTCGGCCTATGTGTTTCTTCCCTCCTATAGGAGGGTCAATTTGAGGCCCATGTTCACTCCTTCCTCCCCTAAAAAATTTCCATAGTTGACACAGGCCCTGAAGGAAATTATTTTCGTGGTGTTAATGTATTAAAAAATATAATATTATTTTTCGGGTGTTTAGGGTTTCACTAGTCTTACCTTAACCATTCTTGACATTGTCGATATTATTTGGAGTAAAAAATATTAATTTTGGTCTCCGATTACATTTTTAGATTTGTTTTCATCTTAAAATATAAAACATCATCAGGAATTAGACAGGTAGGATTGAGATTAGTCGGCTGAGGGACCAGTGATGAAATGTGTTTGGTTTTGAAAAAAAAACGCTTAACTTGGCGAAAGCCATTTCAAGCGACGCAACGCGAAAGCCATTTCAATATTGAATTGTGGTCTCTCATCATAAATATTATTATTTGTGAACCGAGACGCTAGCCGAGTCACGAATTATGCGAAAGGAACGAAGCAACGGCTAACAGCGCTTTATGCCGCCGTCAACTACTTCGTTTCTTTCACGTAATTCGTGGCTCGGGTTCAGCCATTTATTGCACGCGCAAGCACTATCATCGGGAATAAAGACGATGAAATGCCGCACACTCCTCCATTCTGCCGCACTTTCATTAAAATGCATCAAGGAAACATCTTTTTTCTTTATTTACTGTATGTACAAGCGCACAAGTACAAAAAAATCTACACTGTTCATAAATTCCTTTGATATTCATACCAACTTCTTATTAAGGGTCTACTATTCGTATTTCGACCGATTTTTTATATATCTCTGAAGTTTTTAAGCTCTTAAAAAAATATTTGTTATTTTTGAAGATAATATTTAGATACGTTCCACGCCGAAACGCAAATTATATGAAATTCCCTCGATAGAAAAAAATCGCAAAGTATGCTCCGAAAATTATTTTAAACAAGTCTATTTCTTTTATTTTATAAGTTATATTTGTGAAAAAATTCAAAATGTTTCTTTAAATGATACCTAAGATACGTTCCACGAGATTTTTGCTCTATTTTAAACGAGTTATGTTTTATTAAGCTTTTTCGCAATTTTCGCTGCTATTTTACGGCTTAAAATATTAGCGCGCTCTGTCCAACATTCGTAATTACATATCTCTCCATCTTCTTCTTTTTCAGCGCCGTGCGTTTCAAGAGTGCCGCATTAAGTGGAACGTTTGCGCGGCCCATTTTGGCCGGTTTCATACAAATCTTAAATTTGGATTTGAGATCAAAATACCCAACCAAACTGAAAAATAATTTTAGTATCAAAAGGTATATCAAATATCTATTACGAATGTGAGCTACTTTATTTATTTTTGCTTTAAATTAAAAGATATAGGAAATAAAAGATTTTAGTGTTTCATGATTTTAGAGGCAACTTGGGCAATTATTTGTGAGTAAATGAAGAACATTAAAAAAATAATTTTACTACCAAATTGGCCGCTCATATGTTTTTCTTAAAATAGTATTTTTGAAGTCGAACTGAATATCTTTTACGTTGGAAATTGGTAAAAAATGCTCAAAAAATTATAATTTTATAGTATATATCATTTCGGGGGATCAATTGTCGTGAGATCAATTGTCGGGGGATCAATTGTCAGGGGATCAATTTTCGGGGGATCAATTGTCGGAGGATCAATCGTCGGATGATCAATTGTCGGGGGATGAATTGTCGAGTGATCAATTATCGGGGGGTCAATTGTCAGGGGATCAATTTTCAAGAGATCAATAGTCGGGGGATCAATTGTCGGGTCACTGTTTTTTTATATACTCCAGCTTATCTCTACATCTACATTATTAACAAAGCTAAAGTATTTATAAGTTCGAAGACTCGTCAACAATAAACGTAATTTTATTGATTTCGTATTGATTCATACATTTAAAGATTCATGATAAATCCATGTAAACATGACGACATATCCTTAAATATAGTTGAAAACGATAAGATAGTGGAAAACTCATCGAAAAAATATAACTAATACATTATGCGATATCATATCGCATATTGATTTGATAATCTAATAATAACATTTTATTTATTCATTGGCTCGCTAACGGAATACATCACATAATTAATACAGTAATTAACATTTTTAATATGGCCATAATGATGATTCTAATTATAGGTGAGCACACCATTCATCTCAATATTCTTTATGTATCAATCCGATATAAGTAAATACATACATACGTATTTATCAATATATACGCATTCATGTACACACTCATATGCACATACATACACATATATACAGAACCAATGCATAAGTAGATAAATAATACAATAATTACAAAATGGCTCTAAGTGAAGAGATAGTCAGGTATATGCAAGTATAAGTTGCTTTTGAGGTAGTGATTGAATTCGACAATATATTCATGTCTTGACGATCGCAGTATTTATTATATAATCGTGTCATTCTTAACGTAGGTTTGAAAAAACTTTAATTCATACGATAAGTATCGATCCAGGTTTTAGGATTTATCGAGAATTTTGGCATTATATTAAGATTAATTTGATTCATTAAAGATGTATCATGCATATTGTTATGACTTTAATCAGAGTGATTTGTGTCTTCTTTTGGAGGAACTTGAAGCTGGTGACACAGCGAACTGCCTAAAAATAAATACCAAATCATTAACAACGTTATATAATAATTTTGTCTGGTAATCACTAGAAAAAAAAGAAACATTGTTTAACGTTAGTAGGTTTGAAAAAAATTTTTTTCTTTGGAACTTATTTGGTTAGGGTACACAAAGGCTCAGTTGTTTCGCAAAAATTCTCGTGGGACAATGTTCTTAAATAATGGCCATTCAGCACCATTGTTTTTTTGGCATTTGAAAGGTCCCCGTTAACAGCCGATCATAGCTGAATTTAGGTAATCTATCCAGATTATAGATGAATTCTATGAAATTGTAATAGGCTGACAAGCTTAATACTGTGATAGTTGTCTTCTTCTGCTGTTCACAAATGGTTCAAAAGCTGAAACGAGCCAACAATCGTCATTTAACGAGGACCCTTCATCTGTCAAAAAAACAAAATGAACGCCGAATGGCCATGTGATGACAAAGTTGGAAAACTATCTAAATTCATACAAATTTATAAAAGGTCTCACCTAAAAAGTCTCTCGTGTGTGCATCTCTATATACCGTAATGGATTTTTATATCCGCAACTTAAGTTCCCCGGGTTCTTATATTTGATTTTATTTGAAACAACCCGTCCGCGTTCCAATAATTTTTTTTTTTAACATGAGCTCCACACAAGAGGCCCTGAGGAAGGATAATGTTCTATTTATCTATCATTCATCACAAAGTTACTCTTTTCCGTATTATATCAATTTAGGAGGTGGGTATGGGTACCGCCTTTCGGGAACCATTTATTGGATAACCAATGGATAACCTTGCAATACGTCAGCCAAAGTGGTTCACTATGTTTAGCAGGGATGCTCAAGTTCGTGTGGAGAGATTTGTATAGGTCTTGGCGGCAGATGCGTTTGCCCACCTGCTGCGTGGAGGGCCGAATCGGACTGGTTAAGGGAGATTTTTTAACACCCCAGCCAAACTCTCTCGACCCATCCCCTTGTACACTGTGGGAGGGACAGATTCATACGTCCGTCACTCTTGGACACATTGACTCCCAGATTCCTACCCACCCCTCGTACCTCTTTCCTTCCCAGAACTTCCTCTCCTTCTTTTCCCCGAAAAGACCCTCTATACAGCATCTCCAAAGATGACTTGGCTCCGAGGAAGTTTGTTTCCTCAGGGCCTCATGTGTGAATCTAATGCAAAAAAAAAAAACAGTATTTTTAATTTTAATTATTCATTATTTTTACACTACCTATTTAACGAGGGTGCGGGTTACCATGTTATTCACACTTCAACAAAAACTGCAAAGGTTTTAAGTTTTTGAGCGAGTAATGGGTCAACCGAAATATTATTTCCCAATTTGTAATAGTCACTTTTAAAAGCCATTTGTTAAAGCACGCTTGACCGGTTTTCGAAAATTTATTAATGACTTGAATGCAAGCCAAAAACACTGTTGACAAACGTTTCAAAATGGTTTGGTCCCCTTGTTCACCGTTCGGTGTTCTCTCTGAACATGTCTGAATAACCCACGTACATGTCCTCGTCGTAATAAGGACACCTCTTGATTCTTGGCACCTGAAATCAATTAAAACTTTCCTAAGAATTTGAGCCCAAATTAAGAGGCTTTCAAAGTTTCATGCTGGGAAAGCAGATCTGTTTGCAAATTATTGTACAACAAAAATAAGAAGTTCATTACATTTCGAGTCGTTTTTCCGCAGTGGTAGGCAAATAGATTTGTTGAAAAACTTGACGACTTGATTGTAGTAGATTGTTTAAAAGCTAGTTCGCACCCAGGCGTCTCGAGTTCAATCTTATGCACCTTTGTTTTGTCCTCCATCATTGCGAAAGAAACAAATTTACCTTTTATTATAAGAGTAAGGAGGATTCAAAAGTTGTCTAATTATTTTTATGCAGGACATATTTTTTAAAAATATTTTAATGTCGCTTATCTTCGTTTTGGTATATATTCTCACATTAGATAAGTTATAAGGTGCAGTTTTTTATCTTATCTTATTTGATTGATTCCTGTGACGGGTATGCCAATTCCTAACTTTATTAATGTGATAAGCAATTTCCCTTCATGTATATTTATATTTTAAAACATTTCATTAAGACGGTAGATTTGAAGTCATTATTGAAATATCGTACCGAATTACGGTACTAAACAAATAATACATTAATAAACAATTGTAGTACGGTATAAACAAAAATAAATAAGGTCATTATCAATTTGAAGCCTTAGGCCTTACCACTTAGGCCTTGAGCCTATCTTCTTGTAAGGTCGAAATATTTCGGCCTTGCAATAAAATCCAAATAAATGGAGTATTTCTGAACGCATCTGAAACCTTAAAACTGATATTAAAGGTGTTCCAAATTTTATAATTCAAAATTAACGTACAGCTTTTGAAATACAAAAAAATTTAATGCAATCATTAAAATGTTTTAAAAATGGCTCACCTTACGTTTTTTCTAACTAAAAATACTGTTGACGAAAAAAAATAAAAACGAACGTATTTCGTAAAGCAAATGTATTATAAGCGTTGTCGTTAACTGCCCTTTTTATCTTTTTGTGTAAAAATAATTAACTTAAGATTTCCATTTTTTAAATTGCGGCGGAAATCTTTGGATTCAAAAATGTATATTCAAATTTTTTTTTTGGTGATTTTTAGATTTAGTATAAAACTTAATATTATTATTCGAACATAAAATATGGTGTTTTCTCTTTGTAGCACTATTTAGATCATATTTCTTACCATCGTAGTAAGGGAGACACAACAATACATAATATGGAAGTATATAGGAAGTTATATCAAATGATTTTTCCTTTGTCACGTATTGCAGATAGATATTGAGGATAAAATAAACGAATACCTTAATTCCAATGACGACATCAATTTGCTAGCACTATATTGTGAAATCAAGAAAACATTTCTGCATTTGATCATCTTTTAACCGTCGGTCGGTTTTTGCTTTTACACAAATAGGTAGGTAGGTATACATCATAAAACATCGATTACCACGACCTTTTTTATTCATCGCAAACCTAATATCAGCCGATACCCATTCAGATTCACCTTTATGTTTCCAGTCCAAGTCCTGGTTATTGCCGAAGCTCGCCTTAACATTTTGCTGAGTGCCAAGGAAAACTTAAACTGTTAGCGAGGATTTAGTGAGGGACCACGTGTGCTTAATGCTTGCTAGCCGCAGAAGCTTTCTTAGACACGGGCGCCGGTGTTGGTAATTGCGCGTATTTATAGTGAGATGGCCCTAAGCAAGATATTACGGGAGTTACCGTTCTCGTTTTTAACATGAAGCTCTATCGAAAAGGGGTAATTAAAAAGTTTTAAATGTTTTCATACAAGGCCAGGTTTTTTTAATAGTTCTCAAAAAGTTATATCTCAAAATAAACGGGGTAAGAACCGTTGCTCGTTAGCTTAAAGAAAAATATTCATATTTTTTTTTATCACCTGATGAGAGACCGTAACATAAAATTAATTGTGCGTAGGTTAACACTTAAATTAAATAAAAAAATAGAAACATTCTCTTCCATGTTCTCATTTTCATCATCTACTTCAGACAGACTACTATCATTTTCAAGAGGATGCCTTAATTTTACCAATCTCCTGGCAAATGGAAGTTTTGTTTGGTATCACATAATCTTAATATTTCAAAATGAATGTATCTTTATTTGCCCTTATGCGGTGAGCTCTAGCATTATGAAATTATTTCCTATACCATTCATCCGATGGTAATGAAAATTTAGTGAGTTGTTATCTATACTTTAATATTATAAATGCGAGACTGCGTGTGTTTGTTTGTTACGTTTTCATGCATAAACCAATAAACCGATTTTTTAAATTCTTTCATCAATAGAAATTTTCACTTTATGCGAGTAATACAGGCTATCTTTAATCGTAAGCTCTGGCGTTATGAAATTATAATTATTAATATAATATATTTATTATACGTTTTCTGCCGCTAACGAAAGCGAGTTATTGCTGGCATCAGAAAACAAATCGCTGACGTTGAAACGATCTTGATATATATGTATATAATTACTTTTTTTTTTATTTCAGGCGTCATAGTTAATATCTATCTATCCATATAAATAAAAATGAATCTTTGAAATGTTGGTACGCGCATAACTTCCGAACTGAACCAAATTGGATAATTATTTTTTTTTTACTACTGGTAAGCTCTGGCATTATGAAATTTTGGTGACACGTGAGCTGTTTGAAAACTGAATGTATCGAGAATGAATGTATGGAATGCGGGAGGGGGGAGGTGGGGGGGGGGATAATTGATAAGTGCAAGCGCTATAGTAATTTCCCCCTAATACCATGCGAGCAAAGCCGCGGGTAAAAGCTATTAATTTATAAAACAGAAAATGTTGCAAAAACAATTGCATTATAAGATAACTAACTTCTTTTCGGATTCAAATTTCGGCAAAGCGTTCGCTTGTGTGAACAAGTTGACAAAAATCGATGTATTAAGACTCTAAAAGGTTAACTCCAAATTAAAACCTTCCACAAGATTACACTCTGTCAATGGACATCGGAGAAGGGAATCTAAAAATGCAATTAAGACATTAACTGCCTTCTATTGCAAGGAGCGTCATCTCAATAGAAATCGGATCAAAGAAACGGAAATCGTTAGCCCTAGTTCCGGTTCCGTTGCATTCACTTTCCTTCCTTGGCTCCTGTGTAAAAACTAATGACGTCTTTTGTTAGGATCTCTACTTCCTGCTGTCGTTCATTTCCTCTTTGTTATAACGCTGCTCCGTTCGTTGGACGCTTATGTAGACGCCTATTTGATATTAAAACTCTGGAAGAAAAGCGTTTATAAGACATTCCCAATTAAAAAACTCGTCACGGTAAATTTTCCGAACGGAAATTTACGTCTAACCGGAAAATCACCGAAGCTTTGACAAGATACTTATATCCTGACATATTGTCTCTCCAAATCCATGCACTTTTATCAACCTTCACACAAAATTGATGTTTTAATATTGTTGGAACATCGAAGGAATTTTTAAGGGATGAAAGGATAGCTAGCTTAGCGGGTAGGGTGTTCGACTACTATAAGATAGGCAGAAATTAATTTAAAAACAAGTTATGCTTAATAAAAACTCAAACTGTACTTCAAACCTTCGGATTTATATCGTCTATTTTATTATAGTTAATAATTACGCTGATATCAATGCCCATTCTACACAACTGGTGGAACTTCTTAAGGGGACCAATGCACAGTAATGTGCTTGGGTCCATACAAAGGTTCCTCCCGTTATAAATATGAAAACAAAGGTACTGTAAAGGTATCTTGTACCGTAAATATATAAATAAGATGTATTCAATGAAAATGACACCAATTAAAACTCCTAGCAAACAAATTGAATAATTAGAACTGTGTACTCACATAACGTAGTAACACCCTCAATTTACATTACTTTTGGAGCACTGCTCTACTTCGGACCAAAACTGTTTAATATTTTTCTGGTCGTAATTAAAAAATAAACAGTTTATCAATTAAAATAATCAGAAAACTGATCAAGTCAACAGGTCGAGATTTCATTAAAAAAAAACTGGAAAATAAAGAATAACATAATCACGAACCGTAAATACACCAACCATAAGCAAAATACTACAATTTACTCTTTGCATATTTTTTAATTAGAGGTTTATATCACAATCAGAATAATGTAAAATAATAATTGTAAAATGTGGACCTCCGTACAGGGATAATAACTAGTGAAGTCTATATAACAAAAATAAGTAATTTGTGGCTGATCTTCAAAGTAATACATAAACAAAAGTTATTTAGCAAATATTGAAGAAAAAAACATACAGCATTATGCAATTTTTTTGAATTCTAACCATGAAGTATAACTTTGTGGTTAAGTAAGTTAATTTTAATGGGTAGGCAAGTGATTTATTCTGCCTTAATTATCTACGTTGTAAATTAAATTAAATACTTGGTAGATGTATTTAGACTCCGCAAAGTAGATATTGAAACTACAGATATTTGAACAGAATTATATTAAATCCCCTTTATAATGAGAACGGAAATAGTCTGAACTACTTTGAATCATGGCATAAATAACTCTTGAGCTTAAATTGTGCAAATAGTTGAACATATTCTACCAAGTTTTGCATTTATCTTTCATTAGACATGGATCTTCGGCTGAAACTTCTCGAGTAACTCTAACAACTGGGAGAAGAAAGCCACAGACATGCGTGCTTGGATATAACTATCTACTAACTTTCAGATCCATTGTTGTTCGTTTTTGGGTTGTGAAATGTATTCGATACAGTACACAGTTGAAAATAGGCGTTGGAATAATCACCGTAATACTGTTAACTTTAAAGCTATTTATGAGCAGTGTTTTTCAAGCCAGCTTGCTTTTATCGATGCGTATTTTAGATATAACGAAATCATAAAATGGAGAATATGAGTATCGAAAGCAGACAAGTTCAAACTATCATTCTACTCCTGGGAGAAATTGGGTGAGGAAAAATAGTAAAATTAAAATTTTGTATTTTGTTCAAAATTTTAATTTTTTCTAACTGAATTAGCCTATTATTCAAGCGTCGTAAAATAGTCACTTAGTAGCCAAATATCGATTTTTTTTTAAATTGTCTCTCCCGCAGAAAAAAAATTTAAGGAAAGTACATACCCATTGTAAAAATATATTCCGTCATATTATTCACCATAACAAACGACCCTTTCAATCAGTTAAGGGCAACATAAGTCTTGGGCATAGCAAGCAGAGATGATGTGTTCTCTATGGGGACATAAACATAGATTTGGTCTAACGGTATCAGATTCGGGATCGAAACTCCCAAAGGCCCGGAATGTGAAACATGACTCGGCATTCCCGATAATTAAACGGACATGTTGGATTTGATTGAAATTGAATGTTCTATCATTGTTTATCCGACATTGAATTGATTATGATGCTTGAATGGAGATGAACCGATTTTTTGTAAGAATCTATGATATGTCTATGAAAATTAAGTCTAAAAAATCTATGAAAATCGTTTCAAAGAAATTGGGTGATGGTTTGCGTGTACGCAATGTTTAAGGTGTTTATTCATCATCGTCACGGCGTTAAGTCCTGTTAATTTTTAAGTGCCATTTGGCCTTCTGCACAATATAAAAAAATAGTCTCTATTGGCTCTGGCCTCTAGAAATTCATCCGCAATACATAGACAATTTCATCCTGCTCAAATATTCTTACAAGTAGTTAGTCCACACATTTCCCTATTTGCCACTGGGTCGCTTTCACGGGTGTCTACCGTTTTGATTTATTGGCTTCTTATTGGATTTATTGTCACCTGAAAAGTTCTCTATACTTACGGTTAACCCACCTCAGTCGCAGCGACATCATATTGTGTTTTTTTGCTCATTTGGTGTCTTATCCTGTTATATTTACAAAATTTCTAAAAGCAAATAATCAATGAATTTTAAACACATTTTTTCCAATAATACCTAAGGGGATATTAATAATTTGTGGACAACGAAGCTTTTTTTTTCGTTTGGCCTTAACAAAATTTCAAATAATAATTGAATTTACTTAATGAATATTGAAATAATAAGGGTATATACTCATCAACAGTATTTATTAAAAAAAAACAACGAAGCCCTTGGTTTATTGAATCCCAAATTGATTAAAAACAATATCGAAAAACAAAGATTTTTTTTATATCAACAACTTTGAAATCTTTTTAACGCCCTTGAGAGTTGAGTCAGTCTTTCAAAGTTTTCCTTTGTTGAATTTATCGACGTCGAATCTTCTGGAAATATTACTCTTAATATCATAACATTCGATTAAATTAAAACCCTTAAAATAAAAAAGGAGTGGTAGATAAATGAACTATATTTTATAATTTGGTTAATTACTTATTTTCTTTTAAACTTTAAATGAATTGCAGATTTCGGGTAGAGTTAGTGTCGCAATAAAAATGCAAATCCGGAAGACAACAACCTGGTACCTAATGTTTATGTGAACAGAAACAAGCGTGTTGTAAATCATACACAACTTACACGTGACACTAAGCTAACTTCGGGAATAAGTGACGATATAAGACCGCTTTGTACGAAATTTACATGATTCACCGAAGGCGAAATAAACTCCAAGCCCGAGTGGTATAGTGCAGCAAATAACACCACTTATCAAAATATTGGCTTTACCTGGAATTTACTTGATAATAATATAGGTTATTTTTGCAGACGTAATTAAAAGAACCCATGATAATTGAAATTTTTCTTTGATAGTATTATTTTTATTTAATTATTTTTTTGTGAATATTTTTTTAATAACTTTTGGCTTCACATTCCTTCATTACAAATTTTATTATTTCGTATTCCTTATAATGCTGTCTAATCACAAGGAGGTAATCCATAATTGGTTGTACTTTGCCTTTATTTACACATGTACAAACTGAAAAATGTAAGCTATCGATTTCCCGAAAATGAATAAAGCAACAAATTAATAAATTAAATAAAATCGTTTTCTAAGTATTTGAGGTTGTTTTGTTTTGGATTTAAAAATATGAGCAGGTACAAAAAATATTTGTTAGACAGATATATCTCATGAATTCTAAAATAACAACTCTAGTATCACAATGTTTGGTATTATTTTATTTAAACTGACATATAGCCGTGGGTATGTATCTTTGTGGTATGGTACACATCATTCTTTTACGGGTTGTAAGTATCTAGGTATTCAGACTTAAATACTATATATTAAAAATAATGTGGCTATTTTTAGTTATACCCTTCCACCTCTCGTCTGAGGGAGCCCTAGGGACTTTTTGATACAATACGATAAAGTTCCAAAACAACGTTCCAAGAAATATTAAGATAACCAACCCCTACAAATCTGGTGTGGAGCTTACACAAGGGCGGGTTTTATTACGAGCAAGTTATGCTGCACAGACTAAGCTTTGATTCATCTGACACAGTTTGCATCGGTAATAACAGCATTGATTTATTTTTATTTTTATTTTAACTTAATGAGTAAAACCTTTAATCTTAATATTTAATTAATTCAAACAATATAAGCGACCCCCAATCGAAAATTAAAACAGAAAAATCAGAAAAAGGTATGAAAATAAAAATGGATTCCAGACAAGATCTAGATAACATTTAGTTCGATGTGAATCTTGCAATCATGCATGTATTGTTTCATAGTGCTTTCACACAAACGAAGTATTGAATTCCGTAAGACTAAACGTAAACTTTAGGGCGCACAGTTTATACCCGCGCTGTGCAGGCGGGTTCCCTACAGAGCATCAGACCATCCGTAAGAATAGAAGCCATTAAAATATGCGTTTAGAAAATGAAGATAATGTTTATAGTTCTTAATCGAAATATGCTACTGTTAATAGTTCTATTAGGGTTAGTTCTCTAGTTGTGCCGGTATATTTTTCTGAGTCGCTTATATTGTATTCAGCCGCCGCCGCTATCCGAATTTCGACCGATTTCTTACATATCTCCCTTAAACATTTGAAGTTTTTAAGCTCTTAAAAAAAATATGTTATTTTTTAATATAATACATTCCACGAACGTATAGATACGTTCCACGCCGAAACGCAAATGATATGAGATTCCCTCGATAGAAAAAAATCGCAAAGTATGCTACGAAAATTATTTAAAACAAGTCTATTTCTATTATTTTACAAGTTATATTTGTGAAAAAATTCACAATGTTTCTTTAAATGATACTTAATATACGTTTTACGAGATTTTTGCTCTATTTTAAACGAGTCATGTTTTATTAAGCTTTTTCGTAATTTTCGCTTCAATTTTATCACTTTAAATATTATCGCGCTCTGTCCAACATTCATAATTACATATCTTCTTTTTCAGCCGAGAAGCGCCGCCTTCATTGATAAGATTTGATTATTATTTGTATACAGCATTTTGTGAAATATGAGCACAGTAATACCAAAATAATTAAATTAACAAATAACAATTGAACAATATTAGATGTGCTTTAAAAATGCTGTCTAAACAATTCTCACATATATATGACCATGTTTCGCAATAAATATTTATAAAGGGTGTTAAGAACTATAACTGACATAATTTAACCAGTGATTCCTGGGGTTAGGTGGAGTAATAAGTGCAAATAAAATCCGGTGACTTTTAAATTTTTTTTTTGGGTCGGGTTGTATTGGCTAGTTAGGGAGGGGATGGGGGGGTTGAGTGATTATTTGGCAGTAACTCATTCACTCCTGAGGAGAGGAAGAAATCCCTCGGAGCTTATGTTATCTTTGGGAATGCTGTGTGGAGGGTTCGTTTTGGGAAAGAAAAGATGCAAGTTCTGAGAAGGAAAATTGTTTGAAGGGTGGACAGGAATTTGAGATTAGTGCTTCCAGGAGTGACATATAAATGCATCTATTCCACTTCTGTGCAAAGGGATTTGAATTACATAATTTAAAAGTATATTTCATCACCTTTCCAAAACAGTTTTTAGTTTTCGAATACATTCGGAAATATTTCATTTATTTGGATTTTATTGAAAGCGGAAATATTTTGAGCTTCCGACAAAACAGGCGCGAGTCGAGTAGTGACAGCAAGAGATGTTTGCGTTTTCGCTTCAATAACCTCTCTGAGCAGAGAAGCCGTGCGCGCTGCGTTTGCTGGCCGTACGCAGAGAGCAAGCGCATTCACGCAAAGGGTGTACTGCGTGCTGCGGCATAACACGCCAAACATACCTATTAAAAATACTTTGGCCTTGAAAACCAACAATCACACATAAGTATATTTTATTTAACACTACATACGTAAGCATAATTATCTAATTTTACGCTTACAACAAACGTATTAGATGAAGTCTTATGCATTTGGAGTGAATACTACCTTAATTTTACCCCAGATTCCTCCAGGAGATATGTTTTCTCTCTATCTATGAATCTCCTCTTTTAGGACCGCGAAATCCATACGAGAACAACATCCGTATTGTATTTTCTAAAGTCACAACTCGGATGGTTGTTTTCTTGTCTACATTAAATTTGGTTTCGATGCTTTTATGAACTTGAAATTTTATACATCCCTCTTATCCATAAGGGTTGTAAGAAAATTTTTATAGTATTTTCACAACAACAACAATTTTTAGTTTATATTCCTCATGTAATGTTAGATCTTAAAGCTACTCCAAGATATGAATTATAAGCTTTCACATAAGATATAAAAATGGTGTGCATTAAAGGCGGGTTATGAGATATTATAAAACATTTCAATTTAATAACACGTTCTTTATCTTGAAAAAGTCAGGACTAGTCTTATCTCGTCGGCTTTGGAGTGATTTTTATGAAAATTTGAATATTAAAAATTTTAAAGCACTTTTATAATAGTAATTAAAGTCATGATGTGTAGTAGATAACAAGGCAATTCGGGAACAAAAAAGTTACCACCTTGTCAGCGTCATTATTATGCGTTTTCTGTTATTATGAATTATTCTACGATGACTCATTTTCCTTCCTTCCGATTTTCGAGTCTGTTCTATGTGTTGGAGCAAATGGCCAGTTTCGGGATAGGTTACAATCTCTAGTTTACGTATTTAGTTATTGTTTCTTTACATGATATTATTGCTTGTTTTTTTACATGTGGGGTTTGACTGAAATTGATTTTTTTTTTTTATAATTTCTACTTATTTCACAGAGATAGAGTAGATGCAACTTAAAGGTAGTGTAGGGGGGTAGGAAAACCTCACAAACTTCTCGCAAACAGCGTGTATAAAAGTATGTAAACAAATCCCGCAAAAGTTTTGAAAAGATTACCCGGAGGATGTTTTGCCCACTCGCTGCTCCGCCCAGCTATTTTCTGAAAGAAAATACTCAAGAGGATTTTATGGTGTACAGTAGAATCGTATATTTAGTTGAATAATATTATTTAGTGCCCTCCAACCTAATGCATTTCAATAAGGTGATTTCGTAAAATGGGTTCCGAAAGGGGTTCCATCAAACCGGAATATATTCTAGACAAACTTACAACACCACACAACTTTTTCCTATTTTGCGTAAATAGCCAGTCTTATAAACCTTACAGCAGGTACTATAACAACTATTATGGGCCCCTATTTTTCAATACTTTGCGGTAAGATCTTTTTTTGCTACAAATTGGGGGCTTTGCGATACGGTGCTCAGGAATTTTACGACATTTTTCCGCCCTAGATCTTTACAATAAGCTCGTAATTTGATAAAATTTTATCTTGAAAAATGTGCCCACCTTATAACGTTTGCATAGCAATTTAAGGTACAAGAGGGAGCTCTGGGAGAATGCTGCAAGCAAGCGAACAGAAATAATATTTTAAAGTGGAAATAAATCAACCATACTTATTTACATTGCGTTGTGCCTTATCAAACGGGAAAACGTAAAGGTAGAAAACTGGGAAAAATTCTATTTCTTACAGTAAACTAATTAAAGCATCTCAAAAACAGTTTTTGAAACGTAAATAAACGGGTTGTTTATAAAGTATTATTATTTCATGTTCTTTAACCTTCCAATACTCGCGCATTGGTCTCTCAGACCGACAAATCAATAATACGTTTTTTTCTCAAAAATTAACAACAATAGGATTTTGAGGTTTTTAGTAACATCTTAATTTGTTGTTAGGCACTGTTTAGTACGGCGCGCGCATTGATGCTGAGAAGACTTATTTACTGTTAAGTAACAATCACTACCCAAAAATCCTAATAATGATTAATTCTTAATTTTATATTTTTTTATTATTCTTGATACTTTCATTTATTAGATTTCCGGAGTATTTTTTTTAAATTAACATTGGAAAAGTTTATTTTTGTTATTAAATTTAATGTACAAAAAATATGTTCTATTTAAAAGACCGAGTAAAAAATCTGTTTTTTTCAATAAAGTAACAGTTTTAATATTTTTCTTTTTTTTTTATTAAATATACCCCACTTTTTATAATAAATACCAGTAATGCTTAAAAAGTGTATAATTAAAATAATACAGACGATATCAAATCTCGGTCTGAGACACCGCGCGCGAGTATACGAAGTATAGAGTTATGTCGTTGAGCGCGAGTATACGGAGGTTAATTAGGAAAATAAATCTAATGATTACGTATTCAAAATGTGTATTATGAACACTGATGTATTGACTATTTAGCCTCTTTTAATACCCACAACTTTATGATAAAGCTTATGGCTTTCATTATATGTTTTTGTTTTATTAATAAATAATGAAAATTTTAAAAACGCCTATTTTTATATTGTTATTTTAGATTATCTTGCCAAAAACTAAATTGAAAAAATAAAACTTAATTATATATCAATATTTTAAACCACAGGTGTAGCTACCTTCAACAAACCATATGAGACAAGATGATGTTAAATGAAATTTACAAGAGCATGTCTGTATAAGGAAACAACCTTTTTGTTTTGAACAACGGAAATTTATACAGGGTATAAAAGGACGTACTTGACTTACTTTTATCAGTGATTCCAGACATTATTTGGAGTAAAAAATGTTAACGAAATTTTGATTTTCGGTGACGTTTTTTGATGTTTATTTTTCTTCTAAACCTAACAAAAAACATCTTCTACACGTCTTCTACATGTTACCATCATTAGTTACTACGGCCAAATAACCAAAAAAAAATCCTCATCCAAACCCTAAATGTCCAATCTACAGACTTTTTAAGGTTTATGTTACAAAAAAAAGCAAACATGTCACCGAAGACTAAAATTTCATTTAAATTTTTTACTCCAAATAATGTCAGGAATCACTGCTTACAGTTAGTCAAGTACTTCCCTAAAATACCTGTATATACCAAAAATATAATATTTGAAATAGTTAAGGAAATTTACATTTCTTTGTTGGATATTTTATGTTCTCATTTATTTATGTGAAATAATCCTTCACGTGCCTGATAGTAGCTTTTAAAAACAAAATTATGCCTGCAACCATGGGACCTGCGTAATTATTTTTGTGGCGATATGAAGCATTTAAAAAGCATTCGGTCTTTCAGGCTCCCATGCATTCTATTTAGATATAAGAATAATTTTAGATACCATTGATTGTTAATAGTTACAGATATTTAAATTGTACACTTTCATCTCAAATAATAAGGCAGTAACTGGCCCAACCAGTCAGTAGTAGTTATCCGAAGACATTCGCACAGTCAGCGTTTCATTTGCAAATCCACACCCAAGTTGCTCTCAAGAGGAAGATTTGCAGTCATTGTCACTGACATGGCGTGAGTATCCAGAACAACTTATTATTGTTGCAATAAAAATACAATTTTATATTAAATCACATTTAGTACCTATGCAAAACAAGGGAAGCAACCAATTGCGGTTCGCAATTATTAATGAAAAGGTTGTAAAACGTTTGTACCTTGTAGATGGCAAAGTGATTTATTTTCATTCCACCCGCGGAAAAATTATAAAAAATAACGACCCACCTCTCTCTTTTTAATAGCTCCCTCAAGAGGAGTAACGCATAAATAAATACAGCGGCCAAATGAAATTATATCTGCCGTTTGAGTAAAATGTTTCCACGGAGGGTGAACAGGGGACTGGGTTCCGAGGGGGAATGCGGTGCTAATAGGGTCGGGATTGGAGTTGGATGGGAGGATTCGACAGAAGAAAAACACATAAAACGTTTTTTCGTTATTTGCTTTTGGAGCATTATGCTGTGTTGCACTACCTCCTTCTTTAACCAACGTTTTGGACAGCGTTACAGTGTCTATCATCACACATCTGCCCTGATGCTCTCCGAAAGGTTAGCTAGAGAAGGAGGTAGAGCAACACGGCATAACACCCCAAAAACAAGAAAATGAAAATATTTTTGGCCGTGAAAATTTAAAATCATATCAGAAATAACGTTAATAATGAAAATTTTATGAATGTAACAAATTTTGAAATAATATCACCCAATTTTTCCAATAATTACCCCGAACTATTAAGCGCGTACGTTTGTATCTACCTATCATAAACATATTTATTTTCTATCAAAATTTTGTTTTAAATCCCTCAAACGTTCTAGAAAATCTTAAGGCATGAACCATAATTTTTTTTTTTATTATTATTCTAATCGAGATTTTAGATAAAATACTGTTTACAGTTACACAGCTTTTAGAGTCAAATCTTAGTAAAATATTTTTATCCATAAATGTTTCATAAATGGGAAAGCAACTCAAGAAATATATTTTATAAGGGCTCGTTTACGTTAATAATATGTATCTACATCATTTTGTCCATTCGGTATTCGCTCTTTAATGTCCAAACCGTTGGTGTCCTTGCAAAACTATTTGAAATTATATACATCATGGATATTTTTGAAATATATTGAAGAGAAAACTATTACCCACACATTGTTACAGTCAAAATAAATGATATTATAGCATCATAAATGCTCCCACCGTTCAAAAAATACGATGGTTGGCGAAAGTCATATCTGAAAATATTTACTACACTTAAAAACTATAGGTACCTAGTAGCTAGCTATTTTTTTTATCATTTTTTAAATATTTTTTACCGTTTTAAATTGGATTAGTATTAGGTGATATACTGTGCCTGTCTTGCTAGGAAATGCTGTGTTGAGAGCGGGCTACCGTTAACATAAAATACAGTATGCTCAAACATTAGTTATGAGGTTTCCACATTTTTTCTGACGTTAATTTTTACATGAATATTTTTTAATATTTTTTATTAATTGATATAATAATATTAAGGTAGTTTCACACGATCAAATCCCTTTCGCGTGTAGTGTGAGTACTAGCTATATTGAGCACGCCCACATACATGAATTTGATATTCTATCCCTCGTGCATTCTCCCTTTAAGTATTCGTGAAAGTTTTGATGCTGTATTCGGTTTTTTTAATATATTTTTCATATATCAATTTGGGAGGCGGGGATGGGTACCGCCGCTTCGGAAACAATTTATTAGATAACCAACACTCCTGCCATAGGTCGCTCCGAGTGGTTCGCTACGTTTGGTAACTTAGCAGGGGTGCCTGGTTTCATGGGGTGAGATTTGTTTAGGTCTTGGCGGCCAATGCATTTGACCTCCTACTGCATGTTGGGCCGGATCGGGAGAGATTGGTTGAAACCAAGACCTCTCCAGCCAAACTCTTTCGGCCCATCGCCTTACACCATAGTGGGAGGGATAATTTATTAGATAACCAACACCCCTGCCATAGGTCGCTCCGAGTGGTTCGCTACGTTTGGTAATTTAGCAGGGGTGCCCGGGTTCATGGGGTGATATTTGTTTAGGTCTTGGCGGCCAATGCATTTGACCTCCTACTGCATGTTGGGCCAGATCGGGAGAGATTGGTTTAGACCAAGACCTCTCCAGCCAAACTCTTTCGACCCATCGCCTTGCACCACAGTGGGAGGGATGGATTCATATACGTCCGTCATTCCTTAACACATTGACCCCCAGATTCCTACCCACCCCTCATACTTTATTCCTTCACTGAACTTTCTCTCCTTCTATTCCTTAGAAAGACCCTCAGCATCCTCAAAAATGACGTAGGCTACGGGAGGATTTTTTCATCACCGCCTCCTGTGTGAAGCTGATGTTAAAAAATTACATATATTGTTTAATTCCGCCACATGTGTATGCAAACATCAGACGAATAAAATGATTCTCCATTAACTTGAGGTTGTGTACTTTTATATTTGGACGAACTAAATTTTTTTAAGTACTTAAATAATAACAAAGAAAATAATAATAGCAATTGCTTACATGCGCAAGTAAGTAAAAACTGCCCCACGAATTCCGTAATCGTGTTTACAAGTAGATTTAAAAACGTTTAACATCGTAATAATATAACTATCATTGCATACGATCTCCACGTCTCTAGATTTAACCATGTTCTTAAAATATTCCGTGGTAAATAAAATGGTGAATTTTTCACCGCAGCCCGGAGCTTTATTTTTCAGGAAATACCGTTTTTCTTCAAGAGTGTCTGCTTTAATCTGATGTATAATGAACCAAAAAGATAAACACGTTCGGGGGGTCATAAATCTCTTATTTGATATGGATCTGAAGTCATGTTGTATTTGAAATTGCAAATACGTGTCCTACGAAAGACGATACGAAAGGCCTAGCTCGTGTACTCTTATAATTTTATAGCTTCAAACAGGGGCACTTTGTCAAATCACCATTCGCAAAATAACTCTTTGTTTGTTCCACAAAAAGCTGTAAACTCTGGCGTCACGGAACTGGGTAAGTACTTGGCCAAAGCGTTTATTTTCATTTCGCAGCATCATTTTCATTTTGAGTTTAGTTAAATTTTTTTTACAAAATAAGAAAAAAGTCAATCTTGTTTGTAATTCTCTTTTCAATCAGAAAAAAAGGTCGTGAAAACCCATTGAGGAAAAAAAATTACCTTTGGGTTGTAGCATTTTTTAAATTAAACTGTGACGCTAGTGCATACATGCAAGATTTCAAAATGGGGTCGAATCCTAAAGCATAACTAGGTACAACAAAATCACAAAAATAAATATTGAAACTAATAATTTGTGGTGTAATTTCATTTTAATATAATTTTTTCAAAAAGAAGAAATAAGTCGTTTTCAGAAGCCTGAAAAAATTCAGCATTACACACGCAGTAAAAAAATCATTTGATAAAACCATAGTTTTTGCTTTTTTGTAAAATTAATATTTTTTCTGAAACAGTGTCTTCGTTTTACCGTTGGTTACCATATATTCCTTTCCTTCCTCATATCTTGCTTGTTCTGGCGGATGAGTAATGTGTTTGCGTATGGCCCTAAGGATTTTGTTTTATCACACAGCCATATCCCGTTACGTGTCATATTTTAGAAAAAGTGAATGTGGTAGATAGAATTTTCCTTACGTGACCGCAAAAAACTCTTTATTCAAGGTGGTGGGGCTAAAACAGGCTACTAATATATACCAACATCTATAGCTTATGACGTCAACCGTTACAACAAGCGATTGGCTTATTTTTCCAGTAAATATGCTATTTTAAAAATGTTGTTTTTTTCTTAAGTTTGAGAACGTTTTAAAATAGAATTAAAGACCAACAACACCTATTTAATTAGGTGGGTATTCAAAATATTAATAACTAAGATGTCAGAACTTTCGCATGGGGTCAGGGATGACACTCTTAAAGATATTGTGAATTATCTGAGAATGAACAAAAGTGAAGTAATAGTAGTAGTGTAAGTATTTACATTATTTTTTTTAACATGCCACAAAAGGGACCCTGAAGTAAATGGCTTATCAAGAACTGTTACGTTGAGGATATTGCGCGGGGCATCTTTTTAGGAAAGGACGGAGTAAATTGATGGAACTTGAACAAAACCATGATGTAGAAGGAGGGAAAAATTAATCGTTTAACTTGTATTATATTTCAATGAAATTAACAATTCACTTCGATTAATTGCATGAAACTCAAAAATGTTATATTTAATGAATATTTGTTATTTTTTTGTATTTTTTGGGCATTAACTACGTAACAATTTCTAAACATTTTGTTTTGAAGAATTTTAATTTTCAATGTACATTTGTTACTCTAAATTTAAAATTTTCTGCTACCGGTTTCGACACATCCTTGTCATTTATTAACAAACTTAAAACGATCTTAAAAATTCTATACAAGTACAAAGATGATTAGATTTAATTAGGTGGGGGTAGTGGGAGGGGTGATTTTGTGGGAGGAATCGACATGACACGGGAACATCGTTAATAAAGGTGATTTATTTATTTGCGAGTATTTCTTCATTTTTAAGATAAAAGTAATTGTGTTTATGTACATCTTTTACTGTGCAAACCTTCCTTAACTAAAGAGACGTAATAAAATTAACCAATAGCAAAAGAGCTTTATTTGTTAGTGTCCCCTCTTATACCAATACGTATGATCCCGGTAATGAATACAGAAATTAAAACAATATATTTTATATGCTTTCCTAATGGTGCCTTACGATTAGTTAAATAATTCAGTTTGTGGTTTGGTGAAACTTACATTTAAAATGTGAAGGGTTAGGCCTGTTTTCAGTTATTTAATAATAAATGCATCAAATTCAATATCAAACGTGTGATAAGGCTGAACCCAACACATTACATTTGATATAAATATAAATCCTGAAACCCTTAGAAGAGGTCATATGAAAATTTACCGTTCGTATGAAATATAAAACTGTTGTGTTTTCTTTGTAAATATTCACAGTGTTTTTCCTATGGTAAAACTATATTCTTTTCGGGATAAATATGTTTGCGGATAAAAGGATCGTCTTATTCCACGTGTTTATTTATATTTGGTCCATAGGCATATGTAGTACATTTTCTATAGTCTGTAGGTTTTTGAAACCGCAGGAGCAACCCCCGTCTCCATAAAGAAGATGGAATATGGATGGCAAACAACCAAATGTGGATATCATATTTTCCACACTTCCTTTTAGGGGGGAATTGTTTGTCGCATCAAGAAGGTTTCGGCATCTTGGCAAAATAATGGAGTTGAAAATAGAGTGATTGATTTTGTTGTGTACAACGTCTTTGCGCCGAAAAGAAAAACTCATTTCGAATAATGAAGGCTGAAGATAACGTATTACACTATAAACATTTTAATATTCACATGTAGCAAACACTTTGTGGGTTTGTATAACTATAATAATGACAGTAAAATAACTTTTTTTTATTCCGCTTCATTGCATAAATATATAAATATCATATTTATTCATTTATAATTTCACTTTATTACGTATATAGTTATGCTACACACTCGCCTTACATTTAAATTAGCCGCGTTTTGAATTTAGTGCGTAGAATGCGAGATCACCACAAACTCTGAGAGTAAAGTGCCTCTCTAAGGTAGCAAACCCATATATATAAATATATGTATTTTTTTTTAACCAACCGGTTTCTGTTTGACCTGAACCTTCATCAGGGTAAATTCAATATTTTTAATAAAATACAGAGTTACAAAGTAGTTAAATGAAAATTAGAAGATGGAGAGAGAACATCAAATTTGTTTGGGGGCGTGAGGGAGGTACCTAAGAAGAAACAGTTAAAAGTAGGCGTGAAGCTTCAGGTCGAACCGAAACCGGTTGGTTAAAAAAATGTAATTTAATGGAATTAAACAAGATTATTTTATTTTGTCATTACTGTATTAATTTGTTGGAAAAGAAATTAGCAAAACATCAAAAGTATTTTGGCTAGGTTTGAATGACCTCCCTAAAAATTTCATTATTTCAAGGAGCTCTTCTGATTTTATCAAGCAAATTTTATAGGTTATACGAAATGTTTTACATAAATTCTTTTGTGATCATTTTTTTTTCCTTTGTATGTTTTATAACACTTACCCACCTCACAACGCTAGATTAAAAACAAAATTAAAGTGGTTGTTTGATTCAAAATAATTTTTAAAATATTCCCATAAAAACTTGGAACACACCTCCTCAGCATATAAAAGAGATACTCAAGACAGCTATAGAAAAAGCGTGCCAAGAAAAAGTCACAGCGGTCTTAGAACACCCACAACATTGATAATTAAATCCTGTCTTCACGACTTTTGTTTAAGCGATAAAACAGAAAATTTATCATAACTGCAAAACATTGAAAAGTTTGAACGAATAAAGTTTTGGACTCACGGGAGCGGAATTGGTATCGTTATATCTGCAAAAAATGTACACGATGGAAAATATAATCAAATGCTTCGAAAACGACTCAAAGATTTAACCGAAAACGAAAGAAACATCCCTCGTATTCAAATTTGAAGATAAGAATAAAAACAAACGGTTTTTTTAATGCCACACTTACACGAGCATAGATTGAAATATAAGGCGGCTCCGGGAATTTTCTGAGTATGAAATCGAAAAAACTTTTCAATTTAAAAATTCTTTTTATCTTAGGTTTAGTAAAATTTATTTTTATTGTTTGTTTATTATTTCGTACGTCTGGTTGCCTTCACAAAATATCGCGTACTGAACTTTAGTTCTTTTTAAAAATGCCTTAGAATTTTCGGAAAATAATACTGTTTACGCATTTTTTTATAATAATTAAGTAGACATGATAACATGCGAGTAATTCAGAAAAGCAAAAACATTTCTAACATTGTGCTAGTTTGCAAGGATTGTTTTATTTATTTTCTGGATTCTAACATATAATTTTCTTACATCTTAAGATTTTTTTACTTTGGTTTTAAGATTAGTAATTTTTTTTATTTTTTTATTGTTATCAAGTTTAATTTGTAGAACTCCATTTTATTTTTTTTTATTTCTTTTATATATTTAATAATATTATTATTCAATTTATAAAAACAGTTTATTTATAAACAAGTTCTGGTAGGTAATTATTATTACACGTGACAGCTGTTTCGCCTTCTTAAGGCATTATCAAACTGTGGTCATGCCACATACAGACGAGGTATTTATGTTATTTCTAGATAGGATTTTGATGACTAATTTTAATTCTGAGTAAACTGACTAAAATTATTAATGGTTATTACCCTATTAAAAGTTTCCCAATTATATTGTTTAAATTCGACTGAAGATCGTAAGTGCATTAATCGTTATTCCTAATATGAATCATTTCCAAATGATGACTCATGGTTTTATTTTCTGCATAATTAAGTTTAAGGTCGTTAATACTCTAAACATTATTCCTAATAAACTGTTTTTATAAATTGAATAATAATATTATTAAATATATAAAAGAAATAAAAAAATTAGTCAAAATATTTTTTTTTACTTGTCAGCTTACGTTTCACGGTTATAAGAAATTCAACTAAGTTAACAATTACTAGCAAGTACCCACCTAACAATGGTTACAATAATAGTGAATGAAATATTAGTGTTAGTAATATATTTTGGCTCAAAGTCAAATGAGTAGACCATTTACGCAATGAAAAACGTCTGTAGAAGGTCAACGGAGGTCTGAATATTGTTTGAAGGTCGATTTCACCCTCTAAATTTTGCTTTAATATATCTACCTGAAACGAAACTCACTTGCTTTCAAGCTCACTTGAAACGAAACATGGATTGAAACCTAATGAGAGGTCTAAAATGTATTACTGTACTATTTTCATTATACGCATAGAAAGCAGTGGCGTGCCTTCCACATATACACAAAAGCACTGCCTTTCATACCTTACTCGTACAAAATTTAAATTTATATTAATATTTATATAATAATTACTAATATAAGCCAATTTAATTTTTTTAAACCTCGCGCGAAATATTAACGATGCCTCACGCGCGTCGTTCCGACCGCTCTAATACAAAAAGGCAGGAACTAAATTTTCTACATGGACGTCATGTTAAAAACGTTGTCATCTTCATTCGAAACAAAAATGAACATGTGTGTGATGCTCATTCAAGTTTGTGTTTGTGTCTGGAAAGGCCATGCGTTTCGGTGCAAACGACAAATCTAGCAATCAGTGTCATCTCTTAGTACAACTTTATTAACGAAATAATTATAATATTTTGCTAGCTTTATTTAATGCGAAGATCGAAAAAATATGGAAAATTTATGTATCCTGTAATGTGCATAAATGGGGTGTTTTCCTATGTTTTTAGTTATCTGAGCAATTTTTTATTGGTACCTTAAAATATAATAATAAAATAAGTAAGGAAAAAAAATATATCAGTAATAATAAGAGGTACGGTTGTATACAATGAGTGACTATCGTAATGGTATTGTGAATTACGCAGGTCATTTTTTTTGTAAAATTTCCTTTTGAAGTGAATCTTCGGATGAAACGGAAATGACGCATTAGAGTACCTACGAAACGCCAAACTGCGCATTGGCCGCTTTGATTATGATCTCAATTTTCAAGGCTCCTATTGGTTGAGATATGAAACGGAAATTACGCATTACAGTCAAACTGCGCTTATTGGCCGCTTTGATTATAATCTCACTTTTCAAGGCTTCTAATGGTTGAGATTGTTTGGTGAAGTTTCGCTTTTACCGCGTGTGAACTGCACTCGATTTTTCGTTCTTTAATCTATCTTTTAATTTTGTATCTGAAACGTTTTTGTTTCACTCATTTTTGTATTAAGATTGTTAAATGCTGTCTAGTATTGCCCAATATTTGTGGTGTCTTTGTCCAAAGTTTGTGTTTACCGTCGGATTTTTTTTTTAATGTTTGATTATACACTCTGTGCGCGCTACTGATAGAGAGCCTTTATGTCTTCCACTGGTTAAAGTTAATATCAAACGTATAAACTGCCCCGAGCGCTTATTACGACGGCACTTGCAATTATTGAGGACGACATTGTGTCTGTTGTTTTATATTTGAAACGCTTGTAACAATGCCGCAAACGAATTGCGCGATTTACCAGCTAAAGCGACCAAAATTAATTTAGTTTCCAACAACTGTTGGGCGAATAAAACCAACGAAGGTTTTTAAATATCGCCCGCCGCGCGGCGGTTGCTTGCCACAAACCATTTTGCAGGGATTAAAAATAAGATAGAGCAGCTGGTAGTGAGCTGTAGTAACTTAACCGTTGGTTTCTGCGAAATCATTTAATACTTTACATTTTCCATTTGGTTCGTACGTACATACACACATATGATGTAAATCGAGTAACATATGTTCTGGTTTTTTTACGAATGTACCGAATAATTTGTTTATAACCACGATTTATTTATTTAATTTTTTAATACCGACCAGTTTCGCAAGCACCAATAAGGGGGATACACGTAAAAAAATCGTTTTTTTTGCATAAATAGTTAAAATAATATTTCAAAAATATGCCCGTAAATTTTTAGAATGAAGTTCGCATTATTTATTGATTAAAAACTCATTGAAATGCTCTGCCTCAACTCAAAGACAAAGTCGAGAAAATCGCCACAGCTCTTTGACGACCAAAAAAGCTCGTCAAGTTTGTCTAGAAGAACACGAAGAAAAACAAGTACTACAAATGCACCGAAGGACTTCTGCATGGCCCTGGAATCCATGACTTGTTGGTAAGTCGTTGTAATCATAGTGTGTGTCAAAACTTTATACGTGTTTCTCAATACCACAAGAGTCCCAACTGCTCCCATCTGTAGCCAGTGAGAATATGGCGGCGCCAATTGATGTATGTTGTGAAGCTGAAGGTAGTGATGAGGAGAAGAAGAGAGTGGGGAATTACCAACCACGGCTGAAACCATTTCAAGCAATGTTTCAATTCTGAAAGGCGGTCTAACACCAGGGCGATATTGACAGAATCTTCCACTCTTTAACGTCCTGAAAATAAATTATATATATTTTTTTTATTAATTGATTGTGATATAACACTTATTATTCATTTTTTTTGCGAACGCTAAGATATTAACCCGCTACCTTCGGATTGCTAGTCGAGAGCCGTACCCTCAACCAGGATGCCGTCACCAAAAAAAAATTAATGTTTCTATCTTACTGCCGAAAAATCCTCTTATTATTCGTGCGTATTTGAGAAGCTTGACTTGACAGACAATGCTTCAAACAATCTATCGGCTTTTTACCAGAATTGTGTATTGTAGATACAAACTTATCGAATGCTTTGAAATACTAACGCAAAGAACTAATTGGTCTTTAAAATCCATTCATTATAAAATGATCACACCGATAGCGGAAATTTGAAAATCTTAATCCAAAAATTACTGAAATATGTCATTTTTCTCCTTTTTTTTTCTTTTTCGATCTACGTCATCGAAATATTTCTAAAAAAATATGTGCGCCTTTTACGATGAGCACTTTAAGAGGATTTATTTTCTGCAAAGTAAAAATAAATTAAATACTGTTATTTACAAAAAATATTAAGTATTTTACAATAAAATTTCATAAAAATAAAAAATAAAACTTTTCTTTTGCTCTCTGGAACAATTAACACATTGTCATTTACAGCCTTTCAAATTTCCATGATAGATATATAACGTGTTACGAGCTTTAAGCTTAAAATCGACCTTAGATACACTGTAATATATGTCTTTATTCATCATCATAGACTGTGAGGATTATATAAGCTTTAGGGCATTTTATCCCTTATAGATTCTTCCAAATTGTTTCATCTCTTTTCTCCTCGATAATGCTTTCTTTGTAACAATTATTCCTCTATTGTGGTCGTCCATTTCGAGTCGTTATATTTCTTACCGTATTGTTAAGATTTTCTTTTGTGTGAATTTCCACTCAAAGTGAAAAGTTCTGCCCCATTGATTTTAATATCAATAATGTAAAGGTGATAGGTACTGTTACACACACATTGAAGTGTAACTCCGATAAATGTTCAATTAGTTATTCATAATAGCTACTAAAACCAACTTTCTTGGATGCTAATTCCCCAAAGAGTTAAGCGGACGAGGGTTTAAAAGCGCACAATCTATCGTGCCACATTTTGTAATATTCACATTACGCATCATCTGCAAAACCTACCGGCATACACACCAAAAATACGTTTTTCTCTATACAAATTATTGTTAAATTTTGATAATCAACTCATACTGTTAGAGAAAGAGGAAAACTTTATTATTAATTTATCGATTTAAAGGACGTTTATTAAGGGAATGGAACGGGATATTTATTTTTATTTAAGTACATAAAACAGGCAAATTGCCCAAAAATATATAAACATGGATGATTCAAACACAGTGCATAACGGAAATTAAAACAAAAATAGTAACAAAAATAATTAGCTAAATATGCAAAAATGAATGACAAAAAGAATGAGTTAAAGGCAGAATACAAAAGTATCATCAACGATTTATTATTGGCACCTGTGCTGATGGGATAATGCCTTAGTAGATAAATATTGCCTATCTTTGAATAAAGGGGCTTCATCACAATATCAGAAAATATCTTGCATCCTCCTTGTTGAATTTCTTGATGGTGTGTTGATATTTATTTGGGATAAAATGTTTGGTGTATCAACTGATGCATGTATAATTTTGTGTAGAAGCAATAAATCGGAAAGTTTCCGCCTGGCTAACAAAGAGTGTAGTTTTTAATGTAGGATTCGGTCGTTATTGATCAGATAAACCTTCACGATAAGCAATTACACGGGTTAATTTTCTTTATATGAATTCGATTCTGTAATAGTGAATCTCATAATTGGGATACCAAAGAGTAGATCTGTATTCAAGAATACTTCGCACAATTGATTTATATAATGTTAAAGATAATTCGACACTGTTAAAGCAATGTGATTCTTAGCGTTAGTCCTAATATTCGTGACACACTTTTTGAAATTGTATCTACATGTTTATTGAAGCTAAGTGACGAGTCAAATATCACGCCCAAGTCTTTAATTGAAGTTATGTTTAATAAAGCGACATTGTTAATGTGATATGTTTTTGAAAATTTAATTCCGTTAATTGGGAAGGAAATTACAATACATTTGTTTTTATTAAAATATAAATCATCTAGTGTGCACCATTTGTGAAGTGATGATAGGTATTTTTGTAAATCGATGCAATCTTCCCGTGATGTGAATTTTTTTGTACAACTTGAGGTCATCGGCAAATAGGAGATATTTTGAAAAAATTATTCTTAAAACTATGTCGTTGATAAAGATTAAAAATAGCAAGGGTCCGAGATGAGAGCCCTGCGGATTCCCCAATATTGGATGAATTTATTTTAGTACATGTCAAAACTATTTTCGTAATCATTTTACAATAGTCCTGACTGGTGTTTTTATATAATAGTTCGGTTACTGACTGGTGTTTTTAGTCTCTTTTCATTTACATTTACGTTACATTTCCGTTTTAAAAAATACCTAATCTGTATTGGCAGCAATACGTTGATTTATTAGATCTTATTTTTTGCGTACGTACAATTAAGAAAATATAAACTACCATCAGTAAAATATAAAGAAATTAACGGACAACACATGAAAAAGCATTATTATTAAGTTTTTTCCAGTAAAATTATTTAAGTGCCTTTGAGTTTCTCACGTAAATGGCACTCTAGAAATTATCCAAACATTATTATTATTCAATTTTTTATTTTAACTTTGTGAGCAAAACCTCAAATTGTAATATTTAATTAAATGAAGACATTATAAGCGAAACTCAATCGAAAATCTGAAAACAGAAAAATCAGAAAAAGAGGTGTCAATATCTTTTTCTGATTTTTCTGTTTTCAGATTTTCGATTGAGTTCGCGCTTATATTGTCTTCATTTAATTAAATATAAATTATTTTTTTTATTAAATATATAAAACAATTTTAAAGAATTCAACGAATTACACGCAATAACAAAAAAAACGCATAATATAAGTGAATCAATAACGCGTTTGTAAAGAAAAACTTTCGATTTTGATATTTAATTATTGATATTGGACCAAAATCTTAATACTAACGGCAAAACTTTACATTTATTAGTCCATCCAAATGGAAAAATAAATATCAAATTAATAATTTCACACATTATTATCAAAATGGTCTAGAAAACTTGTCAGCGCCTTCCATTCTAAATTTAGGACTGTTTTCGGATTAATTGTGTGCGTGATAAATTGGAAACGACAGCGACGTAATGAAAGATTATGAAAACAAATGTTTAGTGAAGAATAGCTTAGATCCTTTGTTAACTCAGATAAACAAGTTCAGTTGGATCTTTAATATATCAGACATCAATTCGAGTATTATTTGCATAAATAAATAAGCGAGCGTCTTATAAAATTATTCCTTCATTCAAAAGGGTGAAATTTCCCTCATCTAGTATTTTTCCATGAGAGCGTTGCGTCTTTCCCTTTTATGGTTTGATATCTTTGCTTTTGGGGGTGTTTTAGTTGGGGATGAATTTCAGACTAAAAGACGCCGCAGTGTAACCAATCCCAGACAGTTATTGAGACTTTGTTGTTGTTGATCCGAAGCAACGGATTAAAGGATTCTCTTGTGTAAATCTAATTCGGGAGATGTATGTAACGTATAAATACCTAATGCTACTTTTGATATTAAATTTTATTGTTGCTATTATTTCGTTAACCTCTACATGATACTGGTATAATTCGTTGAAACCGAAAATAAGTGCGAGTATTACACACATTTTCAGAAAGATAAAAACTTGGTTAAACGTACCGATTTTTGATGCAAAACGCATCGGATTATCAAAGTCTAATAAATTTGTACGAATCTTAAATAGATAAATCAAAAGTTGGTTTTATGGTTTTAAAACCAGCCGCTGTTGCCAAAACATACTTTACGTGTCAAGCAAAATGAAATATTTGGCTTGTAACCATCCGCTATTCATTATAATTCAATTTAAGTATAATTAAAACTTGAATTTGCTATTAAGAACATTTTGTTTTTGTAATTCACAATAATAGTGTCCGGTGATATATAAATTAAATAATAAACTCAAGGCCTTGACAGCCTCCGTTTGATTGGAATAATTTGTGTTATTTCACAATTCATTAAATAAAAATAATACATTATACATTTGCGGCATGTTCCAGAGTGAAAGTTATTTTCAGTATCGCCCTGATGTAAACTCACCATTCAGATTCGAAACTTTGCTTGGAATAGCTTTAGCCGTGTTAAGTGACCAGATCTGAATAGCCAAGTACTTTTTCACCTTCCTCTTTCTCATCACCTTTACCTTCACCCTCACAACGTACCCCAATTGGGAATGCCACAGTCTCACTGGTTCCAGATGGGAGTAGTAGAAAACAAATGCGTATATGTAAACACAGTACATACACACGTTACCCAACGATATAATAACATTAATTTAAACACCATACATTCCATTGGCACTCAATTTTATAAATTGACCCCCTCGTATCTTCAAAAAAATATTACCTCTGTTACTAAATGAACCAATAATTAATTCGAATGTATTCATTTGGAAAACCATTCTAAAACCGTAGGTAAAAGAAAATCAATAAAATTACCAACAAAAAATAACGGATAGTCTAAAAAGTAGCACGAGATGGGAAAGGGAATGGAATTAAGGTGGGTAAGAATATGTACTTTCTAGTAAGTAAAAAAAATTAAATTGTCTTTTATGATTTGGAATCGCAGAAGAACTTGGGCATATTTTTCTATTTCAGAAACAAACGTTCTTCATTGAATAAAGACTACAAAGTCCTCATGCACTCAACGCGTTAAACATTCTGAAAATACTTTCCTATCAATTCGACGTCCACGGCAAGGAAACCACGTCCTCTGGCCATATAGCCTTATAGCCGTATATCCCGAAGGGACGTGTCACCATTGTGAATGCAAACGATCAAATGCACGCAGCCAGAATACATCATCCCTCGACAAGCCGTAAGGTACTGTAAGGCACTGCGCACTACTGTAGTCCCAACGATGCATGCGGATAGAGGAAAAACTGCAAAGTGAAAGATTGCATGTTTGTGTCTTCTGTCATCGGAGCTTACACGTTGAAACCGCGATGCGATGCTATGTGAAAAAATTTAATTTTGAATGAGCTTTGAAAAGTTTTGACCTGAACCCAGCTATTAAATATAAAACTCTACTTTCGAGAATACCCATTATTAACTATATTAATACTACAACCAATTAATATGTTCCTAAATAGTCTACAAACCTAAACTTTAACATCACATTAAAGTACTTCACCCACGGACATATTATATCCTTTAAGTACTACTGCATTAAATTGTAACTGCAAGCCACCTACTTTTAAACAATCTATTGATAATTCACCAGCACAGAAAATAAAATAAAAACAGATCTCGGACTGGATGAAAATTAATGGTGGGAAAACATTTTTTTCTAAAACCTTTTTATCCCAACCAAACATAATTAGATCGACATAAAAATATATTATTGTGAAATAAATATATTGTTAATATCTTTAAATACCTTCTCGTAATGTTTGTCAACAGTATATTTTTGTTTTCTTCCTAATTATTTGGCTAGTTAACTTCGTGAAATATCTTTTTTTTTAAATGTTGTTGTTACTATGTCTACAAACCGTTTTGATATGTTTTAATTTCTGCTAATCTAATGCTGCGCTTAAATACGTTTGTATTTCTGCAAACCGAACCACGAATTACGGGAAAGGAATAAAGCAACTGCAAACGGCGTTTTGCGCCGTTTGCCGTTGCTTTATTCCTTTTCAATAATTCGTGGCTCGGCTCGCGTTCACGTTCGTGCTATGCAGTGCAATATACAAATCTAAACACGCGAACATTTCATCACAGGTTCTCCTAGTGAGGTGTTCATAAAACATTACTTCCTTACCATTTATATGCAGTTACTTACTTACTTCGCACTCCACTATCTTCTTTTACAATAACATTAACATTTCAGGTATTCAATTTCAGGGGTGGATATGTCGTCACCCGGGAACCATTTATTGTATAACCAACACCCCTACCATTGGTCACTCCCAGTGGTTCGCTACATTTAGTGACTTAGCAGAGATGCTAAGTCACCAAATGGGTGGGGTTTTCACAATTCTATTCAATTCAATTCAATTTAATGCTGCCTGGCGGGCCGGATCGGGAGAGTTTGGTTGAGGGAAACCTTTTACCTTCTCCAGCCGGACTCTCTCGACCCATCGCCGTACACCGCAGTGGATTCCTACATCCGTCAATGGATATCTACATTCCTACACTCTTCAATACACCAACCACCAGATTCCTACCCAGCACTCGCACTTTTTTCCTTCCTAGGACTTACTCTCCTTCTTTTCTCTACAAATACCCTACAAAGAGCATTTCCAAAGTGACATAGGCCATTATTTTCTCAGGGCCAATGAAAAAACTTTAAAAAACTTGAACTTAATTTATTTATCTGTAAGCCGTTTGTGCGATGTAGAAATTTAAAAAAAAATGAAAAAAACATTACCAACGAATAATAGACGCTATAGTTGCTCATTTGCGAGTGCATAAATGAGTATTATAAACCGTAGCTCTAAAACAAAAATTTCAGACGAAACCGCTGACTTCGCCATTTGATTGAAATATGTTGAAACACTACCTACTTCATCTCTTTGGCATTGCCTTCCCATCGGGCGCTTTCGTTAAAAGCTTAATCAGCTGCTGGGACAAGATTTCCGCAACGCAGTCAATTCCAGAGGAGCTTTTTGACTTCATTTATAAAGTTATTCCGGAACATCACCGGCCTGAAAGTTGTCACTTAGAGCTGACAGGTGTACACGAGGAGCACTCTCAAATCAACAGGGTTATTACAAAAACTTTTCAGTTTTTTCGAAGAGTTACGAATAATTTTAATAAAAATGCGCCCGCAGTCTTATCTATCTTTGTAGAACTCCAAGCATTAATTCTTTCGTTTTTTATACCACTATTTTCAATATTAAAGATTAGGTATAATTTCTTATTCTATGGTTCCGTCCGTACGAAGCCCGCACAACGCACTGAACCCCTCCTATCTAGCAAAAGGGCAAAATGAAGTGTTCGGGCCTTCTCATAATTTTTTGTCTTTATTAACTTACTGGTTAATTAGGATCGGCTCAGCGCGTTGTGCTGGCATCTTGTGGACGGCTCGCGTGAGCTCAGTAGGTAATATTGAAATCTTATGTAACATTTTAATCATATTTTATCATTTTTATTTTTAAATGTAATCAACAAAATTAAGTGAAGAAAACTTTAATTGTTTTCAATTTTTTTTTGTTTTATCAAGGAGAGCACACACTAGATGCTTGACAGTAATTTACAAGACACTATGAAACGAAAATTAAGAATTTGCCTTTGTCATTAGGTACTATTTATAACATATTTAATGGAAATAGATAATTGAATTCACCATCACAATTTTTTTTTTCATGTAACAGAAAAAAAAATATGTAAGAAAAATATTCTTGTATGATGATTAAAAGAGTTGGGAGAATTTATGACACCCAACAGGATTATTAATTATTTAGTATGATATTATAATAAATTATATTAAATTAAGAGTTTGGGTAACAAAGCAGATTTTTGTGAGTTTCTAATTTCTGCCTACCACTTCCAAAAGTGAGTGTGATCGCGTGTCTATAGTTAGGTTAGATAAAGTATTTAATAAAATTAAAGTGAAAAAATTTCCATTTGTCCAGCTCCTCCGATGAACAAAGACTTTGTAATTTATTTATTTATTTAAACCTACACAAGAAGTGGTGTTAAATTGAAAAAAATATATTGTTTCCCTCTGAAATAATGAAAACGCAGACGTTAAAATAATTTGATAACAGATAACGGGCGATTAAATAAGTGGCGTTGGCCTCCAAAGTACACATCCCTCGGGACCACCCGTCGGAGGTTTACAGGAAATTAAATTCGCCGTCTAGCCCAGGCCTCGCAATTTTTCAGATCTTTTGTGAAACCACGATTAAATCGCCCAACGGGCAAAGGAATCTCGCTATAATCTGATTAAAAATATTTCAATAATTGGAATATGGCATATCTGCAATCCTTTTTAGTATTAATATAATGAGAAATTTTAGTTTCTTTGTTATCGTTAAGGTTTTAGGTATTTTTAGAACTGAGAATAGATTTATTTAATGACTATACAAAATTTAATGCAAAACTTTGAGCACAGTGTTTCATGAAATCTGAAGAGAGTTATTACCTAGTAATGTTTATTATCATTATAAGCTACGGAGCTTTGAGATATCCGTCATCTTCCAATTTTAAGATATATTACACTTATTAGCTATACGCTATGTAAAAAAAGAAACTTCCAGTATTCGATGCAAATTCCTTATAATAAGTTTTGTATGGAAGAAAAACACAAGTTTGTTGGAATATCATGAATCGGGATTCCATGATAGTTGCCCCCTCCCCCCCCTGGCATACTTCTGCGCAATATTCAATTGGCTCTAAGAAAAGCGGTTTACCTATTTACACAAAATATAACTTAGTTTTGACAGTTGGACCGTCGAATAAAAAACCACAAAACATGATTCATTCAAATGCAAAGGACAAGGACAACAATGCAAGGACAAAACTGCTTGTCTTTATATTTATATACCAGCGTATATTTATTGATATCAAGTTTATTTCGTAGAACTCCATTTTAATTTTATTTCCATTATACATTCAAAAATATTATTATTTAATCTATAAAAACAGTTTATTATAAAAAAATTCTGCCATGTAAATATTACGCGTAAGAGCTGTTTCATCCTCTGAAGGTCTCATCAAACTTTTTGACAATGCCTTCAGAGGGCGAAACTGCTGTCACACGTAAAAATAATTATATAGCAGAACTTGTTTACAATGAACTGTTTTTATAGATTAAATAATAATATTATTGAATATACAAAAGAAATAAATATACCAGGGTTTAAGTACAAAAAATCGAAAATGAAAATAAATCGGTGTGATATCCATGCAAAATTATTACAGGTATTTTAGAAATCAATTTTAGGTTGACAATTGTTAAATAATGCACAAAAAAAAATAATAAAAGTACAATATTTATAAATTCAGAAGGCCTGTCAGGGATCAACTATCGGATCGCCAAGATCTGATGAAACAGAATAACTTTTAGTGTCCCCTCATTGAAAAAGTACGAAGAAAAAGAGTTTTAGCTTATATTTAACATTTTTATTTACATCTTTTCAAAGATAATTATCGATATTTAAATATTAATTGTGACTATTATTACATATAAGATACCATGTTTACTAATTGAACTCTTTCGAGAAGCCGACAAAGTTCCGAGTTCCCTGTAATGAATCGGCTCCACAACCGCACCCCGGCGCGTATAACAGTACCAGCGCCTGTCGTCAGGCACGGGTCCAAATAATTTATGTGACAACCCACCCTTATACTAAATCCTTTTTTGGGACGACATGCGACACTACGTTTCTCCCACCTGCTTTAATGTGTTTTTATTCACATGGCCGCCGTGCTTTTTATTATTGTGAAATACGCCGGTTTAATGCAAAAACCGGATTTCGGTACATTATTTTCCATTCTTAGATGTTAGAGTCGGAAAATGAAAGCGTTGCTGGTATTTGGGTTAAAAAATGTTTTGGAAACAAATTCTAAAATCATGCTGAACTTATCTACCAGAACTTTTATTGGAAAGTGTTGTAGAATAATAAGGGTGAAAGTAGACTAAATGCTGTGGAAATAAATTCTCTGAGACGTGTGTGTGGTAAAACCATGCATGATCGTGTGAGAAATGTGGAGATTGGCAAAGAATACAAGGCCGATGTAAGCGAATGGACCAATATTAAGAAAAAAGATTATCTGGGAATGTATGAGCAAATGAACAAAGAAAAGAGTCTGAGGAGAATATACGACGCGAATGTGAATGGTTGAAGAAATTGAAGACGCCCGAGGATGTGGCACGATCAAGTTAATTAAATACTTGATCTATGAATGTGGGATGTGTGCCAAGGCAGAATTGTTTGGCGATCCTTCCTCTCTATCTACCCATGTGTAGAAACCGCGTGACGGTTAGTTATTTAGTAACAATATTTGATCCAAAATAATATTTGAAAATAATTTAAAATCTTGAAGACGTCATATCAACAGTTATTAACAATAAAATCTCTGAAATAGAATATTATATAGTTTAGCATTTCATCCTCCTTGTAATCTTGCTGAGAAATGAAATAACAGTTAGATATTTGGATAAAAAATAAAATGTAGGTTTATGAACAAATCAAAATTTGTTCCATCGATGATAATAACAAATCAATCAAAGGCGGCACTCTTGCTTAGGAATTTGTAAAAATCGTTTGTGAATGATGTGGATATTATTATACCATAGACTTTCTTAAATACGCTTGGCCAAATCCAATTCATAAACATGACCGCGATAAAGAATTTATAAAAAGTAACGCCGTGACGAGGTAGTGAGATAAAAAGCAGCAAACCGTAAAATGAACAAGAAGTACGAACAGTCGTAGGGAAACCCTATAACAACATTAAAAATATTTTATACGGGAGAGAGCAAGGAATTGTTTATTATTTGTCTTTTCTCCTTGTCATGCCTCGCCATTGCCTTTGTCATATCTGTGTTTTTTTGGTGATTACGTAATTAAGTTGTGTTATATTGATTCATCTTCGATTTTTTTGACCACCATCACTGTACTTAAAATTAGAATAAAATTTCTCTTCATGCTTTACAGTTTGTTAACTTGTTTTTCATTAAGCAAATATTTAAAGTTATTAATTTCGAGTATGTTCTTTTTTTGTCAAACTCAATGGCATTGATCTTTCTTTTGGATTACGATGTTTTCTCGGAGCTCAAATTAAGGACTGTGATTTTACAAATTTCATGTATGCTGTTTGATAGCTTCTACAAAATGACAATATTATCTTACTTGCACTTAGATCATTCTTTCCCCTCACGATGAAAGTCAAAGTATATATTTTTTGCAAAAAATAATTAGCGTTCCGAGCTAATAAATGTGTAAATAAAATTAACTAAATTAAAAATCATCTCCAAAACAGAGTCCTACAATACAGTTTCTTCTCACAACTAAATTTTATAGCGCATTGTTTTTTAATAAATATACAGTTTAGAAGTGAGAACAAAGCATGGTTAACTAGAACACTTTAGATACCTAACCCGAACTGTGGTTTTTTGTAGTAGAAAGACCCACGGAGTGCCGAAATAACATAAAAACACAAAACATGCACGATGCTCGCAGCCATCGAACGTTACAAATGTCAAGTTTTCCCTTCAAATAGTTATAGAGCAATAAATTCTTGAAATTGATGTTGTTTTAAAACAACACTGTTTCCCTGCGGGTCGGAAATATATGGCCACGTTTCCGGAGTTTTCAAAATTGTAAAACAAGCTGTAAGTAAAGACGAATAATGGATTCGACAGGCATCAATATTGAATGTCTCCCAAATATAATTATTTTATTTATTTATTTATGAAAAGTATACAATACAGAATATAGTAAATTATATAAAGCATTGTACTCCCAGGAGTTAATAAACTCATTGCGGGAATGATACGCATTACATGAAACATATAGCTGTATGTATTAAATGGACATATATTTCCTTAATCAATAATATATGATCAAAACCAATAGTAGCTGTTGCAGTAACGTATTTTATTTCGCAAATTCATTAGCAAACATTAATAACCTTCACGCCAAAAGGGTTGAATCGCTGTTTTCCAATTAACAGCAATGGAATGCGATATTGTCTCAAGTATGCTATCAGTAAAAATTTTAGAGTCTGAGAAATTGTGCTTTTCATTGGATACATAAAATTTTAGAGATAACAGAATAATGAGCAATGCCTGTCATAAGTATGAAAATTATTGACTTATCTGATTATTAATTATTGCCTGCAGCGATTCAAAATTTTACATCAATGTTGATGGTTTGGAGATTCAGTTTTTGTTATAGTATAAAGAATACTCCCATCGCTTCATAATTTTGTCGTATTGTGAGGTCATAAAAAAATCTTGTAGAATCTAAACTAAACTTTGCAATGAAAATTTTATTAACACATTAGTTAAAGTGTACTTTTAAAAAACCTTTTACGTTTCTCATGTTTCCTTCTTTGTGAAAAATTTGTTTGATAAAAAATTAGACCAACTCCAAGAATGATAGGAATAGATTTCTGACACGCCATTCGAAGTCTTTCACTCAATTTCAAGAAATTCTTGATTATTGTGAAAATCGAGTATATTTGAGTCAAGAAAGAGAAATTTTCACACATTATGAATTATAAATATGATTCCAAATTTAGGCATTTCGTGAAAGAAAGTTTTCTTAAATTCGAGACATAGGTTAATTTTCGATGGTATTTGTGATATAAAACCCAGTTCTTATGTTTCAAACCTGGATTAAAACGTTGATCTAAACAGCATTGTAGAAGTATTTTGCATATTATTTATAACAAAAATCTATTTTTGGAATAAATCATTATCAAAGATTTTTTTCAAGAAATTTTTTTAAGTTAAAGAAAAATGTTCATTGGTTAGATGATTTGTGTTAAAAAAATGTAACTAAAAAACAGAAAAAAAAACTGTTTGATTTTTAAATCGTTTATACTTCAAAATAAGGTTAATGTTTTGATTTTGTTATATTTGTAATGTTTTTGAAAAACAATCTTTTCAATCTCTCTTACATATTATGAAAAACATAACAAAAGATTTTCTAATAAAAACAAATATAAAACTTTTTTCCACTTTAAGTTTAATGACCGTAACCGGTTTCAGCTCGCTAGAGCCATCTTCAGACTGGTACAAAATATTCTTAATCTACGGTTTATATACATAACATTTGAGGGAGGGGAAGCGGGGTGGTCTTAAGGGTTTTAATCAATTATACTAATTACATTTGTTACTAAGTAGTTTGAGACTGTTGAATTTCTAAATATTTTGGTTATTCCAGTGGGCTAATTACCTTGGGTTTGTAGCTCACTTCAATATTGTTTAGGAAAAACCTCACAAGTGAACTGCGCCAACTGCCCGTCATATTACATAGGCCAAACTGGAAGGTCATTCAAAACCAGAATCAAAGAACACTTTACAAACTGGGTAAATGACAAAGGCGAATTATCAAATGTAGCATTACATTTACTAGAAAACAATCACTCGTTTGATAAAGACAGAGATATTAAAGTCCTCCACACTTGTAATAAAGGCCATAAGCTAGATAGACTAGAATCTTTAGAAATTTCCCGCTTAACTAAAAAAATAGACCATAAATTTGTAATGAATAAACAATTAGAGTCATTTGCTAAGTCTCCACTTTTGTATCCATTGTAATTTTCATAATAATTTCGAAATTAAAATATGTATTTAGCTAGTAAAATGACCATTCCTACTCCAATGTAAACATGTATCCCTTCAAAATGCTATTAAAAAAATCCCATGCATCATAAATGTAATAACGATTTGACAATAAAATTAGGTCTTTAATAATTCATACCACTTGTGAGGTTTTTCCTAAACAATATTGAAGTGAGCTACAAACCCAAGGTAATTAGCCCACTGGAATAACCAAAATATTTAGAAATTCAACAGTCTCAAACTACTTAGTAACAAATGTAATTAGTATAATTGATTAAAACCCTTAAGACCACCCCGCTTCCCCTCCCTCAAATGTTATGTATATAAACCGTAGATTAAGAATATTTTGTACCAGTCTGAAGATGGCTCTAGCGAGCTGAAACCGGTTACGGTCATTAAACTTAAAGTGGAAAAAAGTTTTATATTTGTTTTTATTATAATATATTATAATGGAATTCCACCATGAATTATCAGTTTCAAAAATAGAAATATTAAAAGATTTTCAATGGCAACAGACAAACAAGATAACAAAGCTATTATAATAGCTACATTAATAAGCCACTGTGTTATAAAAACCCGAATGTACGATTGACCTTCTCATTTGCATTCAAGATATACAGAAGATCGTATAAAAGGCGAATGCTTTTTGGGATTTATTGCGCCTGTAGATCAGGCATCCTGTTAGTAAAAAATAATATAATCCTCCCACGAACTCTAACTACCCCTACTGACCAGTTTGACCAAATATAATTCAACTTCGGAAGAAGGGTACCGCCGATAAATTGTTTCCCTTCTACCCCTAACTGCCCGCGCCGCGCCGCCTGGAGGTTGTGTTGCTTTGCTAGGGGATGAGTAATCAGAGAACTTCAAGTGGAAGGGTGGAAATACTGAATATATTTTCATCTCGTATTTGTAATCCGATAAATAAAACAATTCCAATGTGGACTCGGATGCGCGATCAATATACAAATTGTTTTCTCTTTCAACGGAATTTGAATTATTTCTCATTCGTTTTTTTATCGAAACATTAGTTTGTTTTTATAAAAAAATTATTGAATGTGAAATTTTGTTTCACCAACAAGAAAATGTTTTTCTTGCTAACGAATTCAATTCCTACATTAATACACATTCTCAAAGAAAGTAAATTCCCTATTCAACTTTCAGTTCTTCTTTCTGAAATTAAGTTCTGCAAATAATTTTATTTTAGTACGAAATTCTATTTATGTGTCTTTCAAAACCTCTCGAACAGTACGATCTGAGATTAACTACATATTCTACATATTCAATAATTGGAACAAGAATAAGCTTTCAAATACTCGAGAAAAACCAGGTAGTAAAGCTGGTCGACATAAAATAAAGCCTACATTTAGTACATCAGGGTTGATAAATACACTTTTATCAAGCAATCTTCCTAATGTACAATTTAAGTTGTAATATAAATCAGAATGAAGGTACAAATAAACAGTCCTATTCCGGCCAAGAAACTAAAACAACAAAACACCATCAGTTCTAATATCAGGCTTCAGGCCTTTATTCATGTCCAGCCCGCTCGTCCACAGAGGTTGTACCCTTAACTTATACAATAAATAAGGCAGTGTTTGATAACGACAATCACTGCCGGATATACTTTATTCAAGAGGTTGCCAAATCGTTACAATAATGGCTTAAAATATTTTAGTTTCTGCTCTGTTACATAATTACATTACTTTTTTTCATCTGTTAAAAGGGTTATTCTGTGCATGCTCCCCCCTCCCTACATTGTATTGAACAAGAATAAATTTCCATAATGTATGATAAAAATAGTGGAGCTGAAAAACAGTTGGCTTGGAGACAACATGGATGGTCATTCAATGTCCTTGAATGACCATCAAACTATCGTCTTGATATGTTTATAACATTCACACTTTTGGGGAGTCACAACACTCACAATATACTTTTTTTATATTGTTTTCACAACCTAAGAGGGAGGAATTACAACCTTCTTTTTAAATTTGTTACCTACTCGATACCTACATATTTTAATAAAAACACAATAAGATTAGTATTCTTAAAATTCAAGCCAGCCGTCAAAGTAATTTAGTATTCCTTTGCTAACAAAAACTGATTACAAAGATCTGATACACTGCTTATTAGAATCTAGTAATGATAAAATTAAGTCAGCTGTCAAAATAATTTATTATTCTATTGCTAACAAAAACTGGTTACTAATATCTGTTCCTTGCTTATTAGTATCTAGTAATATTAAAATGAAGTCAGCCGTCAAAATAATATGTTGTTCAGTTGCTAACAAAAACTGTTTACAAAGATCTGTTCCACTGCTTATTAGAATCTTGTGATGTTAAAATGAAGTCACCGTCAAATTATTCCAAAGTCAGCCTCTGTTAATTTTGCTAAGTTCTTTAAAAAATTGCTTTCGAACAAATTATTCATGATCAAGTTAATAATAAAATCAACATAGTAAATACCTACACATTCCTCCATAACTACTTTTAAAGTTTCTTTAGCATTATTCTGTTTTACCATTATTATACTTTTTTAATTTCTAAGTTTACATAGTATAGTAAACTTAATAACACCTTTGTACAATTTTCATGATAACGAAACTACATACCTACATATTAAACCTGTTTGTATCCGTAACGTACAGTTTATAATTTTATAATCTTCATAATTACAATAATACTCCTGAATAACATGTGTAACTTTAATAATGTGATACTGTAAAAGCCTTCAAGGCGTGTATAAATAAATAAATAAAATAATAAATTGTTCTTCAAACTTCGCAAATTCACTTTGTGGCGTCATCATTAATAACAAAATTTTCATTCATTTGCTAACAAAAACTGATTAGATCTGTTCCACTGCTTATTAGAATCTAGTAATGTTAAAATTAAGCCAGCCGTCAAAATAATATATTTTTCAGTTGCTTACAAAAACTGGTTACAAAGATCAGTTCCACTGCTTATTAGAATCTAGTAACGTTAAAGTGATTTTTTTAAATATTTTCAGTATGATTAAATATTTCCACAGGCTAAGAAAGTGAAGATTTTATAAATTTCCACGACTTTGACTTAATTTTGAATTCTTTGGTGGGATGCTCATTCAGCATGGATGATTCCGCCAAACTAAGTTACATCTAAACTTGATAATTTAAACGGAAACCTGACCCACGAACTTCCGCTGTCGATGAATTCATATATTATGACCAGGGACCAGTCGTGCACAAGGTGTCCTCAATGGGGTCTCGGGGTCCAAATAAATGTCCCCATAAAGGGGGGTTGGGGATGGGAAGTGGGGGATATCGCTTGTTTGTTAATTAGTCCGAATTAGATACAGGGCAGCAAATGAAAACAGAGAGGGTGTCATAGCTTGCTGGATATTAGGTGGTTATATCCTCCGCAGGGCACTTAGAAAAGTACACCTAATGCCCAGTAGATTTAAGGAGGTTATATTCAATGCCATTAATGCCAGCCATAATAGAAAGTTACGATCTTGGATGCTATTACGAATGATTAGTCGTGATTCTTGGATGGAATAATAATTGAGTTTTTGGGGAGCCTTTGAATTAGTTGGAGCTCAATATATCAAAAAAAAAAAAAAATCAACTGGTTTTCACTTCCCAAATATAAAGTTTGCAATTGCTCCAAAAGGGCAAGAAAAATTTAAACGTTATTTTTTTTTTTTTAATCATTTATTCCAAATCTCGAGGAGGGTGGTGCAGTCCCACGAGTTCCATATTATACATATATAATCTATCAAGTAAAGTTAATAAAATATTGCAAGATGTAAAAAAAATATTTACATGGTAAAAGAAATTAAAAGCAAATAATAATAATACAAAAAAAAAAACTTTTCGTTTAATCTGTGTCCTCAGGAAGTGGCTCCATCGCTTGTAGATGGGACCCTGACAGAAGTGGAATGCTGCCATCAAGCAAGTGTAACATTGTAAGATATAATAATTTACATCGAAAAATTATCTTATAATGCGGAGATGAAAAGTTCTTAGACATGCTAGCTTAATTAAAAATAAGATGTTGGATTAGTATGCAGCCTAATACTAAATTTTGCAATGTCATAACGAGTACAATATTTCAAGTTAGTAAACAAAGCGTTTTTTAAACATGAAGGGATTGAGTACCATCCAATTTTCAGGCAATTAAGAGAGAGAATTCTATTTTTTTAGTTATATCACCGTTAGGGGCTGTACAAATAAATAAATAATAAAATTAACAAAGCTGGCTTGCAACAAAAATTAATAATTATACCTAGTGACTTACACCTAAGACTTATGGCTAGTGACTTACTGACGAATAAACTTATAACATACGTATTTACAACTGCGATTTAAGGTTAGAGAACTAACATACTTACATTTAAAAATACGTGATTTTGGTTTTCAGTGATAACATTAAAAATCAACAACAAACAAATTCTGTAGGTATTGGTACAAACACATAATGTAGAAGTAAGTTATTGCTGCGAGTCGAAGCAGTTTGAGAGTTTTATACATATTCTACATATTTCATAAATGTATATTACATTCTCTTTTTAAGTTTCATTACCTTCAGAAAAGAAAAAAGATCTTATATAATATTTCTATTAAAGAACACTGCTGTATAATAAGGAAGTCCAGTCCAATTTTTTAAATTTTTTTAAATGAATAATGACCTTCTAACTTAAATAACTGCATATTTATTTTTGTTTTTTTAGTTAGTTTTAATAGTTTAAATAATTGTCAAAATTTTAATTTTCAAGATCCCCGAAAACCACCGTGACGTCATCTGCCCCTGTGACGTCCTCTGCCCAAAAGTTTTAGTTATTATCAACAGATGTTGTCATTTTGTATGGAAGAAGTAATGAAACTATTCAATAAGTAAAACGTTATTTAGGATTAATTATTTATTTATTATATTATATTTTTCAATATTATTACGGGAAAGTGGTATAAAAATTGTTCGAAATTATTATTTTTTTAGCTTTACGAATCGAAATCAATATTAAGGAAACCGAAGCATGAATTTTGTAGGGAACTGGAATCAGCTGTTCGACGCCCGCCATTTTGAATTTCAACATTGGAGCGTTTTACTGGGCATTATGATCGTTTTTTGTACAGTTAGAGTTTTTGAATATTTTAAATAATATAGATAAACTAATAGAGATACTTTGTTTTTGATACTGAATTATTTAGGCCTAAATAATGTTTCAATAAAAACAAAAACTATTACATGTCCAAATCTCTATAAACCAATAATATGGAATGTTGAATGGCTTGCCGTATCTTCAATACAAATTTGAGGGTGACAGGAGAATTATGGAAGCGGTGACGTCACGCCTCAAAAATTCAGTTATACCAACTTGACAGGGTGTTTTAATGAAGTGTTTTAAAATGGACTTTTTAATTTTTTTTTTTAAACTCTACGTTAAATATTATTTAATAAAACTTATATATTCAGAATCAGCGTTTATTGGTCTATATAAACCAATTTTTTAAAGCCATAATATTTTTCACTGGAGTTCCTTATTGCGCTTAAGGGTTTAGCTGGCTTTATAAGAAAGTTAAATTATCTGAAATGAATGAATGAAATAAACCTTCGATCTTTATCGCATTAAGATGATATCCCTCAACACTAAACAGAAAGAAGTGTTGTTTTAATACATTATTTACACTCTTTCCACCCATTCCAAACTAAATTGATTTCGGTCTACGCCCATCAAAAATAATAGTTCAGTAAAGACAAACTTCCTGACCAAAGCATCGAACGAGAGTAATAATTTCACGAAATATCCCTATAATTTTGACGCACAAATTTAATATTTTAGTCTAAAATTCGTACAGATGTCTTTGAAGGACAATTAGTCGGAGTAACTTGTACAATTTTGCGGCCAACCCTGTAAAGCAACATGGCTAATTAAAGTTAAGTTTCCTTAGATCCTTCCTACCTCTACCGGACACGAGACACAATAAACAATGCGGATGAAACATTTAGGGGTATTTTCTGGCCTTAACTACCCCCTCAAAACCGTATTTGGCTAAGCACTTCCTTGTTAGGAATTGAATACATTAATCTTTGGATGTTTCAAATCAGTACAAAGCATATTACGTTTAAATGGAATGTTTAGTAAAAGTGGATAGACTATTTCTCTAACTAGAAATGCAAGGATTTAAAAATGTTTACACAAAATATTAAATATTGGATCTTTATAAAAATAAATCATCAAAAATTCCATTTAAAATTAAGCCAACTACATAATTTTTAAATTTATTGTAGAAGAAAGAAAAAAACAACCGCACGAGAGTCCCAACTGCTCCCGTCTGGAGCCAGGGAGACTATGGCATCCCCAATTGGGATTTGTTGTGAGGCTGAAGGTAGTGGGGAGGGGAAAGAGATGGGGAAGAGGAAGCTGGAAATTACCTGGCTATTCAGATCTGGTCACCAAACACGGCTAAAGCCATTTCAAGCAACGTTTCAATTCTGAATGGTAGTCTTACACAAGGGCGATACCATGATCTTCCACTCTGAAACGTGCCGCAAATATACTATATATTGTTTTAAATGAATAAATTGTGAAAAAATACAAATTAATCAAATAAAATTTATTTGTCCCGTCGGGATTCGATCCCGCGACCTTAGGAATGCGAGTCAAGAGCCTTACCGCTGGACTACGCCAGCCGTCAAATTATATATATATTTTGTTTCTCTGGAACTCGATCCTTAGAAAACCAGCGTAGAAGGTCGTGAGCCATTATTTTTTTACTTTTTTCAGTTATCCACAATAAAAATCACTTCAACGAATAAAGCGAGTCTCTGGTAATAAACTCAATCATAAAGGAGCCACTGTGCCCTGGACAAAAGTGAACACCTCTTTCTCCTTAACTTTCCCCATAAATCTTGCGTCCGTATTATTGCTCCGTAATACCCAGAGAGCGACTTCAATAGATTCAAAGATCTAGATCGAAAAACGCCGGCAAAACGGGACCAAATATATGGAGAAAGTTCCTACAAATTCGCCTCCGGTTCGATTATTATCGTTTTCTTATCTAGGCAAATATTGCAAAATGGGGCAAACTGGATTCTCTAAGGCTGCAAAAACTAAAAAGAAGATGGGTCATTTATTGTAATGTTTTCATTATATTCAATGCCTATCTGACTTGTCCGTTCTGGAACCCAAAATCTTCTTTACAAAGTGGAATACACGAAATCCATGTACCTGTATGCATTCTTTCGGCAAAATTCATTCCGTGCATAAAATGCACATTCTTACAAAGTCATGACCATAACGAATGCATAATTTTTCATTGGAAAAAAACCTGTTTTAAGTGCAGGCAGCTACACTATTCTGCCGCGGTAAATAAAAACACAGCAACACGGGAGTCGTTCTCCAGAATCAAGGGCTAAATTTTGAAGGTTTATTTAATTATTTAGAGCAAATATTTTTAATTTTTTATGAGAAAAACTCTCTTTTAATAACTTTTGAAGGTTATTCCCATCAACGTAATATATCATTGAAGAAGAAGATAACACTTATAATCTAAATGAAAATATGAAAGAAAACAATTATAAGTGTTATCTTCTTCTTCAATGATATATTACGTTGATGGGAATAACCTTCAAAAGTTATTAAAAGAGAGTTTTTCTCATAAAAAATTGAATATTCATTTAGACTTTCATAAAGTCAATAGTTCCATATGAATAAATTCGGATACATTTATCCGAGACGCTATTCAGGTTACAAACCAATTCTTTGAATGATTGTTTCCAATAAAAAGAGTAGTTGCCTATAATATGGAAAAAGAACTAGTTGAAGATAATATTAATGATTCTAAATATTTGAAATATGAGATTGACAAATATGACGGTTTGACAGAAGGTGGCAATAGCGAAATTGGAAAACGCGCCGTCCCGGTAAGACGAGAGATCTGGGTTCGAGTCCCAGTTGCGACCATTGTTTTTTTTTCTGTTTTTCTGTGTCTTGTTTTCTTTCATATTTTCATTTAGATTATAAGTGTTATCTTCTTCTTCAATGATATATTACGTTGATGGGAATAACCTTCAAAAGTTATTAAAAGAGAGTTTTTCTCATAAAAAATTGAATATTCATTTAGACTTTCATAAAGTCAATAGTTCCATATGAATAAATTCGGATACATTTATCCGAGACGCTATTCAGGTTACAAACCAATTCTTTGAATGATTGTTTCCAATAAAAAGAGTAGTTGCCTATAATATGGAAAAAGAACTAGTTGAAGATAATATTAATGATTCTAAATATTTGAAATATGAGATTGACAAATATGACGGTTTGACAGAAGGTGGCAATAGCGAAATTGGAAAACGCGCCGTCCCGGTAAGACGAGAGATCTGGGTTCGAGTCCCAGTTGCGACCATTGTTTTTTTTCTGTTTTTCTGTGTCTTGTTTTCTTTCATATTTTCATTTAGATTATAAGTGTTATCTTCTTCTTCAAATATTTTTAGTTTCCTTTTTAATGATTTTTAGCAAAAATATTTGCAGACACTTAATCTAAAGTATTACTTGCAAAATTTTGTAAAGCACAATAATTTCTGTTGAAAATACGCGTTTTCAGTTTTCACTTACAATTGTGACCATTTTAGAAGTACCTGTGGAAAGTAAAAAAAGCCGTACAATGCTAGCTGTGCTTAAACTTAATAATAATAATGTTGAATGTTTATTTAAATACTTTTTTTAATTAACTCCAAACATGGCCCTGAGGATAATAATTTCCGTCAGTTCCAATTTAGTGAAGCTGTATGGAGGGTCTTTTTGAGGAGAGGAAAAAGTGGACATGATCTTTAAGAGATTCAATTTGTTAGAGGGAGAAAACACAGAAACTGGCAAATGCTTCCAAAACCGAACTGTTTAACCGAAGAACGAGTCATGGAAACGACCCATTGTGCTATGACAAATGTTAACCATGTTGGTCGCGCCTTTAGCGTATATCCTGACAACACAATGCTGATGAAGGGATCCGTGATAGAGCATCTCCCAATGCTTGGCTTTAATCATATTTAGTGAGCAGATCTGAGTAGCCATATACTTCCCCACCTTCCTTTCCCCAATCTCCTTCCCCTTTCTTCTACCTCACAACATACCCCAATTAGTGATGCCATAGCCTCAATGGCTTCAAACGGCTAGGAGCAGTTGGGACTCTTGTGCCGTGCTCACAAAAAAATAATTATGTGTGACGTGTAAAAATTCAGGTTTAATTTAATTTAGTTGTTTTTTTTGCGTATTTTTTTGTGTTTGCGTCCCGCGCAAGAGTCCCAACTGTTCTGTCTCTATCATAATAAGCCAAAAATAAATCACGATAATACTTTTGGCCGTGATAATCTCAAATTATACTATTCTGTAATTGTTTCAAAATCAGCCGGTGTCATAGCATGGGCTGGATTTTGCCAGAAAATTTCGCAAGTCAAAGATGTTCAAAATTACTGATCAGGAATTTTCTCAAAACTCATAATTAAGTGGTTTACGAAAAGTTTTTTTGTAATAGTAGGTTAACGTAAGGCTTTTATCCATAATTTCATCGTTCATCTTCATTCTCCATCAGTTGTATATCCCAAGGACTACTGTCCTATGCTTATTGCCTGGTGCTCGTTGTTGTCTGCCGTTTGAGCTATACACTTTTAATTTCCCGAACTGTTACGGGAAATTTATACACATTGTTGTGCCAATCTACTGAAGGCGATGCTGCATTTGCATCCGAAATGTGCTTGCTTTATTGAGTGTAAATCAAAAGGACTTCTAAGGAGAATGGGGTCGATGTAGATAAAACCTTATGATAAACATCAATTTAGCATATTCGCATTACCATGCTAATATAACACTGGGGGAAGATTGGTGTACTCGTATATTCCTTTAGATATTATTAAAGTTATTTCTATATGGCACACCAATCGTTCAATAATACAATGCAATGTATAAAACAAACATCATGCTAAAACAAAAGCGTCTAATGCCGCGTTCCCATCTCACCTATTCTGTGATCCATTTCACAAATTCTATGATAGGAGACCAGGTTTTCTATTCTGTAGGGTACTCGATAGAAATAGAAACCCAATGTTGAATTAACTTTAACTTTCATTCTATTCTACATAGAATTGACCAAGTAATAGAACCGCGTGAACGGTGCGAATATCATGAGGTTTTGGATACCGCGCAGTACAGACTATGGGAACGTCAAATAAATAAAATAGAACAAGCGATCAACGCGTTACAATAGTTATTTTTCGTTTAAAACAGTTCGTTCTATATGAAACAGATCACAGAAGAGATTCGGTGGGATTCCAGCTTTATTAATTTTTATGTCACCAATGCTCAGGTGAATACATTACGGAAAAATGTAATTAGAAAAATTTTAAAATCACCTGAGCAAATTGTGTCTGATACACAAAAAAAAACTTTACGATTTGTTTGAAAGAGTCGTCAGTAGTTAAAGATAATTTTACTAAACTGGAAGACTTCCTTTGGTCAGGACATGTAGGAACTGTGTAAGATATCCGATCATCTCGTAGGATTCTCTGTAATGAACTCACAGGACCATAGTGTGTTGGAAACCTAATAAAGGTGGCTAAACGGTGTGAAAAAGAACACCGTATCCTTAAGCATAAGTAAAGGTGCTTCCTGAGACGGCCAGAACCCTTCGAAGGTTGTAGCGTCGCATGTTTATGAGTACGTATACATAGGAAAGAGATAAATGCTTCAAAATTACTTAAGTCGTACGGTAAGAACACTAACAACCTACCATATTATATTGTAGGTGTTATTTCTGCATCTCTTTCCTCTCCTATATAAGTTTTGATGCAACCCGTGTGCAACCTATTATATAGCCCTTAGCTATTTTTATTTCATGGGTGGCTGCTCTCTCAATCGAAGTCGTATAACTAAACCGAATCAACAATCGAAGTCGTATAACTAAACTACACAATTTTATTCCAATGTTATTTTGCAGACTGAGAAATGAACACGCTTAAGCTTGTTTTATTTAAAGCGGCGCGCATGGCCTCCACAAAAACAGAACGTAAGCAAACCTATTTAAATGTCTACATCAGTTGCGGTAATGCAATAACGGCTGTAGAAAAATGCAAACTTGCCGCATTATTACTCGTTGAATACCTTTTTGGGGAACTTTTCCAATTTAAGTTTAACTTCTCCGTGAATTTGGTACCTAAAAATATTTTCAGGCAAGGTCGTTACACATTCAATTTGAAATTGCATCGTCCTCCATTTTTGCCTTGCCGTATTCCTTATCTTCCATTCCTGGTTTTTATTTCGGGACTTGTGTTTTTTCAGCGGTCGTCGTTATATTGAATGTTAAACGCTCATTTATTACTTTAAAATCGAAATATATTATGAACAAAAATCAAATATTTAACTAAACATTCATTGTGGAATATTGAGCAAACTCTTGAATAAATCAAAAACAGGGCACAATAAAAAATAAATTTGTCTTGAACTTTTGTCACCTATTTGTGGCTATCAAATAAACTATTTGGAACGCGCGATGTCACAAAGCACATCACGTGCCAGATTGCAAGGACTTGTTCAAACCCACATTTTAAAATCTATTTTCATGCAAACAATATTTTCCATCGTTTTGTATGGATTGTTTTGTAAACCGTTGTTAATCATTTCAGAATTTGTTAACAATCGATTATCAAAATTTGTAAGCCTATTAAAAGCTGATCGGACAAACCCCTGGACACGCGTGTTTCTGTAGGCAAACCTTTTATTTCTCGCTTTTTTATTGTTGTCTCTAAGGTAAAATAAAGCGTTCATCCATCAATTACTATTCGTAATTAATGATCGGCTGTAATGCGAGCAGTTTGCGGTTTCCATGGGCGGGAGAAGGTTCCAGGCGGATCATTAGGTAAAAGGCTTCCGTATTTATTTCCACAGTAACTGGATCAAACGGAACACAGAGCGAATAAACTACCCTGTCTACCATTTGGCGGGTTCATGTTGTAGAAGTTGAGTGTCATGTTATACTTTGTTTAAAAACTTTAATTAAAATGAAGTACCACCATAATAATAATGAAAACCATTTCAGTAAAATCATTTTGATAATTTCTTGAAAAATATTCATAGGTCGTTTCTTCGAATAAAGGTAATTTTTGAAAAATAATTCTAATTAATCGAGTTACTATGCTGAAAACATTTCGAGTCAAAATGTATCAATGAGGTTTTTTGTAACATTTTCACGTTTGATACTATGATTTTATTATTTTTAAATGCCAATATTTTTTTTTCAAAAGCAAACATTTGAAAGAAACATTTATTGAGTTATTAAAATAGTATTTCTTTTTACGACAAAAATAAGAAATGTTTAAGAAATTCCATTAAATTTCATTGTGGTAAAAATATTTTAAAGAGTGAAGAGTTAAACAACTAACAGTATCTTGACTTTCTTCTTTCATTAGGAACCCTCAGCATTAAAGTAATATTAATTATTATCTTTGATACTTTCTCCACGAAGGGTCGTTGTAACTTGCAATTATTTTTATGATCTTTTCCACATCAGCCCGTTTCCTCGTAAAGTAAATCCCATACATTATGTTCCCACATAAAAGGAGCGCTACTCACCTTGAGAGGGCATTCCTCCTTTGCAAAATATTCCTTCTCGAAAGCAAGTAGGGGTGGAATTATGATTTAAGAAGACTACGAATTTTGGAACTGCATAGAATAACGTCTTATGGGAGCCATTACATTTTCTTTAACTGCACCGCCGTTTGCTTTCTAACACTCAAAATGTTACTGAAAATGCATTTTTGTGGATGAGAAAATATCAAAATGAATTATGGCTTATTTGAACAAAGTTTTCTTTCACACGATTGAATATATCTTCATACTTGTAGTAATTTAAAGTTGTGTAGTCGGGTTAGAATTGACAATCAACAAACACATTCAACGGTTCCAATTCACCCTCCGTGAATACAAGTAAACAAGAGTTTGTTGAAATTGAATTCTTTATTTAAATTATTTAGAAGGATGAACTGATATAATATGACCAACCAAAGAAAATGAAAAAGAAAAAAAAAGAGGAAGAGGAAGATTACGCAGCAGATCTGGTCTAAACATGATTTAAGCCATTTAAGAATTATTTCAACACCTTACTCTAAAAAGCGGTAAATTTGATTTCTCTCCACTCTTTGTGATATCTAACAGTTATTTTATTTTTTCACAATTACAAAATTTTCCTTGCTGTTGAATCATCAACCCTTAGAATCGTTGTGCGTCCTTCGTTACTCGACTTGGGTTTCAAATTAAAAATATCCTCTACCAATTACGGCAAAAGTATCTTTAACTTAATTTCCCCCTCTCCATCTGAGAGTGGCGGCCGCGGCTCTATGGTCTGGTTCGGGGGTGTATAAATATACCAACCTACCCCGGCCCCATATTTACGTAATTTATCTCATATGACCAAGCAATTACAACCCCCCTTTAAAAGAACCCGCCAAATCCCGCCCTCGACATTTCTATCATGTCCGGTAGAGCTTTTCAACCCTTTTAATTAATAATATAATTTTTCGTTCTGATAAATATTACACTTTTTCTTAGATTTATATTTAGGCTTTAAAATGCTGAATGTCCTTGTCAAAACTATAAGTAATTTTGATTTGCAACAATAACCATAAATAAACGTTATTATATAAAACACTGTTAATTTGAGTACCTTCGCCATTTTAATTTATAGTCACCCACAAACCAACTTCTGCAAAATACTAAATATTTTCCTTGATGAAGGTGCGGTTGTATTGAAACCCATAGGAATTTGCTATTAAATTAAGCATTGCCCACAAATTTTCACCAAAATTATGTGCCTTCATATATTATTTACCAGAAGTAATCGAAAATGTACAGGTAGTGGTAAGTTACCCAAAAACGAGTCGAAATAACAACACGTTTTCATGAAGCCAATATCAACTGTGAATGGATGTTCTGCTCCTGTCCGTCGAGTTACAAGCATGTGCACCCGTGCACCGGGTCAATGCTGCTAACTCCTATTAAAATACACGTAAAAGAGACTACAATGTTTACAAGCTCACATTGCATCTGTGCTTTAGAGATTAAAATCGGTCTATTAACAACGGATTGTCAATAAAACGGACCGACCTTCTCCTCACGGAATCAAGTAGGTTTATTAAGTATTGTGGGGCTCCAGCCCGGAAGTGGCTCCCAAATTCGATTGTTGACCTGAGATTTGTATGGGATTAGAAGCTGGTCACTATTGAATCTGCTAGCCCTATACAAGACGCCCAGTTTCTTGGAAGCCAGATTTACTCGGGCTTCTATGGAACCCCAGCCGGTCTGATATACTTAGTACTCACGCCAAGCATTTCAATGGAGTCTTTTTTGGGAAGGGTGCTTTTATTTCAAATAGGGAATTTTACAATTTCTATATATTTTTCCTGTATGGGAGGTGGGTATGGGTGCTGCCGACCCGAGAACCATTTATCGGATAACCAACACCCCTAACATAGGCCGCCCTATGGCATAGTTCGCTACGTTTGGCAGCGGTGCCCGGGGCCTTCAGGTGAGGTGTGTTCAGGTTTTGGCGGAAGATGCGCCTGCCCATCACCTGCGTAGCGGGCAGGCTTAGGGAGACCCCTTGACCTCTCCAGCTGGCCTCTCTCTTGTACCACAGCGGGATAGATGGATTCATACGCCCTTCACACACACTACACTTTCCCCGTAATTCCTACCCAACCCTTATACCTTTTTTCTCCTCAAAACTTATACTCTTTATTAAAAAGATCCTCCTCACAGCATCCCTAGCAAGACATAAGCTCTGTTGTTTTCCTCGGGGTCTCCCGTATGGGGTTCATGTAAAAAAATAATACAAATTGTCCAATAGAACGTCACCGTCTCAATGACAATTCTTTTTTCAAACATTTACGCAGGTAGGCAAGCAGGCAATATTGAAAAGCGAGTCAAAATTAGCCATCTATTCAAAATAAGGCTTGCTTGAATAATAAAGTGGATGCAGCAGATTTTTTTAATCGGAGACGCAATTTACAAACAAATGTTCAAACAGATGAAATTTCTAACGGTCGAGTTAAAACATGGCATCTATATTTTTAGTGAAATATGAAACTATTGTATACTTACTTACTCGTTTACCCAAACTTCGCAAAAACTTTATAATTTTCTTCGAATAGAAAAAGTTTAAAAATAAAAAATAGCTCAATCATAATATTGATTTTTGTTATATTGCTTCTCATATTATTTTACCATCAATGTTCTCAGTACATAAACCATCATTAATATTAGGAAATATTTTTAAGTCTTCGCTTTATCGCTTTGGGGTTAAATAGTTAGGGTGACCATTATTTCACATTGTGAGCCCACAATGTGCTCTTTTTTATACGTGTAATAAAAATATAAGTGTTGCCACATTATACGAATCATTTCATTAGAAGCGTTAGACCGGTATTATAGTTTGTTTATGCCTCGTAACTCTGGAACCAAACAAAAATATCACTGGGTAATGGCGCTCTTATGAGAATATGGCACTAAAAGGTAGGAAGGCCATAACATTATAAATAGTAAAATTACGTTCTTAGGCTTTAGGGACATTATCTTTTTATTGCTGATATGAAATCCTTGACACGTTAATATTGTTTTATAGTTGCTGTGAAAAACAGTGTAGGTGTAATACACGATGTGTCAGCACGTATTTGAAAGGTTTTAAACATCGATTCCTGAGCAAATTTTCAGAAACAATAAGTGAAAAACGTAGACATCGTTTTGCCGTCGATATTTTTTTCCATTAGAAAGAAAAAAAAATCAATCGCAGGCTGCCACTGGGTTTAGCCTAGTGGATCAAAATATGGTCAAAATAAAACCCGTAAGAAAAGAATACGTGAGCCGCACCCCAATTAGCAATTTAGTTTATAAATACTTGTATCAATAATAAAAGTATAAATACTTTTGCACTGATAAGACGGCCCGAACGCACTATTATATATATATACAATAATTGATTTAATCTGCTTTATTAAGCCCGTTTCATTGCATAATTATTTATTTGCTGGTTGGGAACGGCTTATGTACCCTGTGCCCCGTCTATACTCTAGAGCAGAGGTTCCCAAACTTTTTTTTACTCGTGGACCACTTTCAAAATTTTACTGGTTTCGGTGGACCCCCTGCTGCAACATTTCTACCATATTCCCAAAACTCGACAAGCGTTGTACAGATGGGGTACGGGATGGGTCTTAAAATGACCATTCTTCACTGAAATACTAATGTACTATCTGCCTACATTGACAGGTAAAGCCAAGCCAACATTTTTGTTCTTTACTATCGAAACCAGCAGGCTTATTCTTTATCTTTTGTGGGATCGTTATCGAGATAACGAACGTGATCTCCTGACAGACTTGTGTGATTTATTTGCTTTTTCTATGTACAACGACATTAAATGAATAAATAATCATGCATTCTTGCAGGAATTCATGTTAAAAAGGATCTAAACTAAAATATTTTGCAGAAATTATGTAAAAATCACACGAATCTGACAGGAAATCACGTCCATTATTTTGATAACCATCCCACAAAAGATAGAGAATAAGCCTGCAGATAAATTTTCGTGGACCCCCACTTACAGTTGGTGGACCCCCAGTTTTTTATCACGTCTACGTGGACCCCCGTCGAGTCTCCCGTGGACCCCTGGGGGTCCACCTGGACCACTTTGGGAATCACTGCTCTAGAAGAACAAGTAAAATTTCATGCAAATACGTAAAAGGTCATTTTTTTATTTGATTTCATTGACATAGTTTTAACACATTTTTGGCGGATACTTTAATGATATTAATCATCTTCTTTCTAGCAACACAAGAATTCAGGCTAACGATCTGAATAAATCATATTTAAGTGTTCAAAACCGAAAAATATTCCTTAATTTGCTTTTAACATTACGTAATTATCAAAAAACTCTCATTATTCAAGGGGTGTATACTGTGAAAGACATTAAAAAAATCAACAAGATATTATGTAAGACACAATAATTGAAAAAAACAGCCTTGCCAATTTTTGCTTCATTTATATTTTTTGAGCTTTACTTATAATTTATTGTTCATTTCGTTAAATTACTGCAAAAGTGAGTGCATCATACAATGCACAGTTGGGTATCTATTCTAAGTATCGCCCAGGTGAAAATTATAAATTGCAATGATCGTGTTAAGCGACCATGAATAGTCTTGTATTTTCCAGCCTTCCTCTCTCACTTTTTTTAAATTTTTTTATGAATACCGCACAAGAGTCCCAAATGGGGAAGGTGATGGGGAGGAGGAAGGTGGGGAAGTACCTGGCTATTCAGATCTCTTCACCAAACCCGGCTAAAGCCATTTCAAGCGACGTTTTAATTCTGAATGGTAGTCTTACAGCAGGGCGGTACTGAGAGTATCTATCTTCCACTTTGGAACGTGCCGCAAATATGTTATATATTATTTTAAATGAATTAATTGTAAAATAACACTAATTAATCAAATAAAATTTATTTGCCACGCCGGGATTCGATTCCGCGACCTCGGATTGCGAGTCCAGAGCCTTACCGCTCGACCACTTCAGCCATCACTTCCTCATCCGACAGTTTTTTAGCCACACAGCGTTGTTAATAGAGGGATTACTTGGTTCCACTGGATCCTGGTACTCTTATCCACACACACTCGATCAAGGGGAATTAAAGAACGGGTTATCTCAAAGAATTTGAACAATTCATCAAATTTTAAAGTTCATTTTCAAGTTTTGAGAAGATTTTATTCAAATTCTATTGTTATAATATTATTGGCCAGTTGTTTCGTATAACTAACACAAAAACAGAATCTTATAGAAATAGAACGTTCACCGAATTTGAAAACTTACTTTAAAATTTGGTGAATTACTAAAATTCTGTGAAACAAACTCACTTTAGGTACTTTGCTATCGATAATGTTTTGGCATGATCACAACTCTGAAATATCTCCCCAATTAAAAAAAAAATACAAACGTTACGCCCTTTGAAAGTCTGACGATATTTGAGTAGTAATTCTTCATTAATAAGATAAAATATGTTAAAATATTCATGTAAAAGTTGAATAAGACCAAATTCAATGAGGGGACTTTCTTTGTTCTTTTCGGTCGGTTTCAAATAATTAAAAAGTATTATTTGAAAAATGTTTTCTTGTTCGGACTCTTCTATAAAAAACAAATTATCATCGCTTTGCATATTTCAATATTTGAGAAGATACTGATAAATTATTAGGTTGTTTATTAAGCCCTTATTTAATTAAATTTGCAAGTAGATTTTCAGCTGTCGGAAAACAAATCTGGTTTTTATTTACTTTTCAATAGCTAATACATCTTGTTATTGGGAAACTTTTTCCAACTTGTCTTGACCTTGGGATTTATTCGAAACTCACTAAGTGACTGTAAAATATTTAAACTGGCTTTATTAACAAACTTTACGCGTTCAAAATATAATCCGCCGGTCGATATGGACTCGTCGTGATTTACAACTACAATTGAATTTTTAGGATGGTAACACCATTTCAATTTTTGCCCGCATGGACCTTATGAGCCCTAGACTTGAGCTATTCGACAAAAATTTAATCATCACCAAAAGAATCATTAACAATTATTTCCATTATCAATATAAAACAAAAAAATTGTTCGTCGTATACTACTTTGTATACAAATATCTCAAAAGTTTGTCATACAAGATAGGTGCCAGGCAATTTCCCCCCGCCCTAGATTTGGCTTGGAGAGCAAAAATGTGTATTTTGTTGGCAAATTATCGAATATATAAATATACTTATAAACATAACTATAAATATAATTTTAAATTAATAGATTTTTACGCATATTTTTTAAATAAATCCTTTGAATACACAAGCCAAAAATGTGGAAATTCACAGCGTGTCCATCTCTACGAATATAAGTACCAAGCATAAAAATCGTTTTGCAAATGGAGTGTAAAAACGATCGATTTTAGTGAAAAAAAGATTTTTGTTTATTTTTTTGTTAATTTTATCAAAAAATTATTATTAAGAAAGAAATAAACCAATCAAGGGAAACTGTCACAAATAATCTAAGTCATATATTTTTATTTTTAAAAAATCGTTTCAGATATGCTTTCATACATTTCTGTTGAAAAAATATTTTTTTCTGCAGTTCACGTTGATATATTTAATAAAGTAATTAATATTAATATTTATATTCCACTTAAACGAAACGATAGGTAGGGCTTTAATTTAGTCAAAGCATATTTGTTAATTTTCACAATTTTAACCGGTTCATTGAAAATTTGTGCTTACATTAAGCTTCGCCTTGGGCATTTTTGTCATAATAAATATTATAAGACATATTTTTTCGTATAAATTTTTCATTTGATAGATTTTTAAACCTTTTGGCAAATTGAAGGATCAATTGTAGATTACATCTCACATTATTTTAGGATGTTAAAAGTTTATTAAAATAAAGTTTGGAATACGTATGATTATAATCGTTTTAAACAATCAAATAACATTAAAATCTGTGCAAAGAGATCGCATGAAAGGGTATTTGACGAGTTATCATGAAGAAATTAAGGGTAAATAACCTTTGGCCTTCCACGCCATAAAATGATTATTACAATTAACGATAAAATCTTCATATTTTACGGTGCTGAAAACTTTAATGGTGAATACCCATAAGTAATTAAAGTAACGACTACTTTAGCAATTAAACAAAGATTTTATGATAATGGAGTTGTTAATCCACTAAAGTGTTTGAACTTGTCCCGATCAACCCTTCAAATGCTAACGATGGTCTTGCAACTACCCTTGCATGATGCATTTGAATATGACACCGGGTGATTAGGGTAGGTTTTTATTAAATTTTAAATTTTTAGAAAAAAATAATAAATTCGAGAAAAGGTGTCACAGTTTTGTGAAAAGTTTACCGTTTTTCAGTCATCGTAGGATTTCTCAATAATTTTATGGAGTCAAAAATAATTTTTAAAGGTAACGGTAGTCAATTATTATTATATCGTAATTCTACGCTGTGAAATTTTAGGTTTGATGAACAACATGCATGTTTATCAACGAAGATCTGGAAATCATCTTAAAACCTTTATTGAATGTAATTCTTCAATATTTTTGTAGCCCATGATTTTTTTTTGGTTTACTAATTTTTCTTGAGGGGTAAAGGGTAAAATCTGCTCTTGGAAGATTAAGAAGCTTAATTTCAAATTTGTTCGAATCTGGGTTAGACTGGCTTGCAATAAAGTCCTTTATTTGAACGTTCCAGCTTGTCTTAACCTTGCAATTTATAGAAAACTTTATCAAAATATGTGAAAACTTTGGAAAAGATCATACTTTGTACATAATACGCAGAAGTCAGTCGTTCTGGTTTTCATATGTAAAAATGAACTTTTGCGAAAACCTCAGTATAGCCGTACAGACAGAAGGTAAATGGAAGTTAGTTGTAGCGTAAAGCACCTGGGACATTCACAAACGACCTGAAAGACATCGACGATGTGGAAAGATAAAGAAAAGGGATATCGATAAGAGAAGGCATGCTGTCGAGGCTCCAAACATAAAGAGTAGATTATACTGCAGATTATCTATGGGTAGATTATATTGCATCGCAATGGCATATGTTAAAAGTCGCCTACAATACTGCTTATCGCCAAGCTTTCCGCCTACCGAGATACCGCAGCGCTACGGAAATGTTCCTGGAGGGACGAGTGCACACAAAGCATTTTTCCGCCACCGCATGGGAAGCTTATGGCGCAGATCAAGCCAATCGAATAAAGTAATCACCACTGCCACGATTGCCTGGATGGAGTCCCTTGGATGATTGACCTCTGGATACGGGAGACGGTCAAATATCCTCCATAAACGGGTTCACGCATTCATTTACATGTTTAATATTTTTTCAGTTTTATTTTATTTTTCTATATATTATTAAATTTTTCTTATTTTTTGTCTAATTTATTTCATTATTTAGAATTATGAAATGTATTGCATTGCACCACCCATGCATACATTCTGAAATAAGTTAATATTATTATTTATCCCTTTTCTTTAAAAAAAGTTAAATACTGCAATGCAAGTGTGCAATGCTTTGTTATGGATATTGATCGTAGAACTTTTCTTTTCTCCATTAAGTTTTATTCAAGGGTGTTTTGCGTGCAGTCTGTAGGGGTGTAGAATGTATTTCTAAGCAGCGTGCATTGTAAACACCGAGTCGCGCCATTGCTAATAATTAACTGAATAACATACGCGCTACTCGCTTCCATTGTGATGATAAACCTGCCGTTTGCCAAATACGTTTATTATTGGTAGTCGGTGTGTGGTGCAACTTAATTAACTACCAGGCAACTCGGAACTAAACTGTAGAGAGCGTTACCGGTTCATTCGACAAGGAGGAAACGGATACCCTACGACTTCCAACTATTACTGTAGTACGCAAGGCAACTTCATGTTATTATTTAACGCTGTGTTGAGAAAACATTAAGGTTGTTAGAAACTTGATTCTAAAATGTGCACTGCATTAAATTATTCCACTATCAGTCAGATACATGTATACAATCTTTGAATCAACGAAGAAGATAATGTTCACAACTCAAAGAAATAAGGCATAAACGGAGATACATGGTATACATAAATAATGGTAACGGCCACAAATGTAACGCTAATTTTTTATGTCTTTGTTTATTTCGTATTTCATTGAGAGTGAATTATTAATATTATAATAAACACAATGATATAACTTTGTTTTATTCCACTTTATTATTTTTTTATCCAACCGGTTTCGGTTCGACCTGAACCTTCATCAGGGATGAATAAAAATATACCAAAAATATAATATAGATTTAAAAATCTATCAACTTCATTTTTCCATTTTGGTTCAACTTAATTCATTGGAAATTAATGATTTCTTGCAACAAAAACATATCAAATCTTAATTAATTTTTAACCACTTTTTGTAATAGTATCTGACCACGCAACATACGAGGTTTCATTAAATAAAATGTAGTGATATGGCCAGATGCAATGAAGCACAAAGTTCGCATTACAGCTTGTGGTTTGTGCAGTGATATATATCACACGAAATTGTCGTTAACCAATCAAAATATACACACATTATCGATTGGTTCGATCAATACGAATACAAGACTACTACTTTCCTAATAAGGTACACAATTAACAGACCTGTGTAAAGCATACTAATATTTTGATATTAAGAACACATAAGTAGAGGAAAATAGCTTCCAAACCTCAATATTTTAAGACCTTGTTAAAAAAAACACTGATGCTACACTTGTATTATATCTTATATATCTTGAACCCTTTGCTTTGTCATGTCACTCTTTGTATTAAAATTATTCAATAACTGATTTAATTTATGGTTGTTACTTGGTTTCCTCAACGTTTAAAAGCTCTTTCATGATTTGTTTCTTATTAAAAAAATATACATTTATGGAAAAAACAATATGCTATCAAAATTCAATGGAGAGTCCCGTTACTTTGAAATAATTTCTGGTTAGATAGTACAACGTACATGATGACTACAATACTAGGATCATGAATTGAATTTCATAATTTACATTAATGTTTTAGACGTATTCACTGCACGATAAATATGTGATTATAAATATTAATTTGTTGGTTTTTTTCATAAAATTATTTTTTTAAGCCTGCTGAAGGCATACAACGTTTAAAATTTTGCAACAAATCATGACAAGTTCAGGCCTAGCCCTACGCCATAGCCTTTGAATTTGTTATCTTTGGATTAATTTATCCAGACGTCTTAAGGATTCGCACCAAAGATGAATCAAAACTATGACACAAAATCATGATGTTATTGTTGTGTTTTGTATTCAATTGAAATAATTAACAGGAGTTCGATGCCTTCTCAAATAATGAATTTTCAGTCGTATTTTATGAGTCTTGGAATACTTCACACAATAATTTCTTACGTATTTGACATAATTTCGTAAAAGAAAGGGCCCTTCTAAATAATATTATATCATTGTTTATTTGCGAGTTTTTGTAATAGCTCCAACGCGGTGGGGCTTCTTAAGGAACACATTAAAATGTAGCTCACGAGTCAGGCGAATGACCATTATGCCCTAGCAATGTTTGCGAACTAAATTCCACTATTTGTGCTGAACGTTTTTTTATTGCAAGACATTGCAGTGGCTTTTGCTGGAGAAAATGAATAATATGGTACACCGTATGAGTTTTGATAAGGTTTACTTCATAAATCACTTTTATAATTCGAAAATACCTGGTATCTTGCATTAATTTAATTCCGAGGAAAATATTTTAATGAACATCTAAATTTTGTGCCCAATATTTTGTCTGTATTCGGGAACGTACGTCTAATATTTTGTTAATTTTTTTTTATACGTACATGACTATTGAAAACCATTAATGGACATGGTTTTTGAAAAAAAGATTATTTTCTAGGAATTATAAAAAATGTGACTTTTTGAAGAAAGGAAAATTCACGGTATTTAAAATGATAATATTATTTTTTTAAATATTTAATAAAAATGATTACCAAATATCTTCGCTCTTTTGACTCCCCTGACTCGTGTACCAAACTTTTAAACTTTTTTAACTTCTTAACTTTTACCTTTTACCCAATTTTTTTCTGCAAAATAAAATTTGTTTATTTTTCTTGTTGTAAATATTTGTTAAATTTGCCTTTTAACGAAATAAATTTTAAAAAAAAATAATCGAAAATGTGAAAACAGAATAAGACATTATTTATCATATTTCATGTTTTCTTCGAGAGTTACTTATATTATTTTCAATAATGAAATATTAAAATGAGGTTTAAGTGTTAACAAGTTAATCATAAGAATTATAAAGATTTGCTAAAATTAATGTAAGTAGACAGTTTTTCATCTCCTGAGATAATACGTTTTCGGGGTTGAATCGCAATGGTAGCGAAATTCGCCTTAAATGCGGATTTTATGTACTCTCCTCTGTTTGAATGTTTGTGTATTGGCAGATATGAAAATAAACACATAAAATCACTGTTCATTCATTTTATTTTGCTGTTCGTTGGAATAATATTTTAACCTTTATTTATTGTTTATGTTTTTCAGGTAAGCTAACTGACGATATTCTACTAACTATGAGAAAAATTGGCTGAAATCGCTCTGCCTGCAAAAGGTAAGATTTTTTTCCTGCAAAAACCCATCACCAAACCCACAAACAAAATTGTTTTAATATTTAATTACGTATCCAAATTTTAGTATTAATATATTAAACGGAAGGAATAAACGAGAAATATTATCTTGACATACCTACTGCGCTATTAACATATTTTAATAAAAATGGCATTATTTTTCTGTAAATCGAATCTTTTGATTTGTTTTCGTGTTTACTCAATCGACAGTAATTTCCAGACTAATAGGTTTGATCACAAATAATTCCTCAAATTACAATTAATTCCTCACGTTAATAATCAAAGATATATTGTTTTTACTATCGGTTATACGACATTTGGTGTGTCGACATTTTCTTTATTTATAACAAATCGTAACCAAAATATTTAATAAACGTAAACTTTATGGTGAATGAACAAATGCTGTGATTAGATTTGATGGATTTCAAATCAGTTTAAATAGAATATCTAGAAGTAACAAAATTTTGATAAAGATGATGATGACTTTTTTTTACTAGTACTTTACGAGAATACAAACTCCAACGATCCGGAGGACTTTGCAGCAGCATGGTTACCTCGAAAGTGTTTTTTCTCGATAACTTCGTCGAATATAAGGTTTCAGAGGCCCAATCATGTCTAATCAGTCTAAAAAGGGTCAAAATGAAATCTTGTATTCTTAAGCGGAAGCAAATCTTCCCATCTTGCCTTCCATTGAAATTCTTGGTATAAGTCTAAGTGACTAGTTCAGAATATACGGGGGCTCCATTGAAGCCACTATCCTCTCGGAAGCTGGGCGTACTGTGCAGGGCCCGCACATACTTTAATAGTTACCAACTGCTAATCCTGTACCAATTGCAAGCTTACCTCACGATTGAATTTCACAGCCACCTCTGGTATAGAGCTTCAAAATACCTGAAAAACCCTCGATACCTTGCAGAAACGGGCGGTACGTTTGATAGATTCTCGTATATTAATATACGGATTTCAATCTTTAGAGCACAGGCGTCGGGTGTGAATGTTGTCCTTGTTCTATTGGTATTTAAATAGATGTCGTTCCGAGAACTAGCGTCATTGATACCTTCAGCATCGGTGCACTATCGAGAAATACGCCAAACGCACGCCCATCATTTAAATAAAGTTGATATTATTCACATGAGAACGTTCTTGAGCTCAAGAGCTCAATTGTGGAATGATTTTCCTGCCTCTGTGTTACAACAAGGGTTCTTGTAATCCATAAAGAGACCCCCCACACAGCATCCCCAAAGATGAAATATGTCATGTCGGAAATTATTTTCCTGTACTGTAATACTACTAATGTAAAAAAATAACATAAGGAAATTCCATAAAATTCGGTATTTTTGTAACAATCTTTCCAATCTTTAATTTGGTGACACAATATACTATAATTTGATTATTATCCATATTTGATTACTGTGTGTGTACATTACTACTTATTGTTATTTCTTACTGCTGTATACTTTTGAATTTACTCATTGTTATTATCAAATTAACATTTGTATAATTATTTACTCACTATAATACATAATTGTTTATTATTATTTACTAATTATTATGTATTTACTTAATTTATTTACATTACTTTTATTTACTTTCTTACGATTACTAAATAAATAGTTTATTATTGTTTATTCATAATTATATTTTATATTATGTATTTAATTTACTTACATTTATTTACCTACTATATTATATTTATTCTTATTATATTATATTTATTACTTACTATATTATATTTATTACATAATCTATATACATTCATTACATACTTGTTTATTATTATTTACTTTTTATTATTTATCTATTATTATTTACCTACCTTTATTTTTATTTATTTTTTGTTAATACTCGTAAATCTACTGTTACTGACGGTATGGTCACCCTATGAATGCATTTGTTAAGCCACTGCAGGTACCTTGAACATGTTTAGTTTACAGTAGAATATTACTGTGGCCAGCTAAGAGCAATATGAGCATACCGCCCAGCTGTAATTAATATTTGAGTAAACTATATTTAGTGTTTCTTGTGAATTTATATGTATGTTTTTTTATTTTTATTCCATTATTGTTTTTTATTGTAAAACTGCACATCTCGATACAGGAATGCCCTAGTGAGATGTGCAGTTTATGTTTTTATGTACATCTATATATTTTAATAAATAAATAAATAAATAAAATACGTAGTTCAAAATCTTAAAAATTTAATTTAGCACGTCACGTTGAATTTTTTGCATTTCATGACCGAGTGCTAGTTTTTCACCCAGCTTTTGCTAGCTAAGTTGCACAAACAACATTATAATAATAAGTATTTGAAAACGGAAGTTTTGTGAATTTTTTTTTTTTGATAAAACATCTAACACATTCCCATCGGTTATCCAAGAATGAATTTTCTGTACATCCGTTGTCATAATAATGACCTATAAATATAGTTTAACCAAAACGGTAACAGTATAACCAAAAACGGTAAAATATTTAATTAAACATGGTCATTGTTCGAAGCCAATCGGTCGAACACTTTAAAAATCACTGTATTTATGGAACCACACAAAAATTTCGAAGAAATCGAATTTCATTTTCAATAAACCTTAACAGATGGTATTCAGAATCATTGGACTGACAGGCCGTGGGTTGAGGGACCCATCCTCAACTGGCTACAATTTCACAGACGGCCAGGCGATTTTTCCAAATTCACCCCCTCTTCTTCCCCAAACATTCACAAAGAAGTTGGCATCGCAAGTAAAATGTCCCCTCAATAAAACCATTCGACTTAACTCAATTTATTTCTGAATTTTATCGACGAGCGAAATCTCAATATTTCTTTATATAATTATTTGTAAAAAATCTCGTTGGAGCGACTCGCGATGTGTAGGCATGTATGTTTCTAATAACATTTTGCTACAAAGTTTTATGTTAATAAAATCATTATTTTGTTTTTACATGGAAGTTCATGAAGCTGCATGTTATGCCTCTCCTAACAAAGTAAGTATAATTAAATGATCTTTCCGTTTAGTATATTAACAAGAATATAACAGTAAGTTTTACGAGTTTTTGCAATCGATTTTCCGGATTAGGTACATACGGTAACGGTAAGGTTAGTTACGTAAAATCAAATAATTGTTTTGTATGATTCTTCAATCTAAACTAAATTCATGCATTCCATGATTGTTTTAAATTACGTTGTTGTGATAATTCTATCAAAAAGATTTTCTTTATTTCTTACAATCTTTGCTAGAATATTGATGATCTGTTAGCTTGTCATACTAAAAACTCTTAAACGACGAGCTCTTGTATCGAGAAACTTATGTAGACTTTTCGTTTCTGGAACCTCCGGCTAATCCGCATTTTGAGCTTGATTGAAGCTAGGGCTTAAAATAAATATTTAATACGTTGAATATTTTGAAAATAGTGCTAAAACTTGCGCCACGCCCACATAATATCAACTAATAGTAATTATATTTATCCATATAATAAAAATCAAGAGTTTTAAGGCCACTGATTCATCCCATCACAATATATAAATGGATTCCAAATCTTGATGCAATCATGATAATGAAATCATCTATACAGTATCCCCTCTTATTTTTCTGTACGGTGAATCATGCCCCATACTTTGTCATTGACAAAATAAATAACAATGAATAAATTCGATAAGGGAAATCGTATTATTTCGTATGATGTAGGGAGGTGAGTAGGTACCTAATTTATATGTTAATACTTTAACTTAGTTCTTTTCGTAAAGGGGATGAAAGAAAAACAAAAAATTCTTTTGTTCATACGTATCTTCCTAACTTTTGGAAACCCGCATAATATTAATCGGAGTATAAGATTCCTGGGGTAAGTAAACATCTACATTTTTTCTTCCAACTTTTGCATTTCCGATGAATGAGTACCCATCTAAGCAAGGAATATTTAAATTCCTGGCAAAAAATACCACAATAATGTATAAAAAATATATTATCGTCTACGAAAATGCAAATAAACCGAAAGTATATGGACGTAAAAGAAAATCTTTTATTTACATCTTTAAAATATAAACATGCCTGAAAAAGATAAATAAAAAACATGGTGTAATTAGAGGTAGGTAATAGATAATAAATGCATTGTTCTCCCTTAGATAATAAATGCATTGTTCCCCCTTGAGATAATTTTAATTGTGATGGCTGAAACAACATTTTTACAATTTTTTTTATTATTTTCGAAAAAACAATTCGAAAAAGGATGGTATATTTAGGTTTTATAAATAATTAGCTTTTACCAGCGACTTCGTTCGCATGGGATTAGGGGGAAATTACTGTAGCGCTTGCACTTATCAATTATCCCCCTCCCCCCTTCCCTCTCCACCCTCCACCACCTCCCACCACCCTCATCCCATCTCCCCCCTCCCGCATTCCATACATTCAATCCCGGTACATTCAATTTTCAAACAGCTCGCGTGCCACCTAAATTTCATAATGCCATAGCTCACTAGTAGTAAAAATAAAGAATTATCCAATTTGGTGCAGTTGTTCGGAAGTTATGCGCGTGCAAATATTTCGGAGATTCATTTTTATTTATATAAATAGATAGATATTAATAACGACGCCTTAAATAAAATTATGACGACTAAATATGACGCCTTATGTAAAATTTCCCCCAAATATATCAACATCGTTTCCACGACAACGATTGGTTTTCTGACGTTAGAAATAACTCGCTTTTGTTAGCGACAGAAAACGCATAATAAATATAATATCTTAATATTTATGATTTCAGAACGCCAGAACTTACCATTATATACAGTCTATAGTCCTCGCATATAATGTAGCTTTCTACTGGTGAAAGAATTTTTAAATCTTTTTATTGGTTAATGTGTAAAAGCGTAACAATCAAACTCGAGCAGTTTCTCATTTTTAATATTAGTTTATATTACAAGAATCGGTACAAATGACATGACTCCATGAAATATCCGAAGTTATACATTTTTCCGGACGGAGTTCGTGTATAGATAAACGGTATATAAAAATATGTGGTGTATCATTCGTGTTTATGTGTGTTTGTGTGTGTGTGTGTGTGTCAACGTTGTTTACGTGTATGACTGAATTGTGTTAGTTTGTGGAGCATTGATTAAGTTAAAAGGATTTTTTTTTCTCAAATGACGGCAGAGAGACAAAAAGACATATCAAGTGTTGAGTTGGCGCAAAGAATATTGAATGATTGGAGAACACGGGAAGTTAGTCAGTTTACTGCAGCGTTTATTTTGTGTAAAATAGTTTGGTGTGGCAAGTACGTTTAGGTGGCGTGTTAAGGTTATTTGAAACGGGTGTTCAGCACTTACTATTATTATTATTCTTTTGTCGAATTGTTGTTTTTATTGTCTTCAAAAACCAAGCGTTTTTAATAGTTTTACGAATGAGTACCTTCTATTGCATAGTTTATATTTATGTACATTTATGACAAGCAGCAATGAATATCCAGGTATTTCCTAACCTTTCTCTCCTTCCCTTCCTTACTTCCTTTAACCTTACGACATGACTCCACTTGGATCCCTTAAACCTTAAACCTACTGATAATAGACCGGTCAGTAGCTGAGTGGGGCATAGAGTTTAGGTCCTACCCGGGCGTCGCGTATTCGATTCCTCAGCTGTTTAAGTCCTCCATCACGACTCCAGCAACGTTTTCGACTTACTGTAGTAGTAGTAGAAGATTTGGGTTATTCGTATCCCGGGAATGTTTGTCTTTCTTTTAAAAAAATAAAATAAATACATGAAAATAAAAATAAATAAAAAAATAATAAAAAATATAAAATAAAGAATTAATAAAAAATATGTTGGTACCAACTTTATCGCTTATTTAATTAATTTATATCGGTTCCAATTTTGAAAATTAAAGATTCATTGAACTTGAATGATTTTATGCATAACGCAGGACACAATTTCAAATCACTCATGCACCCTTGCACCGACATCCGAAATTAGCATATTTAATCATAATCAGCAGATCTCTCTGAATTCAATTTATAAAGATGCAATTATAATAATTTTCTATAAAAAAAATATTATATTATAGGTAAGTACTTCATCTGAATAATTCTCCGATCAAAAACGTCCAATTTTGAAAATGTATATTATTATTATAATCATGTACCTAAATGTAGTTAAACTCAAAAAAATATCTGAAAGAAAATATTGTATTTTTTATAAGAAAAACTCTCTTTTTATAACTTTTGAAGGTTATTCCCATCAACTTAATATATCACTGAAGAAGAAGATAACACTTATAATCTAAATGAAAATATGAAAGAGAACAAGACACAGAAAAATAGAAAAAGAAGGTTGCAAATGGTCCCAGTTGCAACCATTGTCTTTTTCTATTTTTCTGTGTCTTGTTCTCTTTCATATTTTCATTTAGAGTATAAGTGTTATCTTCTTCTTCAATGAAAATATTGTACTTTAACTATGTATTTCTTTTGCAAAATGATATACAACCAATGGGATGTATGTACAATAGAATTATACAGTAATTAATTCATCAAAATTAATATATTTTCTTTAGAAACAATTGCAAAGGGATTAAAGTATATATTACATGTCATTTAAAATGAGCGATAAAAGACATTCGCTACGGTGGTGCACGGAACTTTTCATAGTCTCCTGCACAAATGAAGCCTTTCCGACTTGACAGTCTATTAACAATCCAGTACGTTCTGTGTACATTTGCTTCAGTGCATTGCAATTTAAAGCACGCAAAGCATTTTTGCCTCCCCCATGTCAAGTCCCTTCTTTAAAGCTTTTCAATATACGTATCTACCAACTGCTCGAGCTTACAAAGATGTTTATCAGATATGGGAAGTTATTGTGAAATGGGTGTTTTGTGTACCGCACCAATAATAATTCAATTTAGTTTAGTTATTTCGCTAGAGAACTAACAATTATTTTTTGGAAATAATTCTTGTTGAACTTTTTTTTATTACATAATAATTACAAAATGATATTTTATCAAATACAGAAATTTTGAAACCGTGAGTAATGCTTTGATTTGAACAACAAAAAAATATGATTTATTTTTCTAATTAATTAATTGTATGTTATGGTATTTTTTTCTACGACTGAATTGTGACAGGAAAAATATGTTCTAATATATAAAGCAAGGCGTCTGTTTGTGGCTTCCGGCGTGGATGTGAATTGTTTACAAATATACAGTTTTATTCGATTTTTAATGAAATTTTACACACTTGACTTTAAAAACAAGAGGAAGGTTACTGTTTACAAGAATATTCGAAAAACTAGCCCATTCCCTTTGAAGAAGCATTTTGATACTTGTAAAAAGGGGAAAATGACTGTCTTCTTCTGATTTCAAAAACCTCTACATTAATTTACTAATTAATATCTTAACATTTTTTAATAACTTTATGTATAAATAAATCTCCCGTCGCGGCGTGGTTTTGGTGTTTATACAAATGTACTGAGGAACGCTTGAGGAAGAAATGTCAAGATAATCTGGATCAAATAAATGCCTACAAAAAACTTTTTTTTTAAATTTTCACCTTATTAGAATTCGCCACCCCAAAACTTTTCTTTTTCTTCAAACTATTCCGTCCCGAGCAAAGCTGGATTTCCTTCAGTTTTTGTGAAAAGAAGATTCCCATGTTGGCCGGCCTTTGTTTGATTTGTATACAAATCAATATTTTTATTCCAAGAATTGTGAAATTTTGCACACTTAATTTTCAAAACAAGAAGAAAGTCACTGTCCATGTCTGATTTTGGTAAAACTTTGTGTAAAGTCGAACAACGCCGGGAATTCAGTTAGTTACATATAAAAATCACACTGCACGAGACAGTCACATCACAAAAGTTGATATTTTATTTATCATGGATTTTTACCTGTTAATCAGTTTCATGAATTCAATGTACAGCATTATAGATAATTATCCACTGCATTCAATCTAATTTGTAGTGCTAGTTCATCGTCATAAACCAATTATTTTAATGTCTGCCAACTTCAATCTGAGCACGCAATATGATCAGAGCGCTTATTAACCGGGTATTTCATCAAAGCAAAACTTCCTGACTAATCACACTTATCTTAGTGCAACACAACCCCTGCATACGAAGATCCCAATTAATTTTGGGTTTGAGAAATATTTGAAAACCGCGGAGGGAACCTGCTGATAATTTGGCTTAAGGGTAGGGCTGGCGAGCAACAGTTTAGGCTGCTATTGAAACCCCCGAGAAGAGGGAGAATTCGTTAAAAGCCTTACCACCCCCAGCAGATGGCAGCCATATTGACAGAGCTCCTTCCAGGGGGGAGAATATTGCAGAGGGTACGTATTAATACTCCATCTATAAGTATACGAAGGCGTTTATCGCCGTCAAAAAACGACTGGCAGTCGAAATGATAAGCAATATAATAAGATCGCAGCTACTCTCGCTGACAAGAAGAAACAGGGTGGTATTGAAATATTTTCTACACAGCATGTAACGGGCATATTGAATATTGAAACGTGTTTTGTTCCTTTGTAGGCACCCAGTTTTATATTTAAATATGGGCAGAAAGCGGAGGGTGCGAAAGGAGACAATGTTGTTGCGCAAAAAAATATTCCAGTTGTTTAGATTTCGTTATTTAAAAAGGCAAAAATGAAATGAAAGTAGCTGGAACATAAATCATTTCTTATTATATTGATTTGGGTTCCAAAAAATGTGATAAAAACAGAAACAATTGTTATCTCTATTATTAAAAATATAAAAATCTCTCTTGCCAGAACGGGGAATCTTTTAAAGACGGTAAATTTATTAAAGCATGTACGAACTAGTAAATTGAAACGAAACATATATGTATTTACAATTTGGGAGGCGGGAATGGGTACCGCTGCCCCGGGAGCCTTTATTGGATAACCAACACCTCTGCCATAGGTCACCCCCAGTGGTTTGCTACGTTTGGTGATTTAGCAGGGGTGCCCAGGTTCATGGGGTGAGGTTTGTCTAGGTCTTGGAGGCGGATGACCAGGACACACTGAACCCCAGATTCATACCCACCCCTTAAACCCTTTCCCTTCCCAGAACTCTCCCCTCCTTCCGTTCCTTAAAAAACCCTCCACACAGCATCCCCAAAGATGACATAGGCCCGAGGGCAATTATTTTCCTCAGAACCTCCTGTGTGAAAAAAAAAATTATTAGTTGAACTCGTCAGCAAGCTTTTTTTTTAAATCCACTACAATAATATAAAAATATTAAGTTAGCTAGTAAAAATAATCCATTTCCAAAATTATGTTCTTCAGTCAAAATTTTTATCGTCAACAAGTTCAAGTAAAAAATAATTATCTGTACCCTAAAATATTATTTTGTTTTAGTACTTCTTAGGTTCACTAAAAAAAAAACAAGCAGTGTATATGTTGCCGTAAAAGCCCGTACTACGATAAATCTTAAAATTTTCCAGTAAATTCTAAGATTTATCAACTTTTAATGTTGGTAAATCTTAAGATTTACCAACATTTATTTAAATATGTCTTGTATTTAAATGAAAAAGACGAAAGATACTAGAACGAAACATCACTTACGACTTACGACCACTATCTTGGACTGCTATACAATTATGTTTAATACAATTACTTACTCTGCGCAACTTCTCATTTAAAAAGTCATTAAAAGTGATGAAAAAAAAACTTTGTGAAAAAGACTATGTTAGGTAAGGTAATCGAACTGTTTTTTTTTTTTTTTTTTTTTAATTATTTTCCCAAAAAAATGCCTTATTCGAAAGTTCTAATATTCATGTTAATCCATTAGAAATATGTGATTAAATATTTTTATGTTATATTTAAATCGGCACACGGGGAGTCATTTGTATCTAATGATTTACTTAGGACGGGTTGTTTAAAAAATTTTGATGGATTCATCAAATATTTGAAGTTAATTTTCACGTTTTGTGTAAGTTCTATTCAAGTTCTGTGATTATTTCAGTATTGTGAAGCAACTGTCCTATAACTATATAATAACAGAACTTGAAAAGAACTTACACAGAACGTGAAAATCAACTTCAAATATTTGATGAATCCATCAAATTTTTTGAAACAACCCATCCTTAATGTTACAAAACATTATTAATACTCGTATATATGTGAAAACTTTCAACGCGCTTCTTCATTATTCTATGCTCTAAGATTATTAACCTTACAATTTTCGCGAAGACTAAACATAAATAGGAGATACCAAAATATAGAATGGAGTTTAACATTGAATAAGAATTCAAATGTAGACTTCTTATCCTTTCAGACCACAAAAGAATATTTTGCCCAAATATGCATTGGTTGGTGGGTACTTATCCGTAAATGTTTTGATCGTAAGACATAATATTTCCACTCCAACCGTTTTGCCATAACCTCCGCAAGTATTTCTATTCATTGCGACGCATTTATTCATGCGATTTCTCTCCACTTCCTCCCTTTCTTTCACATTACGTTTTATGTCTTATCGATAATGGGGTATTACACATGAAAGCAAGCCCCTGGCGGCGGCAGAATACAGTACCACCCGGCTATCTTCTCACGTCCCAGCTGGTCGCACGCCATCATGCATCGTATGTACGACCAAGTATTTTATAACCCAACATACAAACATTCTTTCTATTTACTTAAGTAGCGAAAACCTACCAAAAATCACACACATTTGGCGTTGTAAGAATGAGAGATTATTGGAAAAAATCGTAGCAAAATCCCTAATGCTAATGTATATTTGCATAATTCGGGAGGCGGATAAGGGTTCCGCCGCTCGGGAACCATTTATTGGATAACCAACGCCTCTGCCATAGTGGTTCGCTACGTTTGGTGACTTAGCCCGGGTTCATAGGGTGAAATTTATCTGAACCTTGGCAGATGCATCGGCCCGTCAACTGCGTGGCAGGCCAGATCGGCAGAGTCAGTTCTTTTGATCTCTCCGGCAGAACCATATCGGAACATCGCCATGCACCGCAGTTGTACAAATGGATTTATACGTCCCTCACTCTTAGAAGACACATTGACCCCCAGATTCCTACCCACCCCTCACACCCTTTTCCTTTCCAAAACTTTATCTCCTTCCTTTCCTAACACTACCCTGCACACAGCGTCCCCAAATATGATATAGGCCCTGAGGGAAATTATTTTCCCCGGGCCTCATGCGTAGGGTAAAAAATGTAGGATAATGTAAAAAAAGGTTAATTGTAATATTTATTGAGATTTTTAGCTAGCGATCAAAATACTTATATACTAATAACCCCCTTCTTCAAAACAAATTAAATGATAAGTAGAAATAAATGTCTGTAGGAAAACAGCTCATGTTTTAAATTAAATGGGAAGAGAGAATGAATAGCTTATTCAAGAAAACCTCATAAAGCAAAAAAAGCATTTTAAAACATCAGATATTATGATAATGCAACATTTTAGTTAAAAAAAAAAATACTTTACTTGATATAAAAAGCAACGCAATCATGTCGTTACCGTAAAATGAGGGGTTATAATTACAACTCTACTGCGGTTTTATAACCTTTCATGCAATACCTGTGAGTGACGAACAATACTAGGAACCTACCTAATTGATTATTGATTGATATCCAATTATTTTCATGTCGAGTCAATCTTCAACCAGAGCATTGCAGAGTGAAACGAAACCTTTATAGTACGAGGAGAGAGTAGCTCGACAATTGCGTGTCGATTGACGTCGCCTGCAGCTTTTCCTTTAAGGGTGGATTTCTTGATCTTTGCACCCTGAATACGAAGGGATGTGTGTCTATCAGAAATGTTCTTTCAAGCGACTTTGTATTGCTCAACTCAACATGGGGGGTTTTACATGTACATGCGAGTACTTCTACTTCATGGTCTAATACCGCGCATAGGAGGGGTTGCAATTTACAGACTTCGGCTAAATTGGTTTATGAAATCCCTGATGAAAGTATAAATAGATTTTGTGTTTTGCTCTCAGGGGTGGACGTAATTTGATTTCCGGTTGTATTAAGAATTTTGAAATGAACACACATGAAAGCATTCTCAAGAAATTAATTTGGAAGTTAAGCCTTGTTTAGCAAAAATTGAAAAGCGACTACCAAACAAAATTGAAAAGTTACGAGTAATATAAAGGAGGACGGTTTTGATAGAATTCTTTGCGAAAATCAACATTAAATATTAAAACATTTTTTTGGAGGTACCTAACAATTTAAGCGCTTGGAAAAATACCTGTTTATTGCAAATTTTGACAATGTCAAAAACTTTTGATTAATCTTGAAAATTAAGTTAAATTTATTTGAAACGAGACAGAATATTTTAATTCGACAGATAAAAAATCTGGCCACTCAATTCTTCTCATGCTAACACCACGAGAAACTTGCTAAGGTAGTTGTCGCTATAGTCGTTTTAGTTTTTTATTGTTCCATGTATCCGGTGGTTGATATAAATGATTCCATCTCTCCTGTCCAGAGGATTCCGAATTTGACCCGACGTGCGACAGATTTCTCAATTTCCTTTTACTCGGCTGTATCTGAGTATCGTGCAGTATCGGACGTAGGGAAAAATTGATCAATTATTTATTTAAATAAATATATTTTTATTTTACTGTGAAAATTGTGTTTATCCTTCGAAGAAGTCTGTCACATTCATTGGAGATTTTTAGTATAGAGAAGCACTTCCACGAGTACTTATTGTAGGAGAAAATATAAATACTATTTTACTTCCAACATTTAGGCGATGGTGGAATATTATTTACGAAAATCTTATGAAAAACCATCATTGACTTTCTTTAACAACCCAAAAAAATATACGGTAAGTTTTTCATTTGCAGATCGTTAAAAGCCTTCGTTAAAAGCGCTTGTGTAAATAAAAATAAAAGCCTCTGTGTAAATCCTTTTTGTAATGCAATTTATCCTTCACATACCTAGTCATAAAGACGATAAAGCTGCTTTTTGGTGGGTACTTTTTAACCAATTCAGTTTAACTGATAATTCTGATTAAAACAATGTATATATTTCAATGTACTATGCCCTTGTTCATTCTTTACTTATCTACGGAATTATAGGTTGGGGAGGATCTTTCAAAAACAATCTAAACTCAGTAAAAGTTTCGCAAAGAATTATCATTAAGGTAATATTAAAAAAAATCTACCTTCTCAACAGAATCACTTTTTAAATTGTTTCCAGTACCAAATGTAGATGACATATTCAAGCAAGCTTCCATTATAAAAATGTGTAAAGAAAAAAATAACAAAGAATATCAAGAATTTTACAAACTAATGAGAAATGGAAACCAATTTATTATACCTAATTTCAAAACAACTCAAATGCAAAATCATTATATTTACCAAGCCATAAAAAACTACAATAACATCCCTTCTGAATTGCGCTGTATCATCAACCAATCAGAACAAATAAATAAAATTAAACAATTTTTCAAAAAAAACTTACAATAAAAAGTAAACATTTTATACAAACATGCTATAACTTACAACCTAATTAAGAATCGTGGCTCCTCTATCAGGCACAAGAGCTCCTCTTTTCTGATGGGGTATAACATGACCAAAAACGACCTCTATTATAGTGTTGTATGTGTATATATCGCTTGCTGAGGATTGGTTTGTACTCCTGTATTTTTAGGTGTTTTTTAGGCTGTGAATTGAAGTATATGTTAGTTCGTTCAAAATTCAACCAAACACGTTGTTCTTTTATTTATTGGTAGATTAACCCTTGTATTTTAAAAAAATATTTATAACAATTAGTTTGAAATAAAGGGAACAAAAATATAATTTTTTAAAACTCAAAAACTTTTATTTTTCAATACGAGTTTTTGTGGACATAGTACAAACCAATCCTCAGCAAGCGATATGTAACACATGTTTTTTATATTACAATAAAACAAAAATAATTAAAAATAAATTTCCCAGTGTGACTACAGGGCACAAGCCACTAGCTTGTACTAGGCCGCGTGACCCCGCTCCCGGCCCTGCCCGTTCCACCCCGCACTCATTTATCAACTTTTTACACGCGGATGTTAACATGCTACGTCTCGGTGTAAGCAAGAAAAACGTTTGACAAATCTTCATCGTATCGGAAGACGGATTCTCTTTAGAGAACAGAGGACGGAAAACAAGAAAGAGCGAAAAATTCCACAGTGTTTTTATGGACACGAGAGAAAGTTGCATACATTTATAATACTGTCCTGTTCAAATATATATAACATTTTTTGCCGATCTGCAAAAAATGGTCCTTTATTTCTTGAATACAATGATACTCAAAGTTGTACAAATATTTACTTTCCGTGTTGTTTTAGAATTCAATGCACATATTTTTATAATAATATATTTAATTTTAGCTTTAAATTTTTTTCCGCTTGATTGATTTGTGACCGTAACCGTTAAGGTCGACCTGTTAAAGACATCTTCAGACTGGTCTGTAAACCGGTAACCGTCACAAATAAGTGAAGTGTAAAAAAGTTTAAAATTGTTTTAATATGTTATTGTAATTAATGAAAAATTTAAAAAAAACGCACATTTTGTAATTGGCTAGATTCCAGGTGGAATAAATGATGAACCTAACTTAAAATTAATAATATACTTAGTTTTTAACACTTTTATTGTTTACAAAACCAACATTTTTCGTGATAAAAACAGGTCATAGACATAGACAACATAATTATAAATAATAGACAAAGTCAATGGAAAGGTATGAATTGGCAGAGGGAAGAGGGGCAATAGGGAACAATTTACAAAGGGAACAGGTTTAACCTTTTCGTCCCGGAAAGAAAAAAATCACACATGATCCGAAGGGGGGTCACTCAGGGACCCCAATTTGTTTTGCTTATTAAAGGGTGTTAATGACATAATTTTTTGTAATTTGTTTTGGTAATAATTAGAGGGAAGTATATTCATTGTATTTCAGTAGTCATTTTCAAAATCGTTTGATAAATAAAGTCATAATTAATATTCTAATGAATTTAGACCATAACGTATATTTTTCCATAGAAAACAGAGAAGGCGGGTCGAAAGCCAACACAACTCCATGTTTCCGAACGTTGACTGGCGATTGGCGCGTAACGGAAACGATCCAGACCGAATGATCTTTGACCGGCAAGCGAACATTATAGCATTGTAAAAAGAGCAAACTAGATGCGCAGTGTAAACAAACGGGATCTAGTCCTTGGCACTAACAACTCAGAAATTACTTGCTATCGCTTAGAATCGTCCCGATACTTCCAGCGGATGGATACGGGGTAACGCCCGAACAGAGGGAAGGGGGGCGGGTTGGACAAATTCTCGACCGGAATTTGATATAAATGAATTAATATTAAGAAAAGTAGTAATGCGATATTAATTTTTTTTAATGCAGATCGATAACCAAATATTTTTTCTAGGATTACTCAAATTATTGAGTATGTGGTTTAAAAAACAACTTAGATACAGCGTAAAACTCTCGTTAGTGTAAGTGCGTTCCCCTGGTCCGGTACGGAAGTGTTAATATTGGGTCATACAAAAAAAAAAATTGGTTATTAATAATATTGAAATTTTAACACAATTTAATTTAAAGGGTTTTTAAAAGAATTATAAACTTAACTTATCTATTTTTTATGTTATAAAGCATTAAATATGTATTATTCATATTATGGGCGGGCGTACCAACCCAACTCATTATTATTTTTTGTTTTTAATATTTTTCTTCTGCTGGTGCCCCACCTATCAAACGCTAGTTATACATTGACTCCACACAGGAGGTTCTGAGGAAAATATTTTACCTCGAGGTCTATCTCATTTTTAGGGATGCTGTGTAAAGGTCTTTTTACATATCGAATAGGGATAGGGAGCTATCATCAAAGTAATATTTATCCTGCAAGCCCAAAACTCTCCACTCGGACCATGGTCATAAATTTCTTCGTCTTCTGGCTATAAAATTCATGAAAACTCATCATTTCAAAAACATTTCATATTCTACTGACATTTCCTTTAACAAGAAAATCCATTTTTAAATGACGGGATATCATTGGAAACGATTCAGTTTCACCCTCGGCTGAACTTAAATTCTCCGAAAATATAGTAATTATTTTTACATTGGAATTTTTTTTACACAGGAAATCTGACATTATATTGCTCCAAATGTATTTAAACCCGATACTGCAGCTCGTCGTCTAATGTTCAATTATATGATTCTAGAAATCTGTTTAATATTAAATTTCAAGTGAATTTAATGTAGAGTGAAATAATCAAAATGTATTCCTCAGTATCTATTTTAAATATATTACTTCATAATTTTTTGACCGAATTTTGTTTAGGTTTAGAATCAAATCGATTTTTGAAGTAAAACTTCTTTACGCACACTTGATTTGGGGAGTAAGCTGGTGAATGCGTGACGAGAGCGTTACGACAAGTGGCGAACGGAAGTCGAGAGGGAGATATAAGTTAGTGAAGATAGAAAGAGAGAGTTACGTTTCGTATATTACTGTAGGAGCAAGAGAGAGAGGTGCGAGCACATTTTCTTTCTCTCTTGGGTCACCCCAAGTGGGTCACCCCAAGTGCGTCACCCTAAGTGGGTTACTCCAAGTGGTTCGCTACTTTTGGTGGCTAAGCAGGGGTTTCCGGGTTTATAGGGTTAGGTTTGTCTAGATCTTGGCGATGAATACATTTGCCCGCTCTGCGTGGCGGGCCGGACCAGGAGAGAATCTGATTTAGGGAGACCTTTCCAGCGAGACTCTCTCGAACCATCACCTTGCATCGCAGTGGGAGGTACGGATTCGTATGTCCGTCACTCCTGGACACATTAAACCCCAGATTCCTGCCGAATCCTTACATTTTTTTTTTGTAAACAAATACTCTCTTTTTCTTAGTGCTTCAGTATTTCTTCCTCTATTTTTTTTCAATAGCAGCCAGTTCTTATGAAACAATCAGTTTTTCAAAGCAGTGATTTTGTTGTCTGGTCGGAATACTAGATTTACTCCATACTTCTATAAGTTCTTGAATAAGTACATGCGCAGAATCTTTCACATTTTTTAATTCATTTAATATGTGGTTATAGCGGAATAAAACCTGCCGAAGAGTAGGAAGTTGGTTAAGCCTCATCGACGGCTCAATATCTCAAACCCCAAGTAGAAAAATATCGGTTTTTTTTTCGAGTAAATGAACACATTTTATTACACTGATTCATTTAACAGTCTACTTAATAAGTTTCAAAACTGTTTAAATTTGTCTTTTAAACTCTTCAGTAGTTTATTTTAATATTTATTTTATATTTTAATACACGAAACTGTCCTGTAACAAAAATTAAAAATTAAGCATTTTACACAAAAAATTCAAAAACAACGTTCGATTGAAAACCCCTTTCTATTTGTGCTATCTCGCTGAAATTTTACTATGTTATTACTATGAATACGTGTAACAAACTCACGGGGTGGCCAAATTTTATAATAATTAAAAAAAAGTTTGGACCACCTTAATGTACTTATTATAATAATTAATATATTATACTTATAAACATAATATTCATACATATAGATAGAGCTAAAGGAGTTTTACTTCAGTCGGGTGGTCTAAAGTACAATCTTTTTTTATTATTTAAACCTTCAACGTGAGACTTCTACGTGCCTCTACTTTATCTTATCAGATTGGCCCAGCAACAATCATATAAGTTTGTTGAACAATTTTGGATTGAGTATTTTTTCTCTCACTGGTAGGGAAATCCCTGTGTTGTGTGCGGATGATGTAACTGTTTTATTATATTTTTTTCTCCCTTACTTCCTTCTCAGAACTCTCCTCTCATTCCTTTCCTTAAAAAAAACCTCCACACGGCATCTCTAAAGATGATATAGGCCCTGAGAGAAATTATTTTCCTCAGGGCCTCCTGTGTGGAGCTCATATAAAAAAATAAAAAAAATGAACACACACTAAATTGACGGGTCTTCCAGGAATATCAAAAGATGGTCTAAGATCTCATTCGATTCGGTCAAACTTTCCTAGAATTTCAAGTACATACATCGGTCTAATTCCCAGGCACGTTCCCACCAGAGTTATCAATTACGAAAGGAATAGGAAAGTATAAATTTGCAAAAAATTGGTTTTTATAGTCCCTTACCAGTAGAACAATCCTTTCAACAAATGCACGCCATTCCTGATAATATCTCGTGAAATAAAAAGGATCAACGACTTATAAATAAGGTTCTGTTGATTTACCAGCATTCCCCAAAGACAAGCATACGTGTATTCTCTTGATTCCTTGACCAAAGTCTATGATCTTACAACCTTATGCTATTTTTTGGTGAAAATTACCTTCCCAGACATTTTAGGTACTTTACCTTCGATAAGCTTTCATACCGTTATTAACTCGAAGGAGTACGGCAAACCTCAGATCTCCAATACAATTTGAACTCCTTTTTTGTATCTCTTATCTAGATTTTTTCTCTGTTTTACTCCTAACCCTTACCTTACTGGTGGTATGTGGTCGATATTCTCTTGTCTAGAAAAAAGGGTTGCTGTTATTATATATTTGATCTCATTCATAGTTTCGTATGCGTTCGCACTTATCGTATATAGATGAACTAACATTAGTTTTAATAAATTTGAATTACTTGAAATTTTTTTACACCACTGTTATAAGCCCAACCAAAACTTCTTTATTTTTTCGAATTGTCACCCTTTAAGTCTTTAATACAACCCAAAACAACATTTAACTGATGCATTCTTTATATTAGCTCTATCGAATCTATCAAACGCTAAGCTTTGCCGTCCTCTATTCTTTATAAGCTTCCCCCTTAGCTCAGTCCTTTCCAACTCAGATTCTAACAAAACATTTTAGACGTATGTGTTCAGTTAATCCGGGAAACATTCAAACCGCTGTAATTTCTTCATGTAGGCGGGCGCCTAAACTAACCGTTTTATTATTTGTACATAAAGAGGTTTTCTTCTTATAGTAGCAATAGATATAATATAATATTTGGTATTGTTTCAACAATAGAAACGTCTAACATAAATCCAGTACATCAACTTGAAACGAAACTTTAAAATATCACAGAAAAGTATATGCGACAAATAATGCAATATTGGATGCGACAAATTGAAAACTGAGGTGCGTATAAATAAGTGCTGTACTCGGTACAACTATTTGTCATATTGTGATAATTTCTATCGTTCCCACGTTGCAATGATAGTTGATAATGATCTCGCATACTACTGTGATTTGTGCCTGGCTCAGTTAAGCTTATGGAACTGATAAATAATCGACAAGTAGAGAATTTAACAGACAACGCACAACGCATAATTTGTAATCTGATTTTTCAACCAAAACATTTAAATTTAAAAAAAAATTAAATTGCTAAAAATCGAAAAGTTACAAAAAATCGCAACTAAGAAGGTACTATAAATAATAAACAATGCTTAGCATATAATGGGTAGATAATTGAGTTAGTTGTTTCACAGAATTTGAACAATTCCTGAAAGTTTATTTTCAAGGTATGTGAAAGTTCATTAAAATACCGCAATTAGTTCAGTTCTGCATAAACAAATAGGCCACAATGTAATAATAACAAAACTTGACAATTAACGTTGGAATTTGACGAATGGTTCAAATTCTGTGAAACAACTAGATCTTAGAACTAAGTAATTATAATACTCTCTTCAACTTAAGAAGAAACATTAATCAGTTTGTTTTTTACATATATTTCTCTCAGAATTACTTCGTTGGAATTTAAGTTCGCTCAAATGATGAGAAAAAACACTCTTTCAAGTAAGTACTTTGTTTGTTCGACCGGAATAATTTAATTGCCAGAGTAAAACAAATCTTTTCATGTGTTTAACGTATTTCAAAACAAAAATCGAGAAAATTCAGATTTCTGCGAAATTATTCAGTTAAATAAATCTGTGCGAAATGTGTTTATATATTTTATATTGATAAGTATTTAACCTTTAAATTGGGGCCAATGCCAAAAGAAATTTATTATGAGTTGGTCAGATAAATTGCTGTTTATTTTGGTAATATGGGTATTTACTTATCATATCAGTATCTACATGCATTCAACTGAGTTAATAAAATCACTCAATCTATCTCAGACCACTCATATTCTTGAATTTTCTCTCACTGTGGTTCATTTTAAGTTGATATCTAAAAATTGTTTAATAAATGCATTCAGAACTACTGTGACAAGCTTAAGGTCGAAACCAAAGCGGTAAGAAACAAAACTCTTCTAATTTAATCAAAAACATTATATTGGCAATTGCTGATAGGTACAGTAGAATTGTTTATTTTCACAATTATATATTATTTGCAGAGCGTTTCATAAAAATACACAAAATACTTAAAAGCAACTCGTTTACCCTTAATATAAGCAAATCTAAATAAATAACTTTTTTAATTAACTCAAGAAGCCAACCAGTAAAATCACTAGAACTAAAATTATATGAATGCCATAGAAATAATGTTCAATGTCACTGTTCATTTATAGAAAAAACATAAAATATCTCGGAGTAGTAAATGATGAAAATCTTAGTTTACTTAGTGGTATTACTCAGAGGTATTACGGAAAAACTCAACAAGCGCTATACATTTCTTTAGAAATCTAAGAAATATTTGAATATGGAATTATAAGGTGGGGATCTGCTTCACATAGAAACATTTACAACCTAAACACAATTCAAAAAGGTATCATAAAGACCATACTAAAAGTACCCATTAGAAAGTCTTCCATTGAACTTTTCAATAACTTCGACGTAACGATTTTTTTTTTTTTTTTTGAAAAGAAAGACAAACATTCCCGGGTTACGAATAACCCAACAATGTTTGAAAATCTCCTACTACCACCACAGAAAGCCGAAAAGGTTGCTTGTGTTGTGATGGAGGACTTAGCCGGCCGAGGAATCGAACACGGGACGCCCGGGTGGGACCCAAGCACTCAACCACCGACCAGACCGAATATACCCAAAAATATATTATTGAAACTATTAAAAAATTCTCAAACAGACCCATCACACAAGGACGAATAAAAATGACAAAAAAACATTCCGAGTTAAAAAAAAGAAACTAAAAAACTACACTTACTTTGCAACAAAACTCCATAATATTCTTTCCCAAGACATTTAAAAATAAAAAATAAAAAATTAATGAGTGCAAATCAAGATTAAAAATCTGTCTGAATGAAAAAACCCTAAAAAGACACTGATGACGACATAGAAGACAAAAAAGTCTATTTTGTGTGTACAATATTTTAGACGGTCGCTAAAAAAAACTTATACCAATCGAACATGATTACAATTATAAACTATTTTATTGCGTTTGTAATACTACGTTAAATACTGCGTTAAACAAAAAAATCTTTCGATCTTGGTAGGTATAGGTTCATTAGAGCTTTGCAGAAAATGCGTAATAATGCTATAAAAAGGGACATAACTTATTTTTTAATGACAAAAAAAGGATTCTAAATAAATATCCGTGTGGATGTCCTATAAATTTAAACCATGCAATATTGTTTCCTGGTGCTCTGCTTTTAAAAAATATGACGTCGGAGCAATCTCTTATAAAACACGTTAACGACTAAAGGTACTTATATACTTCTCGAGTGAGTTAATTAAATAATTTTCTTCCTACCTGAGAGTTGAACTCAATTCTTATCGACAAGGAGCCGACTCTCGTAATAACCTGTTACGTGACGCTACCCGACGCCCGAAGCTTGATGCCCCAGGCGCCCTGCAAGGCGCTCTCTCGCGTGGCGTCGTTAGAAAGAAAACGCCGATGTTGGAGTCGCAGCCAGGGACTCAACAAAAAAAATAAAATAATCAAATTGTTTTACTAAAATAAAACAAGGATCGAAGAAATTACATATTAATGGTAGTACCTTCAATAACCCGTGTACTTAAAGAACAGCTCCCACTAGTTTTCCATAAGCCAGAAAATTATTTGTGTTGCAAACTTATTTAGCACCGAGTTTAGACCTTTAGTTGTGATTTGAAACTCGACGAAACTAAAAAGCGACACTAAAAAGAGACAAACACACCCTGTGGGAGAATGAGATAAACTTATCTGTATCCTCTTTGTGCAGTGCTTCGTAGCCTCCCCATTCTTCTCTTCTTTAGTTTTCTGAAGGTTTCACTTCTACCACGTGTGAACTTTACACATTTTTTTAATACCCTATATTTATTTTCATCATGACAAATAAGGAGTTCTTCTGAAACCGTCAAAGGTGGGAATATACTTTGAGATTTAAAACAGCATTTGATAATTTGAATCACACTAATAAATCAGCTATGAATACAGCCTGACCACATGTTGATAATGTATGAGATCGCCAAAACAGTTCAATCTAAAGCGGTTTTTTTTCCCAGCAGAATATAAAAAGATATTTATTTAACGTTAAATTAAATGTGGTGTTCGCAAATTAGTGGCATAACGGTGAATCTACGGTGTATTTTTTTCATTTGAGCTTTCGTTTCCGAGTAAATTGAGTCCGGAGGTGAAATTTTCGTAGGTCACATTTGATAAGTCGCTCTCCACGGGGTTAATATCAGCTGTTTATTGTCTTTTAAATAGATGGATGAGTAGAACCGGCTCCAATAATTTATAAATCCTTAAGTTTCCGAGAAAAAGGCTAAAAAAGGAGAAATGAGGAAAAAAATAAATAATAATCCAGTTCTTTGTGTGATGTGGATTCATCATTTTCCCAAACACATAAACACAAAAACCAACACGAAAACATTTTTTTTTATATAATATAAAAAATATGGGTTACATATATACATATATATATATTTAACAAAATATTATATGAAAGGTCGTTTTGGTCATGTATACCTTATCAGAAAAGAGGAGCTCTTGTGCCTGATGAGGAAGTCACGATTCTTACTTAGGTTGTAAGTTATAATATGTTTTGTATAAAATATTTACTTTTTAATGTCAGTTTTTTTGGAAAAATTGTTTAATTTTATTATTTTTTTCAGATTGGTTGATGATACAGCCCAATTCAGAAGGGAGGTTATTAAAGTTTTTTTTTTAACTTACGTTTATGTTTTACTTTTGGTTTGAAACAAAAACTGCTATTGTGTGCAAACGCATATTCGCAAATTGCTCTTAGGTACCTACGTTAAATATATAACTTCATAATAACAAAATTTGACATTAATTATAACTAACATGAATAACAGTTAACCAGCAGCTCATTTTGATGCTATTACCGACGTTACTAAGTCCCATCCCTGTTCACTGTTTGCACCGGAGACACCCTAAATCCAATTAACTGTGAGCGCGAGACAATGTGCCCCGTGCAGTCGCTCCGCACCACCACTGGCTCTACCTATACAAGTATTATACCAAGGATTCAGTTGCTTCTCGGCGTCCAATAGATGTTTCGACCAGATCTGATTCCAAGTGTTCGCAGGGCTTTTGCGGCACAATAAACGAGCTGACGTCCGATTGAAATTTACGACCGGAACTGTCATTGTTTGAACCGGAGTGACGCGAGACTCGGTGGCGTAACTCTAAAAAAAATTTAAAAAACCTCTTATAAACTCAAATGTGTACCTTTGCGGCTATCCGCTAGTAAAATGTATTTGAGTTTATGCCTCTGGAAAATTACACAGAAATCTCAGGTTATGATGAAATTTTTTCACAGTTGAAAAACTAAGCAAACATTTTGTCTGTGTATTTTTTTTAATTTATTTAATACTTCAACCTTGCGTAAGTTCATGTAAATGCTGAAAATTTGTGCTGAAATTAATAAACATTTCCTAGATATTCCTGATAAATCAGCTGCAGAGTTTTTACAGTGCCAGTGATTATACTGCTTTGTACTTAGTAACATTTTAGATAGTATCGTTATATATTATGTCATGTTTATTTATTTATTTATTGGAAAATGAAATAATGCATTAATACATAAACTGTACATCTCACTAGGTACATATACCACTTCTCACACCTACAAATACACTCAAACGTATAAATACACTTTACAACACACGTGCCACCCGGTAAATACTCAAAGTACTACCAAAAATTAAAAAAAAAAATCTGAGGAAACATATTATTGGTATTTGGCACAAAACCAAAGAACTAATAACACCTAAAACAAACAACATTTGGTCAAAGAAATTTCAAATACATTGCGTCTAAAATATACAATAACACAAAATAAGACAATCGTATAAAATTAACAAATACAAAATCCTGTTCAAACAATGGATCATCGAAAAAGGTCTCGCAATAATTAGTCACCTCACCCAAATATAATCCTCTATCTCATTTTTGTTACCACTACATACCAACCTGAACATTTTTTCAAATATTTTTGCTTTATTGAAAAATGTACTTTAATTAATACTTATAAAATATTTGTAAACTTCCCTGTCTCGACACAGGATTTCCTAGTGAGACAGGCAAGGACAAAAAAATATATATATGTAAACCTTTTTGTATAGATGCGCATAATAAATAAATTTGATACAAAATATTTATTACGTGTAATATTGTCTCAAATCCATTGTAATTACTTGCACTGACTTGTTTCAATAATATAATTTTAAAAAATAATGTTTCATTTTCATAAGTGTAGTATACTTTGCAGCGATGGTACTACCTAATATTTTATTTTAATTCATGTGTTTTCATCAAATTAAGTCATGTGTAAATAATCATTCCATTCATTCCAATAATGTGGTTGCCTTTTATGTTTTAACCAGAATCCTCAAGTTTGCAAAAAAATACAAAAGGCTAAAAGTATTCTCTTGTAATTCTGTTCAAAGTCAAAGATTCAATGTATTCGCTGCTACTTTCTTCCCAGTCAATATTGAACGTGTTGAACAAACGATTTCTAAACCCACGTACGATCACAATCTGAAAAAGATCTGAAAAACATCGAGTGGTGGCCGAGCGGCTTGGACTCGCAGCTTTCAGGATTTCAGTGGGGGCGGATTGACTATTGGTCCGGCGCAAACAGTTTCAGCTCTGGTGGAAGCCGAAATCATCCAATTACAGCATGTAATTACACTTGTCTGCGGTGGTTACAATCCATGGACATCGGCGTCCTGCAAAACGACCTGAAGTTTTGACTGGGTACCGAAAACTCGACGCCATGAAGGTGCACAAACCTCACGTTTCACCGTAGTATATTTTACCGCTGGCACCTATTTACGAGGGTTGTTTTATTGTGTAAGTAGAATGTTTAGTTTGGACTAGCAACAAATATTTGGTGATTCACCGATTTGTTTAGAGAAATTTTTGTTGATTTTAAATGCAGAAATATCGGTGAATTCAATAACTTTGTTGTGTAAAAAGACCGCATCTGCTATATAATCTTCAACGTTATTGTTAGATATGTTATTTTTCTTTTGAATAATAACAAACGTAATAATTTTTTTATGGAAAACTCCTTTTAATAATAAAAATATTTTTCATGAAATTTTCAAAAAAACCTTTCATGGTAGTGAAAACAAAAAATACAGTTTATAGCTTACTTATATTTTTGACATTTTTTTTTAAATTCGTCAAACAATCTTCCAACGCCGTTTTCTCAATTCATGAGAAATGCAGATACGTTTCTTTTGAATTACATTGAGCAGTTTTTTTTAGCTGAATCTTTCATTGATTTGAAGTTGGTTTCATTTAGGGTTCGCTAAGAACTAAAAAAATACGTTGTTTCTTGTATTATCGAAAATTCAGCTTGTTTAAACTGTGCTTCTAATGCAACTTGGTTTGTGTTACGTTCCTAGGTAAATACAGGTATCCTTTTTCTGGCTACATCTAACTTTTTCTAGCTATATTAAGAGATCTAATTGGTACCTACGTTTATGACATGATTTTTTCGGACACGTGCTGGAAACTAAAAAAATATATCTTATAGGTCACAAACAAGTATCAAAAAGTAAGTCTTGTTTGAGGAGATTTCAAAAACGGAGAATTATTTTTATAGTTGTAAAGAATCTTTAAACTAGCACGTGCACTTTACCGTCAATAGTCACCTGGTGTTCAACCCCTCCCACTTCTCAGGTTGCCTCATTCCCCTTAACATAACTCACACTTATTTTCTCCTCTTGGGGATATTCTTTACTCAACGGTAACCTATGCAGTTAAGAAGCTTGTCGTAACTTTAAATCCAATTTTCGCGATACTGCAAAACGAAAAGTTTTTAACATACACTCATATTCCTTACTTAACTTTTAAACATTCAAAAAATATCTGTATTACATAATAAACGAAATATTTTTAATGTTTTTTATCCGTACATACATACAAAAATATCGTTAGAAAAGAAAATTGTGATGGTTAGAATTCCTTTGTTTGTGAAAATTGACGAAAGGCGTAAAAACGCACCTTTCGTCTGCGATGCATTTTTGCTACGTTTGCCGTGTTTAGTCTTACCAGAAAAAATATTTTATTTTCCGTTGTATCTAGGTGGTTTCAATAGGACGTACGAAAGCGCAGAGCGGTCAAGAAAATGAATTTTTAATTTCACAGCACTTTTAGTCGTTTTCAAAATGTGCCTCACGAAAGCGCTTAACAAGATTAATGTGCTGTTTAAGTGTAAAATTATTCCAGAAGTAATTGAATTATACCATTAACGTTTCAGTACCTAAAACCTTTCTCATGGGTATTTGTTTTACCTAACATTTAAAATTTAGCCTTAAAAGCTTTTACGCTGTGCATTACTTACCTGACAGAGGAAACAAAAATGCTTTCGAATTGCAAAAATACCGGAATACTTGGGTAAGATGTTGAAGAAATTATAAGAAAACACATGTTCTTACGAATCATTTGTTTGAAAATACAACTTGTTCACAAATTAAATTTTACTACTTTTTATCGTTGTAGGTAAGGTTTTTTAATGGTAATCTCTTATTTAACCTTCCTCGGTTCTTCGGATCATAATTATTAATATAATTTATAACGACTTCATGACAATTATAAATTAGCCATTCGTCTATCGTCAGTATTGTAAAATTTTATATAAGAAAATGAGATTTTTTCTATCTTAAGTTCCTCGGGTCATTATGACCCAAAACTGAAATTTAACTGATCATAAAAGTTTTGATTATTAATATTATTTATAACTACTTCACGACAATTATTAATCAGTTCTGTGAAATTATAGATAAGTCTCTTATATTCAGAAAATTAAGTTTTTTTGTCTTTCTTGGGTCCCTCGGGTCAATACTCGAGAATGAAAAAGATCCTCGGGTCAGAAATGCAAGTGTCTTATAAATAAAAATGCTTTGTTACGATAAGGTTTCTAAAAATATACAAACACACTTATACTTACACTTTACTTGTGTCCTTATTTTAATTTAAGAAATATGTACCACAAATAATTTAATTTAAAACCGTTACTCAATTTTTTGAAATCGGGTCAACATGACCCGAAGGCCTTAAGTTTACTAGTATTTGAAGAACCGAGGAAGGTTAAGTAAGTTAAAAATAAAAAAAATTACATTTTTATATAATGAATACGAATTTTTTTAATCGTAAATTATTTCATTATCCAAATATATTACGATGAACTCATCCCACCGTTAGACTTGGGAAAACGCAAGTAAAGTATGAAAAGAAAGTAAGCAACAGTATGGAAAAAAATATGTAAAAGAAAGTAAAATAATGTAGCGTTCTACATATATACATTCAAAAACATCAATTTACACATTGTCATATTGTAATGTATGTAGATACATTTATTTGTAAGAAGTTAAATTCCACATTTCAACACTAAATACAAACCAAATACATTAAAACTTCTATTGAAGCATTCTACAATTTAGTATACAACTGTAATTATGCATTGTTCAATAGCAAACCGAATTCAGAGCTTAACTCTTTCATACAAATTCCCCACTGTTCAGCACAATAAAGCAAGTGAACTAATCGATACATTCAACAAACTTGTTATTTCAACATAACATTGTGTTCGTTTATTCCCGGTCGGTTTGCTGCTCGTCGGTCCCTGCAGCGGGTGCTTGTATTTCTGATATGATACAATATTTTGTTTCCGAATCCTGTTTTTATATTATAGGTATCATTTATCAAAAAATTGGTTATTACTACCAGCCCAAACAAAACATTGTTTGTGGATGACAATTTGCGTTTATGAACGATAAAGAAGTATTAAAAAAAATTAAGTTGTCGATTAACTCGAATAGGCTTTATTTTTATTGGTTCGTTTACACAATAATAAGTCTGACTTAATCTCTTAGTTAAGGATTATTTTGAAAAATATTTAGGTAACCATTTACAATATCCTACAATCAGTTAATGTTATACTTTTTTTTTTGATTAACTCAAAAAGTTTTATTATTTTAGGACACTCAGACATTTAAGACACTTAAAGTGTTTTAAGTGTCTGTTTAATCGCCACATAGCGCCATTTTTGTGAAATGTAACTAAAAATATCCTTTATAGAGCCTGATAATAAAAACAATAACTCAATAGAAAAAGATTTAATTTATTTGGCTAGCGAATTATTGTAACCTTTTTTTTATTTTTTATTTTTATTTTAATGAAAAAAATAACTTTGTGTACACCACTATTTAATAAACAATATAAACATGTTTCGAAAACTATGTTTTCTTCGTCAGGATAATAAGTTAATAAAAAATAACAAAAGACAAACAAGTATAGACAAATTAGAACATAGACAAAATATTAGAAAGGAGAGGTGATTAATTACTTAAAATATCATAAAAAACAATTATATAAAAAGTACGAAAAAGTGTACACAAAATTATTTGTTTTCATTAAATTAATAATGACGCCACAATGTGAATTTGCGAAATTTGAAGAAATAATTATTGTATCGTTTACATATTATATTTTTTGTTTATTTTTTGAAAATCAATAAAAAATAAGCAATAAACTGATACACTTGTACAATATTTACTTCATCCAACACCTCCAAAAAAAACCTAATGACCAGTGACGACTGTAACTTCTTCGTGTTTTACATTACGGATGTCGTTTAAATTTCATAGCGTGCGGAGTGCCCCATGCAGTGTTTGGTGTCCGATGTTTGTCTTGTAATATCAACATAAATTTTGTTTTTTGTTCATAAAAAGTCACTTGTATAATTAGTATTTTCGTATAATTTATCATATTTATAACTTTTTTGTAAATTTTGAAAATTCTTTAGTAAATTAATTAATTTATTTTTATTATAAGTTTTTTTTTAAATTTTTGTTTCATAGGTGATGAAGTTATGATAAAATTTCTTCATTTTCATGTTTCCAACATTTTCCACGTAAAAAGTGTTTTGGCGGCGGAAATCTAAAACAGAAAGATTGTGCAAATAATATTCTGTTGCAGGGGCGGTCCGTGACTTTTTACTTAGCTAAAATGCTAAAATTAAAAATTACGATTTTGTTAATGTTATTGTAGCTAAAAATTATGTTTTTTAATTTTTTGTATGAAGATATTTATTCTTTCAGTTTGAGGATGCTGCGCTCCCACACTGAAAGAATTCTGAAAATCTTCATACAAAAAATGAAAGTGTGAAAAAACTTTTTTTTTGTTTTCAGTTGCAACAACATTATTATTCAATCTTAGCACTCTAGCGCACTGAAAAGTCACGGACCGCCACTGGTATATTGGCCCGCCGTTACAGAAGTGTCAAATTTTACATTTATGTGTTTGTTTTTGTGAATCTGTAAACGTGAATACTGCAAAGGCATTAATCATCTATATTAGTTCACATGTGGATATCTTGTTATTGTCGTTTGAAAATCGAATAAATAAATGTTTTAGAAATAAACATAAAGCCGAGCAAATTTTTAAAATAGCACCCAAATGCACACATTCAAACGTATACGTTTAGGCATACGCTGTACTTCAATAGCAAAATATTTCTGTGCGGTCTCTAAGTAATCCTGCTTAAATTAGGCGATACTAAATAACAGGTATCCAAGGGATTTAAATTATATAGCATTAACAGTCAATACACTGATTTATTTCGCCCACGCCCCGCCACTTGCTGGCTGTAGCTACAGTCACTCTAAGGCCCTTCATACTTAGAGATACCCATAAGCTAAGTGACTGTGTTGCAACCATTGTAAGTCGCCTACTGTTATACACTATTATAGTTTTTGCAAGAGCCTTGGAGGGGTAACCATCTGTTACCTATACCAGGGTAAGTGGTGCGTCCTCCAATGTTATCCTATTCTTCAATGCTGGTTTCTGTGCACGGCACTACCCGAATCATACTGAACTTAATCATTTTTTTCACGTGCAACAGGGAGTTAAAACATTAAAGACGACAAAATCGATCTTCTTTACAAGCAAAAAAATCTAAAAGCAGATTTTGGGTTCAAATATTAATAGTAGAGCATTCATCGTCGCCAAGTGTGCAGTTGAACTACACGAGAATGATGTCAGATTATCTTTTTTTACCAAACCCAATCGCCTTCTCCGTTAAATCCTTTCTTACATGTTCATGTAAATTGCAATTATATAATCGTGGATGTTTTTCCGTCACTAGAACGACTAATTGAAACTTTTACTTTCAACTCGTGCTCCGACACTATTTCTGTCAAACGATTAGCAGATGCGTACGCCACATAGCATGCTACTAACTTTGCCAGTAGCATGCAACTGACCTCAAATCCATTGTGTACAAATACTAGCGAAATCGCAACCCACGATCAAAGCGTACACAACTCGAGTCGCTTGCAGGTATCTCCGTGTATGAATGGCCTGTAGCGCGCTGAAAACGGACATATGTTTGTAAATATACCGCATTCACGTGGCGGGCACGTCTCATGTAGGCTTATTTGATGCCCTTTTGGATTGTTTCATAATGAGATAGCTACTCAGGTGCTTGTAAAAGCTTAATTTTAATGAATACCAGGAATAAATGCCAAATAATTACATAATTTTAAGCACCGTATTTTTGAAACATCCATACTAATATTATAAATGCGAAACTGCTCGAGTTTGTTTATGACCTTTTCACGCATAACACAATATAAAGACTTTAAAAATTCATTCACCAATAGAAAGCTAAATTATATGCGCAGACTATATTTTGTATATGATGGTAAACTCTGGCGAAATGAAATTAAAAATATTAATATATATTATATTTGTTATACGTTTTCTGTCGCTAACTAAAGCAAATTTTTGCTAACGCCAGAAAAAAATCGTTTCCATGGAAACGATTGCTACTGCTTCAGAAAATTCAAATATTAGAATATGTTTTATTTTTTTGGAAAAGCTTCTGTTTTGGAATAAATGTCAGTTCCTACATTAAAAATATAATTCGTAACGATTATAAAGACTGAATTAATGAACTGAATAAATACTGTAATTTTTTATTATATTCACAAACTTTCAAATATTTAATTAAAAATAAACATCCGAAATGTTTGTAAGCGCATAAATTCCGAACGAATGAACGAAATTGGATAATTCTTTTTTTCTTTGAGCTATAGCTTTATGAAATTTAGGTGGCAGGCGAGATGTTTGAAAACTGAATGTAAGGGAATGAATGTATGGATTCGGGAGGGGGTGGGGGTGGGGAGGAGGGGGTATAATTGATAAGTTCAATCGCTACAGTAATTTCCCGTAATACCATGCGAGCAAAGCCGCGGGGAAAAGCTAGTAAATAAATATTTCCTTTATTGTGCCTGATAATTAAACAAAAGCTAAAAACAACTTTAAAAACTTAAAGAAAAAAGATTTTATTTATTTATTGAGCAAATTTTTATAACGTTCTACATATTGTTTGTTTATTTTTTTTTAAATTAAGTAATAAACAAAAGCAATAAACTGATACCTTCTACAACATTTTATGTAACTTTATCCAACACCCACAAAAAAATCTAATCACTAGTGGCAACTGGTACCTACTTGGTGATTTATATTACGGATGTCGTTCAAACTTCATAAAATCAAAAGCACAGATCGTCAATTTTTGATGTAGACTGAAAAAAAATATTGGAAAACAGTTTATTTCAAAAGATCGCGATGTTTTAACTCCATAAGTTTTTTAAACAAATATATTTTTTTTAATATTTGTGTCAGATTCATATTAATCTTTTCAATAAAAAAAATACGATTTTGAAACGTATTTAAGTAGCTACTAGATTTCATTTAAAACATTTTTTATTTTGTAATTATTTATAATTCTACAAATATCATTGTCCTTTCAAAGATGTCATGAATCTCGTAGATCTCCATGATTTTAACTTTGGTTAAAATACTATTAAAAATTTCGTTGGAAACTATTATGTAAATTAGACTTTCTTTTTTTTTTTTTTTTTTTTTTTTTTTTATTCTTCATTTTAATCACCCGCTAAACTGCCAAGGCAGTTTGTCAGCAGGTCAATTTGACAATATTAATAAAACACTAAAACATAAAATATTATAAGAAAACACAATAGCAAAATGGTTCCAGAAGAATAACTTTTAAGTACCTACAATACAAAAGCATAAAATATACAGACAGACAGATATAACACAGGTAAATTACTGATAGATTAAATTAATTATAGATAGTATTTATACATAAGATTACAAACAATATCAGTACAAAAAGTTTTGACCCATTAGCCATTTTTTAATTTTTCTTTTGAGATCAGTGGGGCAATTGGATTCGATTTTGAAATTCATCGGCATCTTATTAAATTTGGTGGGGACAAGATAAGTGAATATACGTTGGCCGTATTTATTTATAATTTTCGGAACGGACAAACCCTCATTTTTACTAAATCTAGTGCCATGTTCATGATCTACTTTTTCTTTGTAAATTGAGTCCGACAATAGGTTTTGGCATACAATTTTAAACCATAATATTCCTCGCACAGGTAATATGTTAACTGATTCATATAGTAATTTTATGTCCCTTCTTTGTGCATAAACACTTTTGCTTACCAAGAGCTTAGTCAAAGAGTTTTGAATCGTTTGAATATAACCTATATTTGTCTTGCACGAGTTTCCCCAAGATGTTATTCCGTATCTGATAGTGGATTCCGCTAGTGACAAATAAATTATTTTTAGCGTACTAATGGGCATAAAATATTTTATTTTGTAAATTCGCCCCGCAATAGCTCTTAGGCGTTTGCAGATGTTGCTTATGTGGGTATCCCATTTCATGTGCATATCTACAGTTATCCCCAAATATACATATGTTTGTACAAGTTCAATGGTTCCGCATTTGCAGGACTGTGACGAATTGTGTATGCACTCAAATGTATGCGACTTTATTACAGGTGTGATGGTATATTTGGCATGTGGAGATCGTATATGCGAATCTCAGCACTCTCACATTATATATCATCAAATCACAAATCACTTCTCGCAACTGCGTACGAGGAAAGAGCCTCTAGCATAAAGTATTAATTTAAATTACAACAAAATAGTGCCGGTTAACCCGCAGATATTCGACTAAGCTCGCCGGTTTAGCACACTCTTTCGCCCCGCTCTCCCCGCAGTGTAATTGTTTTCCATTTGAGGGCAGTGAATCGCCCGGGGCAATTCCACATAATTTGTTGCGAGGATTAAGTTAATATTATCCAAACCATTTCTCCGGCGTGCACGGTAATTGCACTTGTTTCTGGAGCTCGGATGACGTGTTTTATTTATAATTGGCGGTCGAGAGCCGAACTTCTGCCCCGGTGTGCCCCAATATGCCCTGCTCTAACGTGCCCCGGTCTGCTTAGCTCTGCCCCGCGCCCGAGATACTTAGGGATTTGCTCGACTTGCAAATTATCCCAACTTCCCAGTTTTATTAAATTTACAAACGATTTAGCCAATTACAAAAATTGCGTTCATCATTTTGCGGCAAAAGTTTTGGATGGTATTTCATTTTTAAACTCTTATATGGTGGTTCATTCGTAATTAATCACGTTTTTGTGAAGTTGACTTTATGAGAAGTTTGTATATTTTTATGATTACTAAAATGATTTTTCTTTGTTTACTTATTCGGAAGTATTTATATAATACAATTAAAAAAGGTAACTTATTGAATTTCCTCATTCGTCGTCATTGCAAATATCACATTATTGAGTAGGGTCATGTCAGAAAACGGAATAGTGTGTATGATTGGAATCCAATATATAAAGTAATGTTAAAAAATATGGTGTTATGTTAAGATGCAAAAAAATCTCATATTATACCAGAACACATGACAAATCATTTTACAATGGCACACAAACAAGTTACAACAAAGTGACAACAAAGAAGTTACGGACCTTTTCAACGGTCTCTCAACATTAATAAAGGACCGGGAATAGACAGGGTGCTCGAAATTTTTATTCGCAAGTGCAGTAAGTTTGCGCCACCTAAAAAAAAACATAAAAGAAAGGATCGTTTCCTCTCAAATGGAAATCTGCTGTTATCTCACCAATCTTTGGAACTGGTGATAAACAAGACGTTAAAAATTATCGACCAATTTCACAACTCCAGATAAAACACTTTTTTTTAAAGAAATTAGCAGAAATCATGTCAGCGAATCAAGTTGTTGTATCTTTGGTAAAAAAGGGAAAAAAGGAAAACATATAAAATTTGGGGGGAATAAAAAAAATGATTTTTTGATGGAAAAATTTAAAAATAGTAACCAGCCATGAAAAAAAATTGTCTAAAAAAATGCCTGATCAAGCCAATTAGCAATTTTTATCGAGTTCGTTTTTAATTGGATGTTACTGACTCCGCGATTTTTCCCTTTAAATTGTTTTTCCTAATTATCAGATTACAAACGGTAAACAAGTCAGTATTTACTATTTTTATTCCTTCAGAACTCTTCTCCTTGCATGCATTCATATTTCTTTCAATCTTCAGTTGGGAGATTCAAAAGTGCTTGCATCGTTGAACGAAAAAATACCCTAACCGCTGAATCTAAGGAGATTCAATGTTTTATGAAGCGAAATATAAATCAGCTCGGCGAAAAATTGCATTTCTCCAAGTAAAGAGGTGCCTCAAGTTTTTGTTTGCTTTCCTGATGCGCCCAGCCGAGTAAAAAATGAAAACTTTTGAATTTAAACAAAATTTCGACTCGCCTCGTCTGAATAACTTCCTAGTTATTGGTTGTGCTTTGTTTCTTAATGGCAAAGTTTTTTTCTACTGCCTGAAAATATTCGTAAAAGACATGTTTTTTTGGATAAATTGCAAGAACGTGCAATGCAAACGTGGGTAAGTTATGGGTGGGTTGAATTTATCTACGACTTACGTATTATTCATAATTTGGCTCATCTTTAAAACTACACCAGACTGAAAAAAAAAATAACAGAAAAAGGATGATACTTACGTACACATGAATCCGTAAATAAATACTTTGAACAGAGATTGCCAAGATCATACCAGGTCAAATTCCCTAGAAGGTTTTTGATTCTTCAGTGATTTTCAATATTTCGCTAGGTATATAAGCGAAAATATAAGTGAAGGTCAGAATTTTCAAATGGTTTAATAATATACATGTTACCTTACAGAGGGTTGCACATGCCCAAGCACAAAAAGGATAAGGTCATATCAAGTGAATCCAATTCCCGTATTCGTTGAGCTGCCAAGAGTTGTTACATTTTGTTATTAAAGTTTGAATAATGGTACAGATTTCGTGTTGATCTATTACTTTTAAAGCTCATACCACTAAACGATACAGCGTAATAACAGCTCTGGTTGACAAACCAAGAATTTCATTCCAAAAACGTAACAAAACGATTCGTATCAGAGACATAATGGAGCCCAATCTGCTTACAATACAAATAATATTATTACGAAACATAATATAGGACAAAAACGACATATTATAAATATGTCGTTTTTGTTGGGACATGTACAATAGGACAGCTTTCAGCACGTGCCGTTAAAAGGCTCGACATGAAACATAAAGGACATTATTTGTCCGGGAACAAAGAGGCATGCTGTTGCCGTCATACAAGATTCCCTCTGTGTCTTGAATGTACCCACGGTGTTTTACTGAAAAAAATATCTCGAACAATAAATAATAAATTACAAATATTTATGACGATTATTTGTAAATTAAATTTTCCTAAAAATTACAAAATGGATATATTTTTATCTAACATTTTTCGTAAATATCCAAAAAAATTAACTTCATTGTAATAAAATAAAAAAGTTTTTTTTATTTGGCAATTTCTATGTCAAATGGTTTGGGAGCTTTGAAAAATCCATTTGAGTGACCACACATATTGTATACTTATTTAAAAAAAAAATCATTTGTTCGAAAATGGGAAACAAGAGTACCGAAACTAGGGTTAGTAAAGCTAAATGTACCATTATAAACCCCAGACGATTGGTAAAATGCACTAGGAAAATATTTTCCCATCCATTTATAAATCTAAATACTTATCGAATGTTACCACCATTCTATGAACTTTCTTTTTTTTATGCATATTAATATACGTGCTATACTTCAGTTAGATCCACCTTCCTCTCGTCCCACCCCCCCTCTTTATTACCATTTAAACAATTTCTTATTATTACCATCTTTTTGTAAATTTTCTTTATTATCGTATTTCAAATCGCTTAAATCACTTATATATAACCAACTTAAATAATATGTTATTCCCAAGTGAAAACCTTTAAAAGGTACAATTAATGTAACTTAGATATAACTATGCTTTATTATAATGTAAGTAAAATAAACATGAAACATATTATATGAAGTTATCAATTATTTTATTTCAACAACCCTGAATTTAAGGGACTTTTGAAACAATCGTTCCATAAAATTATACGTAAATTCTCATGTCGATATTTACCCAGATTCAAATAATTCCATTCAGTTATTCTGTTAAAGGTAGCGACTCGTTTTAAGCAGATAAAGTTAAACGCTAATTTTCCTGTAATTTATTAAATTTGTCTAGGAGAGGAATAATTCGTTATATTCTAATACTTACGTAGGTACCTACCGACCTACCTAAAAATAAATTGCTAAAGTGCTTCTGTATTCCGTAAATAATTCTACTTAGAACTAAAAAAAAACAGTATCTTTATAGATCTTATAAAAATAGTATTACAGCTTATTGAATTTTATAATTTTGAACTCAGAATAACAACCTAAGTATTCTTCAAACATGTAAACTTTTATCTGCATTTTAATCATATCTATTCTACCATGTGACTACTACACTCCTGTTTGTTTTTCTCATAATATATGAAAATACCAACACATTGTCTAAATTAGAAAAAAGTTTAGAAAAAACGCTGTTACCTACGCTGAAAAATCGGCAGAACATTATTATTTTGTGAGTTGTGTACCGACATAAAACACACACATACAGAGAGAAAAGATAATCTTATCATGAAGAAGAAAACTTATTTCCTCTTTTTGAGCGATACATTGGGTGGGTACAATGGTATGAACTTTTATGGAAAACACAGAAGGCGATAATTTTTAAAAAAAAATAAAATCAAACGAATATAAATCTTTACGGATATCAGACAAGGAACTAAAGAAATAATTCGAAAACGTTATTTTTTATGTGAATACCTCACAAGAATCCCAACTGCTTCCGTCTGGAGCCAGTGAGACTACGACATCCCCAAACGGAGTTTGGGGATGTCGTAGTCTGTTGTAAAGCAAAAAGTAGAGGATAGGAGAATAAGAAGGTAACAAAGAACTTGGCTTTCTGGTTTTGGTCACCAAACATGGCTAAAGCCATTCAAGCAACGTTTCAATTACACTAGGGCGATACCAAGAATATCTTAAATTCTGGAATGTGCCGCAAATATGCTATATATTATTTTGAAAGGATAAAACTGTGAAATAATACAGAATAATCAAATGAAAAATATTTGCGCACGCCAGGATGTGAACCCGCGTCCTCCGAGTCTAGTAGAGAGCCTTGCTAGTCGAGAGGCCAACACGGAAGCCAACAAATTGATTGATGACTTAACTAGGTTTTCACTAAACATGTAATTTTTCAATATCCCTTCTCAAACCTACCTTGCTGTGCGTTGTAAATACTACACTTAGCACCGTTATTAAATTTATGATAATATTTTAATAAATAACATGATATAAAATTATTGCACGCAGATTCTACAATTGCAGCAACAATGTTTAAAAAAAGTTCTTTGCATTATTTATGCGCCTAAAATGAGACATGGTTTCATTACCGAAAAGCTCGATGGAACCACTCTGAACCCAATTTCATAAACACGCTATTGTATTTGGATTTAGGAGAATTATACTTGGATATAGCAGACACAGCAGCGCATCGACAATGTTCACGGAGCAACGATTGACTGAATTCGCCGGCCTGATAAGATATCGGGTCACTGGAGCCAGGGTGCGGCTGAGATCTTCCGACAGCACGTTGGCGACCGCAGTCTACAAGCACAGCACCACACCCTACATAATTGTTAATTAATTATAATTTTTTTCCTCTTTTTTTAAATTTATCATTGTGCCTTTTTTTATTTTTATATAATAACTGTTTACTATGCATAACTGTACATGACGTGTAGGACTGCACCAACCTCCATATATCCCCGAAGTAAAAAATTATTGTTATTATTACAACTATATAAAATGGTTACTGCATTATGCATACAAAATAAAATATATAAGTCAAAATGTTTATAAATCGTGAGATTTTTGTGGCCATTGTATCTATAATCTTGATGCTTCCGACTGCATAGACACACGTGTCAATCGTAGCGCCAATTTTTTAAATCTCTTCTTTTTTGAATATTATAAATTTGTTTACACTTTCAAGTGATTTTAAATAATGCCCTTTAAAATAGTATAACCTGTAATATAGCAGAATATATACATTTTTATTGGTTTTTGCGGTATTGAGCTCTGTTATATGTTTTACGGTATTGATACTCTGTTACGGTACTGAGCTCTGTTACATTTCCTTCAATTATTTAAAGTAACGTTTCAGGCTGCCTTTTAAAATGATATTCCGTAAATAACACCCTAGTTTTAGTACTGTTCAAGCTGTTCAGCCAAATATATTTGTATATATCTTGCCTTTCTACCAGCTGCGCTAATTTTTATATTTATGGCAGAAAAGGAACAAAAAAGCTGTGTGAAACGAAGGTAAGAAATTTTGTAAAGGAACTCGCTCTTTGCTTTCCAATCCAGACATGAACACATTACTGTGAACGCTATTTTGAAAATTTGATCCCCGTCCTAGATTAAAATTGGAAGAATAATATTTCGAGACGTAAATTATGTGGAAAGAAAGTTGCCTACAAAGAATATTCAAATCACGATCCTGCGAGTCATGTCCAATTTGTTATTCCCTTATCACTCTGGCACTGATTCAATTCCAGCCCCCGGCACCGGGCTGGGCTCTAATCAACAAAACGTAAAAAACATAAGGAACGTGGGACAGGTCAAATGAAGATTAGTGACGTCTCGGCTAGAAACAATTGCTTCTCTATCTCTATCTAAGGGACTACGCTATCTGCGGTCTTAGGCGGGGGTTGTAGACTAAGGGACGTAACTTCCCGTGCAAAAGTCAAAGTTTTCACAACTTTAAGTACAGTTAATTATTAAGTAACTTTATTGAGTATGATTTATTAACTAGATGTATATGTGAATATATTCGGGATCGTATTATTGTAGTGCAGGATGAGGGTTATTTATCAGATTAATAACTAACGTTAATTAAGAGCGTTCGTTATTTTATTTTGTAGGGTGATATTTCACTGCCCACAATTTGAATGTATGAATATGTCGATTTTCATTTCATAACACCTTAGATTTTTTAATTTATTGTATGTATTGCTAATCTGAAGAAAATATAAGGAAAAAGTGAAAGTGTAAAGATAATGAGGGTTGAAAGCGTTAATTAACTTTCTCGTTTGAGTCAATTTGCAATATATAGGTTTGTATAACAAATACAGTTGTCGAAAATAATAACTACTTTCAGGACTAAGCACTTTAAATTGAAATAAAAAAACACATTCTCGTATTAAGATGAAGGTAAATGTTGTCCATTCGGTGCTTTTCAATAGTTGTTAAAAATAATCTTAAAAATAAAATCTAATATATCGGTGTATTACGTGCGAAATCTTTTTTAATTCATAGTGCTTACTTTAGGTTTTTTAGTTTGAAATGAAAGTTGAATTGAATTCTGAACAGCCTGATTCTTCTCCTTTCTTTTTGCTACCTCGCCCGATATTCATCTGCCTCTCGACATTCCCAAATTTCAAAGTGCCAAGGTTCCGATTGCTTCTTGACTCCTGTGTAGAAATCACATAAAAATTCACCTGAAAACATCTACCACGTTCTACGATTGTATCTCAAGCAATAATTCTCCATTGAACAATTCCGATCATTCTTCTAAACACAGCTTTGTTCATCTGTTGAAATGGCAATTGGAAAAAGGCGCCTCAATTGCATCGAGTCGGATTAGAAAGAGCTGTACAGATAATGAAACTAGATGGGATCCTTTGTCTTCGCTTACGGCCGGGGCCCTCTCTCCCCTCACTATCTATGGGCTCCGCAAGATGCCAAGGAGTGGGTGGGATTAATAGAGGGAGGGATAATCGCTACAATTCAAGACAATTTTAGGAAAATAGACAGAACATCTATTAAGATTTTCTAAGATAAGCTTTTACAACAATTTTGATCATTATCTTTTGACTGATAATCATTCTTTAAAAATAAGATATTTTCTTGGATGTAAGCACAAACTTTGTTAAATACTACGACCCTCTTTTATTACGAGTATGCATCATGTAATTACTCAAATGGTGATTAATCAATAGAGAAAAGATATACATATACATGCATTGTATATGTAGCGGTAATAGAGGAAATTTAATATTCTGGATTCGCTAAAAACACATTTATTGTTGAGTTGTTCTTACAACTTACAACAAGGCATTCTTATGCCTACGTTGCCCATGTTTAGTTTTATTGATTATTTAGTTATGATTCTATCTATAAAGATAGAATCATAACTAATAATAATATTGAGAGCTTTCTTAATTTATTTCTTAGTGCTTCGATATTCATAAGGTGTTATCCTTTGTTGCAGTAAACAATTTGAAAGTGAAATATATCATAGTGAGAAGTATTTTCAAAAATAGGTTTGGTTTTTAATAATTAGTTTGCACGACTCTCAACATTAATTTATTTTTGGTATCGATAAAATAGCGTTTTTTTTTTTGTAAAACGAAATAAAATATCTTTCTGCGGGGCCTTCACTGCATCTGTATCTCTATTACTGTAGCATAATGATCTCAATAGTAGAGATTTTTATCATCGATTAATAGATTAGATTTACTTATTGTAATACAAGTTATAAAGTTTATGTCCATGAGGTGTGTAAAGTCTTGGTGCATTTTACAAATTTTTCAGCTAAAATTCTTAACACATTCAGAGATCAAAAATAGAAAATCTTCCCATTTATCTCCATTACTAGACATTTAAATTTTTCGCTAGTTATCGGAGAAATCATCACTAGGACGAGTATTGCCAGGTTATTCGTAACCCGTACAAAAATCGATAATATTCAATAAGTTGAATTTTTTCTTATGTTTTCTCGTAAAATATTTTCTACCTTTGCTTCGATAATGTTTTTAAATATTTTGAAATCTCTTCTTCGGTAATCGCAAATTCACCTTGTGGCGACATTTTATTTTAAAGACAATAAATAACTTTGTTGATACCACTTCAAAACAAAGCCGATGGTTTCTTCGTCAAGATAAACGTATAATGAAAATTAACTTGTGAAATCCGTTTAAAAATTTCAACCTGCCATCTCGAACCGTAAACTTCTTTGGAATAAAGCAATCTTGATTGACCACCACGTTTGTGGAATAACTTGGTGAGTAAAATCTCAAATTTTAATATTTAATTATTGAAGACAATAAAGAATCTCATACAAAAAATGTGAAACAGAAAAAGATTCGGAAGGAATTTTCTTTCTTTTCTGTTACACGTTTATCGTTTGAGAGTCGTAAATATTGTTTTCAATGATTAAATATTTTAACATTTGTGTTTACAACTAAATAATCATTATGCCGTTTTCGCAGAGGGATAGGCGGAGAGGATAGAGCGCCATACTACTATATCTCGGCATACACTCCTCGTTTTATTCCCATTCGTATCTAACATCGTCTCAACCATACTCTTTTGTTAATCTGACTTTTGTTATGACCCGAAATGTTTGATTCACTTGATCGTGCCATGTCTTCAACGGGCGTCTCCAATAAAATTTTATACAAAACTGCACTGAAGGTTTTACATGAATAATAAAAGTGTCGATCAAATTATTAAAATGCCCACACAGTTTTCCACCTGTGTTAATTAAAAACGGATTGTTATAAATTTCCCTTCACCACTTACTGCTTCTGGCAAACTTGTTTAATTAAATTAATTGAAAGTCTGCAGACACTAAGACCGCGTCACAAGCCATGAATAATAATATAAGGGAAGCCTAATTGGGGCCTGACGATGAGGGGACGTCTCCTGTGCAGTAGAATGAGCTTTCTTGGAAGGTACATTTTAGAAATTAACCTAATTAATAATTTATTCTGTCAATACGATGATGCATAATTCATTAAATTTTCAACCAATGCAAGCGTAACAAAAAGTTTAGTACCTACCAAATGTAACTTTTACTCCTTTCTTATCTTGTCTTTTTCGTAGAGCTTCTATTAAATTGCTATGTTGCAGTTATGTATGAACTCATTTTGGGACACATGAAATCAGCCTCACATTTTGCGTAGGTACACATGTACGGCTAAAAAACCATGAAATGAATATAAAGAGAAAAAAACACAAAACATAGTAAAATTTTACATTCATTCTCATTTCGACATATAGTATGTATTACTAAAAAATGTGAAAAATGCAATACCTCTTGAAACCCACAAAAATTATTTTGTTTCTAATACCGTAAAATATTCACGACCTATCAGGATGCCATCCATTTTAAGGTCTTTGTAGGAAGTAGCTAAAAGTATTTATTTTTGTAATTTTATCTTTAATGATCAAATGTGATGGTATGTAATAATGATTTGGCGCACAACGTAGTAACAAACTCACTTCACACCCTTATTCAAGTCAAATTAAATTATGGTGAAATATATTATTTAATAAATTGTAAACATTTAAATGTTTTAAATGACAGTTTAAAGTTTTAGTTGAGTGCTATAAATTTCCAAACGTCTGGAAATATTATTTTTAGTATCAAGTCCTCGGATATAATTTGACAATAACCGTTTCCAATAACGCAAATGTGTAAAGTTAAAATGGCTTTGATCCGAAACGTTGATCAAATTATTTTAATACCACCCATAAAAATACCAATAACAGCTTTAGTTCTCAGATAAAAGGGACAATGTTACCGGTTCCCGGAGCAGTTCTTTTAAACAAAGGGAGGTAACTCCTTGGCTCTGGGAAGCTATAGGTAGTAGCGACTTGGGAGTCGCACTGAATGAATTAAAAAGAGCATTAAATGGCGCGGTGCATGCGACTGCGGGGTTCCTAATGGATCCGGAAATATCGACAGAGTTGGTTCGGATTTAACTCGTTTTACTTAATAAAACACATGGCACATTAACTTACAGATCATTTTTTTTTAAACCAGGTAAATGTCATGACATTTAATGTTTTGACATGTTTTCAAAAAATTGAACAATGCAATCAAAGTTGATAATATTGTAATGTATTTGTATTACCAGGTTTACTATAAAAAAAGATCAGTTGAGTTTATCAATGTAGATACTTGCATTCTTGGAGGTCGCTTGAGCTATTGATTTTTTGGTGTTTTATTGCAAATTGCGCATGAGTCCCAACTGATCGAATTGCTGGACTGTGGCATCCCCTAATCTGCAGGGAGTAGGAGGTGGGGAAGATGTGAAGGAGGAAGGTTGGGACATACCTGGCTCTTCAGTTTTGATCACTAAAAGCGGTTTAAGCTGTTTCAACAACATTAAGATAAAGAAATCGGCGGCATAAATTCATCATAAATACTGAAAATAATAAGATTTACATACATTTGTAATTTTAGAATGTTACGTACATCACACGCGAAATAATATTGTTTATTAATTATATTGGGAAAAGTTCGGCCCTGACGAGCAGTAAAGTAGGTTTTCAGCGTTAAATGCGCAAATAAAATGTTTATTTCCAGCTTAACGACCTAGACGAACAAAGATATAAAATAAACCGATCGCATCAGCGGGTACCTCCCCACCCCCACCCCTAGCGTTCTCCCAGGACTGTATGGTCGGACATTCAGTACCCACCTACCTTTACCCTACAGCTAGTTTTTTCCTAATTAATTAACTTTTCAAAGTACCTACCCAGAAAATGTATTGGAATACAGGGATGCAATACTGCTAAATTATTCATCATCGTCGTTCCGACGCTGTATTCCAGGATGGGATTCGGTCTCCTCCATATTGTTTAAATCATCGGTTACACGCCAACTGAGAATAAAGTCAACTCAACACCTCCTTGAAAAGTAATTAAAACCTAATTTAACCTATTCATAACCTAAAGTTACCTATTTAACCAATTTTTTTAAAAATACATTTTTTTTTATCACTCTTAATGACTTATCTGAGATGGTTCTGAGTTGGTTTCATTCCGAGTTGTCCGGCCACCAAATTATCAATAGACCACTTGCATGCATTTTATAATGTACTAGTGAGTTGCCGGCGTGTGTTGCAATGCCACTAATATAGAAATTGTTTCTCCCTGTGTCTTTTCCAATTCATCACGTTCCCTTCCGCCTCCCCTTCCCCTCCCATCTCCTTACCCTCACGCGTTTCCCCTCCACCTTCCCCGCCTCCCCTCTCCCCTCTCCACACTTCCGCGAACCTCCCTCCCGCGATCCCCTCCCCTCTTCCGCGTTCAATATATTCAGTCCCGGTAAATTCAGATTTTTTGAACAGCTCGCGTGCCTTCCTTTGCAATTTTTTTACAAATTTTCTATTACAAATATTCATTTTTGTACATTATAATATTTTTGTATATAGAATCAATCAAATTTGCTACCTAACATACGTACCTTTTTAAAATAAATACAATTTTTTATTAGATTCAAATTATTTGATTTTCGTTAGTATCATATTGAATTTTGATTGAACAATCATTCTTTTGCAACATTTCATTCTTAAATTGTGACATTTTTGACAGTTTCGTAAGAGTTTTTGTAATGATTAAAAACGTTTTTAGATTTATTGTCACGTGGTTGTAATAATCCGGAAACCTTTGCACAGATAAAAAGAAGATGTTTTGAAAGTTTCAAACATTTCCTGTGCTTAATGTAGCAATACATAGACAACTCAAACTCAAATACAAGCAAGCAGACATATTTAGAATTTTAAATATATAGTTTTGAAAAAATCGTGTAGACAGAATAGATTTTTTTAATAAAATTGCGAAAACGTTACTAAAAAATGGATTTTTTTTTATTTATAATAAAATAAACAAATTCGTTGTTAGTTTGTTATAACGCTATATAAAATGTTCGGTTTACGATTTTCTTTCTTTATTTTACAAAATACCACACCGATTTTTTTTTTAAATATATCTATACTCAGACTTCCGTTCATTTTTTAAGTTTCAGATGTTGACGGATCGGTTTAGATACAAAACGATAACGGTGCAAATTGTAGTAAAAGAAAACTATTTCATATATGTATACGAGTACGAGCATAATTTAAATCACAAAAATTCGAGAAAATCAAACATTTAACTAGAAACACAATATTAAGATACGGAACAAGAATATTCATGTCTTTTTTTACATTTATCATGTCAACCATATTTCTTTTTTTTTTTTTTTAATTTTTTCATTTCATATTGTTAATAACCCTTCTTAGTTCATTTATTTCTTTGTTCACGTTATCCTTCCTTTTTTAGCAAGTTTAATTTAAACTTCATTTTGATTTTTCCGTTACACAAAGTATAGATAGTATTTTTTTTTATTATAAAAAGCTGATTTTATCTTTTTTATTTGATTGTAAAATATTCGGATATGGTAAATTAAGTATGCGTATACATAGTACAATATTATAACGGTAAACATAATATTGATGACAAAATAATATTGATAACAAGATAGATGGAAAAAAAAAATTATGATGAGTAATAATTTTGTTTCGCCTCGTTGTTCCCTTCTACCATTTGTCTTTTTTAATTTTTTTTTTTTCACGACCATTTATTTTTTTAAATTTAGCTCCACACAAGAGGCCATGAGGAAAATAATTTCCCTGAGGGCCTGTATCATATTAGGGGATGCTGTGTGGGGGTCTTTTTTCGGAAATGAAAATCTGGGAAACGAAAATCTAGGTGGTGGGTAATAATTTGAGGGTCTGTGAGTCACAGATGTATGAAACCATTCCTCCAACTGCGGTGCAAGGAAGTCCGGCTGGAGAGGACAGAAGACTTCCCTCAACCATGCAACCGCCGCCAAGACCCGGACAAGCCTCACCCCATGAACCTGGGCACCCCTGCTAAATCACCAAATGTAGCGATCCACTTAGGGTGACACATGACAGAGGTGTTAGTTACAAATACCGAATTTTAAGATTGAAATTTTCAAATAATCGCTGTGGTTTAAAAAATACGGTTAAATAGAATATGTTAGAATTTTTGCCCGATTCGATAAAAAAATAGATAAAATATGATTTTTTCTATCCTTTGAAACCCATGTCTTAATTTTTCGTCTGTTACTTCTGTTAAATAAACTCTGAATCTCGAATTTGCTTTGAATGTAAGTGTCATTTCCAAAATTGGAACTAATTGTAATAAAAGTGATAAATCAATAAATATTTCTGGTGTTTCTGAATCGACTCTCTAACGCGTGAATTGGCTCTGTCAATTTAAAAATAAGTTTCAAAGTTAACATGAATGTATTTTGTATGCCCATTTATCCATGCCAATCAGTAAGATGATCTTTTATCTAATGGACTGACCTATTAAATATGTAATTTTGTGATTGAATATGTTTAAAATTATAATCATGATGAGGCAATTCTTATTCAATATTTTCACGAAATTGTATAACATCTGGGTTGATAACGGGCTGGGAATTTGCTGAGTAGAGAACAGGCTCCACGGGGATATCCGACGAATAAAATAAATTTGATCGCATTTTATTGCAACGCGACTCGCCACGAGCGGGGCCCAGGGGAGTTCACAGCGGAGAGACTGCTCAAAGAGCAAGCCAATAATCGATAAGGGATGCTCACAATGCTCTCCATTCTGCGCCAGATCAACTCTTATCTCATTTGCAGAAAGATTGAACAGATGATTTAAAAAATAATGCTTGTTTTTAAATTAAAACGCTTTTTTGTAGATTAAAACTGTTTTTTGTGCTTACATTGAAGTTTTGTGACAAATCTTCAAAGGATGAAAAAAAAATCTTGAATTCAAAGTATTATTTTAGAAAAGTCGACTTTAATATAATATTATTAATATTCCCAAATTTAATTTTTTATGTAAATAAACTAAACGTTCACTTTTTCTTACTTCTGGGTAATCCACATTGTTAGCTTTTTCTAAAGATGTAGGGAGTAGCACATAAAAAATCTATATATTCAATAATTTATTCCTTCTGTGGGGAATGGTTAGGTGAACGCTGTATGCAAAAATTGCACACATGGTCTAGGGGTAAGTTTCTTGACTCGCAATTCGTAGATCGCGGGTTCAAATGCAGGCGTGCGCAAGTCAATTTTGTATGATTCGTGTTATTTCTCATTTTATTATTTTAAAATAATATGAAGTATATTTGCGGCCCAATCCAGTGTGAAAGAAACTATCAGAATAGACCTGGTATAAGACCACCATTCAGAATTGAAATGTTGCTCGAAATGATAATCTAGTCTCCTTCAACGGAAGCATTCTCCCGAACAGGCCTTGTACAAATCGCAAGTGCGCCCCACGGTTGAATTTGGCAGCCACCTCTGGTCTGGAGCCCCAAAATACCTGAAAAAACCCTTGACTCTGTGCAGAAACGGGCGGTCCGTTTGATAGATTCTCCTAATTTAACAAACGGATTGCAATCTTTAGAGCACAGGCGCCAGGTAGGAATGCTGTCCTTGTTCTACCGGTATTACAATGGAAGATGCTCCGAGGAACTAGCGTCATTGATCCCCTCGGCACCGGTGCATAGTCGGAAAACACGCCAAACGCGCGCTCAACATTTGTACACGGTTGACATTAGTCACATGAGAACGGGTCGTTTCGACGACTCGTTCTTGAGTTCAACAGCTCGGCTGTGGAACGATTTGCCGGCCTCTGTGTTTCCTCCCTCCTACAATATGGGTCTCTTCAAGACCATGTTCACTCCTTCCTCTCCTCAAAAACACCCTCCACACAGCATCCTCAAAGATGACATGTGCCCTGAGGGAAATTATTTTTTCCTCAGGGCCTCCTGTGTGGAGTTAATGTAAAAAAAAAAAAAAAATGGTTTTAGCCGATTTGGATCTGAATAGCCAGGGTCTCTCCCACCTTCTTATTCCCCATCTCCTTACTTAACTTCAACCTCTCAATGTACCCCGATTGGGGATGCCATAGTTCCATTGGTTTCAGGCGATACTCTTGTCCGGTATTCACCAAAAAAAAAATTTTTTAAAGTTAAATAAAGTGGTATTCAGCAGGCGTTCATTTGAATATTTTTCTTGTACGTTTTCCCAATAATTTTATCTTAACTAAACTCTTCCAAGCTACGCAAACTGGAAGATACATAAATATTGTGTTTTATATGTGTGCTTTTCTTTATCATCATACTTTAACGACAAAATAGTGTAAAGGAGGTTCTAGTTACTGAAGAAAAAAAGAGAGTCTGCCTTTGATATGACGTGTTTAATTTTCCATCGCTCGCTTTGTCGATGAAAATGTATCCATTTCAAACGTTCCATTTTGAAATTATACTTTCAATAATGCGCTTTGTAAGTAATAACTTTTTTAATATCGTGGATATATTATTTGACAGGCAAGTGGCTCAATATTAAAAGCATTTTATTGAAGCGAATAAGCTTAAAAGGCAGGATCACCCTTAAAGTAAATTAGGTACATTTAAAAACCTTATTTTAGTCGCATTAATAATTACCTTCAACCTAACAAAAAATCGATTTTTCACGTTTCGTGAAATATTCAAAGGCACACCCGCTTTTAAAAGCACAATTCTCAGATGCATTATTAAACACCTAAATGGAAACTTTATCCCCATATATAAATAATATACCTTTACGCCGTAGCACATTTCTTTCCTATAATACACCGTAGTAGTTAAATCATTAAAAGTTTCATTAAATAAGTTTATTCCATTCCTGGCGCCTCGCACCTTGCACCTTCCATTATTTATTATTTATGAAATGGACGTTTTATAAAATAAAAGTTTTAAGCTTCTAGTTGGACTTTGTATTCGTAGTAAATATGTTCGCGAAAGGGGAAAGGACGGTCTTTGATGGAACGGCGATGGCAAAAAAGTATTTAATGAACCTGTAAGATAGAAGGCAGTTGTCGCTTATAAAAAGTCGTTAAAGGAAGAGAAACTAGCAGTAAACAACGAAGTTATAATATAATTTTGTTTCATAATAGTAATATTATTAACAAACTTTTATGTATGCCGATAAGGGATGGAACTGAAAGGGGATAGATAAAGCTAATTAACCTTGAAACTGTACCCATACTGGCAAATACACGAACAGTAAACATGGGTACGGGCAAACCCTGTGAAAAAAACAAATTTCTTACAAAATTCATCATTAAATATTTTTAAAAAAATCTCAGTACAAATTCCAAGAGGACTCTCATATAGAAATATTTGATTTCTAAAAGGATATTACTCGTATGCTCAGTATATTATGTATTCGGTTTCCCTCAAGAAACATGAAGTTGAGGCCAACTAAAAAAATACAAACAAACTTGGCTACCGGAACTAAAAAAGCAATAAAACTACAAAAATGTAAATTTATCTTGAAAACTTCATAAAAATCATTATAAAATCGTGTATGCAACAAAATTTGAACGTATTAGTAAATTTAACAAAAGTATTTTCATAAAGTTTTCGAAAACATCAACACACCAAAAAAACTTCCATTAACCTTCCTCAGTTCCTTAAATACTAGGCCTTCGGATCATGTTGACCCGATTTCAAAAATATGAAGTAATGGTATTAAATGAAATACAAAATCTAATTATTTGTAGAACATATTTATTAAATAAAAATGTTTTCAGTCTGTATTTGTACAATATGTAAGCATCGAAACCTGAAATACCAATCATATTATGAAATATGGCTATAGGCCACCTTCTTGTCATTCGTTTGCAACTATAGGCCGAAACCATTTTGTTTACAAAATCAACAGCACCCTTTGTTGCATTTAAGTCCACCATTATTTTGGGTTTCTTCTGCTCTGAACCATGTATTTCAAATTTGTTGTGGTTTGTGCTCGACAAAATTACGTTTTTGTTTTTTTTTCGGAATGTATGACTCGAGAACTATCTTTGAATTGAATTGACCTTTTTTATATTCGGGTATTATTGACCCGAAGAACCTAAGATAGAAAAAACTTAATTTTGTTAACTTAAGAGACTTATCCATAATATTACAATACTGAGAATAAGTGATCAAAATAATGACCCGAAGAACCGAGGAAGGTTAACCGAATCCCGGGGTGCAAGTGTACCCCACGTACTTGGTGTGACGTCGGCAAGCTAGTAAGGCCCGCGAGCGACCGACGCGACGTAGGGACGCTCGCCACACCCTTCATAGAACACGCGGGCACGCAAAACGATCCGGCGCGACGTCAAAAAGTTGGATTGTTTTTTGTTTCAATTTTTATTTGTGCCTCAGAGTATGGTTCTAGGGTTAGACGCAGTGGTAAGAGTAATAAAGCGTAAGCGTGATAAAACCATTTAACGAATCTAAGTTTCAGAAAGAAAAACCTGTGAAATTACATTAAATAAGATAAGATAACTGGAAAGCGTGCACTGTTTATGCAAGTGGACAAAAAAATAAATGTCTATGTGATGTGTAAAGTTCCATGCCAACTGAGAATAAAGTCAACTCAACACCTCCTTGAAAAGTCATTAAAAGCTATGAAAAAAATTATTTAAAATTAGACGATAACCCTAACGTAACCTATTTTACCAATTTTTTATACATTTTTTTGTATCACTCTAACTCTAAATCACTTATCTGAGATGGTTCTGAGTTGGTTTCATTCCGAGTTGTCCGGTCACCGATGTGTAAGTGGTGTAAATATCAGTTGAAAAATGTTTTGAAGAAAGTAAAATATTTGATGTGGGTCATGTCAAAAGTTGGAATAACAAAATGAACAATGTTATAACAATAATAATAGTGGATGAGTACATAGTTCAGCACCAGGGGCTCTGAAATTGACTGCCAGAGAACTACTGAGGAAATTAACTGCCAGAGATAAATGCTGTGACGGTCTGATATTCAAGGTATCAATTTTGTTTTTTTTTTTTTTTAATTCGGCTTTATTTTTGCTTGCTGACTTTTATGTATGAATCCTTCTATTTTTTCAAATGAGGGTGCATTTTTAATGTTGGCTCCCACCAAAGCATATATTCCGTCAACTGATCCAATATCTATATAAACAAATATATAAACAATATCTTTTCAAATATATAAACGTTTGATCACGCAATATAAATATATTTATAGTTTTAAAGCGAAAAGCAATATATTTGAACGGGTTTTCTGAGTAAAAGGTTTTTCAGAATTCAGTATTTGTATTCAAAACAATATTTTTTGAATACCCAAACATGTTGATGGATTTCTAGATTGCGTATTAAAAAAAGTTGAATTTTCCTTAATGTCTGTTTTTTTTCTGTTTTTGCAGAAATGAAGTTGGTAATGATACTTTTAATGGTTGATGATAAACGTAATTTTCTTTCATGGTTCATTTAAATCGACTGTCATTAAGTGATACCTCATTACTTTCTTCCACATTAAATATCCATTTGTTACATAACACTCCGCGGAGTCTACGTTGTAATGTTCAACTTCCAGGAGAAAACACCGGTTTTTCTCGTGATAAAATCGCCAGAAATAGCTTTTCGTTATGCTCCAGCAAATGCCAAGATGGTTTAATGTACGCAGAAAGTAAATAAGAATGAAAAATGACGGTCATAACTCAGCCCGACGTTATTAACTTAGAATCCAGTTCTTAGTCGTTATTGCAACCATTCAAAAGACATCAGCCTGACATGTGTTGTTTCCATAAAGCTCGTGTAATACGACTATTTTAAATGACAAGTAGTATTTTAAGGGTAAAACGGTATTTTATTAAATGTTAGCATATTAGTTTCCAAAATGTTAAAATGATTAAAAAAACAAATATTATTTCAATCGTAGGGCTGTTTTAAAAAAAATAACTTAATTTTCCTACTTTTGCAATAATAGGTAATAAGTAAGAAGGAAACCTTTTGTACTTACAAAAACATCAGTATAAGTCATTTGATATTTTCATTGATTTTATTTCGTATATTTTTTTAAGTATTTTTATGAACAAAAGAGTCCGAACTGCTCCCGTCTGGAGCCAGTGGGACTACGGCATCCCCAATTGGGTTTTGTTGTGAGGCTGAAGGTAGTGAGGAGGGGAAGTCAATGGGGAATAGGAAGGTGGGGAAGTACCTGGTTATTCAGATCTGGTCACGAAACACGGCAAAGCCATTTCAAGAAACGTTTCAATTCTGAATGGTGGTCTTATACCAGGGCGATACTGAGAGTATCTTCCACTCTGGAACGTGCCGAAAAATACATTACATATTAATTTTTTAAATGAATTAATTGCGAAATAACTCAAATTCATCAAATGAAATTTGTTTGCCCATGCCGGGATTCGATCCCGCGACCTTCGAATTGCGAATGAAGAGCCTTACCTCTCGACCACGCTGGCCGTCGTGGTCGAGGGGTAAGGCTCTTATCTAAATAAATAAAAATCAAAATGTGTTTGGGGATTAGTGTATTGTGTATTGCTATATTAAGCAAAGGAAATTTTTGAACTTTCAAAATACCTTTTTATAACCCCCGCGAAGGTTTTTGTATAACTTCAACCACATGACAAGTTTACATCTGAAAAGTTTTTCAATCATCACCAAAATTCTTGCGAAACTGTTAAAATTTTGGGAATGACATTTTGCAAAATGATGATTGTCAAATCAGAATTCAATGTTACATAATAATTTGAATTGAGTCAAGAATTACAGATATTTTAAATAGGTACCTATGTTAGGTACCAAATTTGATTGATTATTCTTATAATATTTGATTGTTCTTATATAATAGACAAAAATGAATATTTGTAACATATGAAAAATGAAAATTTGAATTTGAAAAATTGTAATAGAACTGAATATATGGAACGTGGGAGGGGGTTTGGCAGGACGGGGGAGTGGGAGAGTGGTGAGGAAAGGCCGGGAAGGTAGAAGAGGAACGCGGGAGGGGAACGGGGACGCACGGGAAAGGACATGAAGGTAGAAACAATTTATTTCTTTGAATAGGGCATTGTAACGCATGCCGGGAACCAGCTCGTTTCTAATAATAAAATTGTATAGATACCTTATATGCCAATCTTTACTCGAAATACCAAAGTTCGTAGGTATAATTATCGCATTTAATGAAAATGTGAATATCAAGGAAAGTCTTTCATTTTGTGTAATTTCTAGTTCTTAGTAAATGTTTAAAAATTATAGTTACACACTATAATTTTAATTTTGCAATAATTAATCTTCTGCAAAATGACCTTGAAATAATCTCATCCTTGCGATCCCTCGAAAGAAAGAAACTATTTCTTTGTTCTGTATGCAATTATTGTTCTCACATCACATCCTTGCGATACTTTCAAGGACATTAAGAAACCATTCCTTCGTTCCGATTGCAATTATTAATATTATCAAGAGTTGTCTTGATAGAAACTTATTCTTGTGATATCTTGAACGTAACCATTCCTTTCTTAATAATATTATGAACTAACTAAATGTGCAATTTGGCTTTCCTTAAACGGGAAACCTTCCCATTTGGACAGACAAAGCATCATTTTGTAATGTATATAAATATATTTATATATAAATAAATAAATAAAATTTTACCGTGACCTTTATATTTTTATAGATAATATATTAAGCTTTGCACCAAAAACTCTCAAACTGTAGTACCGAAGGATGTGTACGTATGTGTATGTTTATATATATATATATATATATATATATATATATTTTTTTTTTTTTTTTATATTCCTCTAATATATTTAAATACTTTTTTTTTCTCTTCTAAATAACCAATGTACAATAACTATTAAAATTTGAAAAAAAAATAAAATACATTTAAAACTTTCTATTACAACACATAAATACTTGTCATACATAAACATAAATAAACACGTAAACACCTCAGCACAGGTTTTCCTAGTGAGGTGTTCACTAAACATACTACAATAATGTAAAAGCCCCTAAAAAGGGCGTTTATTTATAAATAAATAAATACCTATCCACAGTTTCACCTTCACAAACCTACCTTACACCCAACATAATAAAATTACAATATATATTATGTAAAAATGTTTTTCAAAATTGATCTATAGGTAAATACTGTAATGCGTAGAAATAAATAAAAAAAAGAAGTAATCGTTCTTTGCGTAGCTAATATTTTAACATGTATATTATATATTGCATAATATTTAAATATTTATAAGTGAAACAATGTTACTTTTTTGGACCACTATAAGGTTTAAATACGCCGACCGGTTTCGAAATAACCGTTCTTTCCTCAAGGCAAAATATACAATCACAATATTATTTCACATATTTAAGATACACCCCACGCTATGTTTTGTAAAACTTACAATATTCGTTTCGGCAATGGAAGTTGAATGTTTTAATGCCGTGAAGGGACTCAAAAGTAAGAACAGAAAAGAGAAGTGATAAACCCTGAGGACCTCCCTGGGGTCGCTTTAGTAGAATACAACTTTTGCAAAATGTTTTATTCTTTAAGTTTGTCATATTATTCTCAAGTTTTTGACCCTAAAACAAAAATTTCAAGTTATTTTTCGGGTGTATCAAAACTTTATATAGCTTTCACGTAAATAGATAAAGCGTATTAATGAAAAAAAATGTATGTGAATACTTCACAATAGTCCCAACTGCTCAAAACCGCCTGGCGCCAGTGAGAATCAATTCATTCATCATCCCCAGTTGGGGTACGTTGTGAGGCTGAAGTAATAAGGAGAAGAAGGACGTGGGGAAAAGGAAGACGGGGGAGTACGTGTTTATTTAGATATCGTCACCATACACGGCTAAAGCCATTTTAGCAATGCTTCAACGATGAGAGTATCTTCCACTCTGGACCATGCCAGCCTACGAATTTTGTAGTTCCATTTTTAATATTTTCTACTCTTAATTGACAGATTATACGTAGGTCGGTATTTAAGTACCTACTTACAAATCTTATAATTTTAGGGGAAATATTAGTCTTGAGTTATTAAATAAAGAGAACATTTGAAACAACGATTTGCTTATTTGACATAAAAATGTAAGAGAAATTTAAATCCGCTTAAATTGCAGGAATATCCGTTTTAATTTATACGAAGTTACATGCAATGAAGTTTAGTTGTAACGCTGCGGTGCGATAGGTAATATGAATTACTGCCCTTTATTCATTTTGAATACGCGGCACATAGGGAGTGGGGAGGAGGAAGCGCATATCTAGTGAAACAAAAGCAATACACGTTGTTTTAAATTACCGAGTTGCGGCTGTCTCACAACTATTGCATCCCGCATGCATTTTTCTCGTTAGCAATCTACCTCAACCCCCTTTCCGTGTATGATGGTGATCGCCAACCACTGATTTTTTTTAAACTTATTAGTATTTTATCGCATAAAACTAAAATCTGTTTAATACATCCAAGCTTCATTTCAAGGGATTCTATGGTATGCTTTCTATTTCTTACGACTTTTCGAGGTGTTAACAGCTTTGAAAATAATTGGTTATGGGATTATACATTTCTAAAGACGAAAGAGAAAATTTACTCGATTTGTTACTTATTTTGACTGATTACGGCGCAAAGGATATAATTTCAATTTTTCAAAAAATACTTCTTCTGAAAGCTTTTCACTTTTTGATGGCATTATTATTTTATTAAAAAGACCATTGTTTAGTTTTCATCACTTTAATTTTATATAAACAATCTACATGTTTCGTGAACATCATTGGAGCAAATGTACATTAAAGTTGAAGATGAAGGGGGAGAGGAGAGAGTGAGTGAAGTGTATTAGAAGTAGGGATTACAATTACAAACCTTATTGTATTCCCTAAGTCTAATAAACTTTCCCAACTCTTACCCCTCTATATTTCCCGATATAAATTAAGTTGTTTGTCTTTTTATGTAAAAATATATTACTAAGATTAAAACTACACACTTACGCATTATAGTAGAGTTTATAACGATGTTTTCTAAATATTTTGTTCACAACAATTTTAAAACATGGGACAAGCAAAATGATATCTTACCGATACTTGATTTTCGACACAGAAATTGATATTGCAAAACTGCATAGCTTATTTGACACCATGGACAGAGATAACGAGAGTGCTGCAAATAGCTGAATAATCCTAAAACTATTTATCATCAAATCACAAGGTTTGAAAAAATTTGGTGATGAATGTACGAAGATGGTCTCATTTAGAGTCATGATAAAAATTGATTATTGAAAGAATTAAATTTATTCGCTTTGCATTTCAGTTTATAAATCATCATCCTAACCTTTACCTAATTCAAAGATAAAATATCAAACAACGAAAATCAAACAAGATATTCTGATATCAGTATTTTAAACTAATATAATATTGTAATTTGTATACAAAATGTTGGCTACGTCTGCCTTAGGGGACCGTAAGGCAGTGTAGGTAGATGAGGTACCACAGCTACGGTAATGACATTATTTTTACCGCCATGATGCTTCGTTTCCGGCGGAAATTCTTACGACAATCTCGCGTCGTAGACGTTGACAAATACGGCATAGTGAAATAACGTGCATGGCGATGCATGCTCGTTCAGCCATTGTTCCCGCACAATATCCGGCGAGCTAAGGTTTCATATCGGATTAATGACAACTTCCTGTATTTTTCATAATGACGCGGCGGTGGAGGTGGAAGTGAATTTACTCGAAATGATTAAAACGAGTTCGTGTAATAGATGATGCAATATTTCACTGGCTTTAAAATGTTACTCGCTTTTCTGCTTCCATTTCGCTTTTTTGATTTGTCATTTGTTTTATAATATGCTCACTAAAATGTGAATAGACAAAAATTACAAGCTTATGAAAAATTAATATTATGCACAATAAATACTTCCAGCAAGTATTCGCGAACCAAAGTAAGGATGGGCGTACGCTGAGACATCGGTCGCGCAGCATGTTCAGCGCAGTTCTAGAATGTATGAGAAACATGCACATCTCAGCGTATGTCGCTCCATACACTTCCATACAACACAAAAACCAAAACTATCTTGCGCTGAACATTCTGCGCGACCGATGTCTCAGCGTACGCCCATCCTATCTGTTTTTACTCTTGTGTAAACATAATTCTAAGCGTAAGACTTAAATTGCTTTGGTTATTGGAGGAGAAAACACAGATTGCTTTGGTTATTGAAGGAGAAAACACAGATGCAGACTATATAAAAAATTAACTGGAGAATTCGCCTGCATCCTTACTAGTTCTTACATGTGAATTTAAAGAAAAAAATATTTGAAAAAATTATATTTTTACAAAAAAAACAGAAAAGTTTTGAGGAAAAAAATTTAATGAAAAATACTATTATGCGAAAAATTTTTTTGAAAAGTTCATAAGTGTTTTTGAAAAAAGATTGTTTTTGTTTTATAGAAAAACAATTTTTAATTTTCTTCTAAAAGTACTACATGTTTCAAAAAACGTACCAATATTATTGCTAGACAGACCTACCTACAATACAAAAATATTTGACTCGCAAAAATCATGTTGATAATTAATCGCTGTGCGGCTGTTAAACCAAGAAAATTGCAATAACTGCTTTTATCAAAATGTTATTACTTGGCAATTTAAAATAGTTCATCTACACTTATCGTTCATCTCTTCAGAGATGTTAAAGTATGTTTTTTTTAAATATAAAAAATTAAATATATGTTCGTGGTAGAAAGTGTCCTAAAATTAAGCGCGGTCCATTTGGCTGGATAAATTTGTATTTTAATACAAATTTTAAATATTGCTAAGAACGTTGATATTGTTTTTTTTTTTGCATTTCATCACTGACGGTTTCCTTTTGAAGGTATTATAACTAAGTAAAACATAATTTTGGTATCAATGATTTTTTTTTCTTATTTCAGCTTCTCGGAGCAGCCATCTTCGGTTTGTCCCTGTGGATACGTATCGAGCCTGGCTTCAACGAATGGATCAGGGTCTTGGAGATCCAGCAGTACTACATTGGCATCTACATTCTGATTGTCTCTTCTGTGCTGGTCATGATAGTGTCCTTCATAGGATGCGGAGCGGCTCTGATGGAGAACACGCTTGCTCTTACTGTGGTGAGCAACAGTTTTAATTTTTATCGCTGAACTTTATGTTCCAACTTTTTAATTTGATTCGTGCAAATTTTAAATATATATTTTTTTGTTTATCGTTTTAAAGCAGGTTCATTGCGGATCTAATTAATATTATAAATATGAAATATTTTTTAATTAAACCTAACCATATTTTTCTACTACTATCATTAAAGGCGGAAAAATATTTTTTTTGCAAAGATGGAGGAATTGAACGGACGATGCCTATAAATGTAGGATCGTGTAGCTGCTAACAATTCAATCAATCGATTGATAGTCAATTTTTCAGAATTTGCACAGCTTATTTTCAATGAAACCTATTCGCATTTTTTGAGATATCAATGTCATTTCCATTATGAGATATGGAGATATCAAATATGCATTTCCCGTTTGTAACTACCAGGAAATAATATAAAACTTACATCACTATTTTCACTGTCATATATTACCATATCCAACAATTGGATTCCAGCTAGTTTTGATTATATATATTGCGTTTATAATAATAATGATCGGCGTCATAATAATTACCACCGTGGAACACTTTGAGCGAATATTTGTTATTGTAAACAGTACTACTGTTCGATTAGCGAAGGCTTTAATTGATTTTGCTCGTCACATAAGCAGATAAGCCCGCTCATGTAATCACTGTATCGAGCCTTGATTACAGATTCCATAGAAACGTGATCATTACAATATTATGCTGCCAGCTTAATGATTATTCTACGGTGTCGAGCCTTCACAATCAATGATTATAATACTCCGCGTGAGTGATAGATATTATTTCATAATATCGAAAAATATCAAACTTTGGTACTAGATACAAATCGAGAAAGTAGATGATTACAAAACACTTTTACACAAAAAAAAAGTTTTTCTATCAGAAAAGTCACAGTAGATAAGATTTTCCTGAAAAAACAAATGGACAGGACAAAAAACTAAACATAAAACGAGTATGAAAATCTTAAATTATTTAATTTTTTCGTTTATTATTATTTAATGTGTACTTAATTTAACTTTTCAAAATAGGTGCATACTATTTTTTTTTTTTATTGAGCTAGTTTATACTACATGAATATAAATTAATAAGCACAATGTCACACTATCAGGCATTTCATCATACATCTTAAGTCCTCTATACATTAGGCAGTTCTGTGATTTTGATTTTTTCGTATGTGAAGCAAACAAGTTTAACATTTCTGGACATATTAGGCAATAATCATGGTATTAATTTTCAAAATAACACGCTGCTAAGCTAAAGGCTCCCTATTTGATAAAACGTGGATTTCTTTTATAATAAAGCGATTTTATGGTATGTTTTCGATAATGATTAGTTTAAAAAAAATAAATACCTATACTTAGACACAAAGATGAAATGTTGCGTTTTCTTTTAATGAAGCTAGTTTTTGAATTGTGCCATACTCTCATTATATCATACACCTTAGACTACATACTCTACTATACTATCCTATCTACATAACACGTCTGCAAACCAAACTAAATACTCTTATAATATCATTTACAATAGATACATAGACTTAGCCTATTTCACTTTACCGCACATTATTTATAATGGGAGTGATATGAAAAAAGGTAAGTCTACATACGTATTATGAGAGTACATCACCAGTGTGAGACTAGCATAAGGTGCATTTTATATATTTTATGAAATCATTTTTGTTCACAGTCAAGCATTTTTTTATTACTGAACGGAACGAAGAATTTTTTTGTTTATTGCTTTTAGTATGCTACTAGATTTTTAACAGTTCCATAACATAATCACGGGTGCACATTTTATCCAGGTTTGTTGAATTGAAAAAAACGAATAATACGATAAAATACCTCTTTTGTATCACAAACCGCAGTAGTTTTTTACAAACACTTAAATAGGAGCTTATCTGGTGAGTAGTCAGGCAGAAGTAATTTCCATCACCGCCCAACCCATTCCTTTCGGGCGACAAGATTTGAAATGTAATTCGTTCCACATTCGAGCGTTTCCGCATCCGAAAATGGAGCATTATGACGCCATCGCGCCGCGAAACACTTCAGCCTTCGCTAAGCATTTTCTGCGCACTTTTGACAAAGTGCTACCATGGTGCTACCAATTTCAGACTTAGCTTTCGCGAACGGGAGGTGTTTTGTTGTTGAAGGTGCATAATAAATGCTTTGTCAAAATTTATGAAATTCTTATAGTGACACCAAGATTTATAAGAGCACTGAAAATTAATTGTTTGGGTTTTAAGATATGCGGTCATAAACTTAGTTCAGGGATATTTTATTTAATACTTATATTTAACTAAATAATATTTACTAATATAGTTTCATTTCAAAATGCTCTCAAATTGAACCTCTTTGAAACTCTTTGCCGCGCCATATTATTTCATCAATGTCAGTAATATGTTTTTTAATTAAAATTTATACAAAGTTTCGTAAAACCATTTGTTTTTTCTGTTGTCAAAAAAAAAGTGTTTTTCTGTTGCGTTTGTTCTGTTTCCAAAGGACATTTCTCAACCATTTCTCTCTAGCCTGTATTGTTTGATATTATTATTTACGCCCAAACATGATGGGCGGCTCAAGGCTCCCAGACCGGCGAGCTTCCGTTTCCGGCCACCGGAAGTGAGACCCACATGACAACGCCACGTGATTGTTTTAGTTTCCGGATCCATCTTGTAGTGATCATGGCAGGACGCTCCAAGGGTTCATTGAGCCACTTGTCACAGAACTTTGTCTAGTCTAAATAACAAGATTGTCATTTTGAAAATTCATTTTCCCAAATTTTCAAACAAAAGCCACGCTTCCCATGAAAAGCCTTTCTGAAAATGTGTTCGTATTTTTCTGTAGACAGGGGTAATATTTTGTAAGTTTTCTTCAAAAATACATCCAATTTTTTATATGACCTAGAATATTTATGACGAGAGACAGAGACACGAAAAGAAGCATCCGTACCATTGTCAACTATATTTGAAAACTTTATAAAATGCTGTGTTTATTGTAAAAATTATAAAAAATATGATTAATGAAAATGGTGTTTATTTAACACCCTTATTTACCAATTTTATAAAAAAACAGAAAAAAAACTGATATCAAATACTCTTCTTTAAGTATAAATTACTTAAACATTTTCACCTAATAATGATGCAGACTTAGAAATTAATACGAAATTCAGATTGCAATCTCTGTACAAACCGATTTATTATGGGTTTTTGATACAATTACAGACGTTAAGAATGTAGGTATCTCAACCGTAAAGTTTTACAAAGGTTTATAATTAAAAAAATAAATAAATAAACCGCACGAGTGTAGATGTGTCAAATCCAGATAACTTCAAGGAACGTTCGATTATTACCAAAATACATTTGAAACCGTAATCGAGTAGTTTGTCCATAAACATTACGGGAAGTCACGTTTTCTGTGATTGTCAAAGACTTCAAACCTTCGAAGGGTTCAAAACAAAGATATAGCCAAGATATAATTCCGATAATGGGACACGTAAGAGATGAGATGGAACTGATCCCGGGAATTGTCCTCATCGGTCTAGGGTTGTCAATGAAATACATCATGAAGGGTATAAAATTACACTTTATTTTAAGAAAACAATACAAAGGATCATCATCTCTGAAAGGGTCCAATAAATTGGTCGTAGTTTTACAACCAACATTGCGAGGATTGCTTTTTTGTGGTGGCAAAATCAAAGAGGCTTTCGTTTGATAATACTGAAAACTAAATTCATCGAAAACGATTCATGGCAAAGATTTTTTTAGTTATTTCATGTTTATTAAAACTGCAAAGAAAGAATTTACTTTTTTTTTATTTATAAGGCTCGCCAACTGAATACGTCACATAATTATAATATTATTTTTGCTTGCTAGATAGAACTTGTTGGAACATTTTCATTGTGTAGCGCATTAATAATAATATTTTGCTGATTTATATAGCACTGTTTTCGTGAAAAATCACCTCAAGGGCGCTGTTCAAATAAATATACAATAAAATTCGTATAAAAATAGATTTATAATTATAACTAGTAACTTACGAGTACATCTTGTTTGTTAAATACCTGTATAAAAAATTAAATAAAGGTCATTTTATTTATGGTTATAAATAAAGATTTAAACTAAATGAATATTCCTTAGAGCACTATCGCAAACTCACAAACACGAAGTCTGCTTCGCCCCACAGATAGCGTTACATTGGCGTTGAACAGAGATCCTCAACTCCCTATCTCGCGAGCCCGGAAAATATATTTAAAATCGACGCCGTGTGTGGGGGGGCAATGGCACCAAAATGAACGATAGTTACCGTAATTTCAAAATAGCGCCATCGTAATGTCGTTTAAAAAAAAGTGTGTGCTAGAAACGCGCGCGATTTGTGGTGGGCGGATATCGCGAACCCACACTTGTCCATAGACGGGATCATACCTATTCCCACGAGAAATATCTATTTTACAAATAAATTTAAAATGTATCTAAAAAAGATGCAAGGCTGTGAATTTGAAAAAGTCTGAAAACTTCCAGATTTTCTTAAAAATATAAAGGTAAAATAGAACCGGAATTACAAAAATGTCAAAAGATATAAATGCATCACAAAAATGTTGACAAAAAACAAGCGATATAAATTGTTATTGTCACTCGACCTAAAACTTTAATCAAGATCCAACGTGTTTCTCTACCTGTACAAAGTTAATTTTTTTGAATATTTACGTTGCTTTCATACTTGCTGGAAGTATTCAACTTTATTTAATGTAAACGGGGTACATGTTTACAAAATCTACAGTAATAATAATGTTTGGATCATTTCTGTATCGCAATTTTCTTGGAAAAATCTCTTAAGGGGCGCTTTACAACTTAACAACTTAAAATTTGCAAGTTGCAACTTAAAATTGCCCGGGTAAATCACTTTAAAGAGATCTTTGCTTGTCTACGTTGTGAAGTGCTCTTTTCGGTGTATTAAAAATTAATTTAATTATATTTTGATTTTTGTTAGTAAACTGAAGAATCAAACAAACAAAACAAGTAAAAAGAACATAATCGAATTGAATTGAAAGTTTAAAAAATTAAAATGGAATTGATAAACATCGCTTTGCACCCACTATCTTTGGGCATTTGCAGAATAAGAGGGAACTGTGGGTTTTCCAAATTACAAATATATTCAAAGGCGTCTTTGATGATATTTACATGGTATGGTAGTCGAGAGTAAACAAAAAAATGTAATATATGTAAAAAAGAAAAAAATATTTAATGAAAAAATGAATTATAAAATTCCCTGTACTTATGCAACCGGAAGAAGTCGAAGTAGAGTAGGTATTTTTAATATTACTTTTTGCAGACTTATCGACTTCGTAGAGATTATGCGAATACTTGAGATAATAAAGAATATTTTATTTCACGTTTTTGAAATGATTAAACTTTGGGGAGAAAGATTTATACTGAAAACCGAAAACGTTGTTTACATTTTTATATTTTGTATACAAATTTATTGGCTTTCATCAATTTGTTTCATCTTGGGGCGCTCCGCGTTTACAAACCTTTCAGAAAAAGCGGTATTATTGCCTACTAGGAAGTTCCCGGCATGCATCGCAATGCCACTTAAAAGTAATGTTCCTCCCCGCATGTCCTTTCCCATTCGTCTCCATTACCCTTCCGCCACCCCTTCCCCTCCCGCGTTGCACCTTCACCTGTCCCCCTCCCTTCTTCCGCTTCCACCCGTCCCATGACCCCTCCTCCACCTTTTGCATTCCCTTTCTTTCCCTGCGGGTGTGCGCACAACAACTCACCAAACTTTCATCGCGATCAGATGAATGGTTTAGAAACGCATAAGGGACAAACAAAGAAACATTCATTTTTATATATTAAGAAGATTGATTAGGTACGATAGCTACCATTTTTTCTAAAAAAAACTTAATAATCTTTCAATTACTTAATTTCTGACAATAAGAAATTAAAGTAAATTATTGCAATGATGTTTTTCTGGTTTTTAAATTTGGTCGTGAACTCTAAAAGCACCAAAAATTATCAGCAACCAACATTGGGTGACCTCCCGGAGAAGACCCCGTACCGCACTTCTAGGAGCTTTGATTTATGTCCCCGGGCGATACGGCGCGGGCTATTCCAGGATTTTATTAGCGTTGCTCCTGAGCGGCATTACCATTAAACGGTCATTAATCGCTAACGGTAAGTTTCGACTGCGGAACAATTATATTTCTATCCACCGCCTCCGTACCCAGCCGAAATCACCTCAAGTCTGGCCAGGACACTGGCCCCTTATTGCCATAGGATTCTATAAGTTTCGGCTGCGGAACAATTATAAATAATCACATCAAGTCAGGCCAAGTCACCGAATAAAGTCGGCTCCTATTTGTATAGGATCCTCCCAAATTCAGATGAATAATAATATGGTTCTTTTATTAAACTATTTCATTATTTTTTTTTTATTAATAACCACGTAACTGGCTTGTCTTAGTGAGATTAAAAATCGAAATGCAATCATAAACACCAAGGACCAATATAAAATTATTTTTAAATATTATAATAAATTAAATATAATGGGTGAATCTCGTAGAAAAAATAAGAGGCCAATTTTATTTAGTATCCTGGCCTGGCTTGAAGTAGTTTTGTCCTATCCTCCACTGGTTCCAGTTTTAATGGGCCGGCGGGGAACTTTAATTTTATTGGTTGTATTAGTATACATACTATCGTAAATTTGTAGTCGAGTCGTTAGTAGATTGATTTTAATGGTATTTAGCAAACATTGCTTAGGTTTATTTTTTGGGTTTAAAACTTCACGCGCCACGGCGCGTTTACTTTTTTTCGACAGTTGTAAATTGATGGGTGACTTTAACTTTTTTTTTGTATATTTTACTGCTTTCTACTATTTTAACCATTGTTGAGTACGGATCTGCAATGATTGTCTTAATAACAAAAATATGTTCACTTAAATAAACCAATCTTAGCTTTCTTGTGTACAATAAACCAAATATTGAATGTTTATTGCTTAAATTTTAAATGACATCGGAAATTCCAAAAAGTTGGAATTATCTGATTAATTCTAGACGATAGTTTAGACACAACAAAAGAAACTTCTTCATCGTTTTGTTCTACTCTACACTAATGCATTTTTTAAATATTTTACAAAACTTTTTTTGAAGTAAAACTTCTTTACGCACGCTTGACTTGGAGAGTAAGCTGGTGAATGCGTGACGCGAGCTTTACGAAAACGAGGCGAGGGATGCTGTATCGAGGGACTTTTTATGGAAAAGAAGGAGATGAAGTTCTTGGAAGGTAAAAGGTGTGAGGGGTGGTAGAAATCTAGGGGTTAACGTGACGGAAGTATGAATCCATCTCTTCCACTGGTACAAGGCGATGGGTTGAAAGAGTTCGGCTGGAGAGGTCAAAAGATCTCTCTCAACCAGTCTTCCCGGATCTAGTTTTTACAACCGTTAAAATGCATATCGACCAGGCTTATGGTTTTGAACTCCATCTAATTCTCAAAAAAGGCTATTTTTCTGTACAACCTTGGCCAATAGCATATCTAACACCTTGTAACACGACGCAACTCCCGACTACCGTATACAGCAGTAATATATTATAACGTATGAGTTGCCAGTTGAGTTTGGCGCCTGTAATCCGCTAAAAGGGTCGCCCCCACCAAGGCTTAAGGTTGCAAATCCTCTTTGAAATGTTCGTCACCCGAGTAACGTAATCATTATTCCGATGCCTGCATTCCTAACCAAATGGACGGTGGCTGCGGTGAGGGACTCACGGCTTAGAGCGGACTTTGTTATTTCTGTGAATAGACTTTTGAGCCGGATGATAGTTTTCCCAATAAATTGAATATCTTTTTTTAAAAAAGAACTTATCCGATAAAACAGCAAGAAGTGTAGATGTTAAAAGTTCAAATAAATGTACCAGAAGTTCGGTGAAGAGTTAGACCTCACGTCCAAAAAAGTACCTTTATTCCTAATTTTCTCTTATTTCATAAAGCAAAATCAAAATTTTCTCTGAAATTATTAAATTAGTTAGTAAGTAAGTAAATACCTAATACCTAATATAAACAATTTATTTTAAGAAACATTTTTGATATCAAAAAACAATTATATATTTTATTCAAACAAACGTCACTACCATTTAAATGCTTTCTTCAAACAGGTTCTTGTTAAAAATGCGTAAAATTAAGTCCAAATAAACACGACGATTTCACATTTGAAAAATTGACGAATGTTTCGTGCTAGTGCACGGGGGTCAGAAAGGTATTGCGAATTGCGACCAATCTATGGCAATTAAAACGCTTGTGGACCTCCATACGAGCCGTGCCCGACCACCAAACAAGATATGGTAACACACAATTAAGTATATACTCACTGCTATTGTGTCTTCTGGCTTGGTCTCCGTTCGGTGATGTAAATAGACACTTGTACCAGTCCCAGATATATCCATAAACGCGCGATATTGAATTTGGGTTATTTTTAACCCACGATAACACTCGTCATGAGTCGTTTCACAAAAGAAGTTCACACAAAGCAAACGATACAATACGATAGGGTTTATGCTTCATATTACACACCATCACAACGTAACATTTCAACGTAGAGCGAAATGTCACGTTGTGATGGTTGTTAACAGACTAGCGATTCTTCCCGACTGTAATGCAGCGCTCCACTCGGGTAGGTACAACATAAAAGTGCGGAATTCAAAAACTCTGAATCTCTGCCAATCCCATTAGCTGAAACACAAACACGCAAGAAATCCAATCAGAGTCATGAAACAGACGAATGACTGACGAAATGCAAAATTATTATTTGTCTTGAGTAGGTTCCGAATTAGCACTGGTTTAAAGTCAAGTAGTGAGCAATAGTGTAGCTCTATTGTAGGGTTTGGCAGCCACTTCAGGTATGGAGCCCACAGATTCATGAAAAACATGAGTCATTTTGAACGGGCCATCTGCTTGATACAATTTTCTAATTTAACGGATCTATTGTTAGAAAATACACCTCAAAGATACCTACGTTATTCAATTTATTTATGAATCAACATTTTTATATTATCATCATCAAGAAAAAGGTCTTTAAAAAAATTAACAACCACAACATCACCAAACGAAAAGCTATAACTTCATATTATGCCATATAACGTCACAACATCCTAACACTTAAGATTATATTTAAAAGAATTAAAACAAACACTTTGTATTTAAACCACAAGTTTATTTTTTGTCTTCATAATAATTATTATTTTATCCTGATGAAGCTTGGTCGAAGCGAAACCAGTAGATATATAAAAAAAAAAAAAAATTCGTGGTTAAAATACAAAGTGTTTGTTTTAATTATTTTAAATATAATGTCTTACCACAAAATAATTGCTTCTTACGAAAAACTTAAGATTATATTTATTGTACACTCTAGTTTGTAATTATGAGAGAACTCCTACAACAAGCTCAAGAGCAAGCTCTCTTAATTGGCGTATAAATTCTTTAAAATGTGTAATTTCACTATTTTGTTTTTGCCATAATATTATTTATAATACAGTAACAATGCTATAATTTAAACAATAAAAAATAAACACAAAAGTCATCTGGCATCTGCGCATAACACGGATGTTTTCCAAACGTTTGTTGTATTCTGTTCTGTTTGACATATTATCATTTACGCCATCATTTAATCGAAGATGGATTCGAGGAATTTAAAAAAAGGAAAAACTTAGAAATAATGATTTTAGTTTTTAGGACTTCTCTTTCAAAGGCATACATAACACTTCTGAGTGAAAAGTACTAATCATGAAAAAATATTTTGGCCTTGATTGGAAAGGTCAGGCAATCGAAATTAAATCGCTTTAACCCTCCGATGAGCGATATCCGGGAGAGCTTGTTGCACAGGTAAGTGGTGCAACAAGGTCTGTCTAGACCTTATATGTAATTTCAACAGTACCTAAGTGTTGTTTTAATATTATTCTTTAGTATTTGTAAGATGTGTGTGTATATCGAATAATTACTAGAACAATGAAACAACAAAACTGTTTGAAATGCGGGTCTGTGCGTGCCTTTGGATTGGTGATCCTTTGTTCCATGTGTGGAATTATCAACTATCGGGCCAGCTCGACCACAAACAAACGTCTTGCCAGTCTGTAACTGGGAACTGCCAAACTAAATACAGTCCAATTTTACACGCAACAAAAATAACTACCTCAAAAACATATTTTAACAGTGCACCTGGAAAATATTGTTTAGATCTGCACAGACTTTGCAGTATTTCTAGGAAACCAGTTTTGAAAAAAAGATCGAAAGAAATCGAGCTATTTCTGCGCCCGTTGTGTACGCCGTACCGACTTCGAGGAAGTCAAGAAATTATTTCGTTCTAACAAACTCAGGTAAAAAATTACGAAATTTTTAAAATGAAAGGGTCTGGCCAGACCTTGTCGCTCATCTGAGAAATACACACCAGATATCGATTCAAAATCGGTACACCGCATTGGCGCTTTTAAGCTCTTTGCCTACGTTTGTGTAGAAGCTTTAAGTAGAAGATAGTTTTACTTAAGCTCGAGTTCATACGAAGAACAGGCCGCAATATACCAAACAAACCGAAGTCTCGCTAGACTACAGACGTAAGTCGGCATGAGATGGATTGTAATATTCGTAGGTAGGAAGTGGCAATCCAAACGTGAAGCATTCGTCTTGAAAACTTACACCTCAGAGGCTCAATATAATTATGTTGGTCATAATTATTTCTTTAACCTTTTTTTAAATAAGCTTGTGTATCTTGTTCAAATCTTAAAGAAAAATCAAATGCCGGATTTACTTGAGACCACTATCCATGGCCAGTTTAAACGAAATGTTTTTAAATGGTTTCAAATAAACATTAGCAGATCTGGTTGGAAACTTGAATTTATGTGAATGCAAAACAATGCGATTCAGTATATTGAACTCACAATAAAATAACCGCAAGTGTCTATTATTCTCAACTAAAGCAGCCATTATTCTTGATAATATCCGAGATTCACATTCAAAACATTTACATTAAGCATTGCTGGAAGCTCTACGCAATAGCATTGCAAAACCACGGGGCGACTTCGATTATAGAACTGAGAACCATTATCCGCGATGAAAATACGAGGAATTGTTTTATGCACCCGCAACCCATTAAGATTTTCCATAACGCAATAACACTACTTTTGTAAAACATCTCCCTGCTTTCAATTCCAATTAAATTTATCTAAATTATCAAACTGAACCAAACTGGTAGGCGATATGTAATTTTTTAGAACTGGTAATTAATATGTAATTTATTTGCAAACATAAAATTATTGAGTGAAATAATGTTTTTTTGCTAGAGTTTTTTTTTATTCTTATTAAAAAAATATTAATCACTTTATTTTACCGACTATTCGTGTTAATTTAAAAATGTTTTGTATCTATTTGTTGCAACATTTTTTCCTGGATATAATAGAAATCTAATTTGAAGGTGAGGCTTTTTTAAAACAAATATTTTGTTACCTTCCAAGTTTCATAGAAAATGTATATAAGCATACATTTTCTACGAGTCTTGATAACTTTCTATCTTTTTTTTCTAGGAACAGTTGGCAACCACGGCAACGAATCAAGTCGTTCAAAATTCTTTCACCTTTCTAGAACTGTTAATCTGACTTTTAAATCGTCTCACACAGCCGTGGTGGTGGTGTATTTCCCCAGATAAGGGGAAATACTTACAGTGATCTCTTACCTGCGGTAAAACGATTTAAATTTAAAAAATGCATTTTAAATAAACCATTTGTTTTCCAGAAAAGGAAAAAAATCTTACATCCCACGTGTTTCGCTATTTTTAAAATTTTAGTTTTACGTGTTGGCTTCGAAGTTCAAATAATCACAGCTCGTGACGAAAATGACGGTGATAGCAAAATTCATTTCATTTATTTTTTTGAGGAGTCCTTGATATTTAAAAAAAAATAATTGGATGATTTATAACTAGGCTAGACCGTAAAACTGCGAGAAAATTTTAATAAAATGTTTTATATTAATTAAAGTATTTTTTTAATAAAAAAAAATATTTTTAATAATCATAACAATTTTCACGGCTGAAATCGAAGACTAATCAATTAGAGCTTGAAAGGCAACTACGTTGACTATAACACCGCCAACTATTTTAATAACGGCGGAATAAATTTTCAATACAATAATGTACTGAAAATATAAGAAAAATTATAGCACAAAAAAATCAAAAGATGTCGTAATTCTTCACCTTTGAAACCCAATACCAAAATATTATTACGTTTAAATATTATATTTTAATAGGTTATTATTATTCATCGCAGAACTGATTCATATTTTGAAAATGACAACAAATTTCAAAACAAATAAAGTAAGTACAACCGATGTATAGACATATATTTTTTTTTTTGTAGTTTTACTTTTTTCCCCATCTCTTTCCCATATTGTTTATTTAAAGAGATTGTTAACCGTCCTCCACGCTAAAAGTTCACCTAGGGCCTGTGGAAGACACTTGGAAATATATGTAATTAGTTTCAGTATAGTTGAAGACTTTGAGATAATAATATAAAAATTTTAATTATTTTAAAAACCGAAAAATATTTTGAAGTTCCTGACATTACGTGACTTTGGATTTCACACAAATAATATAATTATTTTGGTCAAAATATAAATTAATTAAATTAATAAAAGAAAGATTAAGTAATTTAGAGAAGTAGTATCGTCTGTAAAATTAACTGTACTTTGGAATCATCTCTTAAAACAATGATATAAAAGTTATATTATTATTTTATACCTTATTTAATATGTGATGCTAGGGGTTTAAGAAGGCTTGCAGTCGCCCAACCCCGGCACACAACTTTTGATCAATTTTATTTTTTTCTGACAACGTTCTCCAGACAACACGCGTCATTGGCGCCGACACTGGAATATTACAGGGGCGGGGCGAGGGTGGTGGGGGAGGAAATAAGGGTGGAGTTGCTTTCTTTCAACGTCTGTATCAAATTGAATTCTGATGGAATATGGAAAATTAATGAAATTCGCTGGATATTATCTAGCGATATAAATTGCCATATCTGAGGACTACAAGTACAAAAATCTTTTATTTTACATCTATTTTGAAAAGCAGAAAGTAACGCCCTATTTTATTTGCTTCTTTTCTTTGAAGAAAACTGTAAAACATTCTGCTTTTTCAACTTTTTTAGATATAAAAATTTTGCACGCAAACTTAAAAAAGTTATACAAATGTCTCACCTTATGTTTTTTCTAACTAAAAACTGATAATGAAAATAAATAAAAACACATAAATGTTTTATAAGCTTTGTTGTCACCAGACTTTTAAATTTTTTTTCGAATTCCTATCCTTTATTCATACAGGTTTATATTGTACGTCTTTTTTTATTAACTTTTAGATTTGAATATAAAACGTAATGTTTTCTCTTTATAACACCATTTACATCATAATAAGTACGATAAGTAAAAGAGAGACTTCTATGAGACCCATATGAGTTTTTCCGAAAAGTGAAGAAATTAGACTAACGGGTTAAAATGAACATATTCCAAAAAATAAGGTGATGATATCATACCCTAAATTGAGTGCAACTTTAACAATATACAAAATAATAAAATAATTACAAATTTTCAAAATTTTAATTCAAGAACTGAAGAAAACACAACTTCAGCATATAATCAAAGCGTATAGAGTTATGCGATATTTCAAAATCTTGGGGTTTAGTCCTTCGAAGATTTTTTCTGCTAGACTTTTCTAATTATTTGACGAATAGTAATGTTTTCGATATTTTTAACGTCTTCGGTGAACTGTTTTTATTCAACATTTGGCTCTCTACGTTGTCGTTAAAAAATATGATCTGAACATTTGATATCGAAATGGGACATCAAATAGAAATCATTAAAAATAATTCAACACAAAAGTCAATCTAGCTATTATGAAATAAATTATCATATTTTCACAAACCGATAAACTACAGCTTCATATCAGTCTGTTGTCGTAAAGAAATATGAAAATATATTAAGTTTACTATAAAAGGTCTTACATTTTCTCGTAGAAATGAAATAACTCTCGTAACATAATATGTTCACATTATGAAATGCGATAGATGTCACTAGTGGAGTTAAGAAATGAAATATCATACTCGTGTGTAGTAAAATATGGTATACCTACGAGAATGAAGAACTCCGGATTGCACTACGCCACCCATTGTGGGACGTAAGTGAATTGAAAAAGTATGTTCATTTTCTTTGGCTCTCTGAAAATCTGTTTTAGCTTTTTCTGACGTGCTGGGATGCGGATTTCCTGAACAAGGGTTGGTGAAATACACAGGGTGAATGAAAGTGTGTACTTCTTTGTTGAAAATATAATTAAATGAAACCAAATTACTTTTACAGACAGACAACTTTCTCTTTTTCCTTCGTCAGGATAAGATAAATTAAGATAATATTGATTATATAGTGGTGTTTATACAAAGTCATTTTTTTTCATTTAATGAAAAATGAGACCACAAAATGTATTTGCAAAGTTTGAAGAGGAAAATATAACGGTTTGTTTTTCATTTTTTGTCGTATGATTATCGAATGACTATTATAAAATATAACTTTTTTCCACAATTAAAATTTCCAATTGAAGATAATAATTGTGATTGAAAAATTGAACGACCTATATGATTGATAAAATAGACGGAATGTAATGAGGTGATAAGAGCTCAATTGGAAGAAACCCCAGTCCCGATAAGACTAGAAGTTCTCTGTCGATGTCTGTTTTCATTGAGAATTATTTTCATTGTTGATCTTATTTTCTTCATTGATCAAAAATTACAAAAATGCAATAATATAATTTATATATATCGCCATATCTGTACATATAAAAATCAAAATATGCTTGCTTATAAATATATATAAGTGAGTTGTGTATGTATTGCTATATTAAACATAGATTATGTTTGAAACTTTCAAAATACCTTCTTTCCACCCGATTTTTGTATTATTACAACTGCATGGCAATCTGAAAAGTTTTTTTAATCATTACAAAAACTCTTACGAAGTTGTCAAAAATGTCTAAATTTGAGAATGACATTTTGCAAACCATCGATTGTTTAATCAAACTTCAATTTTCGAATAACCTCTTTAAATTGATGAATTTATTTTGAAGTACTAAGTAAGTAAGAATTATAGGTATTTTAAATAGGTACTTGTGTTAGGTACCAAATTTGATTGATTTTTTTTTTTTTTTATGTTAACTCCACACAGGAGGCCCTGAGGGAAATAATTTCCCTCAGGGCCTATGTCATCTTTGAAGATGCTGTGGGGAGGGTGCTGTTGAGGAGAGGAAGGAGTGAACATGGGTCTTGAAGAGACCCATATTGTAGGAGGGAGGAAACACAGAAGCCGGCAAATCGTTCCACAGCCGGGCTGTTGAACTCAAGAACGAGTCGTAGAAACGACCCGTTCTCATGTGACTAATGTCAACCGTGTACAAATGTTGAGCGCGTGTTTGGCGTGTTTCCCGACTATGCACCGGTGCCGAGGGGATCAGTGACGATTGACGATTTTTGATTGACGATTGACGATTGTTCTTATAATATACAAAAATGAATATTTTTAATATATTATTAAAAAAATTGTATGGCAAAAGGTGGCACGCGAGCTGTTCGAAAACTGAATGAACTTGGACTGAATATATGGAACGTGGAGGAGGAACGCTTGAGGGGAAGGGGACATGAAAGGGGAAGGGGACATGGTAGGGGAAGGAGCGGCGGAAGGGGAACGGAACGAATGGGAAAGGACACGCAGGGAGAAACAATTTCTTTATTAAGTGGCATTGTGATGCATGCCGGGAAATTGTTAGTAAAATATAAAATATTATTAAAAAAATCCTGCTCGCAAAGAAACTCAACAAATTTCGTACAACAATAAAAAAGATGAACAAAAAACGAATGAAAAAACCGCTCTGACCGAAAATAATAATTGTGTCGAATAAATCCGAATAATTGGTGAAAATTTACAGTGGAAATTATGATTGACTCATTTAAAATATTCAGAGTTTTCCTTTGTAATTTAAATACAACCAACCGATTACGAAAATATCTTCTCAATTCTCAATTAAACCATGTCTTTGTCTACAGAGATCTTCCAAATTAACACGAACGTTGTTAACTCCGATATTGCTCGAGAATTATAATTGCTAAATGATTAATTAAGCTCCTTCAACTGACGCCTTCTTCCAGTATTATTAAGAAACCGACGTTTTATAAGCTCTAAGTGTTTTCTATAAATTTATTAAAGAATTAATTACGTGCAATTTTAAGCTCGCATAATTAACATTTTATGTGGCGGGCTAATTTTTTTTCGAAGAGGTTCGAATGTTGAAAAAACCTGAGATTTTGTAATATTTTTTATTTGTACCTACTCGAAGGTGCCTATTTTATAACAAAACCATAGAGGTGAGCTTTTTAAGTACTAACAGTAGTTTGTTTTTATTATTATTTTGACTCTTTACTCACAATCCAAAGGTCGCCGGATTCGATTTCCGGAGTAATAAATTTTATTGGAATAATTTGTATTATTTTACAATTTAATCATTTAAAATAAAATAAAGTTCATTTGTGCCCAAGTTTCAGAGTGGAAGATACTATCAGTATCGCCCTGGTGTAAGACCACTATTCAGAATTGAAACGTTACTTGAAATAACTTTAGCCGTGTTTGGTGACCAGATCTGAATAGAAATGTATTCCCCACCTTCTTTTGTCTCATCTCTTTCCTCTCCCCACTACCCTCAGCCTCACAGCATACCCCAATTGGGGATGCCATAGTTTAACTGTCTCCAGACGGGAGCAACTGGCACTCTTTTGAGATATTCACATAAAAAGGTCCTCCGTGTCTTGATAGGTAAGCGGCTACTTTCTCATGAGACAAAACAACATTTTTTTAAAACGTCAAGTGTTATCAAGAAGGTGGACCTTCCTGGTAGTAGCCGATCAGGATATTTTTTGTACACCTTTTCCGCATATATCATGGCCAGGCCCAATGATTGGTTAAATAACTCTCCTTACTGACCAAATGCTCGCTGAGAACTCAACTCTAATGAAGAAATTATTGAAGTCGCATTAAATCGATATACCATTTTGGCATTTCAGAGGTACACTGCGGAAATGACCCAATTGAAAATGCTCACGCTTCCTAAGAAAGATTCCATTCCTTCTTTCGAACAATCATCCCATAACTTTTACTTTCATATTTTTTGTAGAAGGTAGGTACTACAAATGTATTTATATCCATATGATTTTGGAGGAGAAAGTTCAAAACAACCCAAAAAATAAGCAACTTACACTTGCTTTTATATTAATTTGTTTGAATCGTAAATTAGCATATTTTCTAAAAGACCATGAAACTTGGAAAACTTTCGGTTTTTACAGTATTTTTAGAAAATCTAAAATAATAGTCGAATCATACCCATCTCTTGAAACTAAACTGTTTAAAGTCTTTCATCATCAGTGATTAACTAGATCCGGACAACTTACCCGTTAAATTACCAGGAGCATATCAGCTACAGAGGGTGTACAAATGTACAATATTCAAGTAATAGTCACTAGTAGCTACATAGTACCAGAGTGGTTGGTATCTGCATGCTACCTACGAAATGTTCGCAGCAGTAACAGTAACCCTTACTTTAGTGCCTCGTTAAGGAGCTGAGCATTTGTACGGCTTAACTGCAGTCTATTGTAAGCGCCAGTTAAACGTGGATTATTATTATTTGATGACGTAAATCGTTAACTAAATTTAGTTGAATATTGTGCTATGTCCTATAAATATACGCAGTATTGAATATGACTTTAATTACTAATAGAGTATGTCAAATATTGTCTTAATTACTCTAAAACATCACATTAATAATTCTTGAAATATGAGAGTATATTTATTTGTTTATTATTTTTGTCACCACAACAATGCGTACACGAACTCATAATACTTGTTTTTGAAGTGAAACTTCTTTAGCGGCGTAAGTGATTCGGAATTTGGATGAAACTAAAATTACGCATTAACACCGAAGCATCTCACTGCGCTCATTGGCCGATTTGATTATGATGTCACTTTTAAAGGCTTCTAGGTTAAGATATAAAACGGAAATGACGCTAGATCCTAGCTCATTGGCTGCTTTGATTAAGACCTCACTTTTCAAGGCTTGAGATTGTTTTGGTAAATTTTGCTTGTACCGTGTGTGAACTGAACTCGTACTTTTTTAAGAACATTATTATGTTAAGTTTATTAGCTATTTAAAAGAGAAAAACATACACCGTTGTAAAATTAAAAAATGTTTTATTTTAAAAGAAAGTTTATAAAAGCAATAGAAATAGGAAAGAAGCAATTTAAAAAATATTTATTGATGTGATTTTCTTATCAGTTTTGGGTTTTTTTGCGTGATTTATAAATTTTCAGTGAAATGTTTTAACTTAAGTGTGAACGTGTATTTTCAAATAATCAATATTACGATTAGTTTCCAAAAGGTATTTCAAATTGCTTTCTCAAATAAATACTCAAAATCCACAATTCGCAAAACATTCGATTCAATTCAATAATTTGCAAAACAAGTTAATATTTATTTTATTATTAAAGTCAATAAAACAACTCTTTGTTTTATCTCCGTATTTCCATAAATTATAATTTAAATGAATTTTCTTCAACATGCCATTATTATTTATGTTAACAATTTAAATAGATAAATACCACAAAATATGATTTTATCTTAACTAATGAGAGTTTAGTAGAATATCCAAAACTACGAGTATGTAGGTTATGTTTGACTATCGACGGAAAAAACACAAGAAGGTGTTTGAAATGTTCTGTTTACGACAATGCGACTAAAATTATCATTAACTTATAGACCGCAAGGACAGTGTTAATTTATTAAACTTTTTTATTAAGAACTTTTAAAACCATTTAGGTACCACTTTTTAATTAAAAATGTCTTTTTAAAATGGAGTTCCATCGTGAAAAAATTACTGTTTCAAAATAAGAAAGTATTTATTTACCCTTCAGGTCAATTCCGGGGAGATGGAGAGTTCATCCTTTTGACTTTTAGTGTTGTCTGAACTAAAAAGACATTAAATTTTTTTATTGATTTCTTTAATTTATTTAAGAAATGCATTTTACCTTATAAAAATAAAAATATTCTTGAAGACGATAATAATCTACGACTAAAACAATAATAATCTAAACGAAAATATGAAAGACACAGAAAAATAGAAAAAGACAATGGTCGCAACTGGGACTGAACACAGACCTCTCGTCTAACCGGGACGTGCGCGTTAACCAATTTCCAATATAAAAGGGTTTTTCTTATAAAAAATTGAATATTCATTTAGCTTTTATAAAAAGTAAATAGTTTTATGCGAATAAATTCGGATATATTTATCCGAGATGCTATCCAGGTTACAAACCAATTCTTAGAATGGTTGTTTCCAATAAAAAAGGTAGTTGCCCATAAAGAATTAGTTGAAGATAATATTGTTGAAACATGAGATTGACAAATATGACGGTTTGACTGAATGTGGCAATAGCGAAATTGGTTAACGCGCACGTCCCGGTTAGACGAGAGGTCTGGGTTCGAGTCCCAGTTGCGACCATTGACTTTTTATATTTTTCTGTGTTTTGTTGTCTTTTATATTTTCATTTAGATTATTATTGTTATCTTCTTCTTCAGTGATATATTACGTTGATGAGAATAACCTTCAAAAGTTATATAAAGAGAGTTTTTCTTATAAAAAAATGAATAAAAATATTCGGCTGATTTATAAAGCTCAATTTTTGTGGAAAATCACCTCAAGGGCGCTGGGCGCGGGACATACAAGAACCTTCAGGGCTGGTCCTGTGCAGGCTCAATTGCTCCGGGTGAAGACTTTCCAAGGAGCCAAGGCGCTGATAAATACTTTACCAGGTGCCGTTTAACTCGGAGCCGGCCCTGAAAACCTTCATAACACTCTCATTATTTAGATCACAAGAAAAAATAAATTTAGGTAGTTAATGATTCTGTAATCAAAATTTAAAAAAATAGCATTTTAAAGACGTTTTTAAATAACAACGTTCAATTATTTAATTGAAATTTCAAAAAATTAGGTTTGGAACGCCGATAAAGCTGTAACAACAAAAATAAAAAATAAAAACTGAATAAAAATTTTGTTAAATTGGATTTACTTTTTTTTAATTTGGTAAAAAATATGAATATAATTAAGTAGACTTATACGAATTAAACCGAAAATCAATTTGGATACTTCACAGGGTTATAGCTGGGGATGTAAACAAATTTAGAACTAAAATTGGTAAATGGGAAATTTTTTAGACACCTAAAGAAAAAAAAAACAACACATAGTATCATAGATCTTATAGAAGTGAATGTTTCACATTATCCTTTTTTTTCCTCGGATATAATAAGCAAAATATTTCAAAACTCCAATAGGAGTATTGTAGAAACTGGGCATTTCATTTTTCAACATAACTGTAATGAAACTGGTGCCATATAACGCGATATAGCTCTCAGTGTTACCAAGTTTTAAATACCCTAATGTCCCATTAAAGTTTCTTTGCTTCGCGGGCCGATATAAGCCGCTTTGAGGCTCCAAACTGCAATCATGGGAGTGCAGCATTTACCTCCTAAGTGAACACATTGTCTTGCGTGATAGAGGAGTATTCCGCTGCAGGGAAGCCCGTTCCTCATGGGATAATTGCACTTCAGAGGCATTAGCTTGCAGCGAGACTTAATCAGTCAGCGTACATGAGGCTACTGAAATAGGCGCTGAAATTTATTAAGCCTATTTTAATTTTATATAATGTCGCATGAAAAAAATATCGTATGAAAGAAAGTTCCTTCGGTGGACGATTTTTTGGAGTCCGAAGGGCGAATGTCTTACCTTTTTCGAAAGGCTGTAAAAATATGTTTTATTGTTTACTAGCTTTTACCCGTGGCTTTGCTCGCATAGTATTAGGTCATTCACTCACTCACTCACTAGCCGGCATGCGCACATCAAATCCCCAAAGTTTCATTGCAATAGGATGAATAGTTTAGCAACGCTTAGCAAATATACATCAATTTTTTTTTCCATAATGTAACTTTATATACGCAATATGGACATGTTGAAATGAAATGATGATATTTCTCATTTTTATTTCTTGTTATTTTTTGTTGTGATACACAAAATAATTGTATGTTATTTTTAAGTTTAAAACTACTATTATGTAATGATATTATTTTTCTTACTTTTGTACTCTATTATATGTTTATTTATAAAAGGCAGTATAGCCGTTTATGTATTTAAAATAAAAATAAAAACCCAGAAAAAACATATTTTTATTTTTATATGTATAGATATGGTTGTTTATAGAAAACATCGCAGGCATGCACACATCAAATCCTCAAAGTTTCATCGCAATCGGATGAATGGTTTAGCAAGGCATAGCATATATACATATATTTTACATATATAAATATATACAAACCCAGAAACAGACATATTTTGATTTATATATATATAGATATTTTCGGTTGAGCCTTAATGAATATCACCAAGCCCGTCCGTTATACCGTGTTCCGCCACTTCCTTCTATAGCCATAAAAAAATATTGACTATAGAAGAAGGTAGCGCAACACGGCATAACACCCCAAAAACAAATAACTAAAATTGGCCGTGAAAATCTAAAAATATCTCATTGACAATTATTGTTATTATTCGCATATTAATGTCTTTGACAATTTTTGTTATTATTCGCATATTAATGTCACTAACAATTATTGTTATTATTCGCACATTAATGTCATTGACAATTATTGTTATTATTCGCACATTAATGTCATTGACAATTATTGTTATAATTCGCATATTAATGTCATTGACAATTATTGTTATTATTCGCACATTAATGTCTCTGACAATTATTGTTATCATTCGCATATTAATGTCATTAACAATTATTGTTATTATTCGCACATTAATATCATTGACAATTATTTTTTTTATTTTTCGCACATTAATGTTATTGACAATTATTGTTATTATTCGCATATTAATGTCTTTAACAATTTTTGTTATTATTCGCATATTAATGTCACTAACAATTATTGTTATTATTCGCACATTAATGTCATTGACAATTATTGTTATAATTCGCATATTAATGTCATTGACAATTATTGTTATTATTCGCACATTAATGTCTCTGACAATTATTGTTATCATTCGCATATTAATGTCATTAACAATTATTGTTATTATTCGCACATTAATATCATTGACAATTATTTTTTTTATTTTTCGCACATTAATGTTATTGACAATTATTGTTATTATTCGCATATTAATGTCATTGACAATTACTGTTATTATTCGCACATTAATTTCATTGACAATTATTGTTATTATTAACAAATTAATGTCATTGACAACGAATCTGAGATATATAGATATTGGTATTTAAAAAGAGAAAACTGCAATATAAGTCCGCACATGGGGTTCCATGCAAACTGAGAATAAAGTTAACTCAACACCTACTTGAAGAGTCGTTAAAAGCTATGAAAAAAAATAATTATAAATTAGCCGATAATCCTAACCTAACGTAACCTGTTTAACCAATTTTTAATAAATATATTTTTTGTCACTCTAAATGACTTATCTGAGATGGTTCTGAGTTGGTTTCATTGCAAGTTGTCGCACATGGACACAAATATATCAACAGTGATTCAATTTAATAACGGAACTGTTCCTTTGCGTGCAGCATTTAGGAACTAGAATCTCTTATGCAATATTAATTTGGTTCTAAGAAAGGACAGGCAAAATGGAATTCATTCCTCGTCTCGTTACTATTTATGGTCTAATCCATATATTCTAGTATATTAACAACATTCTTGAGCATAATGTAGGGAAGCGCATAGAAGCAAATGATTTTATCCTGAATATTACATTGTTCAGTCACAGAGACAAAGGGTCTGTGTATGGTGGCATTGATATAAAAGACACTGGATGAGCTAATAATTTCAATCAAATAGTTACACTTTCTATGGCATTACACAAAACAAATAAATATTAAATAACGTGTTTTTGCAAAATGTGGAAACAGACTGATGATTATTTTTTTTTTTTAAATTACGAATTTGACTAAAAACTATTGGTTTGTGTGCAAAACTTTATATTTTTAATTGTCAAAATAAAAATGAAATGATAACCTTTTCAAAAACTTTGGCTACATTAAGGACAGGTACTAATTTGCGTATTTGAAACTATCGTCGATAAATGGGAATATTTTTCATGTTAAGGTTCATCTAGTGACTATCAGATGGATAATCTGACACATGGTTTACATCGATATCTTCAACGCTATTTACAGACAGTTTAGCATCTATCTTTTGATGCATATCACAAAATAGTAAAACTGCCCCCGTTAGCTTTTTATACTTCACGTAAGTATCTAAAATTATTAACCTTCTCCGTAATATATTGGGGTATAACCGTTTTACGGAGAACATGAAGAAATAAATAAATATATAAAAATTTTTGTTGTAACCAACCTCGCAAGTTAATTATTAGGACGTCTTGGAGTTTTGTCGAAATTATTGGTTGCTTTGTATTTAAATTCAACTATGTGAATTTTACTTTTGTTTTCTTGGTTGAATGAATGCATCAATGATGAGGAATCGGGGAAGTGGAAATGAACCCACTTCCCGACATCCGATCGAGCTGAAACTTTGAAGAATGACACGTTATCGATGACGATGCATTCTATCCTCTTTTCCGTGGCAATCGCGTCCACATATATAAGTATTTCTCTGAATTTCGTGAACCTTACAGCGAATAATATGCGAAATAAATGTTTGTTTTAGCGTGATTGAATCCGGTTAGTCAAACCAAAAAAGAATTTATATTCTTTACATTTTAAAGAATACATGAATTGAATGAAAAACAATGTGTTTTTTTTTGTTGATTTTTCGTGCTTTCTTATTCATAAATGAATCCTTGCTTTAATAATAATGAACATTTTTCAAATTACACCTACATAAAAGTCCTCATACGGGGACAAGAATTTACTTTGTAAGCAGTGATATAAAAACAACAAAAAAATCACATTTAGAACATGATGTAGCCTAGAAAGGGTAATAACGGGTATTAAATAATTCTAACGAAACTTTAACAAAACCGTAAAGGTTGTCCTGGTGGGGTGTTTAGGAAACAATAAAATGAATCTCAAGTAATTTCAAATGCGAGTATGAAAAATTGTAGGTATTTATCTGCAATAAGTAGGTTTTAAATATTTTTGCATATATTAGTAATTGTGTTCAAATATAGTAATATAAAAGTGAATTGATCATTTAAACGGAAGTAATGTTTAAAAACATTAAATGAACTGCGCGTGAAATTCCACAAGTACACAGAAGAAATTTTGCCGCGAATTGAGAAAAAAGATGGCCGCCGCATGCGCAAAAGATGGCCGCGCATGCCCAAATCAAGCAAAGGTCAATATCATAAGGACGTGATCATGTTTTTAGTAATGGTGTAAAAATGCCGTTCAACAGTAACCCAACAGATTTACCGTTTAACGGTCATTAAGACGTTTTTTTTATTAGTAAGGATGTTTATATCGATGATTGCTCCAAAAAAATTATAAATTTTCTCTTCCGAGCAAAGTGAAAACCAAATGTGTATAACAAGAAGTGATTAACCAGTCGCGTATTTTTTAATTCCTCTGGCAATTGCGATATTTTTTCAGACTGGTATAAGTAGTTCATTTTCTCGCCGCAAAGACCTTTCTGTCACGTGTAAAATCATCGGTCTCCCAATCATTAAATAAACACACGCACCACAAACTTTCCGAACATATATTATGCTCTACATTTTACCTAACCCTCAAAATGTCTTACAAATACTCGCTACAATTAAATTTATTTTTCCTTTTTATTTGTCACATTGTCGGTATATGTTAGCAGGTTTTTTAAGTGCCATTTCACAAAACTTTACGAGAGATGCACACAAATCTTTGTGAGGCGGTTATGGGTACCGTCGCCCCTGGAACTATTTATTAGATAACCGACGCCTCCGCCAAAGGCCATCCCAAGTTATTCGCTACGTTTGGTGGTTCATTGGGTGAGGTGTGTTCAGGTCTTGGCAGTCGATGCGCCTGCCTACCAGTTCCATGTTGGGTTGGATTGTAAGAGGACCTCTGACCTCTCCAGCTGGTCTTTTTCGGCCCATCATCTTGCACCGCTGCGGGAGGGATAGAATTATAAATCTGTAACTGGACACACTTTCCCCTAGATTTCCACTCATCCCCATACATTTTTTTCTCGTCAGAACTTACTCTCCTTCCTTTCCTTAAAAATACCCTTCACACAGCATCTCAAAAATATGACACAAAATCTGAAAGAAATTATGACATGGGCCCTGTGTGGGGTTAATGTAAAAAAATCGGAATATTTATCTTTTATTTTTCAGTCGTTCCCACATTGCTTAGGGTCATATTGAATTTAATTTGCCAAGCTCGTACTTTTTTTCCAAAAAGTTCTCGGAATAAACAAGAACACTAAAGGTGCCTTCCATACAATATTTAAATGGAAACAAATGTGCCGATGAAATTGTACCTTTTGGTTCTAGACCATTTAGCACGCGCTCTGTCTCTCATACACTTGCTTGTCTATTACCATCCCAATCTTATTTCATAATAATTATAAAACATAGTTTAGCATTGGGAACTTAAGGCCCGATATGCCAGACTTATGGATCACGAAACACGCCAACAAGGCATTTCTTGTGTTCTTTACTATTGGCTTAAAATTATCATTGGTTTTTTTAATAACTAGCAAGTGCTCCTTTCAATGAACTTTCTTTGACCGAACAGTGGCTGAGTTGGCATCACGTTTGGGTCTCACCCAGGCGTCCCGTGTTCGATTCCTCGGTTGGCTAGATCCCCCATCACGACACAAGCAACATTTCCATTTTACTGTAGTGGTAGTAGGAGATTTTAAAATATTGTCGGGCTATTCGTAACCCGGGAGAGTTAGTCTTTCTTTGGAAAAAAAAACTGGTTGTGTGTAAAGTCGGTTTACGGACGATAATTTTACGTGATAACGTCATAAGAAAACATTGAAGAAAAATTGCATTGATGCGTCATAAGCCGAACGCTTAGGCCGATCGTGCCTCTCTATCGCTTGTTCCGCCCCCTCGCTCGCTCGCTCGGCTCTCTCGCTCGGCTCAGGCGGAACGTGACAATGCATGCAGCCGGCGTTCACCGATTTATAAGACGTTATCACGTCAAAAAATTTGTTTGTATGTAAAGTCGGTTTACGGACGATAATTTTACGCGATAACGTCACGATCAGAACGCTTAAGCCGAACGCTTAGGTCGTTCCGCGCCCTTGCTTGTACGCCCGGCTCAGGCGGAACGTGACATTGTGACAACGTGACAGCGTGACAATGAGTCATGCTTTTCGTGAATGCGGCCGGCGTTCATCGATTTATAAGACGTTATCACGTCAAAAAAAAACTATAATAAAATAAAATGCAATACCTATTTGTGGCGAAAACGATTGTTTTCGTTTATGAAACATCTTATTTAATATATTTTTTCCAATTAGTTGAATTTCTGAAACCGAATACATTTTGAGAATAACAGTCGTTTGCCTCTCTTCACAGTCAAACATTATTACTGTGTCGTTTTAATAGCAGGAAAGCCTTCACTGATGGAGGTACAATAATAATTTAATTTTTGTTCATTAATCACACAAATGTGTCTCCTGCCTACATTTTCAAGTCGTGGTCTAGCCCATGTCACACTACGTTGGAAGCATATCCTATAATATTATTCTGTGGTAGTTTTTGTTAAAAGATATGGAATTAGGGTGATGATACACTGTGATACTAAATATGTAAAATAATTGTTTAATTGCTGAACACCAAAAACTGTTTTTATGTGTCTTATTTAACGGCAAAATAAAGTTTACATTATAATTCACCTTGCCTTGCAGCCCGGAACGAAGTGCAAAACCCAGAGGGTGACCCCAAAAACAACTTTAAAAAAATGAGAATTTTAATTTTAATAAATAGTATTTTGTAAAAATAAAAACTTTTCATTTAATAAATTATTTTCGAGTTAAGACACTCATTTTACACTATATTAGAACACAATGCGATAGCTAATATAGGAAGGTTCATTATCTAATTATCAGACCATCTAAAAATAATTTATTTGACCAGATTAAAGGTGTAACAGGAGTAAAATTTCCAACCCTTCAGTGGTTTATTACTGGTAAGAAAAAGAAACCGGGTTTGATTGATTTACAATCAAGAGAACTAATAAACTAATGCTTATTTAAAATGTTGATAAATAAATCTTTTTCTTATTTCGTATGGTGTGGGGGTCAGAGGGAAAAAAAATTATAAGATTTTATTTATTTATATATTGCGAGTCAGACTGGGGCCTCAGGCATTGCCCTGTGGACCTCATCAATCCCGCCGGGGAATGAATGGAGCGGGCATTCGTTGGCCACATGTTCGGTGTTCCGCACCGCATCGCATTCACACATCTCTGACTCTTTAAGGCCCCATCTATACATCAAATGGGCACAACGGCTATGGAAGCACCTTATCCTATTGATGGTGGACCAGAGTTTGCGAGGCAATGAGAATCCAGGCTGTCTGTCTCTCAGTGGGGTCTTGTACGAGAAAGGCATTTTTCACGTTGGCCAATTGCCACTCAAGCTTTCACGTATCTTCTGGGGTGAGAGGTGATTGGAGGAGTATTTATCCTTCTGTCCAGAAGGGTTTTCGGGACTTCAAGCGGCATGCCGGGTGAGAGGCGACATCATCGTGCAAAGGCATAGCGCTTTTTGCAGCGCCTTCTTGTACTCCCTTAGTGTTGCAATCTCTCGCCTGATATTTGGCGGGGTTATGCTTGCAAGTACGGGGAGCAAGGGGAGAGGAGTAGATTTTAACGTTCCGCTGATCGTTCTCATTGTGGCATTAAGCTGAACGTCGACCATCGAAGTGTGGGCGCTTCTAGCCCATACTGGAGCACAGTATTCAGCTGCTGAGAAAACCAATCATGATAACCTCCAATGCTGAGAAAACCAGAGCAATGGATGCCGTTCTGAGAGTGTTGGCGTCGCATCCCCAGCAAGTTCCAGCTAGTTTACTGACGAAGTTTAGTCTAATAAATAAATTGATTGTATTTTTTTTAAATTTCAAATATTCACTTATTATTTTATAATTTAAACAAAAATGCTAATAATTTTAAATGTGCAATTTCCAGGTTTTTCAATTAACGCCTAAAAAATGTAATCATCATGTTCGCCGCCATCCCTCGGAAGGCATTTCCGCGCTTTCCTCCGGAGAAATGGTAATTTGTGAGAAACGGCCGAATGTTAATGCACCGCCCTCCGCCCGCTAATGGCGAATCGATATTATTTTTTATCATCCCTTAAAGGCAGTCACGTAGAAGTGTTTTTACTTTCCTTCGGAATTTGAATTTGCTTAAGTTTCCGAGTTTATCTGTGTATATACCCGCGTCACTTTAGTAGGGTTGTAAATTTTATAAGATTTTATTTATTTTTGATTTTCTTAAATATTCTGGTAATGTCTAGCACTTTTAATGGTTGAATTTATTCTTTGGATTAATTAGACATATCTTAAGAAACTTGCAAAAATTAGAGTTTTTTTATTATTTCTGTAGTTTTAGTTTTTTATCTGGTTCTTAAGGGGGTATTCTAGTCTAGAAACATGAATTGTAGGTGTTTTTTTCGGGTGCAATAAAAAAAAACAATAATATTTTTAGCGATCATTACTTTACCAAATATTTATTGAACATTGAAAAATACATAAAAAAATGAAAAAATTGAAAATTCAAAAAGTTACAGGGTTTTGAAGTGGGGGGTCTCAAAAAAATGGCGCGCCCTGGTTGACACGATTGCAACCCTCCTAGTAATCGGAAGAAAAAAAAACAAATTAATTCTTAATCCAGACAAATGCTGCTACGACCCGTATCTCGGTATCTTGGAAAAGTAAAAAAAAATAAAAAGACACATTTTTTTACTCCTTTTCTTGACTTTCCAGAATTTAAAACAAAAGTAAAAATTTTAATTTTGTAATAATTCTGGTAGGAGCGATAGAGTAATGTGTAGAAAAAGCTCACACCAAATTTCAAGCAAATTGGTTTCGTAGAACTTGAAATATCATGTGAACCGCCTCAAAAAAAGCGGTTTCGAGAAACACGCGTTTAAAATTTTGCTCTATTTAAATTCCGTCTAAACCGAGACATTTAAATAGTTTTAACTTTTAGAAAAATGCGAATTTCGAAAAACCCTTTTAAGGAGATATTTTTGAATATTTAAACATTGGAAATGTGAAGGGAAAAAAAATGTTTTTTTTTCTAGACTAGAATACTGCCTTACAAAAAATTTAGAGGCTTTTGTGAATATTTTTTCCATAAAATAATTTATTATCAATAGTTACTTAAAACTAACACTGAATTTAACTATTGTTAAAAAAAATATATTTCGCTTCATGTTTTGCACAATAAATTTTAAATGTGGGACTTTAAATAAAAAATAAAAGCGTTATGTTATATTGTATTATGCTAGTATCCCCCCAATCTCGAGAAACCGAGCTAAAAGCACGCACGGAGCCTTTGTTCCAAGATTTCGGGCCATTTTGTTCTTAATCGCCCAACCGATACGTCTCATTGTCCCCACTTGACGCAAAGCCAGACCTCCTTTGTTTTCCCCTACGACAATATGCACTCGTGTTCTATGCTGATAAAATCTTAGACAATACGCTCTCAAAGGGAGGACGTATCATTTTGGCCGGCGAGGCGTTGTCCACTGATATGGCAAAAAGGCGAACAAGAAGGGAACAGCACGTAGGTACTTTATGTCGTACGGAGAATGGAAAAGGCAGTGGTAAAATAAAATAAGTATACATATACGAATACAAAATGTACTAAATTACTTTTTATTTTGATTGCATACATCTGATAGTGATGATAAAACGGACCATATTTTTAAAAGATCCTAAAACCACCAGTAAAAATTAGAGTTCGAAATAAAAGAAAAAAAACAAAAATAATTTTTATTCTTGGACTGCATTTTTGTTGAACGAAATGTACTTCGTTAAATCATTTTTTAATATTTAGTTTAATAATAATAAATACAATTTTATGCAGGTATTCACTATATTATGTGAAAAATCTGTTATCTTCCGATAAAAACATCAATTCTCATTTTCGAAATGAATAATAATGAAGCAATTGCTTTCTTAAACAAAGCTAAGGAGGAGATAAATTCAGGTATTAATAACAGGTATTCACTATATTATGTGAAAAATCTGTTATCTTCCGATAAAAACATCAAATCTCATTTTCGAAATGAATAATAATGAAGCAATTGCTTTCTTAAACAAAGCTAAGGAGGAGATAAATAGCATCCACAATGCCATTACCGATCCTGCCTTGAAAATAACAAAAGATCAAATGGCAAAAATACTCAGTAAACTTTCTAATCTATCTGGAACTATGCAAGACCTTGGAGTAACTGTTGGAGTTCTTGAAGGAAAAGTTATGACATTCGAAAAAATCATTGAAAAGAAAGTATTACCACAGGAAACAACACCAATTTGTGACGTGCTTGCTGAGATAGAGGAACGCAAGACCCGCTCGAAGAACGTCATTTTACTCAACGTCCCCGAGTGTAATTCGAACTCAACCACGGTGAGTGTCTTGGAGGATGGAAAAAAGGTGTTAGCAGCTCTTAGTGAAATTAATAGCGAGTTCAATCTAGAAGATGTGAAAATTTACAGACTTGGAAGTAAAATTCTAAACAAAACCAGGCCAATTAAATTAGAATTTGATGAAGTCAAACAGGCGAAATTAATACTATTTAACAAAACTATTCTTTCTAATGGAATTAAAATCAAACCTGACAGGACTCTACAACAAAGGCAGCATTTAACTGACCTCTGGAAGGAATTAGAAGAGAGGAAAGAAAAGGGCGAAGTCGATTTACGAATCAAACATTTCAATGGAATTCCCAAAATCATCAAAACCCAAGCAAAAAACTGAAAAACAAACAGAACAGATTTTCTAGACTAACAGGATATTATCAAAATGTACGGGGAATGCGCACGAAATTGCACCAACTTAAAACTAATTCCCCAATCTTCTCACACGACATTCTGTTTTTAACTGAAACATGGTTAAATGCTGATATCAGCTCGTCAGAATTAGGCCTACATCACTATACCACATATCGTTGTGATCGAAATTCTATTACGAGCAAAAAGTCTAACGGGGGAGGTGTGATGCTGTGCGTATCCAAGAATATACCATCTATTAAATTACCGGTTAAACACAAAAGTGTTGAACAAATTTTTGTATTGCTCAATATACCTAATGGAAAAATTATTATCAGCTGTGTCTATATCCCACCTGCATCGGATTTGCAAACGTATAAAAATCACAATGAGGACATAGAAGCACTCAAATTCAAATATCCTAAAGCAAAATTCATTATTGCCGGTGATTATAACCTTCCTAACTGGACCAGCCAAGATGACAACAGACCTGCTATAAACCAAGCCGAATTACAGTGTGCTAAATGCAGTGAAATTCGTGATATGTCAGTATTCCTGGGATTAACTCAATCAAACAAGATTTTCAACTTTAACAATCGAATGTTGGATTTAGTGTTTTCAAGTGATTCGAAAATAGTGGTTGAGTTATCCGACGAATTATTATTACCGTTAGATCAACACCACCCACCATTGGACATTATCATAACAAATATGCCTTTAACATCTTCAAAAAAAACAAGTGCCCCATCGTATAACTTTTCAAAAGCTGAATACCATCATATTACTGAGTACCTTACCCAAACAGATTGGTCTTTTTTAGATGAGGAAAATAATATTAATGATCAAATTGAATACTTTTACTCGATTTTAAATACCTCTATAGAACAATTTGTTCCCAGGGTTAGCTTCACATCATTTAATTATCCAAAATGGTTTTCAAGGGAACTAACTAGTTTAATTAATAAAAAATAAAAAAATGTATCCATAGAAAATATAAACATACCAGAAATCCTAACGATTATATAACATTTTCTAAACTACGAAAACAATGTAAAGAATTATCATTAAAATGCTATAGTGATTATGTTAATGTAATAGAAAATGAGGTACATCATCACAATGTGAAAAAATTCTGGAATTTTACTAAATCTCAACGAAAAGACAACTGTGGATATCCTAATAGCATGTACTTTAAAGAAAAATGTGCTGACAGTATTGAGGGTATAGTAAATCTCTTTGCTGATTCATTTAAAAGTGTTTACGATAAAGATATTCCCGTCAATGCAGTCTCCAGTACGTCAGTAGAAGAGTCATTAAACCTAAGCCAATGTTTCATAAATTTAGAATCCATAGAAAGGGGCATTAAAGCATTAGATAGTAATAAATCTGCTGGACCGGATGGTATTCCTCCCATATTTTTAATAACTTGCATTGATAGTTTGATATATCCTTTACATAAACTTTTTAACAAATCCTTAGCTTCTGGCTGTTTTCCGGCTTTGTGGAAAAAGAGTTATTTAACGCCTATTCATAAAAAAGGTGACAAAAGCGATATATCAAACTATAGACCTATTTGCATTATGTCTGCTTTACCCAAACTTTTCGAGTCATTAGTATTAGATACCATTGTAAAACCTATCAACAATATTATTGTTCCTAACCAACATGGCTTTATCAGAGGCCGATCTACCTTAAGTAATTTAACTATCTATAATAATTACATATGCGAATCCCTTAGTCTGAAACAACAAGTGGATTCTATTTACACCGATTTCAGTAAAGCATTTGATAAGGTTCGACATCACATTCTTATATCTAAACTCAGACTGTTGGGCATCAAAGGTAGTTTATTGACATGGATTATCAGTTACCTCAGTAATAGAGTGCTTAGTGTCAGGATTAATTTTATAGAATCCTATGTATTCGAGGCCACAAGTGGTGTCCCGCAAGGGTCCCACCTCGGCCCAATATTCTTCTTAATATTCATTAATGACATTGTAAATATATTTAAAGATGTACAAGTCCTACTTTTTGCAGATGATCTAAAATTGTTTAAAAGAATACGAAATATACATGATTGCCTAATTTTACAAGCTAATTTAGATGAACTTTTTAAATGGTGCAAACAAAATATGTTATTTTTGAACATTGAGAAATGTCAAGTAATTCGATTTTCCAGAACTCATTCTCAAATCTTACATGAATATAATTTAAATAATGTTAAATTAACACCAGTATCACAAATTCGCGACTTGGGAGTTATATTCGATTCAAACTTAACTTTCACAGCACATATAGATGAAATAACTAATAAGGCTTTAAAGATGCTTGGCTTCCTTTGTAGAACCTTAACTGATTTTAAGTCCTTTGATTGCATGAAAACACTCTATATTTCATTAGTTAGAAATCAAGTGGAATATAATTCACCTATTTGGTCCCCTTTCTATAAAGTACACTCTAACAAAATAGAACGGGTTCAACACAAATTTCTTAGGTACTTAAATTTCAAGCTCAAAATCCCAATAGAAAACATTAATTATATAAGTTTGATGAATCGACTTAATTTAATTACGCTATCTGACAGAAGAATCATTTCAGATTTAATTTTATTATACAGAGTCATGAACAACCTAATTGACAGCCCTGCCATTGTTAGTACCATTAAACTCCATGTACCGACAAGGAATACTAGACAAAATATTACATTCTTTTGCAACACATACGCAACCAACTATCAATCACACTCACTTACCAATAGGATGCATGATTTAGGCAACAAGTTTGGTGATATTGTAGATATATTCGCTGATTCCCTTTATAATCTAAAATGCATTTTAAACCAACACTTTGTGGAATCCTACAAATTATTGTAACGTGGGTGTAATATATTTAACGATTTGATGTGTTATTGTAATGTTTTATATTGTATTTTATTCTATGTTATTGTCAAATGTTATATTGTTTCAAATATTTCACGGTTTTACGCTATAATCTTCAAAAACTACCTTAATATTTTTTAAATGTTTTCATTTTTATAACTTTTGATTTAAATTCTATTTATGTATAATCCTCGATATCTTAAATATTATTGTATAATCTATGTAAAAGCCCATATGGGCGTATAACAACAATAAATAAATTTACCTACCTCTTATTTAGCCAGTGACGGGTTTAATCTATATAACCTAATACAAAGGATTTTTATTTAGATGAAACATTACAATAAATAATTGTTATATTGCAAGTAACGCTTAAAACATTGTAACGACATAAAATGTATACTCAGTTATTAATTATCCTAATATCATGCATTAATTATCCTAATATACCAGCCTTTTTCTTGATTTCCTTTACCATCTGAAAGCTATCTTCCGAGTAGTTTATTACTTAGAAAATTTCTCGTTGGTCCTTCGAGCTTATTTATGAACGCTCGCAACTTATTCTTCCCTTTGGATCTTGTATCTTCATTACATTATTCATAGCTCTGCTTCACAGCCCAAACTGCTGAAAAACAACACAAGTTAATGTACCCTCTATACCTGTATTGCAGTAGGTACCTTTGTGGTAAGTACTTTATTACTAAGTTACTTAGTGAGAGAGAGTTTCTCCGTGCTAGTTAAGTCTTCGCCTTATGTCACACATCGCGTGTCTACCTAAATAGCTATTTGGTTAACATACAGTTGATACACGTTGATAGTTGGTGGTGTCTCTCAGCCCTGGGAAAGCGTCTTGAGCCCAACTAGCCGCCCATTAGATACTGGTATATAATAACATTATAAGTGGGCAGGCAAGAGGGTATTGACCACTCGGCGCTGAGTGGCCTGGCAGGAGGTTCACTTGCATCAAACGTCCATTAAGCCCATAGAGATATAAGCCACACTTGCTGTAATGTAGGTACTTGCCTTGAGAAGTCTCATAATTGTTTACACTACATATAAGGAATAAAATACGTAACTCAATAAACTAAAATTCTTTTTTCAAAACGAGAAGAAAATATCCCGGCATTATTAAAAAAATCACAAATCTCATATTTTTGATAAAAATTGCTTTTTTACAGATGTATTCATTAATATTCTGGTGGAAAAGAAATATTTCGTTGTCAATCTTTACAAGAGTCGAGTCTATTAGATTGTATCTTTGATTATATAAATAATTTCATAATCTTCTATTGTAATGTAAATTATTTCCAAACGAAAACGTTTCCGACTGAATTTCATAAATTTAACAGCAATATAATATACTTTATATTGGCTACGCTGAAGCAAATAAATGCAGCATTAGATCACATAATTCAGCAAAAGCTCTCATTACAGCGAGCTTAGACTCAACTTCTAGTAGACTGAAATAAAGCTCCGTTCGAGCTTCAGTTCCCTCAGGACCTCACCGAGAGAAGAAACCTCGATTCTTAAATAGTTTTAATCTCGATTTAATTAAAATTCAAAGCTCTCTCATTGCCTCTTGGAAGCTTTGATGAGGTATTAAAACGTAATCAAAGAGCAATTTTAATTACTCGCCGAGCTTCCGCGGTGGCCTAGAAATCAGGCAATATCTCTCTTATTTAAATATTACCTTTTCCACGAGGTTTGCTATTTTGGCGTGCAGGGAAGGTAGCATTACTCTCGGTTCTTTGGGATATCTACATTTTTTTTATCATTTTCCATCTTTGGGATAACTTATTTCACGAAATATATAATAATTATTGGTTCAAATTAGGCTATTGTGTTGCGACCATATACTTCAGAATCTATTTCGGAGCTATGTTGAAAGTTTCTTAAAATAAACACATTATTTTTTAATATTTTCTTTTGTTAGTAATAAAGTTAGAGGCTTCTCTTTCGATTGCTTTCTGTTGCGTCTTATGGTTTTAATATTTCATAGTTTTAATACAAACAGGCTTCACTAAAAGTTATTTAATTAAGTGTGTTGCAAGAAGTATTTTTTTGAATATTCACTGATCAATCGAACTTTTTTTTACTCTCCTTTCAAATCAAAATCAAAAAGGGTGTGGAAACGGTTTTCCCGAACCAGTAATTAAGGAAAAAGGCTACAAATCTTAAATTTACTTAATCCTAAAATACCCAACCAAACTGGAATATTATTTTTGTAATTGAAGGGTAAATTAAATGTTTAGTAAGTGTATAATTTTTAAAATCACTAAATGTAGGCCTTTAAAGAAATCAATATTTCAAAATTATAGAAGCAAGGTCAATTTTTTCTGAGTTAAGAAATAATTTTAAATCTATTTAATCTAGTAAAAGTGGTTTGAACAGTTAAAATTACTTTCCAAAAAAGTACATTTTTTACCGTATTTTATTTTATTTTTGATTATAAAAACATAGTATATAAGTTAAGACATATCTTTAATTGTTATAAATGACTCAGGAAAAATGATCCTCCTCCAGAACAAATCAAAATCAAATTATTTATTTACTCAAAATTAGAAACATTGTGTATCAAAATTAGAAACAAAAACTAATAAATTGGCACATTTTTATACTAGTAATTTGCTACACCTTTTAAAAATTTAAAAAAAAAAAAATTATTTAGTTTGGTTGGGTATTTTGCCCTCAAATCCAAATTAAAGGTTTGCATAAAAATGGCTGCGAAACCGTTCCTCTTAAGTATTAACAAGCGCATTGAAGAGTGCTTAAATATGCGTATTTCGTAGAATGCAATTCCATCGTCTCACCGATAACAGGGAGATAAAACTTGGTGCTTGAAATCTTTTCTGAAATTACCAAGACACCCCGCCGTTTTTTTTTTTGCTTTTGAATTCATTGCCATTTCCCAATTTTTTCCTCTCTCGCTACAATTGCAGTCAGCAATCTCTTCCCGTCCTCATAACCAGAGAATATATAGTTTTATCACGTCTGATTTCCGCTTTTGTGCCCGCTCTAACCTGCCCCTAACTCGTTCCTACCCCTGCAATATCTAGAACCGAAGCGACAATTCAGTACCTGCCGCGAATATTATCAAAACTATCAAAATTATAAATACATTTATTAAAATTATGCGTTTTCGGTGTCCATTTTCAAAACTGTGCACATTGTAATTAAGTTGCTTGTCATATTTTTATTCACGTCGTGCTAAATCATAAAAAAATTTAGTGTAATATATTTCTCCTACAAAAGATAGCCCTTTTATTTTATTAAAAGAAATATTGTTATTATCTCTAATTTGGCTACGTAGTTTCGCAATTTTCAAAAAAAAAATCCCAGTCCACAGTGACATAATATAACATTATAAAAGAATTTTGCAAAAAAACATCTGTTTTTTCGGCGAGAAACCATCATGTTCAATGTCATTGTGTTAAATATGTTATTTGATTGACACTAAAATATAAACATAAATAAAAGGCATGTAAACTTGCAGAAATTTGTCGACGATTTCTGTTTCTGACTATCCTGGTACGAGAAAAGCAGGATGGAAGGCAGGAAAACGCTTCATCTTCTTCTTCAGCACAATTTATTAAAAACAAATAACAATAAAATACAATTAAATGGTCTCTTTTCCCTCTGCTTAGGTGATCTCCGCGATCACACAAGACTGACAAAGAAGAAGGTCTGATTTTTCTCAATCTTTATACGATGAGTTCTTAACAATACTCAACTACAGGTACACATGTACCTTTCAGCTCTAGCGCAGCTACCCAACTCAAATATTTTTTACGTCATCAATCTCTCTGTATTTAAAGTAAAACATTCAAACAAAAATAAAACGGTACATGTAAAGTCGGCGGAAAATTTTAAGACATTCCACAACTCAGAATTTAACAAATAACATACAGAAAACAATAAAATCATAACCTTAAAAGTCAGCCGCCATGGCCACTTCAATAAAACTGCATCCTAACATTGCGAGTCTTATTATTAGAGAGGTTCCTATTATTAGGTTGGGTCATAAATGCCGACAGCAAGCACTTCCCGAACACTTCTCTTTGGGGGCTGTCATAAATATTTATAGGTTCTATTTAAAATGTACAATTACCGACTAAAAAAAAACACTTCAAAAATAATAAAAAAAATTCCAAATTCGTAAAGGGAATGTGTGTTTATATATTACCAGCTATAAACATATTATTTTATCTCAAGGTTCGGACCTTATTTGTGAAAACCGTGGCAAAATAATATTTTGTTTGCATATTTTAAAAAGAGAAATTTCGCGAATACATTAATCTTATGACTAAATAGGTAATATCGCATTCTGAAACGAATAATATCAAAAAGTTCTTAAATTTAATTAAATCTTATAAATTTTCTTAGCACGCTTGGTACCTAGTACGTGAAAACAAAGAAAATTTAGAAATAATTCTGGCGACCGTGTCATTTTAATAAAATTAAATAATGTTCTCAATCGAAAACAGTACGGAATAGGCTCCCGCTGTTTTTTTTTTAAATTTGAAAGGAAAATGAGATTTCATTTAACTAAAACGTCTCCCGTTTCGCCGACCTGGGCAGGGTAAAACCTTACGGCAACAAAGTAATTTTGTCGCCTTATTCGTTGTAAGCAATTTCAACGTTTGTTTGAAATTAAAATGGTGAGAAGGTACCTTCTGTGAGCGACCTTGTCTTTAGCTATGTTGCGACGTTTTTTTAGAACACCTTATTTTTCTTAAGTAAGTACCTGATTAAGCCTTTTCATTTTCAAGATTGCTTTTTTTGTTTGTTCCATTTCCTTTTTAAATGTTGGATAAATAACAAACCTAAGTGGGAAGGTAGACGGGTAGGTACCTAAATAGTTGCCTCCAGACGGGCCGCGCAACGAGCGTGAGCCGCTCCCAATTAATAAATAAATAATTAAGCAACCAAAAGGGCAAAATGAAGTATTCGAAGTCAATGTGACTATAAAAGAGCATTTGGGCCTTCCCATCAATGTTCAAAAATATATTTAATTACTTGCTTTAAGGACCGGTTCAAGTGCATTGTACTAATCTGGAGGCACCAATCAAATGTGGCTATTATTATTAGCACACCTTTACATTACACAAAAAAAAACGTAAAAGATATTTACTTCTAAATTAATGCAAACTTATCGAATTTTTTAACACAAATCTCTAAAATAATTTTTAATTGCAACGACAATGTTAGAAACGAGTTTTTTTAGATACTTGCTTGTACCTAGATTGTATGCAGTTGGTAATACTTTCTCCGAAATAGTAGATGTGATCAACTGTTATAAGAAGGCTATAATAACATACCTACATAATATATATTTCACTGATAAAGAAGATAACTAATAATCTAAACGAAAATATGAAAGAGAACAAGATTTTAGAGTCAAACGAGTCATTTAGATACTTGCTTGTACCTAGATTGTATGCAGTTGGTAATACTTTCTCGGAAATAGTAGACGTGTTCAACTGTTATAAGAAGGCTTTAATAACAAACCTTAATAATATTTATTTCATTGAAAAAGAAGATAACTAATAATCTAAACGTAAATATGAAAGAGAACAAGATTCAGAAAAATAAAAAGATAACGGTCGCAACATGTCGCAAAAAAGAGAGGTGTTCTAATAAAAATTTAATCTTCATTTAAATTTTTATAAAAATGTCAAAAATTATTCCAAATAAATAAAATAGTATGTATTTATTCGAGACACTATCTACGTAACAAGCCAGTTCTTAGAACACTTGTTTCCAATGAAAAAGATAGTTGCCAATAATATGAAGAAAAAAAATATATCAAAGAAAGTATTGTTAATTCTAAAATTTCAAATATAAGACTGGCCTTTTTCTTCAATGATATATTACATTGACGGGAATAACCTTCAAAAGTTATAAAAAGAAAGTTGTTCTTATAAAAATTAAATATATATTCATTTAACTATGTATAGTTTGGTTACAGATGCTTTTTCGGTGCCTGTCTCACTAGGATATACCCGAGTCGAAAAGACGTGGGAGGTACATAATAATAAATAACAATTCTGTTCTATATATTTTTTTTATTTAAATTTATATACATATACATAAAATATATTCTCGAACAATTACATTATCAGGTTTCAATCAGATCAAACACGAATAATTAAACATTAACATACAACACTGATCAGAAACTGAACTAACATTTATATGTATATAATATATAACCTTTACGAGAGTGTGAACACTCGTGTGTAAATGGAAAAAATAAGAATTAAAAATTATGATTTATACATATATGTACTGTACATACATAAATCAGAAACCTAAACATAAAAACCTATAAAATAAAAATAAAAATATTTAAAAAAATTGTTTTTTTTAGTGTTGTTAATTTTTTATTAATATGATTTAAGGTGACTAAACTATTTAAGACATTACTATTCAATTTATTTTTAAATTTATTATAGTTCGGTTCCATTCTCAGCTCTCTTTCCAGTTTATTAAACCACACCACTCCATTGTACGCGTAGTAGTGCTGAGCAAAACTGGTAAGCATCAATGGCGTACGCAACCCACTAAGTTTTGCCTATTGCTTTCCACGCGTACCATGGCGTAGTGTGACTTCTTAGATTTATCTTTGTGAATTTCAAGCAGCGTATTTTTTATGTATATAGTTTTTAGAGGTGGGAATTAAAAGTCTTGAAAAAGTTGAGAGGTTGAATAATCTGATGGTTTCTTAATATTAATTAATTTTTGAGTAATTTCCATTGGCAAAATTGAGGTTTTGTAAGCTCCTCCCCATGCAACGATACCGTATTGCATTATTGAATGGGCCAGAGCGTAGTTTATATTTTGAAGAATTTTGAAGTTAAGTATATTTCTTAAATTAATAAATATGTATATAAGTTTTCTTAATCTATTTATAATATTGGTAATTTGAGTCTTCCACAAGGTTACTATCTAATATTACACCCAAATATTTTATTATTATATTATTTGAATGGTATATTTTACTTAATGTTTACTGTTTCACCAAATTATTACTTCACGTTCGTAAAATACCATATAGGCGCATGATAATTGTCCACCTTCAACTCATTTTTAGTTATTAGCCCAAATCGGTACAAATCCTTTTTCATTCAAAATCTGAATAAACCGAACCTTCCATTACAATACTAACGCAAAATACGATCCAGTTTTAATCACTGGCGCGAAATAAACTAATTGAACTCGTATTCGCAAGCACCGTTCAATAATAAAGTTACGATCATACTGCAACCGGGCTGCGGGTTGTGCCAATAAGTTAATATTTTTAGCCTGTAGCGGATTTCGTATGTACTTCACTGCGAATTTACTAAAATTGGTGTAGAATTTCAAATATTGCAAAATATATCTTGTATATTATAAACATATCTTTGATAAGCCAAGGGTCACTTGTTTCACAGAATATAAACAAATGATCGTATTTCAAATTTAATTTTCAAGTTCTGTTTTATATCATTATGGGCAAGTTGCTTCATAGAACTTATATAGTAATAGAACTTGAATAGAAATTTCACAGTCCAGTCCCAGAAAGTGAATCGAAATTTTATGAATTGTTTAAATTCTCTGAAATAACCCGTCCTATCACTATCCGCTAAGTTTTATGTATTTTTAAAAGAGTGCCAACCTAAATTTTATTGGTTTTCATTCGTTAGTAGGTATAGTAAACAAATAAGCAGGTATAAATTTAGTCATCTAAGAAAATATCTATAAACGATTCACGAAGATCTTTCTTCGAAAAGATATTCTTAACTATTACCTACCAACAAATTAAAACACGGTAGATAGTATATATATTTAAGATTTATATTATATAATATAATAATAATATAATATAATATTAAAAAAAAATAATGATACTGTAGGTTTGCAACATACGTACCTACATGTTATGTAATTTGAAAAAAACTCAATTTTTATTTATTAAGGCGGCGCTATTCGGCTGAAAAAGAAGAAGATGGAGAGATGTGTAATTAAGAATGTTGGACAGAGCGCGCTAATATTTTAAGTGATAAAAATGAAGCGAAAATTGCGAAAATGCTTAATAAAACATGCCTCGTTTTAATTAGAGCAAAAATCTCGTGGAAGGTATCCCAAGTATCATTTAAAGAAACACTGTGAATTTTTTCACAGATATAACTTGTAAAATAATAGTAATAGACTTGTTTTAAATAATTTTCGGAGCATACTTTGCGATTTTTTTTTTTATCGAGGGAATTTCATATAATTTGCGTTTCGGCGTAGAAGCAAAATCTTCAAAAATATCATATATTTTTTTAAGGGCTTAAAAACTTCAAATACTTAAGGGAGATATGTAAGAAATCGGTCGAAATTCGAATAGTTGACCCATAAAGCTCATAATCTCCGACCACGTTCGGTCAAATTTGAAGATTTCCGAAATATTTAAAAAGTTTGGCATTTCAAAGCATTTTGTTTTTAATAAAGAATTTCTCAATGAGCCTTATAGTACTAAAGTGCCTTATGAAACCATGGGTACAGACAGAACTGCTTTTAAGGAAAAAGTACCTGATTTATACCCTCCCTAGCTGTCTAATTTAGTAATGGTCTAATGTTGTAGATCGGCTTAAACCAGACTTGGACTTATAGCTTTCTACGACCGACGGGTGGATATATTTTTGATATCAGGGTAAGTACGAGTAACTAATTCCATTAAAAATATTAGGTTCAACGCTATTTCATGTAGGTACTGTGGACCGTGTTGACCACAAAAATAATAGGTACCCTAGCTACTTACAAAACAATAGCGTCCCTAGAGTCACCGTTATCCAAAAACAATTGCATTTACAGCTATCAAATTGGACGAGCCACGTGTCTTAACCTTTATTTCAAATATTGCTTAACCAATATTTGAAATATAAATTTATCTTGATCGTAGCTATTGTTAAACTAACGCAGACCCGTAAAAATCACAGACCAGAAAAATCACAGCATATTTTTATTATAGGGTTTGTGAAGCTGAAATAATTTTAAAACGTATTTATCTCGGGATCAGAAATTTATTTTTCGAATAGACGCCGTTAGTAATCTTGAAAAACTATCGTCTGTTAAAAATGAAACAAGAGAAATACGCGTTTCAAAAACGATTGAATTATTTGTTGTGCTATGTTTCCAGTTAAACAGTTATTTTTCCATAACCAATTCCATTCATAAAAATCAAAACAATTAAATAAAAATCATTGATAGTTCTAGAGTTCATTGAATCTTAGTTAAACTTAGACAAAGAGACACCACCGAAATTATTATTTTGAATAATGTCAAACAAATAATAAACCACCTTCTAAATTAGGGTTAAAATTGTAATTATTATTCTTCACAAATTTTTCTAACGCCATAATAATATATGTACATATACATAAGCTCCATACGCTGTTAGATACGCTCTGAAGAATACTTGTTTTCGCACTATACAAAGGTAGTTTTGAAACTACCTCTGTATTTCTAGTGGTCGTACGATCACACGAGTCGTGCTCGTTCATCAATATTAGTCCGGCCGGCGCGGCGCGTTCCATTACTTTGTCCAAGCCGACGAGACGCGACCAGGTTTATGATTGACGGATTTTTAATTTCATGCATGGCGAACATCATGAATTTTTCCTGCATCGCCATGATATCCTGATATACATATATTTATTCTTTAGTGATGATATGGTTTTTATGGTTGATTATTTATAATGAACAAGTTTTCATAAAACTCTCTGAATATTTATCAGTACTGTTCGTATTGCTGAACATAAGCTGTCTCCTGTTTTGTAATATATTTTGATGTTTTCTTTTTGTATTATATTTTAATGTGTTCTCTCAGTGTTAATGTATTGTTTATTTCAAATGTTATTTATTTCATTCGGTTTAACGCCCAGCTAGGCTTTTACATGGACTATAAAAACTTAATTTTATACCTAACTGGCTTTCGAAAATTGTACAAAAGCTTGAAGTTATGTAAAACTAAGTAACTAAATATAAAGCATTAGAAACTTAAACATTAATACAAGACATATCACTAAACAACAAGTCATGTTATTTTATTAATATTTTGTTAGGAGTACAGATGGAGTATTTTTATGAATACGACCATTGAATATTAAATCATTATTTGTAAAAAGTTGTTCCAATAAAAAATTATTGATTATGGTTTTTAGAAAGTCAATAGGTGTTCAATGTGAATAAAATCGGATATATTTGACTATCTAGGTAACAAAAAAATTCGCTAAGATCTTAGTAATCATTCATAAAGATAACTGCCAAAATAGGTTAAAAATTAGTTGAGGATAATATGGTTAATTCTGAATTTGAAATATCAGATCGACTAAAATGACAGTAAAACATGGCTCTCAATGGTCGAGTTGGTTAAGGCCATAAGTCCCGGTATGACAAGAGATCCTGGGTTTGAGTTCCAGTTGCGACCGTTACTTGTTTATTTTCTCTGCGTATTATTCTGTTTCATGTTTCGTTTAGATTTATTAGTACTTTCTTCTTCTTAAATCATTATTGTTAATTTTTTTCCAATAAAGTGAATTGAATTGAAATACCATTAAACTGCGATATACAAGTGTTACAGTATCATTGTAGTTTTTATTAAGAAATATAATTAATCGTAGCGTATTTTCTTGTCCATTTATCTGTCAGGTTTCCGTGTAGTTTTACCCCCGTTTGTTTAGTGGTATAATGACAGTAGACACTCCTGTAATTTGAGGGCCAAATGACGTAATTAACAGTGGAATAAACAGAGGGTGAGTGTTGTGGATCATTAGTACGCCACAACTTGTATCGTGTGATCAGCCTATATTGGTACTATTACCTTCCCTTGTTCGCTGAGCAATGAGCACTATGTATATTGCATATTAAAGTATACATATACTGCGTACATTAAACATAGCGTGTTGGTATATCGAACCCTTCTTCCCTTGGTGTTTAGTTACCTACTCATATGTGCAAGTTCTTTCTTAAAAAAATGTTCAACGTGTACCTACAGAGTAATTTATTATCAAAAACGTTTTTTTTACTAACATTAAATACATTTCAATTTATCGAAAACATTTTCAATATTCAAAAATAGTTTTTAAAGCTAAGCTTCTCCACGTTTAATACTGAAGGAAAGACTATATTATGGTTCTCCAAGCATTGAATAAAATTCGTGACAAACTGTCAGTTTTACTTCTTTCCGGTGTGTTGTTTTTGAACATTTTATTTCATAAAAGCAAAACGCCCAAAGTAAAAGAAATGATGATGTAATGAAAAGCTTGAGATAAAATTATGACGTGGCTTTGCAGTAACAGCAAATAAACAAGTGAGCAGAAAGGGATGTCTAGCGGCACAGACGAAGTCACATCTTATATAAGCACAGTAGTCCTTAGCCCGCTTCAAGTAAAGTTGGTGGGAAGAGCCGTTGCTAGGAAATATAAACAGAAACAGGCACGGTGCTTCATCCTGTGCAGCGAGCTCCGTAATATCTCCCAGTGGTTTTTCCTAATTTGTTTAAGTGTTTTTTGTACCGCAGTCCGTGGGCATTTTTCTGTCAACGCGACCGTAAAAAAGGCCGTCGCTTCTACCCTTGTTTATTAGCCCACCAAGCATAAAACCAAATTACTTTACTTGCTCGTGGGCGAAGGCCGGGGGAATATTCCGCCCGCAGCAAATATATTATTTTTTATATGACATTTCATTACGCCACTCCTCGAGAAAGTGAATGCCTATATAAGAATGTACTGTTGACAATAAAACACTTGTTGATGGTGTGCTAACATTAGCACACTTGTGGTAGTTTTTGTAGGTGGCATATTTTTATAGGGTGGGATAGGTACTTATCCAACTAATTGAGTTAGAAGGCTGTTCATAAAAATATTCCATTAGCCTTTTCTGCAATTTTCTTTTCATGCATGTTTTTATTTCACTTACCAATTAAATAATACAAATGTATTCAACTATTGCATTACCTATTAAGTAAACTGTTATAATATTAATTAAGCTACCAATACAAGTTATTTATATTCAGCAGGAATAAAAATGTTATCAAAATATATTTTTCAAATGTTGACCGATTTCTCAACTCTTCTTTAACAAGCATTAAGCTCGCAACAAATTTACTAATCATTGTTATTTTTTTAATAACCACAATAATTCACAAACGAGTACAACAAAAGTCCATAATGAAACTAACGATTTTCAGTTTTGCAAGTTACTGCCACCTATCTTGCAAAACTGCCACGTAAACATGAACCGATTATGAAAGTAATATGGAGCTTACCGTATCATATCCATTATCCAACGGTTTGCTGATACCACGCACACTGGCGTACACTATCGCTGAAACATCCGGAATCCAATTTCTCCATTGCTTTGCACAATGGCTGTTATCTTTTATTCCGTAGCCGTAAACAGTTTCATTAAGAAAGCCATTGTTTATGACAGCCCATCCGCCATCGCAGCCATACTGTTGCAGCCATACAGGATACGAAAACAAAAAACAAACATATTTTTCGATAAGTGAGCTAACAATTTTTTTTAAATTTGCTTTTGGGATGGTGTTTGGAGGGTTTTTTTTAATGGAAAGGGTGAGGGGAAGTTCTGGAAAAAAATGTATTAGGGGTTGGTAGGAATCTGAGAGTCAATGCATCCAAAAGTGACGGTCGTATGAATTAATCCCTCCAACTACGGTGAAAGGCGGTGGATCAATAGATTCTCACTAGAGAGATCAAAAAAAAGTCTTCCTCAGCCAGTCTCTTCCGATCCGGTCGCCATCTAGGAAGATTGGCAAACGCTTACCCCATGACCCCAGGCACCCCTATTAACTCACCAAACGTAGCAAACCACTTGGAGTGACCTACGGCGGGTATGTTGATTATCCAATTAATAGTTCCTGGGGTGGCTGTACCCGCAACAGCATACCAAATTGAAAAAAATAAAAATAAATTGAGTAATAATTCTATTAATTGCCAATCAAAATTTAAATTTTCTGATAAATTAAACGGAGATCATTTTTTCCAAAAACTTATTCAATTTGCGTATTTGTTTAAAGTTATTAACATATCGGTTCATTACCTAATAATTTATCAGAATCAGAAGAGTTTCCAATAGATTAGAAATTTTTATTCACATTTTTATCTTTTTCGATTACATGGTCCTTTTTTGAACTCATGCATAAAACATGGTACATTTAAATAAGATATTTAAATTACTCTGTTTCAACGTACCTATTGTTAGTTTGATATAAATTGTCGCACCCTGTAGTCCTGAAATACTGAAATCTATTTCTAGTTTAAAGTACAATGAAGAGCGAAATGGTACAAAACCTGACTTTAAAATCGCTTCAGATGAAGAAACTTTATCAAAAGGGGTTTTCATAAACATAATAACGTTTTCAACGACAAATTTTAGAAACGGTTATTTTGTTTTTATGTTTATTTTGTTGTGCGCTGTGTTGATTTGAATAGTTCGGGTGTTATGTCGACCGGACACGAGCTTATTTCTGCAATAATGGAAGATATTGTGTTTGTGGGATTGAATGAATAAAACATGCCAATTCGGTTTAAAATGTTTATATTCCGGGGTTGAGAATAAATAGTAACGAATTCATTTCCTTGCGCAATATGGTTAAACATATTTTGTATAGATCGTTAGGGTGGGGATCATCATTATGCAAGTTTTCTGTGATCCAACTCAAAACCACTGAAAGAAATAACAACTACCACAGTTGCTCCGGTGTAGGAAACATGCGGTCAACACAGCCCATTGTCAAATAATACTAAGAAGATTAAAAAAAATGTTCTCTGTAGAGCGGGGATAAAAATTAATTAAATAAAGATGAAATTTTATATTACTTTAAAAACAAAAAGTGCAAAATTAAAACAGTGGTAAAAAATTTATAAGGCTTGTTTTTAGGTTTTCAGGGCCAAAAGTAATTTTGTTATTTATTTTTGGGGTGTTATGCCGTGTTGCGCTACCTCCTTCTATAGCCAACGTTTCGGATAGCGTTACAGTGTCCATCATCAGGGCAGATGAGCAAATGATATTGGTGAAAGTGTGTGCTTATGTAGAAGCGATACCGTGTTGCCAGCTCCATTTCTCTTCGAGCTGGTGTTAGAAAAAAATTCTGCATGTTTTTTTTGCGTTTAGCTTTGGTGTAGACGTCAATTACCAGATACCAATAACTATTGAGCTTAGCTCCGTCGTCTCTATTAATTTTATGGATTTCACGGCATAACAACCCAAAAAAAATAACAAAAAAAAAAAGTTTATAAGGTTATTTTTATTAATTTGTTTATTTTTCGTGTTCTCCGTAAAACGGTTATACTCCAATTTAACATGGAAAATATTACAAATTAAAAAGTGCATGGAGGCAATGTTACTATTTTGTGACATGTGTTAAAAATAGTAAAACAAGGACTAGTATAAAGACATGTATTTATGAAACAAGCTATTTTACCCATACATTTTAGCTAGGCGTTAGTATATACGCTAGGGGCTAGGGAATGATTTGAGCTAAAGATGTGGATAAAGAAATAGGGTGACCGGATAACTCAACATCACGCAACTTGAAGAGAAGAAATGATTTTTCAAAGGTCTATTAAAATGCCAATCTGTCAAGTTGTTCTTGAATCAAAAAAGAGTTATTTGGAATTAATACTATTAGTCAATTTGAAGTATAATACCAAAATCTCCGAAAAAAGTGTTTCCAATATGAAACTGTGGTTATATGTTGTTTTTCGTATTATCTCACGCGCGTTCATTTATTTCCGAAGCGACCATTACTTAATAAATCGGATAAAATTTTTTCAGATCAAACTTGTTAGCCATTTTTTTATGGATTGGTAATCTGTTTTACGCTCTCAATAAATTTTTCATCGTAAATAAGGTACTCGCTGCTGTTTTGAAGAAGAAGTGTGGAAAATATGGTACGTCGACTTGAAATATTAGGCTGTTATCTTTTTAAATTAATACAAAGTTCTTAACGAGTTTATTTGTGACCTAGATAGTGTATCGGATAAACATATCCAATTTTATTTATATGGGACTCTTGGAGACCGTTTCTAAAAGTTTAAATGAATATTCAATTTTTTTGGAATAATTTTGAAAGGTTATATATACCCATTGTTGTAATAGTATATCATTGAGGAAGTAGATAGTACCAATTAATCAAAGAATAAAATATTAAATATGAGAAAAATTAGTTGAAGTTAATTTTGTTTATTATGATTTTGAAATATGACATGACCAAAATGGCGTAAAATAAATAGGTTCTAACGACCGAGTTGGTTAAGGCGCTGTGTTCCGATAAGCTAAGGGATACTGTTGCGACCGTTACCTTTCTATTTTTCTGCGTCTTGTTCCTTTTCACGTTTCGTTAAGATAAACTTGTATTATCTTTTTAGACATTGATATAATTTATTGATCGGTAAAACCTTTTAAAGTTATTCCAATAAAATTGAATGTAAAAATAGAGATGAATCAAATAAAGCCAAGTGGTTTAATAATAATTTCCAAATATTATATAACGGAACCTCCAAAGTTTATAATATTGTATGTAAAGATAAGAAATTAATCCACTCAAAATTGGTATTAAATTTTGCGCGTTAGCGCGAGTTAATTCTCCTTACAGAATAATAGGTCACTCATAATAACGACCTCACTCTTATCTCTAATTTCAGCCATGGGCATCCTCCCCGTCTCAGCCTCCCTTCCCCCAACCCCAGACGTTTTCCTTACCCCCATTAGTTGAACCATCCCTTCAATTTCATCCCTTATTCGTAGCTCTTCTGTTTCGTCTCACCCTTCCGGTTTTTGGCAGCCCTGGGTCATCCCTGGGGGTCGACACTTGTAAGGTCAGATGCAACAGAGGGTCGCGCAGGGTTGCCAGCTCCAGCCCGGGGGATTAAGGGACGCTGGAAGCTGGAGGCTGGAGGCAGGGCGTTAGATAAGAAGCCTCCTATTTCCCCGAGGCGGACTTGGTGTCTGTTAATGCGAGATTTGCGGGTGCCGCTTGATTTAATACAATCCAGATATATTATATTCTTGGTGTTTGGATTACTGATTATTTGTTAACAAACTTTTGAAAATCGAAAGTCTTACAGTGTGCACCGTACAGATATTGTAATTTTATGCTAATATTCAATGTAAGCAAACACGGTGCCCAGCATAGTGGTCGAAAAATTTTCAACAAATGTAATAAACAATGCAATGAATAAAGATTTTTTTTAATCATAGTGTGCATTTCACAGACGGTAGAAATGAAACCATTCATAAAATTTAAGTAGACGAGGGTGGGGAGACTACGAAGCATTTTTTTATTAATGTAAAGAATGATTTTTTCCATATTTTTGTTGTCGAATTCCAGATTTTTCAAAAAAAATACATATTTTTTTTATTTCTTTGGATTCGATCTTTGTTCTGCTGAATTTCTAGCCACTAAAGTTCGTCAGGTGCTAGATAAAGGAGACTTGCGTGGCACCGTGAATTTATCGTATTAAGTTGGAACCTAGTACCCGTGAAATAAATAAATATTTTATTGCTTTCTCATTCTCCTGGAGGCTAAATCCTGTAAATGTATGTGTTTGTCTCTTTTTGGTGTCGCTCGTGTCTGTTTCATCGAATTTCAAATCACCGGAGCTAAAAAAATTTCACTTACGAAAAGAACGATTTGTATGGCAAATAAATGGTTTCAAGGACGAAGATCAAAATAATGTCTCTGTGTCTTAGATAAAATATGATTTTGTGAGAGGAATCTTGTAACTAGGTGCTTTAAATCCGCCAAAGAATTAAGTGTGAAAAGGCTACACTGGCAGTTTGATAAAAAAAAATATTATTCCTGTCCCTTTTCATTCGTCGACGTTAAATGCACTAAAATTCTTTATCTCATAGAAACTTTAATGGAAAACCGTTGTATCACAAGTGGCCTCCTTCAAAGTAAAAAAACTTCGCATTAGCTGTTTTCATTTTATTTTATTTAACCCCAAGAGTTCATACCACGGTAGCAGCTGCATGAAAAAGTTTCTCAATGGGTTTGAAGTCGTTTAAGCAACATGTGAAAAAGTTTTCAATCTTCAACATTCTCTTTCAACGTCTCACCCTTACAAACTTTGCAACTATAAGCCTCTTGACCTCTTGGGTGAAATATTTATAACACATTAGTTTCATCAAACTAAAAAACTCAATTTGGGAGGCGGGAATGGGTACCGCGTCCCGGGAACCTTTATTGGATAACCAACACCTCTGCCATAGATCACTCTAAGTGGTTTGCTGCGTTTGGTGATTAAGCGGGGGTGCCCGGGTTCATGGGGTGAGGTTTATCTAGGTCTTGGAGGCGGATGATCAGGACACACTGAACCCCAGATTCCTACCCACCCCTTAAACCCTTTTTCTTCCCAGAACTCTCCTCCCCTCCCTTTCCTAAAAAAAGCCCTTCGCACAGAATCCCCAAAGATGACATAGGCCCTGAGGGAAATTATTTTCCTTGGGGCCTCCTGTGTGGAACTCGCGTAAAAAAAAAAAATATCTTCCTAAAATTATAGATGCAAGTGAACTCCAAATACTGACATTGTTAGACTGTTATTTCTAAGTATCAGAGTAACGTGCAGGTAATACCTGCTACCCTTATTACCCTTGTCTACCTATCAAAAAGCTGCTTGAGAAGTACTTCAACTTTTATTTCATTTCCTTATCCCCGTGTGGGGGTGTGATGGACCTCGTTCCTGCTTCATATTTACTTAAATTATCAGTTTTGCAGGCCTCTCTCAAATCTTTGCGCCTCCCCCAATGTGTAGGCTTGAGGCTTGATCAGGCGACCTTGACTGTCCTTTGTCCTGTCTCTGACTACTCAATGCTGAATTTTCTTTTAGTCTTCGGGTATTTTACCCCAAATATTCAGTTAACATTCTTTGAGGCTTCACTGAGTGGTTGGCTAAGGGACACGGAAGCTAAGTGTGGCTTATGGTCAGACCGAATGCCATTCACATTTTTTGTTGGTACTTGACTATTGATTCGAGATTTATTGTTTTTTTTATGTTCTTCATTTTATACAGGTGCTTGCAAGTTTTTTTACACAATGTAATGCCGCCTAACGGAGTCTCATGAATGAGTTTTTTATTTTGCCCTGTTTAATTCACATTTGCTTTACTAACTTATTTTTGTATTTTGTTTTTCCTGTTAAGCACTTGCATACTGCTTACTAACAACGTATGCAGGGACACTGGAGGTCTAGATTCGTTCAAAATAAATAAATGCAGCTTCGTTTAACAAAAAAAAAATAGTATCTTGCGAGAACCTTGAAGGAGTAACCATATGTTGCTTATACCAGGGCGGGTAAGAGGTGGATAACCTCTAATGCTTGAGTAGTTTTGTTTAGTGGCGAGATTTAAATACTTTCCTCAGCCTTAATTCTCAAAAGGTATTGCCATAGTTAATCTTGCTTTCTCTACAAGTAGTGACATGGGAGATAATTTTTAATAAACTGCTACCCTTGTAAACTAGATAACTGAACTCCAACTGAACAAATTCTCTCATTGCGATCATTGCACTATTTCCCAACAAAATAAAGTACCTACAGTAGGTCCCGCATCTGCAACGTACAGGGTGGTGTACTTTTCAAATTGAAATAAGCGGTAGTGTGGATTTGTGCTTTGTGCACAAGTGTACAATACGTGGGGAGACAGAACGATGACATTAGATGCCACTGCACTTACAAGACACAATGGATACACCCCAACAAAATGAAATCGTCTCCCTCTTATACGGGGTATAATGGTTCCCAGGATAAAGACAACAATTGCTTTTCTAAGACGGTAAAATTTTATTGAGTGGAGGGAGATTATTCAATGAAAATATGGTATTTATAATCAGCCAACATTAAATATCCGTCTGCACTTTAAAAATTAGCATTGGTAAATGAAAACACCTTTTAAAGTATATTTAAATTGAAAAATCAATTATAACTTGAAAAAAAAGAACTTGTGGATACTGAAAATCAAATAAAATCTTCAACAAATTAATATTTTTCATTGCACCTCGTTCTGTATATTGGTCCATAATTCCCATCGAAGCACTATTGAATACAGTTTTAGTAATTAAAAAAATCGAATTTTTCCCGGTTTAACTAAATCGTGCTGCCTTGAGCATAACAACATTTCGAAATTCGGATGACATAGTCTATTAGCTCCGGGCATTTAGCTTTTACGCGGTATAAAAATGTTGATGCATTTGAGCGCAAGACGACCTGTTTTTGATCTTATTATAAATATAATTTATTAAAACTCTAATTGCTTTACCCCTTTTTGTGGCTGAAAATGAAATACCTTCTTACATTTAAAAATGGTGACTTTAAATTATATTTTAGTCGTAAGAAATATTCAGCAGCATCGGTCCGGCTCGTAACATCTTCATAGAAATAAATAACAGCTTCGTTCTGGTTCACAACTATTCACGAAAACATACAACAGCATCGGTCTGGCTCACAAATATTCATGAAAATATACAACAGCATCGGTCTGGCTCACAACTATTCATGAAAATATACAACAGTATCGGTCTGGGAAAATATACAACAATATCGATCCGGCACTAATCATTTTCAAGGAAAAAATTCGATGACATAAATATTTTGTGTATCGTGCAGGAAAATAAAGTAGAACTGAATATTTTTAAATCTTTTTTATGTAATTTTTTTAATTTTTATGAATACTGCAACAGATAAGTTTTTTAGATTTTCAAGGCCTAAAATATTTTCATTGTTTGTTTTTGGGGTGTTATGCTGTGTTGCGCTACCTCCTTATTTAGCCAACGTTTCGGACAGCGTTACAGTGTCCATCATCAGGGCAGTGCTCTGAAATATACTATATCAAATATATTGAATGATTTAATTGTGAAATAACACAAATTAATCAAATAAATTTTATTTGCCACACCGCGTGCCGGGATTCGATCCCGCGACCTTCGGATTGCGAGTCAAGAGTCTTACCTCCAGACCACGCCGACCGTTAAATCTATTTAGAAATAATAATTATTCATTTGCGACATTAATAAAGCGCCTACTAGCGTTAGTATGCAATCAATACAGGAAATTCACAAATATCAAACTGTTTGTAAAAAAGTACCTAATGGATAATGTTTCAATGGTCGAACCATAAACTGGGGACAATCTCCTAGTCATACATATGACGCACATGCGGCCCAAGTTTTAGAGCACTTACCATGTTAAAACCCTTCAACCCCTCAAGGGCTGGGGTACCTACTTTGAATAAATTGCTCTGGAACGAAGTGAATGGGAATAAACTTTTGTACAAAAGCGGCAAAGAAACGCGTCAAATCCTTTTTCAAATACAGAAAAATACCAATTTTTTATTTTCCAAATACTTAAATTTATTGTTTGTCTTAGGGAGACGATTGAAAATTACTTTCAAAGTTGAAATTTTTTGGCGCTTTTTGACAAATTTCAAAACGCGTCAGAAATAATTCAATCATTCCCATATCATTGGAAATTATTGACTTTATGAAATAGAATGTGATTCCTTTAAGCAAAATGTGCGAGGAAAGATTTAAGTAATACGCAATTTAATAAAGTAAAGAAATGTAACCAATGAGAGGATTTATTCCCGACCCGCATCAAATTTTAGCAATTGATTTCCTGAGAGGGAAAACTGGAAACGACTTAATTTGGAAAATGAGCCAAATTTTCATGACTTTGCTAAATTCCTTCTTCGTTGTCAAATAAATTGCCAAAGCCTTTTTCAAGCGTATTCTTTTTACCATAACGACTCCCATGGCGCCTTCCGACTTTTTTTATTTGGAAATATCAACAAACCCATGTTTTAATATCACATCTCCTGTGGCAACAAGAGACACTTATATAATATAACATAACTCCTGGAAAAGGCAATTACCATATTTTGGTTTCCATTATAAGAACGTTTGAGGAAAAAAATCCTAGAATAAAAGTATTTTTTGTAGTCTTTTTTTCAAATTACTACAAATATCAAAAAATGAATTGTTTAAAAGAAAAATTCAATACTTTATTAAATTTATTTGAGATGCTAATTGACGATTAGTTCTGCAATTTGGATCAAGCTATCAATGCTAAAAAAAGTACTATCGTTTTAGCACAGTGTTACGTGCTCATAATCAACATAGTAAATACATATTTAAACTAAAATTGGTTAAATTATTTCCCACTGTCACAAACCAGTTTCCATGTGTACGTAAACAAAATGGTTTATTTCTACCCTTAATAGAGTAGCGACACATTATAAGACTTGGCTCTTTCATTCCCCGGTTCGACCCATAATTTTCGTTCCCCCTTCCCGGCCTTAACGAGTACAGTTGTCATTACAAGTTTCTTCTGGCAACTATAGCGTCTTGCGAGCTTCCTAAAAAGGATTTTATTTTGTTTTCTGTATGCTCGGCTTCCCTAAATTCTTCCGAAATGACACTGAGTTTTGCTGGCGGGTTTCCGTTACAATATTTCTCCCTTTACGGTGGCGTACACAACAATTTCGTTCCCCCTTTTATATTTAAAAACTTTTCCACTTGTCTCTTTTATATACATTTCCTTTATTTTCCATCCCGCACTCTCTCAAATGAAGCTGTTGAATATCTCTCGAAGTTTTTCCCGAAGGCGGTGCAAAAACTTCAATAGTACTTTCTTAACTATGATTGAAAACACGGAAAAGGAACTTGATAATGTTGTTTACTTTCCAGTGCATGATATTACTCATTGTTTAACTTTGTTAATCAACATAATTAATTGCCAACAATTTATGTAGGTTCTCAGTTTTCAAAAGTTAACTTCAGCCAGTTATAATAATATTTGAATTCAATTAAAGTGCCATATTTAGGAAAATTGTGTGGTTCTTTACAAATTAATAGCATGAAAAAAAAAGTTATTTATATTAATAAAAAAAGACGTTGTATGAATATAAACCCAAAAATAGCATTATAAATGAATATTAGGTAACAGTGGGATGAAAAAAAAAATATAATTTGGTACACTACATTGTGTAATGCTGTTAATACCTACTGCTTATTGCATACATTTGAAGATGACATAAGTATTCTATTGATTTCAGTACCTCAATAAAAAAGATGAACATTTCAAAAAATTTCTAAATTTAAAAGAAGCGTCATTTTATTAATAAATTTGCATATAAACTGTCACTTCACTTTTACCTCATGCAATAAAAAAATAAAAAATTAATTTGAATTCCCAAAAAAAAACTAAAATAACTATCATTTCTTGCACATCTCGAAACGATCTCGATACTTTATGTTATTTATGTTATAAAAAACTGTAACCGAATATAATGACTTTTTGAAGAGGTGTTGAGTTGAGTTGATTCCAAGTTGTCATGGAATCAAAAAACATCACTGATTTAATTCCTATTACATTAAGAACATAAAATTCAATTTGAATGTTGGCAAAGCATATAACCTCAATTTTTGACACAACACGAAAGTTCAATTTACAACATGCAACTATTGTACGATTACTTGACTAAAATTGATGAAATAATAACACAAATAAGTTGTTAATATATTAAATTAAACTAATATAACAGTGAATTGGTCATCAGAATAGAAATTATGAAAACAAAAATGTTCTGAATCGTACAACAATCCTTGACAGAAAATTTGCGGGCATACGATATTTTGGTCGATATTCTTGGTAGCCTAGTGCCGAGATCTACCGTGACATTTTTTATTAGTAATAATTCGAAAAAGAAAATGTACAATCTTTATTCAAAGTGTAACAAAAACACCGTTCAACGATTGGTAAGTGTTTTTTATAAGTAAACTAAATAACTTTCAAGAGGCAGTAAAACAATTCTTAATAGCACTTTATCTTAGTTGCAGTGAGGTTGTGTAAAATCCAATCATGATTTATCGTAAAGAGTGAAGTGGATTTATTACCTATCATAAAGTAGCTAATCGCAATGAACAGAACCGCGTTATGGAAGAAGCAAGTAAACCGGTCGCAAACTAACTTCGAACAGCGCAATCCGTCGGTCGCATCCATTTACCAAGTTTCACAATTCCCGTATTAAAAATAAATTGCAGTAGCTGTTAATTTAAAGACTGTTAGCTTTAAGACTTGCAATGAAGGAAAAATATATATATAGCCCAAACTTCGAACTCAATAAGCTTTAAGCTTCACTTACGAAAGGTCTAAGAATATTTGTAGCATTTTCGTTTAGGTCATCGTTTCATTTCCAAGCCGGTGATAAGAACCACACTAAGTTATCACTGATGTTTTCCGAATTCGCTGTTGAAATTTTTAAGAATGACGCTGTAAAATAGGAATATACATTATTATAAGTGTATTAAATATCGTAAGCCGCTCATCTCACTAGGGCATTCCTGTATCGAGATAGGGGAGCTTTATAATTATAGAAATTAAAAGTGAAAAAAATATGTTTATAAACTTAAACATAACATTTTTTTTCATTTTTTCTTATTCGTTGCTTTGATGGTTACATAATTTTTGAATTTTTCGACCACCATGCTAGTGGTGCCCGTGATAATAAACCTGTTATTATTGTGTGCGCGGATTATGGTACCTACCGATTGTTTAAATCAAGGTAACTGGGAAGCGTAAATTTTGGCTCCTATTGCTCTCTCCATGACATTGGCCTTTGTCGTTCATCATTAAAAATCATCGTTCGTCGTTCCGCACCGCTACGCACATTGTTTGAATATCATATTTTGCAATTGGTTGTGATATTTGGAATACCCACAAATAAGTGCAATTTGTGAATCATTAATAACATTCGTCGCGACTACAGATCATAACTGTGTTTTATGTTGACATTGTGTTGAAGTGTTGTATGTTTATGAGAGACAACCATATAAATGAATGAACAGAGATACAATCATTTAAATGAGATATAATCATTTAAATAAGTGAACAGCGGCTACCTTTGAGAAGAGACCCTAGAAAAGAGAACAAATCTGAGGCCTTCCTTCACAACCTTTCCCCATAAACATATCAGGCAATTCGGGGTATTATTAGTTTTATTGCACACAATCCGCAGCTGATGGAAGTCTTTTAAATAATTCGCGCAACCGATTACAAAAGAAACATTAATGCAGTTATCCAAATTAAAATTATATGTGGGCATTACGTTTATAATATTTGCCTTTGCATATCTAATATGTATTTGCATATCTAATATAGCAGAAGTATATATACATAAAAGCAATTCAACGCAAGCAATCTATTTAATTTACATATGTTTTTAAATATGAAGGTAATCTTTGACAATCAAATGAGATTCAAGCCTGTGTCAGATGACGAGTTTTTTTTAATGGTCTCTGCAGATTATATGTTATTTTGTCACACAAAGCTATAATTTTCTTCTCCCTCCCCCTTAGCATGTATAGAGAGTGTGACATGTGACCACGGCAGCTCCATAATTGATCTGACCCCTTCTCCTGACTACCACTGTCGTATCATTTTCAATTATCGCCCGGGTAAGTAGATCGCGGCATATCATATAGGTCACGCCCACACTTAAAACATAATATATCATCTGTCATGTGCGACTGCTTGGGATTGTACGGCGAGCAATATGATGATATGTCCTAAAAACGCTTCGAGCGTATAACGTAGTATAACACAACGAGACAACCATTATACACAAATATTGATCCCTAAAAGTACTGATCCCTCACGACGAAGCCACTCAGAAAACAAATAATGTTAAATACAATCAGACAAACAATCAGGATCCGCAACGTGTTGGATGAACAAGAACGGCAACAGGAATTGTGTGTGGTATGTAGAACTTTGACACCTGCGGTAGGCAAAATATCACCTGGAAATAGAAGTCAAGGAATTTATATTCTAAGTGAAAGGTTTAAAGCCACGCAACTTAATGACTGTTTAAAGGCATTTGAATGGATGAAACTAAACTTTTGTTCAACGGCTTTTAATCATTTTAATCGTATCTTTAGAGAAAATTGCTTTTGAATTTTGCATTAAAATGCTTTGGAGAAAAATTGATATATGTATATAATTTGAGTAATTGAAATACTGAAACTTGAATTGAAATACTGAATATTCTGTTAGTTCTACGCGAGAAAAGAATAGCACTCGGGCTTACTTGTCTCGTCGAATCATCTCACAGAAGAAAGTAGATTGGGCACTGTAATGCATTTTTGATAACTTAAATTTAAAAAAATTATAAATTTTCTCACCACAGCAAACCTCGAGAAAAATAATTTCCCTCAGGGCCTAAGTCATCTTTGGGGATTGTGTGGAGGGGCTTTTAGAACAGAGAAAGGAGTAAACAAGTAGGAGGGGGAAAACGGAAGCCGGCAAATCGTACCACAGCCGAGCTGTTGAACTCGAGAACGAGTCGTAGAAACGACCTGTTTTCAAGGGACTAAAGATAGCGACCGGAAAATTTTTTTTTTTTTATACTTTTTCTTTTATATGGCGGTCTTGGGATCTTAAGTTACCGCGCTGACGAAAGTATGAATGTGCATTTATTCCGTGGTTTTCTGGTGAATGATTTCGATATATGTTGAATACTAAGCCAGTAACTACTGAAAAATTTAATAAAATATATTAGGTACATTATACTCAACAATGCTATGACTTTCACAACCGATTAAGATTTCTTAAGATAATCAAAATTGAAAAGTAAGCGGATATATTTGAATGAAAATCATCACCCCTTTTTGATAACGTAACTTAGAATAATAATAATAATCATTTGAAAAAGTGTAGAGCGCTTTTTTGAGAAAAATCACCTCAAAGGCGCTGTTCAATTAATTTGTTTTCTTAGGCTCTAACTAATTGTAATATTTTACGTCATTTTTATGAGAAAAGAGACATTTTGGTAAAAATATTGAAACGAGATACTGATAATTAATTATAAATTCAATTTATTTATAATCTCATTATGTTTAAAACATAATCAGGTATTTAAGTTTAGGTAGAACAATATTGAAAAGGCGAAGTGACGCAACCATATACTTTGCATAATGTCGACCGACAAAGTGTATTCAAATGCCGATGTTTTCGCATTTGACATTTTCGCCTGGCATCTAGTTTGGACCACGAGATAAATACATTTCCATAAAAGCTGCGCGAATATCCAAAGTTTCCAGGACCTACGACTAAAAGCTTGCGAATTAGCATAGTGGAACTATTCTGAAAGTGTAATAACTTGAAACTCTATACTTGTATTCGTTTGAACAAATCAGTCTGTTCGACTTGTTGAAATACCTATTGAACTTCCTGAGTTAATGTTAATTTTAAGCCAACTTTTATTCGGTTTGTCTTAATCTTGCGACAGGCTTTATGCTACTTTCAGTTCGGGAAGCTTTCACGTCTCCAGCAAAAAATTTGAATTAAAAAACGCTTTCTTCTTTTAAAAAATATGTAATTCAAATAATGCAGTACGATAGAAACAACAATAAAGAAGAACCATCGTTTTATAAACTATACTGCCGTGATAAGTAAAAATAGGTTTAGTAATTAAATATACCAAACTCAAACGCTGTTGTATTGAAGTAATATAAACAATTTGTAGTGCACGAGTGACTTTTCTTACCGGTAAATTATTTACCACAAAAGTTTGAACACACTATTGAACAGCTTTTACTAATCGCCTAATTAATATGAATGCGCGATTTTCCCCAATAGCCGGAAGGTAAATGGATGTTCCTAATGTAGGAAGCCGACATCGGATATTTCAAAGCTTATACTGAGTGCAGTCTAAGTACGCGGCGGACCAAGATTAATGTAGCGACAATATGCGCCCGAAAGTTGTGTGCAAGGATCCGGAGCTATGCACCTTCCTGAAACCTACAACCTCTAATACAACTTTCCTCTTCTATAGAACTCATTGACTTAATAAATAAAGAGAACGTATGCGGCCCTAATAGCGAATAGCGAAAATATTCTTTTACTTAATCAAACCTCAAGTACTGAGTCAAGTAGAGCCAAGTAAGTAAGAAAATTAAAAATTTGAAACTTTTGAAAACTAAAACAGGTCTCGGTACCTTACATCGCTATTTTATTACTCGGTACATCGCTATTTTTTTCGCGTAATATGAAAGGTACAAGAGGCATTCAGGACAATGATTACACTCTGTAGTTGATTTTACACCCAGAAACATAACTTTTAGGTTGTTTAATACGATAACTTGATTTTTTTTATCTTAAATTTATAACATTATTGATCAAAACGATACATATATATTAAACGCCACAGGCAAAAGTCGTCAGGAAATAGCACGTTTTCAGAATGATCGTTTGTATTAGGTTAATTCAGTATAATTTACATCAGAAGATAAAATATACCATAGTTATGCATGTGTCCGAACGTACTGGAATAGAATAAAGCTCAATTTTGTGAAGATAAATTTTGAGAATTCTTTGCCACAAATATTTATTAAAATTTAAGTTAAATTAGTTTAAAGTCATCATTATAATAGTTACACAAGCAGTTTAGAAGTAATTTCTATAATTCTGCTGACTTCTTGACAGTTGTGTAATTCGCCTCATCCTTATTAATCCGCGAACCACCAAAGCATCCCACCCGACCATCTCTCTCTCTCTCTGCTTGAATTCAATCCGGAAATAATATCCTACAAGCAGTAAGAAGGGAATAAATCAACTTCAATATACCGTCCCAAAGTAAGTATATAGTAACTCTGCAGACTATTATTTAGATCATTGGTAAAGATTACACGAGATTGATAATTTCGCTAGAAAATTATATTTATTGTATATCGACTATTGATTTTTTAAAATCTTAATCTTCACTCTAATGCTAATGCAATATCAAATAAAAAACCTTTAAGTAATTGGAGAAAGCGCTTAGAAAAGTTTATTTTTATCATCATTAAATCAACATTGTATGTTTGACAACTCTGTAAAACTCGAACTATTTGTTTAAAACTATTGCAAATCAATACATACATATGTGCTCCTGAAGACCTTGCAAATTGCCATTTCTAAGCTTAACGATGAACTAATCGTATTCGTTGTAACTTTTAATCATAATTAAATCGAAAATCATTTCACTCAGAATCCACGTCATCTGTGGGGAGGCTGTGTGGTTTTATTAACTGTTGTTGTAAGCCCGCTCCTCTGTGTTTTGTGAATCCGTGCATGAAAGTCTCAAGCTGAAATTTTTTAATAAATTCACACTTTTATTATTTTTGAAATCTTCGAAACTATCCACCCATTAAAAATTATTAAAGAAATAAAATATGGCAATAATGCGAGAGTGTGAAATAGTTTAATAACATAACATAACATAACATAACATAACATAACCACATAACAGAAATCTGTAATAAGGGCTTAAAAATGTTGGGGTTTATAACTAGGCTAACTAGAAACTTTAACAATATAAAGTGTATTAAAATGTTATATTTTGCTTATGTTAGAAGCCAACTTGAGTACAATTCTCCTGTCTGGAATCCTCATTATAATATGCACGTACAAGCTGTTGAAAGAATACTAAACAAATTCTTACGTTTTCTAAATTTTAAAATGGGTATTCCAGCAAATATGTTAAACTACAACACAATTTTAAACGATATGAATATGCTTAAATTGTCAGACAGAAGAATTTTCACTGACTTGGTATTTTTATATAAAATTCTAAATGATTTAGTTGATAGTCCGGTATTACTTGAATTGATAAGCTTCCGAATTCCACTTCGTAATACTAGAAGTCAGGATTTATTTCAGTGCAGAAATTCTGGGACTAACTACCATATGTATTCCTCTTTGCCCAGAATACTAATGGAGGGAAACAATTATACCAAGTCAGTGGACATCTTCAATTTATCTTTGAATAAATATAAAATATTGTTATTGAGGCAGTTCAGTTATGTACAATAAAATGTTTTTTCTATGCTATATATGTAAAAGCTCCGAAAAAGGGTGTTTATTTATAAATAAATAAATAATGAAAATGAAGAATATTGTAACGAAAATGATTAAATTTCAGGTTTGTTTGTAGCATGCTGGAAAGTGCTAACTATTTAGGTAAGGGATCCTGCAAAGTCTGGAACATATTTAACGTAAGAAATTAATTTGGTAGGTAAAGTTGGAGGAGACATTATGAAGACGTTAAATAGCGCCGAGAAGTTTAGTTCACAAATTTTCGTTTCTCGAATTTTCGATAAATTATCTAGCCAAGCCATATTGTTAGCGCCGACGGAGAAACTCCAACTTCAACGAAATTTTATTTTAGAAAGGCACATGAAACTCAAATCCGTAATCATTTTGTTGATAGGAAAACTTTTCCTCAGCTTCTTATATAATAACAAACTTGGATAGATACTTCGCATTTTTTTTCTTTCACAATAGCTACTCACAAATATTTTGATAATATTCAAGGAAAACATATATTAAAAACATTTCTCTTTTTATTGAAGCTGCTTCATACAGTATGCGGTGTTTGGTTTTGAAAAGAGAATATGCTTGGTTCTTACCGGGGTGTCTTTTATCCAGTTCCTTTCTTTCCCTTACCCTCACCTTGCTGGTAAAGTAATTGGAATTTGGAACGATGGAAAGAAAATAGTGTGAATTCGAGTGCATTTGTTTTGAAACAGATGAATGATTGGGACTTTTTTGGAAGCAAATTGTTTGTGTTTTTCGGGTACATAATCTCGTTTTAAAATAAAGGAAGGAACTAGATTACCAGGAATTACATAATGTGATCAATCGTTTTGTTGTGACGTTCCCTCGGGGTATCGCTATGGAACAATATTCATATATTATTATTTATTACTTGATCATCAACCAAGCCCGTACATAACTGACATTTTCTATTATTTAGTGCATACAGTAATCAAAAACAGTTTTAGATAACGAAAATGGGTATAACACGAGGTAGCTATGTGTAAACTTGCACTTTAACAATCTATATTATCTATACTAATATTATAAATGCGAAACTGCTCGAGTTTGTTTGTTACGCTTTCACGCATAAAACAATAAAACGATTTTAAAAATTCTTTTACCAATAGAAAGCTAAATTATATGCAAAGACTAAAGGCTGTATGTGATGGTAAGCTCTGGCGTTGTGAAATTATAAATATTAACATATTATATTTCTTATACGTTTTCCGTCGCTAACAAAAGCGGGTTATTGCTAACGTCAGAAAATAAATCGTTGCCGTGGAAACTATGTTGATTTTTTTTCAAGCGTCGTGGTTAATATCTATCTATCTATGTAAATAAAAATGAATCTCCGAAATGTTGTTACCTACGCGCGTAACTTCCGAACGACTGAACCAAATTGGATAATCCTTTTTTTACTATTGGTGAGCTCTTGCTGTATGAAATTCAGGTGGCACGCCAACTGTTTGAAAACTAAATGTACCGAGAATTAATGTATTGAATGCTGGAGGGGGCGAGAGATGGCGGTGAGGGGGGAGGGCGGGGGTGGCGAGATAATTAATAAGTGCAAGCGCTGTAGTTATTTCCCCCTACTACCATGCGAGCGAAGCCGCGAGGAAAAAAGCTAGTATTTTATAAGTGAAAAACACAATAAACATTAGATTTTAAAACATAAACAAGCGTACAACCGCTTTACACGGCACTAAAATTAATATTCTCTTCAATTCCACTTAATTTGAATTGAATAATTGTCAGAACTTCTATTTAAAGACTTAACTTAACTTCTATTTATGTTTAATACTGCTACCACATAACATTGCAGATTTTTAAAAATAATGTAAGGAAGTTACACAATCATGGAAAGTGCAACTTAGTTCGATAATGTATTTTAATAACGAGAGTGCCAAAATATGAGTAGGAAATATAATATATCATCAAAATTAGTTTGATATTATTATTATTAGAATAAACACGAAAAGATTTTTGTAAAGTTGCTTTATAATTAGCAACCTAGAATAGTCGAAAAAGGTGCGCGCGCTGGAAATTTATAGTTAAAAAATTGTGGTTGTGTTGTGAGCCCATACAATTGTAAATGATTATTCATACCTTTTTTCTTGTTAACCTTATTCTTTCCTAGGCATACTTTCACTCAATTCCGGCAATTTGTCTTGATTTATATAAAGTTTTTACAAGTGCATCTGAAGCTGTATTTTATAGGCAGTTTCGGAAGCAACATGCAAGCTTTTATGTTGTTTCCTGTTATGGTTTGAAAAGTTGAAAATTTTACCAATAAAAAAACTATTAAATAACTACGCATTAAATGTTATTGAATAGTGAATTAATAGTAATTAAATGGTATGGAATAATCCGTAATCAAAAAATTAATAAAATGAGTTGATATTGAAATCTAATACTGTTTCAAATGGCTCGACCGTTTTCGTAACGCGAGAGGACATCTTGGCTAATGAATTTCTGCTTAACTGTATTAACCACATATGATTATATTTCTGGAATGATCGGGTAGTTTTGTGTTGTTATAATTAACGTTATTGCCCGTGTTTATGTTTGTGTCTGTCCACGTGCTTTGCCCGTGCTGAGACTTCCATTTTACAATGTATTAAAATCCAATGAAAAGGAAAAATGAATTAGTTATTTGAAACAGAATAAAATACAATAATAAAGGCGTGAAAAGTAATGAAAAAATTAGACAAGTATTATGAGGGATTATGGCTTTTGTGTGTTATGCAAGTATGTTTTTTTTTACGATATAATTTTTTTTGTTATAATGCCTTTCTTGTTTTTTAGTCCGTCTTTTGATATTGTGTAATCTTTTTAAATGTGAAGTGCTTCTTGTTACGGGTATAAAAAAACATAAAATCGGTTAATGTTAACGCACTATAAGCAGTTGCCCGTTATAAACCAGATAATTTCCTAAGGACACATTATTATATTTAAGGGAATAGAAGATTTTTTAATCAAAGTATATTTTCTTTGCTGTATTTCCACGAGACCACGAGATTCTAAGAAATGAAAAATCCAACAAATAAAAGAACAAAACTAAAGTTAATAATATGGCGCTCCAAACATCATAAAGAGCCAAAAATTTATCCAAACTGTAAAGCGTGGGAAACTTTGTTGACTAGCTGGAATAAATGACTATCGTTGTCGTTCTCTTTTTGAAATTCAAAATTTCCCCCTCCAAAAGCTACTGTCAACGTTCTACTTTCAAAGTTTAAAGAGTCAACGGTGCTTTGAGTGATTCTAAACATTACTTTTAATGCGATATTTCAGAAATAAGAATGATGAGTCTTGAGTCTAGATGAATCATAATTAATGCATTTTAATGGAAGATCTCCATCCCTATCTAATTATGAAATTCATTCTCTCAACCCCTACAGACGCAGAATTTATAACTGGACTCTATGTATTGGTGGAATATTAGATTTAACAGTTTTGTGTTTTTTTTAATATTGTTTATTTGTTTTAAATCATTAGAAATTTCTTAAATATAAAGACGATAGAAGTAAGCGCAAAACGGTAAATTTTTAAAAGAATAAAAATTGTTGAAAATTAGTTTAAAATGAATTATGGATTCGCGATTATTTTTAAGTACTTTGTCGAAAGAATAGAGTTATAATCGATTGGATTGCTTTATTTTTTTATGAAAAATATCTACTGCTTCAAATAATAACATATGCAAGCCTTTTCGATAGGTACCTACTTCTAAACACTATAAGTACGGCCTTAATCCAGAGGTTTACCAGTTTTTAGAGAAGTTTGTGTATCAATTAGTTCCGCATTAACATGTAGTTTTTATCAAAAGTCCCTGAGGAAAAGAATCTCGCTCGTGGCCTATGTCTTTGGGGATGCTGTCTAGAGGGGATTTTTAATAAAAGGAAGGAGAGGAAGCTCTGGGAAAGAAAAAGGTATGAGGGGTGGGTAGGAATCGGGGGGTCCAGTGGGTACTCGAATGACGCATACATCTATTATAAATAATAATAATTATTATTATTAATCCATTACTCCCACTGCAAAGCAAGACGATAGGTTGAGAGAGTCCTGCTAGAGAGGTCAAATGGTATTCCTATTAATCAATTAAATCAATTTCTCTCGATCCGACCCACCACGCAGTTAGTGGGCAGAGATGTCCGTCGCCAAGATCTTTATTATAAACTTTATCTGCTTATCCGGGAATTCCTTGTAAGTCAACAAAAACTGGTCCCGTGGGGCGGTGACACCAATCCCGCCTCCCAATTTGATATTTCTACTTTAATATAAAACGGGTTGGATACCTACAGTGATAATTCAATTAAATGTCTAAGAATCGGCTTGAATAACAAAGCGCCTTGGAAATAAACTTTTTTAAAAGATTTTTTTTTTCTGATGCTGATTTTTTTTTTATTTCGATGAAAAGCTATCATAGGTTTGGTAAAAATTATTATTATTATCTTTAAATTGTGTATTTTTTATTCATTGGTTAATTTCTTTTAATTAGTAATGTTAAACACGTTATGATTTTTAAGATTTTTCTTTCATAAGACAAAACACCTAAAATTAAATCAGCACAGTCAGTATGTACCCCATTCATAAATATAATTAATTTTCATTTTTTCGTACGGCGAGTTTTATCTAGCAGAAAACCAAAAGCAAAATGGACGAGAAAAAATGTTTTTCCGACGATTTCCACAGTGAAAGAACCATTTCAAATACGTCTCATAAAATAGGCAACTATGCGAAAACACAACAAACTTTGTTAGGTATTGATTTTTAAAAACTTATGAGAAAATCCCACTATTTACAGAATTTAACAATATGGACAGCGTCTCGTTTTAGGATTTGAAAATCATATGTTTATAAAGGATTAAAATTGCAAGTTCCCGAAGAATTTAACCAGCGATTCCTGAGAATATTTGGCGTACAAAAGGTAGATGTCATTTTGCTTTCCCATGATTTTTTTTTCAATTAAATACAATAAAAATATTTTTATCATACGTCTCAACTGAGTAGTCGGGTGTAGACTAGTATAGTTGGGTCGCGTGCTGAGCATTCCGCCTCGTTTCAGCAGCACGGTAACACACAAACCAGAGCGCATTTCACCTGATCCCGTCGAAATGTATAGGAAAGTGGCGAAAAAAAAAATCATTTTTAATTGAAAAAAAAACATCATCAGAGAGTAAAATGACATCTTTTTTTTGAACTCCAAATATTTTCAGAAATCGCTGGTTAAAATCCTTTGGGCACGTGCAGTTATACCCTATATAAAAACTACAAATATATAGAGAAAATGGCGTTTAGGGCAAACAAAGCTTTCATTGACTTAAAAACAAACTTATTTTATTACATTTTTCAAAAGTTAAGAAATCTTTTTTCTGTTTAAGGTCAAAATTTATTAAAAAGATCGTTAAAATTTGATTTTTTTTAAATTGTGGTTAGAATATTATGTCGTCAAATTCAAACCATATTAATGCAATTTGCTAATTGTATGCTTTCACAATCATTCTTTGTCCGTTGCGGTTACTACGTCAATGGTGGAAATGTTTATTCAACTTCTGGGAAAGGGGGTAAGTCCTCCTACAAAAACAATTGAAATGGCGGGGAGCTAGACGATGAAGTAACTGTAGAGAATATTTTAGATGTAAATAATTCAGCTTGCCAATTTTTATTTTTCTTCATGGTCATAAAATGTAATCGCACTTTTAACTTAAGATTAACACTTTCTGAACTCCTAGCCAAACTGCTTTTATGGAACGAATTAATTTTATTTGAACTTCATGTTGTATGTAGCGAGTAGGTAGGTACTGCTAAAAAAGATTTTATTCAATAATGACATAATTTTCTCAAAGCTGGCAACACTCGTAGCCGTAAACTCCTCCCATTTATCCATCGATCAGACTCCGATAACAAAGCACTCTTCAGCGCTCTTAAAATGTTATATTTCTGTAATAATATGAAATCTCAATGGTGTACTGAGTAGTGAAAATGCTTACAAAAAACCTTCTTCTTCATATTAAACCATTTACTTATTGTACGTATATTTATAAAATTGACAGCTTCAACTTAAAATAATATTAAAATTGATCACCACGAAATACTACATGAAAATATTCAATACATTAACAACTGATGATATTTTTTCCTTTCGAATTAACGTTCTCAGAAATTTGTACCATCGTTGGATATAAAGTTAACGTATTCATTTACAAAGGCGTACTCGGACCGGATTACAGAAAGTTTCTCTTCGCCCAACAACAGCCCCATTCGCGTATTAGGAAATAACACTTTAAGCTTCAACCCGTACGTATATTTTTTGGAATTTCGAGGATCGATTGTGTTCAGTGCGTATGATTTTGTTTGCTAAGATATTTTATTCTGTTGTTAAAATGAAGAGATGGTTAGTTGTCAAACGATGGCCGCCCTGTAGTTACTCAACTTGAATGTAAAAAGTACCCATAATACATTGGTGTTCTACATACCTTTAGGACTTTTACAAAAATCATGTTTAAAATATTGCTTCAGTCTGTGATTTGGAGATTTCTGTTAAATATTTCACTAAACTCCAAAAAAACACTATACCCATTATTGAACGCATCTTCAAAGATGACATAGAAGTGAGGGAAATTATTTTCATCAGGGCCTCCTGTGTGAAGCTCATGTAAAAAAAAAGACTTTGTGTAAACCTACCTATTTTTTTGCAATCTTTACTTCCCGGGGCGAAATGTATGCAAACTTCACATAAATAATATTACGAAATTACGGGCGTACATAATACTAGGTGTCGAAGTGGGGGTGGAGGCGTGACTAGGGATTAATGAAGAGTGGGGGGAGGAGGTAGAACGGTTGTTAATAGGAACATACTATCTAAGGTAGACGTTCAAAATGTAGTGGCAAAAGTTACGTTGTTGCATTTAATTTAAAAAACACTCTCTGGTCTTAGTTGAAGAGACTAAAATTCTTTTTTTTTTTTTTATTTCCAGTATGAAATTAATTATAACGCATCTCCATTAGAGATGAGGAATAGAGTTGAGGAGCTGAGTTGTATGGTTCAAAATCAAAAATACATTTCAAAATTAATAGACTCCTTTGTTTTAACCACTTTTATTATGTTTATAAAACCGACATTTTTCGAGAGCGATGCTCGCTTCCTCGGCGTTTACTAAACAATAATTATAACAATAGACTTAACGGTGTCAATGGAAAGGTACGACTGCGAAGGGGGAAGGGAGTAATTGAGGGCACAATTTACAAAGGGAAAATAGTGAGTCACGTATAAATATTTTCTGATTATTTATAATGTTTAAATTTGAATTTACGCTCTATATAATTTCTAATATTTCCAATTTATCAAACTGAACGCCATTAAAAGTACAGTGAATAATTCGATTCCACTTCTGGAGTCACAAATGTGATTAGTCTCCAACAAATGATTGGTAAGCTCCGAGAAACTACTATTGTTAAAACATTTCAAAATGTTCTTTTTTCCTGATTTCAAAGTTTATCGAAGTTTTACCTATATGAAAGAAACCACAATCATATTTTAATAATTACATATTTATAATAAACACGATGGTATAACTTTGTTTAATTCCACTTTTTATTTTCTTATCCAACTAGTTTCGGTTCAACCTGAACTATTTTTATTCTTCCCTGAAGAAGGTTCAGGTTGAACCGAAACTAGTTGGATTAGTTTCGGTTCAACCTGAACTATTTTTATTCTTCCCTGAAGAAGGTTCAGGTTGAACCGAAACTAGTTGGATAAGAAAATAAAAAGTGGAATTAAACAAAGTTATACCATTGTGTTTATTATAATTATGTATTCCCACAATGTGTTTGCTACATGTGAAAAAATTACATATTTATTTTTGAACCATTAGATATTTGATTCTGTTTTTCTTTCCACATAAAAAGCAGTTCACATGATGATAGTTGATTACTAATCCTCGTTAAAATCGTTTTTCTTAATATTACTGCAAATAAGTTGACCTCCAAATGATTGTTAATATTATTTCCTATCGATAAATTCTCGCTGAGTATTAAACTGTAGCAAAAGGAAAAGCCGTAATACGCTTACAAGTGGAAATACAGAAAGCTTCTTTTACACCATTTAGATTCTAATGGAACATTCCAAATACAGTGGTTTTACATTGAATGCATAAATATTTTTCATGTACTTACTACGGTTTTACACTTGCGGTGTTCGTGTTTTCTTTTTCGCTGGTAAATACTTTCTTACCTACTTTGGATTATGTAACTGTACAGAAACATCTCTGCAGTGAGATAATGTCAATAAACATGTTTAGCATTGACACCTCGCAAAAATTATTTTTGTTTCTTATGTCTGAATAATTGAATCAATAAAAGTAGAGAGAAGCAGTTTGTCTTAATGAAATCTCCTTTTTTTATGATAATTATCTTTTAATTGACATACATTAAGTAAAATAAGCAGCTTTATGGCCAAGTTAGGCGCCACCGAAGTGCGTTAAATTCTCCCAGATGACTTACTACTCTTCCATCGCAATTCAAGCAAAAATGTCAACTTTTAAAGTATAAATTTTGAGATAATCGGGACCATAGATAATCTGGAATGTTTTTGTTTGTGAAATGGTTTTATTGACAAATGCTACACAAAATCTTTTTTTTTTGTAACTAAAAAACGTTATTCTGAATACCAAAAAGAGTGCGATAGATGAATTTCATTATTTATCCGGAATGTTTTTGTTTGTGAAATGGTTTTATCGACAAATGCTTCACAAAACCAATTCGTAATTTTTTTATGTAACTAAAAAACGTTATTCTGAATACCAAAAAGTGTGCGATAGATGAATTTCGTTATTTCAGAAGCAAACAGGAACTTGAAATCTTTAAAGATCGTTAAAATGTAAAAAAAAGCGTTTAAGTTAATCCTCTTCAATTTTTTCCCAGCACAGTTTTTACTTGTCTGCGTAATGGCGGGTCCTCTGTCAAAGGCTCGCAACATTACCGTCCCCCGAGCAGCGGGAAGTTGACCACTTACGGCCGTATGATCCAATTTATCAAGCAGAATGTGCATACAAAGGAATTGTTATTCTTTGCAGCAGACACTGTGTCTTTGAACAACCGATTTTTTGTTGCTTTTGCTTTCGGCTCTCTCTGGCTGCTTTCTTGAGTACTATCATTATTATATCATATTACAAGTCTTACTAATGGCGCTATAGAAATCATCCAAAAATTATAATTATTATTTCTACCCTACTACTCCAAAGAATTTGGTACTTTTCCAATTGAGTAATTTAATCATAATAATATATTAATTACATAAAGGTTTCTTGTCTAATTCGTCAAAACACTGTCTAATGCGTAGGTATTATATGCTCTGCGTTAGCTAGTGGAAACATCTTAAAGAAAAACTAATTTGTTTTTGTTGTAAAAAAATAAATCTTTGAACAAAATGGCATCCTCTGTTTTTGTTCGAGATAAGTTACGAACTTGATGGTTAAAGTTTGTTAAGTTTATCTTGTTATACCCTACTGGGTTTTAATGTATATAATTAAGTTGCACAAGCTTTTCCAATAATGCAAAGTTATTTTTTTCTGTAATAAAGCAATCAAAATTCCTGTAAAATTAAGTCAGCACTGCATAATATTTATTTTTATACATGAATATCGTGTATATTGTTTTCACAACGTAGAACTTATAAGTGTCCGCAGTAATATACAAATTAAATTACTTCATAAGAAATTCAAGTGGAAAACTTATTTCTGTAGCGGTATGTGGGTCCGGCGTAGGCTTCGTATTGAGATATGTATTACCTTATTCACTTACACGAGCGCTGGACATGCAAATTGTTTAATAGCATGTTCCGGACATGTTTGGCCTATTTTCTTCATCTATGAAGCGATAAGGTTGGCATTTTGAACAAAAGACAAAGAAGTGTTTTTCCACAACTTTGCATGACCGCATTTGACTAGTTTTCCACTCTATAGGCATTATTCCATGTATTTTCAACGAAAAATCTACATAGATAGGAATATAGGTTCCTATTCTACCCAGTTTTTGGTAGTGAGAGTTTTATTTAGAGGTTGAATATTACACGATCAAAATGAACGCAGTTTATGAAGAACTTTTCACTTTTCCGAAACGTTCTCACCTACCCACCGTTTTTTTATATGATTTACTGCAATGATTTTTTTCAAGAGCTTCTTTCCGATGTAGTGCAATTAGAAATTTGATAAAGGAAAAATGGGGAAATGGAAGATTGCGGTTCAAACCTGGCGTCCCCAAAACCGGCTAAAACTAATTTCAGCAACATTTCAAAATTTAAATAGTGGGCTTTCATCAAGGCAATACTGCTATTTACCACTCTTTTTTTCCACTAAAATTTCATTTATTTATTACCATTGAGCATTTTTATCGCCATTTTTTTTATTCCTCTTTATTTTCCACCTTCTCAACTCCACATATTGAAAAATATTAATAATATATTAAAATACAAAACTCAAAGGCAAACAAGACCGTCAAAACAGTAAAGCGTAATATAATAATTTCCTCAAATAACAATTAATCTCAAGGCGTCCCTCGTTTTCTTTTCCTTACCCACATCAAGTTATTTCAATTTTGGCCTATTATTTCATCTTCGCGTTATGTAGGTCGTGCTTTTTATGCAAATGGAAAACCGCGCCATATCTCGGGACATAAATCTTAAAAATTGGCGGCCGACGGTTGTGTTTTTATGCCGAAGACGGCGCGACTCCAGGAAAGCGAAAAAAAAACGGAAAAAATGACGTTTTTTCATCGGGTTTGTGGACAAATGCGATAGTACCTATGTGTCTTTTAATAAGCATTTAAATGAATTTGACTCAAAATTTACTATTCAGATTCAAGCCCAATTTCTCGCAGTATATTTCACTTTTAGATACTACTTCGTCATTTTATTTCTTATCGAAGTTTTTTTTAAACTATGAAACAAAACTATGTTCCGTTGTTGCTATTAGTCGAATGATGAAAGTTAATTATTTTGCAATGCTTTCACTTATGTATATCTGTTCTCTAAAGGATAAACCACGTAAGTCCATAGTTAAGTCTTATCCTTTAAGGTAAAGATATTAATTGTTTACCACCTTAATACATTTCTTTTAATTTTTTTAACGGAATTTCAAATTCAATATTTAAAAAATAATTTTAAATATTATTTTGTCTATTTTACAGAAAACGGTTTTTTTATTTACAGGCTGAGTCTAGTTTACCGATTTGCAAAAACATATTTATTAATTTGATGTTTTTATTTCATTATGGAAAATGATCCAATTTCCGGGAATTTAACATAAGCGCCACACAGGAGGCCCGAGTAAAATAAATTCCTTCATCCTCAGGTGATGCTGCGTGGAGGGTTTTTTTATATATAGGAAGGAAGAGGAGGAAGTTCTGCAAAGAAAAAAAACTACCTTACTTAGGGTTGGGTAGGAGTCTGGGAGCCAATGTATGCAGGGGTGACGAACGTGTGCAAGGTGATGGGTGAGATCATTGACATATATACTGGAAGATGGAAATAGGCAAGGCTGGAGAGGTCAAAAGGCCCCCTCGACCCGTCCGATAGGTAGACCGTTGCCAAGTCCCGAATAAACCTCACCCTTTGAACCCGGGAAACCCTGCCAAGTCACCAAACGTAGTGAACCACTACTGCAGGAATGGCGGAGTGAACCAATTTTTTTATTAGGTATAATTTCTGCTGTGACAATTCCTTTTTTCAATCTGTTTATTTTAAACCTGTGCAATGGTTTCAAAAAGAGTATTTAGTGTAGTTATCGTTGGTTACGATTAACCTATTTTATCAAAGTTGTGATCTAAGACAACCTTTATTTTCGCGTCAGCGCTGAACACAAACAATGTTTTAACCACAAACCTTCGTCCCAAACTAAATCCTCATTTAACTGTTTTTTTTTTTTTTTTTTTAATTTAAAATAAAACGACACATTAAAGGGAAGAGCAATGTTCGTGCATAGATTTATCGCAGCATGGCTGGACATTTGCATAATAAGGATTGAGACAAATAATAGTCCAAAGTAAGAGGACTGTGATCTTTTTCATGCATAACTTAAATTTGTATTGGAGGTCAAAATACCCAACCAAACTGAATAATAATGTTTTTTATTCAAAAAATATAGCAAATTCGTAGTACGAATCACTGCTACTTATTTATTTGTGTTTTAAATTACAAAAGAAAGGTCATCAAAAAATTCAATTTTTCAAGATTTTAAAGTTAACTTTAGGAAGAGTTGATTATAGGTATTTATAATAATAATGTTATGCTATTTTCTATAAAAATATGATAAAATAAAAAAAATAAATTATTTAAATTATATTTTAGACGACAGATTCACATTTGAACACAAATTTGTCGTTGTAAATTAAAATTTCCTCCCAAAATCTCACTTTTTACAATATTTCATTTTTTTTTTTTATTTTTCATAACTTTATCACATTCAGTTTGTTTGAGTATTTCATCCTCAAATCCAAATTTTAGTTTTGTATGAAAAGGGTCGCACGACCGTTTCTCTTAATAATAATTATGCAAAGGGAGTTTAGTTTGCAATTATAGCGGAAAAAATTACAAGCCGAAAACTTTTCAGCTGTCAGCTACTTCAATTAAAAAAAATAGCTTGATATTTCATTCAAAAGCTAGCCAACCACACGCAATAATTGCTGGACAGAAGTTTTGTCTTTCAACTGTCCAAATGTCGGTGCCCAAAAATTAAAAAAATAAGATACTTGCAAAATATTATTTTATTATTATATTTAACAAATGCTTTTTTCGTCACAGTTTGTAAACCCTGATGGAGGTGCCAGTGAAAATATAACATCGGAATCAAATTAAAATCTTTGAACCGGCATTTATTCTTCTTGGGCAGTAACTCAATCACGGGAACAAAGCTCATCCAAATTTTGGAAACTTTAAATTTTTGGTAATCACGAAATGCTGTTTTTTTTTAAAACATCAAACCCGGCTTGCCCTAGTGCTAGTAAGGCGTTCTGCCCACCGACTATCATCTGCCATTTAAATGAGAGAAAACTATTGAACACTAACAATCACTTATCTTATTCAACCGATAGAGGGATGAATGGATCAAGTAATAGTATCGGTTTTCACATTGACTAAATTTGCATAATTTTCTTGACTTAATCTGCCGTTTATTCATTGGTTATTAACAGTCGTTCTTGAGATCGCTGAAAACTGACAAATACGTTAAAACCTCCATCTACTTTCTTGTGCTATATAATATTACAACGATTCGGTAAAAGGGTACTTGCTCGACTGTCTAAGAATTCCTTATAACTCCGCTAAGAATTCTAATGATTTACGAAAACAACAACAAAATGAATATCTTGTTATTGCAATAATCTACCTTCAAAATCTGAAATCGGCAATTAGACCATTATGGCCAGACAAAAGGCTGTTCTTTAATCTTGCCTATTTAGTATTTGGTAAAGGTAATTAAGGCATAGGTTCTAACAGACACTACCTAGTTCTAGGTAGTATTAGCAGTTCGGTATTCACAGATTGCCATACTTGTGATGTGATTGATACTGAAATGGCGTGACTAGACACAATAATTAACATGAACCAGCCAAGTTATCTTCTGCTATTCGATACGGACTAAATGTGAACAATTGATGGGGTGGAATGTGGTATACTTTATACTGATAAATAATTAAGTCCATTTTTTGTCTTAATAACGATATTTTAAAATGTACTTTTTAGCTTACGAATTTATATTTTTTATTCAACCTTTACCGTACAACTACACAAAAATAACCGAAAATGGTGTAAAGCCGATTATGACAATATATAAACAGACATAAAAACTTTAAATGGTGTAGACCTGCGAACGTCGAAATTAATATAACGTTTCAAGATCTGTAATAAGAAAAAAATTGGAGACGACGACTGTAAAACGGCAAGATCAAGTTAATCAAATATTTAGGCAGGATCATGTGACTGAAGTAAGGAGCTTTTGCTAAGGGAGAGTTGTGTGGCATACCATCCTGTCTGCCTAACCTATAAGGTTCAACAAGTGTTCAAAATATTGTTTACCTTTTAGTACCACGAGTCCATCAATTTTAATAAAAGCGACAAGCTGTTGCCATGAAGGACATATTTTTTCGCCAACGGGTCGAAATGATTTGTAGCTTGTCACTTTTATTAAAATTATTGCTGGTCATAGTTCAAGACTAAGGAAGACTGAGGAAGAGTAGGTAGGGGTCCTGGACCCCTACCTACTATCTCTCTTAACCGCAAATATTTACGTATTTTGACAGATGTTTGTCAGTTTCGCAAACCTATCAGTCGTAAACCCGTAAGTTACAAACTAAAAACTTATACGTTTCTTCTCACAGCGACGCCCGGTTTTTTCCTTGTATTTTTGACATTTCTCTATGGTTTTGGTACTCACTTCTACCGTTAGTAACTTAAACGCATTAAAATCACGTTTCCCAAACCGGGTCGAAGAGCTCCGGTTTGTTAAACTAATTTGAAACTTAGTTGACACTTCGTCTAGCGACGCATTTCTCGAAGTTAATACATACGAATTTCTTGAAGGTAAGTAATATGATTTATTTAATTATACCTCAGCCGGGCCGGGGTTGGAAGATGTGTATCGGATTTGTATATTTATGTGTGTATCTAACTGCCATACTTTTAGGCACAGATTATCGTAATTGCACTTCGTTTCAGCAATTCCTACTAGAGACATTTACATGCATTACTATTTACATGCACAAAATAGGTTTTTAGTTTGGGTTATTTAAGTAATTTGTGCGCATTTCGATCAAAGCGAAACTTTCGCAAAAGTCGAAGGGCAAAGGGATCGTTTAAAGAAAATTTTAACTTGAAGGTTAACTTGAGTAAAAATCGAATTTGAATACATTTTTTACATCTCCCTTATAAAAAATAGTTTGTTACCTTTACTATAATATTATGTGCCAAATAGGTATGGGTCTGTTGCAATCTTATTAATAATTTATGTGTAATATTTTAGCCACAATGGAAGGTTATTTCCGCCTCCAGATTCACAATATGATTTTGCACAATGAGCAATACGGGGTAGAAGCAGCCCGAAGAAGGCAGTTAAGGGACCTCTCTGACCCGTTGAGCATGCCTGGACCACTGTTTATGGCGCATTACCGCCTGTCGCAGGACTTGTTCATAGCTTTGTGTGACGAGTTGAGGCCGTTACTCCCTGTACCTAGGAGAACAACCGGAGTGCCCTTGGAGCTTAAAGTGAATATAACGTTATTTAATTTATCACTTTTTCTTACAATGACAAACCCTAATCCTGAAAATTAACAGCACATTCCTTATTGTGGAAATAACATTACGGTAACTGTTTTTTATTTAGTTTGTATTTCTTTCTTCCTAACTTATTTTTTAATGTATTTGCCATATTCATAATATATTTTAAATTATGATGTCACATATATTTTAAATTATAATGACCCAAAGTATCTGCTTCATAAGAACAAATATTTTTTATGTTTCAGGTTCTAACGACACTGTGTTTTTTGGCAACAGGGTCGTACCAAAAAGTAGTGGGAAACGACTTCCATTCTAGCGTTTCCCAACAAACGGTAAGCCGACACATGCGTGAAATAGTGTCGGCTATAAATGGAATCATGCACCGACACATTAAGTTCCCAGGAACACAGCGAGAAAGGAATGCTGTGAAACAAGGGTATGTTCTGATTTACTATATTTGGTGGCATATTCAGATGACGGGCTAATGTGTAACTTTTTTATGTAATATTTCATCTCTGTTGAACTCAAGAACGAGTCGAAGAAGCGACCCGTTCTCATGTGACAACCGTGTTGGACGCGTTTTTGGCTTGTTTCCCGACTACGCACCAGTCTAAGGGATTAATGACACTAGTTCCTCGGAGCATCTTCCATTAAAATAACGGTAGAACAAGGATAGCATTCCCACCCGACGCTTGAGCTCTAAAGATTGCAATCCGTTTGTTAAGTTAGGAGAATCTTTCAAACGGACCGCCCGTTTCTGCACAGAGTCAAGGGTTTTTTCATGTAGATTTGGATGGAAACCAAATTTAAGGAAAGAACGGTTTGATTTTACGATTACAGTAATATTAATTTTATAGCATGTCGTCTCTATCGAAGTTGAAGGGAGGAACAATAAGAATTACAAAAACAACAAAGATCATGTATGTGGTGTAATATTTTATATTTGTACTTAGAGGAAAACATAAGTCTCCATAAAACAGTTAGCAATGTATCACAGAGAAGATTACTCATTTAGAACACATACAGTAAAGGAGAAATTGTAAAATATTTTTTGATAAACAAGTACATAGAAACAATAGGAAATACATGGTATGATACATGTATATTGTAATGACAACATTAAAAAAATACAATATTCATTCTAATCGAACAAAACGTTATATTTATACTAAGCTTAAGAAAAGCGTAGCCATTCAGCAGAGAATGTGTGCACAAATTAAATAGTTATATGAAAAGCCCACTGAATTTCTACAGTATTTCCACTGATCCTCGTTTTCTGTACATTATGGTTACTCTAATAATCTCTTCCAAGGTATATTGAAGATTTAATACAATCTAGAGAGCAATGTTTCTTTGGATAAATTGTATAATTCCTCATTAAAAATAAAAATAAAATGTTACATTAAATACACATTTAGAAAACATACAGTAAAGGAGAAATGGTAAAATATAATTTGATAAATAAGTACATAGTATCAGTAGCAAATACATGGTATATTGCAATGACAGTATAAAAAAAACAATATTCATTCTAATCGAAAAAACTGGCAATAATACCACGCGGCTATGTATTACATATGACGTCATTGCCTGTCGCGGTTGCTTTGTCCCGGTGACTAGCTGTCACTCGATCACAGTGGAACCGGCTATTGTTGGAACTATATTCGGCTATAGTTCCTATGGGTATTATAAAATGGTCACCAACACCCAAACTGTGTGAAGCCGATTCAAAAGCCACCCGCAGAGCCTAGCAGCAAAAATTTCCCATTTGACAAGGGGGCACTTCTCAGTTTTTTGTCCTGAAAAAAATAAAAATAAAAAATTAAATTCATAAAAACTATATTGATAGTACCTATATCTTATTGAATCATAAAAATTGTGTTTCAGATTTTATGAGAAATATCAGTTCCCGGGCGTAATTGGATGCATAGATGGAACACATATAGCTATAATAAAACCCAAAATCCACGAAGAGGCATTTTTCAACCGAAAAGGTTTCCATTCGTTGAATGCTCTCATGGTAAATAAATATTTAGTTTATTGAAATGTATACAGAATAGCCAATCATACAGTCATATAATATATCACACTATTATTCCACCCTGCAGATTTGCGATTCCAGCTTGAAAATAATAGCGATATGTGCGAGGTACGGAGGTGCATCGCACGATGCACATGTATGGCAAATGATGGCCATAAAACCACCCTTGGAAGAAGCAAATAACCGAGAAACTTTCTGGCTTTTAGGTAAATTTCTTTTATGTATACATGATGATTTGTTAAAGTTTGCAATTTTTAATTATATTTGTTTAAATGTATGTAATAATTTGAATATTTCAGGAGATTCGGCATTTCCACTTAGACCATACATGATGACTCCCATTTTAAATGCGGCACCGGGATCACCAGAGGACCATTATACAAAAATGCAATGCAGGGTCAGAAATTGCATAGAACGCTGTTTTGGAATTTTAAAAGCAAGATGGCGCTGTCTCCTAAAACATCGCGTTCTTCATTATACGCCAGAAATGGCAGTGAAGATAGCCAATGCATGTGCTGTTCTTCACAACATGGCCATTGAAGCTCAAATGCCAGAACCAGAGGATGTGATCATTGAAGACGATTTTAGAGAAGTATTTAATGTTAACGATCAAAACAATGATAACCTTAGGCAAGGTCGGATAACTCAACAAGAGCTTGTTCAGACTCTCAATCGCCAAATTTAAGTATCTCTAACCATCTTTGTCATCTACATTACTGAGGCTTCATACTCCTAATGTTGTCATTTTTGCTTTGTCTGTTTTAAATTACAATAATAATAATATAATAAGTTACCATTTTACCCAATGTAAAAGCCCCAAAACACAAACAATTTATTTATTTACAAAATAGTATATAAATAAATTATAACTTACACTCCCGTTTCAGCAGTTCTGCTAAAATCGCCTCTCTGAACCTGGCATCTTCACTCCTCTGTGTGGCCATGCTGGCCAGCATGGCGACCACGCCGGACCCTATGGTGGTCATGCCGGACCCCATGGCAGTCATGCCGGACCCCATGGCGGTCATGCCGTCCCCTATGGCGGTCATGCCGGACCCTATGGCGGTCATGCTGGACTCCACGGCGGTTATGCCCGCCAGCATGGCCGCACAGAACTCTTCCAATTTCGCCTGTTTCCTCTCCTCCAGCGCCAACTTCTTATACCCTAGGATGAGCTTGCCCCTCTCCGTGCAGTTTTTTGCAGCTTCCTCCTCGAGGAACCTCTCGGTGTTTTTTTTATTAACTGAAAGTAAAATGTTATGTAATTTTTTTATAAATATATTTGTTAAGAGTGTGTTATATGGCAGAATGGTATTTTGCTGGAAAATGGCTCTCTAAAACGGCTTTAATACTACATTTTGTTTGTCATTCTCAGACTTGATATTTTTTGTTACCAAATAATGGACTATTATTTTTCAATTGCTTATTTATTTTTTTAATTGATGTAGGCATTCGACCATAAAAAATAAAAACATTGATACACCATACAACCCACTTTTAAAACTTAGATCTATGATTGTCGCATTAATAACGATTTTACACAATATTTTTAAAAACGAAAAGCAGCGACACTAATTCTAACAGAAAAAATTAAGAAATGCTAGAAAAATCTATTACGGGATATTGAAACTATTGGAATGTTTTGCATTGCACTACCCTATGCTTCTGTCTTTCTATGTATCCTGTTTGCTTCTATCTATCTATGTATATTATGCGTTGCTAATCGTTCATCCGATTGCGATGACACTTTTGGGACCATTGCAAGCCCGCGATGGTTTCTATATAAACAGTGAGTTCTGGCATCATGAAATTATGCGTTGCCAACCGTTCATCCGATTGCGATGACACTATGGGGATTTAATGTTGCATGCCAGCGATAGTTTCTATATTTAATAGCGAGCTCTGCCGTGAACTCACTAGTTTTGGAATAAACGATAATTATTATATTTGTTGTATTAAAATATAGAGTGAATGTCGCTGCAGTTTTGTCATGGTTTTCTGCAGCCTTGCACGACAGCTACTGCCATGGTTAAAAAAGATTATTGTTTAGTTGTACTAAATAACACAGAATAATTTAACAAATATATAAATAAAAAAATAAACTTTCTTTTATTTCTTGAGGTCAATATTGTAAATGATGTTATTAATATGTATAGATATTCTATCAAATATACGTTCCCAAACAATTTGGGGATAGTAATCATAATGATGAGTTCTAGAAAATATAGTTTAATAGACAATACAATAAATGGCTGAATATTTAGAAGTTAAATATAAAACACCATAAAATCGACTCCAAACGTGAACTACGAGATTCCAAACGCCGTTTATATCTAGCGAAGAAATAGTAAGGTTGTCTTGTCCAGTTTACGAATTATGTAGGGGTATCATATGCCTTTAAATACGATTTTTACTCTTTTTCATAACATTATTCCCATTCACCCCAAGATACTTCATTGTAAGAACTTACTCTGTCCTTCGTCGGATGCCTTTTGCTTGGCGCCGACGCGGGGAAAAGTCTCCATCGGGCCAGGCACCGCGGGCAAGACTTCCTGCACCGGCACCGGCACCTCAGGAATAACCTGGGAACACGGCCCTGGCAAAACAATTTCTATTTCATTCTGCAAGAAAGTAATAAATTGTCTTATTAGGTTTTCACCATCCATATTAAAATATAATTTGCATGAATATGATCTAAAAGTCCAGATATGTGCAAAATGGGTACCCAAAACCATATGAAATGGAAATGGTTTTCAGAAAAGCATTTCAAACGCAAAATGCCTATATTCAAAAAAAATTTAAAATGAAAATGGGTGAAAAAATCCACTTAAAAAGCAAAATGGAAAATACCCATTTTGCATATTCATTTGAAATAGATTTATTTGAAATAAAGCACATCTCTGTCCGAATTCCCCGTCTCCTCTCCATTTAATCCATCAATGGGCTGTCGCCCAATGATGCCTAACACCTTTTCTTCGAGTGGAGTAAGCGGCGGCTGCCTCGTTATTCCGCCCCCAGTTCGGTTCAACTCCACTCGAAGCCCCGATGCCTTCTTCTTAGTATTGCTTTTCAAGTCCCGCCAAGTCTGAAACAATTGATAAATGATCATCAGAAACCAATAAAATAAGATTATTTTGAGAAACGTGTTTGTATCAGGTTCAATAAAGTATTATTTTATTATGTACATACTTGCTGCCATTTGTCACCGGATTTCACGGCTCCAAATCCGATGTCGTTCAGGGTTTGGGCCAACTCGTCCCACTCCCCCTTGCTTCTGACTCTGCCATCAAGCCCGTCGCACCTCCCCGATGCCATGGCCGGCTTCTCTGCAAGCCTTGCCACCAACGCATCCATTTGGTGCCCTGTCGCCCTTTTAGTCTGTAGAAATACATTATTATTATTATTATTAACTAACAATGCAATCAATAAAAACATACAATGCGATTGGTAATAATAGTATCCGGCTGGCGATGGCAAAACGAAAATTCCAGAGCCGCTCATTAAGGCAAAACAATTAAATTTTCGTAATTTAACCGGTCAAATTTGTTTTATGGGGCCAACAGACTTAGCCATAAAAGATCGTTTGGCGTATTTCGGCTAGCCATACATTATCACCGCCAGCTGGATACTAGTAATAAATAATTGAATGGTTCCATTAACGGAAGAGGAATCTACAAATAAATATTCAAATTTAAATGTTAAACACTTCATTCAAAGAGAATCGGAGGTTATAATGCTAAATATTTCCGGGAAAGTTCCAATATCTTACGAAATACATTTACCAATCAATGTACACAAACACAAAATAAACATGAATGTAGTAAATTATCATATGACTTACGTTCATTGCTGTGCAGATAAAAACAAATTCGAAATGTCAAACACACACCGCACACTTCTCGTAAATATGAACCATAAATAAAGGAATTAGCGACCCATAGACATTACGCGAATAGACAATCCACATTATTCTATATAGAGTGTGAAAGCCAAACCTTCCGACGCTCGACGACGCTTTCGTAAACCGTAGTGCAGGTTTCAGTCCAATGTGATAAGTTACGAACTTAGTCGACTGTGAAACCAGAACTTAGTAAGAGAGATAGAGAGTAGGCCCCCAGTAGAGAAAAAACACAAACCCGTTTATCATATCACCGAGTCAAAACGAACCAGTTTTGTTCGAATGTTGATAGGTGGACCATAGTATTTAATAATTTCTTACGAAGACAAGTCCTTATTTCCTGGCCAAAGGAAAATCGGTTAAATAAAGGTTATTTTTCTGTATATTTTCGAAGAAATCGAGAAATTGTGCAGAGAACAAAGGTAAATAATTTAAAAAAATGTTAAGTCCTCCACTGCGTCTGTCTGTTTGTTTGGGATAAACTCAAAAACTGCTTGACGGATTTTCATGCGGTTTTCATCATTAGATAGAGTAATTTATGAGAAAGGTTTAAATATTTCATTTGTCAAAATTTTGTTTAAATTGCTTGAAATATATAATTAAAGGTGAATGAATGTCTGTATGTGGTGGAAAAGCGGGCTGGCAAGCGGACGGTGTGGATTTGATTTGTATGTAAATTAACAGATGGCGGTGTGAGCTAAAAGGTTGGGTAATCATCCAGTAGATTGCGTTGTATTTCGTTAGCCACAGCAACGCGTGGCTGGGTCAGCTAGTTGAATATATAAAAGAAATTAAAATTACAATGGAGTTCTACAAAATAAACTCGATGACAATAATTAAAACAAAAAATTAAATAAAAATTTTATTATTATTAGTAAGTATTTTCTGGTCAAAATTCAATATCAATTTTCACAGATTATATAATTGTAGACTTACTTATATATACGTGAAAATATAACATATCAAACAATGGGACAAAAATATATGAATTTGCCATTTTGCCGCGCAGATCCTGTTAGTTTCCGATATCTCATAAAAGAATCAGGGCTTAGCTCCGCCGCTAACCTCGTTATCCGCCGCAAATCATCACAACTTCTGCTAAGCGCTTTTCCAACTGAAAGCTCGCTGAGATAAAAAAAAAAAAACTCCAACCATTGACAAGGCGACACGCGTGCTACAAGACTTTGCACTAAAGGAAAGCTCTCGTCTAGCGTAATGCCAATAAACTCACCGCGCGAGTCGTTCTGACATTTTGCTCGCCGGGGCTTTTTTGCACATGAATAAATAAAATCGCCACCTGCTCGTAACAAAGTTTTACTTTTACGTCGTGAAAACATTAACCCATATTACGGCGCCCACCTGAGTGGCAAATGTTTTTCTTGCCAACTTGCCACTTCACCAAGTGTTTTTAAGTGTGGATTTTTCCCGTACTTAGTGGCTTTGAATACATTACGCAAAATAAGTGATATAAAGTGAATTCGGTTTGTTCCACACATGTGAGTTGTGGGTTTACGCACGGACGAAGCTATACAAATATCATTAAATTTTAGTACGTTAAAAGTGTCTTCTCTGGGGAAGTTTTACCATAATGGTTCTGCGCCAATTTTTATTAATCCTAACTACCTAAGGTGTTACTTACAGCGTAGGTACGAATATTGTTATTTCTCTTGAATAGATTATTTTCTTTACAACTTTAGAAATAAAAAAAGCCTTACATGACACTAAACATTTTTCTGTTATGTACATATGTACAAATTAATTGTAACTACGAAAATCATAGTATAGTTTAAATGTTGTATCTACGAAAATCAGTACCGTGAATAACCGTAACAGTAACGTGAATAACCACTGGAGCGATTATGGTCGAAAAATGGACCACTTTTACTTTTCTGCGACTAATAGCGGTCCAAAATTGGACCACATGTTCCTGCCATTCGTAAAACATTTATTGTAATTATTTAAAACATTTCCATGGCCAGCCATTTATTTTAGACCGAAGCTATTAAAATGGTTTATCTGTTATTTATTTATTTATTTATAAATAAACGCCCTTTTTCGGGGCTTTTACATATATAGCATAGAAAAAACATTTTATTGTACATAACTGAACTGCCTCAATAACAATATTTTAAATTTATTCAAAGATAAATTGAAGATGTCCACTGACTTGGTATAATTGTTTCCCTCCATTAGTATTCTGGGCAAAGAGGAATACATATGATAGTTAGTCCCAGAATTTCTGCACTGAAATAAATCCTGACTTCTAGTATGACCATAGATATCGCAAATTCGAACTTCGTAGACTATTTTAGAACGATGTAAAAAAAAAAAAAAAATATTTTATTCACACCAATTTTTTTATCAGCTATTTACGGATAAAATTCAGTCCTTTTCCCATAGACATGCACCTTTCATTATCAAGTATTATACCACAGACAACATACAGAAATCGAAAATATTCTAGGTTGATTCGAATAAGTACCCCTCATTGCAGTTTCAAAGTTACAAACACGAAGGATTTGCGCGGATATAAACCAATTTTACAAATATGAGATAAACGGTACAATACAGGTTGATTCATTGGCTATATAGCACAGTTTTTGTCTCCATGTTAAAATTCGAAGGTACGATTTTTTTAATGTTTGCGAAAAATTTAAAAAATGATCTGGGAAATCTCGAGCAATCGAGGCAAATTTATTTATTGCGCATGGTCGCTCCAGTGGTTGGAAGTATTATGAAGTACATCTTTATGGTTCCAAGGACAAGCAAATGTTTTTGTTTATATATAGTCTCAGTGCCGATGAATAATGCATCTCGAAATAATATAATCGTTCAAGATAGTCATTAAGTCTCAAGTTGACAGAATCCTGATAAATAAAACGTTAGATTAATTTTAAACACACATTAAAAAACATTCTCTGTTACAATTTACGCACGACATAAATTTCCTACATTAAATTAATTACGTGCGCCGTTTGTAATAATTGTTTCAACGTTTCGCATGCTCAAAGTATTTCTGGGGATAAATTTGCACAGTACTGCCTACCTTATCGTCATTTGAAACTGAGAGTAAACACAATGTTGACATAGAAGACACAGGATGAACCCACCACTAGAAAGAAATCCAATAAAAACATATCTAACTTTTGCAAACGTACAAAACATAAAACGCCATTAAAAATATTAATATTAGGGTTCCACGACCATCTCAACAAAGTGGCATATAAAACCCCTTTGAAAAATCATCAAAATTTTTGAAAAAAAAAATGGAAAAATAGCCCATAACCTAACCAAACGTAATCTATTTAACCGATTCTTTTTTCATCAATGTCTTTTTGAATATAACTGAAAAAATCTTTCCAATATACAAAGTACCTACAATAAACAATATATTTATAAAAAAATATTCAGTACTACAAATTGTCAAAATACAGATACATTATTTACTTTTCAATATATCAGCAAGATTTCAAAACAATATTTAATTCCAAAATTTAATACCAAGCATATTAAAATTACCTATTAGTATCTAGGTATATCTTACATCAACAACCTTTCTTTAAAATTTAAAATTATCGAAAATAAACATGATTTCCAAATTAAATTGAAAAATAACCTGAAACTAGTGTAAGAGTTCAATTATATTTTTATTAATATTTCATTAAAATCTCGAAATCTATTTATTGATATATCTCGAGTTTTTCTTACATATCTTTTATTATTAGTTGCAATTTTATTATTTACTTACTCAAATGATTACATACTTGAGAATAAATTCCCTCAACAAACAAGAGTCTTGTCTCTTTTTGGTGAGGAAATGCTATTATTATATTCATCTTACAAATCCGTTAAACATGTAAAAAAAATGTATACTTTTTGTAAAAACACATTAAATTAATAAATAAACATATTAAATTAATTTAAATTTTTTTTTTTTTTAAGTTATCCGCATAAAATAATATTCATTTTTTTGTTCAATCTCGTTACTAATTAAGATCAAGACAAAGGTTTTATAGTATATTCAGCAGAGAATTCATTAACTATTACATAAAGTAAAAATACCTTTTTTTTTTTCGTAAGAAGCAATTACTTTGTGGTTAGACATTATATTTAAAAGAATTAAAACACTTTGTATTTAAACCACGAATTTATTATTTTGTATATCTACCGGTTTCGCTTCGACCAAGCTTCATCAGGATATAATATAATAATAACTAACTACTAAGGCAGAGATATCGGTTATATATAAGTGGATTGACAGAGGGAGAAAGAAAATCACAAAAGAAAATAATTAGACAGAGACAAAATTAATATGCAAGGGATACAAAGGGTAAACAATTAGTGGGAGGGAGACAACAATGTACATTATACAGAAAAAGATAAATTATAATACAAAAGAACATAATTAGACGGGAGCAAATTAATTTAACAGAGGTACGATGAATATCAATTAGGGGGAAGGAGACAACAGTGTATATATGAGCATAAGTAAATGGGCAACAGTATTCAATAATATAATAAAAAGTCTGATGCATCTTACATTTTAACATAAAGAACAATATTTAGATATTGATGAAATAAATAATTAAGGGACTCAGAATAACAATATAACACAAACATAATATCATGGGGTGGGATGGATGGCCGGAAACAAGTTAAAGATAGGACTATAGGGTGTATTTTTTTGATTTGATAGATTAACTTGGTTATTGAGTAGGAATTCTGACTTATTTGTATTTAACGTTTTTCTAATCTCTAGAGCTTCTAAATTGTCTAATTTAAGACCTATACTGTTTTTATGTAGCATTCGAGTTCCTGATATTTTATTAAAATTATGGTCTGTTGCGATTAAATGGTTTGCAAGTTCAGAGAAACCTTTACCGTTTAGACAGCGTAGATGTTCTTTGACTCTAATATTGACGTTTCGTGCTATTTTTCCTATATAGAATGCAGGACAATCACTGCAGCTAAGTTGATATATGCCCGAGTGACTTAACTTATCATCTTTATCTTTAGTATTGATTAAGAATTTGCCAAGATTGTTATTTGTGTAGAAGGCCGGTTTAATTTCTAGAGGAAGGTTTCTAACACTTAGGTTAGAAAAATTATTTATAAATAGAATCCTAAGCCAATTGTATTTTTGAGTATTGTTATTTGTTATCGGCGCACTTTTGTAAAGGAATTTATTTGTAGATATTTGTTTTAGTTTTTTATTGAGTATTTTATTAACTAAGTCAGGATCGAAGCCATTATTCGACGCTATTTGTTTAATAGTCGATAATTCTCTAGTAATTCTCTACTAATAGTCGATAATTCGATAAAAAATACACCCTATAGTCCTATCTTTAACTTGTTTCCGGCCATCCATCCCACCCCATGATATTATGTTTGTGTTATATTGTTATTCTGAGTCCCTTAATTATTTATTTCATCAATATCTAAATATTGTTCTTTATGTTAAAATGTAAGATGCATCAGACTTTTTATTATATTATTGAATACTGTTGCCCATTTACTTATGCTCATATATACACTGTTGTCTCCTTCCCCCTAATTGATATTCATCGTACCTCTGTTAAATTAATTTGCTCCCGTCTAATTATGTTCTTTTGTATTATAATTTATCTTTTTTCTGTATAATGTACATTGTTGTCTCCCTCCCACTAATTGTTTACCCTTTGTATCCCTTGCATATTAATTTTGTCTCTGTCTAATTATTTTCTTTTGTGATTTTCTTTCTCCCTCTGTCAATCCACTTATATATAACCGATATCTCTGCCTTAGTAGTTAGTTATTATTATATTATATCCTGATGAAGCTTGGTCGAAGCGAAACCGGTAGATATACAAAATAATAAATTCGTGGTTTAAATACAAAGTGTTTTAATTCTTTTAAATAAAAATACCTTAATGATAATAAGTCCATTATCAATAAACAAATGTATTATATTATAGTCTCATCTTAGACATTTTCCCTTTCACTGTCCGTGTCATCTCCTCCCTCCACTCTTCACTAATCTATAGCTAACTAGCTAAGCCCCCCTATCCTCCCCCACCAGCACAACATTTAGTAATACGTTGTGCTCAACCACTGTTTTGTAATGTCAAGTTATTATATGTTTGCCCTGAGAAAGGAACGGTTTTAAAACCGATCTGCGTAAATAAAAATGTATAAGAAATATTGCTCCACGAAAGATTCTTTTACGTGGCTTCTTTGATGGTACGGCGAAGGCCATCTTTAGTATTATAAACCGATGGTACCAAGCCTTGATGCACGATGTTTAATAAAAGCTTGGAACTTCTGATTTGTGGCAGTAATTACTAGGGGATATAATTAAGGTAGGGCATTACAGAGTATAAGGAGCACTAATTCGCGCCTTAATGCCGGTACTATACGCGATAGGGTTGTTTCATAAATCGCTCAGTGAGAGCCACGGTGCGTTTTATTTCAGTACAATTAAAATGTTAAAATTTCTTGATTACTTTAATCGTAATGGCTTCTCACTTAAGTTTAGAAATTTAACCCTATTATTATTGATCAATATATTATTTTTCCATACGATTAAGAAACAAAGAATAATATGATTACCAATCAAAAATCAAAATACCAAAGGGGAAAGAAAAATATCCTTCGCTGAAGACATTGGTATGAAATTAATAAGGAGGAAAAAAATTCATCATCATAAATATTAATTTTCTGAGATATATCCAATCCCAATATAAGTACGCAATAATTATTGAATCAAATTAAACACATAAAAAATGAAATATGGTAAAGTTAAATCCGTTAAATAGATTTTTAGGGGATGACTAGGTAAACGTAACTTTTATTACTCTGCGTCGCAATTTGGGAGGCGGTTATGGGTACCGCCGCCCAGGGAACCATTTATTAGATAGCCATAGCCCCTGCCATAGGTCGCCCCAGGTGGTGCGCTACGTTTGGTAACTTAGCAGGCAGCATGGGGTGAGGTTTGTCCAGATCTTGGCGGCAGATGCGTATTCCCATCTACTAAGTTGGGTGTCGGATCGGGATAGGTTGGTCATTCATACATTATACATATTTATACTTCACTCCTGGACACATTGACCCCCCAGATTCCTACCCAACCTACATACCTTTTTCCTTCTTAAAACATCCTCCTCCCTTTCCCTAAAAGACCCTCCCACAGCATCTCCAAAGATGTCATAGGCCCTGAGGGATTTTTTCCTTCGAGCCTCCCGTGTGGTGCTAACGTAAAAAAAAAACTTTTTTTTCCTTCTTTTTTCGATAATTGGATTTTTCATTTAAGATGAAGCTATACGTGAAATCCTCTTTAGATACTATTTAGATTAATTTTTACAACAAATTGGTTCACATTATGAACATCAAAAAATATGAATACAATAAAATTATTATTTACATAACAAAAAATGTAAGCGTAAACTACAAAAAAATATGTTTTTTGGTGACTTAACTATGAAGTAATATAAAATAAATAAAAAAAACAATTTTTAAAAAATACCCCTTTATGGCTAGGACTATTTTTGACGTGTTGTATGATCTAACTTTTTTCGTTCTTATGAAATTATGGACAAAAAAAAACAAAAAAAAAACACTTTGGCTTACTTGCCTCGTACAAATAAGACGCTTGATTTTAAATTTTGAAGGCGTGAGAATCGAAATATTTTAGCGTTTATATTCCTCTTACGCATTACTATGGAACAAAATAATCAAATACCTATATCGGGTGCCCCGTGATTTTAATTTGCTCGATATTTATAAAAAAGGTTTGAGGAAAAAACTCGGTCAAAGTAGGGTATTAACTACTATTTTTTGTAGAAGATTGCATTACAATTTTCCCCCAAGATAACGTAAGTATCCCCCCTATCCCTGGCAACGCTCACCTGAACTACCAGGGCGTTATAATTTCGAAAGAGTAAGTGACCTGCAGTTTTCTCACACCGCGCCGTATATACATCCAGTCCCCGCAGTGAAGGTTTCCTCAGCCGCTCTGGGAGAGGCAATCACTTACTTACATCTGTTCCCTGGTGCCGGTTGCAATTTCTTCAAAAACTAACGTAAGGGAAGTACGTTCCGCGCGACGGCCACTCGAGGCCACCTTTAACTTATACTATCCGGGTAGCCAGATTACTTTGGAGGTAATTTCTGAATGCACCCACCCCGCCGAAGAAAATGTCCTTTCCTCAAATTGATTTTGTTATTAAATATTGCCACATTTTATTTTATTTTCAAAATAACATAAATATTTTGATGTTTATCATCACGCATTTTTCCTTACGGAAATACAAAAAATCATTTCTTTAAATGCAATGCATCCTCCAAAATAATTCCCTGCTACAAAATTGTTTTCCTAAAAATCCTTAATTTTATCTTAGTTTCATATTAAAATATGAAAGTTTAAAAAAACATCGTGTTTCCTTCAAAAATATTTAATATCTACTTGGCAAGTATTGTAAATCTTTTGAAATATTTATTCCAACACTTTTTCTTACCACACCTTGTATTCTTTTAAACCTATAAAATCTCTGTATTTATTTGACTTGTGTGCATTTTTTGTGGCCACGAAGGGGTGCGCAGAGAGGATGTACCGCCGAATAACAATAATATAAAACATATTTTCTTTCGAATGCAAAAAAACTACTTGTCAATGTACTGTACATACCAGCGATAGAACAAAAAAATGACTTTGAAATCCATAAATAAAATCCTTTGCAATCCATACCCACTTACCCCGAAAGGTATTTTTGAGGTCCATGAACAAAAAATATACTTTTATAATAATTTTAATTTCGGAGGGCGAATCAACTGTCGGGTCACCGATATATTTGTATATTCACGCGTATTTCATCAAGATTCATACTATCACAGCCATATATTAAATAATAACTCATGAAGTGTCTTGTGGGCGGGTTTCACGATTCAAATATTTGCCTAATCGAGGCTTAAAATTCCAACTCAAAACTGTGTTTACGAAATACAAATATATCTATTGAGATCAACGTAATCAGACGAATGTAAATGAGACAGATATAGCTCTGTCTCATTTCATAGCAACAAATTATTACAAAAATGTACCTACGACACGTTGTTGGTTCTTAATTCTTAATCATTCAAATCGTTCTAATACAATATCGATAAGAGAACACATAAATTATTAACCTAAATAGGGTAATATAATTAGGTAGTGATGGAAAAAAATGGATCCAAGTTATAGAAAGTGCAGTCGACTGGTTGCTTTTAAACTTTGTTCATTTTTGAAAGCTGCTTCTTTTTTAGTTAGAAACAATAATACAGCTGCCAGTAAAGTAAAGCCATGAACGATGTCATCATATCTATCAATATCCTCCATTAGTGCAAAGTTTGCTTCCTGAAAGCGTGTAGCCGGTATTTTCTCCGCTGGCTGCAGGAACAAGTTTCTTGAGGCAACAATGTCGAGAGCGAAATAAAAGTGTCTTTTTCCCTAGTGGCCGACCCTTTGCAACTATAATTCTTGCGGAACTTTTAAAATTAAACACAACTTGCTCGGCAATATGCAAATTAAATCGCCGTCCTTTTTCCTTGTCCCCGTCACAACACAAAACAGAAAAATCCACTCCAACTCCGACATTATTGTTGAAAGGAAGTTTTTTCTTAATGCTTTTAGAATATTTTAATCTAAGATGGCTCCCTAGGCCCCTACCCCGGAAGGAATATTTCAACAAATTTGCACTTTAATTTATTACGTAACTCAAACAGAAGGAAGCCTTTATTCCAACGGTAAAACTATCCAACTCCTTGGAATTATACCGAGTCTCGATTAGCCGCTCTTCATCATCCCAACAAATGAAATGATGAGATCGGCGGGGCTAAGGACGTAATAAGAATTAAATTAAATTGGTTAATTAAAATAGATCTATTTTATTATTTTATTTTCCTGGAGTCCTTTCGTCTAACGTTGTGCGGTTGGTATTAACAAGTGAAGTTGAAAGGCGTTTAAAATTAAAATGGCATAAACATAAAAGGCACTAAACGAAAGATTTCAGATCGAAAATTGTTGTAAATACCTAATATTATTTAAAATCCATGAACAATGGAATTAACTGATTCACTGAATATCTTAGGTTTCCCTGCATGGTCGATATCATTGTCAAGATAGAATTCATTGAAATTTTTTATGCTTTTTAAAAAAATTCGAAATTTTCATAAAACGGACTCATTTTAAAAACACTTCGTATCAGTGTAATAACAAAGAGAAAAAACTGTTTTAGTTACCGAAAATAGAAAATAACGTATTTTATTAAGTTGTTTCGTAAAAAATATTATTTCGTCTTTTCCTGGTTATTTCGTTAAAATCAAAATTTGTCGTTCTAAGGTTTTTTCTTTTTTTTTTAACCCAAACAAAGAACCTAAAAATTTAAAATAGGTGTTTTGGTTGTTAGTTTGTGTTTAAAAAAAAAAAAAATGTCCTAAAAACCTTATTTTCAGTATTGTAATGCCCAAACGAAGCGAAAACACGATATCAATCCGTATTTGAACGACATAACTATTAAAATGCAATATTTTTCATTTCCAGTGGCTGAAACAAAAGTTTCTCTTTAAAAACAAAAAAAAGTTTTTTCAAATAATTTGTGCTTGCTAACCGTGCCCAGAAATTCTAGATATTTACCGTTTTTCTATTTAATAATTCTTGAATAATTAACATATATTAGTTTGTTACTCGCCCAAATATAATTAGTAGCATCGTCTGCGAAACCCTCTCCATAAAACGTTATATTTTTAGGACTAAGCTGTGACATAAAAACTTCAGGTGTCCATTCTGACCCAACCTTCCCATCAATCACAATCAGCCTGCTAGTTGTATAATATGGCTTAAGGTTCCGGGCTTAAAGCAGGCCCTAAAGCGGCTTTAAGCCGGCCCAGGAACGAAGGGTGGAAACCACCCGGAGCGTTAACCTGTTGGGATATTTGGGTGCACTTAATTGGAAGGATTACACTCGCTAAGGTTATAATTAAATGGGATATGGAAATCGTTATCTGCGCAGTTAATAAAATCGCAGACGAGTGATGAAAAAAAACCAAAATTATTCGAAAAAATGAGGTATAAGGAGTTGGTACAAGATTTTTTGAAAGAAAGGTGTTTTTACAAAATACTTATAAAACATCTACCTATAGCCTAAGCGCAAAACATAATATTAAATGTTTTCTTAAAATAAATATGAAACGTCAAAAGGAGGGAAACCCATGAAAATTAAGTTAATCATAAACCTGATTTTCTTTATGTAAAGAGTAAGATACCTAAAGACATTAGAAGTGTTTGTCAAAATAATAATAAAATGGGTAATTGTTATTTACAAACTTTTAGTTTAGCAATAAACGAATTTTTTATTGAAAATTATAATTAAATAAATTCTCTTTACATTAAAACCGAATGATGAACAGGTGAATTATATTTAATAGTGGTTTTACAAAGCTTAATATTGTCTAAACCTGGGTTTGTACCTAAAATAGAAACACTGTAGGGAAAAAATAGACCTAATGACTGCAGGACCCACACTTAATCACTTATACAGCAAACATTATTTGTAGAATCGCCGTTTCTTGTTCCTATAGACAGTCTTTCCAAATAGCGTTTGGGGAGTAAACTCGGCAGGCTGTGCGAGGGAGCCAGGGGAAGGCTGTGCCGCTCTGGGAACGGAAAACGAAGAAACCATTTTCACCTTTGACGTCACATCCACCAGAATGTTCAAACTCTACTAATATTTATCCACTCTAAAACAAAAAGACATATACATTTTCCACGTTCTATTTTTATAGGTGCTTTTACCGAAATTAGAGAAAAGAATTATACGAGACAATGCGTCGCAGATTTTTTCTTTGTCCTTTCATCGCCAGTCCGTAGTGTTGTTATTAGTAGGTACATAATTGAGCATAAACTTCAAAACTTCACAAACTAATAAACTTAAAAGTACCACCCAAAATAACAAGGCTTAACGGCGTATTCCGGCGATCGAATCAAATGAATATGCGATTCGTTCAATCAAAATCAAAACCTGAAGGATTCCGACATATTTTTGGTGTGCGCAGTATTTTTGGTAGAAAATTGAAGGCTGTTTTCCTAAAAAGAACAATAATTTATACATACTTTCAAGAACTTTTCTATTTTACATTATTTTTTTTCAAATTTTATTGCCTTACCCTCTAAATAAAAAAAATATATATTTGTAAGCTTTTATAAAGATCTTGCGCATTTTTCTCAACTCTGTACTTATAAAATAATCTTATTTTGTACTTGAATACATTTTTTGCCTATTAATATTCGTTAATGTTTTTGTCTGGTGTATAAGTCAATCCGTTAGGAATAGTGGCGAGTTTTCTAGTTGTTGTTTTGCATATTCTTGTCAATTAATGTCTGCTCCGATTTTTCTACCAAATGAAATTTCAAATTTTTTTTTAAAAGACGAGGGACGAGCTTTTCATTTAAAAAATACGTCTTTTCATTCTTCTCCTATGTGGTTTTCTAGGATAACGTGATTAAAACAGAAATTTGTATCTGCAAAATGACAAACTAAATGTACCCATTCCGTGGTAGAGAAATTTTGCAATCTTCGGCCTCTTTTTTTATTGACAACTTTTCAGATTGAGGGTTTGACCTGAGGTGCATTAAGTATCAAGAATGAACTTACTTTGACGACTGTTGAGAGATCAGGTCTATTTTTTTAATATTATTTTTCTTGGGATTGTTATCTAATCAATAAAGTTAGGCGCCATCTACGTTCGCTACTTGATACTTAAAGTGAATGAAAACCCTCCTTAAACTGATGTTTTTATCTGATGTTTCGTAGCACTTCTGTATTTTTGGGCCCTCTATTGTTTTTTTTCAAATAAAAAATAACTAGGTTAAACCAAATTATTTATAAGCTAAATAATTTTAATTTAATTTCTTCATTTTTTAATTTGACGTCTGGTTGCCCACAGTTTTGTCGCTCCAAACATATTTGACCAATTTACTAAACTGTCTCCGAAAATATCATTTTCAATTCTATTAAGACCAATCTAAATAAATGAATAGTTCACGTACTAATAGTAGGACCTGAACACTGGCACGGGGGTCATTAGAGGACGACAGTTACAAATAATGTCCTTTACTTGACATGCCATTCTTTATTTAGACGACAATTAATTCTATCCTAAGAGCCCCAAGCAAACTCAGCTTCGAAGTTAATACTTAACCTAATAAAGTAGTATACAGATAAGCTATTTACAAACTTTTTATGTACCTCGTTTATGACTAAACCTTTTTGTTTTCATATTTTTAGTCGAACTGTCTGATGGAAATTCAAACCAACATTTAAAAATGTTGTAAAATGCATTATAATATTGCACATGATGTTTTATGGTAATGTAAAGATTTTTGTAATTTTTTTTATTATGTATGTGAGTTTATGTTTATTAAAATGACATCAACTGATGGTATAAATCCATAATGTGGAGGGTGTAAGTGAAGGGGTGATGGATGGAAAGATAAAAACTTTTTTAAAATTTATTTAATCAATACCGCACGAGTTTCAACTACCAGGAGCCAATATGATTATGGCTTCTGAAATTATTGGGGTATTTGGTGGGACAAGGGAGAAAGCAGGGGAGAAAATGAAGAGTAAGAAGAGGAAGGGAAGTTTTTAATGTTGAAAAATGTTTACCATAACGTCACTCTTTCATCACAGGCACACTGACGGTTTTTCATAAGTATTATATAGATAGGCACAGAAGTCGATAAATAATGTTTAAGCTACAAGTATTTCGAACATTTGTAATGAATTCTGCAATTTTAATCCAATATTACCGATACCGAATCGGAAATATTGATATAAAAAAGTGTGTAAATACATACGAACATTTTTCATTGAACGTTGGTAGGGCTTTTACAAACATAATAAACACATGTCGTACAGTAAGGTAAATATATGCGTAGATACATGAATTAAACATTTCGAAAATAACAGTTGAAACTTAAAAATAATGAAATAGGTATATGTCAGATACATTCTTATTATTTTTGTTTTAATGCAAGATGGAGAGGTTTTGAAAATGTGAAGGTCTGTATCTTTAGATATTGTAGTTCGTGCTGTGCTTGTGTAAATAATATGGTAGAATCGTGAAGATCTAACAGGAACACGGATATTTGTAAATAATTTTTTTAAAGAATGAGATAATTTTTAATCATTCTCCGGGGAGAAGGTAGAGGTGATTTTAGATTAGATACTGGTGGTTTGTGGCAGATAGTGGTGAATTACAAATATTACAATCATTATAATATAATCACGCCTGTGGCCCAATCCCCAAACTAAATGGCGCCATTGTAAAGATAATAATGACCCATCAGCGATGTCATTGAAGCACAATGTGCTTTCTGTCACTTTCAGCCCCGATCAGATAATTGAACTGGACCCTTTGTAATAAATGACGAGGTTACATTCATTAATTGCTGAAATGAATATTGGTTTCATGCAGGGTTGTATTAATACGCTTTTTGAAGAGGGTAGCTTTGGCTTTTGGCTTTCATTCCCAACAAACTGCTAAAATTATATCCTCTTATGAGTTATGTTCAAATATATATTTTTTTAATAAAAACAGCAAATAAATTCAGTAATAAATGAATGTTGTGTTCAATCAATAAAGTAACCACGAATCTTAAGAATTCGTATAATCTTTTTCATCTTTCACAAAAAAATTAATTGGACTTCGTTGGCTTGTTTAGAATTTGGAATACCTCAGTTTCTGCCTATTCATCAATTCATTGAATCGTTTTTGTTTTTTAGATTTATTTGTTGTGGTTGTTCCATTGAAAATATTTGAAGAAATATATATGTTTATCTTTTATATAAACAGAGATAACCTCTCACCGACCCGAGCTGTCAAATACCTGATAATTATTTTATTTTTGAGTGAAAAATGTGTTCTTAACGTGCTGAAATCTTACTTTTTAATACATTTTTATGAGCTTTTTAAAGTGTCTAAATTGTGTTAACGCTTAATAATTCATTTTTTCTTTATACGAACCTATTTCCTATTTCATAGAAAATCTTTAATATCATGAACAATCCACCTCTGGTCACCTCTGGTCTGGAGTTCCAAAATACTTGAAAAATACCCTCGACTCTGTGCAGAAACGGGCGGTCCGTTTGATAGATTCTCCCATCTTAACGAACGGGTTGCAATCTTTAGAGCACAGGCGTCGGGTGGGAATGCTATCCATGTTCTACCGGTATTTCAATGGAAGATGCTCTGAGGAACTAGCGTCATTGATCCCTTCGACACCGGTGCATAGTCGGGAGACACGCCAAACGCGCGCCCAACATATGTACACGGTTGACATTTGTCATATGAGAACGGGTCGTTTTTTCGATTCGGGCGATTTGCGGCATCTGTGTTTCCTCCCTCCTACAACATGGATCTCTTCAAGACCAATGTTCATTCCTTCCTCTCCTCAAAAAGACCCTCCACAGCATCCCAGATGACATAGGCCCTGAGGGGAATTATTTTCCTCAAGGCCTCCTGTGTGGAGTTAATGTAAAAAAAAAAATCTTCAATTACTATCCTTATAAAAGTAAATCTTATATTGTTATAAAATTACAGCACACGTTATTTGAACACTAAATCTTCAAGCTTAAAATAATTATGATTAGAAATTGCTTACATTCAAAATAAATTAACCAAGGAATATTAATTAAATACCTTTAGAGCATACACCGTGCTTCTTTGTAAAACTCTACTTTAATCTGTTGTACAAGGATTGGGATAGCACTAACTGAGCAACAGAAAACCTATATTTGTTACATTATTAAGTTTTCGACATTTTCTAAGAATTTTGAAAAACCATTTTCAGCCATTTAGATATGAGTAAATTATGCATCCCAAAACCCTCGAACGGTGAGCACTGGCTTTAAAAAAATTGCTGAAATTTTGAATGAAACAATGTCATTTTAAACTCTCATTAATAATGAAAAAAGTCATCACGACTTTTTCCATCACTTTTCAATATATTTTAGTTAGGCTTTTTTGAGAGTCTGCCTTATTATAAAAAACTGAAAACATGCAAATTTATTTTGAACAACGAAACAAAATAAGATGTTTCGTTAGTGATACATTTTTTCCACAATTAAGTAAATAATAAAAATAAAGAAAAGAACGAAGAAAGAACGTTCAAACACAGCCCTAACGGGTAGTAACATCTAGTTTTCTGAATATTTTAACAACAGCATATGTGCATACAAGTTTTAAAAAGTTTGTTTATTTTGTGCAATAATTCGCTTGTTTTCCGCCACCCTTGTTTCCTACCTGAACATTCCGCATTAAGGTCTCTTTCCCTATTAGGGGCGGCCAACTGCGAGCGCCTGTGTGGGCCGGCACTACCCGTAACGGTCACGCTCCAAACGATAAATTGTTACATTTTAATATGGCGCACACGGTTGGAATGTGCCGCGAAATTAAAAGGTCGCGGTAAAATACGAACAAGGGATTCTTCATAATGTAGACATTACGGGGGAAAAATGCCACCGTTAAACGCCTTTAAAGGGGGTAACTAATGCCATTGTTACAATTAACGAAATTTGATTTACGCTTATGAATTAGCATTGAAAAACATGTTTGTGTATTTTATTTTTAAAATTTTCAGTTTATGTTGGTATTATTTGTCACATTATTTATTACAAGTAACTTAAATGATATAATTTAATATATTCTAAGTTGCATTATATAGACGTTATAATGAGATTTATTGAATATTATGATTAACAACATTATGTCTTTTTAATATGATATTAGAGTTTTCGTGCGCTGAATGACAACGAGTGGTTTTATCGACTTATTAAAATAAATATCGCATATTCCAGAGAAAAGGGTCATAAGTCCAAATTTTCTATTTTACGTTTTATCTCCGAAAAGTAAGGTTTAAGTGATTACCCTTGCCTCGTATATACTGTATTTAAGTTAGATCACTCCATCTCCTCAATATGTTGCAAATAGTATCTGTTTTCGACGGGACCGCTTGTTCATCATTTATTCATTAGTTTTTGCTCTCCTGTAAAATTTACTTTTTTGACTTACGACACTTTTCTGCGGGATTTGCGACATATCATTTATGTGAATATGACACAAGAGATCCAATTTTTCGGAGACAGTGGGGCTAGGCACTCCACAATTTTGAATATTTTTAAGGCGAAAAGTAACGAAAAAAGATGGGTAAGAGGGTGGAAGGACATAGTTGAAAAATTAAAGTGCTTGGCTCTTCAGATCTGATCACCAAACACAATCAAGTAACTTTCCACCCATCACCAATGTCATCCATCCGATTGACGATATAATTTCCCTACTTGTACAGTACCTACATAAAGTGATGCTCTATTGAGGCACCTCATAAAAAATCTCTGAGAAACACCTAAAAATTAAAAAAATGGGTGATATAAAATATGGATTCAAAGAGCCCGTTAAATCTGGAAATAGGTCCTCAACACGATCTGTCTTGCAGAACAACCGATCCGATATGTTTATCGAATCTTATCCGATCCGATAAACATGAAGATGAAAATGATTTATTTTTATTCCGTTGTCCGGCCGCGGAATACTTTGAATTTTTTGAGGTCGCACCGTCTTTAATTACATATCAGTAGATTATGCATTACAAAACCTTCGAACGGTGAGCTCTGGCTTTAAGTAATTTGCTAAAATTTTGAATCAAACACGCAACGTCCATATTAACTTTCAATAATTATGAAAAGAAAAGTCAATGCAATACGTCATGTTTACCTTCATTATGAATATAGGTATTTAATTATGATTATTCCTTTGTCGGGCCGTCAGAATAATAATAATTCGGCCGGTGGTTTGACACGTCGGGTTCTGGAAATCGGATCGTGTGGAGGGCGTTTAACCGCCACCTTCCTGATCTTTAACTTTATTTAATATTAGTAAAAATAAAATAAAATATGTTTTATTTTTTTCTTTTTTACTTTCTGTTTATGAAAAATTTGATATTACAATGAAATTTACATTACAAAAAAATATTTAATAATAAAAAAAAACCAAAACCAAGAAAGTAAAAACAAATTATGTTTTATACCTTACATGACTTTCCCAACGTGCTACTTTACTAACGGTTCTGTCTACACGAAGCCGACCCATTATACCTCGTTATTATATAAAGTGTATTATTAATCAATATCATTTGTCGTTTCCAGTTCATCGCCACCCAGGCCCTCGGCTTCGTCCTAGGCCTCGCCGGAGTAGCGGTTCTTCTCGACTTCTCGACCTACGACTCCAAGATCCAGCCCCTCATCCGGACTATGATCTCCAGGTTCATCAACAACCCTCAGCACGAATACAGCCAGCGCACTCTGACCATGATCCAGGAAGAAGTAACTAATTGTATTACTCTTATAAAACATTGAAACGGTATTTTCCCAGCTGCCTGCGTTCGACAGAAAGTAAAATTACTAATACCTACTAACATTAAAAATGATATAAAATAAATAAATAGCAGTTTCTTTAGTTTTTTTGCTTGCGTAGTCACAATTTTGCAAAAATATGTCGTTTATAACAGAAATCTATCTGTATTTTTCTAATAATAAATATTTGTCGGAATCCTTTGTAATTTGTTAAACGAAATTGTAGCCTCTCAGAAAACCAATTCTTTAAAAATGAGAACGGGTTGATTCTTAGAAATTCAAATGTATTATTCTCATCAGATGGCCACTCAGCGTCTTTTTGTATTTTTTTTACAGAAAAGCGCCCCGATTCTAAGCATGTTTCAGATTTTGAACAAATTGTGATCAGCAGAAGAGGACAACTAACATATTGTCAGCTTATTACAATTTGATAGACAACTGAAATGCACCTGAAATCGGTTTTAACGAGGATCTTTCAAACGTCGCAAAAAATGGCGTTGAATGGCCATTTGATGACTTTGACACACGTTGATTTCTGTGAAGCAGCTGGGCCTAAGTGTTTGGCTTTATTTCGATATTTAAATGAAAATTTACCCAGGTATTAAGTGCTCGATTTATTTCGGTATTTGAAAAGATACGAAATGAGTCACATAATCATGTCAAATTGGGAAGCAAGTATCGTTCAAGTGATTCGCCACGTTTGGCAACTTAGCAGGGGTGTCCATATACATGGTTTGTCTGAATCTTGGCGGCGTATGCGTCACCTGTGTGGCACGCCGGATCGGAAGAGATTGGTTGAGAAAGACCTTTTGACCTCTCCAGCAGGTTTCTCTCGGAACATCGCCTTGCACCACAGGAGCGATAGATTCACTCGTCCTTTTCGACTCTTGTCAATCTTAGGCCCACTGACCCCTAGATTCCTACCTACCCCTCGTACCCTTTTTCCTTCCCAGAACTTCCTCTCCTAAATAAACCTCCACAGAGCTCCCTAAGATGGCGTAAGCCCTGAGAAGAAATATCTTCTTCGGGGCTTCCTGTGTGCAGCTAAAGTAAAAAAAGTGTGTATTACCAATTAATAATCTTGTAAAATTTATGGAACGATTACATTAATTCTTGTAAAGTCAACTCAACACCTCTTTTAAAAGTCATTAAAAAAAGCTATAAAAAAAAAATTTAAATAGTCCATAATCCTAACCTACTATCTACTAAACTTATTTAACCAATTTTTTTTATCACTCTTAATGACTTTAATGTTAATGATCTGAGGTTGTTCTGAATTGGTTTCATTCTGAGTTGTCCGGTCACCGTTCTTTCCACTACAAATTAGTGTCAAAAATAATACCCATTTTTTAAATTTGTAAATTCAAGGAATTGATCGCACTTTAGTTCCAAAGTTCACGCCATCACAGTTGAGTTGCTCATAGTTTACTATCATATTATATCAAAATGAACATCTGTTGTATTAAGATGAAGCCATGCAAAATAATGCAAAAGCATACAAAATTGTGTTTTTTTTTTTTTTTTTATATGAATACCGCACAAGAGTCCCAACTGCTCCCGTCTGGAGCCAGTGAGACTATGGCATCCCCAATTGGGGTATGTTGTGAGGCGGAAGGTAGTGGGGAGGGGAAGGAGATAGGGAAGAGGAAGGTGGGGAAGTACCTGGCTATTCAGATCTGGTCACTAAACACGGCTAAAGCCATTTCAAGCAACGTTTCAATTCTGAATGGTGGTCTTGCACCAGGGCGATACTGATAGTATCTTCCACTCTGGAACGTGCCGCAAATATAGTATATATTATTTTAAATGAATAAATTGTGAAATAACACAAATTTATCAAATAAAATTTATTTGCGCACGCCGGGTTCGAACCCGCGACCTTCGGATTGTGAGTCGAGAGTCTTGCCTCGGGACCACGGAGGCCGTCATTGGTGTATTTTTGTTTTGAAAATTTGATCGCTTAGAAGTATTCTAGATGCTTCAATTAAAAACTGCGTGCAGAACATATCTTGGCCCTTCAAAAATTTGTATTTTTTTTTATAAGTCGTTTAATAAGTCTAGAAAAAATAAAGTATTAGGTCTATAAAAAACACTTTCAAGTCCAAACTCTCTAACGTAATAAACCCCTTTTCGGGTATATTTTATTGTTTAATGTAGCAAATTCAGTTTCGTTTAAAATAATTGCAAAAAAAAATTGATATGTACGCCCGATATTCATGCATTTTCGCATTAAAATAAAGCATGCATTTTCGCGGTGTTATTTCACAATACAGCCGGCAGTCGATGAATTTGGATTTTCAAAGTGAACCTTATGCCGTCCACCCAAGGACTACTGATTTGTCGCACTCATTTTGTATCAGTTTGGCTCCGGCCGGAGCGGGGAATAGACGTATAGGCTCCGCATCGCATGTTACCGTGAAATCAATTTTAAATTTCCTTGTTTTTACAATAAACAATACGTAAAAAAGTATTTAATATTTTTTACAGGCTTTTACGAAATAAACCTGTAAAAAAAATCTCAAATACCTTTTCCAAACTTTCCAATAGCTTTTTCTCAAGTATTTTTAAACTTCTCCCAAAAAGGGGCGTGAATTCCGGTTTCGATTTCTTTCCTGGACTATTGGATCACCTTAAACGAAAAACGTTGAAATAAAATACGATATCCTACGTTTTTTCAAATTTTATTCTAGCTTCCACTACGAAAAGATATACAATTTAAGTTGCCAAAAAGTCACTCCCACGAAGCAGTAGCCATAAACAAAATGTAACTGGATCGTTTCTTTCGGAGTAAAACATCATTTAGAAAACATTTTCTCGGCATGTGAAGTGTAATTTATCAAGTTTTATCTTTATTTTATTTCCTCCTTTGCGTCGTCTAACGAACGCCTGCTGTTCGGAGGAAAATGACGTTCCACGAAGACCAGTAGCTGAACTATTTTATGCTGGTTTATTGTTCTTTTTTTCGTCATACCCTTTTGATTCTTTTTATCGCTAATGGATTTTTTTAGATACCTTAATATTGAGTTTCACTGAAAAGTGTTATTTTTAATATGCTTTTTGAAAAGTGAAGTAAGATGACTCAGTAATATCGATGGAATTAAATTAGGTCCGTGAGCCGTAGTACAAATTTTCACAATACGTAACAGTTACCAATAATTTGAAAAAAAATATAGATCTTTAGCTCCTTTACCAATGCAATTCGAAATCCTACCTCTGACTCTATACTAAATATATAAAATTAAATAAACCTAAAAATTAAGTAGTTTTTCAAGTATCCAACAACTATACATACACTTACAATTTGTATATGTGTGTACATGTATGTATGTGTATGTGAATGTGTATGCGTATGTATACATATGTATATATACATGCATATGTGCATGTACATGTATTTATATGGATGTGTATGTATGTGTATGTTTATATATATATTTTTTTTTTTATTCTTATATTCCTCTAATATATATAAATACTTTTTTTTTCTCTTCTAAAAAACCAATGTACAATAGCTATTAAAATTTAAAAAAAATAAAATACATGTAGAACTTTCTATTACAACACATAAATACTTGTCACACATAAACATAAATAAACACGTAAACACCTCAGCACAGGTTCTCCTAGTGAGGTGTTCACGAAACATATAACAATACCTATCCACAGTTTCACCTTTACAAGCCTAACTTACACCCAACATAATAAAATTGCAAAATATATTATGTAAAAATGTTTTCAAAATTGATCTATTATGTAAAAATGTTAATTAACAGGTAAATATTGTAATACATAGAAATAAATAAAAAATAAATACTTGAAAATAAAATTATAATAAGACAAGACACCTTATTGCTTACTCCGCATTATTCACTATCATAGTATTAATTATATCAGCGCACTATAATTTCTTGAAATCATTACTCAACCAAGTTAAAATCCATGAAAATAAATTGACATTTACGAGTATGTCTCAATGACATTTACATGTATTACAAATAGAGTTATGGCATCATTAAGGCTCGTGAACATAATCTTCAGGAAGGTATTGCCTGAACATTTGCTGCAAGTACGAGTACCTTCATAGAATAATAGGAATCATGTCGCGCCATTCTCCATTCACGCCATAAACCGTCATAAATAAATCAAATTCTTTGTTCAAGTACACAAGCACTTCACGTGGCATATTTTATACGTAGGTTTTCATTTCACCAACTGTGTCGTTCATATTCCCGCATTTGATATTTAAAGTCAGCAGTTTTAATGCAATAAATTCGACCATTCGAAGAATATCACGACTGCGAACATTAAATTTAAAATCGCTTACCGGGTCCTCAGAAAATGGAAATTTAAAGCACCCTCGAGCAACGAACGCAGCAATTCCGCTTACCCATTAGTGCTTGAATGTTATTTTATTCAATAACTGGAGAGAAATGCATATTGAATTTATTTTCGACGTACAATTATTTGGAAATCGCTATTTTATAGTTGTGTATATTTTTGAAAAGCTAAACCATGAAGGTACTTTATGTATCCATAAAATATTTTTTGTCGATATTTTAAAAAACCATTAAAAAGGTAATTTATCTAGATCGTATAATTCAAAAGAATCGTCAGAGGGAAAATTGTTACAAGAAAATCTAGCATTTTTTTAAGGAACTTGTTGAATTGTTATGTAACTACATACCGATTATTATTTCTTAAATTTGTGTTATACATATTAGTAATTATTGTATAGTATAACGTTAACCTTTTTAATAATTTCTATGTAATTCTTACAAATGAAGAAGGATACCCATAAGACATCTTAAAAAATCTTTTTACGACTGGTTCATAGATTTGGTCTCAATTTTTTTGTTTCTGTGAATTATTGGAACGTTCCATAAAAAAATATTTATTCGCGTAGTTAGACGAGAAATTCTCAGCCGAATTGTCAACCTACTCAAAATGTCGAAGTGTTTGTTTTAATTGATTTTTTTACGGGTTTATATACGCAGTTCTATACAGTTATCGCAATTCAATTATATACATATTATGTGATTAAATATCTATTTAACATGTTTTCAAGTCACTTAAATTAAAAATTAGTGACTTTTTAAATATTTTTCTTAAGTGGAATATGTGAATTTCAAATTTCATCCGGTCATTGTGTTAATCGATCTAATTACTTGATGGGTGCAATTGAATATAGTTTTTCAATCAGAGTGATTCACAACAAAGATATACATCTAAATTTCAATTTTTAGGTTTAACTTTTAACCCAGTAAATTACAATTTAACAGTTGTCAAATTGCATATTTTGTGAGAATGAAAATAACGAAACGCAACAAGATTTAAGCAACTAGAAAAATATTTTCTGAAAGTTCAGTAATGTGTATTGTTATAATATGTCATTAATTTATATGATGTATATTATCAAATAAAGTAAAACTTGCGTTAATTCTTACTGATAAATTATAGACAATAAAAGTATTTTTTTTTTTTTTTTACATTAACTCCACACAGGAGGCCCTGAGGAAAAAATAATTTCCCTCAGGGCCTATGTCATCTTTGAGGATGCTGTGTGGAGGGTGTTTTTGAGGAGAGGAAGGAGTGAACATGGGTCTTGAAGAGACCCATATTGTAGGAGGGAGGAAACACAGAGGCCGGCAAATCGTTCCACAGCCGAGCTGTTGAACTCAAGAACGAGTCGTAGAAACGACCCGTTCTCATGTGACTAATGTCAACCGTGTACAAATGTTGAGCGCGCGTTTGGCGTGTTTCCCGACTATGCACCGGTGCCGAGGGGATCAATGACGCTAGTTCCTCGGAGCATCTTCCATTGTAATACCGGTAGAACAAGGACAGCATTCCCACCTGGCGCCTGTGCTCTAAAGATTGCAATCCGTTAGTTAAATTAGGAGAATCTATCAAACGGACCGCCCGTTTCTGCACAGAGTTAAGGGTATCCTTCAAATTTCATACAATTCCTTTGTGGTAAATGTATTAAGTATAGTAAAAAGTGCATTTCATTTTGACGCTCCACGATCTCAAAAATCTATAAAAGATTTTTGGGGCAAAATTTCCGATTAGCTGTTTGCGGTTGAAATTGAGGTTTTTAATATATATTTGCTTCTGTGGTTGTCAAGTAGGCCATAGAAAACGTTTAAAAGTCAAAAATATTCAAATTTGACTTGAAAATGTATCATTTACGCCAATTTCAAAGGAACTGACACGCAGGATTCGCGCGGTTTTAAAGTTTACAATTTTATAATATGTTTTTTTATAAATTCTACGAATGTGTGATAATTGACAAAAGATAGATGAATTCATTGGCTATGTAGAACTATAATCAATTTTTATTTTTTGACATTAATTCCTCACAGGAGGCCCTGAGGAAAACAAGTTCCCTCAGTCACAAAACAATTTCCCTATGTCATCTGAGATGCTGTATAGAGGGTCTTTTTGAGGAGAGGAAGGAATGAACATTAGTCTCAAAGAGACCCATGTTGTAGGAAGAAAGAAATACAGGGGCCGGCAAATCGTTCCACAGCCGAGCAGTTGAACACAAGAACGAGTCGAAGAAGCGACCCGTTCTCGTGTGACAAATGTCAACCGAGTACATGTTGGGCATGCGTTTAGCGTGTTTCCCGACTGTGCGCCGGTACCGAAGGGATCAATGACGCTAGTTTCTCAGAGCATCTCCTATTAAAGTACCGGTAGAACAAGGATAGCATTCCCACATGTCTTTGTATTTAAATTCGGAGGTATATTTTTTTTAATGTGGGCGGAAAATATTCAAAATGATCATCAAAAAATCACGAGCTATCCGAGAAAAAAGTTTTAAATTGTGCTGTCGCCCCGGTGGTTAAAGGTCTCTTTAATATGATTTTCCTTTGTGATACATTTCTGTATTTTCTTTGTGATGCGTCGTCTTATTATTGGGTCTTTGTGACGTATTTCTGGGTTATATTTAGTCATTTTATGTGATTTGATGCTGCAGAGTCCCATCCTACTATTCTATATTTTTTAATGAGAGTGACATAAAGCATAATGTACTCTGTTGAGATCCGATCCCTAGTTGATAAGATATTTTGTGATTTTTTGAAAAAGCATTGCGCAAATGTGTCGGTCCCAAGATATTTAATGCTTTTAGTTTGGTTATTTGCGGGCGATTGCATGTGGAAAATTGTTTTGTGGTTCATGTAATTTAAGTGTTTTTTCATTCATTGGATGATCTCTTTTGTTTTTGAAGAATGTTAGATCTGTAGTTTTACTCACTATTAATTACTTTTAACTATTGTTAAAAAAATCATTAAATTTTGCACGTAAATGAGAAATTAATAATATTGATCCTAATATGCTTCCTTGGGGGTACCGTACTTAATCCCAAATTTTATTACTAATATTTAATACTAGTTATGTAACTCCCAAGTACGTTTAGAGTTGATTCGGTCATTACAGTTTTTTTTTTTTTATGATATTATTTCGTGATAAATGGGGTATTTCCACATTTTTTTTTATTATTGAAAAAAATTAAGCAAAAAATTACGATGATAACGGAATTTTTATTTTATTTTTATGACGACGACTTAACTTTCTATAACGTTTTAAAATACGCCTTTTGAAAATGCCCCCAAAACGATGTTTTTGCCCCCGTTCACTCTGTGACGTCACAGGCGCCTCTCATCATGCGATCGCCGCCCGTAATTGACTGTAGTGAGTTCGTAAGTTGTACTTGGTGTTATTTATTGACTTCCAGTTTGCTCGAATTATATCTTTATATTTATCCTATATTTTCCCACTTGCAAAACATGTATAGTTTGGTACACATGTTTACAAATACTACAAGAAAAACCCAAAATAAGATGTTTAAACGACCCTTTCTAAGGCGACAAAAAATGTCGACCGTGTACGAATGTTGGGCGTGCGTTTAATGTGTGCGCCGAAGGGTTCAATGACGCTAGGTCCTCAGAGCATCTTCTATTGAAATACCGGTAAAACAAGGACACCATTCCCATCTGAAACCTGCGCGCTAAACATTGCAATCCGTTTGTTTGAGAGGGAAATCTATCGAACGGACCGCCCGTTTGTGCTTTCTGAATTTTCAAGTATTTTGGGACTCTAGACCAAAGGTATATAAAGGCTGCCAAATTCAACAAGTGGACTTGCGATTTGTACAGGGTCAGCAGTTGTGTAATCTGCAGTATATATTGACCCTTAGTACAGTAAGAAGAAGAAGGAGGCTTCGATGGAGCCCCCGTGCCTTTTTTTCAGATTTAAATTTTAAACTACAAAAAAAAACCTTTCGTTTTTGACTATTTAAATTCATAATTTAAACGTGGAAACACCTTTATATACAGTCGTAAGATGGATATCTACACACTAATGACTGCCTCCGTGGTCGAGGGGTAAGGCTCTCGACTAGCAATCCCGGCGTTAATATGTATATAATAAACAATATAAATTTTATAATAAACGTTTAAAAAATATATTTTTTTATTTAATTTAAATCAAGACATACATTCCTGAGTTACGAATGATCTGACATTATGTGAAAATCTCCTACTACCACCACATAGGAAACAGGATAATGTTGCTTGTGTCGTGATAAAGAACCCAAACGCGATGCCAAATCAGCCACTGACCGGTCTTTGAATAAGTTTTTTTGCATTTCACAATTTATTCGTTTAAAATAATATGTACTATATTTGCGGCACATGAGAGTCCAGAGTGGACGATACTTTCAGTATCGCCCTGGTGTAAGACCACCTTTCAGAATTGAAACGTTGCTTCAAAGGCTTTAGCCGTGGTTAGTGACCAGATCTGCATAGCCAGGTACTTCACCACCTTCCTCTACCGCATCTTCTTTCCTCCCCACTACCTTCAACCTCACAAAATATCCCAAATGGGATGCCATAGTCTCACTGGCTCCAGATGTTTGGGAGCAGTTGGGACTTTTGTGCGGTATTCACTTAAAATAAGGAAATTTACTTGTAGAATGGCCAAAGTTTTAAACGTCATTTTATGACAGGGAAGTTATGTAACGAACTGACATTTGCTGTTTTGTTCCAATTTAATTTTAAAAGGGCCGGAATTAACTCTATTTTGTCAAAATATTGAAACCATTATATAACGTATATAAAATGAGGGTTTGTGTAAATAAAATGTTTTCATTACCATATCATCTTAGAATCCCGAAATTTAGGGCTTAGAAAATTACTGTTACTCATTGTAGCGTCTATTTTAGGCAAGTTGTCGGATTACGCCGTTAAAAATACTACTGTCAGTCATTACAACGGGACAATATTATATAAAACTGTAGAAACAACACAATCATCTTAAATATGAAATAAAACCGTCTATAACCCCGAACAAGTCGAGAATGTTTAGATGTTTGATAGTAACACGGTGATAAACCTCGGAACGGCGACTCTAGTGACGTCATGTTGCGTACAAGCAGTCATGGGCCGTTTTCGTTTCGTTCCGTTTACGCGTATTTTGAAATCAATAATTATGGATGAAAATATTAAAATTAAACATTTTTAATGCGATAACCATGGTCAGAAAAATAATCTTTAAATCTTCCACATGTTTTTAGCGGTATACCTGGTTTGTGGAAATACCCCATTGTATTGCAAACTTTTTTAAGATCATTGAAAACTGTCAAGCATGTTTTTAAATTGTTTTTGTTACTCTATATAAAGCATCACATCAAAGGGTTATTTGTAACTTTATATAAAGTTTCAACGGGAAAGGCTTCAACGTTGAAAAAAATAGACCATCATAAACCAAATTTTTTTTACTTGAAAACTTCGTGTCGCACGAAAGCCAAAACCTTAAAAATATTTTTACAGTGTATCGGTTTACGCGCTCATTTTTTTACGATTTGAAGCTAAAAGCTCATTCGATCCACGATCGGTGAAAGCTTTTCATTTTATTAAAGAAACCCACTCAACAACATTCTTCGTATTTTAACTTTTAAAAAAACAAAGAACGATTCTCAAAAAAATTCAATAATTCTGTATTTTCTTCTTACAAAGTTCAAGGACTCCGTATAATAATATCTACTAGATAGGTAATCTATTAACTCGATTTCTTGAGAAACATTCCATGAACATTTTTTCGAGATGAACGCGAGATAACGGATAACCTTTTGTTTAGTAATTAACAAGTAGACTCTGGTGGGTATTGCGGAACGTGATGGTATTCGAAACACTGTTATTAGCTGGGGGTTGTTTTGAAAGGGATGGGGAGACGTGGACGTTGCCTCACGTACCCGGCAATGGTGGTTGAACTTTTTCTGATGGCCCATTTTCTCATTTTTGTTTACATTATATAAGTGGCGAAAATATTAACGGACCTCTACGTGATGAGCGGAACGTGGTTGGAAAACAACTCCGGTACGAACACCATTTCAGACATTTCGTATGATTTTTTTTTGTGTATTACTTCAAATAGAAAAAAAATATTTGTTTCAATTTTATTAAAACAAAATAAATTTTAATGTTATTTCAAAATGCTCTGAGGTTTTTAAAACAATTTTCATTTAAGTTTGAGGATTCGACCTAATTTCCAAAGAACCTCTAAATCGTTTGAACCTTTTACAAAAACTATGGATTCCAAATATCGACATAATAACTATAGACGTGGTTGAAGATTTCAGATGAAACTCAGCTAGCTAAAAAAAATCCACTCAACATTGCCCCTAGAACAGAATTAAAAATTTTGAGGAAACCAATATAAAGGTGTTTTAGAATTTAATGTGTTTTGTCTTAGTTTAAACAGTGCTGACGTACTTACTGCTAGTTACTGTCGCTACAGAACTTTATTGTTTAACATTCTTGGTGCGAATAACACATATTCATGACGATTTAATTAATTGTATCTAATATTTTTATATTACTTGCGTGGCAACTTTCCCTTATCCCTCTCCTCCCCTTACCCTTCCCAACCCAAATCCCTATTTTGCAGCCTATTTCAGTTATAATCACACATATTTTATTGTTGTGTATTGGTTTATCATTTGTTGAATTCAGATTTGTACTATTATTATTTTTTTTACTTGCTGCTTAGTTCTGTTTTTCTTTTATTTTTTTTAAGTATTCTAGTTTACATTCAGTTAGTCTTGTTTCTAAATACCTATCTGTGAACATTAATAATTGGTCTGTTTTTTTATCGCCCTCTTATGTTTATTGTATTACTAAGACTGTTAATGTTCCTTAAATAAATAAACAAAATAAGTTTTTATTCTACGAAATATCGTGGCAAATAAATAGTTGACTGGGTTTTGCAACTATCTTTAAATAATTATTTAAAAACTCTACTAATAAATTTCGTCTTATAATATTTATCGAGACCGGACTTTGCTAACTTATTACGACAATCTTACGAATAATAAGAAACTTTAACTAAAAAATAAGGAACTCGTCAAAGAATTATTTATTGGTTCGTTAGCCAAACATGGAATAAAAATATGTTCGAAAATCATATTATTATGTAAGTTAAAATTTTTTTATTGTTAAAAAAAAATGAATATTTTGCTTTCTAATACTACACAACTTATAAATTGGCGTGTCTCCGTTGCCCATAACACAAACAAGTCTCAACATGATTACGACAAATTCTCGAACCAAATTTGACTGATAAACTTTCCCATTGGCAGTACGCGTCAAATTCCTTTGTACAAATTGAAGCTGGGGACGAAAATTGTTTTTTTTTTTGTGAAGCATATTGCTTTGATCTAATCAAGTCGATAAGCTGGAAAATGTAGCAGAGATTTGAATATTGAAACTTTCCGCCCCTCTCGGATGACTCCCATTCTGATAACTCAATCAGAGGAGAGTGTTTTATTTTACAAAAAATATATTTTTAAGCCTTTGCTCTTTTTAGATTTTATGCATAATGCAGGAGCTTATGTTGGTGTAAGATAATTATTTTTACTTTCGAAGAACATCAATAAACTACTTGCAAATCGTTTACATTAAACAATTTATATGTTTTTACAAAGGGTAGTGCATGATAAGGAAAAATAAGCAAATATTTTTGAAACTGAAGATATAAAAAAGAACAATGACTCCTAGTCATTGCTGTGTTATAGAAATATATGTCCAAGTATCTCATAAATACAGGTAAATCTATTTATGTTTATATTGAACTGTATCCCGGTGTGATATTTTTTTCACACTTGACCTTAAAAACATTAGAAAGTCATTGACTAAACGAGTTTGTGAAAAACAACCTATTCCCTGTTCCCGTCCCTTAAAACAGAATTTTGATATTCGTGATATCTTCGCGAAATTCTGGACCCATGACGTTCAAAATAAATGGAAAAAATACTGTTTATATCTGATTTTTAAAAAAAATGCGTCAATCAACTGGTTTTCAATAAAGATGCATACCTCCAAATATTTATTATCATAGCACAAAAAATGCAACAAAACACAATATTAGAAGAAAATGACAAGTTTCAGTTTAGTGCTTTGAATCGTCACTCAGATAACCGAAGATCTTGTGATTTGTTTTGTTTGCTCAAGACAGGGTTTTATTTTTGAATTGGTCGAAGAGTGGGGCAGAACAAATCAGTTTTCTTGATTTAGAAGGATGGCCTTTCATACGCTACGAAGTGTCACAAGCCAAAAATCATTTCAATCTCGATCTCAAATGACCCTAATAATTTATCACTTATCACTGACCGAAGCAGTAAGTAAAGTTGTCCCGCGCGGCATCGGGTTTAGGTTAATTGATGGCCTATCAATCTTACCCCGCCTTGCGGCGCTTTCACGGCCGGGAACAGGGAACAGGGTACAGGGACCCGAATCACCTTAATAAGCTTAGGGCACCGCCGGATTAAGCTCTGTTTATTTAGCAACCGGCTAATTCTGAAGTATTGCGACCCGGCTGCGGCTGGCCGGAGATTGATTATGAGAGATTGGAACAACAAAGTGATGGGGTTATATAATAATGGAATAAACAAACAAAAAATTGTGCCTAGAAATAGATCAAATTATATTTTTTTTATTCATAACGATAATACTAATAAATCTTAACGAAACTGTAAACAGAAGAAGACACAAAAAGTTAAAAGGTTTCGATCGCAACTGGGAATCGAACCCAGGATCGTTGTCTAACCGGGACACGCGCCTTAATCAACTCGGCCGTTGAGACCTATTCATTTTATGTAATTTTTGTCGATCACATGTTTCAAATTGAATTAACAATATTATTCTATTTTTTCCATATTTTTGGCATTTTAAAAGTTATTAAAAACGTATTCCAATGAAATAGAAAAAATTGTCATTACGGATGATAAAACAGAGTCTTAATTTGGCAAATCCACTTCGGTCTTTCAACCTGCCGTTTATTTTATTATATTTGTTATCAAATATCCGTTTTTTGTTATAATTTAGGCATGCCTAGCACCAATTATCAAAAATGGCAATTACTATAGCATACAATCTAAAAATATGTCTCATTACACAGCAGACATATTTCGCAGCACCAATTTAATTCAAAAGAAATCACTTAGGACGGGTTTTTCATTAATTTTCATGTTCAATTTATTCGATTTTCACGTTCTGTGTAAGTTTTATTCAAATTCTGCTATTTTATCATAACGCCAGTTGCTTCATAAAACTGAAATACCTAATCACAGATTTTGAATAGAACTTTCACAGAATGTGAAAATTAACTTCAAATATTTGATTTGATGAATTGTTCAATGTTTTTATAATTGTTTACAATTATTTTAAGTACAACTGACACCTCGTCAGGGTTTACTCAAATCTAAATTGGGAATATAGACTTAAAGATGTAGTCTTAGAGGGAAAAATCTTTGCTATACCCCAGAAAGATAGATTTTTGATGAAGAAGCAAATTACACACAAGTCAAGTCATGATAAAATTTGGCATAACAAACGAGAAGGTATCTGTGCAAGATTGGGATTGAAGCATGGACGGCTTGCCAAGGCGAAGTTCTGTGGTTATCAATCCCTTCTGCCTAAAAATAACGAGCTTGATAGTAAATAAGTAATGCATTCAATTTTAGAAGTCCTATTGAAAAGAGTCATTTAACGGCATTTGCAGTGAATCCTCACTAAATAATATAAACGGCATTGTCTATAGTCCGACAGACATGTCAGCGCGCAGAGTATCTATGTACAACAGTGATGAGAAACCCGGGGCCCAATTGTCTTTCACAAGTCTTTCTTCACAGTTCCGAATCCGCCGCTCAAAATAATACACATTTTCTTACGTATTCAAAAATATTCTTTAAAGGCAGAATTTTGTGGTTTTACCTCCATTGTACTAAAAACCACCACCGTAGCGAAGCTTTTTGAAGTGAAACTTCTTTAACACCGTTGTGATGTGAAACTCGATGAAACGGAAACGACAATAAAAATAGACAAACACATACATCTATAAGATTTAGCCTGCGAGAGAATGAGATAGAATAAAACCTTCCCGCAATTGCCGTTTTGATTATGAGCTCACTTTTTAAGGCTCCTATTGGTTGAGATTGTGTGGGTGAAGTTTCACTTCTACAATTTTTTTAAAATCTAAATTTGATGCATTTTATTTACAAAATATCAAAAATTTTCTTGACAATTTTTTGTTTAACTTTCCTTACGATAACAATCAACACCACTTATTGATTTTACCCAAGTTCTTTTTTAATGGTCTTTATCATTTTAAGAATGATAAAAATCAACATCATTCATCGGTTTGGTCTTGAAGATGTAAAATTTTCGCCTTCGGTGACTTAATTATAATGTTAAACGATATCTTTATTCCAAAAACACCAAAAAAAGGCCAGAACGTCTAGCTGTATGTACCGAATTATTTGAAAACGAATAAATTGGCAAAAAGGTTGATCATCACTGATCTACAGTTAGGTACAGCGCACAGCGGACATGATGAATGTCACCGTATTTCCAGCAGATATTGCTGCCACATTAATCATCATTTAATATCGAACATAAATATCGCCAAATGCGATGCAATGATTGCCGACCTCTTTGAGCGATGATTTTGTGTTTTTCTTTCCGCGATAAAATTATTTTTCAAATGCAGAAAAAAGATGAAATGAATTTTAAAAGTTATCGTTATTTTTTTAGCTTAGAGCATTTGTCATTTCGTGTTTGAATGTAAAATAAACTTGCAGATGATTAATTATTTTTACATTATAAATCGTTTTGTTTTAATTTAAATTGCGCTAGGTTTTAACCCTCGAGGCTTCGAGTGCGTTCTAAACCATGGCTTAAAGCGTTAGAGTTAAACAGGCGAGTAATTTATTAACTAAACACTATAACCCCGTGCCTTCGTCAGGGTAGATGGATTTATCACATAATGTATTATGACTATCTACATTACATTTTCAAAGTAATTAAAATGTAGATTAAATATGGTTGATTTAGATTTTATAAAATAAGGTTATTTTGTATGTTGGTGTTTTGTGCCAAAACTGGTTGGCATTTTTGTATAGTTAAGTGACGTACATTAAGTCACGTAAGCGTTTCCTTTAATTAATAATTTTTTATTGGTCTATCGAAAATTTGTTAAGATTTAGAGTTACAAAGTACTTTTATATTTAAATTACTGTAAAGTAAGATTATGAACTTAGTGATTACCATATTTTTCTTATCCTTACTAATATTATAAATACGAAACTGCTCGAGTTTGTTTGTTACGCTTTCACGCATAAAACAATAAAATGATTTTAAAAATTCTTTCACTAATAGAAAGCAAATTATATGCGAGGACTAAAGGCTGTTTATAATGGTAAGCTCAGGTGTTATAAAATTATAAATATTAATATATTATATTTGTTATACGTTTTCTGTCGCTAACAATAGCGAGTTATTGCAAACGTCAGAAAACAACGTTGCCATAGAAACGATGTTGATATATTTGTGGGATCTATGCTGGTAGGTACACAGCCCCCTACTGGTCGGCTGCTGCTCCAGAAAATTCAAATATAAGAATATTTTTTGTTTTTTTTTCGGACAAGCTTATGTTTTGGAATAAATGTCAGATGAGAGTTGCTACATTAAAAATATAATTTGTAACGATTATAAAGACTGTATAATAAATAGTGTTTTTTTTAATATATTTACAAACTTCCACACATTTAAATAAAAATAAATCTCCGAAATGTTTGTTAGCGCATACATTCCGAACGGCTGCACCAAATTGGATAATTCTTTTTTTCTTTGAGCGCTGGCATTATGAAATATAGGTGGCACGCGAGCTGTTTGAAAAACTGAATGTCCTGGGAATTAATGTATGGAATGCGGGAGAGGGTTAGGGGAGGAGGGGAGGGGGGAAAATTGATAAGTGCAAGCGCTACAGTAATTTCCCCCAATACCATGCGAGCGAAGCCGCGGGGAAAAGCTAGTAGATAATAATGTGTCAACTTACATAGAAAAATGAATTTGAAATATTCTTAAAACCAATACCAATATTTTTCGTAATTCAAGTCAGAAAATCATTAACTTCGATAAAAGAGCATTCGAAAACCCCTTAGTTTAAGACCGTTGATCTCTTTCGTGCTCCAAATCCACTCAACCTGTCTTTTTTCGTGCAACAAGCTGAAAACACAATTATCGACCAAAATTATTCACCTCACGATTTCAGTCGTGCCTACATATCAAATCGTATCGTAATTATCGCGTAGAATCATAAATCCAACCCTGTTGACCGTAACACGGCTCCTCGGTAATTATGTGCCCAGGGCCGGGCCGGAATGTCCCACCACTAGTGGACCGATACAGCTTCGTGAGCCGCAGCCGTGGGCCACAGGCATGGGCCGAGACCACGCTGGTTGTGAACCCGGCTAATTTATAACTTGCGTGCGGGTCGCTAAACTAGCGACATCTGCGAACGGACTTTTTCTCGGAGGGGCGACACTTGATTAATGGCCGCCCGGATTCCATTTAAAATTTCACTTCAATTTTACTCCGACGACTATTTTAGGTGCGCACGTGAAATATTGTTTAGTTTTTCTGGCACGACCGCTGACCAAACTTCGTGAAATTATATTCCAAGCAATGTGTGTGAAAATTGATAAATATGCGGCCCTCTTTGGGACGAAATTAATTATGTGAATATTTGCCGCACGAACAAAATTAACATTAAATCGTATTTATATAAAAATTTTAATAATCAGAGAGAATTAAAGGTTTATTTTTTTATTTTAATAGCATGCTAACGCAATGGGTAAAATTAATAGAAACATTAATTTATTTTTATCCGGGATGGAAACATCAAAATAATAGATACATATTTGAACATCATTACATCAAAGGATACGTGGTGTTATTTGTTAATTTCCCACAAACAAAATTTGAAACATCCAGCAAACATGCAGCGAATTGACTGCGAAATATAATCCCGTACGCTGATAAATAAATCTTATTTTAAGTTTCATCAGTTCAGTAGGCCATGCGGAAGCGTTGGTTATTCTAATGGAATGAAAATAATTCGGTTTCGGAATCGATTTGGTGCAAATCGCAATCGAAAATGAAATAACCGACCCAATATTTCATGCTGGCGTACGTTAATGCCCCATATTCCCGCGTAAGCCCGGGGCATGATTGGCTCGGGGCGCAATGATTATCCGTGTAGTGCCACTGCAGAAAACTTTTTATTAAAAATTCACTTGGTGTACCATCTGCTTTTTAAAATTTAGGTTTCATAATTGATTCACAAAGAAACCATACTTCCGTAGACTAATTTACTATTTTATCATAACATGACTTGTGTCTAAAATGTGTTTGTCCACGAAACTAATATCTGGTTCTGTAAAGCGTAAGTAATAATAATATTTGGCTGATTTATACAGCGCCATTTTGTGAAAAATCATCTCAAAGGCACACAAAATTTTTTTTTTTTTTTTTTTGATATGATAACGTCTTATAAATCGATGAACACCGGCTGCACTCACGAAAAAGCATGACTCATTGCCACGTTCGCCTGAGCTGAGCGTACAAGCGAGAGCGCGGAACAAGCGTTCGGCTTATGACGCATCTATCTCTCTTCCACTCCATCGTTATTATATGACGTTATTACGTAAAATTATCGTCCGTAAACCGACTTTACAGACAACCATTTTTTTTAAAGAAAGACAAACATATCCAGGTTACGATTAACCTGACAATATTTGAAAATCTCCAACTATCACCACAGTAATCGGAAAATGTTGCTTGTGTCGTGATGGAGGACTTAGCCAGCCGAGGAATCAAATGCGCGACGCCTTTGTGGGACCGAACGCGATGCCTACTAGCTTAAAGCTACTGACCGGTCAAAATAATAATAAAATTAAAAACACTGGCTTATGACTAAGATTTATAATTATATTTAGGGAAACCACAGTTTGTTTTCATTATCGAAAAAATTGTGATGATAAGGGAATGTTTATTATATTTTTGTGAAGACAAATAAATTTTTTTTATAACTATTTAAAATACACCTTTTTAAAATGCCGCCAAAACGACGCGGCGAAAAGCTCCGTGACGTCATCGCCACCTAAAATCTTGCGATCGCCACCATAATTAACTGCAGTTAGTTTGTAAATTGAAGTTAGATTATTTATTGACTTCCAGTTTGCTTCGTTATATATTTTTCGAAGTCTACCTATATTAACGTGTATATAAGTATACAAGGAAAACCTCAAATAAGAAGTTTAAATGACCAGTTCTCATGTGACAAAGAATCTCGACCGTGTACAAATGTTGGAAGTGCGTTTGACGTATTTGACACCAGTGCCAAATGTCTCAATGACGCTAGTTTCTCGGAGCGTCTTCAATTGAAATACCGGTAGAACAAGAACACTATTCCCTCCTGCGCCTGTTAAAATTGTAATTTTGCAATTCGTTGTTAATATAGAGAAATCTTTGGCTTTCTGAGTTTTTCAAGTATATTAGGACTCTAGATCAGAGGTGGCTGCCAAATTCAACAGTGGTGTGAACTTGTTTCAGCAGTTGTTTATTATTTGCAATGTCTTCGGACCCTGTAGTATAGTACACCCAGCTTTTGAGAGGCTGGATGTACTGTATGAACTGACTAATACTAATTAAACGAAATAATTTTAAAATCTAGGAAATGTATATTTATAGCAGTGTTGCACCTCTTGCATAAATAGACTGCAGTCACAAGGGTCCTCATTCTTCCATCATTCTATTCCCAATACCTGTGGTTTAGTCAGAATACCTCATTTTGCATATTGACGTAAGCAGTGTATACGAAAGATTTACGACATTAGGGCAATCCTTCGACGTATTTCATGAGTCTCTCTAATAATCAGCAAATAATTAAAATATATTCAATAATATCCGAAAACCTTAATTTAAAATATTTCATAAAATTTAAATAATGCATTCAAAGGAGTGTACGACTCGTATATTTCTATTTTATAAATGATAAAACTGCAGACTAAATTTAATGAAATTTGAAACACGTTGAGTGCAACATACATAAATATTGTGCTTGCAATGTGTTTGATAAACACGTAAAGTATAATGTTTTGTTTATCTTAGAGAGAATTACCCAGCAAAACCGGAAAAATGTCATTTTTATATCAACTTTTAGATGTATTGACTCTTTTCAACAAAAAAATTATAAATTGATTTCGAAAGACTGTTTTTTTTTATCTCGTGAAGCTATTTTTTAAATTTTGAGAAAATATTTTTATTTTTAGTACCATAAGGTTTTACCGTAGGTCGTGGGCAGATTTGTTAAATTTTCCAACAAAATTTTGTATAAAACACCATACTTTTCAAATCATATAATCAATCATGCAGTAAAATAAATCAATAAATTATTTGGGAAACCTACTGCGCCCTAGTTTTATGACAAAAATACTTCAGTTTGTCTATTTATTTACGGTCTTACAAACTAATATATTTTTAAAAAAATTACATGTTTATTTTGCTTAGACATTATTGAAAAATTACAAATACTTACGACCAAACAATAATTACAAAATGTACATAATTTTAATTTTTTTATCATCACGAGTTTGAGCATTTTTGGATGAAGGCATTTATTAAACAAATTTGGAATGAAATAAAATCGATATTGAGTCATTATGTTGAAATGCTGGTATGGAGAATAATTAATCTTTCTCATCGGAACCTCCCTGTACCCGTTGCAAGGGTACAATCGCAAGGTCATCGTTCGGCAAAATTTAAATTCTCGGCCGCTGGTTATAATATATACTAGTTAAGCGCGATTAACTGGTTTCAATGATTATTATTGACTTTTTGGAAAAGGTAACATTTATGAATAAATTGAAGGTTATACTCATTACTAGATAATTATTTGTTTAGCAAAGCATTCGAAATACTTATAATGTCGAGTAAGTATCCATTTCCATTCTCCCCTTTTTGAACAATCCAATTTATATCTAGTTCAATACTGTGTTCTTCATTAGTCAAGTTATTTGTTCGAAAGTTTCCTTACTTAATCCCGTCGTTAGAAGAAGATCCCTTTGGCACAATAACTTTGATAATTTTAAAAAAGGACTCTTATTAAACTTTTTATCTGCTCAATCCATACCACGTCATATCTTCAGCTTTTCCAAGATTATTTCTTTCATAATACGCTAACTTTCCGAGTTTGTTTTATTATTCGATTACTCTTGTTAAATTTTGAGAAACTTCATACTCTGGCAAACTTGTTTGTTGGCCTTTCAAAATATATTCATTTTTTATGCGTCTTCTTATTTAAGTTTGTAATTCTATCCCTCTTTATCGCCATCATTCTTCAGAAAAGAAATAACTTGGTTTATACTGTAAGGCCAATTTTTGGTTAAACAATCACTAGCGTAAGCAACAAATTTGAAAAATGGATCAAGTTTCAGAATATATAGAAACAAAAATTGTGCAAAAAGCTCTAGTCATCAATGTTGCGAACGTTGGGAAGAAACTATCCATTTTAGCACTTGCAATCTAGAAAAACGAAAGATAGTTGAAAAAGAAAAAGCTTGCGTTATTTAAAATGTCGGTTATAAACAAAATAATACTGAATTTACACGATATGCATGTCAAACATCTACGTCGTTACTTAATTGTAACCGGACAACGATCCAATAAATAAATTTTAACTCTAGTCAGCTGTACAGTTTAAGGAAATGTGCTTCATAAAATCACATGCTTTTACCTACATTTTATTAAAATACACGTTTTGTGTTTCACGTATTCCCTTATTAATCCTAGACATGAGAACACAATATATAAGGGTCAGTCAAAAAGTAATGCCTTCTATTTGTTTCTACTTAAATAAGGGTAGAAAAGTGGAACTTTTGAATTTGGTGCTATTTCTCAAACCTTCTACAATCTGCTGCATTAGTAACTTTTTGAGTCAACAGATGGCAGCACTGCAGTCGCTTGCAAAATGGCCGACATCGATGTTCGTATTAAACAGCGTTCTGTGATTGATTCTTGATAGTAAAAGGAGAAACGCCATTCGCATTCACGAAAGACTGAAAAATGTGTACCACGAAGCAACAGTGGATGTCAGCACTTCTAGACGGTGGGTTTGTCGCTGTAAGGAAGCTGAAAGACAAACACCGCTGGAAAGCGGAACGGCAGGCCGTTGATAGTAACTGCACACAACATTGGCCGAGTTGATGATACCATTCGTGGTGACCATAGATAACTACATTCTCTCCCTCAGTAAAGGCAGGGTGATGATGATTATTCGACAACTGATTATTCAAAAAAAGTTTGTGCAAGATGGGTATCAATAAAGTTAACCGGTCAGAATAAAGAAATAAGAAAAACAGTAGCCTCACAACACTTGCAGCGTTTAGTTTCTGGAAAAAATTGTGACCCGAGACGAAATATGGGTTCATTTTTTTATCTGAATCAATGAGACCGTCAATGAAATGGCATCACACAAACTCACTAAGGACAAAAAAATTCAAAACTGTGATCGGCGGGGAAAATTATGGCGATGTGTTCTGGATGTGACCGTGCTTTTTACAACACTGTGATACATGCCCTTGTTAGAAGATGGACCAAAGCCGTGGAAATGTACGGAGAATATATGTAAAAGTAACAAATTAATCGTCAATAGTGTGGTTTTTACCCCATTTAATTGCATTTTTTATTTCTTAACAATTGAAGGAGAAAAAACTAGGAGGCATAACTTTTTGACTGGCCCTAGTACATTACTAAAATACATTACTTAACTTGCTTCCCTCAGATCCTGTTTTAAAAGATCTAAATTAATAAATAATACTCTGCCTTCGGTATTATTAACGCTTGCAGAACAAAGCTATGTTTAATTAATCACACCTGGACACTTATATTTAAAATAACATCTTGAAATTTTTCCTGAATCATAGTAACCATTCAATATTGTTAAAACATTTTTTATTTTATTTTTTTTATTATTTTAGGGAAATCAACGGCTTACAATTTGATTAATTCGGAGAAACCGTTTATAGATTTCCTCATTTCAAATCTATTGTAGTGATAAATGCGCTGAATAAATAATACTGAATAGGAATTATGTTCCTTTGAACGTTTAAATAATTCAGTTGCAATAGAGAGTTGCATGCAAATATTTTCAACAATAAAATAGCAATAAAGGTCTTGTTACTATTTCAACTAATATATTTCCCGACTTGATATCATTTCGAAACGTTCGTGGAGAGCTCCACCTTCTAATTTTTCTTCTTGAGTCTTCCGGCAACGAACTTTGAACGTGATCCCTCCCCCCTCAAATGAGTCCAGATTCGCCAATTATTGGGGGCTCACTCCCATTCGAAACCTGCACTTCTTTTAAAATCGTTAATGGAGACTAACATTATTTAGACACGTTCAACATATAAACGAAGAAAGAAATCTCCAAAGATTCTCAAATTAGGTGCAAATTTAGGGAAGAAAGAGTCGTTTCAGTGAACAAATGGTGTAATAAAATGAATTAAAAACCATAAATCTGGCCATGCCAAGAGCTACGGCAAGAGTGAGGAATAACTGAAGAATGTGCATTGAGCAGGGTGTTAAGGGATGTACCAGACTTAATCGAACCAGTGATTTCCGACATTATATGGAGTAAAAAATGTTTAGAAATTTTGTCATCAGTTTTTATTGTAGCTTTTTTTCTCAAAAACAAATTTAAGAATTTTCTTTCACATTCGTCACCGAATGAATAACTACCTCAGCTAAATAACCGCCTAACCCTCCTGAGACCAGAAAATCGACAACATTTTTATTCTCCAAATAAAGTCAGGATCAAGAGTCAATAGTTAAAATAAATCAGTTTAAAGTATTTCCCTTAAAACCCTATATGATAATAGAATTGATGCCTGAATGTAGATGAAGCAAGTATTAATTAAGATTGAATCAAAGAAAAATTAAATCAAACAGAATCACTTCTCTGAAATGGAATTCATCAAGAGAAAAAATTAGAACTTTCTGCATCCACCACCGTTTAGCCGCGCATTTTTCTTACAGTCACAAACCAACATCGACTATTATCATGAGTTATTCATTTGGTTCTAACAGGCGGTCAATTCACAACGGTGGCTTTAGATTAATAATAGGTTTTGATGAATGGTAAATTATTTATTTATACTGTGAGCCGCAATCAATTTGTTTAATGTTACTGCCATCAGCGTTGGAAAATACTGCGTTTAAATAATGCTACGGTTGCATGCGGCGTTCTTGATTATATTTCCCCGCGACCTAATTAATGATAAAATGCACTTGTATTGTTCTTATCGGTGGCTAATAATAAATTTATGAATTTGCACAGAATTCTTTATTAATTAAATAACTCCATTATACCTACTTATTAAACTACATTTTATTTATTTTGAAAGCATGGTTATTTGTGGGTTTGTTTATCAAATGTGGGGACCAGTTGTGCTTTGCCTAAATAAGTTTTTTTATTAAGTTTATTTCAGAAACACTAAGGACCTTCGCCCATGGATGAAATTGAAAAAAAAAACAGCTGTCGACGAAATCGCAATCAAACTCTTTAACGAAATCGATATTTTTCTGATCTGACATAACAAAACTTGACAGTTCGTGAGCCGCTACCAAGGCAACCTGCAACCAGCACTGTTGGTCGCCCGCGCCGGGGCAATCGCGTTTCAGTTGCATTGTTGACAGGTTGCCATGGTAGCGGCTCCCAAACTGTCAAGTTTTCAAGTAATTTGCGATATTTCAGATCAGAAAAATATCGATTTTGTTTAGGAGGTTGATTGCGATTGCGTCGATAACTTTTTTTTTAAGCGTAAGCGGACGGCCTTAGAGTGGAAGATACTCTCATTATGGGAACACCATTCAGAATTGAAAGGTTGCTTGAAATTGCTTTAACCGTGTTTGATGACCAGATCAGAATAGCCAAGTACTTCCACACCTAGTTCCTCCCTACCTCCTTCCCCTCCCCACAACCTTCAGCCTCACAACATACCCCACTTGGGGATGGTATAGTCACACTGGCTCCAGACGGGAGCAGCTGGGACTCTTGTGATGTATTCACATAAAAAAAAAACATTTATACTGTTACCTGGGATGAGGTAGATTACTATGAGCAAAAATGACTAGCATGGCAGATATAAGGTGTAGGTTAATGATTTTCAAGAAAAGAAGATTTTAAATACAAATTTACATTAAAAAAAATGACAACCTTACAAAAACTAAGGCTGTCTGGCGAAGGGCTTGCTTAGGTTTAAATAGTTTGTGTTGATACCGTGGTAAGTTGAAATGACGCATGATGAAATCTTCTTTTGTGAAACGAATCTCGCATCGTGAGAAGGGCAGGACTCCAGAAATTTGGCTCCCAGCCAAAAGGACCCCCCAGAATCAGTAGAGGCGGATGATTCTAGATGCCAATCATCCCTCTAGGATGATTACCAGTCAGCTCCCAAGATGACGAGTCTGACGATCAGAATCGTATTGATCTTCGAAAAAAGGGTCCGCCGTGTTGCTGTCTTCTAGACAGCAACACGGCGGACCTTTTTTTCCTCCCGAGCCGAGAGCTGGCGCACAAAGAATCCCTGGCTTTCTTTTCAAATCTGCTGATTTGAATCTGTTTTTAACAATCAGGATTAACAACTGTTGCATTACAAAATATTGCAGGACTCGCAATATAACCAATATCAATGGGCAAGCACTAGAAGTGCCACACACCAAGATCATAAATAAAGTGTGCATAAGGGGGTGCACATACCTTGTATCAAATACTTTTATGTAACAATACATATGAATTCATTTTTCATTTATTAGTTAGTAAAATATAAACCAGTTATGTTTCATTTATAATAATTTTGGTTATGTTTATAGATTATAAAGGCTGATATCAAAAGTTATAATGTTATATAGTTAAAAATGAACAAATCAACAGTAAAGTTTAAACAGTTTTCATTTAAGTACACTTTAAGGTTAATTTATTTTAAGCGGTCTAAGTGTACAGTGGAAAATATCAATATCTCTTAGGGCATTGTAAGATTTGCAAATACGTCCGAGCATTGAGTTTAGTGCGCGTTTCAATGTGTCAATCACTAGCAAACTGAAAACTAACAAATTACAGAAGTATAGAAAGGATTAGATTGAATTCGTAGCAGAAAAGTTAAAAATTAATTAACAATTGTAAATGGAAAATAAAATTCCTTAAAACAAAATGTCTGGAAATTGTTACATAGTTAATGCCCAAGAAATTCAAAAAATTGAAATGTTGTCTATAACGTAAGCATAAGGTATTCGATCTAGTATTGCATGCGGGGCAACGAAATGCTATCCTTCCTAATGGGGTTGGTTAGTCAATAAGGCAGTTCGCAATTTTATTCGGAAACAGTAGTACCTACTTCAAAAAATTAATCCTTCTGTAAAGAGAGACAGATGTTTCAAAAATTTTGTTTCAATATTTTCAAATCGGTTAATATTGTTTCTTGTGTTTTATTGGGAGATCAATAAAATCAATGTCGTCTTTTTGACCATGGAATCCCAATTTTTCGTTTACAAGCCTAGTAATTTCGTGCAGGTTCTCTTTCCCATCTCAATGTTATCAAATTAACAATAATTAAGTAAAAATTTATCATTAAAAAAACTGTAACTACTCTTGTTTGTCATGAATACAAATAAAACATCGCTTTTCTGTGGACTTTGTGAATATATATAGATTGGCGTGAGAAAGTAGCCACGAGTGTTATGAATATTTATCTAATTTTTACGTTTTAACTGTCAATTTTCATGATTATACTTTAATTATCATTCCACAGAGAAACCATCCATCATTCGTTGTGTATGATGTGTTTTTAATAACGATATTTCATGTACTCCCAAAAAGTCTGTCAGTTGCCTTGCATTTCAAACCGAATCAAAATGCATATTCTTATAATTGATGGATGGGACAGAGCACATTTCATGAAATAATTGGCAGTAAAAATACTTCCACTAAAATCCAATGCAAAAAAATAATCGATAGCATTGAAATCTGAACCACAATGAATATTCAGCACAATGGATGTTATTTTGGCCTTTTCAAAAACCCATATATTGTTAAATTTGTATGATACGAGTATTAAGAATGGGTTGTTAATAATTGAAAAATTCATCAATTTTTGATAATTTTGTTCGGTTTAAATTCAAGTTCTGTTATTAGATCATTATAGGTCAGTTACTTCATAAAACTGAAATCACAGAACTTGAATAGAACTCTCCCAAAACGATAAAATAAATTTTAAAAACTTGATGAATTATTGTTCAAAATGATTAAAGGACCCAGTGTCAAAGTGAAAATGTTGTTATTACTTAGTTAAATAAAAAATAATGCAAATTTATATTAATCGTATACGTTTTAAATTAATTAAATTGCATATAATATTATATAAGTCAATTTCTCAATTAATTTATAAAATTAAAAATTGTTTTGTAAAGGGAATTTATTAAAAAATGAATAATTATTATTATAATGATGATGTAGACGATGATTATGATTATGGCGATGAAGGTGAAGGTGAAGATGATAATGTAGACGATGAATACGGTTATGATGATTAGGGTGAAGGTGATGATGAAGATGGCCGGCGTGGTCTAGCGGAAAGGCTCGACTCGTGGGATCGAATTCCGGCGTGGCAAATAAATTTTATTTGAATTATTTGTGTTATTTCACAATTAATTCATTTGAAATAATATATAGTATATTTGCGGAACGATCCAGTGGAAGGAAGTTCGTCCCTTAACACCCTTTATATTTTTGTATATTTGCGGCACATTTCGGAGTGGAAGACACTCTCAGTATCGTCCTGATGTAAGACCACCATTCAGAATTGAAACGTTGCTTGAAATGGCTTTAGTCGAGTTTAGTGACCAGATCTGAATAGCCAGGTACCTCTCCACCTTCCTCTACCCCATCTCCTTCCTCTACCCCATCTCCTTCCCCTCCCCACCACCTTCAGCCTCACAACATACATTGCATTGGGGATGGATTGCATTTATATATGGCATTGGGGATGCCATAGTCTCACTGGCTCCAGACGGAAGCAGTTGAGTCTCTTGTGCGGTATAATTTAAAAAAAAAAACAAAAAAATGATGATTATGATGATGAAGGTGAAGGTGATGATGAAGATGATGATTACGATTATGATGATGAGGGTGAGGGTAAAGGTGATGATGAAGATGATGATTACGATTATGTTGATGAAGGAGAAGATGATGATGAAGATAATGTTAACGATGAAGATAGTTAAATAAATGTATTTATTTTTCAGATCGGATGCTGCGGAGCTGATGGTCCCAACGATTACATGAACATGAGGAAGCCTCTGCCCGCGGAGTGCAGAGACACTGTCACCGGAAACGCCTACTACTATGGCTGCGTGGAGGAGCTCACCTGGTACCTGGGGGAGAAGTCCGGTTGGCTGGCTGGCATTGCCATGGCTGTTTGCATGATTCACGTAAGATTATGTGAAGATGGGCTTTTAAATTCTTTTACTACGAGATTGACCAAAAGTCCCTCTTTTTTTAAATTCCACACAGATGGCCTTGAGGAAATAGTTTCTCTCCTGGCCTATGATATCTGTTCTCATATGACAAATGTCAACCGAGTACGATTGTTGGGCGCGCGTTTGGCGTGTTTCCCGACTGTGCACCGGTACCGAAGGAATCAAAGATGCTAGTTCCTCGTAGCATCTTCTATTGAAATATTTGTAGAACACGGAAAAACATTCCACTCGACGCCTGTGCTCTAAATTTTGCAATCTGTTTGTTTGTTAAGATAGACCATAGAGTCTCAATCTTTTTTACCCAACGCCCACTTTAAGAACATTTTTATTTCTAGCGCCCTCTAACTCGTCACGACGGAGGGGGCATAATGGGACACCACTACAGGGTTACATTTGCCACAACGGAGGGGGCGTAATGGGATAGGGAAAATATTATTTTTGTGGATAGATGGCCCCTAATGGGATGGGGTGGGATGGGTTTCTCTGGATCTCCTACCGCCCCCTGAAAGTCTGAAATGCCACCCAATTTTTTCTTGGTGTTCTACCGCCCCCCTGAAGGTCTGAAACGCCCACAAGGGGGCGTTATCGCCCACGTTGAGAACCTATGAGGTAGACGAATCTATCAAACGGCCGCCCGTTTCAGCGCAGACTCGAGTTTCTTCAGGTATTTTGGAGCTCCAGACCAGGGATATCTGCCAAATTCAACCGTAAGGCGCACTTCAGATTTGTACAGAGTTAACAGTCTAGTGTATCTGATGAAGAAGGTAAAGGTTAATGCAAAAACGTAACCATGATATTTCAACGGACATTTTTTAGGGGACATCACTTGGGGTGATTTTTCACAAAAACGGCGCTCTACAAATTATCCAATTATTATTATTATTGTTATCTTAGGAACGATCGAATCTGGGGGACGAGGTGAAAATTGGGCTCCACCTCATCCGTTAAAAGCCTTACTCGATTCCCTCAATTAAATTGAAAAGATTAAAAAGGTAGCTGAGGAATAACATTTGTAGAAAATTCCATCACTGCTTGCGTAATGCAATAAGCTATCCGTGTACATACACAAGACAAATTCAATAATGAACAACCGTACAATCTATCGAGATTGTATATTTATCTTAAAACAAATCATTACTGAAAACAAAATATTGAAACTGGAGTTAACGTAAAGGAGAATCTATTTCAAGAATGGTTCGATTTAGGTTTTATTTTTTCTGAGCATAATGGAAACCTTGAATTAATTTAGACCAACAGTCAAAATGAAAAAGTTATTTAAACTTAAACTATATATTTTCAGGGGAATGAAATAAACTTTATTTTTCTTTTTACAGGTTATCAATGCTGTCATGTCCTTGATCCTTATTCAAGCAGTCAAAAAGGAAGAAGAAGATGTTTCCGGAAATTACAACCGCCCGTCAAGCGTCAGCAAGGGCGCCAGCGCCTACGATTAAAAGACCTACACATAAAGTATTGAGGATGTACGACTCGTACAAAAAATTTTAAGACATCATCAATGAATTCTTTAAATTCAAATTTTATCTTTATTTGTAGTTCTTAAAATTTTAATAAATTTTTATTTTAGTAAGCACCTATTGTTAGAATCAATGTTTCATTCATTGTCTATATATTCAGTTTTATTATATCATATTATACACATAGTACAAAGATGTTTGAAAAATGACAACAAGCAAATAATTTAAGTTTTTTTATCATTTTTATTTTGACATATTTCGTAAGAAGTTTTTATTTGTGGCTTTTAAAGAAAATAAATAATAGGTAGATAAATAGCTCTTGAAATGAAAATAGTTCATGGTTAAAACATCTTATTTTGAATTCAAACAATAAAAAACTTCAAAAAACAACCAATTACTTTTTTTTAGTAATATTATTTGTGTGTTCTTGGGTTTTGATGATTTTTTATGCTCTATTTTTAAAATTATCATCAATCTTATCATGCAATATAGAAAACAATTTTTAAGGCACAAGTATGATTTCAAATACAACCATTCATTTCTGGATATAACACATTGGCAACCTTGAAGATTTCGTTTTCTTTCAATCATAAAAATTGATTCATTAATTCTGTTTGTCCCCTGATCTTTTCTTTCGAGATTAAACAGAGGTCGGAATTCGATTTCACCAAGATCAAAGTGTCATAGAGAGGACATTTGTCAATTTTTCTGGCCAAAGCAATCTGTCTCCGATGCTTTATAAGAAGAACCTAATAAACTTATGACATTTATATTTATCTTCACGGATGAACAAGCTTATTGAACATCTCAGTTAACCACAAATGGCCGAGAAGAATCGACCATTTAAAAAAAATTGATATTTTCGCAAAAAACTATTTTATTTTGTCGAGTATTATTGTCTTCATTATTTGAATGACCGACGCTTGTGATAACGATAACCTGCGTACAATTATAATGGCTGTCTATTAATCAAGCCAATCTCTCGGAAAGGTGGATGGTGCACAAATGCTGACAAAAGGACTATTCATTACCTCAATTTTGACAAGTTCAAACCACGTCGAAAGAGACATGCTTTACCAGTTACAAAGACCAACATCAATGCTATGATGCTATGTGAGGCGAAGCCAAATCCTATAAATGGCTAAAAAAAATCTCGCCATTCCCATGTTGCCACCAGTTCTGCAACCATACAAGGAAAAAGAAGATTTAACCAGTCAATATATCTCTGTATTGGAGATATCTCTTGCTATTTCTGTGAAAAGTTAAGCTACTCTCCTGGATCCGTGTCATTGTACTTATATGGCACTTCCAAAAACCTGGGTACAAATTGATAGCTCCTTTTCTCGCAGGAAAAAATGTTTAATGCTGTCAAAAGATCGTGACAACAAAATATGGAAGAATCTATTCACAGCAAACATAAAGCATTTCGTTTGTTACATCAGTTCATTCGCTGAAATTCAAAGGCTTTCGATTTATAAGGATTCACTTTAATATCACGATCATTTTTATTCGTCTTCCCATCATCACAAGCCCACTCCAATTTTACAAGTGGTATTTGAACCATGCCTTAGCATAAGGGAAATGCGTTATTTTACTAATAAATTTTTAAAGGGAATTAATTTTCTATTATTACGATTCGTGAAATTGTTTTGTGCCACTTATTATACAAAGAACGATTTTTTTTTTAATCCACGTCTTCAATGAAAATTTTCTGTTCACAACATTATATCGACGTTACAAAAGATTTTTTATATAATTTTAATTAATTGGTTTTTTCTGAATTGGAAAACGTTTTTTTTAATGATTTTTTTTTTAACTTTCACGAGGTGATTGTAAACTTGATAAACAAGTATGAAAAGCTTATGTGATTTGAATTTATAATATGTTGGACTCGGAATTTTTCCTATGTGCGCCTTCTCATACATCGGTCGTGAAAGGTATAAAGTGCCTTGCCTTGCTGGGACACCTTGGAGATTTTTTTGCAAATGAGCCCTTGCCTGGAATAATGTTGTATCCAACAAAACTATCCATGTTGAGTTATTGATGAAATAATATTGGCACATTTATATGTGTAACGTCTGTCTATTGCGGGTAAGTGCCTTATTCACGTTAGCACATTACTCTTTACTAGCTTTGCCTGTTGCAGAGGCAACCAAGGGGTTAAACACTACGCGATTTGACGTGTGAACGCGGATGAAGCGAAGAGTGTGTGTTAAATAAAATAGGTAGAGAAAAAAACGATGTTTGTAATTTGTTACCCGTAACGTATAATTTACTGTTGCAAAGACTCCTACCACTGTGCCACTTTGGTCGCCGACACTTTAAAATCGTCCCAGGAGCTTGCCGCTCAATTCAGTACTGAACCAATCCAGCCGCCCGACTCAGGGCGTTCAGTATTTCATTTAATTTAAATTAGAAAAACCGATAGAGCCTTATCTCGAAAAAGGGTCCTCGGGGTTTATTGTTCAAGTTTTTCACTCAGCCTTTCGGATTGTGTAGGTCGAGACGCGTAATTTGATATCCATCTCGGGTACTGTAAGGTTTAATTTTGAAAAAAAAAATTTTGGAAAATTTTTGAATTTAAAAAAAAAAATGATTTTGGAAATTTTTTAATTATAGAAAAAAAAATTTTTGGATGTTGAAAATTTTTGAATTTTGAAAAAAAAAAATTCGATTTTGGAAATTTTTGAACTTAATAAAACTGAAAGTAATTTTTCAAAAAACGGCGATAACAAAATGTTTTTTCAGAATTTTTCATAAACTAAAACTAAACCAAACTGGGGATGCCGTAGTCTCACTGACTCCAGACGGCACCAGGTTGGGACTTTTGTGCGGTATTCACATTGAAGTTTAATTTAAAATGTACGAACGATTAGTTCTCTTACAGTATTCAAAAGGTACCTTCACCATTTGGCAAAAAAAGTGGACCACCTTTATTTAAATTTACTCATATTATTGAAATGGTCAGAATATATAGTATCCGAGTATGTACCTACGGACTTTGTCAAAAAAAAATTCGAGTGCAGTTTATACGCGGTAGAAGTGAAACTTTACCAAAACAATCTCAACCAATTCTTTTTCATATGTCAACTAATTTTTATCAAAGCGGCCGATGGGCACAGTTGATGCGTCGCAGGAGCAGTAATCGTCATTTACATTTACGTCCGTTACATCCGAAATCCAAATCACAGCCGTGCTATAGAAGTATCATTTCAAAACTCCCGTCTTTGTATGTTTCTTTTTATTTAAATTCATAATTTTTGTCAATGAAAGGATTGCCTCCCTGTCTAGTAAATAAATGTATTCTCTGTAATATTTTACTCCTGCGTATTATGTGCTCCTGGTATATTTTCAATATTGTACGTCACCCTTTTAGTCATTTTTCACACAAACGGCGCCATTAAAATGTATTTTTCAAAATTATTTCTCAAATAATAATTTTAATGCAAAATCGTTCATATAAAAAATAAATCAGGGTAGCGACCTACACATGAGTACCTACATATTTTTTAATAAATATTACGAATCCTAATTTTTTAAATTTTGAAATTCGGTTTTGAAATGATTGAATGTGAATGAAGCCTTAACCTTTTACAAATTAATTTAATTTCATTAAAAGTATCCAGGGTCATTTTTCACAAAACTGCGCCATACATTTTTTTATTATTGAGCATAAAATAACTCAAACAATTTTATTGCAGTAAAAAAATTACAGAAAAAAAAAACTTTCAAAGAATGCTTGTAGGTACTTACCCATACACCCATAATGTTTTTTATTATTTAATAATGTCCAAAGAAATCGAATCCTTAATAACACAATCATAAATGAAAAGTGTTTAGCATTGTATTTGGACCCATCTTACTTAAAAAACGTTCCGATTTATCTAGTACTAATTTCCTTCATAACTACAAAAGTCTACCTACCTGAAATAATGCATTTTGGCAAAAAGTGCGACCATCCCGAGTGATTTCTTTTATTTCAAATCATTAATTTTTTATTTGATATCTAAAGGAAAGGAACCGATGCGTAAGCCGGTACCTACCCGGTTCTTATGCAGACAACAATATTGATGTAGGTACCTAAGCATTTCCTTAAAAAAATCCGTTCATCTTACGAACAAATTTGCAATAATTCAACGGAAAAGTACCTACCCTGTAATTAAACGTGTTCTTTTTATATGGCCAGCAACATTTTCTCTTCTGTAGGAAAATTCAAAGCACGTTATTTTCCTCAAACGTCATATTTTCCGTAGCGTATAGTGAAATATTTTTAATGGTTTGCGTATGTAACGACCGTTGAAATAGTTTTTCGAATCTGTCGACCACGATAATATTAAAAAAAAATTACAGCCAGAATCGGTTTTCGAGCCCCAGGGGCGTTTTCAAATAGGCGACTCCGAAACAGGCTGGAAGCCGTTTTTTTATTAGGCTAAATCATAATTTTCTCCTAACTGACGTGTCTTGAAACTCAAGATTGTTTTTTATTTTCAATTTTTAGCGAGTAAAAAGGAAATTAAGTTCCTACTCGACGACTTATTCTACTGGCCGCCAAATTTTTCACTTTCGACGGTAGTGAAATCTTAGCAAATGTCAAAAATAATGCAAGGTATTATGCAATATTGCAGAACATTTTGGATGAAATGCGTTACATGTCGCGGTTTTAAAATCTTAATAATACTCTCTACTACGAATCTGTCGTAAAACATCTCCGGCGGAAGGGTTATTTTTGACGCAATCTCGAATTCCGTGACGCACCTATAAAATGCCATTTTTTCCCAGCAACGCCGTAAAATTTTATAGAATAAATCCCTAGCAAATTGCACTTTGTATGAGAAAAAAGTCTTAAAAAGTCTTAAAAAGTCTTAAAATATCTTAAAAATCTTAATTTCTTGTCTCGCCAAAATGGTCTCTGCTGTCGGTGAAACTGGATGGGCAGGGTGGTCGATTTTTGCTTGAGGGGGGGGGTGTACTGAATCGCATTTCAAGCGAAAGCGATCCTTAGGGTGGACGAACTTAAGGGGCGGCAAGGTCGTCTTTTGACTGTATGACCCATGTGAGTTTTTCGAAAAACTGTGCAATACTTTACTAACTAGCTTTGCCTGTTGCAGAGGCAACCAAGGGGTTAAACACTACGCGATTTGACGTGTGAACGCGGATGAAGCGAAGAGTGTGTGTTAAATAAAATAGGTAAAGAAAAAAACGATGTTTGTAATTTGTTACCCGTAACGTATAATTTACTGTTGCAAAGACTCCTACCATTGTGCCACTTTGGTCGCCGACACTTTTAAAACGTCCCAGGAGCTTACCGCTCAATTCAGTACTGAACCAATCCAGCCGCCCGACTCAGGGCGTTCAGTATTTCATTTAATTTAAATTAAAAAAACCAATAGAGCCTAAAAGGGTCTTCGGAGTTTATCGTTCAATTTTTTCAGTCAGCCCTTCGGTTTGTGTAGGTCGAGACGCGTAATTTGATATCCATCTCGGGTACTGTAGGGTGTAATTTAAAAAAAAAAAATTTGGATTTTGAAAAAAAAATTTTGGACTTTGGAAATTTTTTAATTTTCAAAAAAAAAATTTTTGGATTTTGTAAATTTTTGAATTTTCAAAAAAAAATTTTTTGAGTTTTGGAAATTTTTTAATTTTGGAAAAAAAAAAATTGGATTTTGGAAATTATTGAATTTTGAAAAAAAAAATTTTTAAGTTTTGGATATTTTTTTAATTTTGGAAATAAAAAATTTTTTGTCTTGGAAATTTTTGAACTGAAAGTAATTTTTCAAAAAACGGCGCTATAAAAATGTATTCATCAGAAATTTTAGAGACAAACTAAACCCAACTGGGGATACCGTAGTCTCACTGACTCCAGACGGCAGTAGTTGAGACTCTTGTGCGGTATTCACATTGAAATTTAATTTAAAATGTATGAACCCGTACAGTATTCTAAAGGTACCCACACCATTTGGCAAAAAAAAATTGGACCATCTTTATTTAAATTTACTCATTTTATTAGAAATGTTCAGAATATATAGTGTCCGAGTACGTTGTCAAAAAAAATTCGAGTGCAGTTTACACGCGGTAGAAGTGAAACTTTTCCATTTTGGAAAAAAAAATTATTGGATTCTGGAAATTTTTTAATTTTGGAAAAAAAAAATTGTTGGATCTCGGAAATTTTTGAACTTATAACTGAAAGTAATTTTTCAAAAAACGGCGCTATAAAAATGTATTATTCAGAAATTTTAGAGACTTAAACTAAACCCAACTGGGGATGCCGTAGTCTCACTGACTCCAGACGGCAGTAGTTGGGACTCTTGTGCGGTATTCACATTGAAATTTAATTTAAAATGTATGAACCCGTACAGTATTCAAAAGGTACCTACACCATTTGGCAAAAAAAATTGGACCATCTTTATTTAAATTTACTCATTTTATTAGAAATGTTCAGAATATATAGTGTCCGAGTACGTTGTCAAAAAAAATTCGAGTGCAGTTTACACGCGGTAGAAGTGAAACTTTTCCATTTTGGAAAAAAAAATTATTGGATTCTGGAAATTTTTTAATTTTGGAAAAAAAAAATTGTTGGATCTCGGAAATTTTTGAACTTATAACTGAAAGTAATTTTTCAAAAAACGGCGCTATAAAAATGTATTATTCAGAAATTTTAGAGACTTAAACTAAACCCAACTGGGGATGCCGTAGTCTCACTGACTCCAGACGGCAGTAGTTGAGACTCTTGTGCGGTATTCACATTGAAATTTAATTTAAAATGTATGAACCCGTACAGTATTCAAAAGGTACCCACACCATTTGGCAAAAAAAAATTGGACCATCTTTATTTAAATTTACTCATTTTATTAGAAATGTTCAGAATAAATAGTATCCGAGTAGGACGTTGTCAAAAAAAAATTCGAGTGCAGCTTACTGTAGTTTTTCAAAAAACGGCGCTATAAAAATGTATTATTCAGAATTTTTCAGAAACTAAAACTAAACCCAACTGGGGACGCCGTAGTCGCACTGACTCCGGACGGCAGTAATTGGGACTCTTGTGCGGTTTTCACATTGAAATTTAATGTAAAATGTACGAACGATTAGTTCCCGTACAGTATTCAAAAGGTACCTACACCATTTCGCAAAAAAAAATTGGACCATCTTTATTTAAATTTACTCATTTTTTTAGAAATGTTCAGAATATATACTATCCGAGTAGGTACCTACGTACGTTGTCAAAAAAAATTCGAGTGCAGTTTACACGCGGTAGAAGTGAAACTTTTCCAAAACAATCTCAACTAATACTTGAAAAGTGAGGTCTAAGTTGTCCAGTAAATAAATGTATTCTCTGTTAAATTTTACTCTTGCGTGTTATGTGCTCCTGGTAGATTTTCAATATTGTACCTCACCTTTTTGTCATTTTTCATAAAAACGGCCCTTTAAAAATATAATTTTCAAAATTATTGTATACCCATTTTTATGAGGTGTTGCTCATCCAACGAATGGTTCCAGGGGCGGCAGTGCCAATGCCCGCCTCTAACGTTGAATAATTATCATAAATAAGCTAAATACAAAAAAAGCGTTATGTTACTATAATATTTTAAAAAAATAAATCCCTTAAATATCTAGGCTAAAGACGAAGGTAGCGCAACACGGCATAACAGCCCAAAAAATAATTACAAAAGAAATTATCCTTTCAACTTCAAATAATTTCATTACAAATTTCCAAAAGAAAAAACATATGCAATACCCATTTGATGATTCCGAGTTGTAATGTGCAGGTACCTACCTACTCAGATTCTCAGTTGGTACACCTGCACATACGTAAAAAAAAACACGCCATTAAAATGTATATTCAGAATTTTTTATCAAATAATCATTTCAATGAAAAAGAGTTCGCAAAGTATTTATATTTATAAATAATACGAATCCTAATGCATCGGAGCCCATCTATCAGGTACCTACTTAGTTCGTCATTCGCAGACGTACAATATTCTGACATTGTGAACCCGTACATAAATTAAAAAACTACTTTCCTAAAATGGGCATTCCAAAACCGAGCGTCTAGCAACACTCGATACGGAGATCTTTTTTCGTGAATTGAGCAAATTTCTTTCGATACAGACGAACCTGCCGATTTGAACGGATTGAAATAGAACTACAGGCGTGTTCGACAGACATTTGATTTTGTTTTGTGTGAACGATCCGTACTTATATTCCGCACCGCTAGATGTCTCTGGATTGAAATCTTTAGTTGGCGGAGAGTGTTGCCTTCCGCCATTTGTAAAATTTCAGAATCCAGTGTTATCAGGTGTGAGAAAATTTACCCAACCTGAATTTATTTGTAAGAAAATTAGGTGTTCTACTGGCCAGCTATATAATGCACCCTCGAGAAAAATGCGAGTTTTGCGAAACGTCAGAAAATATCATTTTTCCGCGCGCTATCGTGTAACATTTTGAATGGTGACCGACATATTTGTCGATTTTAAAAGCTTCCTTAATTTCTATTCCTCCTATTTATTAAAAAACATCTCCACCAGAACGCGCTTTTTCGACGATATCTCGTACCGCGTGTCGTACCTATAAAATGTCATTTTTTAGCAGCATCGCCATTAAAATAAAAGAATAAATTTCTAGCAAATTCGTTTCGCGTAAAGGAAATAGTGATTAAGATTTCTTATCTTTTTTGCAAATGCGAACCTGTCGGCGGGAAATATAACCTGGCCGATTTCTTCGTCGATTAGAGATTCAGCCGGAGGTTCCAGTTATCGCCGCTGATTTTGTATCAGTTTTTTCCGTTGACTTTTGGCGTTTCTAAAATAAGAATTTCGTGTGAGTTTCCTGTCTTGCGATAGTGGTCTCTGCGGTCGGTCAAACTCGAAGAGCGGAGAGGTCATTTTGGCGTGGGAGGCCCTGACTGAAAAAAAAGCCCTGTTTTTCAAGCGAAACTGAACCTCGAAACGGGTAAAACTTAAGGGGCGGCAAGGTCGTCTTTTGCCTAAATTACGAAAAAAGTGAGTTTTTCAAAAACTGTGCATTAATATATAAACTAGCTTTGCCTGTTGCAGAGGCAACCAAGGGGTTAAACACTACGCGATTTGACGTGTGAACGCGGATGAAGCGAAGAGTGTGTGTTAAATAAAATAGGTAGAGAAAAAAACGTTATTTGAATGTGGATAAAGCGAGGGATGTCCGTCTACAAAGGGCACAGATAGTTGACAGCCCAATTGCGTATGCCTGCTCTCTGGCCGCTTCGGTCACCCGGTTCAAGGCGTTCGGTACGGGCCTTTTCTCGCAAAAGCAGGCCAAGTAGCTTCCTGCTCAAGTTTTCACTGCGCCATTTGGGTTGTGCAGATCGATACGCGTAATTTGTTATCCGAAACGTATAGTTTACTGTTGAAAAGACTCTTCCCACAGTGCCACTTTGGTCGTCGACACTTTTAAAACGGCCCAGGAGCTTACCGCTCAATTCAGTACTGAACCAATCCTACCGCCCGACTCAGGGCGTTCGGTTTTTCATTTAATTTAAATTAGAAAAAAACATTAGAGCTTTATCTCGAACAATGGTCCTAGGAGTTTTTCGCTTATTTTTTTCACTCAGCCTTTCGGATTGTTAAGATCGAGACGCGTAATTTGATACCCATCTCGGGTACTGTAAGGTGTAATTTAAAAAAAAAAAAAATTGGATTTTGAAAATTTTTTAAATTTGGAAAAAAAAAATTTCGGATTCTGGAAATTTTTTAATTTTGAAAAAAAAAATTTTTGGTTTCCGGAAATTTTTGAATTTTGAAAAAAAAAATTATCGGTTTCTGGAAAATTTTTTAATTTGAAAAAAAATTTTTTGGTTTCTGGAAATTTTTTAAATTTGGAAAAAAAAAATTCGGATTCTGGAAATTTTTTAATTTTGAAAAAAAAATTTTTTGGTTTCCGGAAATTTTTGAATTTTGAAAACAAAAAATTTCGGTCCTGGAAATTTTTTAATTATGAAAAAAAAATTTTTTGGTTTCTGGAAATTTTTTAATTTTGGAAAAAAAAAATTGTTGGATCTCGGAAATTTTTGAACTTATAACTGAAAGTAATTTTTCAAAAAACGGCGCTATAAAAATGTATTATTCAGAAATTTTAGAGACTTAAACTAAACCCAACTGGGGTGCCGTAGTCTCACTGACTCCAGACGGCAGTAGTTGGGACTCTTGTGCGGTATTCACATTGAAATTTAATTTAATTTAATGAACCCGTACAGTATTCAAAAGGTACCTACATCATTTGGCAAAAAAAAATTGGACCATCTTTATTTAAATTTACTCATTTTATTAGAAATGTTCAGAATAAATAGTATCCGAGAAGGACGTTGTCAAAAAAAAATTCGAGTGCAGCTTACTGTATTTTTTCAAAAAACAGCCCTATAAAAATGTATTGTTCAGAATTTTTCAGAATCTAAAACTAAACCCAACTGGGGACGCCGTAGTCGCACTGACTCCGGACGGCAGTAATTGGGACTCTTGTGCGGTATTCACATTGAAATTTAATGTAAAATATACGAACGATTAGTTCCCGTACAGTATTCAAAAGGTACCTACACCATTTGGCAAAAAAAAATTGGACCATCTTTATTTAAATTTACTCATTTTATTAGAAATGTTCAGAATAAATAGTATCCGAGAAGGACGTTGTCAAAAAAAAATTCGAGTGCAGCTTACTGTAGTTTTTTAAAAAACGGCGCTATAAAAATTTATTATTCAGAATTTTTCAGAAACTAAAACTAAACCCAACTGGGGACGCCGTAGTCGCACTGACTCCGGACGGCAGTAATTGGGACTCTTGTGCGGTTTTCACATTGAAATTTAATGTAAAATGTACGAACGATTAGTTCCCGTACAGTATTCAAAAGGTACCTACACCATTTCGCAAAAAAAAATTGGACCATCTTTATTTAAATTTACTCATTTTATTAGAAATGTTCAGAATATATAGTGCCCGAGTAGGTACCTACGTACGTTGTCAAAAAAAATTCGAGTGCAGTTTACACGCGGTAGAAGTGAAACTTTTCCAAAACAATCTCAACTAATACTTGAAAAGTGAGGTCACAAAAACGGCCCTATAAAAATATAATTTTCAAATTTTTTGTATACCCATTTTTATGAGGTGTTGCTCATCCAACAAATGGTTCCCGGGGCGACAGTACCAATGCCCGCCTCTAACGTTGAATAATTATCATAAATAAGCTAAATACAAAAAAAGCGTTATGTAACTATAGTATTTAAAAAAAATAAATCCCTTAAATATCTAGTATAAAGACGAAGGTAGCGCAACACGGCATAACAGCCCAAAAAATTATTACAAAAGAAATTATCCTTTCAACTTCAAATAATTTCAATACAAATTTCCAAAAGAAAAAACATATGGGAATTGCATATGATTCCGAGTTGTTATGTGCAGGTACCTACCTACTCAGATTCTCAGTTGGTACACCTGCACATACGTAAAAAAAAACACGCCATTAAAATGTATATTCCGAATTTTTTATCAAATAATCATTTCAATGAAAAAGAGTTCGCAAAGTATTTATATTTATAAATAATACGAATCCTAATGCATCGGAGCCCATCTATCGGGTACCTACTTAGTTCGTCATTCGCAGACGTACAATAGTCTGCAATTATATTTTCATCGCTGGCAAGACCGATACGAAATAATGTGTTCACCACCTCGAGCACGGCCTGAAAATCGAGTGGTTTTTAACGTTTTCCATACAAACAACGCTGTCCTGGCCCGATTGAAACTTTAGTTGGCGGTTCCGCCATTTGTAAAATTTCAGAATCCAGTGTTCTCAGGTGTGAGAAAATTTACCCAACCTGAATTTATTTGTAAGAAAATTAGGTGTTCTACTGGCCAGACAAATTATGCACCCTCGAGAAAAATGCGAGTTTTGCGAAACGTCAGAAAATATCATTTTTCCGCGCGCTATCGTGTAACATTTTGAATGGTGACCGACATATTTGTCGATTTTAAAAGCTTCCTTAATTTCTATTCCTCCTATTTATTAAAAAAACATCTCCACCAGAACGCGCTTTTTCGACGATATCTCGTACCGCGTGTCGTACCTATAAAATGTCATTTTTTAGCAGCATCGCCATTAAAATAAAAGAATAAATTTCTAGCAAATTCGTTTCGCGTAAAGGAAATAGTGATTAAGATTTCTTATCTTTTTTGCAAATGCGAACCTGTCGGCGGGAAATATAACCAGGCCGATTTCTTCGTCGATGAGAGATTCAGCCGGAGGTTCCAGTTATCGCCGCTGATTTTGTATCAGTTTTTTCCGTTGACTTTTGGCGTTTCTAAAATAAGAATTTCGTGTGAGTTTCCTGTCTTGCGATAGTGGTCTCTGAGGTCGGTCAAACTCGAAGAGCGGAGAGGTCATTTTGGCGTGGGAGGCCCTGACTGAAAAAAAAAGCCCTGTTTTTCAAGCGAAACTGAACCTCGAAACCGGTAAAACTTAAGGGGCGGCAAGGTCGTCTTTTGCCTAAATTACGAAAAAAGTGAGTTTTTCGAAAACTGTGCATTAATATATTAACTAGCTTTGCCTGTTGCAGAGGCAACCAAGGGGTTAAACACTACACGATATGACGTGTGAACGCGGATGAAGCGAAGAGTGTGTGTTAAATAAAATAGGTAAAGAAAAAAACGATGTTTGTAATTTGTTACCCGTAACGTATAATTTACTGTTGCAAAGACTCCTACCATTGTGCCACTTTGGTCGCCGACACTTTTAAAACGTCCCAGGAGCTTACCGCTCAATTCAGTACTGAACCAATCCAGCCGCCCGACTCAGGGCGTTCAGTATTTCATTTAATTTAAATTAGAAAAACCAATAGAGCCTAAAAGGGTCTTCGGAGTTTATCGTTCAATTTTTTCAGTCAGCCCTTCGGATTGTGTAGGTCGAGACGCGTAATTTGATATCCATCTCGGGTACTTAGGGTGTAATTTAAAAAATAAAAAATTTTGGATTTTGAAAAAAAATTTTTTAGACTTTGGAAATTTTTTAATTTTGAAAAAAAAACTTTTTTGGTTTCTGGGAATTTTTGAATTTCGAAAAAAAAAATTTTTGTTTTCTGGAAATTTTTTAATTTGGAAAAAAAAATTATTGGATTCTGGAAATTTTTTAATTTTGGAAAAAAAAATTGTCGGATCTCGGAAATTTTTGAACTTATAACTGAAAGTAATTTTTCAAAAAACGGCGCTATAAAAATGTATTATTCAGAAATTTTAGAGACTTAAACTAAACCCAACTGGGGATGCCGTAGTCTCACTGACTCCAGACGGCAGTAGTTGGGACTCTTGTGCGGTATTCACATTGAAATTTAATGTAAAATGTACGAACGATTAGTTCCCGTACAGTGTTCAAAAGGTACCTACACCATTTTGCAAAAAAAAAATTGGACCATCTTTATTTAAATTTACTCATTTTATTAGAAATGTTCAGAATAAATAGTATCCGAGAAGGACGTTGTCAAAAAAAAATTCGAGTGCAGCTTACTGTAGTTTTTCAAAAAACGGCGCTATAAAAATGTATTATTCAGAATTTTTCAGAAACTAAAACCAAACCCAACCGGGGACGCCGTAGTCGCACTGACTCCGGACGGCAGTAATTGGGACTCTTGTGCGGTTTTCACATTGAAATTTAATGTAAAATGTACCAACGATTAGTCCCCGTACAGTGTTCAAAAGGTACCTACACCATTTCGCAAAAAAAAAAATTGGACCATCTTTATTTAAATTTACTCATTTTATTAGAAATGTTCAGAATAAATAGTATCCGAGTAGGACGTTGTCAAAAAAAAATTCGAGTGCAGCTTACTGTAGTTTTTCAAAAAACGGCGCTATAAAAATGTATTATTCAGAATTTTTCAGAAACTAAAACCAAACCCAACTGGGGACGCCGTAGTCGCACTGACTCCGGACGGCAGTAATTGGGACTCTTGTGCGGTTTTCACATTGAATTTTAATGTAAAATGTACGAACGATTAGTCCCCGTACAGTGTTCAAAAGGTAACTACACCATTTCGCAAAAAAAAAATTGGACCATATTTATTTAAATTTACTCATTTTATTAGAAATGTTCAGAATAAATAGTATCCGAGTAGGACGTTGTCAAAAAAAAATTCGAGTGCAGCTTACTGTAGTTTTTCAAAAAACGGCGCTATAAAAATGTATTATTCAGAATTTTTCAGAAACTAAAACTAAACCCAACTGGGGACGCCGTAGTCGCACTGACTCCGGACGGCAGTAATTGGGACTCTTGTGCGGTTTTCACATTGAAATTTAATGTAAAATGTATGAACCCGTACAGTATTCAAAAGGTACCTACACCATTTGGCAAAAAAAAAATTGGACCATCTTTATTTAAATTTACTCATTTTATTAGAAATGTTCAGAATAAATAGTATCCGAGTAGGACGTTGTCAAAAAAAAATTCGAGTGCAGCTTACTGTAGTTTTTCAAAAAACGGCGCTATAAAAATGTATTATTCAGAATTTTTCAGAAACTAAAACCAAACCCAACCGGGGACGCCGTAGTCGCACTGACTCCGGACGGCAGTAATTGGGACTCTTGTGCGGTTTTCACATTGAAATTTAATGTAAAATGTACCAACGATTAGTTCCCGTACAGTATTCAAAAGGTACCTACACCATTTCGCAAAAAAAAAATGGACCATCTTTATTTAAATTTACTCATTTTATTAGAAATGTTCAGAATATATAGTGTCCGAGTACGTTGTCAAAAAAAATTCGAGTGCAGTTTACACGCGGTAGAAGTGAAACTTTTCCAAAACAATCTCAACTAATACTTGAAAAGTGAGGTCTGAGTAGCCCAGTAAATAAATGTACCCTCTGTAATATTTTACTTCTGCGTATTATGAGCTCCTGGTAGATTTTCAATATTGTACGTCACCCTTTTTGTCATTTTTTACAAAAACGGTCCTATAAAAATATAATTATCAAAATTATTGTGTACCTATTTTTATGAGGTGTTGCTCATCCAACGAATGGTTTCCTGAGCGGCAGTGCCAATGCCCGCCTCTAACGTTGAATAATTATCATAAAGAAGCAAAATACAAAAAAAGCGTTATGTAACTTTAATATTTAAAAAAAATAAATCCCTTAAATATCTAGGCTAAAGACGAAGGTAGCGCAACACGGCATAACAGCCCAAAAAATTATTACAAAAGAAATTATCCTTTCAACTTCAAATAATTTTATTACAAATTTCCAAAAAAAAAAAACAGATGATTCCGATTTGTTATGTGCAGGTACCTACCTACTCAGATTCTCAGTTGGTACACCTGCACATACGTAAAAAAAACACGCCATTAAAATGTATATTCAGAATTTTTTATCAAATAATCATTTCAATGAAAAAGAGTTCGCAAAGTATTTATACTTAGTCCTCTCACAATTTTAATAATATTTTTTCTAGCTAGTGTAGGTACTACTTTCCTAAAATAGGCATTTCAAAACCGAGCGTCTAGCAACACTCGATACCGAGATCTTTTTTCGTGAATTGAGCAAATTTCTTTCGATACAGACGAACCTGCCGATTTGAACGGATTGAAATAGAACTACAGGCGTGTTCGACAGACATTTGATTTTGTTTTGTGTGAACGATCCGTACTTATATTCCACACCGCTAGATGTCTCTGGATTGAAATCTTTAGTTGGCGGAGAGAGCGGCCTTCCGCCATTTGTAAAATTTCAGAATCGAGTGTTCCAAGGTGTGAGAAAATTTACCCAACCTGAATTTATTTGTAAGAAAATTAGGTCTTCTACTGGCCAGTTATATTATGCACCCTCGAGAAAAATGCGAGTTTTGCGAAACGTCAGAAAATATCATTTTTCCGCGCGATATTGTGTAGCATTTTGAATGGTGACCGACATATTTGTCGATTTTAAAAGCTTCCTTAATTTCTATTCCTCCTATTTATTGAAAAACATCTCGACCACAATGCGCTTTTTCGACGATATCTCGTACCGCGTGTCGTACCTATAAAATGTCATTTTTTAGCAGCATCGCCATTAAAATAAAAGAATAAATTTCTAGCAAATTCGTTTCGCGTAAAGGAAATAGTGATTAAGATTTCTTATCTTTTTTGCAAATGCGAACCTGTCGGCGGGAAATATAACCGGGCCGATTTCTTCGTCGATGAGAGATTCAGCCGGAGGTTCCAGTTATCGCCGCTGATTTTGTATCAGTTTTTTCCGTTGACTTTTGGCGTTTCTAAAATAAGAATTTCGTGTGAGTTTCCTGTCTTGCGATAGTGGTCTCTGAGGTCGGTCAGACTCGAAGAGCGGAGAGGTCATTTTGGCGTGGGAGGCCCTGACTGAAAAAAAAAGCCCTCTTTTTCGAGCGAAACTGAACCTCGAAACGGGTAAAACTTGAGGGGCGGCAAGGTCGTCTTTTGCCTAAATTATGAAAAAGTGAGTTTTTCGAAAAACTGTGCAATACTATATTAATTCTGGGGCCTGTATCACCAGAATCCGATGATTACAATATTTATTAGTAATTGAGAGTCGTAGAAACTTTAGTTTATGAGTAGTTTATTATTGGATATAATAATGACAAAGTTATAACAGCTTCTGACTGGTAAGCCTGCTAATAGAGAAGTGAGCTCGTCACGTGAATGCTACGTTTATATGTGAAAGGTTCGGTACATTCCGCCGCCACTCGGCACCCGAACCCCTCACTCCAAAATACGAATATCAATTTATTACAATATACATCTAGCCTTTTAAGGTAAGGATTATGGTAATGAAAAAAAATTTTAGACCTGTGGCAGCATTTTAAAGTTTGGATTGTGGAAGAACGCTGTGTAATGCCATTTATCGAAATCACGGAGCAAGGTTTAATTCATGGGAATAAATGGAGAAAACGAACTTTCAACTAAAAAGTTTCCAAAGCCAAGAAGCTGAAAATGCAGGAAAATAGAATTTGTCCAGAAAATATTGCATATTAGCTGTTGAAACAGTTTTGTGGAATAAGGTTTTATGTTGTACGTTTCATTTATTAATACATTATTTTTTGCTTTTTAAGCTCAATTACATCAATTACGTGTGAACATTTATGTCAGAAGAGCATGTTGCTTTCGGTAAACTAAGCAGAATTTAAAAAAAAAAACTGTTATGTGGAATAACGTTGTACGTGAATTTTTTTTTATACAACATCATTCCACAAATTCAGCATAAATTCTAGTAATAAACTCTAAGTTCATAGCCTTTCTCGACGACTTTTCATTAAAAACTCTTAAGAATTGTACGTTTTATGTATTTTAAATATTAGATGTTATGAAACATAACTCTAGTTTCCTTTTTTTCATTTTTTCTCGGAACAAGAATATTGTTGGATACAACATTTTTCCGGGCAAGGGTTCACAAATGTTATTATTATAAAGGAAAAAAGAATAATGAATAATTAAAATGTAACGAGGAGGACTGGAAAGTAAATCAGCTCCATTTCTAGAGGTAAGTTGAAACGGTCTACCCTTTTTTTCCACCCAGCAGGCCATGAGAGGTGGGTAGGAATCTGGAGGTCAATGTATCTAGGAGTCCATCCTATCCACTGCGGTGCAATAGTCTAAGTGTGAAATTACATTTAAAAAGAAATTGGTTTGAATTGTATATTTTATTTGCATCGTACATATTATTGAATACAGGGTGGTGATTTGAGATGTAGTCTACACGTGGCATTATTTGAAATGTTACATTTATACATCTTTCCTCTTTTTGGTTGGTTTGTCCAAATCATTCTTTAGTCAAGTTTGAAGAATTTCTAAAAGTACGCCCGTAATAGTAGGTACGCGATGGTTTTGGGTTCAGGCTCGGCGTTTTCGGTGTTATTCTTTTATTGTATTACTCGTTTTTTTTTTAAATTTTGATTGATCTTTGCTCCATACATTGCGATGCATATCCGCGTATACTTTGAAGTTTTAAGATAAACTATTAGAGCTCAAAATTGTATTGAAACATACTCACTAAACTTTTATTTAAACAACACTGCCATTCGGATTGCATATTTAGTCTCTGTTTTAGCATAGCTTTTATCCTTTTTCCTTTAAATATAAAGAAAGCGGAGTAATTTCTATTTTTAGCCTAAAAACTGTAATTTGAAAATACCCCCAAAAACACTTTCGCTCATTTGGGCGCGATTGCTACCCAACTTCGGGCATCGATTTTAAAGATGTTTTCAAGCGGAAAGATGCTTTCGAGATACACTGGTGAGCGACCACCAATCAGAATAATAATTTCGGTAAAATGACTTTAAGTTTGTATTACAAACGTCTGATCTGTAGGCATTTGCTTCCAAACCATCCGCTTCCTTTCTCTATCCCCTCCTCCACGTTTTTCTACACCCAACTTCCCGGGGTTTTGTTGAGGAGTGCGTAATAAAATTTATGATTAAAAACTTTTACACCATTTAATAAAAAAAAACTATAAGAAAATCAATTATCTAATAGCTATTAGAAAATCAATAAACCAGTACTATTTCGTTAATATTTTTCTTGGTAAAAATTCACCCAATAGATAAATATATTATTGGGATGGGATTACAAACCACTTCCAATAAAAAGCCTGCAGATGTCAAGCTTTCAGTAAGCATCGCGGGTCTACATTCTGGGGAACAAGAGGAAATAATCTTTAGAAATATTTCCATGATACAGATTTCAGTTGGCCGTTATAACCTTCTGGAAATCACCATTTTTGTGGATTTCTATTTATTGAATGGTCATTTATCTATCGTTTTTTCAACGTTCTTGGATTTAAATATTAAACAGCCGATATGTTAAGAAATTAGCTTGCGTCGTAAAAATTCATTATTTTACAGTCTTATTTTATGACCATAAAGTATTGAAATTACAGTTTTATTTATGTCCGTAACTAGAATTATATACAAAATAAAATAAAGAAAGAACCTGGTTTTTTACAATCATTTACGTAAAATTATTAAAATACGTTTATTTACTTCATCTTGGTTGTTTCAATAACAATGTGAATAATTATTGTTAACTTGAATTCCGAAGTTTTGAATGCTATAATATCAGGTTTTCAAATAGAATTCAAGATATAATAAAATGTTTATTACAATTTTTTTTTAAGAATTTTCTTCATAATAACTAAATGAATGATCATGTGCAGCAGGTGTTTTGCTTTCGATCCTGAAATTCCTAAAGCTTGTAAACATGTCGGAAGGTTATTTCAAAATATGATTCAATTTTTAAAATTTTAACATTAAATATTTTGTGTATTTTACGACCATATACGCTTCATGCTTCAGCGTAAAAACAAAACAACAGAAACATTATTTTTTTTAAATTGTTCAAGAACGTAGAAGCACGACAAATAAAAATATTTTTGTTACTCAGTCTTTCTAATTTATCTTTAAATAAATATTGTTTTTTAAAGAAGAATATTTTTGATTTTTTTTTTATGTGAGAATTGTAAAAACTGCCCCCATCCCCTTTTCCCACCCCATATGACCGGCTTCTCGCATTTCTACCGATATATTACACATTTTTCTGAAATACTTTAAGTTTTAAAGCTCTTAAAAAAATATATGTTTTTCTTGTAGATAATTTCTATGAATTCCCCAAATCTAAACGTCAATTATACGAAATTCTCTTGATATGTTATAAGTTAAATGTATGAAAAAATTCACAGTTTTTCTTTAAATGCTATTTTAGACGATCATCATGAGATTTTTGCACTATTTTAAACGAATCGTGTTTTATTTTTTTTTAACATTTTCACAATTTTCGCTTAAATGTTATTATATCGGAGTTAACCCGGGCAATACTGTGTAGTTTAGTTGGTCAACTGGGTACTAAAACAAATTAGCGATAATTTGAAAGAATAACAGTACCTTCAACGAATTGAAAAATGAATTAAAAAAACACCGGAAAATTATTTCAATCTAAAATGTTCATCAAACCATAATATTTGCTATGCAATTTAATGTAGCAATGAGCTACATTACCAGAAAAAAAACATGATATATTTGCTATAATCTCAAATTTTTTTAATCAAAAATAAATTGTAAAATCCTTTCGCTCTTCTGTTTCCCGGAAAACATAATATAGCCCGGGCCCTCAGCTCGAGCAATGTTCAGTAAGCAGTAAGTTTTCATACAATTTTCCGGCACGGGCGCCCCATCCTATTGTATTCAATCCACCATAATGGATTTGGTCGCCCCCTTTGTCTCTGGCTGGCAACTTATATTCCAAACGTGCTTTAATCAGCAACGGGAAACCAAACTAGGCAAGTACAGGGATTGACTCAAATAACAGAGCTAATGTAACTATTACTCTGCTTAGCAATTTTGGTGTCTAAGCATTTACATGCTGGATTAAAAAAATATTTTTTCGTAAGAAGCAATTACTTTGTGGTTAGACATTATATTTAAAAAGAATTAAAACACTTTGTATTTAAACCACGAATTTATTATTTTGTATATCTACCGGTTTCGCTTCGACCAAGCTTCACAAGCTTTTTTAAATAAAAAAATATTGATGTTTATACCTTTATAAGTATGGTCGCTGAATATCTGGGTTTTAGGATGTTGATGGCTTTGTTTTTATATACACAGATTTGATGCTGTCTAAAAGAAAATTGAAATCTAAAATAAATTATAATGGGTAATATTTGTACGTGCGATAATTAATTATCTGTTTTGTTTATTGCACTTAATTGTAGTGGAATGGTGTGGAGCTAACTTTCAAACCATATTTAATGTTTTACCGTTTTTAAACGGCTTTTATTATTTTAATTCTTTATTTTTTTACATACATTTGAAATTTAAGAAAATAGTTATAATAATAATTATAATAATGGGATAATTTGTAGAGCGCCGTTTTTGTTAAAAATCACCCCGAGGGCGCTGTAATATCGTTTTTAATATGGTTAGATTATAGAAACATAAGGCATGGGCATAATAAAAGTAAGTAGGAAGTACGTACATAAATACAAAACAAAAGAAAGTATTGGGAACAGACTTCCTGTTCCTGGTTAATACAAACAAAAATTTTGGAATTTATCAACAAGAACCACTGTATAAAATGTAAATTTAAAAGCTACTATTGAAACATTAAGGTTTACAAAGAGGAAATATTTTATTGGAAAAATATTGAAATATTTTATTGGAAAAATATTTCAACATCTGGATCATTCAGCCATAATTTTAATTTTTTTATGTAATTTGTAGAACATTTTCTCATTTTGGTAGAAAATTAAATGTCCTAATCATGTTTTTTCTTTGGGTGCAATTTTTTATTTATTGAAATTTTACTTTGGGGTTACATTAATTTTACCCCCCAATGTACATTCAATACCACGTTCGATGTTTCAATAGCTCGTTCCTACGACCGTTGTAAATTTTACATTTCATTATTGGTATCTATATTCTTGTTTGTGGAAAAGCTGGCAATTTTGTGAACCCATAAGAATTTAATAAAATGCATGGTTTTAGCAACAAATTTCGCGAGTAACGACATTGGTAAATTTTTAAACCTATTTCAATATAGTTTATATTACCCGTCAATGTTTTTGTTTGAGATAAAAGAAAAGTTAAAAAGAATAATGTTTATTATTATTTCCGGTTAATGTACTAAAAGAGATCTTACTGTCGCCCTCGTGGGACACCATCATTGAGAATAAAACATTTAAATATAGATTTAAATATAGACATTAAAATATAGATTTATTACGTTACGGTAATTGAATAACTAGGCAGATAACGCTTTGATAATATTCAGCAAGAATTGCTGAAAAGTCAATAGATGTCGCATATTAAAATTAAAATTGATAAAAAAATGTATACAGACACTATTATCTAGAGTGCATTTAGTTCGGGTTTGAAACTTGCAATAATACATAAAGATGAAGAAGCAGCCAATAAAAATATGTATTAAGAAAAATGAAGATAATGTTGGTAGTCGAAGTATGTTACAGTTAAAAATGACCGAATCGGATATAGACAGTGTCGCCCAGAAAGCGGAAGATCCTGGGTTCAAGTCCCAGAGGTGCCAATATGTTTTTTCTGATTTTTCTGTCTACAGATATTCGATTGAGTTTCGCTAATATTGTCTTCATTTAATTAAATATTACAATATGGAGTTTATACTCATAAAGTTAAAAATAAAAATAAGCTTTTGTAGTTCATTCGCTTATACACTGTTGTAATAATATTTCATGTTTTGAAAAAAATGCTTGACTCGCCGGATGCAGTATTTTACAGAAACATAAACCTCTATGCACGCGAGGGATTCATTTACATAAAATACTTGTCAAATAATGTTAGAATAACAACACAGTTGTGGAGTATCACCATCGGGTGATTTTTTCCGCTGTAAAGAACAGATTTCAAATTTGGAACGGACTTTTCAAAATACAAAAAAAAAAAAAAACAATAAATTGTGATTACAATTTATGGCAGAGTCACATTGGTCGATATTGAGAGCTTTTGGGTCGTTATCGAAATTTGCATGCAAATATCGGCTTTGAGCAAACGTGACGTCTTTTGTTATCAAGGGAACTTAATTTTTTGTTGTTTTCTTTTAATAAAATAAAGTATATTTATTATCAAACTTTGGTAGCTTCCTCCTAAGTTGTTATAACTTTGTGAGTCGGGTCTCATATTTATTGTTTTATAACCTCATTAGTATTCTTGCAGCGCAGACTCGACTTCATAAACTAGACTCAAGAATGATTTTATTTTGCATATGGCCTTCACGTTATACGCTAAAGTATAAAGAATTACTTACGATATTTATTCCAGAACAGAAACTATTAAAGCTGAGATATCGATTAGAATAATTAAAATACGCACTTCAACAAAAAAACATCACGAGAAAGAGTTCGCTCCTTAACTCATTTGATATTCCGGCATTAAATACGAAAGCCATGTACGTACACAAAATGATTAATCAACTATTTATTACCTGTGGTGACGTCCGTGTGGTGTGGTCCGGTCAGTTGCTGAGTTGGCATCGAATTCAATTCCTCAGATGGCCAAGTCCTCCTGGCCTCCTGTCCTCCTGGCCAAGTCACTACACAATTTCACAGAAAACATCCTTTAGCGATGGGGGTATAACGTGCATTCGCCATTACTTACCGATTCACTGTCGTGTAATCGTGCTAATATTTGTCATTTATGAGTTAAAAATGAAAGAAGGAAGTTGTAACATTCTCCACGTTTATTAACTGAACAAGTACAATTTAAAGACACGTTTTATCAGAAGGATTTATGTAAAGCGACAAGCGTTGCTAAGACTAAGAACTCGGAGAAGCGAAAGAAGTTTCGAAAATCTCCGGATGACAGCTGCCCCCGCGCTGCGGTCAGTGTTGCCTTGGTTAAAAAAAGATTTGTGGCTATATTTATTGGCTATTTTTATTCGAAACAAAAAAAATTATTAAGGCGATAAAAGTATAATGATCATGTCAAATTAATATATCATTAGAGAGTCTTATCAAATTGCAGCTCACTTTGGGTAATATAGGAACCTAGGATTTTAAAAAACTCAACGCTAACAGATGTTCTCTTTCACGCCTATTTCATAAATGCATAGTTATTTTTTGTACGTAATCTTTTTAGGATTACTGTAAGAAATAGAAAAATCCAATTATATATTCCTTTGGCATGTATTTTTTCCAAATGTAAAATTGTTTTTGAATTTTAACTGGTTTTTATGATTTATTTGACGACGGTTGCTGCTTTATAATTTGCAATTATTTTTTCTAAATGCACGTAATGGTCGGACAAAGACTTTATTAAAATGTCGCATACAGAACAATTTATTTCAAAGGAGAAAATTAAACGTTGAATAAAACCCATGCTGGGGGACCCGCTTAATTAAAACAAATTGTGGAAAATATGATAAGTTTTTAGATTTTCACGGCCAAAAGAATTTTCATTATTTGTTTTGGGGTGTTATGCCGTATGCACTACCTTACTTATGCGCTACCTGCTTTTTTATCCAACGTTTCGGACAGCGTTACAGTGTCCATCATCAGGGCAGATGTGTAATTGTGTACGCAATGTAACGATAATGGACGCTGTAACGCTGTCCGAAACGTTGGGTAAAGAAGGAGGTAGCGCAACACGGCATAACATCCCAAAAACAAATTTGGAAAACATGGTCAAAAGAAATTACTACTTATATTATTTTCTTATATATGAACCAAAAATCTTTATTCTATCGCTAAATGAAAAACTTGGCCAGACATATAAAGTAAATATGCTAACTTGCCCCTAGCCCTGGCTTCCAATTCTCCCGGAGAGAATGAGCTTTAGTATATTAAAAAGCTTTCTAGTCCTCCGTTATTTTTTAACTTTTATTTTCTTCAAAATGTACATAAAAGATTCCATACCCAAAGAGCTTTTTCGTTACAATGATTAAAATTCGGAGTAGAGTGTTAATAGAACAAATTGATATTAACATAATTTTGCGCTTTTTTCTGAATTTTAATATTGTGTTTCAAGTCTGGTGATAAGTATAATGGAAAGATACGCCTTCTTTTTACATTGTTTAATATTGAAGAAACTCCCTAACAGTCTAGTGCAAACAGCAATAACCGATCCAACATTGAATAATACCTGTACGTACAATGTAGTCGATCAATGCGGACCTATAATAGGTGTTTCAAACAATAACAATATGATTATTCGTGAAAGACTTGCTGGTTAATTAAATGTCTGTCCATCATTTTGGAGAAAACATAACTTTTTTATTGGAAAAAACACAGATACGGACAATAATTAACAAGCCAAAACAAAAAAAAATATCTGAGAATTCGCCTGCACGCTCACTATTACTAAAATTACCTTGCTTAGTTGTTTATTGACGCCCTATTGGGCTTTTACATATCAAATACAAATTTCATTTAAAACAACAGTATGACAGAAATATAAAAATTACAAATGTATAAATATAGCATATACTCAATATAATAAATAAGAATATATCTAATGCTAAATCCACATGGATGACTTTAGAGAACTCGTAGGTACAATTCATATACCTACGAGTAACAAAAACATTAAAAAAAAACATTAATTTTTAATTTTTACTTAATTACTTGTTTGCATGAAAAAATTTGCGAAAGATCACATTATCTATAAATAAACGTTTACAAACAATTTTAGAGGATTTTAGACGAAAAAAATTATAATAAACGTTTTTATAAAGAAAAATGAGAAAATATTATGTTTACAGCACTTCATAATATTTTATTGGAAAACAGCTCCCAAGACAATATTGTAATTCTACAGAAACAGTGAAAATAATACAAGTAGCAGAACAATGAGGATAGTATTTATTGTCTGTGATGATCGTTAATCCCAAATCGGACTACTATACCCCCTTAAAAATCGGCGTAACAGTAAATGAATCTTTGTAATTAATCTTAAAATAAAAGGCATAAAGGTTTGACCCTACCCGATGTATCGAATTTATTTCATTCATTATCAAAGTAATGTAGTGATGTTTTTCAGCGACCCTCTTCCAAATCACCCTCAATAATTCGCAGCCACACGGATCGATAAACAAGCGTCTGCCCACGATAGACTACATTAATAAAATCGTTAATTCTAGGCTGGTGTTTAAGGCCTTGGCTCGTATCAATGGCATAAAACATGGCCCTGCATTTGGCAAAAGATTAAGTCCATTCTTCCCGTTATCCGCCCATTACAACTCTCATCAATCGGCCTACTCTTAAAATACCTCGCTTCGCCCAAATCAACCATTACATTAAACGGGACACTTGTAAAGAGGTTCCTTATTACGAAAAAAGGCTTACCCAAGTAAGTATTTACTAAAATTAATTATCCGACGGACCACTATTGCAAAAATTATTACCTACTGGTTAGTCCGTTAGTTTGTCTTACAAGGAAAATAAAGACCTTTCAATAATTTGAGTTAATTTTTGGCAAGAAAGAAAGTTGCCAAAATCATCCTGGTTCGGGAAATCAACTTGATATTATGCTTTATTGCGCTACCTCCTTCATTAGCCAACGTTCAGCTTCCTTCTTTAGCCAACATCATTATATATCATGATAATGGACACTGTAACGCTGTCCAAAAATCATGAGGGCAGATAATGATGATGATGGACACTGTAAAGCTGTCCGAAACTTTGGCTAAAAAATGAAGAGCAATATAGGGCGTAATACCTCAAAAATAAATCACGACAATACTTTTGGGCTGAAAACTTTAAATCAGCTCCTGATTTAGGACGTTGATGATTCAAATCAAGCACTGGGCGCTTTAAATGGGTACCTAAAATAATATTTTAGATTGTAGATTTATTTTTAGCAACCAATTAAAGTTGTCGTCAATACAAATTACACATCTTTGATCATATGACAGTTTAATCAACGAGTATGAACCTAACAAGCTGTGTGATTTGTCGCCACATTCCTAACATTCACACAAAAAGCCATCAGACTCTTTGTAAATACACTGTTTTGATGTACTGATGTAGAAATCAGGCAATACAAACGATATCAGCCCGTGAAGTGAAATTTTTCTTTGGCAAAAAACGTTATTGAGCAGAAGAGGAGTAATTTTACAATATCTGTCAGCGCTTTGTCTCAGGCGGGCAACTGTGTCGAACTTTTTGCAACAGTTTTAATGTAGCTACTTACATTTTTAGGCAATTCTCCCCATAAACTATTGCAGTAATTCAGCATGGAAATTACAAGTTAATTAAAATATATTTTGGGAGAAAACTCCAAAAAGTTTTCCAATCGTACTTTGTTTCTTATAACACTTTCCCCATGGTATCTGTCTTTAACTTTTATCCAATTTTGAGAAATGCTCCGCTGGCTTCGAGGAGTTCAAACATGAAAAAAAAAAATTTAATTATTTTATTGCGCTCCTGGTATTTGTAACATTTTTATTACGTGCCTTTTGCTGAAGATAAGATTAAAGGCTTAAAACAGAATGTCTGGCCTATCTGTCCCTGTCAAATTAAACCTCCCACCTGACCCAACTTCCCATTGGTCAGCCCGAAAAGGCCTCGTGGGAGGGAAGGTGTCTAAAGGTGAAAACAATTCTTTATCAATTTAGTGTAATTAGTTGAGCAACATTACTACTCAGATAATTAAAATTTTATACCATTGGTAGAGGTGTGAGAAAATACGCTCGTAAAGTTTTTGAATTAATATTTCAAAATGCTTAATTTTTGTAAATATTTATTTATTTAAAATTTTAACGCCTTTCGGCTTTTACATAAAAAAAGCATAGTATCAGGTATGACTACAACAAGAAAAAGACAGCTCTTTCAAAACTTATGAATTATTGAATTCATATTTATTTTTTTTATATTAACTTCACACAGCCCTGAAAAAAAATCTTTCAGGATCTAGTGACCTAAACAGTGAGTAAAGCAGCAAGAAATAAATAATTAAAAAAAAACAGAAGTTGAGAAAGACACGTGTAGATAACGAATCAAGCAGTAAATACGACAATATTGCAACAATGAAAAATATATTTATTTAATATATATTTTACATTAGCTCCACACAGGTGGCCCCGAGGAAAACAAAATTCCCCTAAGGGCTTGTGTCATCTTTGGGGATGCTGTTTGGAGGGGTTTTTTTTATATGAGGAAGGAGTGGAGAAGTTCTGGGAAAGAATAAGGTATGAGGAGTGGGTAGGAATCTGAGGTTTAACGTATCCAGGAATGACGGATGAATCTATGTGAGAATACATATTACCTAATTATGTGTAGTGGTATACCTACTGAATTAATTGGGCCCTGGTCGTAGTATTAGCACAATAAAACGCCCTCGTGTTTTTGGCCATCACATTAAAATTAATGAGCGCCAAGAATTCAGGGCTGTCTATTTTATTATGCAAGATTTTAAATAAAAATACTTTTTCGAAAACAGTTCTTCTATCATTCAAATTTAATAGATTCGATAAACGTAATAGATAGGTGTAATTTAATTGTTCTTTAAGTATTTTTAGTTTATAATTTTAAAAGCTTGGGATTTTTTTGTACTCTTTCTATTGTTTGAGAATGCACGTTGTAGTGAGGAGACCATACAGTTGAGTTCTGTTCAACCTGACTCCTCACTATTGCAATGCATGTTCTTGTTAAGTTGGTAACCTTGGAAAGAATTAAAAACAAGTACCTATACATTAATGCCGTAGAATAGTTATTGGATTTTTTTAATAATAAATACAATAGTATAACTTTGTTTTAATTCCACTTTATTATTTCTTTATCCAACCGGTTTCAATTTGACCTGAATCTTCATCAGGGATGAATAAAAATATAATTTTAGGGTTTTTTTTACTTTGAGGAGGTGTGGCAATAGTAAATAAATCTTTAAATAAAATTAATCAATTGTGACCGTTAATTCGGGAATATTAGTCATTCTGTAAAAAAAATATTGTAAGACAAAGGCCAAACACAAAATCATTAATTTTGAATAGTGTTATGTTTTTGTGATACTTAAAGATTTTTAAGAAAATCGCTGGGAATAATAATTATTTACACCCACAAAAGCAGTTTAACCTTTCAGCGGTGGCTATAATAATCGTTTCTTGCTTTCATATAAAGTTTGTAGAAGAGTAAAATGAATACAAAACCTTATTTTTTTTTAAATGTTTGTCGGTTTACTGATTTTCCTGGAAAACCATGATAATATTATGTAGGTATGTACCTACTAAGAGGTTTTTTTAATTAGCTGAACTCATGAGGCCCTAAAGAAAATAATTTCCCTCAGGTCTATGTCATCTTTGGGGATGCTGTGTGGAAGGCCTATCAAGGAGACGGAGTTATGGAAAGGAGAAAGGTATGTGGATTGGTACGTAAGGTGGGTAGGAATCTGAAGGTCAGTGAGTCCAAGAGTGACGAACGTATGAATTTATCCCTCCCACTGCGGTGCAAAGCGATGCTCCGAGAGAGGCCTGCTGGAGAGGATAAAAGGTCCCTCAACCAGTATTTTCTGGACCGGCATGCCACGCAGTTGGCGGGCACCCCTGCTTAGTCACCAAACGTAGCGAATCTCTTGGAGGTGTGGCGGAGTTGTGATTATCCAATAAATGGTTCCTGGGCTGCGACCCATACCCGCCTCCCAAACTGAAATGTACAAAATTTAAGAACTAATTATGTGTGCTGCAAGTGTATGTCCGAATAGTTATCGGTTTGTGTAATAAACCTTTTGAAATACTCGTATTGATAACCTAAACTCACAATTATCCCAAAATTTGAGTGCAGAATTTAGTTAAAACAAATGAAACATGCTTATCTTATTTTCAACCTAAGTGCAAAATTTATTAGCTTTGCTTAAAATTCACCAACTAATTTGAAAAGCTAATTAATTCACACTTAAAGGACTTCGAAATGTGCATAAAAGTTTTTCATTTAAAACTGCTTGGAGCTGATATTAAATGCACTTTGATAAGCTTGCATAATTATTTCAAGTCGCCGACAAGGTTTCTGTCGCACAACACAGATTGCTGGAGCGAAATGCGCTGTGATTCAATATGAATACAATATTGGAATATTGAATATCTGATATTATGTCAATGTTGAAGTTAGCTCTTGATGTATTCAAGCACGGCGTATACTAATCCGAAGCAAATTCTATTCATGGGGACTATTATAGGCGTGCATGGTGCGCCACTGCATTCTCGCTTTGCGGAGCTCAATTTGTGCAATAATACGTTTTGATCGTGGAAACATATTTTCTAAATTAATAGTTCCATTTTTTATTTAAAAAATCAGAGTATTGAGAGCTCTAACGTTTAAAAATGGTTTGTTAAAGTGAAACTTCTTTAGCACCGTTAGTGATTTGAAATTTGGATGAAACGGAACTGAATCACTAAAATTTAAATTCGCGCCTCGCCACGGGCGTCCCGTAGCGCAATGGTATAGTCCATCGCAAATCTCAGCGGCCAGAGAAATTCAGTGAACGGAGGTTCGAATCCTACGAAATCCAAAAAAAAGAAACGTTTTTATTTTTGTAAATAAATATCCAATCTTCAAACCACTTTAAAATAAACAGGCATAAGAAAAGAAAGCGTCATTGAACGACTTTCTAGTTTCATTTCTACCGCTTTTTTTCAGAACATATCTTTAATTAATCTAATAACTCTTTTGAACTTTGACAATAACTTTGATCGATGATTTTGGAACGTTCCGGATGCAGCATTTTTCACCTAACAAATAAGCAGGTACAATATTTAAAAACTAATTTTGAATACGAAGTTTCATAGTTAAAAAATGCGACTAAACACATTCTAAATCGTCGGTAATTCAATATGTGCAAAGCAATTATTATTTTGATTTTGTTTGTTTGAATTTCTAAAGAACACACTTCTGAACGTTTTCTTAAAAAGGGGTAATCAAATTTAGACCTAATGGATTTTGTAACTCAGCTTTCAATTAAGCAACTTTTCTTAATTTCGAAACTCTCAAGTATTATTTGAATATAAAGTGTACCTACAAAAACTTCTCTTTATTAAAATTAATTTCATATTTAAGGTCTTACTTTCGCAAAAATTTGGACAGGTAAGAAAAAATTACAAATTACAAAAGTTATCCTTAAACTTTTGATACAATTTCCTGCGTTTTCCTAAATAAAAGGGGTCATTTTTAACTTGTAAAATCGTCGGTAAACGAAAAGTGTTAACTGCAACATAAATAAAGACTCGTAAAAACTTTTTTACTAATCAACTTTTTTTTTAAATATCGTTTGATCAAAATTTTGCGAAAAAAAATAATTATTTTATCAAGGAATAAATACACTCAAAGTCATCTTAAAATAAGTATGTTGTCTTCAAAAATCGCAAATTCATTAATAAAATAAATTTGACTTTTTTACGAATAATCTGTTTGTTTCTGAACCAATGGTTTCTTCGTCAGGATAAACGCGTAATAATATAGAAAAAAAATTGCCTCCCTAGCAACGGTGAAAATTCTGTAATATCTTTTTATGTAAATAACTTCGTGAAAATAGCAGCGATTGAAACTGGAGTCGGAATATATGAAATGTGGGTAGAGCAGGTAGCAGGTACCAGTTAGGTACCTACCTCACCTGTCTGGTGGAACTTTCATAACTTTGAATGCAATCTGAACTGAGCTAGTTCAAATTATTTGCAGTCTGGGTTTATCCTTGGTAAGATATTATTACTTCGGATGCTTTGACAGAGGTTGGTACATTTAAGGAAACTCTCTACATTCATACATATAATTCATATTGATGATCACACAGGTTTATACATGTTATTGAAGGATGTCAGACATAACCTTAAATTAAGATTGGAATTTGATAATCCATACTCCATACTAATATTATAAATGCGAAACTGCTCGAGTTTGTTTATGACCTTTTCACGCATAACACAATATAAAGACTTTAATAATTCTTTCACCAATATAAAGCTAAATTATATGCGCAGACTACAGGTTGTATATGATGGTAAGCTCTGGCGTTATGAAATTATAAATATTAATATATTATATTTGTTATACGTTTTCTGTCGCTAACAAAAGCGAGTTTTTGCTAATGTCAGAAAAAAATCTTTTCCATGGAAACAATGTTGATATATTTTTGGGCTCTATGATGGTAGGTACTCAGTCTACTGGTCAGCTAATACTGCAGAAAATTCAAATATTAGAATTCGTTTTTTTTTTGACAAGCTTGGAATAAATGTCAGATTTGAGTTCCTATATTAAAAATATAATTCGTAACGATTATAAAGACTGAATGATAAATAGAGTATTTTTTTATTATATTAACGAACTTCAAAATATTTAAATAAAAATAAACATCCGAAATGTTTGTAAGCGCATAAATTCCGAACGAATGAACAAAATTGGATAAGTAATTCTTTTTTTCTTTGAGCTATAGCATTATGAAATTTAGGTGGTTGGCGAGATGTTTGAAAACTGAATGTAAGGTAATGGAATGCGGGAGGGGATGGGGGTGGGGTGGGGGGGGAGATAATTGATAAGTGCAAGCGCTACAGTAATTTCCCGTAATACCATGCGAGCGAAGCCGCGGGGAAAAGCTAGTGACAAACAAAATAACATTCAATTTTAATAATACTTAAAAACATTAAATAATAATTAAATTGATTTGCGCTATGTAACAACAAAAACTTTAGTGTGGTTTTCGGCGAGCATTATAGTGATGTTCTTTTGTTGTGGTTATCAATAGAACGTTTGAAACTCTTAGAGAAGACTACACATGTTACTATTCAGCCCTTATATTTTGAGGCAAGTCCACAAAAAAAACTAGTGATCATAATTAATTGACAGCCTTAAAACCTCCCCTTTTTAATCCGAGACATCCCTCAGAAGGTGGTGGAGATTACATTCAACACTCTAAAGGAAATAAATACATCGGGAAGCCAAGAGTTACCGATACCATTTGCCAAACGGAGCGGGGTAGTCCAATGGCTTCGTTGAAATTGAGACTGAAAAAGGGAAAAAAAACTCTCTAACTAGTTATCCCACAGCAAACCAACCGGGCTGCTGATACCTTATTAAATTGACTCGACGTTCTCCTGGAAACCGTTCGACGGGAAAACGCTTAAGTTTATTACCAGGGAAACTAGAAAAATTAGGTCGTATGAAATTACTCTCATAGATTTTAATAAGGTGGCGAGAAATACTTTATTTAATGGAGATACTTTCATTTCGAAAAATAAATATCATATAAAATCCTTTGCTTCATGAGAGAAATAGTGATGACTATAATAATAAAATTTGCATTTATGACGGAGAAAATCATTGAGGTATATTATGTCTTTAATCGTTTTTCATTTAGTGCGCATTACAATGTGTTGTAAATTTATTAGTGTGCGCGATAGTAACATTATTCGCACATTTAAAATCAAGATTTATTAATTTTAATGATTTTCCTATTAGAGCGGTTTTAAGTTATAATAAAGTTAAACATATTTCGCTGGAAGCTCAAAGTAAATTATACAAAACACTCCGAGCATAATTAATGCGGGGTATCGTTACTAATTATATGAAATGGAACCCTTATTTTTAATTTCATTCTGGATCTCAAAGCTTATTAAGTCGTAACGTTTCACTTAATTACCGACCGAAACTTCCACCAGCTACACCAAATTGTACTTAGCAAAAGGAAACAGTCTCAAAAACTCAAACTTTAACTTTTTAGCGGGGGTTTTTTCTCCGTCACCGTCGGAATTCCAACCTGACTTCTGCTAAAAGGTGTGCCTCGACTTCATCAAGTCACATCTGACTGACTGCGACGGTATTTAAACTTACGAGTTAAACGAGTTAACTCACTAACAACTACCAACAAGGGCTTGGAACGTTTGCACAAAGTATTCACTTGAATACTGCACGTAATTTAACTCGAAACAGTTTAAAATGGCTGAATTGTTTGAGATTCATTTATAGGACAGGGAGTAGCGGTGGTACACGTTGCATGTAATTTACAGAGCTTAAAATTCTTTTCCTCTGGATAATTTGGCACTTACGATCGATGTATTATGCAGTAAAAAAATCATCATACAATTTTTATTTTTTCCTGGTGAACAAAAAAATCACTACACCCAGCGCTAGTGCTCGCTCAATCGAACAACAATTCTCAGAAACATTTCTGCCATAAACCCTCCAAGAAAAAATATGTAAAGATGAGATCTATTTGAGAATGCCAAATACCTCACAAAACATATTTATATTCAAAGGTGTATGAAAAAGAAAATGGCAAAAATAAAATGAGAGTCAGAAAATCGTATTGGTTTTTAGTCAAAAAGAGGGTACTTTGTAGAATGTATAATATTGTCTTTTACTCTATTTTAAAAAAACCATAACTTAAACGAAACAAAATTCTCGCATTACAGAGCTACGTTATACACCCTGTTCTAAGTTCATACCACGAAATTTTAGCGAGGGGTACATGAAAAAATGTCATTTATTTTCATTGGTGCCCAAATAAAAAAAATATGATAAATTTATTATTTTCGTGTGGTGTATAAAACGTTCGTTTAAACACACTTTTATAATTATTATTTATTTCTACTTGGTTATTTGCTGATGGAGAAACCGAAACCTAACTAAAACTGGTTAGCGACTTGAAAAAAGTTTCTCTCACGGCCCAACTCAACTTTACCATTTCAGTAATTTTTTTTATCAGGTTGTTTATCAAAAATATAATTTATTGATTGATTATCAACCTAATATTTTATCAATTATCAACCTTAATGTATAATAATAACAAGCGAGTTCCCGGCATGCGTTGCAATGCCATTAATAAAGAAATTGTTTCTCCATGCGTGTATTTTCCCATTCGCCCCGTTCCCTTTCCGCCTCCCCTTCCCCTCCCATGTCTATTTTAAAATCGGGTAATATCTTTATTATCTTATATTTCTAAAATCTTTGAGTCCTATAATCACAAAGAAAATAACACCTATTTTTAAAAATGTACTGATTGAGGAACAGCATGGCTTTAGATCTGCAAAATCTACCACTACAAACTAACTCTCCTTCATCAACACCACTTCCAACGGTCTAGAAGATAAATCACAAGTAGATGTTCCATATACCGACTTTTCTAAAGCTTTTGACAAAGTAAACCACTCAATCCTCATGGCCAAGCTACAAGCTATAGGTATACGAAACCCATTGTTATCCTTCTTTAATTCTTATTTAAGCGATAGAAAACAAAGAGTTAAAATAAATAACATTGAGTATATTATTATTAAAGCAACATCCGGCGTACCGCAAGGAGCACATCTAGACCCGCTTTTTTCAACTTATTTATAAACTAAATTATTAGTATTTTCACTCACACGCGCTTTAAGCTTTTTGCTGATGACAATAAGATCATAAAAATAATCAAAAAATACCATGACTGCCTTTTTTTCCAATCAGTTATTGACTCGTTCAATGACTGGTGTAAAATTAATAGTAATCCCGTATTTATTACAGACGCCTTCAATTTCGTTTTCAAAACCACCCAACAGACGTCAGTAATATTATCAAATTTAAATATTAAAAAAAAAAATTACTCGCCTCTTTTCATGATAAAACAGGTTCATCACAAGATTTGAAACAATAGAATTTCTGTTTATCTCCGCATATGGGGTCTAGAATTTCTGTTTATCTCCGGGTGGATTCATAAGTCTGTCACTCCTGGACACAACAGACTTTAACACCTCACATCCTTTCCAAAACGTCCCCTCTATCCTTTCCTTAAAAACATCCCCTACATAGTATCCCCAAAAATGACACAGAACCTTGGGGAATTTTTTTTCCTCAGCATCATGTATGGGATTAATGTAAAAAAAATGGTGTCCCAAATGCACCATTAAATTTCCAGTTGCGGTTTCATGTAGTGAAACCGCGCTTAATTTCCGAGCGGTATTTTAAATTCTATTTTTATTAAAACACAAATATCTTTGTACACATCACTTTTATTTAATTTAAACTCAACATGTTTCGTGAACGATGCTCACATCTTCAGGAGTTAAAGTATACTTGTACAAAGATATTTGTGTTTTAATAAAATAAAATAATGCCATCACAAAGTAAAGCCCCGAAGAAGTTTTCTTCGAAAAAATTAAAATTCTAGTTGCGAAGTTCTTTTTCTAGCATTTTCGTGCCTCAAAATTCAGAGGAAGGCTATTGGCATATTCTTAGTGCATAGTATGCAGATATTGTATATAATTAACTATATATCTGGGTCGTAATAAGTGCTTTTGTCAAATTTCTGAATAGCCCAAAAATGAAGATTGCGTAATAACGCGGAATTAAAATTTTACTTTCATTATTATTAATATGATGTTCTTAATTCGATTTCTACGATAGAATTCTTAAGAACTCTTATGCAGAATCACAACGTAGTGTAAAATTCAAGATGCGAACTCCTGAAGTAACGCATTCATAATTCTTTATTTTTATTCGAAGAATTCATGTCAGGGGCACCAACCTCCCTGATTTTGAAAATCTTAGTGCGGTCCGCAGGTGACACTACAATCGTTCAAATGGCCCCCGACGGTAAAAAGGTTCCCCACTCCCGCTCTAAATTTTGCGTTTTTTTAAGTTTTTGAGGTACTATCGTGCATCGTTACTTAATGATTTCCAATATGTACATGTGTAAATCCCTTCGTAAGTAATAATTTTATAAGCATGACTCTTTTCACGTATGGTATTTTTATCACGAAACACTTAAACTTATAAAATCCATCCCATTTATTATTCTCCATCGCAGTTGAAACCTGTAATAATTTTCCACGCGCCATTTGCCGAGGCCATAAAAATATATATTTCTTATAGAAAAGTGAAAAACGGTTCAAAACTATGCTTGTAGTTCAGTTATGAAGGTGTTTCAATGATCATGGCTGGATTATTAATTTAAAATTAGTTTTAAAAATACTGTGACTTTAATTTGCATGACTAAATGATTTAATCTTCTGTTTCAAGAACCTATATATATAAACCTTTTATTTTTTAGTAATATTATTCTAATAAGTATGCTAAACAAATAACAGTTAATATGTTTTCTAATTTTATTTTTTATTCTTTCTCTTCTTTTTATTTCCTCGATTCTTTCTCTTTTTTGTCATCATGTTCAATATATTCGCACTAATCCTAATTTGACTGTCCTAAAACGGGAATCATCCTAGTTGGACAGTCAAAACATCTCATAAATAATGTATATAAATGTTTTATATTTTACTAAATAAATAGAGATACCTACAACAACTTTTTTATGTGAATACCGCCCAAGGGTCCTAACTACTCCCGTTTGAAGCCAGTGAGAGCGTGGCATCCTGATTTGGGGTATATCGTGAGGCTGAAGGTAGTTGGGAGAGGAAGAAGATGAGGAATTATCTGGTCACCAAACGGCTATAGCCGGCTAAAACGGCTACAACGGCTAACGGCTAAAGCAATTTTTTTTAAATAAAGACAAACATTCCCTGCTATGGTCTAGCACCAGAGCGATTCTGAGAGTATCTTCCATTCTGGAACGCGGCACAAATACGCTTTATATTATTTTCAATGACAAATTTGTGTACGCAAATTAATCAAATAAAAACTATTTTTGCGTGGCGGGATTTGAACCCGCGAATTGCTCATTCCCCTCCTCCTCGCCCGCACTACATATTTTAAAATATTATTTGAAAAATCGGCAAGTATTATTTAGTGTGGTTGTATATAATGGTTATAAATTCGGTTGTATCTGATTGTTGCAAACTAGACTGAATTCTTAAATCGAAGAGCACGTATGAGACGATGTATGAATGTGAATAAGGCGTGGGGTGTGTGCCAAAATGGAGTTGTTTGATGGCCAGTTCTTTCTGCCTACCCCTGCGGTGTGATAGTTAGTTGGTTATTAGTTAGGTTTATTCATTGTAGTAAACTCTAACGTAATCTCATATTTTATTTTGAATTTGCCATACTTCGAAGGTTTAAAATTATTCAAGTTCAACAAACTTTTAATTTCGTCTCAGACGATAAAGCGATAAAGCAAAAATTAAAGTTTCACTGATTAATAACTCTTTATTTGAAATGCGTATTTCTTTCGTTTCAAAAACTGACAACTATCGTAATTTTTCAAGTTTACTAACATTCGAAAGTTGAATTTCTCATTTCTTATTATTCACTATTATAAGTTCTTGTGAATTTTTACGGGCCAGATCTATTTTATGAATAAAATCTGAATAAAAAAAAAAATCCATTACTTTAACATGATAAGCGAACATCGAAAAGCTTTCAAGTCTTTATAATATTTTTTATAGCTTTATGTCAGGTACATAAAATGTTTTGTACAAACAAAATATTCTACCTTTTCGTTAATTATTTTCATCGTAGCAAAAATTAGGATCAATAAGTGATTGGATTATTAAAACATTTTAATAAGTTGGAAGTTGAAAGAATTTTTGACGCAGTAGAAAGAACCCGAAGAGCTGACAATACCAAGAAACGGGGTAACTTGGATGAAAAGTAAACAGAATTATGAGGAAAGCTTCTGATATTACGAAGACCTTCAAGTATTCTCGTAAATATTTTCGTAAAAAGTTAACTAATTACGCAATATAAAAATAAAAGCAAGTGTGCAAGTCCGGTCACGTTTAAATCCATTGAATGAAGTAGTACCTCGTGGCAATTCACAGACAAAACAGTATCACATTTTTCCGTTTCCACATTTACAACAATGGGCGTGTTTAATGTTGCCGAAGTTTACATTCATTGCTTACTGGATCACTTTAATATAATAACAGTCGTTAAAAGAGGGCGGATTCCGGGAAAATATATTTGATACCACTCGATATTTATTCTTTAGAACTTTTGGCAAACTAAAAGTATGAAAAATGCACGAATGTCGAAAATTTTTGGTAATTTGTGACACTTTTATTTGTCTAGTGACTCTAGTGGTTTGGTGTTTACGGGTATTTTATGTTACTTCAGGCGTTTATTAGCGAAACGAAATAGGTGCCTAACTTAATATGTAATTTGTATAGCATAGTAGGTATAAAGAAAATAAATAAGTATAAATGTTATATCACCTCGTTCACGAAATTTTGTAAAATCGATTACCCTTACATGATCCGCAATGAAATCCTAAAATGAGTACACTCCAGACTTAGAGATCTTGGAATCTTAGTTTAAGCGAGCGCTAACATTCAGGAACCATTACCGATACATTATCAATCAAGCCAATAAAATGCTCGGTTTTATTACAGAATCACAAATTCGTTGAACAACCTCGGTTGCTTCAAAATCTTGTACTACTCATATGTTAGAAGTTTCTTTGACAACGGCACCGTAATTTGGTCCCCTACACTACGAAAATGAGAAAAGTGGAATTTGATCAAAAAATACATAAGAATACTAGCTTGGTCTAGGTAACTAGGCTAAAAGGCTTACTCACTTTAGAGGTATCTCACTCAATAAAAGAATATACATACATCAAATATTATTTTTCTGTTTAAAATCGTTAACAACTTGTATGATTCCTCGTTAATTAAGCAAATTTATCTTAATACAAGGCTGAAATTCACGAGATACCCTGAAACCTTTTGGATTGATACATATCGTTGTTATACGAGTTTCTTCAAACCAACGCGCAACGTCAAGATTAATTCGATTACATAATACTAACAGCAATTACAAAGACTTGGATAAATTTTCGAAATCAATCATTACCTGCAAAAGAAACAAATATATATATATATATATATATTTGTTTCTTTTGCAGGTAGTAATCGAGAGAAACCTCTCCACCGTGGTCGAGAGAAACCTCTCGACCAGCAGTCAAAAGATCGCTGGTTCAAATCTCGGCAAGCGCAAGTAAATTTCATTTGATTGATTTGTGTTAATTCATGATTCAATCATTTTAAATAATATTAGGTATATTTGTGGCATATTCCATTGTGTGAGATACTCTCAGTATCACTCTGGTGTAAATTCACCATTGTAATAATAATTGAAACATTGCTTTAAATGGCTTTAGCCGGGTTTGGTGATCAGATCTGATTAGCCTGGAACTTCTCCACCTTTTTCTCTCCAATTATTTAATAATATCTCAGTTCGGACCTCTTTGGTATACGAACTTATTTGTAATTTTAACGTATCGTCGCACAAAGAATATTGAACAGTACAGTAATACAGTTCATTGATGTTATAAATATATGATATATTCTGTTAGCGAATCAATAAATATATAACTTAATGCATTTACGACTATTAAATACGTGCGTCTACCTAGTTTTATGGTGGTCGATAGAACTCAAGTAACAAAATATAGGTAAAATTTCAATTTGAAAAATATGTATTTATTTAATGGTTTATGATTTGCGATTTTTGCGATTAACGACGTTTCAAATACGTGCATGTATGTACCTAGTATTATGGTGGTCGATAGAACTCAAGTAAAAAAATACAGGTATAATTTCAATTTGAAAAATAACTAAATTTAATTTTTTTAAGTAGTGGTGTTCACAAAGTTATTTGTTTTCATTTATTAATTATGATGACACCACAAAGTGAATTTGCGAAGTTTGAAGAATGAAAAATAACTGTTTATTTAGTGGTTTATGATTTGCGATTTTACCTTTTTGCGATATTTTCCATTTTGAATGAACTATAATTATTTCACTTCATTTTTCTTGCGTAAAAAAAACTATCATCAAAAATGTACGATAAGGTTTAAATGAAGAGTCCCTTGAATTATATCTGCCATGAAAAAAGAGATTTAAATAATGAACCTCTTTTTCTACCTATCTCAAATTTAAAGTAGAATGAATATTTCATTTCACATTGACTTCATACGAAATGTATTATCTTCTGTCAAAAATGTAAATTATAATCCTTATTCAGCTCAAATTGCCTTTATTAAAACCGCGTCACTTTTCAAAGCCGAGGGGTGGCTGCAGAGGGGATGGTGGGGGATGCAAGCAGGGTAGGGGGTTAGAAACGTCATAGCACCCCTCCCTCTGCGATAAAGCGCACCCATTAATAACGCCCGTATCACCTTTGCATGAAAAACGGAGCAGAAGCCAAAAAGGTTTACCTGATTCTTTCAGTTATTTGATTTTTGCTTTATATCCTTTTGGGTTTATCGACCAAATTTGAAACTGATAAAGTGTTTGCATTAATGTCATTGCAATGCGCTAATAAAAATGTTATATGAAGTTTTGAACAAAGTATTGCTTTTATAAGTTGATTAAAAAAATCAGATGTTCGTTATATCATCGTTTATTTCGTAGAGACTTTAAATGAACCTTTATTTGGAATAGTTAGAGCAATAATTATTTTATAAACGTTGAATATTTTATGAACGATGTTAAGGCAATCAACCTCGATGTCACTCCGAATCGGACAAAATCACGCGCGTCTACGCAGATGACGATAGGTTGAAATCACTGGTAAACACACTTAAGACATTAAAAAACATTAGGTAGAAAACAAATTTGTTGGCTGCGAAATGAATTATTATTAGAGTGTGGAGGAGCTAGCTATTCCGGGCAGCGCAAGACTAAGATGCATTTACCAGAGTGACCGTCAACGTTGGGGGGACCTGATAGGGCACATGAAGAAGAAGAAAAAAAATCGCTAAAATTAATTTTTAATTTGATATTGTGAAGGTCAGGCGCATTAACCTTGATGTGATTTTTCACAAAAACGGCGCTCTACAAATTATCCAATTATTGTTATTATCAAGAAAAATTCTATCGTAATAAAAAAAGCGGTAAAAAAAGACTTCATAATATTTCCAGGCGATCAAATTTTAAAACAAAAAATATTAACCTTGTTTATAACCACGAAATTTTTAAAAATTACAACAAACTGGTTTTGCCCAATAAGCATCATTAGGGTACAAATTAAACTAACCAAAAAAAACCTCGTGTGTGCTTATCATTTTATAAGTTTAATATGAACCCTAACGATGTTTGCGTTAAGCGAAACCGGTCGTTTATAATACGTTAAATAAATTTCGTTGTTATAAACACAGTTATTTTGTTGTCAACCCGTTAAAGTGAACCTCGAGGTAAAGTTATCTTTTTATTAATTGATTTATTTTACACACTCTACAAAAAGTTCCGATAAACTGCTTTTTAGCAGTTTGTCTAACGGGTTCTTTACATTTAAAAATCTTATTACAATGAGTTGATAGTTACATTTTTACAATTTTATAAAATATATATTTTTTTTAATTTTACATATATACTAGCTAGGTTACCCGGCTTCGCTCAGGGCAACACTCGAGAGCGTTCTGGAATGTTCCACAATTTATTTTATTTATTTATAGCGGATCCGACAGACGTTGTCCTGTACACAACTGTCGGGACAAACTAAAATTAAAATATAATAATATTGAATATTCGATACTGCGATGGAAGCGCAGTCTGCCGAATCCAATGTAAAACTCCATCCAAAATCAACAACTCCTTAAAAATAAAAATAAAATAATTAAAAGAACATTTTCCAGTGGACCAAATTGTGAATCTAAACCATTCTCGAATCCCCTTGAACCCACTCAAAAAATTTCATCAAAATCGGTCCAGCTGTTTAGGAGGAGTTCAGTGACATACACACGGACAGAAGAAATAAATATATTAAGATAGAGAATAGAAAAATTATGAAAACATAAATAACAATTTTAAAGTCTTGAGATTAATATGTCATTTAAACTTATGCAAATTAATTATTTCAGTAAGCCAAGTCTTCAGTAAGTTCACCAATTTTTTGTTTTGGGCACAGTTTTTAATTTCTACAGGTAACACATTTAAACAACTGGGATGAACCTCGAGGTAATGTTTCAGGCTTTTTAACTTCATATTATTGCTATAGGTTAATCTACAATGGCATCAAATATTTTGTTCTAAATTTAAACTAAAATCTATATACGTATACGAGTATATAGTCAATTAAATCATCCGTGGCCTCCGTGGCCTCCGTGGTCCCGAGGCAAGACTCTCGACTCACAATCCGAAGGTCGCGGGTTCGAACCTGGCGTGCGCAAATAAATTTTATTTGATTAATTTGTGTTATTTCACAATTTATTCATTTAAAATAATATATAGTATATTTGCGGCACGTTCCAGAGTGGAAGATACTGTCAGTATCGCCCTGGTGTAAGACCACCATTCAGAATTGAAACGTTGCTTGAAATGGCTTTAGCCGTGTTTAGTGACCAGATCTGAATAGCCAGGTACTTCCTCCCCTTCCTCTTCCCTATCTCCTTCCCCTCCCTACTACCTTCAGCCTCACAACATACCTCGATTGGGGATGCCATAGTCTCACTGGCTCCAGACGGGAGCAGTTGGGACTCTTGTGCGGTATTTACTGTAAAAAAAAAAAAAAAAATATATGAGTATATATACTCGTATGAACATATTTGTTATTATTTACAATATTGTATTATTTACTTACTTACATTATTTTATATAATGGAGCTAGTATTCCCTCACCAAACAGGCCCTTGTCTCTTTATGGTGAGTAATACTATGTAGCATGAAAAAATTGTTTTTTTCATTAAAAAAAAAAAATGCAAATATTAAATATATAAAAATATATCATTCAATTTTGCGTGTGTGCGAAGTTACATCAAAATACGTTTTAAACACCTTCATATATATGTATTCATTGAATTTTTTAAATATAATTCTATTTACTCATCCATTAAATTATAATTCTATTTACTCACTTTCATTCAAAAACATTACTGTAAAAATAAAGCAGGAATGGCTTCACAGTAAAATAGCATCGTACCCTCCATTAGCCGCCCTCAATCGCCCGTGCTGCTTTTCCTGCCAATTAACCATGCGTGACGCTGATCAAAGTGACAGCGGTTTAAATTTATCTATTTGCCTATTAGCTGCGTTTCATGATATCCACATCAAAGTAAATTTTACTGAGTTGAGTCTAACCCAACTAACTAACTAAATACCACGCCATTTCATTGAACAGATATGATGAAATGCCCCGCAAATGGATATTGGGACAAAGGGTTTATTTCTTTCACGTGCATGTATCACACACACTGTTCTATTTTACCTTATTAACATGACTTGATCAATGATCACGTCGTGTCTGTTCTCATCACAGAATTTTCCCGAGAGACAGGCACAGTCCATTACCCATATAGTGTCATTTATAAAGCTGGAAAAAAAAATTAAAATATCAAAGTGTGCAATTCACGCGCGGTAGAAGTGAAACCTTTGTTTTGTGTTATTTTACTTCAAGTGCGCTTAACTATAATAAACTTCAATCATACAGTGTTCATTACAAGTCCTTAAAAAATATTGATCAAATAATATGAAACAAAGAATATACAGTATATACAAAGCAATGCCAAGAGAACAAAATTAACAATAACAGTGCTGTTTTGGCACAGGTTGGGTGGCATAGATAATGATAAACAAAATCTCAACCAATAGGAGTCTTGAAAAGTGAGCTCATAATCAAAGCGGCGCGGTCAATGCAGTAAGGTTTCATTCTATCCCATTAACTCGCAGGCTCAATCCTATAAACTATAGATGTATTTGTTTGTCTCTTTTTAGTGTCGTTTCCGTTTCATCGTGTTTCAAATCATAACGGTGCTAAAGAAGTTTCACTTCAAAAATCTTTCTTGAACGTTTTATGGTTCTCCTTATTTAACTTACTCGTTGTTATATTCTCCTCACATTTCTTTTTCGGTCCATTCATTCCAAATAATTTAGTCCAATCTTGTTCATTACGACTACATAGGCCATGCATTCTTTCGGATGTAACTCTTAGCCTCCCTCGGTGCAACACTAATTCTAAGCAGAACTCCTCCATTTATCGTGCGTCACACACTCAACTCTGCACCACACTCCTTAAATACAGGCGGTCTCCCGATAATTTTCAATAACTATAGATACCCATCTAATCCTTTTTCTTTGTCTTATAAAAAAACTTTTTTTACACATATTTATATTATTATACCTTAGGTAAACCGATCCCCCCCTACCAACCACCCATCCAACCCCCTCCATCCTTCCCATCCCTTTTCCCATCTAAATAACTTGTTTCTTGTAATATAATTTTTATTATCATCTCTTAAATCACTTCACTTACATATAATAAATACCCATGTGGAAACCTGGCAATGGTACAATTGTATCACCATTCCCATCAGGAATGATGGGAATGGTGATACAATTGTAATATTATAAGCATAAGCTAAAGCAACTCTTTTATATAACTCTTCTATACTTACTAAATAGTTAATATACATCAGTGAAAACTTATTATTGGTTAAATAACTTACACATGTTTCATCATGTATTGTAAATTATTGTAACTGTTGGTTTTCCAAATAAAATAAAATTAAATTAAAAAAATAACCTTATTCGTTTAATCACAGTTAAGCCTTAGAAATTCCTACTACATTACTTACTTGTATTTACTTGCTCCAGTACTTCTTCTGCCAATTCCATGCCTTACCACCATCAGGGTAGTATTAGAACTCCATTTGGGATTCGCTTCCTATAACAAGCTACTACTCTGCAGTCCCCAAGTGGTTCGCTACGTTTGGTGATTTAGCAGGGGTGCCCGGGTTCATGGGGTGAGGTTTGTCTAGGTCTTGGAGGCGGATGACCAGGACAGACTGAACCCCAGATTCCTACCCACCCCTTAAACCCTTTTCCTTCCCTGAACTCTCCTCTCCTTCCTTTCCTTAAAAAAACCCTCCACACAGCATCCCCAAAGATGACATAGGCCCTGAGGGAAATTGTTTTCCTCGGGGTCTCCTGTGTGAAGTTCATGTAAAAAAAAAAAAAAAAAAAAAAGCTACTACTCTGCAGTCAGTCCCCATCACTCTGAAATTCCAAAATTGACAATTTTGTCGTGAGTTTCATTTTAGCTTCACAAAATTTTTTAATTTTTTTTTTGTGAAGCTAAAATGATTATTAAATTATTTTAAGGTAAACACAGTGCTTCCAAAAATAAATTATTACGTTTTTATGTTCGTGTCGGTTGTAACATGTAAAGGTCTAGACACTGAACGCCGGTAAGCTTTTGTTCTGGCCCCACCTCTGAAATATCAGCCCCAAGGGATCTGACCACGTGTCCATTGTCACGCTCTATTCATCAAGCTAGGATGTTTTGCGCACCAAACTCACCAATGATCTATGAGTGTATATAACTCAGCTATGGGTGCAGCTCTCCATTTAGCGGTAAGATTAATTTAGGATTTTAACTTTTTCCCCAGTCAAAGTCAAAGTAAAACAAAAAAAATGCGGTGCTTAACTTATTGCCAACTCGACACAATAATATTGACATAGCCTTATGCTCTTCTGCGATAATAACTTGAGCCTTTGTGTAAGAAGATGTTCAGTTTGCTAAAAATATTATATTTCTCCTTTTTATCAGTTCTCGTAACATGCCTTGCTCAAATATTAAATTAATTGAATAAACCACAGAATCTGCTAAATCTGCTTTACGTGCTGGTTGGTAGAAATATCCGCCAGGAATTTGGCCCGCCCATAATATATATTATTTTTGGGTATTATACGTAAACCTGCAGTTTTATACATCCATGAATAATGCATTGTAATATTTACAGTGTTTATTTATGTTGTTATTATTAGCTGATGATATACTGAATTTAAGCCGAGATAAAGCTCGATTTATAGCGAAACATATTTGGTAATAAATGTGAATAAATAGTCGGACAGAATAAAGTACTGTCACACGACAGTATTAGCTTTCGAATCAATACTTTTAAGCAGGCACACCACAAATTGGGCCACTTGTTGACTTTAACTTATAGGACAATCTTTTCAAAGTTCCATCCATGATCGCAAATGACGCTGACGAACCTAAACATTTTTTCGTCTTCTTAGAACAAAATCTTTGAAGAATTCCTGCAACCATCCTGTCAAACTTCTTCCAGTTTCTGGGAAATGAATATTATGAATACTTTGTATGAACAAAAAAGTAAACTTATTCTAAGAAAAGGTATTTTTACTTTTTCACTTATTTACTGTTGTATATGTTTAAAAAGCTCCGTGGTGCCTATATTATCACACTACGTTTATCATAAATTTTAGATTTCCTGTGAAAACGTTTTGTTAAACCATCAGAAAAACTCCATTTCCTCATACAAAAGTACGTAAGTGGAAACAAAACAGCGTTTTAGTATTCCGCGAGAACCGCCCACTTTGCGTGCGCCATCAATATAAATTCAGGCAAAATAAGAAAACAGTGCCAATTTCAGGATACAGACGTGCTGTATAAATATGTATTCATCAATCAAAATTGCGCGATTTGAATTGAAAATGGCGTTCCCTGACATGTCTTACGAGGCAAGAATATATATATCCATTTGGAAAACAAATTTTGCGTATTCGTGTGGATTATAGATGCTTGTTGGGTTCACAAGTCTTGAGAAAATATACCCACAATGGTTTCCGTGGTAACCTTACAGGACTGGCGTGAGAAATTTAGATTATATCCAGATGAATATTATTTTCAAGCCGTAATAATTTTACAAAGATCAACTTGCTTGTACAGCTGAAATTGATTGAGAGCGTGGTAAAGTAGCTTTTGTAAAAAAAAATATTAAGGACAATGAAAATATGATTTGGTATTACACGTTTGTTGCAATATTTACTTTCTTGTGCATAATGCCTTGTAAAATCTCTTTTCGTCATAAAATTAATAAGAGGCATTTATTAGTTTCCAATATGTAAAGGAGAGAAAATAGAACATAACATAAGATATAAATACAAAGTGTCCGGGGATCACCTCCCAAAATTAGTGTACTTTACCACCGGACACTGTATAACAGATTCATATCTGAAAGTAAGAATTATTTTGTCCACATCGACAGCGCATTTGCTTTAAATATTTTGTTAAAAATGCTTGGGTGTTTTGTAATTAGCAATAATCATAAATTGAGCTCATTCAATGGGGAACCTTCTAACACGTAGGTACCATGACATGAAAAAGATCTGGGGATTTTTTTTTTCAAAATAGTTTTAAATACTAACTGACTACCTAAAAAGTTGGTGTTTTTACCGCGAGAAAAAAAAATTAAGCCAAAACCAGCTAACATTACAAAATGAGTTGATTTAATCTAACCCGGCCCTATCCAAAAGCTTTTGTCACGAGGGTGATACTTTAAGGGGTAATCAATCACAGTACACGCAACTTGCGTATTCTGGTGCTGGCCCGACCTCCACCAGATACGCTAACAACAATCCACTATTCACATTCAGTGGCGCCCGCGTTGTGCCGATGGCTAAAAAACTCACACAGAATTACAATATGTAAGGCTAGCTTTACACTCGTAATTAAAATTTACGAAGTAAATTTTCAGAAGTTCGACCTGTGTAACTGCTCATGCGACCGTTTACATCTGTAAATTTATTTGCGGTAAGATGGCTTCCTTTCAACAACAACCTGCTACTGTCAAATTTACGCGATTTTGTCAATAAAGACGAAAAGGCCCAAATAAAGTGCTGAAATAGAATTTGGCTTTAATTAAACAATTCTCCACGCACTTTTGTGCCGTCAAAGGCGAAAACTAATGGATTTCGACTTCGTATTCAAATACATAATTTTAAAAATAGAAACATTGAGATTAGAAAGGTTTGGACCGAAAATTGAAAAAAAGGATGCTCATGCGCAGAGAAAACTCAAATAAGTGGAAATAAATTCTAGTTATATAGGTAAAAATCCTATAACAACCATTCAGAATTGAAACGTTGCTTGAAATGGCTTTAGCCGTGTTTAGTGACCAGATCTGAATAGCCAGGTACTTCCCCACCTTCCTCTTCCCTATCTCCTTCCTCTCCCCACTACCTTCAGCCTCACAACATACCCCAATTGGGGATGCCATAGTCTCACTGGCTCCAGACGGGAGCAGTTGGGACTCTTGTGCGGTATTTCATATAAAAAAAGTCTTTTGATTTTTGACATTTCGCAACGTCGCATTTTGGTACTATTTCTTACAGAACGTCCCTCAGCTTATCAAACTGATTTTATAAGCTGTAAGAAGGCTGGAATTTCGCGCGGACGCGATTAGACCTGTCAAAAAACTTCCGAAAGAAGACGTTCTGTAACATGCTTTAAATTACGTTAAGTGACTTTTGGTGTCGTTTACATTGATAATTTGGCCATACATCGCTTACACGAGCGAATTACGAGAAAAACCTTAGTGTAGTGTAAACCTAGCCGAACAGGAGATAAAACTAACTATGAGTGGTACAGCTCATTATTTGATAACATAACTCTTTAGTTTTAAGGATCATTAAACTTTATTAACTACGCTGATTCACCCAATATCCAACACTCTTTTTTGGGCAACCGTATATTATTTGAGGAATATTTAAAAAATATATGAATAATTGATTTGACAATTTGTGATTTAGCACGTACGTGGATAATTAAATGTTGACTTTCAATTTTCATATTAAACAAAAAGTTTAATTGCTTTCTTGGTAAGGGTTATTTCACACAATTTGAAAGATTCATTAATAATTTCAAGTTCTGAAAAAGTACTATTCAAATTTAATTTTTTAATGAACTGTTAAATTGTTAATTTATTTTATTTGTTGGCTCGCAAACAGAATACATTACAAATAATTATAACATTTTTTTTTACAATTTAAATATGGTTAAAGTGACAATTCCAATGAAAGGTGAGCACACCATTCATCTCAACATTCTTAATATGTTGTAATACATTATTAGTTAATGTAATTCTGTCACCTCTCCTTAGCGCTGGAACATACCGTTAGAAAGTTGTTCATGGGGTAGACGAATAAACAATTTTTTGCTGTTTTTTTTAAAAAGAAAGCTAAACAAAACCTAACAGTTTTTGAAAATCTTCTACCATCACACTAATCGGAAAAGTTGCTTGTGTCGTGATGGAGGACTTAGCCAGCCAAAGAATTGAATTGAGTGGGAAACCGACGGGTTGCCGACTCGGCCATTGAACGGTTTTTATTTTAGATAAACATACATAGATACATCAACCAACTGATTTGCTTTTGGAAAAAAATCATAGTTTCTCTAAACCTGTTTTTTTTATTTTATAGATTTATTTAAGAGTTAAAGCAAATACTTAATAATAATTGCAGTGAAAAATATAAGACGACACGCTTGTAGCCGTTTATTTCATCTCGTCACTGTATCCGACACTTTGATAATCTTAAAAGATTTTTAGTCAAGTAGATAACAGAGTAACTGTAGCAGCGGGGAAACTGATTGAAGCAGAGATCTGCACGTATCTTGGGGATATAAGAGAGGTAATCGCGGAACAGATCAGCCGTAAGACCCCTCGGTGTGAAATGTCTTTTATGTGTCATAACAACATGGATACAATCGATCATATTTATTTATACAAAAATTCTTCGGTGAGATGTTTTTTTTTCTAATGGCGTTGTCTTTTTTGTAGTGAATACAGTTTATTTGTGGACTTTTTTTTTAAATTAGCTAAACCTTGGAATTTTACAATAGTCCTGAGGAAAAAAAAACCCTCGGGGCTTATGTCATTCGAGATGCTGTTTGGGAGGTTTTTTTTAGGTAAAGGGAGAAGAGGAAGGTCTGGGAAGGAAAAATGTATGAAAGGTGGTTAGGAATCTGGTGGTCAATGGGTCCAGGAGGACAGACGCATGAATCCATCTATGCCACTGCGGTAAAGCCGATGGGTCGAGAGTCCGCCTGGAGAGGTCTAGGTTAGGTTAGGCTACGCTAGGCTAGGTTTTCTCAATCAGTCTCTCCTGATCCGCCCCGCCACACAATAGATGGGCAAGCGCATTCGCGGCAAAGACCTAGACAAACCTTACTCCTTAAACCTTACTCCATGAATCTGGACCCCTGCTAAGTCACCAAATGAAGCATACCACTTGGAGCGATCTATGGCAGATCATTTTTCGGCAGTACCCATACCCGCCTCCCAAATTCCATTGACAGTTCTATAAAATCATAATAATAAATTTATGTAAAATAATCCTCCGGTGACCGTTCCTTTCAAAATCACCTCAAGGACACTTCACTGAGCGACCTTAATTTTTTTTTCAATTTTATTTACGACAGTAAAAAAAAGCCAAAATTGTCATGAACGTAACGACGAATTAGCCATATTATTAATGGAGCAGTTTTTTCTTTCATAAATTGTTGATTTTGTCTTTTTGTAATAATTTTAAGTTAAGTACCTACTTGTTATACAGTTAGTACTTTGTTGTAGGTGGTTGGTTGTAGGTCGTAGGACGGAGTAATTTCATGTGAAATTTCTAAGTTTTAAATTAATTACGTCTATTCACTGTAAAAATTGAAGTCGTATCATAGCCCGTAATGGCATGAGTAAGTAATGCGTGTTTTCGAACACACGTATAACATTATAGATTTCTCTGTACTGCAGAAATTTCTTGATGGGGCCTTTCCACCAACATCTTTAGAGAAAAAATAGATTTGCTTTCAGGAGCAAGACTTACAAAATACCAAGTGATTAGTATCGGTGTCAACAACAATCACAATAGAGAAGCGGTTGATACCGGCTAGTACAATATCAACATCACCATCACCTGCAGCCGTGACACTTCTCTAACCAGATTCATTAAATTCGTGACAAAAATCTCCAACAATTATTTTTTGTTATTCTTATTAGATAAGAAAGCTTCCATCTTAGTTAAGCAGTTTGGTAGAGTTGAATTCATGCAGTATCACATGAAAAGTTGTTAGCTGATCTTCGCCTTTGTTTTTCATCTTTTGCAGTTGGTACTTCAAGGTTTCCATCGAAAATGACAGTTGAATGTTTGCCTAATTTACTATGGACGAAACATGAGCATGATTTAAAGACGTCTCCATAAGTAATTTCAGTTTGTCAAACAACAAAGTGGGGGAAGTATTCCCCATCGATGACAATTGCAGGTACTTCCCCACCTTCCTTCTCTACATCTTCTTCCCCTCTCGTTGTGAGGCTAAAGGTAAGCTTTAACCTCACAACTTAGTCTCACTGGCTTCAAATGGGATCAGTTGAGACTCTTGTGCGATATTCAATTTTTTTTTAAATCATTAAATCAGCTTACTTAGGTTTTTTGTAATATCTTCTCCGCGCGTTAGAGCCGCCGCGTACCGCATTAATTAAAGCTTGTCATTATGAACATAATTTTAAAGCTAATAAATATGTCAACAAGTTTTGTTGGGACAATTTTTTCCCTCACAGGCTCAGAAAAAAGTTTTACGCAAATATTTTCTAAAATTTTAAGAACTTTATTATAAAAAATGTATGGCTTTTATCGCAAAATAAAGTATTATTTAGAATTACTAATAAGCAACAAAAATAAAAGTTAATAGTCTGATTTCGTACAGTGGAGATATTAAAGAGGTATTACATAAGTCTTTGCAAAATATATTCATGAAGGGTGAGGAGGGAAACAAAAGGGGGATAACCGGGGACTTTTGTTAAAATGCATGCCTAAAGGTGTTCTACTACCTGTGAAAAATTTAGCTTCCGGGGAATTAATTCCGACATAAAACCTTCATTGACTTGGCTACTAGAGGAGCGTGAACTCACATTGCGGTATTCTGTGCGACCGAGAAAAACTGGGCCCGGGGTGTGTGAATATCGAAAGACTTTTGAATTATACTCGATCAAAGGTTTGCCTGTGTTTATTTTGACCCATGTATACCAATTAAGTATTAAGAATGTATGTCATTGGAGTGACGTATGCCACATTCTCTAGTTTTACTGCCTCCAACAACCACATAAGCAGTTCTACCTATCTCTATCCCTTTAACATTATTCAGCAATTAACAGGAATCATTACAGCCGATCAAAGGTTTGCCCGGGTCAATTTTGTATACCAGTTAAGTGTTAAGAAAGTATGCCATTGGAGTGAAGTGCAGCACATTCTCTAGTCTTACCGCCTACAACACCCACCCTCTGCGGTAACAAGTAGTTCTACCAATCTCCACCCGTCTAACATTGTTCAGCAATTAACAGAGACGCTTGCAAGTCTAATAGGCATGTCCCAAACACTCGGATTATCCAACTGTAGGTACAGCATGCTGCAACGCTCTCAATATCATTTTTTCTGTACCAAACCAAAGCGTTGTATATATAGATAAAGAAATAAATAGAGATATGGCATGGAAGCGTTCCGACCGTCACTGAGCTGTGACCAAACTGCACAAACTATCAAAGCGGAGTCAATAAAAGCTGCGGGTTTAGTTTGTAGGTAAAAACAAAGGCGATGCGCCTTTATGCGTGGATGTAATCGCATGTAATGCGTGGATGTAAATAAAATAAAATAAAATAAAATGTGATCTTCAGTAGTGTGGGTGAACCATGTTGGCGACACTGATGTTTTATTTCTATATATATATATATATATATATCTTAATATATATATTTCTTCTGTCCGTGTGTATGTAACTGAACTCCTCCTAAACGGCTGGACCGATTTTGATGAAATTTTTTGTGTGGGTTCAAGGGGATTCGAGAATGGCTTAGATTTACAATTTATTCCACTGGAAAATGTTCTTTTAATTATTTTTTTTATTTCTAAGGAGTTGTTGATTTTGGAATGTTTTACATTGGATCCGGCAGACTGCGCTACCATCGCAGTATCGAATATTCAATATTATTCTATTTTAATTTTAGTTTGTCCCGACAGTTGTGTACAGGACAACGTCTTTCGGGTCCGCTATAAATAAATAAAATAAATTGTGGAACATTCCAGAACACTCTCGAATGTTATCCTGAGCGAAACCGTGTAACCCAGCTAGTTTATGTATATATAATACTCGTATATGGTTACATAAATAATCCTACTGTTGTTTTTTAAAGTCTCCAGAATGGAACGGTTAAAATGGCTAACTTATTTGAACGGATGACATTTTCTTTAGCTCTGGGGGTTTGATAAAAAAACATTTTGAAGGGCTAATCAGTTGCACGCTCCGTAAACATAATCAACTATTACTACCTATTACTACGGAGGTGCCTAAAGCTCCACTTTAGTGTCTGCGGCTCCGCGTCTACAAACAAGTCAAATACAGTAAAGCCTTAATCTAACTATACTGTTAATAATATGAAAGCACTCGGTGAATGCCGTGGATTTTGTTAATTCTAGAATAAATTAATGGCTTATATTGTAAAAAAGGGCATTCTGTTTTAACCGAAATCATTTTCAAATCCCGTGCCTCTCTAGGCTCAAAAGAAATATTGGATTTTAAAAGCCATCATTTTTCGGCTACATCAACACAAAAAATAATATCTTCTTTTCGTTCAATCTTTGCCCTCTATCGCGTAAAACATCAGCTAACAAAAAACAATTTGCTTGTAAAATAATGTTTCTGGCTGGATTTTTAAATCAACACAGCTATTTCGAGCTCACGACGTTATCATGACCTATGGAGGTTTTAAATGTAACTGTTAAAAACTACGACCACCGTATTTTTTTTAAATATTAGAAAAGAAAAAGCATACGAAGAGTATTTAAAAGTAGTACACCATGAATCCCCAATGAGTAAGAGGGGGTGAAATATGGTTGAGACTCAAACAAGATAATACATTATATAATGGAAATATCTTCCAAAGATATTCCATCATCGATGTCAACTACACTATTGGATGTTCATTTACCAAAGTTTTAGAGAGCGATTTGAAGTTAGCTAGTAAATGAAAGGTTTGCGGAAAGAAATTGAGTGAGAGATTGGAAAGTTTGAAGGAGTGGGTCAGCCAACGGAAGTTTAAAATGTTAAGGTCTGTAGTCAAACTTTAACAATGATTTATTGACTTCCCTGGAGTTCAACAATTTTATAGGAAAGTAATTTAGATTTTCTGATTTATTGCAGAACCTTTATCAAAACAAATCATGAAACAATAATAATGTGCACCAATAATAGACTCAAGCGTCTGAAATTGGTCCGCCAGTAATATGCTATTTTCAGTTCTACCGGTACAAGGGTAGGGATTCTTAAAGTTTTATAATCAGAGATACGACCCCCGGCCTCTAGAAAACACCTTCACTTCTACTGATCTTCTGCTATCTTCATCCATTATTTTTTCATAGGATACAGTTTTGCCTCCACACAGATCATCCATCTGTTTTCGTCTGTTCCTCATCCCGCTGGATGTGGGAGCCTCTTTTGCGGGGATCTCATAGTTGGTCTTCTTATTGACGGCTCTTCGTAAAGTACATTTTTAAGTTGCTATACTTCTTCATAAGCATGACTTTTTTCATATCAAAATACATCACATCGATCAACGCACGAAGGACAAAAATTAACTGACATCTGCTCTGGCATTTGTGTCCGCCCACAATCTGACTTTCGAATTAATTTCCAGTGAATTTTCATCAATATCAGCTTTAGTCTTGAAAGCTAGGTAATGCAAATTTTAAAACAATACCTACTATTGCCAGATGCCAAATGGCTTATTTCTGTGATTCAACAACAAACAAAAAAATGAAGAAAAGATTCTAAGCCTTCAACAACAGCAGGCATCAAAGTACTTACAAAAGTAATCAAACTTTTTTTCTAGAACAGAATGAATACCAATGATGGCATGATGACAGAGAACCTGGACTATTTGACAGGAGATGGGCTAACTCATAAAATTAAGTTTCATAAAATTACTTCAAATTAATTGTCAAAAACATGGGCGTCGATAGAACAATGCTTTTAAAAAAATATATTCTAAGTTTACACAGCACCTAAATCTATTTTTGAAAAGACCACCGTAATTTTGTTAATGCTTTAGCAGAATACGAATAAAACCCAAAAAATCTCGACACCAACATTCAATAACCGAAATGTTTCTGAGATCATGTTTCGTAAGCAATAGTTTATCGGATTTGTATGATAGCGAGAGAAAAGATTTATTTTTATCATCCTTTTATCATTAACTAAATATTTCTTCTTCAACCTTTGCAAAATCACTTTGTGGCGTAATTTTAATTGTATTTTTAAAAACACCACTTATTTAATCAAAATTATCAACAACTTTCAAAACTCATATTTTTTGACTTTTGTTATTTTTGTTAATTTTAATTTTCTCTTTAGAAAAACATGAAACATGTTCATAATTTTGATTAAATAAGGTGTTTTACAAAGTGATTTGTTATAATTTAATTAAATATATGTAATTTATTTATGATTGAAATCACTAAATCTTACAAGTAAAATCATAAATAACGAAGAGGAGGGAGAGTTAAACTAAATTTCTCTTGTGTTTCTAAGTTCTGCTGCCTCCCTGCAAGTTATTAAATCTTAAGGCCACGATGAATACATTATTGAAAAGAATTTCAATTCTGAATAGAGAACATCAAACAATGGGGGGTTCAAGAGAAAGGAACATAACTTTTAAGCAAGGAACCAGAAAGTGTAAATCCAAATCATTACCATGTTTTAAAACCGCATTCAATAGGACATTTCCATTGAGATACCCGCTTCTGCTTTTGACAGCTTCAAATTCTTAAAGGAACACAAAATAATTTTAAGTTAATAATTTGATTCTGAGACTCATTCGACGGATATTAAAATTTATTATTCATCAGAAATTTGCTTCCTGGAAAAATGTATTTTATAAAAAAATATTATTTTGTGTTTTCTAGGCACACTTGTGCTCTTTTTTACTACACGAATTTGTGATAATTTCTAATTTCAAATAATTATGATATTAAATGTTAGTGCCAAAAATGTGTCAAATTTCGCTAACAAAACAACCCAGACAACCTTGAAAGTCCATCATACAAATCATGGAGATGAATAATTGTTCAAATTTGATCTAATTTCTCAGATGAAAATACTTAACACGGTATAAAGTAACATTGGCAATCCCTAATAAGAAAGTTTAAGCATTGGTTCAGTTTGGACTCCCAAAGTTAGAACTGGTTTGTACCTAAATAAGTAGAATCGGGGAGGGACGCTCTTAGCAATTTCGTTCATTCGATTGGAAGAAAAACATAATTTATTTGCGCTTCTATTTCTGAAGAAGGGAAAATTTCGCTTCGCCCTCTTCGCTTTTGCAAACAAAACAATTAATTTGTGTGAAGTTTCTGAAATATAGCCTAGTTAGAGGATATTTAATTAAAAAGTTAACACAAATAAACTGAGAAAAACTTATTTGCATTAAGGTTGGCCAGTGTTAAAATTGCTATAAAAAGGAGTAGAAAAACCACCCTCATATAATAATAAAATAATGCATGGTGCGTAATTTAATAAAAAAATATTTTACTAACATGATGTGCTTATTCATAAAAACATATTGAACTTCGTTTTCTTGAGGTGAATGATCTCAACTCAAGAATTTTGTTCCCTTATTGTCAATGTTTTTGTGAAATCTTTCTTCTCCTAGTACAAATACATAAAATGTTTTCTGGTAGAAGATGTCTTGGAGATTTTTCAGCAAGCTGGATTCTTTCTGGGAAATGTGTTATCATTTAATTTTGTTAGAAGCTTTCTTTGCTGTAACATCTCGAGTAAGAGGAACAGTGTGTATGTTAGATCGGACTTATGCCTGTTTCTGTCGGGGACTTTTTTCTGATATAGAACAAATAGTGGTAGTTTTTTATTGTAAAAATTTTTTTAACAAAAAAGCAATTTTTGATTTGCACGAACAATGACAATGTATAATAATATCACTTATCTGTTGATCTTTTAACGGTGCTTTGTAATAAAATAACAAAGCCTATGCGATGTGCTATCTCGAAAGGTACATTGGTTGAATTATGCATGTTATGTCAGATAGAAAAGTTTTTTCAATGAAATTATGAATCGACAAATATATTCGAGAATTTTTTTATCATCGTATCATAAAAATGTATTTTTATGATAATTGTTAGACCTTTAATAGCCTGCGTCCGACATTTCTAAGGGCACGACCCTTTCTGAAAATTCATTCCAAATATTCTCAAGATCTTTTTAATACTGGCAAAAATTTTGCTCAATCATATAAGTTAGTGCCAAAAATATAAAAGTCAACGCCAGACACGAAAGTTTTAAATCATAACAAAGAACTCCAGAAGTCAAATCATATTAATGTGAGTATAGCTGTGTATGCATGTATGTATTATTATCAATATGGCTGTGTACTTTTATACAGGTTTGCAATTATTGTTCAGAGGTCACGTCTTTTTATGTCATCACGATGCACAGGAACCGGCACGTTGTCAGCCATTTCAATACTAATAACATTTGACTGGCGGTGGAACTTAGCCCCTTTTTAACAGCTTGCGTGGTCGAGGGGTAAGGCTCTCGGCTAGCAATCCGTAGGTCGCGATTCAAATCCCGGCGAGCGCTAATAAATCTTCTTTGTTTATTTATTTTTATTTTAACTTAATGAGTAAAACCTTAAAGAGGGTCACTTCGGTGATTAAATATTACGATTTGAGGTTGCGCTCATTTAAGTAAAATGAAAACCAACATTCGTTAGCAGAAAAAAACAATAGATGTGGCACAGCAATAAAAATTGACATATTTATCCAAGATACTATAAGATGGCATTCAGTTCGAGGAGAATCTTGTTATTATTCACAAAGAAATCAGTCAATAAAACTATGCGTTAAAAAAATGAAGATAATTTGTGTAGTTCAAGTCGAAGTATGATACAGTTAAATATGACCGAAGGGGATAGGTTCCCATTACCTCAGTGATAGAAGAGCGCCCGAAGAGGCAAAGGTGCAATTCCTATATGCGACCGTATCTTTTTCTAATTTTTCTGTTTCAAATTTTCGGTTGAGCTAGTATTTACTTCAGTGATTAAATTTTATTTGATTTAGTTTTTTTTTTCACAATTTATTCTTTTCAAATAATAAACAGAGTGTTTGATGACTTTTTTTTTAATCAACATCAAACAAAAATAATTTTTTTCGGCATGTCGTCAGTGGCACTTACCAAAATTTCATTATCATTTTTTACTCCAAATAATGTCAGGAACCACTGGTTAAAGTAAGTCAAGTTCGTCCCTTAACACCCTTTATATTTTTGTATATTTGCGGCACATTTCGGAGTGGAAGACACTCTCAGTATCGCCCTGATGTAAGACAACCATTCAGATTTGAAACTTTACTTGAAATGGCTTTTGCCATGTTTGGTGACCAGATCTTAACAGCCAAGCACTTTCCCACCTTCCTCTTTCCCATTACCTTCAGCCTTACAACATACCCCAATCGGGATTGCCATAGTCTCACTGACTATAGACAGGAGCAATCTTTTAATCTTATTCCCTTAAAAAAAGATTGGCGGGACCACTTTAACCGCAAGTACGTAAATATGTACTTTTCTTGATGACAGTTTAATAATAAAGTACCTCATCACTGTGGTCTTTACTAGATCAAAGATAGATAAATCAACGCATCGTTACAGAGTGACAGATATTTTCAATATTGTCCTAGCGAGAGACGGAATGATGAATATTAGCGTTGCTTAAAATGGATTCAGCTATGTTTAGTTGGACGGTCCCAGGGTATAGTCTCCAGACAGTCTGCCAGGTGTAAGGTGAGCAGCTTTTGTTGACTTCCTTCGTTTCCACGCCAAGGAATTTGTACAGGGAGAGAGAAAGAGAGAGGTTATGGTGATTTGAGGGGTATCCTTTGAACTAACAACACTTGCGTTTTACTTGGATATTGTTGTAAAAAACTTTATTATTCAGATGAATAGTAAGTTTACAATGATTTGATTCTAATCTGAGCACTAGGGCTTTAATTTGGAGAATAAATTGCCAGAAATGAAATTGAGAGTTTTATAAACAAAAAGAGAAAGTCATGGCACGACCACAGACATATGAGAATATAGACAAAAAATGCATAGAAATATTTGGAAAAAGATGACATAGGCGTTAAAGTTGAGGGTAAAAGAGGCTATGCATGAAAGTTAGGAACAGATGATTTTAAATATTAGATATAGGACAACACAACACTCAACATTAGTAACAAGATTTGTTTTGTTTGTTAACTACTTTCTTCCCGTCTTTTTTTTCATCCCCTCGCCTTTCCAAGCCTTACTACCTTCCCCTCTCCAGCGTGCTTTAATAAGGGATACCAACTCCAACTATTCTGTCAACTCTTGTGACATGTCAACAAGCCCTTTTTATTATAAAGGAGCCAGAACTTTACAGCATTATTTATGTACAGAAAATTACAGCGCTTATCAAAAGCAAAATATGTTATTAGTGGTGTGTAACAATGCGTCCTGTTCCCACCCATACGTCGTGGGGTCAATTACTCTGTTAGCCTCGGTCCTTGTACAAGTAATATTTTTCACTTATAATGATGAAAGTAGCTGTTTTTTAATGTTAACATGTTATTTGTAATTTGGGAATGAAAGAAAAGAAAATCTGAAAAATAAATTGCTGGCGGCATCTGTTTTATGAGCACTCCTTTCCCTTTGAGTTATTTGAGGCTATTTAAATCAATATTGGCATTGTTTTGAAATATTCTCGCTGAATGGAAGATTGCATACAAAAACGCCAAAACTGTTGTTAAATAAAAATACGTGCAATTATTTCCAGAGTGAAAGATACTCTCAGTATCGCCCTGGTGTAAGACCATCGTAGAGAATTGAAACGTTGCTTGAAATGGCTTTAACCGTGTTTGGTGACAAGATCTGAATAGCCAGGTATTTCTTACCTTCCTCTTTCCCATCTCCTTCCGCTCCCCGCTACCTTCAGCCTCACAACATACCCCAATCAGGGATGCCATAGTCTCACTGGCGGGAACAGTTGGAACTCTTGTGCGGTATTCATATAAAAAAAAAATTAAAACAATTTTTCGCTACGTAATATTCTGTTAGCACCTTATTTGTTTTTTTTTTATTTATTGTTCGAAACATTTTTTGTGTTTACAATTTTATAAGAAAACATAATATTTCATACACTCTCCTAATAAAGCAGAAGCGCTTAGGAGAGGACAACTACGTATTTTTACATCTATTTCAAATAAAATTTCAAATTAGAAAATTATTGTAGCAAAGAGTTCGGCAAATTATTTCATATTTTACTGTTTTATGTGACAAACTTATAGTTCATTACATTATTTCCAAAGGGGACGAAGTATATCACGTTAGAAAAAAGTTTCGAGCAACTAGGGAATAAGACAACAACTTTTCGTACATCATATGATCATTAAAGGGTAAAGTTTGCTCCGGGGTCCCCAGGAGAACATAACATGGAGGAGGATGTCAGCAGTCACAAAACACAAACAATACGTGAGCAAACAGTTGTCTTTTGGTAAATATACCGGTAAGTGTATTGTTATTATCCGTGAGAATGTCTCCAAAAGCTAACATTTTGTGTTTTATTTGTGTTGTGTGTGTTTTGCGATACGTTGTAATAAAATTGGTGAAACTACACAATGTTTATTTGTTCGGTTGGCTTATTTTGTTGTTGTTTTGAATTAGTGTTTCTTCGTAATAAAGATAAAGATAAATAAATATACTTTTACACGTACAAAGTTATTGTTCTGTCACATTTTAAGACACATTTTCTTTCAATTTTAATATAAATTTAAAAAAAAAGATTTTATTAACTTTTGCAAGAATTTTAGTTTTTTATTATTGCTGTTTAGGCTAGCTACTAGCTGTAGCTGTTTTGGCTTACAAGGCCATTTTCAAACCGTAGTTAGAACACTTTAAGACGACTTATTTATATGCTTCTAAATTTCAATTTTGAAGGTGCCTCAATTGATTTATTGTCGGTTTAACCGATTTACCGAGAAAATCAATGTGAAAATAGATTCTCTATTTTGTAGGGTACTTTGAAACCTGTATTCACGACATTTTATTTTAATGTTTTCTTATTTGTTCAATAAAGACTTGACTGCTATAGAATCATTTAAATGAGTTATAATGTTCGTTAACATACAAAGAAGTGGGGAATAAATTATTTTCCTTAATTTATTAATTAGTGTTATATTATGGTCATTCTTTCGTTTAATGATGTCTACTTGTTCAAGTAAATTAAGACCCCTTTCTTTCTATTCGTTATGTTTTATCTATATTCATTTTTTTTATATTAATACCGCACAAAAGTCCCAATTGCTCCCGTCTGGAGCCAGTGAGACTATGGCATCCCCACTTAGGGTATGTTGTGAGGCTGAAGGTAGTGGGGAGGGAAAGGAGATGGGGAAGGGAAAGGTGGGAAGTACCTGACTATTCAGATCTTTGCGTTTATGGTTACATAATTTGGGGACTTTTCGACCACCATGCACATGCCGTGTTATGGTGGTCGAGTAATGGTTTAAGCTTGTTGTTAAGAGATACCTTTGCGCGGCTCGTTTCGGTCCGTTTCATACGAAACTGAATTTTGGATATGAAGCCAGAATACCCAACTAAACTTTTTATAGATAATTTAGTAATTTTTAAAATCAAAAGACATATCAAATATCTAGTACGATATGAGCCGCTTTATTTGTTTTTGGTTTCAATTATAAATATAGGCCATTTAAGATTTTAATTTTACTTGGTTGAGTATTTTGGCCTCAAATCCAAACTTAAGATTTGTATGAAACTTGCTGAAACCGGCCGCGTAAACGTTCGTCTTAAGTGAAACGTGATATTCATTAATAGATGTTCTGGAAAATTAGAGGAGTGTCTTTATTATTATAATATTTAACAATTTTTAATGTGTTTGTACATTTATTTATCGACGCCCAACTGAACTATTACAGTATTTGAATTTTTGTTTACTAAAATTTTTATATTTTTATAACGCCGTTTTTGTGAATAATCGCCCCAAAGACGCTGTAAAAATATGTAATATATTTCTATAATGCTTATTACAAACATACACTAAACAAACTATTGTAACAACTTCTGGCAAACAGATTGCATCCACCGGTTTGTAGATTACTAATCCAAAGGAAATGTACAATACATATGACCAATGTACGTGATGCTGGGTTAAAATGTACATTATGTTATCATTTATTTATATTCTGTACAGACAGATAATATATACTCATTCATAAATAAGTAGACAATATACACTTACTCATATACAGATCATACTTACTCATGGGTAGGTACTTACCCAAGGTTATTTCTGAATTTTTTGTAAGTAGTTGTCAAAATTACCTAAAATGTTATAATCTAAATTTGATTTGATACTGAAAAATTATATTTCAACAAAAATTTATTAATATATAACGCAAAAGACAAAGCTGATTTAGGTTATAAAACCTCACATTTGAACCACGGTCAAATCGGCAATCAGCGCCATTTTTAATGTTTGGCATTTGAAGTGTCCCCATTAAAGGGTTCCCGGCCCATTTAAGCGTTTGATAAAATTATGATGATCCGTCAAGCATTATGCATTTTTGACACTCGATCACAAATGATGAATACTTGGAATGAGCCGAATTCAGTGTCTGTAAACTCAAAACAACGGGACATGACTTATTGGACGATTAAATCACCAATCACATGATTTGGAGGTTAAAATACTACAATTTTATTACATATTGAACAAACTTTAAGCCTTTAAAACGTAGAAAAGACTTAGATTTGATATCGACTCACTATTTTTGTTACAACTCATCCTGTTGAACGTTCCTTCCCGTAGACTCGACATAATTAATTATTTTTGTTCCTCAATCAACACACTATTAATATTAAATTATGGATGCTGTTGTCGTTTGTCCAGAATGTCAAGACTTGTCAAATGAAAGCACGATTTTATATCTTCGTTACGTTATGCGAGTATTAGAAAAAAAAACAAATGTGTGTCGCTACAAGTGTTCTGAAAAAATCTCGTCATTTTGAAAGAAGAAGCGATTAATTTTCCATGTATTTATTTCATTTTCATCGTAGCCTCCGGTTACACAAAATATTAAATATCGCGAACAAAATTTTTCCATGACACGGTAAAAGAGCGCTTTCAACAAAGAACAGTGTTCCAGATTCTCATTGTTTTCATCGATAAATTTAACAATGCAAACGCTTTCCTCACATAAATGTAAAAATAACAAAACTGTAAAATCTGAACAATAATTGTAAAGTCAGCGCAAGACCGCTCCAGCATTTAAAGTGATTGCAGAAATGCGAGCGATTTGTTTCATTATTGGCTGAGAAAAAAAAATTTTGCAATATTTTAAAATGGCCTTTATTTTTCTCTTTTTATGCAGTCAACTGGGGTAATTTCGTTTTCATGTTCGTGCCAGGATGTGCGTTTTTTTAAGTTAATCAATTTAAACGTAGGCCATATTCATGTAAAATATTGTTTAATGCATTTTAATTTTCAAGGATTATACAAGGTTTAATGCATATTAGTTTTTATAACGAGCAAAGTCAAAAACAATGACATACATTCTTGTAATTACATAAATACAGTGAAAGATCTATCAGTGTACATTTAAAATTACTGTGAACTCATAAACTCATTAATGTCATTAAAGTGAACTTCAACGAAAAACGAACAAGAATATTTAAAGTGAAAAAAAGTGATTTAAAAAAAAACTGCTGTAAAATAATCCAAACATTAATTTGTCAGTTATCCAGTTCTCACTAGTTAAACTGGTAATTTCACGACGTCTGTCATCCCGGGCGTGGCGTAGGTGCAGCGCGGCTCACTATTGCGGGCGGAACGCAGAACTTGTGGAGTAGAGTTCAATCCTCAGTCAAACCAATTATTTTTTTCTTTTCACAGTATTTAATTTAAATTAAATACAACACCATCTACGAGCAAGAAATCAAAGCTTACGATGTCTAATACCCGTAGCAACGCTGAAAGGGCAAAGAAGAGTACTGCTGAGTACATCCAAGGAATAAATAATATGGCTAAAGAAAATGCAGCCGATTTAACCATAGACAAACCTCCGACAAAAATAGAAATGCTTATTCTTGCTGAATTAGCTGAAATTAAAATAAACTATAAAAAAATTACTACTATAGAAGAAACTATGATGAATTTGTCAAAGGAAATAATAGAATTTAAAACTTCAATCACAGCTCGTTTCGAAGAATTCAAAACCTCACTTAATTTTGTTTACGACAAAATAGACGACATTGAAAAAAAAGTATTACAAACGGACAAAAAAGTTAAAGAGCTAAGTATGATGGATATAAAACACAAGTCGCTAGAACAAAAAATACATGAGCTACAAAAACAATTGGATGAAAAAGAGCGTCAAAACTCGCAGACGTGTGCGGAAATTCGAGGAATTCCTGAAATTCAAGACGAGAAACTCAATGACATTATTTTCAATATAAATAATGCTGTAAAATTAAACAAAAATGACATTGAGGATGCATACAGAGCGCCAGGAAAAAGAAACCACACGGCAACAAGATCAATAATAATTAAATTTAAAAATCCAAATGGTCGTGAAGAGTTTCTAAATGAAGCAAAAAAATATAACAAAAATGCAGAAAACAGAAAACAAAATAAAACAAAACAAACAAAACAGCTGACAGACTCAACACTAGTAAAATAGGCTTCTCGGGACCGAAAATGCCAATATTTATTAATGAGCTCCTAACCACCCACGCAAAAAGAATGCTATTTCTCTCAAAGCAATTAGCAAAAAAGTACAACTTTGCCTACGTTTGGGTTAAAGCAGGGCGAGTCTACATTCGACAACAGACAGACTCGCGAGCGATCTTTATTCGCACAGAAAATACAATCCTCGAAATAGAAAATTTACTAGCAAAAACTAACCATGGAAGCGAAACAAGTGCAACTTCGAATGACTCAGCCGACGTAGTAGATGCATGACTGCAGCCTTATTCTCCGTACTCTCATGGCATTGACTTTATATTAATCGCTTTCTGCATTTTATTTTATGTACCTATGAATTGTATGGTAGCATCATTTTTATTTATATATTCTTTATTATTATTGTTTTCAACAATAAGCACTAACAACAAGCTCACTTTCAGATCATCCCATTTATTGCCATATTATGTACAAAGTATTCAAAGTTATTATTAATGCCGTGCAAAATGAACCAAATACTAGCATTATCTCCATCAACTAACATCAAACTTCATAAATTAAAATATTTTTATTGTCAAATCTACCTCTTTGCAATTGTAAATACAGGCCTAGTACGCAGCGATACTAAGTTAGCATTTCATAATATATCTAAAATAAAATGGTTTTAAACGCTTATATGGAAATAGATAATATTGGAGAGCCAAACAATGAATTTATCATAGAAGAAACTGATGAACTCAAAGAATTTAACTGGAGTTTAAACAAAGTTAACATTATACATCAAAATATCCGTACATTGGAAAATCTTGATGACTTTCTTATATTTTTGGACAGTGTTAAGTTGACTGTGAGATTTCATATAATAATCCTTACAGAATGCAGACTAAATGACTCATATCTCTCAAAACAAATTGCAGGATATCATGAATATCATACAACACAGCAATTAAATCAAAACAGTGGAGTGGTAGCTTACATTCGCGATGACATCCACTCTCAAGTTCAAGAAATTTGTATCAGTCAATCAAATTGTCTGAAACTAGTAATTAATAGATATCTATGTATTTTAGCCATTTACAGATCGCCATCATTCCACGACATTCAACCATTTCTGGAAAATCTCATATCTGAACTCAAAAAATGTAGCGACTTCAAACAACAAATAGTGATGGGGGACATAAATATTAACACGTATGGAAATATACACAGACAATGTCATGATTACATGTGCGCCATGGCAGAAAACAACTTTGCAATAAATATTAAAGTTCCTACCAGGGTTCAAAATAATAGCATGTCATGTTTAGATCACATAAATACCAGAAATATTATGGCTTCCAATACATTTATTATTCACAATACAATAACTGATCACTATACAACCGCAATAAGCATCCCAGACACTTCTCTTAAAAAACTAGCCAATTTACAACATCCATCTGCTATGAGGGTTTAATTAAGGATCTAAATGATGAAACATGGCAGGATGTATGTGGAGAGACTGATGTTAATAACGCACTCAACTTATTTATTAACAAAATTAACATGCATATAACAAAAAATTCAAACGTTAAACCCATTGCACATAAAAAATTACAACTTACTCCTTGGATTAGCAGTGGAATTGTAAAAGCTATACACAAAAGAAATCATTTACACAAAGTGGCGACAAAAGACCCACAAAACACTCTTAAACAACAGAATTACCGTAGTTATCGTAACATTTGCAAAACTGTTATGCGTAATGCAAAAGAACGGTACTATAAGCATCAACTCGACAAAGATCCATCTAGTAAAAACATATGGAATATCGTTAAACAAATTACCAATACTAAACATACAACTGACTCCAATATTAACGAACTTCTGATTGGAAACACTGCCACGACCGATTTGGGCATAATTGCAAGCCACACTAACCAATACTTTACAACAGTTGGGTCTAACCTTGCAGAAAATATCCTAAGTATCACCAAGGAAACTGAAGATTCATTGGCATCTGCAATAGAACCAAAACATAATTCTTTTTCTTTTAAATTCTCACCTACGACAAATGAAGAGGTTTCAAAAATTATTGACAATCTTAACAATACACATTCAAAAGGTCCTGATGGTCTTAACACTCATATACTAAAAATCATTAAACATAATATTGCATCACCTTTATCGAACATTTTCAATAAAAGTTTTTCTTCAAGGGTTTTCCCCGACCATCTTAAAAAGTCTTTAGTAGTACCAATCTACAAAAGTGGACCCAAAAACCAAGTAGGCAATTATAGGCCAATATCCCTGTTGAGTGCTATCTCAAAAATTATAGAAAAAATCTTTAAAAATAGATTGAGTAACTATATAGAGAGCCGAAAACTTGTGAGCAAAAATCAGTTCGGCTTTCGGCCGGGGAGAGGAACAGACGACGCTATAGCCCAACTTACAGAACATATTTCTAGAAATTTAGATCGCGGAAAGAAAAGCATTGCACTGTTCTTAGACTTAGCCAAGGCTTTTGATACAATTTCTCATAAATTACTCCTCAAAAGATTAAAAAATATTGGTATTGTGGGTATGCCCTATGAATGGTTAAAAAGTTATTTAACGGGTAGAAGCCAGCAACTCAAAATGGGCAAAACAGTGAGTAACTCACTAAATACTAACTTCGGCGTACCACAAGGAAGCACATTGGGACCTCTTCTATTCATAATTTACATAAACGAGTTATGCGAACTAACAGTAGGCGGAAAAATTATTACATTCGCAGACGATACAGTAGCTTTATTTGAAGGAGATGATTGGACACAAACACGCTGAAAGTGGAATCAACGCGATAAAACAGTGGCTTGACAAAAATCTATTAACTCTAAATATAGCAAAAACTAAATACATAAGATTCAGCTCAACTATAAAAGGACAACCTAGTATGTCATACACAATAAAAACACATAAGCCTAACTGTGATTTCGATAATACAGATTCTGACTGCAACTGTGAAGCTTTGGAATGTGTGAAAAACATCAAATATCTGGGCGTTATTATAGACAATCATCTTAAGTGGAAATATCACATTGACAACCTTGCAATAAGGGTAAGAAAATTAATTCACATATTCTTTGTATTACGAAATGTAATTAATCAACAAGACCTAAGAAAAATATATTTCGGATTATGCAACTCCATCTTAACGTATGGTTGTATTGGTTGGGGAGCATCAGGTAAAACTATTTTAGATCCGCTTGTGAAGGCCCAGAAATCAATAATTAGAGTCATATTGCGTAAGCCCTATAGGTTTTCTAGCGATCAGCTCTACAAACAATTTAATGTACTTGATGTTCGTCAAAACTACATAAAAAGGGTTATTATCCATGTACACAAAAATCTAGAAAATCTTCATAAAATTGAGCATAAATATATCACAAGAAGTCACACTAGAAAGGATCTCGTGGTCCCAGAGAGCAATACGGCAAAGTATCAAAAGACATATACATATCTGGGACCGAAATTGTATAATAAAATCCCCCCAGAATTAAATATTAAGACATGCAAAATGTCCTGCATCGGTTCATTAATAACTAAATGGTTGATTGACTTGGGTAGGATGGAGTCTGAAAAACTATTAAATAATGTCACTTAACCCGTCTAATCACAGGAGACCCAAGTTGTCCCAAAACATCATATGCCGTTATAATAACAGGAGACCCAGATTGTCCCAGAGCGACCGTGCATTATTAAAAGTTAGATATCTCTTTTACTGTCAGGCAAACATTTGTGATTTCTTTTATGTTAGAAAGCGAATAAAATAATGCTTCTTATTGCCCTAGAAATATACGAGCTATATTGTTCAGATATTTTACAAATCCGATCATAAGTGACGATTTTATTTTGCGCCAATTTGTGACGTAACAAACACTTAATTTAAAAATAAAATTGTATGAATGTCATAAAAAGTGAGGTGACAGTTTTATCACAAATTTTATTAAAAAAACTAATCTGTATTTAAAATTTTCGGTTTATTTTATTTTATGTACTTTTTTTAGGAATCCCCAGGTAAGTATTTTTGAGCTAATTTACATTTTCAATATCAAAATTTTAATATTTTAAAACAAAAATGTTGATTTCTAATAAATACATCGAAAAGTTTATTTTATCTAGATTTTAGAAAAAATTTTGGTTTTGCAAAAAGGTTAAAAAATAACCAATAAAAAGTAACATTAAAAATGCATGGGAAGAACGAGGAATTTTGTGCTCAAATCTTGACAGGCAAAAGTTCATGGATATTATTTTCTCATTATTCGAAGGGTTAAAGTTTTACATGGTTACCTAAAAATGGCACATTAAATATAAACTGAGTACATATTTTATTAGAAAAAATAAATAAAAACAACATTTTTTTACAAAATACATGTCTGACTTTTTCATCAGCAATTGGTTCCTTAGAACAGGCAATCTGCCTAGCTAGGAACTATGTTGACCTACAAGACATAATAACACTTGTACACATTTTTAATATTTACAGTTATCTTTAAATATATTATCATGTTATTATGTTATTTTGCTATTTAATTGTATATAATGTAATATAATAAATAAAATAAATAAATAAATAAATATAATTTTCAACACACACTTGGTCACATAAATTCAAAATTTTGGTCCATATATCGATCGTTCGGTTGATTAGTCAGATATCTTCAAATACTATTTTTTGAGATAATTAGGAATGCAATATTCGAATTCTCTTCACAAATCATATATTATATACACGTATCCGTGTTTTACATACAGAATATGCTGTAAAATAACACCGGGAAGCATAACGGTACGGTACATTAGTATGACATTTAGAAATTTCCTGCTTGTAATCCAGGAAACATTAATTTAATTTATCACTAGTTTTTCTGCATTATAATTGATTTGGTATTTTTTAATGAATACTCTGAGTATTGTACCAGTTAGAGGTTCCACTTTTACATATAACTGGAAACTCAACTTAAAATTTCAATTTTCGGAGATGTCTGATTAGCCGAACGATCGATATACTATGTATCATTTTAACGTATCATCATACCTACAATCTATCATCTTAAACCTCGTATCAAGTTGTGAATGCAACTCCCGTTGTACCTACATTTTAATTGTCACTTGTCAAATACCCGTAAATACTCGAGATGGGATGGGTTGTACCTGTCACGTGTCATATCAGAGCAAAGCATCATGCGACTGCGTATCACACTCGTCTACACTTACAATCATGACACGCTTTAGTCATAAGGATACAGTGACCTGATACGGTAAAATGATACATATGTGAACCCGGCAATAACGATAGTGCTCGCTTTGTTTTTCTTGGAATTAGAAAAGGCAAGAGAGAAAAACGATCGAACGAATAATTCAAACTGCGGAAAAGAAAAATGGCTTAAAATAAATAATTCAAATATTCGGTTCCGTGTTTGGAATCCGCGGGAGACTTTGCGATTGGTGGATTTATGGACCAATGGCAGTCCGACTTGAAGCGGGAGAATCGCTTCTTATTGATGACCTCGTGAACTCGTAAAGATGGATCTGGCGAATTATGTAACTGTGAAATTCTTTTATTCTCACTTTGGATTACAAATGTTTTATGTTTAAATCGATTCAATTATTATTTTTGCGTAAAAAAATCACTTTGACTTTAAATACACGGACGATAGTATTATTGTGTTATGTAAAGCCATTATTAGATGTTTAATGCCATTATTAGATTACATATAATGCCATTATTTCATAACTCCTTCGTTTTTATCTAATTATAAGAAAGTTAATCTCCTTCGTGTCGCCCTAGTGAAAGTCGCGATTCGAAATCGAAACTTTGTTTGAAATGGCTTTAACCGTATTTGGTTACTATATCTAAACATTCGCTTATTCCCACTGACTCCAGATAAAATCTTTTGTGGTATTAAAGGTAAATAAACTATATTGAGGTATGGTTTTCGTTTTCCTATTAATTTTTCTTTATTATTTACCTCTATGTCATATTATAATCACTGTGAAAGTGTGGAAACAAAAAAAAGTTAAAAATTAATAGAAACATTGAATTTCAATTCTACGAGGTAAGAAGAATATCTATTTCATAAGTGGGTGTTTTTTATATTAAATTAAGGTCTTAATTGTTTTGCTTTCACAAGGCGGGAGAACTGGTACCTATTTACATTGTGTATTTGGAATCTATGGGTTCATGTATGTTGTCGTTTTAAAACATCTAAAACAACGTTATCGTTGGGAAGTCAGTTTGTTGCAGTTAGATGAGTAAAAATTTGTAAAAGCTCTTGAGAGGATATTAAATTATCGTTGTATTTTATATAGCCGTGCCTCCGTACAACACCCTTTATTTATCCCCCGGATTTGGATTAAAGGCAAAGAGTGCAACAAAATTGAACTTTGTTACGTGGAAAATGCACTTTTGCCGGACAGATTTTCTGGACACCAAATGGGCGGCCAGGGCGGAGGGCGGGCGGACAGGGCGGGAGGGCGGGATGCACTAATACAATTCCGCCCATAATTTATGCATTCGTTCATCATGCGGCCACGGCATATTTCCCTTTTATATTAGACAAAATGAGTTATGGACGCAATATTCCAGCAGGGGATATAAGGCTCCAAAAATTACTCTTTTCGGGTTTTGGTTTATTCAAGGGAATATTGCTTGTGAGATCGCGTGGGGTAGCTCCTACCTGTGGATTTATAAAAAAAATAAACGATTTTTGTTAGTTATTACAGGTCTTCAGAAAGTATTAAGAAAATCCCTTAATAAATAACAGTTACTTATTATTTGTGTTACTACGTGGTTTCATCTGACTCTGAAAAAATTTCCGACAATTTTATCCTTGTCGAGCTATTTAAAAAAAAACAGATCAAACAAAGGGTTTAAATAAAATATAATAAAATCAGGTCCCACTTACCAGAAATTCCCTGTGTTTAATAATATCCCTTCTAAATGACAACCTTTAATAATGAAAAAAAGGTTTTATCTACTGCCCAAAAATAAATTAAAGTTCCTATCACAATAAGGGCACGTTAAAAATAAAGGGTAGATATAAAATCCACCTACCGTTGAATCGAAATCGACCAGATTGGCTATCACCAAACCAAAATGTACATTTGTACATCTGGTTAGTACACATATAAAAAAAATGGTATTAAACTTGCACAAGTAAAAACTTCTTCGTTTTTTTGCGAAGCCCTCTCTTTAGAGGTTGTCCATTGTCAGAGCAATCTTCACCTCTTAAACTACAAATGGAAACCGATCACTATAACACGGGCATATGCCTAAGCATGATTATCGAAAAATACACAAATTATGTAACCATCAAAAAAATTTATAAAAAAATATTTAAAAAAGAAAAATTCATTAGTACTGCATTCGTATCTTCCAGTCGTGTAGGTTTAAAAGCCACGCGTATCGGGTTATTCTTCTTCGATCAATCTTCCCCTCCATTAACAGTTAAATATATACTCGTATATATTTATCTCTCCCCGTTGGGCATGAGCAAACACAAATTGTTAAAAGAATATTAACCATCCCACATGAAACAATTAAATATTAATAAATGCCGATCCCGCTTAACATACAATTGAGTAAAGATGGGAACATACGACTGCTGACTGCTGCAAGCAGTCGATATTCAAAATGTACCGAGTTGTTTTTTTTGCTTATGAGAACTGTGCAATCATTGCTTGACATTGCCGATATCGACTGTTTGTAGCCTAAAGCTGGGATGATTCATCATAAAGTCGAGATTTACGCTTAGGTTGAAAATACACGAACTGCTACAAGCAGTTCATACATCTAACACATTAACGTCTATAATAAGTCGATATCTTAAATACAAGAACTGCTACAAGAGTCGATACTCGATACGAATACGTGGACGACAGCAGATTTTTTTTAGTAAGAACTATGATGCTTCAAGCTTGCATGCAAGCAAGCATGCATATGGACTCTAGCAGTCCATGTATTCTCGGTCTTATCCAATTCTACAATTTTTTTAATATTTTTAGCGGTTTGAAATTTCTAATTTAGTACGGCTTAGTCCTTAGAAAGGCAGTGAACAATATTATTATTTATAAGAAGCATTAAAACAACCTTTATTTTGACGATCAATCTAGTTTGATTTATATCTTTGCCAAGTATTCAATCCACTGAGTTAGACTGACGTTTATTAATCAATTTCGATAAGTTAACCTTTGCATGCGAAGGCTCCATCTCTTGTCAGAGGCGCGCCCTTATAAATATATTAACGCAATAAAATGTTAATGTATTCCACCGAGTATTAATGTCCACTTGGATCTGGCTCCTCGGGTAAACGACTATATCATTAGGGGAGATTGATTTTTATTTTGGTTTCCACCCAGTGGAAGTTAGCAGGGAGGTTATGGGATTTATTTGGTAACTAAATTGTTACTACTCGGAATTGCTCGAGTTAAAACAAGATTACTTTACAATTTCAAAAAACTTATGTCTTTTCTTATTTTGGTCATTTAAAAATTTCAAAGCTTCAAACTCTCATTATGAAAATGGCAATGCGAGTCAAAACAATGTACTTTGATCTAGCATTTCAGATAAGTCATGTCACTAGTAAGGAGTCATATAGAATATTATTCCACGGTTTGATCCCCGAATTATGAGGTTCATTCACATGCGATTGAACCAGTTCACATGACACGAAACCATTTCGTGGACCCCCATTTCTTTATCGCGCCTACGTGGACCCCCGTCGGGTCTCCCGTGGACCCCTGGGGGTCCACCTGGACTACTTTGGGAATCACTGATTTATATGATCTAAGCATATGGCTTTAAGTGGTAAAATAGTCTGGGTGTCGATTTTAAAATGGATAGACGTTACAAAAATAACACAAGAGTAAAGTAAAAGAAAATGATGAATTAAATAAGACGTGCTTTTTGCATACTACAAGCATCATCACTTTTGTTTATTAAAAAACTAGTGAAAATTAGTTCCATGTCTACAAACATGCAAAACGTGTTGACGACACCAAATTGTAATTTGGTTTACCTAGAAACTATACCTATAAGTTACTATGTATTTTCTATATTACCTACAAACATTAATTTTTGAAGTGAAGAAAACAAAGCTTTTCAATACATATTCTACTTTTCTATAATCTGACCCTAATTCTTAAACTGTGGTTTATTTCTTAATACCTGTGTTGAATTAATTTCGTTCATAAAGAGGGAAACGGAGGCGCGTCCCTCATTATCCATAACGCAATGCCGGATAGGCACGCAACGAATCAAATAACACTATATCTTATTTTATTGAGCTAAAACGGCCATTCGTCCCACTAAGCCTCTGCTCTAGGAGAAAGCCTCCTTCACTTAACACTTTTTCCCCATTGCGTTTGGAATCACAAAGTTTATAGCGTTAGAATAAAATAAAATAATGAAAGTGCTCTCTGCTACTTTCTTTGCATAATTTATTAATTTATTTTATGTAATGTAAGTAGTCGGTTGTCAAATAAAGCGAGGTTAGTAGTCCAAAAAGCGATTCTGACACCAACTCTTATGAGGAGAGTTCGTTCATGTATCTTCCATTATTTCATTCATGGTTCACACAGAAGCTTGGCCAATCCTTTTGTGCTGGAAGTTTGTTCTAGACATTGTTCAACTTTGGGTGATGTTGTAGGCATTCAGTCCACTCAAGTCCAGTAAAAAAAAGTTACGTAACTGGCGTCTTACGGAAATGCTACTTCCACTCGTCCGACAGAGGCAGATTCATGAAACCGGCAGAAGGCGGATGTAAGTTGACTGAATGCATTGGCAAAGAAATGTTCCAGGGTCAGACAATGTAACTATTTGATAAATCTATTAACGACTGGTGTTAAGTCACTCATACAAGTAAAATATTCCGTCACCTCACAAAAACAAATATTTCACCCAACTCTGGATTGTAAAGATGGTGAGTAAGAACTCCCAGGGAAATAGTCATTGGTCGTTATTTCTTGGATGATTTTAAGAAGTAAATTACACACCCTCAATTTTAATATTAAGAGCGACGCACTAACCATATCGATTCGATGGTCCCGGAGAACAAGATCCGACTTTGTTTTTCTGGGATTTCGACATTATCAGTTGCATTCTGTCGTTTGAGCAAGGCGTACCGCTCACAAAAAAATACCGTGTTTTCATTATCAAATGGCAATGGAATCTACTTACCTAGTGTATTATGAAATCCTACTTAATTATGAAATTTTACTTAAAATTTCACGTCGTATTAATACATTTCTCAACTTAGGAGGAACTTTAAAAAATGTATCTAAATAATTTTGTTGGAGTGTTAATTTTTTTATATTTCCCAAAACTTTTTCTGCATCTGATTGCGACCAATGATTTTATAATTTTTTTTTCAAACGGAGGTAATTTCATTAAACAAATCGAAGGGTTTCGAGAGTGAAAAACACATTCGAAATCTGTTTGTTTTTATTTATTTTTATTTAAGTACATAAAACAGGCGTGTTGCCCAAAAATGTATATTTTTTTTTTTTTTTTTTTTTTTTTTTTCCTTTATTTTTCCCAAAATTTACATTTGATGCATACAATATTATAAAATAAAAAGAATAATGGGAACCCACTAAGGCGCAGCCTGTGCGTGGGTAATATAGTTGAATATATTTTATTATTGTACCTAGAAAGAACAAACAATGGGCATATAAAGCAAAAACATGATTAAAATTTGTCTAAACAGCTTTGCACAAAATGAGCATACATTAAGTGAAGTAGTGTAACAATAATGGTATAATGTAACAAATAAGTGCATAATATAACAATAATGGAATAGTGTAACAATAAGTGCATAATGTATTAATAAGTGTACTGTTTGTGAAAAAACAATAAAGTGATACAAATTAAGCAAACAATGTTTCAATATTTACATTGTCAAGCCACGACTTCAACTCTTTTATGTATTGCAGAAGTTTAGTTGTCACTTGAATATTTTTCGGTAAAAGATTGAAAGTACGAGGTCCAATGAAACTGCTGTGAGTTTGCATTTGTTTGGTATTCGTTTGGGGGGTATAAAAAACATTATTATTTCTAATGTTGATTCTATTTTCATTTTTTTCGAATTTGTTTTGGTTTTTAAAGATATATTTCATAGTTTGCAGTATAAATAGTTTACGGAGACTGAATAGTTTAGCTTCTTTGTATAGTGCATCTGTCGAAAATGTTGTGTTTCTATTGTACATAACTTTGATAATATAATTTTGAGTTATTTGTAAAGGTTTTATAAATACATCAAGCGCACCACCCCATCCTATTATTCCGTATATGAGTGAAGATTGCACCAGAGAAAAATAAATCATTTTTAATTTTTCAATATTAAGAACTTCTTTAAGTCTGTAAAATAAGTAAGTAAGGTATCTTAATTTAGAAACGGTATTATTAATTTGTGATTGCCAATTTAAATTTGTATCAATATAAATACCCAAATATTTGATTTTTTCAACTTTTCCAAGTTCAAAGCAAGAAGAGCATGTTACTTGATTACAGTTAGCATTGTGTATTCTAATTTTTAGGTTATTGGGGGGTTTGTTTTTACTGTTTTTATAAAAAGTTAGGTAAAAAGTTTTGCTGTAATTTAAGAAGAGTCTATTACTTTTTAGCCATGATGATACATATGCAATACATATACATGGATGATTTCAATACAGAAATTATAACAAAAATAGTAACAAAAATAATTAGCTAAATATGCAAAAGTGAGTGACAAACAAGAATGAGTAAAAGATAGAATACGAAAGTATCACAAACAATATATTATTGACACCTGTGTTGAATGAATGAATTGCGTGTGTTCTTGAATCTTGTTGACATCAACGATCAACGGCGGGATCAGCTTATATCAGGCATTTTATTTAAAACTAGCTGGTACCCGCTATGCGTTGCAATGCAAAGAATTAAATCGTTTCTCCCCGCATTTCCTTTCCCATGTGTCCCCGTTCCCCTCTCGCAACCCCTTCCCCCCGCGTTTCCTTTCTGCCATCCACGCCTTCCCCACCCCTCGTCATCTCCCCCGCTAACCCCACCTCCTTCATTACCCTTCCCTTCATACCTTCCCTCCCTGCCGCACAATATATAAAATTCACTCATTTTCATTTATACAAATTTCATAACGCCAGAGCTTACCATTATATATAGCCTATAACCTTCACGCACAACAAATATCAAAGTTTCATCGCAATCTGATAAATGGTATGGCAGCGCATAACATACGTACAAACAAACAAACAAAAAATGATTTTTATATATAAGATTGAATCAAGAGCTGGGCGCAGTTATTCGGAATCGGCAGATATTTCGTCTGCGCAATGAGACCTAATAACCAAGAAATGCAGTTTCAATTGGGCTTGACAGCTCTTCCAAATGAAACCAATCAGCCTGGACTGTCATCCCATGGAAGACCCTTAAAACCATTAGAGGAAGCTTCGCTCATCGATTCCAGCTCACAGATCACGGTGTAGAAAAGGAGCTAGTTAAGTTTCTCATCATACTAACCACACTTTTCTTTTTTAAATTTACATTATGAGAAGCCTTATTTCTCGATCTATTTTTTACCTAGGGAAATATCACATTTAGGAACACATATATTCTAAACAAATCCTTTTTTCTACACTCTAGCACCCGTCATAAAATTTACGTTTTCTTTTCTAAAGAAGTTCAAATCCATTGGCCTCCGAATTGTTAAGCTAAAAAAAATTCCTTCAAATCCGAATTAATTTTAATCAAAAATTTAAAATTTTCAGTGGTGTACTAAATCTAATATAACTTTTAAACTACATGTTGAAACGTTATCACTTTTCAATCAAATCTTTCATTTGTTAACTACTACTTAACAGAAATCTGAAATATGGGCTTAAAAACGTTGGGAATTATAACTAGGATAACTAGAAATCTAGAAATTTTTTAACGATACAAAGTGTATTAAACTGTTATATTTTGCTTGTGCTTTGCTACCCCTGCTGGGAAACGGCGTGATGGTTAGTTAGTTATGTTAGAAGTCAGCTTGAGTACAATTCTCCCATCTGGAATCCGCATTAAAATACTCATGTACAAGCTGTTGAAAAATTACAAAACAAATTCTTACGTTTTCTAAATTTTAAAATGAGTATTCCAGCAATTATGTTGAACTTTTAAAACTCTGTTAAATGATATGAATATACTCAAATTATCAGACAGAAGAATTTTCACTGACTTGGTATTTTTTATAAAAAAACTCTAAATGATTTAGTTTATAGTCCGGTATTGCTTGAACTGGTAAGCTTCCGTATACGACAACGTAATACCAGAAGTCAGGATTTATTTCAATGCAGAAATTCTGGAACTAACTACCGTATGTATTCCTCTTTCCCAGAATACTAATGGAGGGAAATAATTAAACCAAGTCAGTGGACATCATCAATTTATCTTTAAACAAATATAAAATATTGTTACTGAGGCAATTTAATAATGTACAATAAATACTGTACAATATTTCTTATTATTCATGTGTAAAAGCCCCCAAAAATGGCGTTTATAAATAAATAAATAAAGTTTTACTTTTATTTAATTTGTGTAAAGAATCAACGTCTGTAAATTTTTTGCTTAAAAAAGAATTACAATTTAATTACAATTACAATTAAAAGAATTACAATTTATCGATTAAATGTTGATATAAAAATCACTTAAAAAAAGCATAATTTTTTTAATTTTTTATTTAGATTATAAAAACTTGCAAACTCGTCTATCTAATTGGCATAATTTATATTTTTACACATATGAGTACTTATAAATAGAAAATGTTTTTTGTTTGATTCAGTCCTCAAAGCAATCAGGGACGTAGAGGGCCACTTTCCATGATTTGCATTCCCAACTCGATCGAGACGTTTTTTTCTGGCCCGAAACTTTTTTTTATTTGGATTAAAAAAAAAGTTTTACATTGGTCAACCACAATTGTTGGCACAATTTTTTTTACCTATGTTTACACTTGTGACGAAAAAATAATTTCAAATTATAATCCTTAAAGCAACCAGGGAGGTGGACAGCCACTTTGCACGATTTGCATACCCTGCGCCATCCAGACTTTTTTTCTGGTCCTGTATTTCTTTTTATTTGAACTCCTCGTGTGTATTCCTCATCCTCAGTATACGGATCTGATGAAATCATATGATCACTAAGATTATCATCGTCAGATTCAGGTAATTAGCTTTGTTAGTGGTCGTCCAATGGTCGAAATTCGACCATAATTGTAATGTTTTTTTATCGATTTAATGTATTTTTATGCATAATTTTTAAAATGTATTAGCTTCTTCTCTATGTAAACTATAAGTGTGCAAATTTCATACTCCTCCGTCCACGCAATTTTACTAAAAGGGGGTACAAAGTTTTTGCTTCACTTATTAATATATAGATAATTAGGCTAATGTGAGCCGCCGAATTTTGACAAAACACAATGACGCCGACCGCTAAGAAAAAATCATTAGTAAATATCATGGAAAAAACTTAACTTTATTATTGCTAACACTAAAAAATGAATGCTTCGATATATATAGAGCATTTGGCATTTAAAATTTGAAGCACAGTTATCACGCGTCACGCGTGTGACCGTTTTTCGTAAGCCGACACACTTCAGACCCGCCGTCCCGGCCTGGTTGTAGTTTAAGACATTGCGTTGCATACCAGCCGGGGCGCAATTGCACCTTTTATTTTATTTTATTTGGAAAATCAACAGTTACAATAATTTATAATGAATGATAAAATATGTGTTAGTATAACAGAAAATAACAGTTTTTATCACAGCCCCACGTTTAACGCCAATTTATAACGTAAATTTATATTAAATACTGTGTGAGTTCGAACAGAGAGCTTTTATTAAAGAGAAAGTACCTATAACAAAATAATAAATGCACGAATATAACGGTACTTCGTGTATAAACGCGGCGCATAACCTCCGACTGAGGTTTAGAGGCTGACTATCTCTAGTAACTTCTCTACCGAACCAAAGTGGACAAAACAATATATCACAGTTGGTTCCTTGGTACCAAGCCCTAGGACTGTCTGCTGGATCTCTGTCGGCTCATAGCCGTGCAGTCGTTTATATAGGCCGGCTGGAGGTACATCCTTTGGTAATAAGGTGGGCGGGAGCGGGGAGCTGCTCGCTGATAAGCCGTTAGTTTGAATTGTGCAACCAATGCAAGTCCTGCGGCACGCTGTGACGGCAGACAAGGATGCTGTATTATGTATGAGCGAAAAAGTATTGGAGCCCGCGTGGTGTCTCTCGTTACATAAGTTATTTAGCCAATAACAGGTTTTCATTGGTGTATATTAACTATTTAGTGAATATAGAAGAGTTACATAAAAGAGTTACATTTGCTTTTGCGGATGGGATGGTGATACAATTGTACCATTTACAGGTTTCCACGTGGGTATTATATTATGTAAGTGAAGTGATTAAAGAGATGATAATGAAATATTACATTACAAGAAACAAGTTATTTAGGTGGAAAAGGGAGGGGGGAGGATGGGGAGGTTTGATGAGAGGTTTGATGGGGGATAGGATGGGGGGATCGGTTTTTTTAAGGTAAAATAATAAAAATATGCACAATAAAACGTTTTTAAAAGTTTTTTAAAAGACAAAGAAAAAGAATAAGATGGGTATTTATAGTAATTGTAAATTATCGAGAGACCGCCTGTGTGATTTTAAGGAGTGTGATTTTATTATATTATTATTATGGAGTGTGGTGCCGAGTTAAAAGCGTCATATTGTAATATTCTTTTTAGGTCTGTATTGGAGCTTACTTTCGATAATTTACTGTTATTTGACCTGATAAGAATATAACTATTGACTTAAGAACCTCTCTTATCACCCAAAAGGAAAATGGCCACGATTTTGCCGGCTTGAAAATAGATAGAGAAGTTCAGAAGTACATCAAACAAGCAAAGGAGGCTTCCGGTATATCCAGCCTAAATTACAACTATACTGAGAATTTAATACCGACGAAGAATCTTTCGAATATTTTTCTTTACTTCGATTCGGTTTAGTTTTAGATAAGATTAGTAAAAAGATGTTAGAACGAATACTTTTTGTTTTGGAAAGAATTTCACTTGAGTTAGATTAATGTTTCCTTGTAAATCGGCCACCTCTGGTCTAGAGCCCCACAATACCTGAAAAAACCCTCGACTGAGTTAGTCTATAGGAGAGTCTATCAAACGGGTCTGTTTATCTTAACAAACAGACTGACTGCAATCTTGAGCACAGGCGGCGGCTCCAAGGAACTAGCATTATTGATTCCTTCGGCATTGGTGCAAAGTCGGGAAACAGACGAAACGCGCACCTGACGCCTGTACACGCTTGACATTTGTTACTTAAGAATGGGTCGTTTCTGCGACTTATTCTTGAATTACAAAACTGGTATATAGATTTATGAAAAATCACACTTTTTTTATTCTACCAGTAACCGATGTTATGATATTTGTCCTCTCCCCCGTATACCGCAATGCAATACTTATTTAGTACAATACTTATATAATACAATATACAATATATATATAATACAATACTTATATAATACAATACCGAATAGCGAATACTTATTTAATTAAATGAAGACATTATGAGCGAAACTCAATCGAACATCTGGAAACAGAAAAATCAGAAAAAGATATTCACACCTCTGGGACTCGAACCCAGGACCTCCCTACTTTCCGGGTCGGGCGCTCTTATCCAATAAAAAAAAAAAAAAAATATGCGTTAAGAAAAATGAAGATAATATGGGTGGTTCTTAGTCGAAGTATGGTACAGTTAAAAGTGACCGAATTAGATATCGACACCTTAGCTCAGTGGATAAGAGCGCCCGACCCGGAAAGTAGGGAGGTCCTGGGTTCGAGTCCCAGAGGTGTGAATATCTTTTTCTGATTTTTCTGTTTCCAGATGTTCGATTGAGTTTCGCTCATAATGTCTTCATTTAATTAAATATTACAGTTTGAGGTTTTACTCATAAAAGTTAAAATAAAAAATAATAATACTTATTTAATTATTTACTTCGACAGATTTCTAACATAAAACATTTCAACTACTTTATCCCACGTAGTTTTCTAAAACTAATCAAATCTTTTATACAATGTGTAAGCCTTTCACGAAGCAAATCTCTTGAAGTCGATAGAAAAAGAATTTCGGGTCGTTCATTGTATAATTCCATTAGACAGAACATTCCTCGTGTGCTATTTTTCTACTGATTTCACTCGAGCACGATTCACTCCAAAGCCATTTTCCTGACTAATTAAATGGACCTAATTATGTCTAGATAAATACAGGTATTTTGGGCTGGGCTTTGGAAACACTTGGGAATTGCCTTTGTTCGTATTATTGAGAAACCCATTGGATCCATACCTGGTAGTTTATTTTTATTTTTATTAAAAACACTTCTTCAAAATAATTAGATTTAGAAGCAAGAAAAGACAAGGTTTCAGGGTATTAACCGATCCGCTAATCCATCAATATCTAATATGCTTTCCATGTAACCTTCCCCCAACCAGAAACAACAAAATCCTTCAAAACCAAAACTGATTTGAAATATGTTTATGTCAGATTACGTTGGTTTTCGTTAGTCGCGATTACTATCTGAAATTTAAAAACTTAAGTAATCATAACAGAGTTTAAAATCTGAACACACTGGTACACTGAGTAGAATGAGCTTACTTGTAAAGAAAATAAATTCATGCGTGCACGATCAAGCGTGTTCATGGACAAAGTACCCTTTTTCGTGTAAACTGCCCTTAATAATAAATTACATCATACAAACGGCTGAAGGTTTAATATTTCCGCCAGCAAGGGGGGGAGGCAGGAGCACACGGGGAGTAGAAGGTGTGAAAGGGGTAGAGAACACCTCGGCACTGGGTTGCCACCACGCGCAAGGTTACGAATTATAAATACACACGGTAATCCAAGGTGATATCAAATCGTTAGGACGTGCAATTATTTGGTTAGTTAATGCTTTCGCTCCATGTCGCTGAGAAGGTGGTGCATTGATAGAGCTTTAAATGATTCATCCTGAATTTTAAATCTGTTTGCTGAAATATTAATAAAATTTATATTTGCTGTTGAACTATTATCATAATATTTGCTTATGTGGTAGTTTGTTGTTGCGTAGTTGCATTTTGGCAATTACCGATTGTTTGCCCTCCGCCTCAATTAGTCAGTTGAAGTTATATCGCCGCAAAGGGTATAAGTCCATATTAACCGCAATAATTCGCCAGTTGAATTTAACTCGCCGCTAGGGATACAGGTTCTCATGAAACCGCAAAAATCTATGCAATAGTTCGCTAAGCGCTCCGCTCAAAAATCGCCTGTTTGCCTCGCCCGCGTACGCTCTTCGGTAAAAACAAATATCACCATTTCCTTCCTGATCTTTCTCCACTAACAATACCTTCCCGGTGATCTCAGTCCATGGAGAGTACACAGCAGTTTTTGGAATATATTGGTAAGTAGATTCCAAGCATAATAAAAATAAATAACCGTAATTCACAATTACCATCCACGAAACGCCGCATCATTTAATCCCTCGAGGCAGAGCATTTGATCCCTCGCTCTAACGTTTGATCCCTCGAGTTGGAGCATTTAATTCCTCGTAGCACCATTTGCCCTTTTTCGCACCATTTTGACCCTTCTCGCAACATTTGATAACTTCAATTGAACAAAAATGAGGCGGAGGGCACACAATCGGTAGTTGCCAAAATGCAACCATACAACCATGGGCGTAGCTACTGCCGTATCAGCATTATCAATGATACCCCCCCCCCCCCGGGCTTTTGTTTCTTTTGAGAGGAATCTTTACTCTTCATTTGGGACCCCCAACTTATTTTGATACAGGGCCCCTCCAAGCTACACTGCTGCATACAACAATAAACCTGCGCAAGTTATATTAAAGATTAAGAAATCGTCCAGTAAATTTATGTAAGTTCACCTTACAAGGGCTTATTTTATGTTTTTCAACTTTTTTATGTAAAACACATTTGAATAAACATCTCTCAACATATTTTTGTAACAGATGGATTCGTTTTTGACACAATTAATAAGTTTTCTTAGATTTTGTCAAGTTTCTTGACAGACAGAAAAGAGCTTTTGTCTTTAATTTTGACAAGGTAATCTGGAGAAATGTTTTATTAAAATATGTAAAAAGACTTTCACGCATGTACTTACATACGGTAAATTTAAATGGAGAATTGGTATTTCTTCCCAAAGTAGAAGAGAAGTGTCATGTACACTCGACATCGCCTTGGTGAGAAATAAAATAAATATCTAAATCGGGATGATACTTGAAATATATTTCTGAATTTGTGTAAAAATCAATTAAAATAAATGTTTCTTCAAAATTCGCAAATTCACTTTGTGACATCATTATTTAAATAATGGTGTACACAAAGTTATTTGTTTTCATTAAAATAAAATATATGTTCTTACTACCTATCTACTATCCTTATCATTTCATCACCCTTTAACAGTCTTAAGAATAGGTAGGTACGATAGTACTATGTCGATGGTAGGTACTATTTTACTACTTTTATGTTTGTAACCTAGCAAATAAACATTTTTAAAAAATCAGAACGTGCAATTCACAAGCGGTAGAAGTGAAACCTTCAGAAAACTAAAGTAGACAAGAGAGGGGAGGCTACGAAGCACTGCACAAAGAAGAGACCGATAGGTTATGAAGCATCGCACAAAGAGGAGACCGATTATATTATCTCATTCTCTCGCTGGCTAAATCCTATAGGTGTATGTGTTTGTCTCTTTTTTGGTCGCTATTTTTCGTTTCATCGAATTTCAAATCACAACTGAGCTAAAGAAATTTTCACTTCAAAAACAGAATTTCGTCTACCTTTTAAAAGTGCTGAGAAATGTATGTAATTGTCGTTGAACAACCCTTTCGAAAGTATGCAATTGTTCCATCCATGCCCAACCACACTGCTAAAATAAAAACCATGCATTTATACCATTTTATTTCGACGCTAGTATAAAATGAAATTGCAGTGGTAACAGAAAGTGTACAACGGAGCAGGTGGAATTGTTATGAGTAAGAACCAGCTCGACTGTTATGAGGTCTGGTATGAAATCCAATTTAATTACTTTGTTTACGAGACTACGACCGGGTTCCAGGATTCAGAATACCTCTTTGACTTTTAGCGTTTTTCCTACTTTATACTTTGCTTTAATACTGCTCTCTTTTAATCAGTTTTACGACGGTTGATGTTTTATTAGTTGTGGGATGTAAAGCTACGGAAGTTATAGCGCATTTTAAGTTTTATGTAAGTAATGTTGCATTTAATGTCGTTTCAAAGTTTGAAACTGCATATTTTGTCGTTTAAATCAAACACAAATTTTAAAGTTCTTTTATCGTGACGCGGCGCGGCGTCTAGAGTCTCGTTTAACCCCAGCGTATGACTCTGATATCATTAAAGTTGAGAATATTTTGAGAGAATGGGAAGAAGTAGAAAATGATGGTAGGGAAATACATGACTATTCGTATCTGAAACATACTAAAGATTTCTAAAGTCTTTTCTAGAAACTTTTCGATTCTGAATGCTGATCATAAAAGAGGATACAGTAGTGTCTTTCACTATGGAGCAAGGTACAAAATATTTTGAACGTTAGAAAAATTCGTTTTAAAATTCTGTCTTTGCAATATGCATCCTTTTTAAAATTACTAAAAATCCTTTTACGTGTTTAACAAGTTTTTAAGTACTCTTACAATAATGTTTGATAAATGACTACTCAGCGTGTAGAAACATAGCCTAAAACTAATCCACTTAATGCTCGGAAAAAATAAAGCACACACAAAACAAATTTCCATAATTTTTTAAGGAAATTTGCATGACCTGAACAGAGGTCTCCTCCTAATTGTTTCACAACACGCCTCAGTAGAACACATTAGTTTTCTTGGATAAGAATCGACAATCGGCCGCTATAAATAATCCGTATCAAACGCGGAATCAGTTGACGCAAACCCTTATCTCATAGTTTAAAATTTACATAATAACCCTCGTGATGTCAATAGCTTGGTTGTCAATGTACAAATTTTCAACGAGTTGATACATAAAATGTTAAAAAGCGCTTCAACAAACTGTTGACCGATATTCCGCATATCGGATGGATTTTAGTTTAAGCATCAGGATGAAGAGGTATGAGTAAAATTTTAACTGTCTTAAAAACACTCAAGTATACCCACGAACTGGCGATGCCTATGTGGGATTTTTTTGGTTAATCTGCTTATTGTATTATTCTCTAGTTTTTTAACTGTTTAATGAAAATTATGCCAATTGTACCAAAAAAATTGTCAATAAAATTAAAAATTAATAAAAAATAAAATAAAAAAAATAAAAAGGGTTGAAATAATGGTTTCCGTAATATACTGTTCCTCAAAATATCTTAATGGTTTCATATTTGTCATACTTAAACCCAAATACCCAAACTATTCAAACTTTAAAAGTTTGGTGTGGTACATAACCTTAAACTTGTTATTGAAGACTTAAAGTAAAACCAGACAGAGGTCGCATCCACAACCTCTGGATCATTCCAAAGGAACGTACGTAGTAACATGCATACTAGGTGACAATTACCATTCTATAATTGAAGGGACCTTTAGAATATAAAATTTTATTAATAACATAGTATCAACTATATACAGGGTGTTACAGCACGTACCCGAGGGATTTTAACCAGCCTTTCTGGAGAATATTTGGAGTAAAAAATGTAGATGTCGTTTTGCTGTCCGATGTTATTTTTTTCCATTCAAAAAAAATAAATTATCTCACGTCGCCACTGATCCCGTCGCTACGGGATACACCCCATCGCGATGGGTTTGAGTGCTGCGTGCTCTGTTTCGTACGTTAACGTGCTGCTAGAACGAGATACAACGCTTTTCAAGTGATCGCTAGGCGCTACTCTCCTAACTAGTCAGTTGCGACGTGTGATGCAAAAATATTTTTAAAATTGAAATAATTTTTAAAAAAATATCTTCGGACAGCAAAATGACATCCACATTTTTTTACTTGCTCAGGAATCATTGTTAAAATCACAATCTAACGTGCTGTTACACCCTGTGTACTAATAACGTAGTATTAAATCTTTTTACATGGTATCTAACGTAGTATCAAATCTACAAAACACCAACATCGATTATTTAGGTGTTTCATATTTTAATTGTACGCAATAATAAATTTGTGGAATCATTTTTTTATTTATGTATAAGCATATATTATTTATTAACCTGTTCAGTCGAGAATGAATGTTAAAAGAAATAATTATGAATATCTATACTAATATTATATATGCGAAATGGCTCGAGTTTGTTTGTTACGCTTTCACGCATTAACCAATAACAATTTTTCTTAATTCTTTCATCAATGGAAGGCTACATTATATGCGAGGACTATAGACTGTATAGTGTATATAATGGTAAGCTCTGGCGTTATGAAATTATAAATATAAATATATTATATTTGTTATACGTTTTCTGTCGCTAACAAAAGCGAGTTATTGCAAACGTCAGAAAACAAATCGTTGCCATCGAAACGATTTTGATATATTTGTGGGCTCTATGCTGGTAGGTACTCAGCCCCCTACCTACTGGTGGGCTTATGCTCCAGAAAATTCAAATATTAGAATATGTTTTGTTTTTTTTTTGGAAAATCTTATGTTTTGGAATAAATGTCATATGTGAGTTTGTACATTAAAAATATAATTCGTAAAGATTATAAAGACTATAAAGTATAATAAATAGTGTTATTTTTTATTATATTTACAAAATGCAACATATTTAAATAAAAATAAATATACGAAATGTTTATATGCGAATAAATTCCGAACGACTGCACCAAATTGGATAATTCTTTTTTTTCTTTGAGCTCTAGCATTATGAAATTTAGGTGGCACGCGAGCTGTTTGAAAACTGAATGTACAGGGAATGAATGTATGGAATGCGGGAGGGGGTGGGGAGAGTGGGATAATTGATAAGTGCAAGCGCTACAGTAATTTCCCCTAATACTATGCGAGCGGGGAAAAGCTAGTATTATATAAACATGAAATTGTATCGAAATAAAATTTTTATAAGTTACATTTTACAAATAACAAACAAAAGATCAATTATTAATAACATTTCTAAAAAAGAAAAAACTAGAGGTTAGATTCAATGTTAACTTCAAGTGTGGAAGAAATGTTCTAAAAATAACAATTTTCAAAATTAGGGTTGTAAAAACACCTTTCCATTCATTTACGTAACATATGAGTACGAATTGTTACAAATCTAAAAATAAGTCGTCCCGGACAGGAACTTTTATGATTTATAACGATAATGTCGTATTATTTTTACGGTGAAATTATGAAATAAGTATATAAATAATGTTAAATGTCAACCTCGTCCTGTGCGATTTGATTACCGTAGAGTGCGTTTCATGAAATAAAGCATATCATTTTTTTGCCTGTTAACTGGCAATGCCGTAATTGTTCTTCAATTTGAAAGGAAATGTTTGTAGGAATATGATTAAAAACATTCAACATTCTAGTATCTTCTATCTTATTCGTTTTCATGCAAGATGTGCGAGAAGTGCGAGAAGATGTGCTGGGAATACAACTAGATGCAAATATAAACTGGAAAGAACATGTATCCAAAATAGTAGCCAAAATCAGTAGCTTTTCTTTTGTTCTAGGTACACTGAGAAATATATCAAACATCGAATCGGTAATGGCCGCATACTATGGTTATGTATATTCAACAATAAAATACGGAATTATTTTTTGGGGAAACTCAGTAAACGCCAAAGATGTTTTTATCATCCAAAAAAGATGTTTAAGAAAAATGACAAACTCTGCTAATCGGGATTCATGTAGACCTATATTTAAAAATTTGAAAATTCTTTCAGTCACCGACATATACATAATGGAGTTATGCATGTTAGTGCGATCATCTCCAGAAAAGTTTCCGCAAAAAAACTCTACACATAAATACGCTACAAGGTTTACAGAAAATTTATTAATACCAAAAGCAAACAAAACAATTTTCCAAAAAGGACCCTTTTACATGGCCATTAAAGTATATAACAACCTTCCACATGATATTAAACAAATACCAGATACACTCAGATTTAAGTCATCACTAAAAACATTCCTTCTGAACAGGTCTCATTACACATTAAGTGAATACCTCACATAGGTACAACTGTTTTTATATTTATGTTTATATAATAAATTAAAACAAACTCAATTTGTATTACACCACTTTTATATTTATATTTTATTTGTGTTCATTTCTGTATAACATGTTAGGTTAACTGGAAGAAATAGGATGTAGGTACCTATAAGTTATACCTTTTGTACTAAATGAAAATTTTGTACAATAAATGATTTTGATTTTTGATTTTGATTTTGAAGGAAGATTTTTATGAACGGCTTTTACGGATCGTTGATGACGTGCATAAGATCTCTCCCTGGGAATAGTATAGTTGCTTTTTCGCTGGAGTCGTTGAAAACTACATTCAAACAACGACCGTCGAAATACAACAGACGTCAAATTTAAGCTTGTAAGGAAAAAACAAACATGTATATTTTATGAATACACCACTTTGTGGGCTTATTTGTAGGATAGCTAAAATTACATTAAAAAAATTATACGTATTATGTTATGCAAACCAAAAATCAGAAGCCCACTGCTAACACTTTATCAACAAAACTTAAGTTTTTTTAAAATAACTTATTTATTTGAACGTGATTGACAATGAAATAATTTAGCATGCAATACATGAAGGCTTTCAGATAAATTTTCGTCCGGATTGGAAAAATGTAATAAAAAATATAAGCCCACGTGTAAGTCCACAGAACTAGGATTTAAAAAGTCCTTATCTGAAGCTCGTCGGGTTAATGCGCGTTAAACAAACGGACTTAAAAGTACGGACGCATTTACGCGTAAGAAAGTTGCGGATATAAATCCAGGTTAAGATACTTTCATTCTGTTCAATGTTTCAGCAGATCCCACGCGGTACTAACTTTCACCGGCCACTTTCCAAATGTTTCTTTTACCGCAAATCTTTAAGCTGAAATAATGTACTTACACTAATTATCTATTTTTTGGTATTGTTATAATAAGGTCACCGTGAGAAGACAAAAATAAACTGAAAATCAAATTAGACGAAAAAATTATTTTATGTGTATTTTTATAACATTCAGACATAATTCTTCACAAAATCGTCTAGTAAAATGCTTCTTTTATTCTGAAAACTGTCATAACTACCACAAAAAATATAGGTAGAAAAGTGTGTATTATTCTTGCAAAATGAGGGTTAATTTATAATGAGCACGAAAGATATGATAACACGTGAATTTTAAATGTTTTAAGGTACTTGACTTACTTTCACCGGTGATTTCTGACAATATGTAAATGAAATTTTGGTCTCCAGTGACGTCTCCATTTTTGATGTTTTTTTTCTTGTTTCTACAAAAACATTAACAAAACAATAGGTGTTGGATAGTTAGGGCGTTATTAGAAGCTGACGGCTGCTCGCCTGAGTGACCAGTGACTTCAACCGGAAGAATTTTTTTTTTTATTTGAAAGAAAAAAAAATTGAAAAAAAACATCGTCGAAAAAGTCAACGGAGACCAGAATTTAATATACATTTTTTACTACAAATAATGTCAGGAATCATTATTTAAGGCGGCACTCTTCGGCTGAAAAAGAAGATGGAGAGATATGTAATTACCAATGTTTGACAGAGCGCGCTAATATTTTAAGTCATAAAATAGCAGCGAAAATCGCAAAAAAGCTTAATAAAACTTGTTTTAAATAATTTTCAGAGCACATTTTGCGATTTTTTTCTATCGAGGGAATTTCATATAATTTGCGTTTCGGCATGGAACGTATCTAGATATTATCTTCAAAAATAACATATTTTTTAAGAGCTTAAAAACTTCAAATGTTTAAGGGAGATATGTAAGAAATCGGTCGAATTTCGAATAGTGGACCCTTAAAGTAAGTCAAGTAAGTCCCTTAACACACTGTTTGATAATGCATAACAATGTAAAATTTATTTTATATTATATTATATGCTATTGTTGTTAAATTTTTTTATTATATAATATTTTCTTTGTTGTTTTAGTTGTAAAGTATTGAAAAGTACTGTGATATTTAACTAATAAACAAAGAATATAAAAGCCCATTAGGGCGTGTGATAAATAAATAAATAGGTTTATCCTTCATAGCTCATAATATCAAGTGAGATCTCTACTATTATCATGGAAAAGAATTTACTAGACTTACTTGCAATTTTTTCTCCAATCTCCAATACTTGTACCTACACTCGAAATATCGCTATTTACAATAACAGTTAAAAGAAAAATATCTAACCCCCTTATGAAAATATGTGTTTTAAACTTTAATCAACTGATAATAATTTACTAAGTATTAATGGTTGTTTATTGGTCGTGTAAAATTTTTAAAAAGTTTATCGGTAAGGACCTAAACGTATAAAATAATAAACGCATTAAGGTTTTTTCCCTTCCTTTGATGTTGAGTTAAGTCCCTTTCTTGCTGTATTACAAGGATTGAAAAAAAAGTAATGAAGGTGACGGTAATAACATGCTCAATTACTATTAATCTTCCGTTACTGTATTAGTTAACAAAACGGCCCTGACGGCGCGGAGCGTTACAGTCGTTATACGAGTACTTAACGGTTATGCGTCGCGACGCCAGGCGTCACATGTCATATCCCTTTCGTTCCTGCCCTTTAATTATTAAATCCACTTAGTAGTTAAGAAACGACGCAAATCTAAATTATTATCGCGATAAAGCAATCGCTTCGTTATAAAATTTTATGTGTTATTGATTGATAAAGGTAACTAATCCGTTATTTTTTGGCACAGTAGCACTCCTAACGGTCACGGGACAACTCAACAAAGTGGCACTTCATTAGTCCTTTGAAAAGTCATTAAAAGTGACGAAAACAAAGAAGCAAAAACCTGAATTGGTTACGTCTAGTTAGGTTATTTTTAATCACATTTAACGACTTTTCAAAGGGGTGTAGAAATGCCACTATGTTGATTTTTTATGGAACCGCTGCTAACAATCGACTAATACCAGTAGTAAAAAGGGACTTAAATAAATAATGTTGAGTTGTACCTAAAAAATGTTATAATTTTTGCATTATAACATTTTTTCATTTCCTTATTTCGTTTGGTTTTAATTTTGAAAAGTTTTACGTTTTTCGACTTCCATTTAACTACCTATTATTTTGTTTTGTTATACATGATATATTATTTTGTTAAATTGTTATAAATGATACATTATTTTGTTAACCAAATATACATTTTTTTTAATCAAAAATTTTTAGCGGCCGAGTAAAATTCTTTTTTATTGTTATTAAGTATTATATTAAAATTAGATCGATATATGAGACATACCACACACGTTACATAGATTTTTGGCTGTTTATCTGAACTTTATTTTTTTATAAATTACCTCAAAAAATTAGTGACCTCAAAAAGCTTCATTAAGACTGTGCTTGAGGGGACCATTACTGTGTTTAATTTTAACTTTAAAAAGATTATTTTTTTAAATAATTATCTACTATATGTAAATATTCATAAAAAAATTAGATGTTTTAGACGCGGTATCCATTGTAAGTGACTCTTATCGGATATTATTTAGATCAATCAGTTCTAATCATTCTTTAGCAATACCTTTTGTTTTGGTTTTGCACATAATCACCCAAAAATTAGTTTACGAGAAATTAATTTTAATCGTTTAACTTTATATTAAGGCTAGAAACAAATAATTCATTTCACTCTAAACGAAATGTATGCTAATGTTTTCCGAGGGTTGCATTTTACGAAACATTTCATTGTTTCTGTTCGGAATAGTCTGGTAGAGTTTCCTGGACCCCTTAACTCAAGTAAAACATATTTCTTAGATAAAATATGTTTTCTCTCTTTAAAACAGGACTGCTTCAAATGAAAAAAACTTTTTATAGATCTATTTCGTTAGTAATGATAATAATTTTTTGATTTGTTCAAAGAAAATCAGAAACATCCAATGAGTAAAACAATGTTTCTAGGAACTTGTAAATGGATTTATATTTATAAACTACGAATTGTTTATGTATTAAAATGTATTTATAATTTTCTCCCTCTTTTTTATTTATGACCAGTGGCATTTAAATTGAATTCATAATTAATTTATTAATAGTGTGTTTAATATTAATACGAACAGTGAATATGGTTGGAATATTAAAAGGATTTAAAAATTTTCTTCAATCATTGATAGCATCAAACGATGGTGTATATTAGAGAACACGAAATTAAATTTAAATCTTCGGCAATTTTTATCTACAGCCTTTTTGATTTTCTTACGTCATCAAAAATAGGATTTTTATTTGCCTCATGATTAGTAATACGATAAAAAATGTATGTAATTATTTTAAAATTTAAATGCTATGTAGGTTTGAACATTTGAATAATTTCTTTAACTTTTATATATAACATTATGTGCATTTTATTACATCTTGGTATGGAATAAAAATAATATTCGAAAGTTAAATCTTGTATAGGTAATGTATTTCTTTAAAGTTTTTTTTTAAATATGTTCGAAAAATATGTTGGCAACGCTGTTTATTTATTTCAATATTACGCAATATTTCTACAAAGGAATAAGAAGTCGATAAATTGTAGTTTTTTTTTAAAATAACAAATTGTTTTATAGTAGTGAATGATAGAAAAAGATGTGGAATACTTCATGATACTATATAAAGTGAATGCTAGAAAAAGTCGGAGACGCCGGGAAAATCACGAATCACTTGATTATTTGTGATTGAGAATGCACGACGTGGAAGAAGTCGAGGACACCCGAGGAAGACATGTCACGATCATGTGTATATAATGAACAAATTAAAGGGAAGTAAGGAGAATGCATAACGTGGAGGTGAATGGTAGAAGAAGTCCAGGACTACCAAGGAAGACACGGTGCGATGTTAAAAAATAAACTTTTTCAATCCCTTACAATAAAATTATTTCCACCTAAAACTGCACCCAGTTTTCAGGTATAGCTTAATAATTCAGAAACTCGAAACTTTACTTTATAACTCCGAGGAACACCAGAAACACGTCAGCTAGTTAAAATTATTTTTTTTATGTTTTTCATTTACTCACAAATAATTGCCCAAGTTGCGTCTAAAATCATTAAACACTAAAATCTTTAATGGCTTATATTTTATAATGTAAAGCAAAAAAAAATAAAGCAGATCACATCCGTACAAGATATTTAATATACCATTTGATTACAAAAATAATGTCTCTTTTTGTTTAAGTATTTTGATCTCAAATCCAAATTTAAGATTTGCATGAAACTGGCCGCAATGAGCAGCGCATACGTTCCTCTTAAGGATCGCGGATGAATTGCGGATAATTAGAAAATTATTTTCAAGTTAGTAACGAAATCAGATATCTTTCTGATTTACGATAATGTTAGAAAATATTTACCAATTTACCAATAAATGTATTAAATTTTATGACAATTTTACAAAATATTTTCCAATAATTTTAACCACAAAAAACAGCTCGACACGTTCATAAGGCAAGTTTAACTTGAAAGAAAACTTTTTTCAAAACAAATATCTTGTGGTTCTCTTTAAAAAAGTATTTTTTAATCATGCGTTAATAATGTCTCGTGCAATACCAACATATTTATCTGACTGAAAATAAGAGTTATAATACATTAATTATTCAGAAAGAGTTTGGGAAACAAACCATGATTTATTAAATTAAATATTTATTAGTTCAGTTATTGCCAAGCCTTGCATGCCCACATTCATCTTGTTTCTTTCCAGCAATTAGACAAAGCAAAACACTCCAAAGGGTGTTTTTTATATTACTTGTATTACGTGAAGTTCTGATTGCGTCATATTTATGTACGCCGAGTTATTGGTTAACCGAGCATGCAGCTGTTTTTGTACAGAACTAATGATAGTATTTTAACATGAATGCAGCAAAATAACGATTTAAATCAGCGCATACGGGTATGGGCTTCCATTTTGGATTAGTTAATGTTTTCAAAGGAGAATTATTGGAAATACTTCCTGTACTTAGAAATATTATAACCTATTTTAATGATAAAGTAATTTTAACACTAAAATTTGAAAATTCAAAAAAACTTTTTAAATTACCAACAATGAAAAATACTCGAGATTTCAGCTTTAATATTATACTAGCTTTGCTACCCGGTTACGTCAGTTTTTTAAATTTGTTTTCATATTATTTTGTCAATTCGTTTCTATTTATTTTTCGGTTAATGTATATTTCAAGTTTTCATTGCTCGTTTAGGAAATAACAAGCATTAATATTAATAAACTTAAGTACGTGTGGATACTTTTCAATCTGGGAAAGGAATAAATTGCAAATTTTATAATGATAGAGGTCACTGAAAAAAATTTTTTTTTTCAAACTTACTTTAAGATTTAAAGGGTTAAGATTTAATCCTAGTTGAAAAGAAAAGGGCCCCTTCAGAAACATCAAAATAATTTAAGGTAACCGCTTTTCTTCAGTTTTCCCTTCGCTTCTACGCGTTTATAAATAATATTCAATCTGTTTCAAAAACCCCAACAAGCGAAATCACACCGCAAGAACACATTCCGTTAATGGTTTAACCTTTAACGGAATGTTTTCTAGACCAGTACTAATCGAACAATTTGTAAAAATCGTATCGTAATTAATCGTAATCGCCCTTCGTAATTTAATATCAAACAATTTGTTTTTTTAGCGAAGGCATTAAAAGTTTACAACTTTTATGTACGTGTTTTAAGGCCGCCTCTCACCCCCCAGAGGTCCTTAATAAGGAAAAATTGAAAAGTTTGAGCTTGGTTCATTAGCGGGAGCTATTGTTCGCCTTTGTTATTTCGCACCTTGTTTTGGTAACGATGCCCAAAAGCCAAAAATGAAAAATAATTAGTTTTTAACCGTATTCAAATTTCATTATCTCTTTTAATCGCCAGTTTATTTGCATAAAGTAAAAACACGAAGAATTAATATTTTTTTAATATTTCCAAAATATTTCAAATTACAATAAATCTTTATTTCTAGCTAATTTGCATTCTTAATTAATGTTTGGGCTGTCAAAAAAAGTACCTTCCCAAAATTAAGCAAAATACTGTTTTAAATCTTAAAAAATGATTAAGGCCATTTTTTAGCAAAGGGTATTGTATTTTTTTTGGTTCACACCTTCTGATTTATTTATCGTAATTTTTCGGTTATCAAATTAACAAATTTACATATTTTCCTTCAATAAATCCTTTAGACATAACAACCGCAGCGCCGCCACGGGAGGTCTAATTATTCACCTCCAACAAAACAGCTATCGCTTCACAAATTGCTATCTCGCCCACGTAATCGGATTTCCGGTCCAATGGAGGGGGAAGCCTTAAGACCCCGCTTCCGGCCGCGGCCGAAGGCTTTAAGCAAAGACAGCGATCCGGAAACGCGAAATGAAGGAGCGTCACGAAATGCTCACTTAGTGGGTGAGATTATTTTATGTTAATATCAGAGCGACTATTGTCTTTTTGTTATGATAATCCCGAATTTACAATCAAAGGCAAAATTTATCCAATGAGACAACGTACTGGATAGGCCAGCGGAAACGGGAGTACCTACCTAACATCATTTTAAGGTTCAGATTGCGAGAAAAAATATATATCTTAGAGTAAATGTGGTAGTTTTACCTGCATAGTGTATAGTACACACGTAGGTGGACGAGAAACATAGGTATTCAAATTATTAAATTACTGTGAAATCATTGTGTGAATAGATTTTATTAACTAGCAAAACAAAAGATTTTCCTCATTCCTATACGTACAAAGGTTATTTTGTATAAACCAAAATACTTACGAAACAATAAAACTTGTATTACAGTTCACCAAGTAAAGTTTAAAAAGCTCATGCATTTCAAAGTAAAGTTAGTCACATTCCTGAAAACTAATGAAGAGGATCCGGATGGCTGCAGTGAATCAGAGCTGTGCCGCCGGCTGTTGGGAAAATGATTTATATTATTTTCACCGCGGACTAAAATTTATGTTTCTAAACTTTCAGACTGTCCACATTTCTTGTGTTGTTAGATGAGGTTTCCCCTAAATACTCAACAGTCTGGAGCATTAGTATTTGCACGCTCTAACGTGATAAATTTCTGTATTAATATTCGCAACATACTTTACTTTATGAATAATTGAACCAAATAAATCAAAATTCTTGTCAAATCTACATATTTCCCAAGCTGAACATCATGTCTCGTGTCCTAGACCTATATTATATATTCCGAAAAGTGTTATCGAACACCAAAATAAAATGTTAAATAAATTCGAAACGATATATAACAATATATTTTTCCGAAAACAATAGCAAATAATCGTCTCCCTACAACTACGTGCAGTTTTCTTGAATACACTAGCATTAAAGTTACGATCGATGCAGAATCGAAGAATTAATTGTTTTACAGATCCTAAAAAAATCATTAAATTTCACCCTTAATATTGAAGTTCCGTGAATAATGGAATCTAACAATTCCAAACTATTTGAAACGTTGTGTAAAAAGCTTTACTCCAATAACGCATATCAAACATTCCACTGGCAAATTTTCAACATTTTTTCAATATTTTTTGCAGAAGCTTAGAAGTTTTTCAATTTTTTCCCACTGTAAATCTATAGGTATTTAATAAATGTGCGTAAAATTCATTGATCCAAATCTTTTTCGGTTGGTTCAATTTATGGTTCAATTTTTTTTAAATTAGTTCAAATTACTATATTATAAATTTAAAAGACACATTTTTTAGCAAGCTGTGTTTCTATTACTATTTAGAAGGATATAACGACATAAACCCAACTTTCCATGGATACAATACCCGTGAATAATCTAAAAGCAGTTATTACGACTATATCTGCTCTTTATTACATTCCCGTGAAGGAGGAGGAATAGTAATAAAAATTAATTCTCGGCAAATAATCGTCACCTCATTTGGATAGGGTTCTAACTGCACTTTACAATGGTAAGGACTTTGATACTTAAGAACATGTGCTTAAGTGTCAAAGTCCTTCGCGTGGTAAGGCGTAGATAGAACCTTATCCAACTAAGGTGACGTAATGTCGAACCCTCTTCACAAGAAACTTTTAAAGTGTAAAATAAAATGTTTAACCCTTTGAGGAGTATCGCCGCACGTGTGCGGCGGTAGACAGATCCAGGCAGAACATCGCTGCATACGTGCGGCATTATTTAGTTTTTTCTCTGCCATGTTTGTAATTTCAATTAAATTATGATTTATAGATAATAAAAATATATTTTTCAAACAGTTTTACGCATTCTAACAAAAATTGTTACGTATCTATACATATAAAAATTTAGGTTCCATATGTTTGTGTCCTCATATCTCGGAAAGTAATTGATATGGATTCACTCAAAATTTTTACAGAACATTGCATTTTAGAAGAAGACTGTTTCTTTATTATAATGGTTAGCTCTGGCGTTATGAAATTTTAATTTAAAAATTAATACAGTTGGGGCGCTAGTGGTTTTATTCTTGTAAAATGTTGAGAATTGAATTTGTCCAACTAAATTTACAATGCAATAAGAAAAGGTTATATATATTGTAATAAAAAAGCTTCGGAATAAAATCGATTACAAAATTCAGAAAAACTTGAAACTCACTCCCATGATGACGATGTAGATGACTCACTCCTCAAAGGGTTAAGTAATTTATAAAATGTTTATGAACATTTCAGAAATTACAAAAACACTCTTGGCTCACAAACATATCGGATTTTTTTGCGAAAGACAATATTCCTGAGTTACAAATAACCAGACAGTACTTGACCATGTCCTACTAACATCGCAATATTCGAAAAATGTTGCTTGTATCTTTGTGACTTTCCAAAACTTTTGTTCAAACGGAAAAAACCGAGTTAACGAAAATTTAAAATTATGTTAACCTAAAAACCTACTCTAGACTGAAAAAGTTCTGAAAATCATCTGCCCGCGCCGATGTGTATCATATTTATCTTACAGGAAACAAAGACCGCACACCATAATACTTTTATTGTATACATTTTAATTGCTAATTGAGGAGATGAAATTAAAACAGGGTATTGCATTTCCCGTCAAAGCCGGGTAGAAGCTAGCTGTCTACTAATACATAATAACTATTATATGATTACACAATGTATTAGACTTAATTCGTAGCCTGGTAATAAGCCTTTCAAAGAACTTTCAAACATAATTGAACAGATCTATTTCTGGAACAGAACTTTAATATTCTCAGAACAAAGCTCTACATGTTCGAAATGGGGGGGGGGTCCTCGTACTCTTGATTGATTGAAGTACCGACTCGACATAGGCAAAATGGCTTTCCCTTCACAAGTTTAAGTATTTCTCAAACACTTAACTTATAACCCTCTACCTCTCTTTTTTCCCACTGAGAACTTCCTAATAAATACACTTGTGATAATAAATATGAATAATCTAAGATAAGCTTAAAAAGTTTTTTTTTATACTTTCGCTGTAAAGAAACTTTAGTAATCCGAGCAGAACGCGTGTTACATTTTTTTCTGATGAGGAACTTATGAATCTTGGAATAGATTCAGCTTTCACGGGGCGAACCCAGGTTTATTGACAGTTTGAAATACAGGGGTCGGATTCCGTTGGTAAATTACTGGGAAATATATCATAATCGACAGATTTATAGGCCAAACGAAACGAAAAAATTATTTTAGATATATTATCAATTTTCATTCGCTTCTCACCATCTCGTTTTCCAGATATACGACGAAAGAAACGTTCGGTACTACAATTATGGTAACCGGATATAAATTTTCCTTTTTCGACTTTCAATTTTTATAGCATGATTTGTGTTTTAATCACGAGCTCTGGGCAATAAATTTTTATGAAGAAGGGAGCCTTCTACGACCGTGTCGTGGTTATTATTTATTGATAGAATGGGAATTGAATTTATTCATGTTCATGGTATGTCATTTATTCTTTGCATTGGTTGTTTTTACAAATTTAAAATATCTGCTTTACAGAATATTAGAACTTGTGAAGGGCATATTTGTTAAGACATTGTCCTAAAAGCAGCAGCTACACACATCGGGCCAAGCATTGGGCTATAATTCAAAACTCGAATTAATTATTTTTCAATATCGATTGTTGAAATTATTTATCTATCGGGTTATTTTGTTGCATTTACATATTTTTTATCTGTTCATACGCAAACAATTTCTAAAATCACGATACAACCAAATAGTGAGAATGGGTGTATTCTTATATCATGCGTAATCCAATACGGATTATTGCATTATGATGAAGACGTACCCAATGAAAATCATGATGGTAATATTCCCTTCTCTCGGTATAAGTTCTCTCCTAAAGACGGCGCCCGTCCAATCCAATCTCGTGTAATTCTCCCGTGGGCCTTATTTTCCTTCTTCCATTTATCCCAATTTATTGGATGATTTACCCCATAAAAGTTTCCCCGGACCATCACTTAGGCCCACTTGCCATAATTTGGCCCTCACATGCGATAATGGAATCAAGCCCTCTCTCAACCTTCCTACGCACTCTTTCAATCAACTTGGATCTACAACCAATCGCAATATTCATCATCCCCAATAATGAATACAGGCTCCATAATATCCTAGGTATATTGTTCCGTGAGACGTACTTCAGAGAGAAAGTCGAAATTACGCCGTGTGAAAAATATACTAGCCTAAATAGGCGCCTAAATAAACATGATAGGTTTCTGTATTAAGAGCAAGCAAACATAAAACAGATGAATGTATATTTTACCGTAATTCTTCTCGAGTATTTATTATTAGTTTTTCCCGTTTTTTATTCTCAAGGGTACTTGAACTAATCGGAACTAATCGACTGTTAAATTAATCAATGGTTCAAACAAAACCTATGTTTAATACGTTTTAATTAGTTTTATTACTTCAAACTATTTTCCAAACCATTTTAAATACGGTTAAAGCACACACAAATGCTTAAAATCTTTTACTTGCCTAAATAGATTATGTTTTTGAATAATAAATTGTTTTTGCTGTTAATATTAATCCAGGGTGGGTGGAGCCGCAGACAGATTATATGAATTATGTTATATTATTATAATTCATATAATTGTATTTATATATTATTAAATGAATTCTATGAATATGTTATGTGAATATGTTCCTTACGTTCATATCGTTTATACTTATAATTCTGTTAAGATTTGTTTAATATGTACAACCTGGCTTTTTATGGATACCACCAATGTATTGATGTTTTTATGTTTTACGTAAATTTTAGTTTTATACAATCTTTTGTTTTATATAATTTTTGGTTTCATATTCCTTTATTATAAATTTTATTATTTCTAAACTTTTATTATGCTTTTTAATCAGAGGTATAGTCACAAGGAGGAAATCCATGATTGGTTTTATTTTGGCTATACAAACACGTACAAACTGAAAAAGTGTAAACTGTCGATTTCCCGAAAATACATAAATAAATAATGAAATCATTTTGCTAAAATGAAAAATATAAACAAAGCGTTTATATCAATATTTCTACATTCTAAAATGTTTTCAAGATTTTTCTTAGTGATGTAAGTATGTGAAAGTAATAACTGAGTTTCATTGTTAAAGAATTATTTGTATTTTTTTTTTAAACATGTTGATATTGTAAATAAATAGTGGTGTACACAAAGTTATTTGTTTGAAATAATGATGCCACAAAGTGAATTTGCGAATTTAAAAATAAAAAAATAAAAATAAAAAAAGATTATTTGTAATTTTTAACCTCTACATTATTTCTTTTACAAACAAAACATTTTTTTAATAAACATACCATCTATTCTAAATAATCGACATTCTAAACCGGTTCCACGACAACTCCACAAATTGACATTTCAACACCCCTTTGAAAGGTCATTAAATATGATGAAAAAAAATGGCCCGTAACCTAACTCAACGTAACCTATTTAACCAAGTTTTAATGACTTTTCAAAATATAACGAAATGGCACATCGTTGAGTTGTCCGGTAACTAACAAATTCAATGATAAAACCAACGATATATGTATATATATATATATTTTTTTTTAAAGAAAGACAAACATTCCGGTTACGATGAACCGACAATATTTGAAAATCTCCTACTAACCCTACAGAAAGCCGAAAATGTTGCTTGTATTGTGATGGAGGACTTAGCCAGCCGAGGTTTATGTATACTTATAGACAAACGTAAATATGCACACAATTTATTTATTTTCATTAATTAAAATAACGCGACAAAGTGAATGATTTATTGAAGAAAAAACAAATTTCTCGCAAATCCCTAGTTATTCATTAAAATACCTTGTTTTTTTTCTCTCCAGGATAATCATCTCGTTGGAATGCTTGAAAATGTATTAAATAACTTTTTTATTATTAATACATTAGTAATTTGTTCAAACTCTTTAACATGGCAGTCACATTTTTGACGAACAAATTTCTCTAAAATGGGGTTTCAACTGTAAAGTAAAAACATTGGAGTAATTTTTCATTTAATTCGAATCATTTGAAATTTTTAATTAAATTACCAACATCTAGAGGGACGTACACAAATACGTAACACATTCGAAATATTCGTACATGATTCATAAATGTGCTTCAGTTAAAAGCCACTGCTACTTTGAACTACGTCTACTATAAAACCACCTCTAAATAAAGTAATAACCAATTTCGCAAAAGGAGCAAATCAAACATATTTGAACTTAAATTTTTATAAATGTTTGATCGGCATTTTTGGGAAGTGGTGCGTGTTTTACTAAACTCACGCATTGTGATTGCGTTTCATGTGGCCACACCTCTACTTTTCCCATACATTTTCTGTCGCGTATTTAACGTGGGGATATTCATAACTCCGTCCATTAAAATTCTTCTCGTATCTGCATGTCGTATTATGTTTCCGTATGAATTTCTGAATTTATATCATTCAATTCCATGAATCACTAACGAATAGGATTGAGGAAATTTCTCGTATGGGACACGCGATGTTCCTTCGCAGTATGGCGGTGAATCCATTAATTTGGGAGAAATCAATTAAATTTGTATTGATCGTAGGGGAAGGATATACCTACCACCAGAATTCTGGGAAAAATGAATCAATGCATCCTATACACTTTCGTTGAAACAATTCCTCTTTAAATAAAATTTTAATTATCTTCTTTTCTTTTGCGCATTACATGCAAAAAACCTTTATTATGATCTTCCCGTTAAGTTTGAAAACCTTTTCCAGTCTGGTTATATCTGTATCTTTAGTCTGTAGACTAACTTGTTTGAGGTTTCCACTTCTGTTTCATTTTTTAGATGTCTAGGATCCTAGATGTCCTAGGTCGACAATTATTCATAATTTTTTTGTGCTATCGGTCATCATTTTTCTCACAAAATTGGTTGTCTATTTCCATTTTTATTTCATCGTATCCTTGCCTTCTGCCACATCTAAAACCTTCTTGGTCTTATCGTCTGTCGGACTTACGCCAATAATCCGTCGCAAGCCGTGGTTCTCTGGGAACAGTGCATTATTTATAAAATACCTTTTATTTGCTACATCGTTACAACTTTTTGGTAGATCTAATATGCCGCGGCGACCAGTAGTGCTGGTTTTTCAGTTGCATTGTTGACAGGTTGCCATAGTATCGGCTCACGAACTGTCAAGTTTTGATATGTCCTATCAGAAAAATATCGATTTTGTTAAGAAGGTTGATTACAATTGAGTTGAGAACTGTTTTTTTTCAGTTTCTCCGTGAGCGGAAGCCCTTACTCCACAAAAAAATCATTTTTTGTAACCATTTAACCATTGCTTTATCATGTACCCACGGGCACACGCATTTTTTTTTTGTTTGGAATATTTTATTTAAGTCTTTCTTCTGCTTTCTAAATTAAAGTTTTATTTTTAAAAACGTTTTAAATCAGCAATTTATCCGTAATCAAAAAGAGAAGACATTTGTATAAGGCTGCGATTTTTTTAACCCGGCGGTCAAATTCAAACAAACGTTATTGTTACAAATCCTTAAGAAAATCCACCTTCTCAGCGAAAAATGTCTTAATATTTATTCACAAATATATTCCATACCTACCTATGTAGTTAAAAAAACTAAAATAATATTTATTATCGAATATATGTGGGTATAAGAAGAATAGTGACCGGACAACTCGGAATGAAACCAACTTAGAACCATCTCAGATAAGTCATTTAGAGTGATAAAAAAATACACAAGTATCAAAAATTGGTTGAATAGGTTACGTTAGGTTAGGGTTATCGGCTAATTTAAAATAATTTTTTTCATAGCTTTTAATGACTTTTCAAGGAGGTATTGAGTTGACTTTATTCTCAGTTGGCATGGAACTAAGAAAAACACATCCATTTTTTGTCGTTTTGTTATCGAATTTTGTACTTTGAATACTTGTGTATACGTTACGTCTGTTATCTTACAGATTACTGAAAATCATTATCGAAATTGAAGTAGGTTCTATGCAAAAAAAATAACAAAATTACTTATCCAAAGTTCAAACACGAAACTCAAAAGCATTTTCAGCTGCGGTGGCGTGCGTCAACAACGCTCCCAATTAATCCTGAATTATTGTGAAAATTACACTCTGACATAGTCTTCGTTTAATACGTGAACATCAACATAATTGGTTCGTAATCCAAAATCGGTTGTTCTGAAAAATTCTACGAAATCAAAATCAATACTTTTTGAATAAACCATTTCATCAAAATGCTTTTTCCATGGAAGCTTCACGGCTGCGACGCGTATTGAGGGGCTGATTTTCATAGAAGCACGAAGCGTAGTCTCTCTGAAAGCTTCGTAAAGGACCGTTTGACAAAGGAAAATAACGGTAAAAATCCCCTTTAATAACATAAGGCACTGCGACGCATCGCATCGTTACCCAACGTCATTCTATTATAGTACAGCGTAACCGCTAGCCTTAGCAATAAATTCTCCACTACATTTTACTCAAGCCTGCTATTTACTGCTATATTTCACCTAATTTGGTTTTTTTGAGCTTTTCCATATTCTGAAAACAACGTTTTTATTTTACACTCGTCGTTTATTTTCATTCAGTCTTTCTTAGCGCCTACTGTCCCTTTCAAATATAATCCATTAGTGGTGTACATTTTTTTTTGTTATTATTATTATTAATCATCATCAAAGTTTATTATTCATCAAAGCGTAACCTTAGTGGTAATCTTTTCTAACCTATCCGTACTGCCACTATTCAACAATTCATATTAGCGTAAAGTGTGGCCGTAGAAGTAATCTCAAGTTTAGTTTAGTGCTTACGTAATATCTATCGTCCAAACCTGTTATTATTTTGAATACAATTTTACGCCTTCGCATATCAGTTGGAGCATACTTAGGCCAGCCTCGACATGAGTACAAGTATTTAGTAGGGTATATTAAAGCTTGGCACATATTTATTACTAACCCTTGCATAAAAGATCGTAAATATTTCCTGCACCCAATTCAAAAGCTCCATGGAAGTAAAAAGAGGAAACAAAAAAAAATTATAACAAATAATAATGATCTCGGTAAATTAAGCCATTACATTTCTTCTTTTGAGCATTAGAATCTTTTACATTTTAAGCTGCTGGGCTTTTAAAGTACTTGGACTGTTATCATGATCATCATTTTCATCCCTTTTTTATTGCGGAGAATAATTTCGGCAAGTCGCAGGCGTCTTTAGGCGTCTGCATCCTTCGATCATTTTGCGACCTTAGTCCATTACGGCCCAGTCTTTCACCGCGGTCTCAGCACTTTTTCTTTAGCTTTGTGAAGCGACGAACTGTGAAACGAGACGACTAACGACTGAGAAAATTAGTTTCTTGAGAGGGGTGACGGAAGTCACATTATTGGAGTCAGTACATGGTTATTGTCTTAAGATATTTCAATGTTATCTACATTTCTCCTGTTTCTGGAGATATTTATGAAAGTACTTATATTTTTTTTTATATGAAAGCTTTTATATTTTTCATCATTTCATTCATAAATTATTCGCATTTGATAATGATGATATGATGTAGAATATTTGACAATATACATAATATGACACTCACAGCTGATGAAGTAGAAGCATGGCTGTACTACGAATATTTTATAAAAATTTCTAAAAATCATATTATTATTTTTGTGTTTCAATTATATTAAAATATTTATTTTTTTTATTTATTTATTTAGTACACGATTAAACATTTAAAATACATTATTTATAAAATATTTTGACGGTCCAACTAGGAGAATTCCCGTTTTAGGACAGTCAAATTAGAATGAATAAGAACATATGGAACATGATTTTTACAAAAAAAAAAGAAAATGCAGGAAATAAAAAAAGCTTATTTATTAGATACATCGTGTTGAACCAAATAATGCATAATTTGATCAAGAAAAACGGACCTGACGTAAGATTCGGGACAGATCAGTGCCTAATCAGATTGCCATGCGTTTCATGCGACGCGACGTCGGAATCGTACGTGACGTTGATTCGACTCCGGCAGCCATTTCTCTATTATGTAGTCAGCATCCCCGCAAGAACATTCCCCTTCCCCTCCATTTACCAACTCTCACATCCCACCCCCCTCCACCACTACTTTGCCCCAACCTCCTTTGAAACACGCCGCACCATATAAAAGTACAAATCCATTGAAAACTCGTTTTCTTGCGGGGTCAATAAGTAGGAGGGGGGGGGGGTAGGTTTTATTTCAGCTCCTCGGCTATTGGCCGTTAAACATGATTTTATGGGATATGAATGGTAAGAAGATTGGGTTGGTCCGGTCTCACAAAGCCCTTTTCAGCGAGAGTGCAATTTGAGGATCTTTATTATACTTTTATCGCCCATATGGCAAGTTGTAAGCGAGATTGACTATTTTTCATGTGAAGGAAGATTATATTGATTTTCTTGTAAAATTACGATAATCTGAAATTGTAGATAGGTAACGCTTTTAAGTAATAATATATATTTTTGATGTCGCGAAACTGCGGCTCCACTGTATAGTTTGGCGGTTAAGTGCTGCAGAGTCAAACGAAGCCCTATGCAACACATTCGAAGGACCAGTACCGAAACTACGTTAATCACTAAGTTATATATAATATGCATACACTCACAAAACCTGATGAACAGCATCAGTCGATAAATCAAACCTGAGCTTCTGGAACAAAGATAAATTCAGATTGGAGAAAAGGAAAGGACTCACCGGTCGCAGTTGGGCCAAAGATTTCCAGGTTCTGGTGATCCACTTCACAATATTATAAATTTAAATCCAAAATCGTTAAGTTTCTTCTACACAGATGTTATGTTGTATCCGCCCTGCCTGGGGTATTATTTTACACTGAAACTCCAATGACTACACTGTCACCTTTTACTTGCAACAATTGCATTTGATGGTGACTTTTAAGGATGGGAAGATAAAGTAGGTGAGATAAAAGAACACACTAGGGCGTCAATTATAATACACTAGGTATAGCAGGTGGATTTATACCACGGATTTACTTATGGTAAAAAATACGATAGAACAAAAAGTAACTCTGATCAGGACTGCGGGTGATTTGCTACTCTGTGGAAAAGGATATTAAATATAATTGAAATGAAAGTGTATTTATTGTCTACTGGTCAGCTAATAGAAATTTGTAGTCATTATAAAGACATGGTTCAGAGGAACAAAATATAACTAGAATCAACCAAATTAACATAGTACAAAACATGCCTGATGGACTACGCGATATCCTAAATTATAACTAACAACCCGCAAACACTTTGATGGAGGCCACATCACACTCCGAAATGCAGGAAGACGCTAACTCGAAAGAACTCCAGTTCGGGAACTGGGAATACTCCAGAGAATATTCCAGGGCATTGGAGGTTATCCACCCGCCTTGGTTACTCCTTCAAGGCTCTCGCAAGGACTCTAATTTTTTCGAAAGAACGAAGCTACATTTAGTTTTGAACGAATCTAGACCTCCAATGTCCCTGCATACAGTGTTAGTAAGCAGTTTGCAAATATTCCAGGGCAGCAGCCTCCCTCCCGTTGCCGAGCATCAGGATTCAGACCCTCCTCCAGGTTCCAGACCGTGAGTATGAGAATTAGCCTAGAATTCGCCGATCTTAAATATGGATGTCTTGGGCTGACCAAGGCCATTTAAATGCCCTCTCGCAAAATACCACCGCAATACGAAGCGCGAGTATTTGGATATTCGCCAATGAAGCTCATGGACACGCCATGTGGAGGTAGTGATTTGGCTTTCAATTACGCCCGAATATCTACAAGGATTCGTGTTTAAAAGATCTCACACTTAAAGATCCGGCACGCGGTTTCAACTCCCTTAATACAATCTCGGGATTGCACCATCTTAGCAATCCGAAAACTATAATATAAAGGACAAGTCGAATCACCGTCGATCTCCCGGGCGGCCGTAATTCAAGTCTAAAATAATCGATAAAAACAATATAAGGCGATCAATTATATGTGGCAAGGAGATAGCAATTAAGAAATCGGCCAATCATTAAAAGAAGTAACAAGAAGTTTTTAGTTTAGGATAAGTAGGTAATAATTATTATGGTGACAATAGTTTTACGATTGTTGACATTTGCTTTCCACCAAATCTGCGAATGCATACCTAACCAATCCGATATACGTAATGCGTGAACAATTTGGATGAATTAATGGTCGCCCAATGGTCGAAATTCGACCATAATTGTAATGTTTTTTTTTATTGATTTAATATATTTATTATGCATAATTTAAAAAAAAATAGCATTCTGCACTCCTCTATATAAACTATGAGTGTGCGAAATTTCATACTCCTCCATCCGCGCAATTTTCGTAAAAAGGGGTACAAAGTTTTTGCTTCACGTATTAATATACTGATGATTAATATACTAATAATCTCTCCGAGGAGTAAACGAAAATAGAAATTTGCTTAATTTAATAATAAATTTGAGAATTGCATTTTGTGAGATCTATTATTTTAATACTCATTTTAGAAGGTTGACAATGATAAGATGTCGGCTGTTTTAATGCCAACGTTTTGGTCATAGTTTTCACCATCATGTATTATTAATTATTCGCATCTGTTAATGATGATATGATGAAGAATACGTGACGATATACATGATGTGAGATGATACTCACAGCAGTTGAAGTAGAAGCACATGTAGTGACACACTACTTTAATGCGAGCGATTCGCAGCTCAACCTAGAACATTCGAGATTTCTAGTTCGCGCCGCTAGAACTAGAAACTAGAAACATCTCGTCTACTCGCAGATTCTGGAATCGTGGCGGCTCTAGCAATGCACGCACCCATATAAACACGCAGCGCAGCGCCGGTAGTCTAGTCCACGATCCAGTCTAGTCAAGTCTAGTCCAGTGCGTACATTCTTCAAGTCAAAAACAGTGATTGCACGCACGCCGCCACCTCCGCACGCCGCGCACACCGCGCACATCGCGCACACTGCGCACACTGCGCACACCGCGCCAGGCAGACTATAGTCTTCGATTCACTATTAATACACTGGGATCCCTCTAGAACAAACCCTACGTCATCGGATACAATTAGGGAGGCAGGAACGGAACCGTTCCCGGGAACCATTACCGTCGCCATTAACCATACCGCCGCCCCGGGAACCATTTATTGGGTAATCAACACCTCTGCCACCGGTCACCCCGTGATTTAATATGTTTGGTATCTTAGCAGGGGTGCCCGGGTTCATGGGGTGAAGTTTGTCTAGGTCTTCTCGGCAGATGGCTCCATCGAAGCCAGAATTAAGTTAGCCTCTCAAAAACTCGGCCTACTGTACAGAATCCGCGTATACTTTAATAGTACACAATTGCTAACCCTGTACGAGTCACAACTATGTCCCGTATTGAATTTGGCATCCCCCTCTGGTCTGGAGCCCCAAAATACCTGAAAAAAACCCTCAACTCTGTGTAGAAACGGGTGGTCAAATGCCAATAAGGGGTCAAAGCCGCGCCATCTCTTAAACCAATGCCACTGTGCTACGACTTTATACTCGATACACAGATGCACACTTTATTAATTTTCTAAAATTATGTAGATCTAACTATGTAAAAACCTATTTTATATATTAATTTCAAATTGTAGCACTACGTACCACAACAATGTATTATTATATCTTAGGCACTTCTCACTAAGATTATATCTTTTGCTCCGTAGGTTATCTCATATCGTCATAAAACAGAAAACTGTTATAATTTTTGTATCTACAGTTCCGAAACATTTCTTCTTTGCCGATAAAATTCTCAAGCTTTCTCAAGAACAGCCATTAAAATCAAAATAAAACTTGCTTCAAAGACTTAATGCTCAAAGAAAACTTTAGTATGCACAGTGTCTTTCATGCATTTATTATTTTATCTGTAAAAGTTTCCAGAGAGTCAGTCAACAAGAAGAAAGTCATAATTGCCTGGAAATTATTTACATGTTCTGGATGGAATAAACTGATTTCGTGTTGCGAACTGGTCTCCGTAGTCTCAAAGATTGTGACCTTATATTCGTAGGCTACACGTGCTTCGAACGGATACATACGATTACATGTACAATAACTGACAAAATGCAAATAATGCATTGTACAAAGGCTCCCATCATGGAAACTTTAATTTTAATTTTCCTTGAGGCTACAAAGCTGTCGTGAAAGACTTTAAAACTAACAACATATTTCGAAAACGTAATTCAATATAATATCTCAAAATACTTAAGTAATTATCTCTTACTAGCAGTTAAAAACCCGAAAATCATCAAAATCCGCCACCGAGCGTTGTAGAAAGAAAAAAAAATTGTGTGCACGCGGTAGAAGTTAAACCTTCAGAAATCTAAAGTAGAAAAGAATGGGGAGGCTACAAATCACCGCACAAAGAGGAGACCGACTAATGTAATCATTCTCTCGCAGGTTGAATCCTATAAATGTACGCGTTTGTCTCTTTTTAGTGTCGCTTTTTCGTTTCATCGAGTTTGAAATCACAATGGTGCTAAAGAAGTTTTCACTTCAAAAAAAGATTTGATTTTAGTTTTTTTTTTACATCTGTATTTTTCATGTACATTTTGATACTTAATAAAACATTACGATAAATTTTGGCTACCTTTAAATATTTAAAGAGTTCAAAGTTCGATCGTCATTAAAATACAGGAAAATGTCTAAAAAAATTGTTTTACATTTCGCCAAAAAAAAATTATGTTGACTCCAATTTTAAATTAAATGTGATGAGCCAAGTCCTTTTCCAAAAAAAGATTTTTGCTATTTCTTCAAAATAGGCAAATTTACTTTGTGGCGTCATCATTAATTTAATGAAAAACAAATAGCTTTGTGTAACACCACTATTTAATTAACAATATCAACATGTTTCACAAAGATTTTTGCGATTAAAATATATCGAGAAATCTGAAAAATATGTGGTCTTAAACAAAGAACTTGTTTCGTTTTTTTTTTAATGTCAAACCACAAAGTGTTTCCTTTCTTCTATAATGAAAAATTTATTTTTATTTTTTGCTTTTGCTTTATTATTATATCGTTTTTATAATGTAATGTGTTCGCATTGCTTTCAAATAAATGTTCCTTCAATCGAACGCCATTACTATTTCTGTTTAGGTTTTCCGAATCAAAGCAAATCCAGTGCAATATAGATAAGTAGTCTTATAAAACAGTCTAAACACAAAGAAGAATTTGTTATGCAAAGGACGATCTCAACTCCGGGGTAACGGACGTGCATTTTAGATTGCAGGTGTTTCGCCAGTTAAGCCTTTAGTTTACAAAATCCAAAAGCATCGCAGCCCTAAACATCTTATAAAAGGGGTGACATAAAACCGCATTACTTGAAAAGCAGCGATTAGTTTCTGGGTACTTTTTGATTCATTCTGTTAAATTGTTTGCCAATTTAGTTACTAATTAATATCATCAAGATTGAGTTGTAACCAAAGTACCAAGCACAAGAGATTCAACACTTTACAGAAATTACAGCCGTGTTCATTTTGCACTGCAAGAATAAAGTAGATTCTTGTGTGATACCATGTTTCTTCCTAGTGATGCTTAAAATGGTAAGCATTCTGTATATAAAAGTTAAGTATTAAAATAATAAGGCGGTAAGACTACCTCTTCTCTCAAAAGTTACGGTTTGAAGACAACGAATTTCATATTAAAATGAATGAATGCAAATTTTCCGGAATGGGAATTACTACACTTTCTGCGGTATGTTATAATTTTGTGAGATACCACTATCCGAAATATTTTATGTGTTATACTATATGTATGCATAATTTATATGTTTTGCTGTGAAATCACTTAATTTAAGATTTTCTCTAAACGGGTTCTTGATCAGAATAGCCGGCGCTCCTAGTTCCCATCCTTATTCTCCGTATTTCTTCTTCATCCAGTAAGCAATAGGGCTTTGAAATATTAATGTAACTATCAAAAAGCCAAACAAGACAAATAAGGGCTTGAAAAAATAACGTTTCATCTCGGAAAAACAGATGGTAGTTGGGATAACATGTTAACATAAAAAAAATGTGTGCAGTTCACACGCGGTAGAAGTGAAACCTTCAGAAAACAAAAATAGACAAGAATGGGGAGGCTACGAAGCACCGCACAAAGAGGAAACCAATAGGCTACAAAGCACCGCTCAGAGGAGAGCGATTAGTCTTTCTCATTCTCTCGCAGGCTAAATTCTATAGATGTATGTGTTCGTCTCTTTTCAATGACGCTTTTTCGTTTCATCAAGTTTCAAATCACAACGGTGCTAAAGAAGTTTTCAATTCAGAAATGTGTGTGCAGTTCGTACGCGGTAGAATTGAAACCTTCAGAAAACTAAAGTTGACCAGAGTGGGGAGGCTACGAAGCACCGCACAAAGAGGATACCGATTATTCTATCTCATTCTCTCGCAGGCTAAATCCTATAGAAGTATGTGTTTATTTCTTTTTTGTCGCTTGTTCGTTTCATCGAGATTCAAATCACAACGGTGTCAAAGAAGTTTTCATTTCAAAATTATCTCATATTTTCATGATTACTTTTATTTCGTGCTAGAATAATAAGAAATTAATCAAATTAATTTTAGTTGATGGGGGTTACATGGTGTCAGACTTGCAAATGTGTAAATGGAAGACGGCGATGAAATTGTATCTAAAAGCGAGCACGTAGGTATCGCACTTTGAAAATAATCTTTCCGTCTCAAATTGATACAGCAATTTGCATTCACGCTGCTACACTGTCTCAGAGCAAACGCGAGTGGTTTCTCGGGGAGTTGTAACGGGAGAGGAGACGATGTGCAACCTGCGGAGGCTGGGAATAGAAAACGTAAGATGAGAACATCTCAAGCAGGCAATCGTCTCCACTACGGGGCAGGTAGTCACTAGTAGCTAGTAGCTAGTAGCTAGCTGGAGGACCTAGCAGGTACCAGATAGCACCTACGTACATAGCAGCTTGTATCTAGTCCCCGCCTCGTTCCGGAGAAGATTGCAAAATAATTAAATTACAATTATTGTGCAGGCAGATTGGATGCTAATGAAAAATAAGTATAAGTTTTGTCAAAATTGCTTGCTGGAGAGAAAAATGACCGGAGCAGCATCGTGTTACTAAAATTAGGTAAGTAAGCATTTATTAATGTTTTTCAGACATGAAAATTTTAACAATATTGCATTCAATTTGGGAGGCGAGAATGGGTACCGCCTCTCCGGAAACCTTTAATGGTCACCCCAATGGGTTTGCTACGTTTGGTGATTTAGCAGGGATACCCGGGCTAATGGGGTGAGGTTTGTGTAGGTCTTGGAGGCGGATGGACAGGACACACTGAACCCCAGTTTCCTACCCACCCCTTAAACCCTTTTCCTTCCCAGAACTCTCCTTTTCTTCCTTTCATTAAAAAAACCCTCCACACAGCGTCCCAAAAGATGACATAGCGCCTGAGGGAAATAATTTTCCTCGGGGCCTCCTGTGTGGAGTTCATGTAAAAAAAAATCGTTCTTTTAGCATAGCCTGTTGAATACCTACGTAAGGCGTCCTCCGTATCGTAACGATCAGAACCAAACTGTTATAAAGAATTGTTTGCTATTTGATTACTAATTTAGAATTTAAGAATTAGAATATAAATTTTATAGATAAATATATAAAATATGTTTAAATAAAACCACTTTATTAATTGTTAAACTAGCCTTGGATTAACGTGCCTTCACAGGGTTTGTATTTTTTTTAAATCGATAACTACTTACCCACTTCTGTTCGGACCCACAAAATTTCCATGTTCCTGTGATGAGTCATGGGTTCACGGTATTAGTTTTTTTAAATATTTTTAGCTCAGTGTATAGACCAACGCCCCGGAAAGCTAAAGTCCCGGGTTCAATTTCTAGATGCGACCGAATATTTTTTTGTTTTAACATTTTTATATCGGTAGGTATAGATCAAAAATCATTTTGATCTATAAATATTTTGATCAAAATATCACGGTCTTCTTTTGAGTTGACCAGCCTTGTCAATGTTGAATAATATCCATAATTAATCGAGTGTTGATTGATGAAGAGCAGTTCATTATTTCTAAGTCTACGTGAAGTTATTTAATTAATAAAGATCAACTTACATAAAAAAAATAATTTTGAAAAGGGATGAGTTGATTATACATATATCACGGATTTTCTAGAAACGACTGTCGTGAAAAGACCTATATATTGAAAGCATGTAATTATGAAGAGGTTGGAAAAACTCAACGTTCTCTTGACTCTTCCAAAAAATGGTCACCGATTTGAGAGATTTATTTTTTGACGCCAGAATCAATCAACAATAAAATTATTTTCCGGAAAATTATCGCTCAATCATTGCTTTGTCTGTTTTGGCCTAAGCCATTCACAGTGAATAAACCACGGAGTTTATTTCCAGATTTAAATTGTAATGAACTCCTTGGTAATCCTTTTGTGAAATATGATTGACTTTTGATGTCCTAAGCAACTAAATAATTAAACTTTGGCTGCGAGGCTTTAATTTTACAGCTAATCTATTTCTTAAACACTCTTACGATAATCGCTTCTCCCAACTTCGCAATTTGGTAAACCTCCGGAATTCGGGAGATTACCGCCATTGCTGGGCCGGGACCAAAATTGGGAGGGATTAATAAGTTCATAATAATTATCTAATAATCGTATTTTCAGAAAACTGACTGCTGAAATGAAAGATGAAATCCCGTTAATGAAATCTTTATAAATCTTTGATTAAGTAATAACAGGAAACCATCAAGAAATTGAAAAATAACCGTAAATTTTATATCTGCTGGAAATAAAGTGAAAAATCAAGCAAGTGTTAAAATGTAGCACAATTACCTACGATGTTTGAATACTATAATCGAAAATTCTAAATATATATCGAAATATTTTTTGGTACCTAAGTGTGGGTATTTAGGTACCTTTCCTCAACAGTATTCTTCTGGGTATGAATATTATTTTATTTTTAACAACATCGTCAGTTATTGAAAGCCAAAAGATCAAATTTCTTCCGGGATATGAATTTGACGGGTTTCCATGGGTAGATTACCTGACCTGTTTTACATATTATTCGACCAAAAATTCAAATTGTAGGATAGTTTGGCAATAAGTGTATACCTGCATGAAAATATTAAAATAATATAATAAAACAATATCCAAAACAACCCTTTTAAACAAAAAAACAACATTTTACCATACAAATGAATTCTCAGTAGATACACTTGGCATACAGAGGTTCCCAGGCAACTTTCAGGTCGGGTTAGGTTCTTAGTTGTTTTCCTGGACCCCTTCAACCCATTTCCCCTAACTCTCCTTTCGACCCCTTGCTTGTACCCTCCGAGAGACAACTCGAGCTATTAAGACTGAGCGGAAAACAAAATAAGTAAAGGCTGCTTCAAACCGACAACAATTCAATTTAAGTTTGTGAAGCTATTTCAATTACTTTATCCAGCGTGATTTATTTCAAGTGAGCTGCGATATTTATAAGTGGGCGGGAAAACAATGGCCTCCGTGGTCGGGTGGTTACTATCCTTGGCAGGTTCAAATCCCGGCGAACGCAAGTAAATTGTGATTGATTCATGTGTTATTCCAAAGTGGGGGTACTCTAATTATCCCTCTGGTGGAAGACCACTGTTCAGAATTGAAAAGTTCTTGAAATGATTTAGTCTATTTTGTGACCAGATCTGAAAAGTCAGGAACTTCCACGCCTTCCTCTTCTCCATCTCCTTACTCACCTCACTACATTCAGCCTCACAACACACCCCAATTGGTGATGCTATAGTCTCACTGATTCCTGGCGGTGGGGAGTAGATAGCACTCATGTGCGTAACTCAAATAAAAATAACTATAATATAATAGAATGGTACATGAAAAAGGATTTTCCAAAATAACTCGAACGTTAAATATTACAACACTAAATTTCAATAAAATATTTTTAAACGTCCTTCTTCATAGGTCAAACATATTCTGAAAATATGTATAATTGTATAATGTACTCGTTAAGCTTTTTGTCTGGTTAGTTAAAACCTTTATATTTTTATCAGATATTATAAGAATTTCCTTGGATCCTGCTAAGTACATACTTGAATAAAATATCAAGCTTCATTACCCGAGATTACAGTGAGAGCTCTTCCATCCGTAATGTATTAAAATACTATCGCAAACCCGTGATAAATTACGGGATTGTAAGTTTTGTTAAACTGAAAGTATTTATGAAAATAAATTTAACTTAGGGTCATTCCGTTTCAAAATAACAAATTTACGAATGTCAGTAAATGTGAAAAATTACGTCATCTATCCAAGTCGAGTTATATTCATACTTATCGAACAAAAAGTGCAACAATTATTTAATTATTTATTAATAATTGCCCTTTTTCGGAGCCTTTACACAAATAGCATAGTTAGAAATAACCATTATTTATTGTACATAACTGAACTGCGCAATCACAATATTTTATATTGTTTAAAGATAAATTGAAGATGTCCACTGACTTGGTAAAATTGTTTCCATCCATTAGTATTCCGGGCAGAAAAGAACGCATATGGTAGTTAGTCCCAGAATTTCTGCACTGAAATAAATCCTCACTTCTAGTATTACGTAGTGGAATCCGGAAGCTTATCAATTCAAGCAACTCCGGACTATCAACTAATTCATTTAGAATTTTTTATAAAATAGCAAGTCAGTGGAAATTCTTCAGTCTGACAATTTGAGCATATGCATAACGTTTACAATAGTGTTGTAGTTCAACATAATTACTGGAATACCAATTTTTAAATTTAGAAAACGTAAGAATATGTTTTGTTTTCTTTCAACAACTTGTACAAGTATATTATAATGTGGGTTCTAGACGGGAGAGTTGTACTCAAGTTGACTTCTAACAAAGGCAAAATTTAAGAGTTTTTACACTTCATATTGTTAAAATTTCTACTTATAAATCCTAACATTTAGCCCTTATTCGAGATTTCTGTTATGTGGTTTACGAAAAGTGATTCCTAAGTATTTAATTTGTGTTAATGTCTCAAGAGCATTGTTATCAATGTTGTATTTTACGAAGAGGTTAGACATTCAAATAATGTGTGTACAAATGAAATGTCTATATGACACGACGGGTTAATTCATATGAGCATCTACAAACATAAAAAAGAAAGAAGTTCACATTTCGAATAAAGAATTATTTATTAATAAAATTATTTTGGTGCCACTTAATCGCTAGTCTGATATGATAAGTAGTTCCAATAAATTGGTTCAATTTTGAATTTAAAGTTAGTTAAACTTAAATATTTCACATTACTAACCTACTTATTCACGTCACCGACAGCCGAAATTATTATGTTTGAACGGCCACTAAAGACACAATTTTTTTGAGGTTTGACAACCTCTTTTAATTTATCGGTATCAGGTCGTAAGCAGAAGCCAGGTCGCTGCGCGAAGTAACCTCAATATGAATCGAATATCAAAATTGGTTTGACACAAACAGCATCCAGCACGAGTCGCACTTCCGCCCTTCTACTTTATGATTGCATTGCACAAAACTATCTTCCATTGCAGAAATACTCGTCGGTGGTTCGACGTCCACAAATCCTCTTTGATCTCATAAATAAATCCATATCGACGTTGTTCACAAATAAATGAGCGAGATAAAAACAATAAAGTTCGCTCTCCGCTCCAAAACGAAGTTTGGCATTTGAAAATTTTCTGTAGTAGGGAAACTGAAATAAATCAAAACTTTACTGTTTAAAGTTTAAACCTCCACAATGAAGATATTCGATGACAAAGCGAGCCAGATATTCTGGAATGTTGTCGACTTTCTCACAAACATTTTGTGTTCAAAAGTTGGTTCTCAAATATTTAACATGCATAATAATAAATTGCTGTAGAAGAATATTTTCCGAAATTAAGATCCGTTTTATGTATGTAAGTTCCAAACCAACTTCATTACCAACTTCTAGATAATAGTTACACGTAATCTATTTTAATTTCAAATTTTCATGCAATTTTTTATAAAAAAACCTCTCTTTTTATAACTTTTGAAAGTTATTCCCATCAATGTTATATATCATTAAAGAAGAAGATAACAATAATAATCTAAACGAAAATACAAAAGTGAACAAGGCACAGAAAAATAAAAAAAGATGATGGTCAACTGTCAACGGTCAGCGGTCAACGGTCAACCGGACCAAAAATTTCTTTCTCTCTCAAAAATTTTTCTTTCTCAAAAATAGAAAAAGATAATGGTCAAAAAGACAACTTTGACTTGAACCCAGAACCTCTCGTCTAACCAGAATGCGATTACCAAATATACGGAAAAAAAAGTTGAAAATAATATTGTTAATTTCAAAATTTGAAATATGAGATTGACAAATATGAAGGTTTAACAGAAGGTGGCAATGGCGGAATTGGTAAACGCGCTAGTCCCGGTTAGACGAGAGGTTCTGGGTTCGAGTCCCAGTTGCGACCATTATCTTTTTCTACCTTTCTGTGTCTTTTTTCATTTAGATTATTATTGTTATCTTCTTCTTCAATGATAAATTTTAATTGTTAATCTTGTAATATTAGCCTTAACACGTTTCACTCGGTATGATAGGTATGACCAAAAGTATTGAAAATATTGCCAATATTTAGTTTCTGAACTAGATGTAGGTGATGACAGATGGTTTGCATTTTAGCCTAAAGCGAGCTAAATAACGGCACGCGGAGAATCACACCGATTTATATTAATCATAGTTTAAATTACGTGTAAATTACTTTAAGCAACTTGAAGCGGGAGAACATATAATATGATTTTCTAGGAATAACCAACCAGTGCGGTTTCAGACCAACTTAATTAACAACTACCGTATAATAGTTACATGTAATCTGCGATATAAATTTTAATTATTGAACCTATTCCTATAATATTAGCCTTAATATGTTTGACTCAGTATGATAGTTAGTTTCGTAATGGAGACAAAGTGACGTTAAATATACCATTAGCGAAGACGTATAAAATCGTAATGGCCCTTTCCTCGGACAGCTCTCGTGGCTCGTTCTCTGTAATATGTGTGTCTCATAAGAACCATAATCATCGCTTTTAATATGGCCGTTTACAATGGGACTGTCCATTACGTCTTGTAGTTCCTCCTTAATGATAAGTGGTGTGGTGATAAGGCCAGGGGTCCTCCCACCCTTGAGCTTCAAGAGGCTACGTATTACGCTACCTACTTCACTACCTTACTACCTCGTTACCCTGCAGCAAGGGGAGCAATATCGGGCGTTAAAGAAGGTGTGTGGGGTTTGTTAAAAATAACCTTTCATCAAAAATTCTGTAATAAAAGCTACTTGATCAATGGATGGTGATAGTTGATGGTAAATGGTGTTCCTTCCCACGGCCGTAATTTGATGTATTAGAGTCTTATTCTAGAATTAATGTTTTTTTCTAAACATGTGTTTTCTTTGTTAACGTGAGTTTTATAAATGTATTGGAAGATGAAAAATTTATAATTAAATAAAATTCGTAATTTTGATCTGTCTTCTTCTTGCCACGTAATAAAAAATCTGCAAGCGTTTGGCTATCAAAAACTTACAAACGAGTATAAAACATGTAAAATATTATATTTATACTTTTTTTAAATCTACAAATATATTTTACGTAGCTCCTGTGGTACTGATTAAATTTTAATTATGATATCAGAAAAAAAACATTTTCATATTTTACTAGCTCCCCAGAGTTGCCGGGTTTTACGCAAAGTTTTTCGAAATCAGATGTATATAGTAAACTTCCCCTTATTTTGTAAGTCAAGGGTGGAAAAATTCATCAAGAAGGAAATTCTGCTTTAAGGGGTTGGGAAAAGGGACCGCAGTGGTTTTTGAAAATTTCATGCAGAGTGGAAGATTCTCTCAGTATCGCTCTGGAGTACCACCATTCAAAATTGAAATGTCGCTTGAAATGACTTTAACCTTGTTTGGTGATCAGATCTGAATAGCCAGGTACTTCTCTACCTTCCTCTTTCCCATCTCCTTCCCTTCCCTACTACCTTCAGCCTCACAACATACCCCAAATGGGGATACCGTAGTCTCAGTGGCTCCAGACGGGAACAGTTGGGACCCATGTGCGGTATTAACAGTTAAAAAAAATAATACAATCACCTTATTTCGAAGGTCGAGTGTGAAAAATGGCAACGGACATCGACATCAAAACCAACATCGGAGTAAAACTGTTCTTCTTAAAAAACCAAAGTCACGCTGCCAAAGACAATTTGGGAGGCGGGATTGGGTACCGCCGCCCCAGGAACATTTTTTGGATAACCAACACCTCTGCCTTAGGTCACCCCAAGTTGTTCGCTACGTTTGGTGATTTAGCAGGGGTGCCCGGGTTCATCGGGTGAGGTTTGTCTAGGTCTTGGACCAGGACATACTGAACCACAGATTCCTACCCACTCCTTAAACCCCTTTCCTTCCCAGAACTCTCCTCCCCTCCTTTTCCTTAAAAAAACTCTCCACACAGCATCCACAAAGATGACATAGGCCCCGAGGGAAATTATTATCCTCAGGGCCTTCTGTGTGGAGCTCACGTAAAATAAATAAAAAAAGACACTATATCTAGAAGTGCGTTTTCAATGTTTAGTAATTTGCAATTTGATTTAGATACCAGAAAGTGCTCTAGATATTTGAATGCTGTGAATACCAATATCAGATGTTCTAAATTGATTAAATTGTGACCTATTGAAGAAGACAAAATATTTTTCTTTTTGCCAGGAAATCGATAAACAATCTTTATTCCTGAGCGATTTACAAATTTGACGTAGGCACTTCCAGCATTAAACCCAACATATACACCTATAGAAATAGACGGTAAATATAAAACAACAAAATCAACTTTGAGAAAAGTATCTCCATACGTTCTCGTAATACGTACCTAATACAAAGAAAAAATATTTATTCCCGATAATTTTTTTTTTCAAAACGTTATTTCCATGGGCTTTAAGTGAATATTTAATTCAGTGGCAGTCATTGGTATACGGTAATTTAGATCAGCGTTCGTCAGCCGTTTGGTTTCTTATATATAACCTGGATCTTACTTTGGCAACCCACGAGTGTATCTACAAGTAAGTTTCAGCAGACACAAATGCTAAGTCCTTAAACTGAGTTGAATTATTTACCTGATCAAGTAGACGATTCGTGCACATATCTTCGGTGCAGTATAACAATAATATTCAATTTAATGTACGTAATTGATACCATATTTACCGTATTAATACATTTTATATTTTATTAATTTTTTTTTATTTTTATTTTATTTTATTTTATTTTATTTTTATTTTTATTTTATTTTATTTTATTTTTATTTATTTTGGAAAATCAACAGATATATTACACTTATAATAATAACCTTAATAATATACATAAAATCCAATGATAGATTTTCACATAATTAAAATTATAATTAAAAAGTAAAACAAAAAAGTAAGGGTCCTGTACCCGTAAGAACTTAAAAATATAAAAATTATTCAAAAAAAAGATATCAAAACACAATATAAACTATAATAACCTGCTTACTAAATTTCAACATGGAGTATTCTCACTCCACAACAGCAATAATAATAATATGTACATTGTACACACCTACAACTCAACAGTTAAGTCGAATGACAAGTATGCAACTGGAAAGGATTCACAGCAATATTATGGTAACTTGCAACACGGTCAAAAAATCATTTAATGTTGGCTATGACATACTTTTTTAAGGAACTTAAATTACATGAGAATATGTCTACATTATTAAAATTCTTATCAAATACATTGCATGTTCTGAATATAAAAGCATTTTGTCTGAGATTAGTAGAACATTTTTGAAGATGAAAAAGTGATTTTTCTCTGTTTCTAACACCTGGGACTCTAAAATTAATCTCAGCCAAAAGGGGCGAACAATCAATAAAACCATTGATAATTTTATGAAGATATATTATATCTGCAGAGTCTCTTCTAATTTTTAATGGTTTAAGTTCATAAAGGTCCAACGAGCTGTTTATGTCACGATAACCAATATTAAACTTGAAATTTAAATGATAAACAAATTTTCTTTGTATGGCTTCAATGCGTTTAATATAAATATTATATTGAGGATTCCATATCTGAGAAGCAAATTCAAGATGACTGCGAACATATGAAAAATACAATATTTTAAGAGTTTGAATGTTCTTGAATTCTTTTCCAATACGGAATAAGAATCCTAACATTCTAAGGGCTTTCTTCACAATCATGTTAATATGTGCCTCGAATGTGAGTTTACTATCAAGTAGAACACCTAGATCACGAATTTGAGTAACCCTTTTGAGTGATTGGTTCGCTATAAGGTAGTTATGGTCAAATTTAATTTTATTTCTAGTGAAGGTAATCACATAACATTTAGAAGTGTTCATGTTGAGATGATTAATTATACAGTAGAAATTAAGTCTATGAAGATCTTCCTGTAATTTAATGCAGTCGATGATAGAGTTAATCGGTAGATATATTTTCATATCATCAGCGAAGAGTAGAACTTTTGCATAATTAAAGCATTTTATAATGTCGTTGATGAAAATTGTAAATAGCAACGGTCCCAGGTGAGATCCTTGGGGTACACAATAATTAATCTTGATATTGGTGTAGCCGCATCAAAAGACTCCAACAAAATATTCATACCTACTCCGCGTTGGTACGAATTTGTTTTTTAAACTTACCCCAGACGTACTCATAATTTATTTTAATTGTTTTACACTGGGTTGGTGAGAAGCAACTTAGAATATAATTCTACTATCTGGGCTCCATTTTATAAAACCCACCAACATAGAAACAGAGAACTTTTTTTTAACCACAAATTTAATCTTCATGAAACCTTCGTAAACGTAAAAAAAATAAATAAACAAAAAACATAGTGCGGGCTTACGTACTGTACGTAAGTACGTTAAGAGACGTACTTCACTTAATTTAACCAGTGATTCCTGACATTATTCGGAGTTAAAAATATTTATGAAATTTTAGTCTACGGTGACAATTTTAGACTTTTTTTTCAAATAAAACATAAAAAATCAGTACGTATTCGACAGTTAAGGTAGGGGTGAGGGGTTGGGTAGGTACTCGGCTGAGTGACAGGTGATGACGTTTGTAAATTTTTTTGTTTGGTATTGGGAAAAAAAATTGATGAGGTGATGTTTCACAAAAAACGGCGCTCTACAAAATATCATATTATTTTTATTACTGTGATCCAAAAGTCACTGGAGATCAAAATACCATTTACATTTTTTACTTGAGATAATGTCAGGAATAAATGATTAAAGTAAGTCAACAACGTCCCTAATATCCTGTGTAGATAAAGAGGGAGACATAATATAAAATACAACAGCGAAATGGTTAGTCTAGCTTAAACATAATAGGACAACACATACAAAAGAAAGAGACAGAGCAGAAAGGTTTAGAGGGAGTAGGATTGTTTAAGGATTTATGTGGAAATATGTACTCCTACCTAATATAGGACCTAAGAACAAATTGCTTTGCTTATGGAGCATTACATTCAGTATTAACGTGTAATCTAATGCCAGAGCATATTAACATCGGTGCTGTGCTGTGATTAGAGGTGTGATTTTTTTCAAACAAATGGTTGGCGAATTTCGAAAAAAATTGTGTGGTGATTTCAACAACTGAGATTTTCTTTGATTCTAAAATTGATTGGCTTTGTGTGTTGTCATAAAATGCCGAAAAGTCTACACAATTTATTTCGCTTGGCTTACTTGATCGTCGTCATCACAATGATTTGTTTTTTTTTTAAATTTTGTTTCATTAAATATTATAATGTCAAACCAAAAAGTGATTCCAAAGAAAATATTTAAAAAACCATTTTATTTATGAGTTTTGAGGTTTAAGGCCTTACAAACTTTAGAGCTCATCAATGAAAAAATTTACTGAGTAATAATTCTTGCAGGTGGTACTTTATTAATTTAGTATTAGTACACATACTCCCTTAGTATTAATGTTAGAATTCATATAGATGGTATTTATTAATTTTGTATTTTTACATATACTCCCTTACTATTAACGTTAGAATTCATATAGATGGTATTCATTAATTTAATATTAGTAGACATACTCCCTTACTATTAACGTTTCAAATTTTATACAACAAATTAACAAATTACCAAGCATTAATGGTTGTTTATCAGTGGTGTAAAATTAATTTTATTAATGTTTATTAGTAAGACCCTTAATCATTGAATGTTTCCCTATTGAATTAAATACCCAATTAAAGGCTTCGACTAATTGAATAATATGAAGAGATATCAATGCATTTACTTCATTACATTTGAGGTCCAACACAGTATATCGTAGAAGTAAAAATATAATCGATTCTAGTAAGGAATCGCCGGAGGACGAACCTTTTATAGTATAAATCAATAAACGCTGTAGCTAAAAGAACTTCTCTTTTAAGGGCATTTCGGCACCGGTTCTGTGCTTTGGAATCTATTGTTTTCCTTCGCGATTTTGCTCTTATAAATAATTTAATCATCTCCTTCCTCGGGGTATATTGACTGACATAAATAAGTTACGTTACATTTCGGTCTGGGCTGTGTGAGAATAGTCAACATATAAAATATGGATTTGCCACCCTGTGTCGCTCGGAGGTTATGTAATGCCCTTTCTTGCACCTGACTAGGAAGTGGAGGATGCCGTATTTTAGACATTTATTGGCAAATATAAATATGGAGCCTGTCACTCCAGGCGGAAGATTAATGTTTCTATTTCCAAAAGTGCATTTTGCAAGGATGTGAACATTTGCACATTGTTTTCGTTTTACGGTAGCAGAATATTAATATTTATTTCACACGAAGATATTTATCCAAAAAATCATCATATTATTTTTTCAATTTTTACGGTGTAGTTTGATTAAGGTAGAATTTGACTATTACTTCGATCAAACGATCGAGCATTGTGAAAATATTTCACATACCACCATTGTATCGAATGTGTTATGGAGATACCGCTCGTGATACCTATCGTGAATAATTATCAAACATAAAATATTCTACTTTGAAACGTTGCATCATCAAAAATCAGTTTCACAATCAATTACAATAGTGCAAGAGATGATTCATGCTCCCTAATTTGAATTTCACCATTGAAACATTGGTAACGGAGATGAGTCACAGTCAACAGGAATTACACAATGATTAATTAATTGATTATTTTACAATTTCGATGGATTTGTGTAATGTTGTGAAATAAGCTAAGCTGCCACCATAAAAAGATTGCAAAAAAGCAACGGCTTTCAGTCATTACTATCAGCAAGTTTGAGAAACATCTCTGCAAATTCGCCTACCTGAACAATCTTGGACGATTCAAGACGCCAGTCTCGCCGTCACCAGTTGGAGCTCCAAAACTTCAAACACCCGATGGAACATCACCTACAAAACGCTGCGCTGAGCCCTGGCCATCTTGCTCCGGGCTGAACGCCCGGGGCCCCCTTGCACCGAGCCTGTTCTGACGCTGATACCTGAGCCCTGGCCATCTTGCTCCGGGCTGAAGTCCCGGGTCCCCCTTGCACCTAGCCTTGGATGCTGGTGCCGGATATTTCCAATTCTCTTTCATGTTTCGGTCTGCCTCTAGCATTTTTTCAAATAATAGCCATCCCACCACAGTCTTCGAAACTTATTAACATGTTTAATACGGAAGTTTCATGTTCAGTTGGACTGTTAAATTTTATGAAATCATTGAGAAAGGGTTGTTCAAAACCCTTATGAATCTCATGTTTATAGAGCCACGTGTAGAGCCAATTTAATACGTGTAACTTTCTGAATCTTCTGTCCGCTGTTCCAATTCGTCTCCAATCGCCCCTTTACCCTTATATTTGTTCTTCCTTTCAATGGAGTTTATCCGGGCCGGTAAAACTAATCATCAAGACAAAAAACATAGCCAACTTAAACCTTTTCATGAAGCTAGACCACATGGGCGGTTTTCTCATTTTGGGGTGTTCAGCTAGCTTGGATTATTTGATTGCAGAGAAAAACAACAGATTTGACTATTACAAACTAAGAACGTGCAGACGGCTTAAAGAGAAAGGAAAAAAAAAACTTGAATTCACAATAGCTCCGAACCCAACGGGGTTTCAACACTCCAACAGCAAAAAATATAAGTTTTTAGATCTTTTATCAGTCATAGAATTGTAAGTTGGCATCACTTAGAAGTAAAGTACCTCCTCTTTTCAATTTTTATTCAAACCTACACAATATTCCGTAAGCCCTTGTGTATTAGAGCGTACGAGTGAATTTTCTCAAATTGCAACGGTAAGTCAAATCCTGGATTAAAAAAAAATAAGAACAAAATTTTTTGTTTAACTAAGCGTGACCAATTACCATGGCGGTATGATTTTCGCCTTTTGTTTTTTAAATTAATTTGTTTTACGCCAAAGGGCTATTACATAAATATAGGTAGTATAGCTTAACATGGGAAATAATTTTGAACGTGAGAAAGAAAAAATAAAAATGAAATTTGATTTTGTGAATTATTTTCCCTTTTTGGTCTCTGGTAGGTTGACATGTTGTCCTTGTATTGTTTTGTATTTATGATACTTATATAGTGAAATTGCATAGCGTGGATTAACTAGATGATCATTTGTGGAAAAGTATGTGGAAGGATTAAGTTTTTTCCTGTGCGGAAGATTTAACCCGGACATAAAGTCAAAAGAACAATTAAAAATAATACGCTCACAATACAAGACGGTTTTATTTACATTCAACAAGTGGGAGCACTAGGAAACGAATAAATATGTTGATTTAATTTATTATGGGTAAAAAATAAAAAAAAGCATACACTTAATAAAAAAATAAACTAAACTTACAGTTACAAATAGATGCTGTTAATATTAAAGAAATTAGCCAATACTTTATAAACGCGTTTGTCCACAGAACATAACAGGCATGAAATAGGGGAGCTATAAACCCGAATTGATTAGGTCAGGGATGAAATTTTTATATGAATTATTTATAGGGCAACTGAAAAAAATGTGATTGAGGTCCTCCTCACCAAGACGACATTCACACATGGCACAATTCTTAACATGTGTTTTTGTCAGGTGAACATTGTGGCAGTATTGCCCTTATCCGCATGCGGCAAGTGGAGGATTTTGAAAATTTGTTCAAAGAATGTCTGGAAAACCAAGGTTTTGAAAGAATCGTTGGCTATATTATGAAAAAATTATATCCATTTGTTTTACTAGATTCATCCCGATGATTCTGCCATGCGGAAATCATTTTTTCTTTCAATTTTATGCCGATAGGTTTAAAAACAGATAACCAAAGATTTAAAAAGATTATGTAACTTTATTATTGAACAAAAAGATAACAATAATAATCTAAACGAAAACATGAAAGATAACAAGATACAGAAAAATAGAAAAAGACAATTGTCGCAACTGGGATTGGAACCCAGACCACTCGTCTAACCGGGATGTGCGCGTTAACCAATTTCTTTATTGCCACCTTCTGTCAAACCGTCATATTTGTCAATCTCATATTTCAAATTTTGGAATTAACAATATTATCTTCAACTTATTATTTTTTTCCATATACTGGGCAACTACCCTTTTTATTAGAAATATTTATTTTAAGAATTGTTGGTGATCAGAGCGTTTTTGAAATATGTTTATCTTTGTTTGTTTGTTAACTACATTTATTGACTTAGTAGGAGTGCGGTTTGTCCAGGTTTTGGCGAGGTATACGTTTAACCACTTGCTGCGTGGGGGGTCGGAAGAGGTGAGTCGGGTTGAGACAGATCCATTATTCATCATATGCATTGCAGCGGGAGGATTGGATTAATTTTTCCCTCACTCCTGGACACACTGACCCATAGATTCCTTCCCATATTTTTTCCTTCATCGATCTTCCTCTCCTTTCCATTTCTAAAAAATGGAAAATTATTTTCTTCGGTTTGGAGTTAATGTGGCTAAAATGATTAAAAAATATATTCAAAAATGTATATATGATGTATAGGATGGACAACGGATAACGACCTACGTGGTCGAGAGGTAAGGATCTCGACTATCGGTCGGAAGGTCGCAGTTTCGAATCCCGGCGTGCGCAAGTAAATGTAATTGATTATGTGTCATTGTCCCGTTGACAAACTGATATCAATCAGTTTAACGGAACTTATTTGAAAAATGTAAATAAATAATTTTTATAATAATAAATAAATAAGGAAAATTAATTGATGAAAAAATTTTAAAAATACAAAAATTGCACAAATTATTTATTTAAAATAAAATGTAGCATATTTGCGCCACGTTCCAGAATGAAACGTGCCGCAAATACTAATCCAAATAATAATCAGCATCATCCTGGTGAAAGACCACCAGTTGCTTGAAATGGCTTTGCCGTGTTTGGTGTTTGGTGACTCTATCTAAATAGCCAGGTACTCCTTCACTTTCCTCTTCCTCTTCCCCATATTCTTCCCTTCCCACTACCTTCAGCATCACAACATATCTCAATTGGGGATGCCAGAGTCTCACTTGCCTCAGACGGGAGCAGTTGGGACTCCTGTGCGGTACTCGTAGAAAAATATTGAAAAAGGAATTATCCGAGAGATATAGATCGTCTCTCAATAAAAAAGAGTCCTCTGGTGGAAACATCCTGGAAATCAAGCAGAAAACTATTTGATCAATTAGGAATCTAACTAACATATTTTCTATATTTCTTTCGCCACAGGGCGGTAGTCACCAAACAAAACCATTGCCGCCCATTCTATCAAAATGGGATGGCCAATACTAAATGAATATCGTTCGGGATCCCTTTGTCTAAGGTCTCAGTTAATCTATATTCGTTATTGTGACGAGAGAACGACCTCTTTGGCCAGTAGGTCCACAAAAGACGTGGTGGAAGTAGAGCATGGGTTTCCGAACATGAGTGCTTCATTTGGGATTATGACAACTAGTGTTTTTGTTCGGGCAATCTCAAAGATGATAAAAGAAAATTGATTAATTTGACAATGAATTCGATTAGTTGAACACGTGTAGATAGATACCACGTCCTGCTCTGTTAACAGTGAAATATATATTTTTTAATATTTTTATTTATTTATTATATTACATTAGAAACATTTATATAGCAAAAATAACACAGTAATAATATTGATTAATAACTGAAAATATTTTAAAATGTTTACAAGTGTTTTTATGTCTTGTAGGTCGACATTAGTTCCTAGCTAGGCAGATTGCCCGTTCTAAGGAACCAAATGTTAAAAATTTATTCTTTAAAAAAAAGTGGTTCTTACATGAACGGTAATTCAAAACCGGCATGTTGCTTGTTAACTTAACAATTTTGTTCAAAAGCGGAAATGGACTGAGAATCGATGTTTAACGGGGACCGTTCAAATGTCAATTATTCGAAATAAAGCTAATTAACGATATGATGGTTTGAGATTGAAACATCCCAACTCACAATTACCCTTATAAGTAACCTAAAAAATTACTAAGTTTTATATGTCGATCTATATGCATTTTCGCAGTAGTGCGCTAACTGCCGCACCAAATAGTTGTCTGCCGCGCTGTACTCACGCGGTATCGCAAGCACGTATATCATTACCGCGTGTGAGTGAAGCTGACACCCAAAATAAGTGGGCCTGCGACTATTAAACATGCTGCTACATGAGGGGCCAAAGGCCGACAGCTCTCCCGGCTAAGGAAATAAATATGCTTTTTCGTGATAATATCTAAAATGAGAAATCTCTATTCGTAGGTACTTTATGCTTTTAATGTCACATATTCTAGCATAATTATTTAACGATCGTTTAGAATTAATAAAAACACAATTAGCACCAAGTTCCCGGTGTAAATAAAAAAGCATTCTCGTAAAGATATCCATACTTTTCCTTTAGAAACACGAACGTTCCCGTGCATGGAGTAATTCCCCGCAAATTTTTCATTGTAGATATTGACATGAAAAGATGTACAGACCTAGACGAAAAAATAATTTACCTAGAATGAAACCGTAATCAGTCCCATTACATCGGTTTGCTTCAGTCGGGTCCATTTTGAAGATGTCTCTTTTCCACACCGCGACGACACATCTGCACAAGTACTAATAAAAATATATATTTACTTTTTAGCCTTCTGTTACCGTATAAGTTCGTGATAATTATTGACAATATTTAAAATCACCTGTATATTATGTACAAATTATGCTTAAAGCGATGCACCACGTCATTTCACATTCGGAATCATGCCACTAACAATAACGCTCCTTATTTAGATGGCGATAAGGTTGAAATTTCTATTTGTTACCAGCCACCGTGAACAAAAAAAGGTTTTATTTTATTTTGCGAAGTTCAGACACAAACTTTTTCCTGTCATTTTCTAAAGAACTAAATCAGACCACATTAGCCACATGGGTTCATAGGTAGAAGACACAAAAAAATAAAAAGATAACGGTCGCAACTGGGACTCGAACCTAGGATCCCCCGTCTTTCCGGGACAAGCGCCTTAACCAATTCGTCCGAATTGGTTAAGGCATGGTTCGACCGTTAGCTTTTTATTTTTATGCGTTTTGTTTTTTTTTTTCATAGTTCAGATGTATTAGCATTATCTTCTTCAATTAGATCGATTATTTTCCGAGAAGATCTCCAAACCAAAAACACATGAATTTGCATTATTTCGCAGCGCATTGCATTAACAAACTAGATTCTACTGCAATAATTTACCTCGTTATGCTCAATACATTGTTAGCTAGAAGTGCCTATCTCCTTGCTTATATCTTGAAATATCGCATCGAACCACTTGAAGCAGCGAGAAACTCAATTATTGACGGGACTGTCTGGTCTAGATGTTTGGTGGGGTGTATTTATGTTGGTTGTATGATCACGACCAATAATTTGTGCAAGGGGTTCAACCGACTCGGTCTCCGAGAAACCGCCGAGGGATGGCTGCACAGTGCACACCGTCCCGCCCGCCCAACTTACGGTCATTATTGAACAAGTTGGTCGATGGTGATATACCCGTAAACTTAACGTCTTGACCTAAATATCAATATTTCATCGTACTTTTATACATGTGAGTACAATAAACGAGAAAAGGGATTTGAAATGCAGGGGGGTATTCTAGTCTAAAAGCATGCATTGTAGGTATTTTTTAAGGTGCAATTTAAAAAAGCAAATAATATTCTTACCAACCCTTACTTTATTAAACATTAAAGAATACATAAAAAATCAAACGAAATTAATTTTTAAAGACTAAAAATTCAAAAACTTACAGTTACAGGTGTTGAAATGGGAGGTCTCAAAAAATGGCGCGCCCTGGTTGACACGATTGCAACCCTCCTAGTAATCAGAAAAAAAAATGTAATTCTTAATTCAGACAAATGCTGCTATGGCCCATACCTCGAAAAAATAAAATAAAATAAAAATCGCAAAATGGCGGCAGCCTGAAAATTTTTTTACCAATTTTTTTACTTTTCGGAATTTTTAAAAAATAGTGAAAATTGAAATTTTGTCATAGTTCTAGGAGGGGCGAAAGAGTAATGTGTAGAGAAGGCACACCAAATTTCAAGTAAATTGGTTTTATAGAACTTGGGATATAAGTTGTCAACCGTCTCGAAAAAAGTAGTTTTGAGAAAAATGCATTCAAAGTGTTATTCAATTTAGATTCTAGTTAGATTCTGTCTAAACCGCGATACTAAAATGGTTATAACTTTTAAAATAATGCGAATTTCGAACAATCCTTTTTAGGAGATATTTTTGAATATTTAAAGCATGGGTCGGCAACCTGCGGCCCGCGAGGTGTCTTGGTGCGGCCCGCGAGGTTTTCGCCGCAACGCACATGACGGACAACATCATACACAACGAAGTGAAAGGGTGCGAGAAAGGGAGCGAAGGGATAGCGGAGGGGAAGCGATTAGCAAATCAACGTGTAAGGTTTGCAAAGGGATACCTCGCTTAAAATGGCTTTTAAAGGAAAAAAAATTATGGATTACTATGAGAGTTTGCCTTCTGAAGACTAAAGGGAGTTAAAATGGTTTGCTGAGCAAATAATTACTATGTTTGGTATTACATAAATTTGTGAGCAAACTTTTTCAATTCTGAATTATCGAGAAACAAAGTGTTCCCGGTTATTGGGTCCACATTTAGACGCAAAACTACCGACTCTACTTCAAAAATGCAAGCTAATATAAGAAAACTAGCAAGTAAAATACAACCACAAAAATCACATTGATAATATTAACTACAATAAATGTTGCAAAATATACAATAAGCGTTTTATTTTAAAACTAAAATATTTGTAAACAAATATTGTAGTTTTTTTTTTACAATAGCTCCTTACAGGATTAAAAATAATTTCCTCAGGGCCTATGTCATCTTAGGGGATGCGTGTGGAGGGTCATTTTAAGAAAATAAAGGATCGGAAGTTCTGGAAAGGAAAAAGTGGGTAGAAATCTGGGTGTCGTGGGTCGAGGAGTGATGCACGTACGAATACATCCTTCCTACTGCATTGCAAGGCTATGAGTCGAGAGAGTCCGGCTGGAAAGTTCAAAAGGCCTATCTCAACCAGTTTTTCGATCGGCCCGCCACGCAGCAGATGGGCAGATGCATCCGCCGCCAAGAACTGGACATATCTCACCCGGGCAACCCTACTTAGTCACCAAATATCCCGTCCCCTTAATGACATGTGGCCCAAGTGCGGCCCGCACCAAACCCCACATACAATTTTTTGCCCTTTTACAACAAAAGGTTGCCGACCCATGATCTAAAGTATGGATATATGAAGAAATTTTTATTTTAATTTTTTTTCTAGACTAGAATACCCCCTTGTTAACCATTGCTATCATTGTCAAAAAAGTTATTATATTTATCGTACAAATATGTAGATATTGACATAAAGTATAATTTGCTTAAAATTTTAATTACTAGAAATTTTAATTTAAACTAATTTTCCTTTAAACCTCGTTAAAATATACGTCTTTTATTTAACAGTGATTTTAAAAAACGCATAAAAAGTTAAAGATTTATCATTAAAAAAAATGAGTTCCTACTTTTTTAAATCAAACAGTTATCAAATATTTTTGTGCACCAGGAAAACAATGTGATAAGTGAAAAATGTATTTTACTTAATATGTACATTAAGGTGGACGAAAAATTTTTTTTTTTTTTTTCATTTCGCTACCCCGTGAATTTGTTATATATATTCATAGTAATAACATAGTTAAATTTCAGAGAGATAGCGTAAGTAGAAAGGGGTGCTCAATCGAGTGTTGTTTTTGAATTTTTTTGCCATATAACCCTGGACCACCCTAATGTATATGGTAATTATATACTCGTGTTATTTATAAATCGTATACATTTGCTTTCTTGCTTGCTACACATATACGAGTACGTTTAAGTATGCAACTTGTTGTGACTGGAATACCGAACAACTTGACGACGGAAAAGTTATTATCCGAAATAAACACCTAGTAAACAACGGGTAATTTCGGCTCCCAGGAATGATGTAAAATATAAAATATTTTGGGGTTGACGTCCAAGTATAAACTTTTATCACAAGAACCAAGCAGAGGTGTGGTTTTATATAGTAAATTGGTTTTCATTGTATTGGTTTTCATGTGGTTTTTCTCAGATGGAAATTATCTCGTCTTGGAAACAAAAAATGTCCGTAGGTTAATAGTGCAAGTAACAATAAAGTTTTTTTTTACTGTTTAACATCTGGCTTCACTCATTTTCCCAATATGAAGAGGTGGAGAAATATATCTTGCTTCAATAATCGATATATTAAAATAAGTCTTTTTTTTCGATCACAAATTCATCATAAAATTCAATTGAAATATTTGGAATATTTTTTCCACCAATGTATCTCGAACTGGACCGGCTTCGCGCAGCTTCGTAGTTTTATTCATATTATTGGTTCCAAATATTTTTATTTGAGCTTAGTAACATACTGGAATGCATTTTTGTATCCTACTGGTAGGTAATTGTAATTCAAAAGAATGTAAGAAGAATTAGATTATACCTAATCGTAATTTCCTCGTTTCTCCTAAACCAAGAAAAATACAACTTCCTTGAGATATTGATCTCTATAATTCCCTTATTACAAAATTATCAACAGTAAAAGTGATACGTTTGAATGCAATTTTTATCACCGACCTGCTTATAACATAGTTTCAGACATAGATTTCGTAGCAATGGCAACTGATTTTATAAAGAATTTTAAATCCGATCGCAGGTAAATGAAAATAGCTCAAGTTACTGAAACTGCCAAAGGTATGGCAGACATTTAGAAGTCAAATATTAAATCTTCCAAGTTTTTTAATATCCGGGCACAAAAGTGTCCCGTTTAATAATTTATATCCGGCCAAGGCAAATGTTTCAAGACCAAGAATATTGAACCGCGGATGCTATATTTACAAGAGCAAAAGGTTACCTGTCATACATATATTATTATGATGATAATATTAAGAGACTTTTAAATAAATAAGTATAAGGATATAGAGGTATGAAGGTTCCTGGTCTTTCTCGTGTGGCATCTGGTACAGTAAATATTCATTTCTTTAAGAGCACTTTCGTATCAGCCTGTTCCACGAAGGATGTTACAAGAGATATATTTATAGATAAAATAATTGCATTGCGAATGGCGAGAAAGGGAGAGAATACCTTGAAACTTCAATATTTAAAAATCTTAGAGATTATTAATAAGTTAGTATTGATCGACATCCAGATTTGGCAGAGCTGAAAAGCGAGGACAGATATCTTTTCAGGGTTTTATGTTATTTTTTTGTGGTAATGAAGAAAATGTGGATGGAATGAGATGGGGAAGAAATGTTTGCGTGGATTTGCAACTAAGCTTATAAGCCATATCTAGGTAAATGATAGCAGCTCATGAAGGTGATTCTTATTTTCCACTCTAAACGGGGTGCAAATATAATGTACTCGTATTTATATTAGGTACTTAACATTTATTTGTATTGGTTAAAAATACTAATATTATTTTTATTCTGATTACATTTGCTATATACCCTAAATAAACGGTAAAAACAGAGTTTTAGCACGCTAAAAACGTGCAACAAATAAATAACACAAATAATAGAGAAATGCGCATTAAAGAGTACCTACCTATGTTTTTTTAAGGATTAAAAAGTTCTATTAGCCAGTAGATTTATCTAGTTTTGCTGTTGTTGTTTTGATGTTTCTTCTTCTTCTAATTCATATATTCTTTCCTATACATTCCTCTGTATTTCGTTCGAGGAGATTTGTGTTTAAATAATACGCAAATGTGATGCACACACTATATTAATCGTATATGGCTTCAAATAATGAATAAAATGTTTCGGAAAAATATTTTTTTTTTAATTAGTCATTAAAAGATACATCAAATACAAACGCATTTTATACAATAATTAAATACATAATAGATTTATATATTGCTAGCTTTTTTGCCTGCGGCTTTGTTCGCATGGTATTAGGGATAAAATACTGTAGCGTTGCACTTATCGATTATCCCATACATTCATTCTCGGTACATTCCGTTTTTAAAAAGCCCGCATGCCACCTAAATTTCATAATGCCAGAGCCCAGCAGTAGTAAAAAAAAGAATTATACAGTTTGGTTCAGTCGTTCGGAAGTTACGCGCTTAGGTACCAACATTTCGAAGATTCGTTTATTTAGATAGATAGATAGATATTAACTACGACGCCTGAAATAAAAAAAGTATATCAACATCGTTTCCACGGCAACGATTTGTTTTCTGGCGTTAGCAATAACTCGCTTTTGTTAGCGACGGAAAACGTATAAGAAACACAATATATTAATATTTATAATTTCATAACGCCAGAAGTTACCATCATATACAGCCTACATTCTTCGCATATAATTTAGCTTTCTGTTGGTGAAATAATTTTTAATATCGTTTTATTGTTTTATGCGTGAAAGCGTAACAAACAAACTCGAGCAGTTTCGCATTTATAATATTAGTAAAGATATAGATTGACGGCCGGCGTAGTCCAACGGTAAGGCTCTTGACTCGCATTCCGAATCGCCGAGATCGAATCCTGGCGTGGCAAATAAATTTTATTTGATTTTTTTTTATTTTTTTTTATTTATTTATTTATTTTTTTTAATTTTTTTTTTTTATTATTTCCAACAAAAACATACTTAACAAATACAGAAAAAATTGGCAATTTAAATAGGTAATCCCGCGAAGCTGCCACATGGCTGCTTGTCTGCAGGTTCTACCTCAATATACATCCATTACCATTTGAAATAAATAAAAAACATATTTATAAAATTTAAAATTAATTTGTGTTATCTCACAATTTATTAATTTAAAATAATATACAGCATATTTGCGGCACGTTCCAGAGTGGAAGATACTCTCAGTGTCACCCTGCTGCAAGACCACCATTCAGAATCGGAACGTTACTTGAAATGGCTTTAGCCGTATTTGGAGACCAGATCTGAATAGCCAGGTACTTCCCACCTTCCTCCTCCCATCTCCTTCCCCTCTCCACACCTTCAGCCTCACAACATACCCCAATAAGGGATGCAATAGTCTCACTGGATCCAGATGGGAGCAGTTGGGACTCTTGTGCGATATTCATTAAAAAAATTATAAAAAATAAAAATTCATGTTTCTTATTTTTTCTGGTACTTTTTCGCTTACTTGCCTCGCGCAAATAAGACGCTTGATTTAAAATTTTGAAGGCATGAGAATCTTTTTAGCGGAATTTAGAGGAATATAAACGCTAGAAATATTTCTAGCGTTTATATTCCTCTTAAGGCGCTTGTCCCAATAAGACGGGGATCCTGGATTCGAGTCCCAGTTGAGACCGTTACCTTTTTATAATTTTTGTGTCTCCTACTTACGGACCCATGTGGCGAATGTGGCCAAATTAAATTCTTTAGAAAATGACGGGAAAAAGTCAGGGTCTAAATTATTTTATTGTATGTCTTCGCCTTCACTGGTACGATTCGGCACGTAAATGATCAATATCTCCTTCCATACGACGTCCGCGCAACGCAATAAGCCGCTCCCAAATAATAAGTAAGTTAATAAATACTTGACATTGAAGGGAGAGCCCGAAAACACCAATATTGTCACAATTGATTTCATATACATTCGTTAACCATCCTTTAACCCTCATAATTTACAATTTTTAAAATTTTCTGTTATTTTATGGTAAATTGGTCACAGGTTCGTTAATAAATAAATAAATAAAAAATACGGTTTGCTTTGCCTTTTTCACTGTTTAATTATTTATTGGAAAGTTGCCGTCGTCATTCGTACGGAGCCATTAAATAACAGTCAAACGAAGTAATTGATACAAAAAGCAGTCACTACCCGTTGTTTGGAGCAATATATCGTAAAATTGATGGCAGCTGGTGAAATTACGAATACTTTTGCATGAATTGGTTGATTTTTGCAACAATATAGGGATACGTATTGTTATGGACAATAAAAACAAAATTGAATTAAGAGAATTAACTGCAGGACGCGTAACGGTGAAACAGTGAACTAACCTCCTGGTAATAGGCAGGTACCCGTTTGACATTCAATTGTTAGTTAAGTCTGCTTTTTTAACGAGCTTTCCAGAAATTATATTAACTTCTCACAAACATTTCATGTCACAGTCATTTTTGTTTGTGTTTAAAATCTCGTGTAAATGATCCCAGAAACACCTTCACAACATATTAAACATATAAGCGTTTTTTAGGTACTTAAAAAGCATAGAATGTGCATTTTAAGATGATTTAGGCTCTGAGGATGTTTTCCCAATGTAAGTTATAAAGTATATATAGTTATATAAATATGGTGTATACCTATAAATATCTCCTACTACCATTACAATAAGCCGAAAATGTTGTTTGTGTCGTGATGGAGGACTTAGCCAGCCGAGAAACCAAACACGCGAGCCTGGGTAGGACCCAAATGCAATGCCAAGTCAGCCACTGATCGGTGATCTCTCACCAAGTACATAAACATTTCATTTCAGAGAAAACACAATTGAATTATTTATCATGTATAGCTGTTGCTTTCATTCTAATTACTCCCGTGATCTGACTCAGCAACAGTAATCTATTTCACCAGATTATTAGCGACGACATCTGCGAATGTCAGGACATAATAGTTTAATATGTAGCACAATGCGTGACGTCACGAACCCTTTGAGTTCAAGCCTGCCCCGAGTGAGTCAAACAAACCGATGAACATAATTACCCCGCCGCGTCGGATGTTTGCATTCGACCGTAGTAACCCCGCACTTCCTACTAACCATTCGTACCCCGTCACGCCGCTGTTCCATCTTACCCCGCCTTTCCCGGCACTATTAAATAATAAGTTCTAAGTCGTTATTCGGCGCCGCGAGCAAATAATAATATTAAGGGGGAGAGTGTGGTAAGGTGAATCCCACTGAGCACTTTCGATATCTTATGAAGTTTTGTTGAACCCGCGCAGTCGCGCAGTTTCTATTGAAACTGACTTCCCTTGCTTCGTGCTCTTCTTGCATTTGCAGTGCTTTCTTGGGAAAGTTGAAAACAAAGAGGCATTATTTGATAACTTGATGCATGCAATGGAATGAAAATAATTAAATTAATAAATCCATCTAGACGCCTACGTGCTTTTTAATGATTAATGTTAAAATCAAATATTACCTAATGAATTGTTAAATAAGTTAATAAAAAACTTTTTTTAAGAGACGCTTTCAAGTGGAAAAGCATTTAATATTCCAGAGTAACTGTTGAGTAATGACGTTTGCTAGGTTCTAGATCCACTTATAGAATCTGAGCATTAAAAATTTTTGGATTATATTAATAATAAAAAATAATCATATTATGGGCTCTCTCCGGGCTGTCACAAGGAAAACATTTCTTTATTTGGTTTCTGGAATTTTGGTAATTTGTATTTTGCACGGTTTAAAAAAATAAAATTATGATTGCAAACATTATGCTAAAGTTAAACAACCGTACAAAGAAAACAAACTTCGACGGTAAACACATGTTTTGGACAAATTCATATACAAAAAAATAAATTCAGATACAAAATTAAAAGATGAATTAAAGAACAAAAAACAGCACTATCCAAATTTTATAATATAACATAATAAACGTACACACGTTGCATTCAACATCATTATAAAATACACACACTACGCGTAAAATATTACAAATATTTTTTTATTACCGATCTTATATACTTGATTATGTAATACATCTTAATAAATGTTTGTTTGTATTATAAAATGAGGGTCTCAGCATGGGTAAGCCACCCAGTGAGGCCAACATTATTAAATTATATTATAAAATGTAAATTATTGAATCAAAAACAAATAAAGTGTCACATCGCGAAGTGTCTGCTTCATACAGATAATATTTGAAGCTCACCAAAATATGTATTGTTAATCCATACTATCCATACTAATATTATAAATGCGAAACTGCTCGAGGTTGTTTATGACGCTTTCACGCATTAACCAATAAAAATACTTTAAAAATTCATTCACCAATAGAAAGCTAAATTATATGCGAAGACTTTAGTCTGTGTATGATGGCAAGCTCTGGCGTTATGAAATTATAAATATTAATATATTATATTTGTTATACGTTTTCTGTCGCTTTCTGTCGTTTCCATGGAAACGATATTGATATATTTGTGGGCTCTAAGCTGGTAGGTACTCAGCCCCTGGTCAGCTACTGCGTCAGAAAATTCAAATATTAGAATATGTTTTGTTTTTTTTGGACAAGCTTCTGTTTTGGAATAAATGTCAGATAAGAGTCCCTACATTAAAAATATAATTCGTAACGATTATAAAGACTGAATAATAAATAGTGTTTTTTTGTATTATATTAACAAACTTCCAAATATTTAATTAAAAATACACATCCGAAATGTTTGTGAGCGCATAAATTCCGAACGAATGAACAAAATTGGATAATTCTTTATTTCTTTGGGCTATAGCTTTATGAAATTTAGGTGGCAGGCGAGATGTTTTAAAACTGAATGTAAGGGAATGAATTTATGGAATGCGGGAAGGGGTGGGGTAGGGAGGAGGGGGGATAATTGATAAGTTCAACCACTACAGTAATTTCCCGTAATACCATGCGAGCGAAGCCGCGGGGAAAAGCTAGTAGATTTATATATTGCTAGCTTTTTTGCCCGCGGCTTCGCTCGCGTGGTATTAGGGATAAAATACTGTAGCGCTTGCACTTATCGATTATCCCATACATTCATTCTCGGTACATTCCGTTTTTAAAAAGCCCGCAAGCGAAGCCGCGGGGAAAAGCTAGTGTTTAATAAATAAGCCTTATTTTTAAGAACACACTCAATTTTCATTCTCCTTAAAAAGTTATGTATTTATTAAATTTTGATTACGAATTTAGAAAACATTTCAACGAACAGTTTTAAGGACCATTTATAATGCCACAAATAATTTTCCATCACATTTGCCTGAAATTTTGAGTACACCCCGAACCACCTTACCCCACGCCCGACCCTCTTACCCTATCTCCCCCGACTTCCCCTTTCGCCCGCAGCCGCAGATACCCCGATTAGATTCCAATTCGCCCCGAGGCGCCTCCGGTTCGCACCTCTCTCCTCCCCTGATAAAGATAAGGCGCGCGTCGGGAAGATTGTGCGCTGCGGCCGTATCTTAAGGAAGACCCCTAGATTTATTAGAGAATTTAACAACATTATAATATAATCTTAGAAAATAGGTAGGAAGCTGTGTAATTTTCTTACGGTAAATCATTTTCCGCCCAAATTCAAGGTAAGGTAAGTTTTGCCATGATTGGATTTTATAGATGCGATTGTACGTTAAAGATTAATTTAGATCGCCTTTTGCAAGTCCTAAGAAGCAATAAAATAATATCTTAACGCATTCGAACATATAAGTTAAACCATAAGTTGTGCATACCATCAATTCAGTACTATATAGTATACCCACTAACATTTGGAGCGCAAAACTGGACTCTTACCAAGAAAAAATATGGCAACCGCACCGAGTCACGAATTCTGGTTTGGTTGATAAAAAAATTAATGAGTGGATTAACCAATGAAATTCCGGAAGTAAAGGGCCAATCGCCCGCCGTACGCCAGTTGTCACTATTTTCGTAATAACTTTCTTGCTTTTTGCCAAATGATATTTATGTTAATTGTACCATCTTACCGGATAAATCAATATTTTTATTTTTTTTAGAAAATATATAATCTTCGGTAAGTAGTTTCTCCAGAAAATTAAGTTATTTTCAGATTTTTTTTTTTTATATTTTCGTTATTTGTTTTTAGGGTGTTATGCCGTGTTGCGCTACCTACTTCTTTGGCCAACGTTTCGCACAGTGTTACAGCGTCCATCATCAGGGCGCAACACGGCCCAAAACACATAACACCCCAAAAACAAATAACAAAAATACTTTTGGCCGTGAAAATCTAAAATCGATTTTTTTAAAGTATCTTTAAAGATATGCTGGTGAACTGAAGGTTAATATCTGAAGATAGATAATTTAAGATATTATGTTATATTTAATAATACTCGTATTATAGATAGATAATGTAAGTTCCATTAATTAAGTTCCATTTTTTTCTGATTTAAATAAAATCAATAAAAGGCTTACAAAAACGTGGTTTGTCTATCCTTAGAAACTATGAAAACTCCTGAAATATGTTTGTGTTTTTTGTTTTTTTTTTTTTTTTTTTTTTTTAATTTTGGGATACGCATCACTGGCTGGACTCCAGATGACTCTTGGCATTTTAACATTTTTCGAGTATCCCTACATCTGATGTTTACCTACCATTTCAATAAATAGGTATTATAAACTTCCTCAGAAGTGAAGGAGAAATGAAGCAAAAGTATTTTTAAAAGTTGTGAAAAGCTGAATCCGTAGGTTTTCGAAGAAATAAGTGATACGCGAGTAGATGACTAGGGACTTTCTTCAACTCGTTAAAAACGTGAACAATATTTATTTTCTTTGAAAGTTTTGAAAATTAAATACATTAAACTTAGACACATTTTGAAATAAATGAATACAATTTTCGAAGTTCAAAAATTTGCACACCGTCATCAACCATATTAATTTCGGTTATATTTACTGTGCGTTAGTTAGACTGCGTACAATCTTATTCAACCGGTCTTGTTCAATGTCTGGGTGGGCATCGCATTTGGGTCCCACCCGGGCGTCGCGTGTTCGACCCAAGTCCTCCATCACGGCACAAGCAACATTTTCCGCTTACTGTGGTGGTAGTAGGAGATTTCAAAACATTGTTGAGTTATTGGTAACCCGATAATGCTGAATGTTCTAAGTACTCTAAAATTGAAATCAAAAAATTTCAGAAATAATTTTTTTAATGAAGATGGAGATTTGAAAACTAGTAACGTGGCTGCTCTAATATCGTCAATACAAAACATTATTGATTCAAATATGGTTTGCTCGGAAAATTTTATAGATTGGCATCTGTATTGTACTACATCATATTACTTATTCAAAGTTTTTTTTTTAATTTTGTACCAAACTTGATGCCTGAACATTTCGGATGATTCTACAAAATATATTATTTCCAACTTTTTCAATACCATTTCATTTAATGATATGAAACATAATTCGAGTTCCCCTTCAGAGCAGATACTAACGAATTCCAAATCACATAAGATATAGATATTTTAACTTAACAGTTCTTCAAATCGTAGAACTTTTCAAACGTATTTAGTATTTACAAACGTAGGCAGTATTTTATTTTCCATAAGAAAATTATTTTTTTAAATGAATTTTCTCTAATATTTAACAATAAAAATAAAAGTAATATAACATGAAAAGCATGCCTGGCGATTAAAATACATTATAGTTTGCATCTTACGAAAAGCAGGAAATATGATAAGATTTTAAAACTTTCGGCAATGTGTATAAAATATTTCGTAAAACTTTCTGCAATGTGTTTAATATATTTTCCTGCCGCTCATATCTACTTACTTACTTAGGGCCTTACCGATGAACACGTTTTAAATTTTACACATCTAATAAACAACCATCCATTAACGTTTATCAGTTGTGTAAAATTTACTTGTTTATTAGTAAAAGGGTAAGTATTTAAAGCTAATGCACATGTATTGATCGTAGCGCGGATCATGTCAAAACATCTAAAATTTCGGTAAAGCAGGATCTCCTTCAACCGAAAACATGAACATTTGCTTACACATTGCAGGCATACAAAAATGTGCAAGGCCACGTCCCCATTGGCAATGTTTTTTAGTAATGTGTGAGCAAATGTGGAAGCAAATGTTCGTGTTTTCTGTCGTAGTCGTAAACGTAGTGTCGTTTTCGCCATCAACATGCAATATACGAATAACGTAATGAATAAATCGTTTTCCGTTAGAACAGGTTTAAGCAAGCTTAACGATTTTATATTGACATTTAAGGGATTGAATAGCCTCACACATTCTTACATAAAGTGTGTACATTTATTTAGAGATAAAGCCGCATCGCATATTTCCTACGTTACTCCGCCTGAATGTAGGTAAGGCCGCCAATCCGCAGGGTTAAGTTTACTTGGGATCTATTGGGCGAGTATTATCGACGCCTCTCTACAAAAGCTCCCAGCCAATATTCCATGGAATATTCACATTCTTCTGAATTATTCACGACTCAGTGTAGGTAAGTTTCTAAACCGTTATTTCGGATCAATTGGTATTATTTAAATTTGCGATTTTCGTGTTGATGAGATGATGAAGACTCGAAATATAAATAGTTTATTCATAGTTTACAATTACCTTTAACAATTACGAAACTTTTCCAAAAAAAACTTACATGACATCTAAACATTTTATAAATCAAAACTAAATAAATATTATATACCTACCAAAGTAGGAATCTATCAGGCACAAGAACTCCTCCCTTTTTGATGAGGTATACTTGACCAAGAATGTATTTTAATTAATATTTGTAAAGTACACATGTGTGTAAAATTTTCAGCATTTTTATACAATAATTTAAAAAAATTTAAAACAGACACCACAAACAAGGTAGGAATTATTGTTGATGCAAACAAAAAACCTGTTGAAAGCAATAAAAAAAGCCCTGTGTTTTAAGGGAAAGAGCTGCGCGGCCTTTTTCAATACACCCAACCAAACTGAATAATTAATTTAACAATTAAGTTATGTTAAATATCTAGTACGGATATGTGGTTCCTTTCCGGTTATATCGGTGACATGCCATGTGCCGATCGTCAGCTTTGATGCTTTAGGTTTGATCATGGTGCCATTTTCCATGCTAAAAGTTTGTGGCAAGCAAACTGTTTTCGCTCGAAAACGCGCTGTCACTTTTTACGGATCAAATAAGAAACTCGATGATCGGAGACGATCTAAACATTGAACCACTGTTTCTTTTCCGGTATATATTCATTCCCTCCCCTCTCCCGGTATATATTGAGTCCCGGTACACTCAGATTTTCAAACAGCTCGAGTGCCACCTATTGCAATTTTTTTTACAAATTTTCTATCATGAACATTCAGTTTTGTATATTATAAGAACAGTCAATCAAATTTGTTACACATTTAAAATAAATATAATATTTGATTGGATTCAAAGTATTCGATTTTGATTGGTACCATAGGTGAGTATTTAAAATAAATTAATTAATTTATAGAGTTTCGAAATTTCAATTATGATTAAGGCAGTTTTCAAGTTTAGAAAAAAAAAATTTTTTCTTCATACTTCCAAAGTTAAAATAGGTGTTCAAAAATATCTCCTTAAAAGGATTTTTCGAAATTCGCAATATTTTAAAAGTTATAACCATTTTAATGTCGCGGTTTAGACGGACGGTTGACACGATATCTCAAGTTTTACAGAACCAATTTGCTTGAAATTTGGTGTGAACTTTTTCTACACATTACTTTATCGTCCCTATCAGAATCATAACAAAATTTCAATTTTGACTATTTTTTAAAAATTCCGAAAAGTCAAAAAAACTGTTAAAAAAATGTCTTTTTATTTCAGACAACCGCCATTTTGCGTTTTTTTTTTACATTTCTGAGGTACGGGCTACTGCAGCATTTGTCAGGATTAAGAATTAATTTTTGTTTTTTTTTTATTTATTTTTATTACTAATGCAATCGTGTCAACCAGGGCGCGTCATTTTTTTGAGACCCTCCACTTCAACACCCTGTAACTTTTTGAATTTTTAATTTGTTCGTGTGATTTTTTTAAGTATTCTTTGTGTTTAATAAATATTTGGTTAAGTAACGTCTTTTAAAAATATTATTGGTTTTATTTTTATTGCACCTGAAAAAATACCTACAATTCATGCTTCTAGACTAAAATACCCCTTAAACAATTGATATTTTGCAAAATTTCATTATACAATTGTGACATTTTTGACAGTTTTGTAGGAATTTTTGTAATGATTAAAAAAAATTTCAGATGTATTGTTTTGTGGTTGACTACAACTTGATTGATTATTAAATCCAGAAACCTTTGCGAGGACGGAAAGAAGGTATTTTGAAAGTTTCAAACATTTCTTATGCTTAATATAGCAAAACATAGATAATTCTTAACTCATATACCCCCAAGCAAGCGTATTTTGATTATATGTAGATAAAAGTAAAATGTCATAAATTGAGAATAACATTTTGCAAACCATCGATTGTGCAATCAAAATCTAATTTTTGAATAAACTCTTTAAATTAATGAATTTACTAAAAGTAATAAAGATATTTTAAATAGGTACCTGTGTTAAGTAATCAATTTGATTGCTTGTTCTTGTAATATACAAAAATTAATATTTGTCATAATTGAAAAATGAAAATTTAATTGAAAAAAAATTGTAAAAGGTGGCACGCGAGCTGCACGAAAACTAAATGTACTGGGACTTAATATATGGAACGCGGGAGATGTGTTGGCGGGACGGGAGAGGGAGGGGGGTGAGGGAAGGCTGTGAAGGTGGAGGAGAACTCGTGAGGGGAAGGGGACGTGGGAAGGGAAAGGATGGTGAAAAGGGAACGGGACGAATGCGAAAGGACACGCAGGGATAAACAATTTCTTTATTAGGTGGCATTGTAAAGCATGCTGGGAAATCGCTAGAAATATAATAAAACACACCCAACAGGAAAAAATAGATACCTACCTACATAAAACGTTTCTAAAAGCTAATGAGAACACACTCACAAAACAATATCGTGGAAACATCAGCTCTCAAGAGCACGATAATGAGTTTTTTAATGTAGAATCGGAGGGGTGTTTTTCTTTGTCAATGGATTCGCGTGTCCGTTCTAATATTCAGATTCTTAATATAGCTGGAACGAGCATGTTTTTATGGCCTTGTTATTTTTTATGCAAATTTTCCCTTTGTGATGTGATCCCCGAATAAGTTTTGCAAAAATCATTTCATCCCCCAACCTCATCCCCTTGGGGAGTCCGGTAACTGTATGGACGAAGATGGATAATTTAAGAAGATGTGTTGTTTAACATTTCAAAGAATCTTATAAGATTTATAAGTTCTATCAACATTCGATATCTTTCCATGCAACGGGGTTTCACGTTTTCCTAATTGAATGTGCACATAATAATATCTTGCTAATTTGCACAGTTACACAATAAGCCAGAAAATCCGATTCTTTTATCAGTGTGTGTAAAACAAACACATAAGTGTAGCTATTTTTGAGGTACTACAAATAAAAAAGTAAATGAATAAGGTGAAGTGTTATCTTAATATATATATATTTCTTCGCGTATGTTACTGAACTCCTCCTAAACGGCTGGACCGATTTTGATAAAAAATTTGTGTGGGTTCAAGGGGATTCGAGAATGGTTTAGATTCACAATTCGGTCCACTGGAAAATGTTCTTTTAATTATTTTTTTTTATTTCTAAGGAGTTGTTGATTTTGAAATGTTTAACATTGGATCCGGCAGACTGCGCTACCATCGCAGTATCGAATATTCAATATTATTATATTTTAATTTTAGTTTGTCCCGACAGTTGTGTACAGGACAACGTCTGTCGGGTCCGCTATAAATAAATAAAATAAATTGCGGAACATTCCAGAACACTCTCGAATGTTGTTCTGAGCGAAGCCGGGTAACCCAGCTAGCATAATATATATTTCTTGAATAAATAAATTCCTGAGTTCTAAAATATTATCTCAAAACCATCATGATTGATAGAACTGACAAAATGTAAATAAGACCTCATATTGTACCGTCAGTTAGGAAAGGAGATTTCCAACGACTAATGTAGAATGTTTGTAGAAACATTTAATTCAGTATCGGTCCAGTAGAATACTGGTTTGCACAAAAATATTTTAGCAAAAACCCAGTAAGTTATTACGAATAATAATCAGCTGATTAAGCACTCTGAAAATTTTTGCGTCAGCATACGAATTGTAAATATGATATGCCCACTCAACCACTGACCACATTTAATATTTTTATTTTTAAAACTGACAATTCGAGGTGGAATTCCATCCATGTATGTATGTGGGTTATCTATGCATTGCTATGTTAGGCATAGGAAAAGTTTGAAACATTAAAAATACCTTATTTCCACCCTCGCGAAGGTTTCTGGATTATTACAACAACATGACAATACAACTGAAAAGTTTTTTAATCATTACAAAACTGTCAAAATGTCACTCAAATGATGGTACTAACCAAAATAGAACACTTTGAATCTAATAAAAAATTACATTTATTTTAAATAGGTACCTATGTTAAGATTTGTACCAAATTTGATTGATATTTCTTATGTTACACAAAAATGTATTTTTGTAACACATGAGAAATGAAAATTTGTAAAAAAAAATTGCGATAGGTGGCACGCAAATATATTGAACGCGGGAGAGGGGAGGGGAACGCGGGAGAGTGGTTCGCGGGGGTGGTGAGAGGGAAGACGGGGTGGGTGGAGGGGGAACGCGTGAGGGTAAGGGGTCATGGGAGGGGAAGGGAAGGCGGAAGGGGGACGGGACGAATGGGAAAAAAACACGCAGGGAGAAACAATTTCTTTATTAGTGGCATTGCAACGCATGCCAGGAACTCGCTAGTAATGTAATAAAACACTATAAAACTTATTTCTACTTAATTTATTTTTACCGTTATCGATTTCAGCCTCCCAGAGTCATCTTCACATTGATACAAATAATTCTTAGTCTACTGTTTGTATACATAACTTTTTTTTTCAAAAAGACAAACATTCCCGGATTACGAATAACCCAATAGTGTTTAAAAATCTTCTACTACCACCACAGTAAACCGAAAATGTTGCTTGAGTCGTGATGGAGGACTTAGCCAGCCGAGGAATGAACACGCTGGGGCATGTAAACAATATGATTTAATGTGTAATAATTGATTGCGTGACCGGTCTTTTGTTCCAGGGCAATCCTGATTACCTTTTCTTACAACGCTGGGCAATCGATTTGGCTGGTCAATAACTTTATTAGTGTCAACGATTGTGACGATCAGATTAATACTAAAACCAAAATTACGTCTTAGCTTTGGTTAGACGCATATTTTTTTCAACGTGATATTATTTGTCCACAGTTCTATAATCTTGGCGTGAACCTAATCTGGTAGACATCTTCATTTTGTTATGTGCGTTTGGCGTTGACCGATGGCTACAATTTGGATTAATTCCGAGATAAAGTTTATTAAACTTTGACCTAGATTTGGAAGAGAAATGACATAAAATATGACAATGAAGCGCGACAAGTAAACAAAGTCCTTAACCTCACAGTCATATGATATGATATATTTATTTATTTTGCAAATGGAAAAAAAACTTTCACGAGTAATAAAAGCAATAAAACACATTTGAAAAAACATTATTCACTTGAGAAGTTTTTCTTTGTTCAATTCATTGGAAAATGTAGACGGTGCTTGCTACTGAAAAATTTTGTTTGTTTTACCGCAATATCAGGTGCGTACTTACCTAGGAACTGGTTTACTATTATACTTCCCGGCTTCGAATTAAAAATAAATTTAAGTAATTTTATGGAACCAATTCGTCCACTTTTTTATTTTTATGTATTTTACGCAAGAGCTCGTACATACGTTATCGATGCTCGTCCTCTTCCTTCTCACGCGTCTTGCTAGAAAACGAAAAAGACAGAATATACTAGAACGACGAGTACATCCCATTTCGTTCTCCCTATCTTTGACCTATTAACTTCAGTGGATCGAGGATTCACGGTACCGTGACCTTGTATTTTGCCTGATCTAACGGATGAGAAATGTCAAAATATGCTATTGGTGATCACGGTCCTTAGATTATAACCCCGTAAAATATTTATTTATTAATTTGTGAGGCAGATTTGGGATCCGCTGCCCCGGGAACTATTTATTGGACAACCAACGCCTCTGCCACAGGTCACCCCAAATGCTTCGCTTGGTTTGATGGCTCAGCAGGGATGACCGGGTTCGTGGGGTTGAGGTTAGTCCGGGTCTTAGCTGCTGCTTGTCAGCCCACCAACTTCGTAGCAGGCTGGAACCGGAGAGACTGATATACAGATAGGATGTATAGACCTTTTGACCTCTCCAGCAGACTCTCACGTAACATCGCCTTGAACCGCAGTTGGAGGAATAAATTCATGAGTCCGCCACTCCTAGAAACACTGACCCCCAGATTCCTGCCCACCCATCATACCCTTTTCCTTCCCAGAATTTCCTCTCTTTACTTTCCTAAAAAGACCCCTAAACAGCATCCAAAAATATGACATAGGCCCTAAGGGGAATATTTTCCTCAAGGCCTCCTGAGTGGAACGAATGTAAAAAAAAAATAAGTTTTCTTTTATAAGATCAATGAGTGGGCACGTATCAAGTATTTATATAAATTAATGAATGTTTATTCGACATCCTCCATAGTCGATGGGTAAGGCTCTCGAAGGTCATCTCGAATTCGAAGGTCGCGTGTTGGAATCCTGGGGATCGAAAGCAAATTTTATTTGATTGAATGTTATTTTTAAATTTTATTTTTAATAATTTATAATCGTTTAAAAATATATTTTTTTAATTTTTTTATGTTTCGGTGCAATGCGGCACCAAGGCAATATTGAGTGCATTTTCGAAATGAATGGTGTAAAAACACCACTCAGGCGGGAGCCTTAAAATGAACATTTAAAAAAAGGATCTGGATATATTTTTGTCGTTTTGCTTCATTTAAAATATCTACCTACATTTTTCCTTTATTTAAATCAGTGATTCCCAAAGTGATCCTGGTGGACCCCTAGGGGTCCACGGGGGAGGGGAGGTCCACGTAGGCGCGATAAAGAAAGGAGGTTCACAAGTTGTAAGTGGGGGTCCACAAACTGGTTTCGATTGAGACCCATCCCATGCCCCATATCCATATCCAATCCCTCCCCCCATCTCATATCCCATTACGCCCCCTCCATAATAGAGCGACTGGCGAACAGCGCACGTTGTTGCATCGGTTATGCATGAAATCTTAAAACGCCCAACTAGGCAAGGGGGGGGAGGGGCGCAATGGATATGGGTGTACGGGTTTACTGTACTGGGATGGGAACATAGCCATACCCCCCCCCCCCCTCATCCCATATTCCATTACGACCCCTCCGTCGTGGCAAATATAATCTCGAATACTGGTCCATTTTTCCCCCGTTTAAAAAAGTCGTAGATCCGGTACTGCTCCGTTGTGATTACACCTCGCCATTTAAAATTCAATACAACGCTTGTCGAGTTTTTGGGAATATGGTAGAAATGTTCCAGCAGGGGGTCCACCGTGCCCAGTAAAATTTTTAAAGCGGTCGACTAGAAAAACAGTTTGGGAACCTCTGATTTAAATTAATATAGATAGAATACGTGTAATTTCACCGTTAAAAGACTTACGGTTATATAAAGTTACAAAACTTAAAATAGCATATTTATTATGTATTTACAATTAATTAATTTTTTACTTGCAACACGATCAAACGTTTTTCAAGATTCATATTATTAAATCTATGTTTGTAATATTACTTAATAAGTCACCGAAGATAGAGTTTGTATTTAATTTTTTAACCTTGTTATCATGTTTTTGTTTATTGATGAAATGAACAGAGATGTAGTAAACTGAGCGTTTTCAAATAAAACTGTTTTTTTTTTTTTTTAATTACGTCCACACAGAAGGCCCTGAGAGAAATGATTTTCCTCAGGGCTGTGTCATCTTAGGGGATACTGTGTGGAGGGTTTTTTAAGGATGGGAAGGATAGGAAGTTCTGGAAAGAAAAAAAGTATGAGGGGTGGGTAGGAATCTGGGGATTGACTCACCCAGTCTCCCTCGATCCGGCCCGCCACGCGGCAGGTAGTCATACGCATCCGCCGCCAAGACCTGGACAATCCGCATCCCTTGAACCCGGCACCCCTGCTAAGTCACCAAACGTAGCGAACCACTTGGGGAGACCTGTGGCAGAGGTGTTGGTTATCCAATAAATGGTTCCCGGGGCGGCGGTACCCGTACCCACCTCCCAAATTGAAAAATAGGAAGCCTATGTAGGTTCACAGCTTCCCTTGACACAAGAATAGCCACGACGTAAAACGACACGGGCAACTAGACTCGCGACTAGTTATGTACAACACTTAAATTTTATGACATTATTATCACCTTACCTATCGCCCCCGAGACCTATTCACTGCTATAGAATGTGACGCCGATGTTATAATACTTTAGACTTGAGGAGCAAATTACAAAACGCACTCATAATGCTTGTGTTTCACGTCGTCAATTTATCCGTACGCCAGCCACCAAATCACAAGACCTTTTGACGTGATAACGTCTTATAAATCGATGAACGCCGGCTGTATTCACGAAAAAGCATGACTCATTGTCACGTTCCGCCTGAGCCGAGCGTGCAAGCGAGGGCGCCGAACAACGTTGTGCCAAAGCGTTCGGCTTGTGACGCATCTATCTCTCTTCCACTCCATCGTTATTATATGGCGTTATCACGTAAAATTATCGTCCGTAAACCGACTTTACAGACAACCAATTTTTTTATTGTTTCATTAAACAGGTTTACTTTTTTTACTTATTTTAAAAATGTGTGTTATGTCCCTGTTTTGTTTCTGTTTTTTGGAAAAGCATAAAGGAATTAGTACATGGCGAAAACAAAGACGACATAAAAATAGTAATATTTCCAAAAGAGATAAATGAAGAAAACATGGCTAATAGCTTTAATAAATATTTTATTGAAAGCATCACTCAAATTAACAAATTAATCCCCAACATTGATGTTAACCCCACAAATGACAGTAACGACTCAAACAAAGAATTATTTGTCTTCAGAAAAATAAATGCAGAATATTTATTTAACATTTTAAACAAAATTAAATAAAAGAATAGTTCAGATGGATTAACTATTGGCTTAATAAGAGATGCTTTTCCAGTAATTGGATCTACTCTTTTAAATATTATTAATGAGACAATTGAAGAGGGAAAATTTCCACAGTCATGGAAACTATCTACTATTATACCGGTCCCAAAGGTTAAAAATACCAGAAAATGTGAAGAATTTCGACCAATCAACACCTTACCAAAATATGAACAGATTCTTGAAGTGATAATAAAAGAACAAATTTTGCAATACTTAGATAAACACAATATTTTATACCAAGAGCAATCAGGATTCAGATCCAACAACTCATGTGAAACAGCACTAAACGTAATTGTCGAAGAATGGAAGGAAGGAATGAATAGTAATAAATTTATCTTAGCAATATTTTTGGATTTTCAAAGGGCATTCGAAACTATAGATCGTGATATACTGATAAGAAAGCTTAAAGAAATTGGTTTCTCATCTGTATCCATTAAATTAATAGAAGAGTATTTGAAAGACAGAAAACAGGTAACAAAAATAAATAATCAGTTTTCTAAACCAATGGAAAATAAATTAGGAGTACCACAGGGATCGGTCCTTGGACCTATATTGTTCATACTCTATATTAATGACATGGTGAAAATATTTTCAAAATGCAAAGTACGATTATTTGCCGATGATACACTAATATACTTAATTGGTGATAACTACGAAGAACTAATAAATATTTTTAATAATGAACTAAATAATGTATCAAGATGGCTAAAAATAAATAAGCTTAAATTAAATACAAAAAAAAACAAAATGTATGGTGATTGGGTATAAGAAGACATCCAGTGAGAGCAAAATTAAAATTGACGGTGAAATTATTGAAAGTGTGACTGAAATGAAATACCTAGGAGTTATATTAGATTCCAAACTAACTTTTAACAAACATGCTGAATATACCCAAAAGAAAATTGGAAAAAAAGTATCTTTTTTGGGAAGAATACGGCAAAAACTTTCTAGAAAAACTGCAGTAACTATTTATAATTCAATTATTGCTCCACACTTTAACTACTGCTCAACTATCCTTTTCCTGTGTAATGAACGAGAACAAAATAAGTTTCAAATTCTCCAAAACAGGGCAATGAGAATAATACTTCGACGAAATAGATTCTCAAAAGTAAATAAAATGTTGAAGGAACTAAATTGGCTAACCGTGAAACAGATGTTGACCCTGCACACGATGATATTTATCCATAAAATAGTGAACAACATGTTACCAAAATACTTCTCAAACAAAATTATATACAACAAGGACATTCACAGACATAATACAAGGACTTGCAAGGAAATCAGACTACAAAAAAAGGACAAAACGAATACGCAGAACAGTTTACTATACAAAGGGATGAAGTTATACAACACTCTACCAGAAACTTTAAAGGCCGCACCAATTGGAAAGTTCAAAATTTATTGTAGGAGATACATAGAACAAGAAAAAATATAGTTTGAAATATGAAATGATATAATTAATTAGGAAATTGTAAACTTAAATGTACAATTTACTAAAATAAAACAAATAAATAAATAAATAAATACATGTTTTCAATTTCTATTCTAATATAAAGTTTAACATTGCAAAATTTTAAAATGAATGAAGCAATTTTTTTCAGCACTATGCAATATTGGCGTAACACATTTTGCATAGAATCTGGCTCACAATATCGGGATGGTGAAAATGGCTTAAAAACTACAATTGTGATTGGAGGCACTGACAAGCAAAGTGGAAAAATAGGTAAAACAATATTTTTTTATGGAAATTCGCTGTTCAAGCTCCGCCTGGCTTTATTATAACTTCTCCATTAAAATATGGTGTGGAATATTTTAACTAATCAACTAAATATGTACTAGTTAGTACTGGAAAACTAGTCTGTAAAGTAGTCTCAGAGAGATCTTGTACGCAGGTCATCGACGATCGTCCTCTTCTTTCTCGCACGTCTTTTGTGTAAAAGAAAAAGATAAAAGATACTAAAAATGATGACGTCACGTACAACCTCTCCCTTTTTTACGTCAATACCTCATAAGCTGATCCCGTCTGGAGTCAGTGAGACTATGGCATCCCCAATTGGGATATTTTGTGTGACTGAAGATAATGGGGAGGGGAAGGAGATGGGGGATAGGAAGGTGGGAAAGGCTATTCAGATCTGGTCAACAAACACGGCTAAAGCCATTTTAGACAACGTTTCAATTCTGAATGGTGTTTCAATTCTTACACCAGAGCGGTACTGAGAGTATTTCCACTCTAAAGCGTGCTAAAATGATAAATTATTTTTAAATAAATTAATTGTGAAATAACTCAAATTCATCAAATAAAATTTATTTGCGCACGCCGGGATCCGATCCCGCCACCTTCGGATTGTTAGTCAAGTGCCTTACCCCCGTCAATCGGCGGCCGTCACGGCAGCTGCCCCGGGGACTAATTTTAACCTGCTATGTTAGCTGATTTCAAACTGTCATAAATGACCACCGTATCACGCTTCTAAAGACAAATAATTTTGCAAATGGTTACTTATTTATATTCTGAATCAATTCATTCAGTTTCTACATGGCAAAAATGTAACAAACTCGTTTTAGACCACAGCAAAACTGTATTTATTTTTTTATAAAAAACGTTAAAATAAAGCCTTATGATAACCTTAAAACTATGATCAACAATGCAAGTTGCAATTAAGAAACATGTTTAATCTGCAATGAACTCGCTAAAGTAAAAATATCAAATATTTAGTTGTATCTATTGAAATAAATCTAAATTAGCAAATTTATCAAACCATCTCTATATTAAAATATCTTATATCCTTGTATGCATATTTTAAAATCTTTAGAAAGTACTCAATATTGACAAATAAAAAATGAGAATAAATAAGGAAAAATAAAATGCCTTCGTGAGGGCTTATTATTTTTATGACTCGTCCAAAGACACGTAAGTGGGAGTATAAGAGAAGAGGGCTAGGGTTACCGCTGGCACTAAACAGTAAACATCCTCATTGTTCGAGAAGAGTTGAGTAATTCTGTCCACTCCATCGCCTGGTCCATAATATTACCAGTCCGTTAGCGCCCGACTGGATCGGTTTTAACTGCCTCCACCGGGCCGGGCTCCTCCACTGGGCGCCTCACCAGGGCGCCATGTTTTATCACCGGTTTATGACAACCCTTTGACACCATTTCCCGCTATTTTGAATGCAAATTGTTTGTTTTATTCCCGGCTGATGACGAATTACGCGCTTTTTTATCGACCAATCTCACTCTCCTAATAATTGGAGATAAAACCGTATTTTCATGACCGCATTAAAGTGATAATCTAAAAGCAGGTACGTTTCCAAAAGGTTAACGAAAATTTAAAAGGTTTATATACCAGCATTTTCACTAAATGGTAAAATATTATGTTTTTCTAACAAAATATTAGTTAACAGTGTGTTCTCTGACTATAAATAACATATAAAACTTTATTTTTACTTTGTCTATATCCATGGTTAAGCTAGTAAAATTCCTTTTCGCGCTCTTAAATTAATTTTTCCGGGTGATAGAAGTTTCGATCTCCGTTTATTTTAACTCTTTCTATATCCCCTATCGGAACTCTGGACGTATTTTTATTTGATGCATATTTTAATCTTTTGACACATCAAAAGAAAATTAACCATTAATTGGGGGTAAAATAATATATAAGAAGGCTAGAGCCTTTCACATTATTTTTCCAGCTAGAATAAGAGACAATATATAATTTGTATATGTTTAATTGTAAATTAATATTCTTGAAAATAGAAAATAAAAACATTGATCTTTGCAAATTCCAAGGCTACCCTTTTCCAAAACGTAAAAATTGTGTTTACCTTGATTCATTAGACAGGAGACATTCCGCACTTCCTCCAGAATCTACAGTACTTAAAGACTCTAGAATGTTTAATTGCTCCGCTCTTTAATTAAAGCACATCTCTTATTTGTTAGAAAAGCTCATATCCGGAGCTTGTAAACATTTTTTCAATTAAAACCGGCAAACTCTACGGGCCTTTCATAAAACAATATTCGTATAATATTTTATGCAATATCCGACAGGAATATACGACGCATAAACGCAGCTAGTTTAAAAAAGATTAAAAGTTTTTTTTTTACTTTACAGTATTCATACAGTGTTTTTAAAATTTTAACAGTTTTTATTCACATTTCATAAATATTAGCTTACTTCCGATCGAGGGATCATTTAAAATCCATTTTCTAATCCATACTAATATTATAAATGCGAAACTGCTCGAGTTTGTTTCTGACGCTTTCACGCGTAACACAATATAACGATTTTAAAAATTCTTTCACCAATAGAAAGCTAAATTATATGCGGAGACTATAGCCTATATATGATTGATAGCTCTGGCGTTATGAAATTATAAATATTAATATATTATATTTCTTATAATATATTAATATTTCTGTCGCTAACAAAAACGAGTTATTGCTTATGTCAGAAAACGAATCGTTGCCGTGGAAACGATGTTGATATTTTTGTGGGCTCTTTGCTGGTAGGTACTCGGCCTACTGGTCGGTTGCTGCTCCAGAAAATTCAAATATTAGAATATGCTTTGTGTTTTTGGACAAGCTTATTCTTTGGAATAAATGGTCAGATTCCTACATTAAAAATATAATTCGTAACGATTATTAAGACAGTATAATAAATAGTCTTTTTTATTATATTTACAAACTTCCACATATTTAAATAAAAATAAATCTCCGAAATGTTTGTAAATGTTGGCTGCACCAAATTGGATAATTCTTTTTTTTTTTGAGCTCTAGCATTATGAAATTTAGGTGGCATGCGAGCTGTTTGAAAACTGAATGTACCGGGAATTAATGTATGGAATGCAGGAGGGGGTGGGGGAGGGGGGGGTAAATGATAAGTGCAAGCGCTACAGTAATTTACCCTTAAACCATGCGAGCGAAGCCGCGGGGAAAAGCTAGTACTTTATAAATTGACTACTGAATTCTTGACTATTCTATGAATCTTCTGTCTATCTATTTGACTATAAAAAAGATTTTATCAAATCATATAAAGGATAAAATAGTATTAAAACCTGCTCTGTGTATACCTTTATATTGTTTCTTTTGATTGATTTGACTTTGTTTCACGTTTTGTAATATTTTCCTTTGTCGGGGAGAACCTAAATTATTATTGACAACTAGATAACTACAAATTAGCAATAACAACTCTAATCTTTAGACCCAAAAAACTGTTTTACAATTTTTGCTCTGCATCTTATTTGTTATTGTCCAACCTTTGATAAGATACCTTTTAATCTTACCGTCTTTTTTAGTTTCTTTTAATCTTACTGTCTTTTTCAGTTTCACTTTTTATTAATTCTGAAGAAAAATTAAGCCTTTTATTTATTGTTATCAAGTTTAATTCGTAGAACTACATTTTAATTTTTTTAATTTCTTTTATATATTTAATAATATTATTATTCAATTTATAAAAACAGTTTATTTATAAACAAGTTCTGCTAGGTAATTATTTTTACACGTGACAGCTGTTTCGCCTTCTGAAGGCAGTTTGATAATGCCAGTTTGACAGTTTGATAATGCCTTCAGAAGGCGAAACAGCTGTCACGTGTAAAAATAATTACCTAGCAGAACTTGTTTATAAATAAACTGTTTTTATAAATTGAATAATAATATTATTAAATATATAAAAGAAATTTAAAAAAAAAAAAAAAAATAATAAAATAAAAATAAGCCTGTTATTTTCAAAATAATTTATGTAATCTGATTCTGCCTTATCCTCGGAATTACCCTTATCAACCGGACGTCTACTTCATAAGTCTGAATAATTGTTTTTTTTACTTCACATACTCAATCTTAAAATTAAATGATGCCAACGCAATTGCTTAACGTTGCAATCTTGATGCCGCAAACTTTGGTACCTCTTTGTAGTTAACAAAAATAACTAACGGTTGGTGTAGCACTCTCGACCATATAAATATTGATAAAACTTTTTTGTTTAAAAAATAATACCTATTGTTTCTACATCGAGAATTGAATAATTCTGCTCTACTTTTCTTAATTTTCTACTCAAAAAACCTATAGGCCGTCTGTAACAAGCTTTAGAGGAATATTTTCGTTAAAATGAGTTCAAATTCTTTCAGATGTTAGTATTTTTTTTTATTGGCGCAAAACTCTCTTGTTCTTCTTAATTACATCAAAACTTAATAATCTCTTTTTTAAGTAACTCGTATAACGGTGATAATACATTGTCCATGTTCGGAATAAAGTTACGATAATAACTAATCACATCTAACAAACTTCTTAACTGATTTAAACCGAAGAGTCTATTTGACACTAATATGGGTCAACTCAAGGAAGTCTCATAGAAATGAGTGTATCTCTCTTACTATCATAGTGAGAAATATGAAATATTTTAGAAAAAGAAAAAAACCACGCTTCATACTCATAAACAAAAACTACTCACAAAAGAAGTAAAAACCTTTAAGAAGTACACCTTTATTAAACGAAAATTTCGAATCGCACTTCGAAATAAATTTATGAAACTTTGAGAATTTTTTATAAATTATTTTTACATTGAACGACAAAAAAGAGAGATAATAATTATAACATTTATAAACTTTCTTTTCATTCGTCTAATAAATAATGCATATTTTATTCAAGCGGTTTATTGTTTTTCGCTATCAGTAATTTTAGTCAGAAAAAAACGTAAGGCAAAATTTCAATATTTCAAAAATTATTTGTTTATTTTGAATTATAACATTTGAAAGCGTATTTTATCACCTTTTTAAAGTAGTATTTAGTTTTCGGATACGTTAAAAAGCATTCCATTTATTTGGATTTTAATGTAAAGCGGAATTATTTTGACTCTCTGAAATAATATGGTCGAAGCCCAGGGGGATCATTTGGTGGAGGTGCATTTACAACAGCTTATTTGTTACGGTCGAACGGTTGAATTCCTTATTTACTGATTTAAAACCTTAAAACTCAATAAACTCTTAATTGAATTCTCATTTCTCACTATTAACCGTTAAATTACAACTTTTTAATCTTTCTAAAACAACAAAAACGTTTTTCTCCAAATCGTCTTCACATCTTCACCAATTCCAATAACATCGTAGACATAAAAGGTAATTTTTTAATCTTTCCAGATTTCTTCTTCTTCTCCTCCCAGTTTAATTAAGAATGGCATCTCTTTTACGTTAAACAGTAAGTTTTTTTTAAACTTTATTGTAGTTTTTGTAATAGTTAGGTGTCAGTTTCTGCAACGGTGACCTACACTTGTCCCACGGAGAGATCGCATCTACGTCATCGACTATCATCCTAAGAGCAGCCCATAAAAATCTTCCTTCTCACATGTCTTGTATGAAAACGAAAAACACAGAAAATACCAGAATGTCGAATGTCTTTAATCATGTTCGTATATACGTTTTGCGGCAGCACATTTCTTTCAAAATATTCTATCACGGTAGGCCTTGCCAGTTATAATTTTTTTCTTTTTTAAAAGTGCTTAATTTCACAAATTCACAAAACCGAAAATCGAACAGGTCGAGGCAGACATTTGACATTAAATTCATACTTACACATTAATCATTTTACCGTTAAAATAATGTGATATTATCGTTAAAAAGTTTATATTACTTTTTTCAATTAATTTTAATCAAATTTATTCAGTTTATTTGAAGTTCTGCAAGTATTTAAGTATTTTTTTTATTACTAGTGGTCGCCCAGTGGTTGAAATTCGACCATAATTGTAATGTTTTTTTTATTGATTTAATGTATTTTTATGCATAATTTAAAAAAAAATATTAGCATTCTGCACTCCTTCTCTATGTAAACTATAAGTGTGCGAAATTTCAAACTTCTCCATCGGCGCAATTTTTGTAAAAAGGGGTACAAAGTTTTTGCTTCACGTATTAATATACTGATTATGATGATGATGATGATGATGATGATTGTTGCAGGTGTTTGGTTGATAAAGCCATTTTTAAACAATATTTCTATAAATAATAATGTTAAAGTGGTTGAAACTCGTGTAGGGCCAGTATGTAGGTACTAGATCCAGTGTATGATATTATCCATTCGTACAAATTTCGCATTTCACCAGTGTGTCCACATTCACAAAATAATCAGGGTGGAAGGAAGGTACTCTTCCTGGTGAAATGTCACCGTTTTGAAACTGAACGTTGCATGCTTGCTTTTCCCGTGTTTGGTGACCAAGTCGTTTGGGAATCTTGTGATGATTTCAGATTTTAGCCGGTTACGGCTATTTCCTCGTACATCCACGAAAGAAATAAGAAACGAACATTGGGTATGCGTAAGAAAAAATTATCAAAAAAGTTAAAATTTAAGGTTATAATTTGGGAGCCGAGGTTTTGAGGGCTTTGGTAACAAAGCAACACCGAAATTAAAAATTTCAGCCGTTAGAACTTAGAACCTCGCGCGTGGGGCAGAAGTGTACTAAATTAAAATAAATGTGAGGGGTCCCTTAATAAAAAGTAAAAACGCCTACAATATCAAAATACTCCCCATGAGTTTTGACCTATTTTTTTAATAACGCCTTTAGATAAGGTAAAAAAGCAATTAGCACGCGGTGTTAAAAGGGTATTCCTGACATAAGACACATTTCTCTTGTAACCTATAATTTCACAGCACGTCTTACGGTAAGTTTTAATGAAAACGTAGATTTTTACTTATAAAAAGCTGTTATTAATGTTACGGAAATTGAATTTATTTTAGAAAAATTGAGAACATTTTAAATTAATTAAGTAAGTTCTAATTCTTTTACACACTTATTATACAATCTTTTTTTTATAATATGCCAATTAACTACTTAGTTTCGACATTATCCCTGACTTCATGTTTAATATCTCTCATGTAATTTCATGAGGATTTATTTACATTTCAGTAAATCATTATCTAAATCCAATGACTTTATCTACATTTTAAATTCATATTTAATTTGTTCTTTTAGTTTGATTATTAGGAGATAATATTTCATTCTACCATTTTATACAGATGATAATGATGTTGAGCAACAGTGGTTCTCGGATATCTTCTATCTTCCTTGAATTTTTGGACCTTTGTTTTGATCTATCGCTAAACGAATCGAATGGGTAGATTTTTTTATTGAAATATTATATTTCAGCATCGATGATGAATGACAAACGAGTTGGTAAGATAACAGCTATTTTGATAAGCAAAATAGTCTTAATTCAAAAACAAAAATATTCGATTGACAAAACAATCCACCGTAATCTTTTCGTCCGATATTATATATGTAATAACAATTAGTGCAACTTTCAGGTTTATATTACAAAACTAATCTAGTAGGTATATGTAATATGTATGTGTTAATCCTTTATTTATCAATTTACATTAGATTTGCATTTCAAAAAATTATCTTATGAAAAACATAAGAACGTAATCTTAAACGCGCCATATCATTTTCAATTTGGGAGGCGGTGGTGGGTACAAATGCACCGAGAATTTGGAACATTTGTACCCACCACTCGAGTCTTGGTGGCGGATGCTTCTGCCTACTGGCTTGTACAATCGGGAGAGACCGATTGAAGGAGATCGTTTGGCCTCTCCAGAGGACTCTCGCGATCCGTCGCCTTCACTGAGTGGGAGGAATGGATTAATTCGTCCGTCACTCTTGAACCCACTGACTTCAAGATTCCTTCCCACCCCTCATATATGTTTCCTTCCCAGAACATTCTCTCTCCTTTATTTTAAATTACCCTCCACACAGAATGACATGGGCTCTGAGGGAAATTATTTTCCTTTGAGCCTTTTGGACAGAGCTATACACACAAATAATTTAAAATATATATCTAGATTTTTACGTATAAAAGTTTAATTACATGGGTAAAAGTGATGTACCTAAAATAAGTTTTATTTTGAAACAAATTAAAAAATCGTGCACTTCAAGAAATTATACTGCTTAAACAAGGGTTCAGTTTTGAAAGGTGACTACTAGAGAGCAAAACTGTTCTGAATCAGATAAAAATTCATATAGTTTTAAAACTGCGACCATTTTTACAGTTTGTCAAGAAAAAAATAATATTTTTGGTCCTCGTAGGAAACATTATATTTTAAATGTAAGTAAATATATGTTTGATGTAATTTATGTTATCGTATATAAGTGTACATTTAACTTCATATTTTTTTTTATTATTTTTTATTTAATAGCCATATACTTTAATTTATTTTTAGTCCTCCTCACTAGACAATCCTGTGCTGAGGGGGACTATGTTTTGGATAAGTTTTCAAGGAGTTCTATGTTTCAACTTTATGGTTTGAGTAAGGTTTTCCAGAAACAGCAGAAAGCTCATTTTCCGATAGTTCTTTAAGTCAAGATGTTATCTCCTAAATGAAGCTATTTTTTGTTTTAATTTGTTTGATGCTATGTGGGAGTTTGTTATATACCTTAACTGTTAAAAATTTAGAGCCTATTCAGATAAGTCGATAAGGTTTATTTATTATGTATTTATTTAGTTTGTTTATACTACAAGAAAATAAAAACTAAGCACAGTGTAACATTTCATTCGTTAAATTTAAATATTTTTACAGTAAGCATAACATTTGACATGGCATTGTGACATCGCGTGGCCACCCAGGTCGCCGGATCTCACCCTCATGTAGTTTTTTTCTGTGAAAGTATGTTTGGACTTAAGTGTACGGTAGTAACCCAAATAACATAACGAAATTAAAAGAAAATGACTGCTATAAGTGAGCGCCATTTCCCAATCACTGTTGCAAAGGGTCGCTTGGAATAGTCTACATAACATATAATAAGTACAGAGCTACAGAGTAAAATGTTTAAATTTTATTCAATGTATAACCTTCTCCTGTGCATTCAAATTTATTTATTTTTAAAGTTGACGAAATTTGATTTCTAAATAAAAAACCACTATAAAAAACCGATTTAAGGCAACAAATTGACAGCTAGCAAAATATGATTTGGGTTTTTTTTTTCAGAATGAACGTTTACAACCATAAAATCAATTTTCCACCTATGACTATGGTAATACCGGTGGTGGCGAGTGTTTTTTTTTTAATTTTTGGTATTTCTGTTTTAATAAATCTGTTTTATTTGAATTGTAAGTGCTAAAGCATTCGAACTTTTTATTTCTCAAGCATGTTTTTTTATAAGAAAATGTTTTAGACGCAGGGAGACCTTTATACATCTACATATTGATATCATGACTGTTCATAGTACCTACCTGCCTGATTGAAACACGGATTTTAATAAATGCACGCCATCAACAGCATGGGTGGAAATTTATTCTTGTCTGAAGATAAAGCAATTAATTTCGCTATGGCGCGCCTCTGCGTCTAATGAGAATCCTGCTTACTATATACAATATACCTCACATACGCGATGACATGGTCTACATCAGATGATCCCTCGGCTTGACAGAAATTGTAATAGGGCTTTTAAATTAAATTTAACAGGCATTGCTGTAGGCATTTTTTCGTAATCGCACGACTTTAGTTTCTCCACAGAATTTTTGTGACACGGTCATGACATCCGATCAGCAATAATACTCCGCTAAAACTGAAAATATTTGCATAATGTCAAATCGGTCTACTCTTACAAATTTAATGATCTATCAGGAAAATTTATTTAGTACGATGCATAATCGTCTTCAGACAGATGCTGTATACACAGACTTTAGTAAAGCCTTCGACAAAGTCTCACACAAAATCCTTATACATAAACTAAGATCATTTGGAATAACGGGGCATATTTTGAGATGGTTTGAAAGTTATTTACGTAAAAGAAAAATATCAGTTAAACTCAATTCGCACTTTTCTCACCAGTTTGAAGTATACACCGGTGTTTCACAGGGGTCACATCTGGGTCCAGTGTTGTTTTCATTATTTATCAACGACATAACCACCATATTCGATGGAGTTATGATTCTATTATTTGCAGATGACCTTAAAATTTACAAAACAATAACTAATCCGAATGACTGTTGTATATTACAATCAAATCTTGTGAGGCTACAAGAGTGGTGCACCCTAAATGAACTGTTTCTCAATATTGAAAAATGTCAAACAATTACTTTTGCCCGAATAAAAAATCCCATTAAATTTAATTATAGCATCAACAACATTTTTCTTAAAAGAGTAGAACAAATTAAAGATCTCGGTATTATGTTTGACAATAAATTAACTTTTGTTCCTCATATAAATGAAATAACCAATAAGGCCATGAAATGTCTGGGGTTTATTCTGAGAACAGTTAAAGAATTTCAATCAATTAATTCCTTTAAATTATTGTACACTGGGTTGGTGAGAAGCAACTTAGAATATAATTCTACTATCTGGGCTCCACTATATAAAACCCACCAACAAAAAATTGAAAGAGTTCAGCATAAGTTTTTAAGATTTATTAACTACAAACTAGGTATACCGATTGAAGAACTTAATTATATATACCTAATGGAATTACTTAACATAACCGATTTGACATCAAGGCGCATAAAAAGTGATTTAGTTTGTCTCTTCAAAATAGCGAATGGCAGACTGGACGCCCTCGATTTGACAAATTTTATTAATTTGCGAGTACCTACTCGCATAACTCGGTCGAATGCATTGTATTCTGTTACCAATTCCGCTAATAATTATTTTATAAACTCTCCTATCCAAAGACTCCATTTACTCGGAAATAAATACAACTCAATCGACATTTATCGTCACCAATCTGTGTCTAAATTCAAACTCAGTATATTAGAATATTTAAAATAAAGCCATAAATATCAATCAATCAATTGCACCTTTATCAAATTATTAATTATCGCAAAACATGAAATATGTGAATAATAAAGGTAGCTAAATAAGAACACATTTAACAACAATCCTCTCGTATTAACTAACTTATTATAACTAACTCACATTTTACTTATATTTCTATTTAAATCTTGGTGCCCTAGCAATAATAATATATTAATGATTAAATTAAAATCGATGGTCTCTTCATGTTCACAATAAAAACAAAATTTAATACTTATGTATACAAAGATTACCTAAGTACTTACCTTTTTATCCTCTCTCTCTTTTGTATTAATATTATCTTGTACTTTTTGTACCATAATTTGTACTATTTTTTACTATCACACTATACACTTGTTGAACTCATCTGTTTAACTTTTCAAGATATTACAACTCATGTATTTTTTTTTTTTTTTTTGTGTAGGTACTATTTATCGCTGCGTTAATTTTGCTGAATTCTTGAAAAACTTGCTTTCGAACAATTTATTCATAATCAAGTTAATAATAAAATCAACATAGTAAATACCTACACGTTCCTCAATAACTACTTTTAAAGTATCTTAAGCACTCTTCTGTTTTACCATTATTACACTATGTAACTTTTTAACTCCTTTGTACAATTTTAATGATAACGAAACTACATACCTATGTTCATATTATACCTGTTTGTATCCTTAAATTACAGTTTATAATGTTATATACTTGCTTACAATTATACTCCTGAATAACATGTGTAACTTTAATAATGTGATTCTGTAAAAGCCCTCAAGGCGTGTATGAATAAATAAAATAAAATAATAGTTTGCATTTAGCCAACCTAGTTGCTTCCGGTTTAGCCAATTTTAAAATTAAATTGCATGTATCAAAAGCGACAGATGATTTATTTATTTCTTTGATTTTTATTCAGAAGGTAAAGAGTGCGAACCCAGGTTTAAAAATAAATGTGTACAGTAGTTACTTATTTTGAGTTTTGACATTACGCGTCTATAATGACAAAAAAATATTTTTTTCCAAAACGCTATCTAGATAGCATTTAGTTTCGGTTGAATCTTGCAATCATACATAAAGATAGCAGCCAATAAAAATATGCGTTAAGAAAATGAAGATAATGTTGGTAGTTCTTGGTAGAAGTTAAATATTATCGAATCGGATAGGGGCACTTTAGTTCTGTTGGTAGAACATTGACCCGCCAAGTCATAGGTCCTGGGTTCAAGCCCCAGATGTGACCGTATCTTTTTCCGATTTTCTGTTTCAGATTTTTGATTGAGTTTCGCTTATATTGTCTTCATTAAATAAATATTATGTTTTGGTTTAAAGTTTCTACACATGTGCATAAACGGGTATTTAATATATTTCGAAAGCCGTGCTTGCACGCATTATTTCGATGGTTGTAATATATGTAACAAACTACAGATGTGCATTCTCTGCCAGTCCTTGTAGGATCCCTTGCTCAGCATCCCTCACTTTGCCGCGGAAACAAATAAAGGTATGCAAGAATTAATTTTAATTTAACCCCCAGGTGATAAATAACGAGTGAACTGCGGCAGTGGCCGGGGGCGGAATGTCTTAATAAAGGCTCTCGCTGAGCAATTGGAACACTTCTAGCGGAATATTACTACATACATTACATACAGCCTTGCAATGATACGATGGGTATGATTGGACAGGGTGAAAGGTGTACCTAACGAATATTTGAGTTGGTCAACATGTTTCCCTCACATCTGCCGAGGAATATCTTTATTGGAGGAAATAACTTAAGCATATCTGGTTATATCATGTTATGCAAATGAAATTATTCTAGGGGTGTATTTTGACAGGGTATAACGATTATTTGATTTGGTTTACATGTTACATTCACATCTGTAGAATGTCTTAATAAATGTGTTTAATAATAAAGAGCCAATCTAATACCACCATTTACAAAAGAGTTAGTTGATTCCCGTGGCTTGGTCTACAGATGTTTTTCATGATTTTGAAGCCATTGGGGTGAAATTCCCGTCATTAAAAATCACAATTATTTTTATTTTAAGTATGAGTGTTTGTGACACTTTAAAACCTATTTTTTTTAAATTGTTACTAGCTGAAAATTAAGGACTTTTCACGTTCGTTCCGATTAAAAAATAGCATTAATAATATGATTAAAATGGAGCGAGGTGCGGGTAGCGACATTGGGATGTGCTGTGCATTTATAAACTTCGATTTTTACATTATCTGCACATACGAAGCCCTGAGGGAAAAAATCCCTTAGAGCCTATGGCATCCTTGGGTATGCTTTATGAAAGGCCTTTTTAAGGAAAGGAAGAAGAGAAAATTCTGCGATGGAAAAAGGTAAGAGGGGTGGGTTTAAATTTGTGGATTCATATGTTCAAGAGTGACGAACCTACAAATAAATCCCTTCCACTGCGGTGCAAGCCGATAGAGTCGAGAGTCCGAATAGAGCGGTTAAAAGATCTCCCTCAACCAATCTCTCATGATACGCCCTGCCTCGCAGTTGGTGGGCAAAAGCATCTGACGCCAAGAAATAGGCAAACCTCTCCCCACGAACCCGGGCACCGCTGCTGAGTCACCTAACATAGCGAACCACTGGGAAAACCTATCGCAAGGGTGTTGGTTATCCAATAAACGGTTTCCGGCGCAGCGGCACCCAAACCCGCCTCCCAAAATGAATTTTTATTTGGAAAAAAGATTTTGCTTTCGTACAAGAATTATTATTGAAAATTTCACGGACGAGCGAGTCTGTCCCCAAAAATGTTCCCAGAATGTTCGGTATCGTCATAATAATTGACAATACGATTACATGGAGCTTACCTGACACACCCCCTCTCAAATTCCATATTAAATCGCCGTTATTATACACCAATTTTATTTCTCACCGGGGGTTACGCTTAATTTTAAGACGGATACGAAACTTTTAATGGAGTTAACGCATAATAGTAAAGCGCTTTTTGAATTCTCCACATCGTCATGTCATAATTAAATGTGTTTGGCCTATGTAATAATTCAGTTTAACGTAATGATTTTTTTATAGTTAACATTTGCATGTTAATTGAAATTATGTTTTATCAAAATTCTTGACAACAATCAAAATTTTAGGTCAAAACAAATAAAGTTTTCATTTTACTAACGAAAAGTTCACACTGATACTTTCTTTTCTTATTTTTTTTTTGGCGAAAAATTTTAGGTCTAAACATATAGAAGCCATAACTTCATATTTTGGCGGAAAATAATCAAAACCAAAACCGCATCGGACGAAGTCTAACAAAAGAATACAAAGTAACATAGCTCTCACTACTGCAAGAACAAAAATATTGGATTCCATCCAAAGTTTCGACACAAAACCAGTGATGAAGATAAACCAATGCGAAAGGTATAAAACTGCAATGGAAAAGAGAATTAATGTATTTCTCTACATAACCTATAAAACAAAAGAAATACAAACAACATCTATTATATAAGGAATAGTATAATACGATGTACGAATTTTGTAAGCTTAATCTTGAAAAGTGGGTCGCCATCCCGTTTTCAGTGTGCTCTTTTGCAGCGACATGTTTTAGATTCCAGACGATAAATTTATTTGCTATTTGATTCAATACCGGAAAACTTCAATTTAAAATTGATATCAAACGTTTACAATATATTGGTTTTGAAATAACTCCCACCTTATCTTAACTAGTTATTACGACTCGACCTTGTCCGAGCTTCAACACGACAGCTTAAATAATCTTTCTTTTTGTAACAATCGAAAAGGATGATAAAAAAATACGGCTTCTTGTCGAATTTAAATACAGCTTTATGGATGTTTATAAGCTCATATTTCAAAAAAAAACTTATTTTTGAACTAGAAATTGCAGAAATAAGATTCTGTAATTTTTATATTACCAGTCAGATGTAACAATTAAAAAGTTTTTGTTGATATTGCGAAGGCCATAAAACATTTTTTATGTAAAATGTCTTTGAGTAATTCATCGCTTACCCTTCTACTGGGTTTATTTTTTATCACTTTGCGTTGGTTCAGCTTTGATTTGTGAAAGTGGCCGTGTATTTTTTTACTGAGAGAGAGAGTCATGTTGATGTCTTATGTCACTGACAACCTTATTCTAAACTGCTGCTCAGAGGATAATGTGGGCTAAAAAGTAACACCTGCCTCTTCTTATGATATATTTAATGTGCATATAAATATTATGTGTGTGTAAAATTGGCGATCTCTATTAATATTCGTGGTAAGGAATCATCATTTCGTTTGAATTCACACTATCAACCAGTGTCGGAAGAAACCTTGCGAAGCAGTGGTTAAAAACAAATAATTAATCACTTCTTCAAACACTCAGTTGGATAAATTAGAAATATTAGAGATCAGAAAGAGCGTGAATGCGAATTTGAATACTATTAATAACCAAAAATTGTTTTTAAATGACCCAATATTAAACCTGTTCCCTTGGTAAATTGTTCCCTATTGCCCTTCTTCCCTCTACCCATTCTCACATTTCCATTCATTGACTATGTCTATGACCATTGACTTTATCTATTATTTATAATTAATTAGTAAACCCTGAAGAAGTGAGCATAGCTCACGAAATATGTTAGTTTTGGTAAAAACTAAGTTTATTATTAATTTTGAAATAATTAATCATCATTAATAAACGAAAGTCACTGAAAATAAAAAGGTATCGTCCGCAATTGGGAACTCAAACCACTCGGCCGTTGTGACATTATTATCACTTTGGTTTATTTATTTTAACATGTTGTTAACACATTGTTTTAAAAACATGTTGTTAACACATTGTGTTAACACATTGTTTAACACATTGTTTTAAAAATAAACTGAATTTTTGTGATCCTTCCACAAAGTCTGTTTTACCAAAGCAATTTATTGCCTTAGACCTCATATTTTGTATAAGATCCTCTTGTTAGGTAATATAGCATATAATATCATTATGTAAGAAGATTTTTTTATAACTAAAAAAACTTATTCACTGGTATTATCCGTGTTAAAGTATTTTTGTTTTACACGTTAAAATGTTGCTGAGAATAAGGGCTGACACGTATTTATATGAACATACAATTTATTCACAGACCTCCTTCTGGAACACCCGTTGTGAACGAAATAATGACACGTGACCCGGAATTAATTGTGTCTTCATTATCACAATGAGAGCTCCTGGAACACGTGTATTACAAGGGTTAAGACTCAGGAAATAATTATAACCACAGGGTTACCGAGTCACAGGTTGCTTTTATTTTTAAAAGCCCTGTGTGAATAACGCATTTGACTTTCCCCAATCTGACGTTTAAAACAAAATGGTACTGGATTTTCAAATTCAATCCAGTCTGCATATTTCTATTTTTAAGGACTTGTGGAACTGAAATTGTCGCTGGATGACAGAGTGCTAGTATCGTGGTATAGTGTGGACAGTCACTTGTGTCGTTGTTTGTGAACAGCGTCCGATAAAAAAACATCATTTTTTAAATGGTGTTCATAATGACCTAAATATTTTCAGAAGTAGTGCTCCAGTCGCATGTGGATACAAACACTAATTAAAAAAGGAAGGTTGTCCCGAAATACTTAAATAGTTAGTAATTCGGAGATTACTTACTTAAAACACAATTAATAGGTGCTTAAAAGTCGCAATACGCGTAATAATGGAGGAATGAATACTAATGGAGGGAAACAATTATACCAAGTCAGTGGACATCTTCAATTTATCTTTGAATAAATTTAAAATATTGTTATTGAGGCAGTTCAGTTATGTACAATAAAATGTTTTTTCTATGCTATATATGTAAAAGCCCCGAAAAAGGGCGTTTATTTATAAATAAATAAATAAATAAATAACAAAATATCTATAGGAAAAGTTATAATTATTTGGCGCTACTTGGAAAATTCACGGTTGCGCGAGAAATTCTTTAGTTAAAATGTTCGCTGTAATGGGCGTTTGGGAAGCTACACGTTCGGAACTTATGATAATAAATTTAATTATATTTTATTCACCAAACTTTATAATTTTTTCTGAAAAAAAATCTAAATAAAATAAAATGTGTCTATATTCTCACAAAACAAACTTAAAAACCCTGATTAACGAAAGATTTCATGCACTTAAAAAATTAAATTAAATTATTATTTCCCTCACCACTCGAATCCATTAGCATTTTTACGATATATAACATTACCAGACATATGTATGACGTATGGGGCGTACCTGACTTATTAATTTCGATTTCTTTCTAGAATGTATTAGTTTACGATTCCCTCCGTATAAAACAGCAATATGGTTGTCTAATGGTGTACGTATGTATCGAAGGTTGCGCATCGCCTTTCTTATTTTATGTAAATCGATATAACCTTAGAAGGTTGTATTTCTAATGGCCAACGTCAAAGCTTTGTTACTTCGTCCGTATCTCATGGCTTGGTTCCATGAATATTGTACCCATTCATCATTATTTCACTTTGGCTTCGCTGGGACTGGATGAAAACAAATTATGTATTTTTTATGTGTACATACTTTAACCAGTGATTCCTTGAAAATTATTCGTAGTAAAGAATGTAAATGAAATTTTGGACTCCGGTGACATTTTTTATGTTTTTTATTCAACTAACAACATTGAAAAAATCCGTAAGCATTGGACAGGAAGTGGTGGGGGTGAGAGGTTGGGCAAATACTCGGCTGAGCGACCAGCGATGACATGCGGAAGAATTTTTTATTTGTTCGGTTTTGACGAAAAAAACTAAAAAATAAAAAAAAAACACAAAGAAAGTCACCGAAGACAAAAATTTCGTTTATATTATTTACTCCAAATAATGTCAGGAATCACTGGTTAAAATAATTCAAGTAGGTTCCTTAAGTTTTTTAAATTTAATTAAAATTAAATTTGATAATTTTATTTTCAAGTTCTGCAAGTATTTTAGTATATATTTTTGTTTCGGTTTACAAAACCATTTTCAAACTGCGGCTTATCCACTGTTAGACGACTTATTTACACGATTTTAAAAGTCAATTTTTGACGGTGTCTATGTTGATTTATTACTATAGGAACAAGTCTCAAAAACTCAAAAAGTAGAAATTCTAAACTCAATAACAGTGGCATATATGAATTAAAATGTGACCACGCCGACTGTAATGCTACTTACATCGGACAAACGGGTAGAGCATTCTCAACTAGATTCAAAGAACATATACGATGATGTAATAATAAAAACACTTCTTCAAAATTCGCAGAACATCTCTTAGTGAATAATCACGTTCCACCCAAAAACAATAAGCCTAAACCATTACATAAAGGAAGAAAGGGTCTTAGATTATATTTGCTTGAACAATTAGAAATCAATAAACGAACGAATGACCCCAACGTAACGCTAATTAATAAAGTAAGGAAAATTATTTATTCCCCACTTCTTAGTATGTTCAGAAAACCTAAAAAATATAACGCACTTAAATGAGTCATAGCAATAACGTCATTATAAAACAATTAAGAAAACCTTAAAACTTGTGGGGGAAACAGATTCCGAACCCTACATAATACACTATCAATTAGTTTATCAGCAAATTGGTTTAACCGGTAATAAATCAATATAGACACCTTCAAAAATTGACAGTTAAAATCCTATAAATAAGTCGTCTAGCAGTGGATTAACCACAGTTTGAAAATGGTATTGTAAACCGAAACAGCTGTAACAAAAATACATACTTAAATACTTGCAGAACGTGAAAGTGAACATAATTAAATTTTATTTTAATTGAATTTTAAAAAAATAAATGGAATTCTACGAATTGTACACAAAAACAATAAATACGTTCCTTAATACCCTGTATATTAGACTAATAAGACAAAGACAAAAACATATATTGTTTACACAATTAGGTTTTTTTTAATATTGTTGTTTCAACTTCTGGCAAGCGTATGAAGTCAGTTATTTCCATTACTTTAAGGCATTATATAAATTGATTTCTTCTATTTCTTTCCTTCCAAAAAATTGTAAAAAAAATATTCGTCGATGCTGAAAAACTGTTAATACTAGTAATCAAATACTGGAATTGTTTCATTTTGTAGTATATTCAAGGGCAATATTTGTTTATTTGAGATGGTCCGACGCTCTGTAGTGAACCTGCTTGCATAGCGCGGGTGTAAACTGTTAACTGTGCGACCTTAAGTTTAAGTTTAGACTTACGGAATTCAATCATTAAATGGCAAGCCAGAGATGAAATGTAAATGCAATATTAACGTTTAATGAAAGATGTTAAAAAAAACAAGAATTATGAAATTCTACCGTGAAAGAAATAAAATGACTCTTAAAATACATTACATACAAATACAGGAAAATCATTGCCATAATAACAAAATCCGTTCGCTTCGTCACTAACTTCGTAACCATCTTTTAATCTTGCCTTTCTAGGGTTTTGTTTTCTACGTACATCTCGAGCCTCAAACCCTTTCACGGAATGCGGAACCCGGCATTCTTTCATCTGAAATCTTCTGTTTTGGATGCCGAACTCCTTCCATACTACCCACACTCCATACTTCTTCATATACTTCCCACTCTTCACTCACTTCTCGCCCTTTCAACTGAAGCAGGGCAGACTTGGCTTTTCAACTTATCTTGTTCTAATAATTTATTAAAGTAATAATCCATGTTTCGGACAAATCTTTAAATAACACGTTTTTAAAATATCACGTATATCTTACCGAAGATTGCAAAATTATCCTTAAATAGTCAAATGATTGTCGGACTTCGTAACACTTTTTAAAATTACAGTCATAACCGTCGTATTAAGTTTCACCAATGGATAAACTAAACTTCATTTACGGTCGCATTGCAATTTAGAATATTGACTATAGATGATGTGAAGGTTGTATTAATTTGTTTTACGTGTATAACATTGGAAGGTGCTTAGCAGAAACCAATAAGTAACATTGAGCATGATCTATTTGACAACGGGTATTTTTGACGAATCGTTATTGTGATCTACAGCTCGGCTGTGACTTAGGGGGTATATCACAAACCTCCTCATAGATTATTTAAACTATGACGTACATTTTAGATTATTTATACAGGATTTATTTATTTAAAAAGTCTGTGTTTACTATTCGGAACATGAACCTATGAATAATGTCTACATGTAGGATAAGTTAGCTGAATTTTTTACCAGTTGCAAGTATTTATTTTTTTATTTATTAATATTCATTTTGTGTGTGGATAAGCTAAGAGGAGGATGGTGAAATACCCCCTTAAAATAGTGACTTGGGTTTCCTCCTACCTTAAACGAAGTTATCTTTAATACCAAATTTTTTCCTTGTGGAGTTAAAATTATTAAATTTTTTTATTGAGCTTTAATGTGATGTCCGCATTTAATAAATAATTTAGAAAACTGAAATTATTGTAGTTAATGTTTGTGTTGCCCCTAAAACTGCTCTCTAAAAATGAATCACGCTAGTTTTGGCACGAAAATAGAAAATACCAGCTCATATTTCATTTCAGATGAAAAATTCTTATTTGGATGTTGTCAATACTACGGATTCATAACAAAACCTGATAGCGCCGGAGTTGTTGGTAGCTCCACTAACCCGGGGGAATGGGTTCTGTTCCTGACGAGTGCAAGGCAAAAAGGTTTTTTATAGTTTCGTTTTCGTCGTTTTCTATGTTGTGGCTGATGTTCTACGGGTTTCAGATTACCTATGCAAAAGATGGTTTTTAGAAATGTGTGCATGTTTTTTTATGAAAGGTATAAATAGTACTTAATAGAGTGGAAAAGATGTACGCTTCATATAGAAAGCAAAACAATGTTGGTAGCATGTGAAATCATACAATAACACGTTTACAAATCTTTTGAAAATTATTTCATACTTCTCTTAGTAGTGGCGATCATTTACTTTTTTGTGGAATATTTTGGATTTGTGCTGTAAAGTTGAAAGGGTCGTTTCTAAAGTTCCAATCTATATATGTAGTTTTGGAAATGAAAACAAAAAAAATATTCTTTCTTTTAAAAATAATATACTAGCTTATGATAGGTAGGATGCAATAATGTAATGCAGCTAAATTTAAAATACTGCTGAAACACGCTCTTGGTTGATGTGGTGAAGTGGTAGCACTGTAAAACAATATTCAATGTATTAGTTAATTAAGCTTATAATTAAGCTTTTAAACCCGTTGGAATATGTACGTACTAAAATTTTTCAATAATTTATTATTGTGTATTAATTCAACAAATAGAACAGAAGTAGAAAAATAAAAAGGTGACGGTCGTAACTGGGACTTAAACTCAGATCTTTTAGTCTTTCGGGGACCAGCTTTGAGCTACTGAGACCTACTTATATATATTCGGTAATTTTTTATCGATCTTATATTTTATCTAGCTGAACCACCCGGCGTTGCACGGGCTCTATTCAGCATCAAGGGGGAGGGGTGGATAAGGTGGTTTTTAGAAATCTTACATAGACAGTGACCTTCCACATATTTTAAAAGTCAAGTCTGCAAAATGAATATCGTAATATAGCGTAATAATATCGTAATAAACCATTTCGTGGTTTTATTACGATATTCATTGAACCCACGCCTCCCGTCTATCCGCCATAGACTCTCCCCATATGTTTATTAGAAGATATAGAGCTGTTTTGTAGATTTAATTAAATTTCCAGAAAAATAATAGAATAAATTAATAAAAATTAAAATTAAAAAATATCTATGTAGTCATTAATTAAAATATGGAAAAAATTAAATTAAAATTAACGGATCGTCCCTCAGGGTGATCGCCACATTATCTGCATCCATCTTACATTGAGTGGAGAGCTGAACCAAGACAATGACGTTGGTTAGCTTCTTGTTTTGAGTTTTGAGCTTTTAGCTTTGATCTTTGTGCTTTGATATTTATGTTTGATTCTTGAGTTTCGAGCTTTGAGCTATGAGCTTTAAGAATTGACTTTTGATCTTTTAACTTTGCGTTTTTAGTTTTGAGCCTTGAGTTTCGTTGAATTTTCAACTTTTGATATTTGAGCTTTAAGATTATGCGTTTTAACTTTAGTTGTACAACTTTGATGACGCATATTTGGCCCCTGGCGAAGAAAGTTTTTTGTCCCGGAATTCAGGTAGAGGCAGTAATGATCTTCTTAATCTCAACATCGAGTTGACAAAATTTCATCACAATACTGCTTTAAAAGGGTGGGAAAAGGGGGTTAAGGTAGTTTTTGAAATTTCATATACACAGCGACCTTCCGCTTATTTCAAAATCCAAGTATGTAATATGTCGTCGATCTCAAAATAAAACTTTGAATTCGTATTAAAGCCACACCGGGACACTTTTTTTTATATCTGTGTGTATTAATAGATTCTACGTAAATATTCTTCTTATACAAAGTTTTCCGAAATTATAGGTAGATAGTAATTTTCCTATTATTTTGAAAGTTAAGTTTTCCAAATTTCACCTAAAGGCATCTGAGTACTGATTTAAGGGGTGTGAATAGGGAATGGGGGTAGTTTTTTGAAAACTAATGTATTCATTGATATTTTTTTTGCTTTTAAGGTCAAGTATGCAAAAATTTATCAACATCAGAATAAAACTATTGATTTGTATACAAATCAAAACCACGCCGAGAAACCCGCAAAACGACAATCAACTTTACATGGAAGATGCAATAATTAATACTATAATATACTGAAATAACAATATTGAATTAGGTCTGAGTGGCATTGATCCCAGTAAGACTAGTGGATCTGGGTTCAACCCCCGTTGTGACCCTTTTATTTTTTTTTTTTTATTTGTGCGTTTTTCTGTTGCATACTTCTTTGAGACTTGGTAATATTACCTTCTTGGTCCATAAAACCTGGGAAACCTGATTGGTCCAAAAAACCTGATTTGGCTGCAATGAAAAAAAAACGTATTTATAAAAAAAACCTTCGAAGATATGCAAGGGGTTAAGTGTCGTACTTAACGTACTTTAACCAATGATTCCTGATATTATTTGGAGTAAAAAATGAATATGAAATCTTGGTCTCCGGTGACTTTTTTGATGATTTTTTTTTCTTCAAAATTAAACAAAAAAAAATTTCTTCCGTATGTCTTCACTGGTTACTCAGCTAAGTAATTGACCAACCCTTCACTCTGCTTCCAACTGTTAAACACCTACCATGTTTTTATTAGCTGTAGCTACATACTAGAAGTATAAATTGAATTTAAAACGCTTATTATTTGTATTAATCGCATCGGATAAAAAATGGACTATCATCACTATCACCAGCATAAGTATTACGTATTATTATATACACAAGAATACTTTTTTACATGTTTTTTTAATATTGAATCTATACATTAAATTATTAAGCGATGATTTTTTCTTTCATACGTGCAACAGTCGTGAAATGTTGGGTCGTATAATTGTATGATTCATAAAATGTTGGGTCGTATATTTGTATGAATTAATGTTGTGGAATAATTAGGGAGGAGAACTTGGAAAGGGTAATTCTTATAATCTCAATATAGTATGAGGTATTTGTCTGCAAATGTTTCTCTTAGAGCAGTCTGCAAACTTAAACATTCCATAAAGAAGGGATGTGCACTCACTAAATTATGCCGGAGAATTCTACAAATCCGTGCGGTTGATTTATGATAGCATTTTACCGAAAGCGTTTTATTTCTTTCTGTTATTGATACACGTTTTACAGTTCGCAACAGACTGGCTTTATTAATAATAAAGGTTTTACATTATTGTACATAGATGGCGTTAGTAGTCTGATATTCATTTTGATACGAATATTAACACCCCCACTTATCAAAATAAACTAAAAATACAGTTTATTAATTAGATACAATGCCAAGTAAATTCATGAACTTATAATGTTTTACATAACATAGACCTTTAGTCAGTACATCAGCAGGCATTTCCTCAGTAGGAATATATTTAATTTTAACAAATTTGTACTTTACAACATCTCGAATATAATGATAACGTACATCTATATGTTTTGACCTATTATGACTTTGATTACTTAAGGCTAACTTCAAAGCACTTTGATTATCGCAATACAAGTCAATTACATAAAGTGTATCAGTAATTTCATGCATTAAATTTCTCAAGTAGACAGCCTCTCTAGAAGCTTCAGACAAAGCGATGTATTCCGCCTCTGTACTAGACAAAGATACTGTTTTCTGTTTTCTACTTTGCCAAGAAATAGCTGAGCCTGACAGCATAAAGCAAAAACCGGTGTAGGATTTCCTATCTAATGCGTCACTTGCCCAATCACTATCCACAAAACATTTTAAATCATTATTATTATTACTATATTTTAAACAATAATTCTTAGTACATTGTAAATACCTCAACACTCGTTTTGCATAGTTCCAATGCATATGACTATAACAGTTGTTGAATTGACTAAGATAGCTTACAGCATAAGCAATGTCTGGTCTCGTTAACACGGCCAAGTACATTAAACTTCCAATTAATTTTTGATAAGGAACATTAGGTAAACATTTATCAGTTGACTTAACCAAATTCAATTTAGGCTCAATTGGAGTACATTGTTTTTTACAATCTGACATTTGAAATTTAGAAATTAACTGTTCAATATATTGTTGTTGATCTACAGTAATAACATTTTTATTTTTATCTAAATTAATTCTCATGCCTAGATATTGTCTAACAGGCCCTAGGTCCTTTAACTTAAATTCTGAACCTAATACATTTTTCAATTTAGTAGTTTCAGCCTCACTGTTAGAAAAAATTAGAAAATCGTCTACGTATAGTGCCACTACTATTTTAATTTTACCCTGCATTTTTGTAAACAAACATGGTTCGTATTGACTATTTTTAAAATCTAATTTAGTTAAAACCTCTTTAACTCTTTCATACCACGCTAGGGAAGATTGCTTCAGTCCATAAATGGCCTTTTTTAACTTTAATACTTTTCCCCCACTTTTGTTTACAAAACCTTCAGGTAATGACATGTATATATTTTCTTTCAAATATCCATTTAGAAAAGCAGTACATACATCTAAATGAGTAATACTCATTCTCATCTTTACACAAAGGGCAAACAATAATCTTAAGGTAGAATGTCGCACGACTGGTGAAAAAGTGTCTGTGTAGTCAACACCAGCTTTCTGTGAAAAACCTTTTGCCACAAGCCGAGCTCGAAAAAGCACTTTATTTTCAATATCAATTTTTTTAATAAGCACCCATCTGCACTTCACTATGGTCACATCACCCGGATTATCAACAAGCTCCCAAGCCTCACTCTCCTCAAATGACTGCAGTTCCTCAGCCATCGCCTGCTTCCACTGCTCCTTTTCTGGCCCCTCAAGAGCCTCTGCGAATATAACCTCCTCAGATGCTGGAACAGTACTGGAAACACACATGCTGCTAAAACCATATCTATCTGGTTTTTTTCTTTGACGCGTGCTGCATACGTCTGTCACTTGTTCGGGTGTTTTTGTTGACTGGACGACATATTCTGAGACATCTTGTTTTGTCAGTTCAGTAAGTGTTTCATTGCCTTCATCGTATATAGAAGAATCTGAAAAGCAATCAAAAGGATCCTCAATCTCTGGAATATTCTGAGACATTTCCCCCACTGAATTACTACTCTCTTTCACCAGATTGTCGTCTGTTGTCTCTTCATTAGGAATCCAGACGGCCGACTCTCCATTGGTTAACTTCACATCTGTCTCATTCTCCATCACTATGACATCTCTGCTAATAATAACAGAGTTCTTGGTAGGATTATACACACGATAACCTTTTACATCCTCACCATATCCAGTTAAAATATGTTGTGTAGCTTTCTTATCCCATTTTAAACGCCTTTCCTTCGGTATGTGGACCAATACGGGGCTGCCAAACAGGCGTATATGACTTAAATCTGGTTTCTTTTTATACCACGCTTCATAGGGTGTTTTATTTCCCAAACTTGAAGATAAAGATCTATTTTTTAGGTATACTGCTGTATTTGCTGCTTCAGCCCAGAACTTCTTTTCTAGTTTTGCATCAAAGAGCAAGCATCGCGCTTTCTCTATAATAGTTCTATTAGCCCGTTCACAAACACCATTTTGTTCAGGTGTGTATGCAGTTGTCTTCTGGTGGATAATTCCTTCTCTGAGCAAGTAATTCTCCATCTCACCACTACAAAACTCACCACCATTATCTGTGCGCAATATTTTTATTTTTTTATTCTGATGATTTTCAGTCATTGCTTTAAAATTCTTAAATATCTTGAAGACTTCATTCTTATGTTTGTGGAAGTATATGAAAGTCATACGACTGTGATCATCAATGAACAAGACAAAATACTTAGCACCACCTATGGACTTCGTTTCCATAGGACCACATACATCTGCATGTATTATCTGTAGTATTTCTGTACTAATTTGTCCAACATTATGAAATGGTAACCTCATCTGTTTACCTTCGCAACAGGTCACACATTTTGTCTTTGTTATATCACTAGTATCCGGGTAGGACAATCCATCCACAATACCGTTCTTCATTTTATTCAAATCATTGCTGTTAATATGTGCTAACCGCCTATGCCAAAGCTCTGCATTTGCTACAGCAGGTGCTGCCAGCATACAATCTGCTACTTTAATATTAAGCTTGTACACTCCATTTTTTGACATTGCTGTGGCCACCAATATATTCTTAGCATTACGTATGTAGCATTGGTTTTTTACAAAAATAACTTTGTTCCCGTTCTCGATCAGTCTGCTCACTGACAACAGGTTCGTTGTTAAGCTTGGTATGCATAGCACATCTTTAACCATGATATCATAGTTACAGTTAGTTGATATTTGTACGTCTCCGGAACACAAAACTGGCACTTTCACATTATTCGCGACGGTTATCTCCGATAAACACGGCGTAAAATTTGCGTGTTTTATCCATTCTTTGTTGGCCGTCATATGTGTACTTGCACCGCTATCTATGTACCACTGGTTTTTACTGTATTCTCCGTTCAAAAATACCACACTAAAAGCATTTGATTGTTTGTTTTTTTGTAAAACTGGACACTGGTTTCGATAATGACCCGTCTGTTTACATTTGTAACAAGTTATTGTTTTTGTTGATGTATTAGCTGTCACTGACATTTTACTTGTCTTTGACGGATGGCCGCTTTTTCTCTGTGGCCTAGTATTGCTAGAGGAATATTTATTTCTCGCTGCGAACGCTGTGCCGCCGGTTTCAAAATCACTGGTTACCTCCATGTCGAGTAACTTTGACTTTATGACGTCAGCTGTTATCAAAATTCCACTATGTTCCAGCGCGAGAACCATTGGAGAATAATGGTCAGATAAACCTGACAGCAATAATGATCCTACCCACGTGTCTGTTATTGTAAATCCGGTGCCGTTTAACCGTTGAGCCGTTTCGATTATCTGTGTGACATATGTAGCCATGGAATCACAATTTTCAAGTCTTATTGAAATCAAATGTCGAAGCAAGGTTATTTTTCTTGATAAACCAGAGTCATCGAACATGTTCTTTAGTGTATTCCATAATTCCGCCGAACTCTTGGTGTTTCTTATATGCACGTACAATACTGGATCGATCGTTAATATTAACTTTGCTTTCGTTTTTGCGTCGTCTATTGGTTTTATTTCAAAATCTGCCGTTGGGTTGATATATTTATCCATGCCTTCGAGCACCAATAAATTCTGAGCCGCAAAAGACCATGCATCGTAGTTCTCTCTGCCTCTTAACCTTGGAACACTTGCAATATAGTTCTGAGTCATGTTTCTGCTAAACAACGTACACTTTTTATCTATTTTTAACACAAAAATAACTGATAAATCACAAAAAGGGTGGGTGGCCCATAACCTGTTATTGATACACGTTTTACAGTTCGCAACAGACTGGCTTTATTAATAATAAAGGTTTTACATTATTGTACATAGATGGCGTTAGTAGTCTGATATTCATTTTGATACGAATATTAACACTTTCCTATAACAAATTACATGAAAATTTGGTAGTCAGAATCCCCTGCTAATATTTTATTATGTACCTGCAGTGTTAGCGGAATAAATGTCAATATTCTTCCAACTTTATATAGTTTATTGGCCGTTTATCAATTAATTACTTTTACCACCTGCTTTGTCCAAAAATATTTTAGCTCTCTATAACCTATCAATAAGATTTCCACATTCTTTCTAAATAATTTTCCTATTGATCATTTGAATCAATTGATAAATAGTGATTTCTCTTATTTTTTAACAATGAATTTATTTTCTGAAAACTCCATAGCTCATGATAAAAATAACAGTCGCAACGGTTGTGTCAACCTTAATAATAAAAATTATCAAAATTAATAAAAATTAACAAAGAAACGCAGTCCAAATTTCATAACCCCAGAGCCCAACATTCCGTACACAGATTTTCTGCATTTTTTGCTTTGAAAGCTAAAAAGCAAATTTTTAATAATAGGGGTACCAATACCAGAGTGGTAAATATTCTCAGTAATGTCCTGTTGAAAGACTTCATTCAGAAACGGAAAGTTCCTTAAAATTGCTTTAGTGGTGTTTAAGTGACCAATACTGAAGAGTCAGGAAGGTACTTCCCAAATTTCTTCCATCTCATCTCCTTCCCCACCCCATTCAGCGTCAAGATATTCTGAAATCGACGCTGCCATAGATCTCTGACTCCAGAAAGTTGGGACTCTTACGCGGCGTTCACATAATAAATGAAAATTTAAGGTATTTCATTCACGCCATATTCAAACAATTAGGAACACAATTATTATAACCCATTCATGCCCAATTGGTTTTCACAGTCATTTAAAAATAATTGTGTTCTCGGAGGACTCGAAGGGGGGTGGGGTTGGAAGCGGTAACGGGAGATTTTTGCTGTTTTTATTGTGCTGTTTTTAATGGCTGCTTAAATGTGTGGATATCTCGCTTTATTTATAAAAATGTGCTTTTAATTACGGTGGTGGAATTTATGTTTCGGTTAAGCACCTCTGAGTTTATCGAACTCTTTTCGGGGCATAAAACCTTACTAAATAAAGTGTACTGGGTTAATTTACCTAACGTTTACTTCTTATTCGTAACGGTACGTGTCTACGATATGATAATGATAAAAAAGACGAAATTTGCTCTTTGAAAACATGAAGGTACCTATTTTCCTTATTAAATTGTTTGATTAATTTAATAATGCATGATTACTGGTGGTTTAAATTTTAATGGACAAACACAAAGCCTGTGCAAAAATTGTTTTTAAAATATTTTAAAAGGCAAATAAAGGATACTGAAAACCTTTAAAACCAATTAAAAAATTTATATTATTGTTTTTCATTTATGAAAAGCAATTGCAAGCAAGTTTTCTTTTCAGAATAACATGGTTGTCACAGCCTTGCCCCGGGGTTCATCAAGCACATTTACTTTTATTCTTCCTCGCTAATTATTGTCGCTTATAATGATGACTCTTTAATATAATAATGGCCTTCATAATTATTTTTTTTGGGCGTGATATAGTGCGGTCTTTGTTTGGTAATAGAATTTTGCATACAAATGAATGCAATTAAGTGGACCAATGTTTTGCCTACCGAAATAGTAGTACTTCGTAACGACGTTTGAAGCATATATCGAAACTAAAATCGATACTTGCCTACTGATATTGCTCATTTAATTTTATAGGTAATAAGAATAAGTAATATCCTTTTCGGAAATAAAATATTATTTAATAAAGATTTTACGATTTGAATTCTGAGATGCCTGAAAATAACTCTTTCAGTTGAATATCCGTGCAAATTTGATAACCTTCTTTGATGTTTTCTATACTCACATAAGTATTAGGAGGTCGCTATAACACCAGCATAAACATAATAAACACAATAATATAAATTTGTTTCAATTCCACTATATTATTTCTTTATTCAACCGGTTTCAGTTTGACCTGAACCTTCTTCAGGAATGAATAAAAATATATTGAACTTTTTCTTTTTTTTACATGAGCTCCACACAGGAGGCCCTGAGGAAAATAATTACGTCATCTTTGAGGATGCTTTGTGGAGGGTTTTTTTAGGAAAGGAAGGGAAGGAGTGTTCTGGGAAGGAAAAGGGTTTAAGGGGTGGGTAGGAATCTAGGGTTCAGTGTGTCCTGGTCATCTGCCTCCAAGACCTAGACAAACCTCACCCCATGAACCCGGGCACCCCTGCTAAATCACCAAACGCAGCGAACCACTTGAGGTGACCTATGGCAGAGGTTTTGGTTATCCAATAAAGGTTTCCGGGGCGGAAGTTACAAAAATTACATGGTATTTAAAAAAATATTAGAAGAGGGAGAGAGAACATCAACTAAGGTGGTGGCAAGGAGGGGAGGTGACTACTAGGGAAGGGTGAAAGTGGGAAAGTAATGGAAATATTTAAAAATGGGACTGTTAGACAAATCTAATTGTTTATTAAGTAATTTAGTTTTATTTATTTTAATGACTTTTTTATTTCAAGGTCTTCAAGATTATTAAGGCGTAGACTTTTCCCATTTCTACGTAATACATCTATCCCGGAAAATTAATTAAATGAGTGATTTTTATCTATTAGGTGGGTGGCGAATTCTGAAAACCCTACACTGTTTAAACATCTCAATTGTTCGACCACCCTTGTGTGAACATTTCTAGCCGTTTTACCAATGTAAAATGCTGGACAATCATTACAGTTAAGCTTTTATATGCCAGAATGGTTTAGTGATTTTCTCTATCTTTAGAATTTATTAAAAGTCCACCAAGGTTATTATTAGTTTAGAAAGCAGCTTTAATTTCGGTAGGGAATTTAGAAACACGAGAGGGTGAAAAATTATTTATGAATAAAATTCTATGCCAACCGTGGTTTTTGGTCTCGAATGTTGGATGTATAATTATAAAGGAATTTATTGGTAGAATGAAATTAAGTTTTTTTTAAAGGATTCTATCAATTAGGCTATGGAGTTATCCGTTATTTATTGCAATAGATTTGATTTTAGAGAGTTCTTCAGTAAAGTTAACGTTAGATAAAGGAATAGTGACAAGTATATGAACCATAGGGTGAAAGTCTTATGTTTTAACCAGTATAAACTCTAAAGCACGTATTTTAGTTTCAATTTAAATCAAGTACGTAGATGTACAAAATATTTTGATCGAGCGAATTCTTTATTTGAATAAACATTTTATTTTTTAAAGCTCGTGAAATAATAGTAACGATTTTATTGTGCATTCTCCTAATAAGACATTCCAGATTTAGAATATAGTATATATATTTTTATATGTTAAAGAGTTAGAACGGGTTGTTTCAAAAAATTTGATGAGTTCATCAAATATTTGAAGTTGATTTTCAGGTTCTGTGTAAGTTCTTTTCGAGTTCTGTTTTTTTATCATCATAGGCCAGCTGCTTCACAAAACTGAAATTATCACAGAACTTGAATAGAACTTACACAGAACGTGAAAATCAACGTCAAATTTTTTGAAACAACCCATCCTTAGAATGGCACAATCTGACAAAGAGTCACCATGGAAACCCTTCTAGGGAGAAGGAGAAGAACGCTTTTGCTTCCAACAACAACCAGTGTTCTTTCACATGTATTTCATATTCTGAACACCCATTCATTTATATCTTAGTATTTCATTCATGCGGCAAACAGTGCTAACATTAATAACAGTGCTAAATTAATATTATTATTATTATAAATATTGAACCAACCGCTCCGTTCAGCTAAAATAAACATTATTATTACTTGTCGTTCTGTGAATAGTTTAGACCTTGCGTCCAATGAAGAACCGGAACCGGAACATAACAAACAAATTTATGGACAGATGAAATGATAAATGGTCGAGTTAGAACAGAACTTCACTAAACCTCAGTCAATTATTATTATTAATAATATGTAACAGGTGTTTGTTTAGCTGTACTGCATGCAGCACCATTTAGAATAAGATTATTCAATGAGTCGAAGATCACGACATATCAGTTATTCTGTCTACTGCGGTAGTGTGTAGACGTGTCTGTAGAAAGACTTTGCAATATTAGAGAATTGTCACATTTCTTACAAGTTTTAGCGGGGAGTGAAGTGATCCGCGGTGCGGTCACAAATTTAACCTATTCTGGACGTGCTGTCTATAATTGAAAATATAAAACTAAAATCCATTCAAAAAAATTGACTGATGAAATTAATAAAAACCCTTTAAAAAAGTTTAGTTGCAGAGAAATTAAGTAATAAAAATCCTAAAATATTCATCAGAAATCTTTAAGTAGACTTAACTGAAGAGGACATAATTGACACATTAAAAACACAAAACGATGGAATAAAAGATATCTTGAATAAAGATACTAAAAACACCATTAAATTAATAAAAATGTTTAAGCCGAAAAACCAAAATGGACTCACTAATAATATATTTGAAACCAGGGGAGAACTAAGGTCATACCTTTTGGAAAAGGAAAATATCAGCATTGGTTTTAGCACAGTGCGAGTGGAAGATGCCAACCCCTTGACGCAGTGCTACCATTGTATCAAATTTGGACACACTGCATTAAAATTTTTAAATAAGGACAAAAGTGCGACATGTTTACATTGTGCTAAGGATCACGAATGGCAGAATTGCCCTAGCAAAAACACTGAAGAAAAATGTAGGAACTGTGTTCACCAATACACCATATTCAAGATGACCCTTAATACCAATTATTAAGCAAATAACACAAATTTATATTCTACCTGCATTAGAAAAAAATTTAGAAAAATATGTTTCGATAAATTTAGAAAAAAATTTAAATAAATTAAGTATTAAAGATGAATGCCAGTACGGGTTCCAGAAAAACAAAAGTTGTGATAAATTGTTCGAAAAAATTTCTGGTTTTATAAATACACAGCTCAATTCTAAAAAACATGTACTCGCGCTTTTTATTGACTACTCAAAAGCATTTGATACTCTCAGCCATATACAATTAATTAAGGTACTTGAAAACATAAGAATCCGTGGTAAACTCCTCTTATTTTTTAAAAACTACTTAACAAGAAGAACAATGAAGAAGATTTTAAATGAAATGAGTAAAGCAAGATATATTAAATCAGGAGTACTGAAAAGATCAATTATATATACTATTGCTATGTGTAAACTATTTAAACAATCCTTTAGATTCATTTTTGCTGACGATACTGCACTTGTAGTAACCATTGAAAATCCTATAATAGCTATTCAACAATTACAAAGTAATTTTAACGAGCTACTTAAATGGGCTCATGATAAAGGAATATTTATAAATGAAAAAAAAAAACAAATGTAAATATATAGGATCACCGATAAACAATTGGCTAAATTTTGTAACCAGCTCCGATCTTTTTAGTAATTTTTATAAATTAAAATTTATTTTGCCCCCCTGTACTCTTAAAATTATTTATTTTTCTATGGTCGAATCCATCCTTAGATACGTAATACGAACTTGGAGGCACACAAGCATTACTTATATAAAATAAACATAAAATTTACAAATTGCTGTAATCAAAAAAATAGTAACACCCAATATATGCAAACAAAGAAGTAATCTAAAACTACTGCTTGGTTCTGAGGGCCTACTTCCAATAAAGGGTCTTCTTTGGTACATTATTATAATGGATAATGAGGGAGAAAGCAAATACAAAAAGCAACTAATGCATAATCACACCATAAGATTCACTGAGAATAAGGGCCTCATAACTCCAAGAATAACAAATAAGTATGGAAGCCGAATGCTTGAATACTTAATAACAGAGATTTTCAATAAATTCAATAAATTTTTTAAACCTCAGAATAATGGGAGACCCTGCCCCAATTACACTAAGCGTTGGCTAATAAGTGACGATTCAATGTATCACTGAACATCTCAACGCACCTGCCTAAAAAAATTGTATTTAGGTAGGTACTTTGAGATACACTATTTTATATATAATATTTTATTTACATGTATTAATAATTAAAAAATTTATATAAATTATTTGGTAAAACCTACAGACAAGCCGTCGTGTGACAGCCTTAAGGGACTAAAACTGGTATTAAATTTTTCTTTTCTTGTATTAATAAATAATAAATAAAATAAAAAAATCATATATTTACATTAATATTTTTCTAATGGGGTTGGGGACTCATTACTTAGAAAAGGTACCTTCATGCGCCCCTATCTTATTCGGGGAAGGTAAATATATTACATTTCAAAGATGGCATAATATAAATCGGAATTTTTAAAAATCATTTATTTTCCCAGGAATAAAATTGAGCACAAACCTGAATTCTAGTATATTCACAATGGCATGCAAACAAAGCACTTCAAGACAGCAAGCATCGCTTCGTTACAACAAAATTGTGGGGTTAAGCCAACATTATTAAAAATCATGTTAATTATAAAGGCAAGGTTCACTTAACGCGTTATGAACACATTTTGAGTTCAGTGTAACACGCACACGGGCCTCTATTCTGCCTCCCTGGCGATGCAGCGCTTCGCAGATATCCGCAGAAGGAAGGATGCAAGGGTTCGCTGCTTTGATCCGCCACAGAGAAGCCGGGATGAGTCAACGGGAATCGGGAAACACACAAAAATATGCAATAAAGCATAGTAGAAGTTTCGTTATTTGATATGTCATTTAGATAAAATAATGACATGTATAAAATAATTTACTAACTGTTGTTTTCATTTTACTTACTCGATGTATCAAGTTTTGTATTGCTCACTTCGAAAAACCGCGCTGTTTTTTTTTTGTTTGTTTGAGCTATTTTTTATTTCATTTTAAGTGGTTATAAATTATTCCCTAAATCCAAAAATATTCATACAATGTGACTCACTCTGTGGGTTCGTCACAATTAGTGGGACGTAAAGCGAACGCTGACTTGGAAATGATTCAAAGTTGAAGGAAACGGCAAATAATACACAGTTCGGTTGACTGCTCACTATTAAAAGTTAGCAAATAACTGGCAAGGCTCGCAACAAAGGAACTGAAACTCGCAAAGGATATATTCTAAAAGGTATAAACTGCGAGTGTTTTCTCGGTGGTTGCTCGTGAAAACTTGTGTTTATATTGAAGATTTGTTGATTTTTGCTTTTTGTGTAAAGGAAAAAATCTTATGATAATAAATTTGATATTAAATGCTTACCGTTCACAGCTTACGGTTATTAAAATTTAGTGTAAAATTATATATTTAGTGATGAATAAGAAAATTTTTCCCGAAACCCATCACACCTAATCAATTTCAAAACGCCCAGGCCGCTTTTTTAAATCCGATGGACCATGTGTTGCAGGGAAACCAATCCTTAACCGCTCCATCCAAAGACAAATATTCTTTCAAGGTAAAATATAGTAATCAGTTAGTTAACTATAAAATAAGAATCTATTTTTCTGTAGCAAAAGTAGCAAAAGTTTCCAATCGAAGGCGATATAAAAATTGCAGTAATTTTTCTATCCGGAATTTGTAAATCGCGCATCAATAGAGAGCTCTAAAATATTCAAAATGTCAATTTGTTGTGTGTTCTTCAATTGTTCAATGAAAGGCTTTCTAAAAACGACCGAGAAACGGTCGTCTCGAGTAAGAAATAAAGAACTTAAAGTATTCATTGTACAACGTTCGTTTATTGATTTCAATAAAAATGAATCAAATTAACATCATCCAATTTCAAGTTATTTGTGTGTGTGTCATTTGTCAACAAGGGACCACAACAATGTGTGATGTATCACATCGCGTGCACAACATGCATGAAATTAAACTTTGACACAACACTGAATATCTTTTGTACAAGTTTAATTCGATATCAAATATTCAGCTGGCAAGAGTAGTAGTGAGATAGCTCAGTGCCAGGCGTCCAGGAAACAAGGCTACGGGCTACAGAGAGGGCGTGCTCCAGATCCTCAGTGCAGGCACGTCTGGTGTCACCGGAACGGAACCAGCGGAACAAACAGAATCCGTTCAATTGGCGTCGATGTTTGCATCCTGCATCTGTTGGGTTCCTGATAACTGCGCTGCGCTGCAACCAAACTGAAAACAACATTGGTAGATGAAATTGGAGAAACAAACGACGTAAAGGATTAGATAAAGAGTCTTATTTATTATTATTAATCAAAACATAATAATGTTTTTAGGTTTTCACGGCCAAAAAGTATCTTAATATTAATTATAATTAAACATAATAATAATTAAACATAATAATATTCATCTTTTCTCAAAATCCTTGCCTTCACCCTAAAAAATATTTTGTTATTTTTCAATAATATTATTTTCAGAGATGTTTTCCTTATCGTAGCATCTAATTATCTCACTCTCTCTTTATTCAGCTGGGAATGGATAGTTATGATGGAAAGTAAAAAACATATTCGAAGCACAATCATTGTTTCTTCTACTTTCATACATTTTCTGATAAAAACAATTCTTTATTCCGATTCTTGGAATGACCCTACTCAAATATTTCATTCTATTCATCGTGTATGTTTTGCAATGCCTTCTTAGGAAGGTCGTCTCCGATATATTCTACTCAAACGTCATATTTTCTCTTGAGACTACTCTCGATATGGATACAATTTTTGGGTTATTTCGTTATTCATTATTTTTAGTTTTTCCGAATGGTTGTATTCTAGAAATTACAATCCTTTTCGGTTGTGTATTGGAGTTATGTTATGTCAACTTCAATTTTTACTACTTTCACACGTGGTGTAAAATTGTGCTCATTATTATATATACTTTGTATTATTTTTGCAATTGAAAACACGTTCAATTACATAATATTACAAAAAACGTACTGTTTACGGCTTTTTATAACGTTGAATCAGTGAAAATACCTTATTGCTCCCTTGTGAGATCGTAGCTAGAATATGCATCTGATATATGGTCTCCTCTTTATACTTGTAACTTACGCTGCTTGGACAAAGTACAAAACAAGTTTCTTAGATTTGTTCAACAAAAGTTAAGATAGCCTGGGATTGATATCTTTTACAAAAAATAACATTTAATATAAAATACTGTTACCTTCTTTGAAAAATTAGTAATGAAATTCTGTTTTAACTACTGAATAACCGCGTTGGCTGCCCACAAACGTAAGTGTTATAAAAAATATCCTTTTTTCCCGTTAAAGCTCGATTCCACCGTTGCAACCATAGAACTAACTATTCATATCACTCACAACTAGTGCCAATACAAACACAGACATTTTAGATATTATGTCCGAAACCTCTCCGTCCTCATCAAGCAAAAATAATTAGTTATGAAAGAATCTGATGTGTGTTTCTGTATTACGTTTGAAACACGACAGTATTTATTTTACTAACTGATGTATATTATATTTCTTAAGTAAAATTTCTACTTATATTATATTTGTAAAAGCCCTACATTCAATAAACATATATAAATTTGATAATGCGAAGCTACGTCGTGTTATTTGGAACATGAAAGTGTCCATTTTAATAAATGACCGCAAATGAGAATACGGATGTCGGTGCCAAAATGGAGAAATGCTGTTCACGGGCGGAGGTCAAGTATGATGAATGTGCCTGTGTTGTGGAGCCGCGCCAAATAAAGTGCATTATTCAATACTGTAGTTTACAACAAGCTTTTGGGATTCCTTTTGCAAATAAACCTACTTTTCAGGATACTGAAATTGAGATTCTGAAAACAAATTTTTACAACTTTTAGCAGTTTTATTGCGTTGACATGGTTTTGAGTTCTTTAGAAAATAACATGTTTTTGAGAATATTTTGTTAAGTATAACAAAGTTAAAGAAAATATTATCACTTTCAAACACTTGAACCCTTTCAGTTGATTTTACGATATACTGATTTAAAATATCTAATCTAAAATACAATCCTGGAAGTCTGTCTTTCTATCTATACATTTTTTTTATAATTTTTTTTATTTTACGCACAGAGGACTTTTACAAAAATATATGAAGTGTAACTTTATATATTTTTGTGAAAATATATAAATATAGGAAGTGTAACTTTAATAATTAATTCTAATAAAATATAATTTTGAACATGAGAAGTACCTAAATAATAAAAATTAAATTAAATAGATAAAAATACATACATGAATAAAAATACAAGAAATAAAATTTTTTAAAATACAGTGTTCAGAAAGATTTTCGAAAAGTAAACCAAAGGTTTAAGAATAGGGTTATAAAAGACTTTTAATATAATCACTAAGTTGTATCACCTAAGTGTTGGTTTCCCATAACTATTCTCGTGTAGTATTTTTTGTAACAGGAATTGACTTGACAGATGAATTTAAGCTCATCTCAACGTCAAATTCAAGTGGCAATGTCACTGGCGAAGTCAAATCACAACATCTGTAAGTATTAAAACGGCAGAACGAAAAAAAACGCACGCGAATCGATGGAAGAAAGTTGCTTAAGTAAGGTACTTAAATCAATATAAAATACGACGACCAAAAGGAAATCTCTTGATAATATTTATCTTGAAACTCATGTTTCTTTTCTACAACAAAACAAAAGAAAACCAGGCAAATGTCATGTAGTATTAGAAAGGGACGTACGTGGTAACTCGCTTCTCATATTGATGGTTGACAATTACCGTACGTCTATGACGGATCCTGCGTACAGTGCTCCTCCATGTTATGTATTTATATTAATTTGCATTATCGACCTAATATTTTTTTTTTATTTGTTTATCTCAAAAATAGTACATATTAAAGTAGTACTGGTCTTCCATTAAAAGCATTTGCTTGTGGATGGAAGAAGAGTTTACATTCTATTTAAACATTTAAACAGTCACGTGTTTCACATAAGTAATAAGTGCAGTTAATACAAACACATCGCAATTTTTAACTACAAGACATCCATGTATTCCATAAGAGTATAAACAAGTATAATTTTTAGTGTCACATTCATGTGGAAATAGAGGAAACAGTCTTCCCGTTGTAGATAATATAATGTATTTATATTATCTGCATCGATGATTTTGATATATAATACTTTATTTGTAATTTTTCAAATGTATAATAAACTAACTAACTATCACACCTTTTCCCCGCAGGGGTAGGCAGAAAGGACGGACCGCCAAACTACTTGATCTTGGCACACACTCCTTGCCTCGTTCACATTCATGCATCGTCTCATACATGCTCTTCTATTATTCTGACTCTTGACATCGCCCGACGAAAGTATCTGATTCACTTGGTCGTCCTCGGGCATCCCCGAATTCGTCAAACATTCACATTTGCGTCATATATTCTCCTTACAATCCTTTCCTCATTCATTCGCTCTACATGCCCAAACCATCAGCGTCGCTTTCTTAATCTTACTCATTACACTTACATGTCTTGCATTCTTTGCGGATCTCCACATTTCTCACACTATCATACATGGTTTTACCACAAATACGCCTCAGGGATCTCATTTCTAGAGCATTCAGTCGACTTTCATCCTTCTTCTGAAAGTTCCATGCCTCACTGCCATACATCAGGGTAGGTACCAGCACTCCATTATGTACGGCTAGCTTCGTTTCTTTTGACAGTTTTTTGTTGGCGCCAACGGCGTTCAGTCCTCCATTAGTGGAGTTACCGGCATTTACTCTTCTTTCGATATCTCTATCAGTCTTCCCATCTCTCGTAAACATACTTCCCAAATACACAAACTAATCCACCTGTCCAAGTATTCATTATTCAGAACTACGTTGCACATTGTTCTCGTACTCTCTCTTACCATTACTTTAGACTTACTTACATTCGTCATTAACTCATTCTTCATAAATACTTCGTTCATCCTAGACCTATCTTCCATACTGTTAGAAATCAACACCGCATCATCAGCATAAAACAGGCACATACTTCCAGATCACTCAATTTCGCGCCCTAGTTTGATCTGTCTTTTTCGTTTTTAAGCAAAACAAAAGAATAAAGCTTTTTATGAACGGCTTTTAGGACCATCATCGATAACGATCTCCACCCGGGACGTGTGTGTGTTTTCACATGATTAAATTCAAGGTAAATTAAAACAGCCTGAATATACTTTACAAAACGGTAATCAAATCTTAATTCTCTCCAAGTTTTCGAACGAAATAATATCTTCAAATTATTTTGTAAGTGGCGTTCATCGTAGAACGGAGCCTTCGCGTCACTTCACTTTTCAAGTTCATGGCATCCGCCCGGAAATTGCTTTTGTCCTTCCCGTCTTCTGTTTCCAGAAGCCATACATATAATTGAAAGACTGAACTATTTCGGAATCACTTTTGAAACGATCATGCCTTAAGTAGTGCCGACATGTGTAATGTAATGTAACGACAGCTAGAGTTAATAATCCGAATACAAGAAACAATCAGGAATTTCTACCTACTAGTTTAACTTTTTTGCACGTCTATCCGCGAATATAATCTCTAGGGGTTGTAGAAATAGACGTTTTTTTAATATCAAAATGCGATTTAAATTACACACGCTCTTCATTATGATAAGAAAAAATATTTTTAGTTTCCACTAATCTTGTAACACGGAATTTATATTAGCATTGCCCCCCATTAGCAGGGCTTTAGCAAAGTTTTTCTTTCTTAACTTATCATTTTAAATCACAATACCTAGACGTCGTCCTAGAATCGCTGGCTCATGGGAATCGAATCCGCCTCAGACCTCGTGACTCAATGAAATGCTTAGACCTCTCTTATAGAGGATGTTTGTAAAACTTATACTGTAGCAAGCAAATATAAACTTAAATAAAACCTATCAAGACTAAAATTGTACTTATACCTTCAAATATATCAAAAATGTTCTTGATTCCCTTGCTTTGCGGGATGTTCTTAAGGCCATCGGAAAGTATCGCCATTTTCGAAAATTCGGGGGACGGCCATACCCGTCCGGCGATTTGGGAGGCGGGAATGGGTACCAACTCCCCCTGGAACCGTTTATTTGATAACCAACACATCTGTCATATGTCACCCCAAATGGTTCGTTACGTTTGGTGACTTAGCAGGGGTGCGGTTTGTTCGGGGCTTGGTGGCCGGATCAAGAGAGAGTGGTTGAGGATGGTCTTTTAAGGCGCCGTAAACCCGCTCAAAAAGAAGAAGATGGAGAGATATGTAATTACAAATGTTGGAGAGAGCGCGCTAATATTTAAAACGATAAAATTGAAGCGAAAATTGTGAAAATGTTTAATAAAACACGACTCGTTTAAAATAGGGCATAAATCTCGTGGGGAACATCTAAAATAGCATTTAAGGAAACACTGTGAATTTTTAGTGAAATTAACGTGTTTTTAATAGTTTTTGGAGCAAACTATGCGATTTTTTTTATCCAGGGAATTTCATATATATAGGATCGTCTAGATATTTTCTTAAAAATAACTTTTTTTTAAGAGCTTAAAAACTTGAAATTTTTAAGGTTAACCATTCCAGCCGGTCTCTCTCTATCCATAATGTTAAACATTCTGATAAAGAAGTAGTAAGTATTCAATAATAACGAAGAGAGGGTGATTTTATTCAATTTGAACTACCGATAGCAAAAGAAAAGTGCGATGCAATAAAAAGTTTTTTTATGGGACATGTTAGATCAAATAAACATATTTTTAAGTGATGAATTTTGATAAAAAATATTTAGCATTTTTGTAGTTTTGGATTGCTATACGGCGCGGTATGTTGCTTAAACATTTTTTAACATAAAATAATATAGATACGCACAATAATAAGTTAGTATGTTTATTGGTACTTACGACTTCGGGTATTAAAGTCGAATATCGTAGAGAAATACCAAATTCAACAATTTGCATGAAAAATCAGGTTTTTCACAAAGCACTCTCTCCAGGGTGAATTGCCTAAAACAAAAACAAAAATCAGGTTACCCCATATACGCAGAATGTAAATCTCATTTGCCGATTTTTATTTGCATTTTATTATGCTCGTAGTAAAAATGGAATTACTTTTTCCCCTCCATTGGATGGAATTTTTATAATATACTACGCCATTCCTGTATCTTACGACATCGTTAAGTTTACGCCATGAAATGATCACAATGCATTTAGATCGGATTACTTTGGGAGTATCGTATTAAAGGAATTTATTGAAGTCGCAACAACGATGCAATCACTTTAAAATATTTTAAAATTAGATACTCGAACGGAATCCATCTTACTAATTTTTTAAAACAAGCTTTACACGAAAAAATTTAAAAAATGTCATTTACTTTTACTTAGGTGTACTTATTTAGTGACTGTCACAGCGCTGAGTCAACAGTTACCCAGATGAACGATGTTATTTTCAAAATACACACTTAACTACACAAAACAACGAGTTCCCGGAATGCATTGCAATGCCACTTATTAAAAAATTGATTCTCCCTGCGTGTCATTTCCCATTCGTCCCGTTCCCCTTCCGCCTCCCCTTCCCCTCCCCTCCCGTGACCCCTTCCCATCACGCTTTCCTCCTCCACCTTCCCCGCCTTCCCTCTCGCCTCTCCCGCTCCCCCGTCCCCCCAACCCCCCTCCCGCTCTTCTCTCCCACCTCCCGCGTTCGTTCATATATTCAGTCCCGTAACATTCAGCTTTCAAACAGCTAAAAAAAGACGTTTGGTTATTTATAATATTTAATTTACTATTAACACTTTTCATAATTTCTAAAATTTCTAAGCTATCTAATTGTATACCCGTTGTGTTAGTGTGTAAAAATTTTAAACCTTTATTTTTATCAAAAGAATGACTAGTTTCTAAAGTAAATGACTAGTTTCTAAAGTAAATGTGGTTGGCAAATTCTGAATAATTATTATTATTTAAACATCTTCGATGTTCCTTAACTTTAATGTAAAAATTTCTAGAAGTCTTCCCAATATAAAAAAAAAAGAAGTTACAATCATTACAAATTAATTTATAAACCTCAGATTTGTTCAAAAAACACCTTTGTCCTTGTTATTTAATATATAATTTTTTAATTTGTTATTGGCGTAAAAAGCTGGTTGAATATTATCTGGTATTTTTTAAATTATTAAATTTGAAATTATTAAATGTTATTATTTAAGAATACATTTTTTCTCTAATTATTTTCCTTGTCAACTACGTGTGGATAAACAAAAGATCTAAAAAACTTTTTCTTGTATTTTTTGTTTAACATATTTTCTATTAATTGTGAAGTATAACCGTTATTGATTGCAATTTGTTTTATAGTATTTAATTCTGTTTCAAAATTACTCTTACTTACTTAAAAGATAAGGGAAAATTAATTAATCTACTTAGCAAGGTATGAAAAGCTGCTAATTTTTGTGAAAATGGATGATTAGATGTTTCATGTATAACGATATCTGTATATGTATCTTTACGAAAAATGTTAAATTCAATTTATTATTGACAATAGAAATACTCAAATCCAAAAAAAATTAACTGCAATTTTTTCCAATTTCTAGGGTTAATTTAATTTTTTTGTGGAGTTTATAAATGAAATTTAAGAAAATATTTAATTTTCTATTAGTGCCAGTCCATAAATAAAAAACGTCATCAACATATCTACATATAAGAAGTAAATATATTAATTTAAAGAGCTTATTTTAAAACTGAATTTTGATTGAACAATCGATTGTTTGCAAAATGTCACTCTCAAATTGTGACATTTTTGACAGTTTCGTAAGAGTTTTTGTAAAAAATACTTTTCAGATGTATTGTCATGTGGTTGTAATAATTCAAAAACCTTTGTGGATTGTATAAAGAAGGTATTTAAAAGTTTCAAACATTTCCTATGCCTAATAAAGCAAAAGGTACGTAAACAACATACAAATAAGAAAGCAGGCATGTATTGATTATATAATACAATCTAGGTTACTACCTACAGTTTCGCACACTAAGCCAAATGCATCCCCACGTGGAAACGGTAGTAAATCACCACAAGTGTTGTGTGTAGATAAGTAGATAGGTACTTACCGTAATATTCATGCTCCATAAAGCAATTAGTTAGCAACATAAATATTACGTAGGGCAGCAGATTTTTACGAATTGCATTTGCAAATCACCCCAATTCTTGTAAAGAGGGGTTCTATTGTCGCATCGATAAACGCAGATTTATAGTTATAGCAGAATATGTTTCCGCGTTCCTTTCAATAGTTGAGTTAAGGAATTCAAGTGAAAAATCATTCATGAGAGATTAGGCCCAGTTGTTTCGAAGAAATTCACGCGTGACAAATTCATCAAATGGCCATTCGGGGCCAGTTTGTTTTTTTGGCAGCCGAAAGGTTTCCGTTAAATGTCGATTCTTAATCCGTTTCTGCTTTTGAAACAATAAGGAACTCCAGTCCAATTTTTTTATTTTTTTTTAAATGAATAATAATGACCTTCTAACTGCATATTTTTTTATTTTAATAGTTAGTTTTAATAGTTAAAATAAATGTCAGAGTTTTAATTTTTCAAGATCCCCCGAAAACCACCGAATCTAGTGTGACGTCATCATGACCAACCGAAGTATGAATTTTGTAAGCTACTGGAATCAGCTGATCATCGACGGCCATTTTGAATTTCAGCATTGGAGCGTTTTATGGACGCGGTGACGTCACGCCTCACAAATTCAACAATACCAACTTGACAGTCTTAATGAACTGTTTAAAAATGGACTTTTTAATATATTTTTTTAAAACTCTACGTTAAATATTATTTAATACAACTTATATATTCAAAATCAGCGTTTATTGGTCTATATGAACATATTTTTTTAAAGCCTAATATTTTTCACTGGAGTTCCTTATTGTGTTCAGCAGCAGGGGAAAACTATTATGTTGTTAGCCCGGGGAGCGTAAGGTTAGGTGAAATTTACCCGAAGCAATTTATGTTGCTCGATAATTTTAGTTTTCCGTGCTGAACTGTTCCGTGCCCATCAGTAGCTGCACGAGGGGAGGTAAGGAAGCGACAAGAATCGAGGATTCATCCACAGCTCAGTGGGGCTGTTAGACGTCGTCAAAGTTGTCAGCGGGTGAGTTTTACCCTCCTAGCGCTCGGTGTTACTATTTTTCATGAGTACTAAGATTAGTTTTAGAAGAAAATATATATTAAAATTTGTGTTTGTCAATCGCCTTTGCCAATTTGCCAATTCGCAAGATTACGCTTTTCGTAATGCTTTCGTCACGCATTCGCCAGCTTACTCCCCAATTCAAGCGTGCTAAAGAAGTTTTACTTCAAAAACGATCTATGTAAGAATTTCGGGTAAAAAATACTCAACCTTACGCTCGATGTTACACATCTGAAACAACGCTCGCCGGGTTAAGCTTGTCAGCTTATGATAGTTTAATAGAAGCTAAAACGCATCTAGAATCGGCATTTAACGCGGACCTTTAAAATATAAAAATAAAAAAATGGCGTTGAATAGCCATTTGAAGACAATGTTACATTTGAATTTCTGCGAAACGACTGAAGCTCCCTCTCGAACTTCGCTCGTCAGTGAAACGGAAAAGTCTCCGGAGCACATAAGCTCAAATTGAGTTCACATTTATTTAGACCCGGACAAGGTATACAGAAATAAATTATCATAAGCCTATACAGAAGAGGAGTAACGCAATCGTACTCACTTCTGTGAAACCCATCGCTCAGTAGAACAGATGCGTTACGTCATTAGGCGTGTTGGAACAGATACATCAAAATTATCGGCAACCCCTATAATACGACACCCCATTTGCTGGCTGAGTATCGAACCAACCCTAATAGGCCAGGGATAGAGGATGGGGTGGCAGGGACTCCTTCTTCCCCGCTTCAATATGCTTCCATAATATTATTTTCTTTAATGTGAAATATATTAAAAAAATTCAACGCAATATGAAATTGAATATCTTCTTGACATGTTAAAATTCAATTTACTTCAAACATACCTACGCCTTTTTCGAAATAACGTTTTTCATAAGTTAAATTTAGGTAGGTAGTCAGAAGGAATGAATTTTTTTACTTCAGTAAATTATTGGTTGTTCCAGAGCTATATTTTTTTTTATTGTAATATAAAGAATATGAGTTGTACATATATATTTAACAAAATATTATATTTAAGATCAACAAGGTCAATTATGTCTTATCAGAAAAGAGGAGCTCATGTGTCTGATAAGGGAGCCGCGACTTTGAATTAAATTTTTAATTTATTTTTATTGGTTGATAATAATATAGAGCAATTCAGAAGGAAGATTTTTGTCGTTTTTTATGGTTTGGTAAATTTAATGGTTGTGTATTTGTGTTGTTTTGAAATTACGTGCAATAAATTGATTTACATTTCTCATTGATATATAAAATTCTTTGTTATTTTTTTTTATAATTTAATTTGGCAGGCGGGTATGGGTACCGCCGCCTCGGGAACCATTTATTAGATAACCAACACCACTGCCGTAGGTCATATCAAGTGGTTTGCTACGTTTGGTGACTTAGCCGGGGTGCCCGGGTTCATGGAGTGAGGTTTTTTTTTTTTTACATGAGCTCCACTCAGGAGGCCCTGAGGAAAATAATTTCCCTCAGGGCCTATGTCATCTTTGAGGATGCTGTGTGGAGGGTTTTTTTAGGAAAGGAAGGGAAGGAGTGTTCTGGGAAGGAAGAGGGTTTAATGGGTGGGTAGGAATCTGGGGTTCAGTGTGTCCTGGTCATCCGCCTCCAAGACCTAGACAAACCTCACCCCATGAACCCGGGCACCCCTGCTAAATCACCAAACGTAGCGAACCACTTGGGGTGACCTATGGCAGAGATGTTAGTTATCCAGTAAAGGTTCCCGGGGCGGCGGTACCCATTCCCGCCTCCCAAATTGTCCGGGTCTTGACGGCGGAAGCATCTGCTCGCTGCATGGCAGGCCTTGGTGGAGGGAGTCCTTGACTTCTCCACCCGTACTCTCTCGGAACATACCGTTGCACCGCAGTGGGAGGGATGGATTCATATTTCCGTCACTCCTGGACACACTGACCCCCAGATTCCTACCCACCCCTAATACCCTTTTCCTTCCCAGCACTTCTTTTTCTAAAAATACCCTCCCCACATCATCCCCGAAGATGACATAGGCCCTAAGAGGAATTATTTTCCTCAGGGCCTCCTGTGTGGAGCTAATGTAAAGAGAAAAAATAATTTAAACTTGCTTAAATATGTCAGGGACATTTAGAACTGTAAAGAATTTGAAAAGTGATTCTGTTGAGAAGGTAGAATTTTTTGAAATTATACTTTTATGATGATTCTTTGCGTAACTTTAACTTTTACGGAGTTTAGATTGCTTTTGTATTATGTCATTTCTTTAATAAATTTTTGTAAAATCACTTTGTAGCATCATCGTGAAATTAGAATAATAATCTCTATTTATGCCACTGTTTTCATAAAAAATACCTACATGTCTCAGAACTAAAAGTTCCTTTATCCTAATTACTGGTAAGGGGTTAGGCCACTCAAGAATTTACGAAAAATCGTTTTTATTTTTATTTTTTTAAATTGTCTCCAAGACCTAAAAATGATGTCCCAAAAGATTATGTTCGGGAAAAATCTCTATGTACTCGGTTTTCGAATTTAGTACATAGTACTTAATACATAAGTAATCGACAAACATAAAGCATTCAGAGAGATCGCTGTCTAAACGGGTAAAACAGGCAAGGATCGTTTTAAGATCAAGCAGAAAAGAAAAGCAAGAGCAGGACGATAATCTAGAAGGCCAATTGTATGATGCAGGCATCGCAGATTGAAGGTTATTGCAAAATTATTCATGATTTTCTACTACTCAAAACTTCAAAAGTGTGTATCTGAAAATTGCATTTTTTAAGTTGGCCGGAAACATAACTCAGACAATTTTCAACCGATTTACTTGAAATATTGAATATATCTTGAAAAATACATTTTCTTTGGAAATACGTAGGATTTTTTTTTATATTGCATAGTTCATTTGTTATTAAAAATTACCTGATGATTTTAAGGCAAATTTTTCACTTTTCACTTTGGAAGTGCGCCATTTGGCCAAAAAATAAAATATTGAAAAATACCTACGTGCTTCTATAGCAGTTATTATTTAAAATTTTAAAAATGGCTTTTTTCATTCAAGCCAAAGTTAATTTCACAATTTTTTTTCAAATGTGGAATCGTCGTATTTATTTAGATCTTCTTATACGCAGTTTTCCAAAATTATAAATATAACATAACATAAAATAATAAAAAAAATATAAACAAAACTATAACATCGACATTTTCTTCGATTCACTGCCCAAATTTAAAAAGAGCATCATGTCAATGATATAAATTGTTCAATGCGCATACATACATACATACTCACACATACACACATACTCACACATACACACACACACCTACCCACTACGCACATCACCCGGTAATTTATTTAATTTACTTAATATACATAGACACTACAAAGAAACATGTCATAGGTACCCATCATGAAATGTACTTAATAATTGTAAATTGTTTCACCATTGTAACTAATGTACTGTTTGTTTCTGTTTATCAATAAAATAAAAAATAAAAATAAATTAAATAAATAATTTATAGAACTACTAAGTACACTTAAAAAAACAAAAAGATGAAGGGCATATCTACCTGGTTATTATCTGGCCATTAAATTTCAAAACTACTACCATTACTTTAAAACGAAAATTGTGAAAAATTATTAGAACGAGGTGCAAAGTAACACCAGTTTACCGTACCTTCTTAAAAATATCACCATTCCACGTTAAATTTTGATTCTGATATTTTAAATAAGAGAAAATCAGAAACATATTTATAATGATCGCGAGGTCAACTGATCTTAGAACTACTTGTAATCATTGTCCAAGAGCGGTCCATTGAGAGGTGTCCCCTCCCATACGAGCCCTCGACGCACCTGGCCTGGTGATGTGGACAGTTAACATCAGAGAGGCGTTGGCAGACACTGAATGCCTTAATCCAACCTCTCATCTCCTCAACCTCCTTCAACGTAAGCAATCTTCCCAACAAGAGGTTCTCTGGGTATAAGGTGACCAACTCAGGCACGTGGGCTCCATCAAAGCTAGAGTTAAATTAGTCACTCAGAAGCTAAGATAAAGACCGCCCTGACCCCGTGTAATTTGCGTGTATAACGACTAACTGTTGAATGTGGTAGCCACCTTCAATCAGATGCATAATGTCTGTACTCGAATTTACCTAATAAAACTAACTTTCGGTTCATTTGATGGATTTCCCTTCACGTACGGGCTGCTGTTGATATTTGAACGGAGGCGTCAGGAGGAGTGTTGCATTTTATCGTACGGTATTTAAATTGGGCAGTTCTTTGAAGAAGCATTATTGATCAGCTTTATTCATTAAAGTAATTATCTATTAAAAATATTTTTTTTTGTTATTTTTTAATACCTTATTTAATTTACCTTTAAATAACATTCATTTTAATTATATATTAACTAACTTTAATTATATAACTTTAACTTAACAAACGGACTGCAATCTTTAGAGCACAGGCGTCAGATGGGAATGCTGTCCTTGTTCTACCGGTATTACAATGGAAGATGCTCCGAGGAACTAGCGTCACCGATCCCCTCGGCACCGGTGCATAGTCGGGAAACACGCCAAACACGCGCTCAACATTTGTACACGGTTGACATTAGTCACATGAGAACGGGTCGTTTCTACGACTCGTTCTTGAGTTCAACAGCTCGGCTGTGGAACGATTTGCCGGCTTCTGTGTTTCCTCCCTCCTACAACATGGGTCTCTTCAATACCCATGTTCACTCCTTCCTCTCCTCAACAGTACCCTCCACACAGCCTCCAGGGAAATAATTTCCCTCAGGGCCTCCTGTGTGGAGTGAATATAAAAAAATTAAAAAAAATATTACTTAATTACTTACTATTCCTTACCATGTCGATTTAATTAGGTATCTACGCAAAATATTTATTTTAAAGGAATATTACTTTTTAAGTCATTTTAAAAATAGAAAAATCTTTGGAGCTTACTTTAATTACTAAGAACCTAATATTCTACTGAGAAAAATAAAATGGCATTCCACAATTTTTTCTTCCATTAAAAAAGAAATAGGACAAATAACTATTTTTAGATTTCTACTTACTGCCAATGTCAGACCGTGCTATACGCATCAAGCGATTTTTGGGAGTGACCTACACAGATTATATGTTGTAGAGTTACACGAAGCTAATATCTTTCTCTCCCTGAGGCAGGAGGGGGGGTCAGATTGGTTAGAGAACTGCTTTGGTCACCCAGCCATCATCACATAAAATGTCCCCCCCCCCCCCTCTTAGCATGTGCTAGAGGGAGAGTGGATAGCCGCGTGACCACTGCAGCTCCCTAATTAATCTGACCCCCTCCAAGCCAAGAGAGGAGGTTGCATCATTTTCAAATATCGCCTGGCTATATTTGAAAATGGTGCCACAATGTACACCATCATCGCCACATCCACACTTATAATAATTCATCTATCCGGTGTGACAGTTTGTACATGTATGGCGAATGATGTTATGATAATTGACCAAGCCCAAAAACGCTTTGGCTCATAGCGAAATGTGACAGCACCATAAATCAAAAAATTAAAACGTATTAGAGGTGACATTTAAATAATTTCGTTTTACTACAAAAAATAAAATTCATGTTTCTGTTTCACTAATTGCTAACCCTGGTTGCTATGATGTAGTAAATATTATTTCGTCAAAATAATTAGTCCAATCTACAATATTGCAACCCCTGTTCAAACATTTTTTACTCACTAGAATTATTCCAATCCATAATACGAATCTGGTTCCTGTGTTTTGTTTCTGAGATACTTTATGCAGTCGCACCGCAGGGGTTGAGCTAGGCGGATCAGCCTGCAATGTTTTGTATTTCGAATCCAAAAAGCGCGGGCAGACTCTCTTTATCAAATAGTTATATAACATACGACCCCTCCCACCTATCGTATCACACAAAATGTTCATTTTTAGTTTTTCATGTATTTAGTTTCGATTTAATACAACTTTCATATGGGAGTACAAAATAAAAAATATTAAATGAAACCCAGGGTAATTTGTCCTACTTATTTGATAAATAATGTTGTGTGTGTATTATCACGAAAACCGTTACAATTATCGTCAATGAAATAATATAAAAAATTGTAGAAAATTAGATTTTTCAATTGCTTAATATTTTTATTTCTTGAAATCTAAGAAAGACAATGAACAGTATGGATTATAGACATAATAAAAATAAAAAAAACGAAAAAAGTGCTGCGATGAGTCGCCGGGCATCGTCGTCCGAGATATTTGTTATCCCTCACCCCGACCTCCGCGACCTCCCTAGCACGACGGCCGCGGAAAATGCCCATTGTGCGGGAATCAGACAGTTCACTTTTGATTATCTGGATAGACTGTCCCCCAGATTTCTATCCACCCCATACCTTTTTTCCTCATCAGAACTTACTCTCTTTCCTTTCCCTAATAAGATCCTCCACACAGTTTCCCCAAAGATGACAAAGGCCCTAAATAATTATAAAATAATTTTACTCAGGGCCCCCTGTGTGGATCTAATGTTAAAAAAACAACACTCGATTGACGCTGAATATTATGTCTATGATTGACGCGATGTTTCTATTACAGATATTATAAATTATAAATATTTCTATAATGTTCATACCGAGTACAAGATCAGATACATTTGAAGGTATTGAAGTAAAAACAAATAATATGCGATAGATTACAATTTACATTAGAAGCATTGCTAGAAATTGCTTTATCTATATACTGACCAGAGAATCACAAGGTAATTAACCAAATTTTCTCTTCCTCTTAACACATCTTTTTCCTCCCAGACCACATTCCACTTCCAATATTTCCACAATTAGTGTAGCCAAAGATTCGCTCCTGACCCCTGAGACAATTTTTATTTTTTATAGATAAAGATAAAAACGTGTGATGCATATCATTATGAACCATTGATTTCGAAACATGCTACTATATATTGTTAAAGTAATGGCTTAAACTAAGTTATTTGTCTAATCATCGAAGACAATATTAAAGACTCTCGGGTGATTTTCCAAAATGATCTAAACATTATTATCATTATTAAACGAAAAATGTGAAAGAGAAAAGACAGAAAAGGATTTAGTTGCATCTCTCAGGACCTTTTTACTCGGCCACATCAACTTACTTGATTTTTAACCTCTTCGAACTTCGACTGAGAGCTACTAACATTATTCAGTCGTTAATATTGTCTGTAATGATTAAATATTATAATAAGGATTTATTCATTAAGGGCGTCGATAATAAAAAAAATTAAATTCTAATCATTTAAAAAATAATTAAAAATTTATAAAATGTTCGCGACCCACACATTTTGGAATCTGTGTTTCCACTAAATTAATTGCTTCTTCATTAATTCCATCAAACGTTTTATAATCTCCTACATAAGCGGTTCTATGGTAGGAAGGGTATTTGGAAGGATTTTATAATCCCAATCACTAAATTTAATCTGGCTTGATAAATAGTTTCTTCAGCTGCAAGTCCCGCAGTGGCGGCGGCATTACGTGCATACAAAAGATGCATTAATATGTGTGTTCTGGCGCATCAAGAAATATTGACTGCAGTCTTCAGGCCGGCCCCGTCCCCGGGGCTAAAGGCAGAAAGCTATGTCACCGAGATAAACAATGGTCATGCTGTGATGTTCTTACTGGCAAAAATTGAGGATTACCATGGAGTACTTTCAGCAAAAATACAGATATAGTACAAATGAAAGATAGAAATTTTCAATACGACGTATTTGAGTTTTAGTGCATGAACATTTTCCCTTTCAGTTTACTATTTTTCAAAACCTTTAAATTAATAATAAAAATCATAATCCTCATTTATCATACTTTATGGAAAGAGCATTCTATTTTGTTTATTTTTTTTTTACATTAACTCCACACAGGAGGCCCTGAGGAAAATATTTTCCCTCAGGGCCTATGTCATCCGGGATGCTGTGTGGAGGGTCTTTTTGCGAAGAGGAAGGAATGAACATTGGTCTTGAAGAGACCCATGTAAGTGGTGGGTCCTCCAATGTGGTCTTGAAGAGACCCATGTTGTAGGAGGGAGGAAACACAGAAGCCGGCAAATCGTTCCGTAGCCGAGCTGTTGAACTCAAGAACGATTCGAAAAAACGACCCGTTCATGTGACAAATGTCAACCGTGTACAAAGATTTGGCGCGCGTTTGGCGTGTCTCCCGACTATGCACCGGCGCCCAAGGGATTAATGACGCTAGTTTCTCAGAGCATCTTCCATTGAAATACCGGTAGAACATGGATAGCATTCCCACTATGCTCTAAAGATTGCAATCCGTTCGTTAAGGTGGGAGGATTATCAAACGGACTGCCCGTTTCTGCTCAGAGTCGAGGGTATTTTTCAACAATTTTGGAGCTCCAGACCAGAGGTGGCTGCCAAATTCAACCGTGGGGCGCACCTGCGATTTGTACAGGGTTAGCAGTTGTGTACTATTAAAGTATCTGCGGGCCCTGTACAGTACGCCCAGTTTTTGAGAGGCTAACTTTACTCTGGCTTCGATGGAGCCGCCATACCTGAGCCGATCACTTATAGTTACACCAAGCATATCAATGGAGGGTCTGTTCAGAAGATAGCTTCCGTTGAAGGAGACTAGATTCTCACATCGATCCCTTTTAGACGTAATCAGACATGAATTCAACATTTTAGGACAGTACTTCAGATACACTCAAACCAAGAAAAATGATTCCTTAAGAAAGAACCAAATGCCATCATTGAAAAAAGGGTGAGTCAATTTGTTTATTTGTTTCTTCATGTTCTCTATAAAACGTTTATACACCATTATATAACGGAGAAGATTACAATTTTGAATTATGTAAGTATAAAACGCCAACGACAGCAGTTTTACTATTTTGTAACATGCGTCAAAAGACAGTCGCTAAACTGACGTCTAAGTGACGTTAAAATGTCGATAGCGGATTCTGATAGGCAAGTCCTTGCTTTCGGAGCATAAAAAAGTGCATGGGATCTCTCAGGTGTGAAGTTTTTTTATCTAGTAATCAAAGTATCAAATCAATTATTCTATTTTGTAAATAGGACCTTATTAAGCCGCCGCTACCCGAATTTCTACCGATTTCTTACATATCTCCCTTAAACATTTGAAGTTTTTAAGCTCTTAAAAAAATTTATGTTATTTTTTAAGATAATATCTAGATACTTTCTACGCCGAAACGCAAATTATACGAAATTCCCTCGATAAAAAAAAATCGCAATGTATTTTCTGAAAATTATTTAAAACAAGTCTATTTCTATTATTTTACAAGTTATATTTGTGAAAAAATTTACAATGTTTCTTTAAATGATACTTAAGATACCTTCCACGATATTTTTACTCGCTAAACGAGTCATGTTTTATTGAGCATTTTCCCAATTTTCGCATCAATTTTGTCATCGAAAATATTGGCGCGCTCTGTCCAACATTCGTAATTACATATCTCTCCGTCTTCTTCTTTTTGAGCCCGGAAGCGCTTAAGAAAATACTGTTACATCACTTCGCTTATGCAAACATACAAACCGAAGCAGATTTCTCCGTCAGGGTGTATGATTATACTGAAACCGGCTTGCTTGAAATAAATAAAGTAATGTAGACAAAGTAGCAGTGTTTCACTTAATTCAACTCTCCGGGCTATTTCATCCCCGCGGCGCGCGGCGTAGTCTTTTCACCGCTGCGTGCTGTGTGAAATTAAGTTGACCCACTGACCCGAATAACAAATTTATATTTTTCCGCGCCACACTGAGGGAAAGAAATTAATTTTTAATTAAATCCACGGTGCTTACAATTCTTACAATGGCCTAGAAGGAAGTGCTTACTCACGGCTTTTTTGTATCGAAGTTTATTCAAAGAAAATGCAAAGATATCAATTTTATTTTATGTAGTGGCTAATCGTTAAAGAAGCAAGCTCGAAAAAATGTTTGTAAAGCGGGGATTAGTGAGAAGGGAATGATATGCAAAATTCTGCTTCATTAATCTACTCCTTTAGAAGTAGCTTTAGAAACTTCTTGATAAGCTGATAGATTCCTATTTGTGTATTTCTTTTTCTCGGGTTTGGGTACGTTTGTTTGTTTTTTTAAGAATCTAAGTTATCAATGCACACCATTCCCTGTTAGAAGAAATAATTGGCAATTTTCATGTATTCATTCTTACCGAAAAAGATGAAGGTCATAGGTACCAACTGGTAATTTCATTTCAACGTATATATATATATATTTCAAGGAATAGGAATGAATGGAAGAATGAAGGATGGAAGGGTTTTTGCCGAACCCGGTGGACCACACCTAAAGATAAATTTTGTTTTATAAAACACAGTAGGTAAAATTGTTATTTTGTGTGGCAAGCTTCCATGCAGCTGCATACGAAAACGAAAAGAAATGTGGCTGAAAAAGAGGTAGTGCAAGACGGCATAGCACCCCAAAAATAAAAATAAATAAAAGAAATACGTTTAAGATTTTTTACATAGGCGTTTTTTCTGGGAAAACTTCACAATAATTTACCTCATGGTGTATGACATCTTTAGGAATGTTGAGTGGGGGGTCGACTATTATTTCGATTCCTTTTAGTACAACGTATTAATTTACCCTTTTACACAAAATGTACAATCTTACAATACACATTATTCAAGTACCGAACCTTTCATTTACTTAACGTTCAGAAAGTTGTTCTCAATTTAGTTTCGTAAATATTACGTGTGTAAAAAGAAGCAATAAACGAGTTATTGTACGTAGAACCGGCCTCTCGAAGAAATAAAGAAAAAGTTTATTGTTATTGACAGGCATTTATCCCGTCTATTAGTACTTCCCTTAATTCCCATTTTATTCCGCCTGGCGAAACAAGACGGAAAAATTATCCATTGTAGTGTGGGTGAGTTTGAAGAGTGAAAACATTACGCATTTAACCTGTTTTATTCAAGGAATGCTTTCATGCCTCAATAATATTACCTTGTCCTGTGAGGTTGATATACCTATATCTACGAACAAGAAAAACTTCTTACATGAGACATTGAGGTATCCCTCGGGACCATTGTCTATTTGTGAATTCTGTGATGATGTATTTCTGACGGAGAAGAAGGATTGAATCTGGATTTAAAGACGCTCCTATAGAAGGGAGGATAACAACAGTCGGCAGATCTTTCAATATCTGACTTGGAGGGCACGTAAAACTGACCGGTTCAATTGCGATTAATGTACATTATCGGGAATGCACATTGTTCTATGTGCATTCCCGATTGTTCGCCGGTTAAGGGGATATTCTATTCTAGAAGTCCAAATTTCGGGCGTATTTTGTCGGTCGATAAAAGAAAAACATTAAAATTTAAGCCATATATTTTTTTGTAGAATATTTATTTATATTTTAAGAATTCACAAAAAAAAATTAAAAAATACAAGAAGTTACACGCTGTTGAAGTGGAGGGGTAAAAGAAGAGCGTGTCCATCTTGTCACGATTCCAACTCTTCTGTTCATTTGAAAAATAAAAAAAAGTATCAACACAAATTTCATTATGGTAGGAACAAAAATGAAAAAAAGTAATTTTCTCGCAAAATGGCGGTTACTCAAAAAAAAATAATTGATTTTTTTCAGGTGTTTTTTAACTTTTCCGAATTTTTTAAAATAGTCAAATTTAAAAATATTATTTCCTTCCATAGAGGGATATATAAAGAAAATTCTTGTCGAATTTCAAGAAAATCGGTCAATTAGAACTTGAGATTTTTTGACACACGTTTCGAAAAAGTAGTTTTGAGGAAAACGCGCTTAGAGTTTAGCTATATTTAGATTCTAGTTAGATTTGGTCTAAACTGGTCGAACTAAAATGGCTTTAACTTTTTAAATAATTCGCATTTTAAAAAATCCTTTAAAAGGAAATTTTTTTGAACATCTAAACTATCGTAATATCACGAAAAAAAATTTTTTTTCTAGTTAAGAATAAATGGATGACTAGGATGAATTACGCTAGATCTTAAAAGCACCTTTCGTCGTTATACCGGTAGAACAAAATCAACATTTCTATATCACTTTTTATGTGGTAATTTTTCTGATCAATTGCTCTTTTATAAACAGATTCCAGACCAGAGGAATGGCTATGATTCTCTAACATTGTGAATACTAAGTTACAAGTCATTAAACAAATTATTTTCATAAAGTGCTTGAATGAATATCTCATTTTAGTTCCGATTTTGAGTTCCAAGTTTATTAAATAATCCAACAAAAAAAATGTTTTTTCATATTTAATCAAACGCAATGCGTAAACAGCTTTGTCCGAACCAAATGTTTAAAGTATGAAGTCCGATTTTCAGCATGGTTTCCTTTTGTACCCCGGAGTCGCCATGCTTCAACCATTCAAAAGGGAGATTGCTGCGAGAATTTCATTACGACATCTTTGTACATGGAACAGCAAGGGCTATTAAGCAAAACGACGTCGCTTTAAGTAAACGACAGAATTCTACATCACAAAACACGATGACACGCCGATTACATTCTTAATAAAACTGGTGCCAGTGCTTTCCATTTGTAATTTCTGTCTTGTTCAAGTGAATACAAGATTTGAAACGAACAAGGTGTTGTTGGGTGTACAGTTTGTCAAATGAGAATAGAAAACATAGGAGGGCGCCACTGTTGTTCAAATGGCAACGCTAAAAATATTATCATGGTGGTAATCTAAAGCTGTGTAACGTACATTTTTATTAAAAATTAAAAAGTTATAAAAGTGAATAAAATATTTTTTTCAATTCAATAAAGGTGCCCACTGATTTCAAAATTAGAATTGCATAAATGTATATTATTATTATACTTTTGAAATTTTATGTTAACAAAATGAGGAATAGCGATATTGTAATAAAATATAAAGCACACTTTAGAAATTGCCCACATTATACAATACTAGCTGACACCCGGCATGCGTTGCTACGCCATTTAATAAAGAAATTGTTTCTCCCTGCGTGTCCTTTCCCATTCATCCCGTTCCTCTTCCACCTCCCTTTCCTCTCCCGCGTCCCCTTCCCCTCTCGCGTTCCCACTCCGCCTCCTCCATCTTCCCTCTCCCAACTGCACTCCCCCCTTCCCCCAACCAACCCCCACCAACCCCCACCAACCCCCCTTCCCAGTTTCCCTCTCCCCTCCCCCTCCTAGGTTCCCCTCCTCTCCTCCCCCCTTCCCCACCCCCTCCCGCATTCCATACATTAATTCCCGGTATATTCAGTTTTCAAACAGTTCGCGTGCCACCTATTGCAATTTTTTTATACAAATTTCATAATGCCAGATTTCACCAGTAGTAAAAAAAAGAATTGTCCAATTTGTAGTCGTTTTTGTTTTTCCAAATTGTCCGTTTTGCAGTCGTTCGAAAGTTATGCGCGTACAAACATTTTGGAGATTTATTTTTATTTATTATTTATTATTTACATTATCTACGACGCCTGAAATTTAATTTCCTGCAAATATGTGAACTTAGTTACCAAGACAACGATTTGTTTTACTTTTCGTCTGACGTTATCAATAACTCGCTTTTGTAAGGGACAATAAACGTATAATAAATATAATATATTAATATTTATAATTTCATAACGCACGAGCTTACCATTATATACAGCCTATATATAATCTAATTTTCTAGTGATTTTTTTTCTAAGAATTTTTAAAATTCGTTTAGAGGTTTAGGCGTGAATACGTAACAAACAAACACACGCACTTTCGCATTTATAATATGTATTAGTATAGATTAGCTTTGCCCGGGCTATAGATCATGTCTTTAATTTTAGATCTGAATATATTTAACTCATTCGATCCATAAGTCACAATTAATGATTCATCCTTTTACTTACTGTTAAAATCAAATTTATGTCAAATTAAATGAAAGCCAATCACAGTGTAAAACACAATTTAATCAAATTTATGTCATTAAGTAGGAACCTTAACCTTAAAAAATGTTTTTTTAAATGTGTGTACAGTGTTCTGTATTTTCAGTGTTCTTGCACTTTAAAAGAACATTTGATAGGTTAATTGGTGTTAACCAAGCCGGTGTACCAGCCGACAAATTATGTAGTTCCATTTTTTTTATATTTTGTTCTACTCTTATTTGACAGACATTATGCAAATATATAGGCCGACAAAATGAGATTAAAAAAGCATTAGTATTTTTGTATTTGCAATAAAGATATACCAAATATATTTATTTTTCTATAATTATTTATTTCATAAATACTCGTACTTGTTATTCGGACTAACATAGTCCAATACGTCCTAAACAGGCTACGCTCTGCTTTTGGTCCATTTGTGTTTACTAAAAATGATCATCTACCGATTTTTTTATGTCGTCCTTATTATCCGAGTCAATGGATCTATTACTCTCAAAATATTTTAAAGATTATTTTGATAATAAATAGTTATTTATTAGTGATAATATGTTACATAGCATTTATAATATGGTTAGGCCCAAGCACGCACCTACACTTATACACACCTACTCTTACACATACATACTGTCACTGCTTGGGATTTGGTAGTAATATTGTTGCCAATTCCTTTTTCCTACCCATCCATTGCCTACCCGTCCTTCCTTAATTCAGTGTCTGTAATAAACTGCCCGCCGCATCATATAGCCATTTGCGCTCCGTTCCGCCTTTAACCTAATTCCGCTATTAAAAATAAAATAGTTCGCGCATTTTTACTGTGTGTGCATGTTGGATGGAGAAGACCAACGAGGGCCGGCCTACAGATTCCTTTTCGGTGAGTCCTTCCTCTCCATGCAATTATTTTACCATATTTTTCAGGCAGTGATGGTAGACACAATCAAGGTCATTTTTAATACACACACAGTAACAATTCCACTCTGCACAACTGCATATCTCACCCATAATATATTACTCCCAATGAGTTTAATAAAACTCATTTCGGGATTACGGGATACTCAGTTAAGTAATATTTTTTAATTTTAAAAACCTTTTATTTATAAAAAAAACTTCTGCCAGGTATTTTTTAAAACAGCTATCAAGCGTAATATTAATTTTATTATCTAAAACGTTTTTTAATCTGTACTAAAATTATAAATGCGAAACAGCGTGTGTTTGTTATAAACCGGTTTTAAAAATTCTTTCACCAATGGAAAACTACATTATATGCGGGTAATATAGACTACATATAATGGTAAGCTCTTTCATTATGAAATTATAAATATTAATATATTATATTTATTATATTTATTATACATTTTCCGTCGCTAACAAAAGTGAGTTATTGCTAACGTCAGAAAACAAACCGATGCCGTGGAAACGATGTTGATATATTTGCGGGAAATCGTAGTTAATATCTATATATAAATAAATCTTCGAAATGTTTGTACGCTCATAACTTTCGAACGACTGCACCAAATTGGATTTTTTTTTTTACTACTGGTGAGCATTATGAAATTTGAAAACTGAATGGGGGGAAGGAGGACGAGGTGAGTAGGGGGGGATAATTGGTAAGTTCAAGCGCTACAGTAATTTCCCGCTTATACCATGCGAGCGAAGCCGCGGGTAAAAGCTAGTTAAATAATAATGCTTCTTTTTAATATTAAATCAAATAACTTTATTTAAAATTTATACAAAACTCTAGAGCTCTACAAACTAAACTTGAAAACAGAAAGAAAAAACACTCCCCTAGAGTGCGGTGAGACAGAAATAAATGGCAAAGGAAGGAATGTTAAACCTGTATATTTATTTGGTTAGAAAACAAAGATTTAATATTTCAATTATGATTGCTGATCAGTTGATACTCTTAGAAAGAATCCAAATCGATTTCACAAAAAAGTATTTTTGTGCAATTATTTTGTGGAATATAATGTATAGGGGTGTCATTAAATATCATTGACGTGTAAGCAAAAGTAATTTGCGACAGTTTTTACCGGTACATAGATAAACCTAATGTAGAAACATAAATAGCAGATTGCAATCCCAACCCTTCAAAGATAAGCTGAAGCTGAAGAATACGTATTTTATAACAATGAACTCTGTGTTTCTGCCGATCCCTGCGGGAATAAGATCCACACACGCGTAACTCAACATGTACGCACTTACGGTACCTACCAAGAAATTTCAACGTACAGGACTAAAAACTTATCCGCAGGGCCGGTGTCTGGGTGGTGGAATCAGAGAACAGGCCTCAGGCGCAATATAAAAAGGCGCAATTTAAAAAGGCGCAATGAATAGATTTTTTTTTTAAATTGATAATTCGTATATATACATTATTTTAAAGGTGTATTTACAGTAAATATAATCAATAACAAACACACATTTGGGAAGGTTAGTTCTACTTCTAGGAAAGTCATGTGCCCGAGCACGCTCTTGTGAAATTGTCGGGAACATGAAACTCAAATTTTTGGGAGTCAAAATATTGTAATCAGGGTAGGTTTCTAAGCCAGTTTATCACTTTTAATGGCTTTATATCACTTTTCAAGTGTTCTTGTTGTAGAAAACGTATTTTATAACAATGAGATTCTGCCGATCCCGCCAGTAGTAACAAAAAAAGCCGAGAAGAGACGAAAAGATCCAATGAGAGGCAAGAAGATGCAAGTAGAGCCAAGAAAAGTCGTGAGGACCCAAGAAGATTCAAGAGACAATGAGTGGTAGGAAGTAGCGAGAAGATCCAAACAGAGCCCAGAAGAGATGAGAAGAATCAAGAAGAAGCAAGAGGAGTCAAGTTTTTTTTTTTTTAATTTTTATTAAAAAAAAAAAAAGAAACAAACATCCCCGGGTTACGTTTAACCCAACAATGTTTGAAAATATCCTGCTACCACCATAGTAAGCCGAAAATATTGCTTGAGTCGTGATGGAGGACGTAGCCAGCGGAGGAATCGAACACACGACGCCAAGGTGGAACCCAAACGCGATGCGCACTCAACCACTGATTGGACGGAAGAAGAGGTGAATAGAACCAAGAAGAGGCGAGTGGAGCCAAGAGAGATTAAGAGACGATAAATAGCAAGAAGAGCCAAGCAGAGCGTAGACGAGATGAGAAGAATCAAGAAGGGGCAAGAAGACACAAGAAGAAGTAAGTAAGACAGAAAAATCCCAGAAGAGACACGAAGAAGCAAGAAGAGAAGAGAAAAGACAAGAAAAGACACGAAGAAGTAAGAAGATAAGAGACAAGAAAAGCCACGAAGGGGCAAGAAGAGTTAAGAAGAGCCGAGGAGAGGCGAGAAGATCCAAGAAGAGACAAGAATCGCCAAGTAGTGCCAATAATAATAATAATAATAATAATAATTGGACGTAATGCCAACGATAATGCCAACATTCTTTTAAATACCAACCAGGAATTATTAGATTCCTGGTCAAATAAAATAATTCACGCCAAACACTTTAATTATCTCAACCAAACGTTTGTTGACAAACTTTCGTCAAACAAATGGTTGAGTATTGGAGAATTGAGCGCAGAAATAGAAGGATTTATGCTTGCCATTCAGGATAGAGTCATAAATACTAAAAATTATAGAAAGTATATAATCAAAGATACAAATCAAATTGATGATTTATGTAGAAAATGTTTAGCTTTTCCGGAAACTATAGAACATATTATATCGGGATGTTCTATATTAGCGCCTTCCGAATATACTTTTAGACACAATCAGGTTTTAAAAATAATTCATCAAAGTTTGGTAATTAAACATAAATTGATTGACTGCCGTAATGTAGTACCATATTATGAATACGAACCAAATTCGTTTTTAGAAAATGAATTTTATAAAATGTATTATGATAAAACTATACTAACAGAACGATTCGTCATAATAGACCCGATATAGTTTTACATAACAAAATTAAAAAAATAACTTATATCATTGATATCGATATTCCAAATTCCTGTAATATTCAAAAATCTGTTTCTGAAAAAATTAGAAAATATACAGATTTAGGAAATGAGATTAAAAGAATTTGGCATTCTCGGACTATAAAAATATAACCATTTGTTATTTCGGCTACTGGCATTATACCTAGCTCTCTAATTAAAAATTTAGGCTTATTAGATTTATCAAATAATCTTTATATAAAGATGCAAAAATCAGTCATATTAAATACATGCAGGATTACGAAAGATTTTTTAAATATTTATATTGAGGGATCAGTAGGATTTATCGGTTCAGTTAGGAGTTCTATTGAGCCGAACCCTCTGATATAAAAATATCTGGAGTCGGTGAAGTATTTTCCCGTATGGTCTCTGGTAGGTTGACGTGTTGTTCTTGTATAGTTTTGAATTTATTATACTTATACAATGCAATTACATCGCGTGGATTGACTAGATGATCATTTGTGGAAAAGTGTGTGGAAGGGTTAAATTTTTCCTGTGGGGAAGATTTAACCCGGAATTAAAGTCTAGAGAACAAAATAAAAAAGTAGATCGCCGTTTTTGTGAAAAATCACCTCAAGGGCGCTAAGAAGAGACGAAAAGACTCAACAGGAAACAAGAAGAGCAATTAAGAGACAAGAAGTTCCAAGAAGAGGCAAGAACAGCCAAGAAAAGCCAGAAATAGGCAAGAAGAAAGAAGCCATAAAGGATTAAAAATCATAACGCTCAATCCATTCATTTGTTCCTGCCCATCCTAAATTCCAATATTGGCTTATAAGGTTGCCATGTATACTGGTCGATTAAACTCCAATCCCCTTTCCGTCCTCAGAGCTCGTGTTCCAAGTCCTAACAAATCAATGCCCCTCGGTGTACCGGTCTCACCGGGACATGAGTGCTCCTAGCTGGGGGTACAATCGTTTCGTATCGAATCGTATATAAAATATAATTTTCTACATAAGATGCTTGTATTGCATCGAGTTTATAATTTCACATTGGCTTTTGGTCTCATTAGTCACAAATAATATGCGTTACTACTTTTATCTATCCAACAAAAAACAGAAAGTTTTCAAATTCTCCCCTGTATGTTTGTGCATTTTAAGAAAGCATAAATGTCACCCCTAGAAAGTGGAAATGTTACACGAAGGGAAAAAACATCACCATCTTTACGGCTTTCCAAAAGAATGTAGAAAAAAATTGTCGCATTACGAAGAGGGGGGAATTTTCAAATACGTGCCCCAGGCGTCAAAATACCGCGTCCCGACCTGCGACTTCACGGGGCAAAGGGATCGACATTTTTTTCAATGGCCCATTATGACCCTCGTCTTTCCATCTCACATTTTCATGTCTCATTGACTCGTGGGTCCGCTCCGCTCTTCGATTCCAACCATCCAACAAACCCGCCTTGGAAGGTAGTTTCACTTTTTTTTCAATTTCGTAAAGAGGGGTAAGCAAGCAATGCTGACGCAGCTCTCATCGTATGGAAATATACTACGAGTCTCCTAAAAATAATAATGCCCGATATTTTGGAAATCCTCGTGTATGAAAGGAAATCCAAGGTATGTAAGGGCGCAAAATTTCAGTTTCTAACTAATTGGATTCGAAGCCTGAAAATTCCGATGATTTAAGTGTGAGGAGCTCGGCAAACCAATTTTGATGAGCGCCATTTTAGAGACTCTGAGATTGTTGCAAAGAGAACAAAATAATAATCGTATTAGGAATAATCTACCATCGTACCCTTCAATAACCGCTTTTGTAAAATTAGCAGTTCGATATCGCTGTCTCCGTGAACGACACAAAAGCACATGGATTTAAGGGGTTATATGCAGGCTCAAAAAACTGGGATTTTTCAAGAATTTTTCCTGAGAAGACTTTCAAATTTATTAAAGTAAAAATTTGTACACATATTGTGCTAACTTTAAACAGTATTTTAAGATTATTTATTTGTTAAAATAATAATTTTGAAAGCTGCTGTAGATGATCTCCAGAAGCTCCTCTTAAAAAAGACATCTTGCGGTGACCATCCCATCTCTGGATTGGATCATTTAAAATAAAAATAAAAACAAATGGATTTCGTTATAATAATAAATACTCATCTATTTAATCGAAGGACAGGGCAAAATAATTTTTGTGAAAAAATGGCGGCTTCTCAAAAAAAATCGACTTTTTACAAAAAATTTGGCCTATTATTGTTTACAAAAAAAACCTATTTATCGGTGAGAACAGGCCTTCGATTAATAACTGTAAAATAAACTTAAGAAGCTTGTTTTAAAATTTGAGACTGACCGGTTCAGCCGTTTCCGAGTAATCTTGGTCACCGACTCAATTTTGAGAGAAACGCATTTAAAGTTTGTCTCCTACTTTCAAATCCTCTGACACGTGTGACGATACACCCTGCCTACGTGCACCAAATCGTGATAAATCTACCCTGGCTACGCTGTATCAAATATGTTGAGATTCTACCCCTATGTACGTTCACGGTACCGAATGCGCTGTGTCGCGCCTACCCTCGTAGCTTCAATTTTCGTAGCTTTCTATCATGATGTACCTAGCCCATCATTTAGGGTATTTCTAGTCTAACTTTAAATCATTCGCATTTTTGCGAAGACCTCTTCTCTCAACCTATTTTTCAAACTTCTACATTTTCCTGAGCTAATCTAAACCCTAATTTTCGCAATCCCTGTGATAATTTCACACAGTTATCAAGATTTTTGAATTTTTGTTTACATTATCTCCGTATCCTGCGTTGTGTAATTTTTTGTTTTAGGATTTACACCCATACGCGTAATAAAACGCATACAAATGTAAAGAGTATAATGTATGGTTTTGTGGTAACTTAGGTTCTTTTAGAGTAAGAGTGAAAGAATTCTAAATTGATTGATTTAAATATCTTCTAACGCGTTTGATAAACTAACCCCGTCCTAGATTTTGTCTATACCTGATATTCATTTTGTTTATTTCCTTCCTAAAACAGCTATATTTAAAATACAAATAAAAGAGAATAACAGTTATCAATTTATAACAAACATTTCATGAAGAGTATTTACTTTACCTGCGTGAGATGACCTAATTCTAGGTCTCAGTTTTTCACCTGAAGTCTGCAAGCCTCCACCTAACATGAGTTTTATTTTCATGGTTAGTAAACACTAGATTGTTTGGGGAAGGGACGTGTGTAGGGATTGGGACGAGGATAAAAAAAAATTGTTTTCTGTAAAGGTTGGCTCCTCCACTAACCAAATAGATTCTGGTGACCGACTTCCGAAAAGGCCTTTGTCAATGAACGGCTACACATACCTAAAGACCGGATTTTACCCTCTTCTGCGGGATTCCTTGCTTCGATAGGAGCTTTACGTACCAGAGATAAGTACCAGGTCTTCCATCGTATCCCAGAACTATCCCAACCTCCTCACCTCCAGGTAGTTTAACTCGACTGATTCTAGAAGGGGTATTTCATTTCATCCCTTATCACGACTCTACTCGCGTTGAATGTGGTGTGCGACTGTTTTTGTCGTATCCATCTCCCACGTGATCCGACAGAATCGCACTCCTGCCACCTCTTAGACCTGCTGCGATTGCGCCAAGGGAGCGTTCCAGTTGGCTCGCATCAAATCGAAGGTCGACAAGACTATGATATACAAATAACCTAGTCTTAAGCGCCGCGCCAGCGTATTCCTCGCATACGTCTCCTTCTACCTCCGCATGCCCACCTTCTTGGCAATACCGTCACAGGGCTTAAGTTTCCCTCGGAAAAGCTGTGGAATTTTCCGAGCGACCCATAATTGCATACAATAATCCCGAAGTCTACTGCGTGGGTAAAATTTTTGGATTTGGACTGTATGTCTCCATTCACTACCAGTGCTTTTTAATGTGGTCACTGAGTCCACGTGTTTAGGTATGAAAGGATCGGGGATACCTATCCTATAAGGTAGGTATAAATGGAAAAGTGAGTTTTTGGTTTGGCTTTATTTTTATTGAGGAAGCCCCCCTCATGAAGTAGTAGGTATTCACCTAGATAACTAGAAAGACAATGTTATGCAAAAAGTTCTTACTTCAATTTTGATAAATTTAATTTTTTAATTTTAAATTTTCAGACCACGATTTATAAATTTGTCCCTAGATTTTATGCTTGCTTGTTGCTTTAGAATTGCCCCCATTAATTTTCACATATCGACTGAAAGTTTATCGCAAAACTATAATTAATAAACTTGTCCCCAAACACGTAAGGTAAAAGTGTCAATGTTTTTTTTTTAATAACCCATGTGTTTGCTGGATGTCCTACTGCCCTAGAATGCATGATTCTTCTAAAAGATCCTTAGATACTTCGATTAAGGAACAAATTATTTAAGTTCAAATATGAAAGTTAAATAGTTCTGTGTATATATTCGTCGTTGCAAATTCGAAGGCCGAAGTTAACAAACTAAGTCAAGTTATGTCCGATGGGATTGACCTGACTCCTTGGATAGGTATTTATTTCATAACTCTCGCGCACAGCTATTAGTATCATGCTGTTATTAAAATTATTAGTTATCGACATGCTCTGTTCGCAAAGTTTATAAATAAGTGTGACTGCTTGCTCTGCATTATCTCCAAGAACCTGTAAATAGTTAAATGATAAAAGACTTACCAAAATTCTGCAAATTACCCTTTTGGTGTTTAAAAATTTTAATCGCATTCTTTAATATTAGATTTTTTTGATTAAAAAATAATCGATACTATAAAAAATCTTTTACTTGGATATTTTAGACTATGTCTAGAACCTTCTCCTGCTATTGTTGAATTATAAAAAACAATTCTATTCAAATTTTCACTTGAGTATTATTAGATTATGTTAAAACCCTTTGATCCTCTCCCTCTTTTAGTTTAAATCATTTTAATCACTCATAATAAATCCGTTATTATTATTTATTTATCTCATTGATGTTATTTTATTTGTTTTAAAACCAAAGTTTTAATTTTTAAAATTTGACCATCTTATTAAATCACTATCGCTTTCGAGCAATTCGTTATTATTATTTATTTATTTCAGTGATGTTATTTTATTTGTTTTAAAACCAAAGTTTAAATTTTTAAAATTTGACCATCTTATTAAATCACTATCGCTTTGGAGCAATTCGTTATTATTATTTATTTATTTCACTGATGTTATTTTATTCGTTTTAAAACCAAGTTTTAATTGTTTAATATCTCGTTAATACTCTAAAATTTATTTCAGCCGGACTTCTTAGTCGTAATCAAAACTTTATTTTAGATATAAAATTCTAAATTTTATTATTATTATTTTCCTTTGTAAACTCATAGTGAAATTAAATTATTTTTCAATTATATGCCGCGTATCTATCTCATGATTATTATTCTCTCACAAATGTAAATTAAATTGTAGTAAATCGGGTTTCTAAAGTTTTAATTATGTTATTATTATTCCGAAATCCTATTTATATTTTAAGACACAAAATTTTTATATGTTTAAAGACCACTCTCCAATTATCTTTAATTCGTACGGAAACACCGAATATAAATTCAAATCATCCAAATATTATCATTATTATTATTAAATTCACTGAATTTTACACTTTGATTAAGGTTATAAAAGAATACACCGAATCGTTCACAATTCAACTCTCTCCAGACCGTCTCTGCTGCTAACTCTCACCCAACTAACGACAAGGGCCGGATTATTTCCCTTCAAACTTGTTAAACGCCTTCTTATGTTTAAAATATTTTGAAATAAATCTTCATTAATTGAATTCTGTTTATATTAGAATTTTTACGTACTTGGTTATAATTCAATTTTAATGGCCGCACTGTCAAATATAATCGGGTTTCTCTAAAGTAAACTTCTATGTCTGATGTGTTAAACCAAACATGTACTTACGCCTTAATTTTTTTGTTTTGATTAGACTAACGGCGCCCAAAGAAACTCATGTTTCCAATGTCACTTATATAAACACTCTTCAGGGCCAATAAACATTCATTTCTTTGTCTTTGATTCTGTTTAAAATAAAGTTCGTTCAACTTTAATTCCTGTGGGAACGAAAATGAAGGTCGCCCATCGTGATAAAAGTTCACGTGTCTCTTGTTTTGATTATTAGGCGTTATTGGATGTACCCATAATTTACACGATATTAAGAAAAAAAACTTCGCAGGCACTCTTGAACGTGAAAATATTTCTCCTCCCATAGCGCAGGAGTAGGTAGGCATTACGATTCATCACACACGTCTTTACAAATATGCACGTAACTTCGAAAATAATCGCCGGATTTACTTGAATTTTTTTGTGTTTACTTAAATATATAAACATTACAAAAATGAAATAATTAAAAAATCGATTTCTAGAAAATTGTACATAACCCCTTAAAGCGGCCTATTTTGACCTCAATTCCTAAAGTAAAACAGGATTAGATTGGCACGAATTTCAATTCGAGACACAGTTTTCATTTGTCCCAAACTTCTTGCAATTTGAAAATTCAAGATGAATTGTACTGACAATATTTTACAAAAATCTTTTTTTGGCGCTATTGTCTTGAAAGCCTTCAAACGTTTTATACGAACTTAATAATCAACTCCATCCTTCAATCGATCAAATCCATCTCCGCGTTATACATTTTTTCCGCATTTCCAGATATGAAATACAAATAGTTATTTTAAATTAAGCTAACAGAAAATGCCGATACCATTTTACGTACTTTGATATTTTTCTAAATAATGTAAAAAATCCAGTCGGTTTCAGTGAGAAATCCTCCAAATTTCGAAATTTTACATTTCGAGCACATCGGAAAGTACCAATTTTATATCACGAAATCTAATATTATATCCTAAAATATATGTCCTTATCTACCAATGATATAAATATAATCTAATATTACATATAATATTCCATACCAAACTGAGGACACTTACTTGGAAAAACTCATAATCAGTAGCAAAGTATAAGGCAGGAGAGGTAAAGGAAGGTCACTCATGCGCTGGAAAGACCAAGTATCAATGGTGTCCTTTTTTTCTTATATGAATATTGCATAAGAGTCCCAATTGCTCCCGTCTGGAGCCAGTGAGACTATGTCTTTCCCAATTGGGGTATGTTGTGAGACTGAAGGTAGTAGGGAGGGGAAGGAGAGGGGGAAGAGAAAGGTGGGGAAGTACCTGGCTATTCAGATTTGTCACCATTTTGTCGCTAAAGCCATTTTTTTATTTTATTTATTTATTGCTTCTTCACAATTTAAATATATTTTTAAGGATATAATTATTAACCCCACTAGGGTTCGCCTGTATCGGGGTTAATAATTTAAGTAACACACATAAATATCGGTCACCATTACCAAACATTCAAGTAAAAGCAATATAATAAAATTTAAAAATAACCATTATCAAACTGTTAAGTAAAAACAAAATAATTAAATTTAAAAATAACCATTATCAAACAGTTAAGTAAAAGCAAAATAATAAAATTGAAAAATAACAATAATAAATGGAGGAAATTTGTAGACAAAATAATATACGAATTAACAACAAAATATTGAGAGATTAAACAAAATGTTATTATTTATTGTGTCATTAGTTCACACCATTTCCAACAATTGAGAGAATTAAAAAAGTATACGTCTTTATGGTTTATAAAAATGTAAGTAAAAAATAACATAGTGAAAAAAAGATTTATAAGCGATTACATGTTAAAAGCGAATCTTTCTTATACAATATTAACGTGAGTATCAAATAATTTTGAAATAAATATGGAAGAAACCTTTTCAAGCAACGTTTCAATTCTGAATGGTGGTCTTACACCAGGGCGATTCTTTAACTTTTGAATGATTTAATTGTGAAATATCACAAATTAATCAAATAAAATTTATTTGCCACGCCTGGGTTCGATCCCGCAACCTTCGGATTGCGAGTCAAGAGCCTTAACGCTAAATCACGCCGGCCGTCAAAGCCTTTGCACTCCAGCGCAGAACCGCAAGGAGCGGGGAAGCCTTGTCCACCATGGAAATGGGAGTGGAGGTCGCGTTACTCAGCAATGAGGAACCAACTTAAGAAAAATAAGAATCTACCTAGTTATTTTTCATACGCGATTATGAATTCGTACGAACGTACCTATCTACTGACCTACCAAATAACATTTCCCGATGAATATTTAAATATTATAGCGTATAATATTAGAACTACAAACTACACCTATTTACCTATTGGAAAGCCTTATTCAGAAGGTAGTAAAATGTTCGGCGCCGAGACTTTTATGGTTGGGAACTTGGCTCTCGGCCATTCATAATAGCCCTGTGTGCTTTTTGCTACAAGCGCGCTGTCAGTTTGATGGTAAATTTTAAGCTTGAGGTTTAAGTTTACTCGACTCTTGCCTTGGATTTTCAAATAGACGAAAAGGATTTGGGTGCGAAGATGATCAAATTTCAAAATATAAACGTATTTCCAATCAAAATTAAGGATGGGTTGTTTCAAAAAAATTGATGGATTCATCAAATATTTGAAGTTGATTTTCACGTTCTGTGTAGGTTCTATTCAAGTTTTTTTTATTATATCGTTATAGGACAGCTGCTTCACAAAACTGAAATAATCACAGAACTTGAATACAACTTACACAGAACGTGAAAATTAACATCAAATATTTGATGAATCCATCAAATTTTTTGAAACAACCCGTCCTAAATAATAGTTAAATATCGAATATTGAAGCTACTTTTGCATAAACGTCATCAAAATCAAATCATTTGCAATCCTGATGTTCTGGAACGGATTTCGCTTTTTGTCCTCGATAACTTCAAAGACTGTGCTAGACAGCACAGGTTTTTTTTTCCGAGAGGCAGGACCAACCTACTACCAATGATCATTCCTTTGAGGAGAATGACTACACTGTTAAACCACATTTCTTCTGAAATAGACATTTTAAATTTAAACGAAAGTTACTTTAAGATCGCAATAAATATTTTTTATCATAAGGCTGAATCTCATTATTAATGTACCTATGTATTTAAATGTATGCACGTAATTTACAGTAAGTTGTGAAATATGTGCTGTTTTTCACAATAAACAATAAAAAAATAAAAACCTCACTTTTTGAAAAAATTAATTATTGAAACAATCTACATCTATTTTTCTAAAACGATTGGCTTTTTCCTACTTCATATAATCCGGGCTTCTTAGAGTCCCACAATAATAAATCCCTTCCTACATCTCCTCCCTTAACCCACTTCATAACGCTGCCCAACCGGGGGCGAAATAGTTTTCCTTGACACAGACAGGGGCTCTCGTGTGAGGTGTTACATTAAATAAAGAGAAAATAATAAAACATCTTCTAGTGCAGTCAAATAAGGATTTCACCGCTAAATGAAACGGACGTGACTGGACCGATTTGACACTGACACCGATTTGACATATTGTTAAAAATGCAACAATGCTCATTTCCACAAAAGAAAAAAGTTGACGCCGTAAACGCTGCGTTCTCTTCTCGCTGAGTTCTCTTAATCATCAAAACACACAAAAGTTGATATCTTCAATTCGCAAATGAAGCACTATTGACCAAAAAATAAGGCCCAAACCCTTTTTTGTGTTAATACTTCACAACATCCCAACTGCTCCCAACCGCCTGAATCCAGTCAGACTATGGCATCTACAACTGGAGGATTTTGTGATTTTAAAGATATTAGGGAGGGGTAGGAGATGGGGAAGTACCTGGCTAATATGGTCACCAAACACGGCTAAAGCCATTTTAAGCAACATTTCAAATCTGAATGGTTGTCTTACATCAGGGCGATACTAATAGTATCTGGAACGTGCCGCAAATACACTTTACATTATTTTAGACGATTAAATTGTGAAATAGCACAATTCAATCAATAAAAATTTACTTTTGCACCACGGGATTTTAAAACGTGACCTTCGAATACAGGTCTTCGTGGTCGAGAGCCTTACCCTTCGATGACGAATGCTGCCAAATTTAAAAATAATATATCATCAAAGCTGAAAACATTGTCAAATTTTCAATCGCATCTATACACAATGTGCAAATAAGTGGTAAGATCACTCTTGCACTAAAGGCTCCAAATTTGAATAGCTACAATTAGATATTTGGCCTGAAACTAATTTAAGCGTCAAGTTTTAGTTACCTTGTCCTCCTGACTGATGGAAAACAAAAAAGACGATAATTGCAAGGTGTTTTGATATTCTTACTCTAAATAAGATCATTATGTAAGCCATGAACACCTTCGTAACCAGGTACCTACCTACGTAATAATCGCATAAATGAATATCTAAGACCTCGCTCTGCCCAAAATATCATTTAAAAGTGACACCAAAAATAAATACCCTCCTATTTAACACAAGTATTCACTCCGCCATCCTCATGAACAAAAATTATAATAATCGTTAGGAAATAATTGGATATTTTGGCTGGAGGACATGAACTCCCTCTTTGCAAATGGAGAAAAATCATTAGCTTCCGTGTGATATCTGTTAATTTGCTTTGTAATAGCTCCGTTACGAGGGGATCAGTTAAAAAATTTTTACAGAAGAGCATCGAGTTTATTGATTCGAAAAGAAAGATGGAATTTTTATAACGAAAGAATGGAAATGTCCGAATTGAGCTTACGATTATTATTACGTTTTAGATCATTTTTATTTTTTAAATTATTTGATTTTACGCCCGGCTGTAGTATCCATACTCCATACTAATATTATAAATGCGAAACTGCTCGAGTTTGTTTGCTACGCTTTCACGCATTAACCAATAAAAAGACTTTAAAATACATTCACCAATAGAAAGCTAAATTATACGCGAAGACTATAGGCTGTATATAATGGTAAGCTCTGGCGTTATGAAAGTAAAAGTATTAATATATTATATTTGTTATACGTTTTCTGTCGCTAACAAAAGCGAGTTTTTGCTAACGTCAGAAAAAAAATCGTTTCCATGGAAACGATGTTGATATATTTGTGGGCTCTATGCTGGTAAAAATTGGTAATAAATGGTGACAATTCAAATATTAGAATATGTTTCGTTTTTTTGGACAAGCTTATATTTTGGAATAAATGTCAGATGAGAGTTCCTACATTAAAAATATAATTTGTAACGATTATAAAGACTGAATAATAAATAGGGTATTTTTTTTATTATATTTACAAACTTCCAAATATTTAAATAAAAATAAACATCCGAAATGTTTGTAAGCGCATAAATTCCGAACGAATGAACAAAATTGGATAATTCTTTTTTTCTTTGAGCTATAGCATTATGAAATTTAGGTGGCAATCGAGATGTTTGAAAACTGAATGTAAGGGAATGGGAATAATTGATAAGTGCAAGCGATACTGTAATTTCCCGTAATACCATGCGAGCGAAGTCGCGGGGAAAAGCTAGTATACATATAAACGGATAATAATTCAAAAAAATTTTAAAGTGTACATGAATGTAAAACTGATAAAAGTAAGATGAAACAGTAAAATTTTGATTTAAAATTCTGAATTTTACCCCCGTATTGCACGGTGGTATCAAATATCGATCACTTCATTCCTTTGAAGCCTTCGGCTAAATTTAAAAAGGATTATTTATGTCGTTATAATAAGTCTAATGCATTGAAAGGGTTTTTAAAAGTAAGAATTTTTAAAATAAAATTATAAAAATTGTTGCTTTGTATGAGAGGCAGTGAAGTACCAACTAAATTAATTTCCTCGTGAAAACTTGTCGCGTTCATTCTTTTAATGAATATCAAAGCAACAACCTTTAGTTTTCGTGTTAAATCGTTTTGTTTTTGTCTGTAGTTTTATTACCTAGCTACGCCCAAGTTTTAACATTTTTTAATGGTTTTCCTTTTTGAACAATTGAAAAAATATGGAAAAACAACTGGCGTCTGGTTTTATGTTTAACAGTTTTATGATGGAATTCACAATTTTATTGGGATCTAAAAATAGCTGGGACGACCAAGAAATATAACGTTCGAGAGGTTTTTTTCTTTTTTTTTTTTTTTATTCTGTTTTATTGTTAAGATATTATACCCGTTGCAATCAATCCAATCTCCTCAACAACGTGTATTGAAATGTAGGTCTCATTGGTATCATTTATTGTTAAATTTTTAAAAATTGTTAAATTTACTAGGTCCGGAGCTGGAATTTCGATAAATAGCCCTAACATTCGTTACGCCACTGGTATCAGGTCACTTTCTCTGTAATAGCAATGTTAATAAGAAATATTGTCTTCAACTTCGCGTTTTCCGTTAAAGAAAATTAATATTTTCTTTATAATATAGTTGTGTTTATTTGGGCACAAGTATACGGATATTCCTAAAAAAATAGTATTGGTAATTGTACTGGTACTCATTGTACAGGTGCACATTGTACTGGTACTCATTGTACACTATTGTACAGGTACTCATTGTAAAGCGTGGCCCGCAGGCATTTACTTTATTTTCATTTCGAAGTAAGCGGGTCATCAAAGAGATTTATTTCAGAAAAATGAAAATTGGAAAGCCTATTTTTGTGTTGCCGTTTTGATTCTACCGGTATTACAATGGAAGATGCATTGATCCCCTCGGCACCGGTACATAGTCGGGAAACTCGCCAAACACGCGACTAACATTTGTACACGGTTGACATTAGTCACATGAGAACGGCTCGTTTCTATGACTCGTTCTTGAGTTCAACGGCTGCCGGCCTCTGTGTTTCCTCCCTCCTGCAACATGAGTCTCTTCAAGACCCATGTTCACTCCTTCCTCTCCTCAAAAAGACACTCCATACAGCATTTTCAAAGTTGATATGATGGAAATTATTTTCCTCAGCGCTTCATGTGTGGAGTTAATGTAAAAAAAATAGTTTTTCCTATAACGTGGTTAGTTACGTCTACCCACCAAATGATTCATTTACTTATTTTGCAAAAACACTATAAAAACCAATACATTGCAAAAGCAATAAAGAAAACTACAAACAAACGTTTCATACATGATACATTAATAAGGTTACAAGTAGGACAAAAAGGTTACACATAGTTAAAGGTTCAATACTTCACGCCTAAAAGTTGCTTTGACACATGTGGAAAATATCACATTTCCTACGAGGCAGTTAATTAATCTAGTAAATTTTCCCAGAGGCATCAGCATTGGTAAGTTAATTCTGCACCTGAGAAGAATCAGAAGCATTTCTTGGCAGCCTCGCGCGAAATTATCCGAGATGTAGAAAACCTGGATGTAGTAGGCACCTGCGTATGTTCCTGGCGATTAAAAACGTGAATTTCTATGTGTTTTAATCGTATATGATTATTCCAAATTAATTTATCTACCCTTTTACAGTAGGGTGATTTATTTATTTATTTGTATTTATTATTTGTATTTATTTTGGAAAATCAACAGAATATTACACTTATAATAATAACCTTAATAATAATATCCAATGATAGATTTTCACATAATTAAAATTATAGTTAAAAAGTAAAACAAAAAAGTAAGGGTCCTGTACCCGTAAGAACTTAAAAATATAAAAATTATTAAAAAAAAAGATATAAAAACACAATATAAACTATAATAACCTGCTTACTAAATTTCAACATGGAGTATTCTCACTCCACAACAGCAATAATAATAATATGTACATTGTACACACCTACAACTCAATAGTTAAGTCGAATGACAAGTATGCAACTGGAAAGGATTCACAGCAATATTATGGTAACTTGCAACACGGTCAAAAAATTATTTAATGTTGGCTATGACATACTTTTTTAAGGAACTTAAATTACATGAGAATATGTCAACATTATTAAAATTCTTATCAAATACATTGCATGTTCTAATACAATGATGACGACCCTATTGGGATATGGGGTAGAGGGGAAGGGGGAAGGGTATAATAACGGCGCAAAAATCTGTCTATTTAACCTATAGTTAATAGTATGTAGGTATAAATGTTTTTTTTCTTTATTTTTCACAAATTTTACATTTGATATATACAATATTATGAAATAATATGAATAATGGGAACCCACTAAGGCGCAGCCTGTGCATGGTTTATATAGTTAAGTTTATTTTATTATTGTACCTTTTTTTACATTACTCCACACAGGAGGCCCTGAGGAAAATAATTTCCCTCAGGGCCTGTCATGTCATGTCATCTGGGATGCTGTGCGGAGGAGAAGAAGGAATGAAAATTGGTCTTGAAGAGACCCATGTTTTAGGAGGGAGGAAACACAGATGCCCGCAAATCGTTCCATAGCCGAGCTGTTGAACTCAAGAACGAGTCGAAAAAACGACCCGTTCTCATGTGACAAATGTCAACCGTGTACATATGTTGGGCGCGCGTTTGGCGTGTCTCCCGACCATGCATCGGTGCCGAAGGGATCAATGACGCTAGTTCCTCAGAGCATCTTCCATTGAAATACCGGTAGAACATGAATAGCTTTCCCACCCGACGCCTGTGCTCTAAAGATTGCAATCCGTTCGTTAAGATGGGAGAATCTATCAAACGGACCGCCCGTTTCTGCACAGTCGAGTATTTTGGAGCTCCAGACCAGAGGTGGCTGCCAAATTCAACCGTGGGGCGCACTTGCGATTTGTACAGGGTTGGCAGTTGTGTACTATTAAAGTATCTGCGGGCCCTGTACAGTACGCCCAGTTTTTGAGAAGCTCTTTACTCTGGCTTCGATGGAGCCCCCATACCTGAGCTGGTCACTTATAGTTACACCAAGCATATCAATGGAAGGTCTGTTCGGAGAAGAAACGGTATCTCTAGTCTGCTTCCGTTGAAGGAGACTAGAGGTACCTAGAAAGAACAAACAGTGGGCATATAAAGCAAAAATGATTAAAATTTGTCTAAACAGCATGCACAAAATATGCCTACAACTGTGCAACAGTAAGTGAATAGTGCAATAATAAGTGTTTAGTGTCATAATAAGTGTAATTTTTGTGAGAAACATAAAGTGAAACAAATTAAACAAACAACGTTTCAATATCTACATTGTCAAGCCACGACTTTAGATCCAAACTTAATTGTAATAAATGTTTTTTTTTTCACAATTGAAAATCATAGTTACGATAAGGTTGCGACCGTTATATTTATTTTCAGAAAATTTTATTAGTATCTTGTAATGCCTACTGGATCTGTGAGAATAAACATTTCGATGCCCTTCATTAGGTCGCAAGAAACATCTAAGTAATTGTCCAGCCGCCTCGTCAGACATGAAAAATAATCTCCGGATCCCGCCGGAATGGCGGCGGACACGTTTTCCCGCCCAAAACAAAAAATAATACGGAAAACAGGGCGTACGAAAACAGCGGCCCGCGAATCGAAAGGGGTAAGCTTTTCGTAAATAGCATTGTTTATTATGATATGGATAAATAAACTATGAGTTATTTATTTATACAATACATGTTACATAATTGTGATATTTACATAAAGTAGGTATATTAAATCACCATACTAGGCGGCTGCCTGTTTAATAGTGACCGATGGAGGATAGTTACTTTGATTGAAGTCCAATATAATCATATAGATTTAGTATAAATGATGCCAAAAATGGAAAAAATAAAGTAAGAAGTAGAAAATAGAAACGAGAAAAGAAGTAATTTTTTTTTTAAAAGCAAGACGAACATTCCCGAGTTACGAATAACCCAACAATGTTTGAAAATCTCCTACTACCACCACAGAAAGTCGAAAATGTTGCTTGTGTTGTGATGGAGGACTTGGCCAGCCAAGGAATCGAACACGGAACGGGTGGAAACCAAACGCGATGCCCACTCAACCACTGACCAGACTATTATATTATTATAAATATTATTTATGTTTTTGTAGCTAGATGATATGATATATAATGTATGTTTTAGTCATACAAAAAGTTATATGTATATATTTGACATCGCTCAAAGTACAAATTGATGATGAAAGACAACGCAACGGTAAATCTGTATTAGCAAATTATTTATTAAAGTAGTAACAAATTTTTAAATAGGCGTGATTTTGGTTTAAATGTCACATTTTGTGAAAACGTTGGATATAATGTTTTATTGAAACGTCATCTTCTATGGCAGGTGGTTAAGAATGTTAAAAAGATTTTAGCATTTTAATTTATCTTCTATAAATTGCATCAGCAGTTGTTTTTCAGAAGCATTATTATGTTTAATATTATCGATTGGTAATGGAGTTTTCTTTCACTAATAATTGTTACAAAAATGAAAGTAATAACACCGAATGTATATAGTAATAATAGGTTACGAAAGTTGCACAACTTTTTCTAGCTGGATTTTCTAAAGTGCAATTATATTCATTTCACAACGAACAAACAATATTTTCTTTTCTTTGTTTAGAGCTAGCTGTAGTATAACAATGCAACAAACATGCCTGTACTCTAGTATTTACTCACGGGCGCATTTGTAGGTAGGTACATTTTCAATTAAGCGCGAAATTCCTCGTTAAGTTGGCGCGCCCCTGCGGTGAGCTGTTCTACGTTTCCGGACGCCTAATACATTTATGCCGGGCCGAAGAACGCCGCCGGTTTCTTTACGGGCCGATGGCTTTCTTTCCTCGCCTTAACGCGCGACTTGATCCGCCGAGGAAAACAAACGGAAAGCCATGACAAACAGCGCGGGTACTGCTGGCCGCACATTTCGGGAGCTCTAAAATTATTGGAAACTGGAGACTGGAGGAGCGAACGGGTTTTCGTTTTATCAGCTAAATAATTCCTGCAAAAATGTATTGAAGAAATGGAGATCTCCGTATGATCATGATTTACATGTGGTCAATATTGTGTGTAAAATAATGAATAAGTATGTTTTAAAAATATATTTTTGTGTAATTATGTGCAATAGAAAAATAGTAGCTTTGACTTTAAATTCCAGATAGACAATCTGTGCCAATTTCATCACGCCAGATCTCATTGATCGCGAGATTTTACTGCATCACACACAAATTGTCTGCTTTAAAAGAGATTATTATAATTTTTTTAAACTAATAACGTATTATAATTTTGATACTGAAGATATTATATTATATGTGAAATATAAATATAATATCTTCAGTATCAGTATTATTCCGTACAAATACATATACAAAGAGATATTTAGAACACTGTGTGAGTAGCGATGAGTAGGTTCAGCCGGAATGGGTTCTTGAACTCGAGTCCTTTGCGGGAAGCGGATCCTACTCCCATTCCTTTTTCAAACCAACCACTCCCAGAGAACTCGAACGAATGCCTCTTCCCAGCGCTCGACACCCGCATGCGAACTCGTACCCATATGTGAACTAGCGGTGGGTCGGTTCAGCTGGAATGGGCTCTTGAACTCGGCTTGCGGGAAGCGGATCCTACTCCTACTCTTTTTTTAAATCGACTACTCCCAGAGAACCCGGTGCCGAACTCGAAGCCGTACCGAAACTCGGACTCGGGCCCAAACCCGTAACTCGGAGCCGAACCGGGAACCCGAATGCCTCCACTCGCTTCCCCGGCTCGCGGGACGCGCCACTCGCGAGTAGCGAGTTCTCAGTTCTCCTGGTACTAGTGAGTGATGAGTCCTGGTTATTGGTGACATGAGACAGTCTTAAGTTTTCTAGCGATCGATTATGTTTAGTTTAGTAAGTACTCCTTACTAAGGAATTGAATAAAATTATCAGAACCCTGGTATCTCAAATTCCTTGCGGTGCTTAGAACAAAGCCCAGTACTCAACGACTATGAAACGTACGCCTACATTGCTTCAGCCATGTTTTGTGAATGTACAGGTACTACTCAACCCTCTTCACCTACTGTTTCCCCACCCCCATCTACTTCAGCCTAACAACGTCCCTTAAATGGGGGATTCCACGAATCCACTACCTCTTATATTCACAACAAAAAAACAATAAATTAATTATTTCATTTATTAATTTTGAAAATTAACTAAAACTTTTTTTTCTGTAAGTAACTAAATAGCAATTGAAACACATTACGGTTCTGATGAATTGAATTACATGTTTAAGAATTTCTTCTGTTTAAATATATATATATTTTTTTAATATTATTTTTTATTATTTATTATTTATAATAATATGTTCTACATGGTACATGATAATAATAATAATACAATTAGGTTTTTTACTACTCTTCAATTGAAAGCATTTGCTTGTGTGTGGAAGGGGAATGTACATAAATGTTGTTAGTTAGTACTTAAATAATTCATTGTACATAAATACAAGTGTGCTGTAGTATTTATTCGGATAATATTATGTATTTAAAAAAATGTTATGGAAGACAAAGGAAATTTTTTAAGATCAATTAAGTGGCAGTAGTAATATGAATAGGTGCTTAAAAATTGTAAAAAATCAGAACAAATGGAAAAAAAACTGTGTCGTGGTTCGTAGTTCATACCAAATTGTTTGTTTAATGGCGGAAATCTTTGATAACCCACCCAAAAGTGGGAATATGCCCACTTTGCAAGACACAAAAGTAACAAATTATTGAAAACAAATGCAAGGATTGGCCTGATGTTTAATTATCTAAACATGTATGAATCAGCGTACCCAAAGTCGGCAAATATCTATAGAGCAGTCATTATATTATATTTTGCCTTTTTACTAAAATTGTTCCGATTTAAATTGGGTTAAGAGGGTGAATAATATTACTTTTTTTTATAAAACGACGTTACCCAGACTTTTTCGTTGACATTGTCGATTTTTAAGGCTTAGGTAAAAAACGAAGTTCTAATTTCAATTACGTTAAGGTCAACCTTATCTTTTAAGGCATAAAATTGTCCGGAAGAAATATTATTCGGTTAAAAACGAGTAGAAGCAATCATTTTAGAAATTGACTATTCAAGAGTTTTTTTATAGTTACTTAGAGATTAAAATGTTCCTAAAGAAATTTAATCGATTATGTTTCTGAGTTCAGTTTTATTTATTTTGTACATCAGGGATCTGCATACCATAATAAAATCGGAGAAATAAAATAAAGAGTTTTTTTTATGGTTACTAGGGATTAAAATGTTCCTAAGGAAATTTAATCGATTATGTATCTGGGTCCAGTTCTGTTTATTTTGTACATCAGAGATCTGCATACCATAATAAAATCGGAGAAATAAAATAAAGAGTTTTTTATGGTTACTAGGGATTAAAATGTTCCTAAGGAAATTTAATCGATTATGTATCTGGGTCCAGTTTTTTATTTTTATTTTGTACATCAGAGATCTGCATACTTTAATAAAATCGGAGAAATAAAATAAAGATTTTTTTATGGTTACTACGGATTAAAATGTTGCTAAGGAAATTTAATCTATTATGTATCTGGGTCCAGTTCTGTTTATTTTGTACATCAGAGATCTGCGTACCATAATAAAATCGGACTCCAGCTATTTGCCAGATGATACGAAATTCTTTGATACCACATATACATCACACATCACCATACCAGAGTGTGGTTTGTCCGATTCTTGGCAGTGGATTCGAGCGCCCACCAGCTGCGCAGCAGGCCGGATCGGAAGAGACTGATTGAAGGAGACCTTTTTACCTCTCCAGCGGGACTCTTTCGGAACATCGCCTTGCACCGCAGTAGGAGAGATGGATTCATACGTCCATCACTTCTGGCGACACTGACGCCCAGATTCCTACCCAAACCTCATACCTTTTTCCTTCCCAGAATTTCGTCTCCTTCCTTTCCTCAAAACATCCTCCACCCAGTATCCCTAAAGATAACACAGGCCCCAGGTGAATAGTTGTCCCCTGAATTAATTACCTCAGGGCCCCCTGTGTGGAGCTAACGTAAAAAAAGCTTTTTAAATGTGGAAACCGCATTTTGTGAAGGATACAGATCTTATGGAGAGAGTACAGAGACGATTTACTAAAATACCAAGAGCTTTAGATGATCGTAAATATGAAGATGGACACAAGGAACTAAGATAACCAACGTTAAAATAAAGAAGAGAAAGAGTGACTTGATTGAGACTTTAAAAAATTTACCTGTATATTATAGTCGCCCTGGCATCCAAGAAAATCTCACCACCAACTAAAATATAAATCTACATGGACACGCAATAAAAATTAACAAGACCCTTTTTGCATTCGATTCTAGGAAACACTTTATCGCTTGTCTGAATTCTTGACACAATTGGTACCAAATTTGTAAATGACCCTTTAATTCAAAGCAAATCAGAGTTCAGAACCAGAGTTGTAATCACAGACAACCGAAATTAGTATGTTTGATTATGAATATTATTTTGAAAATAGAACGTCATATAATTTTTTCTGCATGTGCATTCCTACCTTACCTACCAAAACGCCCTCGCGTTTATTAAATTTGTGGTGTCCTCGGCGGGGGTCCAGAGGAGCGGCAGTCTCCAGAGCAGCGTTGAGCAACCCTTGGTCCGTGGGCCGCATGCAGACCGCGAGCCCGTTTAGAGTGGCCCACGAAATGGCTAAATAAAGTTTTAAAAATATATGTTTAAGAATATTCCACGGTTTCTGTTCTTTTTGCAAAAAAAGCGGAAAATTTCAGTTTTTTTCATCAGCCACTCAGAATGGTAAGATTTTTCTTATGAATAAGAATATTTATTATATCCATTTTAAGATAAATCAACAAAACTTCGTGGTTTGACCGAAGAAAATAATTCACCTCCGCATTGTAAACACCTATTTTTGATGCATTTTGAAGGTTTCCGTTTTATAAAATACCAAAAGTTGTCTTTTCGAAAAAAAAACTTTCCGAAACGACTAGATCAACAGTTGCCCAAAGTTGCAAGTAAGTAGGTATTTTTTTACATGTTCTTATTTCCGAATGATCAACATCGTCAACATTTTATTGGTTTAGTATTGGCGATCTAAAAATTTCGCCTGCGTTTATATTGTTATTATGTTATTATGCTATTTGTATTTCATCCTACGATTGTTTTATTTTTTTAAATATGGTTTTCAAAATATTAACAGGTTTACAAAATTAACCATTACACACTGTATATACCCTACCACCTGCGGCCCGCGAACAAATTGAAAACGGATACATTAGCCCTACGGTTAAAAATATTGATTGTCTCTGGTCTAGTCTTTCGTATAAAATAAAATATCAAAACAAGGCGATCGCTTGATATTCCAAAACAATAGATTGGTGAAAATTATCTGTTTCCTATTTAGATATTTAAACGCACTAATTTCGGTTGTTGGTGTATGGATAAGTAAGTTATTTGAAAATTTCCTGCGTAATTCATAATATTATTTATTCGAGTTTAACGAAAATTCTATTTTCGAAATTGGAACTTCTTATTTAAACTACATACACATCATATCAGACAAGAGATAAAGATACTAAATTTATGTTAATGATAGTTCTGTATTCGAAATGTGATTTATTTTTTGTTCACATGCTTGACAGATGCAATCATGAATTAATAGAGATGAAGATAATATGTTACTGAAACAAAACGCCTGGTATCACTGAACTATAGGTCTAGTGGAAATGCTTTAGCGGCCGTTCACAAACTTTGAATGGCTTTCCTATTCATATGGTATTTCATTTAATGATATGAGTACGAACATAACGTGTCTGATTTTTCACAGTTAGGTACGCGCTAGTAATAATAATAGATTATTTAATCCAAAAATTAATTGAAAATTGTTAGGTATGAAAACACGCAATATTATAATACAATAATATTATAATGTATTTTAACAGACATTTTTTTTTAAGAAAGAGGAACATTAGCAAGGTTATGAACCTGACAATTTTTGAAAATATCTTACTACCATCACAGTAAGCGAAAAATGTAAGTTGTGAGGAATTGAACTCACGACGTCTGGGTGGGAACCGGAGGTGATGCCAACTTCTCCCCTATCAACTGTGTATTCGTATTATTTAGATAGGGGAGTAATTTCACCATCTATATATAATCTAGGTTACCCAACGTAGATTTTAGATTTGCGATTTAACGATTTATTTATTTACGAATTCACGAATAATGGCTATATCATCGGATTAGTTAGCCGAGTTTTTTTACGAATTTTTATTTATTTATAATGGATAGTTATCTAATTATATAAGTTTTCATTGAAAACAAAAGATAATAATCAAAAAAACACTTTTTTCAAAAGCCGAAAATATAATATTTTAATAAATTTTGATGCTTCAATAATAAATTATTTTCCTTCCGGGAATGAGTTTATTAGAACTCGCTGGGGAAATATATTGTTTCAAGTTGCTTTCGTAAAACACAAATATGTTTTTTTAATAAAGATAAAGATCTGTTCGTTTTTCCCGTTCTGTGGCCGTTACTTTTGTGAAAACGCTGCCATTCCTTGTTAATGGGTCTATTCGCGTTAAATGACGCTCGATCTCTGGAGTTAATAAGGACAGTTTTATTTACACGAGAATTAAACACTCTCAGTTTCCTATCCGATCTTTCATTGGGGTCTTCGATTATACGTAACTCCCTTATATTAATTGGACAGGATAATCGACGTTTTACTCTGCGTAGGAACAAGATTAGAACTGGAGCTAGAGTTAGATCAGTGATGAGCGATGAGCAACCCGCGGCGCGTGAACCTATTTATAAAAAAAATTAAGTTTTCTGTTCTGTTTTTCAGAGAAATTCAGCTGAAAACTTAAGTCTTTCTTCAAAATTTTGAAACAGCCTAAAAATAAGCTAAAAATAAAAAGCTTTTCTTTTGCACATTCTTAAAAAGACAGAATTTCGTTGTTTATGTTTAACTATTGTAAAATTTTTTAAACTTCGCAGCGCAGCGTTTTTTTCTTGAAATCAATGTTTGGTGCATTTAAAAGGTTTCCATTTTGTAAAAAACCAAGAATTTTTTTGACCAAATGTTGTTAAACTTTCCAATAACTCTACTTAAATAATTAGACTTTTATCAACTTCATTAATTAATTGGTTTAATGTTGAACCTATTAAAATGTTGCCTATAGTATAATTGGTTTGGCTTTTCAAAAATAAGATTTTCACCTGTGTGCTTTGCTTTTGCAATCCATAGTGGTTTTATTTCTAAAAATTACGATTTAGAAATTACAGATAGGTTTGCGATACCTCCGATTGCAAAGTAAACAATGTCAAGTTGTGTATCCGCCATTTGCGGCTCGCGAACATACTGAAAACTGGATGATGTAATAGAACCTCCGGGTCCGAGCGGTTATTATCCAAGAATACGGATTCAGTAGTCGCGGGTTCGAAACCCGGTGTGTGCATTTAATTATTATTTGACATAGGTGCTTATAAACATATTTGCGGCACGTCCCAAAGTGATAGACACTTCCAGAATGGCCCGGTGAAATATCAGCATTCAGAATCACAATCACAGCTGCTGCCTGAAATTACTAACCAAATCTAATTTCGCCAGGTACATCATAACCCTCCTCTTTTCCATTTCTTTTCCCACACAACTTACTTGGCGTCCCACTGTTGTATTGTACCCACTAGCGCACACCCGTGAAAAATAGTCTTCTTGAAAAATCGCTTCCAATTTTGAAAATGACACTAAAATTCAAAGCAAATTTGACTTCATTGAACCAGATTTGACGCAGGACTAACGCACAGCACAGACAACACAGCACAGACAAGTGTTTTCAATAAAAATAAATTTAAATATTCCTCATCAAAAGTTCACATTGTCCAGGATTCATACCGATGGGTAAATCTAATGGACAGGACACTTGTAGGTACTTCAAAATACTACCATAAGTTATAATTTGATTTTCTTAACTATGTTATTGGAGAATGATGTTTATTCTGTGGTTAGTACATAAGACGACTGATAAAAATAAGATAGAAACCACGAGAAATCTACGGAGAAACGAAAATAATTGATTTTTTTTCCTTTTTTTTCCGAAGAAAACTTCTTCTGAAAGGTTTTCACTTTGTGATGGCGTTACTTATTTTATTAAAAGACAAATAACTTTGTTTATATCACTTTATTTTATATACACTCTACATGCTTCATGAACAATGTATAGTAGGTATACTTTTTCTCCTGGTGAAGTGAACAATGTATAGTATACTTTTTCTCCTGATGAAGTGAACATTGTTCAGTGTTGTGTTGTGAGTGTATATAAAATAAAGTAAAGTTATTTGTCTTTTAATAAGAAGAAAATATTTGAATATAACGTGTGATTAAAGAGAGCGAAGGTTTTTTTCTACCCCAAAATACCTACCCAATTAATTGAAAAATAACTATAAAAACGGTTTCCCAACAGATGATCCCCCGACAGTTGATCCCCTGACAGTAGTTGCCGCCTGAAATTATAATTTTTACATAAATATTTTTTTTTTTGCATTATTTACCAATTTCAAACCTAAAATCGACTTCAAAAATACTTTGCTTTCATCAGACATCAGTAGAAGTTTTATCCTTGATGCATTTTAAAGAAAATATGTTTTATATTTTTTGTTATATGGCGGTACATACTTTCTGTACTACCTGCACTTAGTTAAGGGACATTTAGTTATATTTTGTGTAAGTAGTATACCATATTTTTTCTTCTTCATATTGTATGCCGAGGGCCAACTGTTGAGGGATCAACTCTCATAGAATCATAGAAAGCTTATACTTAATAATAATTCTTCCCAAATTTGTATAGCGCATATTTGAGAAACATCACCTATAGAAACATCACCTACCTTACACCCAACATAATAAAATTATAAAGGTAAATACTGTAATGTATAGAAATAAATAAAAATAAAAAATAAATAAATAAATAAATAGAGCGCTTTCAAAATCATGATGTATTTCAAATAATCAGCAGATTTCCGCATGACAAAATTAGCGATCTTTTCAATGCCTTAATAACTGCGCGTATACTGAAATTTTTGTAAGTACTTAAAAACGTGTGATGTTAATTACCTGGCGTAATTACTTGTGTATATAAATGAATAAAAGTGTACAAATATAGTGAAAAATAGTATGCAAAATAAATTTTACCTACAAAAGAAAACATATGATGTTAATTACCTGGCGTAATTACCTGTGTATGAAATCAGGATGTGTAATTCACACGCGATAGAAGTGAAACCTTAGAAAACTAGCGTAGACAAGAGTGGAGAGGCTGCGGAGCACCGCATAAAGAAATATTAATGAAAAATTTAGTAGTGTGTCCAGCGATCCCCTCCAATTTTCAACATCGAAAAAAATCGAGTGCAGTTCACACGCGGTAGAAGCCCATACAATCTCAACCAATAGGAGCCTCGAAAAGTGACCTCATAACAAAGCAGCCAATGCGGTAAGGTTTAATTCTATCTCATTTTCTCGCAGGCTAAATCCTATAGATGTATGTGATTGTCTCTTTTTCGTTTCATTGAGTTTCAAATCACAAGGGTGCTAAAGAAGTTTCACATCAAAAATGAATGAAAGTGTAGGTACAAATATAGTGAAAAATAGTATGCAAAATAAATTGTACAAAAGTGTAATTATACTTTCATATATTTGTAAACAAAGTGTATCTTTGTTACCCTTTCAATCTTTTCAACGTTACGAACCTATTTATATTCAACACCCAGCTTAATTTAATCTTAATCTTTTAATGAGTCTGTATAAAATCCAAAATAACGAGTGGAAACCGTTTCAAAAATCCACCGTGTTCAATAATTTCTTTAAATTACTGCTACAAATTATTGCAAAACAATTTGTCTTTAAAACTGTGCTGAAAGGGGTAAAATTATTAATTAAGATCTTGCTAGAACCTCTATCAATTTGAAATACTGTACGGAGAGACTGACCAATAGCAATATGATTATGATATCGGCCCGCATATTACGTCTATTGGACGTCCGTTCCCTCGGGTGAATTTTCCGAATGTTCAACGTTGGGTTAGGACTTAGCGCATCTGTGACTCGGGAGAAAATGAAGCTGGTTGTGTAGGTACCGTCGGTTGTGTTAGTAATGTAGGTACCTGCTGTCGGTTCAGTTGGTAGTGTTGGTACTCACTACATTGAGCTGAGCGGTTGCCGCGCATGCTTCGGTCGAAAGCTCGGCGCGCGGTGTTGGCGGTGATGGTGTGCCTGTCACTATTATTTCTGGCGGGAAATAAAAACAGAAAAATTTACAAAATGTATGTTTGAATGTGGATACAGATTATTATTAATGAAGGTATGCTACCTATTGAAAATATTTTTTATATGTATAATAAAACTATTTATTCATGGGATATTTTGTGAACTAATTTAACAATTGTGTACTTACTAACGTTCCAACCTGATCTGTTCTAAGAGAATCTGGGTGACCGGACAACTCGGAATGAAACCAACTCAGAACCATCTCAGATAAATGATTTAGAGTGATGAAAAAAATATGTATAAAAAATTGGTTAAATAAGTTATGTTAAGTTAGGGTTATCGACTAATTTCAAAATATTTTTTTCATAGCTTTTAACGACTTTTCAAAGAGGTGTTGAGTTGACTTTATTCTCAGTTGGCATGTAACCGAGAATCTGTGGTCAATTCATAGGATAAAAGATGAAGTCGATTCAACTTTGAGTTCCTATTCCATGGAAAAGTCTGTTCTCACTGATCTATCTCATAGATTCTATGAAATAGATTACATAATCGAGGAGATGTGATTCCGGCTTAACATGTGAGGTTCGTACAATTTTTATTATATATAAAAAAAAACGTGCAGATATTTTAAATCATCTCTACTCACAGTGTAGGTACAGTGTACACCCAGTGTTGACGAAAATATACGTCATTTTGTTAATTATCAGTTTTCAATTTTTGTATTTATAATAAAATTTAAGTAGACAGTTTTTTTTTTACCTTGTGCAGAGACTTTAATAAACTGCTTTAATAATATCATGAAGACAAACCTTGCGGTACGATTGTGATTTTTGAATTAATTACGATCAAAACATGAATCATATTTTGTTTATTATATCTTTCAGATTGCAAGTTGCAACTTTCGATACCGGTTTTGGTCCCTGTATCGCGCTTTTGGCCATACTCCGCTCCGCATCGACCACGGATCACGGAGCCGCCCGCAGCGCGGCTGCGCGGCCAAACCGGGTAGCTAGCAAAACTGGTAGTCACGTGACGCTCTCCGTCAGTAGCTCGGGAATCATAATGGCGGTCGGACCTGAACTCGGCTCTTTCAGCTTCAAATGTCATATTTTGCTTGCAACTCGCCGTGACAAGGATATAAAACTAACCAAGTGATTGACGTCAGTATACGTTACGATTAAACGACGCAATAACAACAACTGGCAAGGGTTTTTACTCAGAATCCCGCCGTGTACAATGTGTTTAGTGACAGATCGCCTTGTTTTACTGCTCTCACCCTCGGTTACTGCCCGCGCACGAGATCGTTGCCCCGAATCTTCTTGGCCGAATATTCTACTGATAACTGACACGTAATGGTTTGATAATAAGATTTTAAACTTCAACCATAACTGACGTTTTGCGCTTCATTGATCATACCATCTTTAAGACGGTGCTGCCTCCGTTGATGTTTCAACATTAACATTTTGCGCACCCGTGATGTTCCAAAACAATACAACCTTATCAAAATATTAAAACTTAATACCCACACCGCTAATAGTTGAATGTTATAGAATTATAATTATAAATGAATGTTAAACGTACTTGTGTACTTAATTTTTGTAACAAACGTAGATGTGATATAGAAATAAAGCCTAAAAGTAAATGTGTTGAAAATAAATGTTTTAAAATAATCAATTAATAAAATAAAATAAATAATAATCTAATTTATATTTTTGCGTTTAAAAAAATAGATTACAATAGTTGATATCTTACAATAATAAACAAAAATAATATTTTCGACCGATCTTTGTATTTTTCTCTACAAGTGTGTATCTGTAGTCCTAGGTACCTACCCATCTTGTTAATAATACTGTAATATTTGCCTTTATGTGAATACCTTTAGTTGGTAAAAATAATATATTATCTAATTACGTAAAGTGTAGTGTTTGTTGCCTTAGTTTACTTCCGATTAACTAAACATAACAGATATAAAGATTAATAATATTTTGTTTACGCCCGAGTTTGACAGCGGCGAAAAAGATCGGCGTTACCAACCGCAAGAAGTAAACACAGGCGCGCGGGAAAAATCCGCCCGAATTCGTAAATTACATATTTGATTTGAAATCGCAGCTTCGTGATGGGTGTCTCATACGGCCTGTCGGCTATTGTGGTACTTACTTGCTTCCTTGTGTACCACAATTGCATCCATTGCGGCTTCGTCTTCGACGATATCAGCGCAATAAAGGACAACCGGGATCTACGACCTCACACTCCGATCAAAAACATCTTCCTGAATGACTTCTGGGGGACACCGATGCACAAGGTAAGAAAGAAAACTTCACAAACTCTGCTAAACTCTTGTGTAGGCACACAGCTCTCTATTGTGAAAAGTCTAATACATGAATGCGTAACAAAATTACAGCACACGTCATATTCATGAAATATGAAAATATAATTACGCTTCTTTAATAATATTGTAAATTCACTTCATTGCTTGGAATGAAAATATTCAACTTTTTTACCACTATATTAATGTTTCAATTTTCATACTTCGTACCCTGATGAAGAAACCTTTGGTTCTGGAACACGAATCTAGATATTTTTTTATTAAAGTATGATTTTAGGTTTTTTACTGCAATTTCATCCGCAAGCTAAATTTTCGTCAACATTTTTGAAGTAAATTACAGAAAATCTGCTACACAAAACCAAAATTAAAGAAAAATAAACTTTCCCTTAGCGAAGTGCTCACGAAACAACATAAAAATGTCGGTTCCATGCCAACTGAGAATAAAGTCAACTAGACGCTTCTTCGAAAAGTCATTAAAAGCTATGAAAAAAATTATTTTATAATAGCCAATAACCCTAACCTAACGTAACCTATTTAACCATTTTTTTATAAAAAAAAATTCTATTGACTTTTCTGAGTTTGTTTCCTACTGACTTGTCCGGTCACTAAAAATTTCATCCACGCACTAATCTTCAACTTCCCTCGTTTATTTTCGATTTATGTAAATCAGTAAGAAAAATAAAGTAAACACTTTAAAAACTAATGAGTAACATTTTATAATTTAAAGAATTAAATAAATTCAGCGTAAGATTGATTTATTTCCGTTCATGTTGTATGCAGGATAAACACGACCTTCACAACATCCTTGAACCCGCGAAGAGTTCAGTAAAAAAGTCAAATATCACCGGTGGCAGTTTTTAGTTACATCACTTATTCTAAACCGGCGTATTCTAAATTCTAATTAAGATACATCGTTGTACCATCAGGGAACGACCAACAGGTGATCATTGCAAAGGATATTACAACAATCAATGACATTAATTTAACTGCTTTAACTACGTACATTTATTTCGTCGGAATATCTTAAATCTTGAATACAAGTCTAATCCTTAAAAGATTTAAAAATATTTTCATTCATTTATACTTTATACAAACTTAAAGCAATTAACCTGTGTCGCTCTCCTTAGAGATAAAAAAAATGGCCTTATTTTTAAACGCCTGGGGTCTCAAAAGTTGCGTATGATCTGTAGCTATTCGAAAACGTCAAAATAAATTAAATTGTTCAATTAGCCCGCTAAATCGTTCAATATTAGCCCGCTAAAGTGGCCGGAAGTTTTGAAAAAAAAAAATAGATTTCGTGATTTGGAAAAAAAATAAAACGAAGGATCCATGTTATATTTTGTACCAAACTTAATTTCTGCAGTACAAATAACGCAATTTTTCATTATTTTAAACGTATGTGATGAGTTTGTTAAAAATATAAAAGGAGAAAATAACACTTTTTCTGGATAAAATCAGAATTCTTGTTGACTTACTTGTATTCATAAACTTGATTTGATGCTGTACGCATTTTTTAATAACAAACAAACGTTAAAAGGTTAAATTATTTAAAAAAAATTAATACACTTTAAAAAAAGTTTTTTTCTGTTTTTCAATTTTTTTTTAAATAAATTTAGATGCCGTTATCATTTTCTTTGTAAGGCGCAACTTTTGAGACCCCGGGCGTTTCTGAATTCAAAAGTTGAAATAATTGACACACCCTAATAAACTTGCCGTATAGATTTGTTTGTTTCATCCTGAAGGCGAAGATTGTTGCTAAATCGCGATTTTCAATTAATTTTTACTACGAATCGGTTAATATTATAAATACAAAAAATGTGCTTTTTCATTAGAAATTTATGAAAGCGTTTAAGAAACAACATTTTATGGCTAAAATTATATGTGACAGTTTCCATTGATTAAATTTTTTTCTTCCTTACAAAATTAATCGCAAAATAAATAAAAACCAATTTTAAAATGCGCTTTAAACCGTAACCTTTGGACTACGTTTTCCAAGTGAATTTTATGCCTATTACTTTCGTGGCGATATAAGGCACACCAATAATAAATACTATTGGCTTGAACCAGACAAACTTGTTACTCTAAGTACAAAACCGAAAATATGTCATTTTTAAATCAAATTTTAGACGTATTGACTCGTTTCCACCAAAAATTATAAATTGATTTCGAAAGACTGTTCTTTCTCCAGTACTTAAAGTTTTTTTTTTAAATTTTGAGAAAATATGTTTTAGTAGGTACAGGTTTTACCGTAGGTTGTTGGCAGATTTGTTAAATTTTCAAACAAAATTTTGCATTACACAACATACTTTTCAAATCATATAATCGTGCGGTAAAATAAATCAATAGGTAAATTATTTGGGAAAGCTGCTTTTCAGAATTTTAATTTAAGTTCAAATAAAATCATAAAAAAACGATCCGCGCCCTTGCTTTGTGACGAAAATACTATTTACTTACGTTCTTAAAAACTGATATATGTATTTTTTTTAAATACGTTCTTATTTTGCTTAGACGTTATTGAAAAATTATATATACTTATGATCAAAAAGTACATAATTTTTATTGTTTTATCATCACGAGTTTGAGCATTTTTTAATGTAGGTATTTATCAAAGCAAATTTTGAATGAAATAAAATCGATATTGAGTTAATATGTTAAAATGCTGGTATGGAGAACAATTAATCTTTCTCATCGGAACCGCCCTGTACAGTTGCAAGGGATCGCAATATCATCGTTCGACAAAATTTAAATTCTTAGCCGCTGGTTAATTAATGGCTCTTAGGTCGTGGTTTGCCCAAATCTCAATGTTTTGCCGAAACTCCATATTTTGAATTCATTCCAATTCTGAATTTTACTATTTAAAACCAAGCATTCGTACTTTGGAAACGAGTTTTATGCAATTATATTGGTTTTAAATATTATAACAGAGTTCTAAATTAATTTTTGATTAGTAGGATACTTTAGTATTTCATACTACCAACATACAATAGTGATTCCTTGGAGTCTCTTTGTTCGCTTTTGGGATCAACTTATATAGGTCTCATAGAAATCGTTGTATCTCCCTTACTATCATGGTGAGAAATATGATATAAACGGTGTTAGAAAGAGAAAAAAACCATGCTTTTTATTCAAATACAAAAACTAACCACAAAAAAGTAAAATGTTCACTTTTATGAAACCCAACTTTCTTTTTATGGAATTTATGAAACTTTGAGAATTTTTTAGTAATTATTTTTACACGGAACGACAAAAAAAGTGAGGTGATAATAACTTTTATAATGCATTTGTCTAATAAAATATATTTGTGTTTTTTCTTTCACTATCGGCAATTTTAGTTAGAAAAAAGTAAGGTGAGCCATTTAAAAAAAAAAAATTATGCTTGCGAACAAAATTTTTATATTAATTATACGTTTTTTTCGATTTATAAAATTTGAAAGCGAATTGTATCACCTTTGAAAAACAGTTTTTAATTTTCGGATACGTTCAGAAATAATCCATTTATTTGGATTTTATTGTTGAGCGGAAATATTTTGACTCTCTGAAATAATACGGTCGAGGCCCGAAGGGTTCAAAATACATTTTAAGCCAAAATATTATTTTAAATTTATAAATATTTGACTTTGGCTTAAATACTACACGGCTAGAACGGAATGAATGCAATGATGGCACGGTTTGATATAAAATTGTAAGTTTTACTAAACCCATGGTTTTAGGACAAATTATAAGGACTGTAGAAATATTATCACATGATTTTTAAACAATAAGCTTCCAAATTGTACGATTGAAATTTTTTAACAATACAATATCATATTTCTTAATGTTTAAAAATATTTACATGAAAAATGTGTAATATTATTTATACCATCAAACATCAATATTACACATCCACGATCTTTGCGAAACGTTCTGAAGATATTTAAAATAAATGTGTTATGTGTTATGTATCACTTGATTTACAATGGCAATTTAATCCTACTTCATGAGCACAAACAACCATAATTTCGTAATACTGGCACAATGCAGATTTCCAGTAGGTACTGGAAAGTGAAAGTTCTTTGTTTATCCAAAATACTTTTATTTACGGCTTACGAGACAAGGACAAAAACCCAAATGTATGCAAACTGTATTCGTTACTACCTTTCCTCCAAGGTTACTACTACCTATTTAGCAAAATACTAATAAAATAAAATAAAGTTGAACATTTTAAACGGCCAATATTTTGTCGTCTTGTCTTTTTTATTATATTTAAAAGCTTCGCAGTTAACGATGTAAATTATGTTGAAGAAAGTAGCATCGACCAAAACATTCCATAAAGCTGCGCAAAATCATCCAGATCATCTTATGTTAGGCAAACGCCACTAAAGTTTTCGACGCTTCAGATAATATAAAGGGTCCGCCAAATAACATTTTTTTTTTGAAAATGCTATAAAAAAAAAACTACTGAATATTTTCTCAAATTTCTTTTTTTATTTATAAGTACAATCCTTCCGGTTAATCCGGCTTCAACTCCTGAACCAATTGGACTTTGTATGGCGTCATACCAAGGTCTTTATGCAAAATTCGTCTCAATGATGTCTCCGAAATGTTCAATTGTTGAGAACGACGGTGAATTGATGTTGATGGCGCTTCACGCACACTTTCTGCCACAGCATCGATATTCTCGGGTGTACGCACTGTTTTTGGCTTTTCACGCTTTGGTTTATCGATGAGGATGCCAGTTTCTTTCACTTTTTTCACAAGATAACGAACATACGGAGCTGACGGTGCTTCTCTTCTTCCAAAAACCGTACGCAATTTTCGCACACATTCTGCAACATTACCATGATTTTCAAAGTAATGTCGCAATATTATCGCTCAGCGGAAGGATAAAACTAATTATCTGTCAAATCAGACATGAGCTAAGTGTTACCATTCACGAAATAAGCACTAGTTGAAAAAAAAAACTTTAGATGGCAGACCCTTTATAACAGTTGTTTGACGTTGTACCCAAATCTGGTAACTAGATATTATGGCTTTTTAAATTAACATTTTTGTATGTTTACAAATATTATCCACTTCATCATTTTTATAAAAAGATTAATTTTTGTTTTGTCTCCAAATTTATCATCAGAATTAAATCTCAAGTCAAACACAAAAGTATTTCTAGCGTAATTTAATTTATTAAATATTCGATCAACGTTTTAATTAATATTAAAACGTTGATCGTTTCGAATGGTTTATACAAAACTTTCAACGCCTCGTAATAATTAAGTGATTAAATTAAACTATTATTAACGCGAGAAACTTTCATGAAAACGTATATCACGTTGTTCTTGGGCTTTTGATATTTTTATATCATAATTATAATACGAAAACCAATTTAATATGTGCGGAGGCGGAACATGTATAATATAATTTTAACTAACGGTAGGTACTATACGACTTCGTCGAATATTTCGATTGAAAATCAATATGGCATTTATTTTTTGACAATAAAATGGTAATTCAAAGCTCCGTAGCTCATGACATAAAATAATTTCAAGCTGAAAATAGTTGTTTTGACCAAAAAACTCACTTCGTTGAAGCTGCGCTACGTTCATGATGCCAGAGCTCACGGCTGACAAGCAGCTTTTCTGCTTTATGTTATGTACCTATAATGATTTGATTTGAAATGCGTTCGTAAACATTAGCTTATAAAATAACGATTTCACGCTGAAGTTACTTAACGCGTAGTAAAATAAAAAGGCTAGCAGGGAGTCTAATGCATTTGCGCGTGTATCAAAACATGTATTGTATGTCTCGCCGTCTCTTAAATAAAATGCGATCCCGTCTGCCGGGCCAATTTAAAACAATGGCTCAATTGTGATATGAAGTAGGTACACTGGGCCGTCCCGAGGGTTCCCATCCCACCGGCGCGGCCGCCAATCCGAGCCGGCCTGAATAACTCATCGTGCTCTTCCCGTCATTTATTTATTCAAATTTTAAACCGATCTAATCCGTCTTGCCGTCTCCCGCATCGCCGAAAACGCCGAATTGGCCTTTTAGCTGTTACTAGATCATTGACACATTCTAGCTTTCTTTCGTTTTATGTTAACGTGTATGCACGTCAGGCGCGCGTAATGGGTTAAATGGATTCTCAGAAAAGCATTAAACAAATTTCTTAAAATTCTTTCTTGAAAATTTAACTCGTTCTTGTAAAGGTTAAATGTACGATATTGTAGCGATTGAACACGAAACAATATTCCGGTTTAAATTCATTATTTCAATTCCTATTACTGTTTTCATACAAAGGTGGTACGTATGTTATATTATGAACGCAGCTGTACAAAATTCATATATTAATTATTAGTGCCCATCGACTTGATCGATGTTAGTACCTGCCTATCATCTTCCTATACATATATTATATATGCGCCTATTCTTCTTGTGGAGTAGCCTCGTGTCCGTTATATTATTATGTCTTGTGTTTACTTAAAATTTACAAAATACTCGCTTTAAATAATGGTCCATACTCACAATCCGATCAAGCACCGCTGCTTTGGACTGCATGCAGTCTCTGCAAATCAGATAGTGGCAAAACCGCCAACCGAATTATTATTATTTTGTCGAAGGGAGTAATAATAATTCGGTTCGGGTTCCCTCGGGGATCCCTAGAAATAATAATAATTCGGTTGGGGTTTCTTTAAATAGCGACTCGATCAGGGCAAATGAAAAAGTTATTGATTTTATTGAAACAAAATTAACTCAATTCATTGGATTGGAGCCGTGGAAAATATTTGTACCACATTATGAAGCCTTATTTTTCCTATATTGCAATCCGCGGTCATGAAGGGAAGTCAACTGCGGTGGAGGAAACCTTATAATTTCCTGCGAGCGACCCGTCAAGTGTTGTACTGCATTACGTTATACAAGTGTGTGTAGAAGATAATTCTTATTTAATTATCCCTTTTTGAACGAACTGAGGTTAAACCGGATGAAGCACGGAATTATGTTGTGTGTTGACGAAGCTTAGGGTAAAATTTAATTGTACTATTTTAGTTGGAATTTGACGAGTTTATTGTCAGAGACTGATCAAAGGATGGCGCTTATTCAATGCATAGTCAACACCAATAATAAACTTTTTGTGTTCGTCTGAATGTGATGCTTTCCTAGTATCCCAACTGCAAAACAAGAAACTGTTTGAATGAAATGAAAAGCTCTGGTGTCAATTTGGTAAGTTTTTCCCTGTCCAAAATTTCGAGGTCTACGCGACCATTTTCAGCTTCCAAAGTCAATTCTAAAGTGAGGGTTTAAGCTTTAAAATTTCCATTTATATATTGATATATACAGATATTGGGGGCAAAACCTTCCCTGACCTTCTTTAGGGATAGTTTGTTTCACTTCATAATTTAAGTTCTTCTATGTAATTTGTACGGATGGTGTGGTGTTTATTGAAAATGCTTCAAAATATTTTTCTGGATTGTATAGCGAAGAAAGGTTTCAACGTTCACTTTAAGTAAGAATTTGATGAGCTTACTGTAGTAATTGTGATTCTCTAAATAAGTAATTCTCCTAATATTGTCAGTCACACTAGGTTCTACTATTTCAGTTTATTGGTTGCGTAAGTTTATGTTCATTCAAGATTCGAATTTAAAGAACAGAGCAGTACCTGAACTACCCATACCTGCTAACGCGACATTATTTCCTTTAGTCTATTTTCTTATCTCAGTGTACTCCATCTTGAACACCGCGAGTACTTGCGGGTAGCTGTAGATACTGTAGCGGTGAATCTATACAAGGATTAACATAAAATACGTACCGTTTGCTCGTTAATTAATTTCCACATAAGCACTATACTACACTGCTGTGTTATTCTAATCTACATTGAATTACCCCACCCTCCTTCCCGCCTTGTAAGGCAGAGAGTGATCAATATTCCATTTTGGCAACCCCTTTAACGGGCGAGCTGCCACCAGGCCCCAAAGTGCCGAACAAACTCGAAATTAATTAATAAATCCCATATGATTTGATGAAATATCATCATTCGGAGTGGGCACCATCGGGACCCACCAACATAACATGTGTACGGATTAACCTGATGCGAGCCATCCCCCGTATCGCTGGACCAACTAATTAAACCACCTATCCTAAATGTCTACGAAATACTACAATAATATCTGGGATAATTAAAATTATTCCAGAAAATATTATTCGTCAGCTCGTAATGAAAGTGTTTTTTCTGTGTTTTATTTTATTTGGTTTTAATGCTCCTTGAAAGTTCCTTATCAGCCTTTTCCTGCAAACGGCGAAGACGGTACACTCGTATGTGTAGTACACTGTCAGTAATTATTTTCGGGGAGATATCAATCGAAATTATTATTGTCTGGCCTTTGATATTAAGTCTTGGCAGTTAGTTAGCTCTGGGCTAAAGGACGGGCTAAGGAAAGGTGGCGGGCGGGTTATTTGTAATGAAAATACAAAGCAAAAGACAGCCACCTAACTTGCTTGGTGCGGGGGGTTGACGTCATATCGCTGCCCGCGGTTTTAAATTTCTTCTGCGTCAATCTCGTATCTTGTTACGTCTGCTTCGTTAAACAAAGACGCTCCGCTCCGAGCTTTGATAATATTTTTACAACCCTTCAAATTTCCGGTTAAACATGGATATTTCAACTTTCATTTTTGTTCACTTTCATAATGAGATGTTTTAATTAGACCCCTGGTGTCTTAATTTGAATTTTTAAATATTTACCTACTTTCCTTTAAAATCACATTGAAGCGACCTTCAAGGTAATATTCCCCCTATCGCTGTAGGTACGGGCTTTTCATTAACCTGGCGATCATCTGGCCACCATTATGTTCGTGGTGTACACTGTACACCATGTACCTTCAACGTGTTATTATATACGTTTTTCGTATTATTATAACGCCTGAGAATTTATAATACCCTTTCTTTCTGATTCAGTACACAGCATAAAAGTTTACGGTATCACGTAGCCATCGCGAGATATATTCTACGTCATAAATCATTTTATTTTCCAAATAAAGCACAGCCGAAATCTGTTCGTCATTGTGTTGATTTAAAACGCAACCTTTTTTAGCGGTTTTTTCGCTATTTTTACTGTTATCGCCATATTATCGTAAGGCGGCAATAAATATTACACGCCCACCCTTATATCGCTGGCACACGCAATGTCGCCCCTTTATGGAAGATATCTACATATTATAATATGTATGTATGTAGATCTGAGTTTTTCGAATATAATTTCATATTATATTATAAATATAATATTATATCACGCTCTGTGCGGAATACGTTCTGCGCACTTCTATCTACCAATCTCGGCTGTCATAATTCTCATTTACATACACCCCGACAGGTGGGAAGAAAAATCAGCTTAAGAATGGAAGGAAAATAAAATCGCGAAGATAAAAAGGCTTTTAAGGCAAATTTAGAGAACGGCTCCATTACAGACACGTGGCGTCGCGGGAACGACGCGACAAATCATATTTAACTCGTATCAGCGCTAGACTTTTCATATCAACTGTGAAACTTCCAATGAATGCCGACTCAGGAATGGTCCCATCCTGTTATATCTATCTATAATAATTCCAACTAGAATAAGAATCTACAAAGGAAAAACGAAAATAACCAAAAGCACACATAATAAATATTCGCCGAATTTTTCATTTTCAATTAATGTTTAAATTAGCTTTTTTGTTCTTTCAGTGGAATTCCTAGTCTTTAAATATAAAGATTTTCTAGCACTTCAGTCTACAAAATGTTAAATTTTTTGTAATCCTATTCTTCCATTTAATCGGATTCAACTTATAGTTTTTTGGGTGATATCCATCGTCGAAGGTTGTCATATAAAACGGAAAGACTTATTATAAAACTAGACATTTATTGTATTAATGAAATGTCAATAAATGGATTCCTTGGTTGATCTTATCTTCGCATAAATTAATACATTCGATTAAATTCACACATACCTGCCTTCTAAACCTTCTGTTAAATTTATTCAAATAGATACTTTTTGCAGTACTTATAATAAAGTAGTAACGATAATAATATAATATTGTATTTGCGTCTGAATTGTGCCGAAAGAAATATAATAAAATTAATTGGAACGCACGCTCGGCCCGTTTTTGCCCGTTTCATACAAATCTTAATTTTGATGTTGAGATCAAAATTCCCAACCAAACTGAAAAATTATTTTTATCAAATGGTGTATCAAATGTCTAGTACGGATGTGAGCTACTTTATTTATTTTTGCTTTCAATTATAAGATGTACACGCCATTAAAGATTTAAGAGGCAACTTGGGCAATTATTTGTGATAATTGTAACTAAATGTAAATGAAAAACATGAAAAAAAATATTATATTTTTAAAATATGATGAAAAATAAAATCAAACATTGTAAAAAATGTTTTTTTTTTGGGTAGTAATTTTAATATATAAACGGCAAACTTTTGTTCCGCCGCAAGTAGGTAATTTGTATTTTAAATTTACTTTCATCAAAATGATTTTTTTTTCTTAATTTTTATTTTTATATCAAAATAAATACAAAAAAAAATCTTAGAAATCTGTTTCCCCATAATTTACATATTTTAGCCAATTTAATAAAAACTTGTGAACCAATTTTCAAAGGGATACGCAAAAAGGAGCAATGAGAATAAGAGATGTTTTTGCTAATTTCTATTTTATGATGATTTTTTTCGTATTTAATATTATTATTTATTTATTCTATACTAGCTTTTCCCCGCGGCTTTGCTCGCATGGTATTACGGGAAATTACTGTAGCGCTTGCACTTATCAATTATCCCCCCCCCCCCGCCCCACCCCCATCCCCTCCCGCATTCCATATATTCATTCCCTTACATTCAGTTTTCAAACATCTCGCCTACCACCTAAATTTCATAATGCTATAGCTCAAAGAAAAAAAGAATTACTTATCCAATTTTGTTTATTCGTTCGGAATTTATGCGTTTACAAACATTTCGGATTTTTATTTAAATATTTGGAAGTTCGTTAATATAATAAAAAAATACTATATTTATCATTCAGTCTTTATAATCGTTACGAATTATATTTTTAATATAGGAACTCAAATCTGACATTTATTCCAAGCTTGTCCAAAAAAAAAACGAATTCTAATATTTGAATTTTCTGCAGTAGTAGCTGACCAGTAGACTGAGTACCTACCAGCATAGAGCCCAAAAATATATCAACATTGTTTCCATGGAAAAGATTTTTTTCTGACGTTAGCAAAAACTCGCTTTTGTTAGCGACAGAAAACGTATAACAAATATAATATATTAATATTTATAATTTCATAACGCCAGAGCTTACCATCATATACAACCTGTAGTCTGCGCATATAATTTAGCTTTATATTGGTGAAAGAATTATTAAAGTCTTTATATTGTGTTATGCGTGAAAAGGTCATAAACAAACTCGAACAGTTTCGCATTTATAATATTAGTATGGATATGGATATATTTTTTTTTGTTTTTGTCGTTTTTTTTTAAAGATGTAAGTAATATAATAAAAAAAAGGAAAATAAGAAACACAATATAAAGTCTTCTATGGAACTAGTATGTTTCGAAGAAAAGCGCGAATCGACTATTCCCAATTGAATAGGTCAATATCCCGAAAAATGGATAACAATAATTTGAATACTTTAGCGATCCATTTTATAATTTTCGAACGAAACATTATATTTTGCTACGTTCAATTTTTCGATTTGTCGCAAGTATTTTATTTTTGCTATTTTATAATATATATATTTATATATATTATTTACCCGTCATATTATAACATGCGGGAAGAGTTTTTCAGATAATTTTCTGCGGATGAATAAGCCTATTAATTTTTACCTTGTAGATTCTGATGGGATGTTGATTCGTGCTGAATTCCGTGAATCTGAAAATATGATCACGTTTTAATATTTACAATAATTAAAGTTTGTTGGAAAATTCATTTTAATCTTGCTATACCGCCGGTCGAATTTTCGTGCTTTGAAACACACTGAAATGAGATATTTTATTAAGTAGGTACCAAAAATCATAATTATTAAGGATTAAAAAAAAATATTTTATTTATTGAATTTTCTGCATTGAGTGTCTGCTAAAACCATGTACGACTGTTTTACGAATGAGTAGATCCGAAAAATGCAAGACCAATATATATATATTTTTATTTACTTTTTAATAATATGTTTTGCATGGTAAAGTGATAATTTTACATCTAAGGTTTACATCTAATAAACGCAATGAATGGATAAGATTTGTAATGTAGAACACAATATTTATGTAGAAAGGGGTGCCAGAGGAGCTTATGAGGCCCAAGAGTAATGAACGCATGGAACCCGGCTCCCTAGGAATACATAGCACGATCAAGTGAACCAACTGCTCCGGGTCGTGTCGATTTTTTTCATTAATTCCCACAGAGCCTATGTCATCTTTGGGGATGCTGTGTGGATCTTTTTGAGAAGATAAGAAGTGAACATGGGACACAAAAAATATCTAGGTTTGAATCTGAATAATTTTACTTTCAGCGGTATGTTTTTCGATGATCTGTAAAAATTTTAAAAATATATTAACATAATGCCTCTAAGCAGTCTAAGCTGTCCAATAAATCCAGGAGCACTTGAGGCGTGCTGAAACAAAGACGGCATTCTCCAATTATTTTCATTTTGAGTAATACGTAAAAATGTATTTTTAATTTTTTTGAACCATAAAACCTAATTTTTATTATGAATTGTTTCCAAAAGTTACATTCTGTTTATATTTTATTGCTATTACTTAAAAAGTAAATTATTTAGTTATTTTCGATTAATAGGTGGAGATTGCTGCTTTTGTTCTGTCTCTCTGATTGGCCCAAAGGGATACTGCTGTTTTTGTTTCGTACCCTGCATAATCCTATTGGAGATTCCCGTTGTTGTTGCCGAACTAAAAACATTTATTAAAATATAATCTGTAATCTGGAAATTTTCTCACCACTGTAATCAATGTGATGTTTGTTTCTATATACCTAAATAAATTATAAGGTAAAAAGAAGATTATTTAGTTATTAAGGTATTTTAATCCACAAAAATGTCACATTGAAATGGAATTCCACCATGTATTAAGGGTTTTCATAATAAGACGTAATTAAATTTATGGATTTTATTGACAAGAGTATCATAATAAAATTGCTATTACGTAATTATCAACATAACTCTAGTTATGAAGGTGGTGTGGTTTTTATTAGAAAAGTGTGCACAGTGTACGTAGGATACATCTTTCTGGTACCTTGCCTTGCGATACGTCTTCCGTAGCGGGGGAAATATATTACCTTGGACAGAGTAAAGCAGTCTTTCTAGGCACATCCGACAGCCATATTTGTCTCACTTTTCATACGTTTTCCAAGGTTTTTAACGTTGTCTGCTTGAGCGGGTAATCTCTGCTCCCTTGAAAAATGTCCTGACGTCACTAAGCACTACCTCTTTATTCGTGTTTTTATTTGTCTTGCGTTTTGGTAAATGTTCATTTCATTTGTTGAATAGCCAATATTTGTTGAATTCCTTACACAACGTGGTTTTAGCTTTTTTGTGATTTCTGTTAGTACTGTGAGTTTCAACTGCCCCGGAGCCTGTGGGACTAGGGCATTAATTATTGTAAGGATGTGGAAGTGGGGAGAGGAAGGAAATAGGTGAGATGAATGTTGGGAAGGTATAATCTGTATCGTATTTTATATATATATTTAAAGTTTATATATTGCGATGCGGAACGAATGTTTGGATGTTTATCGGAACAAACAAGAGTTAGAGGGGCGTCTGGTTTGGACACGTAGAGCTGATGAACTGTGAAAGGAGTGGCAAAAATATATGACAAGCAAAGGAATGGAAGAAGTCGGCTCATCCAAAGAGCCGATGAAACGGTGTGTGGATGTGAATGTGGATGTTTTACGCTATGCTCATTGTAACACATTTCTTCAGATTCGTGGATGGTTTGAAAACTCGACTATCATGGATAGCATTATTTTCTAATTTCTCGAAGGTTATCTCCAACACTGTCAGAATAGACCGTTTTATCCCCCGGCTTGCAGAACTAACTTGCCAGTGGTCGTGCCAGTCGGGAGAGCGGTCTTGTTGTTAAATAGAATCACTTCGAATATCGATATGTTTAACATCAATGAAGCACAATATAGACGGAAAGCTTTGTTGCTTGTTTAAATCTGCTTATCTGATCTTAAATGTGTACTCTCTTTTAAAAACGTATGTTTTTTTAAATGCTTGTTGAATTGAAACAAATATCGTTTGCCGAAGACTGAGCCGTGTGGCGGTTTATAGATATGGATTATTTAATTAAATATATTATATTTGTGGAAATGTAATTAAAGAATTGATGGTAACACAAGTTTATGGTATAACGAAAATTAAATCAACAGGTATTTGAGGGTAACTTTACAACTCGTAATTTTAGCCTTTCCTGCGAACTTTAATACCTATATATGTACCCCTTCAAAACCAGTAATGAATATTCCGTTTAGTTTTCGTGCCTTGGAAATCTTTTTTAAAGTACCTACATTCATATCTGCAAAATAATATAATATATTTATGTAAATTGAAAATTGATACGTGTTCAATAAATACAATTTTGGGTTCCAGGATCATAAGTTTACACTCCGTAAATAATAAATAACTTGTAGTATAATCTAATAATATTTACGTTTGAAGTGGATGGTGGTTCGAAAAGGTGCCCATTAAGTATGTATGAACATGAAATGTCAGGGGGCAGTTACAGTACAGTTTATTTGAAGTGTTTGACCATTTACTTTTTGGAGTAGATACTTGCTTAGGATGCGACACAGCAGAGGATGGATTTGTTGGTTTTTCTGCAAATATTCATAAGAAAGTTCACTCTACTTCCAATAAAAGGCTAGTTTTCGCCATTTTTCATCTGCGCTTTCAAAGTTCGAGTCATTCTTGACGTTGGTTTGAAAAAACTTTTATTAGTGCGATAAGTATCCATCCGAAAGGTTTCAGGGTTTCTCATAAATTTTGGCCTTACATTAAGACTAATTTGATTTTTTTTTAATTTTGCCGGCAACCCGGGCGTTTATTGATATAACATTATGATATACAAACAAGAAAGTAACCCGCCTCACTAGACGATGTCTGTTCTGAGACGAGTACGGATATACACACATATATATATTCACGTACATACACATACGTATACGCATGCGTGCACATAATCATACACATCCATATAAAACGTAAGTATATAAAATCCACAAAAAAGTTTTTGGAAATCAATAAAATGTAAATAGTTTCATAAAACAAAAATCAAAAGTAGTGTCATAAAAACCAAAAGTCTAAAAAAGAATTATTGGAAAATGCTTAAAGGTTATCATGGAATGTACATAGTTTCATAAAAACATTCTAAAAAGAATTAAGTATTGGAAATATGTAGTTAAAAAGTTATCATGGAATGTACATAGTTTCATAAAAACATTCTAAAAAGAATTAAGTATTGGAAATATGTAGTTAAAAAGTTATCATGGAATGTACATAGTTTCATAAAAACATTCTAAAAAGAATTAAGTATTGGAAATATGTAGTTAAAAAGTTATCATGGAATGTACATAGTTTCATAAAAACATTCTAAAAAGAATTAAGTAATGGAAATATGTAGTTAAAAAGTTATCATGGAATGTACATAGTTTCATAAAAACATTCTAAAAAGAATTAAGTATTGGAAATATGTAGTTAAAAAATTATCATGGAATGTATACATATAGTTTCATAAAATCAAAAATTTCGTTAAAACTTTAAAAATTCGTTAGATACACATAGTGATGCTAGCATCTAAATCTAAAAATATTTAAATAATGTAAATAAATGTAGGAAGTAATAATAGTAAGTAGTAATAATAGTAGTAGGTCCTAATAAGAAAGAAAAAAATCTCTTTAAATGTAATAACACTTATGTAAATAAGGAATGAGGATTAAAGACTTAAGGTGAGATTACTAATAGTAACTTGGTGATGCATGCCCTTTTTTTGTAGTAACCATGTATTAGGTTGCCATGTATACCGGTCGATTAAACTCCTACCTCTTTTCCATCCTCAGAGCACGTGTTCCATGTCCTAACAAATCAGTGCCCCTCGGTGTACCGGTCTCACCGGAACAGGAGTGCTCCTGGCTGGGGGGTACAATCGTATCGTATCGCATCACTGTTAAGCCTACTTGATATTATCAGTATGTTCTATTTTTTCGCAGTTCTGGTTTGAGGGTCTTAAGGTAATATAAGGGTGTAGGTATAAAGGCGGAAAGGTATTTGGTTGCCCAGTAATGGTTTTGCTGAATGTTAGATATTTTGTTTTGGAGATGTTTAAGGTAAGTAGATTTTTGTCAAGCCAATTTTTTATATCTAACATACCAGTTTCCGAATTTTTGAAGACCTTTCCCCAACTTGGAGCTTTGAATAGAATTACTGTGTCATCTGCGTAACTGATTACCTTGTAGTTGTTAGATGCCATTTTTATATCATAAATTCATTTATGTAAATGAGAAATAGAAGGGGACCGAGGACGCTACCTTGGGGGACATCATACTTGATTTCTTCCGAATCACTCTAGCATTTATTTAGTTCTATTATTTGTTTTCTATTTTTAGTAAAGCTAATAAACCATTCGAGCGGAGGTCCGTTGATACCATTATTTTTAAGTTTCTCGTGCAGAATGTCTGAGAGATTGTATCAAAAGCCTTGACCAGATCTAGAAAAACTTCGATTACTTTGGACCCTTCATCTGTGTTTTTAACAATGTAATTAGTTAATTTGGATATAGCCTGTTCAGTACTCATTTAAGGCGGCGCTTCCCGGATCAAAAAGAAGAAGATGGAGAGATATGTAATTACGAATGTTGGACAGAGCGCGATAATACTTTGTGATAAAAATGAAGCGAAAATTGCCAAAATGCTTAATAAAACATGACTCATTTAAAATAGAGCAAAAATCTCGTGGAAGGTATCTTAAGTATCATTTAAAAGAAACATTGTGAATTTTTTCACTAATATAACTTGTAAAATAATAGAAATAGACTTGTTTTAAATAATTTTCGGAGCATACTTTGCGATTTTTTTCTATCGAGAGAATTTCATATAATTTGTGTTTCGGCGTAGAACGTATCTAGAAAATCTTAAAAAATAACATATATTTTTTAAGAGCTTAAAAACTTCAAATGTTTAAGGGAGATATGTAGGAAATCGGTCGAAATTCGGATAGCGGCGGCTTAAGCACGAAATCCGAATTGACAATCTGAGAGTATGTTGTGTTTATCGAGGTAGGTTATTACTTTATTAGTCTTTTTTTCATTGTTTTTTCCAGAACTTTCGATAGTGAATGTAATAGTGCGATAGGTCTGTATTTAGAAATTAGAGTTTTATCTCCTGATTTGTGAATTGGCGTTATAATGGCAATTTTAGTTTATCCGGAACAATCCCTTGGCTGAAACTTTGATTGAAAATGTGTTGAAGAGGTTCAGGTAGGTACATTGATTAAAAATGAAACATACATGTTGTTCATGATTTTAAACAGACAGATTACATGTGATATATGTCTTCTTTTGGCGAGTGAGATTATCGTTAATTAATTAGATTAGCATTAATTCCAATGTATCAATAGAGTTTCAAGTTGGTTTCAGATAGAGCAGGTTTACATCTCTCGCCTGGGCATAGGAGTAAACCTACTCTCCCGGCAGTTGTATTTGTCTTGCCTCGCATCTCGTAATTCCCAAACTATTGCCGCTTAAAGTGCTCCTTCATTTTGTTCGCAGAACGCGTCTCACGTAAATCACACAAAGATTCTGCTGAGAATCCTCGCTTTCTGCCTTTCTTTGGCCTCACAATATTAACACTCCGCCGGCAAACAATGGCGCTCACTCTGAATCAGGGATTCTTAACCGTTTTTGCCAGAACATTTGAAAACCACGGACACTCCTCAGGATTACTTTTTAAAAGCGTACGGTAAAATTACGGAAATCGGTCATATGGAAACATACTAATAATACTTCCTTCCCACCTATCTTATTCCCCTCCCTACTACCTTCAGGTTCACAACGTACCCCAATTGGGGATGTCATAGTCTCTCTGGCACCGGGACTCGCGGTGCGCGATGCGCGATTAAGATAAAAAATAATAGATAATATTGATTAATTTTCAACACAATATTAGTAACATTCGAACGACATCCAAATTGAATTGGAATTGAAGAATACCTTCATGGTGCCACCTGAATGTTCTCTTCATATATCAGGTGCCACCTGAATGAACTCTCCTTTAATTACATCTTGTTGTAAATTAGTGGTAGGCATTTCGCTGTTATGTGTGTTTCTTAATAATTGTTAATTTTGTACTTTTTCTTTTTCTTCCATCTTTATTTTCTAAGCGAAGATCCGAACCCGATTTAATTATCATTTTTTTAAGTGAAATTTGTTTATCACCGTTGTGATTTGATATTCAATGAAACGAAAAAGCGACACTAAAAAGAGATAAACACATACATCCATAAGATTTAGCCTACCAGAGAACGAGAATAATCGGTCTCTTCTCTGTGCGGTGCTTCGTAGCCTCCCCACTCTTGTTTACTTTAGTTTTCTGAGGGTTTCACTTCTACTGCACACACATTTTTATTGTTTTCTTCAAGAAATGTTAATCTGAAGTTGAATTTTATTGGTTAAGTAAAGTAAAATCAAAAATTATATAGTGTTTCAAGCTACTTTGCATGTTTTTTGAATCTGATCGTTTTCCATTATTTGCTTTCCTTGTTACAAGTCTTGAAAACGCCGATTCCCAAGGAGTCCGTGGACCACTGGTTATGAACCCTGGCTGTAAATCTAGGTTTTCCATAAACTTTACACCTTACCCACCCCACTGTCTAACCGCCTAACCCGCCGGGACCCTACACATAGAAGTAGAAGATAGGGTTACCAAATCTCTTTGCTACCAAGTCACAGGGGTCTTCTGATTGTTCAATATTCCGTCTAATCTGCTACCTGAGATCTCAGAAATTTTGTATGAATTTATTATTGTCTTTTAAATCGCTGCTTTTGTTATTTTCCCTAAACCGCTTCACGTTTCGGCTTAGTGTTCAACGTAGTGGAAGCACAGATAGGATCAAATTCGCCAAAGAGAAGCTTTCGTTCCATTTTTTAACAAATTAATTAATCTTTATTTATTCTAGACTTAAAATTTGTGATATCCCACGCCTGTCTCACTAGGAAAACCTTTGTTGAGAGCAGGCGCTTTAAAATATGAGCAATTTATGGTAAGAATACTAATGATAACACAATATTACATTTAATGTAACAAGACAATCATCATTGAAAAAATACATAATCATATGTTCGATTAGATAATATCTTTGAAGTTGGATCTGTTTTGGCTGGTAATCCAGGACTTGGTGTCAGATTTATATGTAAGATACTTTGTGTTTTGTCTAATGGCCAGTGGAGGTGCATTGGTTTTATAACTGTATAGTTTTGATGCATAGTAAATTTTGGCCAACAGCTGTTTTAGCAAAAGCGATAAGTAAGAGATTATGCCCTTTGTTTCTAGTATCTCGAGTAAATCAGTTTTGATGAAATTCTTCATTCTCTAAGGAGTAAATCGTGATCGGAACTACACGACATCACAAATCCAGAAGACGCCTGGACGTATTTTATTAATTACCCACAGAATGAGCCAACAAATAAATATGACTGTAAAACATATACCTCATAACATCGTACCAATTAAGCCATGGATTAACCACACTATTATTAACTCTATCCGTAAACACAACAAGCTCTACAAAAAGCTATTAACAATCCTTATGATAAACAACTTCTAAACTACTATAAAAGATATAGAAACATATGTACCCAAATAATTACAAAAGCCTAAGAGACACACTTTAAACCAAAAGTAGAAAGCTGTAATAATGATCCTAAAAATCTGGTAAAGGAGCTACTTATTATCAATCTAATCCTATAAATGACAACGAAATATAAATGTTAAAATATTTTTTTTTTAGTAATCCCAATATTGTTGTTAATCATGCAAATAGATATTTCTCAAAAATTAGTGAGGAACTCGCAAAAAATATCGGTGAAAGCTCTACCAACTCCAACACACAAGATTGTAATACAATTGTCATAACGACTCGCATTTTAGTATAAACCCATTTTCGAATGAAGATACCAGAACAATCATAAACTGAAGAAAACATAGTTTTCGAAACATGTTGATATTGTTAATAAAATAGTGGTGTTACACAAAGGTATTTGTTTGTCATTAAATCAATCATAAACTCTTTAAAGAACTTGCCTTCCACTGGCTTGGACTATATCTCAAACATTGCCTTAAAAACACTTGCACCAGAAATCATCATTCCCCTAACAAATCTCCTTAACCTAAGCATCCATCAATTCCCCAACAAACTTAAACATGGAATCGTAATTGCAATACACGAAGGAGGCTCTAGAGTGGAAATAAATAGCTATCGTCAAATGAAATTACTAAATTCACTATCTAAAGTCTTTGAAAAAGCTGTTAACAATCAACCAGTTGAATATCTTGAAAATAATAATATTCTAACCAACAACCAATTTGGCTTTAGGAAAAATAAAGGCACCTCCGAAGCCATCGCAACAGGTACAGATTTTTTTAGTTAAAAACTTAGACAAGTGATCAAAATTCGTGTCAATATTCTTGGACCTATGCAAAGCATTTGATGCTATCTCGCATTCCAAACTATTACATAAACTATCAAACATTGGAATAAATGGTAATGAACTTAGTATTTTTCGAAATTACCTGTCAAACCATAAACGAAGTGTAAAAATCAATGACTTTTTCGGTAATCAATTGATAATTAGTTTTGGCGTGCCTCAAGAAAGCGTTGTGGGCCCCACTTTATTAAATTAATGAATTGAGTAACCTACCTATCGGTGCTTTGCTGTTGATACGATTCTCCCGTTCAAATCAAGTAACTGGAACAAAGATATTCAAATACAAAAGGGATATGCTATGATGTCCGCGCGACTGTCGGCGGACTACTACCTAATCGGAGTAGTTTGCATACGAAAAAATTTGTTCATTTCTTTGATTTTTTTAAGGTTTGCATTAGTATTGGTTAACAATATAGTTTGAATACGGAAAGAATTCGTTTAGTGTACTTTATTTGTTAATTATTCGTCATTTAGTTTATTCGTTAATTAGTAAACAATTTCGGCGACACCCGGAAGCGCAGCCCCACCTAGTAAAAACTGCAGGATAACACATCTCTTATATTTCAATATCTTTGAACTGGAATGATGTCTATCTAAAAGCAAACAGGGGCATTACTATTGTAAAAGATGGTTATACAATAAAACATTAACAATGAATGAAAACTATAATACTGAGTTTAACATAAATCTTTCCTCAAGTATCCCAGTAAATCAAATAAAAATATGTGTCAGGGAGCAAGCCTGACAAATGCTAATATATGTGATTGCCCTAACTCAGAACTGGTGACTAAAATCAAATACTTACGATACTTGAGACAGTAAGAACATATTATCACTACAGCAAACAGACTTCAATATACTTCTTTAAACATACTCGCCACTTTCTTAACTTGAATCAACTCAAAACAATTTACTGTGCACTATGTCAATCTTTAATCGAGTACGGTAAAATAGCCCGGGGAGAAGCTAACGCTGCCGCCATTGATCCGATTGTTAAAGCCCAGAAACTAATTATACTGATTATATTAAAACTACCGATCCCGAGCAGTTCGGATGAAATCTTCGGGAGAATCGTTTTCTTTGACATTAGGTAACTTTATGCCAAAAATATACTAACATACCTCTTCAATCACAGAACTACTCGTACCTTTGAAAATGTTCAAACTGCTCGAGATAATAGATACATTACGCACTTCTGCTGAAAAATAATCTGGTGTCAAGTTGTTTCCAATACGCGTTCCTAAAATAACGGTGGCAAGAAATTATTTCGACTCTCGGCTCCGCTTTTTGACGCAAGAGCAGGAATATCAATTGATAAGCCGCATTCAGGAGGGAGTACCCATAATAGATAATTGTTTTAACGCATTTCGAATAATGTTTTTGTCTGTAATCGACGAGAGAAGACAAAATAATGTATTAATTGATTATATATTTCTAGGTTTCTGCAATAAATAAAAATGATACCGCGTTAGATACTTATCATCTGTACAGAGACCTTCCTGACACTGGAAGCGAAAGTTTGCGTACGCATACAATATCTCTATCACAACCCAAGCCAATCCCCTTAAGATAGCGGAAGAAATCCTCAACTCTGACCTAAAATAATATTTGTCGACCGGTGACTTAAGTCAAAAGGGTCAAAACAATAGCGAAAGCCCTTTCTTCATCTTTGCAATTCCCTGGCGAACGCGTAACTTAGTGTTCAGTTCAATGGAAAAATATTCATCTGAACCGTAGTAAGCGTTAAAAAAGACGGACAATTTGGTTTGAAAGGGAGATATGTAAATACGTATGTTAGAGGGAGCGCGCTAATATTAAAAAAAACTATACCTAATAATTATGCGAAAACTGTCAGTATTTGATAAAACATTACTCGTTTAAAGTAGAGCAACAATATCTCGCCAAATGACTTAATTAGCATTTAACGAAACACTGTCAATTTTTTTCATACCTATAACATTTTAAGGCGAGGTTAAGATTTTAAAGGCGAAAAAAGGCATATTTTCATGTTTTTTTTTTTTTTGAGATATGTATAATGTTGGTTTATTTATTTCATATACTTACACTTTATAGTATAACATCTGAAGTATCTTTGAAAAAATTAAGAATATCGATAAATAAGTCCGTGATAGCGAATCTCGGGAGCTGCCTCAAAAAAAGTCGAAATGCGTTAAGGTGATTTGATTTCCTAGGTAGTCAGAGGGAGTTTTTTTATTATATTTTTTTTGCAGAATTTTGAAGTGACAAACGCGATTTTCGCTAAAAAAAATTCGGTGAATTTGTTAGTATAAAATGGAAAAAAATGGTAAAAAAATCCCTTTTGACTGACTATCTGTTGATTTATGTGTTATTAATTTTCGGATCTTATTTTGCGATTTTTTTTTCTATCGAGAGAATTTCGTACTATAACCGATATCTCGATATCTTTGCAGAGGAATTTGAATTACCGAAGGTATATTACGGAAACAGCTAGGTAAAAAAACAAATACTCAATACTCGCATAAACGACTGGTATTTTAGTTGCTTTTTAAGCTCGGCTTAAATATTTACTTTCGTCAAGTTGCTATCGGGTTCGAATCCTGAAAATCCAATCCGACTCATAACATTTCTGAAAAATTTCTTTTCTTTGGTTTCCACAAAAACCCGCTCGTAGCAGTTTCTAGTGTCCATCCTGAATTTAACTTTAACAGCTGATCTGTGCATATACAGTATAGGCTAGAAGCGTCCACAAGTTCGTGTTCGGCTTAATGCCTCAAGGAGGAGCCTGGTTTACTGCCTGGGTTTGTAAATTTCGCTTATCCACCAGCAGAACAAAATGCTCCCGGTGTCCATTTTTTGCACGTAAACTTCCACTGTCCATTTTATGCACCCGCCCTGGTTCAAATAATCTTGGCGCTTCGTAATTAGATAATTGATGAGGTTCACGGGCAAATCCTGGAGCGTTATTTGAGATCGACAGTAGGTCCAATGTTATGGATTCTATGAATAAAAAACACTTTAACACTTTTTGTTATATTTATTTGTAAGTCTTTGCAATTACATTGAATACATTCTTATATACTAGAGTTTTAACAGAATTAAATGTCTCTAAGTGAATGTTTCCAAACTGAAATCTAAAATGAATCTGAATCTGAAACTGAGCGTAATGTATTTTATAGCAATCTTATATTTAAATAGTGTGATAAATAAAGTTAATTAATAATAAACATGGAAATGAACAATAGACAAGAGATATGGCGACAATCATAAAGTTAACTTTGATACATATTGGTGCGACGGACAAATAATAGATAGTGAACGAAGCATAATAGGTTCAAAGGTTGTAGCAATATTAGAAAGGTACATAACACCTTCCTCGTTAAGATGAGATAATATGGCGTCCATCATTATCTCACATCAGTTCGAAGTCTTGTACTTCGTCTGAGCGTTAGGGATTCATCAGTGGACCCGGTAACGTTTTCTTCCATTTCTACGTTTGTTTCTCTTTTGTCTTTTGTTTTACAAATGTTCAAGTAATTTATTAATCTTAAACGAGAATCACCTTTAAAATGATTTTTTTTAGATATGTAACACTTATATAGTTTATATAAAATGTAAATGATTATTAAACTTAAAAATACATAGGAAAAATAGTTATTTTTTATAATTCTAATTACAATATGGTCTTCGGGGATATTTTCTAAGTCATCGTACATTTTATTTAGCTTATGGCTTGCTAAAATTAAATCATCCTTATCTAGAGTAAATATTTTTTGGTATTATTAATGGAATATTAATTTTGACATTTTGTGTTTGGTTTATATTGCAACAATTATCATCAGTTATATTGAACAAAGGAATTATTGATTTTGAAGCTGTTTGGTTAGATATATTATAATATCGGTCTTCTACATTAACAATCACTGTTGAACTAGTGTAAAGTTTGCAGTTTGGCTTTATAATTAATATTCCTGTATTCTGTAATTTAACATCGGTTGGTTCAGAATTCTTACATTTAATTGTAACCAATGTTGGTCTAGGGAGCACAAAAATCCATTTCGTTCCTTTATTTGTAGTATGCCAAATTTCGTTAATCGTATTCATAATTCTGGTTTCACAATTCGGAGGCATATGAGAAGGTTCAATTAGTAATTCTATTTCACAAATAGATCTTTCATGTAGATTATAATAAATGTTTGTGGTTTTACAAATCGCTTTATCTAAAACGGTCTGTTTACACGAATCTATATTATCAAGAGTAACATAATTTGTTTTACTCTCGGCGATAGCTAAATATTTAACATTAGGCATAATAAAAACATATAAATCGTCTTGTCTTTTCATAGGCAAGGGTATTAACTTGTATAAATTATAGCTTACATAACTACACAAGGGGTTTGATATAACAAAAATGATTCTTCTATTTACATACGCAATATCAATTTTTACCATTGACATTAAAATATTAACATTTTTTATATTTGGTGGGACAGGATAAGATACGGAATTCGGTAAATAAGGCAAGGATTTACTTATTTCTTCAATATATTGCTGAGGTGTGATAATAAATGGGTGTATTATATTATTTTTGGAAAGCAATAATGCGTTTATGATAAGTGTATATTCGTTTTGTAATTCTGTTGTGATTAAATTCAATAGGGTAAGATGTTTTTCTATTTCTTGCTTCAATTCTAAATTAAATATAACATCGCTAATGTTTGTAGTAAACGATTTTAATTTTTCGAAATTTTGATTAAATATTTCTTCATTTCTTTCAAGATTAGTTATTGTATTATTAAAATTTGTTATTGTTGTTTTCACTATTTGAGTTTGCTGTTTTAACATATTATATAAGTCTTTATCGCCTGTGTTTAGAGAATCAATTGCTTCATCATAATAAAGCGCGTCATCACTATCTAAGGTTCCAAATACAGTTTTAAATACTGTACCTACCATATCTATCCAACCACGTTTTACTCTTATTTTTGGTTGTCCTATAAATTGTTTTAGCGTCTTATCCTTTTGCTTTAATACTATTATTAGTTGATGTAAAATATTTAAATGCGGTTCGCAAGGAGAAAAACTTTTATGCATGATTTTATCGTCATTACATAATAGTTGTATATTGCTATATGTTTTATCAATTAATATTAACTTATTATCAAAATATATGTCTAAATCAATATATGTATAACTCTCTATAAAATTAATCATATTAACGTGTTCATAGTATATCCCTGCGGATGAAGATATTTGCGTCCAGTTGAATCCATTGCCGTAAGGCAACCATGTCATCAATCTGAAACAATGGCCTTTTTTAAACGATTGAAGTGTATTTTAACATATTTTTTCTTTACTTGTATAGTACAGTTTACTTTTGAATTAATTTTAACAATTCTATAGGGGCCTTGATAATTAGGTGACAATTTTTTTGGAATGATTACTTTTTGTAGTTTCGTTTCTTAAATAGACTAAATCGTTAACGTTATAAAGTTCATTACTAGAAATGTTCTTATCAAAGTTCTCTTTTGCTTTTATCTTTTGGACTTGAACATGTTCGCGTGCAATTTCTTGTGATTTGTTTAGTTTCAACTTTAAATTGTCAACATAATTATCATATGTATATTTGAATTGAGGTTTTTGTGTTAATGACGTTGGAAGTTCTGGTTTTAAACCGAAAATTAATTCGTATGGCGTATACCTAGTACTGGTATGAGGCGTTGTATTATACGAAAACATTGCTAAATTTATCCATTCGTCCCAATCTGTTTGCTTTTCTGAAATGTAATGTTTTAAGTAATCTGCTAAGGTCGCATGAGACCTTTCCAATGCACCGTTGGACTGAGGGTGATAAGCTGTTGTTTGGATTTGTTTAATTTTAAATAGTTTCGCGACTTCTTTTAAAATATTTGACGTGAAATCTTTTCCTTGATCTGTAAGTATTCGATTTGGTATTCCGAATTTACAAATGAAGTTATTGACTAACTCCTTTGCAATAGTAATTGCTTCATGATTTGGAATTGGAAATGCTTGCGAAAATTTTGTTAGATCGTCTTGTAACGTGAGAATATATTTATTTCCATTTTCGGATAAGGGTAATGGACCTACAATATCTAAAGCTATCCTTTCGAAAGGTTTCTCGGAAGTTGTAGTTATTTCCATTGGATGAATAAATCTTTTACGAGAAATTTTATTTTTTTGACATGATTCACATTTTTTTATGTAATTTCTTATGTCTTTTTTTCATATTTTTCCAAGTATATCTCTCTTTAATTCTATTATACGTTCGGTGAAACCCTGAGTGTCCTGATTGTGGAGAATCGTGATTCTCCTCTATTAATTTAGTTATATCCTTGGGATCTGGATGACTTATTTTATTTTTACAAATAGTTACCATGATTCCGGAGTTTGCAAAGACGTAATAAACAAGAGTTTTTATTTTATTCCAATTTAAATTATTATCACGAGCTAGTTCGGGAATTGAAAGCGATTTCTTTTCTTGTGAAATTAATACATCTTTTAATTTAAGAAAACAATAGAAAATATCTTCGTATGTTGGTTTATCCCAAAAATGTTCCATTGTTATAAGATGGTAAACGTTAAATATGTTATTTAGTTCTGAATATAATATATCTCTTACATTCGTTTTACTTTTCTTTATGTTATCGTGATTATTGATTAAATTCCTTATCTCCATAGACAAACCTTCGGACATTTCCTTATCGTTGGAAATAAAGTTACATAAATTATCTTTCCGTGTTAGAAGACTTTCGTCTATTTCAACAATATTTTTGCAGTCAATAATGGTTTTATCTTTATAATGAGACTTTATAAATTCTTCGTAAGAATTTGGTTCTGGGTTTATTCTAAAGTGTAATATTTGAGAATGATCAATTCTAGATAACGCATCGGCATTAGAATTTAGTTTTCCGGGTTTGTATATTATATTATATTGATATTCTTCCAATTTTAAACGCCAACGAAGTAAGCGAGAGCCAGGGTCTTTTGTATTAAACAACCAAACTAAAGGTCTATGATCCGTTATTATATTGAACTTTACACCATACAAATAAGGTCTAAAATGTTTAACTGCGTAAATTATAGCTAAAAGTTCACGTTCTGTTGTTGAATAATTTGATTCGGCTTTATTTAGAGTTCTGGAAGCAAAGGATATTGGTAAATCCTTAGAAATCTCGCCTTGAGATAATACTGCACCGATAGCGAAATTACTTGCATCTGTGGTGACATTAAATGTTTTACTGAAATCGGGGAACTGTAGTATTGGTTCTTGAATTAAATGATCTCGAAGTATATCAAAAGATTCTTGTTGTTTTTCCTTCCAAATGAATGGAACATCCTTCTTTAATAATTGGGAGAGAGGTTGAGCATTTTTGCTAAAATCTTTAATAAAACGTCTGTAATATCCAGCCAGTCCTAAAAATGACTTAATATCTTTTGGATTTTTTGGAATAGGGTAATTTTTTATGATTTGAATTTTATCTGGGTTTGGTTTAACTCCATTTTCTGATATAACGTGACCTAAATACATGACCTCATTACGCATAAATTCACATTTATCCGGCTGTAGTTTTAAATTGTGTAATCTTAATTTTTGGAATACTTCTTTTAACCTAATCTCGTGAGTCTCTATTGTATCGGCATAAATAACTATATCATCTAGATATGCAAAACATCTTAATCCTTGAATACCAGCTAAAACGTTATTCATAACCTTTGAAAGGTTGCTGGACCGTTTTTTAATCCAAATGGCATCCTTAAAAACTCGTAATGTCCTAGAGGGGTGGAAAATGCTGTTTTATGTGAATCTTCCGGTTTCATTGGGATTTGGTGAAATCCTGATGCAAGATCTAAAGTTGTGAAGTACTTTGAGTGTCCTAATTGATCTAATATCTCTGTGATGTTGGGTAAGTTGTAAGCATCGCCTATAGTGACCTCATTTAATTTACGGTAATCAATCACCACTCTATATTTTACTTGACCTTTTGCATCTTTCTTCTTGGGCACTACCCACAAAGGAGATGACCATGCTGAATTTGAATCTTTAATTATTCCTTGGTCTAACATTTTTTTTATTTGATCATTTACTTCCCTTTTGTGTACCTCGGGGTATCTATATGTTTTTGCGTGTATTGGAGTCTGTGTTGTAGTATTTATTTCATGCCTAATTAAATTGGTTTGACTCAATATATCTCCTTCTAAGTGAAAAATATCATTATACTCTCGACAAATTGAAAAAAGTGATCGTTCTTCTTCTTTATTTAAATGTTCAGTCCGTAATGATGCTTTTAAAAGTTCGTACCTATTATCAATATTTTCTGTTATCTTGTTGAATTGAAATGCGTTTTTATTTTTGCATTTAACTTTCCTTTTTATTGTTCTATCATCGCAATCATCTTCTAACATTTTGCTATCTTTTTCATTAAATTTTTCTAATATCAATTCCATTTTCTTAACTTTTACTGCTTTTTCTGTCGTATTTAAAATAGACGTAATTGCTTTTGACTTTGAATTAACCTTTGTTATACTTCTGCAAAGATAAACTCCTTCCATAATTTCTATTTCGGGGACGAGTCCCTCTCCTATTTCAGGATTCAAAACATTGAATTCAACTAAGGTCTCTGTGCGAGCCTGTACAATAATTACCGAATTATTGTTTTTAACATCCGAACCTTTGGTTTTAAAATGGATTGGCATAGCACTATTACCTATACATAATGTATTATTACTGTAATTAATTTTGGCATTTACTTTTCTTAGGAAATCATTTCCGATAAGTCCATCGAGTGGAACATTTGTTGCTCGAGGCAATAAATGCATCTTATTAGAAATTGGGATACCGTTGAATAATAAGTTCAATTTGACAGATCCTAACGTTTGAGTCGATTTTTCAGCGTTAATTCCTCTAATTTTAACTATTTCTTTATCGTTATATTCTGTTTCGCCATCTAAAACCGTGGGGTTTATTAGTGATATATCTGCGCCACTGTCTAATAATAGTTTGACATATTTGTTTTTACATTCTTTAATAGGAATTTTGATGTACGCTGTAATATTTTCGAGGTTATTTAATATTCTACCTGTAACGTATTGACCTTCTTCGTTTCGGTAGGGAACGAAGGGTCTTGGAAGTTTTCCGAAGCTTTCTTTTCTAAGAGATTTTTATATTTCCAACAATCTTTTTTGTAGTGTCCACGTTTTTGACAAAAGAAACACGTTATTGTGATGTTTCGATGTGCGTTTGCACTATTATTAATTTTACACTGAGAATTTTTTGAAGCGAAGTTACTAAATGATTTTACTTGGTTGACCCGTTTATCTTTATTGTGGAAGCAATTAATAGATAAATGTCCTGATTTTTTACAAATAGAGCAGAATTTTTGGTTTGAATTACTCTGTTCTTTGAAATTGAGCATTTTTTCTTCGTTTATTGCAAATGTTGAAGCTTCTTCAAAGGTTTTTGGGTTTCTAGCCCTCAAAATAATGCTATACTGCGGTAATGCGCCCATTAAAAATGCTTGAAGAGCCATTTGTTTAATCATAGAATTTTTTCCTATTAATTCAGTGACATCTACAGTTTCTGCTTTGGTAGCTCTCAATAAATTTGAATAACACCTTTCAATTCTTTGGGTAAAATTGAGAACACTCTCATTTCTATTTTGTTTACATGTCTGCAATTCTAATAATAGTTGTGGAAAACTTTTCGAATCAGCAAAATTTTCTTCAAGAAAACTTTTATACTCTTCCCAATTACGCAAATTTCTACATGATGTTATTAAATCAGCTTTTCCAGTAACTTTGGTTTGAATAAATTTAAAAATAATATCTTTTTGAGCTTTAGATGCTAGTTTATAAGCATAATCACAATTTTTAATGAATGTGTGAAGATTATTTGTATTACCATCAAATGTACTAATGAATTGGGTTAAAAATTGAAGAGATACATCTTGTTCAGTCATTTTTAACAAAGTGATAAATTTAAATTAATAATAAAAAGATTTGAATGCTACAAATTTACAACTTTTAAAAATATTATATGAGATTCTTTAGAATTCATGAAACAAAAATCAGACTTACAACAATATGAAATACCACTCCATCTTCAGCAAGGCAGGTCCGCGACGTGAAGGTGAAGTTTCTTCCTGATATTCGGCTACTTGCACAGCAAAGGGCAACAACGTACTTTATCAAAAATACTCAGCAAGGCAGGTCCGCGACGTGAAGCTGAAGGTGAATTATCTTCTGATATTCGGCTATTTGCACAGCAAAGGGCAACAACGTACTTTATCAAAAATACTCAGCAAGGCAGGTCCGCGACGTGAAGCTGAAGGTGAATTATCTTCTGATATTCGGCTATTTGCACAGCAAAGGGCAACAACGTCACCAGTCACAAATAATTATAAGTTACTCATAGAATCCAGAGCTCTTTAGTTACAGTCAAGAATACCACAATATTATCGAAATAATGTTTCCATGTAGTATTTACTTAGACCATATCGCACTTCTGACACCAATTTTTTGTTATGGATTCTATGAATAAAAAACACTTTAACACTTTTTGTTATATTTATTTGTAAGTCTTTGCAATTACATTGAATACATTCTTATATACTAGAGTTTTAACAGAATTAAATGTCTCTAAGTGAATGTTTCCAAACTGAAATCTAAAATGAATCTGAATCTGAAACTGAGCGTAATGTATTTTATAGCAATCTTATATTTAAATAGTGTGATAAATAAAGTTAATTAATAATAAACATGGAAATGAACAATAGACAAGAGATATGGCGACAATCATAAAGTTAACTTTGATACATATTGGTGCGACGGACAAATAATAGATAGTGAACGAAGCATAATAGGTTCAAAGGTTGTAGCAATATTAGAAAGGTACATAACACCAAGCTGCTCAAAAATTTGGCCTTGCCTGCCTTAGACGAATCCACGTATCAACCCGTCGTTGTGTTGCATCCTTCGTACCTATCACCGTGTCTTAGTCCCACCTCCCTAATTCACACTTTCCTCCTCCGGGGATATCCATTACTTCGTGTTTGGGGTTAAAGTTTCGAAAAGTTTCCTAAATCCCTCAATATCCCAATAAGTTTCAGATCAGATACCCAAGTTAAGTAGCGAAGATTGTATGTGTTAAACGACCCCTTTGGTTCATTATTCCAATCCTTTCAAGTTCAAGTGGGCCTTTCCATTGTTAATTGCTTTGAAATGACACGGTGTCTTATTGTTCAGTATAAATTCCTCAAAAGATTCCAATATGCGTAAAGTGTCGTGTTTTAAAATGTTTCCTTTTTGTTAATTCCTTGCCTTTTGTTCAGTAATCCAACCCGTTTCAAAGGTGGTCGATGTATTAATAATACGTTACACTCTGAAATATGATATAAGAAGGTGTAGGGCAGCGGTTTTTAACCTGTGGTACGCGTACCTTTTGGGGTACAGGAAATCGGCCTTTTATTTTAACTACTGATACATGAGAAACTTTTTTTCTACAAAATTTTTTGAGGTTAAAAATTCATCTTTTCAATACACTTGTGAGTTTGGAGTTGTGTATGGCGAACATGATTTTTTTTCGTCGAAATAAAAATATGTGAAACAATAATTTGTTTAATTTCACGTGTAGAATCACTGGTTAAAAATGCCCGAAGTCGTATTACTCTGTACAAAATTGCATTATTCGTATTTGCGTAACTTTATTGTTAATTCCACGTAACAATGAGAGTATTAAAAAATTACAAATGATACATGTCTTTCATTACACGTGTACACAAGATAGATAGAGGGTACGGGGTACAACAAATTTGTAAGAGTCAAGGGGTACGCCGGCCCAAAAAGGTTGACAGCCGCTGTTGTAGGGTATTATCTAACACATCCACGTTTACGCGTGTTCATTTTGTATTTGTTTTTTGTATTTTTTTTACAAAGGTTCTGTTTCATCTTGTACATTTTACAATGTTTATGATTATACTTAGGTATTATTAGTAATAACTCTTAGGTACCAACCAAAGATATCAACTAATAATTGTGTTCTTATTCTGTTTATTTATTATGTAGGCACTTACTACTTATTGTACTTGCTGCCGTTATCATAAGTTAATTGTATTTTTATTATTATATTTATCAAGTCCACTTATTATTCCTCCTTAATTACATAACGGCATGGTTGTATTATTATTTCAATTTGAGAGGCGAGTGCGGGTACCACCGCCCCAGGAAACATTTATTTTATAGTCAACACCTCTGCCATAGATCACCCCAAGTGATTCGCTAAGTTTGGTAACTATGCAAGGGTGCCCGGGTTCATGAGGTGAGGTTTGTCTGGGTCTTGGCGACGGATGCGTCTGCCAGGCATGGCAGGCCGAATCGAGAGAGAATGGTTGAGGGAGTCCCTTTGACTTCTCCAGCTATAGGTACTCTCTCGGAATATCGCCTTGCACCGCAGAGGCAGGGATGGATTCATACGTCCGTCACTACCCACCCCTCGTATACGATATTCCCAAAAATAAGGGGAATTATTATTATTTTTTTTTTGTGTGGAGTCAAGGTAAAAAAAAAAAAAAAATTATCAATTCTTGTAGATACATGAGCTTTTTGTATTTAACGACTTAAGCTTTGCAAGGTAAGTAGCTATCAAATAGATAGATTGACAGGTTAATGCCTACTGTATATTATAATAATATCTTATTACCAAGTAGGGTAGGTACTTTCACTCGATTATGTGGGGTTCAATTAACCCGAATGAGGATTTACTGGGATGACCGAGACAATGCTTTATGTAAATTACCTGTATAATTACAGCCTGCCATAGCTGCCTTGGGGTACCTACCCACTTTGATGTCTTGGCTGGCATTATTATTATTATTTTATCATATAAAAATACAATATTTAAATACATTATTTTTATTTTAATGTATAAATACCGCACTGAATACCACATTCTGGCCCTCTCAATTATTGAGGAATGTTGAGATGTAAGAAGCAAAGAAAAAAGAAATGGAAGGTTTTGAATTATCTTGTTATTTAGAATTTATTAATATACCTTGATATAGCTTAATTCTAAACTAAATTTGAGTTACATTGCTCAGAGCTCATTTGACTAAGGCTTCATCAATACAGAAAGCTGTGCGGAAGACGAGAAACCTGGTAGAGAAAGTTAAAGTTGAAGAAGGTTGGAAAGTACCTACCCAACCTTTTCAAATCTAGCCACTTCAAGCAACCTTAATGACCCGTTCGCATTGGTAGAGTATTTTAGTCGAGTGGAGAGTATAGTAGTTACCAAACGCGTCCGAACACCTTAATTTTAGTAGAGTGGGTTAGTCAGCTCTTTAGTCGATTCAATCCATTTCGTTCTAATTTTTCGTCGAGTAGTGCTGCCCTCCACGCGTCCCTGCGCACTAACATGTTCAGTTGTAGACGCGCGGAAATGTCGTGGCGTTGGAGCGAAGATGCAACTCTAAAATTATTTATTAATGCTGATTTAATCTTTTTCGTGTCTATAGTTTATTTATTTTCATTTTATTAATTTATTCTTCCACCTCTTCTTAAATTTCACCTCTTCTAAGCATTACATTATGCTTAATTAGCGTATTTACTTTGCTTTGTAGCAGCCTATCAACCGCCGTCATCTTGCAACGGGCGGCGGGGACAAATGTACTCTACTTGAAAGTAATGCGAAAGATTTTCGGCGAGTCAAATGGCAAGTTACTCGCCACTCGACTAAACTACTGGCTTAGTCTGAACATTAAGTTCCGATTCTGAATGACAGTCTCTCACCAAGGCGATATAGAAACATTATATCGACACCTTATTTAATAGGTAAATTACTTGCGCAGACCCGTAAAAAATCACGGGATTGTCTGAATTTTTGTCAATCAGTTCCAATTTTAAAATTTACAAAAAATAATTTACTGTAAAAATTATTATATTACTGTCCGGCCCGGCCACGCGTTGCTGTTGCTAACGAAACACAACGCCATCTACCGGATGGTTATCCAACCTATATAACCAAGTGTTGTGTCGATAATTTAACTCACACCACCATCTGTTAGAAACTAATGGAACTTACAAATTATTATAAAGCATTGTCCTATAACGAACATTTAATTCGCAATAATAAATATCGGGGTCAATAATCGAAATAAAAAATTATCATTTCTTTTAAGTTGGACCAAATAACACACATTAAGCCAAATTTCATCAAAATCCGTTAAATAGTTTCGGAATTTATCTCGAACAAACATCGTGACGCGAGATTTTTATATATATAAAGATAGATACTTTATTGCTTGTCTGAATTCTATACATAATCAGTTCCAATTTCGAATATGACTTTGTATCTCGGAAACCTTTTGACATACTTTTTTTATTGAATGACCTCACAAGTCCCAGCTGCTCCCGTCTGGAGCCAGTGAGACTACCGCATTCCCAAGGAGGGGAAGGAGATGGGGAGGAGGAAGGTGGGGATGTATCTGGCTGTTCAGATCTGGTAAAAAAACACGGATAAAGCAATTTCAAGCCACGTTTCATTTCTGAATGGTGGTCTTACAACAGGGTAATACTGAGAGTATCTTCCACTCTGAAACGTACCGCAAATGTACTATATATTATTTTTAATTAATCAATTGAAATAAAATTTATTTGCGCACACCAGGATTTGATCCCACGACCTTCGAATTGCGAGTCAAGAGCCTTACCTCTAGATTTCGGAGGCCATCGTATACTCAAATTATTGCATATTTAATGAACTTTAAATGCGACTTTATTAATTTTTACTTAAACCCTTATAAATTAGGTGATATTTAACATAATTCATAGTGTTTCAAAAATCCGCTGTTTTTTTTAACCACTCGGACCCATAAACTTGTTTTCACGATAATATAACATCACCAGAAATAAGTATGATGTATGAGGCGTACTTGACTTATTAAAGTTGTCTCGGAAATCGTCATCCCTGTGTAACGCCGGGCGCGGTCGCCGAGGTCGAAAACTTGGTTTTAACGTCACCGTGGCAAGCCAAACGATATATCAAAAATTCAAAACTACCCGACCCTTTGCAGAATTAAGGAATTGTCGTATTTTGTTCTATATTGACTGGACTAAAAATCCAGCTAAAAAGAATATCGATGCCGATCCATCTTACTGACTGTCATTTTGCCACTTTTCAGGGAACGGAAGACCGCTTAAAATTACTTTCAACGCAAAATTATTTCACCTTCATGACCGACTTAGGTACCTCAATAAAAAGTTTTTATCTTTCCATTATGTTTTTATTACATACAAGCGGGTACCCGGCATGCGTTGCAATGCCATTCAAAGAAATACATTGTTTCTACCTGCACGTCCTATCCCATGCGTCCCCGTTCCCCTGCCTCGTCCCTTTCACCTCCCGCGTTTTCCTCCCGTCTTCCCCGCCTTCCACCTCCCTCTTCACCACTCACGTGAACCCCACCTCCTTCGTTATCCTCCCCCTCCTGCCTCCCTGTCGCCAAATTATATGAAATACACACTTTTTATTTATACGAATTTCATAACGCCAGAGCTTACCATTATATATAGAAACCTTCGCGGGCTTGCGCACAACAAACCACCAATCGGATGAACAGTATGGCAGCGCATAAGATATGAACAATCAAGTATTGATTTAAGATAAGATGTAAATTAATTTAAAATACTAATTTAGGCTGTTCGTCCGTAACTCTGTTTCGATGAACTCTTGAATTCTTTCTTTGTATGTAAGTTGTAAGTGTTTGTTTGGAGAATTCAGACTATCCCCGTTGATTTATTTTAGATGAAACACAAAGCGAACAAATTGGTTCCTCATTTTAACCTTCAATTTGATCTCCGCAATTGCAAATTGCAAAATTCTGTCCCCGCACTGCTGCTGCTCGCGTAATAATAATGGGACATGTTTCCACGAGATTTTAGTATAGTAGTAGACAATAGCTCCAAATGACTCTCCCGTGATTTTTCACTGTCTACGCCAGTTATATTATACTGTTAAATGGTGGTGATTTCCCAGATATGGGAATATTTAGGTGGATAGTTTTGTCACATTTTTCCTGTGAGTATTCGTGCTCAATTATTTTATTTGTTGTCAAAATGTTCATCTATCGTATCTAATAGAAACATCTTAGGCTTATAACAGGGATGGTGAACCAATAATATAACTTAATTACTAACCATCATGCCGTTTTCGGAGGGATAGGCAGAGATCTTCGATTATTATGAGTCTTTACACGGGCTGACTCAAGTGTCTGATTTATTTGATCGTGCCGTGTCTTCCTCAGATGTCCTCGACTTCTTCTACCATTTACATTTGCGTGATACGTTCTCCTTACACTCCTCTCTTCGTTCATTCGCTCTCCAACCAAACCATCTGAACGTCCCTTTCTTAATCTTACTCATGACGCTTACATCACCCTTGCGTTATTTGCGGATCTCCACATTTCTCACACGATCATACATGGTTCTACCACACAGTCCCCTCAGGGATCTCATTTCTACATTTCTACTTTGACATACATTTGACATACATCAGGATGGTACCTGGTGCTGGCTCCCTCCAGTGTGGACTGCTAGCTTCGCTTTTTTAGACATTTTTTTGTAAGCGCCAACCGCGCTCCGTCCCCCATTAGTGGAGTATATCTCTCTCAGCCTTCCCATCTCTAGTAAACATACTTTCAAAATACATAAACCTGCTCCAAGTACTCATCATTCACAACTATATTGCACACTGTTTTCATACTCTTTCAAACACCATGACTGTAGTCTTACTTACATTCATCATACATACTTCGTTCATCGTAGACACATGAAACTGTAGATCTTCCATACTGTCCAAAATCAGCACCGCACCATCAGCATTCAACAGGCAACATACTATCAGATTACTTCGCTTCGAATTTTGCATGCAATTAATTGTCCATGCATACAGAATAATCATGGTGAAATTACGCAGTCTTGCTTAATGCCTTTTGTGATGATGATGTCATACGAAGAGAGGTTTTTAAGTTCGCGGAATGGGTAGGTAGGTGATTAGTGGGGGTGTCGCTGAATTGGGTACTAATTGCACAACTCATTATTAGTATAAACACCGGGTTTTATCGTAATTAGGTCATTAGTCTTTGAGCTATTGTCGACCAAACAAGTCAAAAGTGAAGAAACTGTGAAATATGGAGAAAATCGAGTTCCACGCTGTTATAAAGTTCCTTACCAATCAAGGAAAATCAGTTCAGACCATACTCAAAGAGATGTCATCCGTTTACGGGGACTCTTGTCAGGAAGGCCGATCGAAGTGACCACTCCGGAAATTATTCAATAAATCAAAAAATTAATATTAGAAGATGCCCGATTAAAGAAGAAATAGCTCGCAGAAATGGTTGGAGTATCAGATACAACCATTTTCAAAATTCTTCACGACCATCTAGGCATGACTAAAGTCAGCGCAAGATGGATGCCGGGAATGCTCACGCCGCCTCAAAAACAACAGCACGTGCATTTTTGGACTTCTGTAGGGAAGACAAATATGGAGTGTTTGCTCAAATTGTTACTGGTGATGAAACTTGGGTTCATCACCTGAGTCTAAACTGGACTTGCAGTTGCACAGAAAGGTACACCACCACCCAAGAAGTTTAAGGTGTCACAATTACACTGGGAAAATCATGGCGACAGTCTTTAGGACTCAGAAGGAATCCTGTTGATCGATTACAAAGATAAATATGTCTCTATAACCGGAGATTACTTCGCTTTAATCCTAAAGCAATTAAAGGAAGCCATTAAGGAGAAAAGAATGGGAAAATATACCAAAGGTGTCCTCGTTCTGCATGACAACGCGCCTGTTCACAAGAGCCGTGTTGCGATGGCTGCCCTGCAGAAGATGGGCTTCAAAATTTTGCCCCACCCACAATACAGTTCTGACCTGGCTCCCAGTGATTATTAGCTATTTCCAAACTTGAAAAAAGAACATCGTGGGAAAAAGTTTTCAAGTGATGAAGAAATGAAGGATGCAATTTCGGCGACAAAGACAAATCTTTTTTTTAGGACATACATAAGATTTCTGATTTTTCTATTTAAAGTTTTCTATTGAAAGTCGCTTATAATCAATAAATTACTCTTCATTTTTAGGTTTTACTCTTTAACTTATTCCACGTATAAATAAAAATAATCCTTTTAATATTTGGAAACTTTAAAGAAAACTCGAGAGAAGTTATCTGAAACAAACATCTTTAAGAAGATCTCATCATAGAACGTAAAAGCACATATTTTTGAGTACTATTTTTTAGAAGTTACACTAAATGTTTTTTTTTGTTAATGCTTTGATTTTTTTAATTCAATGCTTTGATGGTTATAATTTGTGGATTTTTCGACCACCATGCTAGGCACATGCCCGTGTTATGGTGGTCGATTGTAAAAAGAGTTCGATTTTTTAAATGGCACCATCCAGAATCCAACCGAGAAGGTTTGCCACCGCTGTTCTGGAATAATGTTTGCGGCATCCCCTAAAGATGGCAGCGCCGAATCCGCTAGATCCGCCTTACCCGGGCATAGTTATAACCGGGTATAACGCGTCGTTATGAAATTTTTATGACCCTTATGTGTTATCAGGCCTTAGTCTCACGGCTTAAGCTCGCACCCCTATCAGCGCCTTACCCCGGGCGTCGCGACGCTGCGATGTTATTGCGATTGTCGGCTCATCGTATTTTATAGTTGCCAATTTGGGGTGCCGTTACTCTTATATTCTAATACGTTTTTACTATACCCTCCATTTCGCTATTTTATTATACGCTGTTTTATCTCTTATCGGTCGTGATTCGATGGCGATACCCCTTTTACTGCTTTATTGAAAATGTAATACAAAAGTAATATGATGTTATTTATCATCGAGTGCTTCGAGTCCTGGTGACAGGTCTGTAGTATATAAATAAGGAACGAAATTGTTTGAAAAAAAAACATTAATGCAAATAAAGCGAGGCGTGGAATGGAATTTTTTTGAATACTGAAACAAAACTTTGAAAAGCTTTGAATTTATCATGTTTCGAAACCAATTTTTTTACGCCAATTTTGTTCCACACAGGAGGATGGGGGATGTATGGAGGATCTTTTTAGGGAAAGGAAGGAGAGGAACTTCGGAAGTAAAAGGTATGAGGGGTGAACCCAGACACCCCTGAGAAATCACCAAACGTAGCGAACCACTTGGAGTGACCGGTGTGTTGGTTATCCAATAAGTGGCTCCCGGGACGACGGAACCCATTCTCTCCTCCCAAATTGAATCCCAATGATTTTTTCAACAATCCTGAACAAACCATCGGTTTCAAAACGTTGTAACGTGTATTTCTTGGTAGAGCATCAGAATCTCCCTCAAGTTTGTGGGAAAGGAAATACAGTCTTTATCTTCGGGCATTTTTAGATAAATAAAAGAAATAATTTAGCAGTACAATATCACCTATATTTTAAAGGTATGGTGTATACATGGGTGCCCTCCAAGGGGTCAAGAATTCCACATTTCCTAAAGAAATAATAAAATAACACATAAGCAAGAGAGCATACCTGTGGACCGTAATTTATCTAAATTATCCTGACTCTAACGCTGACGCGAATCACTGTTAATAGGCGACCAGGAGCACGCGGGGTCTCCATGGACAGGAACCGAGGAAGGCCCCAGGGCCAGAGGACTCCTCACCAGGGCCAGGGGACTCCTCACCAGGGCCAGGGGACTCCTCACCAGGGAACAGGAACCAGGAAAGGCTCAAAGCCTCGGTTGTGCGTACCGGTGAAATCTCGGTAGACGCCGTTTACCGCGCCCTTCATAGATCAGCGCCGGGCCTCCATCCGCCTCAAATATCGAGTTCCGCGAGGATAACCCCTCTCAAAGCCTTGGCCACGTTAATATCATGAACGCCAAACAAAGGATTACACCGATTATCCACACTCAAGTACGAGAGTGAAGGTTGGCACATTGACAATATGGCGACTCCACCATTTAAACTTTTAAAAATCCCGTTTCACTCACGGAAACAACACGGCTCGCGGCTATAAAATAAACCATTATTCTTCTTTAAATGGGTAAAACCCGTAAAGGTGATACTATCACATATTTAACAAGAAACTTCAATAATTCGGCGACTTGTCGAATCAACCTCGGCTCCCCAGACGACGAAAATTCCAAAAGTCCCTCCCGAAATAGATGGCGCTAGTCGCTAGCGGTTAAGAGCTAATCTTTACGGCGATCATAATAAAACGTCAGCGGCCAGGTGAGTTTAAGATTAACTAGGTCAAGACAATATTTATTTAATCAAAATAAATATTATCGTGACAACGTGTTGATAATTTTGATTAAAAAAGTTGTGTATACAAAGTGATTTGTTTTCATTTAAAATGTTAAATAATCTTATAAAGATTTATAAGCCTTTTGGTTAGCGGAGAGGTGTTTATTCCCCATGGACATTACAAATGATTTTTCCACTCCGGCAACCTTTATAAATTAGATAATACAGTATAAAAATTAGGCACTCCATCGTTGCACAATCAACAATTTTCGCTTATAATTATATTTGTTGGAGGAATTCAAATATTGCCAGGATATGAACTTTGGTGACCTGGGTATTTTACGAAATAAAAAAAAAATACTTTACGTAATCGAATATGTATTTTGGTTTGGACAGGTTCGAGTCAGTTGAAGCAACACTTAAGAGCAACGTATGCGCGGCCATTTCGGCCAGTTTCATGCAAATTTTAAATTTGGATTTGAGATCAAAATACCCAACCAAATAAAAACCAAACCAAACTGAAAAATTATTTTAGTAATCACAAGGTATATCAAATATCTAGTACGGATACAAGCTACTTTATTTGTTTTTGCTTTAAATTATAAGATATAGGCCATTAAAGATTTTAGTGTTTCATGATTTTAGAGGCAACTCGGGTTAAAATTATTTGTGAATTAATGAAATTCATAAAAAAATAATTTTTACTGTGTATATTTTACAAATACAATGAAAAAATAAAATAAAAACACCGTTAAAAATGCGTTTTTCGGGTAATAATTTAAATATATGTTTTGTTTTGTTTTGTTTTATTAGTATATAATATATAAACCTTTACTAAAGTGTGACCACTCGTGTGTAAGGGAAAAAAATTAAGAATTAAAAATTACGTGTTATACAAAATATGTACATACATAGATAAAAAAATATATATGTATAAAGATATATAAAATAAAAATAAAAAAAACGGCAAATTTTTGTTTCGTCGTAAATAGTTAATTTGTTTTTTAAATTTACACCTATCAGAATGATTTTTTTTGTCTTAATTTTTATTTTATATTTCATTATATTTCTATGATAATTTTAGTAAAATTATTTTTTATTGTTTTTCATTTACCAACAAATAATTGCCCAACTTGCCTCTAAAATCATGAAACCCTTAAATGTTTAATGGCCTATATCTAATAATTTAAAGCAAAAATAAATAAAGTAGCTCACATCCAAACTAGATATTTAATATACCTTTTGATGATATTTAATAAACCTTTAGATTTCAGTTTGGTTGGGTATTTTGATATCAAATCCAAATCCAAGATTTGTATGAAACTGGCCGAAATGGGCCGCGCATACGTTCCTCTTAAGATGAAATTTGGCAAAGAAAGGAATGGACAGTTACAAAGATGCATGATATAGGAATGGGGGTTTTAACTTGCCGCATTACAATTTTTTTTTAAATGAATTAATTGTGAAAAAATCACAAATTAATCGAATAAAAACACACGCCTGGATTTTAACCCGTGACCTTCGGATTACTAGTTACCTGCTTACCCCTCGACAATGGAGTCATTGTTTTAATAAATTCACTGGAAAACATTTTACTCTTGAGTCAATAAATTATAGAATTATAAAGTGTATACAGCGTAATTAAATGATTTTTTATAGTAAAGCTTCTTTAGCGCCGTTGTGATTTGAAACTGGATGAAACGGAAATGACACTAAAAAGAGACAAACATAATATACATATATAGGATTTAGCCCGCGAGAGAACGAGATGGAATGAAATCTTGCCGCATTGGCCCCTTTGATTGTGAGCTCACTTTTCAAGGCTCCTATTCGTTGAGATTGTGTGGACGAAGGTTTCACTTTAGCGTGTGAAGTGCACACGATTTAAAAAAATATATATATTTTAACTTCATGAGTAAAATCTCAAATTGTAACATTTAATTAAAGAAGACAATATTAGCGGCTCTCAATCGAAAATTTCAGAAAAAGATATGGTTCCATCCAGGAATCAAAACCAGGACCTTGTCGGGGCGGTACTCTTCTACTGAGCTAGTGGGACCCTATCCCCGTCGGTCATATTTAACTGTATATATTTTCTTCATTAATTAAATATTATAAATAAACGATATTTATGTTAGCCTTATTGAAAAAGCCTCACCTTTAAATAATACAATAATAATTTACTTGATTTGCAAATTCATGTGCCAATGTTAAATCCAGTTTTTCAGTATCGATTCTGCGACTCTGAGAATTTCTGCGCCCCACGGATTCGCGGAAATAAAATACTAATTACTCGCGCAATTGAATAAACCGTTAAACGATAGAATAAGTTTGTAAGTAAAATAATTTTTTATAGATATTTTTACAATTAATAAATCGATTTTGAAACTGACAGAAAAACGTCCCTGACGTCATCATCCCTGTCAGCGCCATTGCCTGTGTTTTGACGTCACAGGGTTCTAAATCGTATTGGAGCTCTACCTTTTTCACATCGTGGCGGTTCCGTTATTGAGGGGTAAGGTTCTCGACTAGCAATACGAAGGTCACGGTTTCAGAACCCGCATGCGCGAGTAAGTTTTATTTGCTTAATTTGTGTTATTTCCTCATTGTAAGACAACCATTCAGAATTGTAACGTTGCTTGAAATGACTTTAGCCTTGTTTACTTACTAGATCTGAATAGCTTACTTCCCCACCTTCTCCTTTCCCATCTCCTTCCCCTCCCTACTACTTTCAACCCCGCAACAACGATTAGGTATGCCATAGTCTCAATGGCTCAGGCGGGAGCAGTTGGGACTCTTGGGGGGCATACATTAATTACGTGAGCTCAAAATGGGGGGGATCCAGTAAAATCTCATCAAATCTCATTTAAACCGAGGGGGGGTCAATAAAAATCACTTTCAACTTTAAAAGAATATATATTATTATAGAGATAATAAAAAAAATTAATTACTTTAAAATTAAGGAATGTGGTGTTGTGGGCTGTTTTTATTTTTATTTTTAATTTTATTAAATTTAAATAGATTTGCTAATAAAAGTAGTCCTTTAACAACTGTAGAGTAAATCTCACGTGAGGGGGAGGGGGGATCCCACCAAATCTCACTTAATCTCACCAAGAGAGGGGGGAGACTAAATTGAAAAAAAAAAAACAGCTCACAACTGAACTCAAATTAAATGGATACCCCCTTGTGCGGTAAAATTATTTCTGCTTTGAAAATATGGTTGGAAAAAAATACCTACTAGCTTTTAAGTAATGGGGTGCCTGGACTAGGCCAAAGAAGTTGAATGGTCTTACATAAATTCAATCGGTTCTCTCAGAAATTGGTTTCGATCACACTTTCGGGGATTTCCTGTTCAATGGCGTAGCGCCGTGTCACACAGCCAAGTTTGAATCAATAGCCGCCACTTCGCCGAGTTCGGTGGAGATCGCCGAATAACACATTATTCCGAGTAATTTTATCACGGGAGGCATGTTAACAGTTAACAGGACTGACAAAGCTGCTGATTGTGTCCTGATTGCTTTTGTTCCGCGGCCCCCAAATTCCGAGGAGTTACAAGATGGTGCAAATAATTATAACACAAAAGGGTGTAAGTGGGATTACGCAACAAGGGATTAAACAGCGCTTTTATAAGAACGGAGTTCACGTAAAATATTATTATGTAGTCAGATAAGAGGATTTCAATTATATGGTTTGGAAATTCGCGAGAACTTGAACAGAATGAGGTGATGAAAGCAACCAAGTTTTCTATAGGCATAACGCTGATGGCTCTGTTAAAACCCCTCAATCTCTCTCATAAACCCCCGACTAAGAGGTTTCAACGCAGTTCACAGCGGCAGAACTTTTTTTTGCAATATATACAGCGGAATCTGCAATCTTTTGTTTTCATCTGTATGTATTCATTTTATTTATTTGATTTTATTTTATTTATTAGCGACACAAACAGAATATTTATAGAACATTCTTGTGGGTAAATATAAAGCAAATTAAAATATAAATATCCCTAGACTAATGTGTCTGCAGTAATCATATTTGCATATTCACAGAAGCAAACACTTGAAAAACAATGTCAGTATTTTTATACATAACTTAAAAACTTAATTACAAAATTTGATAGACATAATAAGTCGAAAATATTTATAACAAATATAAAATAACAAAGAAATTTTTATGTTTTAGGTACACAAATCATGGAGATATTTCTTGAAACAATTTATATTATTTACAAAAATATCTATGATAGTGTGTGTTTTAGCACGACCGTTGTATGATCGAGACATTCTAGACATAGGATTAAAATACCCAGTATTATTGGTAAAAATTTCTATCCAAAATATGTTAACCACTCTGACCCCTAAGCGTGTTTGTTTACACGACAATATAACAATAGCAGTCAAGTACAATAAGCGTGTTTTCACGCTAACGCGTGTGTTCCCACAGAAATAGTTATAAATCCGTTATTGTTCTAGTGACAACCCTAAAACAAAAATTAGATTTTTTTATTCATCTGCCCTGATGATGGACACTGCAATGCCGTCCAAAATTTTGGCCAAAGAAGGAGGTAGCGCAACACGGTATTATTATTGTTAACCCAAAAATACCCCAAAAATAAATAATAAAGATCTCAAATGAACGTTATTTTTCAATTTTTTTTAGTCGCACTTTCATTTTATTCTGCTAATCCGATACAGTACACAGCTATTTCCAACTTCAAATAGTAGATAATATTATTCATATGTTCAGGATTAACTTAATATTAAATCTTTATTTATTGAAGACAATATTAGCGACTCTCGAACGAAAATTTGAAACAGAAAAATCAGAAAAAGATTCGGTCTCATCTAGGAATAGAAACCGAATCAGTTCAGCGGTTAGAGCCGAGACCCGGCAAGGCTAAGGTTTTGGGTTCAATTCCTACAAGTGACCTGATCTTTTTCTGTTTCAAAATTTCGTTTTGAGAATCGTTTATATAGTTTTCCATTATTAAATATTATAATTTGAAGTTTTATTTATAAGCTATTCCAAAAATAAAAATAATATTATAAAACATTAAAGTTAATTTTAAAATTCTCAAACAATATATGAAAGGAAATATAATAAGACCTATCAAAATAATTATTGAGGATAATGCTAGTAATTCTTAAATTTAAATATGAGATCGTTAAAAATAGCCGAATTTGTTTACGTCACCGTAACTCTATTGGTTGATTCCGGTAAGACTGAAGGATCTATGTTCGAGTCCCAGTTATAACCGTTATCTTTATTTTCGGTGTCTTATTCTTCTCGTATCTTTGGCAATTGTTAATATTATTTTCATCGATTCCATATAATTGTAAAAAAAGTCCGCGCTTTTCCCTAACATCCAGTTTTCAGGCAAAAACGTAACGCTGTTCCTGCACATAAAATTATTCGGCGCTGCCGTTCCTTTTCATGGTATATTAAAAACTACCTTTGGTATAACATACCGAGTACATACAACCCCTCTAAACAACAAATAGTTTCTAAAATTTGTTTCAAATAATAAATCTGACACTTTCAAATACACATCTTAAACCTACAACAAGGAAAAGGTGTTCATCCGTAAGTGGGAATCCGGAGATTAAATTGTAACATCAATTAAATATTCAGAAACGTTTTGCGGCTTTCCTAGTCGCAAATACCTTTCTTGTGTTACCCGACTTACATGCAGCGTGCTTCCTATGTCAAATACAAGTTAAAGTTAAAACTGTATGGTGGTGGAATTCAGGCACATTTGAAATCAGATCCAAATAATATATAATTAATCACTGAAATAGTTGACATTAAGTAGATGATCTGGATCGTGGAAGGTTCTATTAGCCGTGGGTGGGCCTTCTTCCTTAAGTTTGCCTTAGTTTTAGGGTTTTAAAATAATACAATGTTCTAATTTGTGTTATTCTTGGCGTACAGATTTATTTTATTCGTAATTAGGTACCTACCTTGATCTAGAATCTAGAGGTAAAACAGGAAGCAGGAAAGTTGACCGTGCTTTATCCATTTTGTAAGCCCGATTCCTGTCTATATTTTTATTGACCCTACGTTGCAGTGCATACCGGCTGATGAAACTCCATCCCCAGAGCACGTGTTCCAAGTCCAAAAAAATCAGTGGCTGGTGGTGGCTCCTGGCTGACGTGGTGCATTCGTATCATATCGTATATGGTAGATATCTACCTATGGAACACCAGCGTTACGCGATGATGCAAAACAAAAATACCAAGTAATATAATGATCTTTGGCAAGAGAGCTAGCTTCATTCGAGCAAGGAGGTATTATATTTCTGTGCGTAATACGATATTGTGGTACAACCTCAATTTGATTTGCTTCGTAAAATTTATTTAATATTTTCTATCATTAAAAGAGATATGAAATGTACATTTTGTCAGTCTTACTAAATATTATTACTTTGTTCCGCTTACCTGTTTTTTTACTACACACATTAAAGATACCCTTCTTTTACTGAAACCGGTCCAGTTGAATCGGTTAAAAACGATGCGGATCAAATTTTTAAAGTGGTTTAAACATGACTTATTATTATCTTAAACGCCACCACGAATTAAAAGCTTAAAACTAGACATATTAACGTTTTTTTTAAGTGTGTTCGGTGTACGATAAAAGAGAGTTCCTAAGAACTTATTTAATCTTTGTATAATGTAAAAGTCAGGTAAAACGCCCATCTACTTCAACCTTTCACCGACTTTCCTGAGAGATTTCGTGAAATCTAGCCTGGCAAAGTAGGAAACCAATTTGCCGAAAATAAAGCACGAATTACCTTCTTTCTTCTTTTCCAACTTTAATGAGGGACTTTTTCCAGGGGATACACAAATAAATCCAATAACAGTACTCGGTATCCAATTTAATGTTCTACTTATTTTAACGGGATTTTACCCAAATTGGCCGGCCATTTCAACTTTTCTCCGCCTAACTAACCCAATTTGCGTACAGGCTAACCCTGCCAACTAAATCTAACTAAAATTCTATGGACTTAACCGTTTTTACCCCACCGGCCTTAACTTTGCTCAACCGGACCCCGATTCGTTAAAATTACCACAGTTTTCTTGATGTCAGGTGGATTCTTTCTTGTATGAGTATTAACGGAAAATAATCCGACATTTTTCTCGTGGATGTAATTATCATTCAAGAAATATTTTGTAAACCTTTTGTGATGGGTATTAATTTATTAACATTGAATACGAAATAAATAATACTTCCATAATGGGATCTCGAGTGAAGCATGAAAGTACGCACCCGAAAATAAATCACTAATATAAAATCATTGCTCTCATCTTTGCCTTATAATATCATAATTCGAGTACAAAACGATTCGAGTACAAACTTAAGTATACCATCCTCTTAAATGATTTTCTAACCACTCAAGCTAAGTAGTACCTACCTATGTTAATTGTAATTATATCAGGTCCTTGTGTATTTGGCCAAGTTTTTATTTAGTGTTTTAGTAATTTTGTAGAACTCCATTTAAATGTATATATTCAATATTATTATTATTCATAATATTTTTCTCTAATTTATAAAAACAGTTTATTTATGTTAGTTTAGTACTATTGTTGTTTAGTATTATTGTACGTGTAAGCTGTTTCGCCTTCTGGATGACAATGCCTTCAGAAGGCGAAACAGCTGTTAAATAATAATATTTTTGAATATATAAAACAAATAACGGCCTCCGTGGTCCCGAGGCAAGACTCTCGACTCACAATCCGAAGGTCGCGGGTTCGAACCCGGCGTGCGCAAATAAATTTTATTTGATTAATTTGTGTTATTTCACAATTTATTCATTTAAAATAATATATAGTATATTTGCGGCACGTTCCAGAGTGGAAGATACTATCAGTATCGCCCTGGTGTAAGACCACCATTCAGAATTGAAACGTTGCTTGAAATGGCTTTAGCCGTGTTTAGTGACCAGATCTGAATAGCCACGTAATTCCCCACCTTCCTCTTCCCTATCTCCTTCCCCTCCCCACTACCTTCAGCCTCACAACATACCCCAATTGGGGATGCCATAGTCTCACTGGCTCCAGACGGGAGCAGTTGGGACTCTTGTGCGGTATTTCATATAAAAAATAAAAAAAAATTAAATAAAATAAAAATAAATTAAAAAGACATTTTATTATTTTATGTGAACTATCAGCATTATTTGGCAACGGACGGCACGCGGCGTGTGGCGAAACCCATTCGGCGTGCTTTCATAGCCAATGCAAGGAAATAATAAGTTTTCAAGTTTTTTATAAGTTTTTTAAAGTTTAATAATAAATACCTAATACATCAATGATTTTTATTTAAATTTAATTCATATTGATTTAGGAGGCGGCTATAGGTACCACTACTTTGGGAACTATTTATTGGATAACCAACAACTCTGCCATACCTAGTAGTTCGCTACGCTTAGTAACTTAGCAGAGGTGCCTGGGTTCGTGGGGTGAGGTTTGCCTAGGTCTTGGCGGCGGATGCGTCTGCGCACCTTCTGCGTGGCGTGCCGGATCGAGAGAGATTGGTTGAGGGAGGCCTTTTGACCTCTACAGCCAGACTGAACCGATCGCCTTGCACCGCAGTTAAAGGGATGGACACACTGACCCCCAGATTCCTACCCATCCCTCACACCTGTTTCCTTCCCAGAACTCTCTCTCCTTCCTTCCCTTAAAAAGACCCTCCACACAACTCCGTCTGCATATATATTAAATATATTACTTCCAGTCCAGGATGCTCGCTCAAAGATATCATATACCATATTCCTACCTATTTTCGAAATCCTAGTTCCTAATAAAGGGGTGGAAAGAATGAACTTAGGTACTTTATTTTATTAATAATTTCAATGAAACTTGTGTCTTTTATATTTTAATCTTTTTCATCTCACGAAAACTTCTGTTATTTGTTTTTCCCATCAGAAAAAATCATTTTATAATTTGATGAAAAAGATTTTTTGAGACACACAAATAATGTAAAAAATAATATTTATGTATATTTATTCTCTCGATAATCCGTTTCCAGGAATTTTTTTCCTAAGAAAAATTTTGACGTACGTTTGTGTTTCTCTTTTACCAAGTTTCGAGATTATTGTAATAAATTTCATTCTCAGAATAGATTTCATTATAAAATGACATTTAATTAAATTATAACTGTTTTGTTGTGATTTTATTTTGCCTATTGGCATCATTATATTACCATCAGTTTCGGTTAGAAAAATAAACATTGTTGTTTGTAGTTAAATAATTCTCCTTTATTGCCAACGTGTTGTAAAAACTATACCGATATATACGCGCCGATTGTGATTGATATATTATTATGTTTGATGTTTTTATGTAAATATCTGGTTTGCGTTTCTAATAAAAAAATTAAATAACACGTCCTCGCTCTAACTCTCTGGGACACCAATGCCAGTGTAGCACCAATCAACAGACCAGTAGGCGGATTGCCGTTCTTTATCCTTGGCTAATGTCCTTAGTGTACATATATCATCCTCATATTGGCTTTGGCATAGAGTGGAGGGAGTGTGGACCCTCCATAGAGCTCTATACATTTGGTTTGGTATCTTCTTCGATTATGCCACTGTGATTTTTTTGGTGAAATAGGGCCATATGGGTTTCCAGTTTTGTTTTTATTCCGTCAGATTCTAAACATCTAATCCGTTTTCGGTTTACGTCCAGATTAGGTTTTACAAGTAAATTTCGTATTTCTTCTACTCAAAAGCATTAGAATCATGTTTTTGTTCATTGTATACGCTTCTTTAAAAATTTAATTAGCATTTATACTAGATAATATCTTTCTAGTCTGCATTCTAATATTAATCTTTATCTCTATTTCTTATTTTTCGGTGGGGTAAATGCAGGAGAGACGCCACGGAGAGACGCCATACTCCTTTTAACTTTCAATGTGGAGAAGATTCGAAGGTTTTTCAAAAACCATTCCATAAAGGCATTGCATTTTTACGATATAAGTCAATGCCTACCCGACTATTTCTTCGGGTAGGCATTGACTTATTACTTAGGCGTTCGCCTTTGTCATTCTGGGGCTGATTTCAAGCGTAGAAGAGACATAATAAAGTAAGAGGTCATTCTTACTTTGAATTTAGCTTATTATTATCATGTATATAGGAATTTCAATGAGTTTGTATACGTGGTCTGGTTGTGGTTTGGGAGTTTTTTATAATGCAATGTGGAGAGAGATATCATTCCGAGCAAGATTTGTTATTATTGTCCAACATAACTACTTTTGAAATTATTTTAGGATGCCGAGGAAGTATATCGAAATGGGGAAATGGACTGAGAAAAATATGATGCTTGCTATAGAAAGAGTATCCAAATTGAAAAAATCAAGGCCTCAGACTGATAAGGAAATATAGGATTCCTATTCGAACCTTAACAAGATGCTTCCAGTATAAAACCCCCACCAAATACTCCTTACTGATTCTCTAACTTTTTAATACTTCACCATCCGGCTCTAAATGTGCCCAATTTGGGCTTACAATTTATTGTAACAGAGAAAGTCTAACAAAATACTTGAGTGTCAAACCAATTCCGACACTGCTAACACGTACTGTTAACTTAAGCAAATAGAAAATATTTTGACATCCCCAGCAAATTTAAGGCATAAAAAAACCACACCAATAACAGTTACAACTAAAATTCGGAATCCGGTTTTTTAGGGCCCATTGAAGGGGATTGCAATCGTGAATCGAAAGTTGCAAAACAAAATTTGTAACAAAAAATGAAGCACAAATTCTCTGCTTAAAATCTGCTAAATTCCTTTATAGTTTTTCCTCAAATGGCTCCACAAGATGTACCTCCGATACAGCAACAACTCTGAGAGGAAAAATTTCCGCGAAAAGATTTCAAAAAGGAAAAACAAAAACCTCAAATATTTATAGCCTCCAAGAGGTAGCATCTCACCCACACATTGGAGGAGAGACGTCACTTATCCTTCATTTCTCCATTTTTCGTTACTAAAATATTTTTTATTCCTTTTTTGTTTTTATTATTTTTAGTGAAGGATCAGTGTATATTGACAATAAAAATAATACGTGCAATTTAATTGCAAAATCGATTTTTTGTTGCCGTTCTTCCAAAATGCGCGGCGTCTCTCCTGCTTTTACCTACTCTTAATCTAATCTCAGACATCATCCTTTTTCTGATTGACTTGCTCAATTTCTACAAGTAGGCTAGGTTAGGTTTCCAGTATCCATATACCTACCTATTTTTTATCGTGATGTCCCAATTGTCATTCTGAATAGTTTTTGTAAATTATATAACTTTTTTGTTGAGTTTTTATAAAGAAAATCTTTTATTTCGTCTATTCGAATTCTAATATATTTTAAGAAAATCTTATCTTTGACGACGTCTTTGGAAAAGATAATCCGTATTGTAATTTAAATGTCTGTAATGCTCTCTTTGTATGCCAAATTAAATGAAAACTGATACATATATGTTTTAAATACTTACTTTAAATTGTAGTGAAGTGTCACTTTACTTTGAAATACAAATGAAATTGATGGTTAAACTTATCATTCTGTCAACGTACAAGGACAAGGACGTTCTTTTGTCTAATCCCTAGTTTTACAATATTCATCCCCAAGAAAGACGATACCCACATATTTTCGTTTTTTACTTTAATCATACTCTTTGTTGGTTATTTTCATTCTATTTTGTAAACGTTGCTAAGATTTTTTTCTGTTTTGCGAAAACATTTTTCCTGTTTACATCTTTTTCGCCGAGGCTTGAAATATTAAAATGTTACCATAGCTAAGCCACGTACACCAGAGATATCATAAACGTTTTGGCTATATTGCTTTCACCAATACTAACAACTCCTCTTTCGCAAATATCGCAGTAATGAATTCAAACATCCCTATTTACTTGAATATTTTATGTAAAAATGTTCTATCTGCCAGAGAAATGGGTGATTTTCAGGAAGAAAAAAAACTTCAATTAAGTTAGGCAAATCTGTTTTTAATGTTTTTTATGACCCTTCGCGTGTAGGAAAAAAAACGCTGGGTAAAGGTTTCAACTTTTATTAGCTAAATCATTCCTGAGGGAAGGAAAAAAACACCGTGAGGAATCAGAAGAATATGCGGCATTATTTTACCTCCACAACTGTTTTATTTAAAGCCCACAAAATAGCTTCTTCTGAGTAGGGTTTTGTAAATTATTAAACTTTTATTCCAAATGAAAAATCATATTTTCCTTCCACGAAATAACACAATCTTCTCCCTAAGTAAACAAACCGTGATTTTGTATTAACGGTACCAAAACGCAAATATCGCAAACAATATCGTATGTAAGTATAAAGGGATGTAAATAATACGTCCTGTGGCTTTATAATAAATATTATGTAGTTATTTATCAGTACATCATCCGAGTACCTGTTCCAAATTGCCTATCGTAGCCGAAAATCTGTTTTGAGTTATATTCAAAACCTAAAGATGAGCTCGGGTGTCATAAAATTTTGCAAAGCTTTTTCTCTCTGAATTTTTTTAGGAAAACACAAATATTTTTAGGTCGTAACGTAATTTCAATAATTATTTTGAAAATATTCACATAACTAACAAATGAGTGTTGATATCGGGGTGACCTGCAGAGCTATTCTCTATCTTTTGTGAGAACGAGATCGTTCTCCCGCGAGATGTCCTGTCAGATTTGTGTGATTTTCTACGGCTGTTATTTGCTTTCTCTATCGGCCGATGTCAAAATTTTAGCTGCGAGCTGTCACGTATTTTAGTTTGGGTCGTTTTTCACACGAATTCTTGCAAGTATGCATGATTATTATATATATTTTTTTAATTTTTAAAAAGAAAGACATCTCGCGGGAAAACGATCTCGTTCTCACAAAAGATAGAGAATAGCTCTTCTGTAGTACCCAAATACTACTCGTTATGGGTATTATAAGACAGGTATGCGTTTGCAATCATTTATGTTTTATTTTTATTATAAATATTATTTATTATTTTACAATTAAATAATGCAATTAATGTTATATATTAAACACAATGTAGTATGAAATATACATTAGCTGTTCCTCACCTTAAAGAGACAAGGTTCTTAATAAAATACAAGGTTCTCAAGGGAACTAATGATTCAACATTTTAACTCAATATTTTATAGTGAATATGCGCTGATTGATTGATTCAAGGAATTACCAAAAACTTTGATTAAATTATTTTTTGGAAAAATAATAAAATATTGTGGTTATTAAAATATATTATAATCAAACAAATGTTAAACATATTTCCACTTAAATTTATTGACCGTAACCGGTTTCAGCTCGTTAAAACCATCTTCAGACTGGTACAAATTATTCTTAGCCTATGGTTTATATACAAACAGACGGTCAAAGACGACTTAGTAAAATCAATATAATTGTTTAAATTGAGGTGATTTTCTCACAAAAATGGCGCTATAGAAATCATCCTAAAATTATTATTATTATTATTATTAAAATCATTGTAGACCACCCCTCTCCCCCCTCCCCAATATGTTATGTATATAAACCATAGGCTAAGATTTGTACCAGTCTGAAGTAATAATTAAATAACCTTATCTAATGTAATAATTCGTAATGGCCTTAACGGGCTGAAACCGGTTACGGTCAATAAATTAAAATAGAAATACGTTTAATATTTGTTTGATTAAGATATAATATTATAATGTATTTCCACTGTGAATTGTCAGTTTCAAAGATAGAAATATTAAAAAGTGGTTATTAAAAGTAGTGGTGTTCACATGGGGCGTTTTTTGTTGTAAATACCGCCGCAACAAAATCTAATATTTATGCCCGGGCGCATAAGACCGTCATTACTTTGGAAATTCGCTTTTCGTGTTTTTTTTAATGAAATATGAGGCAATCCCGAAGGTTTGCAAAGGCTTTTGATATATGAATCCACGTCCTCCGCTCTCAAAGGTCCGAGCCACGAAATTTTATATTTTCTGGGATCGCGTGACGAGAAAAAAAAATGCTCTTTTCACGGAACATTCGTACGGAGGTATTCAATATCCTGCGGAATCCTGTTTTATGGTAGGCGCTTCTTTGTCTCTAGCTGATATCCAAACATATTTCATTATATTTTTTTTTCATCACTACAGAGTTTTTTTTTTTTATATTTGTAATTATACATTCTCTAGCTTGATGTTCATAATGTAATCCGATTATGGCATTCCCAATCGGTTGTTGTGAAAGTGGAGGATTTGTTAATAGATCGGTTAAAAAAAGGTTGGAAACTATTTGACTCTTCAGAACTGGTCACCAAACACGTGCAATGTCAGATACTTGGATTTTTACGGCCAAAAGTATTGTGATTTATTTCTGGGATGTTATGCTGTGTTGTGCTATCTCCTTCTTTAGCCAGCGTTTCGGACAGCGTTACAGTGTCCGGCATCAGGGCATGTGTGGCCTCCCTTGGCGACGCAGCACCTCAAAGATGTTCGATGCTTTAATGCGACAGAGAGTAACAGAGTAGCCAGGACGAGGCAGCTCTACCAGAGATAAAAATGACCACCATTTAACCATCATAGAAGTTCTAAAGTTCACCTTTTTATACTTAATTTCATATCATGTAATTTTTTTTATGTTTTATAGTATTGAGTATAGCGGTGTATCGCACATGTACACCACTATTTAATTAACAATATCGACACGTTTCAAAAACTATGTTTTCTTCGTCAGGATAATAAGTTAAAGATAGTTTAGAAAACATAGTTTTTGAAACATGTCGATATTGTTAATTAAATAGTGGTGTACACAAAGTTATTTGTTTTCATTTATTTAAGAATATATTCGTTTACATCAGTTACCTACTAATTACTGAAAGTTAACTTAAACCTACCACATTCCAATAAAATTGTAAATTTTTTCCCTCTTTTTCGTATAAGTACTATACACAGTATACCTACTACGATAATGACACCAAGAGGACAAGTGTGACGGGAATCGACTCATTTTGCTTTGGAGATGATAAGCTGCCACTATGATTCTCCCGTTGAGAGGTTCGTTGTAACCTATATTTATAACTGCATCATGTTAATGCATTTGTTTTCATCAAATTAATAATGACGCCACAGAGTGAATTTGCGAAGTTTGAAGAAATTAATAGTATTATTGCGAAACCTCTAGTAAGGCTTCTAACATACTCCAAACTGGCAGGATGAGTGGAATATAGAGAAATAATTAGTAATTTCACTTACTCAGGTACGCATCATACGTCAAACGCATGTCTAGTAATGTTACATCGTCGTGTAAACGAGTTTTGGGTCCTAGTGGTTAAAAAAGAATTAAAAACCAAAGCTTGAATATACCGCTATCCTTCCAGTCCGCCATAACTCTATCCGACCTCTGAAACTGACCTTCACTCGTTCCTGAATTACCACGTTGATATATAATACATGTTTCATATACCGGAGAGCCGCTGGATACTTGGAAAAAAGCTTAAATAACCGCGGTAAAAAAACGCACTGCGCGAGCTATTTTTTAAATGTTTACATATAAATATTATGTTGAATAACCCTGATCATTACCCTATTACATGACAACTAATTTTTATAAAATACATTTACTGTGAATCGGGATGGCGGAATAATATGAAACAATAATTAGAATAATTAACTTAATATATTTTCTCGAGTAAGATGTCATGAATAAGAGATATTTGTCGACCGGTTCACACTCTTTATAGTCCTGTTGCAGACTTCACTTGCATTCAAAATTAATAAAATACTTAGGATGGGTTGTTTCAAAAAATTTGACGAATTCGTCAAATATTTGACGTTAATTTTCACGTCCTGTGTAAGTTCTATTCAAGTTCTGTGATGATTTCAGTTTTGTGAAGCAGCTGGCCTATGATGATAAAAAAACAGAACTCGAAAAAAACTTACACAGAACCTGAAAATTAACTTCAAATATTTGATGAACTCATCAAATTTTTTGAAACAACCCGTCCTTAGTTGTAACCCCTTTTTTGTTTTAAAAAACCAATACGTTTCGTAAGCAATGCTTAAGAGGAATATAAACGCTAGAAATATTTCGATTCTCATGCCTTCAAAATTTATAATCAAGCGTCTTATTTGCACGAGGCAAATAAACGAAAAAGTGGTATTTATTTGTTTTGTGCATAATTTTGTAAGAATGAAAAAAAGTTAGAACATACAAATCCTCAAAATAAGACTTAGCCATATAGGGGTATTTTTTTTTAAATTGTTTCTTACATTACTTCATAGTTAAGTCATGCAAAAACATTTTTTTAGTGGTTTACGCTTATATTTTTTGCTATGTAAATAATAATTTTATTGTAATTCCAATACAAAGTAAAGCTAGTAAAAGCTTCCATTTATCCGTAGCATATTTTTTAATTGTCATAATGTAAACCGATCGTCGAAAAGATTAATCTAAATAGGATTTCACGTATAGCTTCATCTTAAAGCGAAAACGTGAAAATTTGCTTACACGTTACTATAAATATTGCCAATAGGGGCGTGGCCTTGCACATTTTTGTATGCGTCCGCAATAAGTCGACGCCCCCACTGCCAATGTGTAAGCAAATGTTCATGTTTTCGGTTGGAGGAGACCCTGCTTCACTTCATCAGGGTTAGGATAAAAGTTCACAGCACGCCCATTGGGTTTTTACATTTGGTACATATGGTTACAATTTTTTTTTAATGGGTTGGTAATACTTGGATAATTTTTTAAAAATATATTTAATAATCTAAACATTTTCAGAATACTTCATATTTTGACATGAAAGTTTCATTTCAGTTTTTTTTTTTAAATGGCGATATTATTTGTATATTCGTATTTGTATATCGTATATTCGTTTGCTAAAGTATGAATGCGACTCATTTGCGAGTTTGATACATAATTTGTTTGTGAACACTAACAAGGTCATCAGTCGAGCTCCGAATTTACAATAAAAAATTTTAAAGAACATAAGTTGCTTATCCTTCGTCGATCCCCAAGAGTGTGTATTTTAAAGTTATTTAATAAAAAGTGTAGTTTATTTGTTCTAAGCTATTGTTCAACTTAAAATTAGTAAATTGTAGGAACTTTCGGTGAATTTTTTTTTACGTTTTTGTTGTGAATTTTATGTTGAGGTTACCAGAAAACGGGATTGGCTACGAACTAATGAGACATATAATTTTTTCGTAACTGGAATCGAATCAAAGTTTTAAATTGTTCTAAGCAAAAATCCTAATGTTTTCATACTATTTATTGTGAATTATGTGATTTATGTGATGTACAATTTCTAGTTCTTCAACAAATGTCTTGCGAGGTCTCTAATTTCAGTTAATATCTCCAGTTGCATATTGTCTACCGTATAATTGAATACTATTTGAGTTTTCTTTCGACAGAAACTTATTGATTTACATTTGTTAATATTTAGAAATACATTGTTAGTTGACAAACACACCAATTATTCAATTAATTTAATGATTGTAGCTCTTAGCAAACATCAATTTTGGCATATTCCTGGTTATATTTGGGCTGCCTATTTAAAAATTGGCATAAAATTTTCTCCTTCTCTCACAAAAGTAAACAATATCAGTTATCATTTCTACTGCAAAAAAAACTATTTTTATTGACCAATTTAATATTGGTTCTAGTTTCTCTTAAAAAATTACCTGTAGGGTTCTATGTTTTATTAAAACCTTGTTCTTCAACACGGTTCTTTGATAATTACGAAATTTTATCGTTGTGTTCTCGTTTTAAAAGTTTCCAATCATTTTCTCTTCTAAGAAGAGATCTCATTATAAAAAATAACCTTTTCTCGCTGTTCAGAAGTGCTTATTTTATGTATCTCTACCATACAAATGAACTTAGGAACTAACAAAGACAACTTAGTCCATATTATTTGTTCAATCCAAAATTGTGTCGTCATTGTAAGCAAACTATTCTGTAAAGGGACAGAGTTACTTAACCAATTACTTAATTCCCTGGTGGTGCTGATTGACTGAAGGCATTGTAGTAGGTACAAGAGACAACCATGATAACAATGTAGTAACTAATGGTGACTAATTATTAATCTGAAACTTCGATTAAGTAAATTTTCTTTTATTTTATTAAAATAATTTCTTGATACAATAATAATTGTAGGTCGTCGGGCTCTCGGAGCAGCCTGACGTATTTCTTGGTCGGTCTCGTTATTCTTAATTAAATAAGAGGGGTAGTTCACGTTTTCAGCCCTTAAAAGTTTCAAATAATTGCGATTTTAGGGGGTGGTGGTAAGAGAGGGTGGTTTGACATCACAAAAGGTGTTAAGCAAGGCTGCGTAATGTCACCATGGTTATTCAATCTATACATGGATAATTGTATGCAAGAATTGAAAGAGATGGGATTGGGCGCGAAATTGAGTGATCTGGAAGTATGTTGCCTGTTGTATGCTGATGATGCGGTGCTGATTTACAGTATTTTTTTTTTTTTAAAGAAAGACAAACATCCCCGGGTTACGAATAACCCAACAATGTTTGAAAATCTCCTACTACCACCACAGAAAGCCGAAAATGTTGCTTGTGTTGTGATGGAGGACTTAGCCAGCCGAGGAATCGAACACGGGACGCCCGGGTGGGACCCAAACGCGATGCCCACTCAACCACTGACCGGTATGGAAGATCTACAGTCGCTCGTGTCTAGGATGAACGAAGTATGTATGAAGATTGAGTTAATGATGAATGTAATTAAGTCAAAAGTAATGGTATTTGAAAGAGAGAGTACGAAAACAATCTGCAACATAGTTGTGAATGACGAATACTTGGAGCAGGTTGGTTTGGGTATGCAAAGCGAATGAGTGGGGAAAGGAGTGTAAGGAGAATATATGACGCAAATGTGAATGGTAGACGAAGTCGGGGAAGCCCGAGAAAGACATGGCACGACCAAGTGAATCAGATACTTGAGTCGGGCGACGTCAAGAGTCAGAATATTAGAAGAGCATGTATGAGACGATGTATGAATGTGAACGAAGCAAGGAGTGTGTACCAAGATCGAGTTGTTTGGCGGTCCGTCCTCTCTGCGTTCCCCTGCGGTGAAACGGCGTGATGGTTAGTTAGTTTCAATAATAATAGGCATTAATTAATTTGTAAATTTTGTGAGAAGGGATAGGAACATCGACCGTATGAAAAATTGTATTTAATTTATCTGTAGATATTTAAATTAACCGACATGACTAATTACTTTTTGCTAAAACCGAGATTCAAACCAGCGACTAGGTACAGTCAAGGTGCATACCGCTTTGCCGTGGTAGTTGTTGAACCTGCCTACATGCATACGTACTTCTACTTAGCATATCTTATCAAGTAAATTCACATATGTAATATTATTCTCCGAGTTGATTTATCTGAAATAGCGTTGGCAAAATTCGAGTAAAGACCGAATCAGCACACATTGGAATGAAGGTCGTAAATCTCTCCGACTTCTTGTGAAAAAATATGCAAATATCTCTTCTATCCTTTTTCCTGTCTGGCGGCTAACGAATATGAGATCTAAATGCCAATAGAGACAAGCCTGGTGAAGGAGTAATAATATTCGCAGGTAGAAAAATATGTTTTGAATGTTAATTTAATATTAATGTACAATATTTAACAATTTTAAATCGGTTAATAAAATGTAATTTGTGAGCCATGACGTTATTTTAAGTGTATAGCGATTATTTGTTTGCATTTAATAGAATTTGATAATATATTTTATTCGGAGGTATCATTAAGTTTAACATCCTAGTGAATGTTAATGTGGTCCTGAGGCTGAGAGCTCCATTGGAACCTCTCTTTTTGATACGTGTGTCATTAATGAAAAAGAGAGAGAAGTTGCAATGGTGTTATTAGCAGGGTATCATTAGCTAAATGGCTGTTTGACCGGATTCAACCAAAACCTTCCAATGTAAAAATGCCTAGATACTGATATCCAAGTTGCCGCTGTTGTGGATGATTTATTTCCTCAATTTATTATTCAAATAAACTTAGTAGCCAAATAGAAAAATTAAAATTATAATCTTTCGTTCGTGAAAAATTTACATACATAGATATTAAATACAAAATGAAACCATTTGCAAGTATGTCGAAGTACATCTAGGAAGACGTCTATGCTTGTAGCCCTAGATATACCAGTGGCTTGTGTCTAGATATTTATGAACAAACGAAGGCTTTGATTCAACCCCGGTAACCCCACAAACTTCGAACCCTGACGTGCTTCTGAACTACAGACTAAAATAAATCTTCTATCTAGTTAATGTACTTTCAGAAAAGAGCATGTCTAAACCTCAAATAGATTTATTTCTCTAAACGTTTATTGATCTAAAATTTTATAGATCTAAAAACACTGTTCTAGTGTGTTGTATTCTTTTAACCGATCGATATTTCGTCTCTTGTACCGACGTTTTTTGTGCGCGCCTGTAACGAAACAATGAATATTTATACACTATTAATATTTATTATGTAAATTCAATCTGCGAGGCGAACTCTAAATATCTTTAGAATTGCATTTGCATAATTATGTCGGATGCCCATCTTGAGAGGAATCGCGCCATCTTTACAGAGGAGATTTATTAACATAATCACGACTAAATCGTTTCATTTACAAAATTTATAACTCAAAGCTTTTATATTTTTAGGGAAGTTTCACATCTTTCAAGCGTATTAATTTAGTGCTTATTTATCACTGTTACTTAATACTTAATTTTTTTTTCTTACGTAAGTTTTTACGATCTACTGGCAGAAACAAAAGATGTATTTTTCTTATGTTTTCACAGAAAAAAATGTGTATTACGTTTAGCCATTTTTATTCGTGACAACATTTATTTGATTGGCAATCAAACCCACAACCAACTGGCTTGAAGTCGAATACGTAAATCACCACTCATCACCCTACGGGGTCCGTCCCATCCGCATAAATTTATTAAATTGCATCCATTCAGAAACACATAAACGTTTTTAAAAATGTTTTTTGTTAATAATCGACAAGATCAGAATCTTCCAAATTCCTGGTCATTGTACGTCAGATTACAACAGTAATTTGAATTGTTCGTAGTAATCATAATTAACACAAAGATATGGAATTATGGGATTTTTTAAGAGATTTTATTATTAACTGAGAAATTTTGTATATTTTTTTCTTTTCGGGAAAATTTTCGCAGATAAGATCTTTCCGTTTAGTAAAATCAGTCACATGAAAACGAATTTAAAAGAAATTGTCTTGTCTGTCATTAAAGAATTTAAAATATATATCTGAAAAATGTTAGCCTATGAAGAAAAGGGTTCCATGCCAACTGGGAATAATGTCAACTCTACACCTCCTTTAAAAGTCGTTAAAATCTATGAAAATAATAATTTTAAATTAGCCGATTACCCTAACCTAACATAACCTATTTAACCAATTTTTTTATATATTCTTTTTTATCACTCTAAATGACTTATCTGAGATCGTTCTGAGTTGGTTTCATTCCGAGTTGGCCGGTCACCGAAGAAAAGATCGCCTGCGTTGAGTATTGATCACATTTGTCTAACCATCAATCGGTTGCGGACCGTGTTCAATACAGAAAAATATATTACAGAATTTAAAAAAATGCAGATTACAGATAATATATTCAGTATTATATACCTACAATCCATGTTAAAGCGTTGTTAAAGAAATTAGTAGGTATGTAAGTTTAGTGCTTAGTTCGTTAATATAAAAAGTAAATGAGTTTAGAATTTAAATAAACTTCAAGTAAAAAGTAAGCTTCCGCGTGTAAAAGAGAATACTCGTAGATAGCTTACTTGACACACGTATATAATAAATATATCAATGTGAATCAATGTACCAACCTAATCTTATTTTAGATGCTTTCTTCTTGCCTCTAATGTTTGTTTGTTTTTCTTTCTTTCTGTTCTATAACTGTTTACATCCCAAGCTTCCTGTTTTGATCTGTCTGATTGTGTACATGCCACCAGATATAAGCAAGACTTCCTGTTTGCCTATTCACAGATTAAACAATAATGTACACATCCTACATAAATAATTTTCTTATTCTTCCATATTTTTTTATAATACTTCCCAAGAATTGGATTATTTTAAGATTTAAAAAATCGTTATTGAACTTGATTTCTTATCAAATTGAAGTCACATTAAATATCGCTGCTCACGTCACGTATATGACAACTTGACGATAGCATTTTACTCTCATTTTATTAATTTTAACTCGTTGTTTAGCAGGACATTTTGCACGGAGCCACATTTTTTATAATATAAAGGCCAATTACATATTTTTATGTTAATATTCTCACAACATATCCTTTGTTTTGCACTTCTGGGAATTCCGGGGAAACATGTATCTCTTGTTTATCAATGTATTAAAACAGCATCATTCCTCTCGCTATAATTGTTTGTCACCGCCACCCATCACATCTGCATTATCGGCTGCTCTTTGGACGGGGTTCGTACTCTAATGATACCCCCGGGGGCCGTGAGGACAAGTCATCCCCTGGGGGTAATCAACCCCTCCCTTTGCGGTGTCACCCCTTCCCCGTACAATAGCAGATGGTGGCATTTTATTTATTTGCCCGAATTCTAAATCTGGGATTGGAAGTGGGGCCGCACCCTAAGATTTGTGTTGATTTAGTGGCGTGATAGCAAACAATTGATTTGCGAGCAGCCTCTCGGCAAAATTCACTTAATTGAATAAATTATTTTACGTTAACAATAGGTAGCTCAACTTAAATACTTAACTAAGTTCATTTAACTTGGAAAGTTTAGTTACCTACAGAATTCTTATACGCAATGTATTTTATTTCTTAAATTCAGGTGCCTCCATTTTCATGACACATTATTTATTAATTATGCCACGATTTTACAAAACTTTATATTTTACATGATTTACTGTATGATTACAGACAACAAGACTTTTTAATGTTGACATAACAAAGATATAATAAAAAAACTTTTAGTAAAAGAACATAATACCAGGTAGATATAAAGTTACATTTAGATTTAAATAATATATAAAAAATAGAGAAAAGAGAAAGAAAAAATCAGAAACCAGTTTTTAAATTGCAGATGGTATAAAAACAATATTTCACAAAGCACTCCTTTTAGGGTGAATTGCCTATTTCAAAAAAATATATATATTTATAATTTAGTTTCACAATACATACTTTACAAGTAAACAATAAGAAGAAAATAAACATGCATGCAATCACTCCGATGATTTTGTAGCATAATTAGATGCATCACACAAATAATTGCCAATTATATATTGTATTTCATGGTGCTATGTAGTTATACGTCAAATTAACAATTAGATTCGTTCACAATGTAAAAAGAAGATTATTCCTCTTTACTAACACTCGGTAACATGAAAACTGTCAATATCCAATGGGCTTTAGTTTAGAAAAGTGACAGCTCTCCCAACTAACATGACCATTGGCAGGCTGTCGTGCAAATTGTAAACCTATCGTGCCGCTGCCTGAGGTAATTGTTAGGGACGAACAGATTAACTTGATTCATTATTGCTGGATGTATGACAACTACGGATATCAAAAAGTATACGGTCAGATGAGAAATCCTTTAAGAATATATTTAAACATTCCATGTCCGAATGATAGTAAATATTACAAATATAAACATCATTATACTTTCATTATATAAATATGTTTGAATATTTCAAATATGAAGAGGTAGACACTGGTAATCATTTCAAATTTAATTTTAACATTGTTAAACATTCCTAATACCCAAGTTCGTAGAAAATGCGATTAACAAAGTTAGCTCATATGGGGTTTTTTCGTCGGACCGCTTTCGAAATTTCGATCGCGTGACGTAGTTTGAAGTCCCAAAGCAAATGTTTTTTTTTCTTTTATCTGTATTGCAGTTAATTTAAATCTCCCAGTGGAACATGGACTTCAAGCTACGTCTCGAATTTTTAGCTAATCACCGCTCTATCCTCTCGATGAGCTAACCTTGTCGCATTTTCTATGAACCTTGCGTAATACCGATGAATTTTGTTAAATATTCCAAATTCGAATACAACTGCCCAAGGACATTTGGACTTTTTTATAACCGTGACGATTCACGATTACGGTACCGTGACGGCATAAAAATGCAATAAACATACGTTCCTTATCACAATAATGCTACAGCTCTTTCCAACGATGAGTTGCACAATGTACTTGGTTCTGTTTCCTCCAAAGGAATAATTTTCTTGCGTCTCTCACACACTGCACATTGACTTCTCCATAGACCCCTACAATACTACCAGCAGTGACGATAATTTTGAAAGTATGGAATATAGTTAGAAGGATAATATTGAAGTAAGAGTGAATACCAAAAATAAAAAATGTCAAATTTCAATGCGCTGGTGGTTTTGCTTTTGTTCTTAAACATATAATGCTGCAGCTCTTTCTTACACACTGTCGCAGCCGAATGCTACGACACGGGATTGTGGACTGTAAATCCCTTTTGTAAACGAAGAGACCATATATCGTGTTTTGAAGGCAGATCGAAGGAGAATCGGTATGACAGGAAATCTCCTACCTTTACGGCTTCTGAAGGCTGCTCCGTGTCACTTCTGCTATCACATATATTGCACAACATAGATTTTATGCACGACACTATTATATTTTATAAAAAGAAACGAAACTGCGATTATTTGCGACTACTTGCGATATTTTACGAGAACGAGTTGTGATCCATATCACTTCCGAAATGCAACTGATCACAAGTGGGTAATGCGCAGTTGGGTGTCAATATTGTTCATCATGTAGGTAAGCACATCTTCTTTTCCTGGTGGAGACTTTGAGGAAAGGAAGAAGAGAATGGATTACATGATGGAAGGAATAGAGGAATATGGATTAAGTTTTGTTTTTAAAAACTGTTTCAGAACCAAACACACACTAAGTAACAACAGTCGAAAATGAGACGAACGGTGAACGTATATCTGCACCTGTCCCCCCCGCCAAAGGAAATTTACAATTATTTTCATACATCTTCCTCAAACGTATAAAGAAAACAAAACGCAATTCCCGCCGCCGTAATAAGATATATCTATTTCCTCCAAATGAAAAAAGTAGTACTTTGGAGGTAACAGTCACCTGTATTTTGTGTGTCTCGTCTTTTGTCTCACTATTATTTAAAGTGTAAGAAAGAGATGCAGCCTTACAGCGCTAAGGGACGTATTATTGCCCTTTTTGCCGTCACCGTACCGTAAACATGGAACGTCATAACAATAAAATGAATGCGGTTTACTATCCCAAATATTAAAAAAAATAGCTAAACGTTTTAAATGTCAATACAGTTAAACGTTTCAGATATGAACATAGTTTGACAGAACCACATATTATATATTAACTATAATCCCGCAAATAGAGTCGACTCCTCGGAGTCTCAAACTAAGTAAGTAGATCAATATGTCTTTGAGCGTTTTTCAGGAGTTTTCCAACGCCGCCAAACTGGTCCCTAGGTGCCTGGTTTCGTTTTAACTTTTTACCCCAGTCTACAGCCGCAACGACTTTTAAACAGGGTACGTTAGGTTGTTAGCATGAAGTTTGAAATTTGTTTTTAAATGCAATCACGTGAAATTTCCATACATTTTTGCAACGTGTATTTAAAATTAACAGCCCACTCAAGATAGTGAATTGACTTCATGCAAAGCACAAGGCATAAACACGAAGTCCCATTCAATAATAATTTGCATGTTCAATTCTGTATAAAATTTCTACCTTTTATGATAATTTTACGAATATTATCTGAAGTTACTTTTTTTTAATCAAATCGATCTTTTTTATATTCAAAATTGGCGTAAAATGTTAATATTATAATGGTTATTGGAATCATCCATTTTACGGAATCAGATTCAGCACCCGCTATGTTTTCATCGTTTTTTAGAATGACTGGGGATTACTTTTTCAGTTATATCCATTATAAAATTTACCGACTACAGTTTGTTCCGGAGTTTAACTAAAAACTATAGCTCACTATTATTTCAATGTGAAGTAAGTGTGCATTTTATTGTAAAGCGGAAATATTTTGACCATCTGAAAAATGCGCCAAAATTCTGAAGAGTTTATTAATAAATTCAAAATAAAAAGATTTCTTTCTTTTAACCACTTTTAATGACCACAAAACCGACATGTTTCAAGAGCGATGCTCTCTTCCTCAGGGTTTACTAAAAATTAATTATAACAATAAACATAACTGTGTCAATGGAAAGGTAAGAGTGGAAAGGGAGGTAATTGAGGGCACAATTTACAAAGGGAACAGGTTCAGTAGTGGTTCATTTAAAAATATTTTCTGATTATTTATAATATTTAGATTTGAATTTACGCTTTTTCCAATTTTTCAATTTATCCAACTGAACGCTATTAAAATCATAATGTAATAATTCGATTCCGCTATTGAAGTCAAAAATGTGACTAGTCTCCAACAAATGATTGGCAAACTCCTGTTGGTAGAGAGCTTCGATCTCGAAACATGTCGGTTTTGTAGACATTAACGGTGATTAAAACAAAGAAATCTTTTAATTTTGAAATAAAATGGAGCCACAAAATAAATTGCTTTGTTTGGAGAATTAATTGCTTATTATAATTAATTTCTTATTTTTTTACATTTACTCCACACAGGAGGCCCTGAGGAAAATAATTTCCCTCGGGGCCTATGTCTTCTGGGATGCTGTGTGGAGGGTCTTTTTGAGGAGAGGAAGGAATGAACATTGATCTTGAAGAGACCCATGTTGTAGGAGGGAGGAAACACAGATGCCGGCAAAACGTTCCATAGCCGAGCTGTTGAACTCAAGAACGAGTCGAATAAACGACCCGTTCTCATATGACAAATGTCAACCGTGTACATATGTTGGGCACGCTTTTGGCCTGTCTCCCGACTATGCACCGGTGCCGAAGGGATCAATGACGCTAGTTTCTCAGAGCATCTTCCATTGAAATACCGGTAGAACATGGATAGCATTCCCACCCGACGCCTGTGCTCTAAAGATTGCAATCCGTTCGTTAAGATGGGAGAATCTATCAAACGGACCGCCCGTTTCTGCACAGACCCGACGGCATTTTTCAAGTATTTTGGAGCTCCAGACCAGAGGTGGCTGCCAAATTCAATCGTGGGGCGCACTTGCGATTTGTACAGGGTTAGCAGTTGTGTACTATTAAAGTATCTGCGGGCCCTGTACAGTACGCCCAGTATGCTATTTTAATTTGATAATAGTAACAATAAATTGATTCAGATTAAAACTAATTTAGTTTTCCAGTAAAGGAACCCCGTTATTTTTGTTCATTTTATTTATTATTATTTCTACTTGCTAAACGCCTTCAAGTAACTTGTCAGCAGTACCTTCATAATTTGTATGCAAACATCCACCCTTGTTTACTGTATTTTGTTATTCTTGTTTAAGGTAGTTGGAATGTTCGAGAGTAAATTTTGTTTAATTTAGAAGCGTCTTTATATTACACAATGGTAGCTGTCGTGTCATTCTGACGTTAAAATTGTTCATTAGGGGAGGGGGCTTTCGTTAGATATTGATTAGTATTCGTCTGGTGCATAAATATCTCCCCGCAATAATAAGTAGGTAGTTTTTGTTTTGTAAAACAGTTCTGTTTCGCAATAAACTAAACAATCTATTACTTTCCTTTGGACGTATTTAAATACCTACCTACTCGTTTTCCCGTCAATAGAAAGTGATAAAATGTACCTACGTTATTCATTTTTGAAATGAAACCAATTTGATGTCATTTTATATCCATTACTGCTGAGTGAAGTAAGCTTTTATGTAGATAATAGCCACCCTTCGCATTAAGGTACAAAATGTTTATACGTTCACTTTGAGTGGAACTTCCCTATATGCCGTATATTACATATTTAATTACTTCAATCGCTCAGCCTTACATTACGAACATCGAAATACTTTTAAAACGGATATTATTATCGGAAGAGATTACTTAGCGAAAGCGATTTACGTGAAAATATGTTTTGTAAATTACTGCTTTTGCCAGCGAACATCCTGCGTGTATCGAACAACAGCAATAACTCATCTAATTGCTGACAAAACCGCCCATACATCTCCTTATCTGTCCGATGTTTTTGTCATACAGATTTGTTAGCCATTAATCGTCAAACTGTCTGTAAAAATGTTTTGACTTTTTAACAATATTGTTACTTATAAGCTGCTCAACGCCTCCGAAGTTGATCTTACGCTACCTAAAAATTTCTGGAGAAAGAGAGATTTAACTGGTAATATTTCAATCAGACCATTACTTGTAATTACGTGTAAATCCATACTGGATGATGATCATTCATCGTGCTTGTCAGTTTAGGCCAGAGGTTCCCAAACTTTTTTTTCACGTGGACCACTTTCCAAAATTTTAGTGGTTTCGGTAGACCCCCTGCTGCAAGATTTCTACCACATTCCTAAAACTCGACACGCGTTGTACTGAATATAACGCTTGAGTTGTGGTCTCACAACGAGGGGTGGGGTAATGTGATATGAGATGGGGGGCGGGATGGGATATGGGCACGGTATGGGTCTCAAAATGACCATTTTTCACCGAAATACTATTGTACTATCTGCCTACATTGATAGGTAAAGCCAAGCCAACATTTTTGTTCTTTATTATCGAAACCATCAGGCTTATTCTCTATCTTTTGTGGGATCGTTATCGAGATAACGAACGTGATCTCCTGACAGATTTGTGTGATTTATTTGCTTTTTCTATGTACAACGTACATTCAATGAATAAAAATCATGCATTCTTGCAGGAATTTATGTTTAAAACGATCTGCAGATAAATTTTCGTGGACCCCCACTTACAACTTGTGGACCCCCATTTTTTTATCACGTCTACGTGGACCCCCGTCGAGTCTCCCGTGGACCCCTGGGGGTCCACCTGGACCACTTTGGGAATCACTGGTTTAGGCGAATCGTAAACAGCATTTGTCACACAGGTTTAAACTTTACCGATTAACTGGCACTAGTAGTTTATGGTGACGTTCTTCCGCAAGCCGCAATGGTTTTCCGATCGAATAATAATTAACGATCAAACTTACCCCAGAATACCTGATCCCGCGGCTCACTTCCGCCGGTCATATCTGTTATTGCTTATCAATTATTGTGGCGGGCAAATATTGCCGCGCGAATTCCAGCGTTTCCACTATTTTGCACTAATTGGTTTCGCCGGCTTTGATGTTGGTAGCACAGAATAAAAAAAAACCGTTTTCAACAACCCGTCGTAAACAATTTTCTGTTCATGAATATATTTTTTTTTTATTAGTTCGACAATGTTTTTACTATCTTGTGCTATTGGATATTATCAAGGATGAGCAGCCGGCCAGGAAGCTTTGAGATAACGTCTATCACTTTTTTTTTCAAATTCTCTATTTATTTTTGATTGCACAAACTGATGTTTATTTTTTTTTCAAATTTTAATACGCCCATCGGGCTTTTACATTGGATACATGAAACTATTCCAATTTTTTTCACTAATATTTTTAGTAATAAGCGATGGTTGCATGAAATAATTGTAATGATTTACAAGCGGATCATGGCATGTATAAAAATATGACGTGATCCGAAATCTCTACATATTATAAATCAAAGTCCTCCGCCGCGTCTGTCTGTTTGCGATAAACTCAAAACTACTGAACGGATTTTCATACGGTTTTCGCCAATAGATAGAATGATTTATGAGGAAGGTTCATGTATATAATTTGTCAAATTGTGTAAATTGGTTGAAATATATAATTAAAGGAGAATGTCTGTTTGTGGTGGACGAGCGGGCTGGCAAGCGGGCGGTGTGGATTCGATTTATTTGCAAATTAACAGATGGCGGTGTGAGTTAAAAGTAAAAATTTGAAAGTTAAAAGGTTAAAAGTTAAAGTTAAAAGTTGTAACCCTCCAGTAGATGGCGTTGTATTTCGTTAGTCACAGCAACGCGTGGCCGGATCAGCTAGTTACTTATATTTTGACATGAAAAAATATATATCATTTTCCTACCTAGTAGGTGTAGGTACCATACTATTCTGGGAATGTTCAAGTTCGTTGATACCGCCTGATTATACACAAAAACAAATCGTTTCTATCCTAGTCCTGGTAATTTCAAAGTTTGAACCTCGCTAGAACACTTTAGTCGTTGTGATGGAGACTTCGAAACTCTGCTTAAGTTAAGATTTTAGATTCTACAATTTCTACACACACACACGACTGAAGGTTCACACTCCAAATAGAAGACGAGATTCCAGCGTCCTCGTACCAGGAGCACATACACGGCGGGAGGTAGAAGATACATAATATTCAGCAAGTACTCATTACATCCAGCAAACATCTCGCCCAACTTTTCAACCGTCATCCAGGTAGAAATGGAACTTGTTTCAACTCGAAGATTTTGAAACCCCAATGTTGCACATTCATGCCAGTTATAGTTGGCTAAGGAGAAGCTATACTCGTAGAAATGTTATTATGACTGTGATCAAATTTGGTAATGCCCTTCTGTATGCCAAGTCAACACTTGTTTCAGCCAAATTGTATGAGTTGATTCAATAGCGCGCCCGCTTAGAGGCGTAATGCAAATGGTGAACAGCCAACCTGGACTGCAGTTTAATGCCACGAAGACATAGAAGATTTGTATCATCTAAGCTTTGGAACATATATGAAAGAACAGTCACATAAAGTTACTCTTTTGTATTCCAGTGATATTTTCAGTTGTTCTCTTATTTCATTTGTGTATTAAATACTGAATGAACCCCACTCGTATCGATCGGAAACACGACACCACCCAACATCCATAATTTATTGCATTCAAAATATTATTTTGGCATATCTATGGATAATATTATGCTGTAGGTTAGGAAAGCGCCATGAAACTCGACGGTCTGCTCGTGAAATATTCCTATCAATAGTTGCTTTTCCCTCCCTCCTCTTCTCAAAATCAGACCGCATCGCGCCATACTCCTCTATTCTAGGTATGAATACTGCTAGACAAACCCAGACCAGGTGTACAGTAGGGGAAACCGGGACAATCGAGGAGAGGGAACTATTCAGGTGGAGTTTTGGGGTTGGAATTGTGGGGCACACATTTGAGCCAAGTCCCCTCCCCCGTCCCCGCCGATCATTTTAGTGCCGTAGATAAAGGCGGTCACTAATTTGATCAGCGGTGCAAGTCAGCTCGGTCATACGGCGCAAACTTTGGCCAATTACAAGGATAAAGTTTATAGCCTGCGCCAGTATTTCCGTTTGCCGGCTTGTCGCAATCCCTTTACAAATCCCCTGCAATTGTGCTCGTTATGCCGCCAATTTCTCGAATCCTTAATTTATTGCTGACAATCTAGCGTTTAAGTAATTATTATCGGATTATAAAGGTGTTGAGAACCTGATTAAAACGATTGCCATAAATTTATTCACTTGTACATAAAGAGCTGGCGTTGAGAATTGCCTGGAAAGTTATTGGAATGTATTTTTTAAAAATGGTAGTGGTAGAAATCAGTGAAAAACTGACGGATATTGTAAATGCAATCTGGAACATGCACCGCCCACAATTCTTAAAACAAGTCCAATACACCGTAGGTGTAGGCACGATTTATTATAATATAATCGTACATATCGTGCAATTCCCGGTGTTAAAACGACTCAATTTGTCAATTAGGAAAGGATGCTGTGATCCAGATGTTAACTTTTAACTTTTTTCCACACAATGCTAACAATATTTTCTGCATTTTTGCTGCATTACATGCTTAGAGTTTTGTTACACCATTTTTCTTTTTGTAGGTAGTTACAAGATCAAATCTGTATTTCTCATTTGGGCATAATTCCTATCTGGGTCGGTACTTGACCGTGCATTGTTTTGTAAGTTGAAAGCAAAGAAGCAATCTTCCCGTAATCCGCCCCCTCGAACATCCATCGTATAAATTGCGGTGGTTTTCTCAGCCACCGAACTTTTACGGTTTGCGTACTGATGAAATGTTGGCATCTTCCTTTCCTGCGCCCTATCTTTCTTAGATCATAAAGCAAACCTTTCGCCTTATCTCTTTCAGTGCGGATTTCGTAAGTATTTTATAACACGTCCGCACCTTTGTGTGTCTTTGTTGATCCCCTCAAATAACGCAACCCACATTTCTTATCTCGGCCTTCATCGCACCAACACAACGAGGAAGCGATGAAAGTCAGACCCAACTAAGCTTCTCACCCCCAACAAGTTCGAGGAATGATTAATAAGCGCGACGGGAAAGTTTCTAAAATGTCTAAAAGAGACGATTCACCCTGTGCCACGGCGCACCCCGCTCTCCTCTCCGCTCATCACCTCCTGCCTCCCGTCTGTGACGTCACGAGGATATTATGTATTTTAAGTCGGTTCATATTTCGAATAAATTTGCAGTTAACTCCAGACCATTGAATTCGCTGAGCTTGCATGGAGTTCTTAAGTGTTTTCAGCCCAGGTCGGGAATAACTGCTCGAGTTCGTTACATTCGGAATATGAACGAGTACGAGTACGAGTCGCCGTCTTATTGCTCCAAGTTTCTCAGTAATGCTGTCTTCGCTTATATTATTATAATGATCTTCCCTTATTACTTAACTTTGGAAATTTCGATTAGTATACGAATTTTAGTGTTTTCTTTAGTAAGTCGTTGCGACCGTAGTGTGTAAATTGTTATTTTGTTTTATTAAAAAGACAATTTACTTAGTTTAAAACACTTTAATTATATATACACAATCTACATGTTTCGTGAAGAATGTGCACATTATCAGGAGTAAATGTAGGTATAATAAAGTTTAAAAATATATAGATCTCCTATGGAGAGGAGGGGATAGAAGGAAGGGGGGGGTAAGAAAGAGTAGGAGAATTTATTTAGAATTGGTGATTACAATGTCATTGAAGGGAAAGACCGGTTAAGTGGGAAAATGTTTAAAAGAGGGTTTATAAAAAAAAAATTGCTTATTAATAATATCTGCTTAGAGCCTAGAGCGAATATACTCGTTGAAACCCTTTTGTTATAATGTAAAATTGCGCATTTTATTTAATTATCCCCTTACAAAACTACATATTAAAAGTTGGGTCATATTGAGGTAAGAGTCAAATCCCAACACTGGAAAAAATTGGAAAGGGCACTACTACTACTCAATAAGGATATAAACTCATTGAGTGAACTGATAACACTAGGGACACTGCCACCTCAGAATACATCACACACTGCTATTGGAAGTGGAAGACACCAATAAATGCAGGAAATGTGAAGAGGATGAGAGCACAAGAGAACCTGGCAACACTCTCAACAGTTTCAACATGGCGATTTCTTTGACATTACCATTTTTTCTTACTTATGAAATTTCTAAATTATTAATCTGCGATGCCTTATCACCCAACCTAAATTTTTATCAAAAGTTTGACAATTTTTCAATAAATGATCTGCGAACTCAGATCACTATTGCCATTTAAATCTCTGAGATGTTCTTTAACTCTTACTTCAAAGTTTCTATTAGTTTCACTTATACTTAACTCAGTAGTTTGGTCCCCAACCTACAAAATTCACATCAATAACATAGAGCGAATTCAAAAAAAAATTCTGCGTTTTATCAATTTTAAATTAAATATCCCAGTAGAAGACTTGAAATACGATTACCTATTAAATATTCCCAAAATACATACACTAGAAGACAGACGTAAAATAAACGACTTAACATTTTTATTCAAAATACTTAACTCTAAATTCGACTGTTGTGAATTCTTGCAACTCATTAACTTACGAATACCCACAGTAACAACACGACAAAATACAATATTCTATAGCAGCATTCATAAGCGTAACTACATTGCCCACTCTCCGATACAACGACTTCACACCATGGGGAATAAGTACTTGGGTGATGTTGACATTTTCAATATTAACTTGGCGAGTTTTGTGGATCATCTAAAAAATTTATTTCAACACTATCACTAAACACATCTTGTAAACCAATAAAATAGCTGTATTTCTCTGTTTATGTTTATGTGTTTGTATGACTTGTTGTATGACTTTTATCTAATGTAGTTTTATTTGTATTATTTCCTTAGTTTCAAAGTATCTGTCAAATTAAAATTACACTACAAATCATGTAAAAGCCCTCTGGGCGTCAAATAAATAAATAAATAAAATAAATAAGAAACTACAATCCTTACAATTGAATTTATAAATTTCTGATTTTTTTTGTTTTATCTTTGTTAAGTATATATTTCTTCAGTTTGTTATTCGTAATACGTGAAGCAAAAACTTTGTACCCCTTTTTACGAAAATTTCGCAGACGGAGGAGTATGAAATTTCTCACACTTATAGTTTATATAGAGAAGGAGTGCATAATGCAAATATATTTTTTTTAAATTATGCATAAAAAATTCATAAAATAAAAAAACATTGCACATTAAATTAATTATTATGGTCGAATTTCGACCATTGGGCGACCACGTTCGTATAAAACGCCGAAATTATTTCAAAAATTATTATTGTTGCACTGTTAACTGGAATTGTATAATAGTATAGGATAAAGGAAATAGTGTATAGGAAAGACCAAGGTATGGAATGAAAAATGGATGACCAATCACCATTGTATCTCTGCGAAGGAGCACTCAACACTATCACAATATAATTTCACTGCTATACCTCAAGTAATTACCACAACAACAAAAAGAATGAGTACCAAACGATATTATTTATTTCCAAGATGATTATTTTTTTTCTTTTTATTTAAAAGCAAAATTATGTACACGAAAAACACCAAAAACTTGCTTTCAAAGTAGTCTCAATCCGTCTTCTGTTTCAATAATTTGCAAAACAAATCCACTCGAATTTGCACTATTTTTCTTGTCATTGTTCTAAATCTCAAATACTCTTCCGCAAGGTGATAGTTGGGTGAGCACCGGTAGGAACTAAGCATGCTCTCATTTCAAAACCAAAAAATATCATTTTGTAACCATCCATAATTTAAGTTTACTTAGGTGTGACTGGAAGCACCTTTCTGTAAATTCCTACGTCCTTGTTCCTTTTTTTTGTTTTTTCTTGTTGTTTGTTCTACTTTTGTTTTCTTTTATTTATTTATTTCGACATATACGGCACCATGTGCCACTAACATAATAAACTTAGAAATAGTACAACAAACAATAATAACACATATATAAATATTTATATAAAGTAAAGTATAAAACATAAAGTATAGAGTAAGTTTTAAGTAAAAATAAAAAGTTAAAATTAAGAAATAAAACAATAAAAAGCAATGTGTAGAAACATAAGATATCTTGAAAAGGTACAAGTTTTAAATATAAAAAGTTATAAAGACTAAGAAATTCTCTTAGGAGCAAAAAATAAAATAAATTAAAAATAAAATAATTAATAGGTAGGTATTATGTTAACCGGTATGATATATTTTACAAATACGAATATCTATGATTTCTAATGCATTAATTAATCTGAATGCAAGTACTGGTAGGCATTTTATGTTTACATGATGTATTGTGTTTACGTTGGACTAGCAGATAAATTTTGCTTAATGCATCTTTTGTATGAGGCCAGATTACCGGCGTGGTCGATATATGCGTATTCATTTCCTAAATAAAGTAAGCAAGCAATTTATGATCGAATTTTGTTCTGCATTGGTGCTATTATTGTTTTAATGAAAAGGTGTTTTGAGTCTAGTTGGTTTTATGTACTGTATTGTATGTGAAACTTATATTTTTGATATCAAAGTACCTACATATGTAAAATTGTACCTATCACCTATTATCTCCCACTTATTAAGCGTAAGTTCCTCCCGTCCTAAAATGAGTTTTGCAACTCATCGGTATTGCTCTTGCAAGAAATAAAAAGGGTGCAGAAAGTTATAAAAATATCTGTTGACTATTGAGCACGTTTAATCCCTTTACGGAGCTTTAGTAGAAAAATGTGTGAATTTGATGGTGACCCACCCTTTGGCCTAGTAAGCCTCCACCCCAAGGTTTGCTACGCCGCCGAGGCCGCCCCTGCAGGCGCGGTCCTTTGTGCCGTGATTCTAATTTACATCCCTCGCCACGTGGCGCCGCCGGCGGAAATATTATTACGTCACTGCTGTTATGTTTCTTGGTAATGCGGACCAGCAATAATAAAGAAAGCCCAGAAATTCTGTGACATTTTATTCTTACTGCTGACGAAAGTGTGAATATCTCCCAATTTTTATTTTATTTTATATTGCTATACGAGTCGCCAACTGCCCAAGTCAGCAAGACAGGACTTAGGGAAAGTTGGGAAGCTGAAGAAATTGGGGGAAGATTAGAAGATGGAAAATAGGAAGATTGGAAAGTACCTGAGGGGAAATTCTACTTGAGGTTACGGTTCTACTTGAGGATAAGGAATTGTCCCTAACCTTTAAATTGATGACTTTTTCGTTGCCATCCGAGAGAACATGAATATCAGTTAATGAAATCTCGTTATTTTTCAGATTTATTATTTTTATTATTAATAATTCTGCAGTTATCCAAGAGAACTCAAATCGCAGTTAACGTCAATAATTTTAAGGTTAAGGACAATTCCTTATCTTTAAGTGGAACGTTTGCGCGGCCCCTTTCGGCCCGTTTCATACAAATCTTATTTCTGGATTTGAAAACAGAATACCCAACCAAAATGAAAAATTATTTTTGTAATCAAAAGACATATTAAATATATAGTACGGATGTGAGCTACTTTATTTATTTTTGCTTTAAATTATAAGATATAGGCCATTAAAAATTTTTGTGTTTCATGATTCTAGAGCAACTTAGGCAATTATTTGTGAGTAAATGAAAAACAAAAAAAAATTATTTTACTATTTTTATTTTTAAAATACAATGAAATATAAAAAAAAAAACACCGTTCGAAATGCATTTTTTGGGTAGTAATTTAAATATATAGACAAATTTTTGTTCCGCCGTAAATATTTGTATTTTAATTTTAGACCCATCAAAATGATTTTTTTTTTATTAATTTTTATTTTTTGTTTTATATTTCATTATATTTTTATGAAGTAAAATTATTTTTTTATTATTTTTCATTTACTCACAAATAATTTCCCAAATTTCCTCTAAAATCATGAAATATTAAAATCTTTAATTGCCTTTATCTTATAATTAAATAAATAAAGTAGCTCACATCCGCACTAGATATTTGTTATACCTTTTGATTACGAAAATTATTTTTCAGTTTGGTTGGGTATTTTGATCTCAAATCCAGAATTAAGATTTGTATGAGATGGGCCGAAATGGGCCGCGCATGCGTTTCTCTAAAGGCGGCACAATAACCTAATTATACCAATAAGCTCAAGTCTCACATTTTAATTAATTCCGATGAATTCGTAACCATAATAACTGTTTTTTTCAAACCGATCCCCGGGGATATAAGTTATTTATATTTAAAATTAATAAAAACAATACCCTACCTTTATTATATTCTACATACAACGGTTTGAAAATTTTATAACCCGTTTTTTTCAACTATAAATTTAGCGGTAACCACGAGATTTCATTTTTATAGAATTTCTGTGAATTAATAAATTTCGGAGGGATTCGTTTAAAAACATCTAAAATATTAGTAACATGTTCATCAGAATTAATTAAAATAAAGATCAAGTTTCCATTCCTGTCAGGGCAAATTCTACTGTAGGACCAATGACCATCCAAATTATTTTAGAGGGTTTGTTAGGATAAATTCGATAGTAGGTCCATCGAATCACTGGGATCGCGCGTCGCGTTACTTACGTCGTTAAGATTCTGACTATATCTTAGGTTATTGTATAGTCTTAAGTAGAGACGGAATTTCCCCCTTGACTCTCAGATTTGGACTTAGAGCCATTTAAAACAGCTTTTATATTTTTGATGATTGTCTCTGACCAAGACGATATTTAGTGTCTTTCACTTGGTTATGAAGCGAAAACGAGACGAAAAGGAGTATTTTTAATTAAAATCTCTTTGTAAAATTGAGTAGAAGTAGAAGAAAAAAATTATAGTATCATTAAGTTTACAGTTAAACATTCACGATCTAAGAATTCTATATTTCCCGTCCTATTCTAAAGCTTTTTTCCCCCGTTCATAAATTAATCTCATTTCATCATCGAGATTTACACTACCTTTGTGCATGGATTTCCTAGAAAGCTTGCGATCTTCCCGCCGTATTTATCTGGACAAACAATTTTTCATCGACAAGTCTGCAACAAACTGAAAATCACTTTTTACCCGTTATCCTTTCAACTCGCCAGTTTTTATTTTTTCTCGACATGTTCTCGGCCTGATCTGGGGCTATACGAATTTTACATAACTCGAGAGAAAACAATTTCTCCAGCCCTTTGCCTTCAATGTTTTCTCTAAAATTCAACCCGCTCCGGCTAGTAGCCCACCAAGTCTGGACATTGGAGTAACAAAACCCTAACAAATACCCCCGCTTTATTTTCGCGTCTATAGTATTTCGCGGACTTTTTCAATTTCCTATTTCATATTTAACTTCCGTGTGAGTTCTGGTCTATCTTTTTTGCATGGTGGAAGGAAAGTTGGAGCTTGAAACTCAGGCCGTGGGCTATATTCCGCCTCGTGTGAGAAGCTCAAAGTATCCGTAGGGGTTAGGGGATACCACGTCCTGAACCCGGGTTTGATCAGGGACTTCGATTGTGTAAGTTTTCAAATAAGCGTTTCCGTTAGAAACCATTTTCACCCACTTGTTTTCATATTTAGACGTTTTTCATTGGGTCTTTACTTTATTTGCATTTAATAAAAGATTGCAGAAGCCAATCAAATAAATTTCGTTCATAATATTATTTTGTTTCATCGGTTTTTAATCAAATTACATATGGTGACGTGACCAGTGGCTGAGAACTCACTAGGCAACCTGGAGGAGCCAATGCATGCAGCCAGGGAGCAGCCATATAGATTGAATACATTTTCATGCAAATTTGAAGATCATAGCAGCCTGGCTGTGGGAGTCTTTCTGTCTAGTGCGCGCGTAGCCGGGCAACACAAATAAATGGGTCAGGATAACTCCGTATTGAATATGCTTGAAATGTCGAATACTTGGAGATAGAACGTATACAGCCTTACTAATAAATAAAACACCTAACGACCATTAAACGGTGACCGTTAAACGATATATCTGCAACTTCAGTAATAAGATAATGACGTTTTTATGTTGGCTGCATTGAACTTCGTAGATTACTCGTGGGAAAATTTCTGTTGTGACATGTGGTATTTTACGAGTAATTCATAAAATGTTTTTATTCCATTTTTGCATTATAATGACCAATTAATTTTATATTATGATAATGACCAGTTAATTTTATATTGGTATAATTGACCGCAATTGCTATTATTTTCGTTATTTTTGTCGGTTTTAGTGCTTTCGTAATGTCATGTTGTTACTTAATTTTGTTAACATAAAAATACTGGTTATTTCAGATAAATTATTTTTAATCTGGTTGGGTTTTTTTTACATAAATACCGCAGAAGAATCCCAACTGCTCCCGTCTGGAGCCAGTGAGACTATGGCATTCCCAATTGGGGTATGTGGGGAGGGGAAGGAGATGTGGAAAAAGAAGGTAGGAAGGACCTGGCTATTCAGATCTGGTCACCAAACACGGCTAAAGCCATTTCAAGCAACGTTTCAATTCTGAACGGTGGTCTTACACCAGGGCAATACTGGGTATCTACTGAAGGCGATACTGAGGGCATCTTCCACTCTGGAACGTGCCGCAAATGTACTACATATTATTATAAATGAAGAAATTGTGACAAAACACAAATTAATCAAAAAAAAAAAAATTGCCACGCCGGGATTCGATCCCGCGACCTTCGGAATGCGAGTCAGGAGCCTTACCACTGGACTACGCCGGCCGTCAGATAATCCGTTTAATAAAGCTTTCGTAAAAGTAATGTTCTTTAATAACATAAATGTCTTGTGCGTTTATAAATAAATACCAAATTCGAGCTATTATTTAAATTGTGAAAAAATTAATAAAAATGCCAGATTTTTTCAGTTACTCTCTTGGAATAATTGTTACATTTTTTACAATTTTTAATTCTATGAACGAGAAAAAAGGGAAGTAACACTTTTCTTTTTAAAATTCATTAAATAAAAGGACTGTGTTTTTTAATTTTAAATTTTCCGAAGTTTTTCGCCGTTTTAATAATTTCTGAACGAATTTTGGAATTTTTCCAACGTATTTTAAATTTCTTTTATATTTCTTATTTTTGAAGATGTCGTAAAAACAAATACCTTTAAAAGATAAAATTACCTTTTAGATTTTGTATCTGAAATATACTTTTGTGTTTAAAAAGTACAGTATTTTATGCTTTAAACGTGAAAAAAGTTAAACAAAGTCTTACCGTAAACATATTCTATTAATAAAACAAGCATATATACAATAGATAAACAACCCCCTCTGGCTGTGTAAGCAATGTATATATTTTTCCATGAACAATTTTAATGTTGCCGAGCTATTTTTGCAAAACATTACCCTATACTGGCCTCCGGATAAAAATGGACGGGTATTTTGATTGTGCCGAAAGACATAAGTTCACAACGACCTAACTCGAAGTGTTTAATTAATTACAAAACATTGTAGATTTTTTTCTCTATTTTCTTATGTATAAAATATGTACTTGCACCTATTAGCCAAGTTATCTTACATCATTTTGATTTGAATCGGTAGGTACCCAAAGCAGTATTCAGCAGAACAATACGGTTCATAATCACGTACGTACATATCTATTACGCAATGTATCCTATTAGATGACACGTGACAATCAAACGTGATATAGTGCCACTGCAAAGCCTTGGTACTCCTATGACCACCCCTCCTCCAACAGTAGCGAACCTTTCCTTGCCACCCGACAGATTCTTAAATGTATTCCATTTACTCAAAACTTGCCAACTAATAATAAGGAATTTTCCTACAATCTTGTTTCTACTAATCAATCCCTACAATTTTCCCTGGAATCCCTGGAATTTTCCTACAATCTTGTTTCTTCTAATCCTACAATTCTGTTCAACTTGTAGCAGCTTCTGAAGGCAACATTATTAGTTTATGTCCATTTCTCCAATTTGATGTGTTACGTCACGTTCTACGATTTTGCATCAGCTTGCTTCACCATTGTTGTTATTCTATTCACAGAATCGTCTTGATCGGATCCAAATGTCACCGTTTAGATATGTCGTTTTTATAATCATTTTTCGGAATCGACCTTTTCAAGCCACTTTTCACTCAGTCACTTTTTCTTCAGAGATTTTTTGTCACCTAAATACGCCTTAAATTTGAATTCTTTTTCTACGTCGTTGTTTAAGAGCCCGAGAGGGATTTTTAAATTTTTTTCAATATTTTGCGTGTTTTCAAAGTCACCTGTGCACGTAACAGCACATTAAAAAAAATATTTGTCATCATTTTTCATTAGATGCATGTATGATGTATTCCACCTGTTTAATTAAAATATTAACTAAAAAAGTAATTTGTACTTTAAAACTGTTTATAAAATAGCAGTTTTCGATAAATCGTCAATCGACCCCCTGATTTTTTTCCATTTGTAATCGTATACAATATTAAAAAGATATATAAAAAATATTTTTTAATAGAAAATATCTGTACTTATACCACCTGTTTTGCATATTTTTATAATGAAGCTTAATTATGGCGTATTTAAATTTTTTACACTACGTAAATCAGCGTACTTTAAAATCATTTTTTTGTACTAAAAAACAAGTTTTTCTGTAAAATAAAAATATTTCCCAGTAAAACAGTACTTTAACTATAAAATGTAAACACTAATATCAACAAATTTATTGATTTATTTGATTATATTCAATTTTCTTGTGCAACCAAAATACATTTAAACTGTGGTTTCTTAGATCTTCTGGTCATTACGCGGAAGTCTGTCCGCTCGGACGGTCGTCCGTGACGCTCTGTTCCGTGAAGATGTATTGAAAAACATGAGAGTATTAGTTATTAAGATATAATACATATAGACTAACTAAATCAAATCAAAACGTATAATCTTTTCGTGTAATTTGAAGAAAACATGTCAAAAAAGACTTCGAAAACGTGCGTAGAAAGGGGACGAACGATCATGTGCTTAAACTTTTTCACATATAACCCGTTTATCATCTAAAAAAAAATATTTCAAAAGGGAATGGATAACGAAAGTTGCGAGGGCACGAAACGGTCCTACACATTGTACCTTCTGATATGTTGGCTATTTATGCGCGCTTTCTTTAAACAGGGTCCCTTAAAATATTCTCAAACAGAACACGTAAAAAGGGACAAGATATCCAAGACGCGGGCGTTGAAATGATTGTACCTTCTCACATATTGTCTTCAAACGTGTAGCTTCGCACAGGGTACCTTGATTTTAATATTGTCATCGCTCAAAACAACAAAGCAAGTTTTAATTGTATTGTGGTCTCTTTCCCTAGCGCGTCGCTATGGGCTTGTGAGAGCGAGACGTCAGTATATACCTCATATATTATTGAAACCATAAAATATATCGGGTAGATATCATATTTCGTTCTACAAAAGTTTAAGGGCTATGCAAATGAATGATTAATTATTATAATCATTTAAGTATTTAATCTAGCTATTATCGTGGCGATTCAAAGAAAAAAATATTAACTTATTCTATAATCACCAATTCACTTTGCTTAATAAGTTTTTTGTATTTTTTTTCAGGATAAAAATTTAAATATGGGAAACTCCATGTTACCAAGTTCGATACCTATATGTGTTTGGTGTTTGGACCTCAAATAAGATTCCATTGAAGGTTGAAACTATAAGAAGAGACGATTATTTCTTTAACTTTAAAATGTTAAAACGCCTTCAAAATTTCTACTTTGATTGCTACTTGCCAGAAATAATTGACCAGAGGTATGAGAGAGGCATGGAAATAAGAAATCCTCCTTATATAGAGGAAGCAATTCTTTCCAAAAAAATTACCCTTAATAAAATCGCATGAATGGCGTCTGTGACATTATTGGTTTTCTGATTCTATTTTTCTTATGCTTGTACTACCAAAACGTTTTTATTGTATAGATTTTTATTTTGTTTAGATGTGAATTTCTTGTGTGGTAAGCGCCAAACTTAATGCCTACCTGACGTTGATACAGAAAACGTCGCAATAAGCGGGTTTAAGGAACGAAACCCGGCAAGCCTCCCTGCCCACGTCTTTCTCTGTCGCACGTACTCGTATGTTTTTTCTTTCTCTTTTGCTGTCACTGTATCTGCGCAATAATAGATCGTATCAATTTCAGGTCGACATTTAAGTTTGGCGCGTACTGTACCTAAACTATGTACCATTTTGTAACACTGTGCAAAACAAGTGCATTATCTACCTAATACCGGCAATTTACATTCGGTCTATTACCCTGTATTATGTTCCTAATGAGAAAAAAACTATTTTTTCATTGGTACAACTATATAATTTATTGTAAAATTTTAATGTTTGTTAAATACCGCTAGGACATTAATAGAACTAAATTAATAAATAATTTCCAACCAGGGATACACATTATTCTCCTTTTTTTTGTTGAATAATTCTTACCTATCAAATTTTGGAAGAATTTTTAATATTATGTTTTTATTCATATGCCTAAAAAGTGATATAATAAATCATTAGTATATTGCGAACATAGGAAGATACCTTTATTTCGTAGGAAATGTTAAAAATTATACATAACAAAAAACATACTAAAATCATGGTTATGTATTGAAGCTTGTGTTTTTTTTAAAGTCATAAAACTATTTTATTCTATTCTGCAAAAAACATAAACTTTTAAATAAATAAATGTATTTTTCAAATGTGTTTTATATTTCCATGTTTTGACAGCCCTCAAAATTGGCATAGGCACCAGTCCTAGACAGTGCCAGACGCTCGTAACTGCAGGTGTTCAGGGATAAAAGTTGATAGAAAAATTCCCAATATTTATGGAAAAATACTTTACATGGGAATATTATTAACATAAAAAATATATCAATACCCCTCTTATTTTAACTTCATATTGAGAAGAAGTAGATTTTATAAAACTTTTTGACATTTATATTTTTAACGTTTAAAAACAACATTAAATGTTGTGTTATTTATTAACCAGTAAACAACTCCCTATTTAATTCTAAAATCATACTATTTGAATCTTGGATATCCGTTAGTCTTAGATTATTATTAGATATATTACAATTATTTTTTCAACTAAATAGGGAATCTCATGGGAGATTTCCCCACGTTCTAGGGAAAAATCGAAATTCAGCAATCCTCGAATATGGCCAACATGTAATATGCCGTTTTTAGTCTGTGTTCGGGAATGATCGCTGAATCTTCGGGTTTTTACGAGCGGATACTGGGATCTAACTTATTTGAAGTAAAAAGTACATTAGCTTTTGGTGGAATTGATTTAAAAATTCGATGAGGGCGACACAAGCGACACAAAGTTTAACTATTTTGGCAAATTTTGATAAAATCGATTGTCCTCCTAGACTCTTAACGTTAGATTTCTCTTGGCCCCTTCATTTCTCCCGGGACCTTATGGCTCGGAAGTGTTGATACCACTCAGGAACCTTTTACGGTTTTAACCCGGTCCTTATAGTTAACGTGTTACAAAACTTATTATTTCTTTCCTTAATAAAAATCCATTATGTTATCCATATTTTTCATATAAAATGTTTATTATTATAATATGTTTTCGATATGAATACCGCACGAGGAATGTTGTGAGGTTGAAGATAGTGGGGAGGTAAAGCGTTTGGAGAAGAGAAAGGTGAGGAAGTATCTGATCACCAAACACTTTTTTTTCTTACATGAGCTCCACGCAGGAGACCCTGAGGAAAATAATTTCCCTCGGGGCCTATGTCATCTTTGGGGATGCTTTGTAGTGGGTTTTTTTTTAGGAAAAGGAGGAGAGGAGAGTTCTGGGAAGAAAAAGGGTTTAAGGGGTGGGTAGGAATCTGGGGTTCAGTGTGTTCTGGTCATCCGCCTCCAAGACCTAGACAAACCTCACCCCATGAACCTGCTAAATCACCAAACGTAGCGAACCACTTGGGGTGACCTATGGCAGAGGTGTTGTTTATCCAATAAAGGTTCCCGGGGCGGCGGTATCCATTTCCGCCTCCCAAAATAAGCCATTCAAGCAACGTTTCAATTCTGAGTGGTGGTCTTGCTCAGGGCGATACTGAGAGTAGAGTATCCTCTAACCTGAAACGTGCCGTAAACGTATTACATATTATTTTTAAATTAATTAATTGTGATATCACACAAATTAATCAAATTAAATTTACTTGCACGCCGGAATTTGAACCCGCGACCTCCGGATTGGTAGTTGCTAGTCATAGTCATCCACAAGCAAATGCTTTTAATGGAAGACCAGTACTACTTTATATGTACCATTTTTGAGATAAACAAATAAAAAAAATAAAAATAAAAATATCTTTTTATTATTAATGTATTCTCTACTTTACTCTACTATTCCATTTTGTTGGTTCACATGGCTTTAATCTGGTCTCAATATCTAGGTTCTTCCCAACCATCTTCTTCTCCATTAACTACCCCCTCAATTATTAAGTTATATTCCGCTAACACTACCTAGAAATATTTTGTCTTGAAAAAATTTTATTAACTAAAAGTTTAAAAATTAATGACTATTATTCCTCTCTCTATGCTCCATTTCCCTAGTAAAAGTTGACTATTATCATGGCAATTAAAATTTGTCAGTACATCATAGATAATCGAAACATGGACGATATGGCATAGATGTTTTCCGGCTGTCGCCAACCTACGACCGAACTGCACCAACTGAATTACTGCATAAGTGTACTTTTTTTAGCAACAAAACACAAATTAAAGAAATTAGAAATGCTTCAGATCAGAGGCATGTTGTCTATACTGTGGTATAAACACTAGATATACGAAAATAAAAACAAAGCATCGCAAACTAAATATTCTGTGTGTGGCAACTTGTATTATTTGTAAATTAAAGTATAAAACGTTCCCTAATTATATATATATCTAAAAAGTATTCAAGTTCTGTTTTTCTAAGATTATAGCCCAGTTGCTTCATAAAACTGAATTAATCACAGAAAATTAACCTCAAATGTTTGATGAATTTTTCAAATTTTTTGAAACAAACTATCCTTAATAGTGCTATTAATAACCATCCTACAAGAAATATACGAATTTACATAACTTGATTGATAAAATTGTAACGATTTTGAATACAAATTTATCGAAACTAGTGGTCGCCCAGCGGTCGAAATTCGACCACAATTAATTTAAATTTAATGTATTTTTTATGCATAATTTTAAAAAAAATAATAGCATTCTGCACTCTTTCTCTATATAAACCATAATTGTGCAAAATTTCATACCCCTCCGTCCGCGCAATTTTCGTAAAAAGGGGTACAAAGTTTTTGCTTCACGTTTTAATATACTGACAGAAATTTATCGGAAATAAAAATAATATTTTATTATAAGGGTTTTAATATAAATTTATCGGCAACACAAAATAATATTTTATTATAAGGGTTTGAAAATGAGTTCAGCTTCCTTTAAATGTAAAGGAAGCCAAAAGCCTTGCAATTTTTCGAGGGTTGTCTCTCAATATTGTGAAGTCCAAATTTTTGTACACTTTAATATATTGTGATAATAGGTTTAACAAAGTAAAGTAAAATGGTGATTTTATATACGATGTTATAAACAAAGGCGGGGCGCCTCTGTGCGTAGGTGCGATTTGCATCAGTATGAGTGAACGATGGTGGTACGTATGGTATCTTACCAACAATGGTTCAAGTCACCCTGTGCATAAATCCCACCCGTTTTGGTATGCACTGTATGTTAATTTCTTTAAGTTTGTCTGCGTATATGTACAGTAATTAGACGTTTTCTTCTGGATTTACCGGGATATGGTATGTTAATCTGTGTTTCTAAATGTAGGTATTCATGGCAAGCATAAACTGCCGCCACATCCGGCCCTGTCTCGCCAACTCTCGCCGTGGATCTTATTACGTATGTAAATGCTTACAATCTGAATTGCGTATAATATTCAAGTCTTAATGACATTTTCTAAGTTCCTCTATCAGTCACTGCATAATGAATCCGTTACATTGCTGGAATTACTTAACCCCAATTCTCGGCGTATTTGTCAAGAAACTCGACGCTGTATCGAGTTATGTAGGACATGTTTTCTCTAAACAGAACACGTTTCTCTGAACATGTTTCCTGCAAAGTTTTTGAAAAAATCTTTGTTAAAACATCACTTTATCAATTTTGATTAATTTATTTTACTCGCCTGACTCATCTTGAATTTCAACAAAATTTCAACGAATTTCAACAAAAAATTCCCAAGAAAAATGTTAACGATTGGTCTGGTATATTCAGACGGAACAGCTTTACTGACGGACGTCGATTCTGAATGCATAAGTTTTGTATTACCTAAGCTTTTTTTGCTTTTACTCTACACAGGGGTCTTGAGGAAAATAATTCCTTAGTGTCCCTATGTCATCTTTGGGGATGCTGGTGTAAGGGTCTTTTTTGAAGAAGAGGGAGTCAACAAGGGTCTTGAAGAGACACATGTTGTTGAATGGGAGGAACACAGAGGGCGGCAAATTGTTCCAGAGCCGAGCTGTTGAACTCAAGAACGAGTTGCAGAAATAACCATTCTCATGTGACAAAATTCAACTGTGAACGTGTTTTCGGACTGCACCAGTGCCGAAGGGATTAATGACAGTAATCCCTCGGAGCCGTCTTCCATTGAAACACCAGTAGAACCTGTACTATAATACAGATTTTAATAAATGTGTATAAAACCAACTCATGAAAATTTTCGTGACGTCATACATCCCTATTTACAGTGCCATTGCGAAGCGTTATGTAGAGACTGTTAACTATTGTGACGTCATCTGATTCAACACCGTACGGAGCTTTTAAAGCTTCAAATCAGACCCGTTTTCTATAGGCAACAAAAACATTTTTCAAAATAAATGTCTGCCATGAAAACTTATCTGCTTTAAAAAAATTTAATTTAAAATATGCTCGCATTTAAATTACACGCTCAAAATTAAAAAAAAAACGTTAACAGAAGTTCCCAATTGAAGACTATTTTTCCGTATGGGCCGTTTTTGTGTCAAGCAGATTGAATCTTTGACTAAAATAGTAGCTAGGCGTCTTCTAATTATTAAAATTGTGTAGTTAGAAAGAGAATACCTTTTTTATAAATATATACTGCGTGGGAATACTGGAGTAATTAATGTCAACTAATGCGAACACCATTCAGAGATGCTGAATGTTTAATTTGTCTCTCTGCTTTGGGAATAGTAATTAGAGAGGTAAATGTACAAACCCTCATGTGTCATCATATTTGTACAAGTTGTGAGTGCTACCCATCATATATTAGAAGCGAATGAGTGCGGCGAAGACAAGGCGCCTTGACGAAATATTGTCGAATTCATTAGTAAATAAAAAATAACTAACTCAGTCGCCCACAAAATGTATTTAAAAATAACTTAGTTCACACTTTACAATTTAATAAATAAAATATTCTTCAAACTTCGCAAATTCACTTTGTTGCGTCATTATTAATAAATGTGTGCACCACTATTTAATTAACAATATCGACATGTTTCAAAAACTGTTTTCTTCGTCAGGAAAATAATATGATAATATTTTTATTAACTTATTATCCTGACGAAGAAAACATGGTTTTTGAAACATGTCGATTGTCGATATTATTAATTAAATGGTGGTGTACACAAAGTTATTTGTTTTCATTTATTTAAGAAAATATTCGTTTACATCAGGTACCTACTACTTACTGAAAGTTAACTTAAACCTACCACATTACAATTAAATTGTTAATTTTTTCCCTCTTTTTCGTATAAGTAATACACAGTATACCCACTACGATAATGACACCAAGAGGACAAGTGTGACGGGAATCGACTAATTTTGCTTTAGAGATGATAAGCTGCCTCTATGATTCTGCCGTTGAGAGGTTCGTTGTAACCTATATTTATAACTTTGTTTGTGAAAAAAGTGAGTGGTTTCAACGTAGCTCCCATGCTCACTCTTTATGTGATCAGCGTCTTTGAGGTGATTTTTCATTCATCAATAAAAATTATTATCAAAATATTATTATGTCTATACCACCTTCAGTCAGTGTTTTTATTTCGGTGTGTAGTCATCAAACAATTCAATTAATCCGCTCGTCCAGTATAACAAAATTGTCCGAACAACTAGCTCCTAAAAAGCCCCAACGGAAGAAATAAAAAAATCCGTGCAAGCAACTAACTGTAGGTACTTACAAATAAATAAAATCTTATTAAATAGGTAGGTACGTAATATCATACCGCAATCATCATCAGTTAGTATATTATACGTGAAGCAAAAACTTTGTACCCCTTTTTACGAAAATTGCGCGGAAGGAGGAGTATGAAATTTCGCACACTTATAGTTCATATAGAGAAAGGAGTGCAGAATGCTAATATTTTTTTTTAAATTATGCATAAAAATACATAAAAAAACATTACAATTATGATCAAATTTCGACCATTGGGCGACCACTAGTCCCAATAAATGAGTGAAACTTGACGACCAAGTTAATTAATTATTTTTGTTTTATTACCAATTTCAGAGTACGCTTCCTTCAAACAACAATCATCAGAACAAATAGATCAAGCAGGGGGGGGTAAGAACCCCTAATCAATGTTCATAAAGTTAATATAAATTCAACTGTTATTATTTCAGTTAGTTTTGATTACAAAATACATTTCATCGGTTACAAAATTCGCTCCTATATTATGGCCATTAGAATTTCCCCATCTTGTAAAATTAATGGTAAATTATATGAAGCGTGTAACTCATCTCCTAACAAAGATAATGAGATCTCCATCTCGGTAACATTCTCGTCAGCCTATTCTGGCTTCGAGCTCTGTTGTCGTTATATTCCATCCGCGTGAATCAAAACTTTTAATTAACTGATATCCAATTTTAACTACGCCCCCGTTGTTGTGTCGTACGGCGAATTTATGCGCGACAAGCAAAAACACTGGTGAAATTACCAATTTGAATTAATATTTGCAGACTAACTTTTCGAATTTTCTGTACGTTCTGAGGCAAGGGCACAGATGAACAATGAACTAATCAATGAACCAAGCTTTAATACGTACATTAAACAATGAGTCCTTCGGTTGTAAAAAATCAACATATTAAATATTTCTATATAACTGATTGAAATTAATATTTAGCTATCGCGCTTCTCACGGGAATATGTTTTTTGCTTGGAGTTTTTATTTCGAAACTCTAGTTCGTGACGGAAGGTGCCGTCGAGAGCTGAAAATAATTGACCTGGAAAAACCATATGGAAATAGTTCTTGTTCTTTCTTCATGTCCTTAGAGCTTGCCGCATAAAATTTATCGTGTTTCAAATGCATTCATGAGTTGTTTGCTTTGTGACAAAGTTCTATTAAAATTCTGCAATTATGAAGACGCTGGTCTTTAACGATATAATAACCGAATAAAACTTACACAGAACGTGAAAATTAACTTCAAATATTTTACAAATCCGTCAATTCTTTAAAAATAATTATGTTTATTGTTTTCAATTATTGTGGCATCGAGTTTCATAAAATGGTAATATTTTTATAGTTAGGGCTTACTTAAAGCAACAATTATTTTATTAAATTCACTAAAACAGTTATGGACATCTCTGATTCTCACCTACCAGCATTATAAAGGCCAGAATAATAATATTATGATAATTATTTACAATCGTTAGTAGCAGATACCGAAAAAACATTTCAATTTTAGTCCTTTCGGGACTTCACCGTATTTCACTTTCATGGACTATTTCTTAGTCACAAAATCCTCTCCACGAAGTAGATTGGGATAAAAAAGGCAATTAAAATGTCTCCGATAATTCATTTGGATCGTGACCCAGTCTTGAGCGTCGTCATTATGTTCCCTCGAAGTTCCTTTAATTCTAGCTATTGTGTGAGCCTCCTTTGTTGGCGATTTTATTCTCTCCCCTTTGTGCAGGCTCTTTGAGTCTTTGAATAGTCTGATACTGAGTCCACACCCCATAGAGAAACACTCGTCACCGAGTGCCGGCTATTGGTTACGGCTGCCATAATTTGCTCAGCACTTGGGCCTGGCGACGCGTTCCGCAAATCGGAAATGCATTTGGAGGCCAAATAATTGGAACAAGCTTTTGTTTGTTGATTGGGCGGTTTTTTTAAATATCGTGGGCAACAATGTGCGCATAGAAAAGCATGCACGGTTGCTCAGTACCTCTTCGGTTTATTTTTTAAGAAAGAAACATTACCCGGTTACGAATAACCGGACAATATTTTAAAATCTCATACTACCGTTACCATAAGCGGAAAATGTTGCTTATGTCGTAGGTAATGTATGACTTGCCAACCAAGGAATCGAACTCCCGACGCCTGGGTGAGAACCAAACGCGGTGCCAAGTCGGCCACTGATCGGTCTGACATAAATATGATAAGAAAGAGGCCTAGTCCCGGGAAGATTAAAGGATCTGGGTTCGAATCCCAATTGCGACCGTTACCTTTTTTTAAATGTTTAGTTGTTGATATTATCTTATTTAATGATTAAGCTTGCAGCTTATTGAGGTCTGTACTTCTCACTAAACATATTGAATCGAGTGTCCTAAAGCCAATAATCATTAATCCCCTCGTTTTTTCATAGTCACAGAAAAAACTAACTACCAATTTCTCTTTTTCATTACTAAATTAGTTGTGGAATTAATTAATTAAAGTGATCGGTGTTATACGGAACCAAACTCACTTATTATAACTTACAAATATACTTTACATATTTATACACTTTTTATACAGATTGTTTAGACAAATTGTAATCTTGTTCTTTTTGCTTTATGTGCCCACTGTTTGTTTTTTTCTAGGTACAATAATATGATGTATTTAACTATGTTATCCACGCACAGGCTGCGCCTTAGTGGGTTCCCATTATTCTTATGATTTGTATAATATCGTATACACTAAATTGGGAAAAATAAAGGGGAAAAAAAATCGTCGAAGGTGTCAGACGAGTCCCATGTGCCTACCATGTAAATGAATATTTGTGGATACTTACTGTCTAGAAAGTGTATCATTAAATTGAGACGTCCGATAAAGTGTCATAAACTACAACAGGTTTTAATAATAATACAAATTTATTTAATTTGGCTTTGGAGAGTGCACCTAAATAAAATTTAAAAGATGCTAACAGAATTATTGCTGAGCGCTACGTACCTTAATATCAATACGATATGCTTGGTTATGGGGTTCGTTGCTGGTACCTACATCGTAAGTTTTAATAGCAAATTACACCCTTAAAAATGCGCACCGCAGTGTTCAATTTATACGTAGTTTCGTCAAAACTGGGGGTGGTCGGGGTGTCAGATGGTCGGCCATTATACACACCAATGTCCACTCAAGACTATTGAAATTGCCACCTATCAAATGTGTAGATCATAATAATATTTTTGCATTATTGTACCTGAAAAATTTACGCATTTGACAAAGTCAATTCCAGCAAAAACCACCAAAATAATTTACAGAAGTGATTAGTTTTAAAACCTCATCTGCTACTCCATCTTCCGGGGGCTTGAAATGTGCAAAATTGCGGCACGTTTTCATTTGCCAATTTATTATTCTTATAATCTTAAAAAGAACTTGTCAAATTGTGAACCTAGTTAGATAAATTACTTTTAATTCTTACTGAGTTAACTAAATATTTTGCCACGTTAATTGTACAAATTGTACATATAAATATACAGGGTGTTAAGGGACATACTTGACTTTCCAGTGATTCCATATTATTTGGAGTAAAAAATGTAATTGAAATTTTCCTCTCCGGCGACTTTTTTTCTAATTTTTTTTCTTTGAAATTCAACCAAAAAAAATTCTTCCGCATGTCGCGTCACTGGCCACTGAGCCGTGTAACCAACCAACTCCGCCTAACTGTCTAATACATGATTTTTTTATGTGTTAGTTGAAAAAAAACATCATAAATGTCGCCGGAGGCCAAAATTTAATTTCCTTATTTACTGCAAATAATGTCAGGAATCACTGGTTAAAGAAAGGTCGTGTACACATCCCTTAACATGCATTACTGTATAATTTCTTAGAAGAGCTTTGTAAAGCAGGGAAATATAATCATGCTTATTAATAAAATTATCTTTAAGATGTTTTGCAGTTCTACTCCAATTGATCGAAGCTATTTGATTTAGACAATACTTTTTTTGGCATTTACATATTTAGATAAAAATCGCTGGCTTTAAGATGGTTAGGCACGGTTTCAATTTCATTGCCAATATTGAGCTCCATTCACATAAAAATATGAAATAAACATTTGTATTTCTATTTCCTTCTAGCGTTTGTAGTTAAATTTGAAACGTAGACTTTACAACAAAGTAAGCAAAGTAGTTGAATTCCTTTGTTTTACGAATTCTTTTCACAATATCCTGACCAAGGTATGATCTCAGTAATATAATAAAGCCTTTGCGCCCACCTTTATGGACGCAGGCCATTTATTTTCATCCCTTTAACTATGCTCCACCGCACCCCTACTGCCCAGGGGTCATTTTCATTTCGCAAACACGGGAAAATCCTGCATGAAAATAGGACGATTGCATCACGAAAAAAAATCTTTCATTCGAAATACCTTACGGAGCACGAACCGTTTTAACTCGCTGGATCATCGAACGAGCATTTATTTTTTTATATTTGAATTTCCATGTGAAGTTATTTCTGATCAAAATAAATACCTACAAAATGTATTCAACGAAATTCATTGCAAATTCGCTCTAGATTTATTAAGATACGAATTTTAGGGACATTATTCATAAAATCCTGTGTCGCAATTTGCACCTCACAAAATGATTCAAATACATATCTACATGCAATAATAATACTTTTTAGCAATAATTATATTTCGTCGAGGTATCTCAAAATAATTATTATAATGGATTTTAAATTTGTTTTATATCGAGGAGAGTTTTTGCAATTTGTTGCAAAATATATAGCAACCGCAACTTACAAGATGCATATATTGTTACAAACGGGTTTCAAAAAATAGAAGACAGTTTTTTTAATGTTTGTTGCGAAATCAAACCACATTTTATAGTTTGAGTAGGCTACCGGTCTTTATTTAGTGCGCCGCGATGTTTACTCAATTCCTGTACCAAACGTTCACACTGTCAAATGACCAAACGTTCACATTTACACCGAAGCGTGGCAATAACATTATATCGGGTTTAGAGTTTTGTGTTTGCTTCGATCAACTCTAAATTTAGTTAAAACAATATTTTCCGGTTTGAACCTTCGTTTTTGTTTCTACCCAAAATGTCCATTTAATACAGATGAGTGCTCGATGCCAATTTATAGTTGCCGCGATAGTGTGTTGCCTAATTTCCGTTTAATGACTGTTTATTTTTAAATTTTGTCTTTAGAACGTTTTTAACGTGACTTTACCACCGCGTCGTACAATATCCGTAATGATAATTATAAAACATTATTTTCGTCGAACATTAGGGGGATCTGAACGCTGGCAAGTACTTGTATTTAACGCTTAGTTATTAAAACCTTTTATATTTGTATACAAATGAATTGATATAAGTCACGTGAGATCCGCATCAGGGGTAGTTAAATATTCTACTCGGCCCTTCGACCAAGTATAGGTCAATGACTCGGCCCCATAAGTTTAATAAATGTACAATATCGCAATGTACAAGTGCTCGTTCCAAGCATTCCTTACTCTGCCCGTGGTTAAACTAGCCCAGTTTGTTGACTTTTTAAATTAATGAACTTTTTCGACAAGAAAAGGAATACTCCACATAACATAAATAGATATCTAGCGTTCCGTTTAATTCGTTAATTCAATGAAAAATTCTATTTTCGGATTTTTTTTTTTATTGTGAGACAAATGAGATGATATAAAAAATCGGTGTTATATTTTTATGCATAAATTGATAAACACTCATTTTTCCAAATTTTATTTGAATTTCTAGCTCCAATGAGGGAGAGCATTTACCAAGATGGCCGTTTACCTTTAACCTGCGTACTCCTGCGCGTGAATTTATAGCTGAGACATATAGCGTGTTCATTTAATAAATATATTTCTCACTGTAAAACCTCCTCATTACGACCCTAGCTGGCTTGGTGCAGTCCTGCCAGTTGCTTCCATTCCCAGTTGTAAATCAAAACTCAAGCCAAAACATGCTAAATAGAGAAACTTTATAAAAGGGAGTAAATATTTTACATCCCGAAGAAACGAAATTCCAAAATGATGAAATTTCCTAACTTCTTGTTGAAGAAACTAACTATTTCATTAGCACCTTTCAAGATATTACTTTTTGACGCCCAAATGCTTGAAATGTAATCACATTCTTTCGACACTTTATAAAAGTGTTTTTTTCGTTGAACGGCTTCAAAAAAATCTCTGTGCATTTTGGCCATTTTTTATTATTTTCTTTATTTTACCCGTGACTATTTATTCCTTTAATTTATCCTCGTGTTTATAGTCCAGGAACTTTGTGGGTGTACCGTGAACCAGTATTATTTTGGCTGGGATGTGTGTGTTTGTATTATTTACCCCGTACAAGGGATGAAGGGATGATGGTTTTTATCTCTCCAGTCCGCAGATTGCCAATCTCAATGCAGCCAAGTCTACAAAGACTCGCCAAATTAAATAGCATCTTTCGGGAATCATATTGGCTACGAAATCGTTAATTTCTTTTATCTTAACTTTCCCCTTCGTTCTTGCTCACTTTGAGAGCCGCATATAATTAACGTACTTTCCCAAAATGAATCAGTTCGTTACTTTGAAAGAAGTTTGTTGAATTTTCAAGTTGAAAGTACGCTTTATTGCTTCTCATTTTGGATGAAAATCAAAGACGCAGGCATTTCCTTTTATAAGTTTAATGGACATATTATGACTACACATAATGTTGAGAATTAAGGGCTGTTTTCGTTATAAATATTTTACAACATACGAAACTTTATGGCTAATGACGATTATTTTGTTATTTTTCGCCGAAAGCTATTACTAAATCGTTAGTATTTAAGTACTCATTGTATTTCTGCGAAGCTTTACAATGATGGCTAATTATATATATACTAATTATTATATAACCCTGCAGATGCTATCCCCTCAATCCTTCCTTGCCTCAAATGAATAATGACAAATAGTAATTATGCGTATTATCTGATCCGGATAGCTCCTTTGTATTAGACGAACAATCCGCCAGCATTCTCCTATCGCGGTATTCCAATACATATACATTAATATTATTCAAATTAGGCGCCTACCAACAAAAATATGTGGGTTGAGTCTTTTTTCACGCCGCCCTTTGCCTTTCCGGGAATCCTTGGTTTTGTGAGGAAAAGTTCAAAGCAAAGCTTTGAAATCATTCGTATAAATGACATCCAAGCCTCCTTTACAAAAGGAAGGTTCGATAGGAGCTCATCTGGGGTGGGCACGTGATTTGCATGATAAAAAGAACAAGTACTTAAACATCTCCGCTCCCAGGGCCGGATTATCCGGAATGTGCGCCGTGGGCCGTCGCGCGCGCGCCAACACTGACTGTGATTGAACGTTTTCGAAAGAAATGCACACACACATTTTTTTTTTGCTTTTAAACCGAGTAGAATTTATTTTAAGATTTCAAGTTGGCAGCTCGTTACGCAGTTCATTTTTTACGCCTTTATAAATTATTTAGTTTCACTGAAATGTTTCTTTTAATTTAGCTTTCAGCATACTCGATTTATCATGTCAATTACATTCAATTATATCTACTTTGTACATTCACATACCTTTACCCTTATTCCTCGAAAATCCCTCTTTTGGAAATCAAAATTATCGTTCCGTCTAATTCAGCTTCCCTGCCTAACTAATGCTGCCTTCCTGGTAAAATCTATTTTTCGCGGGAAATTTTTTGAATGTGTGTAATTCGATGATAATGTTTTTTTTTTCTCCGGTTGAGTTTGTTATTCTCCCAAGTCCGCGGGTAATTTGTATCTATTCGCCTGTGACTGATTAAGTTGCCCGAAGTTCAATTGCTTCCACGGAGGTTCCCGGAACAGGCAATAAATTGGTGCGGTGAGTCCCCACCTCCGCCAAGCACACATAAACTTCAATCGGTATCTTACAATCTCAGATGGATAATTCCGCTCTCCCAAGTCACTAAACCACGTGTGCTCTACTAGTTTCCAGTGTTGAACATAATATACGGCAGTTATGCTCCCCACGCCGTTCATTTGCGCTAAGTTTAATATTGTTTGTCCAGAAATTTGCATGTTGCATCTATTTTGGTCTATAGTCTTAGAGTTTCCTTGTTTGAACTTCTGCAGCGATGACATTGTTAAGCGGGAAACAATGCAATATTGCTTACCGGAACAGCACTAAAACAAGAACAATTACTTTAAAAAAGCAAAGAAACAAAAATATTGTTATTGTTATTTCTATTGTTTAAAATCATAAATTGCCGAACAGATAAATCATTTTGAAGATACCCTTGCCTATGTAGTGGTGTGCTAAATGGATAAAAAATATCTATATCTGAAGAAAGAAAATTAAAAATTAAAAAAAAAAAAAACTTAAAAAGAACATCGTCGAATTCAATCGCGGCAGAGGTGGGCAGTATTTGAATTACTTGTAATTGAAATACAAATACGTATTTTGTAATTGGTATTTCAATTACCTGATGCTGAGGTAATTTGTATTTCAAATACTTATGGCTTCAAAAAGCTTTTTCAAATAATTCCAAGAATCCATAACCTTGCGAATAAATACTGCGAATTTATAGATATATTTAGTGTTGACAGTTTTGAATGTTTCAAAAGTCAACTAATCTCGATTTTATCTGCTAATAATTAAGTTTTTTATTTTTTTGTTCTTTTCATAAAATCTTTTCTCATCCGAACTTTACCAGTAAAACATATACTTATTTTATTATATTTTTTGTCTTCTATTTGCAGTAATTAATACATATAATTGTTTGTTTATACCCTAATACTTACTAGCTCTTATACATTACACTTTGTTTTATTTCAGGTCTTATTATTAATAATATTTATAAATATTTTAAGCTGAATTGTATTAATTTTTCGAAAAAAACTTCTTCATTAAGGGTTTTACTTTGTGATGGCATTATTTTATTTTTATTAAAACACAAATATCTTTGATAAGAGAGTATACTTTTAACTCCTGAGGATGTGAGCATCGTTCACGAAACATGTTGAGTGTATATTAAATAAAAGTGATGTGTACAAAGATATTTGTCTTTTAATAAAAATGACTGTATTAGTTTTTTAAGTATAACTCGTACTATTTCATTTCTTTTAATTTATGTTATAATATTCTATACCTAACGAGTTGATTGCATTCTTATTTATTCTCTTTTATTGATTGTGTAATACATGTAAGTAATATTGTGAAAATAAATTTCCGTCTATTCATGTAAAAGCCCAGTAGGGCGTTAATAAATATAAATAATGAAAAATGAAATGACATAGACAATACATAGACTAAAAACGCTAGAATCCAGAGCCAATATATGTTATTATTTAGAGTTGGCAACACTGTAGGTCAAAGCAAGTATCTTATCAATTGTCGTTTTCATCGTTTCGCGGTATTTATTCATGAAGACGTGAGTTAATTGATAATTGATAACGGATGATCAAATTCTGTCAAAATCCTACAAAACTTTACAAGTGGAGCGGAGGTGAGATGTCTTCTGAGCAATATGATTGGTCAATTTTTGCACGTCTCTGTTTCACTCTGCTCAGCTTTGCTTTTATGGAAACGCATCCTTAGATAAGGGCACTTAAGCCTCGATGACATTGAGCGAGTTTACAAGCTACTAGCTGGGAAATTCACTATCTGTTAGTAAACTCACTCAGTGTAATCGTATTACTAGCTAACTAGCAGACTGTGGACAATCTACGAAAAAAGTTGAAAGGTGGTCAACTTTGCTCGCTACTCGCTAGCGTGTGCCTCAAGATGGCGGCCCATCAACAGCTGGTTTCTTAACTGTCAGATTTGTTCGCGCGGGATCCGTTATTCTCGCTACTGGCTAGCGTATGGCGCTAGCTACGAGCTCAAGTTTTCTACAAAATGTCGATAGAATTGGTTCACGTGAGAGTCGTTATTTTAGCTGCTACTGTCGCTACTGAGCAAGTAGACAGTTTTGTGTGTCATCATGACGATCTCACTCGCCGATTCACCCGCTTTTAAACTCGCTCAATGTAATCGAGGCTTTCCGACAATTTATTGCAACCAAAGGTTCTACCAAAACCAAACGTATTTCGTTATTTGTTATTTGTGTTTGAAATTAAAAAAAATGGTTAACATACTGTATTTTGTATTTCAAATACACGACTTGAAAATATTTTGTATTTCGTGTTTTAATTTTAGCAAAGCATCATAAGCTAAACACAAACAGCTGCTTTATTATGAGAGTGATTGAAATATTTATGTTATATTGTGTTGTAAAAAAGCAACCTTAATAAATGTTTCGATTAATAAATAAAAAATAAAAAAAATGTAGTTTGCCCAGCCCTGAAAATCGCTGGTCTAAATTTTATCGGAATTATCTTTGGGCATATACGGGATAAGAGGGACCGGGAGGGAACACGGGAGGGTGTTCTAAAATAGTTCGGAAAACTTTTAATACTATCGGTGCTCACATACATTCAAACGTATCACTTTTAAATTGCTTTGTTTGTGCTGTAGTATAAGATGTGTAAAGCTAAAAACGTAACAGGCATTTCTTTATTTGTAGCCGAACCCTTTTTTTCGGTGTATTTTTATGGACACATGAAGATTTTCAGATATTTTGCATTGCATTTAGCATTGTTTCGAATTTTTGAAAAGGGTATTTCGAGGTCGATAATAATTACAATACTAACGTTTTTTTCAAACTCGTCACTCTAATACGTAAAAGCCACCTGCCGCCACTGTTTAGTTATATTGATTTTTTATTTATGCTTTAAAAATATAAAGTAATATCAAAACACTAAGAAAAATCACTCGATTTAGTCAGTGAAAAGACTGTAAACTTCGAGATCCTTCAAGATACCCTTAATTCTATTTAAAGGTCAGGCTTAAAACGTATTTATAGGTCACGATTTTGAATTGAACAGCAAGAGGGATCATCCCCCTAAGTATGCGCCAATGATTTGCAAAATTCTGATTCCCCTGTTTTTGCACCCTTACACTTAAATACGCGAGGCAACGAGAGCTTCACAATGTAATAACCGTGCAGGATTAATGATGCGTGTGATTTTAAAAAAATATCAGTCTGGTAAGATTGTGAACTATGACCGACTTCATGCATTTAAGTTCTTAGTCTAATTTAGACACTAAAGCATGTACTACTGCGTTCATCAATCTGCTCCTTACTCTGTGCAACATCTATCTGGATTACACTGCACTGGACTTATCCCCAAGACGGATAATGCATTTAGTAACTCAGGATTATGGCTGCGGTTAAACCCGTATCTGTAAAGCGACTATTGTGTTGGGGATCATCTTAGACAATCGAAATTTCGTGCTCGCTTAAATCTGAATTATGCATCAGTTACTAATTGCATCAATATCGTGCGAATTATCCATTATTTCATTTAACAGACGTTCTGGTTGGCGATTGGGCTTTCGCTCTATTGCTGTGCCCAGGCTGGCATCAAAGAGTTTTTTGTTTTATTACATCGTGAGGCTGATTCAAAAACTTTAGAAAAAGACTGACTATGTCCGCTTTGTCGTCTCGTAAGTAACACTGGGCAACCAGGCGCTAGGCAAAATAGACTATCAACTACCTGCCTGTAACGAAAATCCTAAGATACTTGGACACGTTGCTCGCCAAACTGAAACTCGAACCTGCAGAAACTCATGGTTACTGGCAAAGCGGAAGTCAGGAGAAGACGTGACTGGCAGAAACGGGCGTTCCTTTCGATAGATTTCGTTATTTTAATAAACCGATAGCATTATTTAGAGCAAACTTAGAATTCTGTTATACCGGTATTTCAATGAAATTGGCCCCGAGGATCTAGCGTCTTTGATCCCTTCGGCACCGATGCAAAAGTCCGGTAACACGCCAAGCTCGCATCCAACATTGTACACTGTTGACATTTATATTTTTATGTCTATTGTATGTATATAAGCTGTTTGTTTCTTACAAATAAAATAAAATAAAATAAAAAATAAAATTTGTCACATGAAAACGGATCGTTTCTACGACTTGGTGTTGAGCTCAACAACTGTGGAACGATTTGACGGCTTCAGTGTTTCCTCCCTCCTACAACATGAGTCTTCAAGATCTTGACCACTCCTTTCTCTCCTCAATAAGAACCTCTACCCAACATCCCAAAAGATGAATTTTCAAAGGGAAATTGTTTTTCTCGGGGTCTTCTGAGTGGAGATAATGTAAAAAAGAGGAAGATCACCGATGTCATGTATGAAACTTCGGTATTGGCGGTCCTCGAATGAATAAATGAATAGTGGAGGAGCCTGGTTCGCAGATCAATTGGAGTGGAGGCTCGATATTTAGCAATGACATTACTTAAGGTGCGGGAAATTTTGCTCTGTCAGCCCTGCCAAATCAGTTGTGTTTTTAATAACCATCATCATTGAAGCTAAAACCATTGGAAAGTCCTAGCCGCCTCTAAGAAACGCCTTTAACCCCTGAAGATCTCTTGATGTATCTCTATAGTTCGCCGTGTTTAAGGTTACGGTATAAAAAATATTATCTTATAGCCCCATATTAGATACGTTCCCATTCAATGTCCGTTCTGTTTCCCCCACCCACTCTTCATCAATTAGTCCACGTCCCCATCCCTACCGCAACACTTAGGATGGATTGTTCAAATAATTAATCTGTTATTTAAATAATGATCATTTCACCCTTGCGAACAAAAATGTCTCTAAACTTAAACTTTTCCGCAATCTTAACTTAATAATGATGCTGTCTGGACAGATTTTTTCAATCAGAATATGATATTTCTCCACCCGAACTGTAGCTCAGCCTGATAGATCCATTTAATTTACACACAAACACCCTTACCCGGCTGAATAAATCTGCTTTAGAGGGTCAACCCCCGGAAAACCACCCCTAACCGTAACAAGCTGGCACCGAGAAAAGTCTACGGGGATTAAGGTATGATTAATTTATTATTAAAAATTACTCATATTCGTGATATTTTTACAGCCTACTTTAAAGAAAATTCAATTGAATTTATAAAATGTGAAATTATCAATACGTCGTTAACAGTTAACCCTTCAAAATTCGGAAGTATTTTGTTTGTAGGTAAACATATTTCCACTTTGCAATAAAATCCAAATAAATGAAATATTTGTGAAAACAACAATTAAAAACTGTTTTCGAAAGGTGATGAAATACGCTTTAAAATTTTGTTATTAAAAATAACCTTGTAATTTTTTAAATATAAATTTTTTTAATGTAAACTTTTAAAAGTGTTAAAAATGACTCACCTTACGTTTTTTTTTTTTAAATTACTGATAACGAAAAAATTGTGTTTCATGTAAAAATGATTCTTAAAAAATTCACAAAGTTTAATTGTTTTTTAAATTGCGGTCGGAAACTCTGGTTTCATGAAGGTGTAAATTTGTGTTTGAATATAAAGCGTGTTGTTTTCTCTTTCAAATACCGCTTAAATCATATTTCTCATAGTAGTGTGAATAAAATTAATGTGTTCTGTAATAAATTTTAGTGTTTTTTTTATTGTAAGTTAAATTGATATTTCAAAGCTCCAAAGCTGCGAGATTAAAGTTGTGTTGACTTAGAAAACTTAAAACTCCAAGACACCAAATATCATCTTTCTAGAGTTTTTAATAATAATAAAATTTGTGTGATTTGTTTAGCCTTGTTTTTGCGAAAAATCACTTCAAGGGCGCTGTACAAAATTTTAATATATTTAAAAAAAATTAATTTCAACTACAAACTAGACAAACGATTAAAAACAACTTTTGGCTAAAAATTGCATCCACCGATTCATCGATCACTGATTAGAAAATATATGTACAATGATTTGACCAATGAACGAGATGCTACTCAAAAATGTACATAAAAAAAAACAAAAGCAAAAGCAAAAATTTTATGATGATTTTGTCGAACTTTTACTGCTTCATCACCTATTTTCTGTTTAAACTTATTAAAATGTGATATTATAGTGCTTTGATTTCGTATATTCTTGTTGAAACAAATTACAGTTTCGACTATTGACCCATCCACAATTATGTACTTAAATAATAATATGAAGTTAAAAGCTCTTTGAAGTATTGAAAATTTGTTTACAAAACATTTTTAAAAATAATATTTCATTTAGCCCCTTGATTAAACCGATTTCAATTCAAAACATCAAAGGCTTGTGGCCACCAAATTTCCATTTCAACTGTAGCATAACAAATTAACGATTTGAATATGTACTATTTTCTACTCCAGTTCCCTTTTAGTAGCCCCTCAGTCTGTTTGTGAGACCTGGGTATCGATTTCCCGGACGGGCGCCGGGACCTTGTGGCTCGAGGGCCGGGCCTTTTTAGTCGTCCTTTCCCATGAAAACCTTTGGAGTTGCTCGCCGCACCCAGTGGCGGTATATGCGATGAAACTGAGATTCCAAGGGGTCATTTTATTTAACAAATGTTCGTAGTTATACTTGGAAAAAAGTATGTTTTCTTATTTAATTTTATGCACTGTAAAGTGAATCAAATTCTTGATTCCCGACTCCCATGTTAAGGATCAGATTCTAATAGAGTTCAGAAAATATGTATGAATGTGAATAAAGCAAGGCGTGTATTCCTACCAAGACAGAGTTGTGTGGCGGTCCATAGACTGCCTACTGCGTGAAGCGTCGTGATGGTTAATGATTAGTTGTATTGAAAGCCTCCGTTGCAGACCAAAAATCTCACTGGCGCTGCACTCGAAGGTTTACCCAGTGGAAGGCATGTAGTATGACTCATTCACATAATATTTTATAATTTATTTAATAATTCAAAATTGTAACGTTTCTTCTAATGACTCTAGCTGTATTTGATGACGCGATATGCTCCACAAACTTCATCGTTCCCTTCTGTCTCTCTCCATCCCCACTTCCTTCAGCCTCGCGAAAATCCTCGGATGGGGATGAAATAGTTTAATAATTACTTTTCTATTAAATAAATTATATTTCAAATAACTTTGTATTTATTATATATATTTTTATGTACGCGCAATATTGTGCGTGATATTTACGCGTAATATTGTGGAGTTTTGTAGATACCATGATTTTAGTCTAGTAGTATTTTTACTATATTTCTCTAATAAATTTATGTGTTACAATGTAAAAGTTTTCTGATATGGTGTCAATAAATGTTTAATTCATAAAATACATCCAGCCATAATTAATATTTTGGAGGGTGAGAGACTTATATTTTTTGGAGGGGAGGCAAAAGTTTTTATTTTGAAGTTCCACCACTGGGCGCATCCTTTCTCCAGCGGGGCCAAGGCTTTGTCACCCTGGGTCGAGTGACTTTATTATGAATTATCTTCTCGGCCCCCGGAGCTGCGAAAGACACGGGGGGGTTATCATTTTCCCAATTCTATAACATTTTCTCCCGTAATACCTCCTCCTCTTTCGGTTCTCAGCCGCCAATACCACTCCACCACTCCACGCGAGAAACCAATTTTGATCAGGAGATCGCGTTTCAAAAACAAGCCCTCTCGAATATCATTCCGACTTTGAGCGTCGGCTTAAAATAATTCCTTTCTCGGAAACTGATACATTGATCAAACGTTTATCTACTTGTGATATTAATTTATTGTGCCTGTCTTTACATTCAACATAATTCGCGGAACGGGCTATTAAATGCTAATGTTCATACAGCACATCTCTATTTTACATGTAGGTGGTATACATAGGTAAAAATATTTTTAGAAACACTAAAAGCTTCTTGTTTGACTCTCCAAATGACATAATGTAATGTGCTGGCTTTGACAAGAATATTTCCCAGCAAGCGTATAACTTTGTAACTTACATGTGTACGTGGGGACCCAAAAGAAACGAGAATTTCTTTATAACTTTTTTATTTTTCAATATTTTTACACCAAAATTTTGTCGCCTTTAAAGTGTACGCACTTATCCAACCTTTTTTTCCACTGTTCAAAACAATTTTGAAACCCAATCATTGGAAAGTCCTTTGTGGCCTCCAGCGATTTTTGTTTCACTTCTTCAACAGGATGAAAACATTTCCCTTTCAAGTCCCTTTTCATCCTAGAGAGCAGAAAGAAGTCACAGGGAGACAGGTTGGCTGTATAAGGTGGGTTAACAATTTGGGTCATTCCGTGCTTGCTTAAATACTGCTTCACGGACAACGTGGTGTGAGCAGCTCTGTTGTCCTGGTTGAAGAACTAGTCCGACCATTCGATCTTTTTCGACGATTTTTCCTGATGCTCTCTCGCAACCTCTTCTGTACCTCCGTGTAGAACTGTCGGTTAACAGTTTGGCCTGGAGGAACAAACTCTGTGTGCACAACATCTCTGAAAAAAAACCAATGAGCATCGTTTTGATGTTCGATTTCACCTGATTTTTTTTCTGAAGAGGAGAAAGAGCACTCAACTTGACCGTTGCTTGGTTTCGGGATCGTACCCATTACTACGTACCATTACTCATTCGTCACCAATAATAACAATAACTGCTGATTTTTCAATTCGTGGCAGGCTTGAAGGCGAAGGCTCTTTTCAGTCCTCAGAGAGGAGACTTTCGCGTTTTTGCTGAAAGAAGAAATCTTGATTTACTTAAAATTAAACTTTGGACAAACGCGTGGACCCACAGCGACGCGGCCTCGCACACTGACCGAGAAAGAGTTACCCCACAACAGCCGACCACACAAAATCCGTTTCCCCTCCACTTCTCCCCTCTATCGCCCGATTCTCGTTACTTTTGAGTCCCCCTACGGGCTGGCGGTGACAAAATACGTATATGTACATTTTATGGTATGAAAGGTAGGGCTGCGCTATATTTTTTCTTTTACTTCCTTTTTTAAATTGAAAACTGGCACACACGCATACACTTATGTGATGTAAAGGTTAACCAAAAAATAACTTTTTTATTCTCACCTATTATTACTGAACATGACGTAAAAATGCTTTCGCAGAATATTTTACGATTGTTTCCAAAATTAAGTCATCACACTAAAGGCGGCCCATTACGCAATAACAAAGTTTTTAACACCTTCTTCCCGAGGCCGGCTTTCACAACTTATTTATTATGAATGCTTCACTTGGTTGAGAAATTTCAACGAAAATTTGAACCAGGATCAGCACTCAACCCCTCCAGTTCCACTTCCCAAGTTCACTGATGGATAATGTATGCCAATGATTAGTCTTCCTCCCCTCTGCAACTTGTTTGTCAGACGCTTCATGGATGGGGATGAACTTAATTGGTAAACGTTCATCAGTAGATTCTGGTTGTAAATTCATTTTTCACAAACTTCTAAGCCGGTCCTTAACGAGTTGTTTCATGTTTTGTACGTTTTAGCTCTTACAGTATTGCAGAGAATTAATGCGTGTTCGTGTAGTATTAATTAGTATGAGTACAAGATAAATATGAATGTTTGTTCTCTTTGATTAACCCTTTGTAACTATGGTAGCAAGGTTTATTGTCCTTTAAGTTCACAATTAATTTGTTGATATTGTCGACTTTCACTTGATATTTATTCTGTCGACGTGTGTTTGTGGTTCTGTGTTAATTTTCCTAAGTAAAGTTCTTAAGCCTGGTCGCAAGATAAATTAACGCGTTTTAATTGCGTTCAAGTATTTTGTTTTTGGATCTACATTAATTTACTTGTTAATACTATCTTTTAATTATTTGGTTGGTTTTCTTTCCGTTCTGTTGTTTTTCGAGGCTTCAAACCCTCACAATTGACGGTTTATTTTTTTTTCAAGTTGTTTGCTTAAGAATATAGCCATGTCACGCCATGGCGTATAATAAGTACAACACTAATACATGAAATGAAGTAGGTTAGGTCTACATTATTGATTATTACTCATGACGAGCCCTACATTATCTGATTGTTTGATACTATCGGAAATGATATTGAAACGAAGAGAGAATTGTAAAAAGAGCTTTCTAATTAAGCACCACTAATTGAAATATCTACTTCATCACCCTTCAAATGTCGAAATAAGAGAGTAGAGCGAGCTTTGTATACGATACGACTGTACCCCCCAGCCAGGAGCACTCCTGTCCCGGTGAGACTAGTATACCGTCTTGCAGAGGGAAGGAAGACTAATCATTGGCATACATTATCTATTTCTTAGGAAATGGAACAAGTGCTCTGAGAATGGAAAGGAGGTTGGAATTTATTCGACTGGTATACATGGCAACCTATTAAGTCAATATTGAAATTTAGGATGGGCAGGAATAAAGAAATGGATTGAGTGTTATGATTTTTTTTGTCCTTTCTTTATTTCTTCCTTCTTCTTGACTATTCTCGGCTCTTGGATCTTCTTGTCTATTTCTGGCTTTTCTTGGCTGTTTTTGCCTCTTCTTGGATTTTCTCGTCTCTTCATGCCTCTTCTTGTTTCCCGTTGGATCTTTTCGCCTCTTCTTGGCGCTCCTTGTCTCTTCTTGGATCTTCTCGTCTTTTTTAGGTTATTATGGTCTCTTCTGGGACATTATCTTCTCTTCTTAGCTATTCTTGTATATTCTTGGATCTTCTTGCCTCTCCTTTGCTCGTGTTGTCTCTTCTTGCTTCCGCTTATTGACTCTTTGTCAAGAAGCGGAAGAAAGAAACGACAAGAATAGACCATCTTGTCTCTTCTTGTCGTTTCTTTCTTCTTGTGTTTTCTATGATCGTATTGTCTCTTCTTGCCCCTTCTTGAATCTTCTCCTCTCTTTTTGAATTTTCTTCTCGTCTCTTCTTGGCTCTCAATGTCTCTTCCTGTCTCTTTTTAGATCTTCTCGTCTCTTCACATCTCTTCTTTTCTCTTCTTGCTTCTTTTTGTGTCTTCTGGAATTGTTATGTACCCAACTATCAATTTCACATTTAAACATAGCTATTTGCATACTTATCAATCTCCCATTCTAAAGTTGTGACTTTCCATTTCATATCGGATGTTTATTTAGATATCAACAGAACAACATCCAATATCTTCTTTTAAGTAATTGTCACTATCAGAACTAATCAAATATTCATATTAATAGACTTCATATTAACGAGTAACTTTCCATAAGCTTTTATTTGTTTAGACCCATACTTATTCCCAATCAAAATTAAATACATAACATATATAATAAAACATTTCACCATTGTTCGTCAGTGGTATTCCAGACTTTTGTAAGGATTGTATTTATACGCCGTGTTAGAACTTAGAACACTAAGGCCTATTTATAACTGTTCAACATATTGTAAAAAAGTGAATAAATAAATAATAAAACTTTTTAAGGCTTTTCCTTTCGGGACCTTAACAAAGTATTTCTGGTGTCAGAAGAAAGTGGGATTTTATATTCCATAGTACAAGCTGTCCTGTCAGCCCATCATTGTCAAACCAATTGTTGAAGACAAGTTGGAGGATTCTGTCCCCCGAGTGTCCACCACATAGTTTTGCTCATCACCGTACCGTGTACGTGAAGGATTGGAAGCGGAGGATTCTGTCCCCCGGTCCATCACATTGCTGCCGAGAGGAAGATCGCGGAGGATTCTGTCCCCGGGTGCCATCACACTGCTGCCGAGGATCTTCAAAGGGAGATCGTCACCAGCCGATCCAGTCATCAGCATGAAGGCGATTCTACTGTAAGTGTTTGTCGATTTTCACCGTTGGACTCCATCCAAGCAGAAGAAAAGAAGTCCACCACTCATCATTATTTCTAATTCTAATTTTCTAATTAATTCTTATTCTATTTCTAAATTTATAATTCTAATTTTTGTAATATTTTATACATCAATTTATAACTCGATTACAAATTCATGTCCAATCTTTTCCAATTTAATATCTAAAATTAAGTATATTTAAATAAAATGGCAAAACCAGAAGCAATAACATCACAGTCCAATAACATATCTTTAGACTTAGTTGTTAAATTAATATCTGAATTTGATGGTAATCATAAAAGGGATTTGCATAGATTCATTGAATGTTGCAATGACGCCTGGACGTCAGTTAACGAAAATCAAAAAACATTTTTATTGAAATTCATAAAAAGTAGAATATCGGGAAAAGCTAGTCTAATTATATCCAGCAGACATCTTAAAACTTGGCCTGACTTAAGGGACTTCTTATCCGAAAATTTTGCAGAAAATAAACTATTTTCACAAATACAGCTAGAATTACAATCATGTATCCAACACAGAGATGAATCTGTTACTAATTTTACGCAAAGGATTGAAAAAACGTATTCATCATTACTAAGAGCAGTCCTTGCCGACTGTAACGATGAAACACGTAAAGGTCAAATAGAACTTATTAGGAAAATGGCTTTGAATCAATTTTTAATTGGCGTAAAACCATCAATATCCGCTTGCATACGTAGTCAAAATCCAAAAACTTTTGAAGAAGCATCATTCCATGCTGTTAACGAAGAAAAATTAGTTCAATATCGTGAAATGCATCAATCAACCACGCAAATAAAAAATAACTGTAGTTATTGTAAAAAATCAGGACACAACTCATTAAATTGCTTTAAATTACGTGATAATTCAAATCATCAAGTTAATCATTTTCAATCAAAAACCAACCGAAATAATTATAACTCAAATAATTATAACTCCAAAAGCGACAATTCAAGTTCTCACCATGAAAAAATTTGTAATTATTGTAAAAAATCAGGTCACATTATATCAGAATGTCGGAAGAGAGAATACAATAATAAAATGCGACAACATTCTAATTCCAACTATAATTCAAACACTGATTCGAACTCTTTAAACTCCAAATCGCCCGCGATACCTACCCATCGTCGGAGCATAAACATAGCAAGGGTAGAATTCTAAATCTAGATACAACATCTTATGTTAAAGTAAAAAGTTCATGTTCACGATTTTCTAAAGTCCTAAGTATGTTAATCGATACCGGTGCAGACATTTCCTTAATTAAATTATCTTCAATTCAAGAAAATGATATTCCTATTGATGAAACTGTAAAACTTCAATTAAATGGAATAAATCAATCTAATAATATAACGCAAACTATCGGCACTATAAATTTAAAACTTACTATTTGCGATAAAGATTATTATCACAATATGCATGTTATTCCGGAAAGTACCAATGTTCCACTAGATGGATTAATAGGTAACGATTTTTTACGAAAAGTAAAAGCAAAAATCAATTTTCAATCAAATTCCCTGCAATTTCATGAGTGTGATATTCCGTTGTATCACAGCTCTAATCTCCCACATTATACAAACTCTTACCCAAATCATAATAATTCAAGTAACTCTACAGAAAATTATTTTACTATAAAACCAAGGACGGAAACAATTATTGAATTCAATGTACAAAATCCTGAAATTTCCGAAGGTTTGGTACCTGAAATGGAACTTCTAGAAGGCGTTTATTTATGTAGATCCATAGCAAAGGTCAATGAAAACAAAAAAGCATTTACAACCATTCTTAACACCACGGAAAAAATCGCAAAAGTTTACGAAATGAACCTAACACTTGAGCCTTTTGATGAAACAAAAGCTAGATTATTGTCAGATAATAATGGAGAAACTATTAAAAACAAATTCAAATCAAATAAAAAATCAAAGCAAAATCGTATATTGCACACAACGCATTCTAACTCATCTGATAGAAATTCTCATCTATTGCCATCCTTGCGCATTGATCACCTTAATAACGAAGAAAAAACATCTCTTTTATCCATTTGCAAAGAATACAACGACGTATTTTACGTAGAGGGAGACAACCTCTCAAGTACCTCTGCCATTCAACATGAAATAAACGTAAATTCAGACATTCCTATTGCTGTCAAAACTTACAGATATCCCGAAGTGCATAAAAACGAAGTCAAAACTCAAATTAACAAAATGTTAGATCAAAATATTATAAGAGAATCTATATCTCCATGGTCATCACCACTATGGGTAGTTCCAAAAAAGCAAGATGCTAGTGGAAAAACGAAATGGCGAATCGTTATCGACTACAGACGGTTAAATAACATTACTATAGGAGATGCATATCCGCTCCCTAATATTAACGATATACTAGATCAATTAGGTCACTCAAAATATTTTACAACTCTCGACTTAGCGTCAGGTTTTCACCAAATTAAATTAAGATCTTCAGATTGCGAACTAACCGCATTCTCTACTCCCTTCGGTCACTATGAATATTCTAGGATGCCTTTTGGATTGAAATGTGCTCCAGCCACGTTCCAAAGACTGATGAATAACGTTCTATCAGGACTTATAGGCATAAAATGCTTCGTGTATATCGATGATATAGTTGTTTACGCGGATACCATAGAAAATCATTGCATAAAACTTAGAGATATCTTCGTTCGTCTGAGAGAACACAATTTAAAACTTCAACCCGACAAATGTGAGTTTATGAGAAAGGAGGTTGCTTATCTTGGACATATAATAACAAACGACGGTGTAAAACCAGATCCAAATAAGATATCCATTGTGAAAAATTACCCAGTTCCAAAGAATCAGAAAGATATCAAATCATTTCTAGGACTTGTAGGGTTCTATAGAAAATTCATCAAAAACTTCAGTAAAGAAGCAAAACCCTTGACAAATCTTTTAAAAATGAATACTCAATTTCTTTGGTCCAAGGAACAACAAGATTCTTTTGATAAATTACGTAATCATATAATTTCAGAACCAATATTACAGTATCCAGATTTCAACAAGACATTTAACGTTACTACTGACAGTAGTAATTATTCTATTGGTGCTGTATTATCGCAAGGCGAGATACCTAACGACTTACCAATTGCATATGCATCACGAGCTCTCAATAAAGCAGAATCCAATTACTCAACTACTGAAAGAGAATTATTATCCATTATTTATGCAGTAAAGCATTTCAGACCTTACATTTACGGTGTAAAATTCAACATTATAACTGATCATAAACCCCTTGTTTGGCTATTTAACGTTAAAGATCCAGGTTCTAGACTCCTACGTTGGAGATTAAAACTAGAAGAGTATGATTATACTATTATCCACAAACCCGGTAAATATATAACTCATGCAGATTCACTATCTCGTATAGACCACAACCAAATTCTTTCAATTCAAATCAATCCTAATCCCAATTCATATGAAGATTTTATAAAAAACCATTACATTAATAATATTTCTGAAAACACAAATATTTCAGAATCTGGAGAAAATATTCTGTCACGACAAGACAACATATGTCATTTCATTTCCAATGACAAGGAATTTTTCAATCCTTTATCTGAAACCATTAAAAATAAAATTACTAATTACTCGGAAATTAATAAAACTAAATCTCTAATCAGCGACGTACTGTATTCAGATTTTAACAAATATAAAATATTTCATTTAATTATTAAGGAACATTTTTGGGATAAACCTAGTTATCCACATATTTTTCAAGCCTTAGCAAAGTTAAAAGATATCGCTATTAATCAAAATATTATGAGTATCTCCATTCCAAAATTTGATTACAACAGTGATAATATTAAAAGCAGTAAAATAAAATTAATGATAAACTTCTTATTTGCCAACACTAACATCATAATTACCATTTGTAATAACGAACGTTTAACTGCTGACAAAGCAGAGATCCCGAACATTTTAAAAGAATTTCATGTTACCCCACATTCTGGACACCCAGGATATCATCGTATGTATAAAAAGATTAAAGAAAGATATATTTGGAAAAACATGAAAAGGGATATACGCAATTACGTACTAAATTGTGACTCTTGTCAAAAAAATAAAATCTCAAGACAACGTCATGTTCAACCGATGGAAATAACTACAACTTCTGAAAAACCTCTCGATAAAATTTTCCTCGATATTGTAGGGCCCTTACCCCTCACTGAAAACGGTAATAAGTACGTATTGACATTGCAAGATGACTTATCCAAATACTCCTTAGGATTTCCTATACCTAATCATGAGTCATCTAGTATCGCTAAAGAATTAGTCAACAACTTCATTTGTAAATTCGGTATTCCCAAGACCATTGTTACTGATCAAGGTAGAGATTTCACATCCCAATTGCTAAAAGAAGTTGCAAAATTTTTCAAAATTAAACAAATCCAGACGACTGCATACCATCCACAATCTAATGGCGCCTTAGAACGAAGTCACGCCACCCTCGCGGATTATTTAAAGCATTTTATCTCGGAAAAACAAAATGACTGGGATGAGTGGATTCAAACAGCAATGTTTTCATATAATTCTACTCCCCATACATCAACTAGTTATTCTCCTCATGAATTAATGTTTGGATATAAAGCGGAATTACCTTCAACGGTAACAAAAGATCCAGAAATAAAATATACATATGACAATTATGCCGACAATTTAAAATTCAGATTAAATAATTCCTTTAAAATAGCTAGAGAAAAAATAATTTCAAAAAAAATAAAATCTAAAGAAAATTATGATAAAAAATGTAATAAAAATATTATATTTAAGGTTAATGATTTAGTATATTTAAAGAATGAAAGAAGTCGATTAAACCGATCTAAAAAATTATCCCGAAATTATGATGGTCCATATAAAATTATTGAAATTAATACTCCTGTTAATTATACTATATTAATTAAGAATAAACCCGTAAAGGTTCACGCAAATAGATTAAAGAAGACTCATTAACAAACTCAAATTGTACAAAGCACAATAACTTATTTTAATCACACATTTATCAAGCTTGAAATCAATGAGAAAACATTTACAGAAAATATTATTAAGTTTTCAACTATTCATCACAAAAAATGACATATTTTTGACATAGAAATAAAACAGAATGTTAAAAGTCATCTAGCATTATTAACAATTGATTTCATAACTTCAAAGTGAATTGTCAATATTTGCAAAAACAAATATTTTGTAATCTCCCCCGAAAAATTTATCAAAGAATTATTAAGTTGAATTCAATACTTACCCATATCTACATCCTATCTTGTTCCTCCAAATTTAAAATACATTAATGAACTTCTGTCAATTATTTACATTAAATGTTTGTTTTCCAAAGATAAAATTATATTCATAATTATGATCCCATTAACTAATCATGTAGACTATACTTTATGTAACCTTATATCGCTGCCTGTCAAAAGACCTGATGGTTTTTCTGTGTTTATTTTACCTTCAATGCTATATTTTGCTATTGCTGAAAATAAGATATACTATACAACTTTAGACACATTAAATTATTGTAAATCAGTCCAAATAAATAGACTTATATATATATTAGATAACGCATTATATCAAGTAAACTCTAGACCTATTTGTGAAGATGAATTCATCAACAATGTACATCAATTACCAGATAACTGTAATACTAGAATAAGTAAATTGTAAACTATTTTATTGTATCACTTATATTTTAAGTAAATTGTAAACTATTTTATTGTATCACTAATATTTTAAGAAATAATTTTTTATGTTTTGATATAATATTTTTACCATTTTAATCATTCAATTCATATGTCAGATCTTTTCTGAATGTCGAGGACGACATGTTATTCTAATGAGGGAGGTGTTATGTACCCAACTATCAATTTCACATTTAAACATAGCTATTTGCATACTTATCAATCTCCCATTCTAAAGTTGTGACTTTCCATTTCATATCGGATGTTTATTTAGATATCAACAGAACAACATCCAATATCTTCTTTTAAGTAATTGTCACTATCAGAACTAATCAAATATTCATATTAATAGACTTCATATTAACGAGTAACTTTCCATAAGCTTTTATTTGTTTAGACCCATACTTATTCCCAATCAAAATTAAATACATAACATATATAATAAAACATTTCACCATTGTTCGTCAGTGGTATTCCAGACTTTTGTAAGGATTGTATTTATACGCCGTGTTAGAACTTAGAACACTAAGGCCTATTTATAACTGTTCAACATATTGTAAAAAAGTGAATAAATAAATAATAAAACTTTTTAAGGCTTTTCCTTTCGGGACCTTAACAGAATCTTATCGTCTCTTCTTACTTCTTTTTGGATCTTCTTACCTCTTCTTGCCACTTCTGACCCTTTCTTGCATCATCTCGCCCTTTCTTGGCTTGTCTTGTCTCCTTTTTAACCCACGACGCAAGGAGCGGTGTTATAAGTTTGACGTGTCTGTGTGTCTGTCTGTCTGTGGCGTCGTAGCTCCTAAACGAATGGACCGATTGTGATGCAGTTTTTTTTGTTTGAAAGCTGACGTAATAGAGATGGTTCTTAGCTACAATTCATGAAAATCTGTTCAGGAATTTCAAGGTTATCAGCCTTTTTTGTGTCGGGGGTTTCTTAAAATTTTGTAAATTTTACTTATAGCTTTTCTTGTTTTAACTGCTTACCGACTCTTCTAGTCTATTCTAGTCTCTTCTGGACTCAGCTTGGCTCTCCAGTCTATGCCGCCATTTTCTTGCTTCATCTCGACTTTTTTCTTTGTCGTATCTTCTTGATTTTTCTCGGTTCTTCTTATTTTCCCTTGCTTCGCGGCTCTTCTTGTTTTTTCTTGTCTCCACTTATTTTCTCTTGTCTCTTCTTTCGTACGCTTGAATATTATAATCAGATAATCAAAATTTGAAAATATCTTCTTTCAGTTTTTTTTTTACTTTCTTTATCTTTATTTATCTTGTACACGTCGGTAATTCGTTAAGATATATTAATTAGTAAACAAATACGCGAGTACGGTGTTCTCGATGTATTTCAATTATTTATTATACAACAGTTATTTTGTTTGCCGGCAAATTAATCTGAAATGTGTGTTGTACCTAAACGTGAGAATATTTATAGACTCTAAATCAGTCCGTTCTGCCCGTGGTGTTGGCTCAAGTGGATGTCAAAAATGCCACGCTTTGAAAGTTTATCGAGGTTCAAAGTGCTCCGAAACCTTTTCTTATCAGCCGTATGTGTGAAGTCCTGCATACTGAAAATAACCTGACATCTTTTCAATAAAATGACAAAACACTAGTATTTCCCTGTTTGACGATTGTTAAAATAAACAAAATCAAGCAAGCATTACACGTCAAGCTTTATAAAGACAAACGAGCATCGTTTGGGAGGCGGGAATGGGTACCGCTGTTCCGGGAACCTTTATTGGATAACCAAGACCTCTGCCATAGGTCACCCCAAGTGATTCGCTACGTTTGGTGATTTAGCAGGAGTGCCCGGGCTCATGGGGTGAGGCTAGGTTTTGGAGGTGGACGACCAGGACAAACTGAACCCCAGATTCCTACCCACCTCTTAAACACTTTTTCTTCCCAGAACTCTCCTTTCCTTTTCCTTAAAAAAAAACCTCCATACAGCATTCCCAAAGATGACATAGGCCCTGAAGGAAATTATTTTCTCCAGGGCCTCCTGTGTAAAGCTTATTTTAAAAAAAAAATCGTTGCACTTGTGGAACCCTGGCACCCCATACTGTGTCTCGTGGTCCAACGGTTGCACTTCTATATCCCTGGTACGGACTTGAGAACTACCTAATGACATAAACCAAAATATCATCAACAAATTAATAAATTAAAGTTAAAAAAATGGTCTTATATTAAAATCGTAAGGCAATTTCTTATCTTTTGTACTGCGGACCTTTTTTTGTCAGTAATACTCTTTACAATTCACCACTTGAAATTCGAACACTCGAACAGCCCTGACTGTTTAATTTTGTACGTTTACGAATTCACAAACAAATAAATTGTTTTATGTTTTAATACACGATACTTAAAATTGAGTTACGCGCGTAGTTGGCAAATTTCATATAGGTAGCTTAAACGGGATACTGGTTATTTGATAAACAAACATAGCTGCGTCCTATTCGACCCGCACACAAACAAGATCTCTACGGTAGAACGAGCTTTGCAATAAAAAAAAACTTTCTGTTATTGTATGTATTTATCTGTTTATTTTTTACTGTTTTGTATGATGTATATTGAAATCTTATTATTTTGTAGTTTATCTCAAGTTGGTAGTACATTGTTAAAACTTTTTGGATAAAAATTAAAACGTTAATTTAATATTTGTTTAACCCTTCTATTTTATTCCTTAAGCATTGTTTTGTCCTTGAGGTAATTTTTCACGAAAACTTTATAAGTAAATCAGTCGAAAATTATTATTATGTTTTTTTTTATAAATTTGCCTGGATCATTTGGAGTTTTTAAAGTTACTACACTACTACGATTAAGTATACTAGAACAGTAAGCTTTGTGTGGTGCAACAATTGTTCTATAAATTATATTGCAATATTTTAAGGGCACAAAAATAAAATGCGTAAGTTTTCATGTTGCCGTCATATTTATAATTCTGAATATTGCGGTCAAATTTCAATTTCAGTGTGAAGAATATAAACATCGCCCTCTTGAATGTGCTGGAAAGTTCTTAGTGCGGTCAGACAGCTTCTCCTTATCAAAATATGTAGATTATTCATGAGACCATAATATAACCCCTTCGGTTCCTAATCAATATTCAAGCTCCGCGTCATGAAGTGTACTCGGGATAACTTTGTCCAAACAGTTGGATGGACCAGACGGACAGTTCCGGCCATTCGAATTTCAATCAGCTTCAAAACACTCGGTGCTCGCACTGGTATTGGAGTTGTCAGGAAGTGTCTCCGAATAGAAGTAGCAAGTTTCCTGACCACGTTGTTGCACCTGACTACGGGGACCTGAATACAGATGTCGCCGTTTGATTACCATTCGAATTGAAGTTTGCTCCCCGGTGAGTCGGATCTGCGATGCAAATTTAATCGACTGGGATATGATGAGTCCCGTGATTGTTGACGTTATCAATACTGGTACAGACGAATGCAATCATCACTGCTCTAAATCGATCTTGACTGCATTTAAATTCATGGTGGCGTTCTGATATGATTTATTCATTACTATGTAGGTATATTATGCTGATTAACAATTTCCATTATTGCGAATACTCATTTTGCTTTAAAATACAACATTATAGTATATCTTTAATCATAAAAATACGGTTTATATACAAGTGTTTACCTACACAAAGTAACTATTTCTGTGGATTTAAATAGCAACGTTTCAAACTCGGCAAAAAATTCCCTTAACCGTGTCACATTCCGCCATAAACGTAGGTAGAGTTTTCATCGTAAGGCCAGCGACGTTTTACGAGTCCGGCGAACGGCAACGGCTAGAAGTGGATCTATCTCATCCACACAACTCAGTTTTATAGCGGAGTTACATCAGTTTGACGTTTTGTTGTAAAATAGCACTTCAGACTTGGGAAATAAAAAGGTGTTCGCATTTGTTATCTCTTCTCTTTCCGGCAGTCGACATAAACCCCATACTTGTTTCTTTGTGAGTGGTTGTGCCACTTGGTATGTTTTAATCTTGATCCGAGTTTCTGGTGTACTTAAACAAAAAGTAAGCACTAGCAGCTACTGAAGCTGTATCTCCTAGGCAAGATAGGAGTGCCCTTCTACCTCGGTGGCTTTTGTTGACTTCCCGTTGAGCTTAATCATAAAGCACGGGTATATAAAGTTTTGTCGACTACAGTTTCTAGTTCGGCAGACGACCACACAAAAACGGGAAAAAACTTGGCCGACCGAGTCTGGAAAGTTCCTTCTGCAATTCTGCGATGGCTGGCAACTTCTTTGTCAGGTGCATCTACAGCGTCTGCTCTTTTGTGAATTTATCCGCAACATTCCGGTTTTCACATTCAGTTGATATTTGTTGCAACTTATGTGTATAAAAATAAATCCTTTTGTGAAAACTTGACTCTTCATTCTTCCTTCGTACCGTCTGTGCTCGCATACATTGAGGAAGTTGGCTTACCTCCTAAATAAATATGATAGGACTAAAGAAACAACTTTTCATTCAAATATATCTATTTATTTATTACAACAAATCCCTTTAAAACTTTTCTTCTTTCTTTAAGAGCGTTCTTTAAGGCCCATTTCGGCCCATTTCACACAAATCTTAATTCTGGATTTGAGATCAAAATACCTAACCAAACTGAAAAATTATTTTTGTAATCAAAAGGTATATTAAATATCTAGTACGGATGTAAGCAACTTTATTTATTTTTGCTTTATATTATAAGATATGAGCCATTAAAGATTTTATGTTTCGTGATTTTAGAGGCAATTATTTGTGAGTAAATGAAAAACAATAAAAAATTATTTTTACTATATTTATCATAAAAATATGATGAAAAATAAAATAAAAATTAATTAAAAAACATAATTTTGATGGTTGTAAAGTTAAAATACAAATTACCTATTTACGGCGGAACAAAAATTTGTCGTTACTGAGTTAAAAAATACTACACATAGAATGCATTTTGAACGGTGCTTAATTTTTTATTTTATTTTTTCATCCTTTTTTTTTATAGTAAATATATTAAAAAAAAAAATTATTGTTTTTCATTTACTCACAAGTTGCCTCTAAAATCACGGAATACTAAAATCTTTAATTGCCCATATCTTATTTTTTTTTTTACATGAGCTCCACACAGGAGGCCCTGAGGGAAATAATTTCCCTCATTGGGGATGCCGTGTGGAGAGTTTTTTTAGAAAAGGAAAGAAAGGAGAGTTCTGGGAAGGAAAAGGGTTTAAGGGGTGGGAAGGAATCTGGGGTTCAGTGTGTCCTGGTCATCCGCCTCCAAGACCTAGACAAACCTCACCCCATAAAAATAATTTAAATCAAAAATAAATAAAGTAACTCACATCCGTACTAGATATTTGATATACCCTTTGATTACAAAAATAATTTTTCAGTATGATTAGGTATTTTGTTCTCAAATCCAGAATTAAGATTTGTATGAAACGGGCCAAATGGGCCGCGCATATATTCCACTTAAAGGGCCTCCATGGAAGAGGGGTAAGGCTCTCAACTAGCAATCCGAAGGTTGCGAGTTCAAATCCCTTAAGTAAGTAAATTTTACGTGATAGAATTGTGTTGTTTCACAATTTAATCATTTAAAATAATATATATTAGCGGCACATTCGAAAGTGAAAGATCTCTCAGTATCGCTCTGGTATGAGACCACCATTCAGAATTGAAACGCTGCTTGAAATGGCTTTTCATTCAGTTCACACACGGTAGAAGTGTGTGAACCTTCAGAAATCTAAAGTAGACAATAATGGAGAGGCTACAAAGTAACGCACAAAGAGGTGACTGATAGGCTATGAAGCACCTATTTTTCTATCTCATTCTCTCGCAGGCTAAATAATAATAATCTAATAGATGTATTTATTTATTTATTTAAGGAACATAAACAGTCTTAGTAATATAATAAACATAAGAGGATGATAAAAAACAGACCAATTTTTAATGTTCACAGATAGGTATTTAGAAATAAGAATTTATTTATTTATTTATTTATTTCAAAAACATACGGCACAACATGTGCCATTAACATAAATTATATTATATATGTATTATAAAACAATAACAAAACGAAAGTAACAACATAAATTGAAGTTAAATATAAAAACAAAAGGTAAAAAAAGGAGTTGAGGTAGTAAGCAGTAAGTAAAAAGTAAGATAGATAAATGAAAGTATAAAGTAAAAGCATAAAATTATAAAATATAAAGTATAATGAAAAGTTACAGATTGAGATAGAAAGTTAAAAGGTAGGAAATAAAAAGTGTAAAGTTATGAATATTAAAAAAAAAGTGCAACAAGTAAAGAGTAAGAAATGCTCTTAGGAGCCAAAAATTGAAGATAATATAAATTAAATTTACCAAATATAAAAGGTATCACTGATTATGATATGTTTCTAGTCATAGATATTGGGAACGCTCATACAATTGCGTATACATACATCATTCTGTTTACAAAGTTAATAATAGCGAGTGCGTACTGGTAGGACTTGATTAATGATTATATTATGATTACGTCGTAGTAATAGCAGACAAATTCTGTTTTATGCATCTTTTGTATGATGACAGACTTCCGGCATTATCGATATGAGCAAATTCATTACCTAAAGAGTGTAGACGATGTATTATTGAATTTTGTTCAGCATTACTGAGAGTATTGTTGCAATAATAAGGTGTTTTGAGTCGAGTTATTCTACTAGGTACGTAATAATTCACCAGCGAAACTAGTTCAGGGGAGTCAAACCAGTTATTATTTATTTTAAATAAAAAAATTAGATCATTAAATATTCTTCTATCTTTTAACGATAACAGTCGCATTTTTCGTAGTAGAGAATCATAATTTATTTCGTCCGCGGGAATAACTGAATGTAAATGACTCTTTGCCCAGAATACTAATGGAGGGAAACAATTATACCAAGTCAGTGGACATCTTCAATTTATCTTTGAATAAATATAAAATATTGTTATTGAGGCAGTTCAGTTATGTACAATAAAATGTTTTTTCTATGCTATATATGTAAAAGCCCCGAAAAAGGGCGTTTATTTATAAATAAATAAATAAACTAGAATATTTAAGAAAAATGAAAAAAAAAGAGAACTAAGCAGCAATTTAAAAACATAATAATATTACAAATCTAAATTCAACAAATGATTAACCAATACACAGCAATAAAATAAGTGTGATTATAACTGAAATAATCTGCGAAATAGGTATTTGGTTTGGGAAGGGTAAAGGGAGGAGAGGGATAAGGAAAGTTAAGGGAAAGTTGCCATGCAAGTAATATAAAAATATTAGTCACTATTAATTTAATCGTCATGAATATGTGTTATTCGCACTTAGAATGTTATACAAGAAAGTTCTGTAGCGACAGTAACTAGCAGTAAATACGTCAGCACGTTTATCTATATTTGCAAATTTATTGTTATAGTAGTTACATGTTTTGCATAAATTTATTTTGATTGGAATTGGTGTTGCATCTATCATGTATGTGTTTGTCTCCTTTTAGTGTCGTTTTTTTGTTTCATATAGTTTCAAATCTCAACGGTGCTAAAAAAGTGTTCACTTAAAAACAATCTGAAAAAAAAACTGTTTTACTAGTAATCGTATTATTTTTACTTTTTATGTTTCCGTACCCAATAAACCTATCGCAACAAAGTCTATACCATCAATACTTCCGCACCCTTTCAATTCGACGCTATGACTTCATAAAATTGATTATTATTTTGCCTATGGGCATATTTCGCAACCTCGAAAACAGACATTTCCTCCAGAATGTACCGTTAATCCTTCCTTTACAAATTCGCCCATAAACCGGCTGGGACGGAAACGAATAACCTTAACTTGCGTTTCTTAGTGTCCGGGCTATTCAGGCTCGGGCGGGGTGGATCCACGAGGTGGAACTTTCCCTAAATGAAGACGTATCCACAACAATCCTCGGAATATTCTTATGGTTCTTTTTCATTCCGTTATTAGGACATGTTTTTGCCGTGACTTTCCTAAGCCCGGATGTTTTCTTCTTTGTCTCACTCGGTCGCCCAACTTTTCTAATAGATCCTGAAACTTTTATTTTATATTGCGGTATCGAGGATTAGTTAGGCCATCAAACGATAAAATAGGTAGGTACGCTATTCATATGTTTTTCCTAATCTTACTTGTTCTTGGAATATGTATATATTATATATCAAAGCTAAAAGAGTTTATGTCAAATTTGTGAATATTTCAGGAATGGAGATTGTTTATCTATTTCTTGGCGTAAAAACGCTGAAATAGAATTTGATTTCTACATTAGATAGGCCACAATTCCATTAATCTTGAGCACCTGGCATTGTTATTCACAGCATTAAAATGAGGAATGTTTTACCGTACCTACTTCCTGATACTTAAATCAAATTACCACTTCTTCACTGTACTTCTAGCGTTAAATCCCAGATTTTATTATTCCTAAAGAATTCTGTACCATATTTTGGGAGGCGGGTGTGAGTACCGTCTCCCCGGGAACCATTTATTGGATCTCTGCCATAGGTCACCCCAAGTTGTTCGCTAAGTTTGTTTTGTTCAGGTCTTGGCGGCGGATGCACCTGTTCTTCAACTGCGTGGCGGGCCATATAGGGAGAGGCCGGTTCGGAGAGACCCTTTGACCTCTCCAGCTGGTCTCTCTCGACCCATAGTCTCGCACCGCTGCGGGAGGGATGAATTCGTACATCCCTCACTCCTGCCTGGAGAGTGCACTCATTGTCTCGGTACTTAAGAGAAGCCAGCGAATCCCCTTGCTGGCGCTTTCGGGTGCTTACAGAACAGTCGCTTCGGACGCCTTGCCAGTCTTGGCCGGCGTCTTACCTATTGATCTTGAAATTAGGAAGGTGTTAACAAAGAAGCTTTTAAAAAGAGGGAGAGCTGCTACCCACCATGGTATTGAGCTAATACCAGGTGGAGCGGTTTCTCTCCCAGGACTTCTTAGAGAGATGCGAGCAAGAACTTTGAGAGAATGGCAGGAACGTTGGGATAGGTCAAATACGGGAAGACGGACTTTCTCCTTCTTCCCGTCAGTTAAACTCAGAATGGAAGGGGCGTACATCACTAGGGATCATCATGTGACCCAACTTCTGTCCGGTCATGGGGAGTTCAGAGGGAGACTTCACAGTCTCTCTCTATCGCCTCATTCTAACTGCGCTTGCGGTAATACTGATCAAACAGCCGAGCACATTCTGTGGCACTGCGAGATTTTGACGGATGCCCGAGAGGAAATGCTAGATGGCTTGCAAGTTACTACGAGACCAGCTTGGAACGCGGATCTCGTTTCGAATAAGGTGAACTTTGAGTGCTTGAGGAAATTTACGAAAGTTTGGGTTGAGAGATGGCCTGTTCTTAGAGTCGCTGATTAGCTGTAAAATCATGTAGGTGCCATGTGTATCTGCTCCTGAATCCACGGACTTCCTTATTTCATGTTTACATCTACTGCTTGAATTTTATGTTTTATGCCTTATCCCTACATATATATTTTTTTTCTTATATCATCTCAATCTTATGTATCTTTATCTTATTCTAATGGATGCATTTTGTTTTTATTTATTTTATTTTTGTGTGACTTATCTTTTTTTCTTATTTTATTTCTTTTCACATTGTTTATTTTAGATTTCACTAAGCTATGCTATGCGATGTATTATCAAGATACCTGTTTATTATTTTTGTATTTTATTATTTGTGTTCCGGTTTCCTGTTCCAAGGAACACTGTTGTGATCCAACCAACATTTTTAACTTTGTATTTATTTTTTTTGCGTTTGTTTTGGTTTCTTTGTTCTCTTTTTCTTTTTAGTCTCACAACCTCCACTCTGCTTCGCTCAGAAGGCTGAACCGAACTGCACCTATCTATTTTGTTATGTTTCTTTTTCCCCATCTGGGGGTGCGCTAGACCTTGTCTCTGCATCGACAGGAGTCGTTCGACGACGGCACGGTGCCCTCTAAAATCATTTGCGCCACCTCCAGCAACATGTGCAGGCTTGAGGTTTGGTTGGGCGACCTCGGCTCTCCTTCGCCTTGCCTCCGGCTACTCGACGCTGAATTCCCTAGGGTCATCGGGCATTTTCCCCCAATCTCCCATTTACTTTTCTTTGAGGCATCACCGAGGAACCGGCTAAGGGGCGCGGAAGCTGAGTGTGGTTTACGGCTAGACCGAACGTCTTGTACATTCTTGCTGGAACTGCCAATCGATTGGAGAGGACTCCTATCCGTTTGCCATGCCCTTATTATTTGTGTACTGTGTCTTCCTCCCACACAGGTGCTTGTAGGATATGCTGGATGCAATCACCCAGCGCTTGCCGCCTCGTGGATTGTCACCAACCTGTCCCATTGTCTTGTCTATATCTTATCACACTAACACATATTGTATCTTGTATTTCCCACTAAGCACTTGCATACTGCTTACTAACAACGTATGCAGGGACACTGGAGGTCTAGATTCGTTCTAAATTAAATGTAGCTTCGTTCTTTAAAAAAAAATTAGAGTCCTTGCGAGAGCCCTGAAGGAGTAACCATCTGTTACTTATACCAGGGCGGGTATATGGTGGATAACCTCCAATCCCTCACTCCTCGATACAATGACCTCCAAATTCCTACCCAACCCTCATACCTTCTTCCTTCCCAGAACTTCCTCTCCTTTCTTTCCTTAAAAAGACCCTCCACGCAGTATCCCCAAAGATTACAGGCCCTGAGAGAAATTATTTTCCTCGGGGCCTCATGTGTGGGGTTAATGTAAGAAAAAATAAAAATACAGTCAATCAACTCTTGCAGTCTTCTTAGAAGTTTACTGATTATGAATTATCTAATGACTAATCAATATTCTTAATATTCTAACCTTACTCTCATTTCAGTACTTACGTATTCATAACCCCCGTGACAAATACGAGTATGTTTGTGCTGGAAAAGCAAATGAAAGTTTTATCACTTAGTGACTTGATAGCTTCTTACCTGTACGATGCCTCATTTTCATTATTTTCCGTAGGCGTGTTTTCTGAAGTGGTTGAGTGGCTTTTATAGGGGAATATACCAACTTCACTCGTCCAAACACTTGTACCCCATACAAGGGGGGCTAGTTTTAAAATATACAAGTGTCACGGAATATTAACTGCCGACACCGCCAGCACCGGTTGTATTACCTCAGTTGACCGCCTAGGTACAATTTGTCACGCGATCCTTCCCCTGACGTCGTCAACCTTTTCTTGATCATCTCGCCCTGGTAGCCGAATAGCCGAGTAACCACGGTGGAAACCGCCCAACTTGATGTATGACAGTTGACCAAGGAATTGTTTAATAATACCTACATAAGTGCTTCGGGCATGCGATAGCTTAAATTTGTCTCGAGCGCTGGTGTGTGTGAACTGTGAACTGTGAACGAGTTGCGGGAATGGAGTACGAAATTGGCAGATATTTATTAGCTCTGTTTTTTATCGAGCAGTTTCGGAAAGCATTAGCCCCAGAATGATCATTAAGTATAGGCATAAGGCCGTATTGGGTTTCGAAAAATGTCTTTCTCTATTTTTAGCCTTTTGTGAATTTTTAAAGCACTCCCGCTTACTTAGTCGGTGAAAATGTGAAAGGTAAACGCGAAGAATTCTAATAATTTTATCGCAGCAATCCAACAATAAAGCTTGCAATGGGGGCTGCTAAAGCCAACAAAGTTTCATTTAGGATTACGAGCTACTATTTGACCACCTTTAGTTTAGTGTCTACAGAATATCTTTACTTTGGAGAGGTATCGTTAAAATGCTACGTAATAAAAACTACGTTAAATGTGTCAACCTTAATTTAAGCCTGTTATCATCGTTTCAAATAAACTCATTACTTTAACTGAGAAAATCCTGCCAGAATTAAGTATCCAACTACTGTACACTGCAGAGAGCTTTTTTGTTTGAATTCTTAAACCCCTAATTTACTTAAGTGCGATTTTATTTTTGTTTAGACGAAGCGGTCGCATTAATCTAAGGTACTGTACTTATCAAGGAAAGTGTAAAGTTCAGTATCTTTTCCAAAATGTAATTGCTACATTAGCATTCAAGTTGTTCTTGTGAAATTTTATCATCCCTTTTGACTTATTTACTCGTTTTGTGGGCAGCTTTTACATCGTTCAAAGCTTTGCAGATTATGCTTGAAAAACAAACCATATCGCAATCCTTTTTTTTCGTTCTCAGTCAACACGTGAAGGTTTTTTTCAGCAATCGATACATCGTAACACGTAATGCTTTCTTAACGTTTTTAACAGTTTTTATCAGGAGCTTGGTGTGAGTGACAGAAATTAACACAATTACCTTTTTTCAAGACTTTCAATTGAAAATGCGGGCATATTATGGCGACCGAAGTAATGATTATCGCTGATACGGTCTCGCAAATTGGAAAGCTAAACCTCCAACAAAAACTTCTGCCTTTTCTTTTATTTAACTTCCGAACCCGTGAGTTTGATATTTCAGGTTCACTGAGCTGTGAAGAACACTCCTTTTTTTATTAAACGTCGTTTGAAACTAGTCGTAAAAGAAACTGGTCCTTTTCCGCCCCAGAAAGCGGTGTAGCATAATAGTAATGCCAAATAGATTATTTGCATAGGAAAGGTTTTATACTACCAAACTACCCCCACATTTTCGTAGGCTGTACGCAGTGGGGTGGGAGTGTGCGTACCAACTGGCGGATGGTCACTGAAGTTCAATATATTATACTTAACCCTCATTTTTGGAATTTATTTCGGTTAGCCTTTTAACTGGAATGTCTTCTAACCAATCTGTGTATTTTTTATTCCCTGCATTGCACAGTTTTGTTCTATTCATTAGTTAGCAATAATAATTAAGTGAATGATGAATCTAATAATGCCGCACCAGATTTTGAACCCTCACCCTTAGAGTCACGAAAGTCGCCGTATCGGAGGTATTCCTAATTTATACAAATGTTTGAAATGGTCTCAGATTTACGATGAAATTAAATTAATCGATTACATTTTTCCAAAAAGTTTCTTTGAGTTCTTTGACTTATTTTAAGTTCGATACCAAACTCCAAAATTAATTGACCCATTTGAAATTTCGATCCGGCTCGAATTAAATAAACATATATATTAATTTATTCATGAAGCATCCCGGTTTTAACTGATTAACATTTAAATGCCTTTTTGATGTACATAACCCGTTAGTGGGTATAACCTTTTTATCAATCGAAGTTTAATTATTATGTTTTCCCGGTGTCTACTAGTTAATTAAATTACTTTTCTTACTGTTACTTATTTTCACATACACTTAATTACAAGCTTAATCATTCCTGTTTTTAATTATCTTTTAACTCGATTTATTGTTTGCCTTGATTTGTTATTTACTAACACGTAGGTACCACTCACTTTACTACGACAATTTCCTCGTTTCAATGTGCATGGCAAGTTTATTTATACACAACTTATAAATAAGATGTAACTGCCCTGTATGATGTAAAATGAAATGTGGACACTTTTATGATATTATTATTCATTTGGCACGCCTAAATTTCGTTTAAAACTGGTTGTGATTTAAAATAAAACATTAACGGTAACAACCACAAAACTGCGCTACATTAATTAACGGTTATTATTTTTTAATTTTATTTTGGAAACAAGCTGTTCTATATAAATGAATATTTTATATAAAATTAATGTCGGTTGGGTTGCTTAAATCAGTGAATTTTCCGCACAAATATTAATAATTAATAGGAATGTGGGGTTGAAGAACAATATGTGATTTTTGAAGAAAAAATTTTTTTTTCGTAAAATGGCGGCGGCGGTTTTTCATCAGTTTTTTTTACTTTCCGAATTTTTTTAAATTTGAAATTTTGATACAGTTCTGGTAGAGGTGATAGGGTAATGCATAAGAGAAGGCTCACACCAAATTTCAAGTAAAATTGTTCAGTTAAACTTGAGAGATCGTGTCAACCGTCTCGGAAAAAGTGGTTTCGAGAAAAATGCGTTTAAAGTTTTGTTCTATTTAGATTCTAGTTAGATTCCGTCTAAACCGCGGCACTAAAATGGCTATAACTTTCAAAATAATTTGGATTTCGAAAAATCCTTTTAAGGAGATATTTTTTAATTTCTTAACTATGAGAAGAAGAAAAAATTTCTAGACCTATAACACGGTTTACTTTCTCGGCCATGAAAAGCTCTTTCTCGTTATATAGTATTTATAGCTGTCGGGGAACTAATTTCTTTCCTTTCAATAGACTACTTCAAGGTACTAACTTATATATTTTTATAAACCTGTTAAAGGGCTGAGCTGTGTTGAAAAGCTGTAAGCTGCTTTGTATGTCGTAATGCGATAAGTCATCAAATAGATACATTTAAAAGCCCTAGCCCAACTATTCCTGGAAATCAAACTACCCCTGATTTGTATCCCAAAATCATTGTGTTGCCAAAGATTAAATAAACAAATCGCACTGATCAGAAAAACAATCCCCAGCCTGAATCGACTGCTAAGCTCCGATGAAATTAACTTAGTTGAAACTACACGGGGCAAACTGGCCGTGGGGCAAGTTCGGCCACCCTACGGTACTTTGACCGACCGGCTAATAGAGAATTCACCGGTAACAAAACCCAATTAAATGTTTGCGGTACGCCCATGGGCGAAATAATTTGCGGAAAGGCTTTTTAATTGTCGGCGCCATTACGTGTCCGCAGAAACAAAGGCCAAAATAAAATGTTACCAATGCTCGTTATGTGGACCGGGAGCCATCTGTTGTAATTGAATATATTTCCGGTTTTCGGGAATTATTTCCGGGAAGTGATAAAATTGAGATTCTCCCGTTTCCAATCACATCAAGTTTCTCGCGTTCTGGCGATCGGCGTAATCAATATTGCCATCTCGTTTAATGTTCGAGGTGTTTCAAAATGTTCACAATTGTTTCAAAAAATTTGAAGGATTCATCAAATATTTGAAGTAAATTTTCACGTTCTGCGTAAGTTCTATTCAAGTTCTGTTATTACAACATTATAGGCCAGTTGCTTCATAAAACTGAAATAATCACAGAACTTGAGTAGAACTTACACAGAACGTGAAAATCAACTTCAAATATTTGATGAATCCGTCAAATTTTTTGAAACAACCCGTCCTAAATGTTTGGTTTCTAAGGCCATCCACTCATGGAGAAACTGAAAAAACCATTTGGCGAAGCAATCGCAATCAACCTTCTGAACAAAATCGATATTTTTCTGATCTGACGTATCGCAGATTACTCGAAAACTTGACAGGTTGTCAGCCGCTACCATGGCAACCTGGTCAATAAGGCAACTGAAACAGTTGCCTTATTGACCAGGTTGCCATGGTAGCGGCTCACGACCTGTGTGCGGACCGCCAATGAAATTCACAAGTTCCTCTCCTGTGGTTAGCGATTGCGTCGCCAACTCTTTTTTTTTCAGTTTCTCTATGAGCGGATGGCCTAAGTCGCTGTAAAAGAGTTTTACCACTCCAGGAAGGAGATCTTTTAAGCCATTTTTTTTTTAAATCTTGTAAAATCATCTCTTTAACTTCTCAAACAATGCTTTGCTTTTCCTGATCAGTTTTCTGATATGATTTTAGATTTTCACGGCCAAAAGTATTATCGTGATTTATTTTTGGTGTCATCATGAAGGCAGATGTATTCACACATGATGATGGACATTCTGACGCTGTTCGAAACGTTGGCTAAAGAAGGAGGAAGCGTTATTAGGCATAATATCCCAAAATTAAATCACGGTAGAAATCTGATGGTTAAAAACGCTTTCTGTCAGATTGACCTCGCGAAAAATATACTCGTTATTCGATACTTAGGTCGAATTTTTCAATATGTTTTGGCGTTTGACGTCGAATGAGGTAATTGCCAAATGCAAGTAATATAGGTAACATTCGACAGGTTTTGTCTGGATTGTACGTTCGATCCTGCAAAGACAGTGATGCTTAAGTAATTTATTTATTTATTGTTTGAAACATTTACAGAGTGTTAACAATTATTTTAGTTATAAAATTGCCATTGGGATGTACACAGGTATTAACACTCCAATTATAAATGTTCACTAATGTAATACTATAAGCATAGTAAATATATATTTTTCCTCAAAGATAAAAATGCTTTCTTTTTCTGTTTCAGGAACAAAGCCACAAGTCCTATCGCCCCCTGACTGTAGTGACGTTCCGATGGAACTACATGCTCCACGGACTGCAGCCTGCGGGCTACCACTTTCTGAACTTGCTGCTTCACGCCACAGTATGCCTTATGTACTACAGGTAAATACTACTTCATTTTTTTATACGTTTAACCGCGTAAACAGATCTTCTGCTCTTAAGTATGAATATAATATGTGGATAAAAATGCGTCTACGATCGTTTTAAACTGGTTTTAAGCCTCTTAAGGTACACTGCGCCGACGCGACGGAACGCTTTCCTCTTACATTTATTTTTTATTTTATTTAGCTCGGAAGTAAGTTAAGTACTTAATCTCTCGACATGGCGCTGAAGCGCGGGACAAAAGCCTCAAATGAAGCAAAAGTTCTTATCCAGTAATTCTACCTCACTTCCGGTAGCAGAAGTGGAAGTGATTATGAAACATTACCCGGTTGGCAGCGGTAGCAGCTAGGTGGTAGTAGCAATCCACCTGGAGTTGGTTTCCCCTTCTTTTATCTAGGAAAGCCTTATTTTGGTCTATATTTTCATTCAATCAACGCTTTGTTTTTGACCGGAGAGGCGGTGCTGGAGTGTTTATAAAGTTTTCCTGAATGGCTGTTGAGCCATCACTCCCTCACTCCCTGACATCAGCGGAAATTGGCTTAATGGGAGCTAATTTGTTAAGAGGATTTGTTTCGGACGTCTTTGTCGTTTTAATGAAAACAAACTAAAATTAATCGTTCCGCTGATCCTGCGTAATAATTTACGTGTCTTTGTCACAGATATTTTGTTGCCTTTTCGCTGTACTTTTTTGGCAAGCTGTCACCGCTGAAACGGCGCACAATTAAATTCAATTTGTTCCGAATATCGTCTCACCGGAAAACTTCATAATGAATTGTATTCGGCTGCGTCGTCATTAATCTCCTTCCTTGTTTTTCCCAACGCCATCCACGGGGATAATAATAATCTCAGGATCACGTTCTCTTTATCAACGTCAATAATTAGATCCGCTCCATTCATTATGTATACCTAATCAGTGATCACTAATCTGCTTATTTGACCGGCGCAGCGGTAAGGAATGATAAAACTAATTGCTTAAAGCTCGACCCCTGACGACATTAAATTTGGCAACGTAATCCCCGGCCGACATGATTTAGTGCGCAAATATTCCTACATGGGTTGCTAAATCGTTCGCTTTTGATAACGAATGACATGACGCGACCTTTGTCCCGCGTCATCCGTTTCGATCACGCCCGTTGGAAGCTCAGCGCTCAGGGACACTCCTATCTCCTCACTACCACTCAACGCTCTACACTCTCCAGTCACCCCAGTCACCCCTATTCACTGTTCACTTCTCATTTCTATTCACGAGATAAGAATAATTATTTTTTAAACTTTTAATAAACCTTGTTTATTTTGATCCAACTTAAGTCCGACCCTAAATAATCATTCCAGCACAAATTTTCTCTGCTTAAGAATCAATTTATTAAGTTGATACATTGTTAAAGTTTTTTCTTTTTTAATATTTTTTTTTATTTACCGCTTGTCCGCTGTCCTACTAAAGCTTTTAGTTTATTTTCTTTTTCGTCATTTATGAGTTGCGTTTTCTTGGTATTATCCTTTCTAATTAATAAATTTTCTTCAAGTTTAATTCATTCACAACTTTCAAATTGGATCGGATAATATCAGGGATAATCTCACCTATCTAACCTCGTCCATCGGCGCGTATTTCTTCTCGGCCCTTGTCGTTAGATAAGATGACGTATTGAGTTTTGAGTTTGAGTTCGGAGCATGCCCGAATGATCTATGATCCATTACAAAGCTTGTATCATTTAATTTCTTAACCTACCGAGAAAGGTCAACTGATGCGAAGAGGTTGTCAAGTTACCCAACTAATTATGAAGTTGATAAAATTATTCAATACAGCATGCCAACACCGCCGTGAGCCGTGGCAGTGAAGGGATTATTTTATGAGTATGTCAGACAAACAGTGTTAATTTATACAGCACATTTTTATTTTTACCAAACCGAGTGTTCGAAATCTTATTTGAAGTGATAAATCATTGTTTTTTGTTGTTGATGTTTTTTTTACTCAAAACCTTCTCCCTTACACCCTTAAAAATAACGATGCTATGTAAATACCTACTCGTATAATATTTTATTTCCGTGAAGTGTTACAAAGACAAAACATTCGTTCTTTCGTTTTCTTTGCCCTTTTTAATACGGCCGCCCTCGCGTGACCAAAATACGGGGAAACTGGAAAAGAAAGTAATCTAGCAGGAAGTCCCAACTTTAGGGTGAAGGGTTGATCCCGAATATAGTTCATGGGAATTCGGTCTCCCTTCTCACTCCCTAATCCAGACTTAGCAACTACCCTACTCAACAGCTCGACACATAATAACAAGTTTTTTTCATACGAGTGTAAAAAATTCTAATGCCCAAATAAATAGTTCGTCCCTTTTTACCAATGTTTGGTTCCTTTTTCCAAAAAATAATTCTAGAACATGGCTTACGGACGGATTTCCCGCCTGAGGGCTGGACCCGAAGATCAAAGATCTGCTTAGTTTTGCTTTTGCTTCATCTGAAACTGAATTCTATCATTACACCGATGTGATAAAATTGAATGATATTTGGAATAAAGTCAGGCCTTGGGATATCTTTCCTACTTTCTAGCATGTTAGCTTTATTTGGGAACAATTCCTTTGACACGTTCTTCTTTATGTATAACGTTGTCACCATTTCAAGTATGGCAATATTATTATTATTATCGCTTTGAATGTAAGCAGCAAATAGCTGGACACTAAAATGATATTATTGTACCTGTATATAATATGATAATTGCCTTTTACACGGTTTCATAAAGTTTACTTCTCCAATGCAATATCTAGGTATTCGTAAGTATTTATCGAGTACAATAACGCGAGGTTGTAAATCGTAGTTCCTACCTTCCTTTTTCCTCTAAGAGGCCCCTTTTAATTTTCCCGAATGGCAAGCTGCCTGTTTTTAATGCCCGACTTTGCGATACAAAAAATAATTATTTCAAAGCTTGGCGTACATAAAGAACGCTGTTTTATGCCAAGTACCAATTTTGAATATTCCCTCCCCGAGTCTATTTAACGTAAACCTTTTAGATATAGCCTTCGATTTTCTTCAAGCACTGCTGCTAAAGGTATTTTATAAAGCCACTTTATTTTTATCCGCAGAATTCACAAAGATAACCTTAAAAGCCTACCGCCGACAACACAATTTTATATTCACAAAGCTCGAATTTGTAAAGCAAGTAATGTACTTAGCCGAAGTAAATGACATAGGCCAAGGGCGTCCCGTTTAATAATTAGCTCAGCCCTTCCAGGTGTTAGTATTTAAGGTCGCTGGGCGATCCTATTCGTTTCGAAATTAATAAAGTTTATTAATTAATATATTCTTGGGCGTCTGGTTTTTTTTTTATATGCTGAATCAAAGAGCTTTCGGTTCCTTTTTGCTGATATTTTAATCGTTAAGCCGAAAACGTTAACACCGTTTTCTCATTAAAGTTTCGCTTAGCTCAGGCGTGAATGAGATGATAATTTACTGTATTTCGTTTTTCTAAATCCCGCCATAATTAAGTGTAATAATTTGCTCTTTTCACCCGCCTTTTACTTTTCTGACTTACAAAAACAGCATTATTCTGAAACTCTGTGATGTATTTTTTTCAGAGGTTTTAAATAGCTTTTTTGATCTATTGAGAATTTCTTAGTGTAAATCTCAGCCCTCACTGTTGTTTATGAAAGCATTATTGAAATCCTTGCTAAGGAAGATTTAAGCTTATCTGTTAGAATGCCCTCTTAGCTAAAATACTTTTTTTTAATCCGTAAATTTCTTTTGTTCTGAGTGAATTCTCGCATGAAATAAAACTTGCATTTATTTATTTGTGCTGGGATTTTTACAGATATTCTCAATTACGTAAGAACAATCCAGGTATAAAAAAAAACCAAGTTAATATACAAATAGGTATATACAATTATAAATATCTTATCAAACAAAAGATATATTTGTAGACATCTAAACATATATCTAAGTATTGTCGGAGTTCTATTGTAATTAATTGCGAGGAGAGGGACGGCAGAGGGATCTTCAAGGGGACATACTATCACCGCAGGACTTTGTTGGCGACAAGCGGCCATTCGTAAAAAACATATCTTTTTTCTGTTTTTGGCATCTGTTTTTCGTTCTTTATATAATCCGGGCATCTTTAAGTCTCCGTGGTAATCATTAAAAAGAAGAAGAAGATGGTTTAAAAGGGAGATCTGTAAATACGAATGTAAGAGGGAGCGCACTAATAAAATTTAAAAAAAAAAAACGATAATTATTAGCCGAAAATATTTAATAAAACACGATTCGTTTAAAATGGAACAAAAATCTTTCGACAAACCCTTAAGATGCATTTAAAGATACTGTGATTTTTTGCATGTCCACTCACGGAGAAACTGAAACCAAACTTAAACTGGTTGGCAACTGCGGGTTGCAAACTGGTTGGCAACCAAGCTTCTCTTACGGCAAAACTCAATTTTACGATCTCAATAATTTTGTCAGTCTTTAAGTATTTATATTATTCTTATATTAGTTATTTAAAATAACAAATTACTAAAATCATTATTTTGTGTCTCCCGTGCATAATTAGGAAGCCTATAAACATAAATGCAAGGTAATTTATCAACCTCCTGAATGAAATCGATATTTACCTGCTTGGACATATCGTTAATTACTCGAAAACTGACATCTCGTGAGGTGCAACCATGGCAGCCACCAACTGCCGCCGACCAGGCGACCAGCACGGCGAGTTGCGAGTGACTGGTTGCGTTGAAAACTGATGTTTGATAAGTTGCGTAGTATGCGGACCGCCATTGAAATTCACAGGACAGTGACTTGAGTTACCAACGGTTTTTTTTTCAGTTGCCCCGTGAGCGGATGAACTTATAGAAGATAATTTATTTATTTATTAACGCCCTTTTTGGGGGTTTTTACACATGAATAATAAGAACTAAACAGTATTAATTTTACACAATTGAATTGCCTCAGTAACAATATTTTATATTTGTTTAAAGATAAATTGAAGATGTCCACTGACTTGGTATAATGTACATAATATAATGTATTTTTAATAATTTTCAGAGCATATTTCTCGATTTTTTTTTTATCGAGGCAATTTCATATAATTACCGTTTCGGCTCTGCAAATGTATGGATATTATCTTAAAAAAATAAAATGCATTTTCTGGAAACTTCAAACCTTAAAGTGTTCAGGAGAAAATGTTATGAATCGGTAGCAATCGAATGTCGTGGCTTAACCCGTGTAATCACAGGAGACCATATTTGTCCCAGCTCACAAAGGTCTCATAGAGATTCCTTACTATTATAGTGAGAAGTATGATCTATAATCTATACGGTACTGGAAAGAGAAAATGACACGCTTTATTTTCTAATCTAAAAGTCCACCAAATAATTAAAACTAAAGTTTCCGACCGCAATTTAAAAAAAAGAAACTTTGTGATTTTTTTAAGAATTATTTTTACAAGAAATAACATAAAAGTGAGGTGACATTAACTTTTAAAAGTCATTTGTCTAATCAAATGTGTTTATAATTTTTTTCGTTATCAGTAATTTTTGTTAGAAAAACCGTAAGATGGGCCATTTTTAAAACTTTTTAAAGTTTGTATAAAAAAAAATTGTATTTAAAAAACTACGTGGTTATTTCTAATAATAAAATTTAAAGCATATTTCAACCACCTTTCGAAAACAGTTTTTAGTTTTTTGGATACGTTCACGAATATTCCATTTATTTGGATTTTGTTGCAAAGTGGAAATATTTTTACCTGCTGATAAAATACGCCTAAATATTGAAGGGTTAAGGCCCGCACTAATAAATCCTTTCCTAAGGGACCCTTAACCCGCCTCACATGGCCGCCCAACCGTGTGATATATAGATCCTCTACTGTACAGTTAGGGGCGCTCTTTTGAAGTGTGACATAAAAAAATAAATCATTGAAGAATAAGATAACATAGTGGAATCGGTAAAAACGCGCACGTCCCGGTTAGACGAGAGGTTCTGGGTTCGAGTCCCAGTTGCGACCATTATCTTTTTCTATTTTTCTGTGTCTTGTTCTCTTTCGTATTTTCGTTTAGATTATTATTGTATCTTATTCTTCAACAAAGATAATTACTTCCGTAATTGTAAAAAATAAATTGATTTTACAATTATTGAAAAGAAACAAATAGTAATAATTCACGTTTGTTTTTTCGATGGCGATGTGCAGTCGTATTTGGTAACGATTATTAATAACCGATATTGTCGATAAAACCTTTATCGATGTGTTTGTGCTGTGAGTCTAGGATAGGTATTGACGCCTAACGAACGACTTCGCGCTTGTTTTTTCTTTGGCGATCTGCAGTCGTTTTCGGGAACGATTACTACCAACATTGTCGATAAAAACTTGGTCCATGTGTTTGTGCTATGGGCCCAGAATAGATCTTGACGCCTGACGAACGACTGAACATCTATTATTCTGAAAAGGTAAGTAATTTCATGAAAATTTATTTTTTAAATGTTACGTTTACGGGAAAACCACGTGTTTGGGTACGTTTTCGATAATTCCAAACCAGCATGATTAATTTGCTTTTTGATTTAGTCTGTGATACCTAATATTGCAATTTCAAAAGCATCGGACCCCTCAGGCGCTTGCATAGTAATAATTATTGGTTACAGATTTAATAAAATACCTATCTTTTGATGCGTTAATCGAGCTGTCCGTAATATTTATTATGACACCGTGCCAGTGTTTTAATTATGTGCCATTCATTATACTTTTTTGCTTTATTTATTTGATCAGTGGGCTCGATTTATTAAACTTTGAGATTTTCATGAAACAATTTGAATAATTTATGAGGCTTTGTTGCATTGAATGCCGTTCTGTATTTAAATTTAAATTTGTATTTAATTTCATGTTAACAAACTGATCGAACCGTTATAAACCCCTCAGGAATCGGGCGTATTTTGTCAGAGGTCAAAATATTATCGCTTTGCAATAAATGGAATATTTCTGAACATATCTGGAATAAAGATCATTATTATTATATCCGAAAGATTTTTAAAAGGTTATGAAATAAGTTTACAAATGTTATGAAAAATAAAAATATTATTTTTAATATATTAAAATTTTTAATGCAAATATAAAAAAATTTAAAAATAAAATCGAAAAAGAAAAACACATACCTTATTAGAAAAAAACATACTTTATTAGTCAAATGTATTATAAAAATTATTATCACCTCACGTTTTTGTCGTTTCATAAAAAAAGATTAATAAAAAGTTCTTGAAATTTTATGAATTTTTCTCAAATTGCTTTCGGAAACATTGGTTTCATAGAGGCAGTGACGGTTCGTGGTCTTTTTAACGGGGGGTTCAGAAATTCAAAAGAAGATATTATATCTAATGAAAATTTACTTACAGTTGTCCTTCGTCAAATCGTCCAATACAGCGGCAGTCACACAACGTACCGACATACTATTGTTTTTAAATCACTTGACACTCGACACAATTATTAAATAACGAGAAAAGAAAAGAAAAATATAGAGCCGAGTGTTTTTTTAAATTTTTTATATTAAATGCGAAAGATCGATTTCTCAAATTTTGCACCACGATGGATCGCCTCTGAAAATTAGACAAGGAAAGCAAAATAACCTATTGGTTTCCTTACAACCACATCATCAAGTACACTTAACGTACCACTCGAGTTTAAAAACCCGGCTAAATTTCTGGGTTTTCACGGCACAAACTTGATTTAATGAGAGGTCAGGACGCGGAGGCCCTTTATTTTTAATTTCCAATGTTTTTTTCAAAAGTATTAGCATTATTTTTTATATATACAACACTGTATTCCGCGGATTTCCCCATTGTGTAAAAAAAAATATGACCGAATAATCGCTACAATAAATAAACGCACACACTTTCAATATGAACGCCATAATAGTACCTGAGAAAGTCCAACACAAAATTACATAACTAGCGACCTAGGACAATGCGACGTTTAGCGAAATTTTCATAAATATAACTAAGGGTTATAACGACTTATCTAAAAGAAGAAAAAAATTGACAAAAATAGAAGTTAAAATCGGTTTACTTCAAGAGTAGATTTTCAAATGCCATTACCAAATGATTGAAGAAATGCAGAACCAAGAAAATAAAATGAAAATTACAAAAATTACTTCAAAGTTTAATACCATAATACAACTAATATAACATTTAACTTGCATCCTTATGATGCAAATGTCAACGGTCAGTGTGCGAATATCTCGCTCGGTGACCGTCGACAATGGTCGTAAACGTTCGGAGGTCACGTGACATCTTGACCTGAGACCAACGCACCGATTGTGAGTAAATTTTGCATAGAACGGCCTAGTTTGGTCCAATCCACCGTCAGAGGGATTTGAACCGGCTGCGGTTTTTTTGTATGGAGCATTTGGTGCGGATTCCAATACGCACAAAGTGGGGTCGCCGGTTTTTAATAATGCGCTATTTTTAATAGGCGCAGTTTTAATAATGCACTATTTTAATAGGCGGAATTTTAATAATGCACTATCTATAATGATATTTTATTATATTTGTTTTATTTTCTTATCTTTTTAATGGGGGTTCACCGCACAAACGCACTTTAAAGAAAACCGCCCCTCCATAGAGGTACACATTTCAATTTTCCTATAGTTTAATTCTGGATTTTAATATTATGCCTGAAGTTTTCTCTTTCTAACACCGTTTAGATCATATTTCTCACCATGACAGTAAAGGAGATACAACAATCTCTATCAGACCTATGTGAGCTGGGACATATTTGGTCTCCTGTAATTAAACTGGTTAATACACCTCTGTATGTTCCTAATGGTGTCTGTGCATTAATAGTCAAATGCAGTCCTTTCATTATACTCTTATAATCCCACCTACATTTACCCTTCAAGGTGTGGAAAATTGCAACCTCTGTTTAAACTCGTATCATTAAAAAAAACTATCCGCACTATTAAAAAGTTAAACTAAAGAATTTTTAAATTCTTTGGCACACTTTTTCAAAACTTTACTACTTGACTTTTACTTTATTTTACAACACTACCTACCGTTAATCTCTGAACCAAATTTACGCTTAAGTTGGTGCAACCTACGAGCTAATTAAGATGTTTTTTTTTCTTTTACCAAAATAAATATTCGTATTCTTGTTCTACATATTTTGTCGGAAAATGAGATTAAATATGTTAATTTGAAGACACCCACTTGCTTAATTATTTTACTAATTTCATTAACCATCACACCTGTTACCGCAGGAGTGGGCAGAGAAGACAGACTGCTAAACAATTCGATCTTGGCCTCATTCACATTCACACATCGTCTCATATATAGGTACTTTCTGTTATTCTGACTCTTGACATGGACTGACTCAAATAGCTGGTTCGCATTCGCGTCATATATTCTCCTTATACTTACTCCTTTCTTCGTTCATTCAATGCCCAAATCCTTTAAGCGTCTCTTTCTTAATGTTATTCATTACGCTTTGCTTTCTTTACGGATCTTTACATTTCTTACACGATCGTGAATGGTTTTTCCACAGATGAGCCTTCATTCTCTATTTTCAATATTATTTTAAATGTATAAAAGATAATAAACCCTGTAAAATAATAATAAAATTTAATTAAATTTGATAATTTAGTGAAATTATGATGTGAACGTCAAATACGTATATTCAGTAGGTATTTCTTAAATGTCTCTAACGTCATCAAAAATACTAATTTCGGTTGGGTATCTGTAACCCCGGTTCAATGAACTGTCGAACTTGGATTTGCTTTGAAATTAAGGACGGGTTGTTTAAAAAAATTTGATGGATTCATCAAATATTTGAAGTTAATTTTCACGTTTTGTGTAAGTTCTATTCAAGTTCTGCGATTATTTCAGTTTTGTGAAGCAACTGTCCTATAACGATGTAATAACAGAACTTGAATAGAACTTACACAGAACGTGAAAATCAACTTCAAATATTTGATGAATCCATCAAATTTTTTGAAACAACCCATCCTAAGTGTCATTTTCAAAATAAGAACTGAGAACACTTCTGTGTGAAAACTTCGTACAAGCAATGAAATAGTACCTAACCTACATATAATAATGTAATATTTAACAAAAAAAATATTTTTATTGTCTCAATTAATCATTTAATTTGCTTTGTTGCGGTGTATTATTATATCTCGCTATTTAGTCTGTCAGTTCGCTCGCTTATATTGTGAGAATACACATAAAACTTTGACTAACAACGTCTGGCCCCGGTTTAATTACGGTTCCGAACTAACTACACGCTAACTACAAGCAATTGCTATTATTATGTAATGCCACAGTCCGTGTTCGTATCGCATTTGATGCCCGTCGACCGCTATTGATACTATGCGGAGTAAATAGCGAGTGAAGCTCGAAGTATGATAATCGATCAAGACGTTCTGTTGGCTCGAATGATTCATCGAGTTCACGTAAACACCGGCAGACTGCTCTCAGACAGAACTGGGTGTTATTGGTTGAGGATGCTGTTACTTAAGAATTACCCTACAGCTTTACCGAAAGAAAAATCCGCCTCCTTCCTACCGGCGAGAACCTATTTTGAAATGCTCACATAGCATATTATTTAGAGATTTCTTTGTTGTCTTTGACTCTTTGAGGCTAATTGTTCGCTTTTCGGAACAATTCACATAGGTCTCAAGGAAATCGCTGTACCTCTCTTACTATCTAGTTAGAAATACGATCTAAACGGTGTTAGAAAGAAAAAGCACAACGATTTATATTCAAATCTAAAAGTTAACCACAAAATCTTTAAAATGCACACCTTTATGAAACCAAAATAAATAAAAATTTAACTTTGAGAATTTTTGATAAATAGTTTTTTACATGAAACTACAAAAAAGGGAGTTTACAAAAACATTTATAATACATTTTTCTAATAAAATATGTATGTGTTTTTGTTTTTTTTTCATTATCAGTATATTAAGTCAGAAAAAACATAAGTTGGACAACAAAATGCTCAAAAATCGCTGTTTAAAATTTTCCGGAGTGTGCCGATACACCCTGTATATATCCATATTCAGTTTGACGTACGGCAATTTGGTTTTGGGTGTGCGAAATGTGTTCAACATCCTTAGAACCCTAATTGCTTAATTCCAAAGGCGTCAACGATCAACTGGACCGGTATATCTGATATCCTTTGATAGCTGTAACTTGCCTGGTCCACTGTATTTAAGCCCAGCACACTGGCTAATTAATACGTGATTCCCGATATTCACTCAAATTTATTTGCGTAAATAGATATTAAATTAAAATTTTAATAAACTTAAAAATAGTTCAATTTTTATTTGGACAACTCTCTTTTTATAACTTTTTGAATGTTATTCCCATCAATGTAACATTGAAGAAGAAGAAAACACTAATAATCTAAATTGTCAAGCTCGTATTTTAGAATTAACAATATTGTCTTCGACAATTTTTTTTTTCCATATTATAGGCCTTTTTCATCGGAAACAATCGTTCTAAAAACCGGTTTGTAACCTAGATAACCTCTCGGATAAATATATCCGGTTTTATTTTTATATAGAACATAAGTACATACACACAATAATAATATTTTGATGACTTTTATGGCGCCTTTTTTGTGAAAAATCTCCTCAAGGGCTCTCTTATCTTCTTCTTCAATGATATTAAAAATAATTTTTGAAAGCCAAATTTTGTAAGGTAACTGTTGATAAAAATCTAATATTTTAAAACAAATTTTTTCTACAATCCTTAGAAAAAACATAATTAAATAATATTCGAAATGAAAGGTTACCCCTTAATTCCTTCGATGGCTAATCGCAAAATTATGTTTTTCCAGTTTATTTTTCTATTGAATGTATGTAGATGGATATGACTTCAATATTTGACTGCTGTGTGCTACTTTGGAGCTACTTATTGTTATTATTTTTACTTTTTACCTTCTGACAGGGTCTGGTGCTCTTCTTACTACCTAAAAAGTAGGTATATACTATATTAACTGTACCTATTTGATACTTTTCGTGATTACTGATTACCTATTTTGCACTATTTTTATTACCTACTAGCTATAATGCTTTCAAAGTTACATAGTTGCCAACTAGTAATTAGCTAATCTTATTACTAGTTTCAGCTACTCATGAGTAGACCTGTTTGGTGCTACTCACAAACCATCGATGTTGCTCCTGGATACCTGTTTGGTGCTATTCTTATTAGCTTCTAGCTAGTTGGTGCTGCTCACGGAAGCTGGCAGAATGCACGCCCAGGGCGACTTTCACGTTAATTAACGGCATAATTTTCCACACCTGTTGTCGCCTGTTCCACTGCAATGTGCATTATTTATTGAATATTCCAGCCGAATGCACATTCCATTGTGCTACAATGTCAACCCAAGCCCCTCGGACGAACGCAATTTTCAAAACACTGAATATTTATTACATACTTACAACGTACGGCTGGTTACAACGTCGATAAAATTGCCTGATACCTAAGAGACTAAACATTCTGTTGATATTTATTTTACAGCACTTTTTGTTGTTTAAAATAATACAAAACAATATTTTAAAAAGCATGCACAATTTTTTAAGTTCTACGACGCAATATTTGTAATAATTGTTGGTTAGTTTCCAACTTCGCCCGATTTTAAACACTCGTTTTTTTAATTATAAATTAAACATTCATAATTTTTTTTTAATCCTCACCGAACAATGATAAATTGATCTGAATATTCGAAATTTGAGAAATTTGTCCGGCAATTAAAGCAAGACGGTTAGAGTGTAGCTTATTTTAAATACCACGCGTCATTTTTTTAATAGGTTGGCCTACTGACGTAGAAATTATATTTTTACTTTGTGAAAAAAGTATTATCACTATTTAAACTTTCCATGTTACGCACAGGCTATTAGAGTGGTGTGTACCTTTTGCGGGGAGAAGTTGGGCAGTTTGTTTGTTACACGGTGATAGATTTATTGTAATAAGAATGCCGACATTTGGCACAAAATCGTCGTTTTACGCGAAACAGAGCATCTATGTTCCCATAAAAGTGAAATTTATTATGGATATTTGTTTCGATATAGGAAATATTCGCACATTATTTTATTTAAATAAAAAAAGTTATGTATAAACTACTATCGTCACCTTCAGATTTTTCATTTGTATTCCAATTCATCCCAACCTGTACGTCTATTTGGAGAGGTTTTTCTTTCTAAAATCTGATCTGTGGTCTTTGTTACAGTAGATGGTCGTTTTGTGTAATAAAATCTTTATTATCTTTGTTTACTTCCAGTGCCATGTTTTTTCCCTTATCTTTAATGACCACAATTCCACCGTGATATCTGAAAACAATCACATCGCCTCTCCCGCACAACTGTGTTTGGGAACAGTTCTGCCTCCGAGCTCCCTAATCAATTTGATGGCCTATAAACCATTGGCTTTCCGTTTCATAAATACGTCTTATCATGAACAGGATCGTACGAACCGCGCCCGCTTTACCCAGTTTACCAGACCCCCGAACCTGGCCCAGTAAATCACTTCAAAAAGCTAAGCAAGACTCAACGTATATTCTTTGTTCTTACAAGATAGTCATTTTAGGATTTTATAACCTATTTGCTCGGGTTGGAAACGGGGAGGAAAGAACTCTTAGAAGATTTGTATTATCTTTATCGTCAGGGATCATCGACCTACGAATATGTATATGCCAGGATTCCATGCCAACTCAGAATCAACTCAACTCAGTACCTCTTTGAAAAGTCATTAAAAATTTAATTTTAATAATTATAATTTTTTAATAGCCGTATTAAATAACTTAATTATTTTTTTAATAATTGAATTTATTTTTTTTTACATGAGCTCCACCCAGGAGGCCCTGAGGAAAATAGTTTCCCTCAGGGCCTATGTCATCTTTGGGGATGCTGTGTGGAGGTTTTTTAAGGAAAAGGGGGAGAAGAGAGTTCTGGGAAGGTTAAGGGTTTAAGGAGTGGGTAGGAATCTGGGTTTCAGTGTGTCCTGGTCATCCGCCTCCAAGACCAAGACAAACCTCACTCCATGAACCCGGGCACACCTGCTAAATCACCAAACGGAGCGAACCACTTGGGGTGACCTATGGCAGAGGTGAATCATGTTTTTAAAATAATTATAATTATAATTTTTTTAAAAACCTATTCAACCAATTTTTTTTGTATAATTTTTACATCACTTTGAATTAATGACTTTTCAAAGAAGGTTCTGAGTTGATTTCATTCTGACTTGTCCGGTCACCATACGCCAGGGATACTATGAAAGTGATAATCAACATCAAATCAAGCCAATAAAGAAAATTCTTGTGTTCTAGTGTTCGATATTATATATTAAATGAAGAAACACGCCTTATTATGCATTACTTTAAATGAATTAACTAATCGTTATTAAATGCAGATACACACACATGTATAAAAGAAAATAATACAACGAGAAAAAAGTTCAAAAAGTTTACACTTTGTAAGTGATAGAAAGAGATGCATATAGAATAGAAGAGAGAGTGACAAATTATAGTAGGAGGGGAGAAAGAAACAATTACGTATTGACGTTCCGCGCCGTTTTTGTGGAACAATAATTGCAATTTAGTTTATACAGGTTGTTAAGGAACGTACTTGACTTAATTTAACTAGTGATTCCTGACATTAATTGGAGTAAAAAATGTAAGTGTCATTTTGGTCTCCGATGACTTTTTGTCACTCCGGTGACTGTCTGCATCTTTTACAGTTCTGCAACCCAACAAAGGATAAATCCCTTGTATCAAGAGATTCCCACACGTAATCCTTCTTTCAATAAGCTCGGACGGAAAATAATAGATTCAGGTAGCACCTAAGGGGACCCTGATATCCTTAGAGCGAGGGTTGAGCCTACCTCGGACCTCAATTTCTCAAATTAACCTGCCTCATACAAACCATTAATGTTCATTTTACCTTATTGATCCCCTCGGTTACGCTGGCTCCCCGGTAGATTGGGAACTTAAACGTTTTTATTATTATATTTTTATTTCGGCTTGTTGGAAGGCACATACTATTATATTTTGATTCTAGTGGGGTATGGGACCTTTGAACCGTACTTTCGCATTAAATTGAATAAATCTTTTCGTTCATATTCTTCAACTGCGGTTTTTTATTGGTATTCTAGAAGTCCTCAATTAGAAAAAAAAAATCAAATTAACTAAATTCATTTTGTACACTAAGGCCCAGTTGTTTCGCAGAAATTCATTTGCAAGTTGTCATCTAATGGCCATCAGGGCCATTTTGTTTTTTACATTTGAAATGTCCCCTTTAAACGCCGATTCTACGTGCGTTTCAGCTTTCTATAAAGTTGTAATAAGCTGACAAGCATTGGAACATGATAGTTTTCCTCTTCTGCTGATCGCAGTTTGCTCAAAAGCTGAAAATGGCTTAGAATCGTCATTTAATGGGAATCTTTCAACTGTCAAAAAAAAGTCGCTGAATGGACATTTGATGACTTTACCGTGCATGAATTTCTGCTAAAGAACTGGGCCTAACCGAAATTCTCTCGAAACTTGGTTTAAAAAACTTTAATTTGTTACCTTAAAGTAAAATAAATATTAACAAACTTGTTACGTGTGTACTTGTAATTTGCCGATATTATAGTTAAGTTTGACTATGAAATGATCTTTCGAACTCTTTTTCTTCCCTCCTACAATGTGGCATAGTCCCTGAGGTTTTTTACATTACGGTCTTTTTAATGTAGTTTTTTTAAATTTGTCGTGTTGTTTTCTAATACAAATAAATTACGACGTCATAAGTATTTAAACAAAGATTTTGCAGCGCAGTTCATTGTGGGACTTTTCCGCGCAAAATCTGAATGTTCGTTTTTAAACTGACCGACTGGCGTAGCGACATTAAAATTGACTGCTTAAATTATATCACATTTATAAAAGCGTATCACTAAATAGTGTAACAAAATATTAAATTTAGGAAACAAGTCCGAACTTTTGTTTGCCCGATTTGGGATTTGTGCAGTTTACGCAGCCAGCAATTGGCACACCATTGTAAAAAAAACTAGTAATTCGTAAGCAGATTTTATTTTCGAAGACCAATAGTGATAATAAATGTGAGTTGCCTGTTTACCATCTGATTCATTTAGTGACAAATCACAGAAAGGGAGATGGTCACGCCGCGCGCGCCGCCTCCCGCATTCCGCGAAACATGATTTTTTCCCCACTCCCTGATTGGCTGGTCTATTAATTAGAATGTGCATGGTACCAAAATGATGAACAACCCGCAGCAGGAAAAACTTTCTTTCTATCTTTCACTATTAACTATCCTTCACAAATTATTCGTTTGCTGTCAAACACTGCCCCTTTTACATAATTCAAAGTTAATGAACCCGGTACGTCCGATTTCGAAAAATTTTGATACATTCTGTTTTGCTAAACAATAAATAAATTTTTTTATTGAAAAATACTGTTCTCATGGGTATGATTTTTTCAAACACTGTTGAGACCTTTCTTATTTTATTTTAGATGTTTGTTCATAACCAAAATATTTATAACACCTATATATACATGTAATAAACATTTCATAATAACATGTAATAAACACATAATGCCATCGTGCGCCATGAGACTGATTAATCGAAAATTATTGCCACTTAGGTGTTCAATTGAATTTTACCTGCATATTAAAAGTTAATAATAATGTGAATGAAATTTTCATCTCCGGTGACTTTTTCAATGACTTTTTGTTCTCAAAATTTTCTTTTTCAAAATCAAACAAAAAAAATTCTTCCGCTTGTCGTCACTGGTCACTCAGCCGAGTAACCGCCCAACTTTCGTCCAACTTCAACAACCACTATTTTTTATGTTTTTGTAGGAAAAAAAAAACAAAAATATCGTTTACAATTTTTACTTCAAATAATGTCAGGAATCACTCTGGTAGTTAAGAGACATACTTTACAGTATCTAGTACATCCCTTAACACCTTGTGTACATATATATATTTATACAAAAGAAGTACCTACACATTTCAAATGAAAAAATTTTAATCGGGAAAAAAATGTTGGTTTGTCTGAATAATCGTTCTGACAATCAATAAAATTTTGAAAATCAAACCAAATCACAGTTCTAGAGATAAATGAGCCGGAGGCACACCACCGAAATTATTATTTTAAGATAAATCCATAAGTAATAATGAACAAAACATTATAATCGACAAAACGAATATATTATATTAGATGACACAACAGTGAATCAATAACCCGTGCATAAAATACCTTTTATAATATTAAACAGAGTTTACGAGATGTAGAGAGATGTATTAGGGGAAATGTTCATTTCATCGACGGTAGGTAGTTTATTTTAATTTTATATGAAGACTTAAAAACAACTTAGCGTCTGAAGTGTATTCAGATTATTCCTAAGCCCTCAAGTGTGCTTCAGTATTTCCGGGGTAAAATTCACGGGAAGTTTCATCTGCAGAGCATCTGAATAACGAGCGAAGAAAACTGAGAGAGATCTCTACGTCAGCATTATGATACATCAAGCATCGCAAAGCGGAGATAATCGCCCCCCTCACCCCCTCACCCGCGCCAGCACACCATCGGCATCGCCCCGGGAAATAACTGAGGGGTTAATTCAACGGGAAAATGATGGCACTTTTAATTATAATGACGGAGGTAAGATGCTTTTTTACGTCGAAATAAAATGCTATAGGAATCATAATTGAGAGACGGTTACATCAACAGTGTATATTCGTGAAATATGAAATGAAAAAAGTTGTGATTTTTTTTAAATATTTAGTTCAAAGTTAAGAATTTATTTCATAAAGACAGGAGAACTTATATTATAGAAACACGATCCCGAGGGAAAATGAGAATTTTATAATTTATAAAATGATCGTCTAAACCTAGTCCGAAGAGCGTATGGACTAGTGATCATCAACGTTCTTAGCCGGAGGGCCAATTTATCCATTTTCAATTTGTTCGCGGGCCGCAGGGGATAGGGTACACGACATTGTTCAATTAGCAGTCGGTTGTGTCGCAAATCTATTTGATTTTTTTAAAACGGTATTTTTTCAGTAATACAATTTAGAACGCAAAAAAAAAGCTCTGGAGGCGAAAAATTTGTCTCGAAAGCCGAACCAACAAATGAATAAATAAACGATCTTTATCAATATGAAATACTTAGTAAAATATATTTTTTAAATACCTACTTAATTTTGAGCAACTGTTGATTTTTGTCGTTTTTTTTATTAAAAAAATCTTTATTATTTTACAAAACGAAAGCCTTTATTTTTTTAAATAAAACGAAGAGTTAAAAAAAAACACTACACGACCGTCAAACGGTGTTTTTGTTGCACGTTGTACAAAAACTGTACATATTGTTCTCCGAATTCTTAACTAAAAGCGAAAAAATTGTGCGGATCCGGCAACGCTGTATTGTACTTGTTTAAAATGAATGGTTTATTGATTCACTGTTGTCTCATCTAATATAATATATTCGTTTTGTCGATTATAATGTTCTGTTCATTATTACTTATGGATTTTTCTTAAAATAATAATTTCGGTTGTGTGCCTCCGGCTCATTTATCCCTAGGATTTGGTTTGATTTTCAAAATGTAATTGATTATTCATACAAACGGTAAAGCAGGTACCAACATTTTTTTCTCGATAAAAATTTTTTCATTTGAAATGTGTACTTCTTTTGTATAAATTTTTGACAAACGTTGTAATTTTTCAATTTACTAACTATGTTGATTCTAAAGTTATATTAATGAAAAATCTCTTGAAAAGCAATTACCCCGCGGCAAATATTTTTTTTTATACATGCTTCACAAACCCTACGATTTTAATATTCCGGTTTTTGTGATTTTTTATGGGCCCGCGCTATTTTTGAAATTTATTGTTCTGTTTTGAATGGGCTATATTGTATAATGATTATATGGTTTTCATTTCGATGTTATTCGGAAACTATTCGTTGTGTAGCTAATTAAACGTTGAACTAACTCAAAACAAAACGGCTGAGTGAATTTTTGTCGATTATTAAGTTAGGTCGATTATTATGACTTTTTGTATTATATTTAATATGGTTTTGAATTATTTTTTAATTAAATGAATTATCCGTATTTTGTAATGGTTGTTAATTTTCATTTCGGTTTTATTCGGAAGGAAAATATACAATTGTTTCCATTTTTATCATATAACGCACGATACGAGTACATTAGAAAAGATTTTTCAACAGTTATCATATTACCCACCGAATTATCAATTTCTTTCGTTATCCCCTATTAACATGAATTATTTGTGTTTCATCTTGAATGTAAGGGAGATTTATTTTGCTTATATTGTGATATTATTTATTTATGATTACTCACCAAGTTACCACTTATTTTATTTGGTGTAAGAATATTACATTTCTTGGCAATTATTTTTATTTTAGATATCTGATGCGGAAGGGAATCCCTCAAATAGCATTCATAAATCGGAATAAAGATTCTTGTTGGAAAAGCATGATAATTTATTACAAGTATGTTTAATGTACACTCACCACACGAAATATAACGTACAATGGACTTATTTAAATGAGTTGCTGGCGTATTCGTTATTTATTACTTAATTCATAGAAGCAGACCGTATTAAAAGATTATCCCGGCTTAGCGAAATCCCTTGTTCCACGTCTGTCAAAACATCAGTTGTTCAAACATTAGGTCGCACGATAAAGTGTTTAGCATGATTCTCCGGTAGCGGCGGAGGGAGAACTCCGGAATACATTAACAATTTATTACCCCAAAGCATCGCAACCTCTTCTTAAAACCCTTTTGGTGTTAAAAGTGCGCCATTTAATTAAAACCTTACAGCGCTTTCACCTTATTCTGCTTCGCAAAATGGCCACTCTCTTAAATTTTAAACTAGTGTCTGACATTCAGCGCCCTTAAACACAAAGGACTCTTCTCGAAGAGATCCTTATTAAATTTTAAGACGCGTTTTTTTAAAGGGAAAAGCGGGCCCACCAAATTGTCACTTCAAATTATGGTTGCTCGCATAAATTACCCCATTTGATGTCGGCGCGGCACGATTTACGTGTACGGCCTACGTTCAAGCCATGCGAGGCTTGGAACTTGAATAATAATTCATGTTGTTTTTATCAAATTTAACGCGTTTTTACTGGCCAGCAAACGTTTAATACACGCCTCATTTTACAAATTACACATAAAGTAAATATTTCGAAAACTCCTCAACCTATTAAAATAGAAGAATTAAATCGATAAAATTCGAATTTGTTCTCTAAAACGTGTCAATTGTTTGAATATCCTCCAAACAGACTACCCGTATTTCAGTCGATGTAAAAAATTCAACTCTGCCGTCATCATTTTTTTAATAATAGACCATTATCGTGTCGTAATGACAAGGTAAACTGATGTAAAACGTCTGTAATTTATAATACACCGATAAAGGGACATACCTAACAAACGTTTTTATATCCATGTCAAACCTTTCAGGTTTTTATTTTTCCGGAAGTAATCTTCCTCTTAATGTTTTTTCATATGAGCTCTGGAGTTATGAAATTATTAATATTCATATATATATTTATTGGCTGGTGAGCTCGGACATTATGAACTTTGTATTAAAATTTCGCAATCGGTGGTGCGCAAGTTTTTTGAAAAATCAGTGTATTTCATGTAATTAAGCGGCAGGGAGCGAAGGCGGGAGTGGGGTGGGGAATCCAGAGGGTCGGAGGGGAACAAAAGAAGGGTGAGGGGTTCACGGCAGCAGGGGTTCGCGGAACGGGTGGAAGCGGAAGAGTGGAGGGGGAAGTCGGGGAAGGTGGATGGGAACGTGGTAGGGGAAGGGGAGGGAAAGGGCTGGTAGAAGGGGAACGGGAACGAATGGGAATGAACACGCAGGGGGAAACAATTTATTTATTTAAGTGGCATTGAAACGCCTGCCGGGAACTCGCTAGTGCTTTATAAAAATCTGTTCCAACGTCTGGTAAACGATGCTTGGGGCAAATTCTCGAAATAATTCGTGATTTTTTTTGCTCAAAAAGCAAGAATAAATATTCCAACCTGTTCTACCCCCAACTGTATAATTTATAAGCCTTCTGAAAAATGAGCGTTGTTTGCATAATAAACAGCGGTTTACGCGGAATCAGGATCGATGGAACAAAAGATTTTTCACTTTTTTATTTGATCTACATTCTTTGTTTATTTATTCCAATGCTGTTCACTCTTCTTTGTGTCCTCCATTCCTATAAAAGCCTCTGCAGACACCTCGGGAATCGATGGAAAGGGGGTTCTCCATATTTGATTACCTAACATTGTCTTTTGGAATTTACAAATATATTGATGAATCTATTTTATGGATTAATGGAAAAATCCGGAAACTCATAATACCAGCGGGAAACTGGTGAATCTACACCACGTTTGATTTTGGTACAAATTTTTTGATTTGCGCTTTCGTTTTTGAGTAAATCGAATCCGTGGTTGGAATTTTTTTAGGTCAAATTGATAAAAATCGGTCGTAAGGGGTAATTTCAAATGTTCAATGTCTTGTAAGAATCTTCAATTGTCATTGTTTAAATCCAGCTCCAAAGTTTTTTTCTCTTTGGAAAAAAAATTGTAAATAAGTAAATCTGAGTAAGTAAATGTTTTTTTTTTTTTAGTTCTCAATGTGGCGTATTCACCAGGTTCACGGTTGTGCCACGAGTTTCCGGATTAAGTAATAATAAACGTGACTCTATGTACATCACCAATCCAGCCCGCCACGCAGTAGCTGGGCAAACACATCTACCGCCAAGACCTAGACAATACGTCTTTTCTTTTTTTTAAATTGCATTAACTCTCCATAGTTTGAGCTTAATAGTTTGTGGTTATGGGAGGAGTATTATACACAAAGAAAATAATGCTTAAAAAGTGAAAAGCAAACAATTATCATATACTTTTTAAATAACTACAAACGTAATTCAATATTTGAAAAATACGTACATATTTAATCCAACGTTTACACTTTTATAGAAACAATAACAATAACCGAAGTTTTTTTAATGCTAGATTAAGTAAAGATAATTAAGGGTACCGCATACCATTAGGGAGTTAATTGCTTTTAAAATTCTTAGTATTTCAAAGTTTCGGATACATTAATTTTGTTTTTGGACAATAATGTATTGTACCATCTCATACCTGATCATTAATTACCTAGTATAAAATGAAGTCGCTTCCGCTGTCTGTACGCTTAAATCTTTTAAACTACGTAACGGATTTTCATGCGGTTTTCACCAATAGATGGAGTAATTCAAGAGGAAGGTTTATATGTATAATACATGCATATTATGTTAGAGAAAAGCCGAGAAATTCAAAGATTCAATTCAGGCAGTGGGTAGCCGGCTGGCAAGCGGGTGGTATAGATTTGATATGTATGCAAATTAACAGATGGCGTTGATTATAAAGGTTGGGTAATGGCGTTGTGTTTTGTTAGCAACAGCAACATGTGGACGTGTATGCTGGTACAATAATAAGACATTTCTTATTTAATACTAGCTGTTACCCGCGTCTTCACTCGCACGGTTTTAGGTGGAAGTAAAAACTAATTCATTCATGCTTTCATTCACTGATTCATTCATTCACTGATTCACTCACTCACTCACTCACTCACTCCCTCACTCCCACACTCCCTCACTCAAACACTCACTCACTCACTCACCTACTCACTCACTCAGTCACCTACTCACTCACTCACTCACTCACTCACTCACTCACACATTAAATTCCTTTGACACATTAAATTCCACGAGGTTATTCTACACGAGACACGTGATTGGGTATTTGACACATTAAATTTCACGAGGTTATTCTGACCCCAAGATGAATCACTCGAGGTAACCGTCCATTCCTTCTTCAAAGTCCTCCGAGCTGTTGGAGTTTGTGTTCCCTTTAGGGGCTCGTCCATGCAAAACGTACCATGAACTTTACCGTCATCCGCGTAACAATGAATTGGTGCAAGTGTCAAAAGCTCATTGGTCAAGAAAAACAAATTCGGAGACAGAACCGGTCCCTGTGGGTCGCCAGTATTTATCGAATGCGAGAGTTAGGAAGAGGTGAAACCGTCAGCAACCGTCTGAATCGTTATCTCCCTTAAAAGTAGGAAGGCACTTTGTTGATAAGTCCTCGGTGCCAGACCCGGTCAAAGACCTTGACAATGTGCAATGCCACCTTTTGGGTCTCACCAATACGTCCAGGGACTACCCTCAAACATTCGTCACATACGCAGAAGAGCAGTTCCGCCGTTTTTTAAATGTGAATACCCCACAAGAGCTGCTCTCGTCTGGAGCCAGTGAAACTATGGCATCCCCAATTGGGGTATGTCGGGAGGCTGAAAGTAGTGGGGAGGGAGGAAGGAGATTGGAGTCACCAAACACGGCTAAAGATATTTCAAGCAACGTTCCAATCCTGAATGGTGGTCTTACACCAGGGCGATTCTGAGAGTATCTTCCACAAAATAAATTAATCAAATAAAATTTATTTGCCCACGTCAGGATTCGATTCCGCGACCTTCGGATTGCGAGTCAAGAGCTGTAATCCGTATTGACGCTCGTTGATAATTTTGTTTTTCTCGGGGTATATGAATGTGATCGCTTTGGGGCGATAGTTGGCCTGGTTGGGCCAATTTCAAAGCCTTTCTTGGGAATAGGTTGAATAATCTTTTTTCCCAACCAGAAGGTACAGAACCATACTTCAGAGACATTTTGAAGAGCTTCGTTAAAATTGGAGCTATTTCTGCAATTCATGATTAAAACGTTAAATTGGACAAGGTTATTCAAGAGGACACTCTCGAGATAATCGTCCATTCTCTAATTCAAAGCCCTCTGAGCTGTTAAAGTTTGTGTGCCCTTTGGAGTGCTGTCTAAGAAAAATCTATCACAGACTGCACTGCTATCTGCGTAACAATGAATTAGTACATTTTTATGTACGGTTATTATTGTTAATTCGTATAACTCCATACTGTTTCTATAAGGTTTTTGCAGGCTGAAACGCCAAAGGTGTTATAAATTCCAAAAACTTTTAATAAGACATTTTGGTGTTTACAAAATTTAAAATAAATAAATAAAACATTGTTTTATTGCACGTGTTTTTATTTTTTTCTCAAATTACCCGGCCAAAATACAGAGAATGAAAAATGATTTCCGGGGTCTGAAAATATAAGAAACTGAATACGGCGAACTGAAATTAGAGAATCAATATCCCGCACCCATATCGTAAATCAAGATCAATTACTCGGGCCGGGAAAATATCCCAAATTTGTGTCTCACATACATTGCCGAATTAGTTCCACGTGTCTGCTAAGAGCTGATTCTGAAGACCGCGATTGTAGCAAGCAGTAAGTGGCAAGCGCAGGATGGAGAAACCAAGGAAATGTCACGTTTATAGTGGGATATTTCCAATAATATATATTTTATGAGGGAACTTATTTAGCTCTCAGTCCCCTTTTCAGATAAGACTTTCCCAAATTTGCATGGTTCACCGACCTCTTTTCTATGTTTTTTTCAGCCCTTTCAGGTAATTTAAAAAATATTAAAATTGACATATTTAAAAAAAAACGTGTTAATGATTTTCAACCAGGTTTTAAACTTTAAAAAAAAATCAGACGTGCATTTGCTTAGCTTGTCTACAAATAAATCAGATTGACACACGCCTTTGTAGTCAGGTGAAAAATTTTACCCTAAGCCAATTTTTTTAGCGTTTTCTTATTGTCCTCCTTATCCTTCGACGATCAATATTGTACCTGAGGCGAATTCCCGTTCGTTATCCTTAGCTAAATAATATACCTAATCGCATCGCGACTATCTCACTCGCTCTAGTTTGTCAAAGCTAAACTGAAGGGGATAGGTATATTCCTTAGCTAAGGATGAAGAACAGGAATCCGCCTCCTCCAGCGGCCGCACTCCGGGAGAACATTGAGAATCGCTGCGTTAGATGTACGGGTATTAATCCAGAGTTTAGATTTGTCAGGGCCGTCTGTTTCAACGCTCGCTACAGTAAAAGTAAAACAAAAAACAGTTAATTAAGTTAAATTTCACCGAAATGCGTTTTTCAATCAATTTGACTGCTTGTTTTACGTTACTTTTAACTTTTGTATTTACTTTCCGAAAACCGATAGTTACTCGAGAGTTACTCCGCCATATTGGCATATTTGACAGTTCTGTTCGAGGGAAGCTACGAAATTGCGCGCTTCAACATTCAGTAATCATGATAAATATTGTAAAAGACGATGATAGTGACGATGAATTCCTCATTCAATATGTCTTGCAGCGAAATCCAAAAACATTTTGACCCCGCGTCAATAATATGGTCATTTGGGACGATCCCAAATTTTTGGCGTCAAATTTGTTACGCATCAAATGTAAGGACACATTACAACTACTGGAAGGTAAATTCGCCACCAATTCATTCAACTTCGAGATTTCTTTGGCCGAGAAATTGCTGGCCTTGACTCTGTAACAATAAAATGTAATCATATTAACCGAACGTATATTAAAGCCGTCATTAAACAAGTAAAACAACATAGTTGTACTTATTTACATATTCTGCCATATTTATAGTTGAATTAACGAAGAACGGGAAAAACAAAATGCGGCCGGATGTTTTGACAGTTCCATGATGGTGTGGCCGCACCAAAAAATAATGCGGTGCATTTTTTCACGTTATTCTGGGGAATGTTCTGCTTTTTAGACTGGCCACATTGACAACTATAACTTTAGCGAAAATTCACTTGAAACAGCGCGCGGTCCAATTTAACGTCCTCGTTACTTTAAAAGACAGTTAAAATTTAACTTTAGGACACGATTTAACTTTCTGTTGAAACAGACGGCCCTCAGTATTCGGAACGGCTCGCAGAAACCACGAGAAGTAAAGGCCGTACATTACACGTGGCCGAGAGAAGGCGTCGGTATTCGCGGGAAGGGCCAACTTTGCACCGGCGGGATATTAGGGATCATAACTTGCGAATAGTTCCGATAGTTGCCGGTCGCCGGTGGCTCCGCCCGCTCTTTGGGGATTATTATTTTAAATTAACGGATTACCCCGGCGAGGAGATTAAATTATATCGGATCGCTAATTTGATTTTCCTCTTGGGTGATAAAAAAGGGCACGAGAATATTTTCGTTCGCCTGCAGTGTAAAAGTAAAAACTAAATGCTTACTGGAAGAAGAAATCTTATTAGATACATGCTTTAAAAATTCCATAACGGGAACCTCCGGGGCCATTAAATTCACAGTGTTTCTGTCGGAAATGTCTAGGTCAGCACAACTAGTTTCAGCTTGCAACGTCATTTTCATTATAAGCATTGTCAATTTACCAATACAAAATATTAAATGGTAATAATGTTTGTTCATTATTGCAAGTTATGGTTCTCATATTATTCAATGCAAAATAGAGATTTGGAATGAAAGTGTCAAAATCTCGGAAAAAGCCGGGTGGCATTGTCAGTAAATTGGTTTTTGTTATATGTTTTCACATGTAGCAAACACTTTTTGCATAGAAAAGGAATAGGTCTATTTTAACAATCTAGATGCTCTTGAAAAAAAAAGATCTCTAAATTAAATACAACTATTTTATTAAATAAACAATTGGATTGAACAAAGCTCATATTCCTCTTCCTGCTTTTACCCCCTCTCTCTTTCCTCCCTCCCTCTCGCCCTCACCAAAGTTGATGTTCTCCGTCCCTCTTCAATGTTAATTATAAATGCACTGCAACTCTGTAATGAATTTGATATGTTTTTATATAACCCTGATGAAAGTTCAGTTTGAACTGAAACTCTTTAGTTTTACATATTTGGTCAACAAAGTTGTATTAAAACTAATTTATTTTATTTTAATCATTAAAACTATGACTTAGTATTTTGAAGACAACAAAGCAGAGAAAATAGTCAGAGCGACATGTAAATCTTGTATAAAAAAAAATATTGCTTGTTTAAAAGGTTTTTTTTTAAATCACCATTGAAAAATCGAGCATTTATGTGAGATCCTGGAAACTTTGCGGTCAAAAATTAAATTAACGTGTTTTTTATTAATTTTTCTAGAACATAGACAGACACCTTTATAAAGTTACAGGGCAAGCTTATCGGTTTTGACGGTAACTTAACGGTAACCAGCGATGACAAGCCGTGGCAAGCGGTGAGGAATATCGTTTGCTGAGGATTGGTTTGTACTCCTGTATTTTTAGGTTTTTTTAAGCTGTGATTTGAAGTACATGTTAGTTCATTCAAAATTCAACCAAATATGTTGTTCTTTTACTTATAGATAGATTAACCCTTGTTATTTTTAAAAATATTTATTACAATTAGTTTGAAATAAAGGAAACAAAAATATAATTTTTTGAAACTCAAAAACTTTTATTTTTCAATACGCGTTTTTGTGGACATAGTACAAACCAATCCTCAGCAAGCGATATGTTGCGGTATTGAATTTGATCAGGGAGTCAATTGAGGCAAAGCTTTTGAAACCAAATACCGACAAATAACAATTACGTGGATATATTCTACTTAAGAGGTCAAACATATAAGACGATTTAATAACCTTTTCAGGGTTCACCTCTGCCATAGGTCACCCCAAGTGGTTCGCTACGTTTGGTGATTTAGCAGGGGTGCCCGGGTTCATGGGGTGAGGTTTGTCTAGGAGGCGGATGACCAGGACACACTGAACCCCAGATTCCTACCCACCCCTTAAACCCTTTTCCTTCCCAGAACTCTCCTCACTTACTTTCCTTAAAAAACCCTCCACACAGCATCCTCAAAGATGACATAGGCCCTGAGGGAAATTATTTTTCTCAGGGCCTCCTGTGTGGAGCTCATGTAAAAAAAAAACCCGTTTTAATTTTAGAAAAAGTCTTGAAACAAATTTTATATAATCATATTTCATTTCGGAGACAAGTGACGTTCAAACTTTCGCAGAAGAAAAATCTGTCAAAAATAGTTCGTTAAATTTTAAGATTTTTACAAAAACTTTGCAGACTTGAGTTAAAGCTTTCCCCCAAAAAGTAATTAAAACAAAGAATTTGAAGGCAATGTGACTTTTGATATTTTTGAAAGTACGAAGTTGTCTCCAGCTGTTTTCAGGTGGTTGTCAAAACTGTAAATTGATGATACATTATCACAAGTATTGTGGAATAAAATATGAGTTCGCAACTGTGTAACGGTACTGTCAGACTGCCCTATAAAGTACAAGCCTTTGTGAGGTTGGCCTATTTCAGCATACCGCTCGCCATATTTCCGCAATGGGCAGATAAGTAAATAGGTATTAACTTTTTCTGACTTTTACGAACCTAAGTTGAACTGCCTCAACGGTCGAAGGTTAAGGCGACGCTTCCCGGCTCAAAAAGAAGAAGATGGAGAGATATGTAATTACGAATGTTGGACAGAGCGCGCTAATATTTTCAATGATTAAATTGAAGCGAAAATTATGAAAATGCTTAATTAAATATGACTCGTTTAAAATCGAGCATAAATCTCATTGAAGGCATCTTAAGTATCATTTAAAGGAACATAGTGATATTTCACAAATATTACTTGTAAAATAATAGAAATAGACTTGTTTTAAATAATTTTCGGAGCATACTTGCGATTTTTTTCTATCGAGGGAATTTCATATAATTTGCGTTTCGGCGTGGAACGTATCTAGATATTATCTTCAAAAATCACATATATTTTTTTAAGAGCTTAGAAAATTCAAATGTTTAAGGGAGACATGTAAGAAATCGGTAGAAATTCGGATAGCGGCGGCTTAAGACCCTTGACTAGCGATCCGGAGGTCGCGGGTTCAAATCCCGGCATGCACGAGTAAATTTTATGTGATTATTTTGTGTTATTTCACATTTCAAACATTTAAAAATAACATTAGGTATATTTGCAGTACTTTCCATGGTGGAAGATATTCTTAGTAATAATACCCCGATTTAAAACCACCATTAAGATTTGAAAAGTTGCTTTAAATTGCTTTAGCAGTGTTTAGTGACTAGATCTGAGTCACCTTTCTCTTCCCCATTCCCTTCCCCATTCCCTTCCCCTCCACACTACCTTCAGCTTCACTGCCCCAATTGGAGATGCTATAGTCTCACTAGTTCCAGGCGATTGGAAGCAGTTGGCACTCTTTCACATTAAAAAAATTATAATAGTAAACTCACCGTTGATATGTTTGTTCCAATTAACATCCCTCTATCGTATTGATAAATCAGAATGCTTGAAAAATATAATATTATATACTACGCGTAATAAACATATTTATTACAATAGTCTAGTTATTAAATTTATAAGAATAAAAAAATGTATTGTGTTTCATGTCCTGAACCTAGCAAACACACTTGTAACACTATTGGTTAACCAAGCTTACTCTACAATATCTTACCTTTCGCGACGTGACGTCAGAACACGTCACACATAGTTTTTGCCGTTTTAGAAAACAGATTTCTGCTTTAAAGTAAAGAGACGGGGATTCAATTTGGGAGGCGGGTATGGGTACCGCCGCCTCGGGAACCATTTATTATATTACCAACACCTCTGCCATTGGTCATCCCAAGTGGTTCGCTACGTTTGGTGACTAGCAGAGGTGCCCAGGCTCATGGGGTGAGGTTTGTCCGGGTCTGATACGACTGCCCACAAGCTGCATAGCTGACCGGATCGGTAGAGAATGGTTGAGTTATTGTCTTTGACTTGGTAATTTTAATTTTAATTTCACTTTCTCTGGCCGTACTCTCTCGGTACTATCTCATCCTTCCCACCGCAGTGGGAAGGATGGATTCGTACATGCTGGACACACTGACCCCCAGATTCCTGCCCACTCCTAATGTCCTTTTCCTTTCCAGAACTTCCTCTCCTGCCTTTCCTAAAAAAGACCCCACTACACAGCATCCCCAAAGATGATACAGGCCCTGAGGGGAATTATTTTCCTCAGAGCCTCCTATGTGGAGCCAATGTAAAAAACATCATCGCAACGATTAAACCTTAATATATTGCTCGGTATCCGTTCTCTACCCTCTAGTGACCGTTCAAAAACTTAGGGTCATATTCATATGTCACTTGTCTCATCCATCAGAGCCACTTTTCGAGAAACTCGTAGTCCTAGACATTAGCCAACTCTATATTAAGGTAGTCACATTCATGTCTGGAAAAAATGTTTGAATATTTTGAATTAATAATAGAATGATGAATATAGCAAGAAGCGCCTTCCATGTCATTTTTAAAGGAACCCAATGTAGCTCTTGACTTAGTACCTTTTGATTGTGAGCCGAGAGAGCCAATGAAAATAGTTCTTTTTATACGCGCTATCTCTCTTACACTGCATGACTTTGAATATTTCATTGCATTCGACCTGACATTAGCGTGAAGTTAGCTACAAAAATAGAGAAGGGGCAAACATTTTTCGATATTTTATGTTCAGCTGAGTAGATACAGGAATAACAGATTTAGAATTATACATATTAGATATAGGAATAATAATAGATATTTAATTATACATTTTTTTTATAAACAGTGTTTCTTTTTTGAACATATTATTTTATTGATTTGAATAAATAAATAATTCAAAACATTTGTTGAACAAATTGCAAATTTATTTTTTTTTAATTACGAAAGCAGTATTAATTTAGAATCATATTATTTTCTTGGTTCCACATTATGTTTCAGATGAATGTTGATTTCTCAGCTAAGTTTGAGAAACGATAAATCGTAAAGTAACGTATCGCCAGAAAACATACTTTCACACTTTTTATATGTATATTTATTATGTAGTGTTGAAATTATTAAAAATAATATGTAATAATGCGTACGGCGTGTAATGAAATAACTTAGTAACTGTATAACATATTTTTAAAATAATATACTTACTTTAAATATTTATTTTAAAACAATATACTTACTGTAACTGCTTTACACTTCCGTACCGAACCGGGGAACGCACATACACTAACGAGAGCTGAACGAGAACACATACGCTGTATCTAAGTTGGTTTTTAAATCACATACTCAATAATTTGGGTAATCCTAGAAAAACTACTTGGTTCTTGATCTGCATTAAAAAAATAATATTGCATTACTACTTTTCTTAAAATTAAATAATTTCTATCAAATTCCAGCGAAGAATCTGTCCCGCCCGCCCCCTTTCCCCTCTGTACGGGCGTTACCCCGTTCCTATCTGCTGAACGTATTGGGACAATTCTAAGCGATAACAAGTAATTTCTAAGTTGTTAGTGGAAAGGACTAGATCTCGTTCGTTTACACTGCGCATCTCGTTTTCTCTTTTTACAATGCTATAATGTTCGCTTGCCGGTCAAAGATCATTCGGTTTGGGTCGTTTCCGGTAAACGCCAATCGCCAGTCGAGATTCAGAAACAAGGAGTTATGTTGGCTATCGGCCCGCCTTCTCTGTTTTCTATGGAAAAATACACTTTATTGTCTAAATTCATTAGAATATTAATTAATACTTTTATGCGCCGTCATTGTCTTTTTCTGTTTTTCTGTGTCTTGTTTTCTTTCATATTTTCATTTAGATTTAAAAGTGTTATCTTCTTCTTCAATAATGAATACTTTATTTATCAAACGATTTTAAAAATTACTATTGAAATACGATGAATATACTTTCCTCTAATTATTACCAAAATAAATTACAAAAAATTATGTCATTAACACCCTTCAATAAGCAAAACAAATTGGGGTCCCGAGTGACCCCCCTTCGGATCATGTGTGATTTTTTTTCTTTCCGGGACGAAGAGGTTAAAAAAAATTCCGTTGTTGAATTTTTAAGCTGTCCACCCACAAAAGTAAAAACTTATTTCCAGCATTCCTTTACTAAGATGTTGTCATAATTTTGGATCCCTGATGAAAATTGATGATTTCCTAAAATTGGTTCGATTACAAAGGATGCATAGTATGCATTTCGTGTTATATTATATCATATATAGATAGCGAACATATATAGATAGTAAAAATACCTACATAATATATTAATGAGGCAAAAATAAAAGTAGGACATATATTAATTAAGTTTGTCTATACGGAAATAAATAAATAAACGTCAAATTGTGTTATCATCAATAATTCCTAAATTATTTTCAAAGTGAAAAAAAGCGACGAAAACTTTTTATCACGCTAAATTTATTCATTAGAGAGAATATTTGTAAAGTTGTAGATAATTTTAATATACCTTAATTTTTTTTTAATATCAAAATTAAAGATGGGTTTAGTTCTATCAAAAACATGCACTTACTTACCACAGCATATGCTAAACGTAGTTTCCGAGTAGAAACAGCGTGAAAAAAAATTTCATTCGCTTTTTTTAGCATGAAAAACAATTACCTTCAAAGTGGATTGAGGATATTGCATTATTAACTGCAGGGAACCGGTTCTTTCTCTAAATCGCATCGATCCATTTTCTTTCGTGTCAGCATTTTTTGGAAAGCTAAAGCAGAAACTAAAAAAAATAAAAATGAATTCCCACTTTCCATATGTTTTTTTATTAGTAGAAATAAATACGTATTGGACAAGTAGATATTGCGATGAATGTATACAAATAATTAGCACTGGTAAACTCCCAGTGTGGAAGATATTCACGTTATAAAAAAACTTGTCTAGAAAAAAGGTGTTTATAGATGTTTAGTGGCGGGTATTTTTTTAAATTTTATTTATTAACAATTTTTTTTTGGTACAGTTGGTAAAATTTTTTAATACAAACTTTTTATATAAACAGTTTTTAAAAAGTAGAGAATAATATAAATAGATAAAAAATCCCACATAGGCATCGCCAGTTCGTGGGTATACTTGAGTGTTTTTAAGACAGATAATTACTCATAAACATACAATATCTTGTACAAGTTTAAAAAAAAAATTAAATTAAATACATAAAAAATAGATTCAGTGTTTACTGAAATACATATTCAAAAGACATGTTCATAAAGATTAATAATTTTTTTGTTAAGTTACAGCAGGTCAGATGTTACAGCAAGTAAATGTTTGTGTCGATGGTATTTATCCAAGACTTTAATACATTTTATACTTGCTGTAGGTGGATATATTTTTACAATCAATTTCTGTAGCCTTATAGAAAGCATTATATATTTTTGGTGTAGTAAATATAATTAGTCGATTTTCACAATGTCAATCTTATTTAACTTATATAGGGTACACAACTTATAATTTTAGTAAAGATTACAGAACATTATCTTAGCGCTGGGTGGGGCCTGCAGTGGCCGACTGGCGACGGAGGGTGGGGGTAGCTTGGGCCGATGGGGTGTCCTTTCGGTCGGGCAGCGAGGCGATAGTGTGAGGAGTTTGCGTGTGAGGGAGAAAGTATTCGGATCCGTGCGTCGGACAAAATACCGGGCGCTACAATACATTTTTAATTATGCACGAAAACTATTGTGGACCAATAAAAATATTCTAACTACAAATCATCAGTGTCAATTGCAACAAAAAAATAACCATCAAAAACGAATGGAATAACGGCCCTATCACTACTCGGCGTTCTACCAACCTGTCAATTTGTTTTATGTGTAGCACTATCAATATTATTAGCGTGTGAGTGGGGTCTAATGTAGCTATCAAATAACAACAACTCAAACGTCAACTTACCGATGATATGAGAATCCGCCTTTCTTCAATTACACATGCGTGCTACGATTTTTGCAGAAGTTACTGAACAATACAGCATTTTCAAAAAAATGTATGGGCTGCACGACAGGGCAACCGTTGAATTTTTACTGAGAGGCCGATTCTCCACATTTGAATCATAGGCCGCGTAAAGACCTATAATTGGATCACAAAACACGCCCACAGGGAACTTCTCGTGGTATTTTTTATTCTACGGGTAAATACGACACAAAAAGAAAAACGAAACCACTTTGCTCTAAGAAAATACTCATACATCGAACCTGAAAAATTCAATGCACCAAAACGAAATCAAAAAATCATTTATTAAAGACGTTGCCTTGATTTTCCCTGTTTTTCGTTATAACTGCTTTTACTTACCTTTACTTTTATTTTATCGTAAGTTCACATAAAATATTAAATATTATTATTTTCATTAATCCATGTGTCACCTTGTTTTTCATCCTTTAAAAGAATTGTGGATGCCTCAAAAAAATCCCAACTGTTCGCGACCTAAATTAAAAAAATATTTTTTTTTTACATGAGCTCCACACAGGAGGCCCTGAGAAAATTAATTTCCCTCAGGGCGTATGTCATCTTTGGGAATGCTGTGTGGAGGATTTTTTTGAGGAAAGGAAGGGGGGGGAGAGTTCTGGGAAGGAAAAGGGTTTAAGGGGTGGGTAGGAATCTGAGGTTTGAGGTGTGTCCTGGTCATCCGCCTAGACAAACCTCTCCCCATGAACCCGGACACCCCTGCTAAATCACCAAACGTAGCGAATTCTACTGAATAAATAAAAAAAGAAGTGTATCGATATTAGTTAATATATTTGTACATTGTGTCGCATAGATGTTGTATCTTATGTTTGCTAGACGTATGACCAGAGGGCTTATGTATTATTTTACGTGTATTATATGTATAGTCGTATAGTGTATGGGGCTGCGAACTCTAGAAAGTATAATCCGGGGACCCGGACTAAAGCAGGCGGGACGTGCTCGGGAACGTAATAAGCGGATATCAGTGACCGGTACGGGCGAAATTATAACAATAATATCCGGGTTCGTATCAGTAGGTCTTTACAAGCGACGTTGTTCCGACAAGAGAAATGCCACTCGCGCAAATGCAAACACTCAAACTAACTAAAACTGTAACTATTTTAATTCTTTTAGCAAAAGTAATGCTCATTCCACTTCCCAGCGACATCCATGTGCGCAGTAAAAAATAAGGGACATGTGAATGAAACAGTAGTTCAACTTTTAACATTTATTGTAATCATTAACAGTTTGTAGGCTATCATCTATTTAAGGATTAATGTTATTAACATCGAAACTCAGGACATGGTCCAGGGTTCCTTGAAGAGGAATCTCCTGGGATAATGAAAAATATGCAAGTCACTTTAAAAGTAATAAGAATCAGCGATGTGTGAACATAATAATCTCAACAAAAACTAACCTTCAATCAGTATGTTGGGCGCCTAGGCCAGTCACAATGACATAGCCATAAAAAAACATGAACTCCTATTTAAAACCAGTATAAAGGAAACTAACGCCAATCCACGATGTCCGCATGCCAGTCGGAGACCAGACCCTCCTTCCTTCACCAGAGTGACCGCTCTCCCGTCTTCCTCCAGATGTCGCCACTGTCCCGTTCGAAGTTAACAACAACAAACTCATAGAGTAAGGTGTTTTGTATCGTCAACATACAAATAAACGGGGCAACAAGTTAAACTGTTACAAAACTACTCGTATAACTAACTAAACGTAATCAAATTTCCGATTAGAAATGCAATCATTTCAAAGTGTAGGAGAGACAACTTAACGAAACTTAAATTCAATCAGCGTTACTAAAAAACTTCGTGAAAAATTCATTCAATTGATAAACGAACGTGGATGTGAAAACATTACAAATTAAAAAGTAAGTAAGTAGGTAAGATTAAAACATTGCTTGCACAGCCAGAGGGGTCTGTTTATCGATTGAATACACTTGTTTTATTAATAATTTCTGAACAAATTTTGGAATTTTTCCAACATGTATATTTCTTATTTTTGAAAATGTCGTAAAAACTAATACCTTTATAGAAACTAGATAAAATTTTCTTTTAGATTTTTTATCTGAAATATACTTTAGCGTTTAAAAATTGCCGTATTTTAAGCTTCAAACACCGAAAAAAATTGAAAAAAACGCTTATCTAAAACATATTTTACCAAAATCTAGAGTAATGTAAAAAGATACAAAATTTAAAAAACGCAGTCCTTTTATAAATTTAGAAGAAAACTTTCTCCTTCATACAATTAAAAATTATAATACTTATTTTTCTATTTTTTTCTATTCTAGAACGTACACTTTACAAATTACTACATGATTTACAGAGATAATAAGTTTAGTAATAAGAAAAAAATTATTGATGATCCGTAATTGTATGTAAATAGGTTAGTCGTTGTATTTTGTGAACACCTCACTAGGCTAACCTTTGCTGAGATGTTCCCATGTTTGGGACTATCGACATAAGTAGAAACACCGTATCCTCCTTGATATTGTCAAGAACGGCACTGGGGGTCGACCCATGGCGGCATATCATACACATAAATTAAAGATTAGTTGCGTTTAGGATCTATATACAGTTGTTCTTAGCATTTACATTATGAATAAGATAAATAATTGTCTTGATAAACGGTAGGTATATTGGACCACACGCCAATTGTATAAATGATGTTGTGGTAATATTTTCTGTCTCGAAACAAAGTTTTTTTAATTATTATTTTAATGTTTGGGGAGGGTTATGTTTGGTTAGGTGTTGTAATGGGTGACCGGCCAACTCGGAATGAAACCAACTCAGAACCATCTCAGATAAGTCATTTAGAGTGATAAAAAAAATATATAAAAAATTGGTTAAATAGGTTGTGTTAGGTTAGGGTTATCGGCTTATTTCAAATTATTTTTTTCATAGATTTTAATGACTTTTCAAGGAGGTGTTGAGTTGACATTATTCCCAGTTGGCATGGAACCGTTGTAATGTTTTGAGTGAATTGAATACCTTGTTGTTTGATCCAGTCTTCGATGTAGTTAGTAGTTGTTTCAGTGCGGTGGGCACGCAGTTATAGTTTGGTTGCGCAGTACTTAAAGTTTCTTTGCTCGTGTGAGGTATGAGTTATCAGTGTATTTAATGTTTTTTGTAGAGGCCCTGATTTTAATTGATATTTGAGGTTGCATTGGAACGTGGAGTTTGGAACATTGGAACGTGTTGGAAGAAGTAAAATAGTACAGATTTGGTATAGAGTTGTCTTATTGTCATGACGTCTAGTGTTTCTTATATTGCATTCGAGCTTGTGTAGGGAGGAACTTGGAGGATAAGTTTAATTGTTGCCTATTGAATTTTTTATATTGGGTTAATTGTTGTATTCGTTGCACTTCCCCAAGCCAGTGTGCCATATGTGATAATGGATCGACAAAGTGCAAAAAATTATGGTTCTGAGAATTGTTCTTGGAAATATGTTTTTAATTGACTTGAGATGCATGACTCGTTTAGTTTGCTTGTGATGTAAGTTATGTGGTCAGTCCAGCGTAAGTTGGCATCTTATTCCACGAGAGTAACTGAAAAAAATACGTCACTTTTGATTCTTTTTTGCAAATTTTGAACGTGCCCTCACTATGATGCCCTCAGGTCCTATGTCATCTTTGGGTATGCTGTGTGGAGAGTATTTTGGGTATTTCTATGGAAGGGAATCGAGAAGTTCTGAGAAGGAATAGGAATGAGGGTTGGGTAGGAATCTGGGGTTCAACGTGTCCAGGAATGTATAAATCCATCCCTCCCACTGCGGTGCAAGGTGATAGATCGAGAGTCCGGCTGAAGAGGTCAAAAGATCTCCCTCAACCAGTCTCTCATGGTTACGCCTGCCACGCAGTAGAGGGGCAAAAACATCCGTCGCCAAAACCTAGACAAATCTCACCCCACGAACCCGGGCACCCCTGTTGAGTCACCAAACGTAGCGAACCACTTAGGGTGACCTATAGCAGTGGTTATCCAATAAATGGTTCCCAGGGCGGTACCCATACCCGCCTCCCAATTTGTTTTATGTACACATACTATTTATTTTTCTTATTTTATTTATAAGATATGTACATGTTACATAATTAAGACATTTACATAAAGTAGATACATTAAATCACCATACTAGGCTGCTGGCTGTTTCTTGGTGACCAGTGGAGTATTGTTACTTTGTATGAAATCTAGTGTAAACATATGGGTTAGGTACATAATGATGTTGAGAATTATATATATATAAGTGAGCACACCTATACACACATAAACTTACATACACATGTATGCACGTACCTTCATGAATACATACATGTTTATACACGAATGCATACATATATATATATATATATATATATATATATATATATATATATATATATATATATATATATATACATAAACCAATATGTGTTTATTTTATTTTTATTTTAGCGACTATATAAAATAATTGTTTATACAAAATATAATGGTGAATTTAAGTAAGTATAGATATTGTCTATGTATTTCTATATTGACTGACTCCTATTGCACTTTAAAATTATTTTTTTTAGACGTATTCTTATTATTATTTATTTATTTATGTTTTTATTGTGTATTTAATTAAATTGAAATGTTTTTTTCTTGTATTGTATTAAACTTAATTGTACTATGTTTCTGTCCACACTGTTCCTGCCGACAAGCTAGTTGCAGTAGCTTTGCAGGTATAATTTAAACATGAAAAAAATCTATTTTCTGTAATAAAAAAATAAAAAATAAATAAAATTGTATTTCTTAGTCCTTCTTACTAGGGAGGGGGTCCTGTGCCGAGGTGGACTAAAGTTATTTAAAAGTTTATTTGTCTTCTATGTCGTTTTTAGTGTCTTTATTGGGGTTTTTTCATTGACCTCTTTCAGCCATATTTTTATTCTTGATTTGTACTCATTAGAATTTTTATTAGTTTTATGTGTTGAGGAAGGATGTTATGGAGTTTTATTACAAAGTATGTGTAGTTTCTTTGTCCGAATGTGGTTTTATAACTTGGAATATTTTTTACGTAATTTTTATTCGATGTTGTGTTATGCATACACAGTCTTAGGGGATTCAGTATTTTTGAAAAGCTTCAATAATATATGTACGTACTTGTAATATAATTTATTATTATGTATTACAACATTCTAAGAATGTTGAGATGAATGGTGTGCTCACCTTTCATAGGAATCGTTACTGTAATCATATTCAAATTGTAAACTAATGTAATAATGTGATTTATTCTGTCGGCGAGCCAATAAACAAAATGAAGAAATAAATAAACACATACACGTATATACATACATGTATGCATACACATGTACACATATATATCTGCTCCCTCACACAAATATAACTAGATGGACCCCCCCCCCACCTCACCCCCGTAATAACACTCATGGGTTTTCTTTATTATCATCTTTCGAATCAATTAAACATACATTTTATTGTTAATAAAATGTATGTTTGTAATTGGTTTTGAACTGTAAATGTACATTTAAAATAAAATAAATAAATAAAAAAATAAATAAAATTAATTCACCTAGGTTTTTTTAATTCCCAAGTGGAAACCTTTTAATGGTACAATTAAAGTAACTCATCAATATAAACTGTTGGTCTCCCAAATAAAACTAAACATGAACTAAATCGCAAACATGGAAAGTTTTTGACTTTTGTATAATGTGAAACATTTTAAAATTTCATTTATCTTTTAACCTTAACAACACAAAGATGGCAGTGTTAAAACGGTATATCGCCCGACGCTCACCTATGGCCACCAGTATGGATGCTAAGCGAACGAACGCTCTCTAGAGTCAAAGCTGCCGAAATGAGGTACTTGAAAGGAGTGGCAGGGGTTACGAATGGGATCATATAAGAAACTCGACGATCCGAGACGATCTAAACATTGAACTACTACTAGCTACTCTTCATAGAAAAATCGCAACTGAGGTGGCTTGGGCATGTACTAAGAATGCCGATGACTGAATTCCGAGGAAGATACTATGTGCGATTCCAGCGGGTAGACGTCCAGTGGGCCGCCCCAGATACAGCTGGGCGAGGCAACTCCAAAAACTGTGTGAGGAAAGGATGGGACTGCCATGGACGGAGGCCGAACAATCAGCTCATGACAGGGACGTATGGAGGAGCCTTGTCGATGCAATGGGTCTCCGACCCGAAAAGGATAAGGGGACGAAGATGATGATGATGATCTCTTAACTTTCACGATTTCATTAAGATTTTAAATAGTTTTTTTGAAACGATGTGAATAAAATTCACACAATATGAATTACCAATACTAAGGCGGGATTGATGAGGGCCTCAGGACTTAGGTCCTGAGGCTCGTAGAACTAGATGATCACCTCTAACCCCTAACTCCCCTAAAATCACTTGAAAGGAAAAAATATACTTATAAAATAGAATATATTTGAAAAAAAAGTGTGGAAAGGTGGTATGTAGAAGCCCCTAAAAAGGGCGTTTATTTATAAATAAATAAATAAATAAAATTATTCGTATTGTTCATATTATTTCATTATTATTATATTATTGTTCATATTATTTCATTTGTTAAGAAGTGTGTGCTTCTGAAAAGAAATTTTAAAATATGGAATATCAAAATATTCCTTTGAAAAATACCCATATTTATTATTATAAATATTGTGTATTTTTATTAAAAGTTTTAATTATGAGATACACTATTATAACTGCCGTACCGTCGTTATAAAATGTTGATAAATTACTTTCCAAAACATTGGAAGAGAAGGACAAGGGTCATGCCCTTCTGCGAACGTTAAATTTAACTTTTAATTAGATCTGTAAGGGGATAAATTCATTTGGTTATTTAAAATTCAATTAACCAACTCTTCGCATGTGATTAGTTTGAGCGTATTTGTTTATTAGACTGTTTGCATTATTAGGAGCACAGAAAATCCAAAGGGTCTGCGCCGCCACAAGAGGGTCCTATTATTTAAACTAACACCGTAAAAAAAGCTAACCTAGAATTACAAAGCTTCGCTTTTCGCGTCGGATCGGAGATTTTTGAAAATCTGAAAACTTGGATATCTACCTACTTTCGTTGACCGATTTGAAAGACTCGAGAATGAAAGACGTGTCGAAAAAAAAAATTGATTAGCTTAGAATATTGTACACAAAAAAAAAATAATAATGCCAACAGCTATCTCTTCGGCACAGCCTGGAAACAGGCCAGACGCTTGCTCATCATTGGCGCAGAATCGACGTTTGCCACCATGAACCCAACAGCTCGGTTGTGGAATGATTTGCCTGCCTCTGTTTTTCCTGTTTCTCTCTCTCTCTCTTTCATATAAAATGTTTCTCTTCAAGACTCAGGTTCACTCCTTCTTTTCTTCGAAAGTTCCTCCCCACAGTATTACCAAAAAGGCATTGTATAGAGTTAACGTGAAATTAATTACTTACTAAAAATAAATTCATATGAGTAAAAATAAAATATGTTCCATAATCGAATCAAGTAGCCCCGTTCAACGAAGTGCATATTTAAGCGCAAAACTACAGATTACCATTTAAAATACGGGCTAGTATGTGTGACTATTTGCCAACACACTCCTTTACAGGGTCTAATATATACACATAGGAGATACCTATCTGAAAGATGTGATTAGAAAATACCCACCACCTTGTTCTTGTTTGCTATTCACGCTGTAATCCTCGGAGTAACATTGGCTCGAGTAATTTTAAGCCGAGAGCTAATAATTAATCATTAATTCATACCGCGAACACGTCCCGAAATACAAAGGAGAGTGGAGACCTCGTATGCGTGTGATTTCACTTCAATATAAACGACTTCAAATTTTTAGCTTGGATAGGTACTTATTAAATTATGCAGTATCTACCAAATGTTTTATTAAAATAATTTAAAACTTTCATCAATTTTTCAAATTTTCGACCATTACCGATTTTAATCCACCACGGCCATCTTCAGACTGTTACAATTTTTCCTTAAACTATGGTATATACGCTATGAGGGTATCAGGGGTCGTAAATAATTATTTTCCTTCAATTATATTAATCATATGTTATGTCCTTATTTTACATTTTGTATGATATATATAGGGTTGCCAGATGGTCCAGATCAAAAAAACCGAACACTTTTTTATCAAAGGGTTCTCCCTTTTATTTTGGCCAGATCCTATGCTCAGAAAATTACCGAAAATTACTGAGGACGAACACAGTGAAACACTTAGTAAACATTAAAACTTATATTTATTATTGCTATTGGTAAGCAAAAAATCACTTTTTAACGTATTTGGCACTAGATGCTACTGCTTTTAATAATCGTTTATTGCCTGAAATTGTATCCTTAAATTCAGTGCAACTGACATTAAAATTGAAGAAAACACATAATTCGCTTTTTACGGTATTCACACCTAGTCGATTTCTTTCGTTAGTCCATGCATTACCCATTACACTAAAAACTCTTTCTACGAAGGCATTGGAGACGGAAACACTGCATCCGTATTGTACCATTTTCAACAGAGTTGGTGATTATTAATCGTTGAAAAACCTACACCACATATCAATGGATTTTCCTTCAAGTGAAAGAAAAATACCTGCGCAGCCAGTTCCTCATAAAGCTTTTCAGGAGGATTTTGCTGTTTCCGACCATGACCATATTTCAATTAGTTCATCTAGCGTAAGTAATTTTCCGCGTTCAATATCCAAGCATCTGAAAGTTTTGTAGGTATTGTTTTCAAAAGAGCACCACTTTTCAATATAGGCCAGTGTAAATACTCTCGTGAATGAGGTATATATATATATCGGGTATTTAAGAAAAAAATGGACATTCTTTTGTCCGGTTTTCCAAAATTTTCTACACCGGACAGCCGTTTAAAAAACCGTACTGTCCGTTCCGAATCCGGACATCTTCTGGCAACCCTAATGACATAACGGAAATACGATGATCGTGATAGTCTGAGACTGGTAACGGTCAATAAATAAAGTGTGTAAAAGTTTAAAATAGCTTTAATAAATAGTTATGATGGTATTCCACCACGAATATTTATACCTACCAAAAAAAGAAATTTTAAAAGTATCTATGTACCAGGTACCTACAGAAATAGCCCCAAAGTGAACGAATTGAAAGTTATGTTTATCAAGGAAATCCCAAAGGTTGCCCAAAGCTTAAATAAACATCCGTTTATTGTAAACTCTACCCCCAATTGTATATTAAACTAGTTTTAGTACCCGGTAAGTTTTAATTCATAAACACTTATGTAAGTTTAATGCTAGTGTCACATCTAGCATTAAAAACGCCAACGTTATTTGGCTTGGCCTATTCCAACATATCGCTTGCCATACATTCCCATTGCGAAGGTATGAATGCTGAAATAGGCCAAGCCAAATAACACAAGCACTTTTTACGCTGCATATGACACTAATGTGATGCTTACGTAAGTATTACTAATAAAAGTAATCACGATTTCAACATATGTTTGTATTATTTTTCCTTGTCGAAAATATGGAATAAGCGTACTTGTGCATATATGGCGTCTTGTGTTGTTTTTCAGTATCACGATTTACCCCAATGTTATTGGGGATGCCATAATCTCACTGGCTCCAGTTGAAACTTGGGAACAGTTGGGAACTCTTGTGCGGTAATCGCATAAAATTAGTGTATAAAGGATATTTATTATATTCCGACCAAGATATCATAAACCGCTTCATATTCCTTTTATAAAATGGTCTCACCACGTGTGTATATAAATTCATCACTTTTATGGGTCGCGTAACATTCAGAAACCGCGTAACATTCCTTTTAGCGCCGCCGCTTCGTCAAACGTTTTAATAATTCGAGATCCGCAAGATGAAGCTTGCCAGTCAGCGGAGGCCGCTCTTCGTCATGAACATGATCCGCGACTGGAAATAATTTGATGCCCCGTGACAACCTGACATGGATGAAATTAAAAGAATACGCGCAATATCGTTCTTCGCGCTTTGTAGTTAGTGGCCTGCCATGTGACAAGATTAAAGATTGGAGTCAATGAATGTATATTCCGGGATTCAGAACCTTTGAAATAATCAACTTATTTAAGACTCGTTTGTGATGATAATAAACGCAGTTGTATTGATATGACTTCATGAAAATTTGGGAGGTATTTAAAATCACTAGATAGTCTGAATCTTAGAGATATTGAAATCTTGATGAATCAGTTCCAATTTGGAAAATGACAATTAAAATAATTTTCTGTTGAAAATATTTTGGTAGATACTTTATCATTTATCTAAATTCTGCACATGATTAGTTCCAATGTTGAAAATGATACTACTTAAATTCAGAGCAAATTTATGCAGAAAGAACCAGAGTTATGCAGAGAGCACAGACAGTCGAAATTAGTATTTATGATGATAATACGGTTATATATTTTGAATTTTTGACAATTTATTCCTTTCACCATTTTTAATTCAATTTTTGCCGTTTTATTTAAATCAGACAGTTGAAACTCGATTATCTGAACTCTTGACAAAATATATCTAAATTAATTCGATTGTGAATCAGTTAGCTTGAAACTGCAAGGACACACGATTGACATTCAGACTTCTGGGGATAATTTAATAATTTATTTAAGATTTTATTCTAGCAGGACTGGTGGTGGTGCAAAATGTAATCTGCCATATTACACGAGATGTAGATATACCGAGCAATTACTTCTTTCGTATGGTGGGGGGGTCAGAGGGAGACCTCTAGGTCTGCGAGTCAGTCTAGGGCCTCAGGCGTTGCCCTGTGGACCTCATCAATACCGCCGGGGAATGAATGGAGCGGGCATTCGTTGACCACACGTTCGGTGGTCTGCACCTCACCGCATTCAGACATCCCGACTCTTTAAGGCCCCATCTGTACATCATATGAGCACAACGGCTACGGGAGCACCTCATCCCATTGAAGGCGGACCAGGGTTTGCGAGACGATGAGAACCCCGGCTGTCTCTCGGGGGGGTCTTGTATGAGATGGGCATTTTTCACCTTGGCCGGTTGCCACTCAAGCTTTCACCTATCTTCTGGGGTGAGAGGTGAATGGAGGAGTATTTTTCCTTCTCTAGAAGGGTTTTCGGGACTTCAAGTGGCATGCCGGGTGAGAGACATCATCGTGCAGAGGTATTGCGCTTTTTGGCAGCGCCTTCTTGTACTCCCTTAGTGTTGCAATCTCTCGCCTGGTATTTGGCGGGGTTATATTTGCAAGTACGGGAGCCAAGGGAGATGAGCAATTACTTGAACAGAAAAATAATAATGAAAACATAATATTAATAAAATAAAAAAGTAAACCCGTAATAAAACAATGTTTTTTTGTTATAGTATTCTATTTTCAAATTTCGGGTCACCTCTTGGGCCGGTGGGCTTAAATATCTGCGAGTGGTGTAATTTCCACTTCCAATGTTGCATTAATTCCAGAAAACAATATAGACATTCAAATAGATTATTTTTATAAACAATTTTAATACAGTTATCGGAAATATTTCGCACCCCTTGAAAAATACTTAAATCAAAATTATTGTTTTTTTTCGATAGAGCTGAAAAAAGTTCGAGGCAATGCAAATGACGTCCATAGTTTAAAAAAAAACGAGTGTGCTTTAGACCACACTGAAGTAAAACTTCTTTATGCTTCGTTCGCCTCGCCCGATCACACTTTTCGTAACGCTCTCGTCTGGCATTCACCAGCTTACTTCCCAAGTCAAGCGTTCGTAAAGAAGTTTTACTTAAAAAATTCCCATGAAATGTCAATGTTGTCATAAATAGTGTATTTTAATGTAACGCATATGTTCTGATAGCCAGCAAGTCTTAATGGCCCTGGAAAGCAACCGATGTTACTCCAGACTGGTGATGGAATGCAGGACTATTAGAACTTGCAACCATCAATAAAATTACCCTGATCTGGGTACTAGGACATAAAAGAATTCAGGGTAGGACATTTAAGACTGACTAGTGGGATCCGAGTCGGCCGAGGGAGTGGCAGCTTGCCACTCCAAAGAAACGTCAAATACCAGCACTTGAAGGAATGAAGTAGGGCATCCGGAATGAGACAATCCAAAATACTCATAAACGGAGCAGTACCTAGACTAGATGAACTCAAAATGAAACTCTGGAAACCGGTAGGATTACTAACTGGTCACTGTAATTTCAGGAGACTAATGCATTTGTTGGGAGTGGAAAGCATCAATAGGTGCAGGAAATGTATAGAAAGCAAAGAGACTCCAATTTATCTATAGTAACCGCCCTGATGGGAAAAGGGCTCAGATAGAGACTCAGATACCTGGGAAGACACATTGTGGTACCAGGAGACAGTTAAATATCGAATGGCAACCCTCGTGAACTCTATCAAAGTGACCGGGTTACCGAGGAATGAGGTGAAATGGGCCCGATGCCTGCGTGCTCACGGGAACTGTACTTAAACCGTTTCTGATTTAATAAATATATAATAATGTTATGCATTATTTCTCAAGCGTATTTGTGCCATGCCCACTTTAGCGCAAAACATCGTCATATGTTAGAGATGTGGCGATTGCACTTACCCTTCCACATTCTGGAATAAAGAACAATATTATTATTATTTTTCTTTGAAATCCTCTTGAATCAAAAAAAAAAATGGACGCGGCGGACATTGAGGCGGCTAGCGGCGGGCCTGAACTACCCTTAAAATAGTGAAAATCTGCTACAAAGGAATAATATGATAACGTTTTCCGTTATCGCTTGGTTAAAAATTTCTTTATTAATAAGGAATGTTTTATCAATATTTAGATAATCGAGTGTATTGTAGGCACTTCATTTCTATCACTTTTAACATGTTTTCTTTCGATCAATAATCTCCCCGGTCCTACTCAGTACCTAAGATTAAACCTTATCTTTCATTCTTGTAAATATACCGGAGAATGGTAAATGTATTCTTTTTCTCTAGTATCAGTTAAATAGATTCAAGGAAAAAGATAAAAGATTGCTCTGCCAAAAAAGATGTCTGTCTTTTGATTCCAACAATAGATAGTTAATTTCTTACTCATTCAAATTTTGCTTTGACGTTTATTCTTTGGATGGAAAAATTTCAATACACTTACAATCATTTATATTAACTATAAAATTACACAAAACCTTCATCGAAGAACATTACATATTATGCAAGTATTTATGTACGGTGAATATAATTTTGGTAGTTTGGATATGATTTTTCTTTTATTTTACCTAACTAATTTTAATTGTTTTATTTTTTTGGATACGACAACCGATTAACCTTAAGAAACTTATTCTGAATTAAAATAAAACTCTTAGTTATTTCTTCAAAATTCGCAAATTTGTGGCGTCATTATTAATTTAATGAAAAACAAATAACTTTGTGTACACCACTATTTAATTAACAATATCAACATGTTTCGAACACTATGTTTTCTTCGTCAGGATAATAAGTTAATAAAAAATAACAAAAGACAAACAAGTATAGACTAATTAGAACAAAGACAAAATATTAGAAAGGAGAGGTTATTAATTACTTAAAATATCATAAAAAACAATTATATAAAATAAAATTAAAAAATTATTTTAGAATGAGTAAAAAATTACATTAACATAATAAAAAATCTTTTAAAAACAAAACAAGAAGTCTAAATAACAAATAAATTATTATAAATATAAGTCTTAATACGAAAAAAAATTTAATAAGATGGCTTTTTTTAAAAACGTTTGGTTATTTATAATATTTAATTTACTATTTACACTTTTTCTATTTTCTAAAATTTCTAAATTATCTAATTAACCCGTTGTGTTAGTGTGTAAAATTTTTAACCTTTATTAATATCAAAAGAATGACCTGCTTCCAAAATGTGCTTTGCAAATTCTGAATAATTATTATTACTTAAACATCTTAGATGTTCCTTAACTCTAATGTTAAAATTTCTAGAAATCTTCCCAATATAAAAAAAGTTACAATCATTACAAATTAATTTATAAACCCCAGATTTGTTCAAAAACACACCTTTGTCCTTGTTATTTAATATATAATTTTTTAATTTGTTATTGGCGTAAAAAGCTGGTTGGATATTATCTGGCATGTTTTTAATTATCAAATTTGAAGTGTTATTATTTAAAAATACAATTTTTCTCCAATTATTATTCTTGTCAACTACGTGTGGATAAACAAAAATCTAAAAAACTTTTTCTTATATTTTTTGTTTAACATATTATCTATTAATTGTGTAGTATAACCGTTATTTATTGCAATTTGTTTTATTGTATTTAATTCTGTTTTAAAATTTCTTAAAATTAATTTATAATTAAATTAAATTTTTAATAAATTTCTTAAAATTAATTTTAAAATTAATCACCTCTCCTTTCTAATATTTTGTCTATGTTCTAATTAGTCTATACTTGTTTGTCTTTTGTAATTTTTTATTAACTTATTATCCTGACGAAGAAAACATAGTTTTCGAAACATGTTGAAATTGTTAATTAAATAGTGGTGTACACAAAGTTATTTGTTTTTCATTAAATTAAAACTCTTAGTTTCAAATGTTCTATATGTTTGATTATCTAAATTCCGTTAAGGCCGCCAAAAGCTGTTTTCGTTTGTATTACGGAAATACACAGCCTCCGTTCTGTATGTCACGTCGGTAGCAAGTAGTAATACTATTAATTAGCAACATATATTAAATGGCCTACTTCCATCCGGATCATGAATTATTAATATCAACAAACGAACTTTACTCCAAAGCTTTAGGTACATTCATAATATAATATCAGGTCATAAGCTCGAGCCTTCCACCTTTCACCCTTCATCCCTTCTCCTGCACATGCCGGGGCGTGTCTGATAGCGAGTGGGTAACTTACTTAGGTAAGTAACTAAGTATTTAGCTCCACAGTCGAGATAAGTTATCCGATAATTTAGACGGAGGACTCCATCTTGCGTGAAGTCGTAAGTTTTCCGCTACGACACACCTAAACCCTGTATCTGACGCAGTTTTTCTCTTTCTCTCGAGTAACGAAATAATACACTTAAGCTCGCCCATAAAGATGGTCGGTCCGGGTCCTTTATTGGGGTTTTATTAAAATTTCTCCCCCCTAAAAACGTCGAAATTCGCAAGTAAAACTGCGAGATACATTTCCCTATTACTTTGCTCGCTGCGGAACGGTTGAATAATTTTGGAATTAAGCCAGTATCGACCCGCATCCGGCAAACATATATTTTATTCGATTTAAATAGCAAATCATCTGTAAGTACCCTATTCTGGCTCATTACAAACAGTAACTGCCGCGGTCGAATCGAGAGGTACATTAAGAAATCGGACAAAATATAAAATCACTGCCATAACCATGAAATAACTTTTAGTCAAGGTGAGTATTTTTCTATCATAAAAAATACAATAAAGTGTTGATGACATGAAGATACAAAAATATAAACATTCTTTAAAATGGAACTCTATCTCGGCTAACTTATCGTGTAGTTATATTTTGTTCTTCGTTCTTTAGCGTATCGTTCTTGCTTATACAGATTTATTTGCGTGTTATGCTAACAAGTCCACTATTTATTTGTGTGTTTTCCCTCACCGTAATTCCCAGACGACTAAAGCGTAACAATCTGAATCTCCCTTGGCGCCACTTTGCTTTCGTCAAATAGTTTTTCGCGACACGTCGATTAATAAACATCTCTTTTCCACCCTCTACCACTCCCCCAGTATCGCCTCCCTGCCCCCACCCTTATGTTGACGCCGCTGTCGCATTTGAAGATCATCTATTATTAACTTCCGTTTCTTTCTCTCTTTCCTGCCTGAGACATTGACTAAATAAAAATGGAGGAAGAGTATTACAGAGTCATTACTGTAACTGAAAAGGCGATCAGTTCTACCGATGGAATGAGTCAGTATTTTGACATCTCTCCTCTGCAGAGACCGTCAATTTAGCATCAAAATGTATTACCGATTAATGCCTTTCAAGTGGATACCTACATGGCATAGAAAAAATCCTCATAAACGGACGGTGCAATATGAACCCTTTTTCAATAATAAAGAAGAACGTTAGAAATGACTTCAATTTAAATTTGAATGAACAAATACAGCCACTGACTTAGTATCTTTCGTTTTTAGCTCATTTAGCACGTGGTCTGTCTCTCTCACACTTGCCTGACATGATAAATCGTCATCCCGTTTGAATTGCGTAACACAGTTCTGAAAGTGAAATTCAAGCAAAAAACCCTCAGACTTTTGAGACATGCCCACGAGACATGCCCATGTGGCATTTTTGTATTCTTCTTTGTTCTAAGTTTAAGAACGATTTTTGCTTATGGCGTAGTTGAAGACAAACATGGCGTAATTGAACACATTATGTTCTTGTATAATATTGTTTAAAAAAACTTAAAGCTAAGAGGCATTGTTTTCTTTAGCCGAGTTCCCTCCCAATTTACTCTATGTTCTATCTCATATAATCAATGAAATAAGTTAGAAGTGGCTTTCTATGCGATAGAACGCCCGATAGAAACAAAAGATGAATCAAGTGAATCGCCCTTCATTCTATGAAATATATCGTAGAATAGATGTGATGGGAACCTGGCATTACATTTCCCTGGAAGAACTCAACCTACCGCCCTGATGGCAAAGCAAATCGAGATGATTAATAATGTACGGAAAATTATATTTTTAAACGAAATTTTATTTTATTTATTTATTTATTTATCAAAAGTATACAATACAGAATATAGTATATTATATAAAGCATTGTACTCCCAGGAGTTAATAAACTCATTGCGGGAATGATACGCATTACATGAAACATATAGCTGTATGTACTAAATGGACATATGATGGGGACATACACAACATTATTATTTCAGATAGTCATTAATAAGATGATGTTTGAGCATGTTAGTTTGGGTCTTTTTACATTGACTTGCACGTTTGATCTCGTTGGGTAGTTGATTATATTTTGTGTGAGCTATGTATTCTAGGGATCTTAGTCCATATTTTGTTGATTTGATTTTTGGTATATGAAGTTTGTTGTGATTTCTTGTGTTGTGTTGGTGTACGTCGCAATTGTAATAGAGTGTAGTGTTGGAATGTGCCGAGTGTTGAATTACTTGTAATATAGTTTTAGTTATTTCAAAAGTGGGAATGGTATTAAAAGGAAGTATTTGGGTGTTTCTGTAGATGTCTTTGACATGTGTGTCCCAAGGTAGACTGAAAATATTTCGCAGGGCTCTATTTTGGACGACTTGGACTTCTGAAATCATTTTTTTGTAGCAAATCCCCAGATTCCCGCGAGATATATTAGATGTGAGTGAATCATAGCATGGTAAATCGATTTTAATAGAGAGGGAGGAAGTAACCCGCGAAGTCTATATAAAACACCAGTTATAGGAGTAATTTTGGATAGAACATGTTTAAATTGGTGATTCCATGTGAGTTGTGAATCAATGAAAAGGCCAAGATATTTTGTAACATCAGCCCTTTCAAGGCGGTTATTATCAAGACTTATATTAAGACTTACATTTTTTTTATTTGCAAACAGTATGTAATGTGTTTTTTTTATGTTTAGGCTAAGTTTGTTTAGTCGCAGCCAGTTTGCCAGGCAAGCTATATCCCTTTCCATTTCCTTTTCAAGTTCGTTCAAATCATTATTGTGATAAAGAATCACTGTATGAAATAATTTTGCAATGATTAACCAATATAGCGCAAGGTTTTTGTTTTCAGATTCATATTTACTACATTTATTTCATTTCTTCCTTTAAAAAATATGAATGGGTTATTTCCTCTTTATTTTTTATTCACCGAGCCGAGATGATCAATCACTTGCTAACCATCTTCTTCTCCCTTTGCAGGATGTGCGCGATGTTCCTGTCGGAGGTTGCCAGTTTCGTCGCTGCGATGTTGTTTGCAGTGCACCCTGTACACACTGAAGCGGTGAGTTGTATTATAATATTCATTTTTTATAACCACCCTGTTGGCGACAAGGAACTTCTACGAATAAGTTTGATTTACTAGCCGAAAATAATCTACTTTTTTTAACCCATTGTATTATGTCTACAGTTCTAAAGTCTACATTGGGATTGGTTTGACTTTTTCATCCTTTCAGATTCATCTAAATTCTAGATTCTTCCTGCATTTATTATTGTACTGTTTTCTCTAAAAATACCATTATCCAAAATTACTATCTCTGCAAGAATAAAGCGCCTCGCAATTTGTTCGTCATTTTTTTTTTATAAATAGAGGTTTAATAACATTTTTAAACCCATTTTTTTAAATTCATTTTAATACTGAAAATATAAAAAGTATGTGGCTTTTAAATTTTAGATACACAACACGGACGCACAACCGATATTTAATTATTCTACGCCCAGAGGGCTTGTACACACATATACATAAAATAACTTTAACGTGAGAAATAATTTGGAACATGAGAATGAAATAATGTTAACAAAAAGATGAAATAAAAATACAAGAAACACTTTTTTTTAAATACAGTGATCAGATACGTTTACATAAAGACAACCTAAGGCAGGGGTCGGAATTTGCGGCTCGTTGCATAGGCGTCTGCGGCTCTTCGGCTCTTCGGCTCTTCGGCTCTTCAGACGTCAATTGCAATTTCGCCTCTACTCAACCAGCCTTATGAGATGGAGCCGCCGAACGATTATTTTTTTGCACTCCGAACACAATACTGGTTTTAATTTGATAAGTAATCTATGCGCGAGTCTGTTTATAGAAGCATTTAAATGGGCAGAAGTGTGATATTGCATAAGAATGTAGATAACACAAAGCCAAGCCGTAATTTTCTTTGACAAATTGGCTCTTCTCACTTGACATACTGCCGACCTCTGACCTAAGGTTTAAGAATAGGTTGCTATAGATTTTTAATATGATCCTTAAAATTCACCAAGTTAACATTTTACTTGTTTTGGTTTCCCATACATAACGTGAAACCGCTGTAGCGGAGAATGAGCAATGTAATTGCGCACATTGCAGTAGAATAGAGTATTGTGTCGTGTTTCTGTAGGTTTATAAGTTGCAGGAGTTCGAAACAGTCTAATTTGGAGATTAATATTTCCAATAAGATACTTGAATAATTTATTTTATGTCTGTTTTCCAGTGTATGAATTTTTTAAGTATTTATTATAAAGGATAATTTTTTTTTCCTTTATTTTTTTCCAGTTTTTACATTTGATAAATATAATATTATGAAAATCATAAGAGTAATGGGAATCCACTAAGGCGCAGCCTGTGCTTGGGTAATATTGTTCTATACATTATTTTATTATTCTACCTAAAAAGAGCAAACAATGGGCATATAAAGCAAAAACATAATTAAAATTTGTCTACAGTTTGTACAAAAAAATACAATAGTGTAATAATAAGTATACGATAGTGAAATAATAAGTGTATAGTGTAAGCATAAGTGTGTTCGTGAAAAACTCATAGTGATTTTAATTAAATAAATAAAGTTTCAATATCCATATTGATCAGCAATAATTTAAACTCTTAAGAATTCTGGTAGTTTAGTTGTCACTTTGTAGTTGGAGGTTTATTTCGGTAGAAAGTCGAAGTCACTTTTCTACATTTTAAAATAGATTATTTTGTATGCACCAATCTTTAAAGTTGCTTATATTTGAGTGTAATATTTTCCAATGATTTACTTCAGGATTTTAATAATTAACATCGTACTTCTCGTAGAAACGATATGGTGTACTGAAACAACTATCAGTAGCGTTGGGTTAAAATGCGGTACAATTTCCATGAGAGCTCAATTTTTAAGAAAATTCTGTTTTATAGTAATTATGATGACAAATATTTTTTCCAGTAGAAAATTGGAAAGTATTTCTTGGATATTCATATAAACAAAGAGGCAGAAATAAATTGGAATATGGAGATGGCCTTTAGCAATGCTGTTTATCCCATTGATCCTTTACCCGAGAAAAGTTTTCCAACCTGTTTTCTAAGACAGGGCTAAGCGCATTTTCAATTTTATTATCATGGATATTTTCAACCCCCTTGCTTCCTTTTCAGAGTATTCCTTTTTATATTCTTCTTCCTGAACATGATTTTTTTGAATTGGAAAAAAACAATTATTGCTTTCTCAAACTTGAGGTGTTTCAAAAAATGAACGCCGCGCTGTCCGTAGGCTGTGGAACTAATGCACCAGCGTTTTGTAAATTGTTTGTGAATGCCAATGGAAATGGGATGATTTTAAGATAATGGTGGTTATAAAGTACTCTCCGTTGTAAATGGTCTACTCTTACTTAGCCGATGTATACTTATATGTGTTTTGTATTTTTTGTTCTGTATAAATTTTTTGATCAGCATAAATTAGGTGTGTTTTGTTTTAACTTTTTCGGATTTTGAATACCTTACCTCTAATCCTCTTTTTGTTCAACCCAAGGTTTAAAATGTTTTATTTTATTCAATAATATTATTATTCAATTTATATAATCAGTTTATTTATAAACAAGTTCTGCTATGTAATTATCATTACGCGTGACAGCTGTTTAGCCTTTTGAATGCGTTATCAAACTGTGGTTATACCACTTACAGACGGTGTATTTATATTATTTCTAGATAGGTATTTATGGTGAGAAAATTTTATTGCTTTTATTTCCTAATATTAATATTCACGACTCTTGTTCAGATTAGCTTTTTATTTAATTTTTATATAACTTTCTTTCTGTGTTGAATAATAATTTCTAACTAAAACAAATGCCTTATAACTTCTCGGAATGAGTTTGGATTTATTTTATTGTCAGTGATTTATTTTTTGCTTTAGTCTCTCAAAGAGGCCTTTATCAAGATTTTAGCCGCTGTTCGAATGTTTTTTTCTGAGAAAATAATAAATTATTTATGTTGTTGTTTTTTTTTAATAAAATACTTAATCTTTTTTCTTTATGTACAAAAATAACTTACCCTTGCCACGCAATATTCTAATGTATCGGAAAGGCTACATTTTTAATCTTTTATCTTCAATTTACTGATTACATTCGCAAATTCGAACGAAGTTTTCCCTTAAAAATGAGAACACCCTCACAAATTATTCGCCATACCACAAAGAGGTTCGTGATTTAGTACGCCCGTGCTGCGGTACAATATCTAGGCCGGGATTAACCCACATCGGCCAGAATCCTTAATGCTATTTGAGTGCGCCTCCTTCCTAGCGTTCTATTACCATATCACATGTTTCCCGTTTATTTATTGGAGAATTCCCTTTTGCTTTGATGTTTTTTTTCATTCCTAATTCCTTTGCGTCTCTTAAATGAATATCTAAGTACTTACCTATTACCTACCGCCCTACAACGAATGTAGGTACAACGTACAACGTGGCCTTTACATATGGTCGTGAATTTCAGGACGTAAAAAATATATATTTAATACCTTGTAAAGTATTCCTACATAGTAAAATCTCGAACCTTCCCACCACGTTCGTATTTAATTGGGCTCGAGTTTTATAGCCCCGATACCTGAGGTCAAATTATATCTAGAGCACATATTCGGGAAGCACAAAACATTGATAGAATATTTTCCTACAAGCATAATATATTTTATGTTTCTTCTACTATCTCTTGCCAGGATATGTGGTTTTCACTAATGGCATTAAAATACTAAGGTCTTCCAAGTATCAATGGACTTCTACTATCTTTTTTCACCAGCTATCTTTATTTACAATAAATTTTACCGCATTTCGGTATCTGCCTATGACTAGTCGTAAACTTTGAACCAAGACAACAGATATGATTCATGAAAAAATATATGTTTTGAGTTATTTAAATAAAGCACGTATTTTAACTTACAACCTAAGTAAGAATCGTGGCTCCCTTATCAGGCACAAGAGCTTCTCTTTTCTGATAAGATATACATGACCAAAAACGACCTTTAATATAATATTTTGTAAAATATATGTGTATATATGTAACCATATTTTTAATATAACAATAAAAAATAAAAAAAAGAGAATCTTGAAGAATCTGGAAGAATATTTTTTTTTTTTTTAACAGCGGAGACGGTTTACATATATAAAGTTCCCGTGAGCACTTAGGCCATAGGCCCATTGTGCTATCTCCCATTTTACCTCATTCCTTTGACAGTAACCTAGTCTCTTTTACAAAGTTCACCAGGATTGTCTTTGGAAATGAAGCTATATCCTCTGGTTCGACAATGTGTCTTCCCAGGTCTCATTTCTCCTCTTCATTCCTCCTTGGTTCCCTGAAGGCCCCACGAGGGAAGAGGGCATCATCTCTCCTCTCCACTCCTTAGTTCCCCGAAGGCTCCATGATGGAGAGTTCACCTCCCCTTGGTTCTCTAAAGGCCCCACAAGGGTAGAGTCTACTCCACCCTGGCTCCCCGAGGGCCTCAGGAGGGAAGAGGACTTATCTCTCTTCCTCACTCATCCTTGGTTCCCTAAAGGCCCCATAAGAGAAGAGTTCACGGAGATGCCCTCATTTCACTCCTACATGGTTCCGTGAAGGCCCCACATGGGAAGAGGACATCATCTCTCTATTTCACTCCTCCTTGGTTCCCCAAAAGCCCCGCGCCGGAAGAGTACCCTTCCCCTTGGTTCCATGAAGGCCCCACAAAGGAATCTGGAAGAATAGCTTAAATGATTTTTTTTTAATACTTTTTTTGTATGAAAAGTACACAACCTGATTCCGCACACCTTGAAACTCGCCTTAATGCAGCAGTGTAAATGCGGGCCCCGTGTACCCCTGTTCTACGACTAATTACAGAATAGTTAAGTTTTAAATGTTCATTTAATTAACAGTGAGTAATTGAGAATAACTTTAAATTTTATTTTTAATGGTACGCAGAACTAAATAAAACATTTAGTTGATCTTTCTTTAACATACATAACAGTCAAAGATTGGATACTGAAAAAAAATGAGGAAAAGTACAATCATTTCTTAAAAATGCAATTACCGGAGTGGCTGACAATGGCTGGCTGAGGTTTTTATTTTAAATCTATAAAAAAGGTATAGCAATAATATCATTTTAAAACTGGATTAAGCACTTGTGAACTTTTTTTATTTCTACTCCATTAAAGACAAAAAAGTGGAAAAAATTTGGAAAAAAACGTAGACTTTGAACCAAGGCAACAGATATAATTCATGAAAATTATAAATGTTTAAGTTATTTATATAAAGCGCGTATCTTGAAAAATATCTTAAATTATTTCTTAAGATACTTTTTTTGTATGATAAGTACACAAACAACCTGATTCCGCACACCTTGAAACTCGCCTAGACACAGCAGCGTAATTGCGCGCCCGAACATCTCAGTTCTGTGACTAATTACCGAGTAAGTTAGCTTGGGATGTTATTTTCAATGATTTTTTTGACGTCAGTGGTTAATTGAGAATACATTAGCAAAAAAGCAGTAGCATTTAAAAAAATTGTGAATTTTTTGACAAGTTAAATAACAGAACAAAGTGTGTTTTTATTAATTTTCGGAGCTTACTTTGCGATTTTTTTCTGTCTAGGGAATTTCATATAATTACATATAATAGAGAACTGCAGTCCAATTTTTTTATGAATAATGACCTTCTAACTTAAATAACTGCATTTTTATTTTTATAGTTTTAATAGTTCAAATAAATGTCAAAGTTTTAATTTTTCAAGATCCTCCGAAAACCACCGAATCTAGTGTGACGTCATCATGACCAACCGAAGTATGAATTTTGTAGGGAACTGGAATCAGCTGTTCGACTCCCGCCATTTTAAATTTCAGCATTGGAGCGTTTTACTGGGCATTATGCTCGTTTTTTGTACAGTTAGAGTTTTTGAATATTTTAAATAATATAGATAAACTAATAGAGATACTTTATTTTTTATACTGAATTATTTAGGCCGAAATAATGTTTCAATAAAAACAAAAACTATTTTCTGTTCAAATCTCTATAAACCAATAACACGGAATTTCGAATGGCTTGCGTCTTACATTTCTATTGATTTCTATACAACTTTGACCCAGGTGACGCGGCGCGGTGACGTCACACCGCCAAAATCCAGCAATACCAACTTGACAGGGTGTTTTAATGACACGTTTTAAAATGGACTTCTTAATAATTTTTTAAAAACTCTACGTTAAATATTATGTTATAAAAATTATATATTCAGAATCAGCGTATAATGGTCTATATGAACATATTTTTTTAAAGCCATAATATTTATCACTGGATTTCCTTATTACCGTTTCTCAGAAAATGTATAGATATTAATTATCTTCAAAAGTAACATGAAATTATTTAAAAACTTAAAAAATAAAGTGTTCAAGGAAAATTTGTTTTATATCGGAAGAAATTTGGAATGCCGGGTCTTAAGGTCGGTCTCCTCCGACAAAAACACGTGCACGTTTGATGGATGGTTAGGTCGGGGCCACAATGTTTTTGCTTTCCCTGACCAATAGAAAACAAAAAAAACGTTGTAGCCCTTCCCCGTGTTTGTGGTAATGTTTGCGGTATTGTTTGTGGAAACGGTCGCAGAAGACCGGCCTTCAGAAGCACAAAGATAAGTTTATTCAAGTAAGGCTTAGGTATTACGATCACACATCTCAACATGTCTAGAATGTCTCGGGTCATGCAACGATCTTACTAAAACGCACATTACAATAGATATTTTTTCAAATAATATAGTTTGCTTTTCCCTTTGACATCTTCAGATTTCCGTTCCCGAGAAACAATAGTATAAATTTATTATAAAATACTATTATTTAATTTTTATTGTTTTAATTTTTATTTTCTTCAGTGATAAGGTACTGGCATTGTTTTCATTTTATTTATTGACCTGCCGCTACAGCGCTGTCAAATTCTATACAAGGTGTTGAGGGATGTACTTGACTTGCTTTAACCGGTTTCATGCCAACTCAGAATCAACTCTACTCAACACCTCCTTGAAAAGTCATTAAAAACTATGATTTTTTTTTTTTAAATAGCCTATAACTTTATCTAACGTAACCTATTAAACTATATTTTTAATATATATTTTTACATCACTTTTAATGACTTTTCAAAAGAGGATCTGAGTTGATTTCATTCTGACTTATCATTTCAACCAGTGATTCTTGACATTATTTGGGGTTAAAAATGTAAATGTCTGGGGTGATTTTTTTCTTTAAAACTAAACACAAAAAATTCTTCCACCTGTCATCACTGGTCACTCAGCCGAGTAATCGCCCAACCCCTCATCCCGGCCCCAACTGTCCAATACTTACTGATCTTTTCAGATTTAAGTTGAAAAAAAAACAAAAAATGTCACCGAAAACCAAATTTACATGTTTTACTCCGTAATGGCAGGAATCACTGGTTAAAGTAAGTCAAGTCCGTCCCTTAACACCCTGCATTTTCATGTGTGTTTTTTGTGAATGTGCATTAATGTGACTGCTGCAGAAGCATTGGACAATGGATGTTTATATTTGAATAATAAACCTAAAGCATGTTTCGTAAATTTCTGGTTATTGTCTCAAAAAATGAATACACAAATGTGGCTTCAGTATGTGGGTGGTATGTTTTCTCACTCTCCTCCATTTCCAAGTAGCCACCAACGCTTATCAGTTTCGATCCATCTTTAATGGATATATGGACTATATTCCCGGCTTAATGTTATTGATTTTAGTTCTTAGAACTCGAACGGAGTAATTGTGATAGTACACTGATTCAATTCCTCATTGATTCAAAGAACTCATTGATTTGGCCGTATTCATTGTGAAATTCGTAAACGTGGCAGAGCCCGCATTAAATCTAAATAATATATGTTCATCTTTCAGGATGTGCCGAATTGGTTTCAAGTTTCATAATTTCCGTGGTACTCAGTTTTTGAAAATTCCACCCACAAATTAATGTTTGGACACAATCGAATTCTGTAGTTATGTACAACCTACCGAATTACGGAAACAGCTTTGAAACTTGCATCAGAAATTTTGTCCGCTTAATTCATCAATAGTGACTATTGGATGTCGCTGTATTTCATAAGTCTACCAAGCAATGCATAAGGATAGTTTTATCAGTGTTTTCTTAATATGAATACCACGCAGGAGTCCCAGCTGCTGCCAACTTTCTGGAACCAATTAGACTATGGCATCCCAAATTGGGGTGTGTTGTGAGGCTGAAGGTAGAAGGGAGGGATAGGAGATAAGAAATAGGACGGTAAGGAAGCCCCTGGCTACTCAGATCTGGTCACCAAACACGGCGAAAGCCGTTTTAAGCAACGTTTCAATTCTGAATGGTGGTCTTACATTATGGCCATACTGAAAGTATCTTCCACTATACGTGCCACAAAAATACCGTATATTATTTCAAATGTGAAATAACAAAAATTAATCAAATAAAATTTAAATGAAAAGTAGAAGAGGGAGAGAGAACATAAGTTTGGTGGGGGGCGAGGAGGTTAAAAGAGGAGGAAAATAGAGTAGGCGTGGGGAAGGAAAATATGTTAAAAATAGAAAATAAATTAAATTCTGAAAAATTCTGCGACGCACCTAATAGATAAAACTCACTCGTTTCATAAATCTTCAGGGGTAGATGTACTACATAGAAATGGGATAGATCTACGTCTTATTAATCTAGAAGCTCTTTAAATAATTAAAAAACATTCAAAAAAATAAAACATCAAATGAATTAATTAAACAGTTAGATCTATCAAACAGCCCATATTAACATTCTTAGGCAAACATTATTTGTCAATCAGCCCATATTAACATTATTAGCAAACATTATTTGTCTATCAGCCCATATTCACATTATTAGGCAAATATTATTTGTCAATCAGCCCATATTAACATTATTAGCAAACATTATTTATCTATCAGCCCATATTCACATTATTAGGCAAATATTATTTGTCAATCAGCCCATATTAACATTATTAGCAAACATTATTTGTCAATCAGCCCATATTAACATTATTAGCAAACATTATTTGTCTATCAGCCCATATTCACATTATTAGGCAAATATTATTTTTCAATCGGCCCATATTAACATTATTTGTCAATCAGCCCACATTAACGTATTTCCCTTCCCCGCGCCTATTTTACCCCCTCCCTCTTATGTACCTCCCCCACACCCTCAACCAAAGTTTTATGTTTTCTCTACCTCTTCTTCTTTCATTTAAATACTCTGTAATTCTGTATACTATTTAATATATTTTATTCGAGGAAGGTTTAGGTCGAACTAAAACCGGTTGGTTTTTAAAAATATAATAAAGTAGAAATAAACTAAGTTATTTTATTGTCATTATTATAATTATGTGTACCCACAAAGTGTTTGCTACGTGTGAAAGTTCAAATGAAATTTGCTTGCGCGCGCTGGATTTGTACCCGCCACTTTCGGATTGCTTGTCGGAAGCCTTACCCCTCGACTACGGGGGTCGTCTAGTAAAGGTTATCTTCTCTAGAAATTACAATTATTTTATAAAACGTACTTCTACCATCCTGCTTCGCTCAAGATAATCATATTTATTTCGAAAACAAATTGTAAACTTTTACACTTTAATGGTATTGAACTAGATGAAGTCTTGTTTTATTTCAAACCTCCATAACACACGGTGGAATCAAACGTCGGGTACTGAAAACAATTGCGTTAACCTAGAAATTGTAGATAGAAAAATGTATGCAAAATAAAATATTATTTTTACTTCCTATGCCAAAGCTCACCTTTAGAACGTTTTTGCTGCGTCAGAAAACATGTATAGGAATTGTAATGATTTATCGCGTTACTCCCGATAAATGAGTTTTTAATTCTTTGCCTTGTTTTAAATATTTATAAAACGTTTACAAGCTATTCAATAAAAATTCATACATTCTGTAAGCCGTTTTCCCCTTCAACGCCGCCGCCGGCAGGCTTTCAAAAGGTTAAACGACAAGATTAATTGTATGTCCAAGTGCAATTCAGTGTTTGAATCACGTTTCCGTCGGTAAATCTGTCCATACACGTTCCGTACCTAGCGCGGCACAATGTCGCCCGATTTATTCATTCCCGCATCAAAAAAGCTCCGATCGGAGTAAGCCCGAACCGAAAGCCCTCAATACCGGAACCGCGCAACGTAATCGGCTTGCAACAGATGGCGCTACTGCCGTCGGGCGGATTTCCCCTTTGAATTGGACGCAATTTGGCCCGGACTACCGGCCATACATCGCTCCTGCAGGACCGGACTCACCGGACTTGGCAATATTACACGCTATCTAGACACAAACTACACAAGCATCTGATATAGAGCGCGATTTGACCATACCGCGTACAATTAATTTCCCTTGTAACATTTAATTTCACAATTTGCGCAATATAAGATATTTTTATTTTTCTTTGTATTCTTTTAAACAGAAAAAAAAGGTAAATAAATTGAAAATAAATAAGTGTACATAATTTTGGTTGTTATCTTCTAACGTGCGTTAAAATGTTATAGTTCTTGATTAAAGGGTGTAAAACATGAAATTGTGATCGGGAAATAGTAAGATCAGGAGAATAGAATCAATTTGGGAGGCGGAAATGGATACCGCCGCCCAGGGAACCTTTATTGGATAACCAACACCTCTGCCATAGGTCACCCCAAGTGGTTCGCTACGTTTGGTGATTTAGCAGGGGTGCCCGGGTTCATAGGGTGAGGTTTGTCTAGGTCGTGGAGGTGGATGACCAGGACACATTGAACCCCAGATTCCTACCAACCCCTTAAACCCTTTTCCTTCCCAGAACTCTCCTCCCCTTCCTTTCCTTAAAAAAACCCTACACACAGCATCCCCAAAGATGACATAGGCCGTGATAGAAATTATTTTCCTCAGGGCCTCTTGTGTGGAGCTCATGTAAAAAAAAATAAATAGGATTTATTAGGAAGAACTTCAAATCGGGCTCACGAACAGCCGTTTTTGTAATATTTGAAGTCCGACAGCATTCTCCTCGTGAATGGCACGCATGATTCTTTAGGCCTCTCCCACGACGCAACTCCTCAGTTTAACTCGAGCAAAATTTCGAAAATATTATTTTCTTGATTTAATTTCTCAGGCCTCGACCGAATTTTGTCAGAGCGTCAAAATTTTTCCGTTTTACAATAAAATAAATGGAATGTTTCCGAATGTATCCGAAAAATAAAAACTCGTTTGGGAAGGTAGTGACACACGCTTTCAAAATTTATGAATCGAAATAAACATCGTATCGTATGGTATCGAAATATACATATAATTTTAAAAATGTAAAAATTTTACATGCAAACATAAAAAGTTTTAAAAAATGGTACACCTTACGTTTTTTCTAACTAAATTTACCGATAATGAAAAAAATTAAAATAGGACTTATATATTTTATTAGGCAAATGTATTATAAACGCTATAGTCAACTCACTTTTTTGATTTTTGTTTTCATTTTTTTTTTCAAATTTCCGTCGGAATTTTTAGATTCATAAAGCTGTGCATTTTAATTATTTTCCTGTTAACTTTTAAATTTTAATATAAAGCGTGGTATGTTTTTTTTCTAACGCCGTTTAGGTCATATTTCTCTCTCTGGTAGTTAGGGAGACAACGATTTCTATGAGACCTATATTTGAGTTGTTCTGAACACCGAACAAATAGACTTGACGGCTTAAAACTTCCATTTTCATTAACCAATTAGCAGAAATAATAGAAAAATCACAACTTATTCAATAATTTATGACATTAAATAACATTCATTTTAGCCAAAAAATCTTTTTGTTTGTCCGGTCCTGTCCGTAGTTCTTATTATTTACCATTGCACGGCTGAGTTTACGGTTGATTTGCCTATTCAGGAGCTCGTTCCCGGCGCCCAGGCCAAGCGACATGGGACACCGGACAAGGTACACTACTACACGCCGGGCGCTGAATGCCTGGAATATAACATGTCTCTCGCCCTCGCATGCAGTTTGCGTCGGCAGCGTGTTCTTTCTTATCGAGCTAGCGGCCAAAGTCAGCCGAAGTGGGAATTACCTAGTCACTTCTGAATAAGCAAGCCTCGTAATACAAATCTCAATTTTACATTCGTGAATACGTTATTGATTTCTTTTATATTAATCTGCCATTTAAAGAAACTGACTTCTGGAGCTGAAATGAGAGGAAGTTTGTAGGTATTGCATTCACTATTTCACGGCGTAATTTTCAAGTTTTTAATTTTTTTTTTTTTTACATGAACTCCACAGGAGGCCCTGAGGAAAACAATTTCCCTCGGGGCCTATGTCATCTTTGGGGATGCTGTATGGAGGGTTTTTTAAGGAAAGGAAGGAGAGGAGAGTTCAGGGAAGGAAAAGGGTTTAAGGGGTGGGTAAGAATCTGGGGTTCAGTCTGTCCTGGTCATCCGCCTCCAAGACCTAGACAAACCTCACCCCATGAACCCGGGTACCCCTGCTAAATCACCAAACGTAGCGAACCACTTGGGGTGACCTGTGGCAGAGGTGTTGGTTATCCAATAAAGGTTCCCGGGGCGGCGGTACCCATTCCGGCCTACCAAATTAGAAACTCTTTCAAAAAAGAAATATTATTTGGTTGTTTTTTGGAGTGTAGGAACTACGAATCTGAATTAGGGATCATTGTAAATTTATGTAATCGAGTAAAAGAAATTAATTATAAAAACGAGTGTTCTTTATTAAATAATCCGCGACCTATAGGAAAGTTATTACAACTGGTAAGCGTAATATATCTCTATAAGAGTAATGGCAGTGTCCGTTATCTGCCCTGGTGATGCACACTATAAGGCTTTCCAAAACGTTAGCTCAAGAAGGAGGAGGAAGCGCAACACGGCATATTACCCCAAAAATCTGGTTCCATGCCAATTCAGAATCAACTCAACTCAACACCTCTGTGAAAAGTAATTAAACGCTATGAAAAAAAAAATTAAAAACGCCCATAACCTTACCTAACGTAACCTATTTAACCAAATTTTTAAATATATTTTTACATCACTTTTAATGACTTTACAAAGGAGGTTCTGACTTGATTTTATTCTAATTTGTCCGGTCACCCAATAAAATAGATGTCCCTTGTATATGCTAAAAAAACTTTCCAGATATTAATATATGTATGCCAATATGATTATTTCTTTTAACTTACTGCTAACATTCCGTATTTGTAACCGTATTGTAGTCATTGCGTGCTTTAGAATTCCCGCGAATTATATTAATTACATTTATAAACTATACATATATAAACTACATCAATATCAATCGATTAATGTATTACTGAATGAAGCTATGCCTCATGTTTTGTAGTATTTGCAACATTGACCTTTTTTTTAAATTTTCCGGCAACCCGAGCGTTTATTGAAATAAAATTTCATATACATACAAGTAAGTAATCCGCCTCACTAAACTATGTCTGTTCTGAGACGGGTACTTTGGAAGTTTCTATATTAATGTATCCTAAACCGTACACGTGACAAAGATGGTATGTAGCATGAAAGCAACTCTCTATCGCACAATGAAGAAAAAAATGCCTTTAAGTTATTATAGGAAGAAATTGACGACCACGTGAAATCGGTAGACGACGCGTCGTCGCGACGGTTAACATAGATTAACTTTTTTTGCTCATCCCTTAGAAATGAACAAAAAATTATCAAACTTCATCCGGTACTTACTTAAAATTATTTTTATGTTAATTAAATCTGAATATCATTAACTTGTTCTCAGCTCAAATAGTAAACTGCTAACGAATTTCCTGCCCACACTCCGCCGAAAACAACCGTTGTGACAGGCGTCATGAAAGATTCAGTCTGACAACACTCAAGAGCTTGTGTTTCAGATAAAACTAATGAATTTTCAGTCAACAAATAAATCTTTGAAATAAATAAATTCTGTAATAATTTTCTCATAATATGATTACGTTAATATTATTATTGATTCAATATGTAGGTAATTGTAATTTAGTTTTAAAAAAAAAATTATACTTGAAATTAATCTAACTACAATAAATTGAATCTATTGTTTTTTTCTGAATTTTCCTCAAAATATTTTTTTCTTTAATTACAACTCTGCTTTCATAAATATCCATCAGTGAAACTGAAAGCTCAAAATTGTCATGAAATCTGTAAAATAAACAAATAAACTTTGAAGGGAAATTATTAGAGCCTCTTCATTATAACATGTATTACGGAATTTAAATACGTTCTAATAATATTAATATTATTATAACGTAATTAATAATAATATTAACAATAAATAATATTAATAATTAATATTTACAAGCCAAGGCTCATTTTTTTCTTACAGCCAGTTTTATTGAAAATCCTTTTGTTCCACAATATTATTGAAATATTGCTTCTGCGTATTAATTTACTGTTTTTCTTTGCCTAATAACGTGTTATTTAAAGATACCATCAACTACGTGTGGGTATTGTTATGAAAGTCCTCGTAATAATAAAGTATACTTAGGAGAGTAAGAATTTTTCCTTAAAACATTAATTAGAGTCGCTGTTACGTGTAAGTAACGATAAAGCCACCGCCTACCAAAATGTCGTATACATGGTGTTTTTTTTGTCGGGTCAGGTTCAGGTTCAACGTTTTTTCTTAGACTTTTCTGATATTTCAGTATTTTGACTCTGCCGGTAGAGAACAATTCTTACTTGTAGAAGATGTTAACCCCTTAGGCTAATTTGTTCGCTTTTGGGATCAATGCATATTTACATGTCTAAAGGAAATCGCTCTAAACGCTAATAATTGACCCTTACTAGTATGGTGAGAAATGTGGTCTAAACTCTTAACGATGTTTAAAAGAGAAAATACCGCGCTATATATTCAAATTTAAAAATTAACCACAAAATATTTAAAATATACATCTTTGTGAAACCAAAGTTTTTGGCTGCAATTTGAATAAAAATTTGTGCAACTTTGGGAGTTTTTTATTAATTGTTTTTACATGAAACGACATAAAAGTAAGGTGACTATAACTTGTATAATACATTTATCTAATGAAATAATATAAATTAAATAAAAAGGCACACACATAATATGTGTGTGCGTTTTTTTTCGTTATCGGGAATTTTAATTAGAAAGAAAGAAAGGTGAACTTTTTTTTAAGTTTGCATTCGAAAATTGCAAAGCGGAAATATTTTGACCTTTTGACTTCATATGCCCGAAGCCTGGGGGGTGTAATGCCACCGCGCAGCTATGTTAGTAATAGTAACTTGCCGGCAATTTTGATGACTCCCCAATTCGCAGTTGCGAGTTTTAGTGAGACAGGTGTACATGTTTTATCGCTATCTCTCTTCGCTCAAAAAATCCTTTCGTTTCCCACCCACTACTCTACATCATTCACATTTTTCTTCATAATGCAACCATCACACATTTGAAACAAGCAGCACTCTGTTACACGACTTTCCTCTCAAATACCACCCTCAAGGTGTAATTAACGCTTCCTGCTCCACCAGCTAAACGCTTCACTTTTGCAACAACTCACTGTTTCCTTTTCTCACACCACCACGTCCATTTTCCACTTCAAGACAAAAAAAATCTGCACGTCCATACTTCATGGAATTGCATATCTACAACTTTTTTGCATCTGTAAATCTGAGAAGAAATTTAAAACCACCATACCAGGCAAGCCTATTTTTATTCTGAGAATAAATGAAATAGATACTTTTATTTTATTTTGAAGCCGTTGTAGTTTATGTTCAAACTGAGGGTTAGTCTAACGCCTTGCTTTTATCTGAAAATGACTTTTCAACGATTGAAAAGGAACATCCTGTATCCTAAACGGGCATTACACTCTAACCTCGCCGTACATTATAACTTTAATATGATATTCGTGTCACATCACAGCCTACGCGTGAACAAGCAGTCCTTGTTTGGGGAAATTCAGGCAATTAAATTTTATAACAAGTACCTACTCGTTTCTTCCCCGAGTGACGTCACTCAGCGGCCTAATGGCGGGTTCGCATCCCCAAAACATCGCTAATAGTGACGCGTTACGCGCACACTCAACAATGTGTGATTTACGCTTATTTCGCGTTCGGCCAACTTAGCCCATCATTTTAAGCTTGCACAATTTTCCGGATGCGAGAATTAATTCCTCTGAAAAGTTGGGAAGTTTTCGGCTGAACGTGTTCGCAAATGGGGGGGGGGCTGTTAAATAACGAATTTGCGGCACTTAAAAACAAATATCTTGACTTTAGAATACTTTACGTAATCAAATATTTTTTTTCCGATTAAATCCTATTGCTTGTTACCCGTGACAATCCACGGGACAACATGACTTGCCAAGATGAAAACTGAGAAATTTAATTTCTAGAGATTCAAAAATATTATTCATTTCAAATGTAGAATAAAATTTATAGTCTCGTAAAATATACTGTAGGTAGATACTTTATCTTAGCCTGGATTTGAGACCTCTTATTATATTTTTAAGGACACCATTCTATAATCGTTGGGCTTTTGGGCTCAAAATTAATTCTAAAGCGTTGTTTTATCAAGTTTCTGACGCGTAAGAACACACATAAAATCATCAGGTCCTTGAGTTTTAGCTCTGGCTGTGTTTTAAATGCACTTCTGATGTACTAGGTTGGTGTTTTACCAATCCTCTTACCTATCCTTTAATTTCCTTTAGGCAGTTGGGGCTTCGGTGCAGAATCATGGAATATAATATTATATTATTACAATTTGAAAATAAATTGAAAACAGGAATAATGTTATTTTTTCGTCCGTAAACTAAAAATTTTAGGAAATGAAAAGAATATCTCCTACTACCGTAATTAAAAGTGGTAGATGTTGCTTGTGCAATGGCGAAGGGCAAAGCCCACCGAGGAATTCAATCCACGGCGCACAGTGCATTGAGGTGTATGGGGGAGAGGACAAAAATCATAACCCCGGTTACACGTAGAATGTAAAAAATATATATTGCCGTTTTATAAATCTAAATCATTAGATTCGTAGTTAGTTCGCTTTTATTAAAAAGGTATACAATTAAAATACTTTTCGCAAATATTATTATTTTTGAATATGTTAAGTTTTGCAATAATTGTTGTTCATTAACCACCTGGACCCTTTTTTTACATGAGCTCCACACAAGAGGCCCTGAGGAAAATAATCTCCCTCAGGGCCTATGTCATCTTTGGGGATGCTGTGTAGAGGGACTTTTTTAAGATAAGGAAATGGAGGTGAATTCTGGGAAGGAAAAGGGTTTAAGGAGTGGGTAGGAATTTGGGGTTCAGGGTGTCCTGGTCATCCGCCTCCAAGACCTAGACAAACCTCACCCCATGAAGCCGGGCACCCCTGCTAAATCACCAAACATAGCGAACCATTTAGGGTGTCCTGTGGCATAAGTGTTGGTTATCCAATAAAGGTTCCCGGGGCAGCGGTACCCATTCCTTCCTCCCGAATTGGAGGCGCTTTCCATAAACTTGTTTTCACGATAATATACCTTATTTTCACGATAGTATATATATTACCAGACTTATGTACGACGTATGGGGCGAACCTGACTTATTAAATAAATATGTAATAATAATTATAGTTCCTACCTATTTAACAAATATGTGAGGTGTGCAGCAGTTTATATGACATCATTAATCAGCATAATTTACAAAGTAATATTTATCTAACTCAAGTGAAAGTCATTAAAAAACATTCTATGTTCGTCCTTATATCATTTTACTAATCTTATTTAAAACTAAACCGAAGATTCTTCGTCGTATTAAATTATAAGTCCAGTTCTAGATTTCGACTGGACCTATTTAATTTTATAGATTCATCTGCTTGTTGCATGTACTTCTGAATCTCTCCATCCATTTTCGCGACTTTATTTGTGATTATTTGTCTTTTGGGTGATGAAAGGAGTTCTGAAGTCAACAGTAACATTCTCATGACGTCTGTGTTTGAGCTTACTCTCGAGCATTGCGGGTTCGAGCTAGTCGATTTTTTTTTATTGTTTTTTCTGTTATATTTTTTTTACAATGTTAACCTTCTCACGTTCCGTTTCAGAGCGTCTGCGACAGGCAAGGAAAATGTATCGATTATTTCACACCTGTGAACGCACCTCTCGTGAACACTGCCAAGCATGGAATACCACGGATAGAGAATGGTCTACATCTGTCTAGTTTAATTTGACAACATTTTATATACATCGATGTGGCAGCCGCTTGCAAGCACTCTTATTTATATGACGGAAAATTTAACTATTCTCTCCTTTTCCACCGCGTGATCTATAACTGAGATTGATGAGCGAAGTTCCCTCGGATGGTTTTAGGAGTCTTCCGCAGGTACAACTTGTCCAGACTGATGGGTTTCATTTAAAAGAGCTGTCAAATCCAATGTGAGTCTCATTTCTCGGTTAAGGGGGTGGTTAGGTTTTAAAACTTTTTTTGCATTTTTTTTGCTGAATGTACAACATGTCGAGAGTATTGTATCAAAATTTCAAGTAAATCGGCGCAAAACTAACGAAGATGAGCGTTTCAAGCGACCGGCCTTCATGCTCGATTCGAGTATAAAAAAACTTTTAATCGATTTTCTCGCAACAACATTTTTGAAGTTCATGAACATCATAACTCAAAATCTATTTGACCGATTATTTTTAAATTTTGTACACTACACATAAATCTACAGATAGTCAGGGAGATTTTTTTTGCCATTTTTTTTTTCCATTTTATAATATCGAATTCACCGAATTTTTTAGCGAAAATCGCGTTTTTTACTTCAAAATGCTGCCAAAAATAAAGAAATCGAAAAAACTCTCTGATAACCTAGGAAAACATTTCTCATATCACCTTTTAAACGCATTTTGACTTTTTTGATCCAGATGATCCGGTAACGAGTTATAGAGTTCACCGCATAACAACTTTTTTCGAGGCGCCTCCGGAGATTCGCTCTTACTGACTTATTTATTGATATTTTTAATTAAATTCTTTTTTCAAAGTTACTTCAGTTATTATACTAATTGTGTAACGTGTACTTAAAATAAATAAACAAAAATTACTCTTATCTTCAAAAAAACATCATGAAAATATGACTTTTTTCTCCTTTAAAACCTTACCCCCCCCCCTACCCCTCTCCACCCTTAATCTAAGGCTCGTTGCGTGGATGAAATCCATTCCTAATATCTTCGCCCAGCTTTTTATTAAATTTTAAATAAAATAATCTGCTTAAATATATAAACTGATCCCGCTGTTGATCGTTGACGTCAAAAAAATTCAAGAGCCAACACACTTTCTATTTCACATATATATATTTTTTAATTCTACCAAAAACTGTAGGATTTGTAAAAATAAAAAAATGCCTTTGGAACATTGCCTTTCAAAAAAGAAATTTACTTATCGAATGTTAGTAATCTTAAAAAATTACGACACCTATCCTGAGAAATTATAAAAAATACAAGTAACATATTCATACTAATCGCACTCACATGTAGCATTGTTATAAATGAACGTTTATGACACAATATAAGTATATGAACGGGGCGCTAAAAAGTGTCCACTGGACGTAGTTCAGTGAAACCACGTGATCTATATATGTAACGGATCTTAACTCTATTAATTCATTCAGCCATTTGTCAAATATTTTAACAAAATAAATGTGCATTTTTAATAAAAAATAAATTATTAATTCACTAAAAAATCTTATCCATTTATCGCTATGATATTTGATAAATAGTTCCAAAATTAAAAATTAATTGAACTTGAATAATGTTTCGCATTACTCGGCAATTTTCACATAATTGTACCGTATCTACCGACAACCGAAATTAGTATGTTTAATGTTTATCACATTATTTTGTCCTTTATACCTTTTTGGATAGTTTGAAGGTGTTTTAGTTTTACTTGGAAATAATTTAATAACACAGTTGAGGCTCGGGGGATAGGGGTGAGGGTCTGTCGGTTGTTTCGGGGTGGCCCTGCCGCCCTGCTCGCCCCTCGCACATGTTTTACGGCGGAGGTCGAAAGTCACGCCACGCGTCGTTAAGCGGGGAGTTATCGTGATAATTGCCCTCACAGGTGGATGCTCGAGAGGGCTGGACGGACGAAACTAATGATGAAAGTTCATTTCGATTTGTGGCTAGAATGCAACGCGTGTGTACAAACATAAATATTTTTTTTTCTTATTAGTAATATTTGTTTTCCGATTATTACTAAAATTTCGCAGGATTGTAACGGAACTTTCTTTTAACTCAGGAAATGGAACCAAAACCATCGAAAAACGTTTAACAATGTTAAAAACTTTTTGCCTACCATCATTTGTTTCTCAGTACAATTATCAAATTACGTAATATTCCATCTTTAAAAATTGTTTTTGACATTTCCTTTTGTGCATAGTTTTAATTAATATTTTGTAAATACTTTTTTTTTGCTATTTTCTGTATTAACCTTGGAATCGGAAACATGCTCTAAAAACCGAAAATGAAGATGTGTAAAATAACATTGTAAAAATTACGAAATGTGTATTTAAAATCAGTACCTAGTTTAATACCATTTTAATATTCCGTATGTTGGAAACAATTCTCGCAACCAAGTCTCCCTCTTCCCACACGTATGCCGTGATCCTGGGCAGTTTCTTATTATTACTGGGATTATGCTACGGCCACATTATCAGTTGTGCACCACCTTCCCCCTTCCGATGGAGATTGTTTACCGCGTGCAGTTTGCCGTGTGCAGTGTGCATTGTGCATGCTGATCCTGAAAACAAAACGACCTGCAATTTATGAACGTTGTTTTGGTTATCTAGAATCTAATACATATCAAAATTAATACAAATCTGATAACTTAGGGTCCATTAAAGACCCTGATAACCTAGCGTCCATTAAAGACCCCAAAGTTCATTGAGAAAATTCATCTAAATATCTTTTTCAGTGGAGTAGAAGTTGGTTCCTAGATCCAAGTTTGAATTTTGTTTTGGTTCGATTTTGGAAGATGCAAAACAGTACATGCGTTACCATGGGATGGGGAGGGGGTTGGGGGAATCACTGAGATACACCTCGTATTTATCATTATAAAGCTACGTTTATGTATTTTGTAGGAATATAAAAATTACCAGTACAATAAATTTAGTAGACACATTAATTTCAGAGATTTTGGTAAACACTGTTGGAGAGGGTGACTGAACAACTCAGAATCAACTCAGAACCTTCTTTGATGTCATTAAAAAAGATGTAAAAAATATATTCAAAATTGGTTAAAGTTACGGGTTAGGTTATGGGTTATTTTAACATTATTTTTTTCAGAGGTGTTGAGTTGAGTGGATTCTGAGTTGGCATGGAACCGTTGGAAACATTAAGATCTCTCTCTTAAGAACTCTTAGAAATATCCTTACTCCTACAACATTTAAAACAGTACACATGCTCTCTGCCAATCCGTTTTAGCATACGACATCATCATTTGGGGTGGCTTTGCTCAACATTTTAATGATCCTCTACAAAAAGCCAAAAAAATGGTAATTCGTTTCATCACTACCTTCTCTCCCAATGTCTTAACCTTCTCTTCCTCTGAAACGCAGATAGCTGATCCTCCACATCTGCTCATATACCTCGATAACTGCTCACATACCTCGAGAAGAACAAAATTATTAACGACCTTCAATACGGATTCCGGCGGAACCTCTCGTGCGGTGATCTTCTCGCGTATGTGTCGCATGTTTGGGGGCCGGTGGCTGGAACGTTTTGGTGAGACCCGAACGGTTGCTCTGGACATTTGCAAAGCCTTCGACCGGGTTTGGCACCTAGGGCTTACGTGGATTTCCGACTTTTTGAGGGAGAGGTCGATTCAGGCGGTTTCACCTCTTCCTTGCATTCGATAAATGATGGCGTTCACAGGGATCGGTTCTATCTCCGACTTCTGTTGCACATCAATGACCTCTTGTCATGTGCACCGATTCATTGTTACGCGGATGACAGTACAGTTCATGATGGCTTTTTGTCTGACAAGCCTCCAAAGGGCACACAAACCCCAATGTTTCGGAGGGCTTTGAAGTAAAGAATGGATGGTTACTTCGAGAGTGTTTTCCCTTGGGGTAAGAATAACCTCGTCGAATTTAATGTTTCAAAGACCCAATCATGTCTGATAACGTCTAAAAGGGATCGAAATGAAAATCTTGTATCCTTCAACGGAAGCAATCTTCCGAACAGGACCTCCATCGATATGCTAGGTGTTATCAGAATACTCCACTGTCCAACATAGATACACAACCAGGGCAATAAACCAAAATACTCTAGCTACAGCCAGTTTGAAAACATCTTTTGGACAAAGAAATATGAAATTCAATGCGACAAAACTATACAACGCTCTACCAACTAAAACAAAAAAAATAACAGAAATAAATAATTTTAAAACAAAAGTAAAAATATGGTTGAGAGAACAAAGTGAAAATGAACTATCAAACATACTGAAGACCATGTAAAGACAACTGGATACTAAATACAAATGTGGAAAAACTACAGGCCGCCTCAGAACAGGGAACCCTAGTGAGGAGGACTGTGAAAAAAAAAACTTTATAAAACCTTAATATAATACAATTTATAAATACATTATGTACAAATTTTGCTATAGATACTAATAAAAAAAAAAATAAAAAAATAAAATAAAAAAAAACTCTAAGTGACCAGCTCGGGTACGGGGGCTCCACCGAAGCCAGCGAAGTTAAGTTAGCCTCTCAGAAACTGGGCGTACTGTAAAAGGCCCGCAAATACTTTAATAGTACACAACTTCTAACCCTGTACAAATCGCAAGTGTGCCCCACGGTTGAATTTCGCAGCCACCTCTGATCTGGAGCTCCAAAATACCTAAAAAAACCTTCACTCTGTGCAGAAACGGGCAATCCGTGTGATAGATCTCCTAACTTAACAAACCGATTGCAATTTTCAGAGCACTAACAGCAGGTGGGAATGCTGTTCTTATTCTACCGGTATTACAATGGAAGATGCTCCCAGGAACTAGCGTCATTGATCCCCTCGGCACCGGTACATAGTCGGGAAACACGCCAAACGTTTGTACACAGTTTACATTAGTTACATGAGAACGGGTCGTTTCTACGACTCGTTTTTGAGCTCAACAGCTCGGTTGTGGAACGATTTGCCGGCCTCTGTGTTTCTTCCCTCCTACAACACGGGTCTCTTCAAGACCCATGTTCACTCCTTCCTCTCCTCAAAAAGACCTTCCACACAGCATCTTAAAAGATGACATAGACCCTGAGGGAAATTATTTTCCTCAGGGCCTCCTGTGTAGATTTAATGCAAAAAAAAATAACGAGCCTCCGACAAGTCACCCCTCCGTTCAACTCCCCGTCAAGTATTGTCTTAAAAAATATACGTTATCTTCATCTAAAATTCATGCTAATACATTTCTTGTACAAATACAACAAAATAACACTGTTACAACACTTTAAACCACCAATTACATGACCAACCAACACTACAAATTATCTAAAAGACACACGATAGCTTAAGGGGGTATTCTAGTCTAGAGGCATGAATTGTATGTGTTTTTTCAGGTGCAACAAAAAAAAACAATAATATTTTTACCAACTTCTTTTTTATGAAATATTTATCAAACATTAAAGAATCCATTAAAAAAATACTCAAACTAAAAAATTAAAAATTCAGAAAGTTACAGGGTGTTGAAGTGGGGGGTCTCAAAAAATGGCGCGCCCTGGTTGACACGATTGCAACCCTCTCAGTAATCTAAAAAAATAATAATTCTTCATCCAAACAAATGCGGTTATGGCCCGAACTAAGGAAAAGTAAAAAAAAAAATTTTTTTCGCGAAATGGCGGCTGTTTGAAATAAAAAATACGTTTTTGTACCAGTTTTTTTGACTTTCCAAATTTTTTAAAAATAGTAAAAATTGATATTTTGTTATAATTCTAGTTCCCGCCATAGATAAATGTATAGATAAGGCTCACACCAATTTTCAAGTAAATTGGTTTAGTAGAACTTGAGATATCGTGTCAACCACCTCAAAAAAAGTGGTTTGGAAAAAAATGGGTTTGAAATTTTGTTGTATTTAGATTTTGGTTAGATTCCGTCTAAACCGCGACATTAAAATGGTTATAACTCTTAAAATAATGCGAATTTCGAAAAATCCTTTTATGGAGATATTTTTGAATATTTAAACTTTGGAAATATGAAGAAAAAAAAATTTTTTTTTTTTTTAGAATACCCCCTTAAAAACCCAAATCCAACTTCGTACCTTAAAAACAAATAATGCTCTGGATCCTTAATCCTTACATCTGCAATGCATTCTAAACTCCAACCACTCAAGAACCCTTCAGAAATGTCTCATCCATTTAATTTACTTACCTAAAAAGTATTTATGTATTTTTATATATTTAATTTATTGTTTCATTGGAAATAAGGTTTTCCTGTTATATATAGACGTCTTCTCAACTTGAAATATATTTTACCAATTATTTACCTACCATTAAACTATTTCAAAGTGCCTCTTTAAATTAAGTTATTTACATATATTATATAATATATTTTTTCATTGTTGCAATATCGCAATATTTACATATTGTAGTATTTAATGTTCGATTTGTTATCTGCACAACTACATATCTCTTTCTCAACTTCTGTTTTCTATTTCTTGCTGGTTTACAAGCTCACTAGAGCTGTTTTTTCGTCTTGTAGTAATACCTTATTCTATTATATTACGTAAACGCCGAAAGGCGTTAATAATATAAACATTTTCAGCGTGAAAAAAAAATAAATAAATAAAACATCGAGAACCTTACCTTCTTTCTTTATGTTACAAAATAAATAAATTTAAACTGCATGTTTTAATTTCCAACATTTTAAAAATTATTTCAACAACTTCTTCTGCTCGTTAATCGACAATTAAAAAAATAATTGCTTTTCACGTTGTTTACATCCTGCCTTGATATTCCTTAAAATTTTTTTTTTTTTTAATTTTCTCTTTTGCGCACAGTTCTGGAATTAAAACGGGACGGTGTGATAATGGCTTGACGCGATATACCCCTGGTGTTGCTAGTTCTTCCATTTTTTGTACGTCATAAATTATATGTTGTTTATGGCCAAAAACAAACAGTTATATAAAAGCAACAGTAACACAAAGTGAATGGCTTAAACCTTAATGCTTTGATGATGTGTGATACAATGTAACATTTTTCTTTATTTATTTTGTTATGTAGTCCCTGTTCTGGTAGAAATGTTAATGTTTTTTAACTATAGTATTTTTGTCATGAAAGCCCCTATCCTTAAGCGAGAATGCACACAAAAGGTACACTTTTTAATTATATTAAGTCATTCACTCGCTTTTGAAATCCGTGCATAAAAGAGTTCTGTAACAATACAGCGGCATTTTAGAAGTTAAAGTTCGCCGGAGTCTTTAATACTTCCCGGGTCAAGTGAGGAGAATGGAAAGGTGTTTATATCGTCCCCGAATAATTAATACACTTTTCTCGGAACTTCCTTCACGAAGGAACCCGAAATAATTCTTATTCGCGACTTCCCCTGAATGGCGATTAAAACCTTTTTGTATTTATTAAGAGTATTAATTCAAGATTTATTACTGTTGTTATCAGACAACCTCGAGCCGAGTTATACTTTGTTTTTGCCTTCTACATTGTTCGAACAAAGTTTATCTTTGTATTCAATTTCTCAGTAAGCAATAGTTCTAGAATTCTCCATTAAATTTGTTAATACGCTTCGAGAAATGCTTCTGCCGCCTCTCTTGTCCGTTTTAATGCTCATTAATGTTTTCCGCAGGTTGGAAACTCTCCAATGTTTCTTATTTCTGGAAACATTTACTTCTGTTGTTGCGGTTGAAAAGCGTCATTTGAAAATTAAAATGGAGCTTTTGGAATTGTTTACTCTACTTTTGCCTCATATTATTATAGATGGCCGCTTGTTTACTTTGGATTCTACGAATGAAATGAAGACAGCCTCTTAAATTTATGAATAAAGTTGGCTTCTGTCATAATAATTAAGTATTATGATTGTAGCCTGAGAATACCTAGTAGTTTATACCCAGATTCATCTTCTTACAACACTATTTTTTTGCACTGAAAAATATGGAACAAAAAAAATGAATAGTCTTATCTTTTTTCAGTGAGTGTTTCACAGTTGTATATGACAGAACTCTGTTAAATTGTCCTGATAACAGAACTCACAGATGGTTTTTGCTGCTTCAGACAGTTAGATTCTTCACGGTTAGATTTTTTCATTATTCGCTACATAAAATGTTAATTTAGTACTTCACTAAGAATATATGTTATTTAGCATTGTTTGATAGTACGATATGTGTAACCTTATTGCTAAAACTTCGCTATCCTCTCAATATCTTACCTTTCTCTTATATTCGTGAACCCAATAAATCCCCACGTAATCGGGTGAACGAAGCACGCCAACCGTCTATCTCCGTTATAATTCATTCCCTCCTTCACTTGCCCACTAACACGTACTCTACCCTTTGCCTACACGAATATACCACTGTACTGTATTGTATACGGTTCGCAGTTGTGTTGTATGACGGTGATAATATATTCCCGAAAGAACCACCTAAGCTCGGCGTACCGAACCTGAAATTTGAAAATCGGTTTTATGGTCTGATATTCTAAATATGTAGGGGCATTTTGGGGCTGGAACCTCTGCCCTCCGCTTCCGGCGATTGGTTATTTAACTCAAATTTGTGAAAATGTCATATTTAAGTGAACTTACTCTCAGTAGAGTGGTTTCCTTCTTCTGCTGGTGTCGTCTACTGTCAGAGGTTGGCTACATTTTTTTTAAAGAAACACAAACATTCCCGGGTTACGTATAACCCAACAATGTTTGATAATCTCCCACTACAGAAAGCCGAAAATGTTGCTTGTGAGGTGATGGAGTACCTAGCCAGCCGAGGAATCGAAGACGCGACGCCCGGTTGGGATCCAAACGCGATGCCCACTCAACCATTGACCGGTCTATCATTGGGAGAATCTTCGCAGTTCAGTGGAATTGTATATTTGGTTTTATTTATTTGTTTAGGTTAGCCAACGTTTCGGACAGCGTTACAGCTTCCATCATCACACATCTGCCCTGATGATGGACGCTGACCGGATGGACCGAAACAAAAGAAGGAGGTAGCGCAACACGGCATAACACCCGAAAAACAAATAACGAAAATACTTTTGGCTGTGAAAATCTAAAACCTTATCGGATACATAGTTACACATGTCCTTATACAATCCTTTTACATAAATTCGAAAAATATTTTTTTAGTTTGTATAAATTAATCGCTTATTTTCGGAAAAATATCTTCTACTTTAATTTCCTCTTGTAATTCACCAAATATCTTCATTGCTCCGTCCTTTTAATTTTGTCCCTGGGTTTCTGTGTTTATGTTGCAAGTTTTCAATATTTCTCAGAAATTTAAACCTTATTCAAATAGATTTTTTAAATCTTATACAATCGTATTTAATGAGTAAATTCGATTTTTCTTCCAGTTTTTAAAATCTTGTGAAAAACCTAAAAGTACTTAAATGTGTTTTTCTCAGTAAAGTGGTTGTAACTTTCAATTGTTATTTGTAATAAACAGCTCGTACTTACTAATAAACTTTATTTAATTTTACACGTGTGATAAACAACCATTTACCATACATAATTGGTTGTGTATATCTGTTGTATAAAATTTAAAACACATTTTTTATTAAGGGGGTTAACATATCGGTTGAGTTCACCGTCAACTCCCAGGACACAAACATGGACTTTCATACAGTGAAGAAGTTTTAGCCTTAAACAGATAGGATTCCCTTCATCGTTCGTATTTCTGCTCCTACTACTACTGCCACTACAACTTCTAATATTCGTACTATTTCTAAAAAAATTATAAATGTATCTAAAATTTAAAAAAAATTAAATTAAATTTTATATATTTATACATTATGTGTAGGTACTAAAAACACAAGGATATTAATGAAAATGCTAAATTAGTGGTAGAATTTCATTGTAATGGTTGAAATAATTGTGTTTTATTAAATTCGTTATAATACTTTGACAGTGGTGGATGGTGAGTTTTTCCTATTAGTGGGCAGAAAAAAATTATAATAACCCAAAAAACCGGCTTTGTCCGCCTTCGATATTTTTATTTTTAGGTTATTTGGAACGCCATACCAGGATCATTAAAACTACCAACAAATTACTTTACGGAAAAATAAATAATTCGACGCAAAAACTTATTTTAATTACTTACTCCCAATATTATTTTCAGCTTTACATGTAATTCATTAACGTATATTAAATATCTACCCGTTCATAGTTTTGATAACTATTCTCTTATTGCAAAAGTTTTTGTTGAAATTTTATTTTTCGAGTAGATTTATTATTCAATAGTTTGTAAGAAAAAAACATTGTGAAACGAAATCGTCCTCCTGAAAGAGTTATTTCCAGAGGCTTGTTCCAAACTGAAACTATTTGTTTTGGAATTTCGCCAAAATCGGAAGAAAGGTCTCGTCACGCCAATGGGTCCTTAGATATAACCTCACGGCCTAACTATTTATTTAATGCGTTGGGCAATTAATAATTTAGGAGCAGATGTTTCTCTGCTATTTCGTTAAATTACGCGCCTTGCTTCGGTTTGCTAAAATTAAACCGTAGTTACCCCCAACGGATTGTAAAATAACGCTTACTTTCACCAACGTTTGTGTTGATAATTTCCTTTTGGTGCCGTAAAATTCACCTGTCGCCATAAGCTTAAAAGTTCGTAACTTAATATGTGGTCTGTGTTTTGATATTTTCTCCATCGTTCGTTGTAAGTCTCCTACACATACGTATTTTAAACGGCCTTAAGTAAAATAAAAATTCACAAAAACAAAGATAAATGTAGGTAAACCATATATTTAATTATAGTTATCATAAGTAAGTAGTAAATAATAATAGTGGATAATAGAACAGTGAACGAAATTTTTTCCATTTGTAAATTTATTAGATTTTATTATAAAATCATTGAAGTATTTTACTTGTCGAGTGCAAAACACAAAATTTTCTTATTTAAAATAACTTTTTCTGACTTGTTCTTTACGATTAAAGATAAAATAATGTAAAAGAGACTTTCAAATTAATATTTGCCCTACTGTTATACATGTGTGTAATTTAACTTTTGTTAACTGAATATTTGGCGTCGGATTTGGCTCTTGGTCATGAGCCTCGACAAACATCGCGTTACTCTACCACTGTTCATACAATATCTACAATCAAATTACACAAACTTCTCAAATTCGGCTTGTGCAAATATCATGAAGACCTTCCTGTTGGCGTGTAGATCTATTTACTCTTAATTAGTTAACAAAGAATCATCACTTCCGTTAATATTTATTCTATTTCATCTGAAAGTTAAATCGTCAAATTCTGTGTATGTGGTGGTATGTATATATAAGTCTAAATCTTGTCACACTTCCCGCCGAGTGCAAAGAAATGTACGTAGATGTGGTAACCAGTACTTATTAAACAGTTAAATTATTTTCATTTCTATGAAAATGATTTCAACCGTTTAGAGGTAATTTTTTGAAGTGAAACTTCTATAGCACGGCTGCGATTTGGATTTCTGATAAAACGGGAATGACGATTGCTGCACCTGCAACGCATCAACTGCGGTCATCGGCCAATTTGATTATGATGTCACTTTTAAAGGCTCTCCTATTGGTTGAGATATGAAACGGAAATTACGCGGGTCTGCGCTCATTAGTCGCTTTGATTATGACCTCACTTTTCAAGTATTGGTTGAGATAGTTTTGGTAAAGTTTCGCACTACCGCGTGTTAACTGCACTCGATTTTTTTTCAATATTGGTTTTATCGATTGGTTATACGCCTTCGTTTTCCAACTAATTTCTATGAATTAAGGTTATACTTAAAATAATTCATAAACTGCTCTCTCATAGCTGGTGCTAATTTAATTACACTAGAGAATTAGCTGATGCTAATTTAATTACATTACCTTTTTGCATATTTTGCTCTATATATATATATTTTGCTTATGTTAGAAGTCAGCTGGAGTAAAATTCTCCAGTCTGGAATCCACATTATAATACTCATGTACAAGCTGTTGAAAGAATACAAAACAAATTCTTAGGTTTTCTCAATTTTAAAATGGGTATTCCAGCAATTATGTTGAACTTAAACACTCTGTTAAATGATGTGAATATGCTGAAATTGTCAGACAGAAGAATTTTCACTGACTTGGTATTTTTATATAAAGTTCTAAATGATTTAGTTGATAGCCCGGTATTGCTTGAACTGATAAGCTTCCGGATACGACAACGTTATACCAGAAGTCAGGATTTATTTCATGTGCAGAAATTCTGGAACTAACTACCATATGTATTCCCCTTTGCCCAGAATGCTAATGGAGGGAAATAATTATACCAAGTCAGTGGACATCTTCAATGTATCTTTAAGGTGACGCTTCCCGGCTCAAAAAGAAGAAGATGGAGAGATATGTAATTACGAATGTTGGACAGAGCGCGCTAATATTTTCAATGATAAAATTGAAGCGAAAATTATGAAAATGCGTAATAAAACTTGACTCATTTAAAATAGAGCAAAAATCTCGTGGAAGGAATCTTAAGGGGGTATTCTAGTCTAGAAAAAAAAAAACAATAATTTTTTTCTTCATATTTCCAAAGTTTACATATTCAAAACTATTTCCTTAAAAGGATTTTTCGAAATTCGCATTATTTAAAAAGTTATAACCATTTTAATGTCGCGGTTTTCACGGAATCTAACCGAAATCTAAATAGAACAAAATTTTCAACCCATTTTTCTCCAAACCACTTTTTTCGGGACGGTTGACATAATATCTCAAGTTCTACTAAACCAATTTACTTGAAATTTGGTGTGAGTCTTCTCTATACATTCCTCTTTTGCGGGAACTAGAATTATAACAAAATATCAATTTTTACTATTTTTAAAAAATTTGGAAAGTCAAAAAAACTGGTACAAAAACGTCTTTTTTATTTCAGACAGCCGCCATTTCGCGAAAAAAAAATATTTTCACTTTTCCTTAGTTCGGGCCATAGCCGCATTTGTTTGGATTAGGAATAAATTTTCATTTTTATTTTTAGATTACTGGGAGGGTTGCAATCGTGTCAACCAGGGTGTCAACCAATCGTGTCAACCCCCACTTCAACACCCTGTAACTTTTAGAATTTTAAATTTTTTCGTTCGATTTTTTTTTAATGGATTCTTTAATGTTTAGTAAATATTTTTCAATAATAGTTGGTAAAAAATATTATTGTTTTTTTTTTACTGCACCTGAAATCGGTAGAAATTCGGTTAGCGGCGGCTTAAACAAATATAAAATATTGTTACTGAGGCAATTCAATTATGTACAATAAATACGGTATTTTTCTTATTATTCATGTGTAAAAGCCCCCAAAAAGGGCGTTACTTAATAAATAAATAAATAAAAATATTAAGGTTAATTATTTGTTTGCGCTTGTACTTGCATTATGAATATGAAAAGTTTTATTTGCGTATACAAACTCGATTCCTCCAAGAAGGCAAATTCAATATCGTATTGAGTATGTACGAACGACATTTTTTATTCATATCATATTGCGTAAGTACGGGCGCAAACAAATAAATTTTAAAGCATAATTTGCTAAAGTGTTTTTCCTAAAACAATTAATTTGGCGCCGTCTGTGAAGGCATAGACTATAGACTATGTTCCGTTTAACCACAAGAACATCTTTTAATTTTTTCTTTTGCGTACCCACTGGATTATTATTGTATTGTATTTTTTTATTTATTTATTTTTTTTTTTTTTTATTAAGAAGAAAATACAGATACAGATGTTAATTGACAAGAATATACAAGACAACAACTAGAGAACTCACCTGCATCCAACAAACTATTTCTCACGAATTGACTTTAACAGCAGATAAAAACATGTACAAATATTTTTACGTGTAAATAGGGAAAAACATAAGAATATTATTTTACAAAAATAGAGATGAGAGAAATGCGCAATATCCTTACAAAAGTTTAAAAACTATATTTGCAGAAATTGAGATGGTAAGACAAGAAAAAAAATAACAAAATACATAAATAGATAAAAAAAATAATGTTATGATGAGAATTTAAAAGAAAAAAAAGTACTTAAAATTATGAACGAAGTATGATGTCTAAGTTGTTGTACTTTGTAGGAAAACAGCCTTCAATTTTCTACTAAAATTACAGTATGTATCAAAAAATATGTCGGAATCCTTGAGGTTTTGATTTTGATTAAACGATTCGCACATTCTTCTGATTGGATCCCTGACACCAGCATTTGTATGCGTCCGGCTTATGTGGAATAAGTCATTAAACCTTGTTACTCTGGGTTGTATTTTGAAGTTTATCAGTTTCAGTAGGTCAGGACAGTCAATAACGTTGTTGCAGATTTTATATAGAGTCATGAGGTCAAGGTATGTTCGCCGGTTAGATAGAGTGGAGACGTTATAATTCAAGAGCATATTTATGTACCTGCAATTGAGGCATTGCAGAAATTTCTTTTGAATACTTTCAATATTGTCTTTATAGATACCGTAATGCGGAGTCCATATGGAGGTGCAGTATTTGAGTTGAGAACGGACCAGCGTGTAGTAAAGAAGAAGATAGGTTTTCAGGTTTTCGAAATTCGCGGCTGTTTCTGATGACAAATCCTAGCATGCAGTTAGCTTTATTCACAATATTCTCAATGTGCACATCGAAATGGAGTTTGGAGTCAAAAAGTACGCCTAGATCTTTTATACAGTAAACGCGCTCGAGTAAATAATCACCGATACTTTGTGACTTTTAGTAAAACTTATTTGTTTACGTTATTGATACGTGTTATATTTTAAGATAGCCAAAATTTCTTGTTTAAGAGGTTAGAGTCCTGAGTAATAAAAACTTTACTACGAGCATGAAACAATTAAAATAATTTATTAAAATTCGATGGTTACTTGTCATCAAAATAGGTACGTATTATAAAATGAATGACGGTTAATTGTGTTTTTATGACTTGAGTTCGTTTATCTACTTTTTTTGTTTATTTTGCTTCTGAGGCTTCGTGTTGCCAAGGAAGGTTACATAAAGCATTTTTAGAAACTCGTAACTAAATAGTACGTGCTTTGGAAAAATACTCAGTTCATGTGAACCAATTTAACACATTAAAAAGGAGTTGAAACACGTTCCAAAATCATTTATCTTTAGACAAATTAGAAGTCATGCGGGTACCACTACAGATAATGCCTAGAAGTGTGAATTCTTTACCGATTTAAAAAAAAAAATAAAATAAACTAATGTCGCCAATTTACAAAAGACGTTTCTACGCCTTGGTCCCAAGCAGGCCAATGGTATTATATGCTCAAAAAAGAATTTCGATGTTCGAAAATTTCGCCAGAAGTAAGTGTAAATTAAGCTTACTTTGGGCCCACGGATACGTCCAAGGCACACTTCTATCGGTTTATTTCTTCAATGAATATAGGTAGGTAGTAGGTATATATATTTCACAGCTAAAAGGCAATACGGTTAAGGGAGGACGGACTAGGCGAAAGTTGGCGGTAATTTAGACATAATACATTCATCACTCCCATCGAACTTTGGCACCTCCGCACTGTGGGTACCTTATCGTTACGGCCCACCTGCCCGCTACCCTCTGCCCCCTGCCCACCTGTGTAACTCGTTACTCCGCTAATGGCGAGATGCGCCCGACAGATACCCATGAGATAGCTGACGTGTGCTGTCACTTCCTGTTATTTACATCAAAAGTGACTTAACCTCTCCTCGTCAATTTTCCTCCACCGACTTTGTGAAGGGAGCCAGGTTGACTGTTGACGTTGCTAACAAAGCACATCGATCATAATAATAATTTATTCAGCCTGCTTATGCTTAAGAATTTAGTAAAAACCTTTTTCAATATTTAAAACCAATCGAATAACGTTATCTTGATGGTTTTTGTAATTGAAACAGAAAAACTAGATTATCTCTCTACTTATCATGTGAAATTCAATGAAACTTGGCTAAAACAATAATCGCTTCTTGTCAACTTCTTAGTAGTCAATTTACTATTCACTTAATGCTTATCAAACTAGTTAATAATAAGGGAGAATTCCCGGTAGGTACTGCAAAAATTCACACACTTGTTTTCTGTATCACATTTCTATAATATCTTTATTTTATATCAATGGTTCAGACATTAGACATTTCAACGTCAATCCTAACCTTCTTTGATTTTTTCAAATATTGATTTTCAAAAAAATTTTAATGTTGTCTAAATATTAAAGGTGAAATACTTTTTTATCAGATATCACCCTGTCACGCTTTGTAAAATTATAATATGGGTTATTGTGTTTTTTTGTGCGGAAAATGTGTTGGCATTTCATTGTTAAGTTTGAAAATAACAGAATTAGTTGATTGGAGCTTGTAGTCTTGAAAACCTTTTAAAGGAAAGCACGCAGTCCTCGTAGACTCACGCAGAGCTTGTAGATAGAAACAGAAATCGCTTTTTTTCCAACGCAGTTAAAATGTTTTACATATTTATAACCCACCACAATAGCCATTTCCGACAATATCAACCTATTTTCAATACAACCTAATTACACTTGCTTGCATTATTTGTTTACAATTTTTCCTCAAACGTTTCACAAATTTTAACTTGGAAACTTTGAACAATGCTTTAGATTTCTGACTTAAAAGTTATATTTTATTTAACCTTTTTTATCTTTTGGCCGTGTCACCTCAAAATTGCTCCCCTGTCGGTACTATTTATGTCCAGGTGTACTTTATCTCGAATCGGTTTGCCGACGTTGGAAGGCGGCTTAAGGATGGAGCCGCATGAAGGGATTTATTAATTCGGATCGAGAGAAACACGGATGTCTATGTCTGGTTTTACGTGCACGAGCGGTTTTTTGAAGTCAACGTCAACTCTAATGTGCTCTTCTCATGGGTGCACTGGTGGGTAAGAAAAACAGGCTCCATTTAAAAACCGGTAAAACATACTCAGCCTACCTACCTACTTTTCATGTGTGCATTGGAGATGTAACGCGATATATGTTAATCAAACGAACAACAATCCTTTGTACAGAATTAAACACTTAAATGAAGTAGTTTATGGAGGTGGTCAATAGCCTTGTGGGTACGACAATCAACTGTCAACAATTGGACGAGCCATATGAGTGATTCCGGCTCTACTTCTTCTAACGATAAGGAATTGTCCTTAGTAACAAATTTTCGCTCTCATCCGAGAGAACTGGAAACACAGTTAACGAAAAGTGGTTAATTAAGGTTGATTACATATCTGCTGTCATCCGAGAAGGAATCGCAGTTAACCATAAAACGTTAATAATTTAAAGGTTAAGGATAATTCTTTATCCTTAGGTAGAAACGGAATCGCCCTTCTGCGCTCTGGTACGATACTCACAGTGGGTAACTGATTTAATCCATTTTTATCAAATATTATTCTAAACTCTTAAATGTAAATTTAAGGGTTTTGTAGCTATGGTATGAAAGGCAAAATAGAAGATCGCCGAGGGCCTGGTAGGAGATAAATGTCTTGGCTGCGAAATATACGAGAGTGGACCGGCATTAGAAGTGCGGAGGAGCTAATCCGGGCAGCACAAGATAGAGAGACATTTTCCAGAGTGATCGCCAATTTCGAGGTCGGGGGGGACCTGATAGGGCACACGAAGAAGAAGAAGCTATGAACGGAGGTCACGTGTTTTAAGAGGCGTTTTAGTTGGTGTATTGTCTCTTTCTACAATTATGAATTCTATCTAAGATTCATCAAAGTTAACGCTTTTGATGATGAGCATATTGGATCTAATAATATATACGCTTGTTATATATCAATTGGTTTTGCATTTGCTCACCCTTGGGTTGTAGGCATACACTGTACTGCCCCTGTAATGCCCCTGCCTATTGCCCACTGTGTTCAAATACCATTACGTTTACAGGCGTATGATTTAGATATCAGCAGTCAAAAATAAACGGCGCCCTCGCTGAATTGAGGTCCTACCCCTAAATTTCCATTTTCATTACTCCATCCACCGTAGACTCGCTATAAATATAATTTTACAGCTTCGTTTTCTCTTATTAGGAAATGTTAACCCTTTTAACCCTAACCGTTTTAATTCTCCGCATTCATTAAAAGACCTACGCGTTTATTAAATAACGTAAAAATAGTGTAAATTTTAACAATATTAATGATTATTTGTATACGTACAATAAATAATGTTACGATGTTTATTTTTAATAGTACCGGCTTTGCCCGAGTTTTTCAGAATTGTTTATTTTTTTACAAAAAATTAAAAATATAATACCTACACGCAAAATGCGTCGCGTCTTGTTTTACGTACTTAAATAGATATTTTAAATTCTTCACAGCTCATGATGGATATTATTTATTCATTGTGAACAGGTTCCGTTTTGTAGGGAATACATGACCAAATATTGTTTTCTGAATGCAAAGAAGTAACGGCGATGAGTTTTGATTTTTTATTGTTTTTTTGTTGCTATCGTTCGGATTTCCTAGTGCTATGATCAAAATAATTAACGGTTTCTTTTTTACAAAAATATGAAAGAGTATCAGGAAAACTTAATCTTTCTTGAAATTTATATCCAGCCACCTAAAATTTCAATATTTTTTAAACATTTTCTTTAAAAATTCAGATTATTGAAAATTGATAGCGTTTATGATTTGACCTTGGGATAATTTATATTTAAGTAGGTAGGTATTTAAGTATCTACAAATCTTAAGATTTCAGCGGAAATTTTGCTTTTGATTTATTAAACATGAGAAAATTAGAAACGTACTCTTTTGGACGCGGATTCTAGTTTCATAGAACTACTAGTAATGATAATAAATAAATAAATAAAGTTTAGAGATGTTATTTTATTTTATTTATTTATTTTTATTTAAGTACATAAAACAGGCATGTTGCCCTGTTGCCCAAAAATTTATGGATGCATCAAATTCAAAAAATTATGGTGTATATTAGAAATTAAAACAAAAATAGTAACAAAAGTAATTAGCTAAATATGCAAAAGTGAATGAGTTAAAGGTAGAATACAAAAGTATCACCAACAATTTATTGTTGGCACCTGTGTTGATGGGACAATGATTTAGTAGATAAATATTGCCTGTCTTTAATTAAAGGGCTTCATCACTATATCAGCTTTAAACGATTGATGGTAAAATATATTTTTTGGTGATTTAAACACTTATCATTAAAAATGTCAATTTCATTATTATATAGTGTTATTGTCTAATGTTATAATGTTTTAATGTTCGTGGTACAGGGGAGAAATATCCTGTGTTTGTGTGGTAGGTAGATATATAGAAAATATCTTGCATCCTCCTTGTTAAATTTCTTGATGGTGTGTTGATATTAATTTGGGATAAAATGTTTGGTGTGTCAATTGACGCATGTATAATTTTGTGTAGAAGCAATAAATCGGAAAGTTTCCGTCTGGCTGTCAAAGAGTGTAGTTTATAGTGTAGTCGCTGTACGTTCCAAATTGATCAGATAAACCTTCGCGATAAGCAATTACACGGGTTAGTTTTCTTTGTATGGATTCGATTCTGTAATTGTGAATCTCATAATTGGGAGACCAAATAGTGGATCCGTATTCAAGAATACTTCGCACAATTGATTTATATAATGTCAAAGTTAATTCTGCACTTTTAAAGCAATTTGTGATTCTTAGCGTTAATCCTAATATTTGTGACGCACTTTTGGAAATTGTATCTACATGTTTATTGAAGCTAAGTGACGAGTCAAATATCACGCCCAAGTCTTTAAATTGAAGTTATGTTTAATAAAGCGACATTGTTAATGTGTTATGTGTTTGAAAATTTATTTCTGTTCTTTGTGAAGGAATTTACAGCACATTTGTTTTTATTAAAATATAAATCATTTAGTGTGCACCATTCGTGAAGGATAGGTCTTTTTGCAAATCGATGCAATCTTCCAATGATGTAATTCTTTTGTACAACTTGGTCGTCGGCAAATAGGAGATATTTTGAAAATTTTATGTTATGTTTGATATCAGCTGAGTCCAAGTGATCTGCTTCTCCAAGTCCATATTTTCCCCAAGTCTTCTTCGTAAAGGTACTCGTATCCTTCAATATCTCAACCATGATCAACTGGAAATGGAGACTGTGTACTGTTATTTTTTTCTCCGAGTTCCACAGTGATTGTTTCAAGTATATTTTTTTCAGTCGGACAACGTTTTCATTGGAAAAGCTTTCCGATTATTTTCTTCCACTTTTTATCAGCCATACAGTATTTTTTAAGACGGCTTGTTTTGTGTTTATCGACTGCATTTCTGATTGAAAGACTACGGTAGTAGAAGTGTTTTTTTTGTCGGGCTATTTGTAACCCGGGGCAGTTTGTCTTTCTTTTAAAGAAAGAAAAGTAAGTAATTAAACTCTCTAACATTCCGTACTTATGAAAGGCACAAATAACATAAAAATCCGCCATTAAAGCTCGTTTATTCTTATACGACGTTAATTTGAAAAATAAAACTAATATATATATATACTTTCAACGCAATGGGCGAGTTTCCGTTAATCCCCGTGCTCGCGCGGTCAATATAAAATTGATGAAATAGTAAACATTAAGATACTTAAGTTGCAAGAGCTTAGACCAATAAAAGGTTCTGTTCCCGATCTTTACCGTTTTATAGCAGTTGCAATAAAATAGAGTTCATTGCGCTTTGCAGGCCGCGCCGGCAAACTGGCATCTTTAGGTTATAATAAGGATTAATAACGGGAACCCTTCGTTTTTAGAAAAAAATAATGATTTTGGACTTAGGCTTTCAACCTCTATTTGTATTACCCAAGTCTAAAAAAAAAATTAAAAGTCAACAAACCTACATCTTGATTACAAAACGGACAATCTGTTTCTCGTTAAAGACTCTAGAACGATAAGCTGCGCTGTCGGGAAATTTGAACAGTTGGACAATTTCCCTCATCTCAAACGCCAGTAAGGCAATGTTATACATTGTTAATGAGCGTCTTGGGGTTACTTGTACGTCTTGATCCATTAAAATGGCAAATACCAGACAAACAGGCAGGGTTTATCTAATGAAGAGGAACTGTCAGGATGCCCACTTGCCCACTATGCTCTGCTTCATTTACAACTCCGAAACATTGACTGCGTACATTGATTGAGCCGGGAGAAAAAAAGATCAACTTATACAAAAAACGAATCAAAGAAACGACCTGTGCCTATGAAACCAACATCAACCGTGAGGTATTGTATTGTGTATTGCGGGTGTTCCGCCTTTGTATTTCACGAACGTGCACCGGTGCAGCAAGAATGAATGCTTATATTTCCTTATAATAGGCGCCTTAAAACATTTATAATTGATTTGTTTTCGCTTTTTTTTTCTTTTAATTTGAGGGAAATTTTAATTAATGTTTGCAAGACTCCAAGTTTTAAAACAAACATAATTTCTTATGAAGGAAGGTAGGTACCTTCCTAACGATGATCTTTGAAAGTTAGAAAATTTGACATGGAAGATACCGATGTTAGGAAAATTCATTAATGAATTAATTAGTAGGGGGTAGGAAGTCGAAACCAATCTAACGTTACGGAATATTAGAAAATATTAGAAAAAACTGCTTGGAGGATGGTAATTTCAAGAGGCTGAAGAAGATTTCATTTATATGTTAAGTATAAAGAATTGTGAATAATATAAGTGTGAATATATGATAAGTATAAAGAATTTCAAGAGACTGAAGAAGATTTCATTGATATGTTAAGTATAAAGAATTGTAATGCTGTAGTCGGATTAACATAATTCCCAACACTGAAGAGATAAAACGATAGAAGGGTGTTGGGCATGTTTGGTGTGCCCAAAGTAAGATCGAATTGTCCTGTTTTCGGGTTAAATAGATGAAATTAAAAAAAATCTAAATTGTTTCTTTAAAAAAATCAATTTCATTGGTTTGACAGGTGCCTAGGAGTCGAAAGTTTTCCATGCCGAGTGAATTGGTGACATCGCTGGTATCTATGTTTCCTCCCTCCTATAATATGGATTTTCTCAAGGCCTGAGTTCACTCCTTCATCAATCATTCACATCACTCACTTCACCACAAAGCATGGGATCAAGGGATTGTCTGTTGTGTGATTCTGAAACTATAAAAGTATGATATATTTTACAACACAAATATCACTCTTGTCTATATAGACAAATTATTCCTTACAATTAGAGAGTAGAGGGTAGGAGTAGTAGGGAGTAGGAGGGCACGTACTAAGAATGGTAGAGCCGAAGTAGAAGGGTTTGGAGCCACACTATCTCCTCTTACAATTAAAGTTAAGTGTGCGGTCTCTGCTTATAAATGGCCCGCCCCGGCCGGGCAGTGGCGTACTCTGCTGCCTGACCAAAGGTTTTGTATAGTTTTATAACAACTTTTTTATTCGGAATGTCCCAATTTTTCAAAACTTCGATAAAATAGTTTAGATTAGATACTTTATTTTATTTTATTTTTTATTTTTATTCATTTTGGAAAATCAACAGATATTTTACACTTATAATAATAACCTTAATAATATACATAATATCCAATGATAGATTTTCACATAATTAAAATTATAATTTAAAAGTAAAACAAAAAAGTAAGGGTCCTGTACCCGTAAGAACTTAAAAATATAAAAATTATTCAAAAAAAAGATATAAAAACACAATATAAAATATAATTGGCAAATACGTGGCAATATATAAGCAAATGGTACCCTACGTATTATTAGGTAGTACATATTAGAAAATAAATCATTTTACAAAACGATCGATAAATCGGTTTATTTTTCTTCAAAGATTTGTTAATTATTTTTTTCCTTTGCAGCACCGCAAAAATTATTTTTTTAATATTAATCTCAGTGTTAACTTTAAGTGGAAGTAAAACATTGTCCATTATTTCAAACAAGCATTTAACACTATTTAAATGTTTTGGTGCAAGTACTATGGGGACGAGTGGCTTTGCTTCGTGTATTCCTCAAAAACTAGATTGAGGAAGTCAAATAGGTATATTGACATAAATCAGATTGCAAAAGAATAAAAAATTTATTTCGAAACAATTTATTAATGTGAGTCGATTGTGGTATCTCACATTTATGGAATAAATACCCTTTGATCACAGAATTGTCACGTCACATACCCTTTGATCACAGTTTTTTTTAATTATTATTTTTCTTCAATGGTTCATTTTTCGATTACATTTTCAGTTACATTGACATTTCATTTGTGGTATGCACAACTTTTCAGCCTGTGTGTGCTGCACGCCACTGCGCCCGGGTTAGGTATTTCTGCAGCTTTTGGGTTTCGGGGTAACTTTAGACCACCCGTCTGAATTCCGTATTTGTTGGGATTGGGGTGAACTGGGGTAGTTTTTGCAATTATCTTGTCATATTTTGATTTATTCGTTTGTCTTATCAGATGCAGACGCTTGTAAATATCCGGAAAGTTTAGCTTAGAAACAACTAGAACACATCAGAGGTGGAAAACACTGTAATAATAACTGTTTTATGACATTAAATAGTAGATTTTTGTATGGCACCGCGGTCCGGGTGCGGTACAAGAGTGTATTTTTCATAATTATGTTCAAGCAACTGATGAATGGAATTATTTTTTAATACTGGTTTTTTAATATTTTGGTTATCGTCCCGAAAACAGTCTCGATGTTTTCTTTCCTCAGAAGCCTGGCAATTCTGTCTGTCACACTGTGAATATAAGGCTAGAAAGCGCAGCCTTTTGACTCTTCTTCAATTCCATCTTCAAAAATACAAGATCTACTGAGATCTGCAAACTCTGGTTTCCTCTGGAAACAGATGGAGTGTACAAACTCAGCCGTTCCGGATGTGACAAGGTTTATGTAGGAGAGACAGAGCGGACAATCTCCAAAAGGATATCGGAATACTTTCGAGCATGCAAACTCGGCCACCCTGACAAATCGGCAATCGCCGAGCATTTAATTGAAACCGGCCATTACTTTGGATTTGTTCCTGAAGTCCTGGGAAGACCCAAAACTTATAGAGCACGCCTAATTACGGAGGCAATTGAAATTTATAAAAATCCCATTAACATTAATAGAGACGACGGAGCTAAGCTCAATAGTTTTTGGTATCCGGTAATTGACGGCTACACCAAAGCTAAACGCAGAAAACCATGTTGACTTATATTCTAACACCGGCTCGTACAGAAGTGAAGCTGGCAGCACGGTATCGCATCTACATACATAAGTACACACTTTCACCAAAATCATTTGCTCATCTGCCCTGATAATGGACACAGTAACGCTGTCCGAAACGTTGGCTAAAGAAGGAGGTAGCGCAACACGGAATTACACCCCAAAAATAAAAGACAATAAAGAAAACCCATAATAATCGAATCAAAAATATCGTGAAATATATAAATATGTAATAAATGGATACTTTTCATTTTTGCTATTTTTCCGCTTCCCCGATCCCTGCTGCAAGCTTTGGGTTACAATAATATTCTCTATTCTTAGGTTAAGCATATAGTTTTCGTACATTGTTTTTGTAAATGCCCGCGTTGGAATTTTACTTGGCTGAATTTAAAATATGCAAATCCTGTTCTTTTTAAATGATAAATGGCACATCAAACCAACAACATTCCAATTTTATGAAGGAATTTGAAATATTCGCAGATAATAATATTTTTAGTAGGTACCGAGTTAGTTGCCATCCCGCGCATCTGGCAGTCAGTATTTAAATGTAAAATGAACAATCGCGTGTTGTGAAATTTATCGATTACAATTAAGGTCGATGCCTTTCTATCATTATTTTTACAATTAATATCGAATAAACAAATTGTACGTATTATTGCTACATAATTTCACGATTTTCGTTAGTTTTAACATCGGTAGGTACATGACACGTACTCTATTAATACTATTGTAAGGGTGCAGATTGATCTTTTACATAACAATACTTTCGTGCAGCGCAGTCTATTTATTTTCCAACATAAGAGCGCTTTAACAAAAAAAAAATATATATTAATTTTTTTTTAGTACCTTCGCAAGGCAAAACAGCAAACACGCGTAATAATAATAACACAGCAGAATTATTTTTTTTTTAAATAAAATAATTATTTTATTTATTTGTTTAAATTGAGATTAAGTTTATTCGTTATTGGTTTTAGGCGTGTTATGCCGTGTTGCGCTACCTCATTCTTTAGCCAACGTTTCGGACAGTTTGTCAACAACGCTGTCCGCAACGTTGGCTAAGGAGGTAGCGCAACACGGCATAACACCTCAAAAATAAATAACGAAAATACTTTTGGCCGTGAAAATCTAAAAACTTATCTGAGATTAAGTTGTACAAACCTCAATAACAATAAATAAACGATCTTCTTAATTAAAATGACTCCTGTTAGCTACCAACAATATGACACATTACCAAGAAAATACGAAGAAAACTTAATGCCTGTGGTTTTCTCAAAAATTCTCCTTCAGATTTGCATGACTCCAATTTTCTTAAAATTCAATGTTATTAATATAGGTTTTGTGTCCCCAAATTAGGCACATTGGCAAATGTGTAAATTAATTTTAACTAACGTAGATACCAATGTAATCATTTGTAATAATTTGTTTATAATTTGCAATAATTTGTAATAACATATGTAAATAATACATATTCCATGAACACGAAATATATAGGATCAGTAGTTAGACCACGTTTGACACATGGCGCATTTCATTTGCATGAATAATTACGGCATTTCATCTAAAATTAATAGATATGTAGCTGTAGGTTAAAATAACTAAATAAATTATTCAAAGAATTCGATAAAGTTACTGATCTTTCCCAACTTACCCAAATTTTATTATTCTGATCATTTCTGGGGCTATTTCAAGAAAAAAAAAATATTAGTCAATATTGCACGATAATAATACTACATTTTTTGGCATATTTTAATACGCATGTACCTCTTCAACTTACAGTTGCCCTGTACAAAGTTTTTTGTTTTTCGTTATTCAGAATTCCGCTTTGTTTTTCTTTCACGGTTTTCTTTGTTTAGAAATGTTCACCGTGGGCCATTTTTAGATATCCTGAAATAAATCAGCCAAAGGTTTATCAATGTTATTTTTGTCTTGATCGATGAAAAACAAAGTAAGTAAGCACCGTTTTATCTTCTTTGAAATATAAAAAAACTTTCTAATCTACGCCCAGTTTGAATTATTTATCAAGATTCATAATACAATAATGGGGCCAGACAACGGTGAATTTATAATTGATTTTTTCAGTAAATCACAAAATTATTTCTGAACAAGTATTTTTGTTTTGTTTCATAAAACCCTTTCCGGGAAATACTGTTTACAGTCTTTGCTACTTTTTCTAGGAATATGGTTCCATGATAATTTACCGAGTAAGCCTGTAGTACGAGTACCTGTCTTTTCAGAATGTTTAAATATTGAAATAACCTAATCAGCATATTACAAACATTTACAAGACTCATCAAAAATCTTTGTGAATCCCCGACGGTCGTCTGAAATACGAGTAATAGCGAATCTACATAAAAAGCTTTTTTACGTACGTTGGTATATCCCCCGCAAATGATTACGCTTAGAATTTGAATCGATACCCGGCACGCAGATAAATGTGCTGTCAATTTGCCCACGTAGCCATGTATTTTTTACAGACCCTCTAAATTTATAGTTCCCGATCTAGGAATGTACAATTTCTGGCCACCCCCCAACCGCCGGAGGCATGAAACACTAACCCTTACGGTGGGGGTGCCATCGTACTGACTTCCACCTAACTCCCCACTACCCTACGGGTGATGTGTGAGGTTGTGGGCCAATCGTAAAAGATAGGGGTGGCGGATACACTCCCCCATTCCCCCCCCCCCCCCCTACCCCTCCTGCCGGGACTCTCTCAGTATGTTTTCGGGGTGGCCAAGTTTCGACCTAAGGGAATGTGGTATTCATATTTGATCGATTAATTACTTTGATTGTTTGGAAACTTCTCGACTTACTCAATAAACACATTAGATGTTTGAAACTATTAGTAATAACGCTGATATGTATTTGTTTAATCTGTTTGAGTTTGACCAATCGAATGGATAACAGAAATTTGAAGTTTTGTTTTATTGACATTGTATTACGAGAACAGGGCCAAAAATAACGCACGTTATTAATTTGTAACTAGCACACACCCGTTTTAATTATATGAGTACCTAAATGTAGTAGCACACCCATGAAAAATCATGAAATCCGACTTTACTTGTCGATTAATCCCCAACTTTAATCCCTTAGAAATTTTAACAAAAAAATACGTATTTCATATTATATAGAATAAGAATAATTTTCTGGGAAAATAAATATTATTAACTTATTACGATAAGTACTTCATCACTTGTCTGAAGTCATGGCCTCGGAGGTAGAGGGGTAAGTCTCTGAACTAGAAAGCCGGAGGTCGCGGGTTCAAATCCTGGCGTGCGCAAGTAAATTTTATTTTATTAATTTGTGTTATTTCACGTTCTAATAATAAATAGTATGTTCCATGCTAGTATGCTCCGCGATACCAAGAGCAGAATTGAAAGGTTGCTTGAAATGACTTTGGCCGCGTTTGGTGATCAGATCTGAATAGTCGAGTACTCCCCACCTTCCTCTTTCCCATCTTATTCCCCTACCCATTACCTTCAACCTCACAACATACCTCGATTGAGGATGCCATAGTCTCACTGGCTCAAGACGATCGGGAGCAGTTGGGATTCTTGTGTTGTATCACATAAAAAAAATCTGTTAGCATATTATATTATAGGTAGTTACTTTATTGCTTATCTGATTTCTTTTCGCAATCCGTTCTAATTTTGAAAACGACATTTAAATTCCAAAGAAATCCGAGTTGATTGAACTAGAGTTTCCACTCATAGAAGTAAGAAATCGTTAACATTCCCAAACCATTTTATTTATAGCCGCATCATACATGTGTGATATCTACATACACGCTATACATACATACACGCATCATACGTGTGTGATATCTACATACACGCATCATATGCGTTTATGGCTGATATCGCTCTACGCCACTACTACGCCACTTGTACGGTGTGACTACGCAAGGTGCAGTAAAAAGGTGTCATGTCCGCTGTAAACGCTTTGTAAAGGTCACGAGCCGCGCGCCCCGGGCACTGGGCTCGGTCCGTGTTCCTGTTCCGTTAGCTTGTTCGCCCCGCCCAAATGTCGCGCGGCCCCCGCCATCAATGCTCGGATTCTTTAAAGTAAGGTCGGCCGTAAATCTTGCGAGTGAGTATGAATCCGCCGTAGTATCCGTAATCGGCGAGTCCTTTTGTTGGGGCCGCAGATTTCCCGACCATAATGTAACAGGTGCCGTAAACTTCACGATGGCGCGGGCGGCCCTTATTGGTAGAAAGGGTCGCGCAATTAGGTGCCCGTATCACGCGAGATACACGGCGCCAAATTACCTTTCCCCTTTTATTCTGGCGCGAACTCTCGATGTGTAATTTTATTACGCGAATTTGCTCGCGATTTCGGCATTTACGGTTCGAATGGATAAATTTATGGCCACGGCTTTAATTAATCGAATAGAAGTACCATCCCTTGGCAATTCTTCGTGTAATGATTTGTACCTACGCTCGTTAGGGCCCGATCGCTTTTTTACCCACCCGGTCGGTGTGTTCTTTGTTATTTGTAGCAACGCGGTAATTGAATCTCCAATTTATTATTTTTTGTCTGAAATTCGTTCGACGTAAATAGGTACTTGAATATTAATCAGCTTTGCGTAATGATTACATTAAATCATCGGAATTTTTAAACGAATAAATAAAAACAGGAAAATAACCCTAAGAGGTAATTGATAATAAAAGCTTTTTTCTGCTTTGTTCCTTCCTCTCGAAGTGGCGCCAGTTCTCTGAGGAGTTTCTGAAGAGAGCCTAATTTATTAAAACCCTAATACAATATTGGTAAAATTGTTTTATTCTCATGTTTATGTAATTTCTGTTGATCATTCGGGTCGTTTCCATTTCAGTCTATTTTTGAAGGTTTTTTCCAGCTTTAATCAAACATCCCTTTTATAGCTAAAAATTAAATATAACTAAAAAAACTAAACTAAACTAAAAAAACCTAAAAATTAAGTAGTTTTCAAGTATCCAATAACTATACATACACTTACAATTTATATATGTGTGTACATATATATATATGTGTATGTGAATGTGTATGCGGATGTATACGTATGTATATATATATTTATATGCATGTGTGCAGGTACATGTATTTATATGGATGTGTATGTTTATATATATATATATTTTTATTTTTTTTATTTTTATATTCCTCTAATATATTTAAATACTTTTTTTTCTCTTCTATATAACCAATGTACAATAACTGTTAAAATTTGAAAAAAAAAATACATATAAAACTCTATATTACAACACATAAATACTTGTCACACATAAACATAAATAAACACGTAAACACCTCAGCTCAGGTTCTCCTAGTGAGGTGTTCACGAAACATACAACAATACCTATCCACAGTTTCACCTTCACAAACCTACCTTACACCCAACATAATACAATTATAAAATATATTATGTAAAAATGTTTTCGAAATTGATCTATAGGTAAATACTGTAATGTATAGAAATAAATAAAATAAATAGCTGGCAAAGACTTGGTGTAAAGTGGCGCCTTTGTAGCTTTATTACCGTCCGCACTTTTGATGGCGTAGTTTCTCCATTTGCCTCGGAATAAAGACCTGAACTAATAAATGGGCGGTCAAACGACTAAATGCCAGGAACGCTCACGGCGATTACTGTTATTTGGGTAACTTATACGGCCTTGTCAAACTTTACAACTGCTAATCTTTTGATCGATCTATTGTAATATCTTAATTAAAAACAGTTCAACGTCACCCTCTGAGTGCAGGGACTTCTAACTTATCGAATTAAAATCTATAACGGTCTTGGATCATTAAAAGTAAATTTTGTAATCCTGTTTTAATACTGTTTGTATCATTTGTTTTATTTTCTACGATAGTGAGAATAACAACATATTTATGAAGGTAATATGATGTTATGAACCTTTACTAATCGATCAAAGGGCTATAATATACATTGCTCGTGGATTGTGGTATGTATAGGTTTCCATTCTTCCAATTATATTCCCTTCAAGAAAAGCTCCATAAATCTTACTATCGAAGCCAATAATAAAAAGCTTTGGCCGTTTCCGTGTTTTGGACTGCATAAAAAGCTCCATATATACGTTATTCCCGTATCAAACGCCTCATTTATCTTCGTAACCAATAGAAATCGGGAAGGCAAACCCGTTGTAGAACCCTCTTCATGAGAATCCAGCACTTTGGATATTGCATAAGCCGAAAGCATGTAGATATTTTTTCTCCGTATTCCTTTATTTCTCTTCACCAAAAGATCGTAAACATTTGTTTTCCTAGCCGGCATTATTTTTTTCCCGTTTACAAATGTCCGATTCTTTATTACATTATTTGAGACATGTCGGGCCGCCTTTGCGAGGGAGAAATCTGTCGCTTACCCGTGTTTTTACTCTTACCGTATTGGGGCGGTCGTAAAAGCCTATTTTCTGCTAACAATGTCGATTTCCTCGTAAAACAAATGTTTACGGCCGGATCAATTTTGCATCCCCGAAATGTTTTTGATCCTGATTAACTTTTTACTTTTGGTTACTTTTTATCGCAGTATGAGTAATCAGTGCTGTAAACATTCTATTGATCATTTAAAAAAAAAAGACACAACTTAGTGTAAGAATACTTGGGAGACTATCATAATATAATCAGGCAGGAGTATCCAACGATAGTTGATGATTATGAATTGAAAAATGGTTTGCCGCATAATTACTACACCGTCTTGCATTTAAGGATTAATTGATGCAAAGATTTTTTTTTCAATTCCGTGTTCAAAACATTGCGGAATCATTAACAAGCTTCTCAATTTACGTACTATTCCTTAGTGCCAAGCATTTTGCATCCCTTAGGTAAAGGTGGTGCAGAAAGTTACGAACTTTTCAATTTAATATATTTTAATGAATAGTTTTTGTCAACACGGTAATATGATGATAATAATAGTGTGGTTATCTCCCCGGTCTCCGCCATTGTCGTATAAATCTCCGCGAAACAACATTCTTGGCAACCGCCGCGATAACTTCTCATTTAATTCTCGAATGCAATCGACGACGCCGGTACCGAAACTTGGCATCACGGCGCGGGCGCGGGCGGCTCGAACATCGCCCTAACCGGGTAAAACTCGTTAAATACACTGTTATTGCGATATAACGAGGTCTGCCTATTGCGATAACTACCGAGTTAGGCAGGTTCTCTACATTTTGTCAAGAAATTATCTCTGCATTAATTCGCTTGCATAGTAACAATTTTTAGTTTTATGAGTTAGAATTAACGCCTATCATTATTAAAACCTTTATTCTATCTTATTTTTCTAAAGTCTGGATGCACAACTGTCATTTTCATTGTTGTTATTGGACTTTGACTGATTCCTTTGATTTAAGTTATTTACTGGTTATTTGATACTGACAATGGGTCAATTATTTTAAACTGCTAAGCCATCGTGACAACATTTTAGATTATTAATTTATGTGCGCACTATTAATTTTAAATTATTTATATTCAAGTTTTGTCATCTGTCTATAACGACATATGTTTAAAAAACGTAAAAATAAATAAAATATTATGTAATGCATATGTATAATAATGTCATTAAATTTGCAGCTAGATGAAGTGTTAATATTTTGTTTATCATCGGCTAAGACTAAACACCTATTAAGTCCATAAATTATTATTTTTGTTTCTTCAAACTTTGCAAACACTTTGTGGCGTCATTTTTAATTAAATGAAAACAAATAACTTTGTAAAGTCACCACCATATAATCAATATTTTTATTTTATTTATTTATTAAAAGAAGTTTATACAATGAACAAAAAAATTGTGTTAATTCATCCGCCATGCTAGGGATGTCCCTGTGTTATGGCGGATGAAGTTTACAGATTGGGTAGGTACAGTGTACAGTTATTAACTTATGCAATTCATTTAAGTAGTTTAAGTAACAAATTTAGTAACAAATTAAGTTAGTAATTTAAGTAACACATTCAATTAATTTAAGTTACAAGTTGTATTAATTATATTACAATTCAATTAAAATAGCAAGTTTTACACATCATCGTTACTGAATGTAAGGATCCATTTTGATAATTTTTTTTTAAAGATATGGGGTTGGGTTTCGGATTTTAGGTTCTCGGTTTATATTATCAACATGTTTCGAAAACTACGTTTTCATTGACTATATAATATAGATATACTAATCTTATCCTCTCGCAAATCATACTTGATACATCCTATCATACATCATGACGAAGAAGTTTCTGGCTTTCACCCTTTATGGGTGTTCTAGGTGATAATTTCAAAATTATGGAGGGAGGGAAAGCGAATTTATTTACAAATAATTTAAATGGGCAAATTTCATAATTCTTAGGAAGATTGGAGTCGAGTCAAGACTTACAAGAGATGAGATGTTGTACGAAGAAGAAGCAACGCGGGAGGAAGAAAGAAAAGTAATCTCAGAAAGCTGAAATTCTTGATATATGCTGCATATACACACTTCGGTGGGTTTCGTTAAAATGAGTAGAGATTTTACGATATTGTCTTTCGTTTTAATAAAAACATGATACGTAGATGTATTATTTCAATTTAAAATTATTATGTCAGATGAAAGAGAGAGACTGAAATTCATCGACATACTTGCATTTAAAGTGGTGTGCTGTATACACTGATGAAGTATTTTTCATCGTTTGAAAGAAGTTTTCGTCGAAAGGAAATTGCTTATTTAATTTATTCAAATAAAATAATTTTATTTCTTGCGTTCATAGATATACAATATCCATATGTCTATGCTTGCCTTATTGTTTGCCTGAATTTTTTTCCATATTCTGTTCCAATTTTGAAAATGACCCTTAAATGCGAAGAAAATCCAAGTTTCAGAGTTCATTATACTGGAGCTACAGACAGGAACCCAATCGAAATAGTATATAATTCGATAATCCGCAAGTTTTAATCGTATAACACGTTTGCTGTGATAATCATTTGATAATGTTGACATTTTTTTAAAGGTTTTTGAATATGAAAATTTTAAAATCACCTGTCTGAATTACAATGTGTGTCTCAACAACTCATTTTTAACATACCTGTTTTATTTTCTGTCTTTCTTGCTATAGTTGCTGTTATTTTATTTTTCTTTTTTAAATTGCGACCCATTAGCTAAGTATTTCTTGGCACCCTGTATAGTGTATAGCATGCTGCACACCGCATTGCCTTATCAAGTCGGCCCACAGAAAGACCACGAGGGCAATGTATCAGGGCATGTACAGAAGTCATGCAATTATGCAGTTCGCTTAACGGGTTCATAATGGAAATTTAACAGCGAGAACTCGGGGCTGGCACAAACTTGCGAACCACTCATTCCTACGGTTTAGTTGTTTTATTGACACGTTTATTTATATGAAAATCTATGTTAAAGATGGAAACCAACCCATTTTTACAAAGGTGCATTTTTCCCACATGGTGGGAACCAAAGATTTCACTTAAGTTGAGTACCAATAGGTGAGAAAATGCCATTTTAATTTAGTCTCGAAGTTGCGTTCGAGAGATTATTATATTTTACCGATTTTTATAGTGGCTTACCCAAATAACAAAGAAAGACAATTTATGAAATATAGAAATAGCGTACAACCCCTGTTCAAGCTTCCCGTGGAGAAATAATCTCACTTTGAATGCCCACGTTAAAAAAAATGTTTCTCGTACGTTAACTACCACACACTATGCCGGAACATACCGACTACCACAATCGTTGAGAAAACGTTTTTTGTAATACAGTGTACATACTGCCAAAGCAGTGCACTAAGCACTTCCATTCACTCGACACGCCCCTGGCAGCATTCAACCTACAACTTGCTTATGTTTCCTCCAGAAGCCAAGAGACTCGAGTGTTTACCCGTCGGTGTAACAGCTAACGACTGCAGCCGTTACCGTAACGACGTAACGGCGCAACGCCCGCTGTGCGATATGCACTCCGTGGACTAGTGGCACTCTACTCCTGGTCTCCTGGTACTCGCCGCGGCCCGTAATATCATTTATTCCATTTGCATGTGCAATGTTGGGTGAATGTAGGTAACTCCGGCTTTGCCGTGATCTTTTGAGTGGGACACTAAGCGGATAACTGCCAACTTGCCAAACTGCTTATAAACCGTGCAAAAATGTACCTTTTTCAATTTTAATAGTAAATTTAACGCTTTTCATTTTTTTTTACATAGTTTTGGGAACTCGCATTATGGTCTGAATCTAACCACTCGTCAGATAGTCGGTCTCCTAGAAGAAAACAATACAATTATTATAATGTATTTATTTTTTACCGAATAATAATAATTATCAATTTATAATTATAACATCACAAAGGTGTAACATAGAGTTATTGAAAAAACATAGTAGATAATATTATGTACGTACGCAATATACCTGCTTTAGGAAGATAATGTCGAGCCTTAACAAGGTTTTTATGATGTCCATGGTCTAAGTCACATCAGTTAAATTTACTTCAAAGATGATTTGCGCTGACTGACAAAAACTTTATGCTTCTACCAAAAAATATTAATTCCTTTTCTGTTGACAATTCTGGACAACGGAAAATGGTACCTAACCATAAATTAGTAAAGTGGTGATCGAGGAAAGCAATTCATCATTTCTGAGTCTGTAGAAGGGGGGGGGGGGGTGACGAATGTTAATCGTTTTTGTTTTAGATATCTACTACCTACAAACAAACTTAGTTAATAATAATTCTTTGAACTAGGGGAGTATTTAATATTTTTCTTTATGTTTTAATGATGTTGATCTCTCAGAATCTCGGCATTTTTCGCTTGAAGCTATTAATCTTGCTCAACAAACACAATATCTTCTTTCACTTCTTTTAGCAATATATTTTCTAGGAAACTGTTCAATTACCAACTTTCTGTAAACATCTTTTATACCTACCAACAAGGTGACCTACTAAAAGCATCTCTCAAAACGTTAGAAGCTATTTCAATATTCCTTCACCTTTATTTGTGTTGAATTTTCTTTTCAAAACCCCATGTTTTAAACGATTTATAAATAGTGGCAGCTTTCTCCAAAGTGCGTTTATGTGGTGAACTCCCATGAAAAAGAACAAGCTATTATAATTTTTTCATTCAAATTCCACCCATCACAGTACTGCCAAACAGCGACTCAGAAATTAATCCAATATTGGCGTTACGAATTCAGTGACTACGGGACTTTTTGTTCTAACAAAAAAGTACATACAAAATATGCAGAGCGGAAGACCTTCAAACCTTGATTATCTGTTAGCCAAAATTGTACTGATTATAGTATTTTGATTTAAACTGATTATTACTTGTACTGATTTGTATTTTGATCAAAAGATTTCTTCGTGGTTGAAATTGTTATTAAAATTGTTTTTAAACAATGTTTATTTTTAATTTTTTTTTTGCAATTTTTTTGAAAAAAATGTGTCCTTACTGGAGTATCCTGTTCTATGGTCATATTGTACATGGTTACGTCTTTGAATTATAAGTAGGTACACATGTTTTTTTTTGTAGTTCTTTAACATCCTTTTCTTGAGCCACCGGCTTATTAATTGTATCTTGTTGCCGGGTCGCTAATGTCTGGTGCAATGATGTGCTGAAATTCCTTAGATCTAGAGAAAATATTTTAAGACGGGGATTTTGTTCTCTCGTTTTAATCTCAGATTGAACTCCCATGAGACAAGCCACGAAAAGCCACCGTTTATAAAAAAAATCTATCATTGTCCTGGGAGATTACCGTTGAAATATGCGTTTATCTTGTTATATGTATGTTAATAATAATAGCATCACCTTGTTTATCCTTTTGTATATGTAGCACCATTTAAAAAAAAAAGTATTTCTCCTTATGTTGATTCTCGTTTATTTTCGGACTTAATTCGCTCCTTTTTTTTAGGATTACAAAGTCTCTCATTTAGCGTTTTATTATAATAATTATTTTTTCTGCGAAATCGCGTTTCATAAACAAAGATGGGAAGCGGAGATAATTTTCTTTAGACTATTAATCAAAGCTACACAAAGTTTATTGACCCCTTTGTCCCAATAGGTATATAGATTTTATCTTAATACTTTATTTTCAAGCTTTAAAGGGATTGGTTCATTATTAATTAACTTCGGATGACAAAACGAATGTCACGCGAAATAATGATTAAAAACTAGCAGAGCTTTAAAAATTACAAAAATAAAAATGTTCGTCGTTACGAAAATATATAAATGTTTATGTAACAGTGTATAAAGTAATGTATAAGTAGTAGTCACGTGACTGTTGACTTATTAACGGAAATAAATCATAACCGGAAATGAATAAAGATTTTTTTTTTGTATTGAATGTGTTTGAAGGCATTTAGCTTGACGGAAGGTTAAACACATTATCAACAAATTAGAATAGTGCCAATTGAGCTGCAATTTTTTTTTGGTAAGCCTCCAAATGGGATAGCATATGTCATATGAGTCATGGTTATGGCCGTGTCTTCATTTCAACATCGCGTTTTCTAAAAATATTACAGAAAAAAACTCACTTAAAAATTCTATTTTCCAATTTGAATAACGTAATCAATATATTTATTTCGTTCCTCTCAATGACATTATAATAGGTGCATGGTGACCGGACAACTCGACAAAGCGGCATTTAATCACTCCTTTGAAAAGTCATTGAAATGGTCAAGAAAAAACTAGGTTAAATAGGTTGTGTTTGGTTAGGTTATGGGCAATTTTTTTCTGCACTTTTGATAACTTTTCAAAGGGGTTTTGATGTGCCACTTTGTTGAGTTGTCATGAAAACACAATACAGACGCGTTGTAGAGCCCTTAAAGTAGCAAGCAAAAGAAAGGCCTGTTGAGGAGCGTTTTCGCAAAGAGAAATATCTACCCAAAACGGTAGATGTCTTTGAAATGTTTAATTCAGATTTTCAAACAACAAATTACCTGTTTTACGTTTAATAGAAAAAAATAAATTTTCGCAAGTGAAACATCTACATACCTACATCTATATAAAAGCGAAATAACTAGGTAGGTTTGTAATGTAAAAGATCAAATATTATCTTATTTCGATATATGTATATGGGTGGGCCCTCAGTTATATAAAAAAATAAACTTTATTTCTCATTCGCTCCTACATTTTTTGCCTAGGTTTTATTCAAGATTTTTCTGCGTGAACGTTTCAACGGTACACTTTAATAATTTGATACATAATATTCTTAATTAACTAATTTATTTACCCAGTTAACAGAGAAAATATTTTTGGATCTATCTGGGGAACTAGTCTATGTGCTAATACATACTTGAAAATTAATATAGGTAGGTACAAAAATTTACACTATTTAATATATTAGATGTTGGATACAACAGTACATATGTATAATATTTCTGAAAATTGTCGGTAAAATATATTTTATTATTATATCATTATATTTTTAATTTTCAATAAAGTTTTTATTAATTAAATTAAAGTGGAATTATCTACATTGAAAGATAAAGCAAAAATCATTTTTTGTTTTTATTAAAGACAAGTATTGTATTGTAGGTTTATATAAAATGTACGGGTAATTCGCTTTGTAGAAACTTTTCAAATCTTAATATATATATTTCTTCTGTCCGTGTGTATGTCACTGAACTCCTCCTAAACGGCTAGACCGATTTTGATGAAATTTTTTGTGTGGGTTCGAGGGGATTTAAGAATGGTTTAGATTCACAATTTGGTCCACTGGAAAATGTTCTTTTAATTATTTTTTATTTCTATTTGTTGATTTTGGAATATTTTACATTGGATCCGGCAGACTGCGCTACCATCGCACTATCGAATATTCAATATTATTATCTTTTAATTTTAGTTTGTCCCGACAGTTGTGTACAGTACAACGTCTGTCGGGTCCGTTATAAATAAATAAAATAAATTGTTGAACATTCCAGAACACTCTCGAATGTTGTCCTGAGCGAAGCCGGGTAACCCAGCTAGTATTTATTTATTAAAATGTATAGATGTACATAAAAACATAAACTGCACATCTCACTAGGGTATTCCTGTATCGAGATGTGCAGTATGTTTATAGATTTTTCTATTTTGTCATCAAAATGGCTTTCCACAAGTGATTTGAGTTTTTTTAATATTCGTCATGTCTTACAGTTGATTTTTAGACATGGTCGCCATTACGATAGATGCACTTGGTGAGCCCTGGCACCGGATCCTGATTCCCTTGTCGTAGAACTCCGCCACCAAAATTGTTCTCACCTCTTCCTCCTTCCGAAAAAGATTAAAATCAAATCATTGATTGCCTATTTGATTCAGGGGTTAGGTTGTGAACCCATGTTTCAACCCAAAAAAGTCTCGTCTTTGTTGGAAAACGGTTGGCAAAAATCCGAACACTTTCCACATATTTCCGTTTGCATTTTGGACACCCAACGAGCACTTTGTATGCGCCAATTTTTCTCCCAAAATCGTTTGTATGTGAGACTAACTGACGTCTGGGATGAAAATTGCGAGCTCACCGACTTCAACAGAGTGGACTCCCTCCTGGTTGAGAAAGCTAATAATTTAACGCACCTCGCAGGTGGCGGGATTCGACAGTGGAACGTCCGTCTTAAACGGATGCAAAGATCGCACTGAAACAGCTACCAAGCCGTTCCATCGCTCGTTTTGGCGGGGAAAGTCTGAGCTACACGCTATTGCTGCAATTTTTTGAGAAATAAAGTCCACGTCGCCGAAAATGAGTAAAGGTCTTTATTTCTTGGATAACCCTCGTTTATGTATTGTGACGTCATTGGTTCCTCTTCTATTTTATTGCCCGTATGGTCGTTCCTCTCGTAAGCCCTATCTGTTAGATTGGGTTAAGAAGGGCATGCACATTGCACAGGCGATCGTAACTATATCGATACAGCTACGCCAATACGCCAGCTACGCTAATGCTTGCAGTTTTATTCTCGTTTGTGTATTGACCTAATTTTTTTTATTTAGTTTGCGTCTATATAACAATCCATAGACACTATTATTTTACCTCCTTGTCAAATACAACACCACCCTATTCAGAAACTTGTAAAAGTGTTAAAATTGCAATTAGCGACAAAACAAAATACCGACAATAAATACTTCATCATCCTACGTCGGAGTTAAGTACTAGTACGTTCAATGCGTCATGAATAAACAGCCCCACCCTCTGGCGCTGGTTCCAAACATTAATATATCTTTGTTGCTCCCACGTGGGAGTGTTGTGTTTATTTTGCTGTGTGTGGCCTGGGGGACAATTCCGCAACATTTTCGATGCAGAAATTTGTGGGATAGGCGAGTGCTAGCGCATTCATTGTGATTAAGCTTCACGGTTATTTTAATGACAACGCATTTAGAATTGTAGGTATAACCATGTTGCGCATTGCAGTGCAAAAAAAATACGGTGTGGCATCGACCAACAAAATATCACCAAACTGCTGTCCGAAGACGAACTTAAGCTTCGGAGAGATCTGAAAAAGTCAAATAAATATTAGAAAAAAAAAAACATTTTGCCTAACAAGTGTAATTTTTTTATAAAAAAATAATAAACTTTTATAAAGTTGATTTCCATCATGCTCTAATATCGTTGTTTTTACATAATAAATAAAATGTACATAGAAATCTTTGACCTTTGAAATAAAAAAAAACGAAATGGGCTCTTTCCCGTGGATTTTTATTAAAGCCAATATAATTATGGGGTGCATGGGGTGTACAGTTCAACGCTAATAAAAATTAGCGTTGAACTTTACTTTAATATTTTCAACGTTAAATATCATATTATTTATTGAGAGTATTTTCACACAACACAAATAGCGGTAAAAATATGTGGGTGATTTAAAGCTTATTGTGTACTTAATATGTAATATTAATGTTTATTTTCATAATTTTTGATTTTCAAATCGATCTTAAACCGCATTTTCCGAAATTGTTCCAACAGGTTAAAACGACGTCATGACAAAGAAAACTGAAGAAAAAAGCCACTGGCGATGGCTCTCATCTAAGTTGCCCGGCGTGAAGTCAATGCCGCAAAATTCGTGAATAAAAACGAACATGGGTTCTTCTTTTTAACCTTTATAACTTTTACCACTCTGTCACATTTCTACCACTCCGTCACATTTTGTGTTTACTATAAATGAATCTCTCTGGATCTCAGAGGGGAAATTGTAGCAAGGGGGTAAGGAGGCCTAAAATGCCTATTGGGGGTGACAAACACGAGCTGCGTGTTTACCTATTTCGAATGAAAACCCACGTGTCGGAAGTGTCGTACGACATAGAAATTGTAGGAAACGTTTTTGAGATTTTTTAAAATATTTTATTAAACATCATTAAAAATAATCATCGCTGTTACTTGATAGGCTATACTTTATGTAGTTTAAAAATAGTTTTATATTTTATGTCGTCATATAATTTTTTGTAACATTATAGAATACATGCAAGACGAGGTGGCAGAAGACAACTGTGATTTGTATGAAATACACTTCTGTCACGAGGTTCTACACCTCTGTCACGTAATTATTACTACAAAAATATAAACACATATTTTTTTAAACGCACACAGTGGTTACGTCTTTAGTACAGTAGATTTTAAAGTAAATGTAAAATAATAATATTGGTAATTCTGTTGAATTTTTCTTCACTAACTGGTGGAGACAACTTTATGTAGGTTAAAAAGAAGAACGACCCACATATCGTTTTGGCGGCAAATCTAAAATGGCACATTTAAAATCGTTTTGGATATTAATATCGACATTCAATAGTTCCGGGCTGGTGAATCAGGTCAGCACATTCAAATGCTAATAGCATTAGAGAACCTAGACTCACAGGAGACGAAATCACATAACGGCCCTCTTTTGAAGCAACGTTTAAAAGTGTCCACCGTTACTATTAGTTCTTGCTGTCGAATGCGCGATCCACGCCGCTGAAATCGCCTCTCTGTTGCCAGCGTATTTTTCCCGTGGAAGATTTAAAGTTTCGGCCTCAGCCTGAAGTGCCCGTCCCAGTGACGTACGGCCCCGGAGAGCAGGAGGGGGTGGGGGATGCTGCCATACGACTACGAGTATGTAAAGTGGCCCCCCTAAAAATTGTCTCCCGCGGGCTGTTAGGCCATAAATTACGGCTGCGCCACTTGCCGGGCTGCCTCGGCCTGTATTATTATATCTACGGGTGCAGGGGTATGAAAACTTCTTCCATATCATATTAACCGAAGTTTTTATACGTGAACGTGATTTTCACCAAATAACAACCCCTCTTGGATCACGACGATATCATCAATTTTGGAATACTCATGTGGTGTTTGGTTAAACATAAGCATCTTATTTATGGAGATTTTATTATTTAAATTGAAACAATATTAATGTTTTCGACCCGTGTGTCTTTTTATATGAAAAATAAGTTTAGCGCCGCTTTCCCTCAATAAAAAATATCAACGGCAAAACAATTGTTTTTTTTTTCATAGAATAAAGAAAATTAAAGAAATTTGAAATGAAATGTTCCATTAGCCTAACCGCCCAGCGTTCCGTCTATCTTACACTCACCTGAAATCATAGATCTCCATACAATTTGAATTTCGAAAACACAGTTTTCTATGATAATATAGGGCCAACTTAGGCAAATTGTGTCATTCTTTTTCATGGCATGGCGTCCTCAATGCGAGTTTGTAAATGAAACAAAAAATCGGAAGAACTTCATTGCTGCATCACTAAGTAAAATAAAATTAGAGTTTTAAGAGATTTTCTTTTAAATTTTATGTTTTTTCTTAAACAAATATGCTTTGGTCGTTAATAATTGTTTTGTTTCAATATTATTTTATCGCGGAAGAAACGCTACGTGTTTTTATATCTTGACCTTTAAACGAAAGAGAATAAAAACGAAGACTTTCTTTTTAGAAGTGAAGTATAATGTTAACAAGAAAAACATTTCTTTGGTTTGACTCTTTAATTAGTTAATGGTTTTATATGCCCATCTAGCCAATGATTAGTAATCATCTCCGTACACAGTTACACTATTACATAAGTGTCGGAGATCGGTGAAGTGGTTGTTTTCCGAATTCCTGCATTATCAACTAATAATTGTAAATTCGAGCTCGCCCACCAATGAAAGCGACCCGCAATTTTCGTTTCACTGTTCCAAAACATTCCATGTCCAGGGTCTGATCACCTTATTTTACCATCCAGTTGAAGGAAAGATACTAAAAATGTTCACTCTGATTCTCATTCCCAAGGCATATTCTCATTAGGGTTTCGCCTTTTTTACAACGTGCCCTGTTCGTAAAGTTGAATTTCCTACGTGGTGACGTAGTATCAACCCTACAATGAAAATTTAGATTATGGCAGTACCTACGTATGATGCGATGTTCTCAGTAATTCCCCGTTTATGGCACTTAATATTATATTTGGGACAGTTTCGTATTTTAAATTTTCATCCGAGGAAACTTTATTTCATTTGCGTCGTTTTTGGTGACGTACTTTAAGGTTACGTTTTTAATATCTATCAATTCTATTCGACCTTTCGTTCTTTCAGTATTAAATGTGCCATCATCGTAAAGTGTTATGTTTCCATCACCATTTTCGTAAAAAAAGGCATTCATTTTTATTCTGAGCTTGTCCTTTTGGAGTAGATAAGGGAGTCAGTCTTCTTGGGGCGCTGCAATTCCTATAAATATCGTCTTAGATTATAAAACTATAGATTTAGTGGATGAATAATTGAACGAATGTTGCACCAAATGTTTTACCCTCACTTGGTTTTGAAGTTTAGATAACTAAAACAAGGTTTGATTTTAAACAGCATCTACTATTAAACAATCAAGTTTCACTTATAATTGATTTTCTTTTAGGTTTATACATTATTTTTTTTAATTTCTCGTAAATCATCTATAATCACTGATGTACCTACTTACAAAATCCCTAGATCTTAACATGTTTTTACATAACACTGGTCAGTGGTTGAGTGGACATCGCGTTTGGTTCCCACCCGGGCGTCCGTGTTCGATTCCTCGACTGGCTAAGTCCTCCATCACAACACAAGCAACATTTTCGGCTTTCTGTGGTGGTAGTAGGAGATTTTCAAACATTTTTGGGTTATTCGTAACCCGGGAATGTTCGTCTTTCTTTTAAAAAAAAAAAAAAATTTAAAAAAAATTTTCAAATATATATTTGCACGTGTTTTTCTCATTGTTTTCATTTGTGTAATTTTCGAGGTGTGCCATAAGATATCCAAACTTAATCTTTTTAATATGTATTTTTATTCAAGTGGTTTTGTTTTTTTTTTTTTAATAAATGTAGTTCCCATTATATTTTCTAGATCATTTTTTTTTTGAAAAAATGCTCGTTTTGGGACAACTATTTTTAACTTGTGTTTTTTTTTTTGTTGCAGGTAAGTTTCCCACAAAATTATTCTACCGTTAAGTATCGACAGCCAAATGGGTAAGTACCAACTACGAATAATCTGTTCAAAGATCTAACAAACTCCCCAGAGCTTTATTTCAACGCAATGACGAACAAGTAACACAAAAAACGGACGCGAATATTGAAAACTGCTGCACGACAAAGTCTCCCTAGTGATCAATGGGATATTCTCTATGAAGTTTTCATCGAGTAGCTCTTTGAGTATATTACCTGTACGTTGGTCTGTGGTATATCTCTTTACGAGTTTTCAATATCTAGCGAAATGCCCCCGAGTCGTTCCGCGTCACCCTTTCCGCTTTACGGCAGATAAGTCTGCGTTATGACGCCATCCCGCTTAATGCCTCAGGATGCGTGAGCCGCCTGACTCACCTGCGCCTGTATCTATCGATGTTTGGATAAATCTTTTCACTATTTATTTCTAGATGTCGGCTATCAATATATTTTAGTGTTAACTACCCATTTATTCCTTCTTTCCATGATATATTGGGTTCAATCAATAAGTCTGAATGAATGTTATTCTTTCAGGACTAAGGGTTTAAGTGTAGGTAAAGGAAACAGGCCATAAACTATTATAGTATGAAACCAAACGCTAAAAAGTGTCGCCTACATCATTTCCCCATTCTACTACAAATCGCATCAGCCTTTATTTCTACCTACACACTAAATTCATTGGCTCCGCCGCTTTGGTAGTCAGCGTAATCTGGTCGTGGCTTGGCGACAATTGGCACTCTTCCATGCCATATCTCTCCATGTTTCTAGTATCTACGGTTTTAAGTTTGGTTTTTTTAAGTGAAACTTCTATAGCCCCGTTAGTGATTTAAAATTCGGGTGAAACGGAAGCACGTCACTAAAATGTATTATTTGATGGGTCCTCGGTTCTAATATAAAGCACTAAATTCGCGCCTCGGCTCGAACCTCCCGTAGCGCAGTGGCCAAGGCGCCTGACAAATCCAAGCGGCCAGAGAGATAGACATCCAGCAAATGGAGTTCGAATCCTATGAAATCCAAAAAAAATAGACATTTTTATTTTTCTGAAATTAATATCCAATCTTTAAACTACTTTGAAATTTCTAGCGACTTTCTAGTTTCACTTCTACCGCGTGTGAATCGCACACACTGATTTTTTTTCCTTGTTTCATATCTAGTGAGCTTTTGCGTAAAGATTAATAATCCGTGCCCATTTTTGAATTCGGGACTAACTCAGCATTTCTTCAAGTTCACTTTCCATTCTGGCAAAATCTTTTGTTGAATAGTCTAAAAATAAAGCGACCATCCGCCGCCCAACAATCCTTACAATAATTTATTATCATTTCCGCGAAACGTCACAATTTTTTCATCACAACACAAAAACCTTGAAGAAAAAGAAACTCGCTGGAAAACGGGTGTTTTTCTTTGGACTTAATCGATTCGCGTATTACGTTCGCTTGTCTGTTTACTCTCTCCATATATATATAATATTTTTTCTGCTTTCTTCCCCCTTTCGCTCTTTCCACTGGTGTATGCTTCGTCTAGTTCGCGTGTAACTGTATCAGACCGTTTTAACCAGTGGGTCGTAATGCACGGGTGAATAATCGTTTTCCTGGCTTCTTTTCGATACTTCATAAATCTTGAACGACCTCAAAAGTGAATTTTCCGAAAATCTGTATCTTCGTCTCTTTGAGATATCTTTCAGATATTCATGAATATGTTATTCTCTTCTTATCTTCTATTTTTGACATTTGTATTTATTTTTTAAGTCATTGTTTCAAAATTTGTTAGGTTATAGAGTTACGGGCGTTTACTGGGTTCCATGCCAACTCAGAATCAAGTCAATTCAACACCTCTTTGAAGTCATTAAAAGCTATAAAAAAATATTCAAAAATAGCCTGTAACCTTAATTAACGTAACCAACTTAACAATTTTTTTATATTTTTTTTTCGTCACTTTTATTGACCTTCCAAAGGAGGTGTTGAGTTGCTTTCATTCTGAGTTTTCCGTTCACTGTTTACTGTTACCTCCCCAGCAACAAATTTTACTTTATTATTTTGTGTAAAGTTATATTTGCTTTACACCTAAACTACACTAATCCACCAGCAATTTTTCAACAACAAACCATGCCAAATAAAAATAATGCCTATAATTATTTTATATATTTCCGTTTTCCGATCCGAGAGTAAATTTTACAGATATAATAATACAAAGCATGAACACGTTGTTCTCGGCCTTATTTTATCGAGTTAGTTTGTGACTACCTCCGTATATAAACCTGGCGTAGGTTACCGGAAATGTCACCCGTAGAAGACATTTACGATATGTTCATCCTGCAGGAAATATACGCTGTATTCTTACCGAGGATGTTTACGTTCCGAATAAATGAAAAAAAAAAACATTTTATTTGCTCATTTGTTACACGCGTAAAATTTTACTATGTAGATTCTCTTACGCCCAAGGCTACGAGAAAACATACATCACGATACGAGATTTATTTGCCGTCTATGATGTTGGTACAGGGACGACATTGTACCATTTTTGTTAAATACCACAAAAATGCCCTATTCTTTATTTATTTATTTATACATGCCTTGAAGGCTTTTAAAATATCACGTTATTAAAGATACAAAGGTTATTCAGGAGTATAAGCATGTAGTATGTAGTGTCATTATAATGAAAAGTTGTACAAAGGAGTTAATTGTTTAGTATAATTGTGGTTAAACAGAACAACTTAAGGTACTATGAAATTTGTTATAGAGGAATGTAAATTTACAATTTTCATTTATTAGTTATTAACTTAAACATGTATAGTTTGTATGGTTTATAACATGTATGGTTTTAAATCAGTTTTAAAGTACATGAGTTGCATTTTCGTAAAAAGTTATATAATTCGATAAATTTATAAATAAAATATAGTTCAAAAGAGAGAGAGTGCAGAAAAATAAGTACTTAGATAATCTTTACATAAGTATTAAAGTTTGTTATTATTGTATCGATCTTGAAGAGACCATCGAATATAATTTAATCAATAATATATCATAATAGCAAGGGTACCAAGTTATAAGCAGTTAAATAGTCATTAATGTGAGATAGTTATTTTAAATATAAAGAGAAATACGAACAGATTTTCGTTATTTATAATTATAATTAGCAACCTTTATCATACATATTCAGTACGTGTTTATCAAATCATAGTTTCAATAATATTTCGATAAAGGTGTTATACAGTGCATGATATTTATAGCTTTATTTTAAATGTTCTAATATGCTGAGTTTAAATTTAGACATCGATTGATGACGATAGACGTCAATTGAGGTATATTTATTTATTATATTATATAAGAGAGTTTACAAAATAATTATTAGTAGAATTTGTAACAAGGTAAAGCGGTGGTAAAATTATTAAAATAAGAATAATATAATAAAAATTTATAATGATACACGTATGTAATAAAACTAACAATAATTTAAATACAAAAATTATTGTTATTCGACGTCTCCGTTCTATTATCTAAGCAGCCATTTATTTGTGGCTGTCAAATTTGGGAGCCTCGGTGTTGGTAGGCAAATCTGGGGACGTCATTTTGGAAAACAACAGACTCTAAAAAATGTGGTTCTCCAGTCCTCCAGTTCAGTTCTCAAGCCCAGACCTCTTCGTGTACTTATTTCCTTCACTTCTCGATAACAGGGTTATCTAAAAGTAAGAGTTGATCAATAATAGGGAATAAAGACGGAATGACGGGTCATTATCTTTTCCCAGATTTCCACAACGATTCGTTAAAGTGTATCATTGTGTATATATATATTTTTTTTTATTATTGCATTGGCTGGAAGTTAACTGAACCTCATTTATTAGTTATCTTATTTCAGACTGGAATATATGGTCCTAATTAATTTTACCACCACTATTTAATCAAAATAATTGACATGTTTCAAAACCAATGATTTCTTGGTCAGGATAAAGGTATAACAAAAGTTATCAAATATAAAAAAGACAAACAAGTAGAGACAAATAAATATCAACAAACAAAAGACAACACAACAAGCGGTGATTAATTAGTTATATGGTTTCATAAAGAATCACTTTAAAATCAAATAAATCACTGAAATATCTAATTAATCAGATCTAGGCGAACAGTTTTTATGTATTTTTTAAGATATCCATACTACAAGTTTCAATATATTTTTAAAGATGTACACAACACAGGTAACACAATTTGATGTAACAATCGACAAATAATGATGAGTGTTGTGGCACGACTTACTCGCAAATGAAACAAATACGCCCACGGCGTGGTTACCGCGCGCACTTCAATGATGCAGATCGGAACCTGCCACCCGCGAAATGTACTAGGTAAGTATCACCGAATATTCGGCCGCCGAATATTCGTCGCTTCGGCCGAGAGCCTATTGAGCCAACCGAATATTCGGTATTCGGCAAAAACACTATTCGTGGCATCACTTATTTGTCTGTTCTGATATTTGTTATTTTTATTTATACGTTCTTCACGATGAATGAACAACTGATTTTGAAGCGTGTCGATTGAATAGTGGTGTGTACAAAGTTATTTATTTTCATTAATGTTAAATGACGTCACAAAGTGAACTTACGATTGTTGGAGAACTGTTTATTTTTATTCCGTTTAGTTTAATCTTGACTAATGGCCGTACGATTTCTTCCCAATGGACTTCATATCAGTACATGGGTTCCTACTAATTGTTGTATTCCGTGTTGCAATATCCAAGAAAATATAGAAAAACATTGTTGTTTGTTACTTAATTTTAAAAAGGTTAGGGACTTATTTTCGTTTGATGTAAAATAGATACTAAATATGTTTTTTTATCAGCCTACAAAATTAATTATTATGGTTATTTTTAAAATATTTCGAGTTTGGCCAAGTTATAAATTGTCAACGGATATAATATTTTTATTATTTCGAGTTCAGTTATGTTAGATGTGGTCAACGAAAATGATATTTTTATTTAACTGAATGAGTAAAACCTCAAATTGTACTCTGCAATCTATGAAGACAATATTAGCGACTTTCATGACTGAATACAATATTAGATACAGTCGCTTCTAGGAATTGAACCCAGGACCTTAGCTAATACGATCCTATCCCTTCGGTCATATTTAACTGTATCGTTCTTCAACTAAGAACTACCAACATCATCGTCATTTTTTATCGGCTGGTGTCTTTATGTATCATTGCAAGATTTATCCCGAACTACATGCTATCTATTAAGGTGTGCAGTGTCTTGGAAGATTTTATTAATTTTTTTAGTCCAGGTTGAATATTTTTATTTTGACTTTTGACGGCCTCCGTGGTCCCGAGGCAAGACTCTCGACTCACAATCCGAAGGTCGCGGGTTCGAACCCGGCGTGCGCAAATAAATTTTATTTGATTAATTTGTGTTATTTCACAATTTATTCATTTAAAATAATATATGATATATTTGCGGCACGTTCCAGAGTGGAAGATACTAATAGTATCGCCCTGGTGTAAGACCACCATTCAGAATTGAAACGTTGCTTGAAATGGCTTTAGCCGTGTTTAGTGACCAGATCTGAATAGCCAGGTACTTCCCCACCTACCTCTTCCCTATCTCCTTCCCCCCCCCCCACTACCTTCAGCCTCACAACATACCCCAATTGGGGATGCCATAGTCTCACTGGCTCCAGACGGGAGCAGTTGGGACTCTTGTGCGGTATTTCATGTAAAAAAAAAAAAAAAAAAACCCCCTGGGTTCAATTTCTGGATGCGACCGTATCCTTTTTTGATTTCTCTGTTCAAAATTTTCGATTGAGAATCGCCTAATAGTGTCTTCAGATATTGAATGTATTATTATTATTTCGAGTTAGTTCAAGTTGGATGTTGTTAACGGATATTATATTGTTATATTCGTATAAATCTATTCTGAAAAACCCTATATCATGGTTTTGGATAATAATACGCACAATACCTCAATACAGACGGATCATATCCCAAAATGACGATATTTTTAATATTTGAATGATTGGTTTTCCACTTAGAGTCCTTTAAGTAACCACTCTTAAGATAATACTGTTTTGCTTGAGAATATTGATAAAGCGAGAACGTTCGTAACGTTTGTTCAAATGATTGAGCGGTATTATATGTGAGACACAGCAGCCTCCCTGCAATATCTTTACTATCCCCTTAGCTCGTGTCACTAGGCCAGGGAGGCATACGGCAGCAGCAGGGGCGCTCTCAAAGCAACTGTCAGATTAGAGAAATCCCACCCGAGTTGGTACCCGTCCCCTTGTGGCTTCACACGGTCTATGGTTAGTACATAAAACATGCACACCTATAGGTGTTATAATAGTACCTACACCCACACATACAGATACCTTATGTTTCAAGACTTAGAATTATTATTATTCCGCCTTACGAGAATACTAGTACTACTTATTATTCCGCCTTACATGTAGGGAATTAGGACCATTTTGAAAATTTATGTTTTATTTGGCTTTAAACAATCACAGATAAGTGTTTTCATTAAATAATATTTTCTCGTAGATGTGTAGGTTCATTTTTAAACGTTTTTCATTTGTACAGTCTTCAATTTAAAATATCCTTTGTGTTTTTATAGTCATTTTCACTTTCGTCCTGCTATTTGATTGTTTCTATTAATTTAAATAATTTTCCTCAGTCACAAGGCGTCTCGTTCTGGGAAATTCCGTGATTAAAAACTGAAAACCACCAGTTGCGGGTTGCGTCCACCCTTTCTGCTAGAGACGTGGAACTAATTGACATTTTTCGCACTAATTATGTTGGCTTTATTTCAGTAATAAGAAAGCTGCTTTAATCTCCGGCTTATTGTTTCTCTCTTTGTTACCTTTTTGCTATAGGGCTGTATTAAGTGCCCTCGAATTTATTTTCTTTTCTAATTGGAGCGCGCCGTTGTTTTTCTCTTTGATGTTTTTTTTGTTCCGGCAAATCCACTCTTTATAAACTGGATTGTTTAATTTTTTTTGCCTTGCGGAATTTAACTTAAACTAAAATGGACACTCTGCACAGTTTATTCTATTAAGTACAGTCGCAAAATAACAAAGACAATACCAACCCGACCTTCAAATCACCGATACTTTTTCTCCCTTCGCTTTCTGTCTTGTGATTGAAAATACTTTTTTTTACGTTGAAAGCATATTACGTTAGTCCCGTTTTTTGTTTTTCTTACTCAATTGTGTAGAACTATTTACCTGCTTTCAGTGAAGATCACAAAAAAATATATATCTTAAAAGTGTATGAAAATGTTACGGTTTACCGATGTTTTTTCCTGCAAGATATACTGAATCAATCAGCAATGTTTTCCCAACACTCTCACAAGTAACCTGAATCTTGAATAATGCATGTCCACCCCTCGCTGCTGTTCCGTTGAAGCTTTAGCCACACCGTATTTATTATTGAGATCTTTCCTTGTGACGTCACCAGACTATCCTGTGTCTTAGTTCTTCGAATGGACAACACATTTTGTCGCTTTATTTTCTCATGAACTTTTCAGTACGATCAATCTCTCCTTGCAGTTGCTCTTTCTAGGAAAGCTTATCGGTTCAGATGTACTTCAAATTTCATTTTCCACTCACCTTGTTCATAGTATGGCCCGAGATGACAAAATACGCTGTTCATATCTCCGTTTGATCGCTCTCGTGTTATTTATTGACAAGTACCCGATTTAATAAGTTAAATGTTTATGCATAGTTCTAATGACAATGTTAAGCCTATTTACACTTCTTCTTTGTGCTATTTCTGGCATCTGGCCTTAGACAAACGTAAATATGTATCTCTAGTTTTTTCTGACTCTTGACGGTACTCACCCTTTCGAAGTCGGCCGCGGCAGTTCTATTTAGTAATGTGGCTGAGCTGTGTTTCTTTTTCTTCTCGAAGATGCCATCCGATGCGATATACCCATTTTAATTTGTTAATCGTGCTACATCTATACCTCCAGTAGGAAAAACACAAATAATCCTTAAAAGTTAATTTGGCAATGTGTCGTAAATTTTTTTCAAAAATTGCCCCTTTAATCGAAAAAATCTGTATTCTATTCCGTTTCTAATAAGCTTTTGTAATAAAGTACGTCGCAATATCCCCTGTAGGCAATTTAACCTTCAAAGGCGGATCAATCAAAGGGAGAAAATAAATAAATAAATGAGATTGTGACACAGTTGCGTATTAGTAGTTCGCTACGTGTACATCCAATCAACATTTCAATTTCATTCGGACTTCATTGGATCACGGAACAGGTGTCCGAAATGAGAAACGTAGCAGTCGTCTACGAGCTTTTCGTCGTCAGTTTATTTGTTTTTTTTCCGTCTCGATACACGCGAGAGGTAACGTACGAGCGTGTACACTTACGTGCTGGGTACTGGGACTGGGAATGGTTTATTTATGCGTCTCAGTCGGCCGTAGGTCCGGTCTCAAATCGAATCAGTCTAAGGATACGGTGAGGGCGCGAGGGAACTTAGCTACTTCATGCCACGCTCCGAAGGAGACGTTGGATAATACACGACTGTATTATTATTACATTGGATTATGAATAAGGTGACCATCAATGTCTATTTATCTTCTCAAAAACTATTAGAAATTAAACCAAAAGACCTGTACTTATTCTGATATTATTTTTAATATTCATTTTTATACGCATGTTAACATGTACAATTTTTTTAATCCAATTGTTTTACAACTACTACTATTTTAACAACAACGACTATAAATTAAATTGTATATTTGTATTTTTACGTTGTTATGTTTCGTAAACCTTCACTAGAAATTCTCTTCTGAGGATATCAGAAATCATCAATGTCTTGATATTTTTATGTATTTAGATTTGAAGGTCCAAATTTATCCACGTGAATTGAAAGCAAGCAAATTGCTTTTCATGTAAAGAAATATTACTTGAATATTAATTCAGAAACAATCAGTTGTTTTCATAATATTTTTTTGCAAACTTATTTGAGCTCATATTGCTTACGTATCGCGTTTCCACTTGATTTTGTCGGCCTTCGATCTTCAGAGTGAATAACATTATTATGTTTGATTCGTTTGCTGCCACTATAAAATAATTCAGGTTTTTTTTAGCTGATTTCAATTTTAGCTTTACCGCTTTTCAATTCCCGTCTTTTATGCAGCACCAATACCAGCTTAATTAGATTTGAAAGCTCGTGAATATTCAGTCGTGGGCGGGGGTGGTTTTGGTTTGAAAATGAATGGGAGGCCGCACCTGTCCAATCCCATCACATCCCTCTCGGCAAATCTCTTCCTTCACACAATGAGCGCAGGCGTAGATGCTGATTGGACCAATTTAAATTTGACTAAATCGGAAAAACACCATAACAGCAATCAATTTCAGAATTTCGAATACCATATAGGGTCACCGTTGGGCAATATTCTATTGACATGCGAATATGCTTGTTGCCCATTATTCTTATAAATTTCTGACCATCCGTGCAAGTCTTCTCAAGATTAAGAAGAGAAGTGTTTATAGTATTGCCCATTGCGCATAATTTAAACCACATAAACTTGAATGCAGCAACTGCATATTCACTCTACGATATTCTAAGCTTGAGTTGTTTCACGGATTTTGAAAAATTCATTAAATTTCATAGTTAATACTCAAGTTCTGTGAAAATCCTATTCAAGCTCTGTAATTATTAAAAAACTGTGAAATCACCGGCTCGTGATGAAATAATAAAATAAATTTTATAGATCTTTCCCAAAACTTGAATAGAACTTTCATGTAACTTGAATTTCGACTTTGATGTTTGATCAATTGTTCAAATTAAGTCTTACAACCCGTCACACAATGGGGTGGATGACCCCGAAAGTTGGCATCAAATCAGTGGTTGTAATTATATCAAACCTTTTTCGATTTTAGTTCCGTACAGACATGTTAATAAAAATAAGAAAAAAAATGTTCGAAAAGTCGCACATATTTAGTACAAAAATACAAAATTTAAAAACAAAATATATATTAAATCAGTTTTAATGCTCACTTCATTTCACAGGCTATTTATTTACAGTTATACACAGAATAGATCGTCTTCATCGTCATGTGACGATACACCATGTTATCACTACTTGGTTCAACTACCGAATCATTCCCGGTAGTCGTATTAAGGTCTGGTATCTTAAGCATTTGCAGTACTTCTTTTGGAATTGTTTTCATTGTCCTTTTGTTTAGTTTTCCTAAGCTGGAGATAACTGGATCCGACGAAATCTCACTCAGAAAATTGATGACGGGCTGCTGAACTTGTATTAAGGACTCAGCAGTGTGATCTAGCAATTCTTGTAATTTCACTTCCGCCGAAGATTCCATAACCGTTATGAATTCACTTAAAGGGTAACATTTTTTTTCTTTGCTCCTTGTACAATTGTATAGCAAGGGAATACCTCTTTATTCTTTTCCATTCTTAAATTGTATTGGTAATGACTAAACTTAGCATCTACAATCAAAGTGAGTGCTTCATCATCACTCAATACCTTTTTGTTTTGGATTTTATCGGTAAAAGCTTTTCTTTACTTCTTTGCTCCGATCGGCGTACTTAATGTGACTTCTTTGGCTACAGTCGATGCTATTGCTTAACCTGCCGACCGGAAATTCATGTGGGTAGCAAAGGCTAACTCAGTACTAGATGTTTTAGATCGCAATATCAAAATTTTTTGATATTGCGATTGATTTTGATTTTGTGACGACTTATCAAATGACAGCGTGGGCTGACCACTTTTTGTTTTTACTATTTCCGGTAAAGATTTTTTAATTTTTTCCTTGTATGGCCTTTTAAGGCATCCTTTATTTTTTAATATTAAGGTCTCATAGTTTCTGCGACACTTCAACCTTCTGGTTTTCAATTTACAACCGAATACAGCTGTTACATTAAAAAGTTAATTTTGATTCTGAAAAAATTAAGTATTTAAGAGATGTTTTTCCAGAATTTTTACTTTTTCATCAAATTTCTTAACGCCAGAGTTCTTCATAATTAAATGTAACTCAAATCTAATAATCAAATCTCGTACGAATCACTTCAGAAATTGTATCCAAAACAAAACCCACTGATTATAAGACTAGAACCGTTTTTTTTTTAAACTTACAGTCCTCGCTTTCAGGTATGAAGAAAATGGTGAATGAAGGCAATTTTTTACAATTTTGTCTAGTAGCTAAGACAATAAAGTATACAAAACAAATTATAATATGACAGAATCTAGTGGAACTTTTCACTGTGTGCCTCAACGTTTAAGGGGGGGGGGGGTAAGGTTTTAAAGGCGAAAAAAGGCATATTTTCATGATTTTTTTTGAGAAATGAATAATGTTGGCTTATTTCTTTTATTTACACGTTGTAGTATGACATCTGAAGTATCTTTGAAAAAAAATTTAATTAAAAATATTAATAAATAAGTCCGTGAGAGCGAATCTCCGGAGGCGCCTCGAAAAAAAGGTGTAATGCGGTGAACATCATCTCATTAACGGATCATTTAAAACAAAAAAAATTGAAATGGATTTAAAAGATAATATGTTTTCCCAGGTAGTGATGAAGAATTTATTTTTTATTTTATTTTTTCTTTTGCAGCATGTTGAAGTCAAAAATGCGGTTTTTGCTAAAATTTTCGGTGAATTTGTTATTATAAAGTGGAAAAAATGGTAAAAATAAACGAAAACTCTTTGTTGAAAAATCGGTGAAGTTTAAACCGAACTCTTCCGTCAGCATTGCGATAAAGGCGACACGCTTCGGGGGAATCATGAAATATTTAATGTACTTCAAAATAAGCATACTTCTTTTATTGTAAAAAATACTTGACTTTCTGAATTTCTGCCAACGCGATCCATTGAGCCACCCCATTGTGCGTCATAAGAAAAATAACAATGTTACCATATTCTTGTACTTAAGATGTTTTTTACGTACCTTTGTTTTTTCCTTTCCCAAGCACGAGCCTGTTTTCTTTATTTAATCGTTTGTTTAATTTTCTCACAAAATAGAAATTCGTATTTTCCCCCCGAAATGCATCCATTTTAGCTTAATTCGTGTTATGAGAATTAGAGCTGTGGACGAAACATTTGCTTTGAATCTGCCGGCTGAACTTTACAGATTTTAAACACTGAGTTCTGTGTGTTTTCTCTAATAATAAAAGTCAACTGCATTATCTTTTAGCTTAAGGGGGAGGTCTGGTCGACTTTTCTGATCGACTTTTTTTGTTTCCTATAAAACTTTCTTCACATGTGGAGAATATATTCCCAAGGTTGTAGAATCAAATGCGACCTTTAAGGGTCTACTATTCGTATTTCGACCGATTTCTTACATATCTCTCTTAAACATTTGAAGTTTTTAAGCTTAAAAAAAATATATGTTATTTTTGAAGATAATATCTAGATACATTCCACGCCGAAACGCAAATTATATGAAATTCCCTCGATAGAAAAAATCGCAAAGTATGCTCCGAAAATTATTTTAAACAAGTCTATTTCTTTTATTTTACAAGTTATATTTGTGAAAAAATTCACAATGTTTCTTTGAACGATACTTAAGATACGTTCCACGAGATTTTTGCTCTATTTTAAACGAGTCATGTTTTATTAAGCTTTTTCGCAATTTTCGCTGCTATTCTACGACTAACCATATTAGCGCGCTCTGTCCAACACTCGTAATTACATATCTCTCCATCTTCTTCTTTTTCAGCGCTGTGTTCACGAATAGTAGACCCTTAAATGTAGTGAGGAGCAGTGCGCGCCAAGCAAGTAGACCGGAAAACGGAGCGGCCCGGTTACAAGCGAAAACTTTAAACGCGTTTTTCTCAAACCCACGTTATTTAGGTTGGCTGAAATCGCAGCTCATCGAGATTTCATCCGATTCACTTCATTCAAGGTTAAAATTAAAGAAAATATTTTTTTTTGCTGATGAACCTCGAATTACGAAAAATTATTATTTTACGAAAAAGTTATTGCAAAATTAAGGCCGATTTTTTTCGTAATTTTCGTTTTGTATCCGCCATTTCTGCAATCAACATTTTTTCGCAAGCAGGTTCGTGCGCATGTGACATTTATACTATAAGAATTTTTTTTTTAATTTCATGTTTCAGATAACGTCCAAGGACTCTAGCATTCCAGCCGATTTGGTCAGACCCTCCGCTTGCGGCCGCATGTATATACAGATATTCAATTCAAATTTTCAGTAGTGTTTTTTCTTGTGTACCATGTGACAAAAGTTTCGTGAACAAAAATAAATTAAAACTTAAAAAAAAAAACGCATTGGAAAAACACTCGGCTGGACCACTCTCCCCTTAAGGCCCAACAATTCTAAATGATATAGTTCTCAAAGGCGCGATCAGATATTGTATGTGGTGTATGCCTGCAAGAATTTCAAAAAGTAATCTCACTTCCAATATGAGTGGCCAGCTTATTGATAATATTTTGTGACGTTAATTAAGAGAATTGTCATCCGATGTTGTTCAGGGGATATATCTTTCTATTTGAAATCCAGATTAATATTTGGAGTTAATCAGAATCCGTATTTAGCCCAAGACCCAACTTTAAAGTATTTTTTTTTGCGTTCCTTTTTTTTCAGGGCTTCTAGTTCTAGTTAAATTATTTCCTAAATTTCTGAACAAGTCGTGCATTTATATAAAGGAGTGTGTGTGTGGCGGGCGTGTGTAATTTTGAACACTTTGCCTTCAAAATAAGAGGAAGGTCACTGTCTACATGAAATTTCTAAAACCTCTGCATTGAGCCTGGGCAACGCCGGGGACTTGAGGTAGGCATGAATAAATAAATAAATGTACGTAATGTTTGTTACAACGTTCCAAAGAAATCAAGTTTTAATTCAAGAATACAAACTAGTAGATTTGATTACAATCGGTTAGTGTTTTTTTCTAGGTTCTTCCAATTTCTCCTTTTGTCTTTTTTATTTTCCAGAATTTATTTTGTAAATCGCCTCTCACATACAGGTAATTAAAGAGACCCTCGCTTATGTAGTGGTGTACCGAATGGATCAAAAATATTTTTATGTGATTTTTTATCTTAGCACCACATGAATCAAATCCTTTCCACCCAGATCTTTTGCAAAACCTTTATGAAAATATAATGTAAAATGTTCGTAACAGAAGAGGTATAAAAGTCTGAAGAACTTACATATCTCTTTATCTATTCTCGCCTAGTTTTCAGGGACGTAAGACGTGATGGTGGGATGAATCAATAAAGATTCTCGAGCATATTTTGACTGGCCTCTGCAACCACAGCGGTATAGTGGCCATCTAGCGAATTATTATCTAACCACAAAAGTTTCCTTTTCCTTCCGTTACATAAATTTTTCCCCGAGGTTAAGTGTAAGCCATTCCAATGTACCAACTACAAATACTTTTAGATCCCAGTGTTCTTTGTGGGAGAAAATCCGGATTAACTTCCTAAGGTTAGTTTTTATTTCTGAATATGGACTATATGGAGGTCTTTCTGAATGGATAAGACAAAAGCTTTTCATTTGTTAGATACAGGGGGCAGAAGCTCAAGCTGGAGCTAGACGGCGAGGAAGAAGGGTGAAGGATTGGAGTGTTGTGTGTGCTTCAGACAGCTCAAGATTCTTCAGTTGATTACTTGTATTTCGGCTGACTGTAATTGTCATTAACTGTACAAATGTTCTTGAGAGTTCAAATATCAGGATCTGTTTCACCATCGCTTATCGGATAACGGCCTTCGAAGGACAAACTACCTCCATAATTCCTGTCAAGGTACCTTCCGCGCAGGAGATGAAAATCGGGGCGGCATCTGTAAATTATAACCCAGAAATGTAAAAAATACTTTCTGCTGCCTAATGAACGATTTTCTTAATGTTTCCAACGTCTTTTGAAAACTGTTTTATTTTCCTGGACAATCTTTATATTCCGGCGTTCTCTTTTATCCCGTTTATTTTTAATTAGAGTTTGCTCCCCTGCGAATTTCACCTTAAGTTTAAGCAATAAACCATTTTTATAGACCAGACACACAACGCTCCCGCAATATTATTTGTTTTTAATTAAGTTTAAGAAATTAATTATTTATTCATACCGACCCATGTAGAAAGTTTAGGAGTTAAATTTTATGAGTTTTGGCAATTTATTAGAAGTGGTTGTGTTAAAGAATAATAATTATTTTGGCACCTCTTATGTGGTTTAGATTATAAACTTAGGTAAAGCATTCCGTGTACTTTCTTTTGAAATATGTTTAAATAATATAAAACTTTAACCTATTTTATATTATTTTTTTATGATTCAAAATTGAGTAGGCACCTATATTTTGAAACATTAAATCAAATTTGGCTATTCAACAAGTTTACATCTTTTTACTAAAGCAAGGATCGATCACAATTTCACGCCTGTTTTTATTGTACCTCCTTCAATGGATTTCAATCGGCCATTCCGTTGACGTGAACGGATGCAACGATAATATTGTTTCTGTTAGATTATTATATGAAATACACATAATGTGTGGGCAATCCAATTGGGACTTGTGTGGGTATTTCAAAATGATCGGATTTCTGTATGGTTTACTAAGTATTCTTGCTTTCTATCTCTTTGGCACTACCTACAAACAACGGATTTATGTGTGGTTTACTAAGTATTCTTGCTTTCTCTCTTTGGCAGAAGTGAGTTCTACCTACAAACATCAAATAATGGAATGACCCGAGGGATCTTAATTATTTAATAGTATTAATAAATTGATATTAATCACATTCATTGAAAAAAATGTTGCTTTCCAATTCCCGCAAATACGTAACTATTAAATAGTTCATTTAAACCTATAGTGAAGTTTTTTTTATTAAAAATAAATATTTTTATCTTTAATAAAAACACTTTCATTTTTGGAGCTCATTTTAAAAAAATGGGTCGTATCAATGAGTCCGACGTTGGCTTCTGTGTCTAGAAAACTGGGTTGAACAAGCAAAGACAGATTTAGTTGGAATTGCTGACAACATACTCGATACAAGAGAAAATGCCACTTTTATTATGGACTTTTTTTGTTATGATGCACATTAATATTTTATTGCCATTTAGTTGCAAATTATTCGCTACGTAAGTATATGAGATTATCGTGATATGACTAGAATAAACAAATGAACAAAAACACCCAGCTTCGAAATAGTAAGTAAGATATTTAAATAGATATTTAGTAATAAACCGAAACGCAAATACAAGCATGAAAGTTATAAAAATATTGGGCACAAAACTGATGGAAAGAATATCAGAAACATTTTCTTATTATTCTATCTTTTCTGACCAATAATAAATACAAAGTAATGCAAAAAAAAAATTTGTTTTCGTTAACGTTAACATAGTTTTGCCGAAATCAATCAACCAAAATAAAAATTATCCACGGCGCCGTGTCCCCCAAACAAGTTGTATAAACATACCGTTTTAAAAATGCTCTACATAAATCTTTGTTAAGATTTTTTACTAAAATATAATTGTAACGCATTACTAAAATATATTTTGTAACGCATCCAGGAAAATCTCCCTTCTTCAAATACTATTTCTTCGCGATATTTTATGGAACCTTTCTGCAAAAATCTGAATGCACTATCGAAATTGATTAAATAGGTTCTTCAATATGGGTGAAATGTTTTGGTCCTAATAAGTGCGTAGGCCCGAAGCCCTAAGCGATGGGAGTTGGTCGAAATAACGATTCCGCCATTAAAACTCCTACCCACAAAGCAGCCTACTTTAGTGGATATGCGGGGGTTGTGTAACGTGCAATGCTATTCATTGCTACCATAACTTCGACTTGGTTTCCTGAAACATCTCCCGAGAATGCCCTGTGCTATTTAAGGCTTGAAACACAATTTAATAAGTGTTCCGACAAGGTGAAGAAGAGCGTGACAGTGACAACAAAAGAAATATCAGCCCTCGGATTTACGCTCGAATGAAAGAAAGACCAAATCTTTTAAAGGAAAAAGTATTTCAACACAAAAATCCAAATCTCTTCTCCGAATACTTAACAACGCGCAACGGTAACGACAGACCATTATTTCCATACAATATACTCGCCTCTCAATTAGCGTGCTTAATGTGACTGGGCTTTATATTTCGTAGTACAGATTCTGCTCAAAGGTAGCTATGCGAGGAGGGAAAAGCTGCCGGGGTGTTTGAAAGCATGAAAAAGCAGACAGGAAAATTTAAAAAAAACTTGCTCCAATGGAATCGCAAATATTGTTCGGATTTTCGTAGTAATTAAAGAAAGCCGGTTCCCTTGAGTAATTTGTTATGGTGATTTGGAAATTTATTTCGCATTAAGTGGCCATTGTTTCAGCCAGCTCTCTCACCATCAAACCCTTACAATTCTCCTTCGAAGTTCATTTATTATTGCGGAATGAACTCCAAAAAGCTTTAACCGAGAATTCCCGTTTTATTAATTCCCTATTTTACAGCTTTCCCAAGTTGTTGCCGAGTTAAGCTCGAAGAGTGAATTGATCAGCTTAGTTCAATTCATTCACGTAATTTTGATAAATATGGTCCACCGCTTTTAGGTGGAATTTTATCCAGTTGTTCGGGATCATTATTTCCCATTTCATCTCCGATTCCAAACTTCTTTCCTTTATAACTTATGAGAAACCTCGGGCGGTGGATCAAAGTTTGACCACTGTTTCCAGTTGTTTTGAAGAAGCCGTAAATAAATCCTGCGATTTACAAAGCAGCCACTTACGTGAGATTCTAATGCGACATGTGGCTATGTACGCGGCTGTAGTATAAAGCAACGTGTTGGAATAACGTGTGTAATATTTTATGTTTTGCAATATTTTAATATGTTTTGCATATTTTCTCTTTCTTCTGTAATTTATATTAAAAGTATTCTTTAATTATCGTTTCCCATGTTAAAATTTGTAGGCTTGTGGTTTGCAGTTCAATTAGCTCTCTGCTCTCGTTAAAGTCGTCTAGTTGAAGCACACAATTTGAACATCTGAAGCAATGATATAGTCTTAAACTCGTTTGAACAAGCGTAGCTTATTAGTCTGGTTACAATATCTCGTTTAAGAGCGATACGATGGTAATCCAACGTTAGTTAATTACAGGGTCCGTCTAGACGCGTGACGTCATAGTTACTCTTCGAGTGTTGGCGCCCATCCCGATGAGTGGCAGTTTTCAATTTGCCGGTATTTCCTTCACTTGTGCGGAGTGAAACTGCTTGTGAAATTAGACAATTAGTGTGCAGTCGGCTGCCTGCAGTGCCTTCCTCCTGTGATCCGCACTAATAACAGTGCGGGAATCCCCTTGTTTGCTTTCCCGGGCCAAGAATCACTTTACTTTTCGAGGACTTCGTTTTTGTTGAACGCCCCCTGCCTTACGGAAATGTCGCGTTGCACGTCGCGTCGCCCGAAAATAGAATTTTACGTATACCCCTAAGTATTTAGGGGTCCATTCACTTTGGTATTGTACCGCCCGCATCGTGCTTACGCTGCTTACTGGTAAAGTGGTGACTTTATTTTTGCTCAACACGTGGCAGTTAAAGAAATAGTAGTTTTCTTTGATATTTCCGCGCGCAAAATCTTTAATCGCGTGTATTAATGACGACTTTTGCTCAGTTACATTTCGTATGTTAAACATGTCAAGCATCTGATCCAGCGCGCATTCGTTCTATAAGGATCGTCAGTTCACTATAAATTTTAAGCTAATCACAGACAACGTTTAAATAATTCATAAATATTGTATTAGTTACCATTTATTATTTGTGTTATTTTTGGTGAAATTCATGCTTCTTCTCCTCCCTTAAGTTTAAGTTCTCAGTAGAATATTATAACATTGATGAGTATTGTTCCTTCTTTCAGCACGAATAATTTCTTACAAAAAATTATTGTAGGATTTTTAGGAAAGCAGATTTCTTTTTTTCAATATTCATCTCTGACATGTCGGCTTCACCACCAGCCAAATCCTTGCAACTGTCAGTACTCACTTAAAATTTTGCAAATACTCTGAACTTAAAACCTCCCGCAGACGGTTTTCACTTGAAAATATTGAATTGTCTTAAATTTTTTTTAAGGCGCCTAAAATTCCTTCCACGTGGATTACGTAGCATAATTAAATTACTGCCTAATCGCATCGGTGGCTTTTCCTAGTTTTCAGAAGATGGCGTTTATTAATTATTAACCTCATTTCAATTTAACACCTACAACGGTTCGGGTCTGGGATAATCAATGTTTTGTAGACCTTTCTGTTTTTTAAGAATAATAGGTAATTTTCTGTGATGGGTTCGGGCCGAGGCTAACAGGGTTTATCATTTTTTCTTTGCTGTCAATTTATACCGAATGATTTTCAATAAACCGTCGTAAAACTTTTGACGTCTCTCCAGTGGTTCTCTTTCTTTTCCAAAACAACCTCTTATTTATATAAACGAGCAATTATATTGGCTGGAACAAAATGACTTCTATGGAAAGGTGTTAAGGTTTATTTATTTTAATTAAATGTTTATAAGTGTTATTTTGTCTTGCCGGTGACCGGAAAACTCAGAATGAAACCAACAGAACCACTCAGAAAAGTAATTAAAAGTGATGAAAAAAAATATTAAAATTGGTTAAATAGATTATGTTAGGTTAGGGTTATGAGCTATTTTAAGATTATTTTTTCATAGCTTTTAATGACTTTTCAGAGATGTGTTGAGTTAGCTTTATTCTCAGTTGGCATGGAACCGTCTTGTTAGGTCGATATTAGTTCCTGGCTAGGCAGATTGCCTATTCTGCCTGAAAATAAATTTGTTTTTAATAAAACTATCTACAAAGTGTTTACTATGTGTATCTTTAGTAGATAACCATGAATAATTTTAAGTTATTATTTAGCGGTTTTTCGGACTCCCCTCTCCAAGCCAATCAACTATTTAGTTTTTATTGGGCCGACGCCTTCGACCAAGTATATCAAGACATGCCCTGTGAAATTAAAAATGACGCCAGAAACCAAATAAAACTGGCTCAAGGCCCATTTATGAAAAAGTGCGAGCATTGTTTCGTACTATTTGGATCGCATAGTGCTTTGTGTTTTACCTTTTATTGGTCCACACTAAAACTAATTGCTGTCCCAGCCGTCCTGACGGAATTAATTTTTTCAAACACAAAAATATCCTACTTCCGAATATTGTACAAGGTACAGTCCGCGGACTTTATTTTGGATAATGTAACCAGCTATCTGAATACATAAAAAAAATTATGCCTTACCGATAGCTTTAAGGCAGCGTTTTAATAAATGTAATAATATTGACGTATTATTTTTTTGGCAAGCAAAGTTTCTGACGTCACTTAATCACCCAAATGCTTGTGACGTCACCACACACCGATACTAACACATAGACGAAAGGCTGGCATCACGAAATGGCAGTGGTTTTTAAACTTTTTAAAAACGCGACCCGGTTTGTATAAAACGGAAAACTTTAAAATACATTAAACGCAGATCTTAACAAAAAACCGCTGCACTATTCTTCAATTAAGGTCAAAAGTTAACCTATCTTAAGCCATAGCATTCCGAATTTCTACCGTTTTACAACATATTTCTCTAAAACACTTAAAGTTTTTAAGTTTCTAAAAAAATATATGTTGTTTTTGACGATAATATCTATACATTTGCCACGCCGAAACGGTAATTGAATGAAATTCTTCCGATAGAAGAAAATCGTATATTTCGAAAATTATTAAAAGCACTTTATTTTTGTTACATTACAAGTTATATATATGAAAAAAATCATAATTCATTTTTTTCTTTAAAGCTATGACATTTCCCGCGAGATTTTGGTTCTATTTTAAAATAGTTTAAAGGAGTCATGTTTAATAAACACTTTCACAATTTTCGCTTAAATATTATCGTTTTCGCGCTCCCTCTAACATTCGTATTTACATATCTCACCTTCCTCTTCTTTTTGAGCGCTTACTAACGGGCTTTAATTAACTACGAATTTCTGTCATTTTTTTAATTATTACCTATACACAAAAAAAACTTAATGATTGAGCAGCTGATTCAAAACTTTTAAGAAAGATTATAGTTTTCGGCTAAGACATTTTGCAAAACAGAACAGAAGCCTTTGAATATTTTTTAGCGCAATTTTTTTGATATTTTTTGTAGTCAAAAGTCCGGAAAGCAGTAAAAGGGCTTGCGGGCTGCTGGTTGTTCATCACTGTGTTAATGATAAGCGACCAACCTGGGCAGCCCACGGTGCGTGGGCGGTAAAAGGGTCAATTTTTCGTAATTATTTTCAAGCAAACGATGAATGGATTTTTTTTTATTTAAAATTCATGATCAATATATACATATACGGGACTGTGTACAAGTTTTTGTACACGAATCTAAAGTATGGTTAATCTAAAGAGTGTACACCGCTTTCAACAGGACACTTCGACGTAATTGCTGCTTGGTGGTTGACAACGAGCCATACGGTTCATCAAAAAAATAAAATTAAAAAATTATCAGACGCATCCGCCGCCAAGACCCGGACAAACCTCAATCCATGAACCCGGGCACCCCTGCATAGTCACCAAACGTAGCGAACCACTTGGGGTGACCTATGGCAAAGGCTTTGGTTATCCAATAAATGGTTCCCGAGGCGGCGGTACCCATACTCGCCTCCGAAATTGAATCGCTTGTCATAATAAAGTAAAAAAATATTTTTGTCTAATTAAATTTATGAATGTCTCGCGATCCCCATTTTGAAAACCATTTATATACAACACAGCTTGTCGAAACATCACGCATGCAACACGTGTTCACCTTTTGAAGTGTTAGTTCGACAAATCACACAATGTAATTAAACGGTGCTCAGTTTTATATTGCCGAGAATTCGCATGCAAGACGGCGGAATTCGAAGGAGAGTTGTATTGCGAAATTACTGATACTTGGGGTTATTTTTTTCTGATTTTTACTATGATACGGCTTGTCTAGGGTATACTAGGTCAATGGCCGACGCACTATGGAATGGCCCGGAACAAGACCTCTCATAAATCGAAAAAAGTGTTTTTTTTTTCGATATACCTATATAATTGTATTAATATATAGGTATATCTGATATACCTATACAAGATATACCTATATAAATAATTGTTTAATTTTTATCCGTTGTAAAATTTTTTTTTTTGTCTTTTGTATACTTAAAATAAAATCAAAGTACGGGTTCAGCCTGAGATATTTAATTGAATCAGTGAAATATTTCGTGGTACAAATTTAGCATTTGAGCTAGTTTATATATTGAATTTTATATATTACCGCAAAGGTTTTTTTTTAGCTTTAATAATGTGTATTTTTAATATTTTATTTTTAAATAATAGTGATTTTTAAGCCCCTTTAAGCAAATAATACCGAAACCAAATTTTGATGTACAGATAAACTTCCAATTAGTAGCAGGGTTTGGCTCTGTGGATATTACAACATCATTATATAATATAAAACTTTTTTAATACGTTTTTTAATAAGTTTGCGCAATTTGCGCAAGATTTTTTGCGCAACAGCGTCAAAAATCGGTTTTGACGCAGCTCTTTTTTATCAGAAAATTTGCTTGTCGCAAGGATAAATTGTTTTTGAAATGACGTGTTTAATATCAAAATATTCATAATTCGATAAATAAATATATTAAATATAAATATTGTTTAGTTTTTAATCAGCACACCAAATTAAATTTTTTTACGATAAGAAACAAAGAAGTTACAGATTTATGAAACGATTTTGAGCATTTGTAACCACCGGAACAAGACCGTCTCATAAATCGAAAGACTGTATTTTTTTCATATATATACCTATGGCGGTTTTAATAAGATAAATAATCGATTAATTTTAAATTCTTGAAAAAATCATTTTTTTGTCTTTTGTATATTTAAAATTAAGTCAAAGTACGGGTTCGGGCTGAGACATTTCATTGAATCAAAATTTGGAATGTTTCGTGGTAAAAATTTAAAGCATTCGAACTACTTTTTATATAGTTTATTATATGTCACCGAAAAGTTTGTTCTTTAAGCTTTAACAATATGTATTTGAAATATTTTAGTTTTAAATAATAATGATTTATAAGCCCCCTTTAAGCAAATAATGGTGAAACCAAATTTTGACAAAGTTTAGGTAAACTCTCATCTAGTAGCAGGGTTTGGCCCTGTGGGTGTTAAAACATCATTATATAATATAAAACTTTCTTTAATACGTTCATGAAAAAAAGTTGCGGATTTTTGGCGCAACAGCGTCAACAATCGGTTTTGGCGCTGCTCTTTTTTATCAAAAAATTACCTTGTCGCATTTCTAAAAAAAAGATAAATTGTTTTTGAAAAGACATGTTTAATATCAACAAAATAATAATTCACTTAATAAAAATATGAAACATAAAGATTGTTTAGTTTTTAATCAGCACACCAAATTTGTTTTTTTTATAAGAAACAAAGAAGTTACAGATTTATGAGACGATAATGAGCATTTGCAACCACTGTGCGAGGTACGGCGTTTGTACAACCACTGTGTTTGTACGGCGTATTGTTGCTCCTAAGGACGAGAGCCTTGACTTCTTGAATTATATTTACGATCAACTTTATTAAGTTTTTCTATTTTATTATTATTTATTGTTATTCTAGATTATGTTAGTATTAGATTACTGTATATGTGGAAAATAACCTTTTTATATAACCTTTTGGTTTTATCGAGCATAAAGTATGTTGAAATTTTTGTTAGCTCATTTACTAAAAAACCTGTACGCGTTGTGAATTATGGGTTTCTGGGCCTCCACAGGCGGATCTAAAATTGTTCTTCTTGACGCTCTCCAGCCAATACAACCATTCGTTAACAGGGGTTTGTACAGTCGGGAATATATTTTCTTGGATCTTTGTTGTCTAATTATGCTTCTTAATTAAAAAAAAATATGTGAAACAATTTTCTTACCCTTGTTGAAACGTTGTCGATGTTATATATCCACTTAAAATGATTGTCTATAATAAGATGATTAATGTTTCGAAGCTTCTCAGTTGCAGTTAGAATCATTATATAGGATTTCCAATTAATCTTATGTGTTTTTATTGTGTTTGATTTACAGGGTTTCCCCTTTACAGTTGAGGTGAATCTAATGTTTTAGTTTTTGATATATTTAATGTTCGTAGATTTTTACCAAGCCACTGTTTTATCGTATTAATTCCACTCCACCAATGATCTCCATCTAGCATACCCACCGTATCGTCTGCGAACGTAATAATTTTTTCCGCCTACTGATAGCTCGCATATCTCAATAATGTTAATTATAAAAACAAAAGAGGTCCCAGTGTGTTTCCTTGTGGTACACCAAAGTTGAGGTCTAGCCTTTACTGTTGAGTAACTCTCTTTGTCCATTAGGGCAGACTTACACTACAAACCAATATTTGGTAATCTTTTGAGGAGTAATTTATGAGAAAATATATCAAAAGCCTTGGCTAAGTTATTTTTTGTTATTTATTTATTGATTTTTTTTTTTTTTAACAATAATATTTACATTTATAATATTATTACCTTGGTTTATATAATAATTAATTTTATCATTCTACTACTCCATAAGTCTAAGAATAGTACGCTGTTTTTTGTTCCACCATCTATATTTATAGAAAATTTTATGTAAGATGCGCTAAAGCGTCGTTCTCTCTCCCCGGCCGGAAGCCGAACTGATTTTTGTTTAAAATTTTTCGGCTCTCTACATAATTACTTAATCTTTTTTAAAGATTTTTTCTAAAACTTTTGAGATAATTTCCATTTGGTTTTTGGGTCCACTTTTGTAGATTGGTACTATTATAAAAAAAAATTAAGATGGTCGATGAAAACCCCTGAAGAAAAACTTTTATTGAAAATGTACGATGAAGTGGATGCGATATTATGTGTAATGATTTTTAATACGAGTATGTGTGAAGACTATTAGGACCTTTGCAATGTGTAGTTTGAGACTGTCAATAATTTTTAAAACCTCTTCATTTGTAGGAGGGAATTTAAATGAAAAAATTGTTTGTTGTGGTTCTACTGCAGATGCCAATGAATCTTCAGTTTCCTTGGTGACAATTAGGATATTTTGTGCAAGCATAGGACCCAACCGTCGCGTCGTAAAATACTGGTTAGTTTGGCAAGCAATTATGCCCAAATCAGTGGTGGCTGTTTGTTTGGGGATTTACTTCTCGTCTTTTGATTATTCATTTAAATGGTTCGTAGAATTTGTAATTATTTATTTCATTAAATCATTTTTTCTTGTTTATTAATAATAAGTAAAATAATTTATAAATTCGTTTGACCAAACCTCACGTCTAATATTATATAGTTCACATTTCTGTTACGACGTCATACGCCTATTTTTGCTCCACAAACAAATCATCTTATTTTTATCGGATACAATTGTTTGGGATTTGTGTTAAAGCGTGCTCCACCGCGGGGTTGCTGAATTCGGACTCATCAATCATCCCTCCCCCCTTCACCTCCCCTCCCTGGCGTTTGTCATTGGAGTAGCTGTTGTTTACTTTGGCACTTTTCCTTTGTAATTTGTTTTTAAATATCCGCATTTATCAGCGCTTTGAATGCGCGGCCATGGAGGGTTACGTGCCACCAATCAGTATAATTCCCATACGGACTAAAGACAGGAGCATTTCGCTTATTTTCCGGTCCCTATACAAGCTACCATTTTTTTAAATTTTAATTTGAAGATTTTACAAAAAAAAATCAATCGAAGAACTTGGTTATAATTCGACAACATTGAAATAGCAAATCTGTCTTCCTAAAGTGTTAACATTTTCCAAACGATTTCCATGTTTTAATTTCTAATTTGATGACCTCTCTGGCCGAGTGGGTAAGTTTCTCGAATTATAATACAAAAGTCGCGGGTTTTAATTCTCCTCGGGACTCATGTGTCGGGTACTCTCATAAAAAAGGCTAAATACTCGCAATGAACTTATTTATTCTGTCGGTTTTTCATGGTAACCGGAAAGTGTTTTAAGTGTTTTTTTTTTTTTTTTTTCTGTTTTATTTTACAATTCATAAATCTTTGATTGAATCTAAGAACACATAACATTCCATCCTATCAATTAGGGCGCTAGTATGTTTCACTATTATGATATTATGTGTTACTTACTATTTCAAACTAATTATTGCGAATTCATCATGTTACAATTATTCTAGCACGAACCCAAATTTGCTGGTTTTTGGTGTTCAATATCAGAGAACGTCATGTTGTCAAAGGATTTAGGGAAAGGATGGAGAAAAGTATTCGAGGAATTTGAGAATACTTTGTACAACCTACGCATTATTCTGTATTCCTGTATATTCACGTTCCAACTAAGTTTACTTTCATTTCTATTACAATGTTTTTTTATGATTAAATTAAATGGTTTTAACGTTTTTCATTCAAATGATTTTATCCGATTTTCCATTCGAGCAATAATTCAAAATGACCAATGACCCGACGAACAATTGATTGTTGGTACCACCAGCATACTCGTACTAGGTATTCATAATTCTGTAGCCTTTACTTTTTTTTCATAAGTTAAATATGTACATAATAATCACTTTTAGTAAATTCATTATAATTTTCATTTTGGTACCATAATTATTGTCAACTCTTTGACCTAAGATAGGTTGCTTGAAATTTTTTTAACTATGTTTAGTTACCATATCTGAATAGCTTGTCCCTCGCACTTTGTTCTTCACTTCATTTCTCTTTCCTATTTTTTACACCGCATAAAATTTCCCAATACCATTGATGTCATAGTTCCACTGGCTCTGTACAGTCAGGACTCTTGTGCGTGCTTCACTTTAAAAAAATATTTTTATTTTTTGTAAGCTCTTTCTTTATCTTTATACATATCAACCCCTAATGTTTCTCCACCCTTTTTTATTTATTCACCTGTAAGTAACGCACGGCGTGACAGGTATATTAATCGTGACCTTTCCGTGTCGTGGTACATACTATTGCTGCCGCGATACAAAACGCGTATTTAAGTGGCCTTTTTAATATTTGCTTTCGAGCTTGATCATTTGCTTTTGACGTCAAATGAGAAACCAATACGTTTTATGACTTTCAAAAAACCGTTCGTCTGAAGCCTATCATTGTGTTTCTAGCCATCAAACGCTAAAACGTAAGTCAATATGCAATATATTTATTCTCACATAGCCAAATATTTAAATTACTTCCTTGCCTACCAGGTCGTGCCCTAGAGTAGATTTCAATTTATGTTTTTTTTCTTCTTGAGCGATAAAAAAATATGATTTTTTTATGACAAATTTACAGACGTGGAAACTGTATTCCCATTCGTTTGGGGTTAGGATGTTTCTAGGCAGAAATTGTGAGGCGGGTTAAGGAAGGGGCTGTAAGGAGAGCTTTGTTAATGTGGACCTTGAGGAGGTCAGGATTCAACAAAGGATGAAAGACGGAAGCCGGTAGATGCGTTGGCAATATGGCACTTGTACACTGTCTTATTTTTCAAACCTCCTTAAATAGTTGATAATGAAAATGACGTTGCAAGCAGAAAATATATTGTATTATCTTCGGGAAGCCAATTGACATTCTCGGTTCGCTTCTTCAAACGGTCAAATTTTTGTGCTTTATGATTAAGATTATTGTTATTTTCCGTGATTCTTTGTATATAATGTAAACTGATTCAGACTTGGCTCCAAAGTTTCTTTTTTAAAGTAACTCTATTTAAAACTATCCGCATTCGGAACACTTGTTTATTCCCCTAGTTCCCTGCTTATCTTTTGCCGCAAGACTTGGTCCATTATTCTCTTGTAGTGGCGACCAATAGATCTTTTCATTTATTACTTTCTAAAACGCTATACAGAATCCTCGCCCCCTTCTCCTGAACCAAATACAAAGCTGCCTCCCCAACGACGCAACGTTGTATAAACTTTTTAAAGATTATTTACAAACATCTTTGTTCGTTACTGTAAAGATCAAATCGTCTACAAAGCATTTTATTCAAGAATAATTATTTTAAATTTGCTTAGATAGTAGAGTAAGACGTAGCGTTATTATTACACGGGAACAGCCCATTTCATAACGTTATTTTTATTAAAAATGGGCATCGATTTTTTCAACTCAAACCCTATTTTTCCGAGGGCTTTGTCTATCCCATGTCTATTTATTGTTGCCCAATCTTACAGTCAATTATTTTGTAGTGTCATTAATAACTTGGTAGGTGTCAATAATATCTTTCGTAATGTAATTACTGCCTAATGATTGATTGGTTTATTATTTGGTCCTTTGACAAGTGATACAAGTTATATATTCTTAAATATATTCTTTTGAATATATTCTACTGATATATATTCTCTTGAAAACTGATTAAGTCACCAAAGTGATGAAAATAAGCTACCTAAAAACTTGACCTAGTTATCCTATTTTATTTTTTCATCACTTTTCAAGTCCGGTTACAGATTACGAGTATTTAAACTTTCAAAATGTCCAAAGATATCCTATTTTCTTTATTCATCGCATATCTTATTTTGGTTTATTAATCTTTTTTTCTGTTATTTATTAAATTATGCCTTCGTCGACGTTATGATATCGTTTAGTTCCCATATTTATTACTTTATTTTCGTTAACCACCATGAAGACAGCACGTTCCTAGTTTAATGGTCCCTTATTCTTTAAATATAATAATAAAGTTGTCATTTTTACATAGACATTTAGGTGACAGTTCAGCAGGGACGAAGTTAATTTTCAACCAACTTTATTTCTTAAAATAAGACTTGGCATAAAACAATGAAGGTACCATTTAATAGTCCCTTGATTGTTTCAATGCTGTACAAAAGCCTTAATCGCGAAAAACATCATCCCAACGAAAACGTGAATGATATGATCGTTTAGAACCTGCGCGAGGTGACCTTATAAAGTGGTGGTCAGGTATACTATACACCTCTAACTTTTTTCCACCTCAAATAAAACTCGCGCATTATTTTCCTTCAATGGGGCTAATATACCTGCTGCCTACGGACGCTTATGCGAGCTTTCGAGTTGATTTTTTGTTATTGCTTTTTTCATTTTTGCTTTAGAAAACCATCCCAGGGATGCTTTTGCCTAAAAGAACTTTCGCATTCATATTACTCTACTATTATGGTCACGTAAAATATATCAATAAATGTATTAAACCGAAGTCAATTTCCAGCTTTTTTCCCTATAAGATAAAATAGCTGTTACGAGAAAAAATTTCACATTAACAGCATGTATATATATATAAACATCAAAATATGCTTGCTTGGGCATATATACATATATGACTTATGAGTTATCATGTTTTGCTATATTAAGCATAGGAAATGTTTGAATTTTTCAAAATACCTTCTTTCCATCCTCGCGAAGGCTTCTGGATTATTACAACCACATGACAATAGACCTGAAAAGTTTTTTTAATCATTACAAAAACTCTTACGAATCTTTCAATAATGTCGCAATTAATGTCGAATGTTAAATCAAAATTCGATTTTCGAAACTCTTTAAATCTATGAATTTATTTATATAATTAAATGAAGACACTGAGCGAAACTCAATCGAAAATCTGGAAACAGAAAAATCAGAAAAATATATTTGCACCTCTGGGACTCGAACCCAGGACCTCTCTGCTTTCCGGGCGAGTGCTCTTGACCACTGAGTTAAGGTGTCGATTGGTCAAGAGCACTCGCCAGAGAGCAAGAGCACTCGCATGAGCAAGAGCACTCGCAAGATACACCCCCGGAAAGCAGAGAGGTCCTGGGTTCGAGTCCCAGAGATGCAAATATCTTTTTCTGATTTTTCTGTTTCCAGATTTTCGATTGAGTTTCGGTCATAGTTTCTTCATTTAATTAAATATTACAATTTGAGGTTTTAGTCATAAAGTTGAATAAAAAAATAATAAGAATTTAGTTATATTTAGTGCTTACTATAGTACTTACCTATGCTACTAGCTAAAATCGAATACATTGAATCTAATCAAATTATATTTATTTTATATAGACACCTATGTTAGGTACCAAATTTGATTGATTGTTCTTATAATATACAAAAATGAATGTTTGTAATCAAAAATTTGTAAAAAAAATTGCAATAGAGGGCATGCGAGCTGTTTGAAAATCTGAATGTACCGGGACTGAGTATATTGAATGCGGGAGAGAGGAGGGGATCGTAAGAGGGAAATTCGCTGGAGAGGGGAATGGGAAGGCGGGGAAGGTGGAGGGGAACTCGTGAGGGGAAGGGGACAAGGGTGGGGAAGGGGAGGCGGAAGGGGAACGGGACGAATGGGAAAAGACACGCAAGGAGGAACAATTTCTTTATTAGTGGCATTGCAACGCACGCCGGGAACTCGCTAGTAATAAACTCGCTAGTAATTGTAATAAATAAAGTAATATTAGAAAAGTGCCGTGTTGTGCTACCCACATCTGCCCTGATGATGGATACTGTAACGCTGTCCGAAATGTTGGCTAAAGAAGGAGGTAGCGCAACATCGCATAACACCCCAAAAATAAACAATAAATACGTTTGGCCATTCGCTCTCACAACTTTGGCCTTATTTTCATTACTTTTACAGTGTTTATATTTCCCTTACATTATTAACGTGTGCTCCCTTTTTTACAAACATATTTAAATCAATTTCCCCGTGTTCCCATGGCTCGTCAGTGTTCCCTATTACGTTTTCTTCACGCACCTGTACTAAAATAAAAATAATTGAACCCTTGAATATTTCCTTTTGAACATAAACAACTTATTTGCCAGGTAAAAGGTAAAATACCCGTTTGTCTGTAAACAACCACCCTCTGTAATTACGAAAGAATACACAGTTGCCTTTATGACTTTAAATATCAATTAACGGATAAATATGTGTACGCATACATAGGAACACGAACACTTTTTTTGGATTCTAATGATCTATATCACGAACATTGAATGTATTAAATATAATAAATATACAATATACTTAGTTGTTTTTTTTTTTATATGAATACGCTTTTAATATTCAGATTATGGTAGGTGAAGAAGGTATTTTTAAGGTAAGAACCCTAGTTGTTCGTTACATTTGTGACTTAGCAAGGGTGAGGTTTGTCTAGGATATTTTGGGAGGCGGGTATGAGTACCATTTACAGGATAACCAACATCCCTGCCGTAAGTCACCCCAAGTGGTTCGCTACGTTTGGTGACTTAGCGAGGGTGCCCGGGTTCAGGGGGTGATATTTTTCTAGAATGCGTCTTCCCAACTACGTGGCGAGATGTGCGTAGCGGGCCGGAACGGAGAGACTGGTTGAGGGATATCTTTTGACCTCTCCAGTTGGGCTTTCTCGGAACATCGCTTTTCACCGCAGTAGGAGGAATGGGTTCATACCTCCGTCACTCCTAGATACACTGACCCCCAGATTCCTATCCACCCCTCACCTGTTTCCTACCTAGAACTTCCCATTCTTCCTTTCCCTAAAAAAATCCTCCACACAGCATTCTCAAAGATTATGTAGGCCCCATGGGAAATTGTTTTCCTCAAGGCCCCCTATGTAGAGCTAATGAAAAAAAAGTTACCTGTCCTTTCCTATTTTCCTTTATTTGCGTTTATACTTTAACTTTTTTCGGCGATTTATCATATTTTGACTTTTCAATTTTACGACCCAGTTAGCCTGGAGTTAAGGGCCTTCACTTTTGGATTATTAATCACTTGTTTCAGTTCCGTTCAGAATAGTTTTGTTTTCCAAGTCCAGAGCTCGCACACACACTTGTGTATTCTGTGGCAGAAGGGTGTTAGTGAGTACAAACATTTATAACAATAATTCAACCTTAATCTTTGTTAATACTTTCGTATTCTTTCCGTGTTTCGCCCTTTCTTGGATGAGTTGTTCCTCCGTGGCGTATTAGACTTCCAGTCTGAAACATTCGATAAACGAATGTGTCTCATAAAAGGGCTTTTCGTTTTGAGAAGGGTAGACTGCCCCATTATACGGAAGCTAATGAAGAGCTGGATCTGGTTTTGAAGATAAAACGATTGATATTTTTATATGAAAGGCAGTCCTTTATGCGCAGGCTTATGGTGCTCCCCTAATCACTGTCCGTGTTTTGTGGTCGCTTTAAAACATACCATTGAAAATCTAGATAGAGACTCCTTTATTAAAATGTCACCATTGTGGTTTCAAATTAATTTTCCTAGTCTTTTAAGAGAAAATTGGTTTATTTTTATTGTTTATTACTAACCTTAATTGATCCCATTTTAAATGTGGATTTTAGTTTTGTAGTGTTTTATTATTCTTTAAAATTGTCAATTTTGTAAATGTCGTTTTTTTTTAAATTTTTTATCTAGGTTTCGTCCTTCAAAGTTTTTTTTCCGTTGATTCAAAATGGGGAGAAAACGAAGGCTTATTATTATTATTTATTTACAATAACCAACTTTCTTTATAACTATTTAATTATATTACTCATAAGTGCAAACATAGTTGGTTATTTTCATTTAATTTAAAATGACGCCGCAAAATAATTTTACATTTATTGAAGAAGCTATTATTATTATATTTGAATGTTGTTCATGTTAATATAAGTTCAAATTTGTTTTATTCATACGTAAATTAACAGTAAATTACTTTGACATGAAATTGCCTATTGTTCATATTGCTTTACTTTATATGTATGTTCTAGATCGTATTATTCGCTTTCAAAGCTTTTGTTCGAACATCACTCATATTCATAAGGTACACAAGTTAACGTTTTGAACGCTTTTGCTCACAGAATTAAAAATTTCTTTCATAATACGTTCCGAAAGCTTGTCAGCGAATATAATGGGAAAATTTCTAAATCGTATTTTTCAGAACAATTCTTCGTATGGAGAATATTGGCTTTTGCTGTATATTTTTAATCAAACTGAATGCTTGTTTTAATACCCATTTATTGGATCATTTATCAACATCTTAACATTTTCGCTTAAACATCTTTATATGTTAAAATTAATGTTTCTTTGTTTGCCCCTTACGCATTCCTTAATCATCCAATTGCGATGTGCGCGTGCCCGCGATTCTATACATAATAGTGAGCTCTGGCGTTATGAAATTGTTTCCTACACTATTCATCCGATTGCGATAAAACTTTGGTGAGCTGTTGTTCGCGTGCCCGCGAAGGTTTCGATATATTTACTGGTGAGTTCTGGCGTTTTTAAATTTGTATAAAAAAATTGCAATAGATGGCGCGCGAGTTGTTTGAATGAGTGTATATCATATAGTTTAACGGCAGGAACGGAAGAAAGGGTAAGTCCAAGTGGAACTTTACTAGGGATAGTCTCTATTCAGACACTGAGTTGAAAAAGTTATTATTACCTATATGGAAATTATAATCCGAAAATTATAAAACAACACTTCTGTTTATGTTGCTTAATATGTTAGGTACAAGCTTCGCAGTGTTCCTTTACATACCACTTCAGATTCGATAGATTTTTCTTTTGTTTTTAATAAGTTTATTTAATAAATTTATTAACTCCTCTCTCCTCGGGCTAATTTGTTCGCTTTTCGGAACAAAGGTCTCATATAAATCATTTTGTCTTCTTTACTATCGTGGTTAGAAATACGATCTATCTGAAATATGATCTTAGAAAGAGAAAACCCCACTTTGTATTCAAATCTAAAAGTTAACCACAAAATAATTAAAATATACACCTTTACAAAACCAAAGGTTCCGACCGCAATTTGAAAAAAGTTTACGAAACTTTGGGAATTTTATTAATTATTTTTTCATGAAATGACAGAAAAGTGAGTTGTCATTAACATTTAAAATACATTTGCCTAATAAAATAGGTGTGTTTTAATTTTTTTGTATCAGTAATATTTTAGTTAGAAAAAGCTGTTTTTAATTTTTTTGTGTTTGCGTGAAATTTTTTTGTATTTAAAAAATTATATGCTTATTTTGAATTATACAATTTGAAAACGTATTTCAACTCCTTTCAAAAACAGTTTTTAGTTTTCCGGTGCGTTCAGAAATATTCCGTTTATTTGGATTTTATTGTAAAGCGGAAATTTATTTTCAAACAGTTATTTACGACTATTTATAAATACGTTTTAATATTAGCGCGCTCCCTCTAGAATTCGTATTTACATATCTCCCTTTCAAACGCCTTCAGTGATCTTCTTTTTGAACGCTTATAACGGAGCCCAAGAATCATGGGAGCCCTCATTATAAGTCAAATAGATAGAAAATGGCCTTCAAATAGAATTCCATCGCGAATTAATAGTTAAAAATAATAGTGAGCGGTATTTGTAATTTCGTTTTCCGTTCTGTGATAAATCCTCAACACATTTCATGTGTCCACTGCCAGGTACGTATTGTTGCATGTTTTCCTAGTGCGGAGAATTTATCCCGAACTCTTTGAAAGCTACCAACCATAACAATTTTGTAATAAACCAAGCAAAGCGAAATCCATTCTTCATAAAGTCATTAATAATCCTCTTTTGTTAAAGGTCTACGGTCCACCCAATCTAATTTTTCCCTTTTCATTTTGGTTTTACGCGAGGTTACTCTTGTCCAAACTTAATTACCACGTCGAAAAACACAAGTAAATTTCGAACTGAATCAATAGTCAGTTTGTTTGAAGCTTTTTGTAGTTCAGCTGTCCGGTCAGATTCAAAATATTCTAACGAATTCCTGAAATAAACAGCGGGTTGCATTTTGTATCGAATTGACAATGGCGCTACGAAAACAGTGTCCGGCCAACTCGGAATTTCCAGTTTCGAGGCTGCGCAGCGCTGGAAAACGGTGATGCAACTTTCCGGGTGTTTGCTGTTGCAAAAAAGGATTCATGTAATACATTTATCAGGAGGTATCGTTCATTTACTTTGATTACTATTTACGTTGTATTATTTAAATACGTGTTTTCATGTGTATCGTTCATTTACTTCGTATACAATATGTATTTTCTATTTACATTGTATTATTTAAATATGTGTTTTCATGTGATGTTTTAGAATTAGAATCAGTGTTTGGAAGCGGGTATAGGTACCTTCGCCCCGGGAATCGTTTATTAGTTAACCAACTTCTATTCCGTAAGTCACCCGGAAGTGGTTCGCTACTTTTGGGGACATAGCAGGGGTGCCCGGGTTCTTGGGGTGAGATCTGTCTAGGTCGGCGGCGGAGCGTTTGCCCACCTACTGCGTGGCGGCCGGATCGGAAGAGACTTGTTGAGTTGACCTTTTAAAATCTCCAGCCGGACTCTTGACCTATCAATTTGCACCATAGTGGGAGGGATGGACGTCCGTCACTCCTGGATACATTGACCCCCAAGTCCCTACCTACCTCTCATACCTTTTTCCTTTCCAGAACTCACTCACCTTCCTTTCTCTAAAAATACCCTCCACAAAGTATCTCCAAAGATGACATAATACATAAAAATAATTTACCATAAATATGAGGAACATTGGAAATGTCTAATCTCTCTCTCCGAAGGCGCTCCAGCCCATATCAAGTATTGGCCTCCTGCAACATTCGCCTCCAACTGAGCCTCGTTGACTTTCAGTTTGTTACCTGGAGAAGCTGTGCTGTATCCCCCCTTAGCTCGTTTTTCTACCTCAGTCGTTTTTTCACCATAATTCTGTTTGTCCGGTATTCTCTGTACATGCCCAGCTCATCTCAACCTGATGAGTCTCATGTGGGCTGAGATGCTAGGGGCCTGATATATATCATACAGTTCTTTGTTGTGCCGGATGCGCCACTGTTCCCCCTCTTTAACGCGTCCACATATCCTTCTCAGCACTTTTCTTTCAAATTCAGCATTTCAGCCATCTTTACCGTCCGAGTCAGCGAATACAGTTCTAACAGCAAATTTCTAATGTGGTTATAAAATAAGTAAGATAATTATTTAAACTTCAGAAGTTTTCTAATTATTACAGGATATAAACTTATTTTCCAAACAATGAAGCAATAAAATTAAGAATATCTGTAACTAACGTAATAAAAATAGCCCCCACAAAGTACCCTTTTTAGGGTGAATCGCCTATTTAAAACAAACAAAAGCCCTTTTTGTAGGTCAGTTTTAAAAATTATGAACTGATGAAAAAAAAAAAATAATATTACAGATTGTAATGGTTTATAATATTTCTTCGGATCATAAATTAATTGCCAAAATACATTTATACAATACGTAAGTTTAATAAATTGACAAAAATTTTTACAAAAGTTTCCTCAGTGAGTACTTGTATCATGGATAAGTGATTCGTTATTTTGTGTTAAAATTGTATCACATATTTTCCAAGTATATACATATTTTCCAAATTTTGTATTCTGCGTAGCGGTGTCTTCCTTGTGATTTGTGTTTTTTATTCGTACTGAAAACGCTTCTTAGGGATTTCTCGAATCCGCGCATGCGCATCTTAATCAAAGTATTATTTTCACGGGGACATATTATTCAAGGATCCCCTAAAGCATGAGTCGGCAACCTTTTGTTGTGAAAGGGCCAAATATTTTATACGGGCATTACTGCGGGCCGCACTTGGGTCATATGTAATTACAGTATACCTGTTCCAATTTGTAAGACGGATATGGGTACCGCCGCCCGGGAACCATTTATTGGATAACCAACAACTCTGCCATAGATCACCCCGAGTGGTTAGCAAGGGTGCCCGGGTTCTTTGGGTGAGGTTTGTCCGGGCCTTGGCGGCGGATGCGTCTACCCACCAGCTGCGATCGGGAGTTAATGGTTGAGGGAATTCCTTTTACTTCTCTAACCGTACCCTCTCGGACCATCGCCTTGCACCGCAGTGGGAGGGATGGATTCATACGTCCGTCACTCCTGGACACACCGACCCCCAGAATCCTAATAGTGTGTCTAAATGTGAATCCGATAACCGAGAACATTGCTTATTCTATAATTCATAATTGAAAAAGTTTGCGTTATTGAATAGTATTTATCAAACATAGTAATTTTTTTGCTGAGCAAACCTTTTTAACTCTTTTTTATCAAGTTTTCAGAAGGCAAATTTATATGCAAATCTATTGCAAACCGCTTGGTACATTATCAATATCCATTGCAAAGGGATTTTAAAAAATCTCCATCTTGCGTGAGATCTTTTGAAATCAGTAAACCGGTTTTCAAACTCAATTTGAAGTTGTATCGCTATCCTTCGCTCCCTTTCTCGCTCCCTTTCTCGCTCTCTTTCACTACGTTGTGTATTATGTCATCCGTCACACGCGTTGTGGCGAGAATCTTGCGGGCCGCACCAAGACGCCTCGCGGGCCGCAGGTTGCCGACCCATGCCCTAAAGGATAAACGGGCGTTTGTTTTTGTTCAAATTGAAAGGTGTGAACTACGCACGGACCGGGGTTTGCGTTAGAAGTATTATAGTCGTATGTTATTTGTTACTAAAATATTGGTCGGTTTATTTGTATAACGCCGTTCTCGTGGAAAATATACCTCAAAGGCGGTCTTAACCAAAGTTGGTTAGATTTAATTTGTTATTTTTTATTAATATTTATATTTATATATGTACCTTTTGATATTTCTGGTAAGGTGTGTGACGCGTGACTTAACGGGTGTAGGTCATTATCACACTTTTTTTAATATTAAATTCTTAATTATTTTTCTCTGACCATTCTGCTATATCATCAAGATCAGCTTTCGTCTGTAAGCGGTCTTGATAAGAGATTATTTCCATATTTTAGCCTTCTTTTCCAATTACCCACCTCAATTTTCGATGTACTTATTGATTTTTCTGAGAACGTGTATTATATTTTACTCTCATGTGGAAATTAATCCAAATTAATTTGCTTTCTGGAAGCTTTGAAATAAAATGAATTTCTTCTTGAAATTTATTGTATTCCGTGGGAAGTTCGAACTCTCAACCCACGGTTTAAGTCAATTTATAAACAATTCGCTTCAATTTCGCCTTTCCAAGAAAGGGGGTATTTACAGCCGATATTCAATTGTTATCGATACCAGCCGATTTCGCTTCACTTGTTCTTTAATTTGAGATCTCTCCTCTTTCTTCTTCCACCTCTCTCTTCTCTTTCTACTACATTCCGGCTGTAATCAAATTTGATTATACGGAGTATTTGAATGATACCGTTATAAGATTGAAATATCTGCTCTCTATGCTTTGTTCTTGGTGCTTTGATTTGCGATTGAGCGATCATAGCTTCAATTCTATTTAAATTAGTGTTCAACATAACCCCTACGATATATTGGTGTTTGTAACCATTATTTACGCTCGATGAACCCTATAGATTGATTTATTATGTTTATGTTTAGTTGCGTATTAAGATAACCACTTTTGCCCTGGCTAAATTCAGTTGAAAACATTTTTCTCATTGCCTTTTCATATTCTGAGCTAATCCAGACGTTTTCACCGTGAATTTTTCATTATCGTATAAAATAAACCCTTTTCAACGTCTTAAAATTCCTCGCCTGTGAATTCTCATTGAAGGAAACCTTCCCCGTATGAGGCTATTTTTATGTGAAAGCAACGCACGAAGGAAATTCTCGTGGAATTTATTTGATAATGTTTTTGAACACACATTCATTATAATTTCATATTTCGTGTCTTTGTTTTATGATTCATAAATTTTAACTTTTAATGAAAAGTTAGAAACACAATGGGACATGTGAACCGTTACAAATGTCATGTTTTTCCTAGGTTCCTTATTTCGTAACCTTTTCGTTTGTTTAATATTTGAATGTTTCACGATCTTCTTTTGTGTTTTATTTAAATAAATAACATTCACGATGGAGTTGTGCTTCCATAACGTTAATTTAACATTTTTGTCAAAAATTGTTTTAATTTTTTAATCACAAATTAAATCATTTCTGATTTTGGTCGTTAAGCCATTAAAAAAAGTTTGGATCAACGGGTAAACCGATAATAACAGCTGAGTACCTATGAACTGTACATGGAAGCATTGGATTTGAAGGTTGGTTGCAAAGTTGGTGCGGTATTTGTAATCACACCCTTGCGGTTTGAGAGCGCCCTTTTAATAGCAGTGAGGTGAAATATTTGCTAAATATTTTGTTTACGGCACCGCACGTTGAGCTATGTAATTATTTCGTGTGTTCATGTCAAACATACGGAGGCCATTCACGAAGTTTGTATTTTGGCAATGCATACTTTTGGGCTGTTTTTGTTGTAATGGAGTAGTTCTTCGAGTTGATAAATATTAGTTGAGCGATGAATTCCCTTTTTAAGGGTTCAAACACTTTTATCTCCTGTTTTCGTGAATGTTTAGGGTGCTGTTTGTAAGGAATTTTGGTCGAACCAGCAAACGAACACCGAATCAAGCTATAAACCTAATGGTGGGCTGTAATCGTATTTTTGCATGAAAACCAATTAAATCGTGAAAGGTTCTATTGCAAATCAATCGAGTTGTGTTTACACACAAAATATCGGGGCTTTTCTGCGTCATTTCCCGCTCTGCAAATAACATTACGGCACAATACAATATTGGCTGTCGTTACTCACGAAATGATGTAAACAGTCAGGCTGACATGTTGGGCAAGCAATGAATCAACTGTATGTCCGCGCTTTTCAATTGCTTCCCCCGACCCAGCCTCGGCCTGTTTGACAAAAGAACCCTACGGGGGTTTACGTTGTTTTATCGCCGGCCCGCAATAATGCTTTGTTATTTTACTATTTTTCCGGTATAACTCCCGGTCCGAAAGTTTCGTTGGTTGTATATGTGTAGGCACTTGCCAGCAGGTTCCACTTGGCCGTAGAGACTCAATGGCTTAGGCTCTAGGCCATTCCACCGATTCAAGTCGCTATTTTTACTGGAGGTCGATCTACGGCTGTTGAAGTAATATTCAATCTTTCTCAGCGCTCTTGAGCTTATTTTTCAAATCGTCCAATTATTATTATTATTAGTATTTCTTGAATTGCACTACGAACTGGTTGGGCTTAGCAGTTGAATTACCATTTAATAATTCTAGAACCGTTCTGCAAAATGCGTTTTAAAACTTGGCAGTTGAAGTATTATTCAATATTTCTGGAATCGAGTTGTATATTTCTGCGAATTGTGTTGTGAAGCTTGGCGGTTAAAGAATAATTCATTTTTGAACTGTGTTTTAAAACTTGGCGGTTGAGGTATTATTAATTTTCTTCTGGAATCGCACTGCGTTCTGTGTTATGAAACTTTGCTGTTGAAGTATTATTCAATCTTTCTGGAATCGCACTGCGAACTGTGTTTTAAAACTTGGCGGTTGAGGTATTATTAATTTTTTTCTGGAATCGCACTGCGTTCTTGTTATGAAACTTTGCTGTTGAAGTATTATTCAATATTTCTGGAATCGCACTGCAAACTGTGTTGTAAAACTTGGAGCTTTGTTATCAATGTGATATCGCGATTCAATCCTGCGACAATATTTGGATTAACAATTGTTGCTTTCTGTTTATTCTTCATTTAGCCAACGTATACGCTTATTATCTACAATATTTTGCTAAGCAGCCTCACAATATTTACCCAGCTCACTTAGCTTTTATTTGGCATCATTAAAATCCGCGCTTTTCCCACTTATTTCAAAAGCACTGATATAAATTAAACAGTAGACGAAATCTCCCTCCGGTGTTTCATTTCCGGTGCCCAAGAGTGGCAGAACGGTTTAGGGACACAAAGCAAAGGTATGCAGGTGATAGGGAAGAAAGGTAAGGCTGTTGAGCACGTACAAAATCGGATGATATTTCCTCCGTGTGAAATGGTATTTTAAAACCTTTTTTTCGGCTAATGAATAAGTAGCCCTTAGTTTCCCGTTACCATTGCCGTAAATATTTTCGATGTCTATTCCGTTTAAAGTTCATAATTTTTTGACTTTTCTTTATCGCTACTTGTATCATCATTTGAACTTCATGAATATATTTTATTTTTTCTTCTTAAATCTGCTCTATCGCACATAGGCTTCGTGACCTTTTTCGTGCAAAACTTAATTTTGTATCTATGGCCAAAATACCCATCCAAACATTATTATTATTTTAATCAAAATGTATGGCAAACATCTATTACTGGTATGTGCTATTTATTTATTCGTGTTTAAAGTTTAAAAAGTAGGCCATTAAAGAAAGCAATTTTTCATGATTTTAGAGGCATTTTTGGCAATGATTTGTGAGTTAATGATACTTATAAAAAAATTTGCTTATAAAGAAATATGATTAAATGTATAATAAAATATTTAAATTATTTTAAAAAAGCAATTTGATGGGCGTAACTTTAAAATACAAAGGGCCGATTTACGTTGGAGTACAAATTTGTCGTTTATGAGAATTTAAATTTCTACCCAAGAAAAAGATTTTTTGTCATTTTTTTATTATTTTTCATTATATTAACAGAGTAAAGGGCTAGATTATTTTTTCATAAATTATAATTAACTAACAAAAAAATTCCAAAGTTGCCGCTAAAATCATGAAAAATTGAATGCTAAAATGGCTTATTTTATAATTTAAGACATTAATAATTAAAGTAGCATATATTCCTACTAGACATTTGCTATATCTTTTGTTTGAAAAAATAATTATTCGATTTGGTTAGGATTTCGGCTCAAATCCAAAATTAAGTTTTGTATAAAAAGGCAGCGCAACCGTTCCTCTTAAGTTGTACCACAAAACAATAAAACCTTCTTCTCTACGTGTACTAATATAAACGTATCAGAAACATGATACAGTAGTAAAGTACGTCTTGAATTGTTTGTATTATTCAGAAGGGTTTTTGATCCAATTATCCCAACTGTCTCCGGTGTACCGTCTGCGTTTGATGAGGCTTAGACCGATGACATTAGACAGAGCAACTCGCTATTATTATTATTAATATTTTATTTTATTATTTTCGACTAAGTTGTTTTTTTATTATTTTATATCAACACACATCGCAAATATCGAACTCGCTTTTATTATTATTAATCTTTTATTTAATTATTTATAATAATTCGACTAAGTTACTTTTTTTTTTTTTTTATCAACACACATCGCAAATATCGATCACCACTCACTCCGCCGCAAGTTGGCGAAGCTATTTTAATCACATTTGACAAGCATTTTTCGCTTCGCAAAAGAAAACATTATTTCCGTGGTGTTTGCCTTTATAAAACAAAATTTCACTAGAAAATTTGAACGGGGGTGATTTACGCGTAATGTGGGATACCATTAGCTCGTGGAAAATACACTTCCAAGGGTGGCGGGACATGCGATCTCTTTGTTTGACGCTACACACCTTTCAATTTGTGTACCAGCGGAAGATATGATACTTTTCTTGAAGACTCGTAAATAGAACTTTCGGGCTTGGGGAAAGTTTTTGACAAACAAAAACTCCGTTCGCGGTAACCATCCGTAATCAAAATTTGCATATTGTTTGAATTTTCCATTATATATTTGAATGACAATTTCAAGGCATCATAAAGCTCTTAATTTTTAATGAGGCAACAAGAGTAAACTTTCTCCAATATTTCTTGTTTATCCGTGAACAATATTATATTAAATTTTCATGTTAATTACTCTGGAGATTACCACTTTCCCTTGTTCTGAAGATTGTTGTTTTGATCCATTTTCGGTGTTTTTCCAACGGCAGCGGCCGGAAACTCGATAACTCAAATGAAACTTCACAATTTCATAGCCGTTCCACTTATTCCTTTTCACATTATTATATAACGCGAGTCTTCTGTTCACAAGTACATATAACCATACTTCAACTTCGTTGGAATGAAATCCTACTAAGCAGTTCGTACCCTTAATATCCAAAGTATCAAAGAAAGAAAAGTAGCGTGATTCAACCACTACGTAGGTACTTTCGACGAGTTTGTTTGACAACTTTTTGTTAGTTGGGTGCTATCACTTTAGAGCGCTGTCACGTTTGTAGACTAAATCTATTTAATTCGTATATTTTCCGAAGTATGATTTCCGTCAGCCTGTGACATGCGTTCCAATTTACTTCCTTTGACAGGTTTTATTCGTACAGTGGAGCTTTTTCCTTCAAAGTAATTCCTCGGAAATGTTTTCGGTTGTGTTCCCTTTTCCATCGAACCGAGGATTTTTTCCTTGTATTGCTAACATCTTAATGTTGTTTACTTAACTTAATACCCAAACCTAGCGGGTATACGTTGCTGAGATAATATAGACAGAGCCTTCGAAAGCAGCAAGCGTGTCCATTAAAAATGTCGATATTCCCATTTTGAAGTGTGTAGGTTCTCCTGTTTTGCTACGTGCTGCGTGAAAAGTTCTCCTTATCGAACAGGAAAATAATTGAGTCCTTGTAGTTTATGCTACCTCTTTATTCTGCCCCGGCCATAGGGTCTCGATTTTCAAAGGGTTTAATCGATTTGCTACTGCTGGCAGGTTTACTCAGCGCATTTCACCCACTATTTTTACCCTCTGTTCTCAATTTAAGTACAATTCTTTACGGCGTCATTTAGTGATAAATCTGCCTTAATGGTTGAAGTTTACAGCGGCGGCGGATGCAGTCGTTACTCATTTTAATATTTTAAATGCGGTGCCAAGAAAGCGTTATTCAAGATTAACCCTCGACTATCCTTTTCTTATAGCGCCGTCGTCTTACCTTCCCCGATTCACCGATGTATATACCCTATAAAGATAATTTATTGGATTGTTTACTCGTCGTATTATTTTTTGCTTTACTTAATAACAGTTTTATTACAAATTTGAGCCAGAAAATAAAACGAAACATATGTATTTTAATATATCATAAATAAGATAAGGCTGAAACTTTCCCGGTTAATCTTACAAATTATGTAAATTACCTACATTAGCTCCACACAGGAGGCCCTGAGGCAAACAATTTCTCTCAGGGCCTATGCCATTTCGGAATGCTATTTGGAAGGTTTTCGAGAAAATTTATGAAATGAGGTTCTGGTAAGGAAAATGGTATGAGGTATGGGCAGGAATCTGAGGTCTAGCCATTCGATAAAGAACTTCTTAATTTGTTATTCCATCTATCAAATCTGGGCATTTACGCTTCATTAAAATATTTATTGTGTGCCTAGAATGAAAAGTTAAGTTTTTGCAGGATTTTTTTTTGTGTAAGCACCAGTATTATACCCATACGTACTTGAGTTGAAAGCAAATATTTAATACTGACAACTTTTTGCAGTCGCTATTAAGTTTCAGTAAGTTATTCACCCCCGATGTTTTTAAGCTCTTCGTTCCAACTGCAAACTTTCCTTTGTATTAAATGCACAGAGTGTTGCCAATCCTTAATCAACACACGCCTCCTGGCGGCATGTATCGAAGGTGTGCCGATAAATTATATCAACCGAGCAGGGCCGGAAACGCAGCGGCTAATAAATTACGTTTCACAGGTAGCAACAGAAACGAAACGTCAAATAAATTGCTACGGGCCACGCGGGCAGAAAGTGTATTGGCAAGGGGTACGTGGCGCAGAGTGAAATAGGAATATTTATGCAGAAGTGGTGGGGAAATAGAAATGGTTGCACAAGAGAGACAGCAGACATTTATTCCGGATTTGCCGAACGCAAATACGACCGTCACGCCGATGCGACAGGAACGCGACAGCGACTGGTTCCGAACTCCGCATGGCCCGGAAAGGACTATGGGAATATTGTTCTGGTGGATTACGCATGGAACATGTATTGTATTGATTTTCAGCAAGTAACTTATTTTAAATAAAACAAGGTGAAAGTGATCTGTTTTATAATAATAGTAGGTACGTGAAATTCTTATGACTAGCGTTACAGGCCGGCTCCACTTTTTTGATTATTATAATATCCAACGAACTATTAAAATATATTACAACTTCATGGCTGACTTTGGAAACGTTTTAACGGACTGAAATAAAAACAAAAACTTGTAATGAAATAAAAGCTACACACATGAAAAATGAGTTGCGTTGATTTAGAAATTCAGACAGAAAAATGGTGCAAATTCCACAACGTCTCCGATTTCACTGTTCGAGAGTTTTTGCGGCTCTTAGAGTCTGGTATTGTAGTTAAGATCTATTGATCATGCTTAAAATCACGATACTTTGCTAGGTTTGTCAATGCTCGTTGTTTACCATAAACCAACTACATAAAGTAGTCCCGTTATTTATTCAATAAATCTTCCGAGTCTGTCTAAATAAAAAGTAAAAAATATATATTTGTTAGGTAACAGAACAATTCATCTCAAAGGGTATGTGCCTACGTACACATATTATTTCCAACTTATTTATTACAGCGTTCCTCGCAGATTCGTTCGGTGACGTCACCGTCCGGTGAGTGGGGCTGGGTGAATTGGGGAGAGAGCGGTTGATTTATGGTTCGGGCCCTGACGGTGAATGGGTCGACCCCGATTTGTATGCAGGGCGAGGACCCACAAGGGCACGCCACTGGTCAGGTTTTTCACGCTACGCGGTGCATTTTTTCAGCGATTTTTGAGAAGCGTAAAAATTATCATCTAGCTCATGGTTCAACTCAATTAATCTTTTTTTTCTCTGCCTACACTACTTATTGCGCGTTGGAGTAAGTGGTATGATTCGATGATTGAATTCAAAAATCGAGTTTCGATTGAAATAATCGTAATCGGGCTACACGTGCGTCTAGTTCTTATACGACGGGCTCATAGCTTTGCATTTTATCATCATTTACTTCCCGTTCGAAATGCTAGAACCAAAGGGCATACATACATAACCAAAAGCATCTCTTACTTATCCCTTTCGCTAAAACAACTTAGACCAAAGAAATTTTAGATACTTTGCATCAAAGCTATGCAATGCTCCTCCACTGGCCGTACCACTGAACACAACTTAAATAAATATAAATACAAATAAATCAGATATAAATCAGACATTCAGGTCTTGTATCATCAGCCAACACAGATCTGACATCAAATATTTTATCAAAACCATTTTATAAGTGTGCTTTTCCAAGGATGCTTAAAGCAAACACGATAATATAATATCGTATTTTTAGGTCCCTTACTAAACTGGAAAAAGAATATACGTACCTATTGAAACTACCCCTCTACTTGAAAATTATATCGTCTTTTATTTTAAACTTAACATTGAGTTGTTGTTATTTTTGTTATAAAGCTCCTCCGCTTATAAGTATGCATTTCCAATGGTACGATGCTGATTATTGCTTTTATTTTTAATATAATATTGTGTTGTTATTTGAATTTTTATTATAAACGGCTTACGTTATAAACTGCGCCAGCTCTCAACACAGGAATTTCTAGTGAGATCTGCTTAGAATATACAAGTGTAATCGAATTAATGAAGCTAAATAATAAAAAAATAATATCTCAAAAGGATGTCAATTTTATTGAACGATTTGGTTGAGTCACTGTATCCGATTCATTTACAGGATTTCAAGGTTATTTCCTTTGAGGTATGTTGATTCCTCCATTTCTATCAAATGCTACTATTTCTGCTATACGGTAAATATTTTGTTGATAATTCGATTTAATTTGTTATAGTTAGAAATCCCTGTAATGTTATTGTCTATATTAGGGAATTGAACAATGATTAACGCTTGGTAACAATAAAATTGATCAATAATGACAAAAACCATAACTGGCTAAGTACTGGCTGCATTAAAAATACAAATTAAGTTCCCGAACACTCTGTATGAATCATCTGGTGAGATCAAGCCTGAATCAAAATTATATTATATACCGTAACGGTTTCTAATTTATGTGTTTTCAATAAATAAAGGTACAACTACCACCCTTCTGCGAGCGCTAAAACTACCCACATTACACTACAAATTCATCATCGCCGTGAATCCAACATTCCCGGTGTAATATTTAACTTGTTTTTTTTTTTTTTAATTCTATCACGAGGGTTGTTAAAACGTAATTTTCGCAATGTAAACTAGTCATTTTTCGCTACTGCTAAAAGCTTTTCGGAAATAAGATTTATGAGCAGTTTTAATTTGATGTACATTATGTAATCGGCATTACATGAATTGTAAGTTTTAATTAATATAATTTTTGATAAAAATCTGCCATAAAGCAATTGTACGGATATTACATATATTTTTATATTCCTCGTGAGTTGACGTCTCTCATCTTTAAGCCCTACGAAAAAACCTGAATTTCGATAAATGCCATCCTTGAAAAAGTCTTCTTCTATGCTCTCTTATTAAAGATTGGCTATCATTGGGGCAAGCTTCACTCTGCGGACTGCAGTCCGAAACGAGGAACTGCACTCGCTCCAATCATGTAGGTGTAAAATACATTTTCATTTTGTTATTTTTTAATCCAGTACAGTTTTACACTCTTTGCCATTTGACGAAGTTCTAAATGGATTACCTAATCTATCCATGGTATTCTGAGAATGCGCCTATACATGTACACTTCAAAGGCTTCTATCCACGTTGTGGTTTAATCCGCTTATTCCTTTCGGTTTAATAAGTATTTACGTTTCAGAATTGAGAAAACATGAACTAGCCAAATGAACTTTGTTTGACCAATTATTCCTTATAATTCCCTTCACCCAAAAGCGGTTTATTACGTCGAAAAGTTAATAGGTCGGTGGAAATTTCACCTGCTTTTTAATGAAACGCCATCGATACAATAGGCGGTAACTGGCGCAATGCGAGCTCCCAGAACAAATGTTACACATTTGACATGTATTTAACCTGTCAATTCCTCGAGAGTTTCCGATCAATACGAACAAATGGCAGCCCAGGGCCGACGTCGGTTGGGCTGAGGAATGGGCGGGGGCGGGCGCCTCTTGGGCGGGCAGTCGCGCAGCGAGGGCGGATATCACTTTCAAAGGATTTAATTGGAGTCCCGTCTAGTTATGGTTGGTTCGGCGCATTTACAACAATAAGTAAGCAGCCGCCGATTGAATTGTTGGTATCGCACCTGGATTCAAATAAACTATTAGATATTTTTAAAATCAGCAGTAGGTACATTCTTTAGATTTACCGGCTTTTTATTTCACGTCGTATCGCAGCGTTTATCGTAATGTGATCTATTTATTTATGACTTTGGTTTCCTTATCGGTAGTGAAATAATTACTGCTTTTTATGAATTCATTCAATTATTGTATTAATTTCTTATTTATCAAGTTTGCAAAGTCTTATGCCATAATTTATGTTTCTTACGAATATTAAAGCAAATTTCCTCGGAGTTGTAATCTGTATCTATAACCGCTTGTTAAGAGGGTATAGATACAGATAACAACGAAGGGGGCAAGGGGGTATTCTAGTCTAGAAACATGAATTGTAGGTGTTTTTCCAGGTGCAATAAAAAAACAATAATATTTTTACCATCCATTACTTTACCAAATATTCATTAAACATTAAAGAATACAAAAAAAATCTAACGAAAAAAGTGTTGAAGGGGGGGGTCTCAAAAAAATGGCGCGCCCTGGTTGACACGATTGCAACCCTCCTAATAATAATAATAATAAATAAATAAAAAACAAATTAATTCTTAATCCAGACAAATGCTGCTATGGCCCGTACCTCGAAAAAGTAAAAAAAAAAAAATTTCGCAAAATGGCGGCTGTCCGAAATAAAAAGACATTTTTTTACCAGTTTTTTGATTTTTCGGAATTAAAAAGAAAGTAAAAATTGAAATTTTGTTATAATTCTGATAGGGGCGATAGAGTAATGTGTAGAGAAAGCTCACACCAAATTCCAAGCAAATTGGTTCCGTAGAACTTGAGATATCGTTGCAACAGTCTCTAAAAAAATAGTTTTGAGAAAAATGCGTTTAAAATTTTGTTCTATTTAGATTCTGGTTAGATTCCCTCTAAACCGCGACAGTAACATTTTTATAACTTTTTAAATAATACGAATTTCGAAAAATCCTTTTAATTAGATATTTTTGAATATTTAAACTTTGGAAATGTGAAGAATAAAAAAATTGTTTTTTTTTTCAAACTAGAATACTGCCTTAATTTGACGTATAGCTTCCTTTTTATTTTGCTTCAATTATAATTTCTTTTCAATTACTATTATTTTATTATTATTAAAAAAAATTAAGTTAAGTTAAAATTGGATTTACCTTTTTTTTCTTCAAAAGTAATATAATTTTAAACTACAAATAAGAGGTCATCAAGATATTCAATTATAATGTAAATATGAGTATACGTAATATTATAAACTAATTTTAAATATACAGGTGATTACAATTGACATTCATAATAATCTAAAACACTACTAAAATGCTTCATTGAATAACAACTATTGATTGATATAATCGCCTAATGTAAAGTATCTCTTCTTAGGAGCGATGTTTTCAGCATATATTCGATATTACTTGGTAACAGATTTTTATACTATTTGCTTGTGTTTGGTAGACGAGTGTTAATTATTGCAGCAATTCATAAATGGATTCTAATGGTGCTTAGAAATAATACCAATTTAAAAAAATCTTTACCTAATTATTATTTTTTTTTAAATTCAGGTGCCATTTGATTCGCTTTTTTTATGCATTCGCTTCTTATTAAATATAAAAGGTTATTTATTTGTAATTTTTGGAATGGACATGTCTTCATTTTGACTGAATCTTGTGTTTAACGTATGATATACTTTTTCTTTATATATGGAATCTGACGGCAGGTTTTGGCATACAACTTTAAACCATAATATCCAAATACACTAACTGACTCAAATAATAATTTTATATCTCGTCTTGGTGCCTAAATACTCTTTCTTACCGAAAATATTTTGAATTATTTGAATGCAACCTATGTAATAGATTGACCTATTTAATAATGCAAAATATTATTTGGTTAATATTTTAGAAGAAATTGTTACTTTTGTAAAATAAATGAGAAAGGATATTTTTAAGATTAATTTAACTACTCAGGCCTCGTTTTTCGTAAGGACCTATTTTTTCGGAAGGTCAAAATATTTCGGCTTTACAATAAAATCCAAATAAATTGATTTTTTCTAAACGCACCGTAAAACTAAAAACTGTTTTTAAAAGGTGATGAAATTCGCTTTCAAAATTTTATAATCCAAAATAATCATATAATTTTAAATATATAAATTTTGAATGCAAACATAAAAAAGATTTGCGAAACTAAACTTACTGATAACGAAAAAAAAACATATTTTTTATTGGGCAAATTTGTGCTCTTTCATTTATGGGTTGTGTAATTTTGTTTTTTTACCTTGTTAGTAGGTACAATTTACTGAAATAAACGCAAAGTTTTATGTAACACTCGGATTTTATTTTCAGCGAGAGCTGTTTTTTTTGTCAATGCAATTCTAATTTTAATTTGATTCAAGCAGTTTCGCGAGAAAATGGCGGGATTTTCCGGCACAATATATTTCACCTAAACTTTCAGTGTAATGAATTTTTTATTACGTCTTCTTTTGTGTTTGTTTTGCGGGAAAATTTTTCGTTTTTCATAGTGCCCGAGGAGCAGAAAAATTGTACTTTTTACTTAAACTTCCCTATCCCTTTTCTCTACGTTCCTTATATTGTTTCACACCTTATTCAGAAACTTGAAGCAATGCGGTGCAAAGTATGGCCGATGCTAGACGTTTATGGTTCATATTTTCTACTTTTAAATTGATAGGGTGAAACTGAACTGCAATAACCGCCTAGCACCCATGATAAACTAAATTAAAAACCTTCACATTGTTTTCTTAACAATATATATTTTGATTCGTTTTTTTTATTTGTTTCCTGTTTCGAGGCGGACGGTAGGTTGTTATAAGGGTGTTTACATCATGAGTTCTATTTCTTCATGTATGCTGATTTCCACAAAATAAAAAATAAATAAAATACAAAATAATGTCATTAATTTTTAAAAATGTGTTATTTACGATTTACTTGGATGATTTAAAAATAAATATGTTCTCACGAGATTTAAGAAATTATGTGAAACATTATGATGAGATGTGAAATTTGTGGAAATATACAAATATTTATTTAATTTCCTTGCAACGATGTGTACCTATGATTCCTGGTGTTAACTCGTATATATTTTTTTATCACTCTAAATGACTTATCTGAGATGGTTCTGAGTTGGTTTCATTCCGAGTCGTACGGTCACCAATTTTGATATCTGAAAAAAATGGCAGACCAGCGAATTTTATTTCCGGTTTTTATAGAAAATTTTCATCGTTCATAAAAAAAAAATAGAATGGGGTCCTTTACAAAAAAAATCCTTACGTGGTGCCATAGAGATTGGATTTTCAAACAGTTTAAGACTGGGTGCATGCAAATCGGATGTATATTTTTTTTTCAATATGTTATCAACCATGTTGAAACACAGAAAAACGCTTTTGCTAAAAGTTTTGCTAAAACATTTGGTGAGAGCATTTTTAACAAATGCATCTATCAGAAAATTAAATTTAAAAAAAAAATGACGAAAAAGTCAGACACTCTGTGGTGTTTTACGAAAAGAAACTGACCTTACGTGTAATATTGTATATTATGTTCACTCGATTAACATTGACTACTCTTCCATCCTTTTTCTTTGCCTTTTTGTTTTCTAATATTTCACATGTTATTCTATGTCAACCTTCACGCTGTAAGCGTCAGATTTTAATTTATTTTGCACTAAAAACATTATAATATCTTATAATTATTACTTTTTTTACATTAGCTCCACACAGGAGATCCTGAGGAAAATATTCTCTTCTTTGGGGGTGCTGTGTGGATGGTCTTTTTAGAGAAAGGAAGGAGAGGAAGTTCTGAGGAAGAAAAAAGATATGAGGGGTGGATAAGACGAATCTGCGGGTCAGTGTGTCCGGACGGACACACTGACCCGCAGATGGGCACGGAAGTGACGGACGTATGAATCTCTCCCTACAACTGCGGTGCAAGGCAATATTCCAAGAGGTTCCTGCTAGAGAGGTCAAAAGATCAACTAGTCTCTCCTGATCCGATCTACCATGCAGTAAGTAGGTGGGCAGAATCACCGCCGCCAAGATCCTGACAAACATACACCCGGGCGCCCCTGCTTAGTCAACAAACGTAGCGAACCACTTGGGGTGACCTACGGCAGAGGTGTTGGTTATCCAATAAATGGTTCTCGGGGCGGCGGTACCCATACACGCCTCCCAAATTGACTTTTCTATTTTGACACTGGAAATTCAATATATTATATTCCAGTAATATATTAAAACAGTTTATAACTTCTTCTACTTATTTTATTTGACTGTTTCGGTTTCAACCTATAAAGGACATCTTTAGACTGGTATAATGATTCCTAAATCAATGGTTTATAGACGCAGCATTGAGGGGAGGGGGGTTATTAAAATTATTTGTATTTTCCCATCGTCATAAACCACCGATCATGGAATAATTGTACCAGTCTGGAGATGGCCTTAATAAGCTGAAACCGGTAACGGTCAAATAAAATGAGTGGATAAAAGTTTAAAACTGTTTTTATAATATTATTATAATAATTGTTACACACGGTAGATTTAACGTACTATCCAGACATATTTCGACTTATATGTACCTATAATTTAATTATATATTTAACTGTTCCAGAAATTGATCTGATAACACTGCTGAAGGAAAAAAAGCACCTAGTGATCGCTATTTCGTTACGAATGAAGACCGATAGTATATATAACATATGAAGCACTTGTCCACAGCATCTTGGAACATAGCTTATATAACAAAACCATATCCTAGAAATAGAAAGGGTTCAAAAAAGGTTTATGCGTTACCTGTATATGAAGGAATATACTTTATACATACTACCCATTCCTGTATCCATCGTTGTTCTTATCAGGAATGCTCGATCTTAATTTTTAAGCTAATCTCCGGCATTATACTGAATCCGCCCATGTTGAAGGAGATTAACTTATATGTACCTAACGCGTACACTCGTGGGAGATCCCCCGACTTTTTTATGCTCCGAAAGCGAGAACTTCTGCCTATCAAAATGCGCCATTAAACAGAGCAATTCAACTGCTATATGAATCTGTATGAGCATCGACATCTTCAATGTCACCTACAAAGAGTTCAGTAACTATCTTCTGACATACGTCACAAAATAGTGAAGCTGCCCCTCTACTTTTTTCTTAAAATTTTGTAATCTTCTCCATAATATTCTGGTGTATAACTGTTTTATGGAGAACCTGATGATATAAATAAATATTTCTTACCAAAATTTTATTTTTGTTTGTAATCATGTTCATTAATTATTTTTTTATTTATTTATAAGTACTAATGATTTGACTTATTGATATTATTCGAAATGCATTAATTGAACTGATTTTGTTCTGCCTATTGTCTATCTGCCTTCATTTATTGAATGCGTATTAAATTGTAACCTGAACAGTGAGTGTTTAAATGCCGAACGTAAGTCACATAACTGCCCATTATCATTAAATTCTATGCTGTATCATTAAGTTCTTGCCGGTGTAGCTAATAATTATCCACCGTGATATGATATTGTTGTGTAGAATAACATTTTATTAGAGTCGCGTTAAGTTGGAATGTATGCTATAGTCACTTTATTCTTGCTATTTAACATTGTTTACTTAAAAAAGAAATTGTCTTTACGTATAATATTGTATATTATATTCGCTCCAATAACATTGACTAATCTTCCAACCTTTTCCTTCCCTACTTGTTTTCTATTATTTCACACGTTATCCTATTTTTCTACATTTTTACGTTGTAAGCATCAGATTTTAATTTGTTTTTCACTGTGTATCCGCATTCCCTAACACTGCAATGCACCCTTTATGTATTTCCACTCAACTTTTTAGGGGCACTTTTTTCAATCTATCAATATCATTCGGCGAGTTGCCGTTGTTCATCTAATATTTTGATCACAATCACGTGAAACCCAAACTGTGTTCACAATAACTCATTCCGGGTTCGAGTCACGCGCGGGGCTTACATAGTTTCCGATAATAGAGGGGGGAGGCTTGCGCGCAAAACATTTCCCACTGTGTCTCAGAATGGAAAATACGAAATTCCCATGGCCGGAAATAGCCCCGTTACAACCGCTCTACTCAAATTTTCAACGAATAAAATACACCCTTCTGTAAAAGAGAAATATCAAACGTTCTTTTTCCTTTTTTCTGCTAAGAAAATTGTCTTGCTTTGTGCTTCATACTTTCGCTTTATGATTTAAGTGTTTGAGCTATTGCACTCGAGCGCGTTAAACCGTTTCTCACGCTCAGAGTTTTGTTGTGAATAGAATATCTCGTCAATCAATTTGCGTCGTAGAATATCAAATCTTCCTTTTTTATGCACCCGCCTTATATATTTCTTCCTCATAAATCTCAAAGCCTTTTGAAAGCTTAATGTGAGATCAATGACTCTTTTCCCCGATATCAAAGGGTCGTAAAAAAATTCTAAACTACTTTTTCTTTCTTGGAATATACGAATACTCTCTTTACGGAACTGAGAAATGATTCGGTTCAGAATTCAACCAAAGCACCTATATCTTAAAAAGCAGCAATAACTCACAATCGAGCTCTGGTGTAACTAAATTGAAAATATAGTTCTTTCTCTCTGTAATTTCTAGATGAACTTTACAATATTCTGCTCGGAGCCTTATTTCAATCAAAAATGTATTGCTTTACTATAATTGGCTCGATTTTTTTTTTAGAACGCTCAAATTCGGTCGAAGCCCTGCTATGTGTATAAATAAATTCCAGTTTTATGTTAAGAAATTGTTATTAAGGTACTAACAAAACCACTCTCATTCAAAAATCTCAACATTTAATTTTTTTCTTCAAAATTCGCAAATTCACTTTGAAAAAAATTTAAAAAAAATAAAAAATAAAATATATATATATATATATATATAACTTTTAAAACTCAAATAAAAATTTGGATGCAAAACAGGGGAGACCAGAAATAGAAAACATACTGACACCAAATACAGACTGAAACAGAAATAACACAGCAGCACTGAAAAACCTGCATAATGTATTTTCCGTACAACTTACTTTTATTTATTTATTTATTTATTTCTATATATTACAGTATTTACCTATAGATCAATTTCGAAAACATTTTTACATAATATATTTTGTAATTTTATTATGTTGGGTGTAAGGTATTTATATATTATATTTATATTTTCCATAATGTATTTTCTATATAACTTCATATTATTCATGTAATAAAATTTTAATGTGTAAATGAAATCCTCAGCACAGGAGATACTAGTGAGGATATCATTATGCCCACATGTAACAATAAAGGAAAATAACAAAATATTTATGATTATTTTTAATTTTGGAGGAGGGAACGGGTACCGCTGCCCCGGGAACCATTTATTTGATAACGAACACCCCTGCCGTAGGTTACCCCAAGTAGTTCACTACGTTTGGCGACTTAGAAGGGGTGCCCGGATTCATGGGGTGAGGTTTGCCTCGGTCTTTGGGGTACATGCGTTTGCCCACCTACTGCGTGGCGGGCCAGATTAGGAGATACTGGTTGAAGGAGACGTTTTACCTCTCCAGCCGGATTCTCTCGACTCTTCGCTTTGCACTGCAGTGGGAGGGATGGATTCATAGGTCCGTCGCTCCTGAACACACAAACCCCTTGATTCCTACCCACCCCTCATACATTTTTCCTTCCCAGAATTTTCCTTCTCTCTTTCCTTTTCCTAAAAAGACCCTCCATCCCCAAGGATGACGTAGACCCCGAGAGAAATTGTTTTTCACAGGGCCCGCTGTCTGGAGCAACATAAAAAATATTATATTAGATTATTATTTCTATTTTTGAAACTGATAATTAATTCATGCTAGAATTCCATTATAATAATATAATAAAACAAATATGAAACTTTTTTCCACTTTTTTTGTTTGACCATAACCGATTTCACCTTGTTAAAGGCATCTTCAGTATGGTCTGAAGATGGCTTTAACAAGCTGAAACGGGTTGCGGTCAAATAAAAAAAATGGTTATTAACTCCATCCTGTTCCATTGCCATAATTTTATCTGCAGAGATGCCACAATATATGAAATCAAATGAAGTTTCAATTAAGTAAATAATGTTTTTATTTGATACTCAGTAGCTTTTTAGGAACACTTATGGCCTTTGATGTTAGTATTTCAATGGCATTTAATGTGTCCACGGCCAAAAATAGATGGCAACCACCACATAAAATACAGTCATTGATATACTTCTCCCCACGGTACTAAATATCCTTTTATCGCTCTTCACAGCGCGTACCACGTGTTTTCTCGCCGTTTGAGCCCCACTTCTCCGCCAATACTTTCAGTCCATTCTGGATATAATATCTTCAGCGCTCCTTCCATGTCCGACGCCGAGTAAGACGTATGAAAATACCCCCTAAATGGTCACCATAAATTTGAGACAGGTAGGCCCCGCCGCGGCGCCTCACTCCGCCTGATTTACGGGCGCCCTTTAACGCAGGCTGTCGGGGAAACGTTGAGAAATTTTCATATATATTGTATGATATACGGACTTTCTTAAATCATTATGAAAGCCATAATTACGGAAAGTTCGCTGTGGCCGTGGACCGTTGCCGCTTTCCTTCTGTATCAAGCCGCAAGATATTTTTCCATTGTGTCTTCCGTCGTTCTATGGATTTTCTTTCGCAAAACGTTTTTGATACTAATAGTATCAATATTTGCTTCCTTAAAACATAAATAGTTTATTTTAACTAAACTTTTCTCTTTATTTTTATCTTCGCTGAGGTTTCTATAAAAATCTACTATGAGATCATACATTTATCTCTCAAACTGTGAGCTTCGACATCCTGTAATTTTCAAAGATTTTTTATGTCTTCAATTCCTTTATCGGTACAACGCTTTTCAGCTTCCAACATCATGTCCATCAATACTCTTGAGTTTTCCAATGTGAACAACCAATTTATCAACAAAGAATTTCATAAAAAAAACTGTGTTTTTTTTGTCGTTGAATCGCTGGTTAATAAAAGACAAAAATCTATGAAAATATGTTAAAACTTGTACAAAGGCGGGTAGCAACTACTGGTTGTATTATAAAACGATAAAACATTTTTCCTGATTTTATTATTTATATTTTTTTATTTAATCATACAAATAAACCGATCGCGAATCTTTTTTTGCCATACATTTGAAAGCCATATAAAATCCTCTGCCCTCCACGTTACAGCAAGTAACGTGTTTCCGGTAACCTTACGTGGCACTGCTACCCGGTGACGTGGTGACCCCGACCCAACATTCACACATACAGCCCGCCGGTAACTAATAGGTATCTGGTTAGCAGGTAGTCGGTAGTTCAGATATCGTATTAACTAAAGGCTAACCAACACCCCACCTGCCACTGCCACTAAGCAAGGGCTTCCGTTACCGATGTATCTACGTGCATCAGTTATGTTATTACATGTTAGTATTGCTTGCGTTGGAGATTTATGTAGGTCAGATTTTCTCTAAACTTTGCGACAGACGCTCGGTTTTAATTGATTTCCTAGTTTTGGCTTGTAAAAGGTAAAAACAATTAGATTACCTTCACTTTTTTTGCTCCACTAATTATTAATATTTTCATGAAGATGGCACATGTCACACAAATGTGTGCAGTGTAATTTTAATTAAATACATCTCAATATGATTTAGTTAGGATGGATTATTTCACAAAATTATAACAATCCATCAAATCTCAAATTCAAATTCTGTGAAAGTTCTAGTCATTGTTTCACCATGGACCTGTTGTTTCGCAGTATTTGGTTGACAACAGAACTTAAACAGAACGTTCACAGAACTTGAATATTAACTTTGAAATATGATGAATCGTTTAAATTCTTTGAAACAACCCGTCCTTATGTATTTAATTTATTCTAAATACATTAACATCAACAATGTTCATGTATTTATTCACAGTCCATGTTTAATATGATTTAAACTTATTTTTTTAAATTCGAAGCTTAAGTCAAATCTAATCGTCATCAAAATTAGTAATAAATAATATGTATTTATACCTTTAATATATTTTTTACTATTTATTTGTTACGTCACAAAAAATCGTAGCTTTTGTGTTAATTTTTATTATAAATTATGTTTATTATATTGAATATCGATCTGGTGCTGAAATCCCATCTCGCTAAGTGTGAAACACCTGTGCTAAGATAATATTTTACACGAGTGACTGATTGTTCAGCTACGCATATGTTTTATAAATAAGGCAACCTGATTACAACTTGCATTTTTTATAAGCTAAAATAATTTAAAAACCTGAAAGGTTGAAAAGTATTTTCATCCCGTTGAGTTTAAGTTAGCCAAAAAATGCGTAATTTTAGGAATACAATACAAACTCATAAAAATGATTAATAAAATAACCGTGTTTATTATTAATGCGAACCTACTTACCTAATGTATGTTTCTTTCTTTTTGTTTTAGGTAAGTGAAACACAAAATATTTCCTGACATTAACTGAAGCATTCGTTTGCCTGAAATTCTGAAGGTAAGTATGTAAATATTATATGTTCTGATTGTGAGTATCCCAGCATTCAACTGTTTCTCTAAAACTTTAAGGACGGGTTGTTTCAAAAAATTTGATGGATTCATCAAATATTTGACGTTAATTTTCACGTTCTGCGTAAGTTCTATTGAAGTTCTGTGATGATTTCAGTTTTGTGAATCAACTGATCTATAATGATGTAATAATAGAACTTGAATAGAACTTACGCAGAACGTGAAAATTAACTTCAAATATTTGATGAATCCATCAAATTTTTTGAAACAACCCGTCCTTAACCTACATGCTGTCAAATCTATTTTTCAAATCAGTCAAGTGTATATTTGATATATTTTAGCGACCGGGAGGAAAGGTAGGGGGAACGGGGGAGGTGGGATTCGCGAAGAGGGAAGGGACGAAGGAGGAGGAAGGCGTGGAAGGTGAAAGGGAACGCGAACGTACGGGAAAGGACATGCAGGGAGAATCAATTTATTTCTTTGAATGCCATTGCAACGCATGCCGGGGACCAGCTAGTATGTTAATAATAATAAAATATTTTGTATCTTTCTTTATAACTTTTGTGAAAAATGTTATTTTAAATTCATAACATGTATGCATTGTTGTGTATCTTGTGACAATGACGGGTTGTTTTACAGAATTTTAACAATTCATCAATTTCGAAGTTAATTTTCAGGTTCTATAAAAGTTCTGTTCAGTTCCTAGTCACCGGCCCATAATGATACAATAACAGAATTTTCACAGAACTTGAAAACTTTCTTCTAAATTGAATGAATTGTTCAAATTCTGCGAAGCAACCCGTCCTTTGACTGACACTAGCATCTAAATAGGGCTCTACAAATGAAAACCATTTTCGATTTTTTTTGAGAATTATATTCGAATTCATAATCTGACAGGGAATTAAATAAATTATGATGCATTATAAATTCATATAATCTGACAGGGACTTAAACAAATCGTGAAGGTGTATTTTTACATTTTTTTTAATGTGAATACCGCACAAGCAGTTATAATCGTCTGGAGCCAGTGAGACTATGGCATCCGCAGTTGGATATGTTGTGAGTCTGTAGATAGTGGAGAGGGGAAGAGAAAAACCGAGAAGTTATTCAAATCTGACCACCAAAGACGGCTAAAGCCACGTCAAGCAAAATTTCAATTCCGAGTGGTGGTCTTTCAGTAGGGTGATACTGAGAGTATCTTGCACTCTGAAACGTGTCGCTAATATACTATTTATTATTTGTATGAATTGATTGTATAGTAGTGTCTTTTGTGTTTCACATGTTTTTCGTTTGAGTTTGGTTAATATTGTCTTCAATGATTAATTGAAATTTACTGCCCACGCAGAGATTTGAATCCGCGACCTCTGGATTTCTAGTCGAGAGTCTTACCCCTCGACCACGGAAATCGGGTGTAAAATTGAATCATGGGATATGAATAATCAAGAAGGAATGAAATACGCGTTTTTAGGTAGGACAAGAATTCTTTAACGACCTTTTCTCTTAACGAAACGTACAAAGAAAATTATTTCGCCTTTACAGTTTAGTCCTATTTATTAATTGTCTTGATGGGTACATTGAGTGACGTTCCAGCACTCGATTTCTAATAAACCAACCCCTTTACTAAAATACGTGTTTTTAATTTTACACAACTGACGAATAACAATACATTAATTGTTGTTTATCAGTTGTGTAAAATATAAAACACGGTTACTTATTAGTAAGACCACTTTGATTCGCTTCTTATTTACTTAGGGTCAGTTGTTTTATTTACAGATTTTGAACAATACATGGAATTTCAAAATTAGTTTTTAGTTCTGTGAAAATTCTATTCAAGTTCTGTTATAACATCTGGGCCAGTTGTTTCTCTTAACTGATATAATAACAGGACTTGAATGGAACTTGAAAATTATCTTTGGATTTTGGTGAATTGTTCATATTCTGTGAAGCGTATGGCCATTGTTACAATCCCTTTGTTCAGCTTAAACACTGCGACAAACTCGTTAACCCAATCTCACCCAAATTTAAAACACGCAAAATATTTGCATACAAGGTACTCGTATCTCATAATACGTTCCATAAATAATAACCCCACGACACATCACAGGTATAAACGTGTCTCAAAGACGAATGCCTGCCAAAACGCTAGCATAAATCATCCATTTCAAATGTTCATAATACTTGTCAAAATAATGTTCGTGAATGAATATCGCGTTGTGTAGGATTAATTGACGAGTTCCCGGCATTAAGCGCGCCCGTACCGCCGCCCCCTACGTGTTTAGAGTTGGCCGTGAAATATGTATCCTCGCTCGTGTGAACTTGGGCTATCAATCACGATTTCACTTGTCAATTTTGTGTAATTCCACATTTTTCTCCGTGCACAGCCCAGATAAGGTTCCAAAAGATTGAAAAATAGCTTTGGATTAATAAACGTTAACAAGGAATATTTTAAGCGTGTAACTGATGGCGGCTTGGCACACATATTCGTGACTTGCTTCGTAGAAGATTACGGAGACGTATTCGTCAAATTAAAGATTTGTTAGAAAGCCTAATATATTAGAGCACACAATTATGTTATCTTACATCAATTATATTATATCATCACTTTCGGCTATTGGCGGGTCTAAGACTTTGGAGAGTTTTGCGTGATGTCGGTTATTTGTCTTCTTTGCGAATTATATTTTCTATTTGTCTTCCTTGTAAATAATTCCTTGTTCATTAAATGGACATTAGTAATTATGACGGCTTCCAAAGTGTGTTCTTTTGTTAACGTGGTTTCCAGAAATGCGTTCAAAAGCTTTGAAGCGTGCGTGCTAATATATGTTTATTTGTGGTAGTTTGTTAAAAGTTCTTTCTCTCTTAATTGATGAACGTCCCCTTGTATGAAAGAAAGAATAATACAGCCGTCGCGCGTCGCTATGCAGAAGGCAGAGGGGAAAGCCGAGGCCGAGAGTCGTCAAAACTGGAGTCAGAGTGCGCTCCGTTTCATGTCTCGCGACAAAGGGTTGTGGGTGTGCCTTTATATCCGCGAGCGTTTGTTTTTGTTTTCCGCTCTTTTGTTTCACCCCGTGACTCCGCAGTCCACAGTCCGTAGCCCAACCCTCCACCCTTTATGGGTCGTATTGTTAATTTGTTTGCGCAAATCCATCCCCGACTTGGAGGGGTCGTTTGTTTGCACGGATAATACTGATTTCCTGAAGATTATTTTGAGAATTCTCATGTTTGACCGTTTCCTCGCAGCAAGTTGTTTGCATTTTGTCGATATCACCTTCGGCCGGTGCTGATGATGTCATGTGTGCAGAGGCCCTCGGATTTTTAACTTTTTTTATTTAATAATCTTATGATGAAAAATGGATAAAAACCGTTTTTATTCCTATTGTTCGAAGCCATTATCAACTTTCTTTGGCGTGTCTAGCGTATTTACATGAAAATAAAATGCTACTTGTAACCAAATGTTTATCGTTAGTTCGTCTTGAGTGTTTGTTTTTTTTTTCAAACCAAATTTACAAGGAATTCAGTTTAATCTTCGTGCTCTGGGGCATATTTTACTCAGGAATATGAAAAGAACATCTTTGCGTCGCACCGCCATTATACATAAATATGCTCATATTTTCTAAAATTTCAACGAGACTTTCGGTCCTGAAAGTCCCGGAACTTTGTACTTATTATATATGATTACTGTGTATATATAATTTCAGAAGGCTGTCACTCCGCTCTTAAATGTGGCTGGTATGAAACTACAATTAAAATAATCGCTGAAAATTATTATTTTTGTTTGCCGATGGCAGATGTGTACTTACTGATGCACATTTGAATGTGCGTTTACAACTGATAGGAATCCAGTGTTTCTACAACTGATAGGAATGTCAACGTGATTTTTAAATATTCTAATAAATTCTTGTTTCTTTTGTTTCACCTTGAGCAGAATAAAAAAATTTCATCCATAAATATTGCCTACAGGTTTAGTAGATGAATATTCTAACGAAGCACAAACAAAACGTACATTTCACAAAAAAGTACGAATATCATAAAGGTATTTTGATTATTCATGACATTCACTCTGAGCTTGATAATAACGGTTCATCATTTGGTCAAATTATAAAAGGCACCATCTCTTGAAATCTATATCATTGTTATTGAAAAATCAAACACTTGGTTGTAATTCTCGTCAATCTTACCTTTGAAAATACTCAGTAACAATACTGCCATTGAAAATACACTATTTCGACGTTGACTTTACCAAATTAATTGGAAATTGGGTCTTTTAGAAAGATTATCACTTTGTATGAGTTATTAGATAGGAGATAAGGAACGAAGAAGTTGCGCATCCTAGTAGAGGTTAGAGAGAATAAGTTTTGTATTATGTCATTTAAAATGGTGTTGTAAAAGTTCGTATCTGTTTCACAAAACCTTAATTTAGGATATAAAATATTGGGTAAGCTACCTTACTATATGGACGTTATTTTGATGTGATTGAAACTCGAAATACTTAATTTTTTTAACCCCTCAGGCCTTATGACTATTTTGTCGGAATGTCAAAATATTTCCTCTTTTATATATTTATAATACTAAAATAATATAACTTATATATAAAATATCAAAATTCAAATAAATGGAATGTTTTTTTTTATTTCATCCGTAAACAGTCTTCTAAAGCTGGTGAAATACGCTTTAAATTTTACAATTCGAAAAGTTAAGTTTTGAAAAAAAAAATTTCAATGCAAACATAAAAAAGTTTTAAAAATGGCTTATCTTATGTTTTATCTGACTTACATTACTGAAAGGTAAAAAAAAAATTAATTATAAACGTTATTTCAACCCACTTTTTTGTCGTTTCTTATAAAAATAATTAATGAAAATTTCTCAAAATTTCATAATTATTTTTCAAGTTGCGGTGGTAAATTTTGGTTTCAGAAAGGTGTTTATTTTAATTATTCTGCGGTTTACTTTTAGCGGTTAATTTTTTTTAATATAAAACGTGGTGTAAACTCTTTCTAACACTGTTTACTTCTAACCACGAAAGTAAGCGAGACGCAATGATTTCTAAGAGACCTATATGATTTGTTCCGAAAAGCGAACAATCAGCCGTATTTAATTTATTAAATAAGGGGTTAAACAATAATAATTCATGAAAGCATTCAAGGCTTTCAATTTGACCGTGTCAAACAGAGTAGAAATAACAGTGATTTTATTTTATTTCGTGTAACTTAATGTCAAACCACAAAGTTTACTTTCAGCGATAATAACTTATTATTTATGACTTAAATTAGTTTTTGTTATTTAATACTTTGCGTATATTATTACTTACGGGAATATTTTTAGCTGAACAAAATGCTCTTCTCACCTATAAGTAAGGGTAAGATTTTTCAGTAATTTGTCGAGTAATAACAAATCATTGTCAACCCTAACTCTGATATTCGATTCATGAGATCATTGTAGTGTAAAATGATTCCCTTGCATCCTCGTTTTTTGTGTTTACCGCGCCTGCGTAACTGGCTGGAGCCGCTGGGACTATGACACCCCCAATTCGAATTATTTTTATTTTTTTTTATATTAACTCCACATAGGAGGCTCTCAGGTTTTTTGTGTGGCTGAGAGTAGTGGGTAGGGGAAGGAAGTGAAAAAAGTTTTATAGTACCTGGCTATTCAGTTTTGTGTTCACTAAAGACGACTGAACCCATTTCAAGCAGCAACGTTATAATTCTGAATAGTGCATTGTATGTGTACAATGCCTCTCTAATATATTATTATTAGTGCAAATATTCGGTAAATTATTAATTTAATTTACCCATGCCGGGTTCCAAATCCGCAATCTCTAGTTTCGGATCCAGGAAGCCTACCGCTCTGCCTAGGAGATCGTTAATTTAATTTTTATTTTATTGTGTTCTAGTTATATGCGTGCTATCTACCTTCTCATTAGGGTATCGTGTTCCTGTCTTTGTTGTGTATTTATTATCGCGCCGGGCATTGGGCATGTTCTGGATAATATCACTTGGTGCTCCATCGCGTTTCTCGTTTCTTCCTGTAATTCAATTTAATTTGAAGGCGGCACGCCAATAGGCAGCCACAGCCAGGGTGCCTACTGCCGACTATACACTACACAGCAGCAACATTGAACAGAGCGTAGCCTAATGGGGTGCAAATAAATTATAACCCCCTAAAACAATGATTAAACAAAACCGCTATGAATTTGCATTAGTTCTGCTCTGGAAAGTCATGATCATTCACCTTTGCGTGGAGTAAAAGGCTCTTTCCAAATGTTGCGTTCAATTTCTGTCGGATTTCCACAAGCTAACACGGTTGCTTATTTTTATTCTTTTGACATATTTTTTTAATATCTCAATTTAACTTTTAATCGTAGTAGACTCGTGGTCAGTGGTATCACGACCAAAACCCAGTCGCTTTGGCAAAATTGCTGACGGGATTATCACCAATTCAAATTGATGGATGTATCTATTTATTTATTTATTACACATTCTAATTAGCGTTACTGTAAACACTTCAAAGTTAAAGCAATAAAGAAAATGTAATATGATTAAAAAATGTAGCAACAAAAGCATAAAATAAAATGCATTGGTCAAAATATGAACAGAGACTAAGAATCCTCACATAAATAAATTTGTAGTTAGTTTATCGAACACTATTATTGAGATGACCTATTCAAATCCCGATTGAAGTTAGAATAAAAATCATGGAATTTTATCAAACGAATGGAAAATAAAGCATTCAAAAATTGATTCCACCATGAAATAGTACGGAAAATTCCTTTATTTTTATTCAGCTTTGAATATATTGGTACGGATTCCTTTGAGCCAGTTGTTACATGACTATTGATATATTTTGAAGTACCGTACATCCTAGAAAATAAAGCTTTCAATTTTAATATTTTTTTGTTCTTTCCCCTACATACTCTTGACATCTTGCTTATTCCATCTAATTTTGTATCAACCGACTTCCACGTCGCATTAAAACTACAGCCGTCTTTTTTAACGCTTAACTTTTATGCTAGTTGAATTATGCATTACTTCATAAAGTGTCCGCGATCCTTCAAAATAACAATACACTCGTTCATTACGTTGTAAACCAACGCCAAATTTGATGGCATTCGCTCATGAATTCTTTATGTCTTCAGTCATAATGATATGGGGTGTGTTTGACTATGGGACACGTCAAACCCCGGGTCTGGGGAAATTATGTCATTGTAAGTCCCTTCCATCGTTCCACATGAGAACGGCGAGCTAACCGTAATAGGGTTTTAAAATGCCAATTCGATACGATTCCCGTTAAAAAATCGATAAAAGAACCTTAATCCACCGACTGAAAATAGGACAGTATATAGATATATATTTTGACAAACGGTTATTATGCATTTTCATTAACAGAGTTGTTATTTATTCATCCCCTGTTCGTATTAGGGTTGTTCTCGGATTCTCCTTTGCTTCGCAAACAGCCTCCTGACGTTGCTCGCACTACTTCTGTGACCTCTTTCCTTTGGCCGACTGTCGATAGAATTTTCTTTTGTCGTTCTGCTAGCATCCTAAGTAACTACATGCCTAAGCTTAATCTGGTATTCTTTGTTGAATTTTAATAATATTATTTGGCTGATTCATAAAATAAAAGTTTTTGTGAAAAATCACCTCAAGGGCGCTGTGCATATAAACATAATGTAATAAAATAAAATTAATGTGACTGGCTTACAACTAAGATTTACAATTATAATTGGTGACTTACATCTAAGACTTAAAGCTAGTGACTTACGACTAAGACTTATAACTACTGACTTAAAACTAGTGAATTAAACTTATAGGTATTTGCAACCGTGACTTAAAGTTAGAGATTTACAACTAAAATAGGTACTTACGTTTAAAAATAAATATTTTTGGTTTTGCCAGGGTTGTTGGTGATAACATTAAAAAAGAAACAAAACTCTGTAGGTATAAGTACAAACAGGTATACAAACATTTATGAACAAAATTATTTTGATGAATAACACCTTATTTTTGTAAACGGCCTTATCTTTATTGTTTGTTCGAATCGCTTTCACGATTTCAGTATTATATGGATCTTTGATTCTAAATATTGCGAGTTCATTTACATAATATTCTATTATATTATTCCCATATACATAATCTTGACGAATATATGGAATAATCTTGGAGAATATATGACGCAAATGTGAATGGTAGACGAAGTCGGGGACGCCCGAGGAAGACATGGCACGACCAAGTGAATCAGATACTTGAGTCGGGCGATGTCAAGAGTCAGAATAACAGAAGAGCATGTATGAGACGATGTATGAATGTGAACGAAGCAAGGAGTGTGTGCCAAGATCGAGTTGTTTGGCGGTCCGTCCTCTCTGCCTACCCCTGCGGAGAAACGGCGTGATGGTTAGTTAGTTTAGTTAGTACATAATCTTGTCATATACATAAGTTTACACGTGCGGATAGTAAAATATTGTGATCTGTTCAGTTAAGTGTGTTGAAATTTACAAAATTACTTTACAGTTCGTTTTTGTTTAGTGAAAAAATCTTAAAGTTGTAGGAAAGATTACTTTGTTATTTATCACTTTTAGTTTTGTTTTACAGGATGGTTTGTAATTTTCTTTATTTTTATAAGCAACTTGATTCACCAAACTACATGAAGTAAATAGGGCTCCTTTCAGACGAGGGTAGTTAAGCCGAACTACCAAACCCTTTTATCTCCAGTGTAAATTGTTTCTAGAGGTGAACTTTGATAAAATACACGAGATTGGATTTTCAACAACGACTTGTCACCATTTTATTTAACATGGTGAGTATAAAAAAGTTCGGCTCGCAGTCTAACGCATTGGGTTCGAATCTCACTCGGTTTAGTAGGTTATTTTTTTTTTTTTACATGAGCTCCACACAGGAGGCCCTGAGGTTATAAAACAAATTATAAAACAACTAGCTCACAAGTACTGACAAGCTAGACTTAACAATTTTCTAAAATCAAGTATTTTGAATTAGATAAAATATATTTTTATGTGACAGTTTATTAAGTTGTACATTTATTATTATATTTAGTACTAGTTATTTTTATATTTAGTACTGACAGAAAATTATATTTTTTTTCTTTTTTTCATCTTAGTTGAGATCATAAGCAATAAAATCGTAATTCCCGATGAAATACCTTATTACTTTTTGAGAAATTCACAATTCTGTTTTTACTCGGTAATCCTTCCTTTCGGTAATTATACCTAAAAATCAACAACACAACAGCGAGAGCGAAAATTGATTTTTTTAGAACGGAAAAAACCTTTTTTTGCGGAACTGAAATATAATTTGGCCCAATATAATTCAATTGTTTAGAAATCAAGTGCTTATCTATCGTATCGTTTTCTACTGACGCGGTGTGTAGGTATCTACCTACTTAGCTAGTAGCTACATACATAAGTGGTTCTGGTAGATAATATTTCGTTGTTGCCAACCCGTATAGCTTTTCCCTCCTGGGTCTGATTGTGTTTATCGATCAATAAGATTTGATGGAAGGGATGTTATCTTACGATTCATTTGTTTTAATTTGTGAGCGGCCGAACCAAACAACGTGTGGCGCTTTTTGCTGACTTTGTAATAATTTTATGTTTATTTCTACGGCGAGTACAATTAAGCTGCCTTAACATTTCCTCTACATAATTTTGTGAAAACTTTGTTCATTAATTAGTTATTATTTGTTTTAAGGCCCCACGTATTTTGGTAATGCGATACGGAGAAAATAATTACGAGATGAAACATATTCCTGGAAATATTAATGTTGTCTTTTGCGTTAAAATATTTTGTCATGAATCGACTCGTAAAAATAGTTTTATGTTGTCTTTTCAAGTAACTATATTTTGTTATGAATCGACTAGTAAAAATAGTTTGAACTAATGTTTTAAATAATAGCTATTTTAACAACACTTTTTATCATGTTTCTGACATTCTATTTCCCAGTTACATAAGCGGGCATCATTACAAAGAGAATTATTATTCTGTAACTGTCCAAAAATAAAGGATGTATTGAAACACGTCTTTTTTAAATGGTCAACAAATTGCGTTCGTTTTTGTACCCTTTGGCACGCCTCCAAAATTTTCCTGGATGTGAATTATGTATGTAGATTCTGTATTACGATATAAGGTCCATTTCCTCTCAAACTGTTCATATTTCTTCCCGCTTCACCCATGGTTAACATGTCACCCGACCCATTTAACCCTCTCCCTCGGGATATTTTTTTGTCCTTAAATAAGTCCTGAGCCACCGAATTTCGCTTTCTTCTTTGAAGTGTTCGCTGAAAGTATTCAATTTTTCGATCGTCGAACATTGACACACATTCGGGAGATTCCCGATGAACGCGTGCGATGAATCCATTCTAGCGGCATTTTTAACCCAATTCGTCCACGAATCAAACCGTGCAATTTTCAATCGGTTCACTAGTTATAATATGTATTCCATTTTATTAATACGAATTTCTACCACGGGCTTCAAGTTATTTATATCATGATTGACCATTAAAAACTCTGATAAAAATGTCCCTAAATTACTTTTTGCTGTGCATTTGTGAACATCTGAAACTCCCATCTTTAAATTTGTGAAATTGCATTTATTTGTTTAATCTGCAACCCAAAATTGACACACAGCTTTGTGCGTAGATCACACCTTGAAGTAACAGGTTGTTTTAAGACTTGAATTATTAAGTGAGAATAGTTTCCACGTGTAACGTTCCAGAAAGCTAGATACGCACCGCTTCCCTTATTTTTTATAGGTCCGGCAAGAATTCCGTTGGGCTATGGGAACTGTGGTGTCCCATTTACCAACTTACCCTTCCTTGACAGGGAACATTTGTATCGAGCCTTCTGCCCTTAATATTTAGTACAGGTGTTCTGTATCCATCTTGACTGGAGAAGGTTATCATTGTTGGGGGTAGCTATTCCAACCTGTCTAAGCCTTTGTAGGCGTGAGTGAAACTTTGCACTCGGAAGACTGAAAACTTATCCAGTTCAAAGTTTATTTCATATTTATGTACAAAGTTTTAAGAACGCAAATGACGCAAATTTATCTTTTTACGGTTTCGAGAACCCCCACCATTGTCTTTGTTTTTGTCAGTTCGTAAGTATGTTTCAATTGGTAGGTATATTCATCACCCACCCCTCGATGTAAGGGTTTTCTGTTCAAAGCGAATCTTTTTTCTACACATCGTTAATGGAAAATAAATTGTACACCTGTTATCTACAAGCGTCGCTGGAATTACTTCAACAGACGCATAAAACTGCGGGCTTCGAGTGAGAGAAGTAGGTGCCGTGGAGCTTTGGTTAGCGTGCAGTACATTCCGAGTACGGGATTGGAAACGTTAATGGATATATTTTTATTCTAAAAGTGGAAGTACCAGCATTTCGCCATAATGAATACTAAAGGTATAAATAATTTCGATGTGATACATGGTTCGTGCCAATTTTTAATAAAATATTGTATAAACCACATCCACTGCACTGTTTATGTTTGTCTCCTAACGTGCAAGCAGTTTTTCGAGTTCACCTCTGTAGAAATTCTGTGGTCTGTCGATGAAGAATCTTTATAATTTTGATACACAACCTCTTTTTTTAATCCATCAGGCTAACTTCTTCGCTTTTCGGAACAACACATATAGGTCTCATAGAAATCGTTGTGACTCCCTTATTATCACAAAATATGGTCTAAACGATGTTAGAAATAGAAAACACCACGCTTTACATTCAAATCTAAAAATGAACTACAAAACAAGTAAGTATATAATACACTTTTATGAAATCAAAGTTTCGAATCGCAATTTAAAAAATTGGGAAATTTTTATTAACTACTTTTACCTGAACGACAAAAAAGCGAGGTGACAATAACGTTCATAATACATTTCTCTAATAAAATATAATAATTATATTTTATTAGAGATATTATTACGAATTATTATTTGTGTTTTTATTTTTTCTTTTTCAGTGAATTTTAGTTAGAAAAAACGTAAGATGAACTAATTTTAAAACTTTTTTATGTTTGCATGCAAAAATTTTGTATTTCAAAAATGATATGTTTAATTCAAATTGGTACTTATTATTTGGTACCTTATGGTTAGTTTATGGATTATGGAAGGTTATGGATAGTATCAGGATCCGGAGAATAGGATGGTTGCGGTATCATCTCTCAACCAAGTTTTTGAATATACGCGTTCTAACGTCTAACGATGCCTTAACTCCTCGAAATATAACTATAAGATTTTTTTTCTAATATAAGGTTTTGTCAAAAGTGTTCATTTTCATTTTCTTAACCCGACAACATGACATTTGATACCTTGGAAACAAAAGCGCTCGCACCTTCTAACTTATGCAAAAACTAGTTATTAAATCACTGGGTACCGTGCCTACCATTTTTTGCAATTTTAATTTAACTTACCGTCTGTAGGTGTGTGAGCACAGAATAAAATGAGGATGAGCTTTTACGTAATAAGATTACTATTTAACGAGCCACACTTTCCCATGATGCTGAAAATGCTATCGTCACTTGATGGTGTATTAATATTAAGAGGCAGTGTCCCTCCGCGCCCGGGGTTCCGTCTTAATTTACGTCTCATGGAAAATTCCTCAGTTAATGTATGAAAAATTCTCAAGGGATGGCTATCTAACTCTACGCTAAATGAAAAATGGGTTATAAGGCACCTTATAACCCATTTTTCGTATGCTACGTTGAATGTAATTTTCCTTCAACTTTGTTTATCATGTGTTATAAATATTATTACATTGTCATTTATCAACGTTATAAAGTATGAGTGACCTAATATCATTATGTGATTAAAAACTTATTTGTTAACCCTATACCTATTATATATTACCATATTCCCCGAGTACCTATCTCGTTTTATCGTAATAATTTTATATTAAGCTGTATAAAACAAACATATTGTTTTGTGAAAAATTTTAGATTTTCACGGCCAAAAGTATTTTCGTTATTTATTTTAGGGGTATTATGCCGTGTTGCGCTAGCTCCTTCTTTAGCCAAAGTTTCGGACAGCGTTGCAGTGTCCATCATCCGGGCAGATGAGTGTTATTGTTTTAATTCCGGAGTGAACAGCTGTTCGGTGACCCTTTTGTCAATGGAATCAATGTAATTGGAGCAATGTATTGCAAAGATTGTTTTTATTAATATTATTAAGGGGAACGGCTGCGCGACCTTTGCATATAAAATTTAAATTTGGATACGAGGTCAAAATACTCAACCAAACGGAATAATATTTTTTTAATTAAGCGAATATATAGTACGAATAGGGGTATTTTTTAAAAAATTATATATGGACGATCAAAGAATTAAACTTTTCGTGATTTTAGAAACAACCTTGGCATTTTTTGTGAGTTAACGGTAATTATTAAAAAAATAGTCTTGCTCAAAGTGCTGTGCTGGTATAACCCAATATAAAATAAAAAATGAAACTAGTAGAAATTTTTAATTTATATATGTACCACATATTTGTGTTCCAGGATAAATCACATTTGTAGTTCAAATTTAGATATATCAAAACGACTTTTTAGTAACGGTTATTTTTTCATTTCTATTTCGTCATATTTGTGTAGTAGATATGGCAATATTTTTTTTAAATAATTATCATTTTCTCATAAAAAAGGCCAAAGTTGCCACTAAAATCGTGAAAATCTAACTCTTTAATGGCCTATATTTTATAATAAAAACTCAAATGAATATAGTAGCTCATATATGTCCAATGCCATTTGTTTACAAAAAATAATTTTTCAGTTTGGTTGGGTATTTTAGCTTCAAATCCATATTTAAATTGTTTATGAAAAAGGCCGCGCAGCCATTATTCTTAAGTAAAATACGGTTTGATAAAGGACAAAATTCGTGCATTCGTGAAACTTCTCATACATTCTTATTGGATGTATTAATGAAGATCTGCAGAGTCCGCCCAAAAAATATTGCGGGACATCCCTCTTGTGGAGGGAGAGGAGGGGGGGTAATTTTGAAAAATACATGTTTACAAACTAGACCAAGTGAGGTGAGGTATCGTTTACCATGTTTTCATTCGTGCTGATGAGACCACTCTCAAGTTAATAGTGTCAATATTTGGTGAGATAAAACTGTTTTTTAGGAAAGAAGCGGAAGATTCCACCTCACTAAGGGTGTTCCGCCACTTTTTTGGGCGGACGAAAGTTTCATGCATGTACGAATTTTGTCATTTATTTTGTGTATCAAACACTATTAATAGGCTTGCGCGTATGCGGTTGAAATTTAAGAACCCGGCTTCGAATGTATGTCTGACGCCGTGCCATACGCGCCGCGCCACATAAACATTTGTGTACGTGAAGTTTCAAACAAAGCTATCGTTGTAATTCGGTTTCGAATTCCAGAATTCGTCAACGGATGGCGCTACTTACGTTAGCAGATTGCATGAGTACGTGCCCCAGGAAGGTATAAGTACTACGGATTAGCAAATTTCAGTATCTCTCCGGATATGGAAAGATTGACGTTAATACTTATAGTGGTGAAAAATAGCATCACGCGGCTATATATTACATATAACGTCATTGACTATTGCAGTTACTGTGAGCTGGTGACCAGCTGTCACTGGATCACAGTGACAGCTGATCCGAGGAACCGGTCGGATTTATAAATTGGTCACCAACGTTCAAACTGGGCGAAACCGAACGAAAAGCTGCCCGCAGGGCCTAGCAGCAACCTGCGGAGCGGGTTTTCAACTGCTAGTTTTAGTACTATTTTACCTGTACAATTTATTTGTAATATTGTACTTATCTAAACTTCACAACAGAAAATCAAATTTGCAAATTTTTTTTGTCGAATTTCTAGATATTGGCCTATTTTCAACTGAGCTGACGAACTATCAAATATCCATCTAGCTATTGTCGCGACGGTATATATTCCATAGCGATGGGAACAGTAGCGGCATGTGGTTGAAACATATTTTTTTGTTTTTTAATGAAGAAAAAAATGCTATCGGACAGCAAAATGACATGTACATTTTTTACTCCAAATATGTTTAGGAATCGCTGGTTAAAATTCCTCGGGTACGTCCTGTTACATCCTGTATATATAGAATCCATCGCGGGCATGCATACAACAAATCACCTAAGTTTCATTGCAATCGGATGAACGGTATGGCAACGCATAACATACGAACATACAAAAATTTATTTTTATAAATAAAATTTTTCAAGTCAAATTTCAAGCGATACTGGGTAGTAAAATTAATTTTATTTCGTAATCTTACTTTTAAAGCACATGAACGGCGATAAATAGCGTGTGTCAGAAGATTAATATGTGAGAATAATAATTGACTTCCCGCTTTCTCCCATGAAAAAGTGACGCAACAATCATTGTTTGTTGTATGTAAAAGTTGTCTTTTATACACCGATAATAATAATTCACGACAGTGCGACGATCGTTATTTGGTTAATTCTGGCAAACAATTCAAAACTTTTTCGACGTAATAATAATAATAATAATCGTGGTACATTTAGCTCCCGTTTTTCTGTTATCACGACACCGAATTAAACATTCATGTTATAATTTCGGCCAATTCAATATTTCATCCCTTAGCGGGACGGAATTATGGATGTTTCCCCTTTTTCCGAAAAACGCGGACTTTTCCAGTCGTCGCGTTTGCATTATCTAATATTTATAGCGGGAACTTTTCACCGCTTCTTCTGCGGGAGGCCCGCGGCTGCTTTTGGAACTGTCTTTCCAAGATATTCCAGACCTGAGAACTACACCCATACTACCTGCAGTAACAGCTTTCTTGTTATGCTTCCCGATTCTCGTGCGTTATTCAATTTAAAAAAATACTCCGAGATTTCATCTGATTTTCATGCTAGGTGCACGTAATTTTTATAGAAGCTGCAAGTCATTTTTTTTACCCATGGCGCGCTTTACAAAATTTTCCTTGGGGAAAAGTGGGAAAGACGCGAAGAATTATACGACCGCTTCGCGCTTTAAAGTTCCTACGTATTCTATGTACACAGCGGTTGATTCCTTAGCAATGCTTGGATAGAAACCAAGTTTTTTTGTGTTCTGTCTTTTTGTAAATAACTTTTTTAATAGTTTTATGTAGTGAAAAAATCACTAGACAACAAAAATCACTGGCAAAAAAATTAACTTGTTGGTGAGCAATGAAAAGCACTAATGAAAAAACGGATCACCAACTACAGAACGCGACTAGCCTCGAGCGAAAACAGTCTTACGATTGCAGCATTCCACTTCTGGCAGGGCTCCATCTACAAGCGATGGAGCCACTTCCCGAGGACATAGATTAGAGCTGGTTCACACACAGCTATAAAATATAAAAGATCATCGCACGCCAAATAACGCTCTCCATACAATCCCTTCTGACCGTTCACACCTAGCGGTTTTAAGCGCAGATCAATCATAGACAATACACATCTTACGACGAAACTGCTCCAGAGGCGATATGCCTCCCCCTCTCCGATGAAAACAGGAGAGGGGGTCATTGTAATTATTGAGCTGCCTAGACCGTTGGACGTTAGATGTCAAGTTGACAGATTTCAGTACAAAAAATGTGCATTCCGTTGCCGCTCCCTAATTCAACTGACCCCCTCTTCTACCACAGGAAGAAATATTTGATAGCGTCGTGTGAAAGTACAAAAGATAAGCGCTCGCGGTTCAACAGATATCTGCTCGCAGATTTGTAGCTGTGTGTGAACGAGCTTTTTAACAAAAAGGTTTTTTTTCATTATTATTATTTTATTTTAATTTCTTTTACCATAAAATGTAAATAATTTTTTTTCTATATCTTTTTTTATGTCTTTTTATTTGTACTTGATTATTATATATGTGTAATATGGAACTCGTGGGACTGCACCACCCTCCCCGAGATCTGGAAAAAATGATTAAAAAAATAAAATAAAATAAAAATAAAAAATAAACCTTTTTCGCATTCCAAGGATTCCTTTTACCTAAGAAATAAGTTTATTTTATCCATGTTACTCAGCGTTATTCACAATTTTTATATTTTACTTCCACCCAAATTCAAACGTAGTTTCTCTTCAGCATCAGTTTTCAGTAAACTTTTTGTGTTTTGTTTTGAATTCTATTAAAGTATCTTTTCTTCTCTGGTAATTTATCAAACAATTTTATTCCTTAGTATTTGTAGTCCTGTTTGTCCCAATTTTTTTTTACATACTACTTATTTTATCTATTTTTATTTATAACTTAACGAGTAAAACCTCAAATTATAATATTTAATTAATGAGAACAATATTAGCGCCACTCTATCGAAAATCTGAAACAGAAAAATCAGAAAAAGATACGGTCTCATATAGACTTTCAGAAAAGCCGGTAGATGTCGCGTATTAAAATAAAAATGGATGAATTTATCCACGACACTATCTATTTAGGTAGCATTTAGTTTGAGACGAAACCTCCAAATATACGTAAAGATAGCAGTCAATAAAAATATACGTTAAGAAAATGAAGATAATGTTTGTAGTTCTTAGCCGAATGACAGTTAAAATGACCGAATTGGATACCGAATTAGCTCATTAGTGGAACACCGCCCCGGCAAAGCTAAGGTCCTGGGTTCGATTTCGAGATGAGATATTTTTCTTTTTCAGATTTTCGATTAAGTGTCGCTAATATTATCTTCATTAATTACCTATTTAAACGCTTCAGTAATCATCATATCTGTTAGAAAAGATTGCATTTCGTTGCCCCGAACACACCACCAGATCGAACGACTTATTTAGAATACAACACTTTAAATTCAAATACGCGCTAAACTCTAAAGTACTTTTATTGTTATGGAATTTATACTATCATTATTAGCTTATTTATTATTATCAAAAAAAATGTCAAAAATGTGCTATTTGAACTATATTGATAAATTTGAACAGTTAGCAATTGTGAATCCGCAAACTGTTTTCAAATTCTCTGAGACCCTTAACAGTAAAGAATCTGGAATTCCTTCCTCAATGTATTATAAACACAAAATAGCTGATAACTCTTTAGATATAGTAAACTTATTTACAGATTGCTTTGGTGAAGTCTATGAACTAAATCTGATTCCCCGTTATGATATTACATTTGACGATTCTATTGACTTAAACAATTGTATATTTAATGAAACTGATATTAAAAAGAAAATTATCTCTTCAAAACAAAGGAAATCCGCAGGCTCTGATAACATACCTCCAATATTTTTATTAAAATGTGTTTCCATCTTAACAATTCCACTTATGAAAATTTTAAACCTTTCTCTGAAATCTGGAATTTTTCCTAATCAATGGAAGAATAGTTTCTTAACGCCTATATTTAAAAAAAGGCGAAAGAACTGACGTCTCAAATTATAGACCTATTTGTTTACAATCTGCAATTCCTAAATTATTTGAATCTATTATATTAACTAAACTTAACAGGGAATTTGTTAAGGTTATTACACCATTTCAATATGGATTCATTTCTGGAAGATCAACTCTAACAAATCTTATGATTTATCAACATCAAATAATCGAAACATTGAATAAACGATCCCAAATTGATTCAGTGTTTACAGACTTCAGCAAAGCGTTCGATAAGGTGTCTCATAAAATTTTAATACATAAATGAAAAGTTCTTGGTGTTTCTGATAGCATGTTAAACTGGTTCATAAGTTACTTGTCATGTAGAAAACTTTCTGTATAAATTTTAGATTGCATTTCAAAGCAATTTGTGGCTTCCAGTGGAGTTCCACAAGGTTCTCACTTAGGACCTGTATTATTTTTAATATTTATCAATGATATTGTAAAAAATTTTAAAGGAGAAAACATACTTTTGTTTGCTGATGACCTAAAAATTTTCAAAACGATTACCTCCATCAATGATTGTAATATCCTTCAATCTAATCTCGATCGCTTACAGGATTGGTGTAATAATAATGAACTGTTTTTAAATATTGATAAGTGTCAATTTATATCTTTCTGCAGAAACAAAAATCCTATTATGTCTCATTATAGTATCAACCATATTTCTCTTAAAAAGCTGTCTCAAATCAAGGACTTGGGTATCGTATTTGATGAAAAATTAACATTTGTTCCACACATTAATGAAGTTATTAATAAGGCTATTTAATGATTGGGATTTATTTTAAGAAAGAAAGAACAGTTAAAGATTTTACGTCACTTTATTCATTTAAAATTCTCTTCACTGCCTTAGTTAGAAGTAATTTGGAATACAATTCAACTATTTGGTCTCCATACTATAAAACACATCAATTAAAAATTGAGAGAGTTCAACATAAATTTTTAAGATTCATTAATTTCAAACTCTCTATACCCATTGATCAAATTAATTGTGATAATTTAATGAACCTACTTAATTTAACTGACATATCGTGAAGAAGAACCAAGAGCGATCTGGTACTTTTATTCAAATTAGTTAATGGATCACTTGACGCACCTGACTCGACAAAACTAATAACATTCCGTGTACCAAATCGTGACACGAGACTTCCAGAACTATTCTTTGTTTATCTGCCGAAAACTAACTAACTAACTAACTAAACTAACGTTTCCAGATTTTCGATTGAGTTTCGCTCATAATGTCTTCATTTAATTAAATATTACAGTTTGAGGTTTTACTCATAAAGTAAAAATAATAAATAATAATATTCATCCCAGACTTGCAGAAGAGTCAATAGATGTCGCACATTAAATAAAATGGATAATAATTTATCCAGACACCATCTAGATTGCATTTAGTTCGAGTTGAATCTTGCAATCATTCATAAAGATGGCAGCCAATAAAAAAATGCGTTAAGAAAAATGAAGATAATATGGGTGGTTCTTAGTCGAAGTATGGTACAGTTAAAAGTGACCGAATTTGATATCGACACCTTAGCTCAGTGGATAAGAGCGCCCAACCCGGAAAGTAGGGAGGTCCTGGGTTCGAGTCCCAGAGGTGCCAATATCTTTTTCTGATTTTTCTGCTCATAATGTCTTCATTTAATTAAAAAAAAAAAAAAAATAACTAACTTTTTCATTTACTCCCCAATCCAAAGAATACATAGGCTTGGTAATAAATTCAGTTCCGTTGATATTTTCATTTATTCTTTACCAAAACTTATATCAGAAATTTTTAAAATTCTGACATAAATTTAATAATTTTTAATGTAATATTTTCATTTCTTTTTAATTCTATTAATAATTTTTAATTCAATGTTAAATAACTTATGTAATTATAATAACTTATGTAACTATAATACATATAAAAAAAGCCTTCAAGGCGTGAATAAATAAATAAGTAAATAAATAAATTTTATCATTATTAGCTTATTTTGAATAGTATATTCATGCGAAAACTATATGTTATACTTTGTTTATGATCATTTGCATTTCTTAATGTTTATTTTTACTTTTTATCATCTGTAATGTATTTTATAGATTCAAGTATTAAATTTACATTTGGTTTAATGGAACTTTGAGGAATTTTGAAAAATTTGGGAGACGGGTTTGGGTACCGCCGCCCCGGAAACCATTTTTTTGATTACCAACATATCTAGGTCATTTACGGTCACCCAGTGATTCACTAGGTTTGGTGACTTGGCAAGGGTACCCGGGTTCATGGGGTGAGTTTGGCCGGATCTTAGCGGCGGATGCGTCTTCCCTCCAACTGCGTTGCAGGCCGCATCGGGAGAGACTGGTTGAGGGAAACCTTTTGACCTCACCAGGATTAGCCTAGGATTTTTTAAAGAATATATTTATGAAAGAATATATTTTGTTTAAAATATAATTTTTGTATGCCTATTTATAAAGTAAATTTGCGTGGTGTGGGAACAGAGTATTTAATTTTTTTACTTTAAATTCTTTAAATACGAGCTCTGACGGATATGAAAATGATTTCTTTATGATTATTTTAATTATTATTTTGTGTGCGATGTGAAGGAATTGTGTATGAGTTTTTTTTATAAGTGCCACCCCATCCTATTAGGTTCCTACATACCGCATAGAATTATGAATTGACGGAAACGGGGTAGGTTATTTTAAACACTCCTTCAAATTAAGCCAGATACTACTCTGACTACTACATTTTCACTTTCTATCCAAACATCTTTTCGAAATCCCTCTTCATCACCCTTCTTTTTATCACATTTCTATACAAGACAAGCATCATGCGAGATGCCTTGTCATGTTCGGGGTGATCTCTCAAATTCCACTTTCAAGGCCAAATTATATTGATTTTTTTTTATTCACGCCGTTGTAACTATTCCCCATCTTCATTATTTTTCCTTCCTTCTCTTTCCCACGTGAAGATGTTTATTTATTGGTATTTATTTACGCCCTAGTTATCTCTTACATGAAGTTAAGGCTCATTAACCAGCGGTCGAGAATTTAAATTTCGCCAGACGGTCTTGCGATCGTACTCTTGTAAATGGGCGGTTCTGATGAGAAAGATTTATTATTCTTCATACCAGCGTCTTTAACTAATAACTCAATATCGAATTTACTACTGGTGAGCTCTGGCATTATGAAATTTAGGTGACACGCGAGCTGTTTGAAAACTGAATGTATGGATTGCGGGAGTGGGGAGGGGGGGGGGAGGGTAATTGATAAGTGCAATCGCTACAGTAATTTCCCTCTAATACCATGCGAGCGAAGCCGTGGGTAAAAAAGCTGGTATCTTGTAATTTAAAGCAAAAATAAATAAACTAGCTCACATACGTACATATTTACCTTTTGATTACAAAAATAATTTTTTAGTTTGGTTGTGTATTTTATTTGGATTATATATATTATTTGGATCTCAAATCCAAATCTAAGGTTTGTATGAAACTGGCCTAAATATTAGAGGGAAATATTTGTTGTGGTAACAAGGGTAGAGCAAGTACATTATATTTTTATATTTCTCACACACATACATCAAATACTTTAATTGCAGCTAGTCTTATAAAGTTTGTTAATGTTTATTATAACTTTAACACAATTCGGAGTGGATGACGTTAATTGATTGATGCTTAAACTATCTATTTTGTCGGAAACATTCTTCGAACTTTTAAATGGTCTTACGAAAAAATTTAATAAATTTACATTTGGTTAAATAACCTATTATGGAAAGAAATGTTTAATTTAATCCGCAATTTTTTTAAGTTCCTACGAAAACGATACATTTAAGTGAGTTGCTTGACGACTTATTTTTGACTCCTGGCTAATTTATTACGTCTTTCCCAAATGGATTCGTTTTGTAAGTCAAAGTTATGTGCTATTTTATATTATGATAAATGTCGTAAAAAGTGCTGCTGTATAAATTCGTTGCACAGATTCTTTAATAACGCTTTTAAAGCTCTTTTGTTTTGCACCTTTTTGGGCGTGGCTAATGTTGATGCCAAGTTACTGTTTTAGGAATAAAATATCTGGATTCTGATAATGCAAACTTTAAACAAACAATACTTTTTTTCTTGTGGAATGGAATTTTCAAAGAAAGTAACTTTGTATATCAACAGATAGATTAGAAGTTGAAATCAATAGTTTGGCAGGAGTTTTTTTTTTCCATTTCAAATAGAGTGGAGAATTCCCAATGTTTCTCGTATAAGCGTATCCGAGTAAGTCTCCACCCAGGCCGTGTAAAACAATGCCACCGGTGGAGGGCCAGGGCGCTAGAGCGCTAGAAACTGGAGACTAGGGGGAGATGGGGTGATCCCCCTCCCACAGTGACCTTTGTACGTACCGCCGAAGTTTCCGCGCCGGGAACTTTTTCTCCGTATTATTCCTCTCCCATATTCCCGACCCACTTGCCTTTACTAGGGAACTGTGTTACTATAGGAACTTAGGGTTATTTTAAGATTTTTTCCATCAAAAATTACCACCCCACACACCGCCTCGTCCGGCACCCGCTTGCTCCGTCCGACAACAAGAGAATTATGTAGGGGGAGTTTTTAAAGCTTTTCGGATCCACGAATTACAAAACTTGAATTTTCTCATCTTTCATTTTAATTGTGTTTTATAAGATATTTTCCTTCTTTCGTTTTCCCCGTTTTTTCTACTCAGTTAAATAACAAATTTGTGAGGTCTCGGAATACCCCCGCGGGATTGCCTCAAATCTTTATTATATCAATTATTCCTTGGAAGTTTCACTTTTTTCGGTTTAAGCTGAAACGGGCGTTGATTGAAAATTATATGAAACTCCGTGTCGTCGCTCGAATAACCATAACTCAATTTAATATTAAGACTTACAAAAGGGTATCTTAATTGTGAGAATTATTAATGAGTTGAATTTCGTCCCATTTTTCGACTTAATATTAATCTTTGCAAAGTCATTTATTCGTTTGATAATAATATAAAAGAGGAATTCTCACCTCCCCCTTTTCCGGACTTTGCGCCGAGTTACATAAACCGGCTTTATTTATTGTTGGAGATATCAATCAATTTAGATTGGTTAATTTCATAGCTTTAATTAATTCCTTTGTTTGCGTTCTGTTGATTTATTAGCGCGTAAACCTTATTTCGCAGGTATTCTTATGTTGTCGCAAATACCTCGGCTTATTTTTCTGCTATTTTATTCCGAGATTAACGTTTTAACCTTCGCGGGCTTCCTACGCGAACGCCAAGCGGGATTTATGTGACAAAAGATAACAAATTTACTATTTTCAGACATTCGCAATAAAAATAAAATGGTTCCTTTTGTTCGGGTGTGTTGTCGTTTGCTAACGTGAAACTGCGTACTGGCCGATTTGATGGAGATAATTAAGTGTCCCATGTTTCATGCGTGATAGCATATTATTATGTGGGACTTTATAGGGAAATTATCATTATAATGTACGCAAACGGCATTGAAAGTAGTTTTATTGGAAACTTACATAATATTTATTTTACGAACTAGTATCATGATACCTTTTAAATATTACTAAGAGTCATTAGGTCTTTTGATCCCTTTTGTTCCCGGGAGAACACGGACGCTGTTTTATCCAAAGGTAGTATAGCAATTTAATTGGTATTGAAAGACGTATTGGCACTTCAAGTCCGTATAATTCAACATGTTAAATACATAATATTTATAGATATTCGATTGGAAAGAAAAGGGTTAACACCTTCTTTGAATTTGAATTTTCTCTGCCACCTTTCTACGAAATATTTCATTAAAATAAATTCATTTCGAACCTCATTTATTTTACAATTTCATTTCATTTCGTTAAAATTTTCTGTGACAATAGGGAAATGGAAATCTTTCTATAAAACAAGGGAAAAATTAACGTAGGCAGGTGAGGGTTTTGCATAATGCATTCATTAAAATAATTATTTTCCCCGTTCATTTTGCCCAGAGTATAAATGAAAATTGGTTAGGTATACTATTTTACGTGTTCAATAGAATTACTTGCGTACGTTCCCACTTTAGTAATTCTACTTTTACGAGCCTCTCATTTATTTATCTGTGTTATCTTCAAGATGGGGAATGTTACCTTACTAATGTAAGTATAGGTTGAAAGGGAAAAATTGAGGTTGACCATTAATTGGCTGTCCAAATTTGCTTACTAAACACAGCTAAAGTCAATTAAGCAGCATTTTGGTCTTAACCACTGCAACATTTCTCAAAAAGCTTACTTTAGAATGAATCTCTTCTTCATCTTGAAAATCACTTGTTTTGTTACAGTTAACCAAGTATCTACTGGGTTTGAGGTTGATTTATTATTAGATATCACTTGCCTTTGTCTACTTGGCAGAAAATTTCCAGTTTTTATCTTCAGAGAGAATAATTATTATGAAAAATCTAAGCTCGTCACTCCCAGAGCAACGACGTCATCCAAGTCTTCAAGTGTGAATATAAATACATAAACCCCGGGCAGAAGTGAAATCTTCGCCAAGTGCGAGTATGTAAATTCTCAGATCGTTAAAAGCTAAAATCAGCCAAATTTGTAAATCTCGGCTCCCCCTTTGCGATATCGTTCATCCCTCTAGCCACTCGCTAAACACTCGGCCGCTCGTTACCGTTCCCTTCAGCTCCGAGGTGAGGGATATTTTATTTTTTAAAACCTTTATTTTTTTCGTTTAACGACCGCCATCTTACATTACAGGTCCAATAGGTACCTACCCACCTTCTACTCTTACCTATCGATCTGTGCAAATGAGATCTTACTAGAATTTGAGTCTACTGACCTGCAAAGCTGTCTAGGGGCAACTTAGGACGACATGGGGATGGAAAATATAGACTAACAAACTAAAAGGTTTCTCTGTAAAGAAGTCCCTACGAAGAGTCTCGTTGAAGTAGTGAGAGATCTAAACATTTTTAGCTGACCGGTATGAAGACGAATACCGCATCCTTAGGAATGAGGATTAAGGGGTAGCCAGCAGAAGACCAACGGTAGGTGGCGGAGACGTTTCCTAGAGGCAGCCAGAACTACGAGTATATTACACAGCCATAATTATGCAGTTAGTTCAGGTCTGTTTCTGACTCAAAATGCTTATCCAAGCTTCGATCTTGTGATTATGCAATCAAATAGAATTTGTTGAGATGGTCTACAAATAAAGTAGGTTTATTCCGACTTAGTGTTCTGGAAATATCGTTTTTTTTTACTCTACGCGGCAGCATTTTTAGGAGTGATAATGTTTGAGTTTAGCCTCTTTGGGTCATTTCGAATACCAACTTTGCATATTCTATTAAGGGTACCCTTCAGCTTCATTCAGTGGCGCCCGAGAGGAACTAAGAGTGCCCAAGGCCGCCCTAAACCCGCAGATCGGCGAAAAAACCATTTGAGTAGAAACACGTGGCTGTACAAAGCATGGGACCGTGAAAATAGAAAACGGCTTAAAAAGGTCTTTATCCAGTTTTAGATATGCCTACCCAGGAATTTATATTTAAGAAACACACACACATAATAAGCATAAACATGTGTAGGTGCCAATAAATCATTATCAATCCACCCACCGTTGAGTTAAGATGTCCATACTTTATTTAATTTTTTTTAAACTATTAAAAAATTCACCTAAAGGTTATGGAATAAAATGTAGGTAAACGAATTCAGTCAAAAGTCAAAAGTAAAGTTTAGTACTACAGCTTTCTACTACAGATCTTCATTAATAAGTCATTTAAGCCATGAAACATGGTTCTTCTTTTTAAATTGGTTTGTTTCGCTGTTTTTATTTTTTATATTTATTGTAATATAAACTATAATTTTTTTTTATAAAATGCTTAATACCTGTTGTGTAAAGCCCTCTAGAGAAGTTTTTATCAATTTTCCTTTATATCATTGAAGAAGAAGATAACACTTATAATCTAAATGAAAATATGAAAGAAAACAAGATACAGAAAAATATAAAAAGACAATGGTCGCAACTGGGACTCGAAAACATTTGCGACCATTGTCTTTTTCTATTTTTCTGTGTCTTGTTTTCTTTCATATTTTCATTTAGATTATAAGTGTTATCTTCTTCTTCAATGATATATTACGTTGATGGGAATAACCTTCAAAAGTTATAAAAAGAGAGTTTTTCTCATAAAAAATTGAATTTTCCTTTAATTTACTTCGCTGTTCAATAATAATTAATCTATTTGGGTATCTTTCAGGTGTCGATTTTGGAGGCGGATGTGGGTACCGCCTTTGGTTTAATTTCTTGGAATTTTATTGTTATATTATTCGATGGAATGAAATAAGGAGTCGTATTAACATTGATATATTGTAGTTTTTTAACTGAATAATGAATAATGAAGATTTCATGAAGTGAATGTGACACCCGACGAAGACATGAATTGGAAACTATTGAACATACCATGGACCATTCATTGGACATCTAACAGCTCTACCATGGGTTACCCAAAGTGATTCGCCATGTTTAGTGACTTGGCAGGGGTGGCTGGGTCCATGGAGGTGAGGTTTGTCCAAGTCTTAACGGCGCATGCGCAGAGGCATCGAGAAACTGGTTGAAGGAGATCCTTTACGGGGGGGTAAGGTTTTAAAGGCGAAAAAAAGGCATATTTTCATGATTTTTTTTTTGAGATATGAATAATGTTGGCTTATTTCTTTTAAATACACCTTATAGTATGACATCTGAAGTATCTTTGAAAATTTTTTTAATTAAAAATATTAATAAATAAGCGCGTGAGAGCGAATCTCCGGAGGCGCTTCGAAAAAAAAAAGTTTCGCGGTGAACATCATAACTCGTAAACAAATCATTTAAAACAAAAAAAATGAAATGGGTTTAAAAGGTGATATGTTTTTCCAGGTAGTGACGAAGCGTTTTTTTTTTATTTTTTTTTTTTGCAGCATGTTGAAGTAAAAAATGCGATTTTTGCTAAAATTTTCGGTGAATTTGTTATTATAAAATGGAAAAAAATGTTAAAAAAAAAAAATCTCTCCGTCACTACCTGTTGATTTATGTGTAAAAATAATGTGCAAAATTTCAAAAAGATCGGTAAAGTAAATTTTGAGTTATAATGTTCACTGACTAAAATACATTGTTTGCCAGAAAATCAATTTAAAGTTTTTTTATACTCGAAATATACTTGAATAGAGCAAGAGGGCCGGTCGCTTGTTCATGCTAATGAATAAAATAAAATAGTTTTTATTCATAATTATGAGTTACCAACTTTTCTCGCCTCTTACTCTCATTAGACGTATCTGTATTATTGTGTTTAGTATGTAATATTAGGTTTCTGCATACCATGTGATATAAAGAATAATATTCCTTCTTTTGGAGCACAGTTCAAAGTCTCTTTCTGCGTCGTGTCGATAAAAAGAACCCAATATTTCCTTGATGGAATTTATAAAAGACTAGTACAAAAGCTAGTCTCGAATTTCACCCTTAAAAGTTTCGTAGAGGGATATCAATTTCCCTCAAGTTGGGAGATAATATTTCAACAATCCATTAACACCACGCGTGTTCCCTTCTTCAGAGCGCTTGCTCATCATTATAAATAATATCTTCGTATGGTGGAGGAGAGTGGTGAAGTTCAAAGTGGTATGCTGAGGTTGTTCAGCCAGTCGACGGCATCGGCAATATAAATAATAAGTTATTACTCGTATGGTATGTTAATTTTCAAATTTAAGATATTAGGGTATTACGCCGTGTTTTGCGTCCATTATTTTTTTCGCAACGCGTTATTTATTCAACGATTCAGACATCCTTACAGTGTCCATCATCAGAGCATCTGTCCACTAAGAAAATTTAAAAGATTTTATTTTCTAATCCGAACGAGCAACGGACTACCTAAAATTTATTTTATTCTTTATAATGTGTTTTTTAGTGCCTATGTAAAATTAGTAGAAACTATCAAATTACGCCCGATGATTTTAGTAATCATCGAGAAGTTTTGCTTTTTAATTTTAGCGAAGGTGACTTGGCTTATTAGTGCACTTTCCTACCTCAATGTTTGTTTCGCAGACGCCATTTCGGGGAGGCGAGTTTTTGCCGCCGAAAGACGTGTTCGAAATTCAACACCCATCCAGGCCGCCATCTTGGCAAGAGAAGACGAGCGATGAAGATCGTTGGACGAAATTAAATTCTCGAATCGAACGGTATTTTTTTATTTGAAAGTTTCGCGACTTGAGCCTGCTTTGGTTCATATTACAAAGGAATTTTTTTATAACCGTATACAGAGGTTTTTTTAAACAAAGTTTCTCGACACTTTGGGTTTTGCAGACTTCTTAAGTAAGGCTCGTTAATCAATCATCGTTTTTATAGTTTTGGCGGGTTAAACTAATATTTTGGAGCCTAAATTATATTTAATTGTTTTGCCAGATTTAATGAGAGAAGTTTTTCAGCGTGAAACAGGATCTTTATATGAGAATAATTTAGTTTTGATTCTTTCAAACCCTTTTTTGCTGTGAAATCACTTATTACTTTTATTCCACGAATATCAATGTTACACAATTATAACCACTTTACATTTAATTTACACCTTCAGTATTTTTCTGTCTTTAGCTCTGCCATCTTCAATTGTTTGTAAATATTTTTTAGAAATCATTACACTTTGTGCAATGTGCGCGTACTTTCATTAGGTTTTCTGAGCTCGAAAGTGTGGTTCGTGCGCTCCACCTCGGTTTTTGTGCTCGTGTCTCTGCCTGGGAATAGATCGAAAATCTGTAAAATCTAACCTAACGGCAATAATAATGGTATTTTTTTCTTTTCATAATAAAATTCCTTTAAGATCCATTAACCAGCGGCCGAGAATTTAAATTTTGTCGGACGATGATCTTGCGATCGTATCCTTCCAACAGTGCAGGGCGGTTCCGATGAGAAAGATTAATTATTCTCCATACCAGCATTTTAACATAATACATCAATATCTATTGTCATCATTCCAAATTTGTTTTGGTAAATACCCACATTCAAAAATGCTTAAACTCGTGATGATAAAACAATTAAAATTATGTACATTTTGTAATTATTTTTTGATCATAACATCATAAGTACTTATAATTTTTCAATAATGTCTAAGCAAAATAAGAATGTATTTTTTTTTACATTTATTACTTTGTAAGACCGTAAATAAATAGACAAACTGAAGTATTTTCGTCACAAAACAAGGGCGCGGATCTATTTTTTATGATTTTATTTGAACTAAAATTAAATTTTAATTTTTCAAAAGTAGCTTTCCCAAATAATTTATTTTTTATTTTACTGTATGATTATATGATTTGAAATGTATGTTGTATAATACAAAATTTTGTTTGAAAATTTAACAAATCTCCCAACAACCTATGGTAAAACCTTATTGTACTAAAAATAAACACATTTTCTCAAAATTTTAAAAATAGCTTTACTAGATAAAAAAACAATCTTTCGAAATCAATTTATAATTTTTTGGGGAAAAGAGTCAATGCGTGTGAAATTCGATTTAAAAATGACATATTTCCGGTTTTGTAATGGCATTTAAAAATGTGTTTTTAATGTAAATTTAGCGTGTGTATCATTTTTTCTCGGTGTTATCTGAATTCGATCTTTTCAGATTTTCCTTTACATTTCTATTATCATTTTAATTTTTTTTTATTATTATTTTTTAAAGAATTTTGTATTACGATCTACTTCACCTTCGGTAGTCATAACCTTCCAGTGTTCACCTTCGAAGCCTTTTATTTCCTATTTCTGAAATAAACCTCAGTTATAAGTTAAACCTGAAATAAACCTCGACAGCCGGGAATACAATGTAGTGTTGTAGTCCGCAGTCTGCAATCCCCGGGGTGTGTTGTTCCCCCGGCCAATGGGCAGTGGGCAGTGGCCAGTGGCCAGTGGGCAGTGGTCAGTCCCCGCGGAATGCCGGCCCTGCAGCGACCAGTTTTTGCTCGCGCCCCACCGGCCCCGGAATGTCGATCAAATGCCGAAAACGAGACAGCTACTGTCGATGGGAATTCAGTCCTTCAGGTTATCACAACCGTCTGAATTCTGCGCTGCCGGTAGATTTTGAAATTAAGTCCTTTTTATTATGTTAGTTATCAAAATAGGCGTTGCAATTAATATATATAGTATGGTAGTATAATGGTAGGTTTGTGAAGGTGAAACTGTGGATAGGTATTGTTGTATGTTTCGTGAACACCTCACTAGGAGAACCTGTGCTGAGGTGTTTACGTGTTTATTTATGTTTATGTATGACAAGTATTTATGTGTTGTAATAGAAAGTTTTATACGTATTTTTTTTTTCAAATTTTAAGTTATTGTACATTGGTTATTTAGAAGAGAAAAAAAAGTATTTAAATATATTAGAGGAATATAAAAATATATATAAACATACACATACATACATACACATCCATGTAAATACATGTACCTGCAGACGTGCATATAAATATACATATACATACGTATTCATACGCATACACATTCACATACACATACATATATGTACACACATATATAAATTGTAAGTGTATGTATAGTTGCTGGATACTTGAAAAACTACTTAATTTTAGGTTTATTTAATTTTATACTTTTTATAGTTTTGTTATGTTTGGTTGGGAATAATAATGTTTTGTATAAAGTTAATATCTTGATTTTTAATCCAGTCAGTGATATGTTTTTTATGAATTATAACTATACAATTATAACTATGGTCAATTTTTTTTTTTTTATATTGGCTCTTACTTCCATAATAATTATATACATTTTATAATTATTACATTATTTTACATTTTCAATATAGTTATAGCGATGATTCCAATTATAAGTGAGCACACCATTCATCTCAACATTCTTAGTGTGACCACAAGTTATAATACGTAATGATAAATTCAATTTAAAGTATGTCCATAGACTATTGCCATTTTTTAGCTAGTAAAGATTACTGTGCATGTACGTGGTCTAAGAAAAGAAAAATAAAATAAATTCCGATTAATAAAGAATGCTGTATTATATTATACATGAAGTGATTTATTTTCTAGGGCCTAGGGGTTTGTCTCATAACTGTATGCATAGGTGTATAGTCTCAACTATTGTAGAGCTATTTAATAATATATCAAGTTGGTAAGTATTTTGTATTGATTTAAGCTTTTTAAATATTTAAAAGAATTTATTTATTTGTAAGAAATAAACAGCTTATATAATACAAAGATAGAATGTACAAATGAAGTTAAAGTTAAGACGAAAAGTTTCTTGTATGAGGTTTTATTGTGTCTTAAACGAATTAGCAGGTAAACGGGTAAGGATCCAGTTACAGCTAGTCACCCGGAAAAAGTTACCGCGACAGGCAATTACGTCATATGTAATATATAGCCGCGTGGTAGGTACTATTATTCACAACTGCCAGTTGCAATAATAATCATACTACCGTCAATCTCTCCGTACTCAAACTTACACATCCGTTAATAGTGGCGCCATCCTTTGGCGTTATTGGCTACTTGCTTGAATTCGAAACCGATTTTAAAAAGCTTTTTCACAAACTTCAAGTTCGACCGTGGTTTTGCCTACGGCCTGCGTGGCATCAAAGTTGAATTATGTTGTGCAATTTAATTGAATCGTTGTTATTTGAAAAGTAAAAGTTCCTTTTAAGTTTCATTTCGTGTCTTTAAAAAAAAAACTTTCTTTCGATTTTTTCAATATGTGCTTGGCAGGAGTGGAGTACAGATCGGTGTGCAGTGTATTTAAGTTGCAAGGATTCATAGGGGAAGCCACTATGAAAATTTTAGGCTTTACAATGTTTTTGTAGATTGAGATTTTTTTTTTTTTTTTTTTATTAGAAAAAATTTTTTTGATACATGGGAATAGTTACATACATAATAACAAAAAATATAAAATGGTAACAAGAAAAATTCCCACAAAGGCGAAGCCTGTGCGTGGGTATTATATTATGTTGATATTAAACAGTGGTGGTTAAAATAGAATTTAAAAATAAAACTGTATCTAGTAAATATAAAGATTATTGATTTTACAGGAGTTACTAAGAATTTCTTAAAATTAAAAATATATATAAACGTATAAATATTTTCCCATATACGTACATACACACGTTCATATATACATGAGTATTTTTTTATCTAAATATACAGTAAGACGTGGAATATTTTAGGAATTTAGAAACAGATATTACAAATTATAGAAAAAATTTATTCACATCCAAATTATATTTTACCCAGCTTTTAACATTTGTTTTGTATCCATTCAGATTTTGACACGTATTGATGGAATTGGGTAGGGAATTGAACCATTTTGGCGCAATACAGTTAATGTGCCAATCAATACAGATAATTGATTGGTTTCTATAAATGTTGATTATGTTTTAAAGCTCTTCCCAAATACTTCGAATGGTGACCCCAGTAGTACATCTGGTTTATTACCAAAAATGGCACCATCGCCAATGAATTTTTGTTTTGTGTTTGTACATTTAATGATATATTTTATGCCATATCTGATTTCCAAAACAAATATTTGAAATGTTCTATGCCTTAATAGATTATGTGCTGTAAGTAGGATAAAATGATAAATATTATTATGACTGCCGTAGAAATCTTGTGCGAAGCTTTCGCTTGGGTTTTTTCTATATTATCCTCTCATCTTTTATCATATCAAAACAAATTACGCCATGTATGTAATACAAACCAAAGTTATTATAGTTGTGGTTATTACGGTCTTTTCACAATCGACATTTATTTTTTATTTCACTAATCGTAGATAAAATGTTTTGCATTTAATGGATTCATTACATAACTACTAGCAGCCTTACTGATAAAAAAACACTTCCCAAATTTTCAACGGTGATTTAGTTACATATTGAATAAAGACTGTATGAGCTCTGTAGAACGTTATAATCTTACTAATAAAAATATCTTTTATGAGCTGGCAACATCGCATTTTGGCAGACTGACGCTTTATATTCCTGTGTTGAAAAAGCGAGGTTAGGTTTTTAACTGACTGTTACGCGTGAATTTAATAAAACTTCCGTGAACGTGATGTTTTTTTAATATCAAAATGCCTCTTGCGTATTTCTGTAAACATGATTCCAAAAAATCAACTTTTAAGTTGCGCAAACAATGATTCCAATGGTCCATATTTTTTTGGGAATTATTGTAATTTTTTTTTTTTGTATCAACAAGATAAAAAAGTGAAGCGATGGTTTTCCTGCAGATTCCCTAAATAAAAGGACATAGTTTGCAAAATGTCACATTCTCTACAATTTTTTGACGTTTGGAATTAAAATATATTGCACATCTCATAGAAAAGTGTCGTAAGTCAAAAAATTTTATTTTACGTTTTATCTCTGAAAGTAAAGTAATTTTGATTATGCCTCACAAAAAACGCATTTATTTTAGATCACTCCATCTCCGCACGTTGTCGCTAGTATCTTTTCGACGGGACCGCTTATTCATAATTCATTAACTTGTTTTCGTCCTCCTATAAAATTATCTTTTCTGACTTACAACACTTTTCTGTGGGATGTGTGATATGTGGATTTTTTTTTTCATGTTTGAAATGAAATATTCCAATTTATAAATTTTAAAATAGGTTTATTTCAAAAACATTAATCTGGTTTGTGAAATAGTATTTGTTTTTGCGCATCTTCAAAAATAAGATATGTGTAGAACATTAAAATAACTTGGAAATATTCCGAAATTTCAAGTTTATACATCAAATTAACTGCCCTCTTCGCTATATAAACAATGCGTGTAATTTTTTATGGCTGTTTTTTATCAGTTTAGGCAATTTTAGTTAGAAGTAATGTTTTTACATGTCCGTTTGTGTATCAATTCTGTAAAACTACACCTCATTTATTGTGGTGAACGTATGTATGTCTTAGGGTAAAAGAGACATGCCTGGCTGGATGAGTGAGACAGCATGAGTAATGCCTCCCCGGAAGAACACATTTTACATATCTCACAATAAACGTTACTTAGTCTACCCATGGGTTATTATTGTCTCTACATCCAAGTATTGAGATCACCACATAAAAGAAACTGGATCACCACATATTGGACATCCAGTACATTTCAATTGGTACAACTGTTAGAATAATCTTCAAGAGAAGATCATTACGTTTATTAGCATCCACCTAAGGCCGTAGTATAAATTTTATTTTTCAACTTTACACGTGCTAGTAAATTTCCAGAAAATATTTATTTCAAACCAATTTTCCTTCCCGAAACCATGAGCTTAAAAATAATTAATTATACAAGGCTTTGGTTTTGATCTCTTTTCTTTTGTAATAAGTCTGTTTTATCCCTGTTGATGGTTAAGATCGTGAATTTATCAAGTTTAATGTTTAAACAAAATTAAAAAGTGTTGTTACTTTCATCAACTTTGAATAAAGTTGTAAGGATGCACAGAAAACTTCTTCTAACGTAGTTCCTAGATACCAAAACAACTCTTGTAAAGGTAACAAAGTACATAATTTTAGCAACTCCTAACCTGTTTCCCGCAATACTACCGCAGCGCAAAATGTTGCACACGTATCCGCTTTCACCTGGAATGTACGAAGTCACATTATTCCACGGCAGCCTGAATTAAAGCTAAATTTCTGACTAAAATGACATCACCCGGTATACCGACTTCACACTGATACACGTGGTAAATAAAGTATTAAGTGTTCTATGGAGAATCAAATTTTATTCTGGAAAATGATCTTTTCATATTGGTTGATATGGAATACTTGTTTTCATATTTACACAGCCAGAGGGACTGACTACGCGTTGTGATGTTTTCTATCAATTTTCCTGTAACTATGTGAGTAATAACCCAACCCTTCTCTTTGAATAACCAAAAAGCCATAAATGAAAGCCTACATGGCAACATGTGTTGGAAATAAACAACCATTTCAAAATCAAAAATTCGCCTATGCCAGAAAATACTTATTTCGCCAGATAAAGTGCTTCTTTCACTCAAATATTTATAACGACATGGAAATATTTTCGCTGAAAATTCATAGTCGGGAAGTAAAATAATTCCGATCCAACTACCACCACCCTTCACGTCTCAGCGCGGTGAAGGGAGTGGGGACGAATGGCGTCGTCTTTATTTGTAGAGGACGTCGGTGAGATTTTTGGTTTTTGCCAGCAATATTTCCCGATTTGTTTACGATTAGCGAGTTAATAGGCAATTCGGCACTTCTCCCCGAACACGCGCCGTCAGCAGCGCCGCGCTGTCTCCCTCTGTGTTCCAATTCTTTGGAGATTTTTAAAAGGATTCTTGCCAAATAACTCACTCTCTCCCGACTCCCAACCCACAACTATCTTTGTCCAAAAGCCACTCGTCAGCCTTTCCCTGCAAGACTGGAATTCTTTTATCGCGGATTTTTCCAGCATCTCTGTCGGCATGATTACGGCGTCTGTTTATGGGTAATATTTTCTTGGGAGGGAGGGGGGGTATCTCCCTCTCAGCACACCTTAAAAGGTTTTTGACATTGCATTACTCACACTCGTAACATTTAAAGTTTGTCTTCCAACTTTGAGGGTGTCGCATTGTTAATCTCTACTCGACACTTCTACTTTTCCTAGAATATATTTTCAGAACACATTTGCTCTTGTTTTTTGTATGGAAGTGTTGAAATTATTGTGCGCCGTCACCTACTTAAAAGATTCGAAAAATGTAATTTTTTTATTTTTTGTCTTTTTTGGTACTACCTAATTTTGAATGTGGTAATCTGAAATGTTTAAATTGAGAATCTTTCTCTACTTTTCTTTACTGTTTTCCTAGAAATCATGCCCAGAAGGACATTACGTAAATGCTTTATTCATCTTGAGGGCCTTTTTTAAAGATATCTTTCGCATTATAAATATAACGTCTTCTCCTTGGAAAATTCTTTTTAAACTGATTTTTTATTAATTATTTAATTTCAAAATTCCAGAAGAACTTGAAAAACTTTCCCCACAATTTTTACCCAAAAATTAACTGAAACACCCAAAATAAAAGAATATACGGTGGTCTAAAAATGCCTTTCTTTCAAATTATTATTCTCGTTAATTAGTCACTCGGACTGAAGTTTTTTGGCACACCGCATTAGCGGTTGTCTCTTTCATCCTATGTGCAGAACTCAGCCGAGGAAACTTCCCGACTTCCGTCTTCCATACAGAAGAAAATCGCTTTTTTAATGGCAATTAGTTGTTACCAAGTGAAGTAGCAATACTGGCTACGGACTGCGGAGAAACCAATTACAAATATCTTGAGGATGCCTCGGTCTGTCTAATTCGTAGAACTTGCTCCGCGGAATACAACTGTTATTACTTATTACACCTCTTTTATTGTATACTTATATGGACTACTCTGGAGTCAAACAATGTAAACTTGTTCGTTGAAAATGGAGATACTACTAATAAATCTTAACGAAACATGAAACAGAACAAGACACAGAAAATTAAAAAGGTAACAGTCGCAACTATCAAAAGGATTTACCAGAACAACGCATCAATCCACTAAAGCATTTTTTTTTCTGCGCTTTGTTCTGTTTCATCTTCGGTTTAGATTTATTAGTATTATCTTCTTCTTTAATGATTAATATATTACATTGATGGTGTAATGCAAAAATTAATAAGTTTCGGGAAAAGAAAACGGGTTTGCAAATAATTTTGTAGTGATACCTAACTAAATTCTATTCAATTTATACGCTGTGTCTCACGCTCACACCGCCAATTTCCTATTAAAGCTTAAATATTTACTTTTTCAAACAGAGTGATTATTTTTTTTTCGGTACATAATAATATATTATTTTATTTTGGTAAAACTGAGGTGTGGGTCTTGCTTTACGGTTTATCTACTATGTTTACGCGATATCCACATTTAAACCAAAGTGAAAAAAAAAAATTGTGAATGTAAGTATCATTTTCGGGATTGGAACTGATTGTATGAAGAATTCATGAAAGCGATGAAGTGCCTACCTATGTAATATTTTTAACAGAATATTATGATTTTCAAGATTGGCACCGATTTTTCTGGAATTCAGTCACGGGTCTTGCTCTAGTATCTTACTAAAATTAATACTTGTCAAGTAACGTAGACGTGTAAAATACAACTGTAAAAAAAAAAGAGTTTTAAAAAAGAGAGAATTTTTTTTTAGAGATTTTCTTAATGATCTAGTAGTGTCTAGTGTCTAGAGTCCAGTAGGTAATATATGAAAAATCGTTCTTTTACTCTTTTTGACTTTGTTGTTTACGTCTTGAAGATGATGTACAATATCTTTAGACTTTTATTAGTTTTCTGGTAAGTGCGTTCATTGGACGTCGAGATGACAAGATTACAGTATTGTAACATCTGTTTCCAGTGAACTCTCCATGAAACTGATACGTTGATGGTCTCGAGCTATAGCAGCGATGTATTTCAATATTTTCAAATAACCACGTCACTCTTCCTGGCGTCATTTCGAAATAATAGTGTGTCTCATTGTTCCTCCGGTATGAAACAATGAAAAGCTTTTAGTCGCTTACCCGTGCCAAGTTAGTGCTGAACCGACTGGGGGCGTGTGGACCAGTGATCCGCAAACTTAATGAACAACTTTAATTCATAAATAACCTTTGAAAAAACTAATTAATTCTGGCTTTAGTTGTTCGAATAATTTCTTGCTTTCATTAAAATATCGTAGAAAAAACGCAAAATTTAACATCGCCATATTTTGCTCCGCTAAATACGAAATTGTTATTTCTCTTTAGCACTGTTTTCTTAGTATCTATGTATAAGAAAACTGTCAATGCGTTGTCAACCCAGGGGTCGTGGGTTCATTTCTTCTTCTGGTTATGTCACCATCACTGTACGATGTACAAATCCCCTTTTCCACTTAAATTATGATAGAAGCATAGACATATGAATATTACTAGACCTGCCCTAAGTGATAAAAGCGTTTTATTTCCCCCTCCCCACACCTGGCTGGGCTCGCGAATGGCCTCGAGCGAATCTAAAAAATGTGACGTCATCATTTTTGTGTGAACCAGCGTCGAGCTCTCATCGGAACAATTTACGAAATAACTCGGCAAAAATGGTGGCTTGTTCTATGCAAACGTGTAAAAATGGAAGTGACAAAGAGAATAAACCGAATTGTCGTATTACATTCCATAGGTAAGCATTATTTTAAACCAAAGTGAAAAAAAAGGTTAGGTTCTTAAAATACGTGATTTAGTTATAGCTTCATTATTGGATTACGAAATTTGATTTTGCATGTTTGCAATAGTGGTAAAAATAACAAAGTTTGCAAGTAAATTCGAATGAACACAAAGGACTTGACAAAGGGATCACATCGATACTTACAAGATTAGACCACTTGACTTTTGTTTATCTTTTAGTTGATGGTAAAGATTGTTTAGGTTAACGTAATATTTCTGAGGCCTAAACTTGGATCTCACAACAACATAAATAATGTGAGAGCACCTTTTTGAAATGTTTGTTTTTTTTTCTAATCGGCCTTTATTCATTACACTTAAGGGGAATGCCCTTTTGTTCTTGCAGGGAATTTGTATACAGTTGAAATATTTCAATTTTTAATTTCTTCGTAAGATTTTTATTTTATTTAGGTGTTTCATGGATACTGGAAGATCTAGGAAGTAGAAATAGGATTGTTTCAGAAGCCGTTACCACTGGGAAAGAAGAGAGAGTCTGGGAGATGCAAGAAGACTAGAAGGTACAAGAATAAATAAAAACGGTTGGTAAGAAGTAAGAAGATTCAAGAAGAGACAAGAAGAGCCAAGAGGAGCCAAGAGGAGACAAGGCGAGCCAGGAAGAGACAGGGGGAGCCACCAAAGGTGGAAGGGGGGGGGGAGACGATGCAAGAAGAGCCAAGAGAGACTAAAAGAAACTAGAAGAGATAAGAAGAGGCAAGAACGGTCGGTAATATTCAAGAAGAGACGAGAAGAGCCAAGAGCCAAGAAGAGACAAGAAGAGCAAGATAAGCAAAGAGAAACTTGAAGAAACGAAAAGTAGACCCAAGAAGAGACGAGATGAACCAGGAAGAATCAAAAAGTTCCAAGGCACTGTAAGAAGAGGCAAGAAAAGGAAGATATAAAGAAGAAAACAACAACGCTCAATCGATTCCTTTATTCCTAGCCAACCTAAATTCCAATATTGGCTTATTAGATTGCCATGTAAATCGGTCGATTAAACTCCAGCCTCCTTCCCATCCTGAGAGCATGTGTTTCAAGTCCTAACAAATCAGTGCCCCCTGGTGTACCGGTCTCACCGGGACAGGAGTGCTCCTGGCTGGGGTGGTACAATCGTATCGTAGAGTTTAATGTTTACTGATGACCGTTATTATTCAATTTTTATTAGAACAACTCTCTTTTTATAACTTTTGAAGGTTAGTCCCATCAATATAATATATCATTGAAGAAGTAGATAACACTTATAATCTAAACGAAAATTTGAAAAAGAACAAAACACATTTAAATAAAAAGATAGCGGTCGCAACTAATATGAAAAACAAAATAAAAATTAATAGATGATAATATTAAGAAAATATTGAAATTGACAAAAAAGACATTTAAATAAGAGGCCTAGTGGCCGAATTGGTAGTGACGTTTGTCCCGGTTAGTTCTGGGTTCGAGTCCCAGCAGCGACCGTTATCTTTTTATTTTTCTGTTTCGTGTTCTTACTCATATTCTCGTTTAGATTTATTAGTGTTATCTTCTTCAATGTTATTATTGAATTCTTTATAATATTAATAATAATAATAGGAAAAGTGTGTGGAAGGGTTAAGTTTTTCCTGTGGGAAAGATTTAACCCGCACATAAAGTCTAGAGAACAATATTTCACATAAAACTATAAAATAAAACATTTGCGGAAACTTTGACTAGCCAACTAGGAATGGATCCTGTTTTAGGCCAGTCAAATTGACAAATTTGGTTCATATCATAATTTCATATTACAATGTTTAATTATACAACATATTATTTATAGAAGGAAAAAAGTGTTACGATTGAATTCCTCAGAGAAGCTTTAGTTAAATAAACAATTTTGTACTTGAAAAAGAATAAGCGAAGAGAAAAAATAATATCTTAAAATACAAATTTAGTATCGAATGCTTATGTTTAACAATAGATATAAATTTGATTATTTAAATCGCTTGCAAAACTCGAGAATCAATACATTCTTCAAGCGTGATTACAGAATCCATACTTACTTATATCTATACTAATATTATAAATGCGAAACTGCTCGAGTTTGTTTGTTACGCTTTCACGCATTTACCGATTAAAAGATTTTTTAAATTCTTTCATCAATAGAAAGCTACATTATATGCGAGGACTATAGACTGTATATAATGGTAACCTCTGGCATTATGAAATTATAAATATTAATATATTATATTTATTATACATTTTCTGTCGCTAACAAAAGCGAGTTATTGCTAATGTCAGAAAACAAATCGTTCCCGTGGAAACGATGTTGATATATTTTTATTTAAGGTGTCGTAGTTAATATCTATTTATCCATATAAAAATGAATCTTTGAAATGTTGTTACGCGCATAGCTTCCGAACGACTGCACCAAATTGGATAATGCTTTTTTTACTATTGGTAAGCTCTGGCGTTATGAAATTTAGGTGGCACGCGAGCTGTTTGAAAACTGAATGTACCGAGAATGAATGTATAGAATGCATGTTGGGGCGGGGGATGGTGCGGGTGGCGGGATAATTATTTCCCCCTAATACCATGCGAGCGAAGCTGCGGGTAAAAAAGCTAGTAATATTATAAATGCGAAACTGCTCGAGTTTGTTTATGACCTTTTCACGCATAACACAATATAAAGACTTTAATAATTCTTTCACCAATATAAAGCTAAATTATATGCGCAGACTACAGGTTGTATATGATGGTAAGCTCTGGCGTTATGAAATTATAAATATTAATATATTATATTTGTTATACATTTTCTGTCGCTAACAAAAGCGAGTTTTTCACAAAAAAATCTTTTCCATGGAAACAATGTTGATATATTTTTGGGCTCTATGCTGGTAGGTACTCAATCTACTGGTCAGCTACTACTGCAGAAAATTCAAATATTAGAATTCGTTTTTTTTTTAAAACAAGCTTGGAATAAATGTCAGATGAGAGTTCCTATATTAAAAATATAATTCGTAACGATTATAAAGACTGAATGATAAATAGAGTATTTTTTTATTATATTAACGAACTTATTAATATTTAAATAAAAGTAAACATCCGAAATGTTTGTAAGCGCATACATTCCGAACGAATGAACAAAATTGGATAAGTAATTCTTTTTTTCTTTGAGCTATAGCATTATGAAATTTAGGTAAGATGTTTGAAAACTGAATGTAAGGGAATGAATATATGGAATGCGGGAGGGGATGGGGGTGGGGTGGGTGGGGGGATATAATTGATAAGTGCAAGCGCTACAGTAATTTCCCGTAATACCATGCGAGCGAAGCCGCGGGGAAAAGCTAGTATTATAACAAACGTGTGCTTATGTTTAACAATTTTCGAGTGCTTATGTTCAACAAAAAATAAATGTTTGGTTATTTAAATCGCTTGCAGCATTGTGATTAGTAATACTTCTTCCATAACGAACGAGCTGATAGAAAGCAGCATAATTTTGTCATGCGTTGCTAAATACTATTTTTATTTGTTATTATTGAGGCAAACCTACATTTGAAAAGTTGACTATCCCTGGTGTAGAGAGAGTTTGCTGTATTTTCCCATCCTTATTGCGTGGAATCAACGATTTTGACATTTTCTTGAAATTTCACCGAAGGGGCGAGTGGGGTGAGAGGGGGGGTGGAGTGGCGCAATAAGTTGGAGGACGTGGAATGACATTTCTGTGTTTCCTTCCCGAACCTCCCCGGGGACTGTGTGCTTTCGGATGGCCCACAGCAGCTCTCGACACCGTGAAATAAAATTGGGAGTGAAACACGATAAAGTAGTCGGACAAGTGAGCGTGCCAGTCGCCTGCCGCCCGCTCATGCCGTGCTCGCCGTCGCCTCCAGGTGCGAACGAAGCTTCGAGTAAACTATGCGACTTTAATTTAAATTTGTTTGTTGCTTTATATTCATGTCACTAGGTGGCACCAGACACTTAGTAACACAATTATAAATTGGAAACTCTGATGGAGTGTGATGAAATGAAACGCTATTGCCTTCATCATTTTATTAAATAAGCACCCCCATTAGGTTTGGATCTGAAACTCTAAATGTGTATATCACATAGCTGACATAATGCAAAAATATTGTTTAAATTAATATTTTAATGGGTTGTGTTAAGAGCAATTTGACGTAAACCACTAAGCCAAAATGCAGCAAATTCATATTTTTCATATTTTTTTTTGTTATTGTATATATATATTAATCGTACTACTATTATGTTTCCTATCTAATTAGCTTATTTTCATCTAGATTTTAGAAAAAAATCGTTTTTTTTTCTTGCAGTATATCCGTGTGCGTTATGTACGAGTACCTGTTTGTCATTTTTACCCACATTGATAAAATAACTGCATTTTTAGCGCGGGCATAGTACCTTAATATGTTTTCCGCGTTTGAAAATCAAGATAATTTAAACTGGTATATAAATATTGCATTTTAAATTAAGTCGTCTCCTAATTATTTTATGAAAATGTATTACATTTAAAGATTTATTAATGGCAGGAAAATTAGTAACTTTAACTCAAAAAATGACTAATTTATGAGCTTCTAAAGTGATCACCGGTAAAAGGTAAGCAATGTACATGATTCAGTACAAGTAGGACACGATTCAGTATAATGATAATTCGAATGAAGTCCTGCCACGCATGTGTCGTGATGTCACAAACTTTTCGGCCGGCTACAAATATCAACATTTTGAGGTGCATATTTTCGGTACTTTTTTTATCCACAGGAGGCTCCGAGAAAAATATTTTCCACCAGGGTTTATGTCATTTTAGGAGATGCTGTGTGGAGGGCATTTTTAATTAAAAGAAGGAGAGGAAGTTAAAAGGTATGTGGAGTGGGTAGGAATCTGGGGGTAGGAGTGACGGACGTACGAATCCATCCCTCCAAACGCGGTGCAAGGCGATGCGTCGAGAGTCCAGCTGGAGAGGTCAAAAGGCCTCCAGCCAGTCTCGACCCGGCCCGCTTTGCAGCAGGTGGGCAGACGCATCCGCTGCCAAGACCCGAACAAACCTCACCCCGTAAACCCGGGCAGTCCTGATAAGTCACCAAACATGCGAACCACTTGGGCTGACTTAAGGCAAAGTTGTTGGTTACCTGACTGGTTGGGTCTAACTGGTTGAGGGAGACCTTTTGACCTCTTCAACAGGATTCTCTTGGAACATCGCCTTGCACCGCTGTGGGAGGGATAGCCATTCCTGCACCTGCACTGATCCCCAGATTCCTATCCATCTCTCATACCTTTTTCCTTCCCAGAACTTCCTCTTCTTCCTTTCCTAAAAATACACTCCATACAGCACGGAATTATTTTCTTGCCTCGTATATGGAGCTAATGTTAAAAAAAAAAACATTAATGACAGCCATTATCATAATATTACGATTATTTTTGTCAGTTTTATATAACTTTATTATTTAAAAGCCACAGTATGAAACGTATAGCTATGTCATGTCCATAATTATTTGTGTACGCTTTTCTTCTTAAAATTCTGTTTATTTTACGAGACCGCACCGACGTAATATTATCATTACTATCGTCAACCTTTCACGTGGCGACCATCTAATTATTATTTTAACATTGCGTGTAATGCCGAAATATTTACTAGGTACTGCAGAGAGATAAGCACTGTGCGCCGGCTGAAACGCCACCCTGAAATATAGTTATAGAAGTTTAGTGCCGAGGCTGGTCGGGGAAATCATCCTAAAATCCGGGATGAAGGCTCTACCCTCCGCCTGGTACCTGCCCCTGCCCGCCTGTGTTCCCCGAATCACTTAGCATACGTATCTAAATAATGATAATATATATAAAGCTCGCACGAGACATTAGCTGCTTTTTACTTGCGTTCCAAGCTTTTATACTCGGTGAATTAATGGATATTCTCAACGTTGCGGCCTCCCTGGATTAACTTTTTCGTTTTATTTCTTTGTTCATTAGTTTTTTGTGTGAATTTCACGCAAGAGTCTTAGTTTCCGGAGCGAGTGGGATTATAGCCTTCCAGTTTGGGGAATTTTCTGTGGCGGAAAGAAATGGGAAAGGGGAGGGAAGTTCAGAAAGTACCTAGCAATTCAGATATTGTGTGATTATATTTTAGAAGTGTAGCTATGTTCATAAATATTATAAATTTACTTAAAAATTACTGCCTCAACACAGGCTAGCCTAGTAAGGCGGATTACTAGAAACCTTAGAAACCTAAATTTGTAACTATAAATTTCTATTGTTCTACTGTTCATATTTGTATTATTTTCTGTTGTTAGCTTTTGTACTTATGTAACTTATAAACCATTGTAAACATTAACAGTGAACATTTATGTTTTTAGTTATAAATCTTATAAATTTTGTTCAATAAAAATGTGCATTTTTAATTTGTTCTTTTGACTTTGTCTGAGTTAAATCTTCCCCACAGGAAAAACTTAACCCTTCCACACACTTTTCCACAAATGATCAATCCACGCTCTGCAATTGCACTATATAAGTATAATAAATACAAAATAATACAAGAACAACATGTCAACCTACCAGAGACCAAATGGGAAAATAATTCACCGACTCCAGATATTTTCATATCAGAGGGTTCGGCTCGATAGAACTCCTAACTGGACCGATAAATCCTACTGATCCCTCAATATAAATATTTAAAAAAATCTTTCGTTATACAACATGTATTTAAGATGATTGATTTTTGCATTTTTATATAAAGATTCTTTGACAAATCTAATAAGCCTAAATTTTGAATGAGTCTGCTAGGTATAATGCCAGTAGCCGAAATAACAAATGGTAATATTTTTATAGTCTGAGAATACCAAATTCTTTTAATCTCATTTCCTAAATCTGTAAATTTTCTATGTTTTTCAGAAACAGATTTTTTAATATTACAGGAATTTGGAATAGCGACATCAATGATATAAGTTTTTTTTTTAATTTTGTCATGTAAAACTATATCGGGTCTATTACGACTAATTGTTCTGTCTGTTAGTATAGTTTTATCATAATATATTTTATAAAATCCATTTTCTAAAAATGAATTTGGTTCGTATTCAATAAAATGGTACTACATTACGGCAGTCAATCAAGTTATGTTTACCAACCTTTGGTGAATTATTTTTAAAACCTGATTGTTCCTAAATGTATACTCGGACGGCGCTAATACAGAACATTCCGATATAATATATTCTATGGTTTCCGGAAAAGCCAAACATTTTCTTCATAAATCATCAATTTGATTTGTATCTTTTATTATATACTTCCTATAATTTTTAGTATTAATGACTCTATCTTGAATGGCAAGCATAAATCCATCTATTTCTGCGCTCAATTCTCCAATACTCAACCATTTGTTTGACGAAAGTTTGTCAACATACATTTGGTTGAGATAATTTAAGTGTTTGGCGTGAATAATTTTATTTGACCAGGAATCTAATAATTCCTGGAATCTAATAATTCCTGGTTGCTATTTTAATGTTGGCATTCTCGTCGTATAAATTTAAAGGTGTAATGTTTCTATCTGCCTTGCAAACTGTTTTGTGCATTTCTGAACTATTAGCTTTCCTATGGAAAAAAGTTCTTAGCATTTCTACCTGATGGTGTTTCAAAGAAATTATTTTGACTATACCTCTACTTCCTAAATTCCTAGGTAAATTTATTCGTTCTATAGCTGAATTTGGATGATGGCAATTAAAATTTGTTAACGTAGTTCTAACTAATCGTTCTTAGCTATCTAAATCTGTATTAGACTATTTAATTATGCCAAATGAGTACGTTAATAGAGGTATTGCCCAAGTATTTATTGCCTGTACTAAATTTTTAGCAGATAGATTGCATTTTAAAAAATTTCTGATCCTAGTTTGAAATTTAATTCTAATCTCATTTTTAATACTAGTATGATCTAATCTTTTCGATTGCGGGTATCCTAAATATTTTTAAATCTCATCCCCTTTCATACTTTTATTATTATATATTATATTCATAAATTCAGGTCTGATCATGTGTTGATCATCTCCCCATTACCGAAAAATGTGTTTATCTTACCACTAACTTTTCTGAAATGTTAACTTTTATTTTATCTTTTTTACATTCTGAGTTCGTCGTTTTTTTCTTGGAACGGTAAAAAGTCCAATAATTCTTGAATATTCATTCTCAGTCCTTCGTCTCTGGAACTTATATTAAATCCTTATCACTCTAATGGAAATACCTCGGGTTCTTAATTCTAGCCCATTATTGTAAATTATCTCGTACAATCTTAAATAAAACCCCGCACATGATTTAGAATTTATTCAGAAACTCGCCCAACCAAGTGAACGACGTCTGTAGGTAGGTCCGTATTCCAAAACCCGCACACAAAACGGTCGTAAATTCCCTAGCCAAAAAAAATAATATGTGCCAACTGTGAGAACTCGTAAAGCCCGACCGCTGACTTAGTGGAGGTATTGGGTAGGTACCTATCCCACCTACTTACCCTCGCACCAGTCAAAGAAATTTTGCCCTTAATTTATCACCCCTGGCAACTCGCGTGACCATTATAAAATATTCCATAGATGTTTACAAAGATCTTTTGATAAATTCATATTGTTTAACGTGAATGTATTTGGCCACCCAAAGGTCAGGCGGCAAGGCGAACAAATACGCACAAATACATAGGCTCCTTTTTATTTCATTTCGGAAGCGCTTTAACTGCCTTGTTTATGCTTTAATAAGATTTTAACCCTTTCAGTATTCAGTGTGAAACGCTATTCGTGCGTGACGTAATATAGATGACTGACTAAATTTTACAGTTGAAGATCATCATTTAATTAATCATTTCTCTCTTTAAATCAATCGCATAATTATGAAACAGAAAAGCTTTGTGCTGGAGTGAGTTCTTGCATCACTTTGCAAACCTTTTCTGTCTGAAAACAATTTATATTCAACTCCCAACGTCATTCACATCATGAGCTTTTAAATAGCTTATTAATTATCAAAAATAAGCCTACTTAGCACAGAAACTCAGACGTGGCTGGTTGAAATATTATTAGAATTTTGACATCGTTAGTCTGCTATATGATAAAGAAATTGTTTTGGATGTGTACATTTTTTATAAAGAAGGCTTCATCTCCCTTATTAATAATTCTGGTTCCTCCTTTATCTAATATACAATTCCCGAAACAGGCCTGTCGAGAGTGTCGGAAGGTTTGGTGGGTATGTTTGTAATAAGAATGGCGTAATCTCTCAATATTTCTTTCACTGCCGTATGCGAGCATTCTCATTCGCAACTGCTACCCACTTCCTATTTATTATAGAGGAATGGCCCTGGCCTTATGAACGAAAATCTGGGATTATATCTGCTGCTCGGATCCTCGTCATCAATAGCCGAATTAATACCTTTCTGTGTTCTCCTTCTCTCCATTCTCCTTTTATTAATGCTCTCGTGCTTTTACATCAATTTAGTAGCACTTTTTGTGGAAGGGATAAGTAGAACAGCTCTCACTTCTCTGGGAGGCTGTGCCCGCCTTGTGTCATTCTATTCCCTTTTTTACGAAAGGCACTTTTTTCACATTTCATTTTGTGTAAGCCCAGTAGGAAACTGTTGGGACAAACCTGAAAGCATATTAAATGGGAAATAACCCAGTCTATTCGATTAAGACTTATCCTCAAGTCAATTTGATAAATAGAGATATAATAAATTCTAATCAAAAGATTAACTGCAAACTCCCTATTATCTTTATAACATTTACTTTTTTAGTGGTTATACATCTACAGATAGAATTTTCAAAAAATCGGTTTTTTTATTTCATCTTCGTAATGTACACATATTTAAGTAAACACACAGAAAATTTCAATTCAATCCGGCGATTATTTTTGAACGCATGTTTGTAAAGGCGTTTGAAAGTATAAGGCTAAACTTTGAACGCGTTTATCTCAAAACTGTGTTTTTAAAGTCGGTGATCAAGATTTCTCGGAAACGGCTGAACCGATCAGTCTCAAATTTTAACACAAGCTTTTAAAGTATACTTTTTTAATAATTTATCAAAGGTGGTTTCCCATCGATAAATATAACATGACGGCCTCCGTGGTCCCGAGGTAAGACTCTGGACTCACAATCCGAAGGTCGCGGGTTCGAACCCGACGTGCGCAAATATATTTTATTTGATTAATTTGTGTTATTTCACAATTTATTCATTTAAAATAATATATAGTATATTTACGCCACGTTCCAGAGTGGAAGATACTATCAGTATCGCCCTGGTGTAAGACCACCATTCAGAATTGAAACGTTGCTGGAAAGGCATTAGCCGTGTTTAGTGACCAGATCTGAATAGCCAGGTACTTCCCCACCTTCCTCTTCCCTGTCTCCTTCCCCTCCCCACTACTTTCAGCCACACAACATACCCCAATTGGGGATGCCATAGTGTCACTGGCTCCAGAGGGGAGCAGTTGGGACTCTTGTGCGGTATTTCATATAAAAAAAAAAATAATAAAAATAAAAAATATATAAACCCATGCCAAAATTTTGGTAAATAATCGTTTTTTTTTGAGAAGCCGCCATTATGTCAAAAAAAATATTTTCTTTCTTCCTTCGAAATTAAAGGAGTATGCATTACTTTAACGAAATCTGTTTGGTTTTGTTTTTTTTTAATTTTGGATGATCTAATCGAGAGATATCGTGGTCACCGCAAGATACCTTTTTTGAGAGGAGCTCCTGGAGATCAGCTATAGCAGATTTCAAAATTATTATTTTTACAAATACAAAAATTTTAAAATACAATAAAAATTACCTTCGTTTGAGTACAAATTTTAACAGTTTTAATAAGTTTAAAAGTTTTCTCAGAAAAATTTATTGAAAAATCGTTGTTTTTGGGCCTCCTGCCTGTATTTAACCCCTTAAATGAACTCTTTCGCCTATGTAATTTTTTTTTTTTTTTTTTTATTATTGAATATAATGGTACAGAGTTTACATGGTTTTTTATAAATTAAATAAAGTTTTTCTTTTAAAAATACATTAATTAATAAGTATTACACCTTTTTTTAGAGCAGAGCTCGTGTGAAAAAGGCGGAGAAAACGAATGTAAAGTACAATTTAACAAAGAAAAAAAATAGTATTTTTTTTATGTGTAAAACAAAAGAAAGGAGAGAAATAAAAAGAGAAAAAGGATATCCGTTACTACAATTTGATGAGAAGTATAGTATTATAAGATGTAGTCATAATAATGTGTTTTTATTGATTTTTTGAATTTTTTATAATTAGTTTCCAATCTTAGATTAACTGGTAACTGGTTAAACCATTTCACTCCAATATATTTATAGAATTGTTGAGCTGTGGTAGTGTTACAACGCGGGACAGTCACAGAGCCAAGTATATTTGTTCTAATGCTGTTTGAAAAATGAGTAAGGTTCTCATTATTGAAGCAATCTTTGTGTATTTGTAAAACTGTAATTTTTTTATAAATAATGTGAAGTGAAGGTACTTTAAAATCTTGAAATAGTTTAATGGTGGGGTAATCATATGACTTTTTTTAAATTATTTTTATTATTGTTTTTTTAATGATTTCCAAAGGTAAAAGAGAAGTTTTGAAGGCACCACCCCAACCAACAATTCCATATTGTAGCACTGATTGAATTAAGGAAAAATAAATGGTTCTTAACATCGTAATATTTAAAATGTTTCGAATTTTAATGAAAATGAACATTAATTTTCTTATTCTCTCAACTGTTGAACTGATTTGTATTTTCCACTTTATGTTGCTATCTATAATTACACCCAGATATTTAACGTTGGTTTTAACAGTAAGTGTAGAACAATCAGGTTTACATGGAGATGACTTTGAATTACAATCATATGAGTGGATACATATGTTTACATTCTCAGGGATAGCATTTTTATTCAAAGTGAATGGTATAACAAAGGTTTTATCAGTATTTAGGGATAGTAAATTTTGATCAAACCATTTTTTTATTATATTTATATCTAATTCCGCCGTTTTTTGAGTTTCAGTCCAGGTTAGTCCCTCAGGTAAAATTGCTGTGTCATCAGCATATGATATTAGTTTGGACTTTATGGTGAGTTTAAAAATATCATTCACATAAATGATAAAAAGTATTGGACCCAGTACCGTTCCCTGCGGGATTCCAAATTTAATATAAATGTACTTAATATAGATCTTCGGCTTTTGAACTTTTTGTTGTCTTATCTCATATTCTTTTTTCAATGACTCTTCTTACTTTTATTACAATATTTTGTATTTAGTGAAAACGGCATTGTATGATACGCGTTTATTAAAACCAGTATCATTAATTTATTAAGCTTTGTTTATCCCGAACATTACTAACAATTCACCTTTTTTATAGAACTGAAACACAAGAGTAAAAAAGCAGATGATTCCCAACAAGTTTCTCATTTCCTGTGAATTATGACTAGAAGTTGGTTAGTAATTTATTGTTTTTCTTGCGTTTGTTCGTATAAATACTTGTTTAATGCGTATTAAAAGTTACGTAGTAAGTTTAGCGGGAATTGGGCTGTTATCCATCCATCTGCCGAGTCCTAGTTCCCCGGAGGTAACTAAATAAAAAGTAGCATTACTCTGCCGTCACGAAGGTCGCCATGATGAATGGCGTCACGGAGTTTCCTAGCATGACTACAATATTCGGCGAGTTGGCTGTCCGACTGGCTTCTCTAGCCGCCCAAGCTTCCCTGCCGCCCTAGCTTATCTGCCGCCCTGGGGCCCGCCACCCGCCGCCCTTTTCCCTGGCCAACACGAGCTGTAAGTGGGAGTGAGAAAATCGCCAAGACGATGGACTATTGTTAGACCATGGGGTAAACAACCCTTCGGCCGCGATTTCTATCGCGATCGTCAGTTAGTCGTGTTATTACTACCAATATTATTTTACCCTCAGTGAGGGAACAGTGGGATTTCGTTAAAATTAAATAGGGAATATTATTATTTTTCCTTTGCAGCTTTTCTTTGGTACCTGTACAGGGGTGTTAAGGGACGTACTTGACTTTTAACATTATTAGTATTAAAAATGTAAAGGAAATGTTGGTCTTCGGTGACTTTTTGATGTCTTTTTTATTCATTTTTTTTTCTTTAAAATCATCCACCACCAAGACCTAGACACCCCTTCCCCTCATGAATCCGGGCACCTCTGCTAAGTCATCAAACGTAGCGAACCACTTGAGGTGACCTACGGCAGGGGTTTGGTTATCCAATAAGTGGTTCCCGGGGCGGCTGTACCCATTTCCTCCTCCGAAATTGTAGTCTAACCTGTCAAACAAAGAGTGTTATCTAGCTTTTTGCCTTTGTCACCTTTTTTATTGTTTATCGCCGCAATTTCGTTAACCCAGAAATTCTGAATAAAAAACGCTGTGCTATTTATTATTTACGCAATTTTATTATAATGTTTTTTTTCTCTTAGATTTTTTTTTTGCTTCATGAAGAAAACGTCATTGGTGGAAATCCTCGTATTTTTGAATAAAATATCAATAGATAAATGTTATTAACCGCTGTTGCAGCTTATATTTTTCATTCGCTTTTTATTTGTTGGATTTGTTGGATAGTTTGACAGGCATTCAATTATCCCGCCGACCGCGACCCCTAGAGTCGGCCCGCAGAGGTCGGCCATACAAATCAATGTCTGCGTATATGAAATATTATTTAGTTTATCTTTATTGTTTCATGTTTTAATTCCATTAATCAATTTGCTCGGCGCCGCCAGACCTCCCCGCAATCTTTTTATGGTTATCTTCAAATTGCTTGTCTGAGCTTTTTTTCCCTTTTTTCTATTATTATTTAAATCACATTCAATTTGTTCTAGTCTGGCAGTTATGGGATGTAAACACAGTGTTTACGCTCATACCGTGATCTTAGGGGGGTGATAATTCTTGATAAGATTTTAATCCTTGTGAATAATTTGTAACAATAATTTTTTAAAATTGTATTATTTGGTTGAAAAAATGTGGTGTGGGCCGAATGATTTTTGCGCTGTATTATTTATTATTTTATTAACACGAGCTTGCATCCTTTCTAGACCACAGACCAAATAGGTTCTCATATATATACTTCTAAATACGCCATTTTTTCTTTTTACGATGGAAAAAATCCTTTTCACGCCGTAAGGATTGTTAAACATAACATCTGTTTCACCTACCGAAAGCATTGCCAAATTCCTGAAAATAAAATCAAACCTTAACCGTAATTCTTGTCAACGTTTATTTATTACCAAAGTTTTTTTAAAACTAGCATTTTATCAATCGCTAACGCTCCTTACAAAACTTGCAGAACATGTCCATTTTTTAGTAATGATATCATTTCGCGGAATTCATACTCTTATTTATCGTTTACTTGAAAACTCTTGGCTCAAAACTTTATCTTATTAATATATTAATATGTTCTCCATTTTTCTATTTTCCGAAAATTTAAATAAAACATTGTAATTTTAGCTATCTGGATTCTACTACTATCATATTTACCTATTGGAAGTTGTTGAACTTCTGCCATAGACACCTACCTTACAAAAATTTTATTCCAAAACTCTTAGTAGGTACTACTTTTCATATAAAATTTATTTCGAATCGCTCTATCTACCTTACAAAAATTTTATTCCAAAACTCTTAGTAGGTACTACTTTTCATATAAAATGTATTTCGAATTGCTCTATTAGTTTTTTGCTCTTTACGAACCCTTTATTCCTAGTTACAACATAATTTGTTTGTTTGCCGATGTCTATCTACAATATGTTTGTTGTATTATAAACTTGTGTTCAGTTAACAGCCAGTTGTGTCCCCGTGAAACGTCGAAGTTAAAAGGGCAGACCGCCGATCCCTATGAAGGGATGAAGGGATGACCTGTAGTGTTTCACGGTCCGGTAGCCCCTTTGGTGCTCATTAAAGCCCAACCTTTAGTTATCATCCCCCTCGAGTCAAGATTCCACCCATATGGGTACCAAAGCACCGGCACATAGTCAACATTTTGAACAAATTACCTACTTTCTTGTGAAAGCAACTTTTACGTTTTTTTTTATTGTTACAACTTAAAACCATTCTCACATTTTATGTTATTAACTATTAATAATTGTTTTGTCGTTTTGTCCTTCAGGCGATTCTTTATGTGAACAAACAGAACTTTTTATATAGTGGAATTAACTGACGTGGTTTAAACCCTTTGTTGTAGGTATCAATTAAAAACATTGATTTCTCATTTCTCGGCTTCGCACTGCCTATTCTCGCGATTTATCACTCTTAAAATGAACAAAGAACTTACTCTTAAAATGAATTGGCTCGATGTCAGAAATACAATATTTTGGTTGTTTCAAGATTGACCCTTTGTTTTCATGGTTTTGTCGCAAACTACGGACCCTTCCCGTTCCAGCCCGCCGCATGCCTGGTGGTTTACTTGAGTAACGGTTTGTAATTCACGTATTAATTCAGACCCTTATCTAAAAAATTCCTGTCAAACCATCCAAGTTTAAATTCTTAATTCAAGATTACTTGACGCCATTAAGATTTGTGACAAAACCTTCGTCCCGAAACCAGCAAGATTAAGCTAAGCTTTACGGCACGATGTAAAGTGTGCATTAGTTTGTTGAGGGAACATTACGAACAATGAGCATTTCGTCCAACATTCTTACAATTCGTACATTAGTATTCCTCGTCCTGTTTGACAAATCTCGGTCCTTTTCCCGACAATTAAAAGCCCCGAGCTTCCGGAAAATTCCCGCCATTTGGACTGTGGTGCTTTATTTTATAATTGTTGTAGCATTTTTTATAATTCCTTGGTGGCCATGTTAAACACCCGCACCCTTCCAGGATATTATTTTGCGTGTCCCTTTGTAAAGAATGTCTCTAATCCTCTATTTGTCCCCCCGTCTGTTTCACCCAGGTAACAGCTTTATTTGACATTCAAATTTATACGTAACATCATTAAATTGTATTTTTATTATTTCAAATCTCCTCTGCCCTGTTATTAAACAGACATTATTTTTCTGTTTCCTTTTTTTATGATGACAGTCAGGCGGATAAGTGTACTAAACTCTTTTATGCGGTTTCCCTCTTTATTTTACCTAAACCTACATAATAAATAAAAACCCTCCTGCTCACCTGTATGTGTACATTGATGTTAAGAGAGTATTTCATACGTTATTTGAATTTTAAACAGATAAAGTGTTTTGTAAACAAAATTCTATAGAATTGGCGGATTCGTACATTTCAGATGAAGTCGGACGCTTTCCTAAAATTTTGCGCTAGGAATGAAAAATGTCTACCATTTTGTTTCAATTTTTACATTAATCTTCAAATTTTAATTATTTTCTTCCTTTTGTTTATATTTAGGGCAACATTGGAGGTTGGGTAAGATGAGAGCCAAGATACACTTAAAAATGGTAAACAAAAATTAAAAAACCTAGAAAACATTCTCAAATGTCACATAGTAACTCGTTCTACGTTTCTTAATTAGAAGCAATACCTAGTTGCTTACACTAATTTATGTATATTAGTTGAATTTTTGACACTAAATTCTAAGGTCATATGAAACGTTTATTTTCATTTTGTTTTGATGTCTGAGGAGAAAATGTCCGTATGAAGCGAAGCAATAGCGGGAATGGGCCTGTTATTCCGCAGAAGCAATTCCATCGTTTGGGCAATGTTTCAAGACTGTTTCAGAGCGTTGGGATTTAATGCTCCGTGTCCTTTACGGGAACCCTTAGGACTATTAAAGCTAATGCCGTACTCACACACGCCCTAGTGATTAGAAATAAAAGCATGTGCATTGTTTTTCCTAGATAACATAAGGATTTATACCCACTTAAAGCTCGTTCCGAACTATACATGGATTGAACCCGTGACCTCTATTATGCCTTCCTTAATCCTTAATCTATTAGACATTGTAACGGGTTAATGGGTTATAATGCTTGTAATTAAGCATCATAAAATAATGCATTTGTGATAAAATATTATACGCTTTTCCCTACCGGTACCAGTACCCAGTACCCACCCTTAATCTCCTGGTTGAACCCTTCTCCAGTACAACAGGTTTATTGGGTTGTCCTTCAGATTCGAATTATAAATCCATTAAAAACAGACGTCAGCAAATTATTTTCGAATTTACACGAATAATAATCTCCTCTCTCTTCCGATTCCTTTCATTAAATTCTCTCCGTTTTTATTCCACCGTTATTCCAAGCAAGAAAGTTGGAGAAAACATTTGTAAAGGAGTTTGCTGTTTGGCTAAAGGCGGCTTTTGTCTGTTGATCACGACCTAAGTTTTATCGGGCTCGCTTGGATTGATAGCTGTTGTGGAAAATCCTTAAAATTCCCCTATTCAACAATATCCACGAATTTCCGGATTAGGTGGATTTTTTCACCTGCCACTGGAAGCCAATCACTATCAGCTACCAGGACTAGGCTACTCTAACAAATCCCCGATCCTGACAGATTAACGAAGCAAATCAAAATGGCGGCATTGACAGCCTTTGCTCTCATTATTAAAACTTGTCTGTTTCTCTTTCGTTTACTTGTAACCTCTTTCTACTCAATTGCTATCATTATTATCATGTTTGAAAATACTTTAGTTAGCCAAATGCTACCTTTGTTTCAGACAACAGAGATTTCTGTTTTAATCCCGGGAGATTTTATTGTTGACTTTGAAAATAGGTAGGTTTCGCATTGTCAGCATTGTGTAAATCCAACTTGTACGTTGAAGTTCTCTTTCGCACTGTCTACATCCTCGTTAATACAATAATTACTTTATAAAAGCCAAATTTTCTCCGAATATGAAGAAACCCATCCAATGTCTTGATTAAATTTGGTATTTTGAACTTTCCCAACTTTATTAATTGTTTGCGCAAACATCAAAAATCACAAAACTTTTATTTTCTTCTGGATCTTGGCTACTGGCTTATAATAATAATTTAAGTACCACTTTTCTTAACTCCCGCCTTTTAAATTAACTATATTCTTATCAATTTTCACAACTCGCCGAGCCGAGTTTCGCATTTAAATTTATTCGGAGGAGAATATTGAATTTTCGACATCAAATATCTTTAATTTAATTTTCTAAAGTGGAAATTAAAACATTATATATTTCAATAAATAAACCTAAAATTTCGCTATTCGTTAGTTGGCATCAATGTTCGCCCTTAAACGCGCCGCGGCTGGTAGCTTGTCAATATAATAAGCCAATTCGTTTTCCCGATTTACGACGTCGCGGCGCGTAGCGTCGGCCGCTCCGAATGCTTACGGAATGACGGGAGGGGATGAAGTGCCATAACTGTCATCTGCATACAGATCATGTCTGCGCCTTATTCTGACTAACCGACAGAAAACCCTATAATAGCCCCCGCCCCCGCTCTATGGCCCTTCACCCTCGACGTTTTGCGGGATAATTGCATTGATTTTGATCCACAATTTAAATTCTCCCTGTTATTTTGATGAAGGAAAGGAGTTCGGCGTCAACAGTGATAAGGGTGCGGTAACTCGAAGCCCTTAGGCCATTTTCTTATTTCGGAATGGTGGTTTTAAATTGATCTTCTTTGACGTGTCAGCATTTAGAAATTAGATGACTTTGAATTTTAGATTTTTTGCAAACGCCGCTAGCTGCTAGCCGCGCGCGAACTCCTTAATTAATTGTCTGCATATTGGTTGAGATTTCATCATCCCCGAAATTATGTTCGCATTGGGATGTTTATGAAGCGACAAATTTTTGTTCATTAATTATTTATAATAATTACATTAGCATTGACTAGGTACTTGAAATGTTTTCGTGTTTACGAAATAGTTTTTAAGTGCGGAAAATTATCCTTTTTATTTAAAAAACAAAGTTAGCTTATAAAATCAGAATTTCCCATTAATATTTATTTTTGCTTTGGATTTCCCGTTTACGTAAAGATTTTTTTATGACTGGACGTTAGAATTGTGAAAAAATCCGTCCGTTTATTGCTTTTCGTGATTTTATGAAAACATTTCCGAGAAAGTTCGAGATTTTTACTGGTGTGATTTTATTTCTTTCGTATTTCACATTAGTTCCTGTATTTAAACTCTTAACTGCCAGTCCTTTCCAACTCCACGGAACCTATCAAATTTTAACTGAGTATTTACGCAACTACTAGGTAGGTACTGTCCTAATTCATTTCATCACACCACATCCCTTTTGCCCCATGATTTTTACCCGAACAAACGATATCCCATCGGATCATATAGGTCTATGATTTTTTTTTTCATATTTAAACAGGCTCGTTCTGGCTTCCATACAAAAGCCTATTTTTTCAACTCAGTTTCACGTTCTAGAATAGGTGGATTTTAAAACAATTGGTGAGAGAACTCGTGAAAATCCATAGATATTCCAAAATATCTATTATTTAATGTGTCTACTGCACAAGAGCTTAACTGCTCCCGAGTCTCTGGAGCCAGTAAGACTATATCATCCTTAATTGGGGTGTTGTGAGGCTGAAGGTAGTGAGGAAGAGAAGGAGGTGGGAACAGGAAGGTGGGGGAGTACCTGGCTATTCAGATCTGGACCCCAAATACGGCTAAAGCTATTTAAAGCAACGTTTCAGTTCTGAACGGTGGTCTTAAACCAGGGTGATACTGAGAGTATCTTTCACTCTGGAAGGTGCCGCAAATATGCTACATATACTACATATATTATTTTTAATTAATAAATTTACTTGCGCACGCCGTAATTTGAATCCGCGACCTCCGGATTGCGAGTCAAGAGCCATACTTAGGTTCATTAATAACTAAATGGTTGATTGACTTGGGTAGAATGCAGTCTGAAAAACTATTAAATAATGTCACTTAAAGTTTTACATGGTTAACTAAAAATGGCACAGTAAATATAAACTTGGTACATATTTTATTAGAAAAAAATAAATAAAAACAACATTTTATCACAAAATACATGTCTGACTTTTTCATCAGCAATTGGTTCCTTAGAACAGGCAATCTGCCTAGCTAGGAACTATGTTGACCTACAAGACATAATAACACTTGTACACATTTTTAATATTTACAGTTATCTTGAAATATATTATTATGTTATTATGTTATTTTGCTATTTAATTGTATATAATGTAATATAATAAATAAATAAATAAATAAATACCCCTCGACCATGGAGGCCGATGTAATATGTAGAAGCTACGGAGCTATGCCATTGATAACCTTTATGGTTACCTTTTTCTCTTTATTAGACAGGATGTTATGTATGTACTCTTATATTACTTCTATATTTTTTTCATAATTCTATGAGTTGTATATAATATACTAAAGGTATTTAATATACTAAACACTTACTAAAAATATACTGAACAAACCCTTGTATCTTGGTTTTGACAAAGTGTAAGTACCGAAATAGTGCGGTTTGGAAGGAAAAACTATTTTGGAAACAGTCGAGTTACAGAAAGCTTGTGAGATTGCTTGAAACAATTAGAAATTCCATTATGTACATGTGTATATATGTAAATGGGAAGAGACTGTGTCATGTATTATTATTTTAGTTAAAATATACGTTTTAATAGGCTCTTCATATTAGTTACATGCAGAGGTTTATATTTAATAATATTTATTTTAAGTTATGCCCCTAAAATATGTATGTTCATTTGTATTACCTTATTGGGGGTTGGTATTGCGCTCACCCCACAACAACGCTGGAATGAAAATCTTTTTTTTTTGTATAGTGGTATGAAAATTTGTCAGTATTTGGGGCGTTGCACCAAATTCTCGGTAAGCAAAATATTTATTCGTTACGCAAGTGTCACTTAATACGTACTACGTTAAATGTTTAATAGATTTTAAAGTATTTATTGTTATCAAGTTTAATTTGTAGAACTTCATTTTTAATTTAAATTAACTGTCTACAGTTTGATAATGCCTTCAGAAGGCGAAACAACTGTCAAGTGTAATAATAATTACCTAGCAGAACTTGTTTATAAATAAACTGTTTTTATAGATTGAATAATAAAATTATTGAATATATAAACGAAAGAAAAAAAAATATAAACGAAAAAAGATTTTACAGTGTTTTCAATCATAGCCGCCAAGCACAAAAAACGTCAGTCACCATTAATTATTTATCACCGTGCTTTTATGTCGATCACTTTATTAATGCGAACACTCTTATAGGTTTCAGCACAACCGTGTCTACGTCAAACAGATTTATACTGAATACACACTTATTTACGTATAATATGTAATGTGGGACGTTAAATATTTCCGAAATGATGCAAAATTTGTAAACAAAAGTTGTTAAAATATTCAGTTTTATCGTTTCAAAGTAATCTATACTAATATTATAAAGAGGAAGGATTTGATTGTTTGTTTGTTTGTTTGTTTGCATCGAATAGGCTCCGAAACTACTGAACCGATTTGAAAAATTCTTTCACTGTTGGGAAGCTACACTATTCCCGGATAACATAGGCTATTTTATAATTTAAAAAAAATTAGCAATCCTTACTAAAACTCCAATAATGTAACCCAAGGTGTAAAAAAATTACCTAAAATATTATTTACATCGCGTGCGCTGCGAAAACCATTGATGATAGAATAAAATAATGTACTACGACTTTGCAGAACACATCATTATCTACAAAAAGTGTCGCGACAGCATATGTCTAACTATTATAGTTATGCTACAATAAGTGTTCTTTTATTTTTAAAATTTAATTGAAATGCCACCGCTAGAAAAGACTCTTTATTTGTATCTTCGTATTAATTTTTATCAAATTAAATTATTTTATATTCGAGACTGCTTTAATGCCTTTATATTACTTTTTGAATTATTCAATTCGGACATCCCATCTGAAAGATATCACGAGTTTAAAATTGTAAGTATTATACGATGTAAGCGTCACTGGGGTACGGACCGTACGAGAGGACACCAACAAACAATCAAATCTTTCCTATCTTATATATTAAAAATTAAAATTTGTTTGTTCGTATTTTATGCGCTGCCATACCGTTCATCCGATTGCGATGAAACTTTGGTGATTTGTTGTGCGCATGCCCGCAAACGATAAAGGCAAGTTCTTGCGTTATTAAATTTGAATTAATGAAAATGTGCTTATTACATATATTTTAGCGGCAAGGAGGAAAGGCAGGGGGGAGGGGGAGGTGGGATACGTGAGTGGGAAAACGAGGGATGGGAAGGCGGGGAAGGTAAAAGAAGGGAAACGTGAAAGGGGAAGGGGACTCGGGAGATGAACGGGGACGCACGGGAAAGGACATTCAAGGAGAATCAATTGATTTCTTTGCATTGCAACGCAAGCCGTGCTTTGTGCTTTGAGTTTTAGCTTTAAGCTTTGAACTTTAAGCTTTGAGCTTTGATTTTTGAGCTTTAAGCTTTGAACTTTATGCATTCAACCTTAAGCTTTACGTGTTGTTTAAGCTTTGAACTTTAAGATTTGATATTGAATTTTAATTATTGAGCTGTGTGCTTTGAGATTTGTGTGTTGAGTTTTAACTTTAAGCTTTGAGCTTTGAGCTTTAAGCTTTGTGCTTTGAGATTTGTGTACTGAGCTTTAACTTTGAGCTTTGAGCTTTATTTTTAAGCTTTGTGCTTTGAGTTTTAAGCAGTTTAGAGCTTTGATATTAAGCTTAAACTTTGGCCGTTAAACTTTGAACCTTGCTTAAAGCTTGAGCTTTAAGATTGAGCTTTAAGTTTAATGTTTGAGCGTTATGTTTTCGGCTTTAAGCTTTGAGCTTTGCGCAAAGCACGAGACTTAATGCTAAAAGCTTAAAGCTTAAAACTCAAAGCTTTAAGCTGAAAGCTCAAAGCTTGAAACTCAAGGCTTTAATCTTAAAGTCAAAGCTAAAAGCTCAAAGCTTAAAGCTCAAAGCTTGAAGCTCAAAACTTAAAGCTCAAGGCTTAAATCACAAAACTTAAAGCTTAAAGCTAAAAGCTCAGCTTAAAGCTCAAAGCTCAAAGCTTGAAGCTCAAAGCTTAAGGCTCAAAACTTAAAGCTCAAAGCTTAAATCTCAAAGTTTTAAGCTCAAAACTTTAAGCTCGAGGCTTTAAGCTCAAAGCTTTAAGCTCAAAGCTTTAATCACAAAACTCAAAGCTCAAAGCTTTAAGCTCAAGGCTTTAATCTCAAAGCTTAAAGCTCTAAACTTAAAGCTCAAGCATAGTGCTCAAAGCTTATGGCTCAAAGCTTAAAGCTCAAAGTTTCAAGCTCAAAGCTTGAAGCTCAAGGCTTTAAATCTAAAAGCTTAAAGCTCAAAACTTAAATTCAAAGCTTAAAGCTCAAAGTTTTAAGCTCAAAGCTTAAAGCTCAAAACTTGAAGCTCAAAGCTTAAATATCAAAGTTTGAAGCTCAAAGCTTAAAGCTCAAAGCTTAAGGTTAAAGCTCAAAGCTTAACCCTTTAAGCTTTGAGATTCAAGCTTTGCGCTTTAAAATTTTTAAAGCTCAAAGCTGAACCCTTCAAAAATTTAAAGCGCAAAGCTTGAATCTCAAAGCTTAAAGCTCAAAGCTTAACCCCTCAAAAATTTGGCGTATTTTGTCAAAAGGTATAAATGTTTCGATATATATCGACTGCAATAAAAATTCAAATAAATGGAATATTTGTAAACGTATCCAAAAACTAAATACTGGTTTTGAAAGGTGGTGAAATACGCTTAAATATATGGTATTATTAGAAATTACAAAAAAAAAAATTTAATTCAAATTTTTTTAATGTTTTCTTTAAAAAAAATTAAAAATGCTCAACTGACATTTTTGATATTAAAATTACTGATCTATAGAAAATGTGTTTGTTTCTGTCTATGTGTGTGAGATGTTTTGCGTTGCAAGCCCGCGATGGTTTCAATACGTGTATAGTGAGTTCTGGCATCATCTGGGACGAATGGGAAAGGGTTAGTAGAGCGATTTTTTTTCTTTATTGAGTGGCATAGCATATGCCGGGAACTCGCTATTGTATTTAAATGCCTGTGTCAGAATTTGGTAAAATTGAATTATGTAATAGAAAGTACCTACCCTAAAATGCTAAATCTATACTAATATTATGAATGCGAAACTGCGTGTGTTTGTTTGTTACGCTTTCACGCATAAACTAATAAACCGATCTTAGAATTTTTTTCACCAATAGAAAGCTACATTATATGCGAGTAATATAGGCTATAAATAATGGTAAGTTCTGGCGTTACAAAATTATAAATATTAATATATTATATTTATTTTACGTTTTCTGTCGAAAATGGCGAGTTATTGCTAACGTCAGAAGAAAAGCAAAACAAATCGTTGCCGTGAAAACCATGTTGATATATATTTTTTTTAATTCGGGCATCGTAGTTACTATTTATCTCTAAAAAATGAATCGCCGAAATGTATTTACGCGCATGACTTACGAACGACTGCACCTAATTGGATTTTACTACTGGTGAGCTCTGGCATTATGAAATATGCAAAAGGTGGCATTCGAGCTGTTTGAAAACTGAATGTACCGGGAAAGAATGCATGAAATGCGGGAGGGGGACTCGGGTATGGGGTTCGCGGGAGGGGGAGGAGGGAAACCCGGGAGGGGGAGGGGAATCTGGGAGGGGGAACCTAGGAGGGGGGAGGGGAGCTTGGGAGGGGGGTTCGCGGGACGGGGAAAGGGGTAGTGGAGTGGGGGGAGGGAAGGTGGAAGAGGCGGAGTGGGAACGCGAGAGGGGAAGAGGACGCGGGAGAGGAAGGGGAGGCGGAAGGGGAACGGGACGAATGGGAAAGAACACGCAGGAGAAAACAATTTATTTATTAAATGGCATGGCAACGCATGCCGGGTACCAGCTAGTTTATTATAAAGCTCTTTTGTGACCTAGTTTCGCGAAAATGCCCACCAACCCACCAGGTTGGTGGGCATTTTCGCGAAAGTTTATACACGTTTTTATCATTTTTTATGCTTTCCATTTCGATAATTTTACGTTTGTTTTTTAAGTTTTCAATAATACCAGATTTCTAGTCGGAATTTATGTTTCACTGCAAAAATTCTGGGACTAACTATCATAGTATGTATTTCTCATTAACCAAAATATTACTCGAGGATAATAGTGTAGATTCTTCAGTGGACCTCTTCAATTTATCATTTAAAAATGCAAAAGATTGTTGCTGTAGCATTTCAGTTGCGTAAATAATTTTTTTTTTTAAATTCTTCAAAAGTAATATAATTGTTAATGATTTCATCATTAACTTATTATGCCTTTGCAAAATTCCCCTAAAAACGGCTTTAAAAATATATCATATATTTTTTATACTTGAAATGTTATTTTTATACAATGTTTTTCCGAAATTGCATAAAAACTGTATATTTTCCAAAAACATGTTATGTAAGCTATTTAAGGGGGGAAATAGGTAGGACGGCGTATTTTTAGTTATTTTCATGATTTTTTTAACACATAAGGAATAAATATTTTTTATTTATACTTCGGGGTCATTTTACAGGTATAATCAAAAATATATTCAAAAATTTTCAAATATTTTCCTCGAAAAATAACGGAGATATCAGCTGCCGCGCGTTGTAAGTCGCCATCTGGCTGGACAATTTGTTTAACTCTTGGAGGTTACAATTTTCACTTGAAGTGATTACAAATTAATAGTTTCATCGAACAATGCTGAGGAATCGTCAGAAAATATACAAAATAAAATCAGGAAGAAAATTAACTTAAGTAAAATTGGTGCCAAAGTGATCGGTGTTAATGCGATATCTAAAAATAGAATACTTATAAAATGTTCGACAAAGTACGATGCGGAAAAAATGAGTAAAGCTATTGGGGACGAGTTCAAGGACATCAGTGCTACAGAAATTAAAAAGAAGAGACCAACTATAATTCTTAAGGGCATTGCTAATGACTACAATAAGGATGATATTATACAAGATATTATCCAACAGAATGAAGATATCAAGGCTGTGATCATAGATAAACCAGAAACTGAGATGACGTTAAAAAAGATCTTGAAAAACAAATATAATAACACTTCTAATTACATATTAGAAGTTAGTACTCAAATAAGAAGAAGGCTAGTCTATACCGGTAAAATCTATGTGGGGTACCAAAGAATACAAGTAGAAGATGCCCTTCCTGTGGTGCAGTGCTACCATTGTTTGGGTTTTGGACATACTTCTGTCAGGTGTCTTCATAAAGAAAAGGACAAACCATTGTGTACACACTGTGCTGGTGATCATTCCTACAAAGATTGTGCTAACAAAGATAAAGAACCTAAATGTAAAAACTGTGATAACAAAAATAAAAAAATGAACTGGAATATTGATATTAGGCATTCTGCAAACGATAAAACGAAATGCATTGTGTATAAAAAAATGAGCAATTTAGCAAAGGAAAAAATAGAATATTGACTAGCAATAACATTAAACATGTCTCAAAGTAGATGTAGTGATATTATAATACATTTGATTTTTTCTCGTAGAATTTGCTACATTTCAATAAATACAATTTACGTTGCCAAACATTACACATTTATATTTCTATATTATATTAAAGAAAAAAAACATTGTAATAAGATTCTAAATTTCCAAACGTCGTCATTTTCTATTATTGAATATTCATTTTATTACATAAATATTGTTATAAACATTATAAAAGATCACAAAATAACTAACAAAAACAACATTATTATATTACATTATGTTTTTAACAATAATTTCATAACCACACCTTCAATAACATTTTTTTGTTTACTTAAACATGCATATTACTGTGTACTATATCTCACATTCATAAATATAAAAACAGTTTTTAAAAAAATCTTAAAATATGATAAATATTCTGAAATAACACTAGATGTGAACATACACTTTATTTTATATTTATTAAGTCTTTATAAAAAAGTATTTGTAGCAATTAGCTCTAGATTCAATCACTTTTATATTGTTAAATATTTAAAATTAAACTCTTCAATCTATAATCACAATACTTCTGTTGTTAAACAAAACCAGAAAATAATCTATTCTCACGGGCTGAAAACTGCAAAAGATATTAATTATTGTTCAGGTTTCTCAAATGGAGTCATTTTATATTGCTCTCTTTTCATGTTTACTGGACAGATAATAAGAATACGTGTTAATTGTATTATTTATGTACGGGATTTAATGAACCTAATAAAAATATTAAATTTTATTGTTTTACACAAAAATGAAATATATGTAATATTATTTAATGCTAAATGCATGGAAAACCATTTTGTATCAATATATTATACCATCTGCTATAACATTAAGAAAAATAATTGTGGTATCTTTGATAAAAACAAGTATGTAATTATATCAAGTACAAATTTGAACCTCACACTGCATTATATAGATATATTTATTATAGAAATATTTCAATATGTAAAATCAATCAAACCCGAATTAGAAACTTATTGTATTGCATCAAATTTAACTACGAATTAAATGGCGCAGAATAATTTTTCGTATATTGATAATGATAACGAAATAGAATGTAGTACAGTAAATAATTTAGAAGTTTGGATAAAAAAACAAAGCATAAATGCTTCTGATAATCTTGTTTGTATTCAATTAAATATAAGATCTATACAAAAATATTGGGATGTATTGCATGTATATTTATTAAATAGTTTGAAGCATATTGACATTCTAATGCTATGTGAAACATCTGTTCAAACTGAAAGTACGAGTATGTACAATATTCCCGGATATAATGCATATAACTACTGCAGGACTGATAAGTCAGGAGGAGGTATTATATTGTATATAAGAAACAAATTTGAATTTAGACCAAAATCGTTCCAATCACAACATTTTGAAAATATAACAGGAAAGCTCATACTCCAGGACGAAACTAAAGTTAATATAATAGCCATCTATAGACCTCCTAATCTCAGTAAATCTTCATTTCTAACGGAATTATCAGCACATCTTGATACAATTAATATTAAGGAAAATATTATCTTACTCGGAGATCTAAATCTAAATTTACTAAATGACCAAGATTATATCATAACTTCGTATGAAAACTTACTTACTAACCATTATTTAACTAAATGCATCAATATAGTAACCAGAGAAGCTGTATTAAATGGACAAATAACTCGCACTTGTATTGACCATATATTTGCTAAATTTAGAGGCAAGAAAATAACTGCTTGCGTCTGCGAAAATAATATTGCTGATCATTTTATCACTGCTATTAATATAAAATCTCATAAACGTCCGATAGACTTTGCAAATAAGTATGTTCAAATCATCTCACAAAAGGCTATTGATAGATATATCAAAGATTATAACTGGAGTAAACTTATAGAGGAGAAGGATTGTATTCTATTATATGAAAAAATAAAATCTTTATTTAAAAATTTTTACAATAGTAGTTCAAAAACGATAGTGCAAAAACCGAAAACACGACCTTTTGCAATAAATGAATGGGTAAGCAGTGAATTATTATGTAATATAAATAAAAGGGATAAACTATATAAAAAATGGAAAAGTACACCAACAAACAAAACATATGAAACAGAATACAAAAAAACAAGAAACCTTGTCAATAAACTTATAAATAAAGATAAAACTAAATACTATAATAATAAATTTAAAACCTGTTTTAATGATACAAAAAAAAACCTGGGATGAGATAAATAATATTTTAGGACGTAAACCCAAAAACGATTGTGATGAAACTATAATACGATACATGTTAAAAGATAGAACTGAGGATTCTGTGTCAAATGATTTTGTGAATTACTTCTCGGATAGCATCAGCAACATGTTACATAAATGCAATCACAAAGCTTCTAATATAGTACTGGAAGAACTACCTCATAGTTTATATATACCAAGAGCAACTATAACTGATATTGAAAATATCGTTAAAAAAATAATCAATATGATAATAAAGCAAGCAAAAATTCCACAAGAATTTAAATGTAGTATCACTAGACCAATATTTAAAGGTGGAAAACACATTGAACTGGGAAATTATAGGCCAATTAGTATTCTACCAGCATTAGAAAAAATTCTTGAAAAATTTTTATCAAATAAATTAAATAATTACATTGAAAAATTCGCTATCATAGATCCAAATCAATATGGCTTCCAAAGAAAAAAAAACACTGAAAAACTACTGCAAGATTTTTCCAATTATATAAATAATCAGTTAAATAATAAATTACATGTTATTGTTTTATTTATCGACAACTCTAAAGCTTTTGACACAATAAACTCTTTAAAAATGCTAAAAACTCTAGAAAAAATTGGAATAAGAGGAAATTTGTTAAATTTATTTAAAGATTATCTTACAGATAGAAAAATATGTACCAAAATAAATAATACATTTAGTAAAACAAAAAATATATCTGCAGGAGTTCCACAAGGTTCCATATTGGGACCTACACTATATATAATCTATGTAACTATAATGAAAAAACTTTTCTCTTTTGTAAAACATTTTGTATTCGCAGATGATACGGCATTGGTCATATCACACAAAGATCTAAAAATTGCAATTGAACTCTTACAAATTGACTTTAATCAACTCTGTAAATGGTCACATGATGCAGGGCTATTAATAAATGCTAAAAAAACTAAAGTAATGCATATAAGATCACCAAATGCCAAATTTCAATTTAATCCTAATATTATTTCTCATAACTTTAATTGCATCCATAAAAATATTCAAATTAACTGTAATTGTGAAAGCTTAGAATTAGTTACTGAATATGTGTATCTTGGTGTTACAGTAGATTGTTTTTTTAAATGGGACAAACGTATTAAAAAAAACCTGTAAAAGACTCAGATCAATTGCTAGCAGAATGTACACATTAAATTTTTTCCTATCAATTGATACACTTAAAATAATTTATATGTCACTAGCAGAATCAATAATAAGATATGGGTTAACAATATGGGGAAATACTACTGTAACCAACCTGAAACAGGTACAAGTTGCACAAAACGCAATTGTAAAATTATTAGTTGTCCCTAACATTTTCAAACAAAGACACAATACTCCTTTGCTGTTTCAGAGTGCAAAAATTTTACCTGTGAAGGCAATACTATGGTATAAAATTATAATTCAGCATATATTTACCCCGCAGCATAAAGAGAAACTAGATCATAAATATAGCACTAGATTCACGCGTAACGACGGGTTAATAGTTCCGAAATTCAATAATAAGTACGGACAGAGAACGTTTGAATACAACATACCGAAGATATTTAATTTATTACCTGACAATATAAAGCAACATAATTCTATGAATAAGGTTCAATATATGGTGAAAAATTGGTTATTGGAAAAAGAATATTTATTTTGATACTTGATACTTGATAAAATTTATGAAAAAATGTTTAACTGTAGATAAAAGATGTAAATTATAACTTTCAATATATTTGTAAGGAATTATAAGCACCTGCTGTCAAGCCAATTGCAATTGGCTTAGCGGGACTGGATTGTTGATTTATAAAAAAAATAAATAAATTAAAAAAAATAAAAAATAAAAAAAATAAAAAAATTATTTTTTTAAGAAAATTTACTTTTTTATAAGTGTTTCTTCTATTTGACCTCACTCAATATAAAATATCAAATTAAAATTTTTTTGAGGAATGAAAATTTGATGTGATTTTTTGCCATTATTTTGTACGTTTTTTACAATAAAAAAATAGTTAAAACATAGATACTATTTAGGATTGAGGTTCAAATAGAGCTCATTTGTATAAAGAAACTATGTGCTGAGTTACGCTAACGATTAATCAAAAAAGAAGTTTTGAGAAAAACGCGTTTGAAAATAAGATTGGTAGTTCGACCGAATCACACTCACTCAAACGCTTATAACTTTTAAACGGTGTAGAATTTTGTTTTGAAATTTTCAGAATATATTTTTGAATAGTTTAACTATCGATTTATGAAAGAAAAAAAATGAATTTTTTGAAGTCTCTCTACACTACACCTATTTCCCCCCTTTAGATACCACAAAACTAATACTTATCTTATACACCTAAAATTAATTTCGATATCAGAATTTCGTTGAGTATAGAAACAGGATGGTAAAAACACACTTCCTTTAGATCTAAATAATTAATTAAAATATATACATGTTCGACAGTTGCTTTTAACTGAATAAATAAATAAAATTAATAAATTTTCGTAAAAAAAATACAAAACTTTCCAATATTCTATAAAAAATAACTATGAAAAATCTAATCAAAATCGTGGGACATGTCAAAAACGCAAATGTACGAGTACAAACTTTGGCGTCAATACCCAACTTTCCAACCGTTCGGCAGACCTGGCCGTATGCGCCACAATGGGAGAGTTCGATGTATCACAATACTATTTCCGTTCATTGCACATTTTCACAACAATCGTAAATCCGATTACTCGCCGGTAGTTCGCGGCGCATGCCTAAATTTTACGGACGAATAGGCGAGATTTTTTTGAGCGCACCCCCTCTTACCCCACCCCTGAAATATAGGCATAACATGCCGTTATTGAAGAGTTTTTCGCGTTTTATTCAAACAAATAATAACAAAGTCTATTTATAACTGTATTTATAAAGCTTTTTGTGGCATTTAACGTTTGAAGATAAAATCATATTTCCAATTTGTTTTGTTTTATATATTGTCACACATCCATAAAGGTTTTCACTACTATTGACTAGAATTTACATCCTGAATTTACAATTCTGGAGAAATGTAAACTTGCTTAAGTTTCTGCCAAAGCTAAGACGATTTTATAATATAGTCTGAAAAATAACGTACGTACCTATTGAAACTACCTCTCTGCTTGAAAATTATATTGTCTTTTATTTTAAACTTAACATTATGTAGTTATTTGTATTTTTGTTATAAACTGATCTATAAACTGCGCCTCCGTTTGTAAGTATGCATTTCCAATGGTACGATGCTGATTGTCTTCTATTTTAAACGTAAAATTGTGTTATTTGAATTTTTGTGTTATAAACTGCGCCTGCTCTTCATATGAATTCCTAGGAACACAGGCACTGCGCATCACCAATTGTTATATAATTGATACAGATGAATAATAAATTTAAAAAATTGAAATATCCAGCGTATTCATTTCTAATATTAATTATGTACTTATTTCGGGTTATTGCATATGACTTTCGGGTATTGTAGTTGCTTATGTGAAACTAAGTCAATTACTTTTTTTTATGAATTTATACACCTATATTATTTTCTTCCGCTTTTTAATTTAACTTTATGACTTTATGATTCCAGTCTGAAAATGCCCGTCATAAGGTGAAACTGATCCGGTCATATAAAAAAGTGGAAGAAGATATAAATTTGTTTTCATACTTAAAATAGATACATTATAATGGAAATTACAACCTCTTCCCGCATGGCGGCATCACCCATTGCCAGAAAATTCGAAATTTTATTTTGATTGCCCCTTTTCATTTTTCCTAGAACAGAGATCGTAAAAGTCTAAAGTTATACTTCCCAAATTTTTCGTTCGATGTCTAACACTGCCCCTTTTACACAATTCAAAATTAATTAACACTGTACATCGGATTTCGAAAGATTTTGACGCGTGTTGTTTTGCTAAACAAAAATTTTTAATTTCTAATGAAAAACGCTATTTTCATAGTTTTTCAAACTTTTCCGAGACCTTTCTTATTTTATTTTAGATGTTTAAAAAAACCTTTATAACGCTTATGCAAATATAAGTTTCAAAACATGTGGCATCACGTGATGCCACCATGCATCTGAGGAAAGTCTGTGACAACTTTCATGGGACTGATTGAACGAAATTTTTTGCTAATTAAAATTCGATTTTTTTTTAACACCTTTCTATTTATATGAACATTAATATATTTACCTAAACATTAATATATGTACCTTATTTAGGTAAACATTAATATATGTACCTTCTTTTCGTTTCTGACTGATCATTTATAGTTATGCTACGCTGCCATGACAAAAATAAAGGTGCATTAATGCATAACGTACACATTATGATGCCACCTCCCTTAACTCTGGAATAATATAAAATAATATTTTGTTTATTTTCTAGATTTGGTAGATCATGTGGGAAGAGGTTAAAGGTTTCGAAATTCATTATCAATACGTATTTTGGTTAAGATAATGATCAATTTTAGATTTACATTGATTTTCTGGTTTCTAAAATCCTTCAAAGTGTCTAATTTGTGTTATTATTTGCAGGTGACCGGAGTAGTTGGTCGTGCTGAGATGCTGTCTTCAGTCTTCTTTCTCGGAGCCCTCATCTGCTACTCCAAAGCAGCTAAGAAGAGAAGAGTCACAGGTTTGTCGTAATATATTGACTGACTAATATAATATACGGTTTGTTATAATATATTGACTCCTGCTGTGTTGTATATCTGAATTTTTGTAATCCATTTAAACCCTTGTGTGCCAGCTAAAATCCAGACGCCGGCTGATACTATTTTCATGGACGTACTAGGTTCTCGCAAAATTATGTTTCTGTACATTTGACCGTCTTACCAGATATTTTGTTTATATACTTATGTAAATTTACGTATATATCTATCCTAAGAAGCTTTCCCGGAATAACTGCTTATATTCAGAAAAAAAAAATTTCTCTCTGATGTTAAACTTTTTTTTTAAATTACATTAGCTCCACTGCCTTGGAGGCCCTGAGGATAAAAATCCCTCCGGGCCTATGTCTTAGATGCTGTGTGGAGGGTATTTTTATGGAAAGGAAGAAGAGAACGTTTTGGGAAGGAAAAGGGTATAAGGGGGGGGGGGGGAATCTGAGGGTCAATGTGCCCAGGAGTGACGGACGTGTGAATCTATTCCTCCTACCGCGGTGCAAAGCGATCGGTCGAGAGAATTCAATAGGTCTCCTTTATCCAGACTCTCCCGATCCGGCTCGCCACGCAGTAGGTGGCCAAATGTATCCGCCATCAAGGCCTAGACAAACCTCATCCCATGAACCCATGCACCATTGCTAAGTCACCAAACGTAGCGAACCATTTGGGATGACCCACGGTAGGGGTGTTGGTTATCCAATAAATGGTATCCGGAGCGGCGATACCCATATCCACGTCCCAAATTGAAATGTCTTTAGTTTTATTATATCTTTCAGCAAAATAAGTGCTCTTCACGTTCTTCGAAAAGTCATATGAGGCTTTCCTGTAAATAAATACAGTACTTGGGGTTTTGAAAATAAATTATGAAATTTGACACTGAATTCGCAACGCTCTTTCTCACATATAAAAACATCAATTTTTGCAAGTGACGAAAGCACAAGCTAGAATGATAATACATTGGTTCCTTTCCAAGCGAATAAAATTTATTTAAAATGCTAAGAGCTTTTTTAAGACTCAAAATAATATAAAGGTGAACGACCGTCTGACAGATGGACGGATTGAACGGAATTGCAGATGGCATGCGTCCACTGTATCCGGAACGCCTCGAACTCATCAGTGTGACGTCACCGGCACGAAACGCATTTTTTGCTCGTAAATGCGGGCGGTACCGATAGTGGACGCAGTGCTGTACTAATTCATATAAAGAGAAATAAAATCCGTTGCGTGCCGTGCGTGCGTTGCGGCCGGCGCGGACAGAATGGACGTTCACCATAAAACAACTATGGTGAGTTCTTCGCAAATCCGCTGCGCATTTGCTGGCATTCCAAGGGTTAATAATTTCACGTTGAACTAACTACCTTTGCGTACACCCACCTCTTTAAAAATATGAGAACATTATATCTTTCATTATCTTTAATTCACGTAGGAATATAAACGAAAAAACTTTTCTTTAATAGTTTATTTTTCTTCTTTGTGTTGTTGACCAAATGAAGCATAGAATGCACAAAGTCTTTGTACGGTGGGTCTACCCGGTTTCCTCCCCGCGATGGTAGTAAATGTAGTAAGCCTTTTGTTTCGCAATTTCATCCCTTTGAATTCTATTTTAACGTCAGTTGGGACTGGCATTTAAATGTCGTATTTGCAATCAAATTCGAATCGCCATTTCCCGGTCGGTGAACTTTATGAATTCTCGAAAATAATTGTCTTTTTGGCATTTCCAATATCCGGCCCCGACAAAAATAATGAAAATTGTGACTGCGTACGTTGTGACGAGATTAATGTTACTTTCGATACTGCCGACTTCCGTGTGGAAGGGTTTTAGAACAATTAGGTACAATATCCGATATTATTGTGCTGGCACCCGTGTTTCCGTGATACAGTGGAACGCGAATTTGAACCCAAAAGCGGTGTGTGTGATTTCAAACATGTATGAAAATAAATTAGAACTTTAACTGTCGCTCTATATGACATTAACCCCACACGGGAACCCCTGAGTAATTTAGTTTCATTCAGGTCCTGTTTTCTTCGAGCTTGTTGAGCGCAGGATCTTTTTGGGGAAAGGAAGGAGAGGAAGTTCTGGGAAGGAAAAATGTGATGTGGGCAGGAATTTGGGGGCCAGTGTAACCAGGAGTTAGGTATGTGTGAAACCGGCCTCCGTGTTTCCTTCCTCCTACAACATCGGTCTTTTCAAGACCCACGTTCACTCCTTCCTCTTTCAACACCCACGTTCAGCATCCCCAAAGGTGACGTAGGCCCTAAGAAAAAAAAATGTCTTCCCTTAGGGCCTCCTGTGAACTTAATGTTTGTAAAAAATCCCTCCCTCTGCTGTGCTAGGCGATGTTTGGATCGAAAGAGTCAAGTAGCGAATCACTTGTGCTGTAGGTGTTTGTGCACCTATGTATGTCCAATGAATGATTCCCGAGGCGGCAGTATTCATACCCGCCTACCAAATTGGATAAGCATCTGCGATGTTATCATTATTAACTTTTTGCTTTTCATTGATTTTTTTTATATATATACGTTTTTAATTAATAAATAATTCTTTAACTATATTCAAACTCATAAGAAACCTAAAAATACATTTTTACAGAATCCCTTGCAATAAATGGATGGTACCCAGTCAGTAGGAGCCAAAAAATACCTTTACCTTGCAAAAGTTACCTCGAAATTAAAGTGACCCCAGAAACTTGAACTGGCATTGTTTCATCGAAAAATACATCCGCAGGCATTTGCTTCTTCGTTCAGCGAAGTCTCTCTGCGGTCTTCGTTTTTTTGCCATCATCAAACGGATATTTATCGAATATAACGACTACATTTGATCCGTATTGATTTCGTACGTGGTGGACGTCTTCTCTCAAATTGATCCAAAAGAATCATTACGATGCTGTATACATTTGTGTATAATAAACCCTTCATTGTCAACATTGATATCTGAGTTTCACGCCTTCTGGAAGTTTTATGAAAACACCATAAAATGATGATTTCATGCCTATACTCATTCCTGCTTCGGAACAAAGCTACGATGGAAATGGGGCAAGCTCGAATTAAAGGTAATTTTTCAATTCGTCGTCAGACTTCTTCAGCACAAGCGGATTGATGGAAATTGTTTCTTCTCCGGCTTTGATGTTGCCTTTGACTGCTACTGATAGAATGACCTGGTCCGTACGCTTGAATTTAATAGATTTTAAATTTTCGCACGTCGTACCATGTTTGACATCCTCTCGATACCTTCTTCTCTGGACAAATGATAGTTTATCTTTTCATATCCAACAACCCCAGTACTTATAGAAAGAAGTAGGTCGCTTTCGGGAAGCGAGGATGCTGAGAAAATCAATTCAACAACGAGAAGTCCTCGTATCGACATGTTGCTCGGGTTTTTCTAAGTAAAGTTACCATATTCCTCAAAGGTTGCCGCGCAAGTTATGAAAAGATATCGTTCCTAAAGTCAGTGCGAGTACGCTGTCATTGATTCAATGACCACGGGTAAGACCCCCACAACTGTGATCATCTACACCAGACCAACACCTGACCAAACTTGTCTGAACAATCTTAAAATTGCCTTTAGTCGTAATTTTTTTAATATTTTACCGGATCCACTTTTTCTTCAAATCTAAAATGTCTTGCAGATTTTGCATAAAAGAAATTTCCACTTTGGGATTTGCTGTAGCAAAACGTAACGAAAGTAATTGCAATCGGATTACTAGCGACGATCACACTGATTCACTCTCTATGACCAGGACTGCGGGAATGCGGTGTGTCGCCGTCTCTTTCTCTCTTGTATGTATGTAACACATAAATTAATTATTATTTCCAGTAGATTTTGCTACATAATTATAGTGTGGTGTAAAACACGATTTTTTTTGTGGGGAAAAATCATTTTCTATCGCTGTTACTTGTTACACAGGTATTAGACTTGTAAAAAAATGGTGCATATAGCTAGCCACTAGCCAAGTTAATCCACAGACACTTTCTTAGAATCATCATCATCAGTATATTATCATCATCATCATCATCAGTATATTAATACGTGAAGCAAAAACTTTGTACCCCTTTTTACGAAAATTGCGCGGACGGAGGAGCATGAAATTTCGGACACTTATAGTTTATATAGAGAAGGAGTGCAGAATGCTGGTATTTTTTTTAATTATGTATTAAAAATACATTAAATCAAAAAAAAAAACATTACAATTATGGTCGAATTTCGACCATTGGACGACCACTAGTTATCTATTATTCTGCTTACCTCTTGTACCTGTGAACCTGTGCAGATCTGTGTGTGTGTGCCTCGTTGTACCTCCCTAGTACTGTCTAGTCTTGGACCCTACGTGCTGGTCGCGCCGTTCTGGTACCGGGCAGATAAGTACTAGGTACTAGACAGTAGGTATACATAAGTAGGGCACGTTCAGCACTATTTAACTGTTATTTACTCGAATTCACAAGGGTTTTTCAAATCAGGCCGGGAGAGATATTTTATTATAGATTATTTTCATTTCAAGTACCGAATCAAAACATTCCTGTCTATTCGAAAGAAAATAGATTGATGTTTATTCAATATTTCGCAATAATATTTTTATTTGTTCCGTCATGTTGCTTGTTGTCCTCCCATTTTAATTTAGTACTAGGATAAGGATATTCCATGCTGTATGTGATATTACAACTTTGAATAATTTAATTTTTTTATATGGTTTACCAAAGTAATAGATTACTAACAACTAGGTAGAATGTCTTTTAGTTAGTTAAATATATATATTATAAGTTACTTATAAATATGTGTATATATCATATATATTATAAGTAATACGCATAAGTGTGCGTATTACGTTTCAGAACTTTTGGATTTTAAAAGTCTGTTAAAAAAATCTTCGATCAATCTATGCCCGATTTTTTTAGTACAAATAAAAAATTTGTGCATTTTTTTCACAAATAAAATATCTCCTTTTTTCGTAAGCACTTCACTTCCATTGTGTCAAAATATGACGGCCCCTCCAAAAGATGTGATTTGATATGTCACAAGGTATCGGAATCGTCACACCGAAAAAACCATATTTCGACATCACCCTCTCCAGTATGTCAAAAATGACAGTACCTCGAGGAATGTGAAATTATATGCCACGATTTCTATCGTAATTAAAACTGCCATTCGAAATCATCCATCTATTCAAACATTCCCCGACAGTAGAAAAGTGATAAAAAGCTGGAAATTTTGCTCTCGCCGAAACATATTGGCGCGTACCTATACGCTTATTTAAAATGTGGTATTGAGCCAATTAAAACTTCATTTATATACCGCTTATAAATACACGAAGGCACGCCGGAAGATTTGTTACAATATCTCTTCCTCGTAGACGACATACGTAACATAAAATAGAATAATCAGAACATATGTACTAAACTAACATATGTACTGAACACAGTACTCACATACTAAAGACATACCGCAATACTACTTTTGGACAAAGGACACAGTACTATCTAGAAACAAAATTGTATAATGTTATTCCGGTAATAAATAATAAAAACACAAAATAAATAATCTGGTTTTCAAAAATGAATAAAAACTGGATCGTACCATTAGGAAGAGATTTCATGAAAAAACTTACTGGAAGATAAAGGATACTCAACGTAATCGACGGAAGCAACCCATTCCTACTGTTTGTTACTTTTATATTACCGATTCAAATCACCATCGAATAATGTAAAATAATAGTTTTTTTTTATATGTAGACCTCAGAACATGTAGTGAATTTAGAAATAATAATTTATCCTTACACTGCTATGTGCTTGCCTAATTATTTAATTTAAGTCCCATAACATTATTATTACATTCTCTAAAAATATATCTCCTGTATTTTTAAATATATTCTCTAAAAATATTTTATCAGCTTTCGAAATTGTATTCTTGTAATTATTGTATTCTGTCATTAGAAGGATATAAGTATGAGTTTATTTTTGCATTTGTTTTTGTGTTCAACCTACTTTTACAACATATTAATGCTATTCACAAATTTTAGAACCAAATCTGTACCTACCAACCTATAGAAAGTAAATTTATTAATATTAAGTTTATTAATACGTATTTCTTCTATATTTATATTCTTAGTTTTATTTCTTTTTTTAATTATTTATTAACCGAGATAATATAAACATAAACTACTTTTTTACAGTTTTAAATACAATAAACATTTTTTGGTATATACCACCTAACTAGGCTGAGCCTGTTCCGAGGAAGCAGGAATTTCATCAAATTTTGATGACTTAATCTTAGAAGATAAAATGAGTTAAAGTAAAATAAGTTATTTGTTTTCGTTAAATTAATAATGACGCCACAAAGTGAATTTGCGAAGTTTGAAGAAATAAAATAAAATAATTTATTTTTGAAAAGATAAACAGAATGAAAGAAAAAAAAAGAGATGAGAAAAATGGAAAAAAAAGATGAAATGATAAATCATTGAGAGGAAAAGAGAAAAGATACAGGCGTTGAGTGGGTTGTAGAAGTTATCTGCCCGCAGTATACAAGCCTTTGTTGACTATCCACGTATGAATTTTGTTTTTTAGATTAGCATTTTTTGTTGCGTGATTTTTAGTAATTTCTATATCTTCTGTTTTCTAAAGTTAGTAACTATCATGTTATATGATTTTATTTTTGTAACTTTGTAATTGTCCTTCTATTTTATGTTTCTATTTTTATTGTTATTTTTCATTTTTCATTTGTTATACAGGGAAGTAGCTGTCATGTTATTTAAGTTTATTTATATTATTCTGCTTTATGTTTAATATTTAGGTTCCTCAAATATTTTTTTTACTTGCCTTATTAACTATAATGGCTCTACTTCCCATTTCAAACATGAAATTTTTTTTCTCTATTGAGCTGAACAAAAACATTGTTATTAGCATTAAACTATCTGTATTTTTAAACGTAATGTAATATGGATGTATAATATGTATATATTTTATTAAAAAATAATTATTGCCTTGCGAGATCTATGTGATGAAAATAAATAATTTCTAACTCTTTTTAAACTAAATAAAAAATGGTAATCATTGAGCTCTCGGTGGCAGGAGGACCAAACGTATTACTTTTTTTTGTATTATTATCTCCATCATACCAACGTGACCAACTTGATTTATGTAAGTAGCAAGTCTTATTTGTGGCATCACAAACAAGACTTCCACTAATTTAATCACAATTTAATTTTTAAACATTATTAACTATTTATATAAGCAGCAAGTCTTATTTGTGGCATCACAAACAAGACTCCCACTAATTAAATCACAATATAATTTTTAAACATTATTAAGTATTTATATAAGTAGCAAGTCTTATTTGTGGCATCACAAACAAGACTCCCACTAATTAAATCACATTATAATTTTTAAACATTATTAAGTATTTATATAAGCAGTCTTATTTGTGGCATCACAAACAAGGCTTCCACCAATTAAATCACAATTAATATAATTTTTAAATAGAAAAATGAATTTATTCGAACTGCATTGTCAAGCGGATTTCGACAAACTATTGAATCACCGCTCTTCTCGCCCTTCCCGTCATCCTCGTACAATTTCCCTCACTTCATTTCCTATTTTTCCTCTTCTTCCACTGTTAACACCCCGGGGAGCAGGAGACAGGAGAGAGGAGAGAGGAGAAGCGTCACGAATAGCAATGCGGCGCGGCGCGAGTGTGCCACCGCCACCCCGAGTGCTATTTTTATTGTGGCGCTGGTTTATTTCTCCCTCTTTCGGCACATTCTCCAGCGCAGGGGTAGATAAGTATCATTTTTGTTTGTTTTGTACTCTAGTGGGACGTGGAAAATTATCACGTCTTCTGTGCAATTAATTGATAATTGAGTGGATTAAATTAATGAAATTATTTGTTTTTTAAATGTATACCAGTTTAGATAGAAATATTTATTCATGCGGACAACGCTAACAAAATATGAGATTTAATTCAAAGTTTCGAGTGGAAATTGCAGTTGCAATATTAGGTAGTTATGAGCTGGAGAAGCAGACCGATTTAGCGAGAGCATTTTTTAATTATTGTTACTGAACATGATTTTTTTTATACAAGCTATTGCATACGTATTGTCTTTCTTGCCAAGAGTTTACTTCTGTTGTGGTGGGCAATATTGTGAACAGGTAGTGAAGTGATTTGGAAATAATACAAGCTTTTGTACATTGTCCTCTGTGCCAGGAGTTTACCTCTGTTGTCGAAGACAATATTATATGTAGAGAGTAAAGTGACTTGGAAATAATACAAGCTTTTGTATATTGTCCTCCATGTTAGTAGTAGTGTTGTGGAGGAGAATATTACGAACGGATAGTAAAGTGGCTTGGAAATAATTCAAGCTTTTGTATATTGTCCTCCTTGCTAGGAGTGTTGTGGAGGAGAATTTTATGAATAGAAGTAAAGTGACTTGGATATAATACAAGCTTTTGTGTATGGTCCTCCATGCTAGGCGTGTTGTGGAGGAGGATATTATGAACAGATAGTAAAGTAACTTGGAAATAATACAAGGTTTTGTAAATAGTCCTCAATGCTAGAAGTGTTGGAAGGACAATATTACGAACGGATAATAAAGTAACTTGGAAATAATATAAGCTTTTGTGTATTGTCCTCCATGCTAGGAGTGTTATGGAGGGGAATATTATGAACAGAGAAGTAAAGTGATTTGGAAATAAGTGGAAAATTATCCATTAAATCGCTTATCTACAACAAAGGTTTAAAATAGACAGAGAAACTACAAATTGTAAAAGTTAGTTTAATCTTTAAATGAACCTTATTTTCACGGTACCAAAATTGTAAAAAGCTATTAATCACTTTATCTACCCAATTTTAGTCAATTTTTTTGAGTCTCCTGAACAATTTGCCCAATCTAGATAGGCAATTTGATAGTTAAGCCGGCGATAGACTTTTAGATAGAGTCGTGGCATTATTAAGTTACCCAAATATTTGATCAGACCATTCCAAAAATCAGGAGATTGAACGACAGTGCACGAGATGTATGTATGTAGATCGTATTAACTACTTTACTGTTCCTTTGTGAGATCGCAGCCAAACTATGCATCTCCTGAATGGTCTTCTATTTATTCTTGTAACTTATACCGCCCGATGAAATGAAGCTTCTTATATACGGAGAATGGAGACATTCTGTAAATTATATCTGCCACAAAACATTAATGTCTAATCTAAAACTACCGCTACTTTGTACCCGGAGAACGCTTTATGATGTTCTTATACTTTTCAATTTATTGAATAATTTCATAGACCGGCTTCTAATGTTAAGTGTTATAAATGTCCTTGTCCCTGATCTACTCGACTCCATTAAATTTCCATCCTAACACTAACTATTCATATATCTCACCAAACTGCCATTAAATATACGGAGCTTTTCGATATGTTCCAAACCTCATCGTTTAACATCAAATCAAAAATAATTAGTCGTAAATGTATCTGAAATGTTTTTCTGTAATTTTAAATGTCCCCTATTATTTTTGTAATGTTTAACTAACTAATTTCTCTCTCCTTGAAATTATTATTGTTCGACACATTGTAACTCCTTTTACATTATTATTGTTAAACATATTGTAAATCCTTTTAAATTATTATTGTTCGACACATTGTAACTCCTTTTACATTATTATGGTTCGACATATTGTAACTCCTTTTACATTATTATTGTTCGACATATTGTAAATCCTTTTAAATTATTATTGTTCGACACATTGTAACTCCTTTTACATTATTATGGTTCGTCATATTGTAACTCTTTTTACATTATTATTGTTCGACATATTGTAACTCCTTTTACATTTTTATCGTTCGACATATTGTAACTCCTTTTACATTATTATTGTTCGACATATTGTAACTCCTTTTACATTATTATTGTTCGACGTGTATTATGTTTGTAAAAGCCCTGTGGGCATAAATAAAAAGTGAGTGAAGCTACTATCAAAGATTACCTGATTTTTTTACATTAGCTCCTCACAGGAGGCCTTGGGGAAAAAATCTCTCATGGCCTATGTCATCTTTGGAGATGCTATGTGGAGGGTCTTTTTATTGAAAAGAAGGACAGGAAGTTCTGGGAAGGAGAAAGGTATGAGGGGTGGGTAGGAATCTGGGGTCAATGTGTCCGTTAGTGACGGACGTATGAATCCATTCCTTCCACTGCGGTACAAGGCGATGGGTCAAGAGATTTCGGCTGGAAAGGTCGAAAGGACTCCACCAACCAGTCTCTCCCAATCCGGCCCGCCATGCAGTAGGTGGGTAAACGCATTCGCCACCAAGACCTAAATAAACCCCACCCATAAACCCGGGTACCCCTGCTAAATCATCAAACGTAGCAAACCACTTCGGGCGACTTATAGCAAGGTGTTTGTTATCCAATAAATGGTTCCCGGGGCGGAGGTACCCAAACCTGCCTCCCAAATTGAAAAGAAAGAGATGAATTAATTGTAAAGTAAGCTCATTTTTTTCTGCGTTTTATTTAATTGTATCGTATTTTTACTAATTTCTTATACCCAATGAACGAATTTCTAATACACGATGGGTTAAAATTTCATTGACATATTATTTCTTTCCCAACATTTTATATTGACGAATGTAAGGTGTCATACATGAAATATCTCCGCTTCTAAAATGACTATATTCACATTTGAATTGATGTGAAAATATCACTGAAAAGTTAAATAAAATTTGTATGCCCTGAACACCTGAATAGCTTGGAATCTGTTTTTAAGATTCCGCCCGTCTCTCGAGCAAACGGTGCAAATGAAAAATCACTCTTTTCATAGCCGCTCCACCCCGTGTTGACTGACGTGGCGTAGAATAGTGCGCTTATTTCGGGACTGCCGCCTTCGTGCCTTTATGTTCTCCTGGTACTCCCGTGTCTCTCCTGACGATTCGCGAACCCGCTATATCAACTATAATCATGTCTTGTTATGAATTTCACCCGAGTTGCCTGCCAACGTTTTCGTATTTTTATATCGTAACTTCTAAAACTCCTCAACACAGACGATCTCTATATTTATTTATAGGAGTATTAAACAATAGCAACCTTACTAAAAAAAACCGTTAATATTGTATTCAATTGATTTTTATTCAAATTTTATTCAAAATGAGCCTGGATGTGAGAACATTACTAATTAAAAAATTGTTCATGGAAAGAAATATACATTGCCTACACATTCTAGGGGGTAGTTTATCTATATACGACTGTTTTGTTAATAATTTCTGAATGGATTTTGGAATTTTTCCAACGTATTTTAAATGACTTGCATATTTATTATTTTTGAAGATGTCGTAAAAACATACACCTTTATAGAAACTAGATAAAATTACCTATTAGATTTTTGTATCTGAAATATACTTTCGTGTGTAAAAATTGCAGTAATTTAAGCTTCAAACGAAAAGAGTTGAAAAAACAGCTTACCATAAAAATACTCTATTAAATGGTCGAAAAATTTTCGGAAAATTCAAAATTTAAAAAACACAGTCCTCTTATTTAATGAATTTGGAAGAAAACTGTCCCTTCTCCTTCATACAATAAAAAATTATAACAATTACTCCAATTTAACATTTTGAATTCATTTTTGAACAATGTAAACGTTGATAACTTGAATTTTGTATTTATTTACACACGCACAAGCCTTCTACGTTATTAAATAGTATTACTTCTATGGAAGTTTCATTAAACTCACGCGTAAGTCATTAAAAAAAACGGTCCAGAAATAACCTAAAACCTAACGTTAGCAAAACTAAATTATCAAAAAAACATTATTAAAGGACTAAAACTGAAAAAAATATCACCAGTATTAGAAACTATGTTGAATTATTATAATGTAAAAGTGAATTGATCATTTAAACGGAAATTATATTCAAAAATATTAAATTATCTGCGAGTAAAGTTCACAACATAGATTTAACCGCGAAGGACGCGAAGAAATGAAACAAGATGGCCGCGGCGGCGCTCGTGCACATCTAGGGAAATTCAATGCAACCGACATAACAATCCTTAAAAAACGTGATATTGTTATTATTAAAGAGGTAAAAATTCCGTTCATCGGGCACGCAACAGATATACCGTTTAACAACGGCGTTTAAGGCGTTTTTTTTAGTAAGATTGTAAGAGCTTTTCACTTTTGTCTTTATTATTATTCAATATTTTAAAATTGAGAATTAAAGGTCTTGTTTAAATAATTTTTCTTCTACCTTTTCTTTATCGTTTATAAATTCGTTTTAACTTTGGACAGGTTCTGTTTATTAAGAAATTAGAATTCAAATTATCTCGTAAAATTTTGTTTTTTTTGAGACCCAGGTGTTCAAAAATAATCAATTTACAACTGGGTTTTACAAAGGGCAGGCAGTTCACATTTTTTCTCGAAGATACCTCTGTGATTTTTTTTTGTGGCTAACCACGTTAATTTACGCTCGGTATTATACCGTTATGGGGACCTAAAGTTTATGATTACTGAGCTTAACCGTTTTTTAGGCGAACAGAAATACTAGTAAGTCGTATTTAAGATGAATACATACATTAAGTAAGTAAAGTAAAGTTGGAATTCTGCGACTGATGCGAATTCAGGTACTGGTATTGTTTAAGTTTATGGCGAAACATTCCACTGCTTCTCAGCTTAGTGTCGTATTAATCTTAGTAATCGTAAATCTACACAGTATTCTCGCGTAATATTGAAGATACTTGTATCTTATAAATTCAATGCTATGTAACCAGCGTAGACGTAATATTCTCGTTACGCGTACAGCGAGTTTCTGTTTAAAACGATATAAGCGTATTTTATTGAATAGATATTCCTCCGCCAGCTGACAAACGATTAAAGTCGGTTCCCAGATCGAGCTTTTAAACTCCAGCCAGCTAACCACTCCATCCAAATTGTGTATGATAAAAATTAATCAGCTTTCTCTCTTCATTATATGGGCATACTCTACTTCTGTTCATTGAAATAACCTTTTCCTTTTTAAGGCCCGCAATTATTACATATTTTCCTTAAACACTTAAAGTTAGTTTTAAAGCTCTTAAAAATAAAAATGTTATTCTTGAAGATAATATCTAGAGGTACATTCCCAACAGCAAATATATGAAATTCCCTCGATAGAAAAAATCGCAAAGTATGCTCCGAAAATTATTATGAACACGTTTTTTTCATTATTTTTTTTTTATTTAACTTTTTATGAGTAAAACCTCAAACTGTGTACTTAGTCGAAGTACAGTACAGTTAAAAGTGACCGAATTGGATATCGACACCTTAGCTCAGTGGTCAGAGCACTCGCCCGGAAAGAGAGAGGTCCTGGGTTCGAGTTCCAGACGTGCCAATATCTTTATATAATTTTTCTGCTTCCAGATTTTCGATTGAGTTTCGCTCATAGTGTCTTCATTTGATTAAACTTTTTTTTTCAGTTACGTTTCAAGTTATATGTATGAAAAAATTTACAGTGTTTGTTTAAATGCTATTTAAGACATTCCCCACCAGATTTTTGCTCTGTTTTTCGTATTTTCATTTAAATATTATAGTTTTTAATATTAGTGCACTCCTTCTAACATTCATATTTACATACTTCTCCTTCTTCTTTTTGAACGGGTACCTGGGCCTTAACGTCATCTGCGATTTATCACGTTAGATTATACAAGTATTATGAATAAAAACTAATAGAAAAAATGTGTTTCCAAAGAAAAGCAACCACGGGTAGCCCAAGCACTCGCTGGCAGTATTTTTAACTGATCATTTTTCTTTAAGTTTATCTTCTTATCTCATTACTCTGACTGTTTTTGTGAAGATATTACGAATCCACCTAAAGTTTCTTATGTCAAAAAATCGCCACGTAAAAGTTTGTCTTTATTATTTTACTTCTTTGCCGTCATTAATTCTAATTACAGCGCATTAAATTCTATCCCTAGTTATTTGTTCGGGTATTTATTTGCAATCAACGACACATGTTAAACAATCACACGTATTTTAATAATCTGAAAAGGCTTTTACTTGCATTTCATCAAACGTATTAAAAAATGTATACATGTGTTTTATATTTTTAAAAAAGTGTATGTGTGTATTATATTCGCCTCGCCATTCAGTAGCGTGTAACTGATGTGGAATGTAAAAAAATATCAGTATGAATCATTCGTCGGTATGTGGAGGGGCATTAATGAAAACGTTTTTCGAAAACAGCCACGTAATCTTCTTGAAAGCTTTGAACCTTTTATTGTAATCGATTTGTACGTCGCATCCCGCTATATAATACCTTTAAATACGTTTCAATCATTCTAACTTCTCTGGAAAACTCCGGCCGTATTGGCAACGATAAGATCGAAAAATTCCCCTAGAAAAGCTAAACGGTAGAGCAACGCTGGTATCGTTACTTTTAATCTTCAGGCTTCTGTTCGCAGATCTCCCGTCTTCTTCTTTCGTCTCCCACACTTTGCTGTTAGCAGTCTTACTCTTAACTCTCACACTGCACTGCGCGCCTCTGGAAAATGTTTTATTCTTCAGAGAACGTGAGTTATCTCTATTCAAATCATGGCTGTATGGAGCGGCAGCCATTTTTCTCTGTCACGTGTAATGATTCGTTAATGAGGATCCGAATGCCTTTTCCGCGCTGTTCCTGCTTTTCCTGCTCTTCCTGGAGAATTACACATCTTTACCCGCCACACTTTTCTCTTACTTTATTAACAATGATACATATTCTTATATTCACTTTTAGACACCGACTAAACAAGTCATGACTCATGACGTAGCTAATCGATGCGTGTATATTTTGGAATTTTAACTATTATTCCCTGTGAGCGGAGTCCTCTTTTTAACTACATAGAAGTGATGGTACAGCGTAGCTTCTGTGAAGTCTCACCTGATAATCTGGTTTAAAAAAATATAAGTGAGCGTAGAAAAAGTAAATAGGGATTACTCTGCAAAGTGGATCTAGCCACTGATATTATCTGGTGAGAAGTTTTAAATACCAAACGGTGGGATTACGCCGGGGTTAGCTAAACATCTTTTAGAGTCAATGGCGCTCACAATCTTATTTCACAGGCATTTAAAGATGGCGTTTAGGTCTCTTTTCTTAGAGATTTAGAATCTAGATTCCCTCGAAAGTATCTGCCTTATTCCTGGGTCGTGAAATTAAACCATTTGTTTTAAATTCTCTTCATGAAACTTGAAAATTCTTTATTCACAAATTTCTTACGTCTTACAAACTGTTTGATATAACATCTCATTAGATTTTTATGCATCCAATCATATATCTAAAACAGCCCTTATTATTAATGAAGTTTGTCATCGTGTCTGCAAATGTACATTGTGAGTATCATTGGCGGAGTATTCTCAATGTTTGGCTTGATACAGTTATGGAGATGAAGCGTTTGACTTATACTAAATTTACATATAATACGAATTTGGCAAAGGCAACAATAGTTTTTAGTGCTGACTTATTATTCTACTGTGACTTAAAAAGGGGGGTGGGATGGGTTCGGTCGTTAAAGTTGTTTACGCTTCAGTGGATCAATTTGTTTAATTCTGATCTTGTTCTTTTCCACATAAAAGCTTCGATATTACTAATTCTGCTAAGTTCGCAAACATTCGTATAACTTTTATTTTAATTCGACTTCCATTAAACTTTGGTCATCATTTCTCTAAGCACTTTCCTCATAACTTTGTTTTAATTTTAACTGTGCATAATGCGAGCCTACTTTTGTTTTCATGACCGAAATTAAATTTAACAGTTTTGGCAGATATATTACTTTGGAACTAAGTAATGGCAGTTTTGTTTTATCATAGCGGACTTTCTCACACTTCCCCATCTAGTCTTGTTGCTGCATCACATTTAAGTATTACTAGATTAACCTGCCGACATCCTATTCCCACACGGACCGTACATTTCACTCATCCTTTAGTTCAATACCAAATTATTCAGTAACGTAAACCTGATGGAATTCCCCTTATTACGACATGACCCGGTGTTTAATTTATATTTCCTTTCTACTCTGACGGGATAACACTCTGTGTTAATAAACCTTTTGGGTTTCTTTAGATAACATAATAATAATGTTTAATTTACGTCCTTAACAATAGATAAATTTCTCATAAATCTTCATTCCTCTGAAATTGAGTAAATATTCAGTAAAATTTCAGGAATTTTCCCCACGTTTGCTCGGAAGCAATCAGCAGGATCAGGAATATACGTGCGAACACATAAAAACCCGATAATTCCGTTAGATTAAAACTGTCCCGTGGCTTAATCCCTTTGTCCGTTTAACGCCCTCGATTCCTCAACCCCAGGAGCAGGGGGCCGGGGGCTCGGATCCAGATCGCTTATCTGAAGATGAGGATTTTCAGATCATTTAAAAACGAACCTCCGATTGTTTGGACTGATAATTCCCTAGAAAGCTTATGTTGCTTGAGTGATGATAATGAATCGAAGATTATCATTTAAAAACTGGAACTCTCTGTCCGCTGTTCTCTGTTCATGATAGGAAATTAATGTCCGATGGCAGTAGAGATTTTATACTGATACCTTCCCCACACTGTTTTTTTTTCTTCTTTTAGTTCCTTCGTTTTTAATAGAGGCCACGTAAGTTATCTTGTCTCTTGTCAAGTTCACAATCCTTTAAAACTGATAAAGAAATGTTTGTATTTGACAGAAGTAAACGTAGTAGATTTAACAAACAATATTACTGTAGTATTTTTTTTATTTCCTACTTTGTTTTGACAGCGGTCATAAAATGTCACAATTGGGAAATATTTCAGAACATCAACAAATCTATTTTTTTTAAATCATCATATTTATATTTGTGACAAGTCTGGTCGACATTTAAACAAATCTATTATCTATTATTTTTGTTTTATTATCTTTAGGTATCTATCTATATTATGTTTATCTTTAAACTTTAAAACTGTTTTAAACATTGATATAAACACCAATATTATTTTTAATTCAAATCATACTTATTTTGACAAGGTACATACTTGATGTTTAGATTTGAAGGTAAACAAAGTACTGTCCATGCATGAACAGATGAAAAACACAATCAGAGACAATCGTTATTTTTTATCAAAAAAATTGTATCTTGTTGTGTTTTGGCAGCCCCGGATCTAGGGGGGGGGGCAAACTGGGGCGCCTTCCCGGGCGGCAGTTTTAGGGGGCGCCAAAATCGTAATTTATATATTTGATTGAAAAAAAACTTGATTCACAAAGCGCCTGGCGTCCAACGCACGTTGTTCTTCGATTATTTATTTGATTTTAAAACGCCCGGTTGGTTTTTGAACACATCCTAAGTAGATTTATGAACGTATCCTAAGTCGATTTTGAACGCGTCATAGGTTTTCAACATGGGCGATAACGTCCCCTTGTGGGCGTTTGAGACTTTCAGGGTGGCAGTAGAAGACCCAGAGAAAATTAGGTGGCGTTGAGATGGCACACTGAGGGCGTGGGCAGGTAAAAAAGAACATGGTCTAAAAAAGACAAAAAAACACTAATCGCGTACTAATAAAGCAAAGTTAACTTTAATTTTGGTTAATTTTTGTTATTGTATGTATTTTAATGTATGTACTTACGTATTATTTATCACATGTGCGAAAATTCACATATTTCGGTACTTCGGGAAGTGGATGAAAATTAAACTGAAAGATTCCGTTACATTCAGATCTGATTGATGCACCATGGTGATTTGGCAAGGGGAAACCAGGCAACACGCCAGTGTTTCCAGATTGCGCGTAAAATCGTTCCTCGCGACCACAGAACCTTGGAGACCTTATGTTAAGGACAGCCCTCGTCCTTCATAATAATTTGAATCGAGTCAAGAATTATAGGTATTTTAATTAGGTACCTTTGTTAGGTACCAAATTCGATTGATTTTTCTTTTAATATTTTATTGTTCTTATATAATATACAAAAATTAATATTTGCAATGTATGAAAAATGAAAATTTAAATTAAAAAAATTGTAATAGGTGGCTGTAATTGTAATAGGAGCTGTTTGAAAAATTGTTATAGGATAAAAATTGTAATCGTTTGTAAAATTGTAATTAAAATTGTAATAGGAGCTGTTTGAAAAGTGAATGTACTGGGAATGAATATTTGGAAAGCAGGAGGGGGTTGGCGGGACCGGGAGCGGGAGAGGGGAGAGGGATGGTGGGGAAGGTGGAAGGGGAACGCAGGAGGGGGAAGGGGGACTCGGGAGGGGAACGGGGACGCACGGGAAAGAACTTGCAGGGTGAAATAATTTATTTCTTTGAATATGACATTGCAACGCAGCAGACAGATCTTCTGTGACCGTAAGTGATTTATATTCCTGTATTACATAATCATTTATAGCTTAGTTTGAATCATAGAATTCGTAATACTCTTACAAGAATTTGGTCGCTAGTGTGAAGGGCTTTTGAAGTAGTTAGCATTAATATGGCGGTCAAAAAATTGATACACATTCATTTTTTTAAAACACATGATAAGAACCTACTATTGTGAACAAAATGGCAATAATACGTCTCGTGATATAAATTTATGTTTCGACTCTCTCAAAAGGGTCCTTAATATTTATGAGATGCTCAATTTTTCTGTTTGTGAAATAAATATTTCGTTTATATTATTTTATCTTAAGTAGCATCTGAATGGCTATAAACGTCGACTGCCTTCGTATCTATGTAAATTATCATAATTCAGTTTCATCTGAAGTAAGCTTTCCCGTATTATTCTTCTACAACGTTCCGAATCATGCTGCTCTTAGAAGTGGTTCTGTATCCAAGGATAACATTCCCGCACGCACCTAAAGGCCGACCCAGGCCAAGGGTTGTCCATCGCTGGACGCTTCACCCCGGAATCTGCAAAATGCGACAAGTCCTCGTGTCTGACAATCCAAAGTTTGCTGAGATTGGAAAACTTGGACCATATCCAGCCCTGATTACTCTCCTGATAACCTTAGATTGTGTAACTGTGCGAATACAGCAAAATGGTAGAAGTTTAATTCTAAGATTTATATATTGCCTTTTTAAAAATGGGTGAACATGAACGCTTTTAAACTTGTTGCCTTTATGGACTCACTTTTAAAACTCCCCTTCTTATTCTTCTAATGTCCTTTCCTGTCTTCCTTTAATCTTAATCCTGCAGTCTGCAAACTGCAAACTGCAGCCCAGAATAATACAGCAGAAGTTATTGTGTGCATGTAACGCTATGTACGAAGAATCATGAACTGATAGGTTCTATGTATTCCCCACTTCTAACTGCTATTTTTCTTAATTTATTAATTGTGTTTGTGTTTAATTCGTGGAACTCCATTTTTTTGTTTTTTTATTTAATATAAAAATTTTATGAAAACAAATAACTTTGTGTTCACCACTATTTAATTAACAATATCAACATGTTTCATGTAATTTTAAATTTAAATCTAATTTTTAATCCATCCTAAAATAATTTTTATATTTTATTTTATATAATTGTTTTTTTTTTATATTTTAAGTAATTAATCACCTCTCCTTTCTAATATTTTGTCTATGTTCTAATTTGTCTATACTTGTTTGTCTTTTGTTATTTTTTATTAACTTATTATCCTGACGAACAAAACATAGTTTTCGAAACATGTTGATATTGTTAATTAAATAGTGGTGAACACAAAGTTATTTGTTTTCATTAAATTAATAATGACGCCACAAAGTGAATTAGCGAAATTTGAAGAAATAATATAAATAATATTATTAAGTTCTTGAAGTATTTTAAAAATATTTTTTTATAAACACAAAAAAATAGTTTTTTTTCTTCTCCTGTGGCTTCGATTAGGCTTTTTTTATCCGTAATGAAGTAGTTGAGATAGAGTGGACCGGGATTATTGTGTTTGGTAGTTTACTTAGTGTATTATAATATATGAGGTTTACCTCTGCTGCGCCTGTTCAAACTGTCGTTTTATTAGATTTTTTTCCTAAAAAGCAATCACTTTGTGCTTTTGACATACTTACATATTATTAAATCAAACAAATTTTTTTAAGCACTAATTAGTAGTGAATAAAGAAGTATTTGTTTAATTTAATTATTTTTAAAATATCTGTCTTTTGATTTCTTAGTTGAAGGCAGGGTTAGAGGTTATCATGTAAGATAATATTAGAGATTCTCTTATGAGACCTGGCGTTACGTAACAATTTCGAACAAAGTAACAAATCCTTTATATTCATGTACCATTTCTGATCACGTGAAACGTCCTATAGGGCGAAGAACAATCCCATTACTTCGTCTAATCGATTGCTTTTTATTCGAATTTGTTTGCGACATTTACCGCACAGTGCCGCTTTAAATGTGCCCTCACCACCGCCCTAAGACAGCTAAGCATTTTTTGGAACTGGATACTTTAGGAAATTTGTGCCATTAAATTGTTTTTCCTTCTTTGAATGTGGGTGTTTTTTGCCCTATATTCGGCCTTTAAGGAATATTTTGCCTCTGTCAGTGTATTTTTTTGCCTTTGTTTAGCTTAAAAAGGTACATGTTTAGTATGAATTATTCGTCTATCTCCGACATAGTTATTCAAATTATATTGGTTTATTTTTGTCATTTCGCAGAACTGATCGTTTGGCAACTTATTTTTTCATTTTTAATGATTTTTATAAACACTAAAACATGTTTAAATCTTTAATAAAATTCTTCCTTAATTTTGTATTTAAATTTTCTTAATGGCTGTCCAGCAATACAAACCAACAAACATGGCTACTTGTTATGTTATTTTCAATTCACTCTTGCCTGGATTTAACCTCCTTTGTTGGTTTTCAAGAGCAATCGACAGAAAATCAAACATTTTTTTTTTTATAATGGTGATTAAGTTTTTCGCCTTTAAGGCGTAAATTGACACACTCAGGATTAAACACAAATTCAGAACTCAAAAAGTCTTACAGGATGTTGTGATAGTTATATTTTTCAATAAACCTAGTTAAACTCTGATCTATATGAAACCCAAAAGGCTTTTTTCACCGACGTTTATTATCTGTTAATTTATTTCGTAGCTACATGAACAATTATTTTAAAACATGCTCGTATTACAGCGCCCTTGAGGTGATTTTTCACAAAAACGGCGCTATACAAGTCATCCAAATATTATTATTGCACAGTTCATAATTAGTAAACATTTCCCTAGACCAGTGGTCGGCAGACCGGGGCTCGCGAGCCGCATGCGGCTCTTTTCATAGGCGTTTGCGGCTCTTCAGACATCAACACCAATTTCACCTTCACTCAACCAGCCTTATGAGACGGAGCCACCAAACGAACTTTGACTTGAACATCAGCTCAGATATTCTAGCTCCTTGTTGTATACAGAACTCAAACACGTAAAATGACAAATTAAATCTTCAAATTTTGCAAATTCACTTTGTGGCACCATTTTATTAATGAAATAATTAAAAACACTTTGTTTTTACCACAATAAACTTTATTTTAAAGTCAACATGTTTCAAGAACGATGTTCTCTTCATCAGGACATAAAATGTACTAAAACTAAATGATCGAACATAGAACGGCGTGGGTAGAAATGGAAGTAGTGGGGGAGGAGAGAGGTGAAAAGGGGAGGTGCTTAGAAGATCAACAAGGGGGAGGGGGGAAAGGGGGTACTTAGAAGAACAAAGACAAAAAATTACAATGGAAATATGTTTAAGATAGGGTTACTCACAAAATTAATTTGATTGTTAATAATATTTAAATTTCTATTGACATTTTTCCTAATTTCTAATATTTCTAAAAGATCTAATTGAAAACCACTAACATTAGTGTGTAAAATTTTAAAACCAGTATTTATATCAAATGAATGGTTAAATTCAATTAGATGGTTAGCAAATTCCGAATAATTATTGCTATTTAGACATCTCAAATGTTCCTTAATCCTCGTTTCAAAATTTCTGCAAGTTTTACCTACGTAAAAATGATTGCAGTCATTACAATTCAATTGGTAAACTCCAGATTTTTTCATTTTTTGGTCTTTGTCCTTGTTATTTAAAATATAATTTTTTAATTTATTATTCGTATAAAAAGCAGGCTGTATTGTATTAGGAATTTTTTTCATGATTAGATTGGAGGTTTGATGATTTACAAACAATATTTTTCTCCATTGTTTTTTAATATTATCAGTAAGCAATGGGTAAATGTAGGACAAATGAAATTTTTTCTTATATTTTTTGTTTAATAAATCGTCTATTAATTTGGAGTTATAACCATTATTAGATGCAATTATTTTAATGCTGTTAAGTTCAGCTTTGAAATTATTTGGGGATAATGGGATATTAATTAATCTATTGATCAAATAATGGAAAGCTAAGAGTTTTTTGTGAAAATGGATGGTTAGATGAGTTATGTATAATTATATCAGCATATGTTTCTTTTCGAAAAATATTAAATTCAATCTTATTATTAATTATAGTTAGGTTTAAATCTAAGAAATTTATGCTACAATTAATTCCTATTTCTAATGTAAATTTAATGTTTTTGTGAATTTTGTTAAAAAAATTAAGGAACATTTGAAGTTGTCTTTTGGTACCGGTCCCATATACATAAAATATCATCTACGTAACGTTTGTAAAAATACACATATTTTAGTAATAAGGCAGAACTATTAAAGATTTTATTTTCTAAATGGTTTAAAAATATATCTGCTACTAACGGACTGGTACTTGACCCCATGGCCAGACCATCTTTTTGTTTGAAAATTTTATTATCAAATTGAAAGAAATTTTGGTTTAAGACTACATTAAGACATTTAAGTAAATCCTGGGCTAAGTCATTAGGTAATTTGGAGGAATTCAGTAAGTTATTTATAATTGTTTTGCTTTCTTCAACTGGGACACTTGGAAACAGGTTAACGACATCAAAAGACACTAATAATGCATTATCCGGGATTTCCAAACATTTCAAGTGATCAACTAATTGTAGGGAATTCTTAATTGTATACTTAGGTTGAAAAATATTTGATTCAATTATAATACTATTCAATGTTGACGCCAATTTATAGCTAGGAGCATTGCAATTGGAAATTACAGGTCTGATAGGTTGAGTCTTCTTGTGAATCTTTAGTAAACTGTATAATTTGGGAACTTGTGGATTTTTTACAGTTATTCTTTTATTTCTAAATAAATTAACGATTTTATCACTTTTGCAAGATTTTAAAGTGTCCATTATCAAATCTTGACATTTATTAATAGGGTTTATTTTTACTATTTCAAAGTTATCACCTTGTAGAAAGTCCATAGTTTTTTCAATGTAATCACTTTTGTTGATAATAATCACCGAGTTTCCTTTGTCCGCTTTAGTTATGATGAGGTTTTTTTTCCTTTTGTAACCTTCGATATATTTATCGGGTACATTTGTTCTGACGTATACTGTATTAGTTAGATTTAGAATTGATGTTTTTTATCACTTCACCACATTTGTATTGAAAGGATTTTGCTTCTTTAAATAATGCACAATTAATATCTACTGCCAAATACTCGAGTTGTTTGTTATTATTTTTTATGTGAAGATTATGGTTTAAACCTTTTAATAACAAATTTAGTTCTTCTGTTTTAAACTTGAGTTAAGTTGATGACATGGTTATGGAATTTATTTTTATTTTTTTCACTTATATTAATGTCTATATCATTATTAGCAGATGAGTTTATTATTAAATTGTTATTAGCAGGTATTAAAATGTTGTTGTTACATTTTTCAGGAATCTTATTGTTTTTACACAATTTAACAAGTTTTTTTATAATTTTTTCTTTCTTTTTGAATGCTTTAATGCTGGCTTTAAATCTAACATGATCATCTAATAAACACCATTCAACCGGATGCAAGTTACTAGCGAGATCCATGTGTAACACTTTGATTTGGAGTTTAATATTATTACGTTTTTTAAAAAACACTTTTTAAATCTTCTTTCAACCAGGCTATCTTAGCCTTTTTTGAAGAGTTAGACACTGTTTTGAATTTTAAATTAATGTAATTAGGAATAACTTGACGTTTTTGGCACTCACGTAGAAAAAATAAATTTATTCCAATAATTCTATACTTGATCATTAGTTTTTTATACACTTTTGCTTTTTTAGCCGTACTCGCTTAACTTAACAGCATTAAAATAATTGCATCTAATAATGGTTATAACTCCAAATTAATAGACGATTTATTAAACAAAAAATATAAGAAAAAATTTCATTTGTCCTACATTTACCCATTGCTTACTGATAATATTAAAAAACAATGGAGAAAAATATTGTTTGTAAATCATCAAACCTCCAATCTAATCATGAAAAAAATTCCTAATACAATACAGCCTGCTTTTTATACGAATAATAAATTAAAAAATTATATTTTAAATAACAAGGACAAAGACCAAAAAATGAAAAAATCTGGAGTTTACCAATTGAATTGTAATGACTGCAATCATTTTTACGTAGGTAAAACTTGCAGAAATTTTGAAACGAGGATTAAGGAACATTTGAGATGTCTAAATAGCAATAATTATTCGGAATTTGCTAACCATCTAATTGAATTTAACCATTCATTTGATATAAATACTGGTTTTAAAATTTTACACACTAATGTTAGTGGTTTTCAATTAGATCTTTTAGAAATATTAGAAACTAGCTGGTACCCGGCATGCGTTGCCATGCCATTTAATAAATAAATTGTTTTCTCCTGCGTGTTCTTTCCCATTCGTCCCGTTCCCCTTCCGCCTCCCCTTCCTCTCCCGCGTCCTCTTCCCCTCTCGCGTTCCCACTCCGCCTCTTCCACCTTCCCTCCCCCCACTCCACTACCCCTTTCCCCGTCCCGCGAACCCCCCTCCCAAGCTCCCCTCCCCCCTCCTAGGTTCCCCCTCCCAGATTCCCCTCCCCCTCCCGGGTTTCCCTCCTCCCCCTCCCGCGAACCCCCTACCCGAGTCCCCCTCCTGCATTTCATGCATTCTTTCCCGGTACATTCAGTTTTCAAACAGCTCGAATGCCACCTTTTGCATATTTCATAATGCCAGAGCTCACCAGTAGTAAAATCCAATTAGGTGCAGTCGTTCGTAAGTCATGCGCGTAAATACATTTCGGCGATTCATTTTTTAGAGATAAATAGTAACTACGATGCCCGAATTAAAAAAAATATATATCAACATGGTTTTCACGGCAACGATTTGTTTTGCTTTTCTTCTGACGTTAGCAATAACTCGCCATTTTCGACAGAAAACGTAAAATAAATATAATATATTAATATTTATAATTTCGTAACGCCAGAACTTACCATTATTTATAGCCTATATTACTCGCATATAATGTAGCTTTCTATTGGTGAAAAAAATTCTAAGATCGGTTTATTAGTTTATGCGTGAAAGCGTAACAAACAAACACACGCAGTTTCGCATTCATAATATAAGTATAGATTTAGAATTTTAGGGTAGGTACTTTCTATTACATAATTCAATTTTACCAAATTCTGACACAGGCATTTAAATACAATAGCGAGTTCCCGGCATATGCTATGCCACTCAATAAAGAAAAAAAATCGCTCTACTAACCCTTTCCCATTCGTCCCAGATGATGACGGAACTCACTATACACGTATAGAAACCATCGCGGGCTTGCACACATCAAATCCCCAAAGTTTTATCGCAATCGGATGAACGGTTTAGCAACGCAAAACATCTCACACACATAGACAGAAACAAACACATTTTCTATAGATCAGTAATTTTAATATCAAAATGTCAGTTGAGCATTTTTAAATTTTTTTAAAGAAAACATTAAAAAAATTTGAATTTAAATTTTTTTTTGTAATTTCTAATAATACCATATATTTAAGCGTATTTCACCACCTTTCAAAACCAGTATTTAGTTTTTGGATACGTTTACAAATATTCCATTTATTTGAATTTTTATTGCAAAGTCGATATATATCGAAACATTTATACCTTTTGACAAAATACGCCAAATTTTTGAGAGGTTAAGCTTTGAGCTTTAAGCTTTGAGATTCAAGCTTTGCGCTTTAAATTTTTTGAAGGGTTCAGCTTTGAGCTTTAAAAATTTTAAAGCGCAAAGCTTGAATCTCAAAGCTTAAAGGGTTGAGCTTTGAGCTTTAACCTTAAGCTTTGAGCTTTAAGCTTTGAGCTTTAAGCTTTGAGCTTCAAACTTTGATATTTAAGCTTTGAGCTTCAAGTTTTGAGCTTTAAGCTTTGTGATTTAAGCCTTGAGCTTTAAGCTTTGATCTTCGAGCTTTGAGCTTTAAGCTTTGAATTTAAGTTTTGAGCTTTAAGCATTGAGATTAAAGCTTTGAGCTTCAAGCTTTGAGCTTAAAACTTTGAGCTTTAAGCTTTGAGCCATAAGCTTTAAGCACTTTGCCTGAGCTATAAGTTTAGAGATTTTAGCTTAGAGATTTAAGCCTTCAGTTTAAAGCTTGGAGCTTTAAGTTTTGTGATTAAAGCCTTGAGCTTAAAACTTTGAGCTTAAAGCCTTGAGCTTAAAATTTGGAGCTTTAAGGTTTGAGCTTTAAGCTTTGAGCTTCAAGCTTTGAGCTTTAAGCTTTGAATTTAAGTTTTGAGCTTTAAGCATTGAGATTAAAGCCTCGAGCTTCAAGCTTTGAGCTTGAAACTTTGAGCTTTAAGCTTTGAGCCATAAGCTTTGAGCACTTTGCTTGAGCTTTAAGTTTAGAGCTTTAAGCTTTGAGATTAAAGCCTTGAGCTTAAAGCTTTGAGCTTTAAGTTTTGTGATTAAAGCTTTGAGCTTCAAGCTTTGAGCTTTGAGCTTTAAGCTGAGCTTTTAGCTTTAAGTTTTGAGCTTTAAGCTTTGAGTTTTGTGATTAAAGCCTTGAGCTTAAAGCTTTGAGCTTAAGTCTTTGTGGTTTAAGCTTTGAGCTTTAAGTTTTAAGCTTCAAGCTTTGAGCTTTAAGCTTTGAGCTTTTAGCTTTGACTTTAAGATTAAAGCCTTGAGTTTCAAGCTTTGAGCTTTCAGCTTAAAGCTTTGAGTTTTAAGCTTTAAGCTTTTAGCATTAAGCCTCGTGCTTTGCGCAAAGCTCAAAGCTTAAAGCCGAAAACATAACGCTCAAACATTAAACTTAAAGTTCAAAGTTTAAAGGCCAAAGTTTAAGCTTAATATCAAACTGCTTAAAATTCAAAGCACAAAGCTTAAAAATAAAGCTCAAAGCTCAAAGCTTAAAGCTCAAAGCTCAAAGCTTAAATTTAAAGCTCAAAACACAAATCTCAAAGCACACAGCTCAATACTTAAAATTCAATATCAAATCTTAAAGTTCAAAGCTTAAACAACACGTAAAGCTTAACGTTGAATGCATAAAGTTCAAAGCTTAAAGCTCAAAGCTTAAAGTTCAAAGCTTAAAGCTAAAACTCAAGGCACAAAGCACGGCTTGCGTTGCAATGCAAAGAAATCAATTGATTCTCCTTGAATTTCCTTTCCCGTGCGTCCCCGTTCATCTCCCGAGTCCCCTTCCCCTTTCACGTTTCCCTTCTACCTTCCCCGCCTTCCCATCCCTCGTTTTCCCACCCACGTATCCCACCTCCCCCTCCCCCCTGCCTTTCCTCCTTGCCGCTAAAATATATGTAATAAGCACATTTTCATTAATTCAAATTTAATAACGCAAGAACTTGCCTTTATCCTTTGCGGGCGTGCGCACAACAAATCACCAAAGTTTCATCGCAATCGGATGAACGGTATGGCAGCGCATAAAATACGAACAAACAAATTTTAATTTTTATATATAAAATAGGAAAGATTTGATTGTTTGTTGGTGTCCTCTCGTACGGTCCGTACCCCAGTGACGCTTACATCGTATAATACTTACAATTTTAAACTCGTGATATCTTTCAGATGGGATGTCCGAATTGAATAATTCGAAAAGTAATATAAAGGCATTGAAGCAGTCTCGAATATAAAATAATTTATTTTGATAAAAATTAATACGAAGATACAAATAAAGAGTCTTTTCTAGCGGCGGCATTTCAATTAAATTTTTAAAATAAAAGAACACTTATTGTGGCATAACTATAATAGTTAGACATATGCTGTCGCGACACTTTTTGTAGATAATGATGTGTTCTGCAAAGTCGTAGTACATTATTTTATTCTATCATCAATGTTTTTCGCAGCGCACGCGATGTAAAGAATATTTTAGGTAATTTTTTTACACCTTGGGTTACATTATTGGAGTTTTAGTAAGGATCGCTAATTTTTTTTAAATTATAATATAGCCTATGTTACCCGGGAATAGTGTAGCTTCCCAACAGTGAAAGAATTTTTCAAATCGGTTCAGTAGTTTCGGAGCCTATTCGATGCAAACAAACAAACAAACAAACAAACAAACAAACAAACAAACAAACAAACAATCAAATCCTTCCTCTTTATAATATTATTAGTATAGATTAGGAAAAATGTCAATAGAAATTTAAATATTATTAACAATCAAATTAATTTTGTGAGTAACCCTATCTTAAACATATTTCCATTGTAATTTTTTGTCTTTGTTCTTCTAAGTACCCCCTTTCCCCCCTCCCCCTTGTTGATCTTCTAAGCACCACCCCTTTTCACCTCTCTCCTCCCCCACTACTTCCATCTCTACCCACGCCGTTCTATGTTCGATCATTTAGTTTTAGTACATTTTATGTCCTGATGAAGAGAACATCGTTCTTGAAACATGTTGACTTTAAAATAAAGGTTATTGTGGTAAAAACAAAGTGTTTTTAATTATTTCATTGACAAATTAAATAGTTATTCCTCTGAGTAAAAATTTAGTTTTATCTCAGAACTAGTTGAAGTTCCCGTCGTTGCCCGGGCTTTACGCGGAGTTTTTATAAATTAGTTGCGGACAATAATTTTCCTCTTGGGCTGTCTGATTCATTTGTTTTCCTGTTTCCTTGACAATTTGGCTCTTTTCACTTGAAAGTCTGTATACCCCTGTCCCATAAGAATGCGTATGCAGCTTTCTTACTAGATTACACACAAAAAGCATAGAGTATATATAAAGTAAATTAAACTAAATATTACTAACTTTACACATTACCTACAAAATCTTCTAAAATGACAATATCCAGTGACAGTGCTCTACAGCAGTGTTCCGTAAAGTGTGTGCCGCGGCACACTGGTGTACCGTGATCATTAGTTGATGTGCTTCGCCGATTTGTTACATTGTCACACGCAGATGCTCAACAAAAAAAGGCAGGAATTCTAATAGTTTAACTTGAAAGCTTTCAATCTTGTCATCGGACAAGATTGAAAACTTTCGCACTAAGTTGGTGTTATGAATCAGCCATACTACCAATGGTAGTAATGAAATGTTCCCAGATGCTATGGCTGCCGATTCAGAAAAAAATGCAGGCTTTGATTGTGAAACACTTGAAGCTATTAACAGAAAAAATTAACTCATATTTTCTTAAGTGTGACCTGCAACCTATGGACTGGGTACGAAATCCATTCTCAGATAGCATTTCCCTTGGACACTTACTGACAAACCAGCAGGAAGAATGTTTGTATGAAACGGGCCGCGCAAACGTTCCTCTTAAAACTAAAAGTTTCCGAAAGAAAACTGGCATGTTTTTGGCTGCATATACAAAAATGAGTATTTATTTATTTATTTATTTCTATATATTACAGTATTTACCTATAGATCAATTTCGAAAATATTTTTACATAATATATTTTGTAATTTTATTGTTGGGTGTAAGGTAGGTTTGTGAAGGTGAAACTGTGGATAGGTATTGTTGTATGTTTCGTGAACACCTCACTAGGAGAACCTGTGCTGAGGTGTTTACGTGTTTATTTATGTTTATGTATGACAAGTATTTATGTGTTGTAATAGAAAGTTTTATATGAATTTTTTTTTTTTCAAATTTTAATATTTATTTTACATTGGTTATTTAGAAGAGCAAAAAAAGTATTTAAATATATTAGAGGGATATAAAAAAAAAATATATTTATACCCTCTCGTACTAAGTTGATCTTTCGTGACGGTAGACCAGTTTTTAGTTGATCCGTTTGCTCTTGTTGATCCAAGCGGATAAGTTGATCTATTACCGAAGCTGGCATACATATGTGGATCCTTATAGATCAACTTAAGTCATCGAGATTTTGCTGTAAGCCACGCCCAATTTTCGGTGGCATATACATTTTACACGTTTTGTCTATGTTGATCTTATATAAATGACCAATCAGAGAGGGAAGCATTCTGATTGGTCATATAAAACATGTACCTATATGGAACATTACGGTTCATTTGTTGATCTGATATATATTGCGCGTTCTAGGGCTACCAAAGAGGTGTGAGATTATTGCAGGGCTGCGACATACTCTAAATTATGTATTATTATTATTTGACAATAAATATTTTCGGTAGTATGAAATGCGGCAAAAAAATTTACGGTGAGGGAAGAGACGAGGGAGGGGGAAGGCGGGAAAGGTGTAAGGGAACGAGGCGCACGGGAAAGGACATGCAGGGAGAAACAATTTGAGTGAGTGAGTGAGTGAGTGAATTATACCGCCGCCCCAAGAACCATTACCTGGATAACCAACACCTCTGCCATGGGTCACCCCAGACGGGGGGGGGTAGGGAGAGAGGGATTGGGGGGAGAGGGCATTGGGGGGGGATTGGGGGGAGAGGGCATTGGGGGGGGATTGGGGGGGGGAATAAAAATGGCTTAAGTAAGGACTAATTGAAAAATTATAAATGAGGAATTCCAATTTGGGAATACAGGGGGGGGGGCGGGGGGGGAAGGGGGGGGGGGGGGGGAGAGGGGGGGGGGAGGGTAAAGAAATGGCTTTAGTAAGGACTTATTGTATAATTGTAGACGAGTAATTGCAGGGGAGTAGAAAGGGCGGGGGGGGGGGAATACGGAGAACCGCCTCCCCGGGAACCATTTACTGGATAATCAACACCTTTGCCATAGGTCGCTTTAAGCGGTTCGTTACGTTTGGTGATTAAGCAGGGGTGCCCGGGTTCATTGGGTGAGGTTTGTCCAAGTCTTGGCGGTGGATGCTTCTGCCTACCTGCTGCGTGGCGGGCCGGGTCAGGAGAGCTTGGTTGAGGGTGGCATTTTGGCCCTTCCAGCCGGACTCTCTAGCCCGAAAGCTACCGGGGTGTCACCACCGCGCGCAGGGCTTAGCAGCAACAACCCACGGAGCGGGTTTTACGAGCTATACGAATGTCGCGGATTAGATGGACATATGAATCCATCTTTCCCACTGCATTGCAAGGCGATTGGTTGAAAGAGGAATTTAAGAACCCGACTTCGAGTACATCTCAAGTACTATCATTATTAAATTTCACATCTCAGTACCTACATCATAATTAAATTTTAATGTGAACTAGTTGTCTCCCAATGGTCGAAATTCGATTATAATTAATTTAATGTGTAATGTTTTTTTATTGATTTAATGTTTTTTTATGCATAATTTAAAAAAATATATTAGATAGACAAATTAATCAAATAAAATTTATATCCCCTGATGGGATTCTTTCCCGCCACGATCGGATTGCGAGTCAAGAGCCTTACCCCTCGACCTCGATATAAATACTTTATAACTAAAAATATATAAAAGTGAACAAAACTAGGATATTAGAAATAATTTTATGTGAATAACATAACAACATTTTATTTAGATTTTTTTTAAATAATTGTTTGCGTCCGAATAAATTTTACGCATATCTTATTTAATCGTAAAAAAAATATATATTTGTCATAAACATTTTGTTAATTGTCATAAACATATTATATTAAATATTAGCTTTGAATATCCCTTGAGCTCTCCGCCGTGTGGGTTTGGCCGATATCGTCCGTCCAAATATTGTCGATAGGAAATTTAGAGAGGAGTTTTAGAAAGGACCATTTAATAACTCTGACGATGTATTCAAGCCTAGTAGATGACCGACCTTTTGGCTAATTCATCTTTTACTTAAATTACGGGATGGGCGTCCATACGACCATTGCCATATGTCTAGGCCATGCATGTTCGGACGTGTCCACAGGCCTTATCATTATGTTGTGTAAACTGAAACTGGTTCAGTCAATTTTTCAAGATCAAAATTTTAATATTAAGAAATATGATTATTAATTTCTTATATACACATTGGAAAGATTATTTTATTGAGATTCTAGAACAATTTTTGTTTTTGCAAAATGAAAAAAAAATAACCAATAAAGAGGTGTATTTACAATATATGGGAATAATATCAAAATTTAAATATTTAGATATAAAATTATTAATCTCTTATATACCTAGGTACACATTGAAAAGATTATTTTATTAACATTTCAGGATATTTTTTTTTTGCAAAGTTATAAAAAATAACCAATGTAGAGGTGTATTAACCGTGATTGAACCGGTATAGGGTTTGGAAATACGCGTTCCGGCCTGCCATGCAGATGGTGGGCAGACGCGTCCGCCGCAAAGACTTGCACAAACTTCACCTCATGAACCCGGGCACCCCTGCTTAGTCACCAAACGTAACGAATCGCTTGAGGTGACCGAGGTGATGGCAGAGGTGTTGGCTTTGTCTAACTTTGGTTGGTTGTTTTTCGGTCTTCAACTTTTATGCGTCTAAAAAGCAAATTCTTTAATTGCTCCGTCAATCTAATATTTTTTTGTAAATTTGCATAAAAAACATTAAATCAATAAAAAAAACATTACACATTAAATTGATTATGTTCGAATTTCGACCATTGGGCGACCACTAGTTCACATTAAAATTTAATTATAGGTACTCGAGATGTGAAATTTAATTATGATAGTACTTGAGATATACTCTAAGTCGGGTTCTTAAATTCCTCTTTCAAACAATCGCTTTACAATGCAGAAGAAGAGATGGATTCATATGTCCATCTAATCCACGACATTCGTATAGCAGTTAAAAACCCGCTTCGTGGGTTTTTGCTGCTAGGCCCTGCGCGCGGCGGCGACACCCCGGTAGCCTCACCCCATGAACCCGGGCACCCCTGCTTAGTCACCAAACGTAACGAACCACTTTAGGTGACCTATTGCAGAGGTGTTGGTTATCCAGTAAATGGTTCCCGGTGCGGCGGTACCCAAGCTCCCAAGCTAACTTGAAATGACCTAAGCCATTTTTGGTGACTAGGTCCGAATAGCCAGGTACTTCCCCACCGGCCTCTCTCCACCTCCTTCCGGAGGGGGGGGGGGGGGGGTAGACTGAATGCTGTAGAAATGATATCCCTGAGGCGTATGTGTGGTGAAACCATGTATGATCGTGTGAGAGATGTGGAGATTATTTGATGATAGCCAACCTCCGAAAAGAAGATTTACCATAAGAAGAACATAATTGTATAAAGATTTGCAGCCTGCAGGGTGAAGATTTATTGATAATAGCCAACCTCCGATCAGAAAATAAAATAGAAGAAGAAGATAATAATAAGATTTGTTCCCGGTACCCGGGTTCATGGGGTGAGGTTTGTCCGGGTCTTGGCGGCGGATGCGTCTGCCCACCAGTAGCATGGCAGGCCGGATCGGAAGAGAGTGGTTGAGGGAGTTCCCTTGACTTCTCTAGCCGTACTCTCTCGGAACATCGCAGTGGGAGGCATGAATTTATACGTCCGTCACTCCTGGACACACTGACCCCCAGATTCCTACCCATCCCTAATACCCTTTGCCTTCTCAGAACTTTCTCTCCTTCCTTTCCTAAAATAGAACTTCCACACAGCATCCCCAAAGATGACATAGGCCTTGAGGAGAATTATTTTCCTTGATATTTTATAATAAAATGTTTATAATTTATTTATATAATATATTTTTAGATAATATTGAAGTAAACCTAGTTAAACTACTTTCACTTGTGTGAAATATTGAAACTAAAAACAAATCTGAATACTTTCTAAAGCAGCCGAAAAAAAAATGAGAATGCGAAACTTGTGTTTCAAATTGTGTGTAAACAAACTTATCACGACGTAAACATCAACGATCACGTGAATCAATCCAAATAACATTCAAAACGTCACCTCGGACGTGTGATCGTTGCATGACTATTGCAAACTGGGAAGAACGTTCTTCCCCGTTTGAATCTGTTTGACTCCATAGTGATATTTGCAGAAATATCACGAGTCCACCGAGAGAATTTTGAGATTTTAATTCTGGATATTATTTACATTATTTGTGAGAATTTAATTCTGCCTATTATAAATATTATATTGGTGTAATATTACTTCACATTTCAAAGTTTTTTTTTAATGTGTCTACCGGACAACAGACTATGGCATCCCCAATTGGGTTATATTGTGAAGCTGGAAGGGGGAAGGAGATGGAGAGAGGACGGTGGAGAAGTACCTGGCTATTCGGGCCTAGTCACCAAAAACGGCTAAAGTCATTTCAAGTTAGCTTGGGTACCGCCGTCCCGGGAACCATTTATTAGATAACCAATACCTCTGCCATAGACCTCCTCAGGGTGGGGGGGGGATAGAGATGAATAATTGTAAATGAGTAATTCCAATTTGGATATATGTAATACGGGGTACCGCCGCCCCGGGAACCATTTATCGGATAACCAACTACTCAGCTAAGAATTCAGAAGTCTCAAGATCAAATTATGGCGTGAGTAAGTAAATTTTTTTTTGATAAGTTTGTATTATTTTACGACAATAAGTTGCTTTACGATCCTTGACTAAGAATTCAGAAGTCGCAAGTTCAAATTATGGTGTGCGCAAGTAATTTTTTTTTTATAAATTTGTATCATTTTTGGTAATGCGTTGCTTAACCTTCCTTGACTAAGAATTCAGAAGTCGCAAGTTCGATTTAAGATTAACTGAAAAAAATATATAAAATAAAACGAAGAAAATCTATGATGGGCGGGCGGTGTGGATTTGATTTGTATTCAAATCTATGGTTTTAATCCGAAATAAAATTTGTTCTCTTTCATATTTTTCAATTTCGGAGTAAAACTATAGATTTGCATATTGAGTAATTCCAATTTGGGTATATGTAATACGGGGTACCGCCGCCCCGGGAACCATTTATCGGATAACCAACTACTCAGCTAAGAATTCAGAAGTCGCAAGATCAAATTATTGCGTGAGTAAGTACATTTTTTTTGATAAGTTTGAATTATTTTACGACATTAAGTTGATTTATGATCCTTGACTAAGAATTCAGAAGTCGCAAGTTCAAATTATGGCTTGTGCAATTATTGTTTTTTTTTGATAAATTTGTATTATTTTACGATAATGTGTTTCTTAACGATCCTTGACTAAGAATTCAGAAGTCGCAAGTTCAAATTATGGTGTGCGCAAGTAATTTTTTTTTGATAAATTTGTATTTTTTTCGAAAATGCTTTGCTTAATGTTCCTTGACTAAGAATTCAGAAGTCGCAAGTTCGATTTAAGATTAATTAAAAAAAATATATAAAATAAAACGAAGAAAATCTATGATGGGCGGGCGGTGTGGATTTGATTTGTATTCAAATCTATGGTTTTACTCCGAAATAAAATTTGTTCTCTTTCATATTTTTCAATTTCGGAGTAAAACTATAGATTTGCATATTGAGTAATTCCAATTTGGGTATTTGTAATACGGGGTACCGCCGCCCCGGGAACCATTCATCGGATAACCAACTACTCAGCTAAGAATTCAGAAGTCGCAAGATCAAATTATGGCGTGAGTAAGTACATTTTTTTTTAAAAGCTTGTATTATTTACGACAGTAAGTTATCAGTTAGATAACCAACTACTCAGCTTAGAATTCAGAAGTCGCAAGATCAAATTATGGCGTGCGCAAGTATTTTTTTTTTTGATAAAATTGTATTATTTTCGATAATGCGTTGCTTAACGTTCCTTGACTAAAAATTCAGAAGTCGCAAGTTCGATTTAGGATTAACTAAAAAATATACATAAAATAAAAGGAAGAAAATCTGTGATGGGCGGGCGGTGTGGATTTGATTTGTATGCAAATCTATGGTTTTACTCCGAAATTAAAAAATATGAAAGAGAACAAATTTTATTTCGAAGTAAAAATATAGATTTGCATACAAATCAAATCCACACCGCCCGCCCATCACAGATTTTCTTCCTTATATTTTATATATATTTTTTTAATTATTTGTAAATCGAACTTGCGACTTCTGAATTCTTAGTCAAGGAACGTTAAGCAACGCATTACCGAAAATAATACAAATTTATCAAAAAAAAATTACTTGCGCACACCATAACTTGAACTTGTGAATTCTGAATTCTTAGTCAAGGATCGTTAAGAAACGCATTATCGTACAATAATACAAATTTATCAAAAAAAAAATTAATTGCACAAGCCATAATTTGAACTTGCGACTTCTGAATTCTTAGTCAAGGATCATAAATCAACTTAATGTCGTAAAATAATTCAAACTTATCAAAAAAAAATGTACTTACTCACGCAATAATTTGATCTTGCGACTTCTGAATTCTTAGCTGAGTAGTTGGTTATCCGATAAATGGTTCCCGGGGCGGCGGTACCCCATATTACATATACCCAAATTGGAATTACTCGAAATGCAAATATAGTTTTACTCCGAAATTGAAAAATATGAAAGAGAACAAATTTTATTTCGGAGTAAACTATAGATTTGCGTACAAATCAAATCCACACCGCCCGCCCATCACAGATTTTCTTCCTTTTATTTTATGTATATTTTGTAATTAATCGTAAATCGAACTTGCGACTTCTTAGTCAGGGAACGTTAAGCAACGCATTAGAACAAATTTTATTTCGGAGTAAAACCATAGATTTGCATACAAATCAAATCCACACCGCCCGCCCATCACAGATTTTCATTGTTATATTTTATATAAATTTTTTTTATTGATCGTAAATCGAACTTGCGACTTCTGAATTCTTAGTCAAGGAACGTTAAGCAAAGCATTATCGAAAATAATAAAAATTTATCAAAAAAATAATTACTTGCGCACACCATAATTTGAACTTGCGACTTCTGAATTCTTAGTCAAGGATAGTTAAGAAACGCATTATCGTAAAATAATACAAATTTATCAAAAAAAATTACTTGCGCACGCCATAATTTGAACTTGCGACTTCTGAATTCTTAGTCGAGGATCGTAAAGCAACTTAATGTCATAAAATAATACAAACTTTTCAAAAAAAAATGTACTTGCGCACACCATAATTTGAACTTGCGACTTCTGAATTCTTAGTCAAGGATCGTAAAGCAACTTACTGTCGTAAAATAATACAAACTTATCAAAAAAAATTTACTTACTCACGCCATAATTTGATCTTGCGACTTCTGAATTCTTAGCTGAGTAATTGGTTATCCGATAAATGGTTCCCGGGGCGGCGGCACACATTCACGCCCCAGAAATATTGAAAACCCCATTTCAGTGACGGGGCGAGAGAGTCCAACTGGAGATTTCAAAGTAAGGTCTCCCTCAATCAGTCTCTCCCGATCCGACCCGCCATGCGGTAGGTAGGCAAACGCATTCGCCTCAAGGACCTAGACACACCTCACCCCTCGAACCCGGACACCGATCACTTGGGGTGATCTATGGCAGATCTACCTCACCTAAAACGGCTAAAGTCATTTCAAGTTAGCTTGGGGTACCGCCGAGATACGGTAGCGGTAGAAGTAAAACCTTCAGAAAACTTAAGTAGACAATTTTCATCAGTGAAATAATTTTTGAATGTTTAGATGCTGTGTGGGGGATCTTTTTAGAAAGGGAAGAAGACGGTAGTTTTGTAAATTCTGGGACGCTGCCCTCCCCCCCTCTGGGGTGTCCTATGGCAGAGGTTGGTTTTCCAGTAAATGGTTCCCGGAGCGGCGGAATAATTGGTATCGGCGCCTTCATTCACTGACTCACTCACTCACTTAAATTGATTCTCCCTGAATTTCCTTTCCCGTGCGCTCCGTTCCCTTCCACCTTCCCCGCCTTCCCCCTCCCACATCTCTTCCCTCTCCGTGAATTTTTTTGCCGCATTTCGTATTATCGAAAATATTTATTGTCAAATAATAATAATACATAATTTAGAATATGTAGCAGCCCTGGAATAATGTCACAACTCTGTGGCAGCCCTAGAATGCGCCATTGTATATCAGATCAACCAATTAACAGTAAAACTCCATATAGGTACATATTTTTTATGACCAATCAGAAGGCTTCCTTCACAACCTCTCTGATTGGTCATTTAAATCGGATCAGCAAAAGAACTGTAAAACGACATATAGGTACATAAGTTATACGATTATGTAGATCAACGAAGTATGTTAATTTACAAGCGACAGATCAACATAGCATGTTAATTTGCAAGCGATTCCCATACAAATTTTTAAAATTTTATGATGAGTACATCAAATATTTTTACTTGCAAACTGGCAACCTTAGTAACTAATGTAATAATGTTGCAAAATCATACAGATGTATTCCATCATAGCCAAGTTATATGGTGTTAAAGGTGGATCAACTTGGCTTATAACTTCTTACTGGATCAACACACTACGGGAAGAGGCCAATATATATATATATATATATATATATATATATATATATATATATATATATATATATATATATATAAACATACACATACATACATACAGTATCATCCACTGCTTTCAAAGCGTGCTATTGCAATTCTCTTATCATTTGCCTTATACATGACCTACTCAACCCTGTTTGATTTGGTTTTCAACCCTATTTGATTAAATAAATAAAAAAAAGAGAACGCCTGAGGACGATCGACGAAGAGATGAGAGTAGCATTATCAACGATTGCTCCAAATTTTGATCGCCTGTATTCACCTTTAGCAGGCTCACTATTGAACATCTTTCATATATTTATTGATTCTAATTATAAACATTTGTATTTTATTTGGTGTACCTCTAAAATTTCTTGATTTGGTAGGTGTATCTTGAATACAAAAAGTTTGCGGAACACTGCTCCACAGTTTACAAAACAATACCCACACAAAGTATAATATATTTCTTGATAATATATTAAAACGGCCATATTACATTTCTTTTCTAATAAGTTTTGAAAGTGCTCACTCATCTTTCAACAAGCTTCTGAAAATATGTGAAAGCTCTTTAAAAGTAATATCAGGAATTTAAAAAAAATACTTTTTCACGGGTACTCACACACAATACTACGCCTACCAGTAAAATTATCTATCCTGTAATTTTGCCATAAACGACGCGGCGTGCCGAGCAAACTTGTAACATATAATATTATATACTTTTAAGGGTGGGTAGTGCCGTCTGCCGGACAATAGGAGCAATCAATCTTCCAGTTCGATTTTCAAACTTTTCACAATAAATTTCCCGCTTCACATAAGTACCTACTTGTGTATTAGCATATGCGGGCCATTGTAGTGCTTTTTTTATAAAGTTTGCCCGCTTTTTTTATTTTGATTTCTTTTCGATTTGTTTATTTCTTTTGGGGGATCTTCAGGTTTGATTGATTGGTCTGTCTGACTGCAAGACTGGATCTAACTATTTAGGCATTTATTTCAAAAATATGTTTTGATTTTTGAGAATTGTATTCATCCAAACTTTATAAAATACCTCAATATTCAACTGGTGATGTCCTGTAATCGTGGTTTTGCTCGTGGCACGTTGATAGAATCATTTCAAAGTTTTTTTTTCTTTATTTCTTATATCGGAAGTTCGCTATCATCAATTCACTAAATCGTGGTGTGGTATCACCCTTTACCTCGTTTTCCGACAATCTTCCCCTGAAGTGTCATTTAGGTAACGTTGTAATAAGTTCTCTCTCAATGTGGTTAAAACATTTTTCTTCTTTTTCCGCCTAATACAATTTCGCAATCTGTGACCATTTCCTGGGTATTTTAATTATATACCTATTAATACATATTTCAAAAGCTTCCGAATTCTTTACCAGTAATTGCTAAAAAGTATTTGAGCAACAATTTATTCTAAAGAAAGTGAAAAGTTTTTATAATAAAATTATTTTAGCAAAATGCTCCGTAAAAATCATCCTAAAAGCCCACCGTTACGAAAATCCGCTTCTTTATGCCATAAATAATAATGGGGTGTTTTTTTATTATTCGTTTCATGTTTCATCCTGTGTGTTGAACAATAAAGATTCTGTTGTACGATGTTCACCGTTCCGTCTTGTGTCGTAGGCGAGAGGCCGGAGTGGAAGAAGCGTCCTTAAAGCGAATAAGAAGCATATTTAGGGGCTTTCTTAATCTTTATTCTCCCCGTGTGAATCTCCTTCTCCGTCAGCACCTTAGGCCGCCTCTTGCGGGGAGTAAGATCACCCGGAAGAGAGGATATATCACGGCAATTATGACAAATGGTGGCATAACGTAGACAAACGCCAAAAAGTTGCGCTCTTCTCTCCCGGACGGACGCTGCGCACCGTACCGTTATTACTGTCCGGTGCTGGAAGTACGGCGAAATGTCGCTAGAAAAAATAATGTTATTTTTGGAATCTATTCTTCAAGAAGGCCTCCATTTCAGGGAATTGATTCTCGTACAAATCGTAAGAAAATGGGATATTAATATTTTTATGCTTTATTTTTCGCTATGTATACTAACTGTTGTCAATAAATAAGCGTTAATCGTCTTAACGGTTGCCTCTGACGTCATGAAATTTGTACAACTTTTGTTATATTTCCCAATCTTAGTCATTCAATTATTAATTTCTATTGCAATACAATTTCACTATTTTTGAAGTGAAAATTTCTTTAGCACCGTTGTGATTTGAAACTTGATAAAACGAAAAATCTACACTAAAAAGAGACAAACACATACATCTCTAGGATTTAGCCTACAAGAGAATGAGAATTATCGGTCTTCTCTTTGTGCAGTGCTTCGTAGCCTCCCCACTCTTGTCTATTTTAGTTTTCGGGAGGTTTCATTTCTACCGTGTGTGAGCTGCACACTTATATTTTTTTTATTCTCAAAAAAATTATGGAAAAAATCGCAATAATAATGGCATTTTTATTTTATTCTTACGTTGACAAATATATTTTCTATATTGTTTTAAAATTTGGCATTTTTGGCTCGCTGCCAAAACGACATATGTTTGTTTTTGTTTGTGAGTATGGCGGCGTTGACGTCATGCCGGCCAGCGTCGGTGACAGCCGCCTTTACAGCCAGTGACGTTTTCTACGTGATAATGACGTTGTAGCCAGTTGGAACCGTTTCGGAATGTGCTGTTCTAGGTGGTTTTTTAAATCAATATAAATGAAAATATTAAAAAATTTAATAAACGATCAGAATCAGAAAAATTGTCTATGTCTTCTGGACATTTTTAACGTCATTCATAGTTTGTGAAAATATTCCATTCTTTTCACTAAATTCGCAAACTAACTATGTTGACAGAAATCATAGTCATACTTAGGCGAAACCGGTTATCAACGTTATGTTTGAAAAAGATATAATATATTGACAGAAATCATAGTCATACTTAGGCGAAACCGGTTATCAACGTTATGTTTGAAAAAGATATAATATATTGACAGAAATCATAGTCATACTTAGGCGAAACCGGTTATCAACGTTATGTTTTAAAAAGATATAATATATTGACAGAAATCATAGTCATACTTATGCGAAACCGGTTATCAACGTTATGTTTGAAAAAGATATAATATATTGACAGAAATCATAGTCATACTTAGGCGAAACCGGTTATCAACGTTATGTTTGAAAAAGATATAATATATTGACAGAAATCATAGTCATACTTGGGGGAAACCGGTTATCAACTTCCAGTTATGTTTGAAAAAGATATAATATATTGCGTTATGACAGATGACTCATAACGGTTAGAGTTCACCCGGGTAAACTGTGGGTAGAGAACTATAATATTATTTGACGAAATTTGTAACATGGGGAGGAATTTGAAATTTTGGTGCTGCTTTTATATTATTAGTTTTGCTGCATCCTGCAAATTTACATAGTCTTAGTTATTGTCTGTGTCTGTAGACCCTCTCCGTGGTTACAGATTAAATTGACGTGGTATTATACAGCTGGACTCGACCCGTTTCGGAGAAACACTATAAAATGTGGATGAGAGGGAAGGAAACACGAGAATATTTCAATACATTCTCTCGGAATCAGAAGTACGTCAACGTATTATCTGAACTCTCCCAATATTTGTTAGCGGAATATAAACTGGAATCAAGCCGCTGGCTAATTTTAACATAAGTTTATGCACATTTTTACTGCGTTCATATTTACCAAAGAAATATTATTTCTGAAGTTTTCTTGCGGGTCTTATTTTATAGAAATTTCTTGTTTTTAAAATGAAACAGCTGGAATCTTCACGCATATTGGATTATTTCCTTTGAGCTTTGAGGTCGTGAAATTTTTTCACAGGCGGTTTTTTCTCGAATCTCCGGGTCAAACGCAATTATTTTCAATGTGTACTTACGATCATAATAAGATTAATAAGTCATAAATATTTGTGATAAATTTTAAAATAATAATCAATTTTAATAATCGTGAATGCTTATCAAAATTGAATTTCATCACGAACTATGAGTTTTGAAATATCCATTTAACTCTCATGAAATAAGACGAGACGCCTTATTGTTTGTCACCTAAATTTCATTTGTTCCATAAAAAAAAGTCGATAGGACAGTGATTTAACTTTTAACCCCATTAAATCGGAGCAGCAATTAATAGTAAGTATATTAATTATAATTATTAATGTGTATATCATCATACTTTCTGTCGTCGTTTCACGCTAAAAGTTATATTTAAAAAATAGTTATATCATTTAATTTTGCCTTGTTTACTTGTTCACCCCATCTTCCCTTCGGCGCCCACTTCTATGAAACTTGAGGCTCTCTCCTCTTATCTCTAACTGTATACATTTCTATTCTTACTCTTCTAGTGTCTCCCTTCCCCCACACTGCCCACCCCGGCAATCTAAGACAAAACTCTGACGAAAACTCTAAGATGAAAGATTTTTTATAGTCATGTGGTGAGTTTTTTTTAAAGTTTAAAACTGTGCAGTTCTGTTTGTGTTTAACTAACTTAAATGCTACGATGATACAAGCATGCACAAGAATTTATTTACCACAGAACTATGTTCATCATTATATAAAAGAATTTCAATTATGGCTTAATGATTCAGATGTTGAAACACTTTTCCTGTAAACTCTATTAACCTTCGTGTTTCGCTACAATATTACCATGACTTCAAAACTAACATTATTTTGTTACGGTGTTAAAAAAAGTATCACGAAACGTTTGTGATTAACATTTTCACAATAATATTTATATACATACCCATATTCTTATATTGTAGCTTTAAAATTTATATTTTATGTTTACGTAACGTATCGATCGTCCAGTTGATTAGTCGGACATCTCCAAAAATCGAAATTTAAGTTGAGTATGCAGTTACAGTAATTGTACCCTCTGTTAGCTGTTACACTACTCATATTTTTCATAAACACCACCAAATCAATTAATAATTATTGAAAAACTTGTAGTGAAATAACAAATATGTTTTTTGGGTTACTAGTAGGAATTTTCAAAATGTCGTACTGTACCGAACCGTTATGCTTCCCGGTGTTATTTTATAGCATATTTAATATGTAAAACACAGACACGTGTAGATAATATTTGATTTATGGTTAGCTTTCGAATATTGCTTTCCTCTTTATTTCAAAACTTTGATTTCAGAGATGTCTGACTAGTCAAGTGGACGGTCGGTAGTATTTTTAGTTATTTTACAGGCAGTTCCTTAATGTGTTCCCATTGCTCACTTTGTCTTACATTTATTTTCTTAAATTTTTACTTACTTTTACAGTAATTAAGTCTTTGTATGTATATAAATTATTTTGCTGCAGTGGGAGCGATGATATATAATAGAAACAATGGAGATATGGCTTGAAGCGGCCGAGCCATTAAAAGTTATGTATTTGGTGTGCAGGTAGAAAAAGGCGACGCGCTTTGCGTAGATAGATGCAATAGTTTGGGTGAACGATGTTAGTGATAATTTTGTGCGCCCAGTTTTATACTAAGTTTCACACTTCTCCTTGTTTTTATTATCTATGGTAAAAACCCATCAGTACACTATCTTGGAACCCTTATTTTGTTTCTTTTCCTGCATCTTCAACCGAGAAATTGTCAGACATAGAAAGGAATTATTTTCACCAGGCGACGACATTAGAATAATGAATATTGGTAATTATCCTTGCCGATGAGTGGTCTGGCCTTTGTCCGCTGTCACCTCTCTCTCTCTCTTATCCCAACTTGACATTACCAGGCGACACCTAACGGAATAATATCGAATTACGCAAGCTTGCCTCAAATTTAATACGAAACCCCATCACTGAATTCTCACTCTCATGTTAAGTTGTATTTTATTGTCTACCGATATTTTTTTTATATCATCAATTTTAATTTTTAAGGGGAGTATAAAATTTGTTTAGTGGTGCAGCAAAAACTCCACAGGGTATTGTTTACAGTGCTTTCAAATAAGCGAAGTATTGAATTCTAAACTTTGAAAGCGGGTTTCCTTACAGAGAATCGTATCATGGACGAGCTTTAGCCTTTTCAAATCTACACGCCTTTTTATATCTTGAATTTCTAGGAACTACGTGTTTGAAATATTTACGAGCACATTTAACCGTTAAATAAATAGAAAAGGACATTTTTGTACGTTATTTTTCAACTGTTGAACTGATTTTTCAACTTTTGAACTGCTTTTTCAACTGTTGAACTGATTTTTTAACATTGAACTGTAATTTTTTTTTTAAATATCTGAAGGATAAGGCCTTCGCTACGAAGGTCGCGAGTTCAAATCCCGAAGTGTTTTTCATTTAATTATTTTGTGTTGCTTCATAATTTTTATATAATAAGTGGTTTCATTTCGCCCTGGTGAAATACCATCATTCAGAATTCAATTGTTGCTTGAAATGGCTTTAACGTGTTTGGTGACTAGATCTGAATAGTCAGATACTACCTCACCTTCCTCTTTTCCATCTCCTTTCACTCCCCACTACCTTCGTCCTCACAACATATCCCAATTGGAGATGCGTAGTCTCACTGGCTCCGGAGATGATTGGAAGCATTTGGTACTCTTGTGCGATGTTCATATTAAAAAAAGTAAGATTCAATTCCCATTTTACGGAACTAAGGTCAGTTTTGTTTCTGCTATGACACGTATTCCAGGAATGCTTTTTGAATGAACTGTGTTCATTTCCTTGAAACAATGCTATCAGAACCTATTTTTGGTGGTCGTGTTTCCTTCCGCGCATTACGCTTTCATCATTGTACTATAAAAACATTGATTCTGTGTAATATGACAGGCCTTGTACCGGGGATGGAGGCTTTGATAATAGAGGTATTTCCCGCGCAGCCTGCGCGCACCTGCAGAAATTCTATTGAGGGACAAGAATTTTCAAATAAGCAAAAACGGACAGCGATCACGTAGACTGACGTAAAAAATCCTTTGTGTAAAAATGAATTTCATATTTTTCGACGAATAATTAATTTGTGAACAAAGTTGGAATAATTGTATCGGCACGTATTTGAAATTCAAGCGATCCGTCTTACAACAAGTAGCAATATATCTGTGTGTGTGCTTGACAGTAATGTCGCCCACTGTACTTCTCTGGGGAGGGTCTTCTCTTCACGAGTTTCCACCTCCGTGCCTCCAATAACGTGCAGTCTCGCTGCACTCTGCACTGTGCACCGTGCACTATCTCCATTCTTCCGCTTTATATAATATGCACGCTAAGCACCGATTCACCTCGATCGTTCGATGAGCGCTAAAAAACCACCTCCTTACGCCCCGTTGTTATCAAGCTCCGTACTCCGCAGGTAGGAAACAAATTGCACGCCTTTGTGCAGCGTGTTCGCTGTTTCTGTGTTCGCATCAGCCACGGTCTTCTGACGTCGTAAAAACGGTCCATTTATGAACGTCTCCGGGCATGATGTAGTTTCCCGCCTCGGCGCCATATTGTTTTTATTTTTTCCCAACACTGCAGCGCCGAGGCAAAACTCTGTGACATTACATTGTTTGCGCTCCTCGCCTTCCCTGATAATATTATTTGCGAGCATCGGCAAATTGTTTGTCTTCAATCGAAAATCGGTAATATGTTTTTTTTTAGCTGAAAATTGGCACGACACTTTTTCGGCCCCGTCTAACCCGTCTACTCCGTGTTCCCAGTTGTTATTTAAGAGTTGTTTCGGCAAATTTAAGAGTTTCCAATCTTGGTAAACTTTTCTTTATCTGAAAATTATGTCAAATAAATTACCCTCGTAATTATTTCAATTTTATTTGACATTAATTACAACTTTATGGATTCTATCCTAAAACCTACATAATTGGTGCATTCGAGAAGTAAATAATGCAGCTACAACATTTATTATCAACTTTATGTAAATAGTTTTGCGAATCCAATATTGAATCAACCAATAACAGCGTGAGCATCCGATAATGCAATATTTGATAAACTCTTTGTACGTACAAATAAATGTATAGAATTGCGATTACCAAAACGCGATTCCCCGCGCTGAACTGATACTAAATTCCTATATAATTATTACGAAAACATCAAACCGAGAAGTTTATTTAGCGACGTGGATGGGCTTACACTGCGGCGTACAAAAAAAGAGCCTTGTAAATAGGTACAAATACAAATGGGGGAAATATTTTTTGCGGTTCATTTGTATTTCTCGGGGAATTCTCTCCGCAGGGACTGTTACATGTTTAACGTGTTTTCCATCACCTTAATTTATATTTACACCTCTCTTCTCTGTTTTCATCTCACCCATTCGCCCCACTCTCCTCTCCCAATTCCTTCCTGTACTTTCTTTGCTAAAATGAAAAAATATTCAGGGGAATTCCGTGACTTTTCTGATTTAGCGAATAATTTATAGATTTGAAGTAATTTTTCTTGGTGCAGAATGACTGTTTGGCGTGTTCCCTCGCGGTATGCGAGGTATAATTATAACCTCAATTCGCACTCGTTTTTTTTTTCATTTAATATTGAAATATTGTTCTACGCACATTTATATTATTTATGGTTAGCGATTTTTTGACGTTCAGTCGGCGAGATTTATGCATTTGGCTACTTTTGGGCAGCTCATTTGAATATTTATACAATAAATGACAGAAAGATTTATCGAGTAAACGTATGGATTATGGCTCTATTTTCATTTTCCAGCTTCTACCTCTAGTAAACTTTCGTATTAAGGTTTTCCTCGAGAAAGCACTACTTATTTCTAGTTTTTCGAGGCGGTAAAATGTGATTTAGGGATATTCGAGAGATATCATCTAACCTTTAATTGTTTGGCCACACGAAGTTACTTTAAGCTTTCGGGCTCCAAGAAATAACATTATTAAAAAATCATGCTTACCCATATGTTACAATATTATTATGTTCGGGAAACATACAGTTATTAAACCCAATCAATCTGTTTTCCTATTTAAAAGGGCAAATATGAAAGTAAATTGGTAAACATTACTTTTGTAGAAAACCGGTTGTTTAGAATAAAAACAGATGATGGTAAAAGTTTAAAATACTCATATAACAAACATATTTTCATTTTCTGTTCCACCGCGATAAACATTATTAATAATTCCTTACAATACCTTACACAACATGAACATGTTTGATCGTGCCAGTTTGTATTTGTTGTAACTAAATTTGCGCGTAACTAAAATTTAAACGTAACTAAACTATTTAAACGTAACTAAAAACGCGTTTGAAATGAATTTCGTAGGAACTATCTCTAACAAATGTAATTTTGCGTTTGTTGCCACGAACATCCCCCTGCCGGTAAAACTAACGGAATTGACTTTTTGCCTGGTCGGTAGCGAGTAGCGATTGCATCCACCATTCTATCATACAAACATCCCCGAGGACTCGGCGTAGTCGATGGAGCCCGGATCCCAGCATTTGATAGCGACTGTTTCGTGTTAATCGACTGAAGCATACCGCCCCCGCTCCCGCTGGTCTCCCGGGGGTTGCTAAATTCAGTATGATTTCACTTCCGCCAATATATCCTGTGCTCTGTAATACCCAATAATATCATGACGCTGGTGCGGATTCAATGCGGGCATAAAGGGTTATTTCCAGCGCGCATTACGGCACAGATAAGGTCGCTGCATATTTAATAATATTATCATAAATTAATTAAAATCCCGGCGTGTTAGCGCAGAGCATGTTATTATGCCTGCTCTCTTTACGTGAATGCCTGAGACTCGCTCATCTGTTTTAATCGTGTTTAAATAGATACTCATTTTTTATCTGATACCTTAATTTCCACTTTCATGTGCCAGACGAACTATTGCATCCCCAATTTGTAGAAGTCTAGAAAGTGATATTCAGATCTGGCCTTGAAAGCAAGCAATATTGAATGATGGTCTCTCTTCTACTGAGAGTATCTCCCTTTTTAGATATAAACAGTTTATCATTCTGACTGTTGACTCGATTACGCCACCTTAAAAATAATAAAAAGCATTTTTATTTTCTCCTTTTATGCATTGACAATGGCACCAATCCTGTTATTTGTGCGTTATTGTCTGAAAGGTTATCGTCAAAGGGGGGAATGTATTCCTTTAGTAGGCCTGACGCACCTCCCTTGCGGGGCAACCTTTCTGCCGATGCGTGACTCTTCGTATAATTTGAGTAAAATAAAGGCACGGCATTTAGGTTTTATTGGCGACTGCACGTCACCGAGTGAGCTCCATTTCCCGGGAGACCGCCAAATGCTTTCCATCCATCGGATACGCGGTTTTACCTTTGTCCGCTAGGTAGTTGCTTAAATGTGCCATACACCATTAACTATATTGTGTATAATAATTCTGTATTTATATTAAGCAGTTAAATACTTCGTATTTATGTAGGTTTTGTGTGAAAACTGCTAGAAGTAAGTATTACATTTAAATGTTAGTAATACGGTTGAGAGCTTTTTTCAGAATATTCATACTCTTTCGTCTGCTGCGGTGGTGCGGTGGTAGAAAAAGAACACAATAAATGCGAAGAGAGTTTGTTTTGTTTTCCAAAATTCTGGCCAAATTAATCGTATCAAATATTTGCAATAAATTACTGTGTTTCGTCATCATTAATTAATGCAATTCAAATGAGATGGCGAACAATTCCGGCGAACATTAAAACTTATTCATATTATATTATTCAGACTCAATGAAAGTCTACATCTCGCATGTGAATTTTCTATGAACAGTATGTAATTTCCGCAGGGGTAGGCAGAGAGGGCGGACCGCCAAACAACTCGGTCTTTGCACCGGTCTTTGCACCTTCTTTGCACCCTCCATGCCTCATTAACAATTATACATCGTCTCATACACATACTTATATTATTGTGAATCTTGACGTGGCCCGACACGAGTATCTGATTCGCTTGATCGTGCCTTCTTGACTTCTTTTATCATTCACATTTGCATCGTTATATTCTCCTTGCACTTCTTTCTTCGTTAATTTGCTCTACACGCCCAAACCATCTGAGCGTCCTTTTCTTAACCTAACTCATTACGCCTACATCAGCCTTTCATTCTTTGCGGATCTCCACATTTCTCACACACACACATACGCCTCGGGGATCTGATTTCTACAGCATTCAGTCTACTTTCATCATTCTTCTGCCAGTTCCATGCCTCACTGCCATACATCAGGGTAGGTACCATGGTGGGCTGTTACCTTCGCTTCTTTGGGCAGTTTTTTATTAGCGCCAGCCGCTAAGTTAACCGATAATTCCTCTTTTAACGGAGTTTCCTGCATTTTGGGAACGAATTTTGTGTGGTCGGCTGTTGTACGGAAACTCTTTCTCGGTCAATGTGCGAAGCCGCGTCGCTGTGGGTCTACGCGTTCGTCCAAAGTTTAAATTTAAGTTAATCAAGATTTCTTCTTTCGGCGAAAATGGGAAAGTCTCCTTTTTGAGGATCAAAGAGAGCCTTCGCCTTCAAGCCTGCCACGAATTAAAAAATCAGCTGGAAGATAACCCAAATTTTTCCCAAGGTTATTATCACTCATCACCTTGAAATAATATGGCAACATTCTTTCAGATTAGAACGAAGAGTGAATAATAATTTCTTTATTTTTAGTATGTAATTTTTAAAACAAAATATTTTACGGTACCTTTGACTCTTTTTATCTGAAACATTTTAAATAAGTGTGACCTGCAACCTATGGACTGGGTACGAAATCCATTATCAGATAGCATTTCCCTTGGACGCTTACCGATAAATGAGCAGGAAGAATTCATGAAGCTAAAAACAGATCGGATTTTAAACGCAAAATTTTCCGAAACAGAGCTAGCACATTTCTGCTTATAAAAAATGAGTACCTATCCACTAATTTCAAAGCGTACTGTCGCAATTTTCTTACCATTTGTCAGGACCTACTTACGTGGGGGGACCCAAAAGTAATGGGACTAGGGCAGTTGAGGGTAGAAATGGACAGGGAACGGGTTTTTTGTGATTGGCTGTTCTACGCAAACTCTTTCTCGGTCAGTGTGCGAAGCCGCGTCGCTGTGGGTCAACGCGTTCGTCCAAAGCTTAATTTTAAATAGAACAAGATTTCTTTTTTCGGCGAACATGTGAAAGTCTCCTCTCCGAGGATCAAAGAGAGCTAAGCCTGCCACGAATCGACAAATCAGCTGGAAGAGGACCCAGATTTTTTCCCAATGTTATTATTGGTAGTGAGTGATGAATTATGGTGTTAAGGGAACAATCTCTAAACCAACCAACTGTCAAGCCAATGGAAGAGTGCTCTCTTTCCTCATCAGAAAAAATTCAGGTGAAATCGAACATCCGGATGATACTCATTTTTCAGAGATGTTGTGCACACAGAGATTGTTCCTCCAGGCCAATCAGTTAACCGGCAGTTCTACATGGAGGTACTAAAAAGGTTGCGAGAGAGCATCACGAAAAATCGTCGAAAAAGGTCGAATCATTGGCGCACGGGGGACTGGTTCTTCCACCACGATAACACACCATCTCACACCACGTTGTCTGTGAAGCAGTATTTAAGAAAGCATGGAATGACCCAGATTTTTCACCCACTCTATTAATCCGACCCCTTCTCCCTGTGACTTGTTTCTACTCCCTAGGATGAAAAAGGACAAAAAGAAAATGTTTTCATATTGTTGTAGAAGTAAAACGAAAATCGCTGGAGGCCATTAAGGACATTCCAATCAGTGAGTTTCAAAATTGTTTTGAACAGTGTAAAAAAAGATTGGACAAGGGCATACACTCTAATGGTGATCACTTGAAGGCGACCAATTGGTGTAAAAATATTGAAAAATAAAAAGTTATAAAGAAAGTCCCGTTACTTTTGGGTTTCCTCTCGTATGCGAATTGGGGTATTCAACTATCACTACGATTCAATAAAAAAAATAGAAAATGCCCGAGGACAATTGACGAAGAGATAAGAGCAACATTATAAACGATTGCTTCAAATTTTGATCACCTGTGCTCAGTAAGCCGCCGCTACCCGAATTTCTACCAATTTCTTACATATCTCCCTTAAACATTTGAAGTTTTTAAGCTCTTAAAAAAATATATGTTATTTTTTAAGATTCGCGTTCTACGCCGAAACGCAAATTATATGAAATTCCCTCGATAGAAAAAAATCGCAAAGTACGCTCCGAAAATTATTAAAAACACTTCTGTTTCTATTATTTTACAAGTTATAGTTGTGAAAAAATTCACAATGTTTCTTTAAATGATACTTAAGACCCCTTCCACGACATTTTTGCTCTATTTTAAACGAGTCATATTTTATTAAACATTTTCATAATTTTCGCTTCAATTTTATCATTTAAAATATTAGCGCGCTCTGTCCAATATTCGTAATTACATATCTCTCCATCTTCCTCTTTTTTACCGGGAAATCGGCGCCTTAAGCATGCGTTTCTCAATAAACATCTTTTCATATTATATTGTTTTTAATAATAAATATTAAATAAACATTGATTTTTTCTTTGGTGTACCTCTAAAATTTCTGAATTGGTAGGTGTACCTTGAACACAAAAAAGTTTTCGGAATACTATTGTACGACAATAACCACAACCATAACCATAAATAGTGATAATTTATACGCTTATTTTTACAGGCTCCCAAAAGGGTAATCAATGAACGTTTCTTTTGCACGATATATTCAAGACCTCCTGTAAAGAAAATAAAATATTAGTATTCCGAATTAGTTAGAAAAGATGCGTGGTTCAGAATATCACCAGTAGCGATTCTACAAAATTCAAAGTTACGTCTACACATCTGTGTCTAAATCTCGTCATACTCATTTGAAATTTCGCGTTGTTTCGAAACAGAATTGATAATTTTGAATGAAAGAATGGACGAAGAAAGTTTTTTTCGGCAAAAATTGATTAAAAACATAATAGTGAAAAAGGTGAATTTCCTTGTTTTGACATCTTCCCTCGGACTTGTAACTCATGGCGCTCTCCTTTTAACTTGTTAATGGTTTCTCCTTGTGAAGAAATGTTTCTCTCCTCCCTCCCTAAGGGACCCATTCAGGGATTGCCCGCCAATGGACCCATCATCTCGACTCATCTCGCTAAACTTTTCCATTCTCTCTGCCCCTGCTTCCTGCCCTTTTATCCTCCGTAATAACCGGTCATTGTACCGTCGAGGAGGTGCTTCCGCAGGGAAAATAATATTTGCTTGTAATGATGAAGCCTTGTTCAGATGTTGATGAAACCTTGTCTTGTTTCATCAAAAGAGATGGCTTATGTTGATGTTCACTCGGTGTTTACATTGTATTGTAATAATATTGATATTTTATTTATTATTAGTTTATTTTATTAACTAAGTATGATACTATTAGATAAGGAAATCATGTCTCTCTAATTATAATCTGATATTTTTTGGTCGAATAGGCTTGGGTAAGGTCAACTCGGGTTAATGCGTCTGTTTGCTCAATAGCATCTTTTCAAAAATACACGAAAATCCATTAGAATTTAACAACTATTGACATCTTTTATAGACCTTTATTTCAAACCACTGAAGGCATAGATTCCTCTACACAACACAAATGTGGAGTTATTCACCATTTTGAAAAACGTCATTTTTTTACAGTGACGTCAGAGGCACGTGCCTTTAAATCTTTTTTATCTCCAAAACTATCGGGTGTTTTGAGCCAGTTTGCGGGTGCGTACACAGAATTTTGTTATAATAACACGTAGAATATATTTTTTTCTCATCAGATCAACTTGTTAATGCAAAAATTCCTTTCTAAACTTGAGGTTATTTTTTTATTGGGCTATTACGTTTGCAACCGTGAGGTAATTGCGTCTATGTCATGAATTTGTCCCGCGTTCAGGGATCGTAAACATTTTCGGTTCCGGACAATTCCGAAACGGATCGCGCGCGAAAAAATAAGGGGGTTGGCATTGAATAAATCACGTTTTTCATGTTTTCAACGCTTTATTTTTGCGAAAATTTGAATAAAAGTTTAAAATCACTCCATTTTTGTATGAAATACAAGTAAATTGCGATTTTTTTCGCAAAATTTTCGATTATTTCTTTGCCAATTTAACAAATGTCGTAATTTTCACTATATAATTCGATGTCTGGGTAAACTAAAAATTACAATATTTTTTTTCGTAATTTATAATATTAAATTTTTTCGAAATTTTTAATTTATAATCACGTGACGAAGCAATAAAAACGCGTTATTTCCATAAAATAGTGAGTTTGTTACATATTATGAAAAAAAAAGTTATATTGTGGTAGAAAACGACGGCCGGCGTAGTCCGGCGGTAAGGCTCTTGACTCGCATTCCGAAGGTCGCGGGATCGAATCCCGGCGTGGCAAATAAATTTTATTTGATTAATTTGTGTTATTTCACAATTTATTCATTTAAAATAATATCTAGTATATTTGCGCCACGTTCCAGAGTGGAAGATACTCTCAGTATCGCCCTGGTGTAAGACCACCATTCAGAATTGAAACATTACTTAAAATGGCTTTAGCCGTGTTTGGTGACTATTTGGGGGTGAATAGTCAAGTACCTGGCTATTCACCCCACCTTATTCTTCCCCATCTCCTTCCCCTCCCACCTTCAGCCTCACAACATAACCCAATCGGGGATGCCATAGTCTCACTGGCTCCAGACCGGAGCAGTTGAGACTCTTATGCAGTATTCATATTTTTTAAAAAAAGAAAATTTATTTCCCCCCGTTTACACTTTCCCTCCGCTTGCACTTTTTTTGTCTGTACCGTGAGTAGTATAAAATGAGTGTTTCGCTGTATTCATCCACAGACCGCAGGTCTGGATCATAGTGTTTGTTTTTTTTTTTACTTTTTAAGCGTTAGTCTAAAATTCATAACAACGTTTAGAGCCCCTGGAATCCCCTTGAGGTAAATGCACCAGAAAAAAAAATAGATGCTATTGCCTTATTATTGAATTTTTATAGATATATCTGTAATAGCATGTGATTTTAAACTATACTTCTGATAAATATTTGGACTGACTTATTATAAATCAAATTTACTTAGTAAAATATTCCAAGATTTAACTTTTTTTTTTAATTTAAGGAGAGCTGGTGGTCTAGCCCCCGTAAATTCGACGAGTTTTTAGGATTTTTTTTTAAATAAGGACAGTGAACAATGCTATTCAAACTTTATAGATACATTAAATGACTTTAATAGTTTGCAAAAATATTGTTATTAAAAAAAATAAAAATTCTAAGTAGTTAAGGAACTGCGCCGAAGTTGCCCTCCTCATAAATACGGACCTTGGTGGTGGGTCAAGTTTTGGTTCTTTCACTTATCCGTAAACAAAATCAAGAAAAAAAAATCTGATCAGTATGAGTGTAGTTATCGCAGGATCTAGAATAAAAAATAAATTTTTAAAAATTACAAAATGGCGCGTTGTTGAAATTTAAATTCAAATTGTTTTTTCATTATATTTTGTACGTAAAAAATATGAAGTATTCAATGTATAAACTTTGTTTTCGTTCTTGCGATAGGTACTGGTACGGAATGGTAAAATTTGAGACGAATCGGCCGAGTAGTTTTTTTTTTTGCCTCACACCATGCAGAAGAAAGTAGTTTGAAATAAATTAGTTTGAAGTTTCGCCCGTCCCTTTTACCTGCTTCTGCGCTGACCTGCTTAATGGGCTGTAGATCTTCAAATATCGCCATTACAAAAAATTTACAGTATATTTTTAAAGAATTATGCTTTCGAAATATGAAAAAAACTTTTTTTTTAAATTCTAGACCACCGGCTCCCCTTAACAATAAAATAAATGGACACATTTACCTCAAGGTGGGGAAAAGCGTCTAAAATGGATCACTTAACTAAAATAAGAATTACGTCTTCAACTTGTATACATTAGTTGAATGAAGTTAAATATTTAAAAAAAAAAAAAAACAATTAATTTTTAGTATATTAGATATATTATTAAGTAAAAATAATGGCTAGCTGCACTGTAACTTGTACTTGAAAATGAGCATTCTAAAAATGTAACGCAATTACCCCGGTTGCCCTTACATGAGAATTCTTTTAAGGTGATCACTTCCTGGTGGTCAATTTAGGTGGCTAAGTTCTCCATCACGATACAAGCAACATTTTCCGCTTCTGGTGGTAGGAGCATATTTTCAAATATTGTCAAGTTCCCGTGAAAGTTTGTCCTTTAAAAACAAAAAATTTTAACACTGCAATTAGATCATACATATATTATATGAAACAATCAAACTTAAAAAAATCACGGTGACAATTAAATATGTTTCACACTTTTTAAAAAGTGGTACAAGCGGGAAACTGTGAAGCCTACATCACACAGAGAACTCAAAACACTTATTTATTTCAGTTTTGAAAATTTTAATATATAAACTTTAAAAAAAATTCATCTGTTAAAGGGCTAAAAAAAACAGTTTACTTTCTGGATCGCTGGACACGCTTAAAACGAATGTCTTTTTAGAAAAACCTTTTGTTTCGCCTTACTTACATTACATTACATTACACTACTTTTACATTACTATAAAAGATAACTATTTGTAATCAGGGCGATGGAAAATACTATATTCAAAATTACAATTACGTAAAATGAAAATTTGCTTTCGTGGTATGGGATGACGACTATTTATAATATTTTCTTTCGTAATTCTCAGTATGTTATTTACATTTATATTGTCTTTATGACAAAATTCTGAAAGGTGTAATTTTTTTTAACTAATATTGAAATTAATCTGCGCTGGCGTAATTTAAGGAATTTCATTGCTTGTTTATATTTTATTACACTTTAAAATAACTTTATCATTTATTATGTTCAATGAAAATGCATGTATCCTTTCTGGTAAACACCATAATATTATTATAATCCACAAAGCAAAACAATAATGTGATTTCAGCGGAATAGGAGCTGAATGCAAATAAATTTTCGGAAACCCGTTGGAAATGAAAAATAACAATGCGAAACATGATCAAATTATTAACCGTTAATCGATTCTTTGTATTCGATCATACTTCTCCCGCAATGAAAATAATCCAACACGCGTGGAAAAAGGGGGGAATATCGTAAAATAATAATAAAAAAACGTCTTCTCCCTAATAGAATCAGGTGTTCTATCTCACGACTTAAATGTGATTTATTTCATTGCGGGGCATTATTTTGGACAGAGATACATATTTCAAATGTAGAATATTGGAATCGAGCCCTGGAAGATAACAAAGGAATTCCGTTTGCGAAAGAAATACGAACAACTCGAGATATTTGAAATTTTCTCATTGTGTTCGGGATTTTTGGCTTTGGATTTTGAAGTTTATTACGTTTCGGTATCAACATTGAACATTCGCACCCCAACAACGGAGTTATGTAAAATATAGTAGGCCACCTGTACAAACGGACACTTTTTCCAATTGGTTCGTTTTGGTTTCTTTGGTGGTGCACTCTCGCGTTCGACAGTCGAACGATACTCACGGAAAATGCCGACATTAGCCGAACGTACGAATTATGTACGTTGAGTTTAGCGAACTTCAAATTTTATGCAAAATTATATAGTTTAATTAGCAAATTTTTTTAATTATATGAAAGCACGCTTTCCTGGTGAAAGTTACTACGTCGGTTTCAGGAAACTTTTTGGCGTTGGTTTTGCAGTAACGTAACGCACAGCATTTCGATATAGACCATAGGTTCTCAACGTCAACTTGGGTGAGGCGTTTAAGACTTTCAGAGGGGCAGTAGAAGACCCAGAGAAAATTAGGGGGCGTTTAGATGGCACAGTGAGGGCGGTGGCAGATAAAATATATGGTCTAAAAAGCAAAAAAAAAACACACACTAATTACGTACTAATAAAGCAAAGTAAATTTTAATATTGGTTAATTTTTGTTTTCGTAATTATAAGTGGATGAAAATTGAACTGAAAGATTCCATTACATTCAGATGTACTTTAAATTGGATGATATGAAATTTTTTTTATATATAGTATCATCATCTTACGTGCATTATTATTAAGAATTGACACTATATCATGAATACAAAAAGGAAGGAGGTAGCAACCCGGTACTCACAAAGTGGGCGGTGGGCAAAATAAAAAAAATAAGGTTGAGAACCCATGCTATAGAAGTACGTCAAACGCCGACGATTCTTGTAGGTAGTAAGTAGGTCAACCACTTAACAATATAAAGTATTGGGTTGGGATCAGTGGCAGTTCGTGGCCTATATCATTGAAAAAATGCATTTAAAAAATTTTATAATGCCCAAGATTACAAAAATTGTTTTATTGTTAATTTGTTTTTACATACAAAAGTATAACGTGTTTAATAATTAGCTTATTTTAATAACGACTTAATCATGATGATAACAGAAAAAAATCTGTTCATTCTTGCAAAATATTATTCACTCAAATTTGGTGTTAACATAATTTATCATAAGTGCTGCGCACTCAAGCAGGCAGCGGATTCCCAAGATTTGCAGGTTTGCCACTTTGGCGCCAATAGTGTGTTTTGAATGAACGGAAGAAATATGACGGACGGTATTCATAACGCACCTATGGGATAATGGGATTCATTTCGGACTCGCTCGGGGGCAGTACGAATAACATTTGGATAGGTGGATTTTTTAGAATGGAATTTGAATTGCGCGCTGTTTAAAGTTTGGTAAAATTATAATACAAGTTTGTCTTATTTCCATATATTTTCTATGGAAGTTCACTGCACAAACGCTTTTTAGAGAAAACCGCCGCTGGTTGAGATAGTATCTAGATGGATTTACCAATCTTCTTCAAAGCGGAGCCACTGTTTTCTGGTATCTCATCATTGTTTTCACTTTATTGGTCTCATCTGCATGTACGTTAACGTCATTATTTTTGGTTGTTTTCAGGCTGGAGGTACCTGGGCCTGACCATGGTGTGCGTGGCGGCCGCCATGCTGTGCAAGGAGCAGGGGATCACCGTGACGGGAGTGTGCGCTCTTTACGAGCTCTTCGTTGCTCAGAAGGTTTGTACGCTTGATAGCTTTTGGTTTGTGTAATTATTAATGACTCGTTAAGTGTGCTTATTTTGGTGTGCAAATAAGGCATGTGTTAGAAGAATATGAAAGATTACGAATAAAGACTATGGGTACTGGGTACTGAAAGATCATGTTGTATGTCGTCAATGTATGTACGGTGTTCGAAAACTCCTGATGCAAGCGGAAAACTGGTTAATCTACGTCACAGAAAGAACCCAAAAGACTTTTAGAGCTGGGTCTACGCTTCGATGTATTTTAAAAATCATATAACATCTAATGTTAACCCCATGTGACTATTTTTTTTCAAATTTGACCTAAAAAGTCCAATTTCGGACTCGATTTGCTCAAAAACGAAATCTCAAGTTAAAAAAAAGTTATACCACAAGATAGACTCCAAATGCGATGAAGTTTCACCAGTTTCCCGCTTGTGCTACGAGTTTCCGGACATCGTGTATTATGTATGAAATACAGAAGTTTTGATTACCCTAAGTTAATGAACGATTTTTAACAAATTCTTATTACTTATTAAATAACTAGCTGTAAGTCTTAGATGTAAGTGACTAGTTATAACTTTAAATCTTAGTTGTAAGCCAGTTACAGTTTCATATTAGTTATGTAGATTTTATTATTTTTTTTAAACGCTCTTGAGGTAATTTTTCACAAAAATGGCGCTATATATATCAGCCAAATATTATTACTATTATTTAAAGGGGGGGATTATGTTAATGTTGATGGTTACTTTAGTACCTTCATACTTGTAAACTTAGTATTCACTTTTCTTGCCTGATCCATTTTTTTTCTAAGTACCTAGATAACACATATTTTGTATCGATTCAAATAACATTTTTATTTTAACTAAACACCTTCTCCTGCTTGTATCTCCGATTATATTCTTTGGGTGAAAGCATGATATCATACAGGGTGTTAGGGACTTATTTGACTTACTTTAATGAGTGATTCCTTACATTATTTTTTTTTCAACGAAAAACATTAAAAAATTTGTTGTTATTGGAAAATTAAGGGCGGGGTGAGGGTTTGGTCTATTGCTTGGGGAGTGACCTCGCCGTCACTGCTTGTGGATTGACCTGTGGAGGCAAGTGGAAGAATTAATTTTTTTGTTTGATTTAGAAGAAACTTAAAAAAAGGACATCTAAAAAGTCGCGGGAGACCAAAATTTCGTTTACATTTTTTTACTCCAACTAATGTGAGGAATCACTGATTAAAGTAAATTAAGTACGTCTCTTAACACCCTGTATATATAGTAGGTACGTTTATATAGATATACTAGTAGTAGTTATAATAATAGATAAATTTAGTGATATAATAATGCAGATTATGAACATAGATTAATCATGTATTCTAAAAATACAAAATCTTATTTTTGGCAATTAGAAAATATCTCCAAGTACGCCCAGTTTCTGTACAATTGGTTATGTGAGGGTATAGTACTACCATTAGGTATTATTTAATTAAAAGTGATATTTTTTCCATTCCATTTCAATCTTCCTCTTTCAAACACAAACATGATATTCCGCAACATCGCTATAATAAATTAGGAGTGGAATATTTCGAGTAGAATGTCGAACTTTGCAAAGGTTCAAGACCGTGGTCGGTCAGGAGATAAATTGTACAACATTTAATAAATTAACTTTTGTCTTGCCGAAACCATTACTCGCTCTGTACCCGAATTGTGTTCGCGGAAGGGAGTTCAAAGGGTCCAGCCCTTTCTCGGTGTTTGCCAAACCTTCAAATAACCGTCTCTCTCCTCAACTCCAAACTCTCAACTCTCAACTCACCACCTCACCACCCAAACTTCCAGCAATCCGACCTAGGAAATTATAACAATTCAGCCTCTTCCGAAAATTAAATTAATGTTTTTAATCAGTCGTTAGCCCGAAAGTGTTCATCGTACCAGCAGCGTGATTTTGTCACTAGCTACCTACGCATTTATTAGAATACCTAATTATTATTAAAAATTTATAATCACGGAATAAAGGTGAACGTTCACTTTTCCGCACCGGCCGCAACGCCCGCACGACACGCAACGGTTTTTCTTTATCTTTATATGAATTAGTACAGCACTGCGTCCACTATCGGTACCGCCCGCACCGACCGCCGGCATTTATGAGCAAAAAATGCGTTTCGTGCCGGTGACGCCACACTGATTAGTTCGCGGCGTTCCGGATGCAGTGGACGCATGCCATCGGCAAATCCGTTCAATCCGTTGCGTGCCGTGCGTGCGTTGCGCCCGGTGCGGACTAATGGAAGTTCACCATAAAATGATTTGAAGAATTACGTACTCATGAATTTGATTTTTTTATTGCATTGCTTAGATACATTTAGCAAATAACCTAGTAGGAAATACGTAATATATTATATTAGCTAATATAGCTAATCGTAATAGATTAGCTAATAACAATTGAAAATATTTCTTCACTGAAGACAATATTAACGACTCTCAATCGAAAATTTGAAACAGAAAAATCAGGAAAAAGTCACATCCAGGAATTGAAGTTAGGGGACGTTAGCCTTCCCGGGATGATGCTCTACCTCTGAGCTAATGGACCCTACCCCCTTTGGTCATATTCAACTGTATCATACTTCGATAATAATTGCCAACTCTTCATTATTTTCTTAACGCATATTTTTATTGGCTGCTGCTGCTGCTGCTGCTGCTGCTCAGATTGAAAAATAAATGATTGGGTTGGGTTTTTACAAAGGTTTCTATAAATTCTATTTAGAAATTTTGAGTCTGTTTGGTAGCTGTTCCACTATAACCATCACATTGTTTTCTCCGCAGGGGTAGGCAGAGAACTGCCACACTGTCACAAGTCTGTCTTGGCACGCATTTCTTGTTTAATATTATATATAATAATGTGTTTATTCCAGGTGCGCGTGTGGGAGGCAGGCGGCGCGGTGCGCGGCTGGGCGGCGGGCGCGGGCAAGGGCGGGGGCGGGGTGGGGGAGGCGGGGCGCCGCGTGGCCGCCCTGGGCGCCGCCACCCTCGCGCTGCTGCTGGCCAGGCTGCACATCATGGGAGCACAGCTGCCCGTCTTTACCAGGTATACACATACATCCCCCATCCCGTAACCAGATTTGAATAGCCAGGTTCCTTTTAGCCCTCCTCTAACCGATCTCCTTCCCCTGTCAACTAGGTAACTACCTTCAGCCTTACAACATACCCCAACCGGAGATGCCTTAGTCCCACCGGTTCCAGTTTGTAGGGAGTCTTGTGCAGTATTCACATAAATTTACAAAAAACCACACCTCTAAAGCAAGTTTTTGGTCTGAATTATATCACACTGGTATTGAAAAATACAGTAACAAATGAAACTTTCCGTACTGGAAAATTTGTCAGTGTTTGAAAATTTGAGGTGTAGATTCAGCTGGAGTTGGGCTCTTGAACTCGGGTTCTTCCCGGGAAGCGGACCTTACTCCTTTTTCAAATCGACTACTTCCAGAGAACCCGATCCAGGACTCGGACCCAACCCCGGAACTCGGAGCCGGACCCGGAGCTGGAACACGAATGCCTCCTCTGTCCACGGTCCGAGCGACTTGCGAATCATAAGGGTTCTTGTCCAGGTTCGAGTTCTTGTGCGGTTTCCGGCTCCGGCCGAACCAGTGCGTCCCGGTAGCCGCAACAGCACCCAGTACCCAGTCCGCACCCAAGAGCTCGGGACCTGCTCCTAGAACTCTGGTACTTTTAAAAGGAAGCACGCCTCGGAGGCTTCCGGTAAAAGCAGAACTCACCCAGCTTCTAGTCTGCACCCCTGAATACAACTTGACCTAAATCCTGATTGAGAATTTTTTAATATATTCATAAATTTTTCATTTTTTATAAGTAAAAGTGTAGCAGATGTCTAAAAAAAATCTTTGAACTGACGGATTTTCTATTTACCAACAATTTTTCCAGTTAATTTTATTATATGTATAATTTAACAAATTCTTTTCTTCAAATCCTGATTGAAAAATATTTTGATACCAACAGTCAAAGCAACGAAGTAATTTCAACTTTATCATCAGCTTGACGGGTAGATATTTGGCTATGCCTGAATTTCAATATAATTTAAAAAATTGAGAACCTTTTCAATATACGATCCTCTTCGCATTTGCAGATTCGACAACCCAGCCTCTGTGGCCGTAACACCCGCCCGCCAACTTACCTACAACTACCTGGTATCGGTGAACCTGTGGCTGCTGGCGCTGCCCTCGGAGCTGTGCTGTGACTGGACGATGGGCACCGTGCCGCTAGTGGAGAGCTGGCTCGACTCCCGAAACCTTAGCACGCTGCTAGCCTATGGGGCCATCTTTGCTCTGGTGGTGTGTGCGTGCCGTACTCAGTCCAGGCATCACTCCACCGTACTGTTCATGGTAAGATATATACTTTTGACATACATATTTCCCTCCTACATCTACCTGGTCTGTGAACCTGTGACTGTCCTCGAAGGTACTGTGACTGAACCACGGCCATCGTGTCGCTGTTGGTGGGTTTGCTCGACTCTCATAAATTCTTTCCAATTTGTCTCATTTTGTCTTTGATTTATAACTGAACTAAGTTTTCTTGTCAACTACAACCTTCACAGATCTATGTCTAATGTAATATTGTATTAATTCATCTTTTGTCTAATTTCAGGGTCTCGCTCTGCTAGTTCTGCCATTCCTGCCCGCTTCAAATCTATTCTTCCCTGTTGGATTTGTTGTTGCCGAGAGAGTGCTCTACATGCCATCTATGGGATTCTGTATGCTGGTTGCCTATGGAACTCAAATCTTAGCAGAGAAAAAGAGTAAAAAAGTAGCCTGCGCTTTCGTCAGTCTCCTGCTCATTGTCCACGGCACAAAAACATACCTCAGAAATTGGGACTGGGAATCTGAATACACAATTTTCATGTCAGGACTCAAAGTGAATCAGCGCAATGCCAAGCTTTTTAATAATGTCGGACATGCTTTAGAGGCAGAAGGAAAATATGCAGAAGCCCTTCAATACTTTAACAAAGCTGTCAGTGTCCAGCAAGACGATGTCGGAGCACACATCAATGTTGGAAGAACATATAACCATCTTCAAATGTTCAAAGAAGCCGAGGATGCTTATCTTCGTGCAAAGTCCCTTCTGCCAAAAGCCAAGCCCGGAGAATCGTACCAAGCCAGGATAGCACCAAATCATCTCAACGTGTTCTTAAATCTGGCTAATTTGATATCTCGTAATACGACGCGGCTTGAAGAAGCAGATCTGCTTTACCGCCAAGCCATCAGCATGAGAGCTGATTATACGCAAGCGTATATTAACAGAGGTGACATTCTCATCAAGCTAAATCGTACTAAAGAAGCTCAAGAAGTGTACGAGAGAGCTCTTTTATATGATAGTAATAATCCAGATATTTATTATAATGTAAGTAAAATTCCTTTTTTCTCATTTCAACCAAATCATAATTTGCCCCGCCTAACTTGTGACTGTGATATTCCAGCTGGGTGTGGTGTTCTTGGAGCAAGGGAAGGCGTCGCAGGCCCTGGCCTACCTGGACAAGGCCCTAGAGTTTGACCCCGACCACGAGCAGGCGCTGCTCAACTCCGCCATCTTGCTCCAGGAACTGGGTCGGGTGGAGCTGCGGAAGGTAGCGAGGGAAAGACTGCTAAAATTACTAGAGAAAGATGGTAAGTCCCAAAGTAAGTCTCTTTATATTTATGACCAGCGCTGTATGGTGCTGGTTTACTTGTCTTAAGTTTACTTCCTGTTTAGGCTCCAACCCTTCCTTTATCTTTACAATAACACAATTAAAATATACCAACAATCTTACATACAACAGTATGAAGCATGCTTATCAGTTTGCTGAGAATGAAATGAAGATTTTTGAACTATTTCCATTATTAATTATGTTTGTCTGACTTATTTATATATTAACCCTTTTGGCCTCAGCCATTTTTCATCTTAATCACTCAGACCCATAAGCTTGTTTTCAAGACAATATAATGTTGCCAGACGTGATGAGGCATACCTGACTTATTAAATTATCCTAAATGTTTAAAGATAATATTATCTCATTAATAAATTGATTGGAATGAAAGAAGGTTCGAATGCACTTTCCTATTTACACGCTGTTTCCAATGTCATTGTTATTTTTGCATATATTATGATGTGTCAAAGTTTGCGCTGACAGATGAGTGCTGTGAGATGCTTAGCATAGTCTAGCTGCGCTCTGAGGCTAAGAGGCTCTGAGGCTAACTTACAAACACCAGAAGTTAAAAAACTAAAAATGTCTTGTTTTTTTATACCGTGTTAGTTCCGATAACTCCATCCCGCAACATGTTTTCCAAGGTTACGTGTTTGCAGGCACTAATGAGCGTGTCCACTTCAACCTGGGCATGCTGAGCATGGACGAGGGGGACGCAGCGGGTGCCGAGCGATGGTTCCGCTCTGCCGTGCACCTGAAGGCCGACTTCCGCTCCGCCCTTTTTAACCTGGCGTTGCTGCTGGCCGACCAGCGCCGCCCACTGGAAGCTGCGCCCTTCCTCAACCACCTGGTGCGCCGACACCCCGATCACGTCAAGGGACTCATCCTGCTCGGAGATATCTACATCAATTCTATCAAAGATCTGGATGCAGCAGAAAATGTAAGAAATCAATTGAGATTATTTTCTTTATTCTAATTATCACTTCTTTGCAAAAACGACAGTGATGGAAATCGTAAGGCTGTCTGAAACATTTACTAAAGGAGGAAAATGCGCAATACACCATAATGCTCCAAAAATCAATCACGGTAATACTTCTGGCCATGAGAATCTCAAATCATATTTTTTTTTATATGAATACCGCACAAGAGTTCCAACTGCTCCCGTCTGGAGCCAGTGAGACTATGGCATCCCTAATTGGGGTATGTTGTGAGCCTGAAGGTAGCGGGGAGGGGAAGGAGATAAGGAAGAGGAAGGTGGGGAAGTACCTGGCTATTCAGATCTGGTCACTAAACACGGCTAAAGCCATTTCAAGCAACGTTTCAATTCTGAATGGTGGTCTTACACCAGAGCGATACTAATAGTATCTAACATGTATATAAGTACTTCATGCATTTAAAAAAATTAAAATAGAGTTAAATTTGATAAAAACCCATTAACCAATGTTCACATTAGGCAAACATAACATAGTACATTATATATTATACTAAAAATAAAAAATAAATTTAACAAACAGAGTGGGGTAATAAATTGTACAGCTAGAAAAAAAAATTACATACCCACATCAAAAATACAGCTCATAATCATACAGTGTGTGTATGGCTAGGAGAAAAAAACTCAAAAGGGCAAGTATGACAATAAAGAAATAGAATTAGTCAAAGTAAAGAAGATAATATTGTTTTTGAGTTTTAAAACCCCCTTGGGCCTCGACTGTATTATTTCAGGGTCAAAATAATTCTGCTTTACATTAACCCTTTGAGGAGTATCGCCGCACGTATGCGGCGGCACTCGGACGATCCAAATAGAGTATTGCCGTATACGTGCGGCCGTAGGACTTAATTCCGTTTTTTCTATGCCATGCTCGTTATTTCGGAGTAATTTCTGGTCTTCGTATTTTATTTATTTATTGATAACATTAACGCCTTTTGACTTTTGACATAACGCTTTAAATGGCTTTGGCCGTGTTTTGTGACCAGATCTGAATTGCCACCTTCCTACCTTCCACTTCCATCTCCTTCCTCTCCCCACTACCTTCAGCCTCACCTCACAACATACCCCAATTGGGGATGCCATAGTCTCACTGGCTCTAGATGGGAGCAGTTGGGACTCTTGTGCGGTATTCATATAAAAAAAATAAAAATAACATATCATGTAAAACAGCAAATGATAGTTAATATTAGTTAAGACCTTACATAAATAACAAAAACAAAAAAAATCGTTAAAGTAATACAATATTGAAATGCCTAAGAAATTTACATCCATATCCATACTATATACTATACTACATATTATACTATACTATACTATATATACTATATACTATTATATTATTTATATTTTATATAATATTATAAATGCGAAACTGCTCGAGTTTGTTTATGACGCTTTCACGCATTAACCAATAAAAAGACTTTAAAAATTCATTCACCAATAGAAAGCTAAATTATATGCAAGAACTATAGTCTGTATATGGTGGCAAGCTCTGGCATTATGAAATTATAAATATTAATATATTAAATTTGTTATACGTTTTCTGTCGCTAACAAAAGCGGGTTTTTGCTAACGTCAGAAAAAAATCGTTTCCATGGAAACGATGTTGATATATTTGTGGGCTCTAAGCTGGTAGGTACTCAGCCCCCTGGTCAGCTACTGCTCCAGAAAATTCATATATTAGAATATGTTTTGTTTTTTTTGGACAAGCTTCTGTTTTGCAATAAATGTCAGATAAGAGTTCCTACATTAAAAATATAATTCATAACGATTATAAAGACTGAATAATAAATAGTGTATTTTTTTATTATATTAACAAACTTCCAAATATTTAATTAAAAATAAACATCCGAAATGTTTGTAAGCGCATAAATTCCGAACGAATTAACAAAATTGGATAATCCTTTTTTTCTTTGAGCTATAAGCTTTATGAAATTTAGGTGGCAGGCGAGATGTTTGAAAACTGAATGTAAGGGAATGAATGTATGGAATGCGGGAGGGGTTGGGGGTGGGGAGGAGGGGGATAATTGATAAGTTCAACCGCTACAGTAATTTCCCGTAATACCATGCTAGCGAAGCCGCTGGGAAAAGCTAGTACTTAATACTTATGCAATTTCATTAAAAATATATGTAATCAACTTTGGATGAAGATAAAATAATAAGACACAGTAAATTCATTAGGGTAGGCATACACATATATGGTATGTATATATATATATATATATTTTGACTGGTCAGTGGTTGAGTGGGCATCGCGTTTGGGTCCCACCCGGGCGTCCCGTGTTCGATTCCTCGACTGGCTTAGTCCTCCATCACAACACAAGCAACATTTTCGGCTTTCTGTGGTGGTAGTAGGAGATTTTCAAACATTGTTGGGTTATTCGTAACCCGGGAATGTTTGTCTTTCTTTTAAAAAAAAAAAAAAAATGTATGCCTACCAACCAACTGTACACATTTGTTCATAAATGAGCATGCTTGTTTTATTATTGCTTTGAGCATGCTCGATCTCATGAGCATGCTCAAAGCCAATAATTGAACACATAAGGTCTTGTCATAAAATAATCTTATAATAAATGTCAAACAAAATAATCTTACTGCTTTCGGTGCCATTATTAAAATCTTTTGATGAAAGAAAATAAAATAGTTGATTTGGGTCCCAGATGTTAACGGTTATTCAGTTATTAGAGTGAGTTCTACCCACACAGAATTAAATAAAATAGTTTTATTGCTAGCAACGCAATTATTTAAGAAACTTTTGGCGACAAAAAAGAAAACAAAATGATCGATTTGGGTTCTGACTGAGACCGGATCGAAATGAACATTCTCATAAGCAAGCCTATTCACACATGCTTAGAGCATTTCCCCTTCCACCTGCGAATCCAAGTAGCATTTGCTCATCTCCAATGAGCAACAACTAAAAATAGAAAATAGAAGTAGAGAACATGTGTAAATAACAAAGCAAACAATGTGATTCTGTAAATTTTTTTTTTTTTTACATTAACTCCACACAGGAGGCCCTGAGGAAAAAATAATTTCCCTCAGGGCCTATGTCATCTTTGAGGATGCTGTGTGGAGGGTGTTTTTGAGGAGAGGAAGGAGTGAACATGGGTCTTGAAGAGACCCATATTGTAGGAGGGAGGAAACACAGAGGCCGGCAAATCGTTCCACAGCCGAGCTGTTGAACTCAAGAACGAGTCGTAGAAACGACCCGTTCTCATGTGACTAATGTCAACCGTGTACAAATGTTGAGCGCGCGTTTGGCGTGTTTCCCGACTATGCACCGGTGCCGAGGGGATCAATGACGCTAGTTCCTCGGAGCATCTTCCATTGTAATACCGGTAGAACAAGGACAGCATTCCCACCTGGCGCCTGTGCTCTAAAGATTGCAATCCGTTAAATTAGGAGAATCTATCAAACGGACCGCCCGTTTCTGCACAGAGTCAAGGGTTTTTTTCAGGTATTTTGGGGCTCCAGACCAGAGGTGGCTGCCAAATTCAACCGTGGGGCGCACTTGCGATTTGTACAGGGCTAGCAGTTGTGTACTATTAAAGTATCTGCGTGCCCTGTACAGTATGCCCAGTTTCTGAGAGGCTAATTTAACTCTGGCCTCGATGGAGCCCCCGTACCTGAGCTGGTCACTTAGAGTTACACCAAGCATATCAATGGAAGGCCTGTTCGGGAGAATGCTTCCGTTGAAGGAGACTAGATTATCATTTCGATCCCTTTTAGACGTGATCAGACATGATTGGGTCTTTGAAACATTAAATTCGACGAGGTTATTCTTACCCCAAGAGGAAACACTCTCGAGGTAACCGTCCATTCTTTGTTTCAAAGCCCTCCGAGCCATTGGGGTTTGTGAGCCCTTTGGAGGTTTGTCAAACAAAAAGCTATCATGGACTGTACTGTCGTCCGCGTAGCAATGAATCGGTGCACACGTCAAGAGGTCATTGATGTGCAACAAAAACAAAGTCGGAGACAGAACCGATCCCTGTGGGACGCCAGCATTTATCGAATGCGAGGAAGAGGTGAAACCATCAGCAACCGCCTGAATCGACCTCTCCCTCAAAAAGTCGGCAATCCACATACACAAGGATGCGGGAAGTCCGTAAGAAGGCAGTTTGTTGACAAGCCCTCGGTGCCAAACCCGGTCAAAGGCCTTGGAAATATCCAGTGAAACCGTTTGGGTTTCACCAAAACGTTCCAGGCACCGCCCCCAAACATGCGTCACATACGCGAGAAGATCACCGCACGAGCGGTTCCGCCGGAATCCGAATAAAACAATATTGCAATGATGAAAAATTATATAAACATATTAATATAATAATATATGTAAATAACTTAACATAATGATGACACACTTTGAAAATGTTTAATGGTTGCTTTGTAATAAATAAGATATATATTATGAAACCTAATTTCCAATGAAACAATAAAATTACAAATTTCTATAAATAACTTAATAAGAATAGTTCTTGTAGTTTATTACCCCTATTGTAGGTTATTAGTTATTACCATTAAAAATTTTGAAATGATGAAAAGAAAAAGTTGATAAAACTATTACAGGTTGTAAAAGGGTTGAATCATAAATTTGTATGTATTAGCGGTCACTCAACTTTTAGTGTTTTTTGCGTCAGCTCTTGGTATTTTTCTGAATCGTCTCTTTACCCTCTCTATTAGATAAATCGCTCTCTATATCTAATAGAAAGGTTACATCTATATCCTTCTCAAAATATGGTCTCGGGATTTGAAAAGCTTACCCCGAGAGCACATATGTTTGTATATTTTTAACATTGTCCTACATATTTTTACATACTTACCAGAGGCGGTCCATGAGTTTTCGGTGAGCTAGAGTGCTAAGATTTAAAAATACGACATTATTGATGTTAATGTAGCTAAAAACGATTTTTTTTTTTTTTTAATTTTAACTTTTTGAAGATTTTAACTAAACTAAGATGCTGAAAATGAATTTTTTTTTTCAGCTACAACACATCAATAATGTCATATTTTTCAATCTTAACACTCTTGCTTACTGTAAACTCAAGGACTGCCCCTGATACTTACCTATTTTCATTTTGAAACTCACATTTCATTTTATTTTTATACTCATCTGCTGCCGCAGACTTTTCAAGAATCAATTAGGTTTGAAAGGAGAAAATGTATTCAACATTCCTATTGATGTTTCAGTGCTATCGCCGCATTCTTCAGCTGGAGCCAGACAATGTGCAGGGCCTGCACAACCTGTGCGTGGTGCTGGTGGAGCGAGGCCGCCTCAAGGCCGCCTCCCTGTGCCTGCGCCGGGCGGCCTTGCTGGCTCCGCGCGAGGCCTACGTGCGCAGACACCTCACCATCGTGCTGCAGCGCCTCGCACGAGACTCTGCGCACCATCCCAAACACAACTACCAGATAGACGCCTTCCTCAAAGAAGAGGACCCTGCCTTCAACACTAAACATATATCTGAAGACTTTCAGGAGGAAGAGCCCGAAGAAACGCTGGAAGACAAAAGCCTTAACTCCAACCCATACTCTAGTAATAACATCCCTCGGGAAGAAGAGGTGGTGCGGTTCGACAGCTTCTTCCTGGACAAGCACGAGGCGTTCCAATCGGATGGAGACGACCCTTCGTCGGGCATGTCATAGCGCTTGGAGCAGGCGAGGGCGAGGGACGCCACCATCAGCCTCAGCAACCCCCTGTTATAACCGCTTGTTGATAATCCCCTCGCAGTCGGAGCGCCCTAGTTTGATCTCAGTCGACATGTTATACTTAGTTCTTATGATATAATGTATAGGCTGATTGTACGTGTACACATTATTATTGAGGGAGGGTGGAGTGGAACCTTACAATAACTATTGTAAGTAAGCCCTGTTGATGAATATTTACAGAGAAAAGATATAAAAATTATTTTGGTAAAAGAGCGGATGAAGATGAACAATCAATGTGCTGTTACGATGTAAGTTAATTTAAGCATGATAAAATTATTAAGGGACATGATAAAGATTTATGAAAGTGATTTTTATAAAGATAGATATAAATTTTATAATGTCTGATTTTGTTTGGCCTTTAAGGTGCGAAATTATAGATATCATTCCATTATTAAAAACCCTTCTCGTGAAAGCGATTATTTTTTTATTAAATAAATATTGTGTATTGCAAATTTACAACTGTATTTTTATTTTATACTTAAGATTATATGGAGATACTCTTATTTATTATTGCTCTTTGTAATACTGATTGATTGCTATTTATGATGCAGATTTTTTTTTCTCTCATGAAACAGATCTTTTTACACACATGAAACTATAAATAACAAGGTAGAGCAGAGCACTCATTTTCAAAGAAGCAGTTGACTTACTATAACTTACATAATAAGTCTTCCCGTGGCTATCAACATTGGTAAGTTGGTTCTGCACCTGGCAAGTGTTGGATATCGTATCGGATTCCTTAAGGCGACGCTTCCCGGCCCAAAAAAAAGAAAATGGAGAGATATGTAATTACGAATGTTGGACAGAGCGCGCCAATATTTTCAATGACAAAATTGATGCGAAAATTGGGAAAATGCTTAATAAAACATGACTCGTTTGAAAAAGAGCAAAAATCTCATGGAAAGTATCTTAAGTATCATTTAAAGAAACATTGTGAATTTTTTCACAAATATAACTTGTAAAATAATAGAAACTAGTGGTCGCCCAATGGTCGAAATTCGACGTAATGTTTTTTATATTTGACATTCAGTAAGACCATAGAAAAATAATATTAAAGACAAACAATATTAATCTATTCTCAATTTGACCATAGACTCAATAAACAATAGAGTAAAGACGCGAGTGTGTGTGTCAAATACATGGTAGTGTGTAATGTTTTTGTTATCGATTTAATCTATTTTTATGCATAATTTTTAAAAAATATTAGCATTCTGCACTCCTCCTCCATATAAACTATAAGTGTGCGAAATTTCATACTCCTCCGTCCGCGCAATTTTCGTAAAAAGGGGTACAAAGTTTTGGCTTCACGTATTAATATATTGATAGACTTGTTTTAAATAATTTTCGGAGCATACTTTACGATTTTTTTCTATTGAGGGAATTTCATATAATTTGCATTTCGGCATGGAAGGTATCTAGATATTATCTTCAAAAATAACATATTTTTTTAAGAGCTTAAAAACTTCAAATGTTTAAGAGAGATATGTAAGAAATCGGTAGAAATTCGGGTAGCAGCGGCTTAACCCCAAACCCCAAACCTCATGATAGTGACACCCGTATGAAAAACTTTCTGTAATTTAAATCCGCCATCTTTAATCCCAAAGCAGTCATAATGACATAAACAGATTCCTTGACTTGACCTCAAATATTTTAATAACTTTATTAATTTTATTTTATTTTGTCTCTAATTGATATTGCGGATCGTAAAGGATTTACAGGACTAATTTCATAAATAATTTTTGCCTATAATTGCAATTTGTTCATGTTCGTGGGCTAGTCTATAGATTTGTATATTTTTGATAGTAGGTAGGTACAGTGAAACTCTCTTAAAGGGACTGGAAAAATACTTCTTATATAATATAGTATAATTAATTATCATTTTTCAAATTCAGTCTTCAGAAGACCGTAAAACCAAGCTTCTGAACCCTCTTCATAGAGGAAATAGAATTAAACAATTTATTTTTTTTTTACTTATTCAAACAGTGTTGGGCTTCAGATTCACAAAAATGGAAGAAAAATATTTTTATTGTTTATTTGGAGTTGTATCCTGTATTGAGTTGTATCCAAGGCTGGGCAGTATTTGAATTGAAATAATCGAAATACAAATACGTATTTTGTATTTCAATTACTTCCTAAAAATGTATTTTGTAATTGGTATTTCAATTACCTGATTTTTTTTTTTTACATGAGCTCCACACAGGAGGCCCTGAGGAAAATAATTTCCCTCAGGGCCTATGTCATCTTTGGGGATGCTGTGTGAAGGGTTTATTTTTAAGGAAAGGAAGGAGGGGAGAGTTCTGGGAAGGGAAAGGGTTTAAAGGGTGGGTAGGAATCTGGGGTTCAGTGTGTCCCAGTCATCCGCCTCCAAGACCTGGAACAAACTTCACCCCATGAACCCGGGCACCCCTGCTAAATCACCAAACGTAGCGGACCACTTGGGGTGACCTATGGCAGAGGTGTTGGTTATCCAGTAAAGGTTTCCGGGGCGGCGGTACCCATTCCCGCCTCCCAAATTGAAATGCTGAAGTATTTTGTTATTTGTATTTCAAATACTTATGGTTTCAAAATACATTTTTTTTTTTTTTAAAGAAAGACAAACATTCCCGGGTTACGAATAACCCAACAATGTTTGAAAATCTCCTACTACCACCACAGAAAGCCGAAAATGTTGCTTGTGTTGTGATGGAGGACTTGGCCGGCCGAGGAATCGAACACGGGACGCCCGGGTGGGACCCAAACGCGATGCCCACTCAACCACCGACCAGTCAAAATTTTTCAAATACATTTAGCGATCAATAATGATAATAAAAAAAAAACTGACATAGATAATACATAGACTAAAAAGGTTAGAATCCAGAGCAGTATATGTTAATATTTAGAGTTGGCAACACTGTATGTCAAAGCAAGTATCTTGTCAATTGTCGTTTTCATCGTTTCGCGGTATTTATTCATGAAAACGTGAGTTAATTGATAATAGTCTCTCCCACATGAAGAGCTCGGAGCGGACGTGCCCCGCGCCACTTCAGGCCTCTGCGCAGAAAAGTCTCACAGTGAACTGCGCTGTGAACTTTCGGTCTTTTCTGTGCGGCGGCCTAAAGTGGTAGCGATGAATAGGTTCAGCCAGAATGGGTTCTTGAACTCGAGTCCTTTGCGGGAAGTGGTTCCCACCCCCACTCCTTTTTCAAACCAACCACTCCCAGAAAACTCGAACAAATGCCTGTTCCCAGCGCTTGACACCCGCATGCGAACTCGCATCTTTTTGTGAAGCTCGAACCCACACCGGAGCGCGGACTCGGGCCCAAACGCGGAACTCGGAGCTGGACCGAGAACCTGAATGCCTCTACCGGCCAGCGCGACGGGAGCGACGGGTGATAGACCCGAGTTCGCGTGCAGGTCCTTGCGCACTGTCGGGCCCGAGCTCTTCTGCGGGTTCTATCCGGGGCCGCCTCCGAGTTCTTGTCCGAACTCGTGCGTCCCGGCTCGGTGTGCCGCACAGCGCCCAGTACCTATTCAGTCCGCAACCAAGATCTCAAACCCGAGACCCGCTCCTAGAACTCGAATCCTTTTAAAACGAAGCACTCCTCGGAGGCCTCCGGCAAAATGCAGTACTTACCCACCTCTAGTGCGGGGCACGTTCGCTCCGAACTCTACGTGTGGGGGGTACTATGAATGATCAAATTCCGTCAAAACCACAGAAGTGGAGCGGAGACGAGATGTGTCTTCTGAGCAATATGATTGGTCAATTTTTGCTTGTCTCTGTTTCACTCTGCTCAGCTTTACTTCTATGGAAACGCACCCTTATGTAGATTTTAAACCATCTCTTTTTTCAGCCTGATTCCCATACAGAGACCAAAGACAAATTTTTCACTTTACGGGATCGCTTTTTTCATCTCTATTTTCATATCTACGATTTCAATTGGCATCGCTGCACACAGCACATGAACCATGTTGTTTTTTGTGATGCCAACTGAAATCATATTTATGAAAATAGAGATGAAAATAGCGATGCGTAAAAATTTCGTCTTTTGTCTCTGTACGGAAATCGGGCTGAAAAAAGAGATGGTGTAAAGTGGTCATTACATAAGGGCACTTATGACAATTTATTGCAACCAAAGGTTCTACCAAAACCAAATGTATTTTGTAATTTGTATTTGAAATAAAAAAAATGGTTAAATTACTGTATTTTGTATTTCAAATACATGACTTGAAAGTATTTTGTATTTTTAATACACGCGAAAAAGTATTTTGTAATTTGTGTTTTAATTAGAGCAAAGCATGTATTTTGTTCAGCCCTGGTTGTATCATTGCTAGGTTGTTGACAACATCAAAATTTAAAATATTTTATTATAAAAACAAAAAATTTTGCCTTAAAAGCTAATTAAAAATATTGTTTTGTCTTATATAATAGAAAGCATTTCCTCTTCTCAGTCAAGGCCTTACGCCATATTTAACGCAGCAGATGCCTGTCAAGAATTACATAGTCCAGATAATGTCCTGAGTTAAGCTGGACCTCGTCATCCGGCCTTGCTTTCTGTATATTGTTTGGCGGCGTTTTGATGCTTCCGATAGGATCGCCATGTATTTTGTTTTTGTAAAGCAGACCAATTGAAATTTTTTGTTGAAAATCCTTCAAAGTTATTGTCTTTTGGTTTCCTTCTGGAAGTTAAGGCCACTTTATGTCGATAAAGTAGCCATGTGTTGTTTGATATAATCGAGTAGCTGGGAAATTATTGCCGTATACCAATGATGATTATGAAAAGTGCACCGGTACAAAACCATCAGCATTTCAGAGAAGTCGACACTACCCATTGTACTGCTTAATTATCTCGGGGCAAGTCACGTCAATTTTCACATCGTTTTCTTTGTCCAGTTTACTGTATCTTTGTATTATAGAAGATAAAGGGTACGATTTTACAGATGAGCTTCTAATAATGACGGCATGGCTGTCAAACCATGTCACTCCAGCCAATTTTTTTCTTCCAATTTGTCATTTGACGAAAAACTCCTCTTCCAAATCTCTTGAGTTTGTCAGGTTTTTAGTTTCAACCTCTTAATCGATTTCGGCGCTTGGTCTGGGCGGACTTAAAATTCTGTACTCATGACGAGGATGCAGAAGTTCAATGAAGGTAAAAAAAATCTCAAAGTATATTACGGAACTTACCGAATTGGGAATAGACTTACTGAGAGTAAGAACAACTTTTGCCCCCATTCCCCAAGACTTCTTCGTAGTTTAAAAATTCACAACTGCAAAATGTTGCCTCTCCACCTCATATCAAGAAGTCATAAACTATACCGGAAACCCCCATCGAATCGGACAAAAATTTCTGTTTGCTCTTTATATATTGTCACTGAGAACCTGCTCTTGTTACTTCATCATTTCGTCGACGGAATTCTTTATCTCTTTCAATTTTTTAACTATTCTGCTTACCTGTTCAAAAAGCGGGTTTATTTTAAAATAAGTATCCCCATCAACATCTTCATTGTTAACAAAATGAAGAAATTATCTGCTGATGACCTTGTATCTATTGAGTGGCGTGATACTTGCCACTTGCTCGACTCGTATTTTTTGTTTAAAATCGAATGTACTAATCGCACATAGGTATTTACATATTACTAATAGATACCTACAAAGGTATATACACATGTAGGGCAACTGATAATCAAATAGACTCCATGAGGTTAAAGACCTATAAAGTTAACAATACAAAAGCTTTAAGCGTTTGTATGTTTGTTTGTTCAATTTTATTGATAACAAGTTGGGCTAGCTTAACAGGTTCGCTGCCAGCGACTCCGGTCGGAGACATTCGGCGACTTGCACTGGGTGCCAGCGGCTCCGGCCGGAGCCATGAATAGTATGTCTGCACAAACATCAGTTTCCTGCCGGCACTCGCGACAGATGGTTGTTTTTGTAGCTGGCGTTGTTGTTGACTAGCGATGAGTCAGTTCAGCCAGAAGCGGTTCCTACTCCCACTCCTTTTTCAAATCGACCACTCCTAGAGAACCCTGCCTGGACTCGATGCTTGAACCCGCACTGGAGCGCGGACTCGGGCCCAAGCGCGGAACTCGAAGCCGGACCGAGAACCTGAATGTCTCTACCGGCCGGCGCGACGGGTGGCAGACCCAAGTCCGCGTGCGGGTCCTTGCGCGCTGTCGGTTTCTAGTTCCTGTGCAGGTTCCATGTCCGAGTTCTTCTGCGGGTTCTATCCGGGGCCGCCTCTGATTTCTTGTCCGAACTCGTGCGTCCCGCCTCGATGCGCCGCAACAGCGCTCAGTACATACTCAGTCTGCAACCAAGAACTCGAACCCGGGACCCGCTCCTAGAACTCGAGTGCTTTTAAAACGAAGCACTCCGCGGAGGCCTTCGGCAAAATGCAGAACTTACTCACTTCTAGTGCACATGACTTCATGCAAAATAAACAACAGCCAATATCTTCGCTGATAATGAAGTTATGCTTAAAAGCGGTGTAAAGTTACAAGAACAGGTCCACAGATGGCAATACAATGAATATTTACGGCATAGAGGCACAAATTTAAATATGCGGTGCTCAACGTGAGTGAACATCGATGCTCGTTCGGCAAAAGCGAGCGTTGATGTTTAATTCCATCCCTGGTTTCTCCCGGAAAGGTTAAATACATTTCCTGTGAATCTTCACCTTGGGTGACACACCTTTTGGACAAATTGAATAATTCCTTCCTTAAAATTAAAAAATGTTACCTACATAAAACAAAAAAATTATAGCCGAGCAGCCATTACTTACAATTTAAGTACTGGGAAGGCCCAAAACGCATTGAACGCACCTAATAACGGAGCAATTTTCTGATGTTAATTAGAGATTAACGGCCTTCGCTCATAGAGAAACCGAAAACTGGTTGGCAACTCAAATTATCAACCTCCTGAACAAAATCGATACTTTTCTGATCTATTGCAAATTACTCGAAAACTTGAAAGGTCGTAATGCGCTACCATGGCAACCTGTCAACATGGCAACTGAAACACGCCAGCCGCGGCGACCAGCACTGCTAGTCACCGCGTCGCCCTTGACAACAACTTGGTCAAGTTGCCTGTGTGTGGACTGCTGATGAAATTCACAAGCTCCTTTCCTGTGGATAGCGATTGAGTCGCCAACTGTTTTTATTTATTTCAGTTTCTCAATGACCGGGTCGCCCTAACATTCCCAGAATATTACATACTTACCTTTATAGTTAACATTCTCACTTTTATTAAAAAAAACATGCACACCATTAATTATTAAAAAGATCAACCAACAAAATAAATAAATCAGTTAGATCACATAGATTCCCAACCTTTTTCGCCCACCGCCCACTTTGAGAATTCTTCTCTTTTAGCACCCCCCAACTGCCCCATCCTATCCCATTATGCCCCCCTCTGTTGCAGGGAATAGAGGATGGGAGCGGGGAACATTTCAGCTTATTATGATGCGGTAGCGGGAGGTGTTCATCTTTTTTCAAATTATTGTTGTATTTTAATAAAAAAAGTTTTATCGCCGAGAAAAAAAAGACAACTTGCTAACAGAATAGAGGAAAATCAAAACACTTCGTTTTCGAAAATTTATTTAGCTTAAAAGATAAAAATTAAACATTGCTTAGTGTTCTTATCATAATACATAGTGTGTGCCATCAGGTATGACAGAATCCATTTAATGGGAACATATAAATTTAGATTATGCTCTCTTTCGGTTCCAAAAGAAACAACAAATTTAATTATAATAATGAAACATCATTTTATAAAGAAAAACAATTTCAGAACAAAGGAAGCATTTCGCTAGTATGTGGAATACCAACACAATTCTATTAGCTATCCAATGCAAAATGCGTCCCAACACAAAACTAGAGTTCATTAACTTAATATTTACACAAGTGCCTTCGTAGCTAAAAAGTATGAAAAATTTCATACAATATTTGGCTGATAGCAAATGCTTGAGAAAATAGAATAATTTTCTTAGAATAAGATGATAAAATAAGAAGCTATCTTTTCATCCTTTGGTACGGGACACATTTAGCAAAAGGATAGAACAGAAGAAATTAATTCTAGTTATAGTTCCGAACATGAACAGAAGAGAAGCCAGATCTATGGCTATGAGATGGGTGAGACCAAGCACAGGCAAGGGGGAGCACCTCGCTCAGTCTTGTGAAGCCTACTTATACTGCGAGTGAAGTACGCACTCCACAATATGTATATTTATTTATACACTTTAAACAACAAAAATAATTTATTTTAATTAATACTCTAATTGGGTAGCCTTTTCTATGGATCCGAGACTCCGCTATAGTCCGTACCGGCTAGACACTCTAGACAGTCCGAGGGGAACGTCCACGAGAGATGACTTCCATCAGTTCCTCCCTGCCAACTCCAAACAAACTATACATAATATTACATCCGTTCAAAGGGACCTTTAATCTATCAAACAATCGCAAAGGCATGGCAACAATTCATTTGTATTATTTACACATTGAATGTGAAACAAAGCGGTGGAATAACTCCGGGATAGAGAGCTCAGGAACAGCCAGTATTATTCAGCATGCAGCACTGGTCAACTCTGCCACGACACCCGCTGTATAACCTTATGGTGTCATGATACCTAATCATTTCATCAGCTTCCTTCCTTCTCACGCCGTTTAATGTTTTGCAAGTCGTAACAAACAAAATCTCACCAATGTCGGTCGGAGGACCTCCAAAAGTGAACAACAAAACAGAACAAATCACAAGTCAGGATGAATCAGTTGTGGAACCGGTCAGCTAATAATGTGTATTAAAGATTGTACAGAGTCAGTTAACACCGACTGATAGTCAAAATGAATTTACAGAGCAATAACAGTCTGAAAATATTTCAAAGAAGAAACTTACGTGTAATCTTTATATTACATACTAACAATACACAGAGAATTTGAGAAAATCTAAAATAGCACTCTTGTTATGAAGATGTAAGCAAATTGCCAGATCCTGCAAACAGCTTACTTACAAAACACAAAACGTCCGGCGGAGTTACTTTGTTTCATGGATAGGTAATATATATATATATATAATTATTATCAACTTATTGCAATGCGGTTCTCCCAAACAAATTACTTTTAGAATCGCTATAGCTCTCAGCTTTCAGAACAAACTCTTCAATTATTATAATCATTCCAAAACTTCCCTACAAAACATTATTGAGATCTTCGAAACCAAACATCCCCGTGGATCCTTTTGTCATTCTATAATTAAATGGTAAGAGGTTAAGAAGTATTAAATATCTTTAAACCTACGCTAATATGAACACCTATATTACTTCGCTCTCGATTCGGCAATTCATAGAAAAAAATACAAGTTTTTATTTACATATCCCATTTCCAATCAACAAAGACACTCGGACATTGCAACGAGAGATTCTGTAACGATACGATGGACCCGCCCGGGCTACTCTCTCACACCCGACACTATCCCTACTACCTGACGACAATAAGTACAGTCCTGTACTTCAGCAAGGAAACACCAAACCCACTAAACACCACCTCCACTCCGTCTCTCTCTACTTACTTTAACACCAATATCCATAAACACAAACTAGTCACCTCGCACTTAACGTCATTGTTTTCAATTGTCACGTTAACTAAAATTCGAGTTCAACAATAATAATAATGAACAGGTACACATTGTATTCCTAATCTCCTCGGAGAGGCGTTGTCGCCAGGCGGTGGGTGGTGGGCCGACGGAGTTCTGGAGTTTCCCTGCGCTGTGAGGATTTAGTACGAGGGGGGTTTAGGGTAAGGGACGGGGAAGGCGAGGGGGGGACTTTACTCAAACTCCTCCTCCTCAGGTTCCTCCTCGTCCTCTTCAATCTCAGGAATGGGCACCACAGGAGGCTTGGGCTTCTTCTTGTACGCAGTCATCTCCTGCAAAGAACGACAATCATCAATATAATAAATGCTCACTGACCACAACTACACATTTAGACAAGCTTGTTGGAAGGCTTAGAGCGGACATCTATCTGAGCACAGCCCCTGTACTTAAATTTATTTTGAACTTCCACAAACAGCAAAAATGTTTAGTAGCTAGCTTGATTCAGTTTCTATCAAGTTCAAAGAGATGGCAGTATTTTTCCTGTCCTGGAATAATTCAGGAATTTATACAAACATATCAGTCAATGTTAGCATTTAAAAAAAAAATTGTGACCAAATATACTAATGTTTTAAAAAGTATTGTGGATATTTATATAAGTCATTACATGTTACATTGATATAGTTAATTACCTCATCTGTGAGGTTTATATTATACTAGCTTTTCCCCGCGGCTTTGCTCGCATGGTATTATGGGAAATTACTGTAGCGCTTGCACTTATCATTATCCCCCCTCACGCATTCCATACATTCATTCCCTTACATTCCAGTTTTCAAACATCTCGCCTGCCACCCAAATTTCATAATGCTATAGCTCAAAGAAAAAAAGATGTATCCAATTTTGTTCATTCTTTCGGAATTTATGCGCTTACAAACATTTTGGATGTTTATTTTTATTTAAATATTTGGTAGTTTGTAAATATAATAAAAAATTACACTATTTATTATTCAGTCTTTATATTCGTTATGAATTATATTTTTAATGTATGAACTCTCATCTGACATTTATTCCAAAACATAAGCTTGTCAAAAAAAAACAAAACATTTTCTAATATTTGAATTTTCTGGAGCAGCAGCCGACCAGTAGGTAGGGGGCTGAGTACCTACCAGCATAGAGCCCACAAATATATGTAAAGAAAAAGTATTGTTGTGGTGTCGGTTAAAATGAGAATTGTCACTTGTTTTATTATTCTATGATTTTATTTGTAAAGTGTCAGTTTGTTAGAAGAAACCATAAAAAGAAAGTGATATAATAAACATAAATGTCGTTTTATAATATAGATGTTTGATTCTTTAATTTAATTGATAAATAAAACACTTGTGTTGCTTCGTTACACAACTTAGCAACACAAGTGTTTTATTTATCAATTAAATTAAAGAATCAAACATCTATATTATAAAACGACATTTATGTTTATTATATCACTTTCTTTTTATGGTTTCTTCTAACAAACTGACACTTTACAAATAAAATCATAGAATAATAAAACAAGTGACAATTCTCATTTTAACCGACACCACAACAATACTTTTTCTTTACATATATCAACATCGTTTCCATGGAAATGATTTTTTTCTGACGTTAGCAAAAACTCGCTTTTGTTAGCGACAGAAAACGTATAACAAATATAATATTCAGCGCCCTTGAGGTGATTTAGCGCCCTTGAGATTTTTCACAAAAAAGGCGCTCTACAAATTATCCAATTATTATTATTAATGTATTAATATTTATAATTTCATAATGCCAGAACTTACCATCATATACAGCCTATAGTCTTTGCGTATAATTTAGCTTTCTATTGATGAAAGAATTTTTGGTCTTTTTATTGGTTAATTCGTGAAAGCGTAGCAAACAAACTCGAGCAGTTTCGCATTTATAATATGAGTATGGATTAAATCAGAGTGATTTATAACAAAGAAATAGATGGAATAATAGACTTTGACAGTTTTGGTGTGTATTTTCTAAAAAAAATAGTACATGTAATTTTACGGTATAAATATCAGTTGCAGTCCGTGCATTTTCAGTGGGCCAGAGTTCTAAGACTAAAAAATACGACATTATGTGTTGTTGTAGTGGAAAATGAATTTTTATTTTCAAAATTTCAACTTTTTGTGTGGAGATGCGCTGCATCCACAAACTGAAAGTATCCTGAAAATCTTCCTACAAAAAATAGAAATTTTGAAAAAAAATAAATTTTGTTTTCAGCTACAACAACATCAATATCTTTGTATTTTTCAATCTTAGCACTCTAGCTCACCGAAAACTCACGGACCGCCACTGATAAATATGTCTTATTTTTAATCTTGTTTCTGGTTCTATTACGAATTAAAAAAATGTTTTCATAAATATTCAGTAAAAATACAAGGTAGGGCGATTTCTGGTAACTAACAAACAAGTTTCAGTTGTGAATTTGAAGATTTAAAAAATGTATTATAAAACCTACAAATATGGGATAAATGATGAAATGCGGGCAGATTCATTTCCAAACCACAGAAGGCAGTTTATATGTTTCGTATGTCCCGTATTAATATTCAAAGGGATTATTTTTTGAATAAGCGTGGCCAGATCCAAAAAAAATGTCCGAAAATCTCAATCACGGGCTATTTTTTTTTTAATACGCCATTGCTTGAGTGGAAAAAGATTCATATCATTCTTACGAGTTCTCAGTTAGACATACTTCTTGCAGTGTTTTATAAAATATATGTGTATAAAATACAATAAAGGTTTATAACTAAGTAAAGTTGAAAACATAAAAAAGGATACGTGATATGTTTTCGAAAATTATGTTCATAAGTTTGTTGCTTTACGAATGTGATTTTAATACTATGTATTAGCTTGTGGTTGGAAGAGAAGGGTACATTATTCTATTGCAGTAATCTATCAGTAAGGATAATATAATATAGGAACATGTATTATTATGTGCTGTAGTAATAGATTTAATGACTATGTAACTATGTTTATTCATTAATTAGAGAATAAGCTTGATTCCATGGTATCAATTGTTAAACTTTTACTGTAATTTAACCGGCTGCTTGCCGATTACGCGCGGGCGTGCGCCCTATAGCCGAATAAAAAAAATAAAAAAAACTTTTTGATATGCGATTTTAAACCTTATGTATAAAGAAAATGTATGAAGAACAAGGTCAGAATCGCTTGGGGCATTCTTGTTCTTGACGTAACAGATATAAAAAACACACTTAGCCACTCGGAATAATTATTTTTGAATTTTTCTATGACTTTGCAAATGGCATTTCTTCCGCGATTCGAGCTGTCAAACTTTGAGCGTCGTGTCATGAAAAGATCGATAAACCTATCAATTTGTCAAATAAACGCAAGTAATGTTGTTATTAGGCATACTTTATTATTTAAAAACTAAGTAAGATTTGAACTTTGAATAAACCTAATTGTGACATGAAATAAATAAACAAGATTTTATTTAAGTAGTATTATTTTCCAAAGCCGGTGCGGGCGAATGCATATTAGAGAGTAGATAGATAGTAAAACTTTTAATCTTTCTTTTATTGTATGTAAAATTATGAGTGCCATCTAGCGATAAAAAGAAACAATGAAATCTACACGGCATGTCGACCCTTTAATATCCAATCTGACAAACAATTGCTATACGATTGTGAGCTCTAAAGTAACTTTCTTCAAAGTCCATTATCGCATAGCATGATGAATCATGAACTCGGAAGGAGTCGATTACAACAAAATGTGTACCAGAAACAAATGGCAGAAAAGAAAGGATTTATTATAAAAAACAAGAGTAAAAATACTTTCAAGTGAAAAATAATGCCATCCCTAGTTTTAACTTTTTTGCTGCATTTTACAATTATTTTCTTTTTACAAAATTTCATCATTACATGTAATAACCGCACTTTATATATAGACTAGCTGACCCCGCAAACGTTGTTTTGCCTGAATTACTTTTTTAAAATTTTGATTGAATTACTAATATTGCTATTAAAAAATAGGGGTTGATGGTAGAAGGGTGAAAATTTAGGGCTGTATGTATTTTTTAATGCCTCACCATAAAAAAACAAAAATTTTGTCCAAAAAATAAAAAAATAAAATTTGGGGTGGACCACCCTTAACTTTTAGGGGTATGAAAAATAGATGTTAGCCGATTCTCAGACCAACCCGATAAGCACACAAAATTTCATCAAAATCGGTCTAGCCGTTTCGGAGGAGTATGATAACTAATACCGTGACACGAGAATTTTATATATTAGATTTACACTTTATATATGGGGGTACAGATCAGCTCACGCCGAGCGTTGAAATCATATTGGCCTAGTAAGTCACACCCAATTGTGCTCAGTCAAGTTTGTTTGGTGTGTTGTGCCCTAGGGCCATCTCCTCTCCCTTCTTTCGGTGTGGTGACAACAATAATTCTTAGTCATGATGCTAGATATGTACGTAACATATTATTTATTATAATAGATGTTTAGAGGTTAAAGTGGTCATTGTTGTAGAACCACCACACCAGCTTGGAGATGTTGAGTATTAATTGTATGTACGTACCCTGTCGTAGCGAGCCTTGTCCTTCTCAGAGAGCGCCTCGAACTTGGACTTGGCCTCGGGATCGCAATCGGCCCAACGACGGCCCAGCTCCTTTGCGATGTCACCCACGCCATACTCAGGGTTGATGGCCTTCACCTTGGAGCGCTCGTCATTGCAGAACCAGAAGAACGCCGAACTGAAGGAACAAAATACACATTATTGGCATGAATGGTTTTGTTTCTGTCAATCAGGAAACAACAATCAAATCTGGCTTGAAATGAAAAAACCCATTGGCTCCAAACCCCAAGTGGGACTTGGGTATATGACTCAAGTACTTCACTACAAACCCCGAGGTCTTGGTTGTCTAGTAATAGGTCAGCCTAGAAAGGGAAAATGGTCATTCCAGTGACATAAAAGAATAAAATTGTAAATGCCTATCTCTCATGAGAGATAACAACATGGAAGTATGCCCTCGATACCAGTGCATAGTCAGGAAACACGCCAAAATGTACACGACATTCGACATTCGTCAAATGAGAACGAGTCGCTTCTTCGACTCGTTCTTGAGTTCAACAGCTCGGCTGTGGAACAATTTGCCGGCCTCTGTGTTTCCTCCTTCCTACAACATGGGTCTCTTCAAGACCAATGTTCATTCCTTCTTCTCCTCAAAAAGACTCTCCACACAGCATCTAGATAACATGTGCGGAGTTAATGCAAAAAAAAAAAAAAAAGCTATGAGATGGCAGTCTGTATGGAAAGTATGGTAAGCAGCTTTTAGCCCATACTTGGGGTCAAAGTACAAACATTTGAAATTTGGATGGGTAAAACTTATACAGACGTTATTTGCTCACAGTTTGTCATCCCTCCCACTGCTTTGCAAGGCGATGGGTCGAGAGTCCAGCTGAAGAGGTCAAAAGGTCTCCCTCAACCAGACCCTCCCGATCCGGCTCGCCACGCGGTGGGTAGGCAAAAGGTTTCGCCGCCAAGACCTAGTTACTAATTACTGCCCTTGCTAATTTAATTCACAAAACGTAGCGAACCGCTTGGGGTGACATATGGCAGGGGTCTTAATTATTCAAAAAGTGGTTCCCGCGGCAGCGGTACCCAAACCCGCCTCCCAAATTGAAAAAAAAAACATTGAACAAAATTATATTCTACTCCTTCTAAATTGAGGCACTCAACGGAAGAGTGAACCCACAAACATTCGTAATCAGTGAAAACATCATTTTGTTATATATTTTTGTCATATCTATGAAGCCACAGTGGCCCAATATTAATTTACTGATTTAAAAGGATCTTTGAATTAATGAAAACTAAAATTAGGCCACTGTGGCTTCATAGATATATAACAATATGATGTTTTCGCTGATAATAAATTTTTGTGGGTTGGGCCACTCTTCCGTTGAGCGTCTCAATTGTACTATTCTCTTTTTATACAGGACCAACTTGTAATTTATTCAAAGAAAAAGGGTAGAAATAAATCTTGAGGTTTTGAAATAAACAAGTTAAGGCTGCATGTTAACAATGAATGAATGAAAGGGGGTTTTCATGACCATGTCAGACTCACAGTGATCTCTTGGGTGCATTGGGGTCTTTGATCTGTTTCCTCTTGCGACCGCGGCCCACCTTCTCTCCCTTGGGGGGCACGTAGCTCTGCATCTCCAAGTCGTACCTCTTCTTGTCCCTCTCCGCCATCTCGTGGAACCTCTGTTTCTCCTTATCCAACATCGTCTGAAAATAAATGCCAATCGAAATAATAGTAAACTGCCAATGCTAGCAAGGTGGGATTTCTAAAGCGATGTTAACAGCAAGCAGGTAGCTTTAAAATAGGTTGAATTGCCAGGGTTCTATCAGAAAGCAGAAAGCGTAGACAACATGAGATCACATTCACTGCATGACGGGGACTTGAGCGTATTGTATAGCGACCACTCTACGAGTTTTTCAGATACTGCTCGAAGCGACGTTGGAAGTTATTAAATGGCTGAAAAATCTCAATCTCCTGTATAGTCACTTGCAAATTTCCAGCAAAAAAAATAGTAATGTACAAGCCATTATGCCTACCTTCCACCTTTCGGCGCACTTCTTGGAAAAGGCAGCGAAGATAACATTCTCATCGGGGTGCTTCTTCTTGTGCTCCTCGCGGCACGTTTGCACGAAGAAGGCATAAGCCGTCATGCGGCCACGCGGCTTCATGTCCGCTTTGCCTCGAGGCATCCTGCCCTTTTGGACTATATGCGTGGGCTGAGGCACCTGTGCTTGGCTGAGCTGGTGGTGCTGTTGCTGCTGCTGTTGTTGCTGCAGCTGTTGGAGCTGTTGCGACTGCAGCTGCTGTTGCTGAGGGTGCTGCAGGTGCTGCTGGGACTGGAGGTGCTGCTGCTGCTGTTGCTGGGACTGCAACTGTTGCTGTTGCTGGGACTGGAGCTGTTGCTGCGCGGACTGCAGCTGCTGCTGTAGCGCTTGCTGCTGGGACTGCAGAGCCTGTTGCTGCTGCTGTTGCTGTTGGTTCTGCTGTGACTGTTGCGTCACAGTTTGCTGTTGTGAATTTTGTTGTGACGAATGTTGGTTTTGCTGTTGATGCTGTAAAAAAAAAAAAATAGACCATCAAAATTTTGCACTCATTTTAGAATATGAATATAGCACAAGAGTCACAAGTCACAACTGCCCACTCGGGAGACTACGGCATCCCTAATTTGGGGTGTGTTGTGACGCTGAAGGAAGTGGGGAGGGGTAAAAGCTACCTTAACTAGGACTACCTTAACTTTTTAGAATTTTTTTTTTTTTAAAAGAAAGACAAACATTCACGGGTTACGAATAACCCAATAATGTTTGAAAATCTCCTACTCCCACCACAGAAAGCCGAAAATGTTGCTTGTGTTGTGATGGAGGACTTAGCCAGCCGAGGAATCGAACACAGGACGCCCGGGTGGGACCCAAACGCGATGCCCACTCAACCACTGACCGGTCAAAATATGCTTAATTAACTGTACTCTAGGCCTCTTTCGAAATGATTAATGAGGCACCGCCATTTCAACATCTTCTACATATGCATAATGGCAGAATGGCAGCAATGGTAGAACAAGAGATCCATGTAAATACTGATTAATGCGTAGCAAGATATAAATTAAAAACATTTCCGTTCTGTATAAAAAATATTCAAATTTATTACGATGCTTTTTGCAATAGCTGTGATAGATAGATTGGTGGATGTGTACCCGTATATTCCCCGATCTAATATAAATTACCCAAAGTCAAGAATTTATTTTTTCATCAAGAAAGATATTCTAAACCAAAATTTTTTCATAGTTTATTTATAAATAAGTTCTGCCAATTCAATATTATTACAACTGTTTCGTCTTTTTTACATTACCAAACTGTCCTAAAAATTAAAATGGAGTTAGTTAACATTTAAAAATCTCCAAAGTGATGAACTTTCAAAGTGAAAATAGGTAAAACGTTTACAATCGTCTCGTGATGTCACACGAGATATTCAGTACAATTCATAATTCGAATGGCAGTGCTGCGGTAGTACTATCGCGCCCATAGAATAAAGAATAACACAAGAAATGCCTTGTGGGTGGGTGTGTTTCGTAATATGTACAAATATTTGCCCATTTTGGGTATATCACCATAAAACTGTGTTTTCGAAATTCAAATGGGGTGGAGATCTACGATTTCAGCAGGAGCAGTTCTAGACTTTTCGTGAGCTAGAAGAGCGGCGAGATTGAAAAATACGATTTTATTGATGTTTTTGTAACTGAAAGTGATTAATTTTTAAAAATTTCAATTTTCCGCCTCCCAGCCAGCAGCTAGCTACCCAAAATAAAAAATTTTCATAAAAAAAAATATATATTTTGAAAAAAATTATTTTCAGCTACAACTTCAACAATGCCGTATTTTTCAATCTTAGCACTCTAGCTCACTGAAAGTCAAGGACTCCACTGGATTTCAGGCGAGTGGTAAGTGAGATGGAACGCTGGGCGGCTGAGCTAATAAAATTATTTGTTTCGTTATATGCACCGTGACATCACATATCGGCCGGCCGCAAATATCAACTTTTTATCTTTGATTCTGTTTTTTAGTATTTTCGTAAAATTCTAAAAGTTCGGTCCTTGGCATGCTTTGATTAATATGTACTTTGTAAACAAATAGGATTTTCATTGTAGGAAACAACCTCACTCCCATTGGTGTGTGGATTTCACCATTTATATTAAAATTCCCGCAATTTCCCCCATTTCGGGAATACTACCGGGAATATTCCCTGAAAATAAATTCTCTGGAATTTTACCCATCATTAACCGTGATAGATGGATTGTAGGTAAGTATTCGCCATTTGTTTGCATTTAAAAATACATATTTGAGATAATTTACAAAGTGGTGCATAATAAATCATAAGCGAGTGGAATGGATGATTAAGGCCTACACGCTTTTATAATATACCTAGTATGGTGACTGGTGATAATAGGTTCTTCGCGTGGGCGTTAATAATATATTATACCATAATAATAATATATAACCGTTGCAAAAGTAACCAGGTCAAATAGATCGTTAGTTTGAATAGAGTAAAATACTGAAGTAATTTACGAAACAGGAAGTACTTGGCCAGCGGCTTGGTATAATTTATAATTAATTGCTTTTGGATACTGCCAAGAACCGGGAGACTAGAACAATAATTGCGAAGAAAACATAAATCATAACTATGTTACAAGAAAAAAGTCTAATTTCTAACCCTAATGCGATCATTTTCTGAGTAAGTAGGTATAAAAAAAAACGATTTTTGACTTGTAGCAACGTAATTCGGATTTCGAATGAACGAATTGGAAATATAGAGAGAGAACTCTTACTGGCGGCAGGTTTGCTTTTTACAGTTTTTATGGTAGTGGACTAAGAAAAAAACGTCGTTATTAAATTAATTAGTTTTTTTTTAATTGTTGAAGGTTTACTGGAATGTGGTGCGGGCGATCCAAATAAGCAAAAATACCCAAAAGAAAAATTTATTTCGGATATAGCACTATAAATAACTATAGATTCAATTGATAAAATATAACATAAATTTTTAAATACGTATGAATTATAAACTTAATACTCCTATTGAAAATATAAACTATAACCGTCAAAAAAAATCTAATAATTATTAAAAGCGTCCAACAGAAGATTGGTATCTGATGTCATTTTTCATCATAAAATCATCAAACCCCTTATTCTCATTTCTTGTTCCTAAGGCTGGGCGCATACATCCGATTTGGCTTTCCGATTGTCTGATCAGACAATCGGATCGGATTAACACCGCACACATCCGATTCGAAGATCGGATGAGTAGTACGACCGGGGCCACGCCCTTCGGACGGCCGGATTGGCCGGCTGGCGTGGAAGGGCGTGGCCTATTTTTATTGCCGGTCAGATTTTCGAATCGGATGTGTGCGGGCTTTCATAAGAAATGTATGGCACGAAGGCCTTCAGGTTGTCTGATCAGACAATCGGATGGAGAAATCGGATGTATGCGCCAAGGCTCAGTCACACGAACTAAAAATATCTTTCACTACAACAATACCAATTCATTTATGAACTCTCTTTTACCACGCATACACAAATTAGGTAACCAATACGCAGAAGTAGCAGACATTTTCAATAGATCGAAAGAACTTATAAAAAAGCATTTCAATTAATGAACATTTTTTTCCAACGCCTTGATGGTAAATTTTAGTTAATTTAAATTATATAGCTTATTTACGCTGTATAATTGTTTTGTAATCCAATGTTGTGTAAAAAAAAGTTTTATTCCGTATTTAAAAGTATTTGTACCGTAAAAGAAATAAATAATAGGAAGCAGCAAGAAACGATATACATAACCTATTAATGGTACGTAATAATATAAAGATATAAAGGAAATTAGGGTGAATATGTTACCTACCTGATCACGAGAGAGAGGGGAAGACATTTATTTTAATAGAATACTGAAATTAATTAAATATTCAATTACAATCATTATAATCCTGTGAACCAAATACCAGCCCTGTCTAATTCGATTAATTAGTTTTTCAAGGTGCAACGAACCACATTTTTTTCAGAAAATAGTAAAATTCCTTAGTGAACGAAGTACGAACATTGAAAGCTTCGTAAGACATGGCAACGCCGGGCAGCCGCAAACTTTCGTCGTAAATAAAAAGAACATAAAACTTTTTTACCATAATAAAACGGGGTTAAAATATTCAGGTCACATTGCAAAACGAGCCTACAAGCTGTAAATTATTATTATTGAGAAACGAACCGTCAAATTTATACGAGCGCCTTGTAATACCACTATTTATTGATATTTATATCCCGTCTATTAAAGATATACGACCTCCTCTAAGCATTAATGAGACAAACGCAATTAATTGATACATGGTAGTGAACTTAAATGTAACGATACGGGTTTGTAACTGTAACTATATTGTAAGTGCATAGCTGTTTTGTGCGATTAGATTTTCTTTCGTAACAATATATTTGAATGCATCCCATGTTAAAATAAAAAAAAAAGATTATCAAAGGTTAGAGAGACACGAGTTGTGGAATAGGGTTCCATGCCAACTGAGAATAAAGTCAACTCAACACCCTCATTGAAAAGTCATTAAAAGCTTTGAAAAAAATATTTTAAAATTAGCCGATAACCCTAACTCAACGTAACCTATTTAACCAATTTTTTATATATATTTTTTTATCACTCTAAATGACTTATCTGAGATGGTTCTGAGTTGGTTTCATTTTGAGTTGTCCGGTCACCGCGGAATAGGTCTTAAATTCGATTATGTATATATATAGGAGAGAAATTGAAAAATATTTTAATTGAAAGAGTCGTATGTTCATGCAGAACAAATCAAATATATTTCATAAAAATTACGTTTGTCATTAGAGAGTTTTAAGTTTCAATTTTATATTTCAATTGAAACAATTAATAGATTGCTAGATTCGATGCAGACGTAATTATAGTATTAATCCGTGATTAAGTGTCCCGTAATGTCACAATGCTTTATCAGAAAAAATCAACCCTTCAAAAGCTCATTTGAACGGCTGATTTTGATAAAATAACTGAAACGATAACTTAACACGTTTTTTCCTTTATTGATATTTACTCATAAAAATTGGCTAGAAATTGGTTTAAATTTGGCAGAATATAATATATTTTTATGCAACAAAAAACTATAACGCCTGCATAAAATCAGTGTATACAAATTTTTTGTACAACACTTTCTGTTTTAAATCGATCGACTTATCCGAGTTTCTATGTACTTTTTTACGAATCGTATCTCCAACTGAAGCGTAACCGTCGAAACTTGCGTACATTCACATGTGCAGTGATGGACAACCCGGCCCGCGAGCCCTTTTCGTGCGGCCCTCTTGGCTGAATAAATAAACATAAAAAAATTGGGGTAAAAATTTGACCGTTTCCGTTCTGTTTTGTACAAGGGTTTAAGCGCAAAATTGAAGCCTTTCTTGTCGCTTAAAATAAAAACAAAAGATTTTTTCTTGATTGCAGAAAAAATTTCATCGTAGCGCAGCGTTTTTTTAAATCCATTTTTGAAGCATTTTAAAGGTTTTAATTATTACATATTTCACGAACCGAAACATAAATTACAAGTTTTAATAAAAGGAGGATTTTTTTTGTAGGTACTTTTTCCTACATGTTACAATTTTTTAATGTGAATAGGTACGGCACAAGACTCCCAACTGCTCCAAGGGGCCATCCATTAATTACGTCACACGAATTTTTCGACGTCACAGAGCTGATGACCCCCATACCCTTGTCACACTTCTCTACTCCCCCCCCCCCCCCCCTCCCTCCTAAGGTGTGACGTAATTTATGGATGGCCCCCAAGCTTCCATGCAAATATATTTTAATCAAATAAAATTTACTTGCGCACGCCGGGATTTCAATCCGCGACCTTCGGATTGCTGGTCGAGAGCCTTACCCCTCTCGGCCACGGAGTTCTATCGAACATCACGCAACCATACTAAAATACTAAAATACAAAAATACAATACGACTTTGGATAACGCTGAGGTTTCACTTTAGCTTATGCGAATGTGTTAGTAAGCAAGCATCCGATGTTATCAGTCATCGTTTATAAATTTTTAATAATATAGAATTATAACTAAATTTTATCTCGCTCCGAATGCCAGACTTTCGCCCGCCCGAAGGTTCTCGAGTACTTCCGACTGAGCGTTATGAGTATTTCACAATTCACTTGGTAAAAAAGAAAAAAAATTGTTTGTGCAACTCGTAATGATTCGGTTGCAACGAGTATTCCCTTTTATTGGGGTGGCCTTGTTTGTGTAGATTTTGTAGCAGATTAAGCTGAAGGATACGGCAACCAGTCTGCCTTGAACTCTTAGTAACAAGGGTGGAGGCGCCAACACCGGCCAACTGAACAATTCGAACTGACAAAAAATGTTAACATTTTAACCATAACCCAAGATTAGATTTTAATTGAAAAAAGTAACATTAAAGATGGTTTTATGATAATTGTAAGTGTAAAGAAAACTTATAGAAAATAGATTTTTCAGTAGATGTAACTTTAAGTTAATAATTTGGTAATATATTTACAAATTAATAAATCAAACTTTTTAACAAGCTTCAAAATACGTAAATGGCAGGTTATATCCGAATTAACTAGACAATTATTAAAAATTAATGTTATTACTTTAAAATATTTTTAAATGTTTCGGACGGGCGCATAAAACTTTTCACGACCCTATTTGCGGTCGCGACTCTTTAGTTGGAAACTTATTCTTTATAAGCTATGTAGAAAGAGAAAAAATATTTTCGTAATTGAGATTTATATCATCATTTTTTAGTAAATACCTACTTTAAACCAAAAAAAACATGTTTTAAATTTTTATCCTTTATTATAGAGTTGTTTTATAAAATTAGAAACCTTCGTTAACAAAAAGTGCGTTTTGGGGGGTTGATAGTGTAGCGGATTTACACTTGTCTGACGTGTCGTGACGCAGAACGTGAGAACGTACCGGTTATCATACATTTAGTATCGAATCAACAAAAGCCATCACAAAACGTTGCGATACACTAATATAAAACTCACCATACTAAAATGTATGGACGATACCGTTCTGACGCGTCACGACACGACACGTCAGACAAGTATAAATCCGCCATTAGTCAAATTGAAAAATGCTTAGGTAGCCTTTATGGTTTCATGCCAACTGGGAATAATGTCAACTCAACACCTCCTTTAAAAGTCATTAAAATCTATGAAAAAAATAATTTTAAATTAGCCGATAACCCTAACCTAACATAACCTATTAAACCAATTATATATTTATTTATTTTTTGACTTCATGCACGAAAAAGCATGACTCATTGTCACGTTCCGCCTGAGCCGAGCGGGTATCTGAACACCTGAACAAGCGATAGAGAGGCACGATCGGCCTTGGCGTTCGGCGTAAGAGTTCGGCTCGTGACGTTATCACGTAAAATTATCGTCCGTAAACCGACTTTACAGACAACCAAATTTTTTATCACTCTAAATGACTTATCTGAGATGGTTCTGAGTTGGTTTCATTCCGAGTTGGCCGGTCACCAGTCTTTATATATATATATATACATATATATTTATATATAAAAAATACTAGTATTCTAAGGTTAATGACGTCTGGATGTGACTTACACGTTTCGGGCTAATTCTGCCCGTGATAGCACTAAATATTATTCTCAAAGCACATGGTGTTAATCGGGAAATGAAATATTAAAACCCAACTAGGACACTAAAAGTTGATATTTTAGTTGAGGCAGCAAATAACTGGTTTTGGGTCGTGCAATATCAACGCCTACGAATTTGAGATAATATATTAAAATCTCGTATCCACAGGAAGTTAAAATAATTAAAATAAAAGAGACGCTGATACCAGGTGCTCATTTAATCACGTACCAACATAAGACCAAAACGAACCTTACAAAAACCAAACCCGATATAGTTCCAAAAGCTTTGAATATTCTACACAAAAGCTATGAAACCAAACGATTGACAATTTTAATTTTTAAAATATAATATTAACTACTCGTTTTAATATGTGGTTAAATATAAATAACGCCTTTTCTAATTTTAAATTTCTGCAGCTATGGTACTGAAGCATGGATATAGTGGATGTGTAAAGAATAGCACCCTTTACACACAGAGTTCGGAACGGGACGTGCCCCGCGCCACTTCAGGCCGCCGCGCAGAAAAGTAAAGACCGAAAGTAAGATAAAGGTTTACAGCGCAGTTCACTGTGAGACTTTTCTGCGCGGCGAAAAAAAATAAGCATTCAGAAGCCTTCGCTGCCGTGCATACGACAACTCACCCAAGTTTCATCGGAATCGCAGAAAATAATTCGGTATTTTTTATACTAATTACATAACGCCAGAGAGCTCACCATTATACGTAGAAAATAGAAACCTTCGCAGGCGTGCGCACAACATCTCAACCAAAGTTTCATCGCAATCGGATGAATGGTATAGGAAATAATTAGGGAATTTTAATGCAAATTTCATAACGCCAGATCTAACCATTTTATACAGAAACCTTCGTGTACAATACCTCACCATCTCAGCATCACTCATCGGAATCGGATGAATGGTACAGAAAATAATAAGGGAATTTGTGTACAAATTTCATAAAGCCAGAGCTCACCATTATATATAGAAACCTTAGCGTGCATGCGCACAACAACTAACCAAAGTTTCATCACAATCGGTTAAATGGTATAGGAAATAATGAGGGACAGACAAAGAAATATACATTAATATACAAATTAATATGCAATGGTCGAAATTCGACCATAATATTAATTTAATGTGTAATATTTTTTTTATTGATTTAATGTATTTTTTATGCAAAATTTAAAAAAAATATTAGCATTTTGAACTCCTTCTCTATACAAACTATAAGTGTGCGAAATTTCATACTCCTCCGTGGGCGCAATTTTCGTAAAAAGGGGTACAAAGTTTTTGCTTCACGTTATACTGATTAATATACTGATGATTCATATTCTACCACGAATTGTCTGTATCAAAAACAGAAATATTGAAAATAAACTCATCCTGTCCTGTACATAACATGAGATGGTCGTTTGAACAATCAAGAACGGAAAATCTTTATGCATAAGTTGTCCAATCTCCAAATGAATAATTTTGGTTTTGCATTTTTGTTCAATCTCCATTTTAAAATTAAAAATAAAGTATGAAAAACGATGATTAGTCACTTTCTAAGGAATTATTTAAACTTATGAGACCTTCACCTTTACGCTTCATCTTAAACACCTATCATAATGTTTCATTGAAATAATCAAAGAAAACCTCCTGTAAAATTCACTAATGGTCGTTTGGACAATTAAGAACTCGGGCGACGAGTTGTGTGGCGGTCCATCTTTTCTGCCTACCAATTATCCATTACGATTTAACATTTTTATATTATTATTTCCGGTCATAAAAAGTGACAATGGTTGCATTTATAATCACTTAAAATAGAAAAACTCATTCTTGAATTGCACTTTTAAATTTAATTTAGACACATCAAAGGATCAAAGAAACATCGCATCGTTCAGAGAATAAAGTAAGTGCGTTCTGGCAACATTTTTTATAATAATATTATGTTGTCCTGATCGCCGAAACAAACTTGTTGGCCTTGAAAAGGAAGGACGCCAAAGTAGGTAGGTACTTATTTTTAAGATTACGTACTACGTTTTTCGATAGTAAAATTCTTTATTATTGATTGATGCCTATAACTGTATTAGGGTAAAAATGGGCAAATGGTTATGTGAAAGTCCTATTCAATTTCTTTTATTATCTAAGTATTGTGAAACACCGGCTCATGATGAAATAATAACAGAATTTAAATTTAACTTCGAGATTGGATGAAATGTTTAAATTCTGTACCTACCCGCCTCTACGTCTTTTAAAATCTATAATACTAGCTGACCCGGCCACGCATTGCTGTGGCTAACGAAACACAACGTCATCTACTGGATGGTTACCTAGCCTTTTAACTCACACCGCCATCTGTTAATTTGCATACAAATCAAATCCACACCGCCCGCTTGCTAGCCCGCGCGTCCACCACATACAGACATTCTCCTTTAATTATATATTTCAACCAATTTACACAAAATCTTGACAAATTACATACTAAACGTTCCTCATGGATCACTCTATATATTGGTGAAAACCGCATGAAAATCCGTTTAGTAGTTTTTGAGTTTATCGCGAACAGACAGCCAGCCGCGGCGGAGGACTTTAATTTATAATATGTATGAAATAATGAAATACACAATTTTAGGAAATGGGTAAAACATTCAAAAATACCAAAGCCAGTTTTCAAATTTCACCTAATTCGGACTATTACAATTCGTTGAATTTTGAAGACTGCAGTTGAGGGAATAACAGACACAACCGGACATGGTTTCGCAACTTTTTAACCGGCGACAAAATATCCCCGACAAAAATATCCTACGGACAAAACATCCCCCAACAAAATATCTAACCTAACCTAACCCAACAAAAAATAGGACAAAAATAATACAAACATCCTGTAAACACAATAAATTATTGTTCAAAAATAGTAAAAATAGTAAGATTAGGTTTTAGTAGATATTTTGTTGGAGGATGTTTTGTCGGTAGGATATTTTCAAATTCTAAACGTTTCGACTCCTTTTTTATCATTTATTTTATCTAGAAAAGTTCATTAGCTATTTTAAATTTAAAAAAAAAACATGTTTACTTATATCGTAATGAGGTGTTACATAGTTGAGGGTCGGCAGATTTGTCAAATTTTCAAACAAAATATTGTGTTGTAAAACACACATTTCAAATCATGTAATCGTACAGTCAAATAAATCTACAAATTATCTAGGAAAATAGGTTTACAGAATTCTTATTTCTGTTCAAATAAAACCATTAAAAAATCAGAGTATGCATTCTGGCGGTAGAAGTGAAACCTTCAGATAACTATAGTAGGCAGGAATTGGGGGGAGGCTACGAAGCGCCGCACAAAGAGGAGACTGATTACTCTATCTCATTCTCTCGCAGGCTAAATCCCATAGATTTTTTTTATTTTTTATTATTAATATTGGTTTCATTTACATTTTCATAATATAACATAATATAGCTTACATATTTTACACTCTCCTAAGAAAGCAGATGCTTGAGTTTAGGAGAGGACAACTTGATAACTTAAGAATTATTTAAAAAAAAAGAAAAGATCCTTCGCATCACAAACTAAAGAGTTTAACTTGTGAAGAGATTTAGACATATTTTAAGAGTTCATAGGAGTAATTAAACAAGAAATGTATATAGGATGTACATAAAACATTAGGAATAACAAACAGTCAAAAATATATCTAGGAGAAAATTAAAATATGGTGGTACTACCAAAATAAGATTTTTTTTATTTGTTGTAATTTTTTTCTGTTCGTATATCAGCGGGTAATTGATTAAATAATTTTATTCCTTTATAGATATATGTATATGTTCGTCTCTTTTTAGTGTTGCTATTTTTCCCTTCATCAAGTTTCAAATCACAGCGTTGCTAAAGAAGTTTTCACTTCAAAAACCGCGCACGCGTTTTATGACGAAAATACTTCAGTTCGTCTAATTCTTTACGGTCTTACAAACAAATATATTTCAGATTTTTTTTTACACACTTATTTTGCTTTGACATTATTTAAAAATTATTATAGTTGTGATCAAAAAATAATTTCAAAAAGAACATAATTTTATCACCACGCGTTTGAGCATTTTTAATGTAAGTGAGCAACTTGAATGTAGGTATACATTAAAGCAAATTTTGAATGATATAAAATCTATATTAGGTTATTAGCTATTAAATCTATATTAATTATTATTATTACCGGTTAGGTAATTGGCCTCAAGATTTTATTTACTGTAAACAGTAGACACTTTTCTAACTACCCGCATAGAATTTACAGATAAATCATGTATATATTGCTTGTATTAATAAATGGTATTTCTAAAGTACATATTCATAATTCATATCTAAAATAGAAAACTAGTTTGTCCTAGAAGTGATACTTTTAAAATACATTTATTCATGTTAATATTTTCTTCACACAGAAGGGTTCGAGATTTCTTACCTTCAGGGACTATGATAATATAATGATGATATAATTAACACATTTTGTGCTAGGAAAGCGTTTAAAACCATTTTTATTTTCCTCGTTACTTTTAACGAAAGCGAAACAATTCATTACAGTTCCACGTAATAACAGTTTAAAAAAATCAGTGTGTGTAACTCACACGCAAAACTGAAGTAGACAAGAGTGGGGAGACCACGAAGCACTTTTTTATCAATGTGAAGGATGATTTTTTCCATAATTTTGTCGTCGAATTTCAGGGCACCTTTCCTATATATTTGGTCATCATATTAGTATTTTTGTTTTCTTCTCCGGAGTCGCTAGATGTCGCTTTCTTTGGTGTTTTCTTTTGCGTGTTCATTTTGGAATGGTTTGAAGATTGGATATTAATTTTACAAAAATAAAAATATTTCTTTTTTATTTCGGGGGATTCGATCCTTGGTCCGCTAAATGTCTGCAGAGGTTCTTTAAACAGGCGCTTTAAACCACTACACCAAAGTAGACTTGCGTGGGACTGTGGATTTATCGTATTATATAGGAACCGACCGTAACCGTGAAATAAATAAATATTTCATTGCTATCTCATTCTCTCGTAGGCTAAATCCTGTAGATGTCATCTGTTGGTCTCTTTTTAGTGTCGCTCGTTCTGTTTCATCGAGTTTCAAATCACAACGGTGCTAAAGAAGTTTTTACTTCAAAAATTGCTCGTCCATGTGTAATTTAGAAACATTCTAACTAGCCTAGTGATCAAGTAGTAAAAGGAACTCCCGAACTTTGAGCTATGGCGTCATGAAATTTGGACAGCTTTTGTCTGAAAATGTTAGGTTCACGAAACTATTGTCAGCTTGCCTCGTCATTTCCATCACACGCTTTGGAGGAAATGAATTTGAAATATCAACTAAAGAAATTGAATTAAAATCTTCCTGGATAAAGCTTTTTACTTTCCATCGATCGATATCACATACGCCGCGCCGGGTGGTTGTTGGTTATCAGAACAAAGAAACATAAATTCCATTGAACAAAGCACGTAACAACCATTTTTTTGAACGGAGTAATAATTTCGAACAAAAATAAAGTATCAAAATTTGCCATCCTAAACAAAAGGGGCATTTTAATTAATAATTCAAAATGGCGGCGAAATTAAAACACTTGTTTGAAATGAGTAGTTTAATTAAAAGCACACGCCTAACGGAAGGATACCCTCTTTCCACCCCTTTTCCATTTCCCCGCCTTCCCCCTTCCGCCATTTCCAATTTCAGCCCCACTCTCCCCCTTTAAAAGGTTAACCAACCCCCAATCCCTCTCCTCCCCACCCCTCTACCCAACGGGAGGAATGGCAACACAGAGAGGAAACTTTCCGAGAAAAATAAATTTATATGGGAAAATTGAAATGTTTTGCATAATGTTTTAACTCACTGCATTATCAAGTTCGTTAGTAGCTTTGACGAAGTATCTACATCAACTAATTTAAATCTGTAACAAATATTGCATGCAATACGTAGGAAGTCCGAAAGTAAGTTAATCACTAAAAGAAATGCAAGTTATATCCAAGCCAAGAGAAAGATGCTTTTTGTGAAGTCAAGTGTAGTAGGTAAAAAAGTTGCTACTTTAGGATATTACCACAGATAGATAGTATTATAGGTAGTACCTACGTGTATTTCTTTATAAACTGTAACAAACTAAAAATAAAAACGATAACAAACCAAAAACAAAGAAAAATATTAACCTGTAAAAATGATAACAAACCAAAAACAAAGAAAATATTAACCTGTAAAAATGATAAAATATGTGCATTTAATTTTTTTTTTCATATATTATGACTGTTTCGATTTTGCCTTTAACTCCAATCAAGTGCGTTTAAAAAAAACAAGAAGCACTCCGTTCTACATTTGAATGGAAGATATTCCTCAATTTCACTTTGTATTCTTAAAATATCAACACTGGATGTTTACGATTTGGATCTTCCCAGAAAGTAGGATCACCCTAATGAAGGCAGCCCCGCATGGGGGGTTCACCCACGCCACCCACATTATGCACCCGCCCTGGGTGGAGTGGGTAGAGCGGGTGGTGTGGGTGGTGTGGGTGGGTGTATGGCAGCCCACCCCTGCCCCGCCCGTCCCGCCTGCCCCTCTGAACCCCTCGCGCAGCATAACTACGAAAACCGTTTTCACGGTTGCATAGGCAACTCATTTATTGCCTCTGTTACTTGAGCAGAATAGAATGGACGAGTTCTGATGAGAAGTACGAAATACTGAACTTAATGATCGGATATCATAGAGACGAACAATCGGGGAATCGGATAAAATTCATTCAAGTTTTATTTCGGGAAATTTGCGAAGCGAGCACCCTTTCCGTCCGGATTAACCGAAAGCCTTTTGTTTCAACTAAGAGGGGTTTATTGGCACTTTGCTGAATACAGGTTTCATTGTTCTCCCTACACCATAGGGGAGGTAATTATTTAACAATTCAATTAATATGTTAGGGGATTTGCGGCCTTATAATATTTTAAACCATATTTTTACTGCCTATAAATATTTAATCCAATTAAATTTCGGATTATAAACCAATGTGCTCTTCCTTACTGCTTCTTTTCGGCAATTATATCATAGCATAATATTATTATAACCTATGGAATGTTCATTTACCAGTAGATTAAATTACCAGTAACGGTACCAATCTATTTCTACACAAAGTTCTTCCAAAAAAAGATCCCTTGGTACTTTTCAGCTCCAAATCGGCACTCCTATTCTTTGAAACAAAATTAATTACCTTTGTTTCTGAACTTCCCGACAAGTTTGACGGCAGCCTGCATTCAGACGATATTCTTGAATACAAGCAATTTAGTTGAGATATGTTGAATTAACTGTCTTTCAATCCTTTCAATGGCTATTGCGGCAGATGGAATGCACATACTAATCAAAGCGTATTGTAACACGTTGCACGTTAATCTCGCATGGATATTGAATGTTCTGATAAATTAAATATTTAAGGGGTAGGTAGGTAATTAGTCAGAAATAAATACATCTAAGACACATTTGTTCCTCATACATTAGGAAAAGTATCAAAGACAACATTCAGATTGATGGACGAAGATTGTTTCAAAAGGAAAATCAAATTAAATCGATCACGGGTCAGCTTTTTTAACAATTTATAAAATAATGTTATGTATTTTCAAATATTAAATGACGTTCTGTGGTATATAGGTAGTATAGGTACCTACAAATTCATATAATATATTTTTTCGTTTCTAATTAATTTTACTGCATTGTCAGTTGCGTACAAAAGGATTTGCAGTCGACAAATCCGTAGCATTTTTGTACCGTGGTCAATCTTAAGAACAAAGCGTGGTTTTCTGAAGTAGTAGTAAATCCGTCGATCAATGATATTTTCGTTTGTTTACTAACTTTTTTGTCATGTTTTGATGCTTTGGTTCGTAGCTTTCTTAATTCTCAAGGCACTAACTATGTACTTCTTTGGATTGGGTTGAATCAAAACCTCCACAACCAACGCCAGGACAAAAATTGGCCTGCTTTTTATATAAAATTCTACTCTATATAAAAGCATACCAACTTAATTCAGTACAATTGGATTGTACCATGAAATGTAAAATGTTGTACCCAAATAAAAAAAATACAATCATCTTATTATTTTATTTCATTGAACACGTCTTGAATTTTTCGATTTGCAAAAAAGTTTGTGCTGATCATTGGCTAAATAAAATACAATGGTACAAGAAAACCATCATTTCCGACATGTCTTTCTGATTGAGTTTCAGAGGATTTAAGACATCGGATGCCGTTAGATTCATTAGAATAATTAATTTAGGGGAGTGCGGTATCGATCTGCTAACATTGCGAAAGCGGTCATTCAAGAGCTTGTTTGGGAGGTAATTCCATTATCTCTTCTAACCTTGTCCAATATGGTTTTCCCGTAGCTAAATCTCTGAGGAATCTTATAATTACGATGCTGCTCTTCAAATTTGTTTGCGCAGAATGCATACAATTAAGTTTGTAATAATTATTATCACGTCCTTCAGAGTGAACGTCGACCGAAGCCCAAACACATCGTGTCACTTTAGATCTTTTATGGTCACACCGTTTACGTTTTCGTCTCATTATTAGGTAAATTGGAGTAAAATCAAGATCACTTACAGTAGAATCATTTGGGAGATATTCTTGCTTGTGTAGTGGTGTACTGTTTAGTAAGGGGGGAACGCGGGCGGGTGTTCCAAACAACTATCGGTGTGCACAAATACTTCACGCGCTTTTTAAAATGTACCTTCTTTAACATTCTGCATTATTTACACTGATCGAAATGCTCAAATTCGTTAAAATCCATAAGCAGGCGAGGGGGGTAATATACCATTTACATTCCATTATTTTTAACCCCCTTTGGGACAGGTAATAGCTAGGCACCACCCTACCAGGGTAGCTATTCCCGAACAACGATCAATCGTTACTCGCCATGCGCCAGCTACGACTGGTCTACCCCACTCGTTGTTGTGTCGAATGACTTTTGGCGTTTGGCGTCTAAGAATGTTCCGATCGACCAGGCTGAGCGCCTCCGTACATGGAGCTACTTACAAACTATTCGAGCCTGATGCGCGTAGCACGCACACCGCTCGTGGGTACCCGCCATACAATTTTGCTGGTGTTCGTACACGGCGCTGCGCGACGGATGTCAGGTTGAAGTCGGTAGCGCGCTAACGACGGTGCTGGTAGCGCGCTACGCGCTGTAGCATTCGTGTCTGCTACTTTCGTTTGACGTTTGACAGAAATGGCGTCTGAACATGAAAGTAATGTTAGATTTGTTCTGGAAGTGAATAAAAATGCGTGTTTACATAACTTTACATTACCAGAATACGCAGGAAAGGATTTAGTGAAGAAGGCATAGATTAATGTTGGAAAAAAAGTCATTTGACATCGTTCGACATCGTGTTAACTCCACGGCTGCACGTGAAAAATGATCAAGTTCAGTATAATTCGGGTAGTGCCGTGTACGGAAACCAGCTTTAAAAAGTAGTACATCTGCAGGGTACTTGTGGTTGTGTCAGAATCACGTAGTTTGTAAGTATCTCCATGAACGGAGGGCCTAAAGAATAACCACGTCGACCAATGTATGCACTTTCGACGGCGATTGCGAGCGACGAGGGCTTGGAGAATAGCTACGCAGTGACGGCGGGTGAAAGAATAGCTATACTTTTATTTGCTTATGGATTTTTCTTATAGACTTTTATTCGCATACTGTTTTCACCTTAAGACAGGTACCTACATACCTACTTAGTTCCAATGGCAGGTGATCTGGAAAGCTGGAAGCAGATGGCGCCGGTGTGATTGGATATCGTTTGCATGATATGACAGCTATGTGATTCGGTTGAAAAGATATCTTTTTAAAGATTTAAAGGCCTTTAAAAAAAAAAGGTTCATAAATATGATGGTTGGAGTGTCAAGGAGTAATAATTGGGAAGACTTGGTTTGTTTATAACCGCAACTTATTTCAGATTGTTTTCCTCAGAACGTACGTATGCGTACTGAGGAGAAACTGGTCGTCTAAAATAATAATTTTCAGACGATTTTCTGAACTAAAATGTTGAAAAGTGAGGTTAAAAGTCAAGTTTCGAAATAATGCTTGTTTATAATGATATCGGTATTAAAAAAACTTTCTTTGCACTGTTCCAACTCATTGCCTGTTGGGGTCGGCCCTTCTCGTTCTCAGGCTATATCTTCTTCGGTTCTAGGTATTGCTTTCTTATCCAGGCTGCTTCTCTGTAATATTTTGGGAGAATTGAGTCATCGAGGAGTTCTTTGGTCTTCCTCCGGATGACTGCCGATGAAGCTCCATAGACATTGCCTGCTTCACTGTGTGGTCTCCGTCTTATGTGCCCATACCATCTCAACTGTCGTTCCTCCAGCTTACTGTTTGTGCCCGTGACACCAGCCTACCACGAATGCGTGAACTTTTAATCCTATCTTTTAGTGATACTCCTGATGTGCATCTTACTTGTGTTTCATATCCTTCTGGTATGTTATGAGATCTCAATGCCGCCCATATCAGGCTTCGGGATACCCGTCAAATGCTTTTTCCAAGTCTATGAAATACCAAATGTAACTCTTTTTTTGCCCCTCGATATTTTTAAATTATGATTCTGACTGTTTGAATGGCATCTATTGTTGATTTCCCCGGCACAAAGCCGCATTGATCGTCGTGTATTTTTACAATATTCCTAATTCGTGTTGATAATCCTCTCGTATATTTTTTATGGTGTGGAGACATAAGCTTTAATTGTCGCACTTCCTGGAGTCTCCCTTATTTTTGTAAAATGGAAGAAGATAACTTCCTAAAGTTTTCTGGTATGGTTTCTGCAGTCAGTACTTTATTATACAGGTTGCACAGCCATTTATGTCCCACTTACCACACATAGCTTGATAAAAAAAATGTTTATTGCAAATTTCAGAATTTTATATCGGTTTATATTTATGTATTTTTAAGGCACAATCCACTTTTTGCTTAAAACCCTTCAGAAATTTGACGTATTTTTCAGATGATCAAAATATTTCCGCTTTAAAATAAAATGCAAATAAATGGAATATTTCTGAACGAACATTTCGAAAACTAAAAACTGTTTTTGAGAGGTGGTGAAATACGCTTTCAAATTTTATAATTCGGAATAAACATATGATTTTTTAAATATATGCATGCAAACCTAAAAAGTTTTAGAAATGTCTCACCTCAATACAAAATTAATAAAAAAATTACCAATATTTCAAATTTTTTTTTTTCAAATTGCGATTCAAAACACTGATTTCATTTTAATTTTTTGGTGGTTGTTTTTTAGACTTGAATACAAGGAGTGGTGTTTTTGCCTTTCTAACACCATTTAGAAAATATTTCTCACTATGATAGATAGTGAGAGATAGATAGATAGATTTCTCACTATAATGATAGATAAGGAAGTTACAGCGATTTATGTGAGCTGGGACAAATTTGGTCTCCTGTGAAGGGGTTAACTGTTCATAATTTGGAAACCATGTTCAGACATTTTAAAGCAGAATAAAGGCACATTACAAAACGGAGACATTTTAATTGCGATTATTATTAAAATTTTGTAAAAAAAAAAAGTTTTCGTCTTTGCATAAGAATAATGGCCGACATGATATCCAACTACACCAGCGCCAACGGCTGATTCGAGAGTTTCAGACCACCTACCTGCCATTATTTACCTCCGTAGTAATAATAAACCTAACATTATAGACAAATATTAAGTACCTACGTAGTTGCACCGACCCCTACTACATCAAACCATCAATCTAACAACGTAAATACATCAGTTTAATGGAGAAGATTAATTTATTTAAACATTACTACAATTTAATACAAGGGTGTCTAGCTAGGAAATCCTGTGGTGAGAGCGGGTGCAGTTTATAACACAGTTTTACAAGATCACATCACAGTAGTTCACAACACGAAATTACAATCAAATTTTAAAAAAATTAAATCAACATAATTGTAAACATTATCGCTTATCAATGATTGAGCGAATTTTTTATCAATGAAAAATCGTATACCTACCTATCTACGTAGATCCACGAGAGTATCCATAAAATTAGCATCCTATTATAAAAAGAATGAGACAGCAAGGTAAATTTAAAGTTAAATTGCAACTGTGAATGAAACAGTAATTGAATTGATAGATGAATACAAATAATAATTGAAATAAGTGTTTTGAGTGCTGACAGTTGGAGCAACAAAGCCAGATCGAGCTCAATCAAATAACGCGCAGGCTTTTTTGGTTTGTTTGTAAACAACGTTAGCTTCAGTGAATGGCGCGAGTCGTTAGTAGTTGTTGTCAACAATAGGCCGGCCTTTTTATCACCGCGCCGGCTGCCATTATCAATGTCAATGAGCTAAACTGAAATGCGCGAGTAAATATTACTCACGCCCACATGGCCGCCCGCCACCACAGACATTCTTCTAGCGTTCAACGTGATTGCATTATTTTCTCAGCGGCAAAACATTATTACTTGTCGAAACGAAGTTCGGCCTTTATTTAGATGGTCCGGTAGGTTCGGAAGGTTCGGTGGGCAGTAGGTATAGATACACCCGTCCCGCACTGTGGATACGGTAGACGTGGACAATAACATTATTTCCTTTGTTTTAGGAATCCACGTGTTCCACTGGTAGCGGGTAGCGGACAGCGGTTAGAGACGACGGGCTGCGGATCGAATACCAAAATGGTTTTTTTTAACCCCAAATGCTTCCTCGAGATGGATAACGACCATGCTTACACAATGTTTACATTAAATGTTGATGACTTCATGTCATAATATTGTCGTGGACCGTACATTCGGCGAATGGATTACATCGTCTGTCTCCTCCTCTGATAAAATATCTAATCGCTTTATTTATTTTGTGGCAAGTCATGTCTGTATTTCTATAATATTAGGGAATTCGATAGTAATGCGAGTCGTGTTTGATACGCCGAAGACTCGAAAGAGAACGGTTTAGATTGTTCGAAGGTAGCTTCCACAAGACCGCCTTGAAAATGGACGCCGCAACACTTTCGAAAAATTCAAGAACAGCGCGGCAGCCTTCGGCGTGCTCGGAACTCCGAACGCACCACAAAGGATCGCTTCTAGGTGAGAAGGAATAAAGAAGGACGTGGACATGGACATACCGTCGGCGATGGCGCAGAAGTGGCCAGCTGAAGCTGGTGGGGCTGGTGGAGCGAGTCAACCCCGGCGGAGTACCACCAGTGCGGAGGGTCTCCCGGAGCCGCTCGCAGGCCCCCCATACCCAGCCTATAGTCGTAGGCTGCGGGCGGGGAAGCCGCCATCTTGTAACTGAAGAGCTGGTGTGCCGCGTTGGCTGCCGAGCGAGCCGCATCCTCCTGCTGAGCCAGCAGGGCCTGCTGCTGCAGCTGCTCGCCTCCTGCCCACCACGAGTTGTCCTCTCGCCCGCCCCACGAGCCTCTGCCTGCCTCGGACATGGCGAGGAGTTACACTTGCAAGTCTTAGACGATCGCGCGCATCTCACTCCCTGGCGCGCAAAGCTCTCGGTCTATGCTCCCTAGTTCCTAGGGCCTAGGGCGCTCTGCTAGTCTGCTAGTTCGCTCCGCTTTGACTCGAGAAGCAAGAAAACAGACCGGCACTCACACTTGATAGAAAATCGTGGTTAAACGACACAGAGACAATTCACTCGCGGTCATCTCCACTGTAAATATCGCGCGCTACTATCAAATCCCATATTCCGCGAAAAGAACTTGTCTATCGAACGTTAGACCGAAAACACGAGTAAATGCGGAGCTGTAAACAGAGCGACCCGCGTCAGAATGCTATGAACAAGTCTACAATCTACGAGAACGGAGACGGAGAGCGGCAACGTCGCACTTTCGGGACGCGGTGTGTTCGTAGTTCGTACGGCACGGTGTACGCTGGCGCCCCCTGCGCTGCGCGGGACGGCGGGACCCGAGGGGAGCCGAGCGCGCCCGAAGGCTGCCGAGGCCCAAGCGGCCGGTCAATAAGGAGCCGCTCCCCCCTCTCCCCCCACCCGCCACCATCGCCAAGCCCGCCCGTGTCTGCCCCCATGCTCCACCAACTTTATTAATAGCGTTGCCGTTTTAATAATATCATATTGATATTTAAATAATAAACTCGTACTTATTCTATAGAAAATATTGAACTAACACGTTTAAATACTTTTCCAAAACTACAAATTTTCGAAACATTAAAATATTAAAAGCTGCTAGAAGTAAGAAAGCTCTCGCAGTCTGCTTTGTTCTAGCGGGTCAGGAACGTAATTCTTTTCTTTAGATCCTCAATGGAAGACACCAAAAGTTCAGAGATAAAAAAAGCTTGCGGAAACTAACAAAAACATATTTCTATTTTTGAAACTGATAATTCATGATGGAATTCCATTATAATAAAAACAAATATAACAAAAACATGTTTTGTTTCCTTTTTAGTTGTCAAAATTAATAATGGATTGGAAAAGAATTTGACATTTGTAAGCTGCCTGAAATACCGAAGCCGTGATTTGCATTTTGAAAATCCTAGGTAGGTACCTACCTACCTAATGCCTTACAAAATATATTAAAAAAAAAATGCATTGATTGGGTAGGTACTTCAGAATATAGTTAAATGACCTTTGTTGTAAATTTTATTGCACGAAGAATCTTGGTTGGTAAATATTAATTGGTGAATAACTAAAAAGCTCCACCCTAAGCACGAAACAAACTAAAACCACCGCAATCCAGGACAGGGCAGTGAACATTTTAAAATGCTGTAACATCATAAATGAAATTTATTAACAGATCAACTTGATTCAGTATCCAGGCCTGGATTGAGGTAGTTTTGAACAAATCCGAGCTAAATAATATAATGCTCGTAAAACAACTAATGAAAATAGCAACAACAAAAAACTCTCCAGTTTTAGGAAATGTTACAATCTTCAAACACTGACTAGAATCAATTCATTTAACCCGACTTAGGTCAGCACTCGAAAGTATATGTACTTATAATACAAACAATATTACAATTATTGAATTGTAAATTTTGTACAGGTACCTACCTAGGTAGTAAGGAACAAGTCTCCTCCAGTGAATAAAATTCTTAAACTAAAATATTTTTATCTACATATATTATGAAATATAATATATGCTGGAATTTTCGCACGTTCTATTGGCGTTTAACGTCATTTTCAAGTTAAGGCGGCGCTTCCTCGCTCAAAAAGAAGATGGAGAGATATGAAATTACGAATGTTGGACATAGCGCGCGAATATTTCAAATGATAAAATTGAAGCGAAAATTGTGAAAACGTTAATAAAACATGACTCTTTTAAAATAGAGCAAAAATCTTATGGAAGGCGTCGTAAGTATCATTTTAAGAAACATTGCGATTTTTTCATACATATATAACTTGTTTAATAATAGAGACAGGCTTGAAAATAAAAATTTTCGGAGCATACTTTGCGATTTTTTTCCATCGAGGAAATTTCATATAATTTGCGTTTCGGCGTGGGGGTTGTATAGATATTATCTTCAAAAATAACATATATTTTTTTAAGAGCTTAAAAACTTCAAATGTTCTAGGGATATATGCAAGAAATCGGTAGAAATTCGGATGGTGGTGGCTTAACGCACGAAACGTAGTTTTTTTCGATACGGAACATCATTAGCACGACAATTTTAATTCATAATATTAAAAATTTTAAAATGCATTACTTCAAATTATAGAAAAAATATAAACTATTAACACTAGAGGACTACCAACTAATTGGTAGTCTCAGATCTACAACGTTATCCGTGTAACCCGTCAAAAGAGGAACGAACGAATTCTTTTTAAATCCTTTTTTTGCATCCACAATATCTACAATGGTGACGCCCCCGATTGCACAGATAAGTATTCCAATTTTTTGATTATATAATTACTATTATTCATTTATTATACAGAGATCTGAACAAATCTTTTGGATTTAGAGCTCTTGTGGGAGAGGGTTGCCATCCGAATGAATTATCAATATTATTCAAGAACTACAAATTACTAACCATCACGCCGTTTCACTTGGTCTTGGCACACACTCCTTACTTCAGTCACATTCATACATCATACCCTACTGTTATTCTGGCTTGACATGGCCCGACTCAAGCATTTGGTTATTCGATCGTGCCATGTCTTCCTCGGGCGTTCTCAACTTATTCTACCATTCACATCATTTATATTCTCCTTACACTCCTTTCTTCGTTCATCCGATCTACACGCCCAAACCATCACGCTTAGACCAGCCTTGCTTTCTTTGCGAAATATCTACATAACATAATGTAGGTATTTTATAAGCATTATGTTCTAGGTATAGATAATATATTTTGTCTGAATATTTTGTTTAGTGATTTGTAACTTGACTAATAATCAGTTGATTTAATTGCCTCTAGCGAAGATCGCGTATATAATAATAATTTTATGATTTAGTATAGATTCAAATATTTTAATGATCTTTGGGTAACTGGTAGGTACCTACTTGGGAATCAATAATTTATAACCGCATGCCTTCCGCGAGTAAGTACTTTTTCCGATAAATTATTCTTAGTTTGTTTTTGCAATGAAGATTGTGATTCTAACAACTTATTTAATACAGTAAATCAGGATAATTGTGATTTATACAGTGATTATCAATAATTATCTTATGGAGGCCAGTTGGATTTAATGCGTCTAAGGGGTTATTGCCTCTACTCTAGCTATTCTCATAAATCTTAAAAATATTTGTAAAGTATACTTAGGAATAACACTGGTAGATTCGTTATAAATAGTTATACCTCTTCCTCATAAACACCGCTTTTTAAATACATCTATATGAAATTCACTTTTGTTTGTTCGAATGAAGAGGAATCTTGGCAGTGGAAATTAACACACTTCCCGACATCCGATCGAGTTGAAACTCGGCAGAAAAACTCGTTGTCGATAATAAAGCCTTTGGGGGCAATCATGCACACGCAGGCATTTTTTTCTGAAAATACGAAGAAAGTAAGCATTTCATATTTATATTTATACTTTTATACTAATATTATAAATGCGAAAGTGAGTGTGTTTGTTTGTTACGCTTTCACGCCTAAGCCACTAAACCGATATTAAAAATTCTTTCACCAATAGAAAACTACATTATCAGCGAGTAACATAGGCTGTATATAATGGTAAGCTCTGGCGTTATGAAATTTGTAAAAATGAAAATATGTGTATTTCATATATTTTAGCGACAGGGAGGAATGGTAGGGGGAAGGTGGGGTTCGCGGTGAGGGAAGAGACGAGGGAGGGGGAAGGCGGGGAAGGTGGAAGGGAACGGGGACGGACGGGAAAGAACATACAGGGAGAATCAATTTATTTCTTTGAATGGCATTGTAACGCATGCCGAGAACCAGCTATAAGTGATAAGTGCAAGCGCTACAGTAATTTCCCCCTAATACCATTCGGGCGAAGCCGCGGGTAAAAGCTAGTAAATAAATGTTTGTCTTACTAACTCGGGATATGGCCCGTTTGGAAGCACAGTTGATTCCGATCACTGGGTAGGAAGTTTCAGACCATTGTTTATAAAAGTTTAGACATTAGAAAATATTACAGTAACTTCAATAATTAAAATATTATAGTAACTTAATTACTTTATTTTTTTATGGGCTGATTTTTTTTTACATTAACTCGACCAGGAGGCCTTGAAGAAAACAATTTCCCTAAGGGCCTATGGTGTCGTCTTTGGGGATGGTGAATGGATGGTCTATTTGAGAAAAGAAAGGAATGAACCGATTTGAAAAAGCCAGAGAAGTTACAGTGGATCTCTCAGTGGCAGCGCCACAGCTCCATTCTACAAAAGTTTCCCTTTATATTTACGGACCGCATCTTGCACAACAAAAACATTTCAAAATTTCATCAGAACGAACCAACGCGCAACGCCGAGGCCATTATCTAAATTATCTCGGTTATAATTATATTAAAATAATCGTTGTTATGAGTCGGTATTTTTTAACATTTGGGGAGTGGTAGTTGGCAATTGTTGGGCGTAAGCTTTGGGAGGCAGTACCTACAACAGGCGAACTGGCTACAGTCGGGGCCCGCTCGGTAGATCCTGTTTCTCATGGAAACTTGGTCAAGGTGTCATGCCATGGACTGGATGTTGGCCGAGTACGAATAATCTTGGTGGAGAGACAGTAACAAAATAACTACCGAACTCTCGAGAACACTGGTTCACTGGTTCAAATATTTGAAAACATATTTTTGAAAATATATCTAAAATCCGAGTTCGATTCTCGATCGCACTAAAAACCTGTTTAATATTTTCTGTGTAATTTATATTGATTGAATTTTATTAATATTGTTTCAAGTCAAAGCAGAAATCGGCTTTAGAGCTGAAATGTCTTCTGAAAAGCTCGTAATATCGGTGTGTTGAAGCACCAAAAGCTTTCAAGCGACGAACTGAGACCTCAATTTAAAATTCGAGTGAAAAAGTTTTGCAAAAAATTTTGTCAAAAAATATTTGCACAGCTTTTCTGTCTTTTAATTCTTAGGGCAACGCAACTATTTCAGCTTGCAACGTCATTTCTACTATCAGCTATGGAAATGGAGCTTTGAAACATTGCTGTAAATTAAAAATAAGAGGTATTTTTTAACATTGTTTTCCGAATGCTCAAAGATGTATTGTTCAATAAAATAAAATATTTAGAAAACGTAGTTTTTTAAATTTAAATAATATAATACACACTGAAACCGCAATCACTAGGTAGGAGGCGGAATGCGGAGGCAAAACAATTCCAGAGCCGCTAATAATTAAATGTAAAACAATTAAACTATCGATAACGATAGTTTAATTGTTTTAACCGGTCAAATAATTGACCGGTAAAATTTGTTTTATGGGGCCAACAGACTTAGCTATAAAAGATAAAAGATCTTTTGGTTTTGTCCTATTTCAGCGTATCGCTCGCCATACATTCCCAATATTTTTGCCTCCGCCAGCCGCCTACTAGTAATCGGTTATTTTCGGTCTTTTCTTTCTGGCAGGCATACTTTTTTCAACAAAGATGTATAAGGGAATATTATGGAATTAATTCACTAAAAACGAGAATTCAAATCACGATCGAGACTAATCGTAGGAATTCAATCTACCTACAAAACAAACACTTCGGTTGAGCTACAACATTGTACAAACGGAGGTTTCATTATTAAAAATGTTAATGTCGGTTGTGATTCTGTCTGTAACTTCAGTTCATTGAACTCTAGAAATTGCTTTGAATTTATGTTTCATTTTCAAAATTGGAACTGATTGAGGGAACAACAATTCGGACAAGATATAATGGTACTAAAATTATTTTATATTAATTAATTAATAAATCTATACTTGTAATATGTGTTTCTTTTGTTTGAATTTCTGACAGATGTAGTAATTTTTCAAGTTAACTAACGGTGTTCATTTTAAAGTTAAATATCTGTCTTTAAAATTGATAATGTTTATTTTTGAAAGGCCTCCTGAGGCACATATTTTTTTAAAGGTACTTTTAGCTCCACCAATCCTGCAATTATAATATCCCGCGATTTTTTACACGGGTCTTCGCTATTATGTAAGGATTCGTTCAACGGGCACAGGATACTTACGCTAAGCGAGATATTGGAAAAGTAACATTTGCAATACCGAAGTACTGTCAAAAATTATTGGCTTCAGTTTTATGCGTCAAATCTTTGAAAAATCGCAGAGGTGTATGAAAGTATTAAAAAAAAGCAATGTGTAAAAACAGAGAAAACATATCCAAAGAAATACCGAGGAATGCTAACATCGTAGTATTTTTTTTTTCATGCACTAACTCCACACAAGAGGCCCCGAGGAAGATAATTTCACTCAGGGCCTATGTCACTTTGTTTTTGAGGAGAGGAAGGAGTGAACATGGGTCTTGCAGAAACCCATGTTGTAGGAGGGAGGAAACACAGAGATCGGTAAATCGTTCCACAGCCGAGCTGAACTCAAGAACGAGTCGTAGAAAATGTCAATCATGTACATATGTTAGGCGCGTGTTTGGCGTATTTCCCGATGCACGCACCGTATGCACCAGTGCCGAGGGGGTCGATGACAATAGTTCCTCGGAGCATCTTCCATTGAAATACCGGTAGAACAAGGTCAGCATTCCCACCTGACACTTGTGCTCTAAAGATTGCACATTTATTAAGATAGGAGAATCTATCCAACGTCCTGCCCGTTTCTGCAGAGTCGAGGATTTTTTTTCAGGTATTTTGGGGCTCCAGACTAGACTTGGCTGCCAAATTCAACCGTAGGGCGCAATTGCGATTCGTACAGGGTTAGCAGAATATCTGCGGACCCTGTACAGTACGCCCAATTTCTGAGAAGTTAACTTAACTAAAATTAAATAAAATTAAATGAAATAAATATACAAGACTTAAAACAATTCACTGAAGGTGCCTACCGGTGCAATAAATTGTTTTTGATACAAAATCTAAAGGCAATACAGGTTTTATGTGGAACTTTTGGATAAATCATTTTGAGAAAATAATATATGAATGTGTGAGAATGGAGCGAGTCACGAATTCTCAGGTTTTCACGGCCGCCCAGTTCTCTTCCTGCCATTTTCTGGGTGGTTCTGCCGCCAGGAGAAAAATAAGAAGCTTTACAATAAATAATACCTTGGAGCAAATTGAATATTGCTCTTAATTATATTTAATATTCAATAAATAAGGCAATAGGCGCAGTCGGTGGAAATGTGGTTGAACTTATTTACTCTGTGGGTTGAACTGACTCGAGCAGGTTCGAATCACGCAGCGGGTACAGACGAATAATCCCACAGAAGAATTCCAACTTCCAAATGTCCGAAGGCAGTCAAACAATGGAATCCCAATTTTAGGAAGGAGAGAAAGAGAGGACGGGAAGTGTCTGGCTACTGAACATAGCTAAAGCTATTTCAACTAACGTTTCAACTCTGAATAATCTGTTTATATTAACAAGAGTGTCTGTAGTGGGCGGGCGGTGTGAATTTGATTTTTAAACAAATCTACAGATTTATTGCGAGATTGATAACATTTTGCACACTGACCTTCAAAACAAGAGTTTACTTATGATTTCTAAAAACTTTACCTAAAGCCCGGGCAACGCCGGGGACTGTTACTCAAGAATTCGCAAGCTGGGGAAAGAAAACCGATCGAACTCGAGACCGAGAAAGGTGAAAAGAAGGTCATAAATCCATATTTTTTTAAATCTTGACAAAAGCATACAAACGTATCAAAGATTATCTGAAGTTGCTGGACACGCGTTTCTGCAGTCTAGTAATCTAAATCCTGCAGCCAGGAATAAATTTGGTAAAGTCGCAGCTAAATGATCTCTGCATATCCCCTCGGAGGCCCTACACGATATTAAATAAGTTGTTCGGTTCATTTCATTCGCGTTTTCCAATACCAGGCGGGAAGGCGGTGCGATGAACTCGAACGATACAAAACTGGTCGAAGGGTCGAATTAAAACCAGCTTCGGACATACGTGCTCCACGATAATATTGTTACAATATATGCATACCGCCTCGAACTCTGAAATTCAAGTTTGGAAATGGGAGAGCTTTTGTGATTCGTCCGAAGGTTTCGAAACGGACAGGGTCGCTTTAGCCGTTATGAAAGGATAAATTTGTAGGCATTATTTTCTAGTTTAGGTCGGTGGGTAGGTACGTATATGCACCTGCATCATTATCGAATAATTGAAAAAATATCGTCTTTTTGCTTTGAACATCCTATATTATTCGCGTTATATGGAGAGTGCAATGTGGGTATGGAAGTTTCATGGCGATTAAATATTTTAAAAGAGTTGTTATGTTTGCAATATTATTTAAAACAATATGATTGTAGGATTTGTGAAAGCCGAAATTATAAAAAAATATATTTGCCCCAGGATCGTTGACTTCCAAAAGAAGAAATTAACCTTTCGAATGTATAAATATTTATAAATCAATCTGAATTGCATAATTTAATAAGTATTATCTTCAAGCATATTATGAATAAATTTAATCTGTAAACATCACGCGCCATAACACAGGGACATCCAAGTGGGTGAAATAAAACAAAAAATTCACTGTACATTTTTTGGCATGAAATATTTGCGGGTGTAACAGCGTGTAGGTACAGGAAGGATTTTAACCAGCGATTCCTGAGCATTTTGGAGTAAAAAATATTTGTGTCATTTTGCAGTGCTAAACGTGTGATGGAAAAATATTTTTCCATCACACGTTTAACTGAGCAGTCGGGTAGGTATAGCTTAGCGGGTCACGTGATAAATACACAGTGACACATGAAACAGCGCACGTATCACGTGACCCTGTCGCAACGTGTTGGAGTGGCGTCAGTGGCGACGTTTGATTGAAAAACATTTCGTTTTAATTTTTTATAGAAAAAAAAGGTGTGCAGTTCACACGCGGTAGAAGTGAAGTTCAGAAAACTAAAGCAGACAAGAGTGGGGAAGCTACGAAGCACCGCACAAAGAGGAGACCGATAGGCTACGAGGCACCGCACAAAGAGGAGACCGATTATTCCAACTCATTCTATCCAGGCTAAATCCTGTAGATGCATATGTTTGTCTCTTTTTAGTGTCGCTTTGTCGTTTCATCGAGTTTTAAAGCACAACGTTACTAAATAAGTTTTCACTTCAAAAATATCTTCGGATAGCAAAATGACACGAAACTTTTAAAAAAATATGCTCGGGAATCGCTCGTTAAAAATCACTCTGCGTCCTGAAAATATGTTAGGACGTTGTTTCACAGAATTAGATCAATTCATCAAATTTCAAAGATAGAATTTAATTTCTGTTATTATTTCGTGAAGGGCCGGTTGTTTTACAGTACTTGGATAATATCTGAACTTAAATAGACTTTTCACAGATATTGAAATTTTATGAATTTATTGTTAAAATTCTGTGAATTGCGACATCTATCCAATGACATTATAAAAATAAAAGAAACATTGTATTCATACTAATCGAACAAAAAATATACTAACACTAAGGATAGCCATTCAAAGAACAGCGTAACCGCCGAATAGAAAATTGTTTTTTTGTAAAGGAGAAGGTTTTTTTTAAATAACTTTCTTCGTTGATTCCAAAAAGGATTTTGGTTAATTAGGATTATTAAACCTTGGTTGCTGCCTATATAAAGCTGATAATACAAATATCTAAATGCCTTCAGTTTTTGAGATAGTTGCGGTAGCGCTGTTTTGCCTATGACCCTGACAGTTTTTTTCCTAGGAAAGTCGCATACGCTTTTGGAGAACATAATTATTTTTTAAATATTTATCACGCAATCATGATACGTAAACAAATAACTAAATAAAATGGTTCCATGACAGTTGATGCTAAATTTTACCAAATAAAATGATTTGCAAGTAAGTATTCAAAGAGGATATACGGCCGTATAGCCAAAGTCGATATTTTTGAATCTGCAGGCATCTTGATTGAAAATCCGCCGTAAAATATTCTTACTAACAATAATTTCGACTCTCCAAAGGTGCATGCGGTAATAACAAAATACGACATACTTATACGTACAGTCGGCTTAGCAAAAAACCACTATACAACATTTTTAATCTGAATACAACACCAGAGGCCCAACTTCTCTCAACTGTCTGAAGCCAGTGAGACTATGGCCTCCCCAATGTTAGTATGTTATGATGCTGAAGGTAGTGAGGAGGGGAAGGAGATATGGAAAATGTACCTGGCTATTCAGATCTAGTTACCAACAACGCTAAAGCAATTTCAAGTAATAAGTCTAATACCTACACACCACACCAGCGTAGAAAAACAAAAAATCATATAATATAACGTTTTATACGAAAACAACACAAGAGTCCCAACTGCTCCCAACCGTCTGGAGTAAGTGAGACTATGGAATCCCCAATTTTAGTATGTTATGAGGCTGAAGGTAGTGGGGAGGGGAAGGGGATATGTAAAATGTACTTGGCTATTCAGATCTAGTTACCAAACACGGCTACACAGTTACCTACACACCACACAAGCGTAGAAATACAAAAAAATCATATAATATAACGTTTTATCCGAAAACAACACAAGAGTCCCAACTGCTCCCAACCGTCTGGAGTAAGTGAGACTATGGAATCCCCAATTTTAGTTTGTTATGAGGCTGAAGGTAGTGGGGAGGGGAAGGGGATGTGGAAAATGTACTTGGCTATTCAGATCTAGTTACCAAACACGGCTGAAGCAATTTCAAGTAATAAGTCTAACACCTACACACCACACCCAGCGTACAAATACCAAAAAATCATATAATATAACTTTTTTTATCCAAATACAACACAAGAGTCCCAACCGTCTGGAGCCTGTGAGATTATGGCGTCCCCAATTTTAGTATGACATGAGGCTGAATGTAGTGGAGAGGGGAAGGAGCCTTCAGCCTCACAACATACTAAAATTGGGGATGCCATGGTCTCACTGACGCCAGGTTGAGAGAAGTTGGGCCTCTGGCGTTGTATTCGGATAAAAAATATATATTTTATATTTTTTTTGTAATTTTGCGCTGGTGTATAGTGTATAATTAGACTTAATAATTGAAATGGCTTTAGCCGTATTTGGTGATTAGATCTAAACAGCCAGTTACATCCCCTTCCCCTCCCCACTACCTTCAGCCTCACAACATACCAAAATTGGGGATGCCGTAGTTTCACTGGCTCCAGACGGTTGGGAATGAATGAATGAATTTGCATTACTTCTTTTTATACTAATATTCAAATACAAAACACTATATTAAAAACTCTTAAGTATTTCCGTTTTCGATACTACTAGCCGCCGACACATCTGCACTAGTCATCGTAGTATTTATTATAAAGGTTTTAAAATGTTCAACGAACTCCCGGTAAAGGTTAAGGAGGCTAAAAGTCTTGCAGTTTTTCGTAAATTATGTCTCAATGTTGTGAAGTCCAAATTTTAATATTATAGTAGTTTAAGATTAGATTATATTAGATATAAAATGTTAAGTTTTATAGCTAAATAAAATATACTTAAAAAAAAAGATGGACGCCAACCTTCGACCAAGTATATCAAGACATGCCCTGTGAAATTAAAAATGACGCCAGAAACCAAATAAAACTGGCTCAAGGCCCATTTATGAAAAAGTGCGAGCATTGTTTCGTACTATTTGGATCGCATAGTGCTTTGTGTTTTACCTTTTATCGGTCCACACTGAAACTAATTGCTGTCCCAGCCGTCCTGACGGAATTAATTTTTTCAAACACAAAAATATCCTACTTCCGAATATTGTACAAGGTACAGTCCGCGGACTTTATTTTCGATAATGTAACCAGCTATCTGAATACATAAAAAAAGTTATGCCTTACCGATAGCTTTAAGACAGCGTTTTAATAAATGTAATAATATTGACGTATTATTTTTTTGGTAAGCAAAGTTTCTGACGTCACTTAATCACCCAAATGCTTGTGACGTCACCACACACCGATACTAACACATAGACGAAGGGCTGGCATCACAATATGGCAGTGGTTTTTAAACTTTTTAAAAACGCGACCCGGTTTGTATAAAAAGGAAAACTTTAAAATACATTAAACGCAGATCTTAACAAAAAACCGCTGCACTATTCTTCAATTAAGGTCGAAAGTTAACCTATCTTAAGCCATAGCATTCCGAATTTCTACCGTTTTACAACATATTTCTCTAAAACACTTTAAGTTTTTAAGTTTCTAAAAAAATATATGTTGTTTTTGACGATAATATCTATACATTTGCCACGCCGAAACGGTAATTGTATGAAATTCTTCCGATAGAAGAAAATCGTATATTTCGAAAATTATTATAAGCACTTTATTTTTGTTACATTACAAGTTATATATATATATGAAAAAAATCATAATTAATTTTTTTCTTTAAAGCTATGACATTTCCCGCGAGATTTTGGTTCTATTTTAAAATAGTTTAAACGAGTCATGTTTTATTAAACATTTTCACAATTTTCGCTTAAATATTATCGTTTTCGCGCTCCCTCTAACATTCGTATTTACATATCTCACCTTCCTCTTCTTTTTAGCGCTTACTAACGGGCTTTAATTAACTACGAATTTCTGTCATTTTTTAATTATTACCTATACATAAAAAAAAACTTAATGATTGAGCAGTTGATTCAAAACTTTTAAGAAAGATTATAGTTTTCGGCTGACATTTTGCAAAACAGAACAGAAGCCTTTGAATATTTTTTAGCGCAATTTTTTTTATATTTTTTGTAGTCAAAAGTCCGGAAAGCAGTAAAAGGGCTTGCGGGCTGCTGGTTGCTCATCACTGTGTTAATGATAAGCGACCAAACTGGGCAGCCCACGGTGCGTGGGCGGTAAAAGGATCAATTTTTCGTAATTATTTTCAAGCAAACGATGAATGGATTTTTTTTATTTTAAAACTCATGATCAATATATACATATACGGGACTGTGTACAAGTTTTTGTACACGAATCTAAAGTATGGTTTGCAGTGTACACCGCTTTCAACAGGACACTTCGACGAAATTGCTGCTTGGTGGTTGACAACGAGCCATACGGTTCATCAGAAAAATAAAATTAAAAAATTATCAGACGCATCCGCCGCCAAGACCCGGACAAATCTCAATCCATGAACCCGGGCACCCCTGCCTAGTCACCAAACGTAGCGAACCACTTGGAGTGTTATCCAATAAATGGTTCCCGAGGCGGCGGTACCCATACTCGCCTCCGAAATTGAATCGCTTGTCATAATAAAGTAAAAAAAAAAATTGTCTAATTAAATTTATGAATGTCTCGCGATTCCCACTTTGAAAACCATTTCTATACAACACGGCTTGTCTAAATGTCCACGCATGCAACACGTGATCACCTATCGATGTATTAGTTCGAAAATTACACCATGGGATTAAGTCGGTGCTCAGTTTTATATTGCCGAGAATTCGCATGCAAGACGGCGGAATTCGAAGGAGAGTTGTATTGCGAAATTACTGATACTTGGGGTTATGTTTTTTCAGATTTTTACTATGAGAGGGCTTGTCTAGGGTATACTAGGTCAATGACGCCAACCGACTAAACTGAAACATTCATTCATGACCGACAGCGTAGATAGCGTAACCGACCACAGTCGCTTACGCTAAAAGCTTCAGTTACTAAAAAAAAATATCAGACATATAAGATAGAGCTGCAATATTTTTTTCACTGATGTATTAGGCAGCATTGAACAGTTTTCGTTAAAAATCGTAATATCAAAAAATGTCGTTTACGCTGTTCTGCCTATTATAGGTCGATGTATATGTATATGAACGGATCGCTAAAGTATGTCCACTGGACCTAGGTAGGAGTAACTCGCGTTGTCGTATCGTGTATTCGCTCTATTAATTCATCTAAACATCTGTCACGCAGTTGTCAAGCATTTGAAAAAAATAAAAAGGCTTTCGAATAAAGAATCACCGATTCGTAGTTAGATTGGTTCTTTCAACAATGAGAAGTTCCAAAGTTCATTGAACTTGAATAATGTTACGCATTACGCAGGAATACTTCACTTTACTTACCAATTTATCCATGCACCAACAACCTAAATTTGTATGTTTAATACTTGTTAATAAAGTAATTATGTAATACATAATTTGTTGAATAAGCTAAAAAATAATTAAGAAGGTCAAACCTAGATAAATATTTAATCATCAGAATAGTTGACTACTTGATTAGAAAGCCCTAACTCTTAAAACTCGTTTTGCATGGGCCCAGAACCACGGCCGACGCTAGACAATCCCCTTGTAGATACTAGATACCTACACCGCTGGGAAAGATAATAGATGGTTTTAAATTTAATATTTTAGAATATAATTTTTACGGTCGTAAATCCAAAGATTAAATAATAATTATCAGACAAAATTGTAATAAAATTCAATAAGTACCCCTCCGTGAAACGGAACCTGCTTACGTGAAAATGATAAATTATTAAAAGAATTACCCCCTTTCTTATATCAATGCAACAGGAGATAAGGTCTGATGCCTATTTAGACCCTAATATAAATAAATTATTATGAGCTCAACATTTAAATTAATACTAAATAATTTATTCAGTTAATAAAAATAAGGCAAAGGTAATATATTATTATTATATATTATTCTTTCTAGTATATGCTAGAGTAACCCCAGTCAAAGCTGCCTTATAAAAGGCTAGGCGCCTCGAGCGCCGGTGGATACGCAACTTGTTCAAATTACGTATACAGTCGTAAAAAATGCACGGAGTTTAAACCTTGTGTTGCTCAAGATCTACCAATTTCTGGAGTTACTCTACATTTCCACAATATATTACAATGTACTTATCATAATTGTTTTCTGAAAAAAAATTGAATGATTTAACCTTTTTATGAGCCAAATCCTTCGACCAAGTATATCAAGACATGCCCTGTGAAATTAAAAATGACGCCAGAAACCAAATAAAACTGGCTCAAGGCCCATTTATGAAAAAGTGCCAGCATTGTTTCGTACTATTTGGATCGCATAGTGCTTTGTGTTTTACCTTTTATCGGTCCACACTGAAACTAATTGCTGTCCCAGCCGTCCTGACGGAATTAATTTTTTCAAACACAAAAATATCCTACTTCCGAATATTGTACAAGGTACAGTCCGCGGACTTTATTTTTGATAATGTAACAAGCTACCTGAATACATAAAAAAATTATGCCTTACCGATAGCTTTAAGACAGCGTTTTAATAAATGTAATAATATTGACGTATTATTTTTTTGGCAAGCAAAGTTTCTGACGTCACTTAATCACCCAAATGCTTGTGACGTCACCACACACCGATACTAACACATAGACGAAGGGCTTGCGGCACGATATAGCAGTGGTTTTTAAACTTTTTAAAAACGCGACCCGGTTTGTATAAAACGGAAACCTTTAAAATACATTAAACGCAGATCTTAACAAAAAACCGCTGCACTATTCTTCAATTAAGGTCGAAAGTTAACCTATCTTAAGCCATAGCATTCCGAATTTCTACCGTTTTACAACATATTTCTCTAAAACACTTTAAGTTTTTAAGTTTCTAAAAAAATGTATGTTGTTTTTGACGATAATATCTATACATTTGCCACGCCGAAACGGTAATTGAATGAAATTCTTCCGATAGAAGAAAATCGTATAATTGTATATTTCGAAAATTATTATTATTGTTACATTACAAGTTATATATATATGAAAAAAATCATAATTCATTTTTTTCTTTAAAGCTATGACATTTCCCGCGAGATTTTGGTTCTATTTTAAAATAGTTTAAACGAGTCATGTTTTATTAAACATTTTCACAATTTTCGCTTAAATATTATCGTTTTCGCGCTCCCTCTAACATTCGTATTTACATATCTCATCTTCCTCTTCTTTTTGAGCGCTTACTAACGGGCTTTAATTAACTACGAATTTCTGTCATTTTTTAATTATTACCTATACACAAAAAAAACTTAATGATTGAGCAGCTGATTCAAAACTTTTAAGAAAGATTATAGTTTTCGGCTAAGACATTTTGCAAAACAGAACAGAAGTTTTTGAATATTTTTTAGCGCAATTTTTTTGATATTTTTTGTAGTCAAAAGTCCAGAAAGCAGTAAAAGGGCTTGAGGGCTGCTGGTTGCTCATTACTGTGTTAATGATAAGCGACCAACCTGGGCAGCCCACGGTGCGTGGGCGGTAAAAGGGTCAATTTTTCGTAATTATTTTCAAGCAAACGATGAATGGATTTTTTTAATTTTAAAACTCATGATCAATATATACATATACGGGACTGTGTACAAGTTTTTGTACACGAATCTAAAGTATGGTTTGCAATGTACACCGCTTTCAACAGGACACTTTGACGAAATTGCTGCTTGGTGGTTGACAACGAGCCATACGGTTCATCAGAAAAATAAAATTTAAAAATTATCAGACGCATCCGCCGCCAAGACCCGGACAAACCTCAATCCATGAACCCGGGCACCCCTGCATAGTCACCAAACGTAGCGAACCACTTGGGGTGACCTATGGCAGGCGTTGGTTACAAAAAAATGGTTCCCGAGGCGGCGGTACCCATACTCGCCTCCGAAATTGAATCGCTTGTCATAATAAAGTAAAAAAATATTTTTGACTTATTAAATTTGTGAACGTCTCGCGATCCCCACTTTGAAAACCATTTATATACAACACAGCTTGTCGAAACGTCACGCATGCAAAACGTGAACACCTATGGAAGTGTTAGTTCGACAAATCACACAATGGGATTCTTCGGTGCTCAGTTTTATATTGCCGAGAATTCGCATGCAAGACGGCGTAATTCGAAGGAGAGTTGTATTGCGAAATTACTGATACTTGGGGTTATTTTTTTCTGATTTTTACTATGAGACGGCTTGTCTAGGATATACTAGGTCAATGGCCAAATCGCAACAGAAAATTATCAAAAACCAAATATTAGGTAGGTATATTAGGTACGTTATTTAAAACATAATCAACATGTGTGCAGTTCACAGGCGGCAGAAGCGAAACCTTCAGAAAACTAAACTTCGAGAGAATGAGACGAATGCAGAGTATCAGGAGTACACATACCCCAATTGGGGATGCTATAGTCTCACTGACTCCAGACGGGAGCAGCTGAGACTCTTGTGAGGTTTTCAAATAAAAAATAAATAAAAAATAAATAAAAAAAGTATGATAATTGTAGGATTTATTTATAATATTGTTAAAAAGTTTAAAAAAATTTTCACATTTTAATCTACGATGCACGACACAAAGAGAAGGCCGATAGGCTACGAAGCACTGCACAAAGAGGACACCGACTAGTCTATCTCATTCTCTCGTAGGCTGAATCCTGTAGAAGTATGTGTTTGTCTCTTTTTAGTGTCAGTCTTTTCTGTTTCATCGAATTTCAAATCATAACGGTGCTAAAAAAATTTTCACTTCAATTACCATAACATATTTTTCTTTAGCTGCTTTGTAATTCGCGATAAGAACTCGAGTAGGTAAACAAACATTCATCATGAAAGAAAACATGCTTGAACAAGAGATCGGCGGTCATCTTGGCTGTAAGTGCCTCCTGGGCTGAGAGGTAGAATAACTTTTTTTTTTTTTTTTTTTACAGTTAATACCGCACAAGAGTCCCAACTGCTCCCGTCTGGAGCCAGTGAGACTATGGCATCCCCAATCGGGGTATGTTGTGAAACTGAAGGTAGTGGGGAGGGGAAGGAGATAGGGAAGAGGAAGGTGGGGAAGTACCTGGCTATTCAGATCTGGTCACTAAACACGGCTAAAGCCATTTCAAGCAACGTTTCAATTCTGAATGGTGGTCTTACACCAGGGCGATACTGATAGTATCTTCCACTCTGGAACGTGCCGCAAATATACTTCATATTATTTTAAATGAATAAATTGTGAATTAATACAATTTAACCAAATAAAATTTATTTGCGCACGCCGGGTTCGAACCCGCGACCTTCGGATTGTGAGTCGAGAGTCTTGCCTCGGGACCACGGAGGCCGTCAAAACTATTACTGAAATTGAATTGTATAATTTTAATTACTATTATTATCAACATATTATTTATTTTTCGACTTTATGTCCGGGTTAAATCTTCCCCATAGGAAAAACTAAACCCTTCTACACACTTTTCCACAAATGATCACATCTAGTCAATCCACGCTATGAAGTGTATTGTATAAGTAAAATAATTACAAAACAATACAAGAACAACATGTCAACCTACCAGAGACCAAAAGGGAAAATAATTCACCGACTCCACATATTTTCACATCAGAGGGTTCGGCTCGGTAGAACTCCTAACCGGACCGATAAATCCTACTGATCCCTCAATGTAAATATTTAAAAAAATCTTTCGTAATCCTACATGTATTTAAAATGACTGATTTTTGCATTTTTATATATAAATCTGCAAAATCTAATAAGCCTAAATTTTGAATGAGAGAGTTAGGTATAATGCCAGTAGCTGAAATAACAAATGGTACCTAATATTTTTATAGTCCGAGAATGCCAAATTCTTTTAATCTCATTTCCTAAATCTGTAAATTTTCTTATTTTTTTAGAAACAGATTTTTTAATATTATAGGAATTTGGAACAGCGAAATCAATGATATACATATATTTTTTTAATTTTGTCATGTAACTATATCGGGTCTGTTATCAATATACTATTATTGTTATAGTATATAATTATTACCACATTTAGAAACAATGATATATATAATATTTGCAATTTAATTTAATTTATCAACCATAATATGAATGATTTCCAATCTGTAAACTTCACCCGCCATAACATAAGGACATTCCTAGCATGGCGGATGAAATAACACAAATATCTGTACAATGTACAAAATTCTTATAATAAAAAAATAAAACATTTCAGATACCGTAAATACATTATTAGATTGAAAACTAAGCAGATTGCAGATTTAATTGGGGTACTTAAGATAAAAGTAGTAAACGGTTACGGTCAAATATCGGTGGTCAATAATTGTAATATTTCTTATAATTGATAAGCACATTAGCTTTCGGTTGATTTGTGTGTTTTCGGCAAAATTGAAATCTAAACGTGATAAGTAATTGTAATTTGTAATTACATTGAGAAAAGGAATGATTGCAAGTTCGACTACACAAGTTTAAAACTCTATTTCACGTAGGTATCAATATTATTATTAGTCCAGTGGTTAAAACAAAAATTGAATCTTTCGCGCTTTTTTCACCTTTGGAAAAAATATACGATGCAAACAAAATTTCAAGGCATCTCTGAATTATAGACTCGTCAACTAATCCAGATCTTCTAGCTAACAAAAGCCCCAATAGACTGACAAAAAAAAGGATTAAATCCTACCGAAAACCCAAAGCCAGCAGCGGCGAACCCAAAAAACGGATTTCGCACCCAAAAAACCTCCAGGGTGCGCCACTTATTGAGAAAACTGAGAGCACGAAATCCACTTTACTTAGCTTTGATAGATTATCAAAAGGCTTTCAGTAGCGCTGAGATTAGATACATTATAGATTCTCTACAAATTGAAAACTATTGAAGCAAAGGGTAACTTTTAAAGGTCAAACGAGAGCAAGCAAACTACTCGAACTTACTCTGCGTATGTCTATGGGTCTCTCATAATTTTGTTGAAACTAGAGATTGCAAATACGGCGTTCTTCCAATACAAAATCCGGATCAAATATGATTTGTTTGTATTGTAATAGATTTAATACGGATTTGCAATCCCTAGTTGAAACTGATGAACATAATATCGACCCACGAGGAAAATCTCGTAGTGCGTTCATCATTATAATGTACTTACCTATTGCTGATGACGTGCCTGCAAGAAAGAAGTTCCTTTTTTGGTAACGAAACTCCGAATCACGGAAAAAACTATTTATTTCTCAACCAACACTACCACGTTCGGAGCCAGAGGGATTACGGTCAAAGTGGACGTTGGGAAGTACCTTGCTATTCAGATCATGTTACAAATCGATTTCAAGCTACATAACGCCTCAATTCTGGACGGTGGTCACTCATCAGGGCAATACTGATAGAGGAAGACTTACTTTCGTGTTAATCAATCCCATCCACAAACATTGTTTGCTGATCGTTCAAAATGTTGGTCAAAGTAGAACTTTAAAATCTTTTATTAAAATATTATTGCTATTAGAATATAAAAATTAATCGTAAATTTGTCGTTAAATTTTATCTTGCTTTTGTTAATAAAGCTATGTTTTTCATTCCGTTGACAGTGTGACAAAAACATAAAATCTCACACACCAGCAAGTTAAAAAGCTCGTTCTAACTTGCAAGTATTGCATTCGAGAAAAATCTCACTAAGCGTTCGCTCAGTTTGATTAGAGAAAGCGGCCGAAAGTCACCGTAAAAAACTATATACAAAGGTATTAAGTATTATATTTTTATCGGATTTACAATGTGTAAAGACAACAACCAATATTTGTTCACACCTCGCCGGGTTTCGAACTCGTGACCTCGGCCGTAGAGGTCGTCTGCTGGAATACGTCTATCACAGGCAGTGCTGCCAGATGCGTGGATTTTACTTTATTGCATGGTTTTTGGGACATTTACACCATCATGTTTTTTACCGGTCATCAAAAATATATACTTGAGTGAGATACGATTTTTTTACCATGGTTCGCGTGGGAGAAATCACAAATTCAAAAATGTTCACACTCACACTGGCATTATTATCTTTGCCTATAAAAATATTAATAAAAATAAATGAATACATCATGTACCTTAAATTACTACACTAATTGCCGCAAAATAGAGAAAAATAAATTCTCGGAGTTGTGGGAGAATTTCTTTTCCGTCATCTCAAACTTATTTTGAATTTATTTATGTTTTTTAAGATATTTGTAGTTTTATTAGGATTTAAATGATAAAATGAATACGATAAAATGGAGTTCTACAAATTAAATTCGATAACAGTAAAAGAAAAGGTTTTTTTCTTATCATTCAAAGGAAAATGATAAACTTATTGTTTTTAACTGAAGCACTATACATTTTCAAAGGACGGATTGTTTCACAGAATTCTAACAATTCATCAAATTTAACGATAAAATTCAAAACCTGTGAAAGTTCTATTCAAGTACTCTTTTTATTTCATCATGGGCCGGTTGTTTTACAGTTCGTCGCCTTAGTTCTTAATTGTCCAAACGACCATTACAAAACTTTACAGAAGGAGAAGGTTTTCTTTCATTGTTTCAATGAAATATGACAGGTGTGATAAAGCTATTTCCGTAAAGGTAGAGAGAGGTCTCATTAGTTTAAATAAAAAAATAAAGTATAAAAAATTATAATGTAATAACTATAATTTTTTATACTTTATTTTTAATTTTAAAGCGGAGATTGAACAAAAACTAAAATGGTCGTTTGGACAATTAAGAACTAAGGCGACGAGTTCTTGGATATTAACAGGACTTGAATAGAACTTTCATATATCTTGAATATTAACTTTGAAATTTGATGAATTGTATAAATTCTATGAAACAACACATCTTTAGATATGTACCTTTTTTTCTTTCTTAAATAAAAGCTTACGAAAAACAAAGTTTTTTTTCCTTCAAAGTGTGATTTTATTTATTAAAAAACATATTTTTTTAATCACTGATGCGTGGGTTTTCTTTTTTGGGATATGGCATCACTGATCAAAGGTAGTACTTTTAGTAGGTACGAAGGGACTACAGTGACAAAGTATGACGGTCTAGAGATGCAAGTTGCGTGCAGTTGTCGTCGTTGGCATTTTTGTAATTTTACATTGCAAATTAATGTAAAATTATATTTAGTAACCAATTGTTGTAAGTCGTGAAAATCAAAAAAAACAAAAATGACTCCATAGTTTCACTGTTAAAAATCGCCTGCTAAAGTCTGTAGTAATCTCTATCTATTTTTATATACATGTATATATTTTTTTTAAATTTTAACCACCACGTTTAATATCCACATACTATAATACCCAAGCACAGGCTTCGCCTTTGTGGGAAATTTTTTTGTAACTCTCTTGTATTTTATATTACTATGTACCTAATTACCTATGTACCCGTATGTACATGTATCAAAAAAAACTTTGCCAATAAAAAAAAAAGTAAGCCATATAAAATATGTTTATGCATATATTAGGTGTACCTGTACCTACCTTCTCGCTTTTCTGGATTTGAAGATTTAAAAAAAAAAATTGATAATAATTTCAACACATACCTACTCAGTTAGTAGGTACATACGTTCCTACTGACAAAGGAAATTATATATTTTAATAGCGATTATAATAACCCACGAAGAATCACGGGATTTGTGAAACTAAAAAAAAAATCACGAAAATATTCTAATTTAGGGGTAGGTAGCTGCTACTTCATCGCTTGTCTTCACGTTCCAATTTTGAGACGACAATGAAAATAATTTTCTGTAAAAAATTATACTAATAATAGACAGGTATGTACTTTATCGATTGTAATTATGCACAGCGTAAATGAGTACCTATTTTTGATGTTGTGTAATTTCTTCCACTTTCTTATCATAATGTTATGTAGAAAAGTACGTATTCGACAAGTTTGGAGTTTGATTCCCGCCGAAACGATTGGGTTGCCGATTTTTACAAAAACTTCGAATATGATGTCTCTATTATAAAAACTGAGGTAGTTTAAAAACCTGTCTTTTGGGTTCTCAGGAGAAGACTTCGAGCAGGTGCAGCGCAGTCGATAAACAAAAGATGGAAGGTTTAGACTAGATAATGCATATAATTAAATGATACCCCTGTGGTTAATTTCACCAGCCTATAAGCCTATTACGGCAAGCTTATCAAGTAGGTAGGTATCTAGACCTACCTACGCGTTTAAAAAATATCTAAAGCTAGACAAAAGCTGCTGAATTAACCTTACTACCGTATGGCATAACTAATTAACAATAACGCCGCTTCTCCTCAGGAGTAGGCTGGGAGGATAACTCGCCTCACAACCCTGCCCAAATAGTCGTGTTCAGACACCGAGCTCCTAGCGTTCGAGGCAGTTCCCACCAACAAATATTTTCTAGCAGTCAAAAGGTCAAACAAATTCAATTAAGCCTGTGTCAGACCACGCGAAACGCAACGAGCTTTTTTTGGGCGTGGCTTATATTATGTTGTAAAAGCTGGTTCACATTACGCTATCAAATATAAAAGATCATAGCACGCCAAATAACGCTCTCCATACAATCCCTTCAGACCACATCCGTTCACACCTAAGCGTTTTTAAGCGCAGATCAATCATAGACAATACACATCTCAGACGTAACCGCTCCAGACGCGATATCCCAGAAAATAACTCTCCCCTTCTCCGACTAAAACAGGAGAGGGGGTCATTGTAATTACGGAGCTGCCCAGACCCGTGGATGACAGATGTCAAGTTGACAGATTTCAGTACAAAAAATATGCGTTCCGTTGCCGCTCCCTAATTCGACTGACCCCCTCTCCTACCACAGGAATAAATATTTGATAGCCTCGTGTGAAAGGACAAAAGATAAACGCTCGCGAATCAACAGATATCTGCTCGCAGATTTATAGCGTAATGGAGCACACGGAGCTATAAATCTGCGAGCAGATATCTGTTGAATCGCGAGCGCTTATCTTTTGTGCTTTCACACGAGGCTATCAAATATTTCTTCCTGTGGTAGGAGAGGGGGTCAATTGAATTAGGGAGCGGCAACGGAATGCACATTTTTTGTACTGAAATCTGTCAACTTGACACCTGTCATCCACGGGTCTAGGCAGCTCCGTAATTACAATAACCCCCTCTCCTTTTAGGCGGAGAGGGGGATACTTATCTTCTGGGCATATCGCCTCTGGAACGGTTACGTCTAAGATGTGTATTGTCTATGATTGATCTGCGCTTAAAAACGCTTAGGTGTGAACGGTCTGAAAGAATTGTATGGAGAGCGTTATTTGGCGTGCTATGATCTTTTATATTTTATAGCTATGTGTGAACCAGCTTTTAGTGTCACACGAAGCTATAATCTTCCTCCCCCCCTTAGCTTGTGCTAGAGGGGGAGTAGGAGAGCACGGAATATCATTTCTTTGTACGGAATCTGCCACCTTGACAGATGACAGCCTCATGACCATGACCGCATGGCAGCTACCTAATTGATCATTATTTTCAAATATCGCCTAGCTAGCAGATAACGGCACATCTTCTAGACTACACCCACACTTATAACATATATTATAATATCACCTGTCATGTGTGACATGTCTGCACGGGAATGTATGCCGAGCGACTCGGTGATACAGGCCGCGCCCAAAAAACCCTACGAGCTTTTAGCGTAGCGTGGCAGTACCACAATTGTGACCGTAATAATATTTCAGGCCTACATGAATGTTTAACTGTTGCTTGATACTTGCTCGCACTCGTCTAGGTCGTGCGTCGCACGATTCACGGTGTCAGATGGAGCTATTCACATTCATAACTTAATGTATTATTAGTCGAAGTTATCTGTTGTAGGTCGGTAACATTTTGATTATAATTGTTATATAACGGTTGGTTTCTTATTGACCTAGGTACTCCAAATTGCAAGCTTTTATTTTTAGAAATAAAAAACCTTTACCGGTTTGAAATATTAACACACGGCATAATCATTCTTTTTTTATAAAAAAAAACATTACCTACCTAGGTACTTCCAGCTCATTCTTTTTTTTATATTAAATTGTTAGTTTTCCAGTAGGATTCTCGTGGGCCGTGGAAAATCTTTGGCTATCAAGTTTAGTCCAAGATCAACCGACACTACATTGTTCATTTATAAGAGCAGCGTTTGATAAAGTGAAAAAACTGATTCTTGGTTTTAGGCAATTCACCCTGAAAAGAGTGCTTTGTGAAACTGATTCTTATTGACTGATTATTCATGGTAATAGTGACCAGTGCGATATGGTTTTTACAATAATAGTACCTACCTACCTAGGTACCCAACGACATATAAGGGCTACATCAAGTATGCAGGAACTTAATATTATTGGGTTTGTTACGTAGGTACCTACCCAACTAAATTTTAAAAAGGCATGTTTCAGAACATAAAATATGCTAGGTACCTAGGTAGGTACTTGTACTTATCTGTCCAGAAAATTGATAAAGGGCAAGTGCAGTTTTTCAAGATCGAATAACCTAGAGCAGTTTTTCAAGAAATTACCAATAGAATGACAAACCTTGTATTTTGTTGTCTTGTCAAATACTACCTAAAGATGTTTTTTTAAATGTCGCGCGTCGATTGCGAAAATGCATAGAGCAAACGCAACGCATTCACTAAACGTATGTAGGTAGGTACTCATACTACGTATATCGACCGAGCACCGAACCTCGAAGCGAGGCGGAGAACAAAGAACGTTCGGTTTGGGAACGGGAAGTCATATGATTTCAACTAGAATCCAATAAGAGAAAATGCTCTTCCCGCCAAATTTTCGTGGCGGTGAAAATAATGTCCAATCTATAAAGTTATGTAATATATGTTAATATTTAAATGAGGTACATGATTGATTACCTACTTCTGATACCGGTATTAGTGGCTCATCTAAATTTTTTTGGAAATTATGTACCTAGGTAGGTGTAGGTACCTATCGTTTTATTTAAATTGCACCTAAATAGGTACCTACCTAGGTAGGTATTATAATATTATAAACGTACACCTTTTGCCTAAACTTAGGTACCTAGGTTATATTAAATGCAATTTATTGAAATGCGGCGCATGAATTATTTTTCAAGAAACTCCAATAAATAGTGTTACGGAGATCCATATTTGGTTGTAAAACACATTCAATGATAACAACTTATATTATAACGTGTGAAGGTCTTCAAAAATCATTAATAGACGCTTAAAAATCCATTCGTCTTCCTTAAAATACGCGGGTCGTCCACTAAATCAAATTCAAAACACCTATAGATAGATATTATCTGAAGACGGATCGTGCTATTTGTAAACAAGGCGCAATGACGTTACGACATACTACGTAGTGCAGGAAAATGCAGTTTCACAAAATATTATCAGAAATCAAAATAAGTTAATGTCATTTCACCAAAAATTAACTTTATAATCCAACAGATATTTAAGATCTGTCCGAAGAGGACGAATTAAACGTCTAATTGGATAATAAAAACGTAATTCTTATATAAAAGTGACGTTTCCTCATAGGTATAATCTCACCGCGCATATAGAAATGTCACTTCGGCAGCCATTTGCCTAATAATGATAAAGACGAAACACAAAAATTAGGCGAAAAAAGGTTTTCTCGATTTGTACCGAGGTGTTGACGGCTTTCTGGTTTCAAAAAGGTGACGAAAAAGTGATAGAAAAAATCTGACATTATTGTGATGATACTAAATAAAGGAGTCTTACCTGGGCTTCCTATATTATATTCCCAGCTTTGATATAATTTCTATACAGCCCCACGCCACTTGCGAAGTGATACGGAGAATGATTTGCCTCAGAAAAGCGCGCGTTATCATTGGTGGAATTTATAAATACCGCCTTCTGTCTACCAATAAGCATTAAGCATTTCTAGCTTTCTTTGTTTTGTTTGTCACAAATGGAACGTTTGTCAACATTGGCGTTTCTTTCTTGATTTTATATTAGAAATATGGTAATATATTTTCTAAATACCTCTATTTTGTTTAGATTTTACGGTTCCTGGTCCCTAAACCTATAATTTAGCGCAATCAATTTAATTTTACTTCAAATTTGAATCGAAAATATCTAGGACTGGGCGTGGCTTCGGTCGCCTGTTGAAAATCAACCAATTAAAAGCGAGTTAACTTTTTATCTGGGACAGTTCGTTCGCTTTCGCTATTGTGTTGTCCAATGTTGTCCGCGTTATGTCAAACTTGCGATGTTATTTACGCTATTTTTGGTATGTAATTATTAAACGAGTCGAGTCTGAGTTTCGTTTGTCAACAATTCATGAAAGACAAAGTGCGTAAGTGATTATTTGAAAACTATTTTGAAGTTGCGAATATTGACTACTTTAGTTTCATGCTGTGCTGACTTCGTGGTGACTGAATTCGAAACTCTAAAATTTGGGCCAGCTTAAGGCCAAACACAGCCGTTTAATGATTCAACGCGAGCATCAAATGAACAACGGGTTTAGTACTGGCGAGGAAGACTCCAGAGGACCTTCGGATCAAATATGCTGCTTGGTGGACGATGGAGAAAGGTGCCGACGTTCTGCAGGGAATGCTTCCTATAGTAAGAGAATACAGAAAACTGTTACCCAAAGGAGGTTGAAACTCAGCATTGACACTGTGGTAAGTCATATTATTCGTAAATATACTCAAAGCATTTCCAAAATAACCTATAACATATTATATTACTGCTCGTGTTGTGGCTCAAATATCACCTAGACGCAATACATACGTCAAACTTCTGAACATCTTTTTGAAATCCGCCACAATTCAATTCATAAGTATCATTCAAGTAGCAAAGTCTTTGAAAAACACATTTTAGGTTATGATATCTTTGTGCAAATAATCCTCAAAATCAAATGTCAAAACATGTGGCCATTAGCCTTTATTCCTTTTGGAAATGTTAATCTATTTTTATGTGTGAATACCTTTATGTTTGCATTTTAGTTGTGTCTACCTTGATAGCGGGGATATAACATGCAACAACAATTTCCAAGCTATCCCAAATATTGCGCATTACCATGAAGCATACATTTACATGATTCCATTTGAGATATCTGGATACGTCACACCCAGAGTGATCTCTCACTCTTTCTGTTACCACCACCTTGTGCTCTCACAATCTTGTGCTCCTCTCTTTTTGTGCATTTTATGACTAAGTGCCAAGTGGAAGAGGTCATAATGGAGCTATCAACATTACGCCTTTACAACCCCAGTTCCAAGTTAGCTATAAACATCCAAGTTCTGTACTACACAAAAAAACAGTTAGGATGGGCGTACGCTGAGACATCGGTAGCGCAGCATGTTCAGCGCAGTTGTGGAATGTATGAGAAACATATGAGAAACATGCACGTCTCAGCGTATGTCGCTCCATACACTTCCATACAACACAAAAACCAAAACTATCTTGCGCTGAACATGCTGCGCGACCGATGTCTCAGCGTACGCCCATCCTTATGTACAGCGCTTGACACGTTTAAATTTGCAGTCAGTAACATCGCTATCTTGGTTGTTGGGAATACCAATGCAAAATAAATCCCTGTTTGTAGTCAAAACTAAAGAAACCCAATTAAAATACTAAGAGATCTGAATAAAAAAATTCATGGCATCTTTCTTGTAGCCACCAGCAAAGATATCATTGTCAGCCTGCACCGTGTTTTCAAATTAAAATAACGATTCATTGTTGTTGTGCTTGCACAAAAATGCTTATCTGTATACTGATTGTTGCTTACATATAAGAAGAACTTAATTTGCCACATTATACGATAAAACCAAAGCCATTATAGATTTTGCACTTTTAAGCAGGTTTTATAGGTCTGCCTTTATTTTTTTCTGGGCTTGTCAGAGTTAAGACTTGTAAAAAAAAATGCTCGATTATTTCAAAGGCCGATATGGTTTTATTCAAAGCATTTAATTAAAGCTTCTATAATATTTCTAAGCGATCAAATTTTCAAACCCAAAGCATGTGATTTTGCATTACTTCTTTCAATATAATCTGTACCACCGAGCGGCATATTTTTACACAATGTTTAGTGAAACTTCATGAATCACATACCCTGTAGAACAATCCTGTAGAACAGGTGAGGAAAGAAGAAAGTAGACTGAATACTGTAGAAATGAGATCCCTGAAGCAATATGAAGAAATTTGTATGTAAAACTTTGCACAACTGCGAAAAATTTGAAAATCCAGAAAGAATGTTAGGTAAGCATAATGGCACCAGCCCACTGTGAAAATTTTTTGTCATTTTTTAAAAAATTTTGTTTTCAGAAAGATGCTCTCACTAAATGTTAAGATTGCTCTCACTAAATGTTTTAAAGGAAATCATAAAAATTAATGGAGATACAGCACTTTACGTGAAACTGTTTGAAACAGTTTGTATGTTGAATTATCCTTCAGCAAAACTTTGAACGCGTTTTATTTGAAACTGCTTTTTTCAGCCTGGTTGACAACATATAAAAAAAAAAACTATACATCCGGTTTGCATGCACCAAGTCTTAAACTGTCTTAAACTGAGGCTTCACACAGGGATTTTTTTATAAAAGGCCCCCCTCTATTAATTTTTTTATGGATGATGAAAATTTTCCATAAAAACCGGAATTAAAATTCGCTGGTCTGTCTTTTTTTTTTTAGAAATCAAAATTCCCCTATGTGGTGCTGTAAATCCATATGTTAAGTTTCTAAATACATTTTTATTTTATTTTTCTGATGAACCGTGTGGCTTAATCGCTGTCAACCACTGAGCAGCAATTTTGTCGAAGTGTCCTGTTAGAAGCGGCGTGCACTGCAAACCATACTTTTGATTCGTGTTCAAAAATTTGTATACAGTCTTCTGTATGTATATATTGACAATGAGTTTTAATTAAAAAAATTCCATTCATCGTTTGCTTGAAAATAATTACGAAAAATTCACCCTTTTATCGCTCACGCACCGTGGGCTGCCCCCTAGGAAAGAGACCTGTAGGTGGTTTGAGCAGTAGAGCGAATGAATGAAGAAAGGAGTGTAAGGAGAAATATATGAAGTGTAAGTTGATGGTAAGAAGAAGTCGGTGACATGGCACGATCAATTAAATCAAATACTTGGGTCGGGTTATATCAAGAGTATTAATAACAACAGAAGAGAATATATAAGTTTGAATGAAGCAAGGAATGTGTGCCGAGACAATTGTGTGACGGTCTGTCCTTACAAAAGGCGAGATGGTTAGTCAGTTAGATTAACAAGTAATAATTTGATGAATGTGTTTGCAGGCCAGACACATATACATCTGCGACCACCACAAAGCGATGATCCAATGCGCCAGGACCAAGCAACGGCGGAGAAAGGAATCCGAAGACGACAGTAACGAGACGGACACGGAGGTGCCCGAGGTGGACCTCTACCAGCTGCAGGTCAACACGTTGCGAAGGTACAAACGCCACTTCAAGGTCTCCACGAGACCCGGCTTGAACAAGGCCCAGCTTGCTGATGTAAGTACAAATGAATTTTACTTGACTGAAAGATTTAGTTTTTATAAACACTCCTTTTTCTTATTGAACAACTAGCTGAAGTCTCGGTGTTGCATGGGATTTACACAGAGTTTTTTTGTTAAACATCTAGCTGTGAAGTCTCGGTGTTGCATGGGATTTACACAGAGTTTTTTTGTTAAACATCTAGCTGAAGTCTCGGTGTTCCAAGGGAATTACCCAGAGTTTTTTTGTTAAAAAACTAGCTGAAGTCTAGGTGTTGCATGGGTTTTACACAGAGTTTTTGTAGACGGTAATTTTCCTCTTATTTTGGAATGTCAAGTATGCAAAAATTCATCAAGAAGCATCAAAAGTATGCTTTGAGGGGTAAGAAAAGGGGATGGTTTTCGAAATCTCAAGTAGATGTTGACCTTTTTCCTGTTTTGAAGGTCAAGTATTCAAAATTTCATCAATCTTGGAAACTGTAATTTGTTTGAAAAAAAAAACCTACACTGGGACACTCTTCTTTATATATTATATGCAAGGAACAGCACGTACCCGAAGGATTTTAATCAGTGATTCCTGAGCATATTGTGATATCCGCTCTCTAGAAGAGCGATCTGCTAGAACGAGACGGAGTGCACATCACATGCCCCATGCTGGCTTAACCCAACTACTCGGTTGCGGCGTGTGATGTAGAAATATTTTTTATTGAATTTAAATTTTTGTTTAATTGAAAAAAAATCATCCAACAGCAAAATGACATCTACATTTTTCACTCCAAATATGCTTGGGAATCGCTGGTTAAGTAGGGGGCAGCAAGAAATTTCAATTATTAAAAGAACACTTAGACAATACCATACTTGATAAAGTGATATCTGATGCTAGCATCTGTGTACAGTTGAAATTTAAGAACCGAGTACATCTCTGACGCCGCTTCTTATGCAAAACCATTTTCATATGTGAAGTTTGTTACGAAGCTACTGGCGTATCATCCGCCGCCCACGGCTCGTATAAAAAGTAGCATTTAAAAACCCGCTTTGCAGGTTTTTAACTGCTAATTTTTATTATTGTCTATAACCAACCTCGTAGACGTAATTTCCAAAGACAAAATGAATATATAAGGTCTTCACTGCAATGCTTCGCACCATGCACAGGCATGATTCTTCAACATCAACTGCTATTGCGGGGCTCCGATCCCTCCGTAGCTCACAATGGATATAACATTGCCAATTTGAAGATTGCGAATTGGAAATAGTTAACCTAGAAATTCAGAAAGACCGAAAAGTTTGAGACATATGTAGTAAAAGCTAAGATTGATGGATAATGAAGCAAATTTCATGACACCAGAGTCTACTATTTGCAAGTTTTGAGTGAGAGTCTTTATGTAATATTTGTTACAATCAGATAGATGTAAAGGAATGTTGCATCTCAGTTGGTTTCAGAAACCACTATTTATATTTGTCATGTTTTTTTAACAAAAACCACAAACCTTGATTGGACATTAATAATGACTAAACTAGCAGTTAAAAACCCGCTCCGCAGGTTTTTGCTGCTAGACCCTGCGGGCGGCTTTTGGTTCGGCTTCGCCCAGTTTAAGTGTTGGTGACCATTGACAGCTAGTCACCGGAACAAAGTAACCGCGACAGGCAATGACATATAATATATACGCGTGGTAAAAATCACAACTGCCAGTTACGATAATAATCTTACCATCCATCCCTCCATACCCAGAGAGATCCACGAAAGTATGAATCCAATAGTACCTACCGGCCTGCCAGCCGACTCTCCTCCGCTAGCTGTTAACGTAAGTGGGGACATATCATTGAATGTCGATTTGTGACAAACTGAGTTTGCGTACTCAAAGCTGAGTTTTTAAATTTCAACCGTACAGTCGCTAGGTTACTAATACTATCAGATGCACATCTAGATGGTACCTAATTAATTGACACAATACACTGAATTTCTTCTTAAGGTGGGTCTCTTCCGACTGTTAACTTAAACATATGCTTTAACATTACTATAAACAATTTTTGTTTTCCATCTCCTACGTTTGTTGAAACATGGTTGAAAGATTGGGGCGAAGTTCGCGCGGTCACATACAATATGGCTAGTGGTCTGTGGTAAGGACGGGTCCATGCGTATGCCCTGAACACTTGACATTCGACGTTTACATAAATGTTAAAATGCGTTCTTATCACATTACTACATCAGGGAGAAAATACAGATATCATCATCAATCATCATCATCATCATCAATATATTAATACGTGAAGCCAAAACTTTGTACCCCTTTTTACGAAAATTGCGCGGACGGAGGAGTATGAAATTTCGCACACTTATAGTTTATATAGAGGAGGAGTGCAGAATGCTAATATTTTTTTAAAATTATGCATAAAAATACATTAAATCAATAATAAAAACATTACACACACTACCATGTATTTGACACACACACACACGCGTCTTTACTCTATTGTTTATTGTTAAAGTCTATGGTCAAATTGAGCATAGATTAATATTGTTTGTCTTTAATATGATTTGTCTATGGTCTTACTGAATGTCAAACATAAAAAAAACATTACAATTATGGTCGAATTTCGACCATTGGGCGACCACTAGTTTTAATAAATATTCATTTATCAGAAAAGATTTCCGACTAATGTTGATTATTGCACAACCCAAAGTTTCAAAGTTTATTTAAGAATTTCGAGTGCGTAATCAATTACGTAGACAACATGCAGAGACCTTACTACCTACCTCGAATTTTTATTAGGTATTTATTTATCAGAAATTAAGAATATAATACCGATTTGAATTGGTCAATTTCTTCAGTCTCAGAAATCGATTTATAAATTAATATACTTTATTTACAAGTGATTTCACAAAAGAAATAATCATCATCTATTACGACAGTATTTATTTACAATTTAAAGTCAAAATTATTAGGCTCGCGGAGTTGACATAACCCCAAATCTCATTCGATTTATTATCCGTTACCAACCACTCGGGGCAGCAGCTGTAAAAAAATGAACTAATCCCCCCCTGCCGGCCCCGCCTGCCTTTCCGCATCACCTGGGATGGGAATGTTTTCCATCGCACATGGAAAGCTTGAAACACAACAAGAATTGACAATGTAAATGGTGATGTTTAAGGGAATGTTAAAGTAAAAGTTGATGGCGGAGGTCGCAAGAGATGGACCTTTACATGAACATTATGTTAAAACTAATAACTTTACTGATAATGTGTCATTACTTTTTCAGACAATACAGAAGCACTTCAAGTCAATTCCAGTCAACGAGAAGGAAATTGTTACATATTTTATCTACATGGTCAAAACAAATGGAAACAAGCTGGACCAGAAAAATGGATTAAGTTCTGACGCAATTTGATGAGTCCCCGATAAACTAAGAAATATTTATTATGTCTCATGATATTAGGCTATTCTATATTGTTATTTGTAAAAATTCCTCCTTTAATTATTATTGACTTAAATCAACACATTTTTTTCTCATTGTATTATAGCTCGGAAATCATTGTTTTGTATATTATGACAAATATGTATGTTAGTAAGATTCTAGTGACCAAAACAACATGATAATCTTATCATGGAGCAATAATTAGAAATGTAGTTGTAAAAACATTGCAGTTTCTGTATGTGAATTCTATCATTATATTATATTTCATACGACAGTTCAGCATCTGCGTTTTTTGTCAAATTCCCACAGGGCTAGTCCATTAACTACCAGACTGTATGATAATTTGTTACGTACTTACTGATTTCATGTGGACAGATGAACCATACAAGCTCCATTGATCTCGATCCAATTGAATCTTAAATTCAAAAACCTGTTTACCTAATATTAATAAATTGGAAAGCATACTGATGTGCCGCTCTCACATACGTACATAATGTGAAAATATAGATTGTAATACAGTTCTCTGTAAGTAATATCCACCACTCTATTTTTACAGGTTGAAATCACAAAATTAAGCTCACAAAATTCGCCCGTATTCGTATATTAAATTAAGCTTTGTACACCGACATGACAGGTTGGGTTATCTTACTCTTCCATATGCAATTACTGTACCGCCATCTACCTTGCTCTCGCTGACCAAGGTTAATTATTGTTGTGTTTTTATGACATGTCAGTTAGTCCTCTGAATATTCTGTTTCAAGTGTTTCTGTTTGTTTCATTCTGCCACGTTTTCTGCTTGAATCACTTTACAAAATGTCGCAAGAGTAATCGTGACATGTTAAGTTTAAACCATTAAATGCAAATTTTACAAAAGCTCAGTAGTGGCATTTGTTTTAACAGTTTCAATTTTTAGCAAATTTTGTAGGTGTGCTCTATAATCTGCCGCTTTCACTAATTGTACACTTGCCTGGTTTTTGGGGTGGTAGTATAGTGAAAGAGTACTGTAATATGTAAACAACTTATGTAATGGTAGTGGCAGGTTATTTGTAAAGCTCGAAGCTCTGGCGCCGGTGTGGTTGTTGATCATTTGTGTGATATGGCAGCTATGTGATATGATTTTAAAAATATTGTCTTAGGGATTTAAAGGCATTTAAGACAAAGTATGATAAATACGGTGGTTGAAAAGTGAGCTTAACTCAAGTTTTGAAAGAGTACCTACTATTATTGCTTTTATATTGCACTTCTGGCGGGTGAAAACAAGGAATCCTTTAGGGAAAATGGAATTTGTTTTAAACCGATATATCTTTAAAAATAATATTTACATTTGAATGAATTTTTTAAAGTAGTACTCGCTACACTCTAACTACAAAAGTTTTGTCCAAAATTATAGCCCACTTTGAAAAAAGACTCCATAAATAGAAGTTAAAGTCGGTGTTGGGCCATTTAGTGACGTTTTATGTGTAAAAAATGTAATCATTACAAAAAAGAACAATTTGTGCATCTCTAGTGCCAAAGTGTAAGTTAATATTTATCTATTTTTAAGGCGCAACCAATTTTTTTTCCAACCAGCTGTTCATCACTTGGAAATCTGTGTCCAGACATTCTCAAGGAACACAAAAACGCAATACAACATTGAAGCAACTTAATTACAATTATGGATTACAATTTTGTAGAAAACCTTGTCACTGCGGAAATAAACAAGGATTGACAGGGTTAATGGCTGATTCGAGCATTTCAGATTACCTGCCGTTGACTTGGGACAGACTACAGTATGTACATATTGACATGTTAACTCTTCCCATTGTCATTTTTACTTTTTATTCAAATCCGTAAATGTTTTGACAGTTAAAAAACTATCAAGGTTGTAGTCTTTTTGGTTAACATAAATGTCAGTGACTTGATCAGACTAGAGTATGTACGTACATACTGGCAATTGTTAACTCTTTCCATTGACATTTTTTTTACTTTTTATTCAAATGCATAATCTGTAAATGTTTTGACAGTTAATTAAAACTATCAAGGTTGAAGTCTATTTGGGTAACATAAGATGACCTACCATTGACCTATCATGACTTGATCAGGCTACAGTTTGTATGTACTACAGTATGCATGTACGTACTGGAACCACCGGAACTCTTTCCGTTGACATTTTCACTTTTTAACCGCCCTACACATACGAACGTACGTGATACGTCCGCAATATTGTCGCCCAAATGCAATAACCGTATCACGTTCGTTCAGGTAAAAAAAAATATTCCCAAAACCCACAAAACGTGCACGATACATTTGTATACATTAAGTTCGTTCCTGCACTATCGCGAAGCTAAGGGACTTGGGACGGGTATTTTCGTCTCTCCCGTACAAGTAACGCCGCAAGTCAGCGGTACTCTCTGCGTAAGTGGCGCGGTTTATAAAACCGTTAAAAAAACCCAATGTTTTTTTACCTACTTTTTGAAAAATAACCCAAAGGTAGAGCGGTTAAACAAATACATAATCTTTAATTAAATGAAGACATTATGAGCGAAACTCAATCGAAAATCTGGAAACAGAAAAATCAGAAAAAGATATTGGCACCTCTGGGACTCGAACCCAGGACCTCCCTACTTTCCGGGTTGGGGCTCTTATCCACTTTACTATTTTACTCATAAAGTTAAAATAATAAATACATAATCTGTAAGGCTACGTCTGTGTAGGCAGGCGGCTTGCTTAGAGCCTAGTGGCTTGCACTCTGGCTACTTGCTAGGATACACGGTGGCCGCACTGAAGGTGGTTTGTGTGGTGGGTCGCTAGGTGCCTTGGTCATTTGCTTGTCGGCACGTTGACGAGATGTCGCTTTCAAAAATGGCTCTAAAACTGCTACTTACAGAAAATTCATCTTTAAAATATACCATTTCACGGCCTTATCCATCATGTTGGGTTCATGACATAAATAAGTCATGGGGAGTTTAATGTTCCGTATAAACAATTGCGTAATTTTGACGAATATTTGCGTATGTGAAACATTTGATCTACTTCTCAGTAAAGTTAAAGGAAAATTAACTCTTTTGGATGCTCAACTTAGAAAAAGCATAAGCAAAGCTTATCATAAACAAATCACTTTTTAGTACTACCATAGTTTATCTGCTGTTCATTAGCTGAATTCCACAGGGGTTCTCTTTTAAAAACTGTTTTTTTTTATTTATTTTTTTTTTTTATTTCCAACAAAAAAATACTTAACAAATACAGATAGAATTGGCAATTTAAATAGGTATTGCCGCATGGCTGCTTGTCTGCAGGTTCTACCTCAATATACATCCATTACCATTTGAAATAAATAAAAAACATATTTATAAAATTTAAAATTGTAAAGAAGAAAGCAAATAGAGACAATCAAATCCTAATGAACAGGTTGGTGCAACCTACTTTACAGTTAAGGGTATATTACCGCAAACGCAGCAAAAACGCGGTTTTTGATGCAGTTTTTAGAAGATTTCTATACTGTTTATTAGAAAATAATATTATGTTTTGAACAAAAAAATTATTCTTCTAAATGGAGGAAAAATAAAATATGTTAAAATCTTTAAAACAAATGCATAAAAAAATATTTACACAACCTCTAAAAATAGCTTAAAGTTCAATTACATCATTTAATTCCAAATACAGGAGAATTATAAAAATATACATTATCATCACATCAATGTTTTCTAAATGTCTGTTGAATAAAATTATTTTAAAAAGCATTAAAACAATGCATAAATAAATTAAAACTGTTTTTCAATATAACGATTTTGTCACTCGCATCACGGTATTATAAAAACCGCGACATGAGTTTTTTCTCGTCAGTATACGAGATGATTTCAGAGTGAGAGGACGTCAAATGTTTTCAAAAATAAATACGTAAATGTGTTGGCACATCAGAAAAGAGGTCAAACTAAAGGAACGTCGTTATGTTATTGTGTATTGTTTCAGAACCAGGTTGACTTTTTTACTAATAGCGGCCGACCGGCCACGTCTACAACATTGGCTATAGAAACCAGCGGCGTATAATGTCTTAGGGTGCGCCTTCACCAGAATCATATTCCTAGTTTTGTTTATGTATTTATTTACGCATTACTGAGCTTTTAATTAAATTTCTAATTATACAGTTTTTTAATTGTAATAATGGTATATCTTATAAATTATGTTAAAATAAAATGAGTTACAAAGTTATAATAGAAGTAACAAAATTGTAAAATAGGTTGCAAACCAACAAAAAGAAATCGACACACTCCTAAAAATTAAATATAAGATTAACGAAAAAATTGTTGAAACTGAAAAAAATAAAAAAAAGCGCGTACGTGGAGTCCACGCGCGACAGAAGTGAAACTTCTTGTTTATTAGGTATGGATAGATATTATTAGTATTTTATTAATTGAACGAGATAATTATTGAGAAAAGTAGGGAAAAAGTTTCATAAAAACACGAAACGATCCTCACCATAAATCTCCCAGTATGAATCTAGCGAACCTTGCAGCAATTATTAAAACTATCTTGTTTGAATAACAAACAAATTATGCTATTTCATATTGAAACATGTTAGTTCACATTGCTGCCGCAGGTTTTTAATGTAAACTATGGAATATATTTTCGATATTTGTTTTTGGGGTTTTAAGCCGTGTTTTGCATTTGAAAGGACATTTATTTTATTTATTTATTTAACGCCCAGATTACTTTTACTTTGTGGTGTAATTTTAATTTGACAGATACTTTGAAACATAGAAAATAATAAAAATAAAATTACAAGATAAAATAGATAAAAGTCATACAAACACAGAAACAAAAACAGAAGAATACAGCTATTTGTGAAGTCGTTGTACCGGAGAGTGGGCAATGTAGTTACGCTTATGAGTGCTGCTGTAGAATATTGTATTTTTTCGTGTTGTTACTGTGGGTGTTCGTAAGTTAAAGAGTTGCAGGAGTTCAAAACAGTCAAAATTAGAGTTAAATATTTTGAATAAAAATGTTAAGTCTTTAATTTAACGTCTCAAGTATAATAATGTCATGATGATGAGAAGGTAGAGCTGCTCGTAGGCCATCGAGATTTGATTGTAGTCCGCGGATGTTTTGGTAGTAGATTTTTAAAGTTTCGGTTCGATTTTTAGGTGGAATTGCTTGGATATTTTTGTAACTTCCTAGTTTTTTGGCAGATTCGGTCCAATTCGAGGGGTGGAGCTGAAAGCTGAATTTTTGCAGGTGGATAGTACTTCTTACAAGGAGTATTTTCCAAAAACTCCCCTCCCCCGCTTGCTTCCCCCCCTCTGTCCCCTGCCAAACTTTGCAATTTTAGAGTTCTACAAAATCCATTATATCTCTTAAACTTTAATATACATCTGAAAAAAATTACACTGTTACACTTCTTAGAAAGCTGTCTAAAAATAAGTTTTTGAATTTTTTTTGTTATCTACTACGGTTTGGCAAATAATAATGACATTGTCGCAAAAAAAAAATTCTTTTCGTAAAATTTTGATTTAAAGATGATTTTTTTTTATATGAGGGACCAAGCAAAAATGTTTCAAATAATCTATTTGCCAAATTTAATAAGCTTTAAAACGATATATAACTGCTTACTTTTATCCTTAATACTGGTCAAAATCCGACTCAATAGCAGGGCGGCAAGGCGTGCTTGGCGGTCGGGCCTAGCACACTGTGCTTGCAGATGACCGATTTGAGCTTAGGTAGGTATTTATAGTTTTAAATTGAAACACTGAGTACTTTTTAATTGATTAACGATATAAAAAAACGCTTCAACACTTTAACGCTGTTCACAATGTTTCTTTTATTTCACGAGGAAAAAGTGTATCATGAGAGTCATTTCAAATTATTTTGACGATTGCAGCACCTGTAAGAACATAGGCTCTTACAGCTCTTGCATAAGCGAGTCCTTTTAGCACGTGTATCACTGTGGGACCTCCGTACACAGTTTTCCATAAATCTTCTAACCCACTTTCTTCCGTGATCCAAAACATCCCAAATATGACATTTACAAATGAAACTTGAAAAGTTATTTTGAGAAGAATTTGCTCTAATATCCTTGTATGCACGCAGTTTCGTAGCCCGGGAATGTCTGTCTTTTTTTTTTTTTTTTTTAACTTTTTGTAAATAATAATAAATATTGAAAATGACCGATATTTTATTTATCATGCCAATATATTCAGACATAATAATGATCATATATTATAAAAATGATGCGTAATTGAATACCGTATTGTTTTGACATCTGTCAATGAAGAATATGTCGGTTACGAGTCATAAGCTACTGCCTACCGTCTTGCAGTGCAGTTGATTGTGTCGAATAATTTATCAAATATTTCATCGAAATCTGATAGCAATCATAAAATCATGAACTTTACCACAAAATTAACATAAAACATGCACATACAACTTAATAAACATAATTTGAAAGATGCCCATTATTAAGCGATTCATGTTCAAACCTTACTCAAGGGTACCATCTAGTCTAATGGATTTGTTCGCTGCTTTGTTTCGTAGTATGTTCTCCAAGCGTGTAGCGTGTTCCCCGTTTGATTTTACTTCATTCCTCCCCGCCTCGAAATATTATTTCGGTTTTCGTAAATTCCGCCTTAATGAAAATAAATAAAGTAAAAAAAAAAAAACAATATTTTATGTTTACAAAGGCATACAACATTTAACAGATTTTGTATCTATCATTCAAGAAAAAGGTAATATATTCTTAATAATTAGAAACCATGACATCATCAATCTTTCTTTTTCATCTTTGAACATTTTTTTACAGATATACTGATTTTTCACTCATAATCCACATCTTCACAATTTTTAAATTTATACTCTCATTTTCCTCAATAACAAATCTATTTTTGATTTTATTAAAAATCACCGGTACACAGTACTCCAGTGTTCGGCTTCCATACTTATTTGATTCAATTAATATTTCATCTATTTTTTCCCTGTAAAATGCCTCGCGCCTAGTGATAAAAAACCAACATGTTTGTTTACTTCGATTGTCGCCTAGCGGGTCACCTAGCGACTAGCTAGGCGCCGAGCGCGCAGTGCGGCCGTTCGCGAACATTCTAAAACGTTTGTTTTACTAAGCTACTCGCTAGGTGACTCGCTAGGCTCTAGGCGCTAAGCAAGCCGCCTGCCTATGCGGACGTAGCCTAAATGTTTCGACTGATAATCAAAACTATCAATGTTGCAGTGTATTCGGGTAACATAAAATGACCTGCCATTGACTTGATCAAGCTACATACTGACATGATAATTCTTTCCATCGATTTATAAAAACAGTTTATTTATAAACAAGTTCTGCTAGGTAATTATTTTTACACGTGACAGCTGTTTCGCCTTCTGAAGGCATTATCAAACTGTGGTCTTGCCACATACAGACGAGGTATTTATGTTATTTCTAGATAGGATTTTGATGACTAATTTTAATTATGAGTAAACTGACTAAAATTATTAATGATTATTACCCTTTTAAAAGATACCCAATTACTTATATTGTTTAAATTCGACTGAAGGTCGTTAAGTGCACTAATCGTTATTTCTAATATGAATCATTTCCAAATGATGACTCATGGTTTTATTTTCTGTATAATTAAGTTTAAGGTCGTTAATACTCTAAACTTATTCCTAATGTGAATTATTCCCAAATGATGACTCGTGGTTTTATTTTCTAGTACAATTATTATTATTATTGTTTTAAAATTGGTTTGAACATATCTAACAACGGTGAGTGAATTATATTGGTCTGTTCATTTATTAAAATAGCTTTAGGATTATTAAAGTGCTTGTTAATTTCTAGTTGTTCTAAAAGATTTAGTTTGTGTCCTTTATTTTGTATATGTAAGGGAGTTGGCTTATTATCGCCGCTAAGTGAGTGATTATCACTTAGCGGCGATAATAAGCCAACTCCCTTACATATACAAAATAAAGGACACAAACTAAATCTTTTAGAACAACTAGAAATTAACAAGCACTTTAATAATCCTAAAGCTATTTTAATAAATGAACAGACCAATATAATTCACTCACCGTTGTTAGATATGTTCAAACCAATTTTAAAACAATAATAATAATAATTGTACTAGAAAATAAAACCACGAGTCATCATTTGGGAATAATTCACATTAGGAATAAGTTTAGAGTATTAACGACCTTAAACTTAATTATACAGAAAATAAAACCATGAGTCATCATTTGGAAATGATTCATATTAGAAATAACGATTAGTGCACTTAACGACCTTCAGTCGAATTTAAACAATATAAGTAATTGGGTATCTTTTAAAAGGGTAATAATCATTAATAATTTTAGTCAGTTTACTCATAATTAAAATTAGTCATCAAAATCCTATCTAGAAATAACATAAATACCTCGTCTGTATGTGGCAAGACCACAGTTTGATAATGCCTTCAGAAGGCGAAACAGCTGTCACGTGTAAAAATAATTACCTAGCAGAACTTGTTTATAAATAAACTGTTTTTATAAATTGAATAATAATATTATTAAATATATAAAAGAAATAAAAAAATTAAAATGGAGTTCTACAAATTAAACTTGATAACAATAAATACTTTCCATCGACATTTAAATTTTTAACACAAATACCATAATCTGTAAAAGTTTTGACATCAAGGTTGTAGTTCATTTGGTAACAAAATGATATTAATCCATATTTGTAAAAAGCATTAACTTTGTGGCTCGCCATAATTTACAATAAAAACACATAAATTTTTGTAAACAAACACATAAACAACAAATTTATGTGTTTTTATTGTGATATTAATCCGTTTGTAACTATTAAATTTCTTTGGACAATTGGCTTTCTTTACTTTTATTGTATTATCTTGCTTTTTACATTAACTCCACACAGGAGGCCCTGAGGAAAAAATAGTTTCCCTCAGGGCCTATGTCATCTTTGAGGATGCTGTGTGGAGGGTGTTTTTGAGGAGAGGAAGGAGTGAACATGGGTCTTGAAGAGACCCATATTGTAGGAGGGAGGAAACACAGAGGCCGGCAAATCGTTCCACAGCCGAGCTGTTGAACTCAAGAACGAGTCGTAGAAACGACCCGTTCTCATGTGACTAATGTCAACCGTGAACAAATGTTGAGCGCGCGTTTGGCGTGTTTCCCGACTATGCACCGGTGCTGAGGGGATCAATGACGCTAGTTCCTCGGAGCATCTTCCATTGTAATACCGGTAGAACAAGGACAGCATTCCCACCTGGCGCCTGTGCTCTAAAGATTGCAATCCGTTTGTTAAATTAGGAGAATCTATCAAACGGACCGCCCTTATTGCTGCTTACAAAGTGCTAATTAATTGTAAATCTTATCTCGATCTACACTGTTTCCACAACTCTGAAAATTGTATTTTTTCCCTGCATATTGTTGATTTAATCATCATTAACTTGTACAAAGTCAAAGCATTACTTTTTTTTACCTCAACCAGCGTTCCGTGTTTGTTTAAAATAATTGTAAATATTATATTAACTGATCAAGGCTAAGTAAATCTCATAGAATAAATATAAATTTAATCACTGAAGAAGATAATAATACATAATTCTAAATGAAACATGAAACAGAAAAACACAGAAAATAAAAAGGTAACAGTTGCAACTGAGAATCAAACCCAGGATCCCTGTCTTGCCGGGTCCATGCATTAATCCACTCTGCCATTGGGACCTACTTATTTTTGTCGATCCCATATTTCAAATTCGTAATATAACTTTGTTATCAAATGAGCTTTTACCCTTCAGCCACGTTGAAGAAAAAAATTGTTCCTGAAAAGGGAAGTAAAATCAGTGAATGTCAGAGGGCTTAATTTAATAGCTAAGCTATCTTTGAATGAACTACATAACTAATTAATGTGTAAAAGGGCCTTCATATTATTTGTAAAATCAAAGTGATGAAAATACAGTATTGATGGCAGCTTACACTGAAATAACATGAATTATGTCTTATCTGCTCTGAAACAACTGTACAAAGTCTATATTATTATAAATGCAATTTGTTCTGCAAAAACAATGATTTTAAAATCAACTGACTTAACAAGTAGATTGTAGTATGCACCAAACTCAAATGCCGACCTGAACTTGATACTTGCACAGGTACAGTCACTTTACTGACTTTGATAACTGAGCGAAAGATGCGCACAACATACGTTCGACAGAGAAAGACGGGGACGGGGAGGCTTGCTGCTTTTCGGACATTAAACTCGCCTATTGCGATGATTTCTGTATCAATGTCAGTGGCAATAACAACTTGCTTTATTGCTTGCGCAACAGTTCATTTTATACGTGTACGTAATATTCTCTTTGCATACATTTCCAACGCAAAAATGTTATGAAATATGACGAACGTGAATGCGATGGGTTCTTATTTTCGATCTCGATAATGAAGCAAGACTATCTAATTTCTACAATGATTCAACATCAATTTTCATTTACTGTGAATAACCTCCATTTTGTATTGTTCAATAATATTTTTTAGCTGTCTGCTAATGCTTAATGAGCAATCAATGAACTTAAACCAGTTGTGTTTTCCTCCATTCACGCGACCCAACTGAGAGCTTGATATCAGCACAATAAATCTGTCACAATGTAATTAAAGTTTGATAATGTAAAAAATAAATTTTATAAAAAACATTTCAAATTTTCAATTCTCCCAGTGTAAATCGAAAAGTAGCAGTTTCATTGGTTTGCGAAACATTTGTGTATAAAGGTTATATAAAATTTTATAAAATGACGTTGACCATAAACACAATAACAGTTCTTGCATTTATGGAATTATATTAACCTAAGAGCCTAGAAATATTATAGCCGTAAGCGACGAATGCAGGACATAGTCTAGTATTCATACTTACCAAGTTAATCAATGTGTAGCATCCATTTTGATTCGACAGAGGCCATTTTTGTATTCTATATCAATCAAAGGTACTTTATACAAAAATAAATTTTATTAATTAAAAATATATGAAATACATTAGATTAAAAAATAAAATAACTATTTATAAAATTTATTTTTAGTTTTACATAGTAAAAGTATTACAAAATTTTATGTTTTTGTTTTATTTTTCTTTTTTGAAGATTTTTTCTTGGAAGGGGTGGTACTGTTTTTGATTTTCTCTGGTTCCAACATGACAACATCACCCTCTTCACTGTCACTGCTTACGTCTGAAAATAAAATTAGTTATTGTAAGAATGAATATAGATAAGCATTTTTTTTAATGTAAATACCATATACAAGAGTCCTAACTACCTGGAGCCACTGGGACTACGGCATCCTCAATTGGGGTATGTTGTAGGGCTGAAGGAAGTGAAGATGGAGACGGTTAGGAATAATACTGGGAATTTACAATTGTCTCACAGGCACAGAAAAAATTGAAAAGGAATGAAGTAAAACTTACGAATCTTTGCAACAATTCTGTCGTCGGCGGTAAGAACTTTCACTATTTGCACATCATCTTCTTGCTTGTCTTCTTGCTCTGGTGGCTTATCATCATTTTCTTCTTCAGCACTCTCATCATCACTGGCCATCTGGGTCCAGGACTTGGCGGGAGCAGTTCCATTCTTGGCTTTGGGAATCAGCGCTGCCATGTTCTTATCGGTTACTATGGCCATTGCTGGAAAATTAATAATTAGCTTAAGAGGGTAATAATGGTCAATTAAATTCGAAATCAACAAATTATGGAACATCCAAACGGCAGCTATTGTATGTGCATGACACACACTTTCAGCAATATTAACAGCATGATTTCTCTTGGGATTATATACGAGAGTGAACTCTTCTACATTGGAACTGATAGAAGTGTTAGGAAATTTTTCAAAAGAAACTTCAAATTCAGATCAGAGTTAGTGCTTATTTACACAGACTGGTTGTGTATTCAGTTGCCGCGCAGTTCCCGAGCATTTTCAACCTCCATTTTTAAACTAAACTTGAGGAGTAGCAAAACTGCCTGGTAGCCACTGACACGTGTAAGATCATGTCAAACTGCCTGGTTCTGTAACCGCGGTTCATCAGTGCGGTTCAACCGCCCTGTGTGAATAAGCACAAGTGCCCTAACGATAACAGGTACGACAATTATTTATATATTAATAATTCACAAGAAACAAAATTGAATTATCTAATTGTTATCTATGAAAAAGATTAAAATTTTAAATTCATATCACCTTAGCAATTCTATCATTCAAAATTAAGTTAGGTTCTTAAACCCTTCTCTGTAAAAATCTAAATTTGGTGCCAAAGTATGTATGTATTAGTATGTGGGATTATTCGTACTGGTATGAAGTTCAAGCTGCATGCTATTATCATATGGATTATGTGTACATTATTTTAATACTTAGAATGAAAACAAATAAAAGTATGCGCACGCGTTTTTCTTTTAACCTCTGGTTTGCCGATTGCGCGCCCGGGACGCGCCATAAAAAAAAAATAAAAAAAAATTTGAGATGCGATTTTAAACCTTATGTATAAAGAAAATGTATGAAGGACAAGGTCAGAATCGCTTGGGGCATTCTTGTTCTTGACGTAACAGATATAAGGAACACACCTAGCCTCTCAAATAATCATCTTTGCACATATCTATGACTTTCGAAATGACATTTCTGCCGCGATTTGAGCTGTCAAACTTTGAGCGTCGCATGTCATGAAAAGATCGATAAAACTATCAATTTGTCAAATAAACGCAAGTAATATTGTTTGTAAGCATAGTTTATTGTTCAGGGAACGTGTTTCGGTAAATATTATACATGATAGCATAAAATAAATCCGCAAAATATTACGTCAAAGTCAAAACATCACGAAATTTTCGAGTTTCCTACCGTGGCATTTAAGAGGTTAAACAAGATATACATCCCAGGTTTTGAATGCTTTGTTTGGCAAGCAGGGTTTGTGTAATTATTCTAATACCTAGAATGAAAATATTATATTACATTACACATACCCGTTAATTAAAATAAGTTCTAGGTAAGTATTAGAATACACAAACCCGCTAGACAAACCCTGCTTGCCAAACAAACCATTCAAAACCTGGGATGTATATCTTGTTTAAAAGAAAAACACGGGCGCATACTTTTATTTGTTTTCATTCTAAGTATTAAAATAATGTACACATAATCCATATGATAATAGCATGCAGCTTGAACTTCATACCAATACGAATAATCCCGGAAATAATTCAAATTAAGTACTTTTGTTATAGTAATCTAATTGACCATGTTTTGTTTCTAGCCACTACATTACAAATACCCGTTAGTTAAAATAAGTTCTAGGTAAGAACTTATTTTAAGTTCTTACCTAGAACTTATTTCAGAAGAATACACAAACCCGCTAGACAAACCCTGCTTGCCAAACAAACCATTCAAAACCTGGGATGTATATCTTGTTTAAAAGAAAAACGCGTGCGCATACTTTTATTTGTTTTCATTCTAAGTATTAAAATAATGTACACATAATCCATATGATAATAGCATGCAGCTTGAACTTCATACCAGTACGAATAATTCAAATTAAGTACTTTTTTTATAGTAATCTAATTGACCATGTTTTGTTTCTAGCCACTATGTAGTTATGAAATGTTTTTGTTTTATTTGTAACCACTGGTTACGTACCTAAATGTCTTTGAACTTTAGGTTGGGAGTGCATATTTACACTTTGCATATTGTAGTTTCACACGGCACAATTTAATACGGCATGCGTGATGAGTGATAATTTTTTGTGTGTATGAAACCGAACCAAATAATAATTAATACGCATTATTTATCATTTCCGAAAATTAAAATACGTACTTCTTATTATTATCTAACTGATACAAAGTGATTTTTCCTAAAAGTGCATATTTGCCGTCGTAATTAAAAAGATGGCGATCCTTGAAAAATGACATTTCACGTTTTTAATGTTAACAAAATAACCATTAAAATGCAATATTTTTCAATTCCGGTTACTACTAATTATTATTACCTAGTACAATTTTTTAAAATTTTTAAAGTGTGTATTGAGCGTGTCCTCAATAGGTAAATATTTACCATATTTTTAATGTAGGAACTCTCATCTGCCATTTATTCCAAAACATAATCTTGTCCAAAAAAACAAAACATATTCTAATATTTGAATTTTCTGGAGCAGCAGCCAAGCAGTAGGTAGGGGGCTGAGTACCTACCAGCACAGAGCCCACAAATATATCAACATCGTTTCCATGGCAACGATTTGTTTTCTGACATTAACAATAACTCGCTTTTGTTAGTGACAGAAAACATAACAAATATAATATATTAATATTTACAATTTCATAACGCTAGAGCATACCATTATATACAGCCTACAGTCCTCGCATATAATGTAGCTTTCTATTGGTGAAAGAATTTTTAAAATTGTTTTATTGTTTTATGCGTGAAAGTGTGACAAACAAACTCAAGCAGTTTCGCATTTATAATATTAGTATGAATGTAATAAAACTTACATATTCAGAATCAGCATTTGTTGACCTACATGAATAAATGTATATATTTTTTTTTGAACTATAATATTTTTCACTGAAGTTCTTTATTCTTATTACAGTATTACTTGACAAACCTTCAACATCATCCGAATCCCCATCAGATCCCATCTCAACATCTTGCTTTTGAACTTCTTTGTGACTTTCCATATTTTCAGGCATGTTTAGATCAAACTTGTTCAGCCTTAAGAAAATTTTATCAACCGCCAGTGTCATCAGTTCATTCCTCGGTATGGCATTGGCAAAACCAATAGTTGCACCTGATGCCCTGAAAATAGTTTAAATATTCAATTTTTTATAAGAAAAACTCTCTTTTTATAACTTTTGAAGGTTATTCCCATCAGCGTAATATATCATTGAAGAAGAAGATAACACTTATAATCTAAATGAAAATATGAAAGAAAACAAGACATAGAAAAATAGAAAAAGACAATGGTCGCAACTGGGACTCGAACCCAGACCTCTCGTCTAACCGGGACGTGCGCATTAACCAATTTTGCTATTGCCACCTTCTGTCAAACCGTCATATTTGTCAATATCATATTTCAAACTAGTTGAAGATAATATTGTTGTTTCAGTTGCGACCATTGTCTTTTTCTATTTTTCTGTGTCTTGTTTTCTTTCATATTTTCATTTAGATTATAAGTGTTATCTTCTTCTTCAATGATATAGTTTAAATAATTTAAAAAATAAAATGATAACAACTTAAAAACATGAAACTGACACAATAGACTGGATGAACGATTAATTTGTTTAAAGATTGGGAAAAGCTTTTAAATTTTTTAATTAAGTAGGAAAAACACTAGAAAAATTTAATAGCTCAGGAATCTGTACACATAAAGCATATACTGATCTGGAATAATTGTTTAATTTAGTCCAGATTTCAGGGAGGATGGTACAGTCACACAGGTACACAGTTAATGTTTCATAACGCTACATTGAATCTCGATAGGTTTGTTCTGTTTTACTTGGCAAAGGCCAGAATTCAAACCTATTGGTGAATTTCGCACACTGGGTGCTTACTTGGTGCCTTCATTAGCTGACAACTGCTCGCTGACAGCCGTCTTCAAGGAGACGTAAAGTGTTGTTTGGGAGTCTTCATATCGTATCGCTACTGTCAACACATACCGTTTTTATCGTGACACAAATCGAGACTCGCAAGGTGAAAATACCGCCGTTATTTCCCTTAATCGCTACAAACCTGACATCGTGACTACCTGTGGTTCATCCATACTCAGATAGCCGAATCAACCACGAGGGGACCTCAATCCGGGCAAGATCGCTAACTTATCGTGAGTACCCTTGTGAACCTACCTTTGCTATTTGATTCAGAAGACATACCACATCGAGATCCACAGGCGTCTCGCATAGAGTGAACATTCAGCTTCACTCTAACCCTTATAGGGTGGTGCCATCACGCGCCTGCCTTATTCAGTTAAACTTGTTTTCATTGAACAATTCCCTTACATATGATTTTACTGATGTGTGTATTTATCTATTATTATAATTGAATGGCATTTTGGGATGACTTATGCAATGACATACTCAATGATGATTTGCCATTGATGAAATAAGTATTCTTGTAGTGAGTGTATTTTTGAACGCACCTTAGCTTTTCATCTTCTGCCAGAACTGCTTTAATTTCACTTACAATATACTGCACCCGGGCAGTGGCTTTCAGTGTCGCCTTGTAGATGAGATTGGGTCCAGAGGTAACAGCAGCACCGGTTAGATCTAGCAAACAGACCTCCCTGTAAGGGTTCATTCCGATTACCAGGATGGCGCCAGTGTTATTGCAAACTGTTTCCTCAACTAAATTTGGATCAGACACCATTGTTCTGGAAAGATCGAATACATTAACAAAATATCAAAGCACAAAAATAGATGAGATGGCTTGGACATGTAAGGCCTTTTGCCACAAATCGCCAAACATCTACATGGAGGTTTGTATACGGGCCCATGTTGCCAACATTTATCAACTCGTTGGTCCAAGACGTCCAGTTGACAGCTAAGGAAGGCAGCTCCAGAGGCTAAACCTGATGTAGGACAGGGACGTAAGGGGGCATCTTGTGCAAGTGTTCACAACCCGACTAGAATAAGTGATGTTGATAATAAACAAAATATATTACCATTCCTCCTCACCAGGAGTTAACAATGCTACATAACTAGGTCTTGGCAAATTATCCTCGCTTTATTCATATTTATGCACTCTTCTATTATTCTGATTCTAAACAAGAAACTCGGTGCAAGATTCTATCTGGAAGGTTGCCTCTTTGACAAAAAAAAAAGGTCAGCCACCTACCATAAGCTCCCTTTATAGCTCTTCAGCAAATGAACTCTAAGACTCCCTTCTCAGGCTTCTGTGGAACGGAGATAGTGAATGAGTTTCTGAATGAAATTGGAAGGGTGAAATAAAAACCCCTTATGTGTGATAAATAACCATTATTTTTACTGTAATTTCAAACTTATTATATTGATGCTATAAAGTTTGATTGTGAAGAGAAAAGAGGTGGGCGAAAAATATTAACATTATGTTTTATTAATTTTGGTTCCCGGGTCAGCATCCAGCTCCCAACGATGGCTTCTAGCATCGCGAGTAACCACTCCAAGGCAATCCTCAATAAAATGGTTCCCAAAGAACTGGTAATTCCTTCCTAATAAAGACATTCCTCGCCAGAGGAACCAAGAGGACATCGTCCTGAGTGGGTCTTCAAAAGATGAAGTTGGTCACTTACATCAAATATATCTCCTCTCCAAAGTGGTCCAATAACACTCCAGCCAGCATCCTTTGTTACACTCAATATTTCTGTGTTTATTTGCTTTCATTAATAAGTAAGGTATTGAATTGATGCCGTTAGCAATTCCGACACACGCGGTTTCACATTAGGTGCTATCCATTAGTTTAAAATATAACCGGCGTAATTCCGAACCGGGGATTCAACAATAATCATTATAACCACATCGGTTAATAGAAACAATAATTTCAAACTTAAAAAAACAACGCTTCAGTTCAAAAAAACTCTCTGCCTCACGGCTCACGCAAATCTACTCCCCCCTCCATCTTACTACCTTTTCTCCGTGCCCTTTACCTTTCCTCCTGCCAACGATAGTTGATAGAGTTCCTTACCGTAGAAAAGACTCCAGTACATTCATTATAGTTACATTGGTTATTAATAATACATATTATGCATATTTATAAATAGGACAAATAGCGAGGTATAGAATTGATTACACACTTATAGCTACCATCCTTCATTGCTTGGAGAAGAATTTCAAGAAGTTGACATTCTTCTAATGCAAAAGGTGTTCTCTTTGTTCACCAGACTGAACCACGTTTACAAAAAAAAGTACTTCAGAATGATCAACCAAACAAATTTGTCGGGATTTTTAATGGTCTTTTTAATGATGAAAAATCATAATTCATATAGTTTCTTACCCGTCGCTGAAGACACCGAATGATACGCATACAGGATAATGATGCAGGGTTATTGGGATGGGGTCCTTCTCAGCGAAAGTGTGAATAGTCAGCTCATCCCCGTTGGTTGTAAAGTCGGGCCTCTTAAAGTGGGCCAAACTAGTCAGTGCAGCTATACTTGCACATTCAATCAGACTTCCAGCGTGATTTAATATGTGTATGTCTACCCTCAATGTCCACACCTAGAATTTGTTATATTCTTTACATCACCCTTTTGGCATTCACTTTGGAGCAGATATCTCTTAGATGATTTTGCAAGGTCTATTCCTTGTTACTGCCGTTTGGGCAAACAGAGTGCTTTCTACCTTCCAAGCCAATATTATATCAACGTTATGTTTTCTATCTTTGCTGCACTCACTCACTCTTACATTACGTACACAATAATGCACACGTCAATGATGCGTTATTGGTTCATGGGGTGAGGTTTGTTAGGGTTTTGGCGACGAATGCGTCTGCTCACCAGCATGGCAGGCCGGATTGGGAGAGAATGGTTCAGAGTCCCTTTGACTTCTCCAGCCGTACTCTCTCATCGCCTTGCACCGCAGTGGGAGGGATGGATTCATACGTCCGTCACTCCTGGACACAGTGACCCCCAGATTCCTACCCACTCCTAATACCCTTTTCCTTCCCAGAACTTCCTCTCATTTCTTTCCTAAAAAGATCCTCCACACAGAATCCCCAAAGATGACATAGGTCCTGAGGGGAATTATTTTCCTACTAATGAATTTTTGTTGAAAATTAGGTGTGAATGCCTTCTTTTGAGATTTCTATCCAGGAATGTGATGCTGTTATTGTTATTTCCAAAATCCTCCTACTTTATTTGTAAATTTTGTTTAAATATCAACCAGAGTTCTAAAATAACCTTAATTGAGACAGCCAATCAGAAGTCAGCATTTCAACAAATTCAAAATGGTCACCATTTTCTTTCCATACAAATTTTGGTCTTTGGTTGATTTTTGATTTTCTTATTATACTAATTTCTCAATAAAATCATGTCTAATTATCTAATAATAGTGGCTGAATACCTTCCTGGTAAACTTAGGAAGTTAATATGAAAACCAGAAATGTAGAAGAATAATTTAGAATAAAAAAATCAGTACATAAACGTTTGAAAGTTTTACCCTCGTTTCATTGAAGTTTCCGATGGCGCCTCATTTTTGTATAAATATTTTTGATCATAATATATTTTTGTGAATTTATATGTAAAGAAAAAGTATCATTGTGGTGTCGGTTAAAATGAGAATTGTCACTTGTTTTATTATTCTATGATTTTATTGTAAAGTGTCAGTTTGTTAGAAGAAACCATAAAAAAGAAAGTGATATAATAAACATAAATGTCGTTTCTTCATTACACAACTTAGCAACACAAGTGTTTTATTTATCAATTAAATTAAGGAATTAAACCTCTATATTATAAAACGACATTTTTCGTTAAAAACCAAAAAATGGAGAAACTTCAATTTGAATTCACTATGCTACCTGGAAGTGAAGGCAAGTCAAACGTTTGTAGCATTACCTCAATAGTCACAAGTGACGATAAAGTGTACGCAATACCAGAGTCGCTACAATCAGCCAGCCATCACAAGGAAATGATGAAAACTGCTGCTTTTAGTAAAGTTAAAAATAGTTTGGGAAAAAGGTACCAGGTTAGATGAGTCTGGATTACCATGACAGAAGAACTGAAAAAAAACATATGTAGACGAACATGGAAATTTACAGTTTGGAGACCAATACCTCGAAGAATTGCAAGAAAAAAGTTCCCCAGTACATCAAAAAGAAGGAACAAGTACATTGGAAAGATTGATTGAAAAATTAATGGGAAATAACTAACAAAACTAAAAAACATTGCTGAGAAGTTCGTTATTGAAAAATTCTGTAATAAAACTACAAATGCAAGCCAGTGGATCGAAGTGTTTGGAAAAGAATGTTTACGGTTTGATGTGATCACGGATGAAAAAAAAATAGAAATACTCAGATTGTTTATGGATAAAACTTGTGTAGATTGGTACAGTTCCATGATTATAAAATTAACAATGAACTCCGAGTGGTCAACATGGAAAAACAAATTCTGTGAATCATTTGAAAACAAAGGATGGAACCCTGTCACATACGCACTCTCATTTAGATACAAAGATGGTTCTCTGTTGGATTATGCTATGAAAAAAGAAAAACTTTTATTGGATATGAGAAGATCAATCGACACCGGTACTTTGATAGATCTTGTTGCTTCCGGACTAGCGAATTCATACTTAACAAGATCGATAGAGAAGGATTACAAGATACTGTGGATTTATTCAATGAAGTAAACAAGTATGAACATAACAACATAACAAGTATGAACGTAACGATGCTGGAACATTTCTGGAGGTATCACCATTCAGAATTCAAACGTTGCTTGAAATGACTTTGGCCGTTTTTGGTGAACACATCTGAATGGCCAGGTAATTCCCAACCTTCCTCTTCCCATCTCCTTCTCTCCCCCCTGCCTTCAGCCTACTACACACCCCAATTGGGAATGTCTTAGTCTTACTAGCTCAAGATGGTTGGGAACAATTGGGACTCTTATGAGGTATTCACACTAAAAAAAATGTTTTTAATTTTTTTTCTTTTACTTTCACTTCAAACAGAAGGCCTGAGGAAAATAATTTTTCCTCAGGCCTTAAGGAAGGAAACACAGAAGCTGGTAAATCATTCCACAGCCGAGTTCAAGAACTTGAACTTAAGAACGAGCCGTAGAAACGACCCATTCTCATGCGACAGATTTCAACCATGTAAAAATGTTGGGCGCCTGATTGGCGTGTTTCCCACTGGTGCCGAAGGGATCACAAGGGATGCTAGTTCCTCGGAGCATCTTCTATTGAAACATGGATAAAACACGGACAGCATTCCCACCTGACACCAGTGTTCTAAAGATTGCTGATCTTTCAGTTGTAGTTGGGAAAGCTGTCAAATAGAAAGAGTCGAGGGTTTTTCAAAAGTATTTTAGAGCTCCGGATCAGAGGTGGCTACCAAATTCAACAGTGGGGCGCACTTGTGATTTGAACAGGATCAGCAGTTGAAGGATATCCCCAATATAAACTACTCTGAGAAAACTTTGCACATCATTTATTATAAGTTTACACTTTTATTGTTGACAACATACTCAACTTCTCGCTTGCTAAAACCGGGAAGCAATTTAAAAGTTAATGTTTAATTGGTACCTATGTGTATTTTGTATGTTTAAAAATTAAGTTATATTTTCCCTAGAGTACAGCACTGTTATAGCCACCGCTTGGCCGTATCCTACTCATCAGCCTACACGTTTTTCTTGATTTATTCGAAAGTAATGAAAACCATTAGCGGAGTATTAGATCTCAACGATTCAATTCATTCTGTCACCAAATAGAACATACCTTTTCTTCAGATACGATGCACAAAGACTCCAGGTCTATACACCGTGATTCCATGATGCATTTTTCTATCAGCCGATTAAGGTATACACTTAAATCCGATTGTCTATTAGGCTCAAAATTAGGAGCTCCCATTGTACCAAGTTCTACATTGACAAAGAGGATTCCTTCATTCGGACGAGTTTGTTTCGGCAAACCTACTTTGCAGGTTACATGTGAGACAACCCTGAAAGTTGAAATAAAAGTTAAAAAGAAAAGATAAAATACATTCTCAAGTTAATGACATATTTTATTAAGGTAAAGTTTCCGTACACTGCTTAGTGCTAACTGCATCCAAATTATTGAAAATACTATGTTTCAACTTAATTAGTGCAAGAAACGACTATTTACGTCAGGGGAGATGGAAAAACATGAACAAGAGGTATTAGGTTCTTAGTTCGGATTACTTAAATAATTTATGCGTATTTTCAACCTTCAAATTTAACCTATTAAACTTTTGGCAAACATCATATCGTACTAACAAGAGAAACATGGCGGCGAAACATGAAATTTTGAATTTTGAAAAATAATGGAACTAAAGCTTCTTTTTCCATCACCCCCCGAGGTAAGCAGTTATTTTTTTTTTTAAATTAAGTTAGTGTTATAAATAATTTGTGTGCTTTATGAAGTAAATAGAGTAAGGAAGCTTTATGGTTGTTTATTTCAAAATCCTTTATTACTTTGTGTTTCCAAGCGAAGCATGGCAACTTCCCCATTCTGACCCTAAACACAATTTTAAGGTTCGCCATTCGTCCAGATTTCTTCCGTCTAATCGCTGTGAAACAAAAAAATGCGTTACAGAACAAATCCACAAAATGGTAAATATGCATAGGCGCTCATCATCCAATATTCACATTTTATAAAACTTTAAACTCCTTATCAATGAAGAACAACTAATTTCAGACTAGGTTTTAGGTTAATTTTTTCTTCCTTTTTTTTAAATAAAAAAATAGCCTAACAATCTATTTTAGTAAATAATTTGTAAGTATTGGATAAGATGCGCCTCTGTATATTTACCAAAACTTTATGAAAATACTTCAGGCTTACTTAGATACACAATAATTAATTTTGCTTTTGTCTATATTTGAGCAAAGCCTATGGTACGCTTGTGATTAATTAAATTTATCAGTTAGGGATCAAATTTATATAGTTTATTTTGATGAATAGTACCAATGGTCCTCGGTCAGAGTATAAAGAAAATTTACTAGATTAAAAACATTGTAAACCCGCCATCTCAGCTGTCAAACATATACTAATTTACGATGATCGACGATTTAAATTTCACATTTACCGTTCCTTCTGTGACTGCATTCAAAATAAAACTTTTCTCACAATTCGAAACGATGATTTCTTTCATTTTAAGTTAATTATTTGGATTTAACGATTATTTGAATAGTTAACCCGCAAACACCGCCAAAACACGCGGATTTATTTATATTTATGTTGGTAATTGGTAATATGGTAATCTGTGGTAATATCTATAAGACCATAAATAAACCAAATCACCGCGTAATATCACAGACAATATAAAGAGATTCCGGCGCTACCAAGTGGCTTGTCACAAGCACGTAGTTTTTTGTTTGTGGCAAGTCATCTTATGACCCCCCCTCTCCTGTTAACGAGAGCATAACTTTTCGCATATCGCCTCATCAGCGGTTACGGCAGATTACGGCGTATAACTTTGAGCTACGAGCACATCATCTGCTTAGGTGTGGCAGGTCTGTATGGGACTGTATGAAGAGCGTTATTGTGCGTGCGATGATCTTTTATTTTTTATCTTTACGTGTGACACCCGTCTTAATTATGGAGATGCGTAAACATGCGGATGACAGCTGTCAAGTTGACAGCTGTCATCCGCATGTTTACGTCAAAATGACATTTCGTGGCGGCTCTCTTATTCATCTGACCCCCTCTCCTACCATAGGAAGAAATATTTGATAGTGTAGTGTGACGGTACAACACATAAGCGCTCGCGGTTCAACAGATAAGTGCTCGCACTTTTATTTTTGCGTGTGACTGATGCGCATAGCCCGCCGTCAGCACGTAGATTATTGCGCAATGTTTGTGACTAGTCTTGGTAGCTGCATAACATAACCAACTATATAACGGTTATTTAAAAATACCCACAACTACGCTAGCGGCAGCTCGGGTATTTGGTTATTTGGTTGTGGCGGTTGTGGGGGTTGTTGGTTGTTGGCGGTTGGTCAAAAACTACCTGATACCCAATACCCATTCCCACCACTGAAAAAACCAAAACCTACACAACCATGATAACCACTGATAACTAGAAAACTAGATAACTATCACAACCTCATACGTCATACATAACCAGTAGTTGGCAACTGGCAACTGGCACCCTAAGCCATCAGTTGTAGCTTCACGAGCCGGCGTGGCGTGCGGAGCTATATTCTTGTAATATTATACTGAATTTCTTTCGAAAAATCTTACGATTGCGGAATTTTTTAGAAGTAAAAAATAGTGTTTAATTATTTTAGTTTATTGCTTCGCTTAGAATATTATTAGTATATTTAGGTATTTTTACATAAGTGTAAAAGTTTAAAACATTTTGTTTATAATTTGTGAAAGTTTTGTTAAAAAATTGTGACATTGTAAATATTGCAGGCAATATTTGGGCCGATTTGACAAACATAACGTGGATAAAAAAGCGCCGTGTAAATTGTGTAAACTTGTTTTGAGTTATAAAAATTCAACGGGAAATTAAACTTCCCATCTAAAAACAACACATATTTCTGCATTTGCTGAATTAAATGCGTTTTCACCAACTGAAATCAAAAGTGCTACCGTGCCGAATGCCATTATTAAAGCGCCCAAAGCGTTTCACTTTATGATGCTCCATCTACTTCATCAGGACCACCAAAACCCAAAGGTAAATGGATGCATATAAACCAAAAAAGAAGAACGCACAGCAAAAGGGAATAATCGACATGGGTTTGCTCACCGATAGTTTCCAGCCTTTTTGCTTGGTGGAAGAAAGTGTGTTTATTGTCGGAATTTCCCATCCTAATTGCTAAAGTATTTTAACTCCTCGATTTCCAGTAATTTGATAATTACTCTGGCCGGAATATTGTTCATAATAATAACTTTTTGCCAAAATCTTAACAATCTATTTACTTGTTGCGCTTGGGAAATAACGTACATAAATATAATATTGTTTTGTAAAAATATTTGTAGTTGATATATGCAGGTTTGTTTCACATTGAAAGAAAAAATAATGGTCCGTTATAATAATAGAGTGATGCCGTAAATAAAATATTTCTGAAAGTAATAACTATGTAATAATGGCAATAAGCTATCTACCTTCATTTACATGTATTTCTTTCGAGAAATTTTCAGTTCTTATTTATTGTAATCTTTGTTGTGTATAGCAGTCGTGTGAAATTTCACTACATTCGATTTATCAGGCATTGCAATAAATTTACATTTTTACAAGCTTATAATATATTTTCCATTAGAGGTATTTATTTAAAATTTAATTTAACTTATTTTATTCCCTTCTAAAAAATTTCTGATTGCTGCCCTGCTTGTAACTGGTGATTATATTCGTTAAAAATCGACAGCGCCATACGGGTCACATGTTTTGTCTTTATTTTTCTTTGGTGAGGTGGAACGGTAATATTAGATAGTTCGCACAGCGTTGTCCCTTTTCGTGGGTCAAAAACTCACCCGATACCCAATACCCACGGACAAAACCAAATACCTCCATAACTCCATTACCATGATAACTACTGATAACATACCTAGACAACTAGCGAGCATCAACTGTAACCGGCAATAACTGAGATAACCAAATAACCGTTTTATAACCAGTTATCTACATACTAATAACCAGTTGGTTATGTTATTGAATTTCTGGCCAGTTACCCAAGACTATTTGTGACAAGCCATAAGCTTCCTCTGGAGATGGTCAAAATTCTAAATGCTTGCCACAAACAAAAAAACTACGTGCTTGTGATAAGCCGCTTGATAGTCTCCGTAGTTTCAAGGTTAGAGCGAAGGGTTCCATGCCAACTGGGAATAATGTCAACTCAACACCTCCTTGAAAAGTCATTAAAATCTATGAAAAAAATAATTTTAAATTAGTCGATAACCCTAACCTAACATAACCTATTTAACCATTTTTTTATACATATATTTTTATCACTCTAAATGACTTATCTGAGATGGTTCTGAGTTGGTTTCATTCCGAGTTGGCCGGTCACCAGAGCGAAGATATACGCCCCTTGACAATGCAGTCGAAATAACAACAAATTTACATTAAATCGGGAACATGGAATTTTTGGCTATAAAATATATTTCTTACAGAAAAAGATGTTTACGAATTTGAAATTAAAAAAAAAAACAGTATTTACGTCGAACGAAACAAGACAATATTTTGACATTTGATTTATCGGAGAAATTCACTCTCCTTGAATGGCAGACAAATCAAATTCAATCTAGAATGCACTTTTGAAGAGCCACTCCAGCCTCCAGCCCTTTCGCAGAAAAGTTCCAAAATTGACTACTCTTTAAACCGTTACCAAATGTATAAAGGCTCAACGGGCTAAACGCTGATGCGAACCGGAGGGGAACTGGCGAGTGACCTGAGCGTTTCGCCTGCGAGTCGATCGCCTTCACACGCACGTTTCCGCCAACGATTCGGAGCGAAGTGTGGTGAGACTCGCAGGCCAAACTCTCCGTCTGAAGGGCGCTAATGGCCGTGCAAATTCGGTACGGGAACTAAATTTCGGTTTACGCAATTGAAAATTTAAGTGCATTGTTTTCCTTCACCCCGAATGCAGAAAGTTGTCTTTAATAGTCATTAAGGCGAATCTAAAGTTTTTTTCTAAAAAATATTTGTATTGAGCGTGGCCAGTGCGATCGAAAATTTACCATATATCAATACTTCCTAACCTTCCCATCCCCACTCCCATTAGCCTCGCAAAATACCCCAATTGAAGATGTCACAGTCCCATTAGTTCCGAGCAGTTGGGACTCTTGTGAAGTATTCACTTAAAAATTAATTTACAATGTTATCACATTATAATGACAAGGCATTACTTACTTATTCGTAAAAAAATGAATAGAGTTGAAATAAAAGGAGTTTCCTTCTCGGGGTAGACGATAGAATTCAAACACGAAATATGCTCGGCGAGCGTATCACAGAACACAAACAACATAATTATTGTATTTTAAATTTACACCTACCAAAATGATTTTTTTCTTAATTTTTATTTTTTACTTGATTTTTCATTATCACTATCAAACTTATTCAAATACAAACCAACAACTGGAGCAAAAACAACTTGACGTGGGACTCGGTGGGTGCGTTGTGACGTCACAATTTCACTTGTCAATCGTGACTCGTTTTTGATATTTGAATTTTCATACAACTTTAAAAGTGAAATAATTAATTTAATAATTTTTTTGGGGATTGTAAGTACGATATTCGAGTTAAGTTAATTTTTTTTACATATATTATAGTAAATGCGTTGAAAACACTACATTACATATAGGTACTGCATGTACCCTATTGAGTTGCATTTGCTTTAACCTTGATGAACAACGAGAGGTCTCCCAAAAGGCAGTTCAGAGGAGATTGGCTAAGGAGAACCTTATCGGCAAGCTGAAAAAACCTCGCCCCACGGTAGCTATGAGTAAAAAACGTTTGGAATGGGCCAAAACACACCAACACATGATTAAAATTGAGGGCTAATAATCGGGCTGAGAATCGGGTAATTAATATTTTTGTGGTTCAAGAAACAAATAAGGACGTAAGTTCCATGCTCCATGACTACGTGTATACGACTTCTGTTTAGTTTTACTCTATTGATGTCTTGTTTGTAATTGAACAAACTTGCATTTAATAAAATATATTTTATGTTTGCCCAATAATATATTTATTTTATTTACAAAATTATTAGCACCCACGACGATGTGCGCTAACTTAAGATATAAATGAAGTAAATAAATTTGGTTAAAAATCCAAAATATCAATTTTTTAAATGTTTTTATTT